>CP053168.1:2155086-5030585 GCA_014607495.2 Carposina sasakii
AAAAAATGTCTGGTAGTTTAATCGTCAACATCATTGCGTATTGGTCATGCCAGTTCAATTACCTTCCCAATATCTAGTAGTTGTTCGTGTAAAAAATATTTGTGCTGATGGATCATTTTGCAATTGTACTCGCATATTTATGGTCAATCGAAGTGTTTCAAACACTTCGCCATAAGAATGATTGTTTCAAACATGCATTAATCTCATCCGCGAAAGTAGAGCGAGGTATAACCGGTAAGGTCTGTCGGAAGTCACCAGACAAAAGTAAGATAGCACCACCGAAAAGTTTATTATTGCTGTTTAAATCTTGCATAGTCTGTTTAATGCTTCAAGTGAATATTTGTGTGCCATTGTGCACTCATCCCAAATTATTATAGAACTCTCCGCAACACTGCAGCTATTCCACTATTCTTTTGATGTTACACATTGCATCTGTTTATTATGAACGTCCAATGGCAGCTTGAATGTTGAATGTGCTGTTCGCCCACCATCCAGTAAAGTAGCCGCAATGCCTGACGATGCTACTGCTAATGCGATTTTTTGTTGCGACCGTATTTTGGCAAGAATCAACGATATTAAAAATGTCTTACCGGTTCCACCGGGTGCATCCAAGAAAAAAAAAACCCCTTGTTCAGCAGCAACAACCAGTATAATCCGATCATAAATGATTTTTTGTTCTGCTGTCAGTAATGGTTCACTGTTCATGATAATTGTTGCTAAACTTCCATGGTCATATTGATTTTCTCGTTGTAAATCGGTATTGACTAAGTCGGTGGCTGGACGATTAGGTGATGGCATACCATAATGATTAAGTGGTAAATTTGAAATAAGAACACATAAATCCTCGATCAAGACCAATGCTTCATTGTACATCTCTGGTGTATAATCTATGTTTTGGCATTGATTTGTTTGTCTAATTCGGTGCAAGATGTCTTCTGTCATACAATTTTTATTATTTCCCACAAAGTTTGTGCTTGCGAGGGATAACATGTCGTCAAAATAATTGCAAACAACTGACGAATGTTATTCGGTGTTGATGTCAACGCAGCATCAGCAAGCGTTAAGTCCCAATGGTTATCGTCTTCTAGCAATTGCAGTTCACGACATGCATCCTGGTATGTATTGAATACTCGACCATTAACTGTTCGTAAAAATTCAAAAGACGTTGGTCCGGGAACATTCACCAATAACAAACGTAAATAGAAGCACTCACGTTGCTTTGGATGTACCGTGTAAAGTCTCCCAATGTCTTAGCTTTGAATATGCCTGTAATGGAAGGATGTGGTTTTCCTTGTTTCCGTGGCTCCCATTTTTACTGGATTTGTTCCATGTGAAATAACGTGGAAACATCACCATACACCAATGTCTTCGCGAATTGGCCAAAAACATCAGGTTTTTGACACAATGTAAAAAATTCAGTTAGAGTCGTTTTCGGAGCTTCGAACGCTCTTTGGAGAACATTTTCTTCAGTGAAGTATACACGTTGACCGTTTTCAAGATGTATTGCCAGATGTTGGACAGCAGGATCTCTTTCGTGGATGGGAAAGCTGAGAATATGCCAAATAGCTTCATTGCTGCTAATGTATCTGCCCATTTGGTATCGTGCTATTTCGTCAATTTTATTTATGTTTTGTACTTCAAATATGGCCAAATCACTGCCTTTGTTTACATATTTACAAATATACTTAATTGATTTAACAGAACTGCAAAGCTCAACATTGATATGAGCTTTGTAAGTTTTTGAAAAGTATTGGTGAGTATGGTACCACCCACTGATTATCAAACTCAACTTGATTTGGAAAGTTTGGCAGTCGCATTGTAAATGTGTGGCCACCATTCTCAGTACTTCTGCGGCGATACATTGGATAACCATCAATATCCGTGATCGTGTCATTCGTATGCGGCTTTGGAAGTTTTTTTACATTTTCCATTTTCATGCACGGTGACGTCATGTTGAAAGCACCGCATGGCCCATGGATCATGTGTTTGGTGACAATATCAAATAATTCTTGATCAATTAATGGGTCTGGAATTTCGGCTGAAATTATTTGATCGATTTCTTCAGAACGGATTTTATCTTTAAGCCAAACCAAAATGTGGGCATGAGGCAAACCTCGCTTTTGCCACTCTATCGTATACAGCCAACAACGTGTGATACCAAAAATTGAATATTTAACAATAAAATCAATTAAGGATTTCAATTTTTGTTTAAACACACGTGCAGTTAAATCATGACGATGAATGGCTTGTTGTCCTGGCAATAGTAGAGTTTGTATCTCTTCCCAATTCGGATTACATGTGAATGTAATAAATAAATCCGGTCGGCCGTAATGACGTACGTAAGTCATCGCATCTTGTATGTATTCCTGCATGTTCCGTGGACTGCCGATGTAGCTTGAAGGTAAAATGAAACCATTACCGATGTCATTGGGATTTAAATTTCCATCGATGTTTCCAGCAACAGCATCTCGTAAGTGAATATATTCTTCCGATCGTAGTTTTGCCTGGTTGAATCGAAGGAATCGCAAGCGTTCGCTTTCGACCTTAGCATACATATCAACAATGTATTGATGGAACAGCTGACGATATCGAAGGATATAATTGTCTTGATGTTGTCTAACCATTATTCGGTGTGCGTAGTAGTTCATTGAGCTAACTTTATTATTTCTGTAATCACCTAAAAAAATAAAAATAAAATGCAATACGAAATTAAAATCTATACATACAGTAAGAAAGTAAATAGATAATTGTCAAATTTACCGGTATTTGGATCATACTGTTTGATATTAAGGTGATATTCATCTTGTCCTTGCCAAAATATCAATGGATATTGTAGGGCGTCATATGAACGGTGTAGATCCGAAATCGTACTGACAGTGTTGTCTCGCCGTGTAATTTTTATAGATCTTTTGTCAACTGGATCACCAACCATGATAACAGCAACCTCATCAACAGTTGGAGCGTTGAATCTACCAGCATGTTCACCTAATGGTACTTTGTCGGCTTTTATGACGATTTGATAATTGTCATTTTGCAGTCGTGGCGAAACTCTTTTGATCAATTGAATTAGTTGATTGTGATCTTCTAAAAAATTTTCCAATAATATCACAATTGCTCTTTCCTCTGCTTGTTCAATAAAATTATACAGGCACCGAGTCGTCACGCGCTCTTCACAATCGCCCATAAAATAAATTTGAAGAAATTTCGGATTGTTATCAGGCATTGGCATCAGTGATCCGATTTTATGGTACACCTGGCCTTGAATTTTGAATGTAGTTTCAAAATTACGTCCATCGGATGCACGATCGCAAATTTTAGTTGCCCCAAATGACGTCATTTGGAAGCAAGAATTGAATTTGCGTATCTTACGCAAAAATAATTTGGAATCATCTGAATTGCCAGTAAGAAGGATAATAAAGGCTCCGGCGGAGCGGGTAGAGGTGACAGCACAACTTTTCCTGATGCGCAGCACATGCCAGCTGCTTCATTCCGAAATTTCAATGCCTGACAATATTGACATACTTTATCCATTCCACCGATAGCAATTTTTGAATGCGCTGAGTAGTTAATATCTGGTGCATATTCAAAGGCAAGCCGAACGAATGATGCACGTGTTAATGAGCGGCTGATCCGTTGCCTTTGTCGATCTAGTACTCGTACTGTAGCTATGTTTCGTTCTCGTGCCGCTCTTGTTTTCGTAATATTTTGTTGCAGACGTTCGTCACGCTGTTCTTGAGATTCTTGTGCACGACTTTCTGCAGTCCTGATTCTTTGAGCTGCATTTCTTGTTTCGATTTGTTCTGGTAATTGCTGAGCTATTGTCAACACGTTTGCGTCGTGCCTCTCTGAGTGCTCGCGTTTGTTGAGGTTAGATTTTTTCGGTGGCATTTGACTGGAAAATAATAATTTAATCGTTTAAATATTAAGAAGAGGAACTGAAAAAACATGTTATCATAGTACATTGAAATAATATGTGCAAAATAATTATCAATGGAGGTTAAATAAAAATAATATAAAATTTTTGTACAATTATTGAAAAAAGTGTGGGGAGCTTTGTGCCATTTTCTCATTGATATATTAATTAACTTTTATAAAACTATATGATATTACTTACATGTATGAATTGAAATTATTGTTCCTGTGCTCCTACTGTCCGTATAATTCAATTATTTCCACTTTTTAAATTTTTGCTTTACCAAAGCAGCGCCATCTATTGATTACTTACTCAACCAAGTCGAAAGGTATCGACATCTGTTAGAATCATAACAGATGTCGATACCTTTCGACTTGGTTGAGTAAGTAATCAATAGATGGCGATGCTTTGGTAAATCTACGAACGTGTCATATAAGCTACATTTTAACAGCATAATTGCCACGTGTTGTTGACGCTATAAAATTAATTAAATTTATTTTGTAGTGAACGAAATACCGTATAATTCAATTATTTCCACTTTTTAATTTTTGCTTTACCAAAGCAGCGCCATCTATTGATTACTTACTCAACCAAGTCGAAAGGTATCGACATCTGTTAGAATCATAACAGATGTCGATACCTTTCGACTTGGTTGAGTAAGTAATCAATAGATGGCGCTGCTTTGGTAAATCTACGAACGTGTCATATAAGCTACATTTTAACAGCATAATTGCCACGTGTTGTTGACGCTATAAAATTAATTAAATTTATTTTGTAGTGAACGAAATACCGTATAATTCAATTATTTCCACTTTTTAAATTTTTGCTTTACCAAAGCAGCGCCATCTATTGATTACTTACTCAACCAAGTCGAAAGGTATCGACATCTGTTAGAATCATAACAGATGTCGATACCTTTCGACTTGGTTGAGTAAGTAATCAATAGATGGCGCTGCTTTGGTAAATCTACGAACGTGTCATATAAGCTACATTTTAACAGCATAATTGCCACGTGTTGTTGACGCTATAAAATTAATTAAATTTATTTTGTAGTGAACGAAATACCGTATAATTCAATTATTTCCACTTTTTAAATTTTTGCTTTACCAAAGCAGCGCCATCTATTGATTACTTACTCAACCAAGTCGAAAGGTATCGACATCTGTTAGAATCATAACAGATGTCGATACCTTTCGACTTGGTTGAGTAAGTAATCAATAGATGGCGCTGCTTTGGTAAATCTACGAACGTGTCATATAAGCTACATTTTAACAGCATAATTGCCACGTGTTGTTGACGCTATAAAATTAATTAAATTTATTTTGTAGTGAACGAAATACCGTATAATTCAATTATTTCCACTTTTTAAATTTTGCTTTACCAAAGCAGCGCCATCTATTGATTACTTACTCAACCAAGTCGAAAGGTATCGACATCTGTTAGAATCATTTGGAGTTAACAGATATTGTGACTGTCAAATAAGTAACAGACAAATAATTAGCAATAAATTAAAAATTGCGACTATAATTTGAGATTTAAACTATCCTATCTCTCAAGTTGGATCGAACTGCACATGGTGTGCGAATTTTATTATAATCGGTTAAGTGGTTTAGGAGTCCATTGAGGACAAACATTGTGACACGAGATTTATATATATTAAGATGGTAAACGTAAACAGTAGACAATTACGCCAGTGAGGACCAGCATGGAAAATGAACTAAGAGACAGATTTAAGAAATAAAATGTTAGTAAGTAAGTAAATAGTTAGTAAGTAAATCATGAACCCTATGTAAATACGCACCCCGATATGTATCACACCTTAAATGTAATTAGTAATAAAATATGAATGTAAATAAATAAACACCTGCTCCACCTGCAACATACCCCAATAAATAAAGAATAGTTAGACACAGATTAAGCGGCCATCCCAGCCGCTAACCTACACCGAGAGGGTACACTTAAAGTTAGGAACATATCGAGCTTTTTGTAGATAGAATAGGATTAGCATAAAGCTAAAAGTAAGATCGCTTCACGATCGCATAATAATAAACAAAGGAATAGTCTAAATATAAGCATACACAACCCTGCGCGCTTTTGGCAGGGACGGAGCAGAATTACAAAAAAAAAAAAAAAAAAAAACCTAACCTAACCTAACCTTTTTTTTTTTTTTTTTTTTTTTTTTTTTTTTTTTTTTTTTTTTTTTTTTTTTTTTTTTTTTTTTTTTTTTTTTTTACGTGGGGGAATCCCTTTACGGATACCCGCGACACGCCCTTAGAAGGGCGCTGGGGCTGCCAGCGGGTTATGTGGGACTCACATCCGGCCGAAAGATGGAAAATGGCCGGAGAATACCCACTAAACCCCCACGGTGTCCTCTTCGCCGCATTGCACGGGGCCGTGGGACTACCTAAGCATTCTACCTCAGACCCCGTGCTGCGGCCTGTCCGCCCCACCTGGGCGGACCCTCCTCGGGGCGCTCTGCGAGCGCCCCAGGGCGCCTCTGGCACCCTATCATCTCGCGGCACGTGGGACGACAAGCACGCGCCGTTCGACTTGAGGACCCGTGCAATGGGTGACAGCCTGCCCCGCAACTGCCACCCGAGCCCTCACCGTGAGCACTCCGGTGCGCATCCCGGAAAACCCACCACCGTCTCCCTTATCCCAAGGGAGACACTCGTTGGCCCGCGCCGCAGAGCATGTTGCAACGACACACAGAGCATGATACGGCGCGAGACCCCACCTCCCGGGGATATACACCCCCGGTAGTCCCATGCCGCAGAGCATGTTGCCAGAACATACAAAGCATGATACGGCATGGGACCCCCTCGTTCTCCCCCTCCTGGGGAGCTCGACCTCCTGAGGCGTACTAGTGGGGTTCTACCAGCACCCCACGTTCCAACCTCCCACCTCATGTGGACCTATTGACCACCCAGGCCTCTCCGCTTCGACTGGACCTGCGCGTTCAGTCGGAACAGAGAGGCCTGCCACCTCATGGTCCCATCGTGGCATACCGCAGAGCTTACTGGAGAGGTTGCAGAGCATGCAGGTTGCAGAGCGGTGAACCCGACTTGGATGCAGAGCTGGTGGCAACACGAAGTGCGATGCAGCTCTGCATTCCAAGCCGCCCAAGGTTGCAGAGCGGGATAATCCATGATGCAGAGCCTCGATCCAGTAGATGCCGAGCCACAACAGGAACCACCAACTCCCCTCTTTGGGGAGTCTCCGCGAAGCGAGCCATTGCTGGCCCGCATTAGGGCCGTCCAAAGCCCCTCTGTACGCAGAGGGACCGGACAGCCCCCTCCTCTGGGTGAAATTGGTCCGCGGGGGCCCTAAGGCCCCAACCCACCGGCCGAAGCCGGTGGCCCCCTATCCGCCACCTGGGGACGCGCCACATTCCGGTATCACCCAACCCGGCTCCCCCGCACTGATGTGCACGGGGGGTGGGAACCTAACCTAACCTAACCTAACCTAACCTAACCTAACCTAACCTAACCTAACCTAACCTAACCTAACCTAACCTAACCTAACCTAACCTAACCAGTGGTGCTGCCCCAAGTGTCGCAAACACTCGCGGGAACTGCCGGACGAAATTTGTCTGCGAAGCTCCGCGCTAAAAAATTCCCAGAAAATCCAAAAGTGCAGCTACAGTGGCCGAAATAGGCTCAAAAGAAGCGCGCTGACGAGCGCTATCCAGTGACACCTTAAAAGTGAAAATAGTGAAAGTGAAGTGTGATTACCACCCAAAAAACTGTTATTTGCGGTTGGTAAAACTTTCGGCGGGCTACGCCGTGCGATTAGTCGCCACAATACCCTACTTTTTTCACATATTCCTGGAGCTATAAACGGGAATTTTCATCTGACCAAGTTTCAGGCGCATACGATTTAAGACCGCTGAAATATTCAAGGGAGAAAAAAAGTTGTTTACATCGAAAATCGCCGTTTGAGCCTACCGCCGCAAACTAAATATAGGGTTTTGTAGTACCCACGGATGCGAGCTCGGCAAATTTTTCAGAATGAAAATTGGACTATAATTGAAAGAATTACAACGACTCAAAAAACAACAAAAATTTCAGCGGCTTATAATTCCTGAAACAGATCTGTGACACATACTTTTGAACACATATTAGTGTAGTGACAGTGTAGAAGTACCCAGGATAAAAATTTCAGACCTTTGGGACTGTAAGTTTAAGGACGATAAGGATTTTTAAAAAGTGAACTCTGTAAATATGGACGTCCTGAAAAAACTGTAAGTGTTAAAAAATAGTGCATAATTAGTTTTATAAGAAAGTACTTTTAGTGGATTTTTTCAGGTAACTTAAGCATTTTTTATAATAGTTTTTAAGATTTTGAAAATTGTTTTTAGCAAATAAGTCTCAGGGGGGTACTTCTAAAATTGTAAAAGGTACACAAATAGATAAAGGGTAGGAAATCCAACAAATTGATACCTCACACGGTATGATTGGATAAACAGTCGTAAAGTTGCAAACACTGTAAATTTGATAAGGACCCTGAAAGCCCCTCCCTGTAAATTTAGTGAAAAGTGCCTTTCTACAAAGGGTAGCACCTATTGTTATAAGTAAAATAAGTTTTAAACGAAGCCGCTGCGGCTGCTGGTTCGGGAGCAGCAACATTTTCAGGACGAAACGTTTTTTCAAAACGTAAATTTCAGGACCGAGAACCAAAAAATCGGACAGGTCTCTCAAAGCCGTGTACGGGGAGCCCAAGCTCGAGCTTTTTGGTGCCATACCGGCCGAGCTATTGGGTTTTTAAAGAAATTACAGTATCCCTTCAGAGGTGGCAAGGGGAGATCCCAAGTCCACGGTTACTTCGCGGGGCTGTAGCTCCTAGACCAGGCGTCGCGTGAGGTCGGGGCTTTCACCGTTGGCTTTGCCACGTTGAGGTCAGTGGTTTGCACCTGAAAAATCCTGAAAAAATATTTTTTCAGGAGGCACGTAGGCTTGGTTTGGCGAACGCCTGACGAGGTGGCCGCGACTTCCCGCATCTACTGGGGAAGGGGCTGTGGTAGATATTTCGGTTTTGCCGCAATATCCCCCGCGAGATCCCGTGGTACTGGGGATATCCCACTGTGCCACGCTTACGTTGCGGACCCGTAGCTCCCGAACCGGACGTCGCACAGAGACGGGGTCTTCGGCATTCGTCTTGTCGCTGGTAGGGGAGTGTGACACGCCTGAAAAAATCCCTTCAGGATTTTTCAGGAAAATTTTTCAAAATTTACAAGGACCGGTCGGGCGAGCCTACGCTAAGGGGCCGCGACTGTCTGCGCCCACTGGGAGGGGAGCTGACGAATTTTGACTCTTTGGCGGACATTTTGGCCGCCATTTTGAAAAACTTCTGACGGCAATTACTCAGGCCCTGGTGGTTGCAGAGAGTTGGGGTTTTCGTGGCTGGACTCGCCGAACTGAAGCCTTTTTGACAAACCTGGACCCCAGACTCTACATAAGAGTACTGGTAGAGTCAAAAATTTATTTTGACATTGTTTTCCCTGCCGGCGACTACTAAATATAAGTGACATCCTGTGCAGTGTTCTGCCAAGATATTAGTCTTAAGTTTTTCCTACTACGTTATTTTGTTTTACTATTGCTTTATGTGTTATTAGTGTGTTAGATTAAGTTTTAGATTAGTGACTACCGTAGTCAGTATTCTGCTACGGTATTAGTATAAGTAGTTTAGCAACTGCTGCTGCTTAGTATTAACGACAGACCTACCTTAAGTGGACTGGTACATTGTTGCGACATATATAACGCGTGTACGCGACTTTAAACTCCGGCACAAGGGTGCCAGAACTTCATATATATTTAGTCCTAGTTATTAAATAAGTAGCTATAAGATTTTGCTGATCCTAGTTTCTAACGCTGGACTCACTGTTGGCAACTGTTGACAAGCGTACCTTGACTTGTGACCCCGGTAGATTAGATAAAATTTCTGTTTCCTACTCTGTACTAGCAAGATGATGCCCGGAGTTAGAACGCCGGAGACAAAATCTATCCCTCCTCGCCGGATAACGCCAAAGTCGGACGAGAAACGAGGAATTCTTGGACAGAGAGATAAAGACATGAAGAGGGCAGGACCCTCTCAACCAAAGACAACTGTGGGAACAACAGAGTCCAAGACACAACCCCCGCGGGAGCGAACAAAGACCGTGACACTGCCCACATTCGAGTCCCCAATAAAAATAACAAACCCTGAAACAGCTCAGCAAGTGGTGAAACAAGCTAAACTAGCCTTGGATACATCAAGGAATCTAAGGACCGACATTAAAGAAAAGCTGCAGAAGACCTTAGCTAGATTGCTAGAGTACATAACAGGGTTGGAGGAAAAGCTAGCTAACGAGGAAAAGCGGACAACAGGAAAGAGAATGGAAACAAAAAGTGAGGGAAAAGGTGCACAGCGAGATGGACAGAAGGAGTCGGAGGGACAGAGTGCGAAATTCCTTAAAAGGATGGAAGAGTATGGAAACCTAATAAGGGAAAATGGTAAGAAAATTGAGGAAGTCAAAAGTATGTTGGAAAAGGAAAAGGGAAAACCAGAGTTGCGGGAGTTGGTGCAGGGGCTGAAGGAGGTAAGGGACTCAGTTGATAAGCAGTCCAAAACTTACGCTGAGGCAGCGGGCACCCCCGCAATCAAGAAGGTGGAGACACTGGTGCATGAAAGCCAGCCGACCCTGCAAACAACATTGGTGTCGACGGAAGGAGACCTATGCACCAGTGACGAGATTATTGATAGGATACGGAATGCAATCGAGGCAAAGAAGACCGGAATACGAGTAGAGGGAGTGCGGAGGGCCAGAAACCAGAGAGTCCTGGTCAGCTGTACCCCAAAAGAAATGGAGAAGGTAAAGGAGAGACTAAAGGAGCGCGATGGAGGCCTTGTGTGGGAGGATAAGGAAAACAGGGATCCTCTGGTGATCTTAAAAGACGTCCTGGCAGTTAACACAAACGAGGACATAATTGAGGCGCTGAAGAAGCAAAACAGCAATATTCTAGGAAATATTGAGGCGAGCGACTTCAGGGCCTCAATTAAGTTCAGACGTAGGGCCAGAAACTCCCTTCAGGAGCTCATCGTGCTTCAGGTCTCGCCAAAGGTGTGGAAAGCACTCACCGGGGCTGGCAGGGTGCATGTGGATCTGCAAAGAGTGCACGTGACTGACCAGTCCCCGTTGATTCAATGCACGAGGTGCCTAGGGTTCGGTCACAGCAAAAGGCTGTGTACCGAGGCCGTGGACCTCTGTAGCCACTGTGGTGGCCCACACCTAAGGGCGGAATGCACAAGCTTTCAGGGCGGCCTAGACCCAGAATGCAGGAACTGTGTGAAGGCAAAGGTGAATCGAATGCACTCGAGTCACAATGCCTTTGACGCAACCTGTCCCATCAAACAAAAATGGGACAGAATAGCGAGGGAAAAGGTCGCCTACTGCTAAGGTGGTCACAGGGAACCCGGGACTGTCGCCCGCACTGCAAGGAAACAGCACCAGCGCGAGGCCGTATAAGGTGATCCAGGCCAACCTTCAAAGGAAGGAACTGGCAACCCAAGAGCTGATACTCGAGGCAGCTAAAAGGGGGTGCAGCTTCGCGTTGGTGCAGGAACCATATGTGGGGGGTGTGGGGACCATGCGAGACTACCCAGGGGTCAGAGTCACCCAATGTATCCGGAAAGGCGATAAGGTGAACAAAGCCGCGATTGCTGTCTTCGACAGCAACATAGACCTAGAACAGTGCCCTACGCTGAGTACGGAAAACATTGTGGTGGCAATCCTAAAAACCCGCGCATGGAAGATCGGGGTGGGCTGCTGAGGGCCACGGAGCTTATTCTGAGCGGAGCCCACACGGACTGCGGAATATTTAGCGACTCGAGGTCGGCCTTAGACCTCCTGAGGAACCAACGCTCGTTCCACCCACTCATAGTGCAAATCCGTAAAAATATAAGAGCATGTGCCGAGCGAGGGAAAACCATTTCATGGTACTGGGTGAGGGCTCATGTGGGCATCGAAGGCAACGAGAGAGCCGACGAACTAGCTAAGGACGCGGCTCTTCGAAGCAAAAAGAGGCCCGACTATGAGCTCTGCCCAGTTTCCTTCGCAAAGCGAGACATTAGGAAAGACACTGTGAGAGAGTGGAACGGGAGGTATCAGGGGGAGGCGACCGCCTCAATCACCCGGCTCTTCCTCCCGGACGCGGTGGACGCATACCGCATACTAAGAAAGATAAATCTTAGTCCGCTTCTGGTACAAGTTATGACGGGACATGGCGGGTTCTCGGAGTACCTGGCGAGGTTCAAGTGCAAAGAGGACCCGTCGTGCATCTGTGAGCCAGGAATGGTGGAAGACATACCACACGTGCTGGAGAAATGTCCCTGTTTCGCTACAGCGAGGTTTAACGCGGAATGCGAGATGGACGCAGAAATATCGTCGAGCAATTTTCAACGTCTCATCAACAATAGTGAAACTAGGGACATTTTTCTTAAATACTGCAGCAAAATTGCAAACAGTGTAAGGAATAGAAATAGAACTTAAAAGTTATACCGCTTTATATAATAAGTATATAAAACACGGTAAACAACAAACAGTAAAAAACAGATAACGACAGTGAGCACCAGAGAGCAATGGAAGAGGCTAAAGTAATAGTAGACAGTAATAACAATAAACAAATAAGATTGTAAAATGTAAATATAAGTAACAAATAAAATAAGTAATAAAATTTAATATAAGACTCAGTCCCGGACTGCATAACCATGTAAATATAAATAACATATAGAAATAATGTATATAGAAATAGTAGATAAGAAAAATAGAAATGTAAACTAAAATAAATAAACAAGCTGCACCACCTGTTACCCATCCCAGAAATAAGAATAGATTTAGAAACAGATTAAGTGGCCATCCCAGCCACTCGATGACACTGAGAGGAACACTTAAGGTTAGGAACATATTGAGCTTTTTCGAATAGTTAGAATAGGAATTGATATATAATAGATGTAAGACCGCTTCACGGTCAAAATAAATAATATATAAGCACTATATAAAACTAGGCACACAAAATCCCTGCACGTATTTGGCAGGGATGTAAGCAGCGAAACACAAAAAAAAAAAAAAAACCTAACCTAACCTAAAACACACCGGGAATCACATTTATTATAGGAACACTCCAAGTAAATGATATCGCGTTCTAGATTTACTGCCATCTAGTGAGCAGTCCCCGATCGACAGTCAATACGACGTCATTGGTTGAAGGTCAATAGTGGCCGAATCGTCATTACCATTTCCAGGGGCCGAATCCATGTCTGTGGGTATCAGGCAAACCAGTGATAGATAACTCAGTTTAAACTGGTACAGTACAGTTTAATTAAATAAGAAATAACAATATCGAATTAAAAAAAAAAAAAAAAAAAGTGAACCCTCGACTCCATCCACGAGTATTTTGTCAAAGCTAAACTAGCGACACCACATGCTGTAACTAACCTAGACCAATCAGCGGACTTAATTACATACGATCTTATGGACGTAAGGATAAGGATCTGAATATTAAATGACGTCAGGATATAAGGACGCAAGTACATGAAGACGAAAGTATACCTATATAGGTAAGGACTAAAGTACATAAGGACGAATGTGTCTAAGGACGTGAGTATCTAAGGACGTAAAGTATGTAAGGATAAGTATGTATGTACCTAAGGACGAAAAAATATAAGGACGTAAGTAAATGATGACTAAGTATATAAGGACGAAAGTATATGAGGAAGTAAGTCCATAATGAAGCAAGTATATGACGGATCTAGGGTGGCAGATTCCGAGACCAGGTCGGTAGGCTCCTGGTTCTCCATGATGTTGGGCGTAGTTGGGTTCCCCGAGCAACGTGGGTGAAATAATGAACACTAAAATGAGTTACTGTCGTGTACAAGAAACAGACAAGTCCCTTGGTACTAGTGCACTGTCTATGAGATAACTTTACACTGCCTCTCGCTGCCTGTAACTCAGCTTTTATAATACCAAAGGCTATGTCCAGTCCCACCGCTAGGTGGTCTGCGTTTCTGGTGCACGATACTTTATTTCAAATTAACTTCTTTTAAAGTAACTACAAACTGCAAATCGGATGGAGCTTTATATTACGAAATTAAATCAACTTCCTTTACATTAGTTAGAAATGCAAACACTATATGGCGTGTTTCATATCAAATAAACTTCCTTTAAATTAAATTACAAATGCAAACACTAGATGGCGTGTTTCATATAAAATAAATAAAAAATCGTTTGTCCCCTTCTCGTGTAAATTTCGGGGAACCCTTATAGCCTATGTTCATCGGGGTCTAATAAGTATTCGTCCTTAGTTCGATCGGTCCAGTAGTAATAGAGCCTATTCAATATTCAAATAAACAATTGATTACCTCTTCTTAATAAGTTATGTTAAGCTGTCTGTATATGGCAATTATATTTAAAAAATCATAATGGGAGGCCTTTACGCAAAAGTAAATTAATACTCATTATGTCTGTACCTATATCTGTACGTTTGTAGATATGTTTGTGCACGCTAATCTTAGGAACGGCTTAACCAATTTGGATGCAATTTTAAGAAAAATATAATGATTGGCATCATTTAACATTTAGTGTTGTACAATATAAAATGGCTAGTGTTGTAGTTGTACTCACTGCATCGGTATGTAGAAACAGCAGTATATTGATATATAGACTCACTCACACCATAAAATGTTTCCTTAATTATCTTGTTTAATAAAAATAACACGCAACATGTTCTTTAAGATTTATTTTGGAAAATTGAGCAAAATCATACAGAATATTATTATGTAACTACATAATTATAAATAAAGTTTTAAAGTCGAAAATTATTATGCTAACACGAATAAAATTTGGCTTTTAAAGTTAATCTAGAACTACAGCTTAATATTAAGTTTCTCAGATGGCGTTATGATTTTAAAATCTTACAGCCAATGGCAGTATTATACAGGATGTAACAGAAAGGGCAAGTTAAGCGAAAATATATGAATAAAGCCTACTAATAGAGAACCCATTTACAAGATTTGGGACTAAATGACATCTTTATTTTCCAGATATTATGGAGAAATTCCTAAACAACAACTTAGGAATCTCTTAACTTAACAATCTCGAAAAAAAAAAAAAAAAAAAATTATCATCAATATTACATCATTTACTTTAGTTTTGTGATACAAATGTCATTAATAATTCATAATCTGTCGGGTTCAGGAGAAAGATTTTTATTACATTAAGAGTTTTCAAATACTATGTGCGTTTTCCAACGCGAGCATAGCGAGTTTACCTTGCAATTTTCAAAGATATACATCAGCTGTTTCCACCAATACAATAATATCAAAAATTTTGAACTCTGCTAATAATGTCCCAATATCCATTACTGCAATTAGCTATAAGCATATTATCGAATTTTAAGCTTACATCTAAGTTTATTCTAAAGTTTTTAAAACCAATATCATACAAGTTTTATTTCACCCATACATAGAAGTTTTGAATAAACTTTGACACCTAAACCACGAACCATATCTAGTAGGTACTCTACTCATGCGTAATAACATGGTAACACAATAGAAGACGAGTCGCTAGATGTCGTCACCGCCGCACCTCGTTGTCGGTCGGCGCCGGTGAGGGCGCGGCGGTGGTGGTAGTAGTGGTTGTGGTAGTTGTGGTGGTGGTGGTGGTGGTGGTAGTGGGTGGGTCGAGTCCCTTGATCTCGAAGGGTCCCCGGAATAGTCCTCGGAACAGACGCAGGAACGACTGGTAGCGAACCGCCGAGTTCTGAAATGTAGGGGGAGGAGATTATTGCAACTATACCTTACTTGTTCAGTATGTTCAATAAAGGGTTCGATTCCCACCCGGGTGAGGAATTTTTTCCATTTCTTTATTAATAATTTTATAATGTTCAATATTATACATACATATGATAGAGAGCGGAAAGCGACTTTGTTTTATAATATGGCGCCATTCATTTGTTACATAAGGCTCTATCTTCATTAGTTTTTATCCCCTCCTCCCTATTATAAGAAAAAATATAAAAAAAAAAACTGACCCCTTTGTTTGAAGACCCCCTCTCCCCTAAACCGCGTGGTGCCGGCAGAGTAGAGTTTGTACCACCCCAAGCCTGCCTGCCGTGCTGACAACTAAATTCAAAAATCACACTGCGGTCACCAACCCGCCTGTACATCGTGGTGACTATGGGCAAAACCCCCCTGTGGCAGTAGCCCTGGGGAGGCCTACGTCCAGCAGTGGACTGCAATAGGCTGAAGAAGAAGAAGAAGTAATAAGTACGTACCTGTATGACGTCACCGGCAATCTTAGTAGTCTTGATGAGAAGGGACACGGATGGCCCAAACAGCGTCCCGGGGAAGTCCAGGCTGACCTTGTTCCTGTCGAACACCGGGATGTCGTCCTGCCGCCTCGCTCTCTCCTGGGGCGTACGCGTATTGCTGTCTCGCTCGGTACGACGGAGGAGACTCAAGGAAATGCCAGTCTGGAATGGTTTTGATTGTCAATATGAGAATATGCTATGATTTATTAATACCCAATTTCAATATTAGAGATCTAATTTACAGATCGTATATCAAAACTCGGTATTATTAATTTGTAATTATAATTTAGAACATATTTAATCTCTAGTATAGGAATTGATAATAAGAAAATACAATAAACTATACATTTTCTTTTGTAGCTTTAATCTTATTAGTAGATTTATATTTATATAAAATTGATTAACTATATTATACTATACTATGACATTTACCTATTATTAACGTCTATACAATTCATCTAAGGTCTATACAGAAGAAATAATTTTATTAAGCTTCTGTACAATCAGAAAGTATCAAAGAGGATTTTACAGAAAATATTAGTTGAAAAGACAGTTTTCACAATAGTTTTAGTAACGATAAGAAATAACATTTACATAAGAAAATATAATAATTACATACAGATTGCACTTTACTAAACCTAAATGAAAAACGAATAAGCATATACTTATTTTGAACACTAAACTAGACAAGGTAATAGAGGTAAAATGCACTTACAGTTTCAGCTCCCCCCCCTTGAAGACATCAGCCAGGCTCCCACAAACAATCAATGCTAAATAAAATCAGAGTATAATTTAAAATATTTTATTTGACCGGCAAATTCAAGAGATTCATACATAAGTCTCTTTACTATAAATAACAAACAACACGTAGTAGTTTCAGAAAGGACTAGAAAAGGAGTCAGTGCTTTTTTGTGACACTACGAGTTACTACGAGCGATCCTGCTCCGTGCTACGGCTTTATAACCAATGCTACCAACCTTAGTGCATCAGGGAATATGGAACTTCAGATTTAACTTAAGTCCTTCGCGAGCCCTGATTTATTATTATTTTGAACTGAACAATATTTTCTGAAGAACATGTTATTTAGTTACAATCTAATACACCCGTGCACTACATACAGACATGAATATTTACAAGCAATTAGACCAAAGAATTATAGTTACTTACGAGTACCTGTGCTGTATTCTTCACAAAGTGAAAACAATAAACATGTCCCTTTAATAGTTGGCAGTCGTAAGTGCAAAATTAATTGTTTTGAGGAAACAGTTCTATGAACTTAAGTTATGTCTACAACTATTTAGTAAGACAAGGATGCGACTAGATAGTATACATAACTAAAAGCGGCGACTAGACTACATTGATTTAGTACAAAAACTAAACACACTACTATCTACGAAGTTTTAGTAAAAAAAGGAAGATTTGTGTACAGATAATTTATAATAGTTCCCACATAATCGACTGAGAATTTATTATTAATACTCAATCAATAAAGGAGCAATTAAATGATTTTATGAGGCACACTATATGGCAAGGTGCATATAAAATTATGCGTAAAGTTATAAAAAATGTGCTAGAAATCATGTAACATTGTGTACATAATGTAACACTACGTGCAATGTGTAACATAATCATACTTTGTGAGGATCTATTGATTATTTTGTGTTTGGATCATTGCAGATTAATATTGTAAATATCTACTAAAGTTCGTGAAAAGGGGGGAGGGGTGCAGCATGCAGACAAACACACACGTTTTCACAAACGTTTAATACTAAACCTATTTACATAAATATACATACTTCATACAGTGCGGGGGCTTGAGGGTGAAGGAAGGGGTACGAGGAGAGAGGAAAGGGGATCGCGAACTGTACAAGTGACCCGGAGGGGAGGAAAAGGGGGATAAAGGACATTATCACTGGGGAAAGGTAACTTATGTACTAAATAATAAAAAATATACAAAAAATGGCATAAAATTCAAGAACGTCAATGTACAAAATTAAGTGTGAAAGGTAAACTTTCCCACATAAAACTATTTTTAAAAAAGAATGGTAGGTATAAATTATCAAAAAGTTTCTGATCTATGAAGGCCGACTCTTCGACAATAACTTACATGGAAGTAAAACCTCGAATAACAAGTTAACAATGACTACAGTTTTGAACGGAGAGCTTTTGATTAACTAAACTACAGTCAGCGAACTCTAGAGCCGCCCTTCGACAACTTTTCAAATCCACAATGCGGAGAGAACAGTAGTAGTAATGGTTATATTTTCGTGTAATGATGTCAGGCATCTATGGATAAACTGCTGAACATGGTTAGAGATAGCTGCACTCTTCGTACTTGTACGTAACCTTGATCACGTACGCTGTTTTTATTGTTTTATTAAGTAGATGTAGACAATGCATAGAGAACATCTATTCAGTATTTCACCTGCCATGACTGAACCATGATTGGATATTTAGTGTACATTAGTGTACCGTTCTCTCGACTCCAGTAAGGGCGGCGCTAGCGTCAACGTTTAAGAATCGTCTTCGTCCTCATCACTGTCAATGGTATCGACGGAGACGCCCGCGCCGGCCGCCGCGCCTCCCGACGAGGAGCCGGACAGTGACGTCACGAGCGACAGCAGCGAGCCGAGCCCACCTGAGCCGGAGCCGCCCGAGCCACTGGAACCGCCGGAGCCTCCAGAGAGACCTCCTAACAGGCCCGACACCGCCTGGATCTTAGGCCCCAGCAACTGTAGTTTCGGCCCGATGACCTGTCCTACGATGCCGCTGAGCGAGCCCAGACCGAGGCCGGGGCTTCGATGCCATATTGTTTGTTAATCTCTATGTTCTGTCGGTCGAGAGTGTCCACCAATCGCGTTTTGGCATCGATTATTGAGTTGATTTTCTGAAAGCACAATGTGAGGTATCAGCGCAACGCGCAAGTGCATGTGCAGTAGCTGAATTTATGCTAATATGATTTCGTTTGACAAATGAATTACATTGCGATATCTATCTCTATACGACTGTATAAAGCGAATTACGATTGCGTTGACAATAGCCAGCCATTACGCTCGTCCCTAATTGGGTAAGCTTACGAGATAAGTAATGATGATGGTACAAGACAACGCTAGGTCGCCATTAAGTAGACTTTCAGTAGGAAAGGCTAGCTGGTCGTGTGGCGGAGGGTACTCACCCCGAACACGAACCCGAGGACTGCATTCTTGATGCCGAACTTGGCCTGCGTGACTCCTTCTAGCTTGCGCTTCTCCCGTGCCGCCTCGTCGCCTCCCGCCTCCTGCACACACACACACACAGTCACACTCGACACTGACACCACACTAGCACCAACACCACATGAAAGCTTCTCTGTTCTTCTCTCTCCACTGCGCACTCCCGATATGAAAGCATCCGATAGCGAATTAAAAGTGAAATGTATTAAAGGTTAGGTTAGGAAGGACGTTTTAGATTTCTCATGATATTTACAAGAATGAGGACCTTACGATTCACTAGTAAATATACCTATACTGTGCTTAATGATATTATGGTTAATTTATATGTGTACAACTGCTGTCATCAGTATTCATTCATACACTATGAAAAACCATACAAAGTAGAGATAGCAAACATAAAATTTTTGTTAATTTTCTTACTAATCATCATTTTTGTTCGTAGAAAAATGTTTACTACCACTGCTTCTTCATTTACACAATGTCAAAAAGGGGGTATAAATAAATTTTAAAAAGGTATATTTCGTAACATTCTGTGGCATATATGCCATAGTCTGGTTTATTGGCGTGTAATATTGTGAAAGACAAGAGTAGAGGATGTGACATGGCCCGCCTGACCCGCAGTCAAGGCCCGAGGTGCCAGTGCCATGTTGTCACTCACTAAATGTCACTTCTGCATGCTTCGACAAGGGCGAGCCATATGAGTACACCGGACCACTCGTCAGCTACACCTGAGTGTTTAGTGGTAGAGCTAGCAGGGTGCACTCTCATGTTCGCGGCGGTACACTGACGCAAGCGACCTCTGTAGTTGCACAACCGCGCGGAAACATTCACGCATCGCAATGAATACGTTTTAACGTTAATTTAGTTAGTTATTCTGGGGATTACGTTTTATGATACTTTTATATGATTTCAGTGAAGATTTGGTGAATTAAAATGGAATACAAGTCATATTGCAACAATAAATAACTTGTTTTAACCCGACCGGTTAACACCTTGAATTCTCTTTTATAGTGGAGTTATGTAGTTATCCGTATGCATCGTCTTCAATATTGCAATCCACTGCTGGACGTAGGCCTCCCATAGGGCACACCACAAAGCTACTGCTACATAGGGATTTTGCCCAAAGTCACCACGCTGAGCAGGCTGGTTGGTGACCGTATGCATCGAAGCATTTCAATATTATTTTTTACTCGAACAAAGAATAGGTTATAGTGGGGTTTTTGCGAATAGGACCATTTTAGAATTAACATGCCCAACCAGTCGTATCCAATTTATACCCAAATTTTGTGTAGATAGATAGATAGATAAGATATACTATACGTTTATTCCTATATTTTCTACATAGAAATTGGCTGGAGACAGTTCTATATTATTATTTCTATTATGTGTATAGTGTCAGCTGCCGACGTCGACAGTAGCACATCACGTGACTCGACTACACTGTACATACAGTAGAAATCTATTTGCGTAATTTAATTGTTATGTTATGTTATTATGGAATCAAACATGAGCCGCTAGTACCATACACAGTATAATTTAAGTATTATTTGATAAACAAAAAGGTTTAGTTTGGTTCAAAATAAACACGATTAGACATTATTTCACAATGACACTTGCATTTAATCTACATGAAGGATCTTTAAAAAAAATCATGTTACCTATAGAGAGTATATTTTGGCGTTTTGATTATTTGACGTAGGGCTCCCCCAGGGAAGGCCACAAGTCTACTGCCTTAGGGGAGTCACCGCAATATGACTTTCGGACAATGTTGTCAACATAGTCGCAGCTGCCCACATCCCGGGAACATGGTACAAAGTTACAAACACAACTAAGCCCTAACCTAACTTAACATATGTAGGTTTACCCAATCTTCTACTTATACCTGTGACATATAAATCAATATAGAGTTCCCATTTCTAAAAGTAAAGGGCGGCTGGTAGTAACTGGGTGACCAAAACGGGAGATCGAGCCTTGTGTCGTGCGCTATGGATAAATAGATGGATTATTAGAAGTGACCTAACACTGTCTGGGCCCAGTCCCAGCAGTCCCACTTGCCCAGCCGCAGTAGGTCGAGGCCGCCACCTCTCGTATCGTCCAGTGACTGGTCCCAGCTAGTATCGGAGGCATTGAGTTTCGAGTTTCCGCCGCGGGCGCCTTTCATTTTGCTCAGTTTGCGGTAATGTCCAGGAAGGTATAGGTAAAGGTGGAGGTATTTAACATATCTGTAACTTTATCTCACTCGGGTGTATTTTTTTTTCATTTCTTTACTAATAAATTTTTATAATACTTTATTACAAGTCAATACGCTTTACTTTGTGTGGGCTTTTATGTATTTCTATCAAAGTACGATTATCTAAGTTAGACAAAAATAACCAATCTATTAAACTGGATCAAAGGAGACGAGCTAGCAACTTGTCGCTGATCTTTTTTATCTAGCACATTTATTTATTTATTATTTTATTTATTTATTTAGAGTAATAATTTGACATCGTCACGGTAAACGCTCTGTAGGATATCCTTTGTAATTCCACGGTTCTAGCTCTAGCCCTATCCTATTTAGGGAATACATCCTTATATATTTACTAGTGGACGCCCGCGACTCCGTCCGCGTGGACTACAGAAAAAAAAATGTCGAAATTATCCGGGATAAAAACATTTTCCCGGGATAAAAAGTAGCCTATATGTTAAGTGGGACCTGTCACAATATATTCCTGAAAACTGCACCGAAATCGGTTAAGCCGTTCCTGAGATTAGCGTGCACAAACGCACAGACAGTCCCTTCCCGTGGGAATTTCGGGAAATCAATTCTTAGTGCTTCCCCGCAGTCTCCGATTTTAGCTTCACATGTACAGCGGTTTTTGTAAAAAAATTGAATTCCCGTTAGTCCCCTTCCCGTGGGAATTTCGGGAAATTCGTTCTTAGCGCTCCCTCGCAGTCCCTAATGAACGTACAGGTCTAATTTCGAATTCATATGTATCGCGCTTGTCGTAAAAAAATGAATTCCCGTTTGTCCCCTTCCCGTGGGAGTTTCGAGAAATCCGTTCCTAGTGCTTCCTCGGGGTCCCAAATAAACAAATATGCCCAACTTAAGATTCATATGTGTAACCGTTTTCATAAAAAATAATTAATTCCCGTTGGCCCCCTTCCCGTGGGAATTTCGGGAAATTCGTCCTTAGTGCTTACTTGCAGTCCCTAATGAACATCTATGCCCACTTTCAGCTTAATATGTATAGCGGTTTTCGTAAAAATTATGAATTCCCGTTTGTCCCCTTCCCGTGGGAATTTCGGGAAATCCGTTTTTAGTCCTCCCTTGCTCTCCCCAATGAACATATATGCCCGATTTCAGCTTCATATGTATAGTGGTTTTCGTAAAAAATATAGAATTCCCGTTTGTCGCCTTCCCGTGGGAATATCGGGAAATTCTTATAGCCTATGTTCATCCAGGTCCTATAAGGATTCTAACGGTGAAAGAATTTTTAAAATCGGTCCAGTAGTTTTTGAGCCTATTCATTACAACCAAACAAACAAAGTTTTCCTCTTTATAATATTAGTGTAGATAAGTTTATTGCAAGTAAGCTTTATACTTAGACTAAGGCTTTATAGTAGACATGATAGATATTGACATCAAATAGGTATATTAATAGCGGCCTCCACATAAACCTTTTACTTCATGATAATGTCAGTATTTAATATAGTAATTGGCATTTGTCGGTTAACTCAATAGTTAGTTTTATGTGGTCGTAAGTTGTGTGCCGGCGAGAAGGGGTTACGAGCGTGAGTTAGTGCAGATTGTAATGATGTAATAATCGACACGTGAGAGATACATGCATCTCTAGTATAGCAAGAGTTAGAGAAAATCTTCATAGAGCATGCGTATGCGCCAGTGCAGGGTGTGACAGCCAACATCACTGGTGGCTTTCATTAAAACTTCGTTTCAACCAACTATGCGATTTTGAAAAAACCGGCCAAGTGCGAGTCGGACTCGCGCACCGAGAGTTCCGTACAAATCTGTTTTATTACTTAATTTTTCCTTTTTCTGTGCTATATGACGTTGCTTCGTACCAAATTTCAAGATTCTGAGTTCACGGGAAGTACCTTGTATATTTCAACGCATTCCTGAGAAAAAGGGTCTTGACAGACAGGCGGACGCACGGACAACAAAGTGATCCTATAAGGGTTCAATTTTTACCTTTTGAAGTACGGAATCCTGAAAAGTTAATGAAATTTACGATATGTTTTAATTGAGTTAACTTATTTTTTTTTCTATTTCAGTGAAACTAACTACAATAAAACCACTAATCACACGCAGTAATTCACGTCAGTCAGTATCCTGCCTACGCCTAACTATAACTATATCACTATAATATTACTATATGTATTTATTGCAGTTACTGTTGGTATCCTACATCCGGTATGCAGCCGTGCAGCCGTCCTTCCCCAGCGGGTGACCTCGCCCGAAATTAACCACCTTTTCATTACGCCCCTCCTCTCCGCCACACTAACGAAGCATTTAAAATGATAAGCTAAAAACTTAATCTAATTCAGGTGAAAAAAGTTTATTGCAATCAATTTTGTTGTCTGTCGGTGTCATTTCAGTGAGCATCAAATAACCATCGCGTACATAGCAAATATATATAATACGAGTAATATAAGTAATGTAACATGTAGACAACAATCATGCTCTAAGGCAGACCGCCCACCCGCCTCTAGAAGAGATTTCTTCCATCCAACCAATTAAAATTATGAATAGTCTACCATTTCAATTCAATTTAAAAAGCAAGAAATTGTGGTTAGGTTTAAGTTTTATAATTTGTATGGAATCTTCAATGCATAATAATACAACTCGCACTTGTCTAGTTTTATTTAGTTCAACACTCCACAATATTTCTGTAAATGTACATTGGCATATCATAACCATATTTTATTACACAGAAGTATTTTTGTCTTTCATTTCGATTGGAGAGAAGACACACACTATTATAATTACCTTATAGTCCTATGCTGATGCATGGGGCTTCACTAGAATACATCAACTGCATATCCTACCGTACCTACATGTCGTAAGAACCGTCTACTCGTAAGGAACTCCGGTACGTTTTCTGCAGAGATTAGCTAGCAGCAGTCACTGATCTTTTTCATCTGACTCTGCAATACTACAGTGAGGACCTATTGGTGTAGTCGGCAGTGAACCTGCCTGCAGCGCCATAGGACCTGGGTTCGAATCCCGGTAGGTGCAAACATTGATATGATGAATATTAATGTTTGTTTCCGAGTCATGGATGTTTCTATACTTATCTTTGTATTTATATACCGTTGCTTAGAACCCACGACACAAGACCTTATGGATCTTAATGCGGGACTAAGTTAAAAGTTATATTTATGTTTAATACTAAATGTGGCTTGACTATCTCCTTCGTGATCTTACAGTACTGGATACCTCGTTTTGGAAACACAGCCGTGTAGATATATATGTATGTATTACGATATCAAGAGCGAACTTTGAACACTATTTCCAAGGCATATTTAAAGTGTAGTGAATTTTGAGAGGTCCACGTCCAAGGGTACATCTCATTACGACTCGTCTGTATGCTGCACTTGGTTTGCGGGTCCGTAGACTCGCTACCAACAGAGGTATACGTTTTGAATTTTTGATATTCTAGTTAGCCGAATAGTACTTGTTATTTTTACTAATATTATATAGGTAGATGCGTAAGCAACTCTGTCTGTCTGTCGCGGTTTCATGTCAAAACTACTAAACCAATTTAAATAAATTTTTATATAAGAACAAGTATCTATGAGCATGAGAAAGGATGGAGTGGGAAGGAAGGAGAAAGGATAATTTACAACTGTCTCCAGTATAAAAGTTTATGATTGAGTTCACGTTACCCCATTTCGGGGACAAAGCCGTGTGAATCTTATATGTCGAATAACTTCTTTCCACCTTTACTTAGGTACTCGTAAAGGTGCTTGTTTAGCTCTATAGTCACTGTATACTCTACGATATTGAATTAAGAGTCGGCTTATTGGTTCTCAGACATGACATAATGTAGATTTTTGCAGTCCCTCCCCAATAGACTCGTGGCGTGACAAGTGCAATGTAAATTAACTAACTATTGAACAGCAGCTGCATCTGTGATAGGCGCACTAAGCATCTAATAATGGTATTAATGTCCCTGGGAATAAGAGTGCATGCAGAGGCCAAGCGGATAGCGTGCGTGAGGCGGCGACGCGTAACGTTACGTAACTAATTCGACACGATTGGGACCGGTATCGCGATACTGCGGGACCGGCTATACCAGCACGAAGAAAATATTAAGGAGATGTGATATACAATGTTGTCTCATGACCGCTAATGTAGGGTTTATACACACACATTATATGTAAAGCCTTACTTGAACGTATGGTAAGAAATTCGCAATTTCTTTTATTGACCACTGGCTAAAATTTTTCTCCAAGGTTGTTCCTGTGTATCCTTTATGATATTGTGTCTTCGTTTAGTAGCGGGAACAGATCAATGACAAGTTGCTTACTTACAGCTTGGGAGAATACCCGAGTCCCTCAGCCGACTGTCACAACATGCATAGGAGGAGAAGCAGCTGATGTATTCTGGTGAAACCCACGTCAGATAGTACTTTTTACATACATACATACATATAATCGCGCCTTATCCCTCACGGGGTAGGCAGAGCACCGAGGGCCGATAGAACCACATGGTGCCACTTCTGACCAATTCTGAGGGTATAGTTGAGATGTAAAAGTTCGGTTAGTACTTTTTATTATTAAATATTGTAAGAGAACCTCCTCATATACCCGCTCCATTTCCACGATATTGCACATCTGGTAATAATGACGAATCTCACTCAGAATCAGCTGAGATTGAGGTCGACATCATTTACATGCCTTTATCGGGCTCCTCATATAATATGGTTATCGCAATGTTGTGTCACGCTTTACTTTATTAATTTTTTTTTGGTCAATATAGTGTTTATATTTATTTTGATATAATAAAATAATTATAATTGGGTCATATCAAAACTCTGAGCTTTTAATACAACGTGGTTTGTAGAATCTAATGCATGATCCTGAAGTTCAGGGTGCCTGTCTATATTTATGTCAAAATAAAACATTTTATGGCCATTTATTAATTTTCATAACTACTAATTTTGGTTAAGAGTTTACTAACTGCGGAACTTAATTTTCTTCTAAAAACTTTTTAGTCATTAATTCCGTCTACCGTGGTCAGGTTTAAACGGCTTCCAAATAATTACATAGAAAATACAAACAAGCACAAATACGGCTGTGTTCACAAATTGGGGTAGCTAAAACTACACGATCGTGAATGAGATTTTACATTTAGCTAGAGAGAGCTATGTATTTATGATTGCATGCTAGGTGCTCGGATCTGGCTTCTCGTTACGACTGTAGTGTTTTGTGTTCGTGACCATGAGTCGGCAAATCAGAGGGTCAGCGGAGGGCGTAGGGCGCGGTGGTGGGCGAACCCTCAATGGAGATTTTACAGTAATGTTAGCGGGGTCAAATAAAAGAGAACACCCCTGAGCTCCTCAGTCGACTCTTACGACATGCACGGAAGCAGATGCAGCTGATGTATTCTAGTGAAGCTCTGCATCAGTACAGGATAAATAAGCCAAATAATTAATATTTAATTAAATAACCAAATAATTTTAATGAAATTAGGTATTTCTCTAGTAATCGTTATAGTTCCCAAGATAATTATGTAAGTATAGTTACTTAATGATCGTAAATACTTAAGCTAAATAATTTCACAAATTAAAACCTACCAAAGTGAATTGAATTACTTTTGAAATCGTTTTGTGGGAACTTTCTGCACATTAACAATGACTTCTCGTTAATTGTTAAATGCATGTAATTAAAATTCTTGCCTGTTACACTACGAGTATAGGTATATACTATACAAGGTGTAACAGAAGGTAATTTATTTATTTTTACTAGTGGACGTTTGCGACTTCGTCTACGTAAACCTATAAAGTTCCCCATTCGAAGATTTTGGGAAATCCTTTAGCGTATGTCTCCTTATCATTATCTTATTCCAATACCAAATTTCATCTTCATTGGGTTTCAAGATTTAGTGAATGATGAGTGAGTGAGAGAGGGATAGTGACGTTTCGCTTTAAATAGATTTACTCAAAATATAATGATATATGATAATTTAAATTATAATCACACACATCTTACAAGTACAACTGACGAAATAAATAAAAACACATGAAGTAAAACTTGTAAAAACAAACTCAACTTTTCATCCGTACAAAAGACATAAACGCGCGTCGCAAACCTTTACGTTTATTTTTAGAAATATTATTCTTAAATCCAGAAATTTACTATTCTGCAGTTCTGGCTACCTCATTCGTATGTATATACAGGGTGTAAAAAGACAACGATGTTTTTTTAATACCTCGTATTCTTTGTAAGGTTACGATCATTTTCTTCTATGGAACCAATCCTGGGAAACGACAAAAAAAAAATATGAAAAATACTGTCATTTTATTGCAAGCAATGTATTCGTTTGATGCTAAAAGTACAAATGTACCTACAAAACTAACATTATAACACTTTGACATGGTATCTTTGAAAAAAGTTTGTTAACCGATTTCAGATGGATTCATGTAAAAAAATGTTATGTAAATTTGGACCTCAATATCTTGGAAACCCGTGGTTCCCCATGGGTGCTTCCATAGAAAAAAATGATCGTGATATTACAAAGAATACGAGGTATTAAAAGAACAAAATTGTCTTTTTACACCCAGTATGTATGTATACAAATAAGATATATTATATTAGTTATAGCTTTAGCTTCCACCAAAAAAAAATAAAAAATCCTGAATATTACTTGTAGCCTTGTACTTTATGTCCAAATGTATAAAACTGGCAAAATTATCCATACTGGCTCATTAATTTTGTTCTTAAATATGTTTGAATTACACAATTAATATTTTCAAAAGAAGTACCCGTATCTACAGAATAACTAAATGAAATAAAGTAAATTAAAACTATAACCAAACTAAGAAAAAAGAAAATAGTATGATTAAGCCAAATAATTATGAAGTTTTCTATTTTACATTAGAGTCTCACAAAAGGGGTACTTAATTATGTCAAGTCAAGATTATATATTATATTGTTTATAGTATATAACCGGAACAATAAATATGTTTTTCGTGTCTTAGATTTTGTGGTTAGATTTATACCCCAGTTTGAGAACACAGTCATACACATGGCAGTATGTTTATGTATATACCTATGTAAGATACGAGTAAGTAATTTGACGGATTTATATCGGATACACGCAACATACAAGTATGACGCGAGTGGGTGTACGAGTAGTCGGTCAGTAGTTCAAGTTCACAACATACAGTGTACCATATATATCACAGGGTACTGTAGCTAGATATGTTTTAATGTTATCCAAATGTATAGTTTACCGTATTGGTCAGTATGTAGTTTTATTTGATTTATTAAGTAATAGAGATGTGCATTGGTTACCTAAAACTTTATTAAACTTAAACGTTGATTAAAAAGCGCATTGAAATAAAATGAATTCTTGTGCGGATGCAAGGTTTCGCTAGAATTTATCAGCTGCATCTCCTTCCCTACATGTTCATAAGAATCGACTAAGGAACTCAGACATTACCTCAGGCGATAAGCTAGTGACTTGTGATTAGTCATTTATATTACACCGTGGCTGTGGGACCTCCCTTTCTGTTCTGGTTACTCGATTTCGGGAGCGCGACCGTGTGTATGTATAAATGCATGAAGTGGATCTATATGAAATCTATATTTATGGAATTAAAAACGTAAAAGTTTATGAATGATGATGATGTACCCGTATGTTTGTCACTCTTCCACTGCTCTTCCACGTTAAAACTACCAATACAAGCAGTTTAGATTTAGATTCAACACAAAGACGGTTCTGTTGTTATTAATAACCGCAAATTAAGTCGCGGGCGTTTGGTAGTAAGAACATAAGCTAAAGTTACATTTGATGATGATTTAGCACAACGACAATAGCAGGTTAATGGTCAGGGATCCACAAACGACGCTGATGTCAGTCTGTGTTGACCTCTAACTCTAACACTCCAACGTAACGTAACACGAGTAAATAAACATACACACATGCGTGACCTCGGATGTTTGAAGAACTTTAAGTGGGAATGTGCTATATTAAGTACACACACAAAATGAGATAATAAAAATTTATGTGTACAATAAAGAATACTAAGAATACTAAGAGATAAAAAAATAACAGAAATCGTCACCCTGTCATGTACCTATATAGTTAGTGTGGTTTTGGTTATCGCTGACGAAGAGCATATAATACTGAGTCAAATCGGTAAATGACGCTCTCCTCTTAGCCTATTCTAATATCATTTAATTTGATAATTTCAATCAATGACAACCAATTACTATACTATAAGTAGAGCTCAAGATACATACAAGCATCGATCTATAAATTTTATTCAAGAATTTGAATCAAAATTTTGCCAAACATAAAAACCTATGTGTTTTCTCTAGACCTCTTTTGTTTGCTTATATGCTAAACCATATTTTTATCATCAGATGAGATTGAGGTGAAACAAAACGTGTACTAAATTATTGTTAATAGATATAGCAAATTTAAGTTTAACAAGATTCTCGTAAACTCAGTAGAGTCACTATAACTTCGAAAATTAACCCGTTGGTAATGGGTAACATTGATTAGGTTATTATACAACTATTATAGACTAGGAGATAGTTGCAATTTTGACAACCGCTACTAACAAAGTAGATACAGTATTTAGTAGATGTAAGGGTCCCCCTCTTGATACGAATATCCAGCGTGCGATCTACTAATCTACTCTTCTATATATTATTATTATATTATACCATTAGTATCTAAATTTTCTGATGACGGAAGTGCTACCTATCGAGCCTAAAAAATATGGCCGGATCCACCCGAAAAACCAAATGAAATGTCTTATTCTTTATTGTACACAAAGATAATACAAAAAATACAGAGAAATTTACATAAGAAATGCATACAAATGTCATTATTATTAAGTAGGTTAAAGTTATACATGTACGTTAAAGTTTTAGGGTACAGCTCCGTAAAGAATACTGCCAACCTGCAATGGACCCATCCGAATACACACAATGTTATGTAATGAGACGATATCTTATTTTAGGGAGAAAAAAGGTGATTTGTAGTTAATTTTTATTATCGTACATACGATTCTTCCGTTGAAGAAGATTAACCTACCAAGGGTTTCGAAGATTACCAAAATAGCAGCTATCTCTTAGCCTAAACAGTAAAAGACTTCGTTTGGATCGCATTGGATTAGGCAATGCTTTGCATAAGTAACATTAAGAAAGTCTAGTAAGAACTGATCGTAAGACAATGCGGCACAGGCTGTGTGAATCGAGTCGATGTCGACACTCGTGTAGATTTCTGATTAATTATACATATTGAAAGGTTTTTGTCGGTTATTATTCGCCGGAGCGGATCTCCGCTAATTTATAGATTATATCGAAAATTACATACAAACTGTAATAATGACAATTAGGATCACCGTATAGGTATAGTGTAGAGAGCAATTAATTAATGGTTTGTTAATCATAAATAGATCTTGATTTAATGTTAATTTTGGACAAGTTTCTTTATAATCATTGAATCATGTAATTGTGCACCTTTTGCAATATTATGAATACTTTAAAAAATATATCAATATTTTTTACATTACCTAGTTACATTATTATTTCCGATAACATAATAAAATCGTTTCCATATTGAGTTTTTTCATAAAATTCAAGGGTCAGAGAAGAAAAGTGAAAACTGTCTGTAAAAGTGCATAACTTTTAATGTTACATGAATAACCGCCAGTTTCTCGAAGTCTAATCAAAGGTACCATCATATACAATACAATACATGCTACTTATTCTGAATGAAAATTACACTAAAATTGACAATCGATAGTGGATTATAATATATACTTCTTATCTTTAGTAAGATGACACTAAAATTTACAGTTACCAGTGGATTAACATTCGAAAAACTGGCGTTAATTTTGACAGAGTGGGTTAAGAGATGAGTCCGAGTGTCCGCGCCGCGCATGCGTCGACTCTCGGTTGTGCAAGCAGTGCGCAGCCTCCGACTACGCAGGTTAAGTAACCGCTAATTGTTTATATTTCGACATTTACACTTAAATATGTAAATTACAACCTCGTTTTATATACTTTTAACCCAAAAAAGTTTATAAACTTTTTGATAAACCTGCGCAGACTAAGCTAACGACTAATTGTACAGCTTATAAGAGCTAAAAAATAATTAACTTGGCATAACTTTAATTCACAATTGAAAAATTAAATCTTGAAAATAATAAAATAAACTATTCAAACAATTCCTTTAAAAACTTTGAATTAAAATTACGCAAAGTGAGGCCCTTGAGTCTCGGATTATTTATCATAGCATCAAACCAATTAAACTTTAATTTAAAATTAAAATAAATTTCGTTCCATGCATGTACTTACTATTAATTTGGGATAAAAAATAATCCGGGACAAATAAAATGAGCAAAACTTTTAAGCTACTTACATCAAGGGGCTGCAGTTTGTCATCATCCTGTAGCTGCCTCCTTATCCTGTGAGTTGCTGGGGAGGCTTCGGCCAGGCTGGTCAGGCTGGCCAGGGTGGCCAGGGCGGCCAGGATTAAACAGAGTGACGCAGAACGAGCGAGCATTGCGGCGGCCGGGGAGTGACTGCCGCGGCGGACCGGGCCCGACGGCTGGCGGGTCGCGGGGAGGGGACGACCTTCACTGCGCTTGAGGGATGCTCTATGTTACTGCACTGATGTATGATGATCAGGATGTGGGTTTAGACTAGTAGTTGAGTTGACCCCGACTTTGAGTAGTTTTAGTGGGGAATTTTCTTTCTCTACACTTTTCAATAACACGACGAAAGTTTCAACTTTCTGAATCCAGCAGTTTTGCCTTTATGTTCTCTGTTAGTCACTTAATAATTAATGCTATAGTGTATAAGCTCTAATGTTTATAAGCCGGTTTACAAAATTATTCGTCAGCGCTCCTTTTGGGGTATTCTAACTGTAGTTTAATTAAGTAATAAAATTAACTTATTTTTTTTTATACAGAACTTCTGTACAAGTGGTACTTTGGCTAGCTTTACTTCATATACACGTGTATCACTATGTTTCTGACTATATGTATACATTACACACTTGACGTCACAAAACTCACACAACTTTATGAATTTCACACAAACGAGGTAACTTTAAAGCTTTGGCTCTACGTCGGGTGGTCTTTTTGTGATTTTAAGTCATATTTTAATTATAGTCAACGAAGTGTCATTTTCAAAAAAAAATTAAAACTTAACATAAACCTACTTAAATTTTCCGGTAAAAGACTATTTTTTTCGAAATGAAAATCCTTTTCCTGAACATTATACTACTCATATAAGGAATATCTATTTATTTAAACGATTGATGTTTTGATGTACAGCGACTATATAAAAAGTTTAAGTATGTATATAAAATATATAAAAACTAATCCCGACTTCTACAGAATTATGAACTTGAAGTATGTTTATATAAATTTTAAATTGTATAATTTTTACAGTAAATGCCATGACAGCATAATCTTTAGGCTCTTATATACATTAATATGTCCCTCGACAGAAATCGGCAAACCTTCGTTTACCAGTGAATTTCAAAACCTACGTATGTAATTATATAAAAATTTAGCTAATAGTTCACTCACTCACTCGTTAGTTATTATACTAATTAAAATAAAATAATACATTACACACCTTTGCAAACACATAGATATGGTGTTGTATTTGGTTTCTCTATATAAAAGACTTCTTTACACGAATTATGTATCGCGTTAACGAATATATAAAACATACAAAAAAGCCTCCTTATTTCTCAAACGAAGTCGCGGGTAAACGGCAAGTTTGACAGAAAATTTACAATAATTTCGATGTAGGTTACGAGCGACATGAAATATGGCTTTAGGTACCTAATGAGGCTTCAATCACAGGTGTTTGAAAGGCAGCCTTGAGCCGACCGCAGTATGCGCCTGCGCAGGATTAGGTAGACTCCGTTTCATATAATACGTCCTATGCCTGATTTCGGAACTAACATTTTTATATACATTGACATGTATAATGTAGTCATATACATAGTAACTAGCGCCATCATCCATCGGAACTATTTGGTGAATCGCACTCTACGAGTTACTGAAGCGAGGGGAACTCGACATGTTATTGCTAAACTTATTTAATGGCTGTCATTTAGGATGATATTGGCAATAATGTGATTAGATTAGTTATAATATTTATGATTTGGTAAATTGTACAGGAATAGGGAAATAATGAACGTCCTTGCACCTACGTATATTATTTACGTTATGACAGACATAGGTACAGTTAGATAATACAAGAGTAGCTAATCAGAATGAGGGATCTGACTAATACTTGGCACTGTAAGGTCTGTTGTAATAAAATGTTTAAATTTATGTAATTTTAGTACTTAATGACTGTTTGTTGCCAAAATAAAAAAAAAAAATCTGTCATGATGACAGAATGACGGAAACATGCAAACAGGGATAGCGAGGGATTTGAAATAATCTGACAATACTTGAGTCAGTCTTGCTGGCGATGATTACTAAAAGTGCAGTTAGAAGATGTCTCTGACTAGAGGCTTGCATTTCCTCACAGACATCGTCAGGTTTCAGAATCCTCTCAAAGCCGGTTTGTTTAATGCTCAAATGTTTGTTTTCACAATCACTGAAGTGTGTTAGCGACGCATACTGAATATTTATGAAAACATGACAATTGCGTTTGGAACATTTTTTGTTTTTAAATACATGATTAAAGTGTGTAAACATAACAAAATAAAGGAAAATGGTAAACGTTTGCTCGTTGTTAAAGCTTTAAAAACCCTGCAAATGTTTTTTGTCTGTATATTTGTTTGTTTAATCACCTACTGCTAACCAAATTCTTTGTTATTTATTGGTTTCAGTCAGAGTGTAGTAGACGTAACATAGACGATATGTAACAACTTGGTGATTATCACCAGTCATCACTGTTTCTCCTACAGCCAATTTCCATAACCGACTTAAAGAGATTTTTTGCATTTCTCAGATTTAATCTAAGATTATTTTTGGTCTCTTGTATTGAAAATGGCCGTTAATATTGTAAGAGGTAAGGACACGTTCTCTGGATTAATTACGATATTGATCCACTCTCAATAATTACCAAAATAACAAATGAAAAATTATTAATAGCTAAATGTTTATCTAACGTTACTTAATTCGAAATTTTTTATTTAAATTCACTACATAGTTACTTAAACCACATAATTCTTAACAGGTTTAAAGAGAACAGTTTTCCTAATCGAGCGACCCTGAGACTTCACCCGTGAACAGGTAATATGTTGCATATGCATTTAGAAAGGCAAAACTATTTACTAAATTCATTTAAAAAAATATTTTACATAAATATAGGTAGTACATATTATGGCTATGTTCCCAAAATGGGGTACTTAGCCAGAACTGCAAGATCATAAAAGAGATATCACATGCACGTTTAGCATATCGGAGTCATGCGTTCTGTTTCGTGTTTCAAACAATACATCGTCACTTATACCATATAAATGATCAGTAACTAGTTGCTAGCTTATCGCCTGAGAGAATTCCCGATAAAAGTATTTTATCTTACTAAGAAACAAACAATAGTCAACTTGTCACAGATTTTGTACACCTGGCTCTGTCAAGGTGCTGCAGGATCTCCTTCGTGATCTTGCAGTTCTAGCTGCCGTTATTGGGGATAGGCTTAGGCTAATGTGAGTATTTCAGATACCGAGACACTAGCGCCCCTATCAGAGGACGCGAGAACGCTCTCCAATATTTTACGATGAAGGAAACTATATTTCTAGAAGGTAACTATAAATTTTGTATAAAGACTTGTAATAATTAGTTAAACTTTGATATAATTTTAATGTAATTGAGGCTATTATAAGATAATTAATAATCTGTAACCGGGATGCCACCAACTGGAATCTATGTAAAAGTGTGTGGAAGGATGTATGGATGGATAGATGTTAATTCATTCACGCCTCAATGCCTTAACGGAACTAGGAGATAAGCTGTAATTTGGAACAGCCTTTAGTACAACTGGTACTCTTTTACAGTGATAATCATAGTACAAATTTCAATTATTTCGATCCCAAGTAAAGCCAATTCGATTATTTATAATCAATTATTACATACATACATACACACACACACACACACACACACATATATATATACTAGCTGACCCGGCAAACGTTGTTTTGCCATGTAAATAATTTCTAGAGAATTTCTAATTTTTTAATTGACAATTAAAAAATAGGGGTTGATCCTAGAGGGGTGAAAATTCATGGTTATATGTATTTTTGTATGCTGTATCATAAAAAAATAAAAACAAAAAATTTTGTAAAAAAAAAAATTTGGGTTGGACCACCCTTAACATTTAGGGGGATGAAAAACAGATGTGTTCCCAGAACTGCAAGATCATGAAGGAGACCTAAAGCCACGTTTAAGCATAGAGGTGCCAGGGCGCTAATTCTCGAAAAGTCTCGAGTTGGAACGAAGCCGAAACGGAACCGTTGTAGACGCTCAGAACAAAGCAATAATTACTTTATGTTGACGTATTTGACACATTTCAGCACGAGACAGATATTTGTTTTTATTCTATTATATATACCTTATTACTCAAGTGGTAAGTATTTTATTACTACTTCGCACCGCGTTTTGTTAACGGTTCCTTAGTGGTTGCGTTTCGGCTCAAAAATTCAAGAATTGCCCCCCAGATGTAAATGATAAGTAAAAAAATTTGCTAGCTCATCACCTGAGAGAATGTCTCTCAAGTTTGTCGACTCTTACGACATGCACGGAAGGAGATGTCGCTGATCTATTCTAGAGAAGCTCCGCATCAGCACAAACCTTAATTCATTTTATGATTTGTAATCAGGAGTAGTAGTCAAAGAAAGGTAAAAGATGCTTGACATATTTATTTAATTAGATTGTATACTTATGGAATAATGAATATATATTATGACTTACCAAGGTTATGTAATATAACAAACTGGTGAATAAATTAAATGAAATTATTTATTTATTTTTAAAATCACATAATATTATAGTAATAAGATGTAATATGCAATCAAATATTCGCACAATCAAGCTATAAATGTATTAGTGCCTTATCTTATTCGTACGAACGAGATTAGTTTGTTCAGATTTTTCAGGAACCGGACGCTACATTGAACTTCATAATATGAAATTTACTAATCTGCTTCTTTTATAACTCATATAAAAATGCTTTATTCTACATTATGTATAATACCTATAAATTAATTATCTTTTACTAATGATGACAAATGGTTTCTTAGAACAGAGGTCAAAATATCAGCAACTATAGAAGGCATTACCCAATAGCAACAGGTCCTTACCACCGTCACTGAACCCTGTCCATCTGTCTGTATGTCTGTAGTGTTGAGCAATCATTTGAAAGCACTTAGACTGATTGGAAAGGATAAAGTGAACGCCTTCACTTCCTGACCTACTGAGAGTTAGAAGACCGAGGTTAAAAGAAGAACCTTCTTCTTTTTATTTCTATCTTAGATTTAAGTTTTAATGAGTTTAAAAACAAAGTTACTCATGTCATACCAGTGGACGTCTGGGACTTCTTCCATGTGGACTGCAGAAAAAAAATGACGTAATTTTCCGGGAAAATAATGTATGTCCGGCATATACAGGGTGTTTTTTGTGGCCACCTTTAACGAAGGGTACGTATTCTATACATGGAATAAAGTAAGTTTATGCCAAAAAAAATGCCCTTGATTGTGCGAAATTTATAGTGTCAGATAATAATTATTTTTCGTGAAAAAATCCTGCTACGCGCGTCTATGTGCATTTATGCAGAAAAACGCAGTCTATTTACTCAACTTTGGACTCTAATATTTTGAAAACCAGACACTTCCCAGGTATGCTTCCATGGAGAAAAATGATCGTGATGATGAGGAGATTCCGTAGTTTTCGGGAACGTTGACGACCAAAAATCACCCTGTATATATACGCCATAGGTCCTGGGTTCGAATCCCGCTAGGTGCAAACATTGATATGATGAATATCGATGTTTGTTTCCGAGTCATGGATGTTTCTATACTTATATATGTATTTATATACCGTTGCTTAGTACCCACGATACAAGACCTTAGGGATCTTAATGTGGGACTAGGTTAATGTGTTGTGATGTGTGTGAATATATTTATATATATTTATAAAAAAAAGTAGATCTACCTTTTCTCAGTCTCTATAGACTACATTGTATATTATTTAAAATGGTTCAGTAGTTTTGCCGACATCGTAAGAAAAAACTAGCAAAATGTATACATGATACTCTAACAGTAGGTACATATTATGAAGAGGTATTGTTTAACATTACCCAATAAGCCGTTATAAGCCGATAGACTGACCACTCTATTGTTATCTAAGAAACTTGTTAATAATCAACATTTAACCGAGATCTAAAATAATATATTATCACTGAACACCCTGTGACCTCTATCTGTAATGTCCTTTTAACATATTTGCTAAATCGTTGCAAAACTAAATACTGCTTTAGACAAATGAATATAATGGTAATGTTAGCTTGTTTCCAAATTATTATACCTAATCCAGTATGTACCTGTCAAGTCAATAAATTATTAAGTACAAGAACACAAATAGGTATATGTCAAGCAAGTGTTTCATACATTCTTACTGACAAGACTGTTAGGTCTTGTTCAGAAGAACCTCCTCGGTGGTGGACATAGACGTCGCGTCGCCGTGACATCTTATTTTATTTTCACTTGCTCTCCGACTCTCGTCATTTAACTATGTATTTATTAAATTTCTTGATTATAGCGTTTTAAATTTAAACTACAGTCTATTTATTAGCGGGGCCTAAACAGGTCGTTCAATTTAATTTTGATAGATCGTCGTATTATTTAGTAACAGGACAGAGTCTACAATAAAGTTAACTAAAAAATAAAGTTAATTAATAAAATTCTATCACCATTTTCCTGCCCTTATCTCATTATTTATAAGGTTGGCGCAATATAGCTTCTTTGTTTAAGCTCTGCTGTTCTACTTAACTTTATTACATAAGTAATTTATTGTTGATACATGAAAGATAGAAACATCTTATGAGTAGCATAAATCTGAAGAAATACGACTGACTATAATATTATAATGTCTTTATTCAGATCTTCTCTGTTTAAGAGTGTTATAATTATACAAGTTTTTATACGATCGCAAAGTGTCTGTTCATGCAGTAAATTAATAGCATGTGATTAGAAAGAGATTACAATCTGTATACATAACCTCGCAACCAATCACCTGCACCGGGAACTGGTTTCCTCATGCGCCACGCAGACTTCAGTTTATTATAAGCTTTAGACGCCTGAGGCTCAGGAATCCTGCCGCTTACAGGCTGCCTAGGCCACAGACGAAGGATAAAGAGAGAATGTGATATGTAGACTGCTGAATGTAGCAGCACAGCACTGTTTAATAATAATGTCCTCCAGACAGTATTCTGGCCAAAACGGCCAATTCTGCACAATATCACCTGCGTAGCTAGCAATATACATGTGTACTCTTTATTTTCTCACTTCAAGCACACCGGATGCGCATGCGTACACGTAAGCGTAGACATATACGTACCTCTGAGTTTAATTTATTTATTTATCATTTATTTATTTATGGAACTGTCACCGCTTGATGTCTATGCTTACGACTACGCATACGCATCCGGTCTGCCCGTGCCTATACAGTTCCATACATTACAACTCTGAGGTGACGTCAAGTGGTGACAGTTCTATACATTTAACTAGGTACGTGTACGTCTACGCTTATGTGCACGCATACGCATCCGGTCTGCTCGAGCCTTTATTATAGTTTGAGGGGATGTAAAATTGATACAGGAGAGAGAATGCGCAGGACCATCGAATTTACTTGCAGAGATAAACACGCCTTTGTATGCATTTCTTTTGTAAATTTATCTGTATTTATTATAGTGTTTTGTGTACAATAAATAATAAGAATTTACGTGCTTACCTAAGAACAAGCTATAATATATAACAGACGTGGCATCTTAAAATTTCTATTTTTAACCTCCGTATATTAAATATGTTCTAAGTAAAACAGAATTCAGTGGCCTTACTAAAGGTTAATTCGGTTGATTAATTTAATTAGTGTCATTTAACTGGACAAGTGTGTTATATATTTGGGCGCGAATTAGAGAGGCTGTTACCGAAGGCCAGTTGTTTCGAAATTCAGTAAAGAGCAAACATAAGGATCGGCGTACAATCACCTATATCTAGTGCTTATTACAGTTCAGAGTGGGCGAAATGTAAGGCGCTCCTATATGTTGCACAAAACTACTAACTATACCTTAATCATGATGCCACCAACATAAGCGCTAGTGTCTTTACTGTTTAAAACTGTTTGATATACTTTATTGCGGTTCAACAAAAATTCGTGAGACTTCGACGTTAGATATAGACTATATTATTGTATAGTATTATAGTTTACTGCAACTGTATCCTATTGCATACAGTCAGGTTATTATGATTAGATTATGTTGTTTTAAAACATAATAGCAGATTCAGTTCATTTTACAACTGTATGTTATTTAGGTATATAGAGTACACTTTTTTTTTGAGTAAGGGTAGACCAAAGAAGTGTTGGATGGACTGTGTGAGGGAGGATATGCGTGCACTAGGAGTGAGCAATGAGATGATGGATAATAGGGATGAATGGAAGAAGGGTACATATTGCGCCGACCCCAAATAAATGGGAACCAGGAAGATGATGATTTGTGTTGTTTGTGTATGTGTACATGCCAAAGGCCAAATATACTATCTATTTATCTAACATAAGCTATAGAGCACCAATATCGCTTCGCTCTATCGTGCAGCAGCAACAAGCAAATTTTGCTTGTTTTTCTACTTATTGACAGGGACACAGCCATAGGTGTGTCCGTCCCTACAGATTATTATATTGTAAAGCGCACTCTATAGCTTGCTAAATATATGCTGTATGTATGTGTGTGCTGAATATACCACGTTTTAATAAAAATACGATAAATCGATAGTTTTAGCATGAAAGATTGTGAAAAATCTCTCATGAACTTTATTTTAGTGGGATTTTCGAGTATAATCAGAAACAAATGTTTTAACTGAAAAAGAAAATGCTTGTGGCAATTTACTGATACCGGCAGTGGTGAAGAGTAGAATTCGTACCACCCCATGTCTGCCCGTGGGTATCGTACGAGGCGATTAAGAGTTCCCGGGAGGTGGGCAGCAGCGCCTCCCGTGTTGACAACATAGTCCAAAATACAAACTGCGGTCACCAACCTGTCTGCCCAGCGTGGTGACTATGGGCAAATACCCCTCATGGCAGTGCGTGCCCTGGGGGAGGCCTACGTCCAGCAGTGAACTGTAATAGGCTGTTGTTGATGATGATGAATTTACTGATAACAATAAGATTCTGTAAAAAAGGCTGTGTTTTATTTAAGCTTCCAACTTTATCATTTCGGCGAAAAATAAAACAAAAATAAACTAATTACTTCCATTTGTCATAATACAATACAAAATTCGCAGAATGACAGTATGACTGTCCTTTTAATACATCTCTTATTCTTTGTATATTAAATAGATAATAACAATTAGTTATATCAGAGGTTAAAAACCTAATAAGATATAATCTAGCCGTGAGCCGGCGACCTGCCTGATGACAACTCGCGCAGTTAAACTTAATGCTCTAATGTTATTGACGTGCATTTAATTATGGTTAATGACTAATTTAATATAATTAGTGGAAATATACCAGCCTAGTGTACCGCGTGTGTTAGTAAACTTAAAATAGGAGGCTTGAATTTATAGTCGTCATGCCTCTTGAGGTCTTCACTCGGGCACATCCTATACAAAAAGCGATCACAATTGGACGCATTTAGTTTACTCATATTTTTTGTTTTATATAACGGGACAGGATGGTCTTCTTGAGGAGATGGAGGTGAAGCATGGTTATTTCTGTCCATCTTGAATTCTTCAGAACTGTGGGCTGAAGTGGGTGATATGAATGAAGAAAACAAACGTACTCCTAATTAAATTATAATCACTTATCTATCACGTTAGGTACACAGTTGCATAGTAGGTAAGCTAATACACACAGGAATAGAACTAGAACGCGGGATAGTTTCTGTAGCTATCGCGTACACCGTTCGCCGAGGTCTCCAAGCAAGTCCGACCACGACAACGCGATTGCGACATATATAAGATACATAGTTGGGAATACAGAGAAGGACATAGGCTAGTATAATATCATTTTTGCAAAGAGTTAATTACAAAACAAGAATCTACCCTTCTTTATCATCTCACTGTGGTTATATTATACTAAATAGAGACCAACTAATTAATACAATCTCTAGTTTAACTAATCACTTTCTTACTCGTAAACTCAAGTTAATCCGCTGATTATTACTTCGTCTATAATTTATAAGAGTTACATTAAAGTGACGTTTCATTATTATATCATACTTCCTATTCAGTTACATTACTCGTATCTATGCTGATTCATATATTATCTAAGTAATTTAATTTTGTTCGGTCATTTTAAATAATAACCTCATCGTTTCAGTATTAAAGTCCTCTGCTATAAGCGCTAGAATCATTGTAATTTAAACTCAATTTCTTTTATTACTCGTACTAGAGCTGTCCGCAACATTGGCAGCGTGAACTTTAGGATTCCCATTGTTTCCCATTTCCGTGAGAATTTCGATATCAAAAGTAGCCTATATAAATCGCTATTACACTAGCTATCTCTAAATGAACGTCCTATATAAATAGGTCGAGCCGTTTCATAGATTTTCCGGAACAGACAGACAAAAAATATTGTTCTGGTATATGTACCTACCAAGTACACAATAACACATTCATATGCATTTAGGAGATTGCGGTTATTTTTATATTAGAAACAGACCCTCCAATTTTATTAATCTGTACAAGCAAACAAGATTTTTTGTTTCATGGATACCCGTGGGACATGACTATTGAAACAGACATACGGGGTGTATATTTAGCAGCGTAAGATCCTGTGCAGATAATGATGAACAATAGTGTTACATAGATACATAGATAGTTCGCGTTCGAGATTACCTAACGCGGGAAGTGTCTCGCAGATAAAATAGCACAGAGTGACCACTCCAAGTAGTTGACAGTCTTATTTACGTACAGTCAAATTATTTAAGGTTTCAGTACTTTCAGTCCAGGTAAAGTCAGGCTGAAAAAGTTTTTTTTTTCAGTTTGGGAAATTTTCCGTATGGTCAGATAACCTATTAGAAATATGCTGTCTCTATCTTGTTCAATATAAAGAAAACACCATTTGAAAAATCGGTCCTAGTCAACTTAATATGCCAAATTCCCGAGTATTAACAATATTTTGTTATTAGGCTCGAGAAACATCTATTAATATAATTTTCTACGTTTAAGCAGACACAATAGAATACAATGCCTATATCTGTTGCATGCTGTAATTATTCACATCTTGGGCTTTTAACTCGACATAACCTATTTTATTTTGCGTTTGTAAATCCAAACCACAGTTATTTTCTCGAAATTGTCGATAATTTGGAATAATTGAACTCTGGCATTCTCGGTAAATATTAAATGCTTGTTTAATGATCAATCTCATGTAACCAATAGATCTACAATGTTGCATAATTGACATAAACATAGTAATGATTGGGTACTTTGCCAAGTTAGAATATGTACTTAATTCAAAGTATTTTTACCATCGATTTATTCATGTTTATAGATAAGTACATAGTACAAAAATCTAATCTATTTAACGAATACATCAAAAATCCTTGACAATATTTAAGAATGCATAGCTTCATATACACATGCACAAGGCTGTGTTCTCGAAAATGAGGTACTCAGAAATTGCAGGATCATGATGAAGGTCACACACCACGGAGAAGCAGCTGATGTATCCCGCGTAGGTACAGACAATCTAAATACATATATACATACGAGTACATATAATCACGCCTTTATCCCTTATGAGGTAGGCAGAGCACCAAGGGCCGACAGAACCACATGGTGCCACTTCTGACCAATTTTGAGGGTATAGTTGTGATTGAACTTGTACAATCTAAATAATACATTCAAAATCCACTTTATTCACGAGGTGTCGTATCTGTTACTTCATCTGAAGTTATTACTCTATGTATTACTCTACTCTATGTAATTGCATTAGCCTAGACTAAAATGTTGCTAAACGCTACAACCGGGACGCGCGAGTTCGGGAAAGATATTTTAAACCTACATAACTATTTACCATCTTACTTTAGTTTCCTGTCTGTGGAGACAGGCTGAGTTACCAAAGTTCCGGTGGTCGTGTGACTGGATACTATTACTAATACTAAATATTATGTTTAGTTTCGTTATAACAAATATATTTTACGTTAAACTCGGGTCACGGACAGCTAGACGACTCTTAGGTAATCTGTTTTACGACGGCGACTTGTTTCTACTAGCGATATAATAGAGTGCGGTTTTTAAAAACCTGCATGATGGTAATGAAATAATTATTTTTGAAAACCGACTTTATCATAATGTTGATATATCACTCTCATGCCTAAGAAGAAATCTCATGTTCATGCCACAAGCCGTTTAAGCTCTAGATAAATCTTACTTACTTACACTCAATATGACCCCCATCTGGTGTTTAAAATTGTAAAATAGTCTGGTTATTAAAATACATCAAATCAACTCCAAATCAGTCTTACATTTACATTTATATCACCACTACACAACTGTGTTTCCGAAATGGGGTAGTATTGCAAATTTAGAATTACCTTATTACGAGTAAATATATGTCGATAAACTTTTAGGCGTATTACCTGTATTGTACTGTAGCACAATTGTATTGTAGTAGTGAACTACTTCATGATCTAATATTAATGTTATCTTGTTTCGAGTTACAGTCTAGTTTAATTTTAAGAATGTGTAGGATTATATTAATTACAAATTGTAGCTTGTTTTGTTAGCCAAATAAAATAAAATAAATAAATAAATATCCCGTATATTTCTACATTGAGAACTTATTTCGTTATTCAACACGCCGACACGCTCTATTGCGATGTTTGTTACTTTAGATTACTTTATAGTGTTAGTTTAAGATATCTGCAGCTATCTATTAAGGTCGCAGTTAAACACTAATAAAAACGTTATGACTATATAAAACCGGAATCTCTGATAGTATGCTCGTAATACAACGGTTGCAAAATCTGCGGGATGTGGACCGTGACTACTTAAATATGATCTAGGCTTTACACTCACGTTTGTTCATTTAAAAACAATTTTTAGTTCTTTATAGTGTTATTACAAAACCACGTCTAGAGTTAAAACATCGTTTAAAAATACATTTCACAATAAAACGTAGACAATAGAATTTTTTGTCTGCAAATTAGTTTGATAAAGTTACAAAAATTTCAATACCGATTTATGTAAATATATTAAGTTCAATTTTTTTAAATCACATAGACTATCTAGAAAATAAATTAGATTTTAAATTTCTCTAAAACTTGATCAAGATAGAGACAGCATCCTCTTTATTCATCAGGAGGCCAATTCTCGAAAAGTCTTGAGTTGGAACGACGCCGAAACGAAACCGTTGTAGACTGTCAGAACAAAGCAGTAATTACTTTCTTCTTCAGCCTATTGCAGTCAACTGCTGGACGTAGGCCTCCCCCAGGTTACGCCACAAGGCTGCTGCCACAGGTGGGTTTTGCCCATAGTCACCACGCTGGGCAGGCGGGTTAGTGACCGCAGTGTGATTTTAGGACTATGTTGTCAGTACGGGAGGCGCTGCTGCCCACCTCCCGGAAACCCGTAATCGCCTCGTACGATACCCACGGGCAGGTGGTACAAACTCTACTCTGCCGGCACCACGCGGCTAATTTACGGTGACGTAATTAGACACATTTCAGCACGAGACAGATATTTGTTTTTATTCTGTCATACTTGCGACCGATGCGTGCTAAAATATACCTTATTACTCAAGCGGTAAGTATATATTGCTTCGCAGCGCGTTTCGTTTACGGTTGCGTTTCGGCTTATAAATTTTCAAGAATTGCTCCCCAGATAAGCTTTCTGGCCGTTGGGAAATCGGCCTTAAATAGGTTAATAAGGAAACTAGCGGACGCCATAGCTTCTTTATCTCGTTTATTTAGGGAAAACGCTCCTCAGCTAAAATACATGCGTTTCAGCTTCCTATACAAGGAAGAGTCAGAAGAGTTCATCTCTGCGCAGCTAACCTGTCGTATAGTTTCAAACTCTATATAAATAATTTATTACAATAATATTAAATCAATCTATTACATCACGCTTGTAGTAAATGAATAAAACTAGATTTTCGAAAATTTAGAATACATACGACAACTCTTTCAATTTATGTCAATTACTCGTAAAGCAAGATAACGCGTGCGCTAATTATACTCATACATAATAAAACATAACACACACGGACACGCGGCTATGTTCCCGTAAGATCTGCAGAATCATAACGGAGATGACAGATCGGAGCGGGGACAGATGTTATAATGACCAGTGAGAAGTTGTTAGCGTATCGCCTTAAAGAATGCTCGAGTTACTTAGTCGACTCTCACTACATGCACGGACGAAGATGCAGCTGATGCACTCCAGTGAAGCATCAGTACAGGCATTTAACTTAAATCTAGATTCATTACTTACTATAAATAGGCCGTAGTGTGTATTGGTAATGAACCATATCAGTTTAGCAAAGGCACGATGTAAGGTATTTCGTCTAGTTCAAAAGTGTCATAAGCAGAGGTCGGAATTAGGTAGAGTCATTTATGTACTTGCATCGAAATGTTGATATTAATGTGGACCTTCCCAGGATTTCTAATGGACAATCCCGTGTGGCCAACAATATTACAAATAAATAATAATAAAACCCTCAGAGATAGACAAATAAAACAAAGATAATTAACATAAAATGTTTATTAGTATTTAGGTACATTAGTTCACAATACAAATTATTAATAGTCTTAAGGAAATTTTCATACGCATACTTCAACTTTTTTATAAATACGAGCAAATACTTTTGCTTCTAGCCTAGACTCGTGAGGTTTTGCTTATTCAAACGGCCCATTAGAATCATTTTCCTTATCCGATTCATTTCCAGTAAGATTTGAAGTGTTCGCTTCCGACATTACTGTATAACCTTTGTGAGAATTAAAATATATAACCATTAGCCTTTCAATATTGCTAATAGATAGTTTGAATGCGGTAGAAAGAGACAAAATCTAGTACATTCCGTTATGCGGGGAGTGCTCCGCATTTCCGCTATTGCTTTCTTTTGTTCTCACAATCTATGTTGTGCGAACTACAAATGTGGCAACATCGCGCGTGTGCGCATTGGAATTTTTCAACTTCGGACATCCGATGTCATTGATGTAAGTTTGGCAACGTCGCGCGTGCAGTAGTTTAAATTGTGTAAAGGTAAATAACTTTTTACTTAATAAATCACGGGATTTTTTCTGATCTTTAAAATTAATACCGGAATTTGAGGCATATCCACTTTATTCTTTCGCTGTATGAAATCAGTGCAAGTACATAAATGACTCTATCAAACTTAGATCTCGTGGATCTCACGCGCAGATTGCGATTTAATAATTCCACGAAGAAAGCTCTGTAACGTATAATTGCTACATATTTGCGTAATATCTAAATAATATGTCGAGGTGAGTGGACTGTAAATTTGTAATAATATATACCCGTTTAAGGTATACTTATGTCAGCTTGACCAAAGGTTATAGTCGTAACGAGTATAAAGATGGTACTCCATGGTTAAATCTAGTAAAGACTATACAATGTATATATATTTCTATTGTACGCTACTAATGTACCGAAAGTTACATTCTCGTTATACATACTCGTAACTTTTAATAGCAAAATATATAACAATACATAGATTACACAGAACTATATTATGTAAAATTAAACTGAGTATAGCTTACGAGTATACCTAGTTTAAAGCTTTTTAATTAGTAGGACATAACATGCTTTGTCCTGATTGTCTGACTGCTGACAGATCAACGCATAGTTTTATATCTTAACTTGGTACTAGACAATCTTCTAATAATAAAAATTACTACCCTTTAGTAATTCCTGTGGTCCGTTAGGATAAATTTTGTAACAGATATCTCATTTTCTCTATATAAATCTTAGTTTTTTCCATCGAGCTAACCTTATATGTTGCTAAAAACGATCATTTGCTAGAGAAAGATAGCGGAAATAGGAATCCTTGAGGCGATAGCATTTAAAATCATCCGAATAAAGCTTTACATATTTTCATGAAATGAGGTAATCACGCTGATACTATGACGTAATTGAAGACAAATTCTCTACATCCAGTAAGGCCCCCTCCCTCCTCCCCCCTACCCCCCCTGAGATGAATCACTCACTGGGGGGAAACAATCCTGGTTGCGAAACTGTACCACTGAATATTTTATAGCACATATTAAACCGAGAGTGGGCAGCTGGGCAGTTACTCCCACCAGACTTGACTCGCTGAACTTTTACACAGTACTTGAGAAATAGTAGGCTGTTACGGTCAAAGATTATGATAGGTTAAAAGGACATATAGGTATATCCGCTAAAATGAAGGATGTTTCACGGAATTGTTTTTTGCACAATGGCGCTAATTACATAGGGTGTGACTATTTATTTTCTGACATGTCATGGACCTGTACCAATGAATTTATTTCATGTAAATATTTTAAAGTTGTAAAATTGTCACTTAGCTCGTGCCTCGGAAAGCACGTAAAACTGTTGGTCTTGCGCCTAATCTCTATCCGGTCGTGTCGGCTTTCCGTCCTATCGGACTATGAGAGTGACGAAATAGAGAGTGCATCTGTGTTTGCGCACATGCTTGTGCACTACAATATCTCATGCATACCTGGCTAATCTCCGTAGAGATTGGACGCCTTGGCCAAAATACGGTCGAGAGATCTTGTATATTAATACTATATAAATGTGTTCACAAGATATTTATAGGTACACGGCTATTATATACGGTATTATATATTATATACGGTATTATATATTATATACGGTATTATATATTATATACGTTATTATATATGTTCCCAAAATGGAGTAACCACGTTTAGCATATTATACGAGTATAAATAAGATCAGTGACAAGTTGTTAACTCATCACCCGAAAGAGCGCCCCTGAGGTTTAATTACATACTAGTTACTCCATTCTTACGACATGCACGATCGGAGATGCAGCTGATATATTCTAGTGAGTCCATCGGTTCAGGAAAACAAGTAAAAGACGTTCCAGTATTCTTATACAATGTCAACACTGACCCGGAGCCGCGGTCGGGGAACCACTGGTTTGATGTAATACTGCGTTAATTGCATTAAACCAATGCGCTGGAAATACCTAGAATATATTCTCTGGTTTACAAACCACAATCTATGCACAAACCATATCTATGGATTACCAATAGATAAATAGATATAAGGTACAATTCATACACCTTACACCCATGTGCACTAATAATTTTTCATCTACTTTTGCTACAAGAACTACTTATGAGGGAGTAGAATTCACTCTTATGTAGAATAAATCACGGACTTCTATTGCTTATGAGGATGCTCTTTCGCATCATATTCTTCATGCATCATCGGTTTAGGGTACAAATAGTCTTGACCAGACCTTTATTTATTTTTCTATTCTAACACCTATTTTCAAAGATCACAGCTCTAGTGTAATTTATAGATATTATTGTCTTATGTACAAATTGTATCCAAGTACGTACTTCATTATATTTAATATAATTTATATAAATACAAAAAGTGTATGGAGTTTCTGTACAATTCCTACGATTTGGTTAGAGAAAGTACGGCAAGGTCTTTCCCTTTCCATCATGACGTTACTTTATCTAATCCCCTGAATTAAGGCCACGGATCTCTTCTTCCTTAAACTGTTACATATTTGCGAAACAAATATTTTGTCGAACCTAATTTATAGTCATTATTATGTATTTTATATACGGGAAGCACTTACACTAAAATGAACTAGGAAGTAGCCGTGTGCGACAAAATGTAAGCTAATTACATTAAGTTATATAATAAATATAATATATCCTGTATTGTAACATAACATAGTTTATATATATATATACCACGTTTATCTTGGGGTGTCAGAAGGTTCGACTAACACCTCACCTGCCCATGTATCTACTATTGTATTTCTATTAGAATCTTCAAATAACTTTACACCTCTTTCCGCGTCTACAATATTTCGTATATGTACCAAAATGAGGCGGTAGGCTCACCCCTAACCACATGAGACTTCATAGGATAATGGGGTAGTTTCCTATGGTTGAATCTTAAAAACATCTTATTCTTATCAGAATAAATAATCGGAATCATACCTATCTGTAAAATTACAATTTGATTATTCGTCCAAATGAGGAAGTTATAAGCTTTCAAAATTAAGTGGGCAAGTCCATTTTTCAAATGTGAAATTAATTGAAAATTACAACATCACACGTTCACCTACATCATTTATAGCAACTTTTGTGTCGTAAACAAAATTTATTAACGCAATATTCAATATAGCTGCACTTTATACTTTTACGCGCATACAAGTTGCTTAAAGAGTGACGTTACGTCGTGGTAGCCGTTTGTATGGAGCTTTTTTTGGCAACTCTAAAATTGTGATTTTGAAATCGTTATATCCCGGCAAGTTCTCGCGCTAGCTCTTTCCCAAATGTTTATTTTATTTTATGATCTTTCGATATAAATACAAATGAAAAAACTGTAAACGACCCTATTGGAGTAAAATGGTTGTGTAATTTACTTTAAACCGACATTTTTAGGATAATTACCGTGACTAGGTATGTGTAATAATTAGTCTGTATATTCATTTATCTTACAAGTGCATTAGAACCTGCATTCCTATCTTCAATCTCAGACAGAATGCACCACAAAATCACTGATACAACTCGTTGTAGATACATCCCGATCACAGCACGTTATGCAACCGTATTATGAACTCTACTGCAAGGGTATAAAGACTTCCTTATTTATAAGTCGTGATCTCCAGGAATAGGTAGTATAGAGTAAAAGCTAGAAGGGCATGAAAATAATAGTTTGTAAAGTGTATTCGTGAAGAGTTTCTTCAGACATGCACGAATATCGAGTAAGAACCTGTACTGGTATATAACTTTCATTTGTGTTTCATCAAGCTATTCATTGAAAACATTAAGAATGTATACTTGACGGCCGATTGGTGTAGTTGGTAGTGGCCCTGCCTGCGATACCATAGGTCCTGGGTTCGAATCCCGGTAGGTGCAAACATTGATGTGATGAATATCGATGTTTGTTTCCGAGTCATGGATGTTTCTATACTTATCTATATATTTATATACCGTTGCTTAGTACCCACGACACAAGACCTTAGGGATCTTAGTGTGGGACTAGGTTAATGTGTTGTGATGTGTGTGAATATTTATTTATTATTATTGATACTACCTACATTCATAACACTGGCTTCAACATTAGCTTATACAGAGTGTAACAAAAAGGGTATGTTAAGCTAAAAGCTACGTAAATAGCCCACTTTAGAGAATCTATCCACAAAATTTGAGACTCGAAATCACATGTTTAATTTTCCCGATAGTATGGAGAATTTTTAAATATCTCAGGAATTTTCATACAATCTTGAAAAATAAACATGTGATTTCGAGTCTCAAATTTCGTGGATAGGTTCTCTACAGTGGGCTATTTACGTAGCTTTTCGCTTAACATACCCTTTTTGTTACACCCTGTATATATACACGACTGTGTTCCAGAACTGCAGGATCCTGAAGGAGATTCTATAGCTGTTAAAGATCAGTGACAAGTTGCTACCTCATCGCCTGACAGATCACCCCTAAATCTCTTACGACATGCTCGTAAGGAGAATAGGCTCCGAAACTATTGAATTTGAAAACCCAATGTTATAATCCTACAATGACCCTGCTTACAGATCCTTATTAATATTATAAATGCGAAAGTAACTCTGTCTGTCTCGCTTTTACGCCAAAACTATTGGTACGCAGATAGTTTAGAGCCCGGGAAAGGACATAGGGGACTTTTTATCCCGGGAAAATATTTATATCCGAAAATAATTTAGACACTTTCTTTTTTACAGTCCAAGCGGTGGGAGTCGCAGAAGCCCATTAGTAGGCTATAAATAAAGGTTCCAACAAGGATGTTTTTAAAATAAATCGTATTTTTAATATGTCAATATAGGATGTTTCCTGATCTGATTTTATACGGAAGGAGTCGAATAATATTAACCTTGGATTATCTACTTTATAAATGCCCCTGCCTACCTTATTAGTCAACTTACATGTTAGCGATTTGATAGGTCTACTACTTAATACCTTTCAGTACAAGTTAAAGTCTGGCAATGAAGGCAGGTCTTATTATATCTGAGGTCTAAACCTAGGTCCGGTGGGTCATTGCGCAACATAATTCCTACCCCCCACACGCCCCTGCCCCCTTTGCCCCACTGCCCGCGATCAATCTAGATTTTTTGCACAAATTATCGTCGACCTCTTTGGTAAAAGACACGCGTTTCATAATCGCTAATTGTTCTCGATTCACTCCGCGAGTCGCTCGTATTGACATTCACCGATTTTGTATAATCATAACTTATATACAACCGTTGCCCGCGACTATGTCCGCGTGGGCTATAGAAGCTTATGTCCTTCTCAGTACTTTCAATATTTTATATACTGGGTGTGAAAAGACGACTTTGTTCTTTTAATACCTCGTATTCTTTGTAACATCACGATCATTTTTTTCTATGGAAGCACCCATGGGAAACCACGGGTTTCCAAGATATTGAGGTCCAAAGTTACATGAATATCAGATTTTTTTTTATAATTCCACCTGGAATCAGTTAACAAACATTTTTTTAAAGACACCATATTAATATTTAAAATGTTAGTTTTGTAGGTACATTTGTCAACCGAATACATTACTTGCAATAAAAAGATATTTTTTTCAAAAAATCTCTTTTTCGGTTGGTTCCATAGAAAAAAAATGATCGTTACGTTACAAAGAATACGAGGTATTAAAATAACAACGTTGTCTATTTACACCCTGTATAGTGCGAAATTGCAATTGCAAAATTTTAAGAAGATTCAGTTAATAAAGTGTGAAGAGGTAACAAACTAAATTTAGCTTTTCTAACATTAGTTGGGATTATACTACCGCTTACAACGTGAGGAAAAACGTAACTGGTAATAAGTGAGTATGTTTGCATACTTCTGCCCAACCTCATTGAGGAAATCAAGCCTTGTGGCGTATACTGGGGGAGGCCTACGTCCAGCAGTGGACTGCAATAGGCTGATGATGATGATGATGATGTATGTAGTACACTTCAAAAAAACAAATATCTTTTTCTATTCAAACTAGTTAATAAAGACTAAGTAATTCTAGACATTAACTTGTAAAGTCAAGTGAACCAGTTCAGACTATCGCTGACCTATAATGATTTGTTTGGACCGAGGCAGATATTATACAACAGTTATATAATAAACCGAGATGTGCGAGAGATAGAGCCGACTAGAGGATAGCCGAGTCTAGCCACGAAGCCCAAATAAAGGTGAGCTGTGACCAATGAACATGCAGAGAAGATTAAGTTACTGGCTTTTTGCGCCACTATTTTTCTGCTTGTCAACCTCACAAAGCAAACTTTGGCTACATACGCATTGTAAATAAATATTTTAACTATGTTACGGACGGACAGACGGCCAAGATATTAACTGTTACCCTCGACTTCGTCTTCCTGGACTACATAATGTTGCGTACCGTATTCCCAATTATATGTATTCAAAAAATATTCCTTTCTGTATTCCTTTCCGTACTCCCAATTATATGTATTCAAAAAATTCAAGTATAAAGCGTGAAGTGATACCAAACAAACAAACTTACTTTCTAATTCACAACATTAGATAAGATTTAATTTTTTTACGGAACCCTAAAAACTATCATAATTTATGCAATTTTATGTGCCACTTGCTTGATATCACATCACGGAATGTTTTATAGTTTCAATGTCGCAATCATACACGATCTCGATAGCGAGGAAGCTCTCAGCTGTTATAACACTAACCTCGATATTACACTGAACTGGGTATCCCATACATCTTACAGCCAAATTTTTTGTATAGAAACTCGAAAGAGGAAGTTTCGTGATGTTTACTTCATAAACCGGGAATTATAAGTATGTACTAATTTAGTGACACTGACTGACACCCGCCACACTGCATTGGCTCGTCTGGCAGCTAGTTGGCTATAAAAAAAAATATATTATAAAATTATTAATATAGAAATGGAAAAAATTCTTCACCCGAGTGGGAATCGAAACCACGACCTCTGCATTCCGTGCCAGTATATGTATCAGTAAAAATATCTGTACAAATTCTTAACTATATAGTGTTTATTATAACGATAAAATCTACTCTATCGTCTGAGATAAGGATGACTAAGATAGACAACATTACTAAAACGACGAAGATTAAACACAAAAATAAGTTGGCTGCCTGTCCAGTAATAATATCCAGGTCAGTGTTCTGTAAGCATCAGAAAACAAGTTCAAAGCACAAGCCAATTTTATACTACCTTATATGATGGTGCTAGTTTCGTCCCACGAAGATAAAAATTGTTTGCTATTATTGTAGTTCGCATTAACGCCGTTTACATATTTGTAGAGTAGGGCAGGTCAGGGGATATGTTTTAATCCAGATGTAATATGTTGCATAAGAAGCTCTGACTGCCGGGTTATTTACGGTAGATCGCGCATTATCTGCCCGGTATTTCTCTGATAAGGGTTAAAATATATCGAAATCTGATTGATTTAGATATATTTTATGGTAAAAAAATCGATCAAGTGCGATTTGAAATCGCGTACTGACAGTTCTGAACATACCTTATTAGTAGTTATTCATTATTATAAGCATGATTAACTATAGAAACTATGTCCCCGATCTCTCCGCAATCCTAAATATGGCAATGAGATCTCCTTTATATTACTGCAGTTCTGGCTATCCCATTTCGAAAAACCAGCCGTGAGTATATAAATTCCAATAGAAAATTCAAAATACCTCATATGTGTTAAAACGCCTTCGATACCTACAAATACTAATATTAAATACAGAACCCGCCTCTGAGCCGCGAATATGAGTCGCCGTAGGTCGCGGGCGTTGACCCCGACCCGAGTGTGCCAACTGTACCCCTCTCCACGATGTAACTACACCCTGAATTCATTTTATGCACTAATACAGGAAAGATAAACATTTTATGCACAGGTTTTAATTATGTAAAATTGTCACTTAACTATTGCCCGATCTCACTCCAGTGATGTTAGATTTCCGTCCCATTGAACTATGAAAGTTACCTATATAGAGAGTGTATCTATGTTTGCGCAGTCATTTGTGTACCTACTTAGATGGATAATCTTCTTTAAAATAGGTCACCGAGACCGAAATATGTACTTTACTATTAATTTCGGACGTCATCCACACAATGTGAACATTTGTAATGTACGAGTAACTCTTTAATGTATGTAATCGAATGTATATCCATTATTATAGAACTTAGACTGATCACTTAAAAATAAATCAAAAATTTTCCAAATACATATCAAATATAAATTGACGCTTAAAAATTATGACAAACTAGCCGTTTCCCGCGACTCCGTCCACGTGGCCTGCACAGAAAAAACAAAATGTCGCAATTATCCGGGATTAAAAATATTTTTCCGGGATAAAAAGTAGACTATGTATTAATCCAGGGTGTCAGCTAAATCCATACCAAATTTTATTGAAATCGCTCTAGCCGTTTAGACGTGAAGAAGTAACAAACATACAAACTCACAAACTAACAAACATGCACACTCACTAACTATCGCCTTTATAGTATTAGTGTGATACTGTGAAAAAGGCACATAGGAAAAGAAAGCACTTTGTTGAATGGTATGATATAAATCATCATCATCAACATCAGCCTATTGCAGTCCACTGCTGGACGTAGGCCTCCCCCAGGGTACGCCACAAGACTGCCATGGGGGGTATTTACCCATAGTCACCACGCTGGGCAGGCGAGTTGGTGACTGCAGTTTATATTTTGGATTATGTTGTCAAAACGGGAGGCGCTGCTTCCTTCCGGAAACCCTTAATCGCCTCGTACGATACCCACGGGCAGGCAGGGGTGGTACAAACTCTACTCTGCCGGCACCACGCGGCACTCTGCCGGCACCACGCGGCACAATATAAATACAAACTTCTTATCATCCCAGAATTTATAAAATTAAATATTCCAATGCAGCACCCTTTATCACTATAGGTATATATCAAGTACGCGGTGTAGTTTCTGTAACTGCGAGGTGTACTAATGGCCACACTATTGCAATACCTAATTAGCTACAACTTTTACCCAACACAGTGTGTCCCTGATTAGTTACGACTACAGTAAAAAATTACTCTATGGGTGAGACGGCAAGACACTTCAAAATGTTATAACTTATGTATAACCATCACTAGAATATAGTACAGTGAATATCGTAAGAGTCGACTAAGGAACTCGTTCTCTGAGGCGATGAGCTATCAACTTGTGACTTTACATCTTACGCTGCGATGCTACATGAAGCCGTAGGGTCTCCTTTATGATCCAGCAGTTCTGTTCTGTCTACCCTATGTGGGGAACACAGTCGTGTGTATATATGTATGTATGTAACCAATAACATAATACGAGCTATAAGTATGTTATATAAGTTATTGCTAAATGACATTTGATCTGTAAACTCCGCAACAACAGAAGTGCATAAATAATAATATTATCCTTTTACTTTTAACCGAGTTAAAGTAGTATAATGTACAGTAAAATACTGCGCAGACGCCGCGCCGGGTATTGCATTCTGAGATACTTGACACAAGCTTACGTCACATTATCGTTTCATTTTATAATCCATTTGACACTACACTGTTACTGTTACTATTACCACGTGGGACATAACAGGCTAACTGATGAAAAGTGGGTGTGTTTTTTTGCACACTTCTGCCCAACCTCTTTGGGGGTTAATGGGCGCGACTGTATTACTAAAATATGACTCTGAAATATAAATAATTTATAGTTAGCTTACTCACGACGCTCTAATGTCGTTCAATAGGAATGTTTCCATTTTGCAAGCGTGTTACCGCTATAAGCAGCGTAGAACGATATCTTACTTCCTTCATTGATGGAAACTATCCTGCTCTCATATTATGTTGGTCGACTCTTACGACATACACAAAAAAATGCAGCTGATGTGTTAAAGCCTCGCATCAATACAGGACACTAATCTGATAATACGATAACAATATCGATAATTTCTCTAAATATAATTAGCGTTAAGTGGGTGAAGGTTTCGCCGGAGACAGACTCACGACTGCAGCCTTCACCCGGACCCCTGACCTCACCCTCGCAACCCCAGACCCCGCACACTGACCTACAGCGTCCACTTCGCGAATAAAATTAATTTCATTAACACTTGTAATGTAGTTTTATTATAGTCAAAAGGTTGGAAATTATAAAATTAAGCAACAATAAAAACTTGTGACTGATTTACATAGGTCCTTCTGCTATTCTAAACGTGACTGTGAGATCTCCCTTATGATCCTGCAGTTCGGGCTACCCCATTCGAGAACACAGTTGTGTCTATAGATATAAAAACTTTGTTCCAGCAACTGGGAAATTAGGTTGATTTCTTAAATCATTATGTTTTTTTGTGTAATTCCGGGCTTCACTAGAATACATCAGCTGCATCTCTTTCCGTGTATGTCGTAAGAGTCGACTAAGGAACTCGGGCATTCTCTCAGGCGATGAGTAGCAACTGGCAACTTGTCACTGATCTACATTTGACCCCGCTAATCGTGGCTGTTGGATCTCATTCGCAATCTTGCAATTCTCGCTAACTACATCTCCTTCTCAACAATGTCTACTCAGTGTTATCACACACTGGGTATCTCATCTCAAGCTAATTATGAATAGCTAATATGCGCCGGCGCATTACATAAGCAATGACATTGCAATAGGTTTGCGTTAGAGTTCGCAGTTTCCGTATGTACATGTGTGCCCTTTGGCCTGTTATGTCATTTTTTATAAACTAGCTGTCGAGTGACTTTTATTTGCGTGTGATGAAAATTTTTTTTACCAATAGACAGCTATACTTTAGTCTGTTCAAATCAGTTATTAATAAAAACATGACATGAGGAGGTAATAATGTGATGATGATCTCCGACCGTATTTCGGCCAAGGCGACCAATCTCTACGGAGATTGACCAGGTACGCAGGAGATATTATATAGTGCACAAGTGTGTGCGCAAACATAGATGCACTCTTTATTCTGTTACTCTTATAGTCTGATGGGGCGGAAAGCCGACACGACCGGAGAGAGATCAGGCGCAGGACCAACAGTTTTACGTACTTTCCGTGGCACGAGCTAAGTGACAATTTTGCAACATTAAAATCTGTACATGAAATAAATTCATTGGTACAGGCCCGTGACTGAGATCGAACTTACGCTTCCCGCTTGGAAGGTGCACGTCTTAACCACTGGGCTATCACCGCTTGTATAATGTAGTATAATTATAAAACATGAAAGATACAAAGAACATAAAAGGATATTTTTTTACAAAATTTGTCATTGAGTGAAACTTACTAGAACGCAAAGATGAAAATTTCAAATCACGAATAAGTAAATTGAAAGTTATTATAATATTTTATTGTTTACTAGTGGACGCCCGCGACTCCGTCCGCGTGGACTGTAGACAAAACATTTTCCCGGGATAAAAAGTAGCCTATATGTTAAGTGGGACCTGTCACAACATATTCCTGAAAACTGCATCGAAATCGGTCCTGCCGTTTCTGAGATTAGCGTGCACAAACATCGATCCGTTACAATTTTATTATATCTATAATAGATAGAATAGAAGATAGATAGATATTTAAAACCTTAAACATTATATTAGAAGCCACGTAATATTAGTGTTGATTATTCTTCTGTATGTAGAACATACAAACATATATCAAACATACTTAAAATTAGGTACGCGTATTTCCCGCAGTAACAGGCAGAGATCTCGAACCTCCATATGTATGTTTGTATATATAATATAGAACTAAAAATATATATATATACCGGGTCAACGAGTAATTACTTCAGAATTCTGACTAAAACGGAATGTGGAGCATACGAGTATCACATAATATGAGGAAAGTCGGAGATAACGCAATAACTTGCTAACCTTGATATTGTTGATTTTATATTTTTTAAGCATATCAATCGACTTTCTTATCAACTTTTTCATAGTTACCCATTTTGGGTTTAAGCCTACATTTGTAATATCTTATATTCTTCAAAAAGTTGAGCATACGTTAGAATATTATTTTTTAAATGTATTTTATTAACTTTGCCTTTCTTTAGTTTGTCTTGCTCAGAAGAAAAGACATCAACGAGCGTTACAACATCACGCGCGGTGTTTGGTGATTTATGTTTGTATGTAATGTCGTATGTACAACTAGTTACTTACAAAAATATTCAAGATATTAACAAGGAGGAATCTACATTATATAAATTACTTTCTACATTTTTGATTATTTACTATACGGATTTAGGTTTTTTTTTGCAAAATAATGTCACAATTATTGGTAAATTTACTAAAAAAGTATTAACACATACCTAGCCACTATTACGAGCCACGTGTAATGAAAAGAAAACTTTCCATTGAGGGCTCGCCCAACACCGGGCCATACACCCTCCTGACCCTCGGATCTGCCGACTCATGATCACGAACACAAGACACTACAGTCACAACGAGAGCCAGATCCGAGCACCTAGCATGCAACCATAAATACATAGCTGCTAATCCGAAAACCAATTAAAATTGTTAATAATTGATATGTTGAAATTTGAACTTCCGAAAAGTGACGCCTGATAAAATTAAAAAGAAAACTGTTCAAAACCTTTCTTTCATCACAAATGTTTATTGATAATCATTTATATTTTCCATAACGATATTATTTACGTAAGTGCGCATGTATTTTGCAGGTTTGTGCACTCATAAATATATCAAGACCATATAAAGCACAAGTAATCATTTAATTAAGTAAATATTAAATCAAAATAAGTGTAAGTTATCTAATTCTCGAACAATGTCAGTAGAACAACGTATTTTACTCGTATCTGTTACACGGAATTTTTATATCACACATTAAATTTTTAGCTCAAATGTAATAAACCCTAATTAGGATATCAAAGACATTTATACGAGTATGTTCTAACATTGTTACATGAAATGTTAAAATAATGTTTTTTTTTCTTCAGATCTACTGACATCCGTATCTACAGGGCATAACAAACGGGGTATGTTAGGGAATTCTTCGTAGATACTATCTGAAAAATAAACATCTGATTTTGAGTCTGAAATTTGATGGATAAGTTCTGTGTAGTGGGCTATTTTCATAGCATTTCGCTTAACATACTTACTTACCACTTTTGTTACACCCTGTATACAGGTGTTTGGCGTTTGTTTTTTATAATAACTTTGATTAGGTTACTAACTTACAAGTAACATGAACTTAACACACTTCTAACATTTCACAAATAGTTAAATATTTTGTTAATCTGTCCAATGTCCACATCTTCCACGTGAATCTAGGCTCTATTTGTTTCTCAACGCGAGGCCCACACGCTCTGCCACATGACGCAGATACCAATGGAGCTGTGAAGTACGTGTAAGTGAAATGTTATAAAGTTGAATGTTTTGAAAGTGTTTAAATGTACCTATGGATGGTTGTTACAATTTTTTTTATTGGTGTTCGCCGATCACCCTTTACTGATACTCGAATTTGAAATCTAATGATCGCGATATGCGCGACTATACATAGGTGTGTAATGAGACATTAGATCGCAGCATGAAATATAATGTGTAGTACATGTTGCCGAAACTATGCTTACATAATGTTAATCGACATAATATGTTATGTTATTTGCAGTGACGTGATTATACGTTTTTAAAGAGTGACACAAGTGAATTTATATCAACGTAGTAACAGTTTAAGAACAACTGTTTTATCATGTTATGATAATAGATGCCCATTCATACATTTAAGCTTCTATCGGTCATGGAATATGATTAGCTCTGTCACTGAATCTAGTAATAATTTTATGTAAGGTTAGGTCAGGTTAGGCCCTGAAGACACCTCCTCTCTTCAATAACCCCATAGCCAGTCCACTTGCCCACAGTTTGAGTCAAGTTCAGTCGGAGTGTCACCGGTGACATAACACACACACACACACACACATACATACATACATACATACATACGAATGAAAGAGAGAGGATTAGAAAGGAACATAAAAATAAACTATAGTATATGCGAAATATCCTTTCCTAACAGGTTTGCTAAAATACATCTCTTTGTCTCTTAAACGTTAAACGAATGGATTTCATTATCTTCGTTAACCATTTTTGATGATGCAATTACTTAAAAACAAAGATAGTTTACATACATACATACATATATATACCCGCCTGTTTCCCGAAATGAGGTAGCTAAAGGAAATCCTACAGACACGTTTAGCATAGCGGGGGATAGATGTAAATGATCAGTGACAAGTTGCTAGCTCATCACCTAGGAGAATGTCCGAGTACTTCGGTCGACTCTTACGACATGCTCGGAAGAAAATGCAACTGATGTACTTATATACTAGTGAATTACCATTAATAATGGCATAAGGGCAAGAAATTATGACCAATATTGACTTATCTCCACCTAAATTTGTCATTTTTCCTGTAAAAATACTACAAAAATAATAGTAACTCATGCATTTAATTACGTTATATTATTAACAGCCATGATAACAAATGCCAAATATTCAGCAATAACTTTTTATAGATACTCCAAAATTAATAGAAAAATGATGCTAATAAATAATACAGCTATAAATGGTCACTAAACCAACAATTTATGACTATCTTTAGAAACAAAGGACGATAATCGATCTAATTACAAGTAATCAACGAACTCTCTTAGTCTCATTAGTACGTCAGTCACGTGTCTCGTCACATTGACACGTGCGCACGCGCAGGCTGGACTTTGGAGGAGCAGACTCTGTCCCAGGGGACATCCTTTTACCTGTGACTGATTGCTATCAGGCGATTTACATAAATTTACTAGGTAGAACCTACCTACAACTTGGGGAAAATATTTGAAAAAGTAACAATATAATCAAATAAATACATTCAAGAGCACCTGAAACCGATATGTATGTATGAAGAATTTCATGAATGTGAACCAGGCGTAAGAAGTATGTTTGCAACGTATGAAATGGAAGTCTGTAGTCTCTACCTACCCCTTTGTACCTACCTACATAGTCGTGAGGCTACGTAAGTACTCCATATTATACCTTATTGCTTAAAAAAAATAATTCTATATGAACCTATTATAAATAAAATTGAGAATTAAGCTGTATTTATTAACGAATTATCTGTGTATTACGTAACTTAAGCACCATTCAGAGATCAATGTCAATCTATGGCATACTTTACTTATTGAATACTTTCACGCCTTAGGACAATTGTGTCAAAAACTATAAAATTTTAACTGTTAGTATCAGAATAATCTAAAAAGTTTAAACTCACTAAGCTAAACTGCAAATATTGACCGAATTTTCTCAAAACGTAACGTAACACGTCGCGTAGTCCCAACAGCCTCCCCCCTCGAAGGTCGGGCGGAGGTCTTCTTCTGAAAGTCGAGGGGGGAGGGCGGGGAGGTAGGGAGGGCCTGCGCCGGCGCCGGCTAGCGCCAGTCACTCGCCGACGCGCGCCCTCACCGCCCGCACGCGAGGTACGTACCACTCACAACTAACCACCGCAGTGACTGATAACTTATCTTACGAACAGTGTTAAGAATAAAAGTTTTGTTTCTGTTTTTAGTATTAAAAAAGTTTTCCAAGTGCTTCAGTTTCGCCGGCGGTCGTTCGTTGCATGCCGTAGCCTCGGCGAGCGACATTGAGCGTTGCAACACCGAATCGATTTCGTTAACATTCAAATTAACGCGATTAATCGTTCGATTAATAGTGGTCTGTGTGCTCAGTGCGCTCGCTGGACGTCACATTACATACTACACGTGCGCGCACGCAACCACCTGTTATGTCGTATTGCAGAATCAAACAAACCACTTTCATGCGCTTGCATAATGTCGATTTGGTTTCAAGGTCACGTGTGTGGGCGGTTGCGTGTCGACACGGACTCGACATGGTGTCAACTCCGGTTGACACAATGTGTTTTAGTATAGCTCTCCTTTTAGAGATGTATTGATTTGTTTACGTTGATTGTATTTTTTGTTTTGTTTAGAAATAAGTAAGCTTAAATTAGCGGCATGTCAGGTGGAATTTTACGGAACGATAGTCAAAATATATGATAAAGCGCGTTAAAGCATAATGCTGCTACCATAGGCGTAAATTTGCTAAATTCGTGTAAAATCGTATCGAATGCTCGTGTTCTGGTCGAGCACACGGTCAAGGCCTCCCCCTCCCCTTTTAGGTCACCCCCCTCCCCTTGTCAAGAGTTATAATTATTTTGCAAACCAGAACAAAAACATAATCGATTTGATATGAAATTTCGCGAATATAAACGGTTAGTTGTAATGGTTTCTCAAAGTGGCGATTTGACTTTGAAATCTGATTGAAATCAATTTTGTATGTGTTTGTAATTATTAGTGACTTACGAAAACATTTAAATTTAATTTTATTGGTACCACTATGTAGAGCAGAGCATATCCCTCTCTCTAAGTTTCAATGCGAAATCTATTGAAAACTGTTTCCGGTATTGATCTTATCTTATTTTAAATTGAATATCAATACAAAAGAACTGAAATAACTAATGTAAAATGTATTGTCAATGAAGTTCTCAGTCACTACAGTAACAATATTATAATAGCTTAGCTTAAAGAGATGTAGCAATGGAACCTATTGATGCAACAATTTACAGCAGCATTTAATGCAATATTTTTCTATGTAATATTATAACTGAAACTTCTGAAATTATTTTAACTAGTTTGATATTCGAAATCATAGTTGCGCCCCTTACCCGAGTTTGGGAACGATGCAAATGACACCTCCATTTTCTGTCAGCCTATTTTAAGTAACATGTGGAGGTGAGCCTACTGTCCCATTTCGGGCAGGTTTTCACGCGACATAAGAAGAAAATGCTAAGCATTCGAGTATTTTATGTTTAGTTATACCACCAGGGAACTTCAATGGTTACCTATTATAGGTGAAGGTACTCGCTGAAATGTGCGGCAATTATGCGCAGGGGGGCAATTCTTGAAAATTTTTGAGTCGAAATGCAACCACTAACGAACTGTTAACGAAACGCAATGTGAAGCAATATATACTTACCGCTTAAGTATTAAGGTATATTTTAGCACGCATCGGTCGCGAGTATGACATATTAAAAACAAATATCTGTCTCGTGCTGAAATGAGTCTAATTACGTCACCATAAAGTAATTATTGCTTTGTTCTGAGCGTCTGCAACGGTTCCGTTTCGGCTTCGTTCCAACTAGAGACTTTTCAAGAATAAACTCGTCTACCTGTGACAACTGCTGTGATTTATGCACGTGTTTGACAGTTTGACAGTTATTATGATGCCTAATTATTAGTTTGAGATATGTACAAAAAAATCTTTACTTCGTAGGTCTGCCTGCTTATTTTGTTGTTTTTCGTTTAAGTTTTTTGTAGATTTCTTTTACAACGTCAAGTGGAAAACCGTATATAATTAATGAAAAGGTTAAACATCGTTTAGTTGTTCTGTCTATGATAATCGTAATTACTATAAAGGCCATTTTTCCAATGCAATGGTCAGATACTCTATCTGAAGAATAAAGATGGTACTCTCTCTATCTTCATCAAGGTTTAGAGAATGACCTCATAAAATCCTTTGAATCGGCTCTTAAAATAATAATCTACAAAGGGTCACTTTGGGCAAAAATTTACCAACGTAGCGACAAACATACCAATACATTTTACTTTAAAACAGTCCAAAATATTCAGTATATAGTCACCTACCGGTGGTTATAAGTCACCACACATTCCGTTCGATTAAGAATTGAATCCGTAGAATCCGAATCCGTTTAGTTATTTACATACATGTACTATATTACCTAGTTCACTTTTTAAAAAATACCCAGCCACCGGCTGATTCGACAGATAGTGACTGTCAAATATTAATTAGGTATTATCCTACTAGATTGAAAAGCCATACACATGGCTATGATCCCAAAACGGAATAGCCAGAATTGTACAGTTACGAAGAAAGAACGCCCGAGAATAAAGTAGTCGACTCTTACGAGATGCACGTAAAGAGATGCAGCTGATGTATTCTAGTGAAGCCCCGCATCAGCACAAAACAGACCTACCGTTTTATTTATATTAAAAAAACAGACCTAGTTTCGAATTAATAACACATATGTATATAATAAATCGAAAGCGATTCTAAAAATCAAATTAATTGAAGGTCGAAATAAAATTACATAGATTAATCAATCAATACAGAGTGTTAGTTTAGTATGGCAACCTGTAATTATAACGATCTATAGGATATCAGTGTTCGAAGGTTCTGAAATAACTTATAGTTCTGTATCCTGTTCTTATTAAGTAATAATAGTCATTCTACTTAGTTTCTTCTAATTTTCTCGTTACATAATAGTAGAAACTTATATAAATGCATCCTTTATGCACCAGTAGCTCAGTGCATTAGTATCGCAGGTGCATCTGTGGATAACCCTTATTTAACTTTAGTAATAAAATTATATTAAAGGGTGAACTTAACAACATAAAATTTTCAGTAAGTCCATATTTATTATTAAAAATAATCATTATAAAGTGAAGGTAAAGCTTTCAAAGTTAATTACGTTTACATTAATTATTTCAAAACAATCACTTTGTACTCGTATTATGACATTATTGTCCTAGTTGTTATTATTGTTAGCATCGATCTGTTTGTTACAGTTATAGCGTGTAATTTATAAATGAAGGCTCGAGCCCCTCACATTTATATTCCTATTCATAGCGAGCTAAACTATATGTTACTTTATTTATAAATTAATACGATAAAATAAAAATACAATAAAGATAAAAATCACGTGTCAAACGATTAGGTACCGACGTATTTAAAATCAGTAGATCGAGTGAGCGTGTTCTATACCTTTGTTATTTTAAGGTTTCAACTCATCGATTAGTAGCTCAAATAAATAACATGAATCATTGGGTAAGATGTCAATTAAATTAATTTGTAATTTTTCTTAAGGAAACAAATAACCATGTCATGTTTTGTGCTTAAAAAATCTGCATTCGCGATTATCGTTGCGAAATCATGACTGTGGCCAGTAGTTTTAGGTTACGATATGAAATATTTAACAAATAAACAAGTACTGTAAGGACAAACATCTGAAATTATCGCCTTTCTCGGCTAATGTCTGCGCGACTCAATGTGAACTACATTCGAAATTGAATAACAGAATTTTGACAATTTAACGTTAAAGGAACTGAGGGTCATTCACTTTCATTAATTTCGCAAAGTGAATATAATAACAGCAATGAATATATAAGTAAGTTAACCTTACCTAGTTTTGGTTAAAAGTTGCATTAACACAATTTATATTTGTACAAAAGCTATTCAACGCTTTGCATAAATGCAACTTGCATTCTAAATCTAGTACAAACACCTCCTACATTGTAACTGCTGACGCTAGATATTGGTATATATTATATTTCTTTTATTATATATGTTTCTTATAAGATGTTATATTTTATTCTCTATTAGCCTAACTAAGTAACCAAACTCAATTACGACAAGCAGTTTAGGCTCTAGTATAGAGCATGTCAAAGAAAAGGCGATATTGTCTTCAAGAATTGCGTCTATGAAATGATCCAAAAACGTATAATTTTAATGATTCCTTTTCTATTTCAAAACGCAAAGATCATCATCTTATCAGCATCTTAGGCTTCTAATAACATATTCTGCCAATATTTTTTTAAGTTCATATTTAGAACAAACTTAATTATCTAATAATGTAGGCATATGTATTTGAATTAGAAAAGCATGCACGTCTAACTTCAATCGATACGAACTAAACAATCCCTATTTTCTAAGAACAAGTTTCTAAAGTGAATTATTTTCCTCAACACGTTACCTCAACATGCCCAATGTCATTAGTGACTTCACTCAGTGAAAATATTGATTTATTTCTTATTTTCTCAGTTTATTTATATTTAGTCTATTTATTTTTATCGATTCATTTATTGAATAAATTCATAACATTAAGGTTATATCATGTTTTATTTGATTTTGTAACTTCGTGCGAATTTCAATTAAACGTTCATGTCATGTCTATTAATGAACAATACAGGTTTTGACATTATAAAATTTTAATGTTTCAAATAATAAAACTTAATGCACTCACTTTATGTACAGAGGCAAAAGAGATTAATTTTATTATTAGGCATGTAGTTTATTATAAGATTTACATAATTAAGTCGTAAGTGAATAAATAGAAACGAGTTGTGCAATAGCAGGTTGCGTAACGCCGCGGGGCAGCGCCGAGTGTTGTTAACTAGACTGGCTGTATCTCCCGATTTATTTGCGAAGATCTTTAAAAATACCAGAGTCCCTTTTATACGGGAATAATTTATTGCGTTTTGAAATATTCGTTCCGTTGGTATTAGTGACGTTTACAAACAACGACACGACAAAATAAGATTGGACAGTTAATCGTCAAGAGCCTATCTAATTAATAAGTCGGATAAGTTGACGCTCTACCGTAATATTTTTTTAAAGAAAGACAGCATAAAATTTATCTTTCAAATAGGCTATCTGACAGTTACAATAATCGATTCTTATTACATACACTACGTAGACGTACGTAATTAGACTCAGTATGCACATAAAGTACAGCTACGTACATAAAATAGCTCAAAATATGTTCCTCATACAGGCTTTCGGTATAAAGTTCTCAGGTAATTTATTATAAGCAATATCGTTAATCGACATAATCGTATCGTTGAATGTAAAGGATTTATTATCTTTTCATCGATCATTGATTGCTTTTAGACACAAATAAAGCAAGAAATAGTTCAACTCGGCTGCGCAAGAGTTGACATAGAGATTCAAAAGGTTTAATAGTGATACTTTGTTATAGCCACAGTCAACTTTATATTTTTTTCTTTTTAGCCATACTCGTACCTATACGCAAACGTAAAAGATAGGGTATCAAATATGACCTATGATAACATTTTTGGGCGCATTTCATATGACTCGGTTGGATTTGTTACCGGTGTGTAAATTATGTTATGTTCACCCGAAATTTGGGAATGCCTGACAGCTGATAAGAATATGTAATTAAGAATATATAAATGGACGTACAATAACGCTGATAATAAACAATATTTTAAACCGCTTTTGGCAGCCTTGTCGAGCGACCTTACTTTTGCAACATCACGCATACTCCACCTAGTTTGGACCGTCACAGCTGTCCCCTAGTGTGAACTGTCACGCACATGTCCCATATTAGTCAGATGACCTCAAGTACTCAGTTGGTTGGTAGCCTGCTACCATGGCAAAAGTCATGAAGTGGAATCCTTTGGCAGACAGACATTGAAATGACGTTTTCAAGATTTATTAAATCGAAGATTGAAGATGTTTCTACTATAATTCACTCTGTGGTTGATTATGGAGTAGTAGTCTAGGAGTCCATTTAAACGATTTTTTTAACAAGTTTGAAATGACCTACTACAGAGATAAGTTATGTAGCGCAAGATTAAATTTATGCCTTATTTGCATTAATACAAAACATGGCTGTGGAATATCTTTTACGATCTGTAATTATGTTTGTGCATAAATTGATCGCCTGTATTGATCCCGGCACACAAGAGTTGCGGCGACGGCATGAGTAGTGGGTCGATTTAGTTAAGTTATTTATTATTATTTAGTTAATTATTAAATAATAATTTATTAATTTACCTATACGCTCTTGCCGCGGTAGTATTAGATGTCATTCTACTCGGAACTACAAAATAACTCATTTTAGTTGCGTCACGTTGTTTTAACTACTATCTCTACAATAATCGAGGCTAACAAAAAGCAAATTAAGGCCTGAAACGGCCATATTATGTCACGTTAATAGGATATTCCGGAGAATATTGCCTTTATGTTGTGTCATCATGTATAGGTACATAGTAAATTATCATCATCATTAGCCTATTGCAGTCCACTGCTGGACGTAGGCCTCCTCCAGGGCACGCCACAAGACTGCCATGGAGGGTATTTGCCCATAGTCACCACGCTGGGCAGGCGGGTTGGTGACCGCAGTTTGGATTTTGGACTATGTTGTCAACACGGGAGGCGCTGCTGCCCACCTCCCGGAAACCCTTAATCCTCTCGTACAATACCCACGGGCAGGCATGGGGTGGTACAAATTCTACTCTGCCAACACCACGCGGCCAACATAGTAAATTATACCATAGTTATAATCTTGTCACTGAGGCTGTGGGTTCTCCCTTATGATCCTATAGTTAAAACAACCGATTGACCCATAAATACAAGACCTTACGAATGGGAGTAGGATAATTTCTTGTAAAGTGAGTGAATATCTATTTACTATTTACCTAGGTGTAAAAGAACTCTGTATTCCTCGTCCCATATATAATTACCTATACACTACACATAGGCGTGAACATATACTATAGTCTTGACTTTGATCGTCTAGCTGAAATAATGAGAGGTCTCTATCCGCCCTTGATCTTGACTGTTTGGATCACTCTCTGTGTGTGTGTGGGTGACATCCGGAACGCACCCACACGTCGACGCACATCCGATGTCTGTGACCGACTGTGGCAGCTACCTTCCATTCAAGAAATTTATGTTTTTAGTAGGTATAGTCCTTTCCTGCATATTTTATAAGTAGACCGAGGAGTGGTTCTCTCAGGGCAATGAGCTAGCATCTTGTCACTGATGACATACATTTGGCCCTTCGTGATTCTGCAGTTCTCAGTAGTTATTATATTAAACTATGACATTTTGGAACCAGAGTCATATATTTATATGTATGAATGAATGAATAAAGTAAAACTAGAATACAAATTAACTTGCCTGGTTAACCTTTAAATAAACCAGAATGCGATTCCGGAAGACAAAAAAATAAAACGGAATATTTTCCGAAATTATTGCCAAGGAACTGAAATTAATATAAATTCTTTTAAAATTCATACAACCTCTGCTTTTTGCCACGACCCTTTGCCCCAAAAAGTACTTAATATTAATTCTTCTTCCTCCAATAGTTTCCCAAATTGCATCTACAAGTATATTTATGTTGTATTATATTTTACTAGATATAGCTATGCGCCGGCGCAGCTGCCTCCTACGCAACACTGTCGCATATAATTCCTTCCGGATTCGTTTCTGAAACACCCATTAGCGACTCGAATACGTTATTATGTATAATTGTACACACAGCTCATGAATTAGCTGCAGTTTTAACATCTACGGTATCATTTTGGAAAGTAAGGTAAAGTCGCTCGTTTGTCTTGTAATAGCTTATTGACATTTTGAAAAAGTAACCATATTTTATGTTTAAAAAAAATCATGATATTTTTAGGGTGTAACAGAAAGGAAACACATTCCTTGCGCTTACCTATGATTAGATGAATAATGTATACCTAATGTAAATTTGATCATCTCTCGCATACACAAAACTTGTAAGATTAAATTATTACATGAGTGTTCTTACCAAATATTAATCAGTCATAAATTAGATATTAATAAAGATATTACTGTTATAAGGTTAACATGACAAGAACACAAATTGATACCATACCATAGATATTAAGAGTTCGATACCGGCTCACATAAAGCAAGTCACTATACTTCTAATAATATTAAGTTTAGGTAATATTTTAGAGAAATATTGTTAAGTGACATTTACTTGACTTACAAACGCATAAAAATGTAAATTCACCGTGAAATCTTAACTTTTAAAACTGCGTACGTGTCGCCAGTACGGACGTTATAATCACGTTATTTGTAGTTACTTTTACTTAGTATGTAATATAATATAGGAAATAACGTAATAAAAGAAACTCTATCAATACTAATAAAAGTTGTATTAAAGTCTAAGACGATTACATTTTTTTTATTGTAATTAATAATCAATTACATTCATGAAAACGGTTAGCTTTATTCCGGGATAGAAGCCCTTCCCGGGTAAATAATGACATTGTATTGTACTCGAAGGGGTAGCACAAACAACTAATATCATTCTAATGATATCCTGAATCAAAAGATTATAAAAACCCAAACCCACCTGGAAGCACAGCCGTGTGTGCTATATGCATGTCCTGAATTAAGTTGATTTTATTAACTTAAAAGATTGAACCAATTAACAAAAATGTTCATGATGTAGCCGAAGTAAATATGTCCTCAACATAAAAAAGTTGCGCAAACGCAAGGACAATAAAAACTGGAGGATCGCGCCGGGACATGCAAATCGCTCTGTAATCGCTTTAAAATGGGGAACTTTAGCAAACTCGGTCACATGCGCTTCGTTACATCACTGTTATATAACGTACAGTTGGTAACATCTCTAACTATACCAGCGGTTATATTTATAGTATGAAGTGGGTGAGAGAGATACATCTCATATATGACCGACAAATCTTACTAATATTATAAACGCGAAAGTTTGTAAGTATGGATGGATGTTTGTTACTCTTTCACGTAAAAACGGTTGGTATGGACTTAGCTGACATCCTGGATTAACACATAGGCTATCTTTTATCCCGGATAATTTCGACGTTTTGTTTTTTCTGCAGTCCACGCGGACGGAGTCGCGGGCGTCCACTAGTCTACTATATTACAAAAATTGTATGTACCTTGCGTGTATGAAAGGGAGTGCAAAGCTATCAGCGCAAAGTCATTTAGTCTTAACTCAAGAATAACGATGTTATTACAAAACCGCGTCTGAAGTTGATTTATAACATTCTACAGCAAAACATATGAAATATCCAGTAAAATGTTTAGCTTAAACAATGCATACGTTCTTTTGTAATAACACGGCAGTTTAATCTCCTTCCCAACTCCCTTTTTACGTATCTGCCATGTACATAAATAGAGGTATTTCATAATATTACATAATATAGAGATAGTTAGAAGATAGTGTCGGATGTATGAACGCTGCAGTCTGCGGTCAGGGGCGGTCTGAGACAGATGGTTTTAGATACTGTCGTCAAAATATTTAGAAAACAACTAAATCTAATCTAAATGTATCGCAAAATTTGTTAGACCTGAAAATAATACATTACTTTATTAACTCTGGTCTTATCAATAGAAATATATCTTTGTTTGGACAAATACATTATTCGAAACTCAACTTAAGACGTTTTCATAAAGGTAAAGTTATCAGTTATTTATACCAAGCATATCTTTTTAAATTTACGGGACTACAAAGTCCTGGTATTTTGAGAGGCGTACATCGAGATACAGGGCAGATATCATCGCCGAGCGCTAGTCGGTTATTTGTATTATTTGTGCTGTTACCAGTTCTTACAGCACGATATCTAAATATTTACATTCCAATAGTCCAAAATTTAACACTCGATACTGACAAAGTCAGACGTGAATAGTTTGTTCAAAACCCGCTAATGTTTGTATACACAGTGAGCCATTGAGGATATACAGAGTTGAGGTGACTCCTGTTCATAGAAAATAGTATCTTTACTCTGTGATGATGCGGAGCTTCACTAAAATACGTTATTGCGAACGTACAGCCGCTATGTTTTCTTGTATGCACTTTTCAAACCCGTTGTTCCCAAAGGGGACACAGACCCATTTGTACTAGTTAGCATCAAATACCACGTGGAGGGTCGCTTTCAATTAATTTCACATAAAATACGATATACTCGTACCTATAGAGTCTTACATGGTACAAGAGATAGGACCTCTTGCCATTTACAAGCATACAAAAGTACATATAACTAGAGATCAAATTATAAAAGTCACAATAAAATAACTATGCCATAAAAACTAGAAATGTAACAAATCTACCATACATAACATAATCAAATGTGTGTGTTTTCAGGTACAGAAATAATAATCTAATGACGATAACGAATCCAATGAGACATGTCTCCAAGTCATTCAAAAAGCTGTTAGTGTCACAATCTCGTCCATAATATAGCGGACATTTTATTGTTATACGTTATGCAGGATAAATACATAGATAATTGCACAACTCCTCTTGATATTGGCTTTATTGTCTGAGCTAATCGGAAACGCGGAAAATCCTGCACATTAACACGACAGTGACGAACGAGATTTGTTAAGAAAATAATAGACAAGTAGTATGTTGAACATCTTTTATTATTAATGCGAAAGTACCTAACAGACAATTTTTATAACCGATCTTCAGAGGGTGTTTGCATAATATATTATCTCAAATTTATACAGGATGCTTTTTCGTTGCCACCCTTAACGAAGAGTACGTACTCTGTACATCAAATAAAGTAAGTTTATGCAAAAAAAAATCTGGGAAACGATAAATTTTTTTGAAAAAAAAAATTATTACTTGATCGGGTAAAATTTATAGTGTCCAGTGTTTATGCTAGTTTTTTCATAGACAGATATTAATTACATATCGTTAAAAAATCTCGCTACACCCGTCAATGCGCATTTATGCAGAAAAACGCAGTCTATTTACTCAACTTTGAACCTTAATATTTTGGAAACCAGACACTTCCCAGGTATGCATAGAGAAAAATTATCATGATGATGAGGAGATTCCGTGGTTTTCGGGAACATTGACGACCAAAAATCATTCTGTATATATATTTATGTATTCCCGTGATGATGCCGGGCTTTACTAGAATATATCAGCTGCATCTCCTTTCGTGCATGACGTAAGAGTAGACTAAGGAAGTGGGACATCCGTCTCCACTATACTAAACATGGCTGTATGTGATATCCTACAATTCTGGAAACCTCATTTCGGGAACTATGTATGTGTCTGTATATTTATTCCTGCCCCATGTTTATTATCAAGGGGGTCTTTAAAGTTGAACTTAATTTTGTGGACCCCTACAAAATTAACGCGAAAATTGAATTACAGCGGACTGAAAAAGGTTAAGAAACGCTAGCCTAGAGTGGTACACTCGGAGTGCGGCACGCTTATCCGGTGAAAGTCACATGAGCATGCATAATACATGTCATTCGTTGCAGCGGCCGCCATTGCTAATCTTAACACCTTACCTACGATTTAAATGTATAGCTATACCACCTTGAGTAAAGCCAGTAAACCTGTATAGATAGATATACAGGGTGTAACAGAAGGGTTGTGTTAAGTGAAATGCCTAATCGACCCATTAGTGTCCGACTAGACATATTTAAATTTTATTTTTATTTCGTGAAAGGCCTTTGTTGCCTGGGCTATAGGCGCATATCTCAAAATCTTACGATATCATTTTTAATAAAGGGAAGATAATTTTTAAGCTTCTTGCAAATAAACTAACTCGAAAATTTATGATAGAGGAATATAATTTAAAAGCATAATATATATAAATAAATAATAAATACCACATCGTTGTTAGTACATAACAATAATAATAAAATATAATTTATAGTTGTTATAAATGAACCCCAACATCAAAATATATCGAACCTACATAATTTTACATGGAAACAACACCTGCGCTTGCGCACAAACGAAGAGTTACTAATTAAAGTCTATATCTGTATATCAATCATTAAAATCCTTTACAAAATTAATTGAATTACATACTTCAGTGACAGGTTTATGATGGAACATATATAAATAAATGTTGTTACCTTCAAAATTAAATAACATGAAGTTTATATAATGTTAAATTGGCCATTATCGTAAAATAGAGTTATTGTTCATGATTTATACCAGAATAAATATTTAATAATCTAAAAATTATTTCGTTAGTGACTAACCGTCAATTGCAATAACCAATATTTCGCATATATGTATAAGGGTCGGTTCATATCTGACGGAAGATGCGTCGAGCGTATATCCAGGTACAGACAAACGCACTATCGCATCATCGGTCGAGTGTGAAAAGTTGAATGCGACCGACAAACACGCTACGGATTTTCCATCAGATGTGAATGGACCCTTAGTCGCATATTTCAGTTTAAATCTTCACACGTGTATAGGTATATCACGACCGTACGTAACATATCAATTATATCTGTTTACCCAACTCTCTCAATATCCAATTATCTTGCAGATCTCAAATAAAACAACAGTTTGTCTGTTTTCATAGTTTTATTATTAGATTCCATCATATTATGTCGTATACCAGTCGTTGGTTGGTTACGAATAAACCCATAAAACAAATAATAAACACGCTCCGGTTACATGAGTACGAGTATAACCTTAACCCCTGTTTTACGACCGTCGGTTAATTGTAGAGGTTTAATGGAATTTAAGTGGATGACTTGATGACGGATAGCGGACTTTGTTTCCAAAATGGACGCTACTTGTTTACTCGAACACCATATACTACTATTATATATAATGTGCATTGTTTTATAAGTATGTGTGGAGTCACTTTAAAAGATAGAATTAGAAATGAGGTGATCAAAAAGAAGTGTGCTATAAATGAGGACGTGGTGACGTAGATTGAGAAGGGTATGTTGAGGTGGTTTGGGCATGTGGAGAGAATGAGTGATAGTACACTAATAAAGAAAGTGTACAGCGGAAGAGTGGATGGAAGGATTGGAAGGGGAAGACCTCGCCGGACCTTCACCGATCAAATTGGTGAAATTCTAAAAAAGGGTCAGGACAAGGGTACCCTAAACCGACGAGCGTGCATGAAGAATATCATGAAAGTAGATGAAGCGAAAGAGGTGTGTCAGGATCAGCAAATGGAGAACAAACTACACTTCCACCCCACTTAACCTCGTCTTGCGTTCTACAAAATGACGTAAACCTACTAAAATACGTTTGCTTAAAATAGTGAGCTAATTTCTAATTGAAACTAAAAGAATAAAGTAGGTATAAAGAGTACACTTTAACCTGCTCATATCTATATCTTCTATACATATGATAAAATTGTAACGGATCGATGTTTGTGCACGCTCACCTCAGAAACGGCTGAACCGATTTCGATGCAGTTTTCAGGAATATATTGTGACAGGTCCCACTTAACATATAGGCTACTTTTTATCTCGGGAAAATATTGTTATCCTGGATAATTTCGACATTTTGTTTTTTCTGCAGTCCACGCGGAAAGGAGTCGCGGGCGTTCAATAAACAAACTTGTAAACGTTTGTTAGTATTCCACGCAATAACTACTCTCCCGAAATTGATGAAACTTTACAGTTCTGTTATGATGATGATGATGATCTCCGACCGTATTTCGGTCAAGGCGACCAATCTCTACGGAGATTGGCCGGGTACGCAGGAGATATTATAGTGCACAAGTGTGTGGGCAAACACAGGTGCACTCTCTATTCCCTCACTCTCATAGTCCGATAGGACCAGGCGCAGGACCAACAATTTTACGTACTTTCCGAGGCAGGAGATAAGTGACAATTTTGCAACAATAAAATCTGTACATGAAATAAATTCATTGGTACAGCTGTACCAATAGGTACAATAGGGACAGGGATCGAACTTACGCCTCCCGCTTGGAAGGTGCACGTCTTAACCACTGGGCTATGACCGTTTTTTCTGTTATACAGTTTACACATATAAATAACACATAGTTGATGCCGATGAAGTCACGGGCATATACTAGGTTCACTATAAAGCTGTTGAAAGACGGAATTTATAATACAGAACGTTCTTAACCAGTCAATCAACCAGCTCAAGAAAACTTGTATATGTCGGATTAAGAGGATTTTTTGACATTGTGGGCGAATGTGGGTATCGTGCGATGAGAAATAAGTCGGTATTGAAGCACTCGATTTAATTTCACTTTGCAATATTGACTTTACAGTATTAAGGCACTAGGCGAAACGTAGAACAGTTCCGTGACGAGACTTTACTTCTCGGAGATTCACAAAAGAGTGAGCTCCCTCCAGGGCGAATCCAACATCACGACTCTGTTGAAGCGCGCACCGGATATCATAGTTGCGCTGACGAACCGCTAGATGGCGCGCTTGCGTTTCGTTTAGTGTCCATATTTATGACCGGATGCGACACGGCCGTCCTGTGCTACACACGTCCTCGTGTGTTACTCTGCAAATAAAAGAAAACCGCAAAGTTTCTGCTCGGCCAATCCTACTTTAACTATTATCAACTTTGAAAATAAAAGTCTGGTATTTTCTATGTGGTTTATTACCTTTAATTGTTTGAGCTAAATGACAATAACAATAAGATCTATTAGGTTCACTCAGATATCAAAAATCTAAAAATTCAAAATTTAACAATAACTAAGCGATTGACAAACTACTAATGAAGTATGGCTAATCAACAGTAACTAAGATTATTACACACTGAGACCATGTACCATTTGAGCTTCAACTTAATTTCAGATAGGAAACATAACTTAAAATCGATAATAAAATAATCCATCATCACATAACACCAGGTATCACACTCGTGATCTATGGCTAACACAATAGCTCTCGTGAACACATTTCACGCCATTTCCTCCAGGAAACCCAACTCTATGATCTTTACTTCAAGGCAAGATCCGACTGTACCACCCAGAACTACTGCCTACCGCTTACCCACGGACTACTTAAGGAGCAGACACCGATTTCTACTGGGCTACGGCTACAGCATTCTGGTACAGTCTCCGACCCAACGAGCTGATAACCTGTGCATGTTACTAACTAGATGCCACTTCATCATTAATCTCGTCTTCCTCCACTACCTCAATGGGTACATGGCCCTCAGGCATTTTTCTAATGCGATCATGCGCATACTTATAGGTACGCTTGTTAACCAATGACTTTAAAATGTATCGGTCACCATCTAACACTTCTATGATTTTAAACGGACCTCTAAATTTTACATCTAATTTCGTTTGATTGCGTTCCTCGTTTTCTATCAAAACAAATTCGCCGACCGAAAATTTATTCACACTTGCCTTAGTACTGTCAAAACGTGCCTTGTCATAACTCGCGGACTTCTGTATACCCTCAGATGCCGATTCTCTAATTTCATCAAGATTTACTACCTCGTCATTATCTATAGCCATCAAATCAAGAGGACGCGCTACCTTTCCTATTAAAAGTTCTAACGGACTCGCTTTCGTCACACGATTGACGGTACAATTAAGTGCTAACTGCACATCGCCAAGGGAGTCTTGCCACGACTGCTCTTTACCTGTTTCTACCGCGGTCAACATGGACTTTAGCACACTCATTATACGCTCCACCTGACCATTCGCGCGACATGACCCTGTAGCTATGAGATGAAGATGGATGTTCTTACCGTCGCAGAAGTCACGGAACTCCTTGCCAGCAAAACAACGACCTTGGTCTGCAATTATGCGTACAGGAGCACCGAATAATGCCACACTTTCCTTTACTGCTTTGATGCTGCTTTTGGTGTCTATGTTTTTAGTGTGAAAGAGTAATACATACTTTGTGAAGGCATCTATCATCACGAAAACATATTCCTTTTTGTCACTCTTCCCACTCAACTTCCCAGTGGCATCAATATGAACAGTATGCCATGGAATAGCAGTTTTCGGGATAGGGTGGAGTTCAGCCTGCACCTTACCTGAATGAGACTTGGCTACTTTGCAGGTCACACAGTTGTCCACAAACTTCCTTACGTACCGATTCATGCCATCGAACCAATAATGATTGTAAAGTTTTTCAAGCGTTTTCTCCCATCCAAGGTGTACAAGAGAATCATGAATATTATTTATGACTGACCAGCGCATAGCATGAGGGATGATCGGCAAGCATCTCGTTCGACCATTCCGCTGAACTTTACGATGAAGTATTCCTGACCTTACCTCATAAGTTTTAGCAACATCGTCACTGAGTTGTCCTTGATCCAGAACAGAAATTAATTTCTTAATGTCTTCATCCCTCTGCTGCTCTGCAAGAAGCCAATTGCTGGATAGCTCCGTAAGATTAACTTGTTTCTGCTCCACTTTGCTTAATTGTGATTTTGTGGGCTCGCATGGCAATAAATTCCGAGAAAAGAAATCAGCATGAGCCATTTGCTTACCGACTCTATATTTGATGTCAAAATCAAACGACTGTAAAAATGCCCACCACCGATAAACCCTTGGAGTCAGGTCGATTTTGGTACGTGACAATTTTAACGAGTTACAGTCAGTTAGAACGGTAAACTTCTGACCATGCAGATACTGTCTAAAATGTCTTACCGCGTTGACGACGGCGAGTGTCTCCAACTCGTATGAGTGGTATCTCGACTCAGCCGGCGTCGTACGTTTACTAAAATAAGCCACTGGCCTCAGTTTACCTTCTACGTTCTGGAGTAATATTGCTCCATAACCTTCAGCACTGGCGTCTGTGTGAAGCTCAGCCGGATACCTAGGGTCAAAAATCATGAGCACCGGTTCATTTGTCAAAACTTCAATTACCTTTTGTCGCGCTTCCTCGCATTTGGGTGTCCACTCGAAGGGGCACTTACCCGAGGTAAGTTTATACACAGGGCCCATGAGGCGAGAAAAGTTTTGTACGAATTGGCGGAAGTATGAAGCCAAACCGACAAATTGTCTTACCTGGGTAATTGACTGGGGCGGAGGCAAAGACGACAAAGCCTCTATCTTGCGCCTATTGGGCTTGACCTCACCTGCTTCAACCACATACCCTAAATATTCTACTCGCGTCTTGAGGAAGGAACATTTTTTAAGGTTAAGAGAGAAGCCAGCCTTTGTAAGTTTTTCAAGCACAACCTGTAGCCTCTCTAATCCCTGGGAAACCGAATCCGCAACTATCAAAACGTCATCAACGTATACCACCACGTACTGATTAGCAAGGTCACCAAGCGCATTTACAATCGCACGCTGAAAAACTGATATTGCGTTACGAAGACCAAACGGCATGGTCAAAAATTCGTACTGCCCATCAGGTGTGATGAAAGCAGTGCGCTCAATCGACTCAGCCTGGACAGGGATTAAATGGAAGCCACTTGCGCAATCAAGTTTTGTAAAGAAATTGGAACCCCTAAGTCGTGAAATCTGGTCGGAAATTAATGGAAGTGGATAACGGTCCGGTACAGTGTTCATATTCAACTCCCTGTAATCTATACACATGCGGTCCGTTCCGTCATGTTTTTTCACTAGAAGGGCAGGGCTAGCGAAAGGCGAATTACTAGGCCTAATTATTTTAGCACGTAACAAATCGTTAACCCTATCTCGCATAACCTGTCGTTCATTCGGAGATAACCTATAGGGACGTCTTTGTACCGTACGATTAGGGTCTACCATCCTAATAACTAGCTCCCCAGTATTTACACGAGTCGTTGGAAAACCATTAATCAAATACTCAGAATAATGTTTTAAAATTTTCAAAAGTTCATCAAGTCTATCATTGCAAATATCAGTTTCAATATTATTGAAATTATCTGTGGGTACACATAAATCCGTCGAGCTACACGAATTTACAACACTATGTCTCATTAACGTGAATTCACTTGCAGACATGCTAACCGAAAACCCGTTATTTAAAATCTCACGGCCTATCAAAATATCACTTCGCAAATAAGCATCTGGCAAAACGTGAAATAAAATCTCGGTCGTAAAATTATTAATTTCTACCCGACATAATATTTGTAAAGTACAGTTAACACTTTTATTGCCTATACCAATTAATGAAATCAATTTATTAATTCGTTTACCACTAAATTTATTTGCAACCCTCTCTTTCATTAACGAACACTCAGCTCCCGAATCAAAGTCAAATTTAAAACTCTTACCCAGATGAGTTAAGGTTCCGGATGGAGCCTCAACCTGGCACAGGTCGACACGTTTCTCAGCCGGGGCTCCAGCACTGGGTCCGCCGCCTGTGCAGCGGCTGGCGATGTGGCCTCGGATACCGCACTTGTAGCAGACTACCGCGCTGTTGCTGGGTTGTTGGCGTTGGATAGTAGATGTTGGAGATGGTGCAGGACTTGATTTCTTCGCTTCAGTTTTCCTCGTGTAACAATCCGCTTGCTTATGCCCGAGCTTGCCGCAGGCATGACACTTTATTTGCGATGGTGTTGAAAACTTCGGCCGTTTTTCACTTGTAACTTCATTACGTGTATCCATAGGGATCTTCCGCTTCAGGTATGAGAAAGCTTGAAGTTCTTGTTGTAGCTGTTGACGTGTTGTGAGCTCCGTTGTAAATGCAAGTCGTTGCAAGCGAGTATCAATTTGAGCCAAATGAGCTACAACAGTCGACACTGCAATTTGTTCAATGCTTGTATTCTTCCATCGGCTAATCAATGACGTAACGAGACGACTTGCGTAGGCGGCGTAGTTCTCATTCAATTTAGGTTTTTCGTTACTCAGGTTTATGAGGGTAGCCGCAGATGTTTCCACGCTGTCGAATCTGGCCGTGAATAATTCCTTAAACTCGGTCCAAGTCATACCCGGATATGTAATTTGCGACAGCCATGTTGACGCCGACCCTTTAAGCGCCTTGCTGACTATCATAACAAGCTGACCACCTTGCACTGCATTTCCTTCCAAACACAAATCGGCCGTTGCACACCATGAGCGCGCATCAGAGCCTTGCTTATCGGGGTTGAATTCCGGTAACACCACACTGTTGTTTGCGCTCGGAGTCTTCAATGCTTGAATCAGTTCGCGCATTTGTTGATTTTGCATTTCGAAAAGTAACCGCCACTGATTTTCACTTTCTTCGCTGCGAAACTCATTTGCACGATCGGATCCCAGTTCTGATGTCGGATTAAGAGGATTTTTTGACATTGTGGGCGAATGTGGGTATCGTGCGATGAGAAATAAGTCGGTATTGAAGCACTCGATTTAATTTCACTTTGCAATATTGACTTTACAGTATTAAGGCACTAGGCGAAACGTAGAACAGTTCCGTGACGAGACTTTACTTCTCGGAGATTCACAAAAGAGTGAGCTCCCTCCAGGGCGAATCCAACATCACGACTCTGTTGAAGCGCGCACCGGATATCATAGTTGCGCTGACGAACCGCTAGATGGCGCGCTTGCGTTTCGTTTAGTGTCCATATTTATGACCGGATGCGACATATATAATAATATAAGTATCGCCGTAGATTTAAGTCAAAAAACCTGATTTAAAAAAAATATTAATGCACTTATATCATGTTTATAATCTACATTAATGTTCAGATTGAGCTTAATAAAAACTCCGTTAGTGAGTTCGGAAACCGGAAAGGATTTTCAAACCCTGTTTTCCTTATTGGCACATTGTCTCGCCATATTATTTTGCTGATTATAATTTAATGTTTTTAGTTATCAATTCACTTCTAATTTAAAATGGCTGCACATGTGCATCGACACAATAGCAATTGATTATGTTTTAAATTGAACACGTACTTAATATTGCAATTTATTGTGAGTTTTTGTGAAGGTCGGTCGCTGGAGATTTGAGAGGTAGCTAGTTCGACGCCCAGTTGAGTCAAATATTTGATTTATACATTTTATGATAACTGCTTATGTAGATCAATGTGTTATTATTAGCGTACACCGCTATGTCACAGAAAAAATCGAAAAAAACGTTATTTTTTATGAGAATTTCTGAAAATTCCTTCTTAGTCGGTACCAGGCCCGGCTATTCATACCAGGCCCGGTGACCGGGCCCGGCAGGTACGAAAACTGCGGCACGGAAGCCCCTACTTGTAGAAAATTTAATGGCCGGGCCCAGTGGATGTCTAAAAGGGCACCGGGCCCGGTTTGCAATCTCTAGTCCAAATGTCACGTTTTTAACTTCAGTAGTTTTGCCTCGGCGTTGCTGAATCGGTCAACACATAGAATAGAATAGATTTTTATTTGAAAATTACACATACACGGACAGAAGTAACATAGAAAAAGATAATAGAAATAGGGTAGAAATACAGATTAAAAGAAGTAAGTAGACAGGTCGAAGCAACATGAAACGAAGAACAGTAAGTAGAACTGTGTGCCCTATTCGGAGCCCGTCAGCCACGTCCCGTATACGTGCAACCGCCAAACGGGTGGGTCCCTTTTCAGCTAGATGCTGCTAAGACAAGATAGGCGTGCGCATGTTACTTTATTTATGCTTGTATGTACAGATGTTGACTTTTGTAACATTCAAACTAAAGGGGTCCATAGAAATGGTCTCTTGATCGCAATACGTGACGCGTGACGTGACATGACCGCGTCACTGTATACATAATTAATTATTCTGTTGACGGACAAATTACGTCAACTTAAGTACGTTAAGAGTTATGTAGAGCAAGATAACACATTAGTAAATACGTTAACACTTCCGTAGTTAAATTGCTAGTAAAAATTACAGTAAAAGTAAAGTAAAGTAAAACGTAAAATAGGTTTATATAACACTAATTTAGATTTAGATTTTACTGTATGTATTTACAGTAAATTAACAATTAACATCGTTTGTGTTATGTCGTATCAACTCAGGGTAATTTCCAACCCCCTTGTATCTCCGTTATGCGTGAAGAAAGTTTTAACTTTTATTTTTTTAACATTAAGTTTCAATAGTGCAATTCAATGATAATTAGTACATCGCTTTTTGTTTTCGTGAACTAGATAATTTATCTATTGCTGAAAAATATTTAATGGCCCTACTCTGCTCTTCACCTTTTTTTAATTAAAAAATTATGTAAGTTTATGGAAATTTATATTTGTTTGTCTTTCGCGCAAAAACTACGGTATTTGATGACTTATACATCAGAATAACATTATGTTTAATTATTTATAAACTTCAGTTAAGATTATAGTTTATCTTAAAGCGGCACACAGATATCGTACGTAACGCGGAAATACAAACAGATCTTATGTAAATAGTACAACATACGGTCAGATTTGATTAACTGTTTATTATAAATCCGTATTGTTGATATATAAAAAAACTGTAATTAACCTGCGTTCCTATACTGAAGTAACTTTTAAACATAACGCGGTCATAATATTTATATGAAAACAAACTTTGTATCCTTTGAAAATAAACGTGAAATTTTAAAACATCAAATGTTATTGCCTTTTTTGCCATATTTTATTGTAATATTTTATTTTATTTTATTTTATTCGGAAAACAGTCAGTTTATCTTAATATACAACTATGAATAAAACTAAACACCATTTACATGTTTTCACATGACTGTAGCAAAAATGCTTGTCTGTTACATAAAACTAGTTAAAGACAGATTGAGAACCATTAAACCACAACCTAGCAATTGTAGTTCTGCAGTATTTGGGGTTTGAGTTGAACAAGTCGAGTTCCGAGTAGATAGCCAGCCTGTTAAAATCATGTGCCGATCTAATAAAGAATGAATTTTGCCTATAGTTGCTTAAACTGCGAGAGACAGCAAGGATCGAAGGTATTCTTACAGATCTATTCGGTACTTTAAGAAAAAGTTTTGCCAGTAAATTAGGGGTATCCATTGAGTTTTGAGCTATTTTAACTAGTACAGTTACATCAGCGATTTGTCGTCTAATATAAAGATGAAGGATATGATGCCTACGACACATTGCAATATACCTTGAATCAAAGCATTTCGATTTAAATTGAATATATTTCAGAAATTTTATTTGTATTGACTCAAGCCTATCTATGTAGATATTGTACCGTGGGTTCCAAACCTGAGAGCAATACTCTAGGGAGCTACGTACCAAGGCACAGAATAAAATTTTGAAGAGTTTAATATTGTTGAACTGAGAGCAAGTTCTTTTTAAGAAACCTAAGGCTTTACTGGATTTTTTAACTATGTAATTAATGTGATTTTCGTATGTCAGTTTAGAATCGTGAATGATGCCTAAATCTCGAATTTCTTCCACCTTTTTTAAGTGTTGTCTTTTTAGGAGGTATTTAAAATTTACGGGTTTTGTTTTTCTTGTGAAAGATATGCAGTAACATTTATTGACATTTAAATCCAATTTATTAATTGTGCAGTATTCATCAAATCTATTAAGATCCTCCTGTAGGAGTTGACAATCAATTTCGTTTTCGATTTTTTTTTTTAATTTTCAATTTTTATACATAGATAATAAATGCTTTTCCACACGTCGCCTGCATTTAATCCAATGTGTAGAATAATTATTTTTATTACAGAATGTAAGATAATAGTACTGTACGAATATCAAATATTGTATGTAATTGGGAACATTTGACATTTCCGCCTCACTTTAGGTAATAAAGTTTCTGAAACATGTAATACTATAAGTACTCACTATTTAGTATTACTAATATGTATATATAGGTAACTAATAGTTAGGTAGGTATATCTAATTAATGCTTAGGCTCTTTGTTCAAATAATCGCGCTCATTATAAGCACATACATCTTTGAAATACATATAGTCATAAGTAGTCATAAGTTCATAACCCATAAAATCTTTTAGAGGGAATAGAATTCAACGCTTAAAACTGACAAAAATAGCATAAATACTATCGCATCTAACAACATCTCATCTTGATAAATAAAAAGGGATATTGTCCTCTTTCTACAGATAACAAAACCCAAACACAGTGTGAAATAAATCGCAAACTAATACACCAACCTGCGCCCGCGCAGCCGTGTAGTACGTAGAGTATCCGACGAGGGTGGGGCGGGGCGGCGGGGGGGAGTACTTTCGCTCTCAGTATTACGCCACGCGGTGCCACTCACCGCGGATCTGTGTCAACAGACCGCCGCCGGGTCTACTGTGTCAGTCACTTCTGTAAGAGTCGAGACTACTGACCTCAAAAACATACGAGTACATAGTCACGCCCACTATCACAAAATGTTGGGCAGAAGTGTGCAAGTTACACACCCACTTTTCACCAGTTAGCCTAGTCTCACGTGGTAAGGGGTGAGCCTACCGCCGCTTTTCGGGCATTAATACAACAATCTAGTGACCGGTATCGAATCCAATAGGAAATGTTTCCGTGACATTCTAAATAGGTATTATAATCTATTTAGCGTCAGAGCCTCATCTGTTAAATAGCAGGATGCACCACGGAGCAGGGGAGGTTGACTTTAAGTCCTAGGGTATTAGTCGAACTCATTTACACCGAAAAAATTACATACATTAGATCTTTATTTTATTTAAACCTACTAAAGAAAGTCGAATACGTTCAAGTTTCAGTCTACAGAGAGTGCCAAGGAAGCTGACAGTAGGTATAACAAATACCTTACCCGCTGGCTACACATAAAAGACGTGGTTTTTAGTACTTATTATAGGTCAGTGACAACACAGATAGATAACGCGATTAATGACAATACGAGTAGCATTATATAATAAAAACATTAACTATCTTTCTAGGGATCTCTGATTAACAACGTATTATCTACTTTATTATGAAAAATTAAAATAATTATAAAAACTCTTTTGTCATGTAAGTTGGCAAAATAATAACAGTAAACATAGAATTATCACTTAATGGCATTGTTCACTACATAACACCGTGGGACATGGAAAAGTTACACAGAAGAGGCGTTTTAATAACGTTTATTTAAAGCACATAATAAAAAAGTTACTGATGATCTACTTATTTAATTATGTTTATACTTTAAAGTTCCACAAATTCACTATTTCTAGGGTCACATGTGGAAGGACAAACATGCGCAAACTATTATAATTTAATAATTTAATTTCACTTCATTTCAAACATTAGCCTACCAACTTCCAATGTTTATTTCTCTTTCACGACTGGTTTTCTGGAAGAAATATCTCAAGAAATAAGCACGTCTTTGTACATATTCTTTGTTACCAATTGTATTTGTGAACATTTAACTGTGTACAATAAAGCATGAGTAAAGTAGGTCAAACATACATAGATAAATATAACAGCTCCCCTATATATTTTCGAGCACCATGAGTCTACCATGACCTTCACCGCGTGCCATCGTCGACGGCATTACGTCATCCGGTGACGTGACGTCACAACACTTTCGCTAGTGTACGCGGCATACTAAGACCGTTATGAATAATCACTTAGAGTTATAAGTACAATTATAGTGACTTATATTCATTAATTTGTTGACTCTTTTGGTTATAGACAGGTTGTACTAAAAGGGATATGTTAAATGAAATGGTATAAATATAGCCCACTGTAGGAAATAAGATTTACATACATACATATAGTCATGCCTTTATCCCTTACGAGGTAGGCAGAGCACCAAGGGCCGATAGAACCACATGGTGCGACTTCTGACCAATTTTGAGGGTATAGTTGAGATGTACAAGTTCGGTTAGTAGTGACAGGTGGTCAGCCCATCGCCTAAAAACATCAAGACCCTCTTGTCCCACTACTGACTTATACATTATGCCCGGGATGAGAAGCAGCTGTAAGTATTATATGTTTTTTTTTTCACTCCCAGAACAGCATAGAAGATTTGACACGCAAAATCACAATCATGTTTAAATTTCCAGATAGTATGGAGAAATTCCTAAAGGAGTTTCTGTAGATAGGTTCCCTATGACTATATATATTTTATTTTTATTTATTCTAATATTTTTATTATTCTTAGCAGTTGCTTAACAATACCCCATTTGTGACACCTTGTAGATAAACAATTCTTTGTTGCATCAAAAAACTTATATAGGCAAACTTAATGCGGCAACTTTTCTATCAGTTAACTCTATTGAGGCAGCCAGTAACAGCTATGCACTTGAAGTAACCCAGAGGCTATAAGTTCTATTCCTGTCTAAGACAAATGTTTTATAGCAATAAGCTTTATTGTATCCCGGTATATAACAAAAAGTAGACAAACAATAACTTTTACTCTGTATTTTAGCTCATGTTAATGTTTTCTAGTTTCGTTATGTAGATACCTTATAACAGGAAAAATAAAACAACATTCATCAAAGAAAATGTGGCAACATCGTAAAATAATTAATTAGCCGTTTACGAAACGCAGTAGGTAGCTATGGCAATATTTACTCAATCTAAATAACTTAATGTGATCGACGAGTGTTACAATACACGACATTGTGGGAAAATCTGGAACTACTCGTAAAAACCTTATTTCTTGACATTAGCTCTTATACCTGTATTATTTTGTCTCTTTATAAAAATACTAGTGGACGCCCACAATTACGTCCACGTAAACTTTAATTATATTTCCCTTTCCCGTGGGAATTTTGGGAATTCCTTTCTTTATGGGTGCCTACGTCATGAAAAAATACAGCCTTCAAGTTTCACGTCAATATCAGCGGATTAGGCTTGCAGATTAGTTTTACTTTGATTAGCGTTGCCTCTAACGGCCAATTTCAATAGGTCTAGAGATCATAAAGAATCTCGGATTTTTTAAATTTGTAATGTGTATAAAAAGAATGGAACATTTAACATGAACAATGAAAAATTTCTCGAAATCGATTATTGAAATTAGTTGCAAGTCAATCCGAAATAACCATTTTATACAGAGTGTAACAAAAGGGGTATATTAAGCGAAAAACTATGTAAATAACCCACTAAAAGGAACCTGCCCAAAAATATCAGACTCAAAATCACATGTTTATTTTTCCAGATAGTATGGAGAATTTCTACACAACTCAGGAATGTTCATACAATCGTGAAAAATAAACATGTGTTTCGAGTGGAAATAGGTTCTATATAGTGGGCCATTTACATAGGTTTTCGCTTAACATATCCTTTCTGTTACACCCTGTATAAGCATTTCAAATAAAGATAAATTTCGTATTTACAGACCGATGTTATTACAAAACCGCATCTAAAGGTAAACACCGTTTAAAAAAGACATATGACATTAAAAGTAATTAAATATCAGTCAAAATTAGATAATATTTAGCGTAAACAATAATACTCAATTAACATTAGAACGCTTCCACTAAATAGCACCATTGAAAGATGGCGCTAGTTGCTGTGTGTATGACTACATTACCTATCTAACTGCATACAAGAAATGTTAGTTCGGAAATCAGATACAGGAATTATTAAATGAAAAGGACTTTAGTGGTATAATAGATTTATCTCTCACTTAGCGGAAATATATATATATATATATATATCTTTACATAAATTTACACTGTAAACACTACTGAATTAAGGCTATTGATTTGTCGATCAAATTAATTTAATAGCTATGCAAATAAATTAAAATTAGGTAATTTTGAATGACTGGGTGAACTTGAGTGTTACAGATGTTGTTTGTACTCGTATTAAATAACTACACTATTTTAATTATTTTCAGTTCAAATTATTTATGTTTTCTAACCAAACATAAAAGCCTACTTTGGTAAATAAGATTACCTTACAAGTATATTGTTAATATTATACTACAATATACATATAAATGCTATTAATAACAACAAATTAATTATTATATATTATCATATAACGTAAATTTTAGTAAATTATTTTATTTATTTATCTGAGAATTTAGCTAGAGAGATAGATATCTTTAAGGTAGTGTTCAGTGTCCGCGCAGGCGCAGTCGCGTGTTAAGTACTGTATCGGGGTCGCGACCGTGACACAAGTAATCAGTGCTCATTATTGACAATATTCAAATACTTATTGTATATAATTGTTGCTGTCTTTTATACTTCTGTTAGTATTTCTTGATTTTTATCTTATTGTACTGAACATTTATATATGTCCCCCAGCATAATGTGGCGGCGGGATCTCTTTTAAGATCCTGCAGCTCTACCTACCCCAATTCGAAAACTACATACTTATAGGTTTGTTTGTAAATGTAGTTTGCATGTAGGCACTAGCTTTAAGTCGTTCCCCAGGTTTTATTTCTTATAATAAACTGTATTATTTTTTGCAGGTAGTCGTAGTCCTGCAAACAGCACCCAAATCCCCAGTGACGTCATCCGGTAAGCTAATATCTTAACAATTATATATTAAAATAAAATTAAACGTAAAATAAGGATATAAATAGTTAATAGTGCATCTACAGCAGAACATTTATTTTAAGTTTTTTTTTTAATAATTACCTGTCATATAGGAATTTCTATGCAAAGACTAATGTACCTAGAATAACATTATTAATGGTATTAAAATATATTAATATCATCATTATCAGAATAAAATAATAACATTAACAATTATCTCGCATGAAGCCAATCAAAAATCTTTCAATATACCAGCAAAAACACTTGCTTGATTATTGTAATATTTTTATATTCTTTAAAATGATATTATTTTAAAAATATGTTATAATTTAAACATTAACCTCGTTCCGCACAAGGCTGACGCGCAAAAATTCAGTATATTACTTCATTTAAAAAGAAACTGTGTTAAATATATATGTATCATAAGTAACTATAATAATGTTAAAAATAATAATTTAGTAAACACACAATTGTATGTGATTTTTTTCCATTTCTTTATTAATAATTTTATAATATATAATATCTTGACTAAGATAAATTTATTAAAAAAATACTTCTCCAATAATATAATCCGTTAGGATATGGTTGATCGTTTCATCTTTAAAACATTGTGCTGAGGGATTCAGCTTTGTTTGCCGAGATTTGTCTGGTGTATCTAGCTATCGGGATGAAGAATAACGTTGCCAATATGTAATTTAGAAAAGAGATGGTAAAATTCGTCATCCGAGTAATTGACCCGGTGGCTCAGTGGTGAGAGCGCTGGCACGCGGAATGCAGAGGTCGTGGGTTCGTTTCCCACCCGGGTGAGGAATTTTTTCCATTTTTTTATTAATAATTTTATAACACGTGATTGTGTAAACTAAACCTATTCGAAATACGTAGAAGGATAGGCTTCAGTCTGTAGTCCACGCGGACAAAGCCGCGGGCAACAGCTAATATATAAAGACAACACCTCTACAGCCTGCGGTTTCCCCTCGAAGCCTACAGAACATTATAGCCCCAATTTAAAATAAGAATCGTGCCAAAGCACTAAAGATACTCATAAAGAAATCGACGCAATACCTTAATACCTCTAAATAACTCTAAACGTTTCAAATTCAAATCATTTATTCGACAGCATTAACAACTTGTTTGTCGGTGGTCTTTTGGTCATAACTTTAACGCTGCTTATAATATAGTATGTTGAAGTATGTCTGTCATTAGTAATATATAGTATATCTTTATAAAGAACACGATTATCTCTCGTAGAACGAATTTTTTTCTACGGATTTATTTTCGTAGTTGCATAACCTCGTAGTAAATGCTACGAGACTACGAAATACATCGCATACAAAAGACATCAACGAGCGTACAATTCTGTTTATATTTTTTATACATATAGCTTTAGGTAGATTTGAATTATGATTAGTTGAATAGATATTAATTGCTTATCTGTTCATTTATAAATTGTAATGTTAATATTTTTTGAGTTTATAACTGGTAGTATTATTATACTCAAAAAAATAAAGAAAATAAATGCCAATCATTTCTAATAAGAGTTTCAAAAGAAACCATATTGCACTGACACAAAAAATAATGGTATAATGGCAGCAAGATGATACATACATATATATAATCACATCTTTATCCCTTACGGGGTAGGCAGAGCATCAAGGGCCGTTAGAACCACATGGTGCCACTTCTGACCAATTTTGAGGGTATAGTTGAGATGTACACGTTCGATTAGTAGTGACAGGTAGTCAGCCCATCTCCTACGAAACACCAAGACCCTCTTGTTCCTCTACTGACTTGTGCAGTATGTCTGGGAAGAGAAGCAACTGTAGTATTATACCTTTTTTTTATCTCCCAGAGCAGCATAGAAGAAAAATATATTTTTTAGCTATATAATATAGAAAGTAACATCAAAATAATAATTTACATATATGAATAAAATAATGCAATATAACATCAACAAAACCTCATTAATAATACAACGCAATGCAAATCCATACACCTAGTATTTGTATCAATACGCAAGCGGTATCCTTTCGTCCACTATTCCCACGAGTGGACGAACATTTCCACTCTCTGTTCACATGCGCGTGAGTTCACAGCATTGTGCTGGTTCACACAAAAAGTGCTCCAGATCGCGTTTATTGGCTATTTGTAATAATTAATTAGCATAGATCCATTGATTTTGCAACACAATAAATAAAAAAGGCTACAATAATATCGATCTATCGAGCGGAGCCATCTATCGGACGCAAGAGAAAACCACAATCAAATGCAAAATCCTAGAACGCGATATCGAAGTTTCTCACAATGATTTGTTTATTTTATTTTACCAGATAGTAGGTATAAAGAGGGTTTTGGTGTTTTATAGGCGATGGGCTGACCACCTGTCACTACTAACCGAACTTGTACATCTCAACTATACCCTCAAAATTGAAAAGAAGTGGCACCATATGGTTCTATCGGCCCTTGGTGCTCTGCCTACTCCGTAAGGGATAAAGGCGTGATTATATGTATATATGTAGGTATAAAGAATTTAGAAAAATGTTTATACAATCACGAAAAAAAATAATTGCAGATGTTGATATGCTAAAGTCGACTAAAGAAACAGGCGATGAGCTAGCAACTTGTCACTTTATCTGACCCCGCTATACTAAACGTGTCTGTAAGGTCTCTAACATGATCCTGTAGTTCTACTCCTTTGGGAAAACAGCTTTGTGTATATCTACAGGGTGTTTTTTCATTACCACTGTTTACGAAGAGTACGTACTTATTTTTATTTATTTATTTATTTCTCACACATTACATATTATAATTCCATGAAACTTAAACTATACAAATTATAAAACTCCGATCTAAATTACTATATACAGCGTTTTATATATGTATACATAATTTTTATTGACATGATCGCGAGAAATGTATGGTATTCAGTGTTTGTGTTAGTTTTTTTATAGTCAGTTTTAAATATTTTATCGTATAAAATGTTTGGTACACGCGTCTACTAGCATTTATACAAAAAAACGCAACCTAATAACTCAACTTTAGACCATCTTAAGAACCAAAACATGGAGAAAATGTTCGTGATGATGAGGAGAATCAGTAGTATTCTGAAACGTTGACGACCTAAAACCACCCTGTATGTATGTAACAACTAAACCCTGAGACTTAAAATTTAATGAAAGTGTTAAAATTGGTCCAATGTGAACCGCCGGCGTCCTTGTACGTTCACCGGCGACTGATAACGACGGACAGTCGACCTTATCACCAGCCGATAGAGTAGAAATACGAACGGCATGAGCTATTGATAACCATTGTAAATGTAAAATAACTGATTCCGTAACATTTTAATAAACTGGGGGCCAATTCTTGAAAAGTCTCGAGTTGGAACGAAGCCGAACGGAACCGTTACAGACGCTCAGAACAAAGCAATAATTACTTTATCGGTGACGTAATTAGACAAATTTCAGCACGAGACAGATATTTGTTTTTATTCTGTCACATTCGCGACCGATGCGTGCTAAAATATACCTTATTACTCAAGCGGTAAGTATTATTGCTTGGCACCGCGTTTTGTTAACGGTTCGTTAGTGGTTGCTTTATTTTTGGGGAATTGCCCGCCTGCTGTTACAGATTGAGTTACCATCATGACGTCATGATGTATATATATCATATATGCTGATGACTGATTGGTTTAGTTGGTAGTGACACTTGTGCATACATATAGGTACATACGAGTACATCAACACAACTGTGTTTCTATAAACCTGGTAGATAGGACTGCAGGATCACAAAAGAGATTATACAGCCACTTTTAGCATAGCAAGGCTAGATGTAAAATTGACAAGTTGCTAGAACATCGCCTGAGAGAAAATTTCGCCCTTGAATTCCTTAGTCGACTCTTACAACATCACCCTGCAGTTCTCACTAACCCATTTGAGGAAAGCAGCCATATGTATACGTATAATAAGAGTGACACATAATGACGTCATAATATCACACCGCACGTGCAACTTTATATATTGCGGAAAACATAATACAATTTGATTTGGATTTTGCAAGTAAATCAAAATGCAAATTCAGAAAATTTTGTGTCTTTCAACAAAAATTTTACATTTTTAAGTTACTTTTGTTTTAAAACATAATATTTATAAATATTTTCACAGAAAATGCTAATATATGTAAATCGCGGTTACTAAATTATACAAAGTAAAATTACAAAAGTACCTAGTATATTCTGTAATAGATGAAATATACAAATATTTGTAAATAAGAACTTGTAATTCAAGTTAGTAATAATATTAAAGAGATCGTATTTTTTTAAATCATGCCATCATAATTCATGGCAATTATATTTATACGTATAATTTAAAAAATAAATTACATTTATTTCAACAAATTGTTAACTAATTATAACCCCGATTCTTTTTAAAACTTATTATTAAAATAAATGATTATTCGTTATCTTTAAAAAAACCTCTTTTGTTACAACTGACATTGACTTAAATCTCATTGTAAAGGTAATGAAGAAATAATACATTTACTTCAAAATGTATAGAGTAGTGAGTGCCGTCGAAGGACAACACCTATTTTCCTCTGAGTCACTCCCAGGTGAGAGGGCCCACTCCCGCCCTCCGACCGCCCTCGGTGGACCAGTTTGTGTATTTAAGAAACTTTAGGCAACTTATATCCGAGTTGAGTTACAATCGTATTAAGAGTCGATTTTTCCAAAGGTTGTTAAAGTTAATCAAGTCATCAGTTAGAACTATTATCCACCTCATCAAAATCTGTTTTAAAACCAATAGTTATTTAACAAAATAAGTAAATTTCACAATACATTAACCTAGTCACACACAAAGATCCCTTAAGTCTTGTGTCGTGGGTAATAAATAACTGCTACCAACTAGCTGTTGCCCGCGGCTCCGCTCCCTTGGATGTCGCTTATTGCGTTGAAGGGGTATGAAAAATAGATAGTAGCCGATTCTTAGACCTACTGAATATGCATATAAAATTTTATAAAAATCGATCAAGCCGTTTCGGAGAAGTATGGTAACTAACATTGTGCCACGAGAATTATATATATATAAGATTATAATCGCACGTAAAATTGCATTTGAAACCACACAAATAAGAGCCAAAAACTTTGCTACTTAAATTGGTGTTGTAACTCTATCCCACTATTTTGTGATCACCTTAATATGGTTCCTTTCGAAAAAGATATTGTAAAAGATTTGAATTATTTCTTCCTTAAGAAAAGCTATAATTTTCCAATAGCTATTAAGATTTGATTGTTTAATGTTGTTAAACAAAAGGATGGTTAATACGATAAACAATTTCAAAATGATCGTAACACTGAGTAATTTTAACATTACCACAAATTGTTCCCATGTTTCTTTTCTTATAACTTGCATCATTCGCTCACTTTCAATGAAGGCTTTATATCTTATGAAACATAATGCATTACTCTCTATGCAAGTTGCAGTTCTCTGCGTACAAATGTTTCTACACACTTGATTAACATAAGCTATTGCAAATCTTTGGACGTATATTGTAAAATGTAGATATATTATACTTTTATAATTCACATATACTACACGCTTTTTACTTCGTCTATATGTTTAGAATACATACTACTTTATTTCCTACTAATACAAGTATTACAAGTTTTAAGGTTTGTGAGAACGTATTTGTTTTTTTTTTGTTACTCTTGCATGCAAAAATGATGAGATTTTAATGAAAATGAGCAGTATTTTTTTTACACACTACACAACACATTAACCTAGTCCCACACTAAGATCCCTAAGGTCTTGTGTCGTGGGTACTAAGCAACGGTATATAAATACATAGATAAGTATAGAAACATCCATGACTCGGAAACAAACATTGATATTCATCATATGAATGTTTGCACCTACCGGGATTCGAACCCAGGACTTATGGCGTCGCAAGCAGGGTCACTACCTACTAGACCAGTCGGCCGTCAAAGTATAGCCTATTCTACAATAACACATAGGCTACATATACAGGATATAAGAAAGAGTATGTTAAATTATATACCCTCTCTGTTAAACTCAGTATAGTTAACGCGACAAAAATCGTCAACCAACATTATTTTGTTTTCAAATGGATTTTTTTCATCAAGATGTACGGTTTACTCGTAGATGTCAATAATAAAATAGACTTCAACAATGTACGGTATAGATGTACGGTGTAGATGTACGGTGTAGATGTACGGTGTAGATGTACGGTGTAGATGTACGGTGTAGATGTACGCTGTAGATGTACGGTGTAGATGTACGGTGTAGATGTACGGTGTAGATGTACGGTGTAGATGTACGGTGTAGATGTACGCTGTAGATGTACGGTGTAGATGTACGGTGTAGATGTACGGTGTAGATGTACGGTGTAGATGTACGCTGTAGATGTACGGTGTAGATGTACGGTGTAGCTGTACGGTGTAGATGTACGGTGTAGATGTACGGTGTAGATGTACGGTGTAGATGTACGGTGTAGATGTACGGTGTAGATGTACGTTGTAGCCAGGACTGCAGGATTGTAATAAAAATCCCACAGCCACGTTTGTCATACTGATGTCATGTTGATGTCAATGATCAGTGACAAGTTTAGCCTTTTTTTTCAAGATTGTATGTAAACTGTACTCGTAGTAACAACATAGTATGTTTAGTACATTAAGTTATAGTTAGTTTACGTAAGTTTCGCGTCCGCTCCAGTTGATGCAACCTCCGCAACCCCGCACTTTAATAATGTGTACTTTACTTATCTCGTCTGTCTATCTATTTGATTTTACGTCTAATTAAACACTAATTTTAGCCCTAACAAAAAATGTTTAAGTATTTGTTCGCCTATTATATATGTTTTTTACTTAAATCTTGACAATATTTTATGAAGCTAACAAATTGCATCTAATATGTATATTTACAACACTATAATTATGTATTATTTAAAGTATGATATCTATAAATTGTCCTTATTCTATTATATTGGTTTCATTAATAAGATATAGTGCTAAAAAATTTACAGAAGTCTCTACGGGCGGCCGAATCCAACCTTTCTTGGGAATGGCTAAGGAGAGCCGCTAGTGTCCGGTTTTATAAAACAACATTTTTCAGAACTGTTTTGTTTGTAACACGTATAATGTAATCTAGCCATACACAGAGCAACTAGCTCCATCATCATTCGAACTTAAGTACATAATACCCTGTGATTTTACGGAAATATTTGGTAAAATGCACTCTAATACATCATCTTACTGCTCTGTTCCCATTTATTTGGGGTCGGCGCAATATGTACTTTTCTTCCATTCATCCCTATTATCCGTCATGTCATTGCTCACTCCCAGTACACGCATATTCTCCCTCACACAGTCCATCCAACACTTCTTTGGTCTACCTCTTCCTATATATCCATCCACAGTGTGGATTCCACACTCATGCACAACGCTCTCTGTTAAATATGCCTTTCATCCCGTCGCTTTACATGCCCGTACCAAGACAGACGTCTGTGTCTGTGATCGGCGCAACTTTCAAACTTCCTCTTATATACTCATTTCTTATTTTATCTATTCTTGTTACTCCACACATCTATCTCAGCAGTGCATATTACTCCTAATTACATCCAGCCTGATGACTTCATATAGGTGAATCGGTTAATTTCGCAATAATTCAGGAAATGCATATCGCAGCTATTTCATACAATTTATGTAATACAGTAAATAACTTCTGGTGTCCGCCATGGCACAACCTTTGTCACATAACAGTTAATTTGGTTTAATTCAATTGTCGGTAGATAACGAAGAAAATAATTAAATATAATAATAGTGAGCTTGTGTAACGTTACGGAGAGTGGACTGGACGCCATTGCGTTCTTTTTTCCTTCCTTCATTACAATTGCCAGCCATCCTAAATATTTCTAATTTCTATTCAAATTATTTAAGTAAACCCGAATTTGTATGATTTTTTCCCTAGTATCACATTCACGACTTGTGCGAGCGGTGCGAGCGCAGACCATAGTCCCGACAGTCTTTCGCTTTAAAAAAAATTAGCAGTCGCGCCCATTGCAGACAAGACGTCTAATAGAGAAAGTTGTCTATTGCCTACAAGACGAATCTAATGATAAATACCTCTGAAGCTGAAATGCGACAAGCCGTTTAGGCACTAGAGCATGGTAAAGAAATATACATATACTCAAAAAAACATAACCCTCCTTCTGGCTACACGATTGTAAGAGTAAATTAGGGTGTAACCGACGAGGTATATTATGCGGAATGCTATGAAAATAATCTTTAAACTTCATAGAACCTAATACACAAAATTACAGACACGAAATCATAATATGTTTATTTTTCCAAATAGTATGGAAAAATCCTAAATAACTCAAGAATATTCATACAATATTGAAAAATAAACATGTGATTTCCAGTCTCGTCGATAGGTTCAAATAGATGGATATATTCATAGTAATATCATTGCCCTGTAGAGTACTTTTAGGTGCAGAGAAATAATGGAATTTACAAAATAACATTTAACGTCTGTACTATTAATTAATTAGTGTATTAAACAAAAACCAACTCGTTAAATAATTATCTATTACAATAGAAAATGTTTTGCATTCACAATTACTGATTCCGCTAAAGAACTCCTTGAGAAAGACAACTCACTTCAAATTATCATTATTATTTTAATGCAACTTTATTAATTATATAGTAGTGTACAATTAGCGAAGCTATTTTACACTTTTAAATAGCCTTTGTTTATTATATAGATAATAAACAATGAGTAAAGCGGTGTTGCGTATATTGTCCCTAAGTATAACACAATTAATATTTTATATTCTATCTCTAAGCATGTTATACGTTTGCCATGTCCTTATCAATTGCGTTGAAATCTAATCTATACTCTATAGATAAAAATATACACAAAAACAAATATCTTTATTTTCTATTGAGTATCAGTAGCAGTCGGTATATGTAATTATTATTATTATAATTTGACATGACTTGACTTTGAACATAGGTATTTCCTAGTTTATATTTTTACTAGAATATTAATAGTGTTTTTACAACTATGACACATATATACTAATTACCGTTATAAATAGAAACAAAAGAGGAAGTTTGCAATAATGTTCCAACTATAACTAAATTATATTATTTCCATTCTACAAAATAAGCTTATGAACTACTAGGGGCCGCCCGCGACTTTGTCCACATCATCTTTACAATTCCAGTTATTTCCCGTCCCAATGGGATTATCGGGAAATCCTTTCTTAGCGGCTACCTTCATCATAGAACCTATACTGAACGTGGCTACGAGTATTAGATGTCTAAAGAGATCCTGCAATACTGCTTACCCCGGTTTCTTGTTTCAGCTGCGTGTCCAAAGTGATTAGCAGAATACGAAAATGCCAATGCGCTTCGGCTGTAATTTTTTTTTGTGGAATTAACCCGTTAAAATATTATTTATGGGGTCGGTGCAATATGGTTTCTTTCAAAACAATAATAGTGGTAAATTATGATACTAGTGTTTTTATTATGGAGCAAGTGGCATGGTAGGACGTGTAGGTACAAAACAGTAGCCTATGTCGTGACTCTTGTTAACATAGCTCACTAATTTGAGGATACCATGATTGCTGATCCGCGATAAAACTAACAGGCGGCCATCTTGGTTCATATCTACTCATATTAGTTATAGTTAATGACCATGACGGCGCTGTATGGCTGAGATTTGTACGGAATATGGGACAGTCAATTAATCACAGGATGTGGGAAAATTATTTCTTCATGGTTAACTTATGACAACTTAATCCTAGTGTGTATTTTGTTTGTGGATTAGGTAAGCTGTCTTGGATTTTTGCCAATTGAAAAAATATTCCATTTATTGGCTCAATTGGTCTACTACAAATTTTTATTAATTTAGACATCCACACAGCCCAAACATTAATTTTATTTGCGGTAGAGCTCCGAAAATTACCGCATACTGCCCTTTACGGACACGGTCATCTTATATTTAGTGCAAACTTATTTCCAAAAGAAATTTATTCCAGAAAACTAACGTAGATGATTATTTAACTTGTCATGTTAAGACATGACTAATCATGTGCTAATCCATACCGCCGTTTACGAAACATGACGAGAAATAGAAAGGATATTAGAGGTGAATGCTTCCACGTAATGATAATCATCAATAACAATTTGTATGAGTTACGAAACGATAAACGATTCTCCGGCGATATGGAGGCGTTCCTTACAATGTTATACGTAAATGTATCAAATACATACGACATATAATACTCGAGTAGGGAAGTTTCAAACAAGTTACGAAGCGCTGGACATCTATCAAAGTTTAACCTTAAAAAATAAGCTGTAACATACAACATCGCCTTCTACATTCAATCAGTAATATATTTACCGGTAATTTTGTATATACTGAATTACATGTTACTCAAAACTCACTTAACTTCTATAATGTATTGCAATTTATAATCGTAATGCAACAACTAGACTACGACATTATACGTATGAACGCGAGTGACCAATTAGAGACAATCGCGTTCATATACAGACACTCGGTGTACACACTGAGTGTACACTGTATAATGTCACAGTCTAAAGTTACCATAATGAGGACATTCAAGACCCTATTCATAACCGTTTCAACTTAATTTGTTAAACTTAACATACTTATTTGAAGTAATATTTTGTATGAGACTAGTTTGCATATTAATCTGAATAACTAAACTTTGAAACATATTGCAACAGTCCGTAATTACGAGTACCTAATACTTACTCTGTGAAGTACACCACTCGACTCACTTATATTATTGCTAAAGTATGACTATTAATATAAATAAATACACACACACTTCACAACATATTAACCTAGTCCCACACTAAGATCCCTAAGGCCTGGTATCATGTTAGTAAACGATAACGTTATAAAAATACATAGATAATTATAGAAACAACCTTGACTCATAAACAAACATCGATATTCATCATATTAATGTTTGCACCTACCGGGATTCGAACCCAGGACCTATGGTGTCCCAAACAAGGTAACTACAAACTACACCAATCGGCCGTCAAATATATATAGAATGATTTTTGGTCGTCAACGTTCCCGAAAACTACGGAATCTCCTCATCATCACGATCGTTTTTCTCCATGGGAGCATACCTGGGAGGTGTCTGGTTCCCAAGATATTAGGGTCTAAAGTTGAGTAAATAGACTGCGTTTTTCTGCATAAATGCATATAGACGCGCGTAGCATGATTTTTCACGAGAAATAATTAATATCTGTCTATGAAAAAACTCGCATAAACACTGGACACTATAAATTTCGCCCGATCAAGTAATTGAAAATTTATTTATATTTGTAACAACAATCTTGCAACAAACAAATAAAATAATATGGTGCATTTTAATTACTTAAGAACTACATACATACGTAACATCACACCTTTTTCCCGAAGTGACAGGGAAAGATCACAAATCTCGACCACAAAAACTATACTTAACATAATAGTAGGTAATCCTTTTAAAGTTATTTATTATTTAAAAGCTATAATAAGTTAACGGCATAATAAATAATTGATAAATGTAATAAATAATAAAAAAACTGAAAAGAAAAAAACAATTTATAATATAAATATAGGAATGCGCACATTCTTTTATTTAAAATTCTTTATGATCGATCCTCTCCCCTGTATTTACGTGAAAGATTTGAGTATCTCTTCTCAAGAGACCATCCTTTGAGGTCTAATACAGCTTCCTTACTAAAAACTCCTCGTCACAATTCAGTTGCTTTTAACTTCTCTTTCACTGTCTATGCGGTAAAGCTATGGAACTCACTGCCTCACTCTGTGAGAGACTGTCCATCAGTTGATGTTTTTAGGAAAAGATTGAAGGTCCATTATTTATCTCTCCCATCTTCTTGATAAATAAATAAATAAAATAAAAATAATTACATTTGATGTTATTTTTATCCTTTAGTTTGTATACTATTTATCTATGCTTATCTATGTTTATGCGTTTTATTTAGGTATTTATGTTTATGTAGTCTATTTAGATATTTTTGTTTATTTTAGGTTTATGTCTTTTCTTTTATTTAATTATTTAGTTTATTGGTCTGTTTGTGTGCACACATACCTACCTCTTATGTTAATTTATCTTTCACGGTTGGTTTGCTGGAAGAAATCTCTTTTAGAGATAAGCACGCCTTTGTACATTTTCTTTGTCATAAACTTTATTTGTGAAAACTTTACTGTGTACAATAAAGCATAATAATAATAATAATTTTTTTATTATGTACATTATTTGGTTCTTTTTTTAAATATGTTTTTTTATTTTATACTTTTTTGTTATGAGTAGCTAGCTTATAATAGATACGCTTCAAGAAACATGCTCAACATGCTCGGCAGTAAGAAGTTTTCGTCTTGCTGCTATCTAAAAACTTATATGTGAGAATGGTTGTTACGCAACTTTTAATCGATATAGATCCTAAACGGTTGGTCGAATCGAAAAATGTTGAGAAACCTAATAATGATTTTTAAATACCTATTCAACGATACCCCACTCGATATAGTTTGTCGACTTTAATTTTATAAAATTATTCATAAAGAAAATGGAAAAAATTCTTCACCCAAGTGGGAATGGAACCCACGACCACTGCAAACCGTGCCAGCCGCTTTAACCACTAAGCTACCGGGACTTTCATTTTTTTCATTTTCACAAAATGGCGTCCAGTAGACGCCATATTGGATTTTCACTAACATCATGTCTTTAGTGACACTCCCCGGACTAAGAGGAATCGATTGACGTATGGATCATAAAAATTGGTCGAGGCGTTTGGTCTGTGTAGTGCTTCAAAGGAACATACATACATACATAGGCTGTTAAACAAAATACCACTCCTTTGCGTCGCGCAGTCGAGTAAAAAAGGGCTGTAACATCTCGAATAGCGAATGTAATTAATTAATCAGTGACAAACAACCAATTAAAACACACAAACAATGATAAAAGGATAACAATCGGATCACGTTAATGTAATTATAAAGATCCTTCCGACAATAATAATTATAAAACAATAGATCAAACTGATCCTAATTCCGTGTGAAGTCGACTAATAGCTCTCGCTGACAGGTTAATCTCCTCAGCGTTACCGAACACGTGTCTGACTGAATGACTTTCAACTACTACTCAATGTGTTACGAAAATTAACCACTTAATTTAAGCGATATTGAATTGTATCGATCGTCATAAATCATAATACACATAGCTACTTATGCATTGTAAATATATTTGTGTTAAAACATAGTACTGCTTGTGTCTCATGAAAATCTATACATATAATAAAAATGTAACGGATCGCTGTCTGTACATGGAAAACATATGAGAAAAAATATTATAGAGACCTTTATCAACGCAATAGTACCCAAAACAATGATTTTTGGATTTTTTGTCTGTTTGTCGGTTTGTCGGATTGTCTGTTTGTCTGTGCGTTTGTGTACGCTAATCTCAGAAACGGCTGAACCGATTCAGTTTTCAGAATATATTGTGACAGGTCCCACTTAACATATAGGCTAAATTTTATCCCGGGAAAATGTTTTTATCCCGGATTTCGACATTTTGTTTTTTCTGTAGTCCACGCGGACGCAGAGCAGTAAATTGCCCTTTCTACGCCCTGTGCGAGCGTCTACAACTGCGCTCTATTTAGTCCTGCCTGGTCTGGCCAAGTGACCATTCTTGCGCCCCCCAGAGTCTACGCCCTGTGCCTGGGCACCGGTGGCACCGCCCTATTTACGGCACTGCGCGGACGGAGTCGCGGGCGTCCACTAGTAATAAAATAAATAAATAAATAAATAGCTGTGTTCCCGAAACGGGGTAGCCAGAACTACAGGATCATAAAGGAGATACCACAGCCGCGTTTAGCATGACGCGTGCTGATAACTTTAATAACATAGGTCTAATCGGAAGTACATACGAGTATATCTAACCTGTTCGATGCACATGGTCTACCTACACCATATCTACATTGGTTTACACACCTACATCAGAGTACGCGCGAGTAAGGGAGGCGCTGCTGCTCACCTCACGGAAACCCTTAATCGCCTCTTATGATACACATGGGCAGACATGCTGTTCTGCTCTACACCCACCGCTAATCCTCGAACCTGACAACTCATGATCAGAATCACAGGCGTTACGGGTCAGGGAAGATTTGCCATAATAGTGTTGTAAGTTTATTAAGTGAGGTAATAGCGCATGCGTTAACCCCATATCCTATTAATATATCTGATGATGATGATATAGTGGTCTAAATTATCAAGTAATCGATTTGTAATTTCTTGTGTACAGTGTTGCCAACTTCCCCAATAAACGGTAATATAAATTTCACATGCTTACATAAACGTTTTAAACCTACAAAGATTACTAATACTAAGTCCGAGGAAATTGCGCAGGTTTTTACGAAATAACTTTTTGGAAAACATACGTTTTGGTGTTAGAAAGCCATTGTTGTCTCTAATTGTATTCGCTTTAATAACATAACATGGCGTCTATTACTTAGAGTCAACTCTCTAACATTAATGCCAATCTATGAAGCTGGTAGGTGTTCTACTGCTGGGCGGATACTTTCCCAGAAACACCCACATTCTCCACCCTGGAAACCGAATCTCATGTTCCTCGACATGTCTATGTTGAACGTATATTGGAGAACACGCCGTATTACAACGGCCAGGCATTTTGATAAATATACATACATACATAAAAGCATGCCTCCGCCCCCCCCCCCCCAAACATGATCATCAATGATCTCGATAAATAAAAATGAATAAAATCCTTGTCAATTGTTATTTTAAGAGTCTAACCAAGTTCTAATATAACCTAACCTAACCTAATTAATTAAGCAGACAAAGTGCAAGAAGCCAAATTGTCTCCCTCTAAAATCCATACTATTCAAAATGCCTAGTGCTGTGCTAATGCGAGGCTTCACTAGAATACATCAGCTGTATATCCTTCCGTGCATATCATAAGAGTCGACTAAGGAACTCGGGCATTCTCTCAGGCGATAAGATAGCAACTTGTCACTGATCCTTTTCTTCTGAGCCGACTATACTAAACGTAGCTATAGGATCTCTTATGACTCTGCAGTTCGGGCTCCCCATTTTGGAAATACAGCTGTGTGAGTATATTTATATACACAATCTTTACCTACAGCTTGATGGATAAATCGGGTTCTATACTACACTTTCTAGTTCGCAGTTGGGTAATTTGACTGACAGCTTAAGATCTAGTTATGAACAGATTTCTACAATAACAGCCGACTTGCGAAACAGTTCCGAAATAGGACAAAATAGTCTAGATTTAGAATAAAATTTATGAAAAAATACGTGGGTTAAAAATCCTTGAATATTAGAAAATGTTTCTGTGACCACTTGATGAAAAAATTGTACCTAACTGAGATTTTGTTATTTATGACGTGACAGTGAGTATTTTTTCTGTTTATAATTCCTGCTATAGCTGGCAACGCAATAAATTATTAAAAAGAAAATAATAATACAAATAGAGGGTAAGTAGGTATACAAAATAAAATTTGAATGAAATAGTAATAAAACAATAATGTCTATTGAAAAAATCTCTTAATTTTATAATAATTTTACTATTAGCTGTTCCCTCTCACTCGTCAGAGTTATTTAGAGAACTTTGATTAAAACGTAGGTACTGCTTTTACCTCATATATGTAATAGGCGTTAGCCGATTAGTATCCATTAAATTCTAGACATTACGTTTGTAAGACGAGCGTGTTTGCGCAACCACTCTGTAGGTGGCAGCACCGCTATCACAGTAATGAGATATCTCCGTCTTCGGATATCCAATCAATGTTACATCATCGTGAGGATATTTCCTCGCTCTGGGGGGGACATAGCGCTACTCCGCTCCGCGTAACGTTCAAGCCTCATTTATAAGTGCATGCTACAATTTGCCATCTTGCCTGTTGCTAAAACTTTTTACGTTTAAACGTTTTACTCGATAAATGTAGTAAGTAATTTATAAGTAATAGTTACGTAAAGGGCGCCAAGTGAAACCCCTCCGGTTTAATGGCACCCTGAACCTAATTGTAATTCTTTAAAAAAAATAAGTTTTTGCTAGTAAATAATTAATGACATATCCATATTTGTTCATAAACGTTTAAGAAAAGGGTATAATGTCAATGGGGCTTAAAGGTTGCGTTTTGCCGAAAGTGTTCCCCTGCTCCTCAAGTATCTAGTTATGAGTAGACGCCGAGTGACCACAACGTTTCTCAACACGTGTCGATACGCATTCGACTCCTCCCATTCTAGGTGTCATCAAACAAAAGTAATCAAATGTCGTAAACGCGAATATTTAAATAAAAATCTACGCCTAATAAATCGCGTTAAGAAACGTTGAATTATAATATTTTGTTTCGATTTTGTAGCAGTGTAATATAAGGCTTGCGTAAGAAATACCTAAGGCTTGCTTCACGGCAATATATGCGCTACAAAGCGTATATTCGGCCTTGTCCTCACTCACGTAGGAACACTAGCTAGCATAACATAGCTTTATTTTTATGGTCGCCGCTTCAAATGTCACTCTTTGACCCGCTGTCAGAGACGCTATGATCTATGCAGCTAAATGGGCTTGTAATGTCGCTACAAGCAGATTTATTCGCCAAGCTGCATAATAATTATATTTTTGACATGCAAATGTTTTGACATAATTCCGTAGGAGTATTTACTATTTAATAAGTACCCACGAAATACAAAATTTTCAGGACCAGAAATGTATGTACTGTAGACGCGAGTGTTGAAGGTATTATAGGAAAAATGCTTATGTGGATGAAATCCGCGCTCCGCGTAATTGACTCAAAATGTACTTATCTGTAAAACAAGAGAAAAACCCAATCTATATCACTTAACAACGTCAATAAATAGCATAATCGGTAAAGAAAACCGTTTACATTTTTTATAAATTTTAAAGTACTGACCATATATCTATTCATACGAGTATCTGAGTCTGCACGCCTTCGAACCTCCCATTTTCATTGGATCACACTTCCGAACATAAACTCTGTAATTAATGAGTATATTCATTACTTCCTTATACCATCCTGTACGTACAGCTATTAATAACAAAGAGAAAACGGAATTAACAATTAACAATTTTAATTTCACATCTTAAAATATTTGCAGATTTTTAAGGCAGACCAGAAACTGCTTTAAACGCAGATTAATTACCAAAATGAAATAATGTAAATTTTGCTTGGTTGTTGAATTTAATATTACCTATAGTAGGTATACTAGCGACCGGCCACGATTTCATCCGTGTAAACTTTATTTACCTTTCCCGTAATAATTTTGGAAAATCCCTTCTTAGAGGACCTATACTTCACAAGAGCAACTGCGATCACATATAGTTTCAATAGTTATGCCTTGGAGTTAAAGAATCAGGACATGTTACTTAAGGTAGTACCTATTTATGATGGACTAGTGGACGCCCGCGACTCCGTCCGCGTGGACTATAGAATAAACAAAATGTCGAAATTATCCGGGATAAAAACATTTTCCCGGAATAAAAAGTAGACTATATGTTAAGTGGGACCTGTCACAAATATTCGTGAAAACTGCATCGAAATCGGTTCAGCCGTTTCTGACATTAGCGTGCATAATCGCACAGACAAATAGACAAACCGACAAGCAGACAAAAATTACAAAAATCATTGATTTGGGTACTATTGCGTTGATAAAGATAAACTTTAATATTTTTTCTTATATGTATATCTTCCATGTACAGACAGCGATCCGTTACATTTTTATTATATGTATAGATTATAGAAAAGATGTATTATCCTGATGTATAAGCCTACCTACTAACTTACCTAACTGCCAAATTTCATCAAAGTGTTTCTGCGTGACGTCCAAACATCCATTCTCACAAAATTTAGTTAGGACTAGATTTTTAGATAGTATGGAGAATTCTTAAACATGACAGGATTTTTTACACAATATTGAAAAATAAACTTGTGATGAGTCTCAAATTTCGTGGATAGGTTCTCTATAGTGGGCTATTTACATAGCTTTTCGCTTAACATACCCTTTCTGTTACACCCTGTATAGGTATACATCTATTTGACCTCGCTATGCTGAACATGGCTGTAGGTTCTCGTTCGTGATATTTCGCCTTAAGACATTATGTATAAGTAGGTATAAATAATTTTCCTTATTTGCATTTCACTGCATCGAGATTCGCGGTTCCTATAAAATAGCACTACAGTGCAGACATATATATATATTATGCATGCAGAGTACCTTTATGTACTGTAGGTACTTATATACCTGTGTGTACAGTAGTTAGTATGTATCCCTCACTATGTTGAGTAAGCCGCAGGTCGTTCGACCTCTGTTCTGTTTAAAAACAACAGCTGACTGATGATTACGATCTACGTGTCTGTCTATGTATGGCTTTATTTCCAAGTAGCGGCAGCCTACGACTCCGTCCGCGTAAGGGAGCATTACCTACACTCGTGCGAAAACGGGGCGGGTCCCTAGTTAAATTGAGTTCCATTCGGAACAACTAGTTGATCGGTTTATACATTTATTATAATCTGTAACTTATGTATGTACCTATCTATATTATATAGATACATACCTTCCGTAACGTCAGCTCCTAATTGGTCCCTTTTGAAAATCAGCGCTGCTTGCAAGGTAGGTACGCCTATATTGTCTTAGCAGCATTCAGCTGAGAAGGGACCCGTTTGGCGGTTGCACGTACACGGGACGTGACTGACGGGCTCCAAATAGGGCACACAGTTCTTCTTACTGTGCTTCTTTTCATGTCTGCTTCTACCTGTCTACCTACTACTTTTGATCTGTATCTATTTCTACCCTATTTCTATTATCTTGTTCTTTTTCAAATAAAAAGCTATTCTATTTCTATTCTATCGGTTCAGTTGCTCGGAGTGGAAAGAGCGAATATAAACCTTGCTCTTGTAGCACTCTATCTATTTTTAAAAAAATCGTATCAACATCCGTTGCGTAGTTTTAAAGATCTAAGCATACATAGCGGGAAGCGACTTTGTTATATAATTGTAGTGATAGTGATAAAGCTATGGTTTCCTAGGATAACCGTGATATAACGGCTAATGCGGCTAATACTAATGCGAAAAGACAGCCGTTTTTACGGTATCGACATGTAAAAAGCTAATCGGCCTAGGAAACTATAGCGTTAGTACAAAATTGTGGCTTTAAAGGTAATCTTGCGTTAATATCTACATAGTAGCTATAAGTACGATAATCTATACATATAATAAAAATATAACAGATCGTCGTCTGTACATGGAAGATATATGAGAAAAAATATTATAGACCTTTATTAACGCAATAGTAGGGGAAGATTGGGTAATGGGGGTCACTTAAGCAAGAATTAGAATACAAAAGCTAAAATTAACAAAAAATTTATTGCAACCGCCTCATAACAAAATTTACTTAATTAGCTATAATTTGAGATCAGTAATCATCACTTTGATAATCATCTTTGGGAAATATAAAATTTAAAAAAAAAACAGATTTGACTCCCATTGCACTAAGTTACGGGTAATTGAGGTCACCTTGTGGGCAATGAGGATCATACAAAAATCTAACACAAATCGCGTCACGTCTGATACAGGGGTAGCGTTTGATTCCTGGAGAATCTTGCTCTTTACTCTTTCGGTCCCCTTCTTCGGCACGCGCGTAATCTTGCTACACGCGTCAATGTGCATTTATGCAGAAAACGCAGTCTATTTTCTCAACTTTGGACCCTAATATTTTGGAAACCAGACACTTCCCAGGTATGCTTCCATGGAGAAAAATGATCATGATGATGAGGAGATTCCGTAAATTTGGGGAACGTTGACGACCAAAAATCACCCCGTATATTTTTCCTTTCCCCTATCTTTTTCTTTGGGTGGCGGTCACTAGCGGGCAATGAGGATCACCCGATTCTCATTACCCACAAGTATTTTATGAAGAAAAAATAATAAACACAAAATATACATTAGAAAAACTCCGGATTTAAGTAGGAAATCATTACACCAAATGTACAAGTAAGGGCGTAAAATAGTAACATACAAGTAGACCAATAACTATAAAAGTTACTGTATATTTTGCATCCGTAAAAATTTACATCGGCGAGCCGCAAAAACAAAACACACCTCTCATTCTCTATGCTGTCGCCATACCCACGCGGCACGCTCGCAGCGACAGCAAGGGGAACAGAGCGGGCAGGGAGGATCCTTAACGCATTTCTATTAGTGTTACTTTTGGAGATGTGTGGGTGACCACTATTACCCACTGACTCCCATTACCCGATCTTCCCCTACCCAAAAGAATGATTTTTTTAATTTTTGTCTGTTTGTCGGTTTGTCTGTGCGATTTCGATGCAGTGTTCAGGAATATATTGTGACAGGTTCCACTTAACTTATAGGCTACTTTTTATCCCGATATTTTCGACAATTTGTTTTTTCTGTAGCCCACGCGGACGGAGTCGCGAGCGTCCACTAGTACAAAATAAAATAGCTGTTGATTAATAAAACAACTTAATTTATATCGATTACCAAATAGGTTAGGCCTTTGCCCAGCAGTGGGGCCATCATTTCGTACCTAATTGGTTGCATAAAAAACATTGATAAGTGAATAAAAATTTCGAAATACTAAAAATATAAACAAGTATTTAACTTGGCATTTAGTGTTTGTAAGTGTTTATTAAACTAGTGAGATTATTAAAACGAGCATTAATTATTAAATAAACTCTCGATCTTAACAAGAGTTCAAAGTTTATTGCACTGTAATAAATTAGAAATAATTAAAAATGCCGGCCTTAAAGCAATACTTATAGGTCAATACGAGTAACAGAATACCATACTATTAGTCGACACTTAATCAGATGATGGTCGTTAACAGGTCATAGATGCGATGAGCTAGCAACTTGTCCCGCTATGCTAAACTTGTCTGTAGGATTCCCTTAGCAGGAATGCGAAAAATTGAAGGAACAGTCGACCATTACATATAGGTAATCTGTTGTAATGTAATTACATCTAGGAGATTATCTGAAGAAAAATCGATGTAAAATGTTTGGTTTTTGTTTGATATAACAATATTTATCTTAAAGACCAGAAATCAACTTTATTATGTGGTTTACACCCTGCTACATTACGAACACTGACAGCTCATAATAGATACCTATTTAGAGTAATTAGGAAACATTTCACATTACCTTTGTTACGATGATGATTGTGTTTGTGTCCGAAAAATGGCGGTAGGCTCACCCCTTATCATATGAGATTTAAAATACATATCTACTGTCTACCCTCATTTCCACACACAACCTGAGCACACAACAAAACTAACTGCCAATCTCGTTTCTTCCAGGTGCCATCTTCTCTCTCCCTCGCTCCTACACGATGAAGACGTCAGTGGTTCTGCTCGCACTGGTGGCGCTGGCAGCCGCCGCGCCCGCCCCCGCCCCCGCTCCCGCGGCCTCCCCCGCCGCAGACCCCGCTGATGATAAACCAGAGATCATTGAGATCATCGCTCCAGCATCTAGTGCACAGGTAACTAAAATACATCATCATATCATTACAAAACTTAGTGATTGTTATAAACTCTACGGGTGTAAATATATAGGTCCTTTATAGTGGGCCCTTTTGTTACATTCTGTAGGTATATCGAGACACCGCTATCTCACTCTCAATCTTGCTTTTAGATTGTACGTAATCTTACTTATTTTTCTTGTATATCTAGACGCATGGTCAAAACCCCATCCCTCAAAAGGTCTTCGATGTACTTGTGCCCGAAAAGCGGCTCACCCTTTTACCACGTGAGACTTGACTAACTGGCCTCTTGATACTTGAAATGAGACTTGACCTCTTCGGGGATAATTTATTAATGTGATAAGATATAGGTATGTCAACCAAATAGATACCTACGAGTAAAGGCATATAACGCGTTAAAGATATCCAATTGTTGAGTAACTAACGGTCGGAAATGCCACGTTATGGGTAGCGAGCCGGAACGGATGCAGTAAGACAGCTATCAGGTGCATCTCGAGAAAACTGCTTTAAAAGCCTTCACAGGTATCCATGCAATTTCCACACATACGAGTATAGTGGTCTACTTACACTTCAAACCTCCTTAAGTACTTACTAAAAAAACTTTCAACCAAGGTCTTGCCCGGGCAAGTTGCTCCTTGAGTAAATTACGTTATCTCAAGGGCAAATTGCGACTAATAATACCAGCTTGTATCAATTCGAGACAAAGGATATTTTGGCCTTTACAGCATGGATACTACATGTACTTCCGAAAGAGATATATAATGCGGTATCCACTGCGGGATATATATTTGCATTTCCGACAGTTCTGATTGTTGAAGGCTGGCGGATATTATGTAGCATATATTTTAGCATTAATGCATTAGTTAAACTTAATCTTGCTACCTATATTATATTCCTGAGTAGTCTAGGTTCCCCTGGGCTTATGCCTAAATAAGGAATAATTTTTTTCTTCTTAGAGCCTATAATGATCAGATAACATGTATGAAGACTAAAATTATGCAGATTGCTGTCTTCATCTTGATAAAGTTTTAGAGACGAACAGCACTAACCTTATTCTACAGATAGGCTATCTGAGCATTGGAAAAACCGGCCCTAGTCCACTATTGAACATTAGGCCTCCCTCACTCAACCTAACTTACTTAGAAGTCTTAATAACTCTAGTGTCTTTAAAATTAGTAAGGCAGGCAACCGCTGTCGACGGGTGACCTGTTTGCTCAACCAAGCGCGCCTGCCTCGCACCTCGTACGAAATCACTAGTATTATCATATTATTATTAGATTGTACAAGTCTTCTACAGGCTCAATTAAATAAATTAACATGCCAAATCGCAAAAACTTCATGATCTACTAGTATTACTAAACGTCGCTTAATGAAACTGAAGGAGACTCCAATCCGATCCAATTGGAAAGTACTTACAAGTTTGGCACCAACTTCATGAAGTGTGACAGTCCATGCAAAAGTACGAGTATTTATAGATAGAATAGTTTGTTATATATAAAATTATACATACGACTGTTTTACCAAAAATGGGGACCAGAACAAGAGCTGCTTGCATAGCGGGGTCAGATGGGAAAACTTCAGTTTTACAAGTCAGAAGCAAGGTACCACCTATGGGTTTATTTTTTACAATTAGCTAGGCAAACATTTGACCGCCATCGTGCCTGATGTTAAGCAAGATGCTAGGGTACATGTTTGCCTAGAAAGTGCTACACTCTAGCTTTGAAGAGACCAATGTTATAGTGCTCGGGAAATATATCGGCAGGAAGGGCATTCCACTCTATAGCCGTTCGCATTACAAACGAGTTAGCATAACGTTTGGTGCGGATGGGTGGGATATCAACAACATAAGGGTGATACGCTAGTCTGCGTCTAGTATCCCGATGGTGAAAGGGGGCTGATGGAACTGTATTGTGAAGTTCCCACGCACACTCTCTAAAGTGTATCCTGTAAAACACTGACAAGGCAGCAATTTTACGGCGGTGGGTCAGGTCCTAGAGTTTCGAATTTGCTACGGTTTCATCTCCAATAAGTTTCATTGCCCGTTTTTCCACTGAGTCCATACGAGTTCATACGAGGACTTCGATGCTACTTACAGCAAATAAGTAATCAGAGCTGAGACCTGTGAACTATGAGTCCTGTGTGTGACCCTCATACCCATCAGTGTCAGATCTAAACTGCTGAGCAAGTGTAGCCTCAACCCGCGCGGCACGGGTCAGCGCCTCGCCTCGCGTGTCCTTAATTGTCGCTCATTCAATAACATTATGTAATTATCATTCTTGTGAGAAACACTAATTTCTAGCCATTCTTGTCGAGGTGGCGACCCCTGGCGGTAAACAATCGGCATTACCCAACACATCAACGGTTCCGGTAGAGTTTGCGACACTAATACTAAAGGTGTCAGCTTACAACATCTTGTGCAAGTCATAAATTAAAGACTGGTTCCCCATCTGAGTCAACGCGTTGTGAATTCTGACCGCAGGTTTTCGAAAACTAGGCTGAATCGTGACGATAAATCGTCGTGTAAAAGTATGGTGAAGACATGAAATTGCATGTATAATATTTGACGACGACATATCTAACGTAGGAATTACGCTCCTACCATAAAATCTCGATTACATATCTATCTTGCCCTTGAATCCACAATTAGCTAACAATAAATGAGTACCTAATTATGATATATTATTGTACCTAAACAGACATTTAAAGCTATCATAAATGAGAAATAGAACAGCAACCAGTTCATCGGCTCTAACGTGACCAAACCGGCCATGCGCTAACACCTTGACTTTACCCGTAAATTTCCGTTGCTCCAGGAGACACTAGCGACGCTGAACCTCGGCGCGCCCGGCTCCGAGCTGAGCGAGAGAAACAAGAGAACCATCGGCATCCTGCGGCAGCTGTTCCCGCAGCTCACACAGGTAAATTAGATATATTACTTATACCTACACAGCTTCGTTGTAGTGGACTTGTAATGCTAAAGGTGCTTGGGCTGACGTCCACAAGCAAGCATACACTTCATTGGTTCCACGATAATAATGTCTTCAACAATTATTTACCTCCCCGAAGGTAACCTTCCCTTATCGTGCACTCTTAATCTTATAGAAAAAAGGTGAAATTGAATGAAAACTGTTATAAAAATACTTAAATTTGATTAATTAATGCTTTATAATTTAGCAGTCCTGGTCCTAAAACTTTCAGTCACATAATCTACAGCATCGGCCGCGGAACTACAAGCAGGTTAGTCTAGCTAAGAGCGGTGTATGTTCTAGATAATCGAACAGAAGGTACAGCAGATTACCGGCATGGTGCTGCAGGCCTTCGGGCCGGTGGTGCTGCGCGCCTTCCTCGGCAACCGGGGCGGCGCCGGCGGCACGAGCGGAGCAGGCGGCGGCACCGTCGAGATCGACGACAGCGATGAAGACAGCGATGAAGACAGCGACGAAGACAACGCCGAAGTCGCCACCGCCACCGCGACCATCGGCGTCGGCGTCTCGACCACTCTGTCGACAACAGAGGACAGCGGCGAGCGCCGACGCCGCTCGCTTCGCTTCCTGCCGGTATGCCGTCATCACCAGCCTGCCCGGACGGCAGCGCGCGCGCAGACCGCTATCCATCATCATCCACCGCATCGACGTCACCCCCACAATAACAACACATCTCATTCGCGCACCATTCCCAAACGTGACCCTAATTGGCGACTTGTGTTTGCAGAACGCAGCGGCGGATGAGAACCAACTGCTGTCAGGAGCGGAGTCGCAACAGGCGGAGGTCCGAGTGGCCTTCGGAGAGAACCAGGCGGGTCTGGTGCAAGCCGACCAGACGCCGGCAGCCAGTGACGACCAGCAGACCGCCGCGCAGACCAACTCGGCTACCATCGATGAGATCACACTCGACGACGCTGACAACAGCGAAGAAAACAGAAACAAGAGGTGAGATATTTGATCTCCTTGGGGGTTACTGTGCTAACTCTTTTGCAAATGTCGTAGGGTCAATGAACGTTACTAAGATTTCAATAGTGAAAGTTTGTAAGGCATTACGAAAAAGTGCTTCTGCTATTGTCCTGAACAGAAATGAAAATTCATTTTAGAAAATAAACAAACGGAACAATATGAAAGGTGTTATTTAAATAAAATTTAGCCGGTATCTCTACCATGCGTACAAAATCGTGAACAAAAGCCATGGTCTGCCAAAGGTTGAACCTTTACAACACATTGCGACATTTAATTCATTCAAATCTATCACAGTTAATGGGCATAATTAAGCTAGAATGTCTCGAGGATTGGTGTCAATGATGTAGGGAGGGCCGACCTCCGTTCCGGCTCCTCGACCGAGGTTTATTTGCCCACAAACAGGTCATTTCTTTTGTCAAAATGACGACAACCTTGACACGGCTTAACCTCGACATTTTCCACTAAAATTGAAGCCGATCAAATTAATATTCAAGAGTTAGTTGGCGCAGTCATTTTTGTTGGCAAAGACGTAACGAATGCCCATTTTATGGTTGTCCAATTGGCCAGCGGCACGATGCCCGCCATCGCGCTGTCGACATTCGTTACTTTGTACATGAAGGTATGACAGAGGAGATGCCATAATCAATAAGTAGACCTTCGACCGCTGAGACCTAGGTAAAAGACTACGCAGCACAACCACCTTCCGTTAGTCACACCCGTGCCAAGGCGACATTATCCGGCTAAGAAGAAAGTTTTGAAAAACTACCAATCTGATTTTGATGTAGGTAACTTGGCAGTTATGTGTACACGAAGATAACACATAGTTCATGCCGCCGTTTGTTATTTCTAAACAAACAAACGTTGTTAGGAACGTTAAACCACCTCCGTTTTGTCCTTTCTTCACGCCCGCTGCAATCGCTCAGCGAGAGTGATTCTATTGTTAGTTTTTGCGATACGTTTATTCTCACGAACAATTTCACTGGAATCGTATCAATCATGTAACCGTTTGCGTACGCGTAATGTCTACATAATGCACACTGGGAGCGCAATTCCGCAAATATTTTGAGCCGAAACGCAACCACTTACCTACTTACTCGTACCGCTGGAGTAAATTGATCGTCTTTGATAAAAGGTATATTTTAGCACGCACGCAGCGGTTGCGAGTACCTATGACAAAATAAAAACAAATATCTATCTCGTGCTGAAATGTGTACTTATACGTCACCGTAATAGTAATTATTGGTTTGTACCGAGCTCCTACAATGGTCCCGTTTCGGCTTCCTTCCAGCTCAAAACTTTAAAGGAATTGGGGGCCTGAAGCCGATACTGGAATGTTTAGTGGAAGTTATTCGGGTGGAAACTGAAAACAACTGTATTTGGTAAATGGCTGAAACTGGGTTAACCGGTTTTCCTGCCGGCAAATATAAGCTGAGATATTGAGCAACAAAGGAAATAATAGCTGAAGAATGTATACCTACTTTGTAGATAGAATACTTATAACACGCTTCCATTCAATAGTAATACCAATAATTACGATCGCAATACAATGTTAAATCTAGCCTCGCTATACAAACGTGGCTGTAGGATTTCAATCGCAATCCCACAATTCTGACTACCACATTTTGGGAACTCAGCTAAGTAACGTAAGTATATAAAATACAAAGAAGGAATATTAGGGGAAGATTGGGTAATGGGGGTCACTTAAGCAAGAATTAGAATACAAAAGTTAAAATTATCAATATTTTTATTGCAACCGCCTCATAACAAAATTTACTTAATTAGCTATAATTTGAGATCAGTAATCATCACATTAATAATCATCTTTGGGAATATAAAAGTACAAAAAAAACTGATTTGACTCCCAGTGCACTAAGTTACGGGTAATTGAAGTCACCTTGTGGGCAATGAGGATCATACAAAAATCTAACACAAATCGCGTCACGTCTGATACAGAGGTATCGCTTGATTCCTGGAGAACCTTCCTCTTTACTCTTTCTGTCCCCTTCTTGACCAGAGCGCATATCACTCATATCACGAGATACTGGCCAAGAACTAGGCAGTAGGTGTACGTAAAGTAGAGAAGATATAATGATGCCATGTATATAACTATAGGTGCATAAGCCTATTGCAGTATTTGCAGCCTGCCCCAGGGCAACCCAAAAGACTACCAAAGGGGGGTTTTTGCCCATATTCACCACGCTGGGAAGGCCTTAATAATAAAATTATACCTAGTTATCTATTGTTTTACTTTTACAGGTTCCTGAGTTTCGGAGGTCAGGCCGGCGCGGCTGGCGGCGGTAGCGGCGGCGGCTCCGGAAACTTCCTTTTTGACATCGTCAGGGTAAGAGATATCAGCTCCAACATCTCTTATCTTCTACAAACACTTATCTTTCTTGCTTCATGGACTCTGGGTTCCTTTTCTAACTTTAAACCTTAACCCTTAAATGGACAATGTTGTTTTTAAACAACATACTAAACATCACAGATAAAATTGACCTTCTTTTAATTTTTTGTTAATTTTGACAACTAGTTCTTATTGTTGAACGAATTTTGTACTTTTTTTAATGTTGGCACTATCCAAAAAAAAAGTATAGTAAATTCATGTCTAGATTTTTTTACTCATTTTTCCTACATGTCTATTACACAAATATATTTTTTTTAAACGTGAAACAAAAATCGTCCATTTAAGGGTTAAAACTCTCTTCATTAACAAGGTTTAATAGGACTTCAATTATACAATAATAATAATAAGAACCAAACGATAGAAGTAAACTAATTATGTAAGGGTGAATTATTGAGGAAAAGGAATACGACGCTTCTCCGTGTAGGTTGCAGGAGGTACAAAATGAGAACTAATGGGAGAGTTAGTAGACATAAGGGTATATGTTATGTTGTCGGAAACAATGAAATATACAATGGCTACGAAACCCTAACAAAGAGATAGCGCAGCAAAATTTTAAACAATACGTAACAATAGAGCTCTACTCTAGCGAAGAGTTTCCCTTATTATGTGTCTTTTCAACAAGACTTGGTTGTGTCTATTCAAGGAGGTGTCCATGATGCCCATGTCGTCCGCTGGAACTTACATTATTCAATGACAACTAGTAAAAACCTTCATCGGTAACATTACTTCCGTCCCTCTTAAAAGGCCCCTAGATAAAGAAAGTCAAATAGGTATACCAAGGTAGATGCACCAAGCACATGCATAATGCATGTTCTTAATGAAACTGGCTTAGACAGTATAACCGAACGTCAATTCGTTGTCGTAACACCCCCACCGGTTAAACATCATCACGTGATTTGTCGATTTTAAAACCGATGGCTTCCTATTGGAATAAATATCTCGTTGGCGAACTTCTATCGACTCGAGATAATATGACTGTCTAAGCCCCCCGAGTGACTTGCAGCGTCCAGCGGAGGCGGTGGCGCGCGCCGCGGGCTCGGCTTTCCGTCTGTTCGCGGGGACCGACTCGCTGAACGTGGGCCTCACCGCCTCGCACACCGGCAGCTTTGACCTCAACGCCCCACAAGTACACCACCACCTTCCGCCGTAGAAGCTGTATTTTGTCCAGGAATAGTCGGAGATTTTACACGAACGGAAGGCAACCTGACTTTTACACATAGGCCGAGATATACACAGACGTGGGATTGTGTGGACGGATCAGTAACAGATGCAGATGCAGACATCAGATGATCAAATTAACCCGTCTACACATCTTCAGATGCAAAGCCTATGTGTAGAAAGCAGGCATTAGGGCGTGCGCAGCATACCCGCTTCATGCTGCCTTTCCAACAGGTGGCTATGCTGTGTTATATCCAGTGTTTGATATCCACCAATCAAATTCATCATGGACCAATATGATCGGTTGATATCATACGCATCTGTAACAACGTATAACACAACTCTGGTGGAAAGGCAGGTACACTGCAGACGCCCTGAAATTAGCTCACTGTGTGGTGTAAAATCGATGAAACATTCTATTTTTGCGACTATTTGATACGCTTGTATTTGTAGCTGGACTCAATGGACATCTTTGGCTTTAGACTTGCTTGTTGTAGTTCGTGGTAGTTGAAGTTGTTATAGTGTAGTAGTCAAATCAGAAGTCACGTTTCGTAGATTTGCTTGTTATAATTAAGTTAAGATAGAATTATAGTAGGTATTGTGAGCAGAATATCTGGTAAGTCTCATAGGTAAACAAATTACGCTTCTAGCCTATGCAGTACAACCAACAGTTGAATCTTTCGACAACAAAGATTTCGCTTCTTACGTAGTTGTAATATGCTTTGATTAATATTTGCAATTTGTAGATTCAAGTCTACCTCGTCATCGTTATGTAGATCTGTTGTAGGTAGTTAGTACCATCATATCACAGTTTTCTACGTTCCTAATGTTCAAGACAACTGGCCCATTCACTAAATATACCGTTAATGTCCTGAAATCATATTATCTATGTATTTTTATGCCTTATACTCGTTATTCGACATGAAATGTAGCTTTTACCCTTAAAATAAAGACCTATCATTAATCTAATCTTTTACCTATAATTAATCAAAACATAAGTAAGAAAACACATACCTAAGGTATTTTGTCGATTATTAGAAAACTATTTCAATAGGTATACCTACGTCCTATATACTAACCTGTTACAACCTTAAATTCTTACTTTGCATGAATTCCTATTTTAATCTTCTTATCTACAACTTAATTCTACATATTTCCATTTACTTTCCCTCGTTGTTACTAATAATATCTCACATGTAATCTATCTAACTATATCTCAAATGTAACCAACATTAACAACTCAGTGGAATGTAAGTTTAACTAATCACAATAGAATACACATGCAATTGAATAAAACCAGTTTGAAATATAATCTATCCACCAAAGCGAGGAGTTAAGAATACATTTTCAGTGTTATAGCCTTATTACAGCACAGGCATTATATTACTAGTGTTACGGAACTTTGTGTACAACATATCCACAATACGAGATGCTTTCATTCTAATACAAATACAGGTTGTTTTTTCGTCGCCACCCTTAACGAAGGGTACGTACTCTATACATCAAATAAAGTAAGTTTATGCCAAAAAAATCCTGGGAAACAATATAATTTTTTTTTAATTACTTGATCGGGCGAAATTTATAGTGGTCAGTGTTTATACTAGTTTTTTCATAGACAGATATTAATTATTTCTCGTGAAAAAATCTTGCTACACGCGTCAATGTGCATTTATGCAGAAAAACGCAATCTATTTACCCAACTTTGGACCCTAATATTTTGGAAACCAGACACTTCCCAGGTATGCTTCCATGGAGAAAAATGATAGTGATGATGAGGAGATTCCGTAGTTTTCGGGAACGTTGACGACCAAAAATCACCTGTATAATAAATGCGAAAGTTTGTTTGTTACCTCTTCACTCTTTATTTAAACCAATCTTCCTGAAATTTTGCACACATATTGGAAGTACAGAGGACATGACGACACTGTAGTCTCCACTGACGAAGTCGCAGGCACCAGCAAGTCTTCTATTAACCGTCATATTGACATGAATCAAGCGTCATTCATGAATCACTAACATCATCTCTCTCTACTACTCATCCCTACATTCCTTTCCAGTTGGTAGCCGGCTCATCATCCGGGTCCTCATCAGGCGGTGACGCAGCAGCCCCAGCAGACGGAGACGACGCCGGAGCGGCTAAAGGTGACAACCTGACCGAGGGCGTCCCCGGCCCTATCACCCGCCTCTTCATCATCGCCAACAGAGGCATCGCCAACCTCATCCAGGACCTGATCCTCCGCATCGCTCAAACCTCCGAAAGGATAGTCAACTTCAAGGCGAGACTGATCACCTCCATCATCTAAGCTTAGTGTAATGATTGGGTGCGGACCGTTGTTTATCTTTCGTGTTTTTGTCTCTTCTGGGATTGTGTTTGTATGGTGGGTTTGGTTTTAGATGGTCTATGTTGATTCGTGTAAAAAACAAAATTATAAACGTTGTTCTACCCACATTTTTAAAAAACTCAATCTACCCTCCAAAATTTTTAGGTTAATTCTCATAGTAGGCCATCTACCGACCCCTGAAATCTGTGAAATTAGTACCATAATTCAATTAGTGTAAAAAATGAGCTTCGATAGAAAAAATGTATTTGAGGAGCCCGAATGGGATCGGGTTTATTTATTTTGTACTTTTATATTTGTAGTTGACAATTGATGTTACAAAATCCGCGATAAGGGACTTGATATTTGCCTTATATGTTAAGAGAGAAATATTGACCAGTGTGTGTGATACAGTTAGGATATAAAATCATTTCATTTGCCTCGCTAGTGTAAGTAATCGTGAACCGGTGACCGACCCAGGAACAGAACTGTTTTAATTTAAGCCTGCATTATGTGGAGACTGATTCTCGTTATTTCAATCTCGCATTGCCTTCGTCTTCAATGTACTGGCGTGTCCTTTCATCATGATATGGTGTCAGTGATTATGGACCGTCGAGGTACTGTCGCGGACCAAACGGCAACACTTGGTACATTCAGTGTCAAAACATTACTAGTCTGCGCAATCATCCCGCTGCATGCGATCACCACAAACTAACTTAAATCATTTCCATTGAAAATCAGATGAGCAGATCATTCATGGTTATAAAACTTTTAGCGCAATAGACGATTATATTTTTGTTAGTTATTTTTAATATACAAGTGTTGCCGCCTGGCGGCCAGCGACAGAACCTCGCAGTAGCGCTCGGCTCTCCGCCGGCAGCGCACGCGTGTCGCGCCGATTTGCTCAAGTTTGTATTGTGTTTCATTCTCGATTCGTTTTTATGTTTGTAAATATGTATTATAGCGGAATTTGTATAAAATAAATTAGTTAAATTTTTTTTGGATTTCAATTTCATGCCTTTAGTAACAACTGTTTAATATTCTATTTAGATACCAAACTCATTACTTTTTCCTTACATTAGAAAGTTTCTACATAATATAATATAGGCTTCCCGTTCAATATGTAAATAATAAAGAACTAATTTAAGTTTACTTACTGTATTTAATTACAACAGCAATTTTGAAGCAAAACCTCCTGTTACTTGTACATAAACTATACAAACAGTAAAACAAAAAAAAACAAAAATAACCTTAAAATAAATGCACCGTAAGTTTAATTTTTCAGATTTGAGCTGTTAAAGTACCTTAGGTCTACGTATAACTTGTAAAGAACGAGTCCAGCATTTTAGCGAAGCACCCTACACAGCATTGTCGTCGTGAATCCATGACCCGCGGCAGGCGAGGCGGGGCGGGGGTCTGCGAGACCCGCGGGGTCCGCGCGGCCCCGGGGACCTGCGGGTATACGGGACCCGACGCCCGTATGCATCGGCTAACGCATATGTCTGGCTGGTATTTAAGATTACTGAAACAAGATTAGGTGATATTCGTGTTCTTTAATATAGAATACCATAGGTTTAGTGTGAAGCCTTGTTCACTGGTGTGTGGTGCGAAGTGAGAAGTAAAATTAACGTAGGTATATCTTTTAACCTGCCCTTAACACCTGTATCCAAGATTAGCAGTATGTAAATAAGGCATTATAGGTACACTACCTACTCTCATTAGACGATACGACCAATATAAGATAAAGTCATCGATAGACGCGATATTAGGCGTTAGCTAAAGTGATGAAAGAAAACATCTTCCAAGGAACAAAAGGATTAAGTAGCCACCCGATAATTGCCAATCACTGTTTCAGAAACCACCAGAGATAGAGCCACGGATTTCACAGAGATATTTTCCTAATCGCAAACCTACCTACTAGCTAACAATGCCAATTGTTACGAGTACACTTATTCTTATTTTTTATTGTACACAAAACACTACAATAAATACAGATAAATTTCCAAAAGAAATGCATACAAAGGCGTGCTTATTTCTGCAAGAGATTTCTTCCAGCCATGAACGTATAAAGAACAACGGAGGTAATGTTGTCTCTGCACAGATTGAAGCACCGAAATGGCGGCGCGTTTGGCATGTGTGCGTATTTTCCAGTAGGCACCGAGCTTACTATGGTTTGTATACCCACACATACAAACCATAGTAAGCTCGGATAACTCCATGGAATATTGTTGCCGAGCTTACTATGAATACTTCACTCTGTGTAGTCACAACACTGTCCGTTATTCTTTATACGTTCATGCTTCCAGCATACCAGATAGCAGGGTGGGGACGACCGGAAATAAACGCAAAGTGAGACCAATAAGACTTCTAGAATGATGCATATAGATACTTACCAGACAGCACTAGAGATCCTAAGCGGCTTTGTGTAGCACATGGGACCGAGTTACTTGTGACGGTACACAAACGTATAAACACCCAGGTTGAATAGAAACAGGATTATCACGAAAATTTCGTACGAAGTAAATTGTACTCCGCTGACCACTTTCTGATTTTGTGCCATGAATTTTATTTGTCATGAAATGTGAACGACAATGTAGAGGATGAAGTTGTCATGGTATAGACAATATAGAGTTAAGTGTATTTAAAAAAAGTTTCGGTTCAAAACGACTTTATTCTTCTTTGTGTTATAGTATAGGTTATGCCTTAGGAAACTCCCAATAAAATTCTAAACGTTGTTCGAAATGGTTTCGTTTCCTAAAATATTATCAAATTAATTCATTTTATCTTATTATTCACTGCCATAAAAATATAGCAACGCCTTTAAAATTCACATCAGACTAAATATTATATTATATTGTCACTAAATAGATGTTACCATTATTTGTGTCAGTTATTTTACTAAAGTGATGTAGCTACTAGCGCTACTAGCCCGTGAACATGTCAGATGAAACAACGGGAATACTTCATTAATCGATAAAAGAAAGAAATAAGAAAATACAATCCTTGTAAATATAAACGATTTTAATAATAAATTATATTCTCTTAAAATTAGCACTTCATAATAAGCAGTGATAAATACATAGTAGGATAAGCGAAACGTGTCACAAAAGAACCGTGAGAAATTTAGAATTCAGGCTAATTAATAAGGAAAATCAAGTCTGGTCCGTCAAATAGCAGGGTAACCACAGGCATAGAGGAATAAGATATCATTAGAGTGCTAATGTCCTACTAACTGCCTCGATGCACCTTGAGACTTTCCGGTACCTCACAATTTCAATCCTTGCCCCTTAGATTGCATTACTGTACATTACAGTACATTAGTAATGTAGTAGATTAGAGTAAATGGCACCCAATTACACCCTTTTTTAGTCAATGAAAATGACTTGTAACACGATTCGCTTATTCGACTGTGGCCGTCAAACGTCGCATTTAACTTCAGACAGTCGAGTATTTACCCAGGCAGCCCAGTTAGGGTCAAGACACACTGCACCCGACGTGATCATACGCGTGTCAGTACATATCAATGACATATATTTTATATGGCTCATCATGACACACTTTTAACCTCCCCACGCGATCCCCGCTCTCCATACATTTTCGGCGTGTTAAATGTATGTCTTGACTCTTATCGTGGTGTACCATACATAACACAGGCCTACTGGTCCCCCTGTCGTTGCAGATGTGGCGGCGTGTTATCGATCAGACACGGCCAGTCGGGCAGTGCACCGCGACGTAAGTACTGCTCGCGACAACCACGCCCGGGCGCGCCGCCTCCTAAAGATACGATACCAATTTTAGTTACTTATTTAGCTTATGTACTCGTATCGGTGGTATGGTAGCCCAATGGTTAAGTAAGAGTCCAATCGGGAGGGCGGCGTAAGTTCGATCCCAGTTCCGTATCTCGACGTGGACCGTGCCTGTACCACTGTATTTATTTCATGTGCGGATTTTAATGTCGTAATCATTCACTATCCGTCTCGCTTCTAGTAAGCGTAGAAGACGCAACTACGTAGTCGCAGGCAGAGAATGTGTTAACAAAATAAATCAACAAAACCTCAATGAGTTAGGTACCTATCACTGGAATGAATCTGCTATATTTTACTCAGCGCGGTCCCGAGCCACGCGACACAGCACGGCGGGGAGTGGAGCTATTACGCCAGTACCCTCGCTATCCCTCCAGTACCCTCGCTATTCTGACAGTACCCTCGCTATCCCGCCAGTGCCCTCGCTATCCCTCCAGTACCCTCGCTATTCTGACAGTACCCTCGCTATCCCGCCAGTGCCCTCGCTATCCCTCCAGTACCCTCGCTATCCCGCCAGTGCCCTCGCTATCCCTCCAGTACCCTCGCTATCCCTCCAGTACCCTCGCTATTCTGACAGTACCCTCGCTATCCCGCCAGTGCCCTCGCTATCCCTCCAGTACCCTCGCTATTCTGACAGTACCCTCGCTATCCCGCCAGTGCCCTCGCTGTCCCTCCAGTACCCTCGCTATTCTGACAGTACCCTCGCTATCCCGCCAGTGCCCTCGCTATCCCTCCAGTACCCTCGCTATTCTGACAGTACCCTCGCTATCCCGCCAGTGCCCTCGCTATCCCTCCAGTACCCTCGCTATTCTGACAGTACCCTCGCTATCCCGCCAGTGCCCTCGCTATCCCGCCAGTGCCCTCGCTATCCCTCCAGTACCCTCGCTATTCTGACAGTACCCTCGCTATCCCGCTAGTGCCCTCGCTATCCCGCCAGTGCCCTCGCTATCCCGCCAGTGCCCTCGCTATCCCGCCAGTGCCCTCGCTATCCCGCCAGTGCCCTCGCTATCCCGCCAGTGCCCTCGCTATCCCGCCACACTCACCGAGCGCGGCGCCGCACAGCGCGGCCCCGAGCCACGCGGCACAGCTCACACAACACGGCGTGGAGTGAAATTTGAATTCGCGCACGTGAAGGCGGGAACTGAAACAGAATATTATCCTGTCAAACGGGTGAACATTACAGAAGAAGGAAGTACTGCACTTTGATATACATATCTCGCTGCACTGTGAGTCATTGCAGTGTCAGCGTACCTGTCTATACTTCCTCATGAAATTAAGCATTACTTTTAATAAATCAAGAGAAGTTGTGTGCTCTTGTGACGTCATGGATAAGACGTACTACAACAGTGTGAGGGTCAAGACACACTGTTAACACCCGACAACACGTCGAAAATGTATGGAAAATGGGGATCGAAAGTGGGGTGTTACTAATGTGTCATGGGCCATTAGGTATGTGATTGATATCTAGTGTGACACGCGTGTCGTCACGTCGAGTGTTAACATTGTATATTGACCCTGACAGTACCTGTAGCGCGGCAGGGCGGCGTCATGTGCCAGTTGCTGACTAAGCCTGGCGACGAGGCCGGGCAGGCTCGCGTCTCCCCCGCACACTATGATGTTAGAGGCGAGGGCCACGCGCGAATCTATCGGCGACTGGAGACAAAAATTCATCATCCTTATTTAGCAAGCGGGAAATGCTCGCAGCTTGAGCTATAGTAGACTTTGGATAGTTGTGCGTCCTCCGGTCAAATGGACCGATGATTTAAAGAGGGTGGCTGGTGGCAAAAACGGGAGATCGAGCCGTGTGACTTGCCCTACGTCCAGCAGTGGACTGCAATAGGCTGACGATACGATAGTAGATAAGGCTGGCTTCACTGACACTTAGAAGACTTTTGAAAAGACTTCCTCCTTTCGTTCGAGATCTCAACTAAATGGGGTAATAGGGTAATCGAAATGGGGAAGCTGGAACTGCAGAACCATATAGACCAGCGGTCGTCACACTTTACCGACCAAGGACCACACATGACAATGTGAACTCAGTGCCAGCACCGGGCCGCAGACTATGTAAAAGCGCTTCATGATCGTTTGTACACTTATACATATTTAGGGTTTTCAGGTTGAAAAACCTCAAAGCCGGAAAGACCAGCCAGTTTGGCCGGATATTTGGGTAAAAAAGCCGGACACCTTACTTTATATAGGATTTTATCTCTTTTCCTTTCATTCCAAGAATTTGTGGAGTTTACGAAAAAAGTGAAAATTTGCTTAAGTATACAATAAATGCGCGAGCGGAGCGAGCGCGAAATTTTTTCTCATATTTAGCACGTAACTCACGTAAGTTGCCTATTACTTCATAAACTATACAGAAATGTGTGACCATTGCTACAGCATGAGATGGGTTACATTCGGGCAGATATCTATTAATGGCCGAAATGAAGACATACTAAAAGTCTTCCTAAAGCAGTACCTACTGGGAGGCCTACATCCAGCAGTAGACTACAATAGACCGAAATGCGTCTTAATGCCTGAAATAGCTAGTCTACAGCTTACCTGCATAATACACTGCAACACCGCATCCTGTATCGACGACAGTTCGTCATCGCTTTGGAACATGATCTCGGCGGCCCGCTCCCTCGTCCCCCCCGACACGAGCACCGCCCCCCCCTGCCCCCGGTACCGCACGGCGGGCGCGGGGGAGGGGGGCGCGGCGGTCAGCCATTGAGCGGCGCGCGCGCGACTCGCCACGAAACAGCACTTCACTGACCAATAGAACACTTCATTTTAAGGAAGTCCGGCCCTCTGGTTATGTAACTTGCAGTAGCAGAGCCGAAGCAATGCGAAAGCGAAAATTGACATTGTATATGTGCGCGGGGCGAGGTGCAGGCACGGGAAGACGCCAAGGGGTTCGTTGCACACACACTAAATTTTTGAGCTGCTTCGGCTTTGCTATTGCAATTTAGGTTGCAACGGCAAATGTGTAACCAATCGCGCCTCTGTCGTCTAAATTACCACTTGAAATATATTAATTTCACAATTTTTTATAAGATTTTGCAAATTCATAAAACCATTATACTTCTCAACATCAATAAATAATAATCGACTAATTCTTTATATGTAATATGTACCTAATATTGAATTAACGATAGGTACATAATTTGGTATGGACAAAAATTTTTTTTTGTTTGTCTGGCTAATCTCTGAAACGGCTCAACCGATTTTAACTAAACTTTCACTGACAGATAAGTGAGATAATAAGGGCTAATTAAAACAACTAATATTTCCAAAATTCCCACGGGAATAACGGGAATTGTAAAGGAACCGTCGACGAATTCTTGGGCGGCCATTAATACCTAATTAGATCATAAGTAAGTCCACGAATACCTAATAGGATAGTTGACACGTTTTTTTATTTGTATTTATATCGAAAGATCATAAAATAATAGAAACATTTGCGAAAGAAAAACTTCGCTAGTGCGAAAACTTTCCGGGATATGACGATTTCAAAATCACAATTTTAGACTTGCCAAAAAACGCTCCATACAAACGGCTACCACGACGTGACGTCACTCTTTCAGTAACTTGTATGCGCGTAAAAGATTTTTTGTTCTACAGCTATATTCAATATTGCGTTTATAAATATGGTCACAGAACAAAAGTTGCTGTAAATGATGTAGATGGACATGTGATGTAATTTTTAATTAATTTCACATTTGAAAAATGGACTTGCCAACTTAACTTTGAAGGCTTATTAGTAAATCATTTGGACACATACTTAATCAAATTGTAATTTTACAGATAGGTATGGTTTTGATAATTTATTCTGATAAGCATAAAATGTTATTACAATTCAACCATAGGAAACTACCCCATTAAAACCAAAATAATAGAGAAGAGTCCTACCTTTAATATCCTCAATAACATCTTTATCGAGGTTGAGTTGTGTATTGTTGTCCTCGTCTAACATGCGAGCGAGTTCTTTGTGCAGAGCGAGAGAGCCGCACGGCACAGACTGCATGGATGAGATTACCGGCACACCGTGTAACACTGCAATAGATATTGTATAGTATAATGTATGTAGACATGTATAAGGTTATTATACATACCTACATACAATATATGTATAGTAATAATGTAATACAGAGTGGAAGTGACACCCAAGCAAATATTAATATGGCGACTTCAGACCATGATACTGAGGCGAAAACTACTGAAAATCTCATAATGGGGTAGCTAGAATTGCAGAATCACGATGGATATTTTAGGAGATCCTTCAGCAATGTTTAAGATCTCGGACAAGATGTAAATGATCAGTGGACTGCAATAGGCTGATGTTTATGATGATGATGATGATGATGATTGTGTAACACGCGCCTTGACACGATCGACTGGACTAATAGTCGAGAAGTCGAGATCAACCGGTCGATGTCCAGCCTTGGACTACTGCATCTCCGTTTACAGTTTCTACGTGGTATACATATAACAATTTTTTATGTTAAATAACTGTAAAAGCTAAGCAATAATGTAACTAGTCTCACCAGCAGTGACCTCGACCTCCCTGGCGCCAATAGACACGACGAGCGCCTGCGCCGCCCCCACGCACAGCGCGGCCGCACGACCCGAGTCCACCCACAGCACCGACGACACCTACACACATACATACATCTACATTACATACAGCACCGACGACACCTACACACATACATACATCTACATTACATACAGCACCGACGACACCTACACACAAACATACATCTACATTACATACAGCACCGACGACACCTACACACATACATACATCTACATTACATACAGCACCGACGACACCTATACACATACATACATCTACATTACATACAGCACCGACGACACCTATACACATACATACATCTACATTACATACAGCACCGACGACACCTATACACATACATACATCTACATTACATACAGCACCCAGCACAGAGCCCTGGCGCAACTCCACACAGAACCAAACTGTATACTAACGACCATAGACAAGTCATATTCGTACTGTTTTCTGTGCTAACAACTATCTTACTAATCCTAGTCAGGTCTATCTCTCTCCATTCTTAACATAAATGGCTAAGAGGGAAAAGGACAGGTAGGACTACATTTATGTTTATGTTTAAATGTGACTGTCAGAATAGACCATATTGTCTACCTAGCTCAACAAATATTCCTAATCCAAAATATAGTTATATATTCAACATAGAAACAACATAACTAGACATACCTCGTAATGAACGTACAGCACTTTAGCAAGTGTCTCCCGGAACAGGGTCGGAGTCAGGAGAGACTCCACCACCACCACACGACGCTCCTTAGGGTTTACCAGGACATGTCTGAAATACAGAATAAAGAATAATCTATAGATACAATACTATGGCCAAATACCATTGGGTAGAAAAAAATTAATAATATTCAATCATTCCATTCTTATAGATAGAGTATAAAAGATTTATAAGCTAGGTAGGCTACTTTTATATATATATATATTTATATATATATATATATATATATATATATATATATTTCTATAACAGCTGATCTTGAGAGATTTTTTGCATATCTCTGATTTAATCTTCAATTGTTTTCATACAAAATTTCAAATTAGGAATAAAAAAATCAGAGATTCTGTTTGATCCCTCCATAGAAATGTATACAAGCTGGAAACAGCGCTTCTTACTAAAAACTGCCTCCCGAAAATTTGACCAATTTGACCTTGAAAAACTAGACGGGGAAAAATTAGAGTGTACTCACAATTTAATTTTAATGGACATTTCATTCAATGACATTTCTACCACGAACAACCCAAGTAACACAGGAAGCATTTTAACAAACGGATAATTAACTTATGTAGAACTTAAGGTTCGTAGAAACTCTTATATGAGTTTACCGAGCATCTTGATGCTTTATATGAGCATTTTGAAACCATTATGATGCTTTACACTTTATAAGGGGTGGATAATGGCATATCAAAATGATTTTGTAATGCCTGTAGTTTTAGTGCATCAATACACAAAGCAGCTTTGCAGCTTTCAGCTGTTTTTAGTACATTTGGTTCTACAATTGCATTTTTAAGTAGGATATAAATGCTCAATGCTGTTGTCTAAGGGTATGTCTAAGGGTCTACAATAGCATTTTTAAATAGTAAGATAATGCCTAATGCTGCATAATAGCATAAACTTGTGCTATTATAATGCAGCGTAATTCCATTCTACAGCTTTGGGCTATTTTAGTGCTCTTCGTTATTTAATAGAACTTTTAACTAGTAAGGAAACGCCTAGTATTGCTAAGTAGCATAAACGTGAATCAATGTAATGCTTGCATTTTTGAAGGTCAACTGAGTTCTTTTAAACAGCTAATTTTTATGGTGGATACATAATAATTAATAAGTAAAGATTAGATTATCCTTTCTAAAGAAAAGTAGGAATAATTGCAGAGAACCCAATGGAATATGTATTGGCCTAAATATAGGTAACATAAAATTTGCACAATTTACATTACACATTTACAAAATATAAAAGGATGGTCTTAGCCATTGTGATATTGTCCGTGATCCTAAAGACCTGGAATGTAAATTGGTATATTTACGAGTATATAATTATGAATACTTATATTTCGTACCACTATTGCATACGTACAAATAAGAAACGTTGTTTTAAGTGTTTTAGTGTCTTATTTAGATTAAAGGGATTTAACAACTATTAAATAAATAACCATTAAATATCTTTTATTTTATTTGCACAAGTTTTTCCATCGTTCTTTGAAGCTGAGCATAAGAACGATAAATGTTTTTGTAATGAACGACAAATGTTTTGTGCTCTATCTGCCAGTAATTGATCCAGTGATATAATATTTCGGTAGCTGTAACGTTACTATAATCCATACGTGGGTTTCCTTGATTATCTGAAAATTTTAATTTTAGCACCTATACTAACAAGTGATTACAAAATGTTACAGTGACAGGCGCCACCAAGCTAGGCGTTTAAACCTTTTCTGGGTCCACCCAAAGCTACGCAGAGAAAATTATCACTAAAATTAATCCGCTCAGTAAATGGCGGCAGTAGGCGTAAAAGCGAGACAGACAGAGTTACTTTCACATTTATAATGTTATATATGATAATAAAAAGTATAACAATTCAAATTAAATTCATTGTAGGGTCGGTCTTTTGTTATGGAAAAGTATGTACACCCTACTCAAAAATATACAATACACTGAAAATGTTAAAAAAGTAGCTTCAGAAGCAAATATTGGGATTATGAGGATAAGCAACTAACTAAATAAAGTTTTGTGACAAATATTTAAAAAAGCAAGAGTGAATATTGCCTAAAATTTGCCGTTTGAGTTTTTGCCTAGGGCCATAGTTTGGAAATTCAATTTTGTACTTACGAGTGATATAATAAGTTGGATCCTGGATGCCACTCGCTTCTGCAACCACGAACAATACATTTCACTACTGTATTTATATCAATACCACCAAAATATCTTATTTAGTCCACACAAATATGCGAAGCGATTCAAACAAATCGACTTGAAATGATTTGACAAAATTGTCATGTGCTACCCAGGGATACCATTACATAGCAACAGAACATTCCTTAAAATACGGAATTTTTGCTACCGCGAAGGTTTGTTTTACTATATTATGTACACTTTATTTATAATACAAATTACATTAAATACATTTAATTACTCTATTAAATATGTAAACATTTTCAAAACGAATCCAAGTTTTTCATGATAATATTATATTTATGCCTTTTTCAACGTCTTTACTTACATTATAGGGTATTTTTTTGCTGTGTAAGGGATCCCTTGTGGGAAAACAAGGGGGGGAGGCTGTCATTTTTTCATGTTTCAATTTCTTGTTCAGAGCTTGGAATCCATCCTAAGAGGAGATACCAAATCCCTGGATCCCTCATATTGAAATTGGCCGTAAATCAAAAATGAGAATCTGTGTTTTTTCTATTCCTAATTCGAAATTTTAGCCTCTGGTAAAGAGTTAGCAACCTATCACTGATGATCAACATCTAACTCCCACTCTGCTAAACGTGGCTGTACAATCTCCTTCGTGATCCTGCAGCTCTGGATACATTTTGAGAATACAGAGATTGAAATTAGATTCCTATTGGACTTGTTACTGGTAGCTAGATTGATGTATCTGTGCCTTAAAGGCAGTGGTAGGTTCACACCTTAGCACATTAGAACTTAATAGGCTATCTGGTGAAGAGTAGGTGTGTAGTTTGCACACTTCTGCCTAGCCTCTTCGTGGTGATAATGGGTGTGACTATAAGTAAGTACCTATGTATGTAGAACAAGAGTAATTTTATCATTACCTGAAGTACAGTAAGTGCAGCATCTGCACGAGGTTATCATACAGCTCCCCCTCGTCCTTATAGTCGTGCACTCTGCGCTCGGAGCGCGTCTGCGGACACCAGAACGAGGACGGGATGATGCAGCGAGGGGCCGCCTCGCCCGTGAACCCAAACCTGCAGTTTAGACAGTTTCCTTAGCAAATGGACTAGGAAAACAAGATGTGATGAAAATTGTTACCATTTTTGGCTGCTTAAAACTTATTTATTTTATTTAAATAAGACAAACTGATGCTATGAACAATTATTGTGGGAACTAGTGTGGCTTGCTCGATGAAATAGTATCAAAGCAACTTTAAGGTGTTATAAGCTTCTGCAACTTTAAAGTATTTTTACATACGAGTATCCTTAGTTTTGATATATATGAAAACTTCGATGGAGAACTTACTTCGTGTATTCATATCCAAGGTCCAGTACCACAGCTTGTTTTTCTTGGATAAGGGCAATTCCTTCATAGAGCGCCATTCTTTCTTTAATTTACTTAGATTAGGTATGTACGTAATTTATAGAAACATGATATTTTAATTTTAATTAATTTATTGGTAGTACACTACACAACACAAACAATGAATGATCACATGCAACTCTACTGACTGACCACCACAGAACACAATTACTGACACTTGACAGTCAGTGTTTTTTTTTTAGTTTATCCCAAAGGAAAGGCAAGGGGAACTAAGCCCATATGACAGACAGTGAGACAGTGACAGACTGCGCCGGCGCGGCGGCTAGCGGCCTGACAATTCACGCTTTTTATTTATAGGCTCTAGCGTAGTATGGAGAATACTTACAAGTGCCTATTTATTGTAAGTAAATTGGAAAATAATAATGTAAAATAGTAGTTTGAGGTAGTAAAGTTGTAGTGAAATAAATGTTTTTAACGGAAAGAGATATAATTTTACTACAAAAGATACCGTGATAAATGATTCTTGATTAAATTCTTCAATGTACATTGTTATGCTGCTAGGCTGTGTGACGAAATAACTCAAATCAAACCGGAAAAAAACTATACGTCAAATCACTCGTGTCATCGTAGACTTTGTCATCCAAAAATAAAGATAAAAAAATTAGAAAATTGCGGTGAAAATACATATTTCAGCAACTGGATCTGTGATAAACCCATAAAATGACGGAAATAAAAGTGGTGGCGGCCAGCATAGTGAACTTCCTGAAGCAGCAGCTCGAGAACGAGTCGCTGAGCGTGGACTCGCGCGAGAGCCTCGAGGTGGGCGTGCAGTGCATCGAGACGGCCTTCGAGCTGGCGCCCGAGGACGCGGCGCGCGCGCTCGACCTGCTGCAGCTGGCGCGCGCGGCGCCCGGCTCGCGCGCCGACGCCGAGGCGCTCAAGAACGAGGGCAACGAGCTCATGAAGGCCGAGCGACACCGCGACGCGCTCGAGCGCTACTCGCGCGCCATCGAACTCGACCCGCGCAACTCCGTGTTCTTCTGCAACCGCGCGGCCGCACACTTCCGCCTGGGCGAGCACGAGGCGGCCGTGGCGGACTGCGCCGCCGCGCTGGCGCTGGCGCCCGACTACGGCAAAGCGCACGGTCGCATGGGGCTGGCGCTCACGGCGCTCGGCCGCCACCGCGAGGCGCGCCAGGCCTACGCGCGCGCCGCGCAGCTGGAGCCCGACAACGAGTCGTATCGGCAGAATCTGCGTCTGGCCGACGAGCGGCTGGCGGCGTCGGGTGCGCCGTCCGACCTGGCCGGATTGCTGCAGAACCCGGCGCTGCTCAGCATGGCGTCGGAGATGCTGACGGACCCGAGCATGCAGAACCTCATCTCGGGGCTGATGGGCGGCGGCGCGGGCGCGGCACTGGCAGGCACGGGCGGTGCGACAGGCGCCGGGGGGCAGGCGGGCATGGGCGCGCTGCTGGAGGCGGGGCAGGCGCTGGCGCAGCACATGCAGGCCGCCAACCCCGAGCTCGTGGAGCAGCTGCGGCGGCAGATGCGCGCGCCGCCGCCCGCCGAGCGCCCGCCCGAGCTGTGAGACCGCTAGTGTTCCTTATTCAAATATATTTATTTAAAAACTCTTTCCTAACTGTTTGGCCAAGTGGTTTTGATATTGTCCTCGGGTGTAAGCATTTATTCTGGGACGACAGCACTGTAGAAACAAATTATTTTATTTTTGTATGATAAATTGATTGTTTTAGCTAAGGAGTGGCACACTATGATGACTGGAAAATATTTTTAAAATTCATAAATACTAGAGTCCCTAACCATTATAGTGTCACTATTATAGTTACTGTTGCTATACAGTTCTTAATATCACTAAATTTTACTGAATATTAGGTGACAAATGAAATTTAATAACTATCAAGTATGTACTGTCTAGCATGCATGTATTGCTAGTTTACAAAAATATAATTTTCTACAAAACAGTTCTGTCTCTACCTGTAAAAGTTTTATGAGCTTTTTCTGGCACAGTTTCTTTGTTTATTGAAAATAAAGTATTGCCCAATTTTTACTTGTGTTATTAAGTAGCTTAACTATATTTTGTTATCTTTATTGAGATAGCCACCTGTTTTTAGTCAGTTCACTTACTGTAAGATGTAGGATTTGTACCCACAAGCCGAATGGTATGAGGCAAACAATATGGTCTTTTCTGGTTTTATGGTCGATTCTGACAGTCACACTTAAACCTAAACTTAAGATTAGTCCTACCTGTCCCTTTCTGTCTCAGCCATTTATGTTAAAGATGAAGATGGACAGACCTGACTAAATTTAAGTTTACGTTTAAGTGTGACAGTGAGAATCGACCATATTTTATTGTTAAAATAAACTAGGATTAGAAGGCATTCATTGTCTTTTACAATGATGCCAACTTCATGATTATTATGTTTTTTATTTTCATTTTTTAATAACTTTGGGAGAACTATGTAAATAGCTAATGTTTTAATAAAATATAGTGTTGATGTGAGAGCCAGATAGTTTAACAGAGCTCTAATAAAATAATCTTAATTATATCCAGAGATATTGGTTTGTTATGTAATAAATTAAACTAAGTTATTGTGAGTTTCATTTACTATCCAGTTTCAGTTGACATACATATACTATACATAGTATACACAAAAATGGGATATCAGAACTGCACTACCTACAGTGGGGTCAGATGTAGATCAGTGACAAGCTACTAGCTAACATTGCCTGGGAGAATGCTAGTTTTGACATTATGTGAGGCAATATGGTCGATTCCGGCAGTCACACTTAAACCTAGACGTAAAATTAGCCCTACCTGTCCTTTTCTCTCTCAGCCATTTATATTAAGAACGGACAGAGATAGACCTGACTAAGATTAGGTTTACGTTTTAATGTGATGGTCACAATCCACCTAATATATCAGTCCCCTGATTACGTAACTTGCAATAGCCGAGCCTATAGCTTGCTATTGCAAATTAGGTAATCAGGGGGCAGGTTTTGTTGTCTTTAGGTACACAAAATTTGTGGAAAATCTAGGATGATTGTGTTTGATGTGCATCAATAATTTGTTATCTTGGTGACCTTGCCAGAAAGGGTCAATATGCTCATCTGTGTAGTTGATGCACACAACAGCCTCGTGAAATCTGCTTTAGATGTTTAGGTACATATTTACTGTTTATGTACGAAGTGAAGTCAGCTGTGCCTGAACCTTATAACCATGGAGAAACCTTCTCCGTGTTTATAACCATACCTTATATGTGCTATTCTGATGTATAAGCTATACCTGCCAAATTTCATCAAAATCAGTTTACTTTGTAGGTTTTTGCATGAAAGAGTACGTACCAAACATCGATTATCACAAATAACATTTGTAATATTAGTAAAAATAGGATATGATACATAAACTTATCTCAGTATTCATCCATCCACCCAGTCAGGGGTATGTATGTATGACCAGTAAACGAGTCCCCATGAATTGGTGGCGCCACTGTCGATGCGTGATGGTGACTGAATAACAATTTTCTGCAATTATTTAGTTTCATCATAAACTGTCTATGCTAGATAGTTTTTGGCTCCATCACGCATGATTTACGTGGCTTTATGGATTAGTAGATGGCAAATTGTAGAGCACGCCCTATTACAAATCGCCTAGGCATTTTTATTAAATACGAGTGCTATGGGTTTTGGATGAAGTTTTTCTTCCATTACACATATATGCAAAATTCCTATCTGTTTTGCAATAGGGCGTGTTATACAATATGCTTTCGACAGAATCTGATATACAGACAATAACGTATGTAGTTAATTCAAACCTGAAAAAACGAGGAATTTTCTCTTAGCAAGATCACATGCCGCATTTATTGTGTAAGTAGGTACAATAAAACAAGAATACTCTCTTACTTATATTTATTATACTATGTATAAATTTATGATATAGGGTAATCAATAAATTTACATATATTTATGTACACAGAGTAGCAAATGTAAAAACAAAAACACGTTCGATGCCTCTTCCAGTGGTAGCAAACGTTAAATAGCTTAATTTACTAGACATGAAGCTGTAGGTAAAGATAGAGCCACTGACTTACAAATATCATATCTACTCCCGTATCATCAATCGTTCACTCAAACTTCAATGCCACTCAACCATTAAAAATAACCCACATCAACATCCAAGCGCCAATGGAAACGTTTCTACATGGTTCTTGTAAAAATAAATAATATTAATATTCACACACTACACAACACATTAACCTAGTCCCACACTAAGATCCCTAAGGTCTTGTGTCGTGGGTACTAAGCAACGGTATATAAATACATAGATAAGTATAGAAACATCCATGACTCGGAAACAAACATCAATATTCATCATATCAATGTTTGCCCCTACCGGGATTCAAACCCAGGACCTATGGCGTCGTAGGCAGGGTCATTACCTACAAGGCAATAAAAAAGGCAATAACAGTTATTTTGCTACCGTTTGGTGTCATGAAAATTTAAATTAAACGATTAATTTATATTGAGGGTAGTCTGAGATACATAGGTCATAAAAATATTGGCTTAATAGAAGTGCGGACTCCACATTGACCTACAAGCTTCGTGCATATAAATACATCCCAAAGTCTAGCATATAAAAACTTTATTTACATAAGAAAGATTCCCAGTAAACGTCGGCAGCTTGGAATAACCTACTTACAAGTAGCAAAGGCACTAGAACGTTGACACTGCGACTGGCTTTTGTAAATGCATAATCTGAGCCCGCTTGAGGGTCCATAATGGTTACATAAGTGATATCTCAAAGGATATTACCTTCTTCATATCCAAGATCAAAGATGATCTTAGTCGTCTTTGATCATATAAAATGAGCAAGATAAAGAACACCAGCTATTCAGCGAGTAAGTAATATTAGAAAGGATTTTCCTTTTTTCGAAATTGCTTTCCAAAATGAGAGACAGCTAATAAATACACTTAGAAATGATCACTTATGAAGCCTTTTGGACCTCCTATTGAAAAAACTGACCGTGGTTAGCAAAATTACGAATGATATAAGCAGAACTGCCTTAAAGCAAAAGTTTGTCGGTTCAAAATAAATGCTTTGTCTAACCAAAAATAGATGTACTACTACAAACTATAAAAGCAGAATAAAAAAGGTACTTAAATAGTATTATATTAGTAACACTGGCGGCTCGTCCTAAGGAGCGCTCGTGCAGTGCACTTCCAGCCACGAAGATTACATAGGCAATCTATATTTCTCTATATTTATACAATAGTGTCTGCGCGTACGTCTCAAGTAAGTTGTAATCTTATGTATCGAATGGTGCGCTAGCGATCGCGCTCCAATGAAACGTAATTTGGTACGATTCCCAGTACATGAGTGCGAAAGAGACAACGACATAGGCCGGCGCGTGAAACAAAAGATTTGGTATGAAAAATTTGCCTTATCTGGAGCGCCGCTCACATTAATTCGTAGTGTACGTATGCGGCCACTAGATGTCGTTTAGTCCGAGATAGAACGCGATATGGTTGCCTTTAATGTGTCTAATGAAACACATTAAAGGCAACCATATCGCGTCCTCTGAATTTTTAGCTTTTTCTTCCGCTAGGGTAGTAGGAAAGTATATTTTGTATTCAGTTACATAGTTAATTTAGTCATAAGTACACGAAGAAATGCTGTTTCATAATTACCAAAAACGATCAGTTTTATATAACAACCAGGCATTAGAGTGCAGTGAATAGCAGTTTTACATCTAGCTAGATAGATAGTCACCTATCAACAAACTAATAGGAACAACTTAATTTAAAGTAAAAACAAAATTTATAATCATACAGTATGCACATGCACAGAAATAAAATAAAATCTATTTTTATTAACATCATGTAAAAGTTAAATAAAACATAAAATTATTGCTAATCAACATTCAGACAGATGTACTAAACAATATTATGTAAGAATTTAAATTAATTTATACTTTTTTAAAAATATGAAATAAACTTTGTAAGCACCAATATAACTTACACACCAAATAAATTAAGTAATAAATAAACCTAGTTTACATTGGGTATTATTTTAAACTTAGGTGTCGCTAAATTATGCTGGCTTGAATAAACAGATGAAATGAAAGATGGCCGCCCTCCGCTACGCAATGAACAACTTTAAATAAATTTAGCCTAAATAACTCAACACTTGCAACTCTGTCAGAAAACATGGTAAAACTTAAGGTAGTGTGTTTCATAGAATAATTCCAATGCCTGATTTCTGAACTTAACATTTTTTTGCATGCAGTGACACAGAAAATTTGGTCATACACATAGTAACTAGCGCCATCATCCATCGGAACTATACGGTGAAACGCACAATACAACTTGCAGCAGTGGTACGAGAGCGACATAAATCTCGTATCAAAAGGTATTAACTAGTAACTAAATCAAGTAAGCAATGTATCGTCGTTTCAACTTCTAGCTTCCAGAACAAATTCACGCACTTGAACAATCTAGAAACATCGAGGTTGTGCCGTTGTAATGGCGTGTATTTTACATTCAAAGAAGGCACATGAATATTTTTGGTCTATTTAATACTTTGTGGATTTGACGTTCAGATGTGAGATATGTCACTCTCACCCATCCCATGCTACGCCTGCAGGACGCATTAAAATAGGTTTACTAATGCACATTTACACACAATACCTTAGATTTAAGCAACACTTAATTTTATAGGCGTTGCTTAATGGGGAGACTAACTACATGGGCTGGTAAAAACTATGCGTTGTAAGTTTTAAAAATGGCGTAAACACAAAACAAGCGATAAGAGACACTTTATGACATGTAACGTGTAAATGAAAAGCGAAACTCAACATGTGATCAAAATGTCTCCCACGAATTACAACGGTATTACAAAACCAGAGGCAGCTAACTGACCACGCTTCTCTACACAAGTTACAAATAGACATGTCGTATCATTTATTATTCAGTGCGAAAAGTGTTTGTGTTTGTTAACTTATTAGACCGACTTCTAAGTTACAAAGACAGGAAATAAAACATTGGGAATCACCAATGTGTGAAGTGTTTAATATTTTTGTTTTACAATATAAAAGGCTGCAAACTCTTATCACAACAATTGATATATTTCGACAGTAAACTGTATTTTCATTATACTTTACAATAGACATTATATTTCAACAATCAATACATACAAAAACAACGTCCGCGCGCGTCAAAAGTCGGCGTCACACTGCGGAGGGCAAAGCGCGCGCTGAGCGTACCTAGTTTACCCCCGCCCTAATTTGCAATAGCAAAGCAGAAGCAGCGCGATAGCGAAAATTGAGAGTGTGTGCGTGCACTCGGCGTCCTCCCGCGCCCCGCACCTCGCCCAAGCACACACTCATTCTCAATTCTTGCTATCGCATAGCTTCGGCTCTGCTACTGCAAGTTACGTAACCGTCTACCCGCGCTTAGATGGCGGCACAAGATGTTCTGGCAGGCTCGGCGGGAGCTCGTGTCCGTCCGTCTTCACCCGGATGAGATGCATCGCCAGCGCGAACTCCTCTCGGTCGAGGAACCCGTCCTTGTCCACGTCAGCGAGTTTCCAGATCTTTCCGAGCACCGAGTTCGGCAGCATTGACTTCATCATTTCCGTTTTGGCGGCTGGAAACACAGACGGTACAGTAGAGCGATGGTGCTAGAGTCCGTTTCATTGAATAATCCCTATGATTTCAAAACTAATAAAAAAGTGGTCGTACACATAGTAACTAGCTAGGGCCATCCTTCGTCGGAACTATTCTATGAAACGGACAATATATCTCGTAAGTGACGTCATCGCCTACTCTCTATATGGATAGTCTATACCTGCATCTCAGATGAGAATGAATGTGTGAATAGAAGTCGTTTACAACTTGATCATGCTCCACTCATGCCTTTCCAAGAGAAATTACTTAGTGTCACTATCCCTAAGTAATTTCTCTTGGAATTGAGCATAAAGTCTTAAATGTCAATCAAAGCATAGATTCGAAGATGATGATCTTCGAGGATTCGCTCTCTTTCGCCCCTATACCATACATATACATATACGGCTGAGTTTTCAAAAGGTAGCCAAACTTCAGGGTCACGAAGGGGATCCTTGTAGCGGGGCCGGATGTAAAAGATGAGTGACAAGACACCTGAGCGCTCAATCCTCAAATAACTTGCCTCACTAAACAATGCTTCAATTATGAAAATCCCCTCTTGGAAGATTTGTCCAAGGCAGATGGTATAATGAGCCGAATCACAAGTAAGCTAGGCTACAACTGTTAAAATAACAAAGAAGGAAATCGCAAACAAAAAGCTCAACACGGATTATACAAGCTTCCTTTGACAAATACATTAAAATGTTTCGTTTGCATAGTGGAATCAAAAAGAGTTGCAAAATAATTAAGCATTTATTAAAGATACTAACGTCACTTGAAAATAATATTCAACAACAATACTCAAATACATAATGTCGTCTGCTAACATTCCAATAAAATTGTCAAACAAGTCAAATCACCTTATCTGTATTTCACACGAAATTCACGTCCAAAAAATCAGCTACAAACAATACTCGTAACATCACCAACAAATCAAGTTTTGAAACATTTTTGAAGATAAAATAAATATTTTATTAGGTATATACCGGAAATAAATTTCATTGATATCGCGAGTATTCGCCACTGTGAGTGACTCACCTAATAAATTATTATGGTAATGTCTAGCTGATAGTAATTGAGATTCATTTATAATTATACCACGATACTTACAGCCAATTTCTATAACTGATCTTGAGAGATTTTTTCGTTGCATTCAATTCATTTCATTAAATTAAATCTTCAATTGTTTTCATACAAAATTTCAAATTAGGAATAAAAGAATCCGAGATTCTTTTTGATCTCTCGTATAGAAATTGGCCGTTAGTCTACTTTAATCAGAGGAGAGCATTACTAGGAACATAGATTTTCCTTACTAAACTAATTTTGAACATCCTACAGTAAATAACAATACTAACAAGAAACGTTTTAAAAACGAACATAACTCCCCTTAGAAACTAAAACCAGAAGTAATAATAAAAAGTGAATAACGAAGATGGATTAAAGTCTTATAGGAAATATTTCTGTACACATACGAGGGCTGTTTGATAAGTCCTTTTGAAAAGTTTTTTTATTTTATTTTTTTTAAACAATTTACATTTATTTCTCAACATAGTCTCCTTTGAGGGCCAAACACTTGTTCCAGCGAGTTTCCAATTTTTTTATCCCCCCCAAAAAATACGTTTTGTCGAGGTCTTCAAAATAGGCGTTTACAACAGCGATGCAGTCCTCATTTGTCAAAAATTTTTGCCCTCCAAGCCATCTTTTCAGATTTGGGAATAGGTAATAATCGCAAGTTTCGTCCACAGTGACAAATCGACTCAAAAAATTCCGAGGATTACGCTTCATCATATCCAAACACAGTTTTGAAATTCGCTTTCTTTCGTGTTTTTGTTCGATTGTCAACAAACGTGGCACCCATCGTGCAGACAGCTTTGTCATACCCAAATCTTCATGCAGGATTTTATGTACTCGCTCAGTGGAGATGCCTGTGTTCTCAGCTATTTCACGCACCTTCACTCGGCGGTCGTCGAGTACAATATTATGGACTTCTTCAACAACATCCTCAGTAGTGACTTCGATTGGGCGACCAGAGCGTGGAGCATCAGATGTGCTTGACCGACCACGTTTAAAATCATTTATCCAGTTATAAACAGTCTGCAACGTTGGTGCGTTAGTGCCATGAACAGAATCAAGTTCAGTTTTTATTGTGGCAGCACTGCAACCCTTCATAAAAAAATGTTTTATAACGGCACGAAATTCAGTTTTTTCCATAGTTGTTGAATATTTACGAGTGATCACAGTTAAACAATGGTTATACTGACAAAAACTTGGTTTTTTTTGCTGAATTTTTGACAGTCTTCATTTGAAAGATTGTGCCTGCCAGTGTTAACGCCATTTACCAGAAAAATGGTTTTACAAATAGTTTTTAAAAGGACTTATCAAACAGCCCTCGTACATCTCCTTATGATTCTAATATGTAGCACCAGAATATTTACAGAATCATAAGAGCTCTTTATTATCAGACACAGTGTGATCAGTGGAGGTTTTAGAGATTGGAAATATTCACAGCAAGGCCACAGTGCAATCACGAACGAAAACTAAGATAACGACATATAATCTGCATTAAAACTCCGAAGGGATTACACCATGCCGCGTGCCTGTAACACGGAGATCACTGACTGTTCAAAAGTCGCGTCAAATGCTCTAACAGCTTCACAAGAATGCCCCGATCAAACAACTGCCACAGCGAGCGAATCTCGACCGTCTCCATCTGCGGCCCCAAGTACACACTCTGAACACTTTCATACCAAGATTCAGGGGACCTAGGGGCGTCGAACTTAATATAAAACTGTCCCGTAGCCAAGTACACTACCCCAGCGAACATACAGCGGCACACTATCAGCATTGTAACTATATTTAGCACAATCAAAGCCACCAATTTGAACGGATATATGATCGAGGAGAACACGCCGGAGTCATTATCAATCTCTAAATTGTACACCGGATCGTCTGCTTCACTATCGCTGTCATCACTCGGGCTGTCCTGCGACTGGTCTCGGACGTCAGCGGCGGATTCATGCAAGCTGTGGATAGAGACCGCAGAGGACATCCTACTGCGTTCAGCCTCGCGTTCGCTCATCACGAACTGGGTTAACAATTCGCAATTTTGATATGCCAGTGTTAGTGCATTTACAATTTCACTGGCATGCTCGTCGGTATTGGCTAAGGCTTCTGTTAGTTGTTGGGTGACGTGCGTGACGGAGAGGAGGGCTTCTAGTGCGGAATGGAGGACGACCTTATCGTGTAAGTGTGGGTGTGTGTGCAGGATGTGTGCGAGGGTGAGCATGCCCCTGTGTGTGAGTGTGCGTCTAGCGAGCGTACCGGCGCCGGTGACTTTGCCGTCGATGGGGTTGAGGGACTCGAAGATCAGGTCGTAGGAGGGCTTGTCCTTGCTGCAGATCCACTCGGGGTCGCCGTGGCCGGCGTCGACGCCCTCGCCGCGACCGTAGCCAAAGGGTGACACCTGGTCCTCGACGCCTTCGAAGGCTCCTCCTGGAATAGTCGATAAATTTTGGTTAATATTTATATCATTAGAGAAATATACGTTAAAAAATTACACAATCTAATAATCAGGTAACGATGGCATTCAACATGAGATAGAGTAGAGTCGCAACGATAGAACTGGAACGGATAAGCAGAGAAAGAAGATGGAACTAGGTTCTTAGTTCCAACGTATTTTAAGTGGGTGCTTCTATTTTATATTAATACAAGCTTTGTTTTAACTCCAGAATAAGTTCAAAGTCAGCTAACTGTTATTGTTATAGGTTAGTTTCCGGCAGCGGCACGTGGCTACAATTATTTACATTAGTTAGAACGACCTCGGCCGACTCTCCTCTTGTAGGTACTCATAACAATGCGAAATAGGAATTTTAGGTAGCTTAAGTAGGAAAATCCTTATGTAGATGATAGTATACAAGGCGAGAGAATTGCGTATGCTTTATCAGTCGTCCAAGTTCTTGATATTCAATTTGGTTTAAGTTTTTAGGTAGGTTTGAAGTAATTCCACAACCACGTTTAATATAGAGGGTACAGATGAAGTTCCTTAGTAGACTCACAACATGCACGGAAAGAGATGCAACTGATGTATGCACAGGAATGTTATTGTTAATTTTTTATGTTTCGTAATCCATTCGTGACTTTGGGGGAACTAAATGAAGTCCACGTAATAAAGTTATAAACGATATTTTACGTTTGTTATCTTGGCAAATACGGTCAGATAAAAGAAGTTGATAAAGGCAGTCCTGATGATACCAAAAAATATCATTAAAATATACCAATATAGCTGCACCTTAGATAACTATAATAACCAGAAAACTTGAGTCATAACATAATTTGCTGGGTGATAGAAACCTCTCCTAGATGTTGGTAGTTGACAATTTTCCTTCAAGATCTACAAGGTGCTTAGATATCGCCACGATAGGTATTTATGATTTATAGGTATTTATTTACGGTCACATTTTTCGTAGGGGTCTCGAATGGAGATCGCGCCTCGGCAAGCGTACCTAACATATTGGACGCCCTCCGGCCAGATGGACTGATGACTTGAAGAGCGGCTGGTAGTAACTGGATGGCAAAAACGGGGGATCGGACCTTGTAGTATGCACTGGGGGAGGCCTACATCCAACAGTGGACTGTACATAATACAGCTTAGGGCGCATACGCTTAAAAAAAATCAGCCTGAAACACTACAAAAGCCTAGCCGGTTCGGTCATAAGAAACATAATCCAGAGTAAGCTGAAGTAAAATGTTATTATAATTGTGAGGCAGGTCACTACCGATAACCATTGCAGGATACCCCGAACTGTACTATCGCACGAGGTTAGGTACAAGGTCGGACTATTGTTTGTGTGTTGACTATTTATGGTATTATCTAATATTGATCTGTAGCTGTAGGTCAAGATCTATATACATATAATAAAATTGTAACGGATCGATGTTTGTGGCACTTAATATGTTCATATATCTATATATATAGGTACACAGCTGTATTCCTGAAACGGGGTATCTAGAACTGCAGGCTCATAAGGTGATTACAGAGCAAGCCAACGCTACCAAAAATATATACCTAATTTAAAACAAGGTAAATAATGGGCAACGACTATGCCAATTACATATTTATTTATAACAAATTGTAAACAATTTAAAACCGAATTCAAAATGGCTGCGACAGCGAAACCTTCGTCACATCGACACGTTGTTTTTGTTAATATTCAAAACAATACGTTTCGGAAAAGCAAAGTAGTTAGGTACCAAGTTATAGTAGGTCACGAGTTTCTTTGCTAACGGTACGCAAAAACTGCGAGGTTTGCGTCACGGTGCGCTTCCCATAATGAATCTAATGTTTTTTTTACTTAACAAAAACAAAGATAATTTGCTAAAAGTTCAGGGTAAGAGCAGTTTATATCCATATCCTGATTGATGCAGTTATAAGCATTGACAGTAGGGTCGATTCCGGCAGTCACGCTTAAACCTATACCTAACCTTAGTCAGGTCTATCTTTCTCCGTTCTTAACATAAATGGCTGAGAGAGAAAAGGACAGGTAGGACTAATTTTACGTTTAGGTTTAAGTGTGACTGCCGGAATCGACCACAGTATCATAATATCAGTATATATATATAAACCTGTTTAGAATAACTCGGAAACATTACCCATTGGATTCATTTCCAGTCTCTAAATTGTTGTATTTGTGACCAAAACTCGGTGATAGGCTCACGCCTTTAAGTCTCATTTGATACAATGTGAGTCAACCTTCGCTTTTCGGGCACAAGTACGAGTACAAGTACTAGCTACTAAACTAAACTAGCGATCTTTCGTTTTGATCAGTCAGCGGTATGTCTCATGTTAATTTCTAAAAAACAGTTCGCCAGCCTTTACGTTAGCGTAACGTCAATGTGACCACATCGTTTGTTACTGTTGTGTAACAAGCGCGATGTGCTCAGATAATGCACACCGACCGATAACTAACTTACGAAAACGCAATGAGGTATACTATATTTATTTCTTTCGAAATGGTTTGCAAGGAAATCTTTAGCTGGACAAAATTTATTACGTAACTAGATAGAGCCAAAAGTATTATGCTGATGCTTCACTAGTAGAATACATCAACTGTGTCTCCTTTTGAACATGTCGCTTAAAAATCGAGTAAGGAACTCGGGTGTCTCGGGCGATAACCTAGCAACTTGTCACTGTTAATTTTTCAACTGTCCCCGCTATGTTGTAAAACAACGTGTTCTATAATATGCCTTCGACGTGCATATAAACCCGTTTTAAGGAACAAGAAATAGATTCCCGAAATAAAGAAAGCAATCAATGCACAATGCAGCGCAGGCGCACTGTGCACGGCTATTCACAGACAGAGAGACCTAGCAAACATGAGTAATCCCCTTTGTGATACACTTAAGAGTCCCCGCATACTACAGACTTTCGCCGATAATTTGGTCGGTTAAATAAAGAGAATTTCAAGAAGTTTAATGGTAAATCAGCTAGGATAATTACCAGATAATTAACAAGATATTTATCAAAAAAAATATTTATCTTGATAATTTCGAACCCTGATTATCCGGGATAAAAACATTTTCCCGGGATAAAAAGTAGCTTATAAGTTAAGTGGGGCCTATCACAATATATTTCTGAAAACTGCATCGAAATCAGTTCAGCCGTTTCTGATATTAGCGTGCGTATAAATCATTATTTTGGGTACTATTGCGTTTATAAAGGTCTCCTATAATATTTTTCCCCTTATAAATCTTCCATGTACAGACAGCGATCCGGTACATATATAGATTTTATAAAATTTATAAAATCAATTTACAAAATTACAAGTCAAAAAATAATTCGCTAGTTCTATTACTCCTGCACAAGAAGAACGGCAAAGAAACATGTTTTTATGTTTAGATTGCATCACTGTGTCCTTGTAAGAAAGTCTGCAGTCTGCTGGGACTACCAGAGATACCAGTAATGTGGGATTGAATACCGTGGGAACCCCAGTTCCACATCGACGGTGGTTTTACAACTACTGGTACGGACTTTACTGTATACAACTTTACTGTATATGTTTATAATATAACATAGTATAAAACAAAGTAGCTTTCCGCTGTCTGGCTGTCCATATGTATGCTTAGATCTTTTAAACTACATGTGGGGGTGGTGAAAAGGAAAGCGCTTCCGGTCCCACCGGGCCACTAGTAGTTGTTTGGCCCATGTATACAGGGTGTTTTTTGGTTGCAACCGTATACGAAAGGTATGTATTCTATACATCAAATAAAGTTTGTTTATACAAAAAATATTGCTGGGAAATGAGTTTAATTTTTCAGGTAATTTTTTTTTATTCATTTGGTCGCGCGCAATGTAAAGCTGACATCGCTCAACTTCGTCCGTAACGTGGTACGAGGTTACGTAAAACGGAGAATAACATCAGTGCATAAAACCTACCTACTAACCTATTTGTTTAGTCGAAATCCTCGGAAAGAAATATTATAACAAATGCGAATTATCTGCCATCTTATCCTAGCATAAACCTTCCAAACAGAATACTTAATAGCAAGAAGGTACTGCATTTTCCACCGGCATCGCCGTCATTTTACCATTGCCTAACTCGCGAAGCGAAACACCAAGGACCACAGAAAACCTACAGCCATCACAAACAATTAACATCATAAAGAAACACATGAAATTAAACTAAGACAATATTTTTTACGTAAGTTCCTAAGTACCTAACATCAGTTAGGTTCCCTATCAAGGTACGAGTATTTACTAACAAATTTAACGGAACACAAAGAAAGATCTGATTAATAGTAGTTAGGTAACTTAGGTACCTACCAAAATAGTTATGTGAAACCGGGACAATTGGCTGGTTTTCCAGGATGCGGTAGACGGCCCTCAAAATCACCCGAGAATCAGTGGGTTGCTGTGCTTCAGGATGCCTGATGCCGTACTCACAAAGAGCCAATGCTGCATTTCCATCGGCTCTGCCATAGCAATACACCATGTTTAGGTATTCGCGCGAAGTGTACTGATGCGGCATTTTTTCAATGTTAATCAATAAATACCTCAACTGCACAATAAAACAAATATACACACACACACACACACACACGCGCGGTAATCAGTACTTAAAACACAAAAACACAACTCGAGAAAAGAAAAAGCTTACGCATCAGGTGACGTATCAAACCGAACTGAATATGAAAAAAAAAATCGCAACGTGTGCAGCTGTCGACGACTCGATATGACCCGACGTGATGTGTGTTAAGTTAGCACCGCTATTTTGGAAATTTAAAAAAAATAATAGTTGTGCTAGATTGTGCTAGGCATGTGCTGACTTGTGCCGTAAATAAAATTTTAAAATATCAAAAAATTAAAAAGTTACAGGAAAAATAAAAAAAAATATCACTAGCACCGCCATTTAGTAAAATTGATAAAATAACAAATGGATAAGTTTGTGCTAGGGCTGTGCTATACTGTGCCGTAAAGCAAATTTCGATACCGCTGGAACATAAACTTTTATAAAAAAAAATTGTTTTTTCATTTTTAGAAAAAATTGCACATTTATTCTCGTTATTCGAACGTAGTTTTAGAAGACTAGCCTAGCACAAGTTAGCACATATTTTGTTTTTTTGAAATGAGTGCATTTTGACCGTTATTTTGACGCTTTTATGTTCCAAAATTTTATTTCTGCAATTTCTCGACAACGCATTGACTTATCGAAGTGGGGATTTCGGCGTTCTGCAGCACAAACCTAGCACAAGTTGTGGTATTTTTTGGAACTTTATACGAACAAAAATTTTTTTTACAAATTTTGTTTTTTCATTTTTAGAAAAAATTGCACATTTATTCTCGTTATTCGAACGTAGTTTTAGAAGACTAGCCTAGCACAAGTTAGCACATATTTTGTTTTTTTGAAATGAGTGCATTTTGACCGTTATTTTTACGCATTTATGTTCCAAAATTTTATTTCTGCAATTTCTCGACAACGCATTGACTTATCGAAGTGGGGATTTCGGCGTTCTGCAGCACAAACCTAGCACAAGTTGTGGTATTTTTTGGAACTTTGTACGAACAAAAAAATTTTTTTTTTAATTTTGTTTTTTCATTTTCCGAAAAAATTGCACAATTATTCTCGTTATTCGAACGTAGTTTTAGAAGACTAGCCTAGCACAAGTTAGCACATATTTTGTTTTTTTGAAATGAGTGCATTTTGACCGTTATTTTTACGCATTTATGTTCCAAAATTTTATTTCTGCAATTTCTCGACAACGCATTGACTTATCGAAGTGGGGATTTCGGCGTTCTGCAGCACAAACCTAGCACAAGTTGTGGTATTTTTTGGAACTTTATACGAACAAAAATTTTTTTTTACAAATTTTGTTTTTTCATTTTTAGAAAAAATTGCACATTTATTCTCGTTATTCGAACGTAGTTTTAGAAGACTAGCCTAGCACAAGTTAGCACATTTTTTGTTTTTTCAAATAAGTGAATTTAAACCGTTAAAATCGCATATTCATTTTTTAATGTTCAATTTTGTTTTTCTCATAAACCGTCTATGATATTGATTTTTCGTTTGCAGCACATTCTAGCACATTTTAATCAGAATCGAAGCAATTTAATTTTTTTCGATTTTGACAAAATGGCGATGCTGCGATTTTTTTTCAATCGCGATTTTCTGAAAATCTATCAGCGGTATCGAAATTTGCTTTACGGCACAGTATAGCACAGCCCTAGCACAAACTTATCCATTTGTTATTTTATCAATTTTACTAAATGGCGGTGCTAGTGATATTTTTTTTTATTTTTCCTGTAACTTTTTAATTTTTTGATATTTTAAAATTTTATTTACGGCACAAGTCAGCACATGCCTAGCACAATCTAGCACAACTATTATTTTTTTAAATTTCCAAAATGGCGGTGCTAACTTCACACACATAGTTATTGAATAACCACTCCAAACTGTGTGCATCTGTCGACGTGCATAAACAGGTTCAAGGGCGGGCAGCTTTACACGTGCCACCGTCTGTAGCGTAATAGCTTTCGAATTTCGTTACCTAAATGCTAATACCGGCGAATAATTTATTGTTGTTACGTTAATTTTGACAATGGTGTTTACTGTTTATAATTAATTTTCTGTTATTTATGTTATGTGTAACTTCGTCATTTGATTAAACTTGAAGAAGTTATTGATGAAGAAGTTTGGGATTGTGATTTTTGCCCTAGAAAAGGTACCTACTTACTTACTCGATTGTTTCGTAGCTTAGGTAGCTCGAAAGAACCTAAATTAAGGAGTTTCCCGCGTATCGCGTTGGTAGTCAATAGTACCTACTACTATTATTAATAATTTACACTGTACGTACTGTAGTTTCAAGTTAGTGTGCCTACCTAGCTAGGTTATTCCTGTATGGTTATGAGGATTAGTAAGAAATAGACATTGGAAACTGGAGAAGTCTCGATCGATAGCCAGCAAGAGCCCGACCGGGCAATCAGCTGATCGCTAGCGAACCACGTTCCTGTCATACCTAGTAGGTATTGTGCACCATCTCTCATTTGTGTGTCCTCGAACTTTTCCACTAAGGATACGATCGTAAATGTAGGTAGGTACCTACTTAATTAATAATAAAAACTAACTTTTTTGTGTTAGTAACAAAGTAGTAGTTTTGTCTTAGCTGGATTTTTCGTGTTGGTTGTTGCTGCCAGTGTAGCCTAGTGTAGGTTTCTAGGTTAGCCTAGTGTGCTTCGCGCGAGAAGCTAGAGTAGAACTACTCGTAGCATTACCCACCGCGCGCTGTAAGTTTTGCCTTGGATTTTTGAATGTTTGGAATTTAACTAACGTTTCTTCGGGAAAGATGTTTGTTAGTCATGCCTACATGCATTTCTGCCAAAAAATGCAACTTGATAAGTAGACTTTAGACCTCAATATCTTGGAAACCAGACACTTCCCAGGTATGCTTCCATGGAGAAAAATGTTCGTGATGATGAGGAGAATGCGTGGTATTCAAAAACGTTGACGACCAAAAAATACCCTGTATATTCCAATCGTTGTGAGAAACTTCGATATCGCGTTCTAGGATTTTTCATTCGATTGTGGTTCTCTCATAGATAACAGAAACACAGGAGATGGGCCGCTAAGCGCACTTAGTTTGAGTTCTGATGTAAGCGGCTATAAGCCACACTTACATTGACATCTAAATAATAACACAAATTACACCCAACATTGATAAATCTCTGACACTCACACATTTAAGGCGGTACTCTCATTGGCGCGCACACATTGCTATCTACTGTGTAAGTACGCGCCTCAGTATAGCAAATACATTCAACAAATTTCACACGTACGCTAGTGATTGACTGTCGATAAATTTGTTATCGAGCACTTGCGTTGTTGCACATCGCGAACAATTTAGGCTTTAGTAGCTGGTCACAATACAATTTTAAACATGTTTTTACTTAGCTTCATCTTAAAATTCAACCTACTTTTTCTACTTCTCGTTGTTCGATTGAGCTTAGATTTTGAGTTGCATCATAGTCACAAAAGTATGAGGTCACAAATAAAAGGTTATTTTTCTTGAAGGGATAAAGAATAAAGTAAATTCGTAGCGGAGTCTTTAATAAATTAGTACGGTATGTAAATGTTCGATGGAAATAAAAAACTATAATAATATGCTTATTGGTAGTCATTTATTATCTACATTTAACAAAATATTCTGAAATATTTAAGACTCGATAACACAAAGTAGGTAAGTAACTACTTTATAGTAACTATTTTACAGTTAAATAATATTTTTTTATATTATAATTTAAAAAAATATTTATTAATAAGAAACACAAAAATAAAGAAAGTTGACTTTGCACACATCTACATTAATTTAGGTACTTTGTTACACTAATAATAATAAGTAATTCACCATTGTTTTACATAAATATAATATTTTTTAAACTCTCAAAATTATCTACTTAACATTAGTTATTACTCGTAGGTACTATTCGCGGCAACGTGACGTATCGACAACAATAAATGACAGGTACAACTCTATGTCAAAGCGCTTAGCAGCGGCCGTGCGCGGGAGCGGCCGATTCAATGTGCGCAATTATCATCACTCGGTCAAACTGATTTCAACACCAGGCACGCTACACTTAGCGAGCAATGTATTAGGTTCAATCGTTAGGTTACATATGTCACTCAGTGAAAATTATTTTAACGAAATAAAATGAAATTTGGGTATAAATGCTAGAAAACAAAATTGTTATTGTACTTACCTATGAAAAGTGACCCCTTCAAGTTTATGGTCACTTCGATTCTTGCACACAACCACTGAACAAGCAGGCATTATAAAAAAACACTCCTGTGTGACGCGTTAGGCAATCAAGTCCCGACTGATTGCGTTTTCGCGATGTTTGCCTATTTTGTTCATAGTTCAATTACACCGCCCACGCCCCCACGGCCACTCTATAGATCTCTGTGGGTTCTCTCCTGCATCCGATAGATGGCTTCGCTACACATCGGATTTTAAATCGGTTTTTTTATTGAATAGATAGAGTGATTCAAGAGAAAGGTTTATATGTATGGTATCAGCATTGTACCCGTGCGAAGCCGAGGCGGATAGTTCTGAATAATAAAATAAGTCTATATATATTTGTATATATATTGTCTGCATAATAATTGTCTGTACATACAATGCCAAGCTTAAGTTCAAGGGCGTTTGAGGTACCTTGTATTTAATTATTTGACTTGCCAATATCTCAGCTACAGTTGGATAAGGTTATTGCAAGTTCATTTGGATAAAGGGTTATTATAAGCTGCGATAGAAGACAAATAATTGGCTTTTATATAGGTAAATTATCTATTAAAATTTAAGTTTCAGCACGAGACTAAACGGCTAATGCAACGGCCAGTGTTCTCATACTTATTACTTTCCCACAAGAACTAGTAACTTGTATAATATAAACTGTAAAACACAACGTTTAACGAACTTTATTAGTTATATCAAAATAATCCGTGGATATGACGCTACATTACTTGCAAACTGACGACGATTTTAAATTGGTGGACGGGCCATAACTATAAATTGCATAAAAATGTCTATTGAATAAGATATTCATCTTAATTCTACATAGGCTAAAGAAATAAATAGCCTAGAACGTCATAGAATTATGAAAAATTTAATTTTAAATGGTCTGAAAAACAACATAAAATTTTCATCACTGGGTTACGTTTGAGAAATGGCTTTACCTACTGGATTTGCGTAATGAAATACAAATTGACTGTCGCATCCATATACCTAATTAAAATTGCACATATGTACTCGTAAATCCTGCCCCATTGTCTGAATGGCGATGTAAAATTGTGGCCACATCATAATGAAAAGTTATTTAGATCGCACTAAGTGAAAGTGTAAACTGGTCTCACATTAAGTTTTTCGTTTGATACCACGTGCATATTTGTTATCATCATTACGTTGACGATCGACGTAAGCATGCGATGCCATGAGTCCTATGCAGTTTTGTTTTTTAACACATGCACTAGAAATACCTAAAATATCAGAAATATCCGAATTTTGACCACGGGGCGAACCAACTCTACATAAAACTTAACTCAAGCCGCAGCTAGTAAACTAAGTTACCAAAAGAAATGTGTTAGCTCCATCTATTTGTACTTCGCCGTGACGAATAGGAACGTCCTCAGCATACAAAGCGACGCCAATAATTATAATTTCAGCTTTCCATCGACACAAACAAAACGTAAGTAGGTGAAGTACATTTGTCCACTGCGTGAATCACAGTGTAAAGCGAACTAACAAAGAAATAAACGAACAATTTGTTAAAGATATTTTATAAAATCTATTAAATTGTATTAAATCTAACCAAGGCATCCAAAACATAAAAAAAGAGGAAGAGATTTCTCCCCGCAAACGTCAAAAGAGCGAAAATTATTTCTTTCGACACTCATTAGTAATAAACTATTCAATCTATTGCGCTGTATTGTAAATCTGATGTGGACATTACTTCTACGACTACAAGTTCTTACCTACTCGTATTTTCAACTGTATTGGTTTATCATTTGCTTACGAGTGCATAAAACCTTGATGATGATGACCTTCTTGACGTTTCCGTCAACGGCAAACATTGACTTATTGGGCTTATTATTTAAAATGCTTACGAAGATAACTTTTTAATATACTATCAAGTAGCCACAATTCGGCGGGAAAAGAAGGAAGGGAGCGGGTGTAATTTTCTTGTGAAAATCAAAATTTATTTATAAATGGCTTGCATGTGTCCGTAAAGTGATGTTTTCTGGTAAATAAGTAATATTTTGTTTATTAATAATTTTATAATATTTTGTACTCGTTATATGAGTGTAGTGCGTGTGCGTGATTTTATATGCAGGTAAGCTGAGTAAAACTTTAGTCGGAAATCTATTCTATGCATATAATAAAAATGTAACGGATCGCTGTCTGTACATGGAAGATATATGAGAAAAAATATTATAGGAGACCTATATCAACGCAATAGTACCCAAAATAATGTTTTTTTGTATTTTTGTCTGTTTGTCTGTGCGTTTGTGCACGCTAATCTCAGAAACGGCTGAACCGATTTCGATTCAGTTTTCAGTAATATATTGTGACAGGTCCCACTTAACATATAAGCTACTTTTTATCCCGGATAATTTCGACATTTTGTTTTTTCTGTAGTCCACGCGGACGGAGTCGCGGGCGTCCACTAGTTGGGAATACGATCTCTTCATGGGCTCATGTAAGTTGTTTCTGCAATTATTTTTGATTTTTACTAATTTTAAACTCGTTCTTGAGGATTTTCCCGAGCGACGTTCCCATTCCTCAACATTATCATCCTCATAAATTCAGTATTCATTTTACTAAAGACAATGATTATGGCTGTATGGGCTTAGTTCCCCTTGCCTTTCCTTCGGGATAAATTAAACAACAAAAAAATCAAGTAGCCACTAAATAAATCGAATTCCAAATGCCTTATGACCCAAATCAAATAGTATGTAGGGTAAAGGAAGGACATACAGACATCCAAGGTCATAACATGCAAAACAGGAGATACGCTCGCTACTAACAACTTGTTACAAAGAAAAAACTATTACCGAGCACTCGAAGTAATATAAACCCATATATATATATAGGTACTATGTGTCATTAATATGGAATGTTTATCTACTTAAGACATAAAGTTTTCCTATACCTATAGATCTGTTACTTACTGCATCATTATGTTACTCACGCATAGGTAAACATTAGTCATCATTTATAATGTTAAAATTTATATTCTGCTTATACAGGATGTTTTTTTTATGGCTACCTTTAACGAAGGGTACGTACTCTAATGAAATAAAGTAAGTTTATGCCAAAAAAATGCTGGGAAAAAAAAAATTTTTTTGAAAAATTTTTTTAAATTCCTTGATCGTGCGAAATTTATAGTGTCTAGTGTTTATGTTAGTTTTTTTATAGACAGATATTAATTATTTTTCGTGAAAAAATCCTGCTACGCGCGTCTATGTGCATTTATGCAGAAAAACGCAGTCTATTTACTCAACTTTGGACCCTAATATTTTGGAAACCAGACACTTCCCAGGTATGCTTCCATGGAGAAAAATGATCGTGATGATGAGGAGATTCCGTAGTTTTCGGGAACGTTGACGACCAAAAATCACCCTGTATTTAAAGTAAACATGGATTACCAAATCGTTTTGTAACGTACAAATCTAAATATGAATGAAATACTCATTTTAGATTTTCGATCACTATTAATTATTATCATTTTATTAGAAACCAGTGGACGCCCGCGACTCCGTCCGCGAGGACTACAGAAAAAACAAAATGTCGAAATTATCCGGGATAAAAACATTTTCCCCATTTCCTGGGATAAAAAGTAGCATATATGTTAAGTGGGACCTGTCACAATATATTCCTGAAAACTGCATCGAAATCGGTTCAGCTGAGATTCTGAGATTAGCGTGCACAAACGCACAGACAAACAGATAAACAGACAAAAATTCTAAAAATCATTCTGTTGGTTTCTATTGCGTTGATAAAGGTCTCCTTAAGATTTTTTCTCATATATCTTCAATGTACGGACAGCGATCCGTTACATTTTTATTATATGTATAGAAGATATAGATGGACTACATAGTTCGTCCGTAGGCTTATTATTTAACCACTAAACCTGCACAGATCTAAAAGAAATTTGACCACAATTTCCAATACACCCAAAACTCAAAATCTATCAGAGAGACAAATTGAGAGTGATATTTATTACCAATCAAGAACAAGTTCACTTTCTACTTTGTAGTCAAAGGTAGTGTTGCCGAACTATCGATTAGTTAACCTTGAAAATCATCTACACTATCGATATGTACCTATATATTGCCTATTGATACTATTGTTTTGTCTCAATTATCGATTATCAATAGTGGCCTATGGATCTGCAACACTAAAGGCGCAATGCAAAGTCTTTGCTACCAACATCTACAACAAAAATACAAAGAACTCACAGACAGACTCAGACCGCAAATATCCCTGCCACAATTCCTACGATGATTCACGAAGCTACATCGGCGACACGGGTTTTTGCAATTTTTGCCGATATTTGCTACTTCAGTGTCAGCTATTACTGGAGTCTTGCGAGCCATTGCTGCATGTCTCTTTCCAACAACGATTGCATGCGGCCACTCACCTGCAGTGTTTGAGATAGCATCAGGATTTCGACCATCGGCCAAGTTCAAGTAATTATTATTTGATCCATAGTCAAAGACATTTAACTTTTAGGGACCTTAAAAAGGACGCCGGACAGACTGAAGTGTGATAATTTGAAGTGAGATGTAGTGTTATTTGTGGTTAAAGAATACTTAGTTTGATACACAGAACAGGACCGAGAAAGAAGTTGTCTCACGAGGAAACGTTGGAGTCATAGCTAGGCTAAACATATCAAAATTGTTCAACAGATTTTGCACTGATTCTTTCAATCTAATAAATTGATCGTAAAGTCTATTGTCGAGTTGATAATGTCGAGTTGCGATTTATTATCATGAATACAACAATATAATAAATTTTCTGTGTTGATGCGGGGCTTCACTTGAATACATCAGCTGCATCTTCTTCCGTCCATGTCGTAAGAGTCGACTAAGGAACTCGGGCATTCTCTCAGGCGATAAGCTAGCAACTTGTCACTGATAATTTACATCTGTAACCTTAGATATAGGTTGAAGGCGCAATGCAAATGCAATGTGGAATGTCCTTTATGATGCTGCATTTTTAGCTAGAAGACTAAACCCATTTGGGGAACACAGAGCGTATATGTATGCAAGCAACAAATCACCACAGCGTGGTTCAATCAAACGCAGGAGTAAAATTATTCAAACAGTGAACCAACGCCCATCTATTTGAAGAGATTCAGTTAATCCCTCAATCAAAACGCATGTTACAACTCTCACAAGATTCGCTCAACTTGGGCGGATACTTCAGAATCAATCGGTCCATCATCGCGGATACACTTCCTCCACCAGCCGTCCGAAGCCAGGGTTACCTGGACCCTCGGTAAGGAGGATGTGCATCCGTCGCCCACGCTCCGTGTCGCCAATTGTAAGGACAATCTTGATAATAGCTTTGAAGTGCAAGATCATAAAAACGTCAATAGAGCCACGTGTTTCATCGTTGAGATGAATTTATGCTTGTTTCACGCAAAATCGACCAGATATATTTTGATATAGCTCACAGACCAGTGACTTGGCTTATGTATTAGTGCCTATATGAGTACCTTCCTCTTATGTATTTTTCGACTGAATTTCTTGAATGAGTTTCGTACCTATACATAAATCCCTGAAGAAATAATCCTTGTGTAAAAAAGTTTACGTAATAATCGACAAGTTTGTTTAGTCTAGTCTGATTAGTGTTACTAATTATATTACCCGTGTCAACATGGCGGCTGTCGTTAGATAAAAGCCTATTAATTATCTTTGGATTACTTACTAATTACGTCAACAGATATCTGCCTAAACTAACAATGACGTCATTTAAGACAATGCGACTATACCGCGTTTCAACTATGATACCGGCGCTGGTGTATACATATATACATACATATACAGATGGCTGTGTTCCCGAAAGCAGGATTATAAAGCAGATACCACAGTCACGTCATTGCAAAGGCAAAAGTAGGGAAGACCTGAAGCGAATTCAAACGTAAAGCTCAGAACCGAACGGGATGGCAGAGATCTGTGGAGGGAGGCCCTCTGCCCAATATAGGGGACACAGGAACATAAGTTATAGTGACAAGTTGCTAGCTTGTCGTCTGAGCGAATGCCCGAGTTCCTTAGTTGACTCTTATGACATGCACAGAAAGAGATGTAATAGCTGATGTATTCTAGTGTAGCACAGGATACGAAAGCTAGTGTATACGCCTTTTTAAAATTAGTTTTATGAAATTTAGTGTGACTTCGTTATTGAAATAAACTATAAAGAAGGTACCTACGTCAAATAGGTATATAAAAGATACGGTATCTCTCCAAACAAATATGTAAAGACGCGAAATTTTACTGAAGAAAATTGTTTTTTACAGTGGGGAAACCTACCTACTACACAGACGGAAACGATTGACCATCCTGATTTACCCTCACACGTAATTAAACGTTATGGTTTCATTTTAGAATGCAATAAATTCAAGAAAAAATTGTCAGTACCACGTAGTAATGTGTGAGCCTACTGCAGCTTTTCGACCATAAATACGGACAACTTAGCAACTGACCGACCAAAATCTAGCGACCGGTAGCTTCCAAGTCATTCTAAATAGGTTCGTTAACATCTTACGAGTAAGAGCTGATTACCCTACCGTCATATAGCCTATCTGAAGAATAAATTTGATGCTGTCTCTATCATGATCAAGTTTTAAAGAAAGACAGCATCAACTTTATTCTTCGGATAGGATCGCCTGGCGTTTGGAAAAGTAGGCCCTAAAAAAGAAAATCAACCATCAACCACAATCCAGAATCAAACCATCATAAAAGTCTCAACAGCAATCAATAACATTACAAGAAGGACCGACGCACCGCATTCGTGCACGCGTGCATTCGATTCACGTAGCGACATGACGCCCAGGAATCCCATCATAACAATAGTACCGTTAGCCCATGAGGGAAGGATAATAAGGAGATGCGAGACGAATTCATTATGCCCACATATACAACTTAGACCACTTGTAGATGTCTGTGTTTTACATTGGACAACGGACCGCCAATAAAAGGACAGCCTTGTAGACTTACAAAATTTTTCACCGGTTCTATGTTAGCTCTAGCTGGCAGTCTACTACCGCGACTCATATTGCACTAGCGATAGCCGGAGTAGGTATAGTCGGAGATGCGGCAAGAGGAAAAGCAGAAGTTATTTATTCGACTGAAAGCATACATACAACTCATATAGTATACAACTTATTTGTCGATTGTCGTATGTTACTTTCTTTGTTTGTTACGGTCTGGTACGAAAAACTTAGTTTCGAGACTTTGGCCGCCAAAGCGTAACTAACTAATATTTAATTATTTTCATCGCCTAATAACGAAACTAGGAAAACTGTTAGTTAAAACCAACATTGTCAATCAATCGGTGTAGACCTGCTTCCACCAATGTAGTATTTTTCACTAGACGACACGACCGTATCGTGGTCGGATCGTCTTGTGGAAGAAGGAGCCATACTATTTAAAACATTTTTGTTTTCAAAAAAGTCGTGGTCGTGTCGTGTTGCCTAGTGAAAAAAAGCCCAATCACCGGTTAACTAACATTTGCTTTTCACCAGTCCCGTCGTACCGATTCTCAATAGTGGTCTGCCCTCGCTTCGCTATTCTGATTAAAAAATTTAATATTTCTCAAATTAAATATCGTTTAGCTTGTACATGTATAAGTAAAACCCTTAGAGAGTTGGTAGGTGGATGAACCTTTAGCCACCTCCAGTTTCCTCTCCCTTTATGTTTAACCACACGGTGACGATCATTATCTGACAAGCATACACATGAAATCTATACAATGAACTTTCTACTCATGTCACGTTCTGACTGTAGGTAGGTTCCTATAGGTATTTACATTGAAAATATGTTTTTTGTTCAACGACATCTTAAAGCGGTAATTTATGGAGGCTAGGCTACTAAAGTCTGAATTTTACTCAAGAGATTTTTTAATAGTTCTGTTTCGTTTCTTGAGTTAGAGAGCCATCATTGCCAAACCTAACCTAGTTAAGGTTAGAAATATCGTTATTCTATCTACATACATATAATCACCCTTTATCCCTTACGGGGTAGGCAGAGTACCACGGGCCGATAGAACCACATGGTGCCACTTATGACCAATTTTGAGGGTATAGTTGAGATGTACAAGTTCGGTTAGTAGTGACAGGTGGTCAGCCCATCGCCTAGCAATGCACTCTCAGAGCAGAATCTATCTAAATTCTTCCAAATTAATTACATAAGGAATACTAGCTATTCGATTCTGATTTATTGTTTTCCAAAAAACTGAACCAGCTCTAAATTGTTAGGTTGATGATGATGATCTCCGAACGTATTTCGGCCAAGGCGACCAATCTCTACGGAGATTGGCCAGGTACGCAGGAGATATTATAGTGCACAAGTGTGTGCGCAAACACAGATGCACTCTCTATTCCGTTACTCTCATAGTCCGATGGGACGGAAAGCCGACACGACCGGAGAGATCAGGCGCAGGGCCAACGGTTTTACGTGCTTTCCGAGGCACGAGCTAAGTGACAATTTTGCAACATTAAAATCTGTACAATCTGCAAAATAAATTCATTGGTACAGGCCCGTGACTGGGATCGAACTTACGCCTCCCGCTTGGAAGGTGCACGTCTTAACCACTGGGCTATCACCGCTATATAGTTTATACTAGTGAAAATACGAAATAAATCTTCAATTACATTCCAAATCAAATCTATCAATAGACAGAAAGTAAGAAATACCAGAAGTACAAACTCTGTTCAACCCCACAATCAAACTTTAGTTCCGGCAGTATCCATAAATCGGTAACCACCAGTAGTCAGCAAATTGCCCCTGCGCCGGTCAAGTGGCCGTGCGTGCGCGTGCGCATCGCCCCGCCTGCGTATTCAGCGCGCGCACGACACACTAACACTTCCGATGTCACTATCTTGCTAATAGCGCTTTCCTGTTGGCAGAAACTGAATCCTGCGCCGGTGGAATGATAATATTAGCACGAATTATCAGTTTTTTAGCGTTTTGGCTACCCTATTTCGGGAACATAAGCGTGTAGTGTATATAGCCGAGAAACAGCTTAAATACTTACCTAAATGGTTTCACCTGTGCCAAATTCATCCATATCTGCTCGAATCGACAGAATTCTGATTCTTTCACACTTTCACATTTGATTACAGGTAAGCTAGGTTATTTATTACATCTGGTTATTTCCCCTTGATAATTTATGAACACAGGGAATCCCAGCGAAGGATATTAAACATATCATTCACATTTCTGGGTGCATGTGAAACACTGAATAGAAAAAAGTCACGGCGAGGTTACTTCCTGGTGCTAGGTGCTAAAATTGACGAATAGTATAAAGCTGGTAATGGAGGTATCAAAGTAGCGAAGCCGCAGGCAGCTAGCCTTTAAAACATGGCCAACTTGATGCACCCCGCAAGCAATCGTGTCGGCAATGAGGCTACTTTCTTCCGCAGCCAACCGCGACCGGGTGACGCAGCAGCCAGCCGATTTAAAGGGGCTAACTTTGCAAAGGTGTAATGCTGATATTCCTAGTCGTAGTTTTTGAGGTCAAAGAGGATGTGGGAGTGAACGATGCAGTTCTTTGCGTAACAAACCCAGCAGTGTACTAATCACCAGTATCACCATGAACTGGAAAGTTATTAGTGAGATTAGATTTTGTAAAAATGCACCCAAGAAACTCTCCAAGCGATGAGACTGTTCTATTTTCTTTTAATTTCACCGAAAACCTTTAAGCGTGAGAGTAAGTAACTATATACAATTATTTCTTAACATAGGGCCGAGAAGTCCAGTAAAGGTTTCCATTGTGAATCTAGTGTACAAGCACTATGTTTGTATCCTATATGACAACTGCATGTCCTGTGTTCGGAAAGGTATTATTATGTGCGTATTATTACATGACCTTATTCCGAACGTATTCAGTATTGTCGAGATGATCACACAATGCGCTTTGACTGTAATGAGCTTACAACTAGACCTGTTATAGGGTTGGCAATGCATTTTTACATCTAATAGAAATTCGACATACCCATTTGTTGCAAAATTGCAAATATTTTATCGATACATTTATATTTGGCAGCTGAAATCGCTAACGGAAATGAACAAACATCCGGTCACAAATGTTACAAAAAGCAAACATTTTTATATCTCCAATAATTCTGTGGGTCCTTTCATAATAACGCATGTTTCCACCATTTCCTCTCCAACCAATTTGACCTAAGCAGGAAACAGCAGTAATTAGCCAATTGAAGCCCTTTGGCAGCCCTGAGCTCACCCGGTGGGCGGCGCTTTTGTCGATGCGAAACGTGAACTCCATCATCAATGACAATACAAGGGAATTGGCTAAAAGTCTTGAGTGTTTAAGATATTGCAGATCTCTCATTCTGCAGACATGGATATGCACTGTAGTACGTTGGTCATTTGGTAAGAGAGCTACTTGTGTGAGAGAGAGAGTTTCATGAAAGGTCTTGAAATGATTGAAAATTAAATTTACCATATGGCTCACTCATAATAATTATATAATTTACCTATATATCTAATTAACAAAAAAACATTCCAAGAAGTTGCTTTCCATCAAGTGAAATAATAGATGCAAAGTTAACACTTTTAGCCCTACATAACCTGAGCCTGTCCAGAAGGCGACGTTTGATAACCTTACATAATTAATAGTAACTATTGATTTCAATGAGCAGCAAGCATTGTAGTGTGGTTCATAAAGAAATTATTGCTAACAATGAAAATATAGAGCAGTTATCGTGGTGTAACAATAACTGTAATTTGCTTATAGTAGCTACTTGGCTTGTTCTTTATGCTGTTGTTTTGAGAAATGAAATAAATAATACTCTAGATCAGGGGCTCCCAAACTTTCATTTTTCATAGACCCCTTTTAATTGTACTATTTCTTTTACAACTTACTGTCTATGATAAAAATTTATGTGTACAAAAAGAATACTAATAAGACTAAGAGTTTAAATATTTCCCAAATAAGCAAGAAATAATGAAGTATTAGCGACACATTAACATCGGCAGATGGTACAGTGAACGTATGAGATGCATGTTTATAACTAGGCAAAAAGTTATGAAAGTATATTAAGTAATAGACACATGTACAGAAGATCCCAAAGGGCACTTTTAGTTTCACAATGTAGGCAATAATATAGGTATATCAATTGTATAGGTAAACATCTAATCGCATTTTAAAATAAATTTAGATAAGTAATACGGTCGGTATTTTAGTATCTGTTACAGATATGATAACCTTGCACTTGGTCACTGTCACTTAATCCAAAAATAACTTCAGATACAAATAATACACCAGATTCATGAAATCAGAACAAGCGATGATCGAGCAATGAATAAAAAGATAAACGGATACATCCACCAGAAACCTCGCGACCCGCAGATAGGTCACGTGAGAAGTATGTTGATACAAAACGAAACAAACATACAGACAGACAGACTCACTATAATCCCTGTCGGGGTGAGCAGAGAATGCATCGGCGCCACCATTTGCAGCTGCTGCAAGTAAAAATGCGGGATCCTAGATGTACATTAGCAATCTTTACAACCCACTGCTGGGAAAAGGGTTTACGTTACTGATGTAATAACTTCATTTAGTTAAAAAACTTGATTGCGTAAAAATTTGACGTTAGACGAATCTAATGATAAATATAGGTACGTCTCAGGCTCAAATACGACAAGCCCTTTAGGTACTAGTAGAGCGTACAAAAGAAGTATACATGCATGCTACTCTAAAAATATAACCCTTCTTCTGGCGCAGTCGGGTAATAATCAGCCATTAGACAAAAGGTATTGATATAAAAGACAACCTAAGCTTTACGCTGCCTTTCCATCACAAATGTGCCATGATACGTTGGTATAGATGCGTGTGATAGCCAATCATATTAATTGGTTCATGATATCAATGCTTGCCTTATTGTACTCGTATCAATGTATTACCTTGTAGAAACTAATATAAACTCCTAAACAGCTGAACCTTGTACTAAAACGACGTCACTAACTTGGTAACATGCTGCTTGCAGGTGTCAACAGTTGTGACCTAGCAGTTGTCACGGATCGATACTAATAACGTGAACTTCTGTTTTGATCGATATATAAAAATTTTAGTACTGCATTTTCAAGGTGAAATGCACCGTTATAGCGAGAATAATTACTTATTATTATTTAGATGAAACTGAACAGTTTGCTTACTAAACCAGCATAGCCTATTAGTTCCAAAACATTTTACAACTTATTTAGAGGTTAGAAATCAGTTCTATAGCCGCATGGTCATGCATGACCGAAGGATTATTCATATTCCCTTATCAGAAATCCTACGCTAAGATGATGCAAAATAAAAAAATCCTAATCATACATTTACACACATGACCGGGGTCACCACATGAAATGGGGTAACCACAACTAAAACATCATTAAAGACATCCTACAATTCCCAATCAAATGGATAAAATATATCTGGATTCATCATGCCACCCAGTTGTTATAAAGTGCCTTTTTAGACCCCTAGTTCCAGTGTCTCCATTTCACCATCAGACAAAACGCTAACATACGCAACAGCGCATATTATTAGCGTATTACACACCAAATGACATGGAAATCAGCGTATCAGCAACATCGGTATGATGCGAGCAGAACAATACAATTTCCACAGTGATTCACCACAAATACAATGATTCTCACGCTCGACGAGGATTTCACCATGGGGACGGGTGTAGGTGATCATGTTGGTATACCTGGAGAGCTTGATGAGGGTATTAGAGACCCGGCGAAAGCCCGTCGCGCTCTCGATAGCATGGTGCATCGCTGAATAAACCTTGACATTCATTCGCGATGCAAATGTATTAGTAAGTGTATATTAATTAAATTAGGCATTAGAACAGAATAGAATATAATAGATTTTTTTGAGATTGCAATTAGACATAAGCAGACAAATAGGGTAGCAAGGGGACTTCCAAATTGGCTTGTTACAGAGACGATGCAATTTATATGTCTAATAAACAACATCTAAATCAAACAGTGAAACGGTAATCAAAAACTTGCCTACTCCGTTCAAATCAACCTACTCTAACAACACCAATTTTCACGAATCTTCTTTAGGTATCACAATCTCTACGACCCTTGAATTTTTCCAATTCTTTGGAAACTATAGAAAATAATCATTTTCATGATAACATCCTTAAATATCTATCTACAACACCGTATCGTCAAGTTACTAGAACTGATAAAATTACGTCAGACAGATAGCATTGAAGTAGGTGATAATTTGAACATTTTAAAAGGAAACCTGTGAAGTTGTAGTACATGGAATGTAACTAGGTATCGATCATTCGTATTAGTAGGCGCTAAGATAAAACTCTTGATACTCGTATAGCAGAATATACATAGAAAGAACGACATATGTCATAAACATAAAATTACCTATCAAATACTCAATTCTTCAACTTAACTAATTAAGAAATCCACGATCAGAATAACGAAGCTATACAATAATAATGATTAACTTTAACCCATTGACTTTAACATGCGAGATTCCAAATCGCAATAACTGATCGACAAAAACGTTACATCAAGCATATTAAGAGATAGAAATTAGATTTGACCAAAATATACCTCAACTTGCAGTCTATAATTTGGATCAAAGATGAGACTGACACAAGTCCATCCCGCAGTCGGATATTGGTAATTAAGGCCAATAAGCACAGACACAGTCAGCGGCCCGAACATACTTCCGGATCACTTCGGCCATTGTCCACGGCAATTACAAAGGTACATACAGACAAAATGACAGACGTGGTTTTGAAACCACGCAGTGCAGCAAACTAAATACATGCAGTGTAGCAAACTAAAGTGGCAGTGTTCAGGTCACATCTATCATAGAACCGATGGACGGTATAGTAAACGGGTTAAATTGGCTGATGATAATCAGTTTGACACAGAATCATAGCATATGATGGATAAGATAGACAAGAGTCACACATCAGCCTATTGCAGTGCAGCGCACTGTTGGACGTAGGCCTCCCGTAGGCTACTGCAATAGGGGGAGATATATTTTTGCGAAGTATCCACGCTGGGCAGGCGGGCTGTGAATGTAAATTCTCTTTTCAAAAGGGATAGATCTTTGCCCAATGCTGTTTTTTTACAGTTAAAGTAGACATATCCATCGAGCGCTGAGTCAGTGTACAGTTCCATTTAAAAAGTGAACGATACGATGACGAATTCGTTACGAAACTCCACTCTAAGCGATGCTTTCACACTAAAACCACGTGTATGCTAACTGCAGCACGGTTTATAGTGGCGTGATAGCAGTAAATGAGCGGAGCTAGTTGCTATTTGCCGGAAGTATTAGCACATCCAATATAAAGTGTCCAAACTCCAAAGCAAACGAAAGATATTGCAAATAGATAACAGTTAAAGATAGTAAACTGTGATATAAGTTTACGTTGAGTCAGCAGTAAGAACAAATGTAGATAATTTAGTTTAACTACAAATTGCCACATTCATTTTAACTATTTGGATTTGGCAATGGCGTTTAATGTCGTGAAACCATTACATTATAGAGATGTCGGGACGGGACACTCGCTTATTACCAGCAAAAACCATAATTTCTCTCAAATCTACAAATAAGGTCTTCCATACTCGTTTCGCTTCAAAATCGTCCAATAACCTAATTGTATGTATATTGGGGAAGGCCTAGGTTAAACATTGGACTTCTGATAGCTGAAAATGATGACCGTCATTTACAGTGTCAAGTAGAATCCATGTTGCATGAAATTCATGATTTAATCCATCCTTATTAACAACAAAATTTTGTGAAGCAACAAACACTAGGTACCTAATTATTGTTAAAAATGTAACGTCTTTGGCGTCTAAAGTACCGGTGTGCTGAAACTTTAATTAAATAATGTTTGCAATAATCCTATGCACGTACGGAGTGAATAACTGTGTGAAAGTGGAACAAACAAAGTTGTATAGTGTAGGTACACACTTGCATTATATAGGTATCCTACATCTACATCAACATATATCGGTATTGAGTTATAGTATGTGGGCAGGGCAGACGTACAAAGATCACCGACATAGCTGAACGGTCCAGCAAGCTGAAGTGGCAATGGGCAGGGCACATACTCGTAGCTCGAAGAACTGATGGCCGATGGAGTCGGAAAGTTCTAGAGTGGATACCACGTATCGGCAAGCGCAGCGTGGGAAGGCCACCCGCGAGGTGGACGGATTACCTGGCCAAGGTTGTGGGCGTCGGTTGGATGCAGGCTGCTTCCGACCGGTCGGAGTGGAGGTTGTTGGGGGAGGCCTATGTCCAACAGTGGATTTATCAGGGCTGTAAATGATGAAAATGATGATGTGGTCAGGGGACGGAGACAGGACTGAAGGTTTTTATCATTCCTCATTAAAATGTAAACATTATATCATTTACATGTATCGTTCTGCTTTATGATCGATCATGCAGTTTTGGCGATCCAATTTCGGGAACAGAGTTGTACCTATGTATGTATATGTTTGCTATCAAAGTCCTGTTTAATGAGTACATATCACGCGGTTTATGTACCGATGGTGTTAAAATATTCTTGCAATGAAATCAACGTTCATGATTATTAACGACGTCTAGTTTAATGTAGCGTCGGTAAATTCTGTCCTGCCATACACCGGAACTGTCTAGCATCATCTAATCTGAACCAGATAACAAAATAAAAGGTTTTTGGAGAAAAACGTAAAATAATATATCAACAATGTTATGGTATGTTGTACAATGGGCAAGGTCGCAGCGCAAGCGCGACGCTACGTCGACACAGGTGCGCCCGCGCATATCGCGGTACAAATCACATGCCTAGGGATAAGCTACGAGTATCAGCCTTTTTTACGATTGTGAAACTGCTGAATTAAAAAAAATCTGTTTTGAAACATTTTGAAGGAAATGAATCAAATCCAGGGTTAGTTAGTTAGCCTACGTCAGTATCCAGTTTTCAACCTTAGCAATATTCTAAACTAGCGCCCGCCCACAACTTGGTCCGCGTTACAGAGGGTATTACACCCGGTCGAAGCCGGGGCGGGTCTCTAGTTATACATATAAATCTTCCTCTTGAATCACTCTATATATTGAAAAAAAAACCGCATCAAAATCCGTTGCATATTTTTTTAAAGATGTAAGCATACATAGGGACAGCCAACGGGAAGCGACTTTGTTTTATAATAAAGCGACATAGGTTTTCACAATATACTATCATAGTAATGTACGGCCACGCAACACGCTACATGATGTCATATGAGCCGTATGAAACATTATTTATTATGAAGGCGGCAATGAATCGGCCAAAAGGCTAATAAGTAATAACAGTTACCAGTGGTTATTATTATATTTACGAAGCCATAGGAAACTGCCGTCGATACGGACATGGTCGACACCATAGATAACAGAAACACAGGAGATGGGCCGCTAAGCGCACTTAGTTTGAGTTCTGATGTAAGCGGCTATAAGCCACACTTACATTGACATCTAAATAATAACACAAATTACACCTTTGATAAATCTCTGACACTCACACATTTAAGGCGGTACTCTCATTGGCGCGCACACATTGCTATCTACTGTGTAAGTACGCGCCTCAGTATAGCAAATACATTCAACAAATTTCACACGTACGCTAGTGATTGACTGTCGATAAATTTGTTATCGAGCACTTGCGTTGTTGCACATCGCGAACAATTTAGGCTTTAGTAGCTGGTCACAATACAATTTTAAACATGTTTTTACTTAGCTTCATCTTAAAATTCAACCTACTTTTTCTACTTCTCGTTGTCCGATTGAGCTTAGATTTTGAGTTGCATCACAGTCACAAAAGTATGAGGTCACAAATAAAAGGTTATTTTTCTTGAAGGGATAAAGAATAAAGTAAATTCGTAGCGGAGTCTTTAATAAATTAGTACGGCATGTAAATGTTCGATGGAAATAAAAAACTATAATAATATGCTTATTGGTAGTCATTTATTATCTACATTTAACAAAATATTCTGAAATATTTAAGACTCGATAACACAAAGTAGGTTATAGTAACTATTTTACAGTTAAATAATATTTTTTTATATTATAATTTAAAAAAATATTTATTAATAAGAAACACAAAAATAAAGAAAGTTGACTTTGCACACATCTACATTAATTTAGGTACTTTGTTACACTAATAATAATAAGTAATTCACCATTGTTTTACATAAACATAATATTTTTTAAACTCTCAAAATTATCTACTTAACATTAGTTATTACTCGTAGGTACTATTCGCGGCAACGTGACGTATCGACAACAAGAAATGACAGGTACAACTCTATGTCAAAGCGCTTAGCAGCGGCCGTGCGCGGGAGCGGCCGATTCAATATGCGCAATTATCATCACTCGGTCAAACTGATTTCAACACCAGGCACGCTACACTTAGCGAGCAATGTATTAGGTTCAATCGTTAGGTTACATATGTCACTCAGTGAAAATTATTTTAACGAAATAAAATGAAAGGGTATAAATGCTAGAAAACAAAATTGTTATTGTACTTACCAATGAAAAGTGACCCCTTCAAGTTTATGGTCACTTCGATTCTTGCACACAACCACTGAACAAGCAGGCATTATAAAAAAACACTCCCGTGTGACGCGTTAGGCAATCAAGTCCCGACTGATTGCGTTTTCGCGATGTTTGCCTATTTTGTTCATAGTTCAATTACACCGCCCACGCCCCCACGGCCACTCTATAGATCTCTGTGGTCGACACAGATATTTATGTAAGTATGTAATTAGAATTACTATCTAGAGCGATACAACCTGATGAGAATTTTAATTCTGCCTTTTTAGATTCAAATCAAATCATTTTATTGCATACTAAGTGTACATAGCAGTTTTAATTGAGTATCAAAGCACTTATAACTTAGTAGCCCTTATGTATGAGGCACCACAACACTTAAAACTAAACTAAACTAGATAAATTCTTACGTTTTTGTAAAAAAATCCACTGATTATTATTATATAGGTGCAGGTGCAAATCGTCCGCGATTTCCAGGTTCTTTTTTACCTGACTGCGCCATAAGGTAAGTATGTACAGCACCGGCCCGAAGTAAATTTTAGAATGGAGCGAGATCCAATTATGGCGCCTCTCCTGTTTGCTCCTAATAATATATACCTATATCTTTACCATTTAGGCGCCCTCTAGGATTTGGCGCCTGGAGCGACTGCTCCGTTCGCCGCATGGGCGGGCCGGCCCTGGGTATGTATATTTCTTTGGCACGCTTGCCGCATTTAGCTTGAGAGGTGTCATTACATTTGTCTTGGTCGTGACAGTGACACTGGGTCAAAATTTTTACGCAGTCTGGTTTTTTTCTTGAAGTTAATAGGTCATTATGCTATCTGCGATCAGTCTCAGTACTATGAGCAGATGTTGGGAAGGTTCTAATTAAATATAATTAGTTAGTTCTCGAAACCTCTTTTTGAATTTGAACTTTAGTTATCTCGATTTGTGAAAGTAATTGAAGTATCACGCTCGGTCCGCTGGATGAGGAATGAAGTTAACTCAATTAGCTTCCCTCGGGGGCAAAGCCGAACTAAGTACCAAATGGTTAATCATCATGAGAATCAACCGTAGGAAGTACTGAATATATGTAGACCTCCCCTATACTAAACAAAGATATGTCCTTGAGGCAGCCAAGGAGATAATAAAGCCCACACTTAACTACGTAGTCAGCACTGACAATTGATAAACGCATGATCGCTTTAGATCTATTCACAGTTTGGTTTTATAGAACCTTCCATCATCTGACATTATCATCGATTTAAGACACTATCTCCCTTGATACTGACGGAGAACAATCGAGTAAAATCGAGGCAATGCTAACGAAATCACAATTCAACCACTTTCAGAGTAATTGCCATGCTATCCTGTGACTATACATTTAGAATGAGAATGCGAATTGGTCATAGAGAAGGGCCAAAAGACCCCATGAAAACCAATTTTGTCATGGAATTGGTTCTGATTTCCGATGGAAATGAACATTGATGGCAATCACGAATAACTACCGATTGACCCTTTGATTTTACGTTACAATTTTATTTGGTTTAAAACAAGTAACCAAAAAACTTTCCTACCATTAGTGTCTATTACCTTGTATATTTATCATTGAGAAACAACGAATAGCACATCAAAGTGTTACATATCGAATCAATTGTCAGCAATAAAGTGTCCCATGATGTAATTGTTTACACGCTACTCATCAATATTAACCTTCGGCAAAGTAATGAAGTCCTCAGCGCAGCGCTAGTGTGTGACTAGTTATATAGCACTGTTTCATTGAAATTGTTTAGTTCCATAAAAAAATCGTGGGACTTCGTTTTTAGGACAAACTACTATAAGGTCCCTCGCGGCACATATACATTATACTAGTTATTTAGCGTTTATTCTTCATTCACAGGTACGTTGTTTGAAGTTGATTCCAATAGTAGGATTAATCAAGCAAACCCTAGTTTGGGACGAAACAAGAGAATACCTAGGCCCACTAGCTTCCTAAACTTTACAACAGTAAACGACGACGTTGTTTGGCCTAAACATGAAGCCCGAAATGACAAGATAGAAGAAAAATTAAGAAAGGTTGGCCATTTCAGACTAGCGAGAACATGATACATACATAATTACAACATATAGATTGATAAGGCCGTGTTCCCAAAATGGGTAGCCAGAGCTGCAGAATCATAAACAATCACCCACTGCCACGTTTAGCATAGCGAGGACAGGTGTGAATGACCAGTGACTAGTTGCTAACGCATCGCTTGAGAGAATGCCCGAGTTCCTTAGTCGACTCTTACGACATGCGAATTAAATGCAGCTGATGTATTCTAGTGAAGCCCCGCATCAGCACAGGACAGACTAGCTAAAAATAGGTGATGATAAGCGTAATAATAGCTAGTCATTGGAGCATTATTATAATAACGTTATTGTTGCAGCTAGTCTAAAAAGGGAAATAAATACAGCTAGACAATTAAGGCATATAAAAAATCGTTTAGCAGTTGTCAATGCCCCAATTCAAGACAAATTCGTTTCCATTCCGCTGATTTCGGTAACGTAACGCAGCCAGCAGACACTTTCACTGTATCTATCTTCTAATTGTTAATGCAACACTCGTTTCCTGTATATAAATCTCACTGTATAGTCTTTCAAACGAAATAAAAAGGTTCATATATGGAAGTCAATACATCCAGCGAGACATTCGACGGTTTCTATATGAGGGTAGAGAAAGGAAGGATGGTTGTCATAAAATATTTGTTGCGTGAGCTTCGCACCCAAGCCACATCACTCTTATACTTCTCAATAGGTTTCAGATAATAAACGATGGTGGTACAAAAATACTCGGAAAATAGTAAAATTTTAATGTATCACCTGGACCTAACACCCTGGGTCAGCCACTTCACATAAAAATAGAACGAAAGGGAATTTGTTAGTCAGTGCCTTTCTCATCCACTCTTTAATTGTAATGGTTTACTCACATTGTTATGTTCTGGCTATTCTATTCTATCTCACGCCAAAATCGGCAATGAGACAGAAGATGCTTGAACACATGTAAAGATGTGTTCTAAATTTTCACTCAATGATATAAAGTAAAGTGTCAGGATCGCAGCAAATGGAGATCCTTGATCTCTGCCTACCCCTTCGGGAAATAGGTGTGATTTTTATGTATGTATGATATAAAGTAAATTTATTATGTATTATTGTGAAGTAGAAATGTTGCACAGTTAAAGGTGCTGTACATTTTTATTGTACATACCTAGTTAGTGTAAAAAATAAATATTCATTTTGAAGCATCACACTTGTAGTGTAAAGCTAATTGGAGTAATTATCTAATATCCATAGTGACAGTACCGTGGTTATCAGTAGATAAGAGTGCTTATTCAGGTCAATATCTTGTGATAAGTCAGATAACACACTAGAGTATCGCTACAGTGCTAGCTAATGCCTACATTCTGAATAACATATAGCCATGACAACGATGACTTAATGGCACTGCATTCATGTGTAGACTATTTTTTTTTTTCATATTTTATCTGTATTATATTGCTTTTTTTTTTATTAAGAAGATTGCATTTTGATTATGTAACTTCTATTAATTTGTCTGCATTGCATTTAATGTACATACTTACTTACCTAGTTTTATTTGCTTTAAAATATTTAAGTACCTAAGGTAAACAGCAAAGTTGAACTTTGCTTTTATTCTGGCTGTACAGATTGACTAAGTAAATATGGTAAATAATATTTTAATTTAGAAATACCCACTTAAAATATTTAAGACTTCAATATCCTTTTTGGTACCTATAATTTGATAGGGACAAGATCTTAGCTTTAAAAAAATGTTGTAAAGACAAGTGACAAAACATGACTTACCCTTGATGAGTGGTTCACTGACAACATGAATCTCCTCCTGGGGGATGATGTCCATGAGTCTTGCGATGTCCGTGGCCAGCATGTTGTCCACTACCTCTAAAAGCTTCGGCTTCAATGGGTGGAACTTAGTAAAGTCATGATTAGCCAGAGATTCCTGCATCTTCTTAATGTCGGGGAAGTCTCCAGGAGAGATTTGCTGTTCCCTCTGTATGCGGTCATATATTTGTGCTAAGTTCTTTATCAGTTCCTTCTTTTTACCATCTTTACCAAACATTGATGGCATCTCTTTCCTCAATTCGCTGACAATGTATGCATGTACTTTAGCTAATCGAGCTCTCTTAATTAAATCATTTAACTTCCTCAGTGCTGCATTTCTGGGCAGACTCTGCATATCCTTAAATAAATCTTGCTCCTCATCCTCAAATAGCCTTCTGTTTACATCATACCTGAGTGGTTTGTCCCAAAATGAGCCAATGTAGACCCGAGCCACTTCAGGTGTCTGTAGTACCTTACCTAATGACCACATGAGAGCACCGTATACCCTCATTAGCTGTTGGTGGTCAATCATGTCTGCTTTATTTAGAACGATGCGTATTTTGTCGTCGTGGCCCCTCAACGCCTCGATACTTCGTCGGAACTCGTCGGAGATATCGAGTTTGTGAGCGTCAAACAGAAGTATGATGCGGTCGACACGCTCCGCGAACCATTCCAGTACACCGGTGAAGTCGTAGCCGCGGTCCACGCGCTGCTTCTCTCCGGACAGGATCCCGGGGGTGTCCACGATGGAGATCCCGCGCAGCACCGGCGAGGCCACCGTGGAGCACTGCAGCCGGTTCAGGAACGCGTTACCGTACTTACTAAGGGGGCGGAACTGTTTCTTTGGGTCTACCACTAGCGCGTTTCCGGGGATTACTCCCTCCTTCTCGTCGTACATTACCGCGATAAATCTGTCCGTCGTCGGCTCGGGACCTATCCGAATGCCTGGGAAATCTCGTTCCAGAAGGTATCTGATGAAAGTAGTCTTTCCTGTGGAGTACTGGCCGACTAGCAGGATCATAGGCTTCGCGTCGAAGTCCGGGTCCTCTAGCTGTGGCGAGTGGAAATCATGGAACTGATAGTGCAATTCTAAAGGCAATAGTTTAGTTTTGTATATCTTTTTTAGACCCTCCACAACATTATCGATACTGTCAGTTTTTTCACCCTCCTTTCTAAGCCAGCTAAACATGATGACGAATATTCTATATATTTTCTAGAATAAAAAACACTGCACGATCACTTCACAAACTAATAAAAATATATATTTGAAGAACTTATAAGAAATTACGTGAGACCATCACAGTCATCGTCTCAAAAAAAAATGAAAACGAACGAATGAATGAAATTAAAATCGAATGAATGAGTATGACGCTGAGGTATGACGTGTGCGTGTATGACAGCTATGACAGTGACATCATTGAGAGTGACATTCATTTTTTTTTATTTATCCCGAAGGAAAGGCAAGGGGAACTAAGCCCATACAGCCATTGTCTATAGTAAATGATTTGTGAATTTATGGGATGATAATGATGATGGTGATGAATGGAAACGTCGGGAAAATCCTCAAGAAAAAGTGTAAAGTTAGCCTAAATGAAAAATGATTGCAGAAACAACTTACATGGGCCCATGAAGAGATCGTATTCCGGCTAAAGTTTACTCAGCTTACCTGCGTATAAAACCATGCACACGCACTAGATTCACATCACAAGTAATCAAAATATAACTTATCTACCAGAAAACATCACTTTACGGACACATGCAAGCCATTTACAAATAATTTTTGATTTTCATAAGAAAATTACACCCGCTCCCTTCCAGCTTTTCCCGCCGAATCCAGAGTAACATTCAGCCAGTGACACTCAGATGAATGATAAACAATCTCACTGCATTCAGAGGCATTCAGCCAGGTATTTGGTATCTGTCATAGAAATGGAGGAGATACCAAATCCCTGGTATCTAGAGATATCAAATCCCTTGTATCTATCAGGGATTTGGTATCTCCCATTTCTATGGTATCTATGCATTGATTTTGTTGTTTATCCTGAAGATCCTGAAGGAAAGGCAAAGAAAACTATGTCCATACATGCCATACATATTTATGACGAGTGATACCTACTGATTATTAATGAAAATGTTGGGAAAATCCTCAAAAAGTAGTGAAAAATTAGTCAAAACAAAAAAAAAGCAAAAATAACACACGACGCCATTAACAAAATCATATTTTGAGTCAAGTTTATGTGAGTACACTAAGTAGTCTGTGGTCAAGTTTTAATCGGATTACCTACCTATAAAACCATGCACGCACCAGGGATTTGGTATCTAATTTCTATGGCACGCTCCATAGAATTAGGATTTTTTTCGCTAAATCTATGGCACGCACACTCACAGAACCTTTGACTCTTTCTACCACAGAACACATTTACTCCTAGCGCACACCACAGTCTACTTAGTGTACTGACGTACGCTACTGGCGCACACTAAAATCACATCACAAGTTAAGTACATAAATATACAACTTACTTATCTACCAGAAATAAAACATCACTTTACGGGTAGGTACATAAAGGTCTAACTAAAATAATTTTCCCACTTCCCCCTAAAGCAAAACAAGTCTGGATGAAATATGATTGATGGCGCTGATTATAAAATATGATTTCATAAAATTAATACCTTCTTTGAAGCACGGTGCGTTGGATATAAAAATAGCTAATTTAAAACTATAATGAATATATGGGCCCTGTTCCTGTGGCCTATTAGCCATGGCCAAGTTTAATGTCAGTAGGCACAGTTAATGCAATTTGCAATATGTATCTATGTTTGGCTGTATGCTTTTTACATGTCCTTTGCCCAATTATACTTTTAAGAACAAGAAGATTTGCAAAGGCGGGCGGACGAAATTGTTATTTTTGTTTATGACTGACTATTATCAAATAAAATAATGACAATATTTCACGACGAAGTAGAAATAGAAGACTTTGAATATGACGAAGATGAGGAGATGTATTACTATCCATGTCCTTGCGGTGACAGGTTCCAAATTAGTAAGGTTAGGTCACATGTTTTGTCAACATCTTAATTATTTAAGAAAATCAAATATTGTATGTATGAATGTACCTAACTGAATATTACATTTTAGGAAGAATTAATGGCTGGTGAAGAGGTTGCAACATGTCCCAGTTGTTCATTAGTTGTTAAAGTTATTTATGATTTAGTAAGTACATACTAATGTTATTACAATCTAATTAGAAATTGTGAGTACATAACTTAATCGTCGTCGTCAGCCTATTGCAGTCCACTGCTGGACGTAGGCCTCCCTTAGTGTACGCCACATGGCTCAATCTCCCGTTTTTGCCATCCAGTCATTACTAGCCGTCCTCTTTCCGGGGTAGTATGGCGGCCTTTTCTAGTTGCCGTCATTGGGGGTTTTTGCCCAGTCATCACGTTGGGCAGGCGGGTTGGTGAACGCAGTGTGATTTTCGCTGCTGCAAACCTCCCGGAACCCTTAAACACCTCGGACAATACCCACGGGCAGGTATGGGTGGTACAAACTCTGCCGGCACCGTGCACATACGGCTGTGTTCCTGAAACGAGGTAGGACTACTGGATTATAAAAGGGATCCCATATGCACATTTAGCAAAGTGGAGACAGATGTTAATAATCAAACCTTATCTTTATCTGTTCTTAGCCTGATATTAAGGTTTTATGGCAAAATTTGGATTAAGTTTCTTACTCCAAGACACCAGAACCAAATTCCTGCTCAATTGGTATATTTTACATCAAACAAGACATCTTTTTAGAAAAGTAATTTTATGTTTTACTCATTTCAGGAAAAATTTCAAGCAGAATCAGAAGAGGTGGTCAAAGAAGATGGAGATAAGGAAACTGTGAAAGTGTAACCAAATTATTACTTCAATGGTGAAGTTGAAATAGACCAATGGATTTGCTTCCAACCTATACTTGGTTGAGGTTAGCATTGAAGCTAATGCTGAGAGCCATGTCAATGGGACAGATGCAACATGCTTGTTCAGGAATGCTGTGATCATATTTTGTGATAAATTGTATAAAATAAATTTGATTTATTATAATTTAGCCTCTGCTTATCATTGATCAAAATGTTCTAATATGGGATAGATGTTCAATAAAAATGCTATAGTTATTACAAGTGCTATTATAATCCATGATTCATTAGAAAACTTGATAAACACTTTGAATAATCTAAATTAATAGCTATAACTCACATATTACAACTAAAACTGACTAGATATCTGAGACCTGCTCTATGAGATATTGTTTCTAGAAGTTAAATTGGCAATTTAGTCTAATGTTTATCTTGATATACTGCTAAAAGGCTGTTGGAAACTCATTTTTCCTCCAGATTTCAAGTTATCTTCTATGGTTTGTAGGAAGCTATAATATGTATGTATAACTTACATATTAATATAGTTTAAAGCAATATGGGCTTTTCTGTAAAATAATAAAAAATATAATAGTATGGCAGTATGATTTTAGTTTGATCTACAATCATTCAGGCCTTTCTTAATCCAAATTATCACTGTCCAAGTACATTAGAACCCTTGCCCATTCAAGGATTTTCTATCTTGTATCATACATTTACATAGTAGGTAAGTATAGTAGTCAAAATGTGTTAAATACACAAACTGTTTATATCAGAATATAATTTACAATTTCATTCATATGTAAAGTGGAGATAATGAGAAAAGGACATAATGCCCTTGGTTAATATCATGAAGGAATTTCTTATAAAGAAATAAGTACAGCCATACTTGTTATCGTGGAATGAATGGAAGAAAATAATTTCAAATGGCAGGCTAAATCAGACCTCTAAACTTATTTAACATTAGTTGACATTGCTATTTGATCTCGGACAAAGTTTTCATTGAACTACAATTATGTAAATGTACAATGTATGCTAAACAGTTAACCATGTAACTATATAATTTTAATTAAGTAATTGCAAAGGAATATAAACATTGTTTAAGCTAATTATAGACTAAATTTGACAGAAGATCCATACCTGTCACTGTCAAATGTCAATTTTAAACAATGTCTAACTTTAGACGTGGTTTTGAAATGTTGATTAATATACATAGTTCTATACATGTAATTTGGTTGGATAAGTAAAACCTAAAATATTCTTTATTGTGGGTACCTACAAAAAAGCAAGTATGTCTAAGTAATTAGGGTATATGCAGATTACACTCATCACACCAATCACAGGTTTAATATTGTCACGATGTCTGTCAATATGACAACAAAACAAACACAAATCATAATACAGTAGTAGTAGGCCCACACAGGCATGGTTAAGTAAGAAACGTTTTATTACACGTCATAATATCTATGTGCCGATATATGCCGTCAGATAGCCTTTTAGTTGATGCTGTCTTTCTGTAAAACTTGATCATTATAGAGACAGCATCAACTCTTTTCTCCAAATAGGTTATCTGACGTTTGGGAAAATCAGCTCTAAAAGAAATAAATGAATTAAGAAAATAATTTTGAGATCCATAAATTTCAATAAACTACTACAAGTTTTTATAAAGTCTATAATAGTGTAGGCTTAGGGTATAGAATTAGGGCTATAATAATAAATATATTTACCTACATAAAATTTGGTCTAAAAATAAATTTAGCTATATGTAAATAGAAAACAGAAACATAGCAAGCATTGAATATAATTTGTTTACGGCCACTTCCACCAACTTTCTGAATCTTGGTTAGTCCTAGCATAGTAAAATTACCATGTTGTTTTTTGACATAAAGTAGGAAAGACAGTATCTTTAGGTAGTTGGTGTAAATGGGTCTTAAAGTGCAATATAGCCACACAAACAAAACATTATACCTACATGTAGATACTTAAAACTAAGATATTGGATAGTGAAGAATGTTTTGAAAATAATAAAGCCATCCATTTATCTTATGTACCATGAGTCTATGACTTGACAATTAGGTACCTATTTTTACAGATGTAGACTATTTAATACTGAATAGGACTTGCATCTAGTCCTTAAGGGATAGATAGTCTTGGATATTTTGTTATCCCTGATCAGTTCACGTCACAAGACGATATGTTTGCTAATTGAGAGTAACAAATTATCTAAGATTAAGACAGGTAATAAGCCGGCTTTATATTAAGAATACTTATGTATTTTTTACTCACTTTTGCTAGCTCATATAGTTTATGATGCCATTAGTTTAAAGTAATACTTAATATAATTTATTGTTATTAAACAGTCATTATGTAATATAATTATACAATCTGTCAGAGCATGAGATCTTAAATTTAATATATAGTACAAAACAAGGATAATCATTTTCTCATATAAATACGAGTAGGTTGTGTAATTAAAATTTTGGGTAGATTCTTTACTACATTCGTGACTGCCTACTACAGATGTAATAAGTACTGAAAAATGCAATATCATACATTATTGTAATTAATTTAAATCCTCGCTTAAACTCACACCAACTACTTAATCCAGGATTAAGTTGTCTTTTTATTCAAGCATACATATTATTTAACTTATTTTTTAGAACAGTTATTTATAAAAGACAAAATGTAGAGCATAGTAATTAGAGTTATTTTTTTTTATATTCACATACTTCACAACACATTAACTTAGTCCCACATTAAGATCCATAAGGTCTTGTGTCGTGGGTACTAAGCAACGGTATATAAATACATAGATAAGTATAGAAACATCCATGACTCGGAAACAAACATCAATATTCATCATATCAATGTTTGCACCTAGCGGGATTCGAACCCAGGACCTATGGCGCTGCAGGCAGGGCCACTGCCTACTACACCAATCGGCCGTCAAAGTCAAAGAGTTATACAAATAATCCCGGATTCAGGCACTTGGTGTAAGTGACCCTTAGTAGTTAAGTAGTTCTACCTACTTAAGTAACAATCCAAAACATTTTTAATAAGTAATTTTAACCTCAAATTGTGCGAGTGTCCTAGCAATAAATATTAGCGCCATTTTTTATACAGCAATCATTGCTAGAGTGCATTTCACCAAATAGTTCCTTTGGAATGGAACTAGTTATTATGTGTATGACTACATTTATCTGTGTCACTGCATACAAAAAATTAATACACAAGAATTATTCAATGAAATCAACTAAACCTTTAACTCCATGTCATTTGTAATTTATTTATTAATCAATATCATACATTTGATACAGATCTTTGCAACGAGTTACATCTTAACCATTGTCAGAAATGCTGATACACTATCTGGTAGTTTTAAGTCTGCCTTTCCCATGGAGAAGAAAGGAAAGGAAGAGGAGTAGCGGCTAAGTATATTTTCATACAAAAATAGTGTGCCGCGGAGCGGGGGGGGGGAAGTATGGGACGAGGGGAGCATTGAACACTGTAGCCCTGCCCATTTACATAGAAACCACCTTGTAGTGACTAGTCAAACTACTTGCTCATTATCAATATGGTTCAAGATTGTTTTACTAGTGCAATTACTCATCACTAGATAGCAATATTATACTACGTTTTAGTATTGCTATCTAGTGATGAGTACCCTGATAAAAGCGCTAGTGTCTTTATAATTTTAATACGGTTACATATCGGAGCACAAGCGTGTGGTTACAGCTACTGCGTTACACTGACGCTGAAGCTCAGCCCCTATCATGACGTCATGCCCTCACGATTGCCACACGACTCACTTCATAGTCCCATCTCCTCTTTTATACCTTCTCCATGACCTTTCCACAATGCTACATTACTATGGATGTGTTTGATATCCACCCAATCTTTATTAACATCATGTACATGTAGGGGTGAAAAGGGAAGCGCTTATGGCCCCACAGGGCCACTAGTTATTGTTTGGCCCATGTATATATTCCAATCAGTCTAGATAGAAACTTCGATATTGCGTTCTGGGATAGGTGGCTCCGCTACATACTAATGAATATAATCGGTGGACATCACACGATAGATGGAAAGGCAGCTTAAACCCCATAAGGTGTAAACCCGCCTAAAGCACTTAATTACAATAATATTACTTATTATTGTAATTAAGTGCTTTAGGCGGGTTTACACCTTATTCACCATTATAGTCGACAAAACAGAAAACTTTTTACACAAAAAAAGAAATCTTACGTGTTATTTGCAGGGGGCAAAGCGGCAGGGGCCCCGGTCTGTGGGGCAGTCGCGGTGGCAGGGGCCCCGGAGGCATTGCCGGGGGGCCCCGGGGTGGTGTTTGGGGGCCCCGGTGTCACGATTGGGGCCCTCTGCGGTAGATTGAGATGTCTGACGGCAGCTTCAAGCGCTACATTGTTTCCGCTGAAGTAGGCCGCTATTGCGTTGTGGAATAACAGCAGTTGTTTGTTCATCACTTTTATCTGAGGGAAGGAAATGTATTGTTCAATGAAAGATGAATTTGTAATTTGTAGCATGATGATCTCCGACCGTTGTTCGGCCAAGGCAACCAATCTCTACGGAGATTGGTCAGGTACGCAGGAGATATTATAGTGCACAAGTGTGTGCGCAAACACAGATGCACTCAAGTCGACACGACCGGAGAGAGATCAGGCGCAGGACCAAAAGTTTTACGTGCTTTTGCATGACGTTGCTAAGTGACAATTTTACAACATTAAAATATGTACATGAAATAAATTCATTGATACAGGCCCGTGACTGGGATCGAACTTACGCCTCCCGCTTGGAAGGTGCGTGTCTTAACCACTGGGCTATCACCGCTTTTGTTATGTAGTATACCCTTATGGTTAAGAAAAAAGCTATTTATTATAGTTCGGAACTGCGGAAGAGTGGATTAAGGAAGTCGGGCATTCTTTCATGCAACAGCTGGCAACTTGCCCCCGATCATTAACACTTGTCCCCGCTATGCTAAACGTGGCTGTGGGATGTTCTTTACGACCCTGCAGTTCTGAATACCTTATTTTTGGAATACAGCCGTGTCTATGAAAACACGTTCCAAATTTTTTTTAACGAAAAGGGTATGGTTAAGCGAAAATAGTTAAAAGGGGGGTGCAAAGTTAGTATGAAAGTTCAATGATTTTCAAAGTTATTTCAATAGAATGTTATATTTTTACACTCCTTCCACGCAATAAGCGACATCCATGCGAGCCGAGCCGCGGGCAGCATCTATATCAGATATGACTCCTAATATCTAATATTGTGCCAGCGCGAAGCCGGGGCGGGTTGCTATATAGCCTGTAACGTTTCTCGATAAATGGGCTATCTAACACTGAAAGAATTTTTCAAATCGGACCAGCAGTTCCTGAAGTAAACGAACTCCTCAGCTTTATAATATGAATCGTACTAGTATCCCCTGCCTGTACTCGTACCCACCCGGTTGTCCCTCAGCAGATGCAGTTTGACCGCGCAGTCGTCGCGCAGCCGGCGGTACTTGTCCCTCAGCCTCGCCGTCTCCTCCTCCGCGCGCGCGGTGCTGCTGGCCGCGCCGGCACTCACACTCGCACTGACCGCTTCGAGTTCGCTGCGGTAAGCGTCGTACTCCACTCTGGGGTGGGGGGTTTCATGATAGTCTTGTTATTTAATGCACTGGCGGCTCGTCGTGAGGAGCGCTGGTGCAGTGCACTCCCACCCGCGAAGATTACACAGGCAATGTATATTTCTCTATACAGGTGTTTTTTCGCTGCCACCCTTAACGAAGGGTACGTTCTCTATACATCAAATGAAGTAAGTTTATGCCAAAAAAAATGCTGGAAAACGATGTAAATTTTTTTGAAAAAAAAAAAATTATTACTTGATCGGGCGAAATTTATAGTGTCCAGTGTTTATGCAAGTTTTTTCATAGACAGATATTAATTATTTCTCTTAAAAAAATCTTGCTACGTGCGACTATGTGCATTTATGCAGAAAAACACAGTCTATTTACTCAACTTTGGACCGTAATATCTTGGGAACCAGACACTTCCCAGATATGCTTCCATGGAGAAAAATGATTGTAATGATTAGGAGATTCCGTAGTTTTCGGGAACGTTGACGACCAAAAATCATCCTGTATTTATAATTATCTTTCAATTCTACTATGTTTATACAATAGTGTCTACGCGTTCATCTCAAGTAAGTTGTAATCTTATGTATCAAATGGAGCGCTAGCAATCGCGCTCCAAAAAAACGAAATTTGGTACGATTTCTAGTACTGTATTCAATGAGTGCGAAAGAGACGTACCGACATAGGCCGGCGCGTGAAACAGAAGATTTCGTATGAAAAATTAGCCTTATCTGGAACGTCGCTCACATTAAGCGGCCACTAGATGTCGCTTAGTCTGAGTTAGAACAAGATATGGTCGTCTTTAATGTGTTATATTAGGTCATCTGAAGTTTAATAAGAGTGAGGTTGCACTTGTATCATTTCATTCGTTAAGGGAGTGAACACGCACGGCGTTTCCAAACTGTAATTTTGCATGCGCTCATATTAGAAAAAATGTGAACCCTAAAATCTAAAAATATCAGGAGCCGCCCCTGATTTAAGGTGATATGTAATTCAAGGTGTGTGTGTTATGTTGAATTTATTATTAGGTGGGTACCTATCTTACTATACAAGGTGTTATGTAGGGTGTACTATACAATGTACCTACATGTAGATTGGGATAAGTGTACACTAAAATGATTGTGTTATGTAAGTTAAACAATACAAGATGGTTAGCTCATGTTCAATACTGCACAGCGATGCACTGACTTGGTGGTGGCCTCGCAGTGCACTGACCTCGTACCGACCTGGTGGCCTCGTACTTCCCTATCGGCCTCGTACTCCCCCATCAGCCTCGTACTCGTACCGACCTGGTGGCCTCGTACTTCCCTATCGGCCTCGTACTCCATCAGCCTCGTACTCGTACCGACCTGGTGGCCTCGTACTTCCCTATCGGCCTCGTACTCCATCAGCCTCGTACTCGTACCGACCTGGTGGCCTCGTACTTCCCTATCGGCCTCGTACTCCATCAGCCTCGTACTCGTACCGACCTGGTGGCCTCGTACTTCCCTATCGGCCTCGTACTCCATCAGCCTCGTACTCGTACCGACCTGGTGGCCTCGTACTTCCCTATCGGCCTCGTACTCCATCAGCCTCGTACTCGTACCGACCTGGCGGCCTCGTACTGCCTCGCGGTGAGCAGCGTGTCCTCGATGCTACGTTCTGCGAGCGTGTGCAGTGCGCTGTTGAAGAACGTCAGAGCTCCGACCAACACTTCTCCATTACGGGTTAGTGCGCGTTGTGTGTCTGCGTTGTAGAGGAACCTGCAATGCAGATTACATTATAGTTAGGTACTACGTTACAGATACAGTCTCAAATAAAAAACCGATTGATGGCGTTACAGCAATGTCATGCATATAATGATGATAGCAATATACAATAATATTAAGTTGACAAAAACGGTATATCTTTATAAGTATGTATGACTAGTTACGTCATCGAGAAACGCATTATAGTTATTAATCGTGGCCGCCATTAAAAACTATGTACAGCTTTATTAGGTGTGGCAACCCTACTTGTAGTGTTCAGGCCATCGGAAAATATACTGTGTGGTATACTTTTCGTTTAAGAATGCTCTTTGATCTGAAGATCCGGCCAAAATAATCGCCTATTCCTACTCGCAGCGCGGCGGACAGTCCTACTCACTGTGCTCGCAGCGCGGCGGACAGTACTCACTGTGCTCGCAGCGCGGCGGACAGTACTCACTGTGCTCGCAGCGCGGCGGACAGTACTCACTGTGCTCGCAGCGCGGCGGACAGTACTCACTGTGCTCGCAGCGCGGCGGACAGTACTCACTGTGCTCGCAGCGCGGCGGACAGTACTCACTGTGCTCGCAGCGCGGCGGACAGTACTCACTGTGCTCGCAGCGCGGCGGACAGTACTCACTGTGCTCGCAGCGCGGCGGACAGTACTCACTGTGCTCGCAGCGCGGCGGACAGTACTCACTGTGCTCGCAGCGCGGCGGACAGTACTCACTGTGCTCGCAGCGCGGCGGACAGTACTCACTGTGCTCGCAGCGCGGCGGACAGTACTCACTGTGCTCGCAGCGCGGCGGACAGTACTCACTGTGCTCGCAGCGCGGCGGACAGTACTCACTGTGCTCGCAGCGCGGCGGACAGTACTCACTGTGCTCGCAGCGCGGCGGACAGTACTCACTGTGCTCGCAGCGCGGCGGACAGTACTCACTGTGCTCGCAGCGCGGCGGACAGTACTCACTGTGCTCGCAGCGCGGCGGACAGTACTCACTGTGCTCGCAGCGCGGCGGACAGTACTCACTGTGCTCGCAGCGCGGCGGACAGTACTCACTGTGCTCGCAGCGCGGCGGACAGTACTCACTGTGCTCGCAGCGCGGCGGACAGTACTCACTGTGCTCGCAGCGCGGCGGACAGTACTCACTGTGCTCGCAGCGCGGCGGACAGTACTCACTGTGCTCGCAGCGCGGCGGACAGTACTCACTGTGCTCGCAGCGCGGCGGACAGTACTCACTGTGCTCGCAGCGCGGCGGACAGTACTCACTGTGCTCGCAGCGCGGCGGACAGTACTCACTGTGCTCGCAGCGCGGCGGACAGTACTCACTGTGCTCGCAGCGCGGCGGACAGTACTCACTGTGCTCGCAGCGCGGCGGACAGTACTCACTGTGCTCGCAGCGCGGCGGACAGTACTCACTGTGCTCGCAGCGCGGCGGACAGTACTCACTGTGCTCGCAGCGCGGCGGACAGTACTCACTGTGCTCGCAGCGCGGCGGACAGTACTCACTGTGCTCGCAGCGCGGCGGACAGTACTCACTGTGCTCGCAGCGCGGCGGACAGTACTCACTGTGCTCGCAGCGCGGCGGACAGTACTCACTGTGCTCGCAGCGCGGCGGACAGTACTCACTGTGCTCGCAGCGCGGCGGACAGTACTCACTGTGCTCGCAGCGCGGCGGACAGTACTCACTGTGCTCGCAGCGCGGCGGACAGTACTCACTGTGCTCGCAGCGCGGCGGACAGTACTCACTGTGCTCGCAGCGCGGCGGACAGTACTCACTGTGCTCGCAGCGCGGCGGACAGTACTCACTGTGCTCGCAGCGCGGCGGACAGTACTCACTGTGCTCGCAGCGCGGCGGACAGTACTCACTGTGCTCGCAGCGCGGCGGACAGTACTCACTGTGCTCGCAGCGCGGCGGACAGTACTCACTGTGCTCGCAGCGCGGCGGACAGTACTCACTGTGCTCGCAGCGCGGCGGACAGTACTCACTGTGCTCGCAGCGCGGCGGACAGTACTCACTGTGCTCGCAGCGCGGGCTCCCGGTGCGCCAGCTCGCTGAAGGCGTCGGCGAGCTGGCGCTGCGAGGCGGCGGCGGCGGCGAGCTGTGTCGCGAGCGCGGTGGTTAGGCGCAGTACGCCGCGGTATCGACGCTGCGTGTCGCGTGCGCCCGCTATCTCATTCTCCAACTCTGGACGAGGAGAACAAACTAATGCTCAGCACACATATCTGTATTAATAAAGGTTAGTTCCCGAAAAGGGGTAGCCAGAAAACGGCAGGATCACTAAAGGGATCCTAGGGTCGCGCATCTGAGCTGTCCTGTCCCATTCTCCATTTCTAGGTGAATGAAACAAGCTAATGTTTAACCACACATACGTTATACATGCGACTGTCCAAAAAGGGATAACCAAAAAACTGCAGGATCATTAAATACACGCAGCTGTGAACCCAATACCAGAACTGTCACACGGCTGAGCTGTCTCATTCTCCAACTCTAGATGAGGGAAACAAACAAATCAAGGCAATTCACACATATACACATAACTATGTACCAAAACTAAGAGAATCAGTGTTGTTTTACAAATTATTTTTGTATTGTTCACATAATTTTGTAAGAAATTACAATAAATCAATGTAATTAGTTAAATGCATTACCTGTATCTACAGTACGTGCACTTTTCCCCAGTTTTTCATAAAGCAGCTGCTTTGTACACTTGTATGTGGAGAGTCCCCAACTGCGGAGGGACTCCAACTTGGATGGACCGGTGCGCAGCACTGTGCCCGGTGTTGCACGGCCATTCTGTGTCGCTTCTGATGCTGAGGGCAATGTTAATTACTTTTACTCACACTAGTATGCATGTTCCAGTTTCAAAACAATTTAGTTTTTACTGTTAGGACTTAGGACACAGATTGTTTGATTTGATTGATTGATTGAACAGAAGAAGTATTTACACTGTATGGTAGTATGATTAACATACTTGTAACAGCTGTATTCCTAAGATGGGGTGGGCAGAACTATAGACGGCTACATTTGATATAGCAGGGTCAGGATGTAAGATATCGGTGACTAGTTGCGAGAACGCACCTGAGTTCCTTAGTGGACGTATTTGTACTTTAATTAACAGTGAATTATTCACACTTAAGTAGCAAAAGAAGTACATACCGTAGGTCGGTGGAAACGGCATAGAACGAGACGTCGGAAACTTGGCTTCAGTGCCAGAGGTTATCGAGTCGCTAGACTCGCGTATGGGTGGAGTATCTTTGAGCATTTCGTGAATACTTCGCTCCGATTGCCTGTCGGAAGTAGACATCATTTTTTAGTGATTACAAAGGAATATGAAACTGTTTTGTATAACAAACGTATTGCTAATCGAACTGCAAAGGAAATTGGCCGTTCAGCCGTGTATTTTTAACTTATTATCGTTATAATAAGTTGCGTTAGTCATCAACCTAATTGAAATCTGACATACCACTTGGACATCTTGCCGGTGCAACCTAAATATTGAATTACAAGTTACTATAAAAGTATCCTAAGTATGTACACTTAATTAGATTTCGTTTCAACTATCGCACACAAATAACATTTTATTAAAAGAAAATCTCCAACGAAAAATTATTATTTGACCAAGCAAAGCAAATCGACATCTCCAAAATGTCAATAAAAGTTTTTTTTTAATCAAAGTATTCAAAATTCCATTAGTCCAAAGTATGTGATAGACGTGAGACAAATATATTGAAAACGTATGCAGTTAGAGAGAGAGAGACTGTGTAATATTGATATTTTCCTACTACGTATGAATGAATAAAGTGGAACTGCGATCCGTTTCAAGCATATCATTTAATCCGTTTTATCTTTTTTAAGCTTTTAAAACATGGTGTCTAAATCTGGGTTTCTTTTCAGAATATTAATATAGGCAGGTTTCTTTGAACTCTCAACTTGCTCCTTTAACTTTGCCTCCTTCCAAATCATGCTTAACTTACCTTCTACCTTTTTCATTTCATAGTAAAATCTTCTCCCTCCCCGGCTACATAGCCAGCCTTTGACCCTTTGTAACATTATGTAAGTATCTACATTGATTCCACATAGGACAAAATCATTCTTAGTATTCTTTATTGTACACATAAATTTTTATCATAGACAGTAAGTCTTTGTCGATATTGGTCTCCGCCGTCGCCATCATTAGACTTTAACCACAGCATTAGGTCTGTACCTAAAACTAGACAAGATAGGTAGGTACTTACCTACCAACCTACCTACTTATGCCTTATGGCTGCACCCTGCCTACTCATCATCATTGACCTACCTACCGCCAACATTCTCCTTTTGGCCAAAACACCTGCTGATTACGGTAGGTACCTACTTATCTATGTTGGACTGACTGAGGCTCTCTTCTTCTCTCCTATTCCTTACCTACATGGTGTTCCTAACCGTTTTTCGGCGGTCACGACAGCCAAACTCACGGAACATTAGCCATCTTCGCAGGATATTAAAAGCAATTAGCTGGTTACCGCGACTTCGTCCGCGTGGACTAAATAATGTTCGGAAATCGTTGATAGAGGAAAACAAAAAACTACTAGTATGTAGGTACTATCTAAATATACACAATTACTAAGTCTAATTAGATAGGATCTGTGGGACGAATGTGCGTGCGCAATGGGTTAGGTTAGTGCCTACATTTAGATTAGGACGCAAATAAAAACTTTCTTATTAGGATCTTTTATAATAATATATTAAATTACACTATAGGTAGGTACATAGCAGGTAACTAATAATGTAGGTACCTACCCACTATGTAGGTAGGTAGGTAGGTAGGTAACCTACCTGTGAATGTAAATCATATAATGATATTACCTATAGGTACACAAGCCGTAACGTATCCTACTACTTATGTTATAGTAAATAACTAGTGGACGCCCGCGACTCCATTCCTGTGTTTTAAAATTTTAAGTAGGTAGATACTTTATTTACAGTATTTTTTTACAAACTTAGAATTTTGTTGTTACTATACTTAATAAAAATCATAAAAAACACGCTTCTAGCTTCAAAACTAACGTAACTTCCATGTAAACTTTTATCCCTTACAGCCTTTTTTTCTCACATTAAAACAGCCTCTAGACTATTCGTATCTCTGTAAAAAATCATCTAATTCAGTTCAGTAATTTTGTCGTAAAAACGCGTCAGACAGACAGAGTTACTTTAGAGACGCATTTATAATGCCTATGAAAGTCACAGATTGATAAAATTTTGTGAGACTAACGTCCTACAAATACAACTGAACAGATTTTCATAAAACTGGTCAGCTTTGCTGTTATAATAGTAAGTAGGTACATCTGGGACACATGCCCTGCAAGTGTAATGAAAATCTGTATTTTAATAGTTGATTCAGGGCTAGATTTAGGGGAGACCAACGGGGGCTGTAGCCTCAGGGTTTCCACAAAAGAGAGGCCCCACAATCCAAGCTTCTGAAAAAAACCTAATTCAGATTTGGGGCCACTTTGCTGCCCCGAGGTTCTCCAAACCTTTAAATCCGGCACTGATAGATATGAGTGTAGCTTTAGTGACTTAGCGTCCGTTTCTTGAAGGCTGTTCAACGTTGATGCACAAATAGTTTCACCACTTTGATGAGTGTTTGAAAAATTAGGTTTTATGATGGGTAAGTATTCTTATATTTGCACTTGCTGAATAAAAATAAAATTATATTACAATACTAAAAATATATGCCGCTGGGATTAACGTAGCTGTAGGTAATTAAATTACTTACCTCACTTTATACCCAAGTTTACAAAAATATAGGTACAAAATATTATAAAATGTCTTGAGATTCATTCAAGATGACTAAAGTTTATCTAACTTATTTATTTATTTTCCTCATTATTATTTATTATCGGATATCTACAATTACTTGGGTATTATAGAAAAATACATACAAATACATTACCTACCTACATATTTTATGGATAAATAAGCGACGCTGTCATATTTATTTTAAATCTAGGTACAAAGTGAATAAGATAGATGAAAGGATAAAATTACCTACCATGTTCTTAGATAACTAATATTTTTTATATAATATATTCTACTTAGACTATACTTAATAGATATCTAATTATAAATTAAATTGTATTAGACGTTACAATTCGGAAGTTCAAACATTCACTATGGGTGCGCCCACCACCGGACCCTACACCCTCCACTGACCCTCGGATCTGATAACTCATAACTGCGAAAACAGGCACTTGCACTAACTACAATCAGTCACATCCGAGGGTCAGTGGAGGGTGTAGGGCCCGATGGTGGGCGCACCCATAGTGAAGATATCTAATTCTAATTGGTAACTAAAAATCTTCGGTTATCATGTCAACAGGTATTACCTACACAAATATTTAGCTTAGATAGGTACATGAATTTACAATATTATAGGTACCTACACAGTTTTATAGCATAATATTTATTGTACTTACATAATTAACAAATTATTGTTATACTAATGAGTTAAACTCATTATGAAAGCCTAGGATTTCATTAGACATTGTTAAATCTACTTAGGTACCTATGTGTTCCAAAACATTTATCAGCTAGCTAAGTGAGAAAACATCGATTTTGAATCCATTTTAAAAACATAATCGTAGGTACATACAGATCATAAAGCGAAGGAAAGAAACCTAATATTTCATCTATTTTATGGCACTGCGGTCTAGAGTGATATTTAGCTTTCAAAATACAATAATCATGCTTAAAGAATTCGTGATTAACCTACAGGTCTGCTGGAAAAGCCTCTAATTGACTCACACATTCATTTCTCAACAGTGTCGACGTCGTAGTACCTTGGTGTAACAGTGATATTCGTAGCCCAATTGCTAAGACATGTGGCTTTCATTCGGAAGGTGTAGGTATGATCCAAATCACGGTCTTATATACCCTGTCCTTCATATAAAGATTTTAATTTTAGTATACTAAAATTGACAATTAGCTATACCCGAGGATAGTTGGCGTCAGGCAGGCAGCCAGCTGTAAAGCAAGCGTCAATTTCTTGGCAATATGAGTTTCGAAACCATATTGCGCCGACGACGCCATAATATAGGTAATAAGGGTAGAAAGATGATGATGAACAGTCGAATAATGAATCGAATAATTTCAACATACAGATTTCTGACTACAATTCTATATAAGTACTTAATACTCTAGCTAGCAGAGACCTTTTAATAACTAGCGAAATATACAAGGTAGGTACCTATAGAGTCCAGTCTACTTTAGATGATGGCAACTTACACAGAGATACTACCTAGTTACGATAGTAAACTTCCAATTTTGTATTATACTCGTAAGTACTGTACAACATGCATTCTCATCTTCATATGGGTAATTCGCATTTTCTGTGTTCTTAGTTACAATTTAGCTTACAATTTCGTACATACTACCATGCAGTAGGCCGTAGATTAAAATAGAGGGATTTCACTTATTTCTTTGTGAACCATCCAGTTCATCGTTCGGGTTTCTCGTCTCGAGTCATCATTCATCATATTTCGGATATTGGAAAAAACCATCTGTTTCTAGGGTTCCGTACCAAAGGGTAAAAACGGGACTCTATTACTAAGTTACACATATTGTTTTACACGCATTGTCCTATAAAACAACTTAGTAAGGAGGCGCAGGTAATACAAGTATGGCGCGTGGGTTCGTTCGTCAGGCGGAGAGGCGGACTAGCGGTGCGTTTCCGGTGGGATCAGTTTGTATGGGATCAGTTTTGACCCCCGGGGCGGTTATGCCCCGCAGGGGTTTCATTTCTGCGCCGGAGCTGTCAGTCACTAACACCGTGTCAGGGCAGCAGGTTTTTGTGGACTCTGATGATGTCTTGTGCTTCTGGAAGTAGAGATAAAGATGGTTAGTAAAGACTACTATACCATGAACTATAATCTTGCGGTCTTCAAGTCGAGAGTGAACCGGTTTCTTTTAGGCAAGCGCGCTCCATCTTAGACTGCAACGGTGCTTACCATTAGGTGTGTTGTAGTCAAGCGTAAGCCTATTTATTATAAAAAAAGACGTAGGAAGGTAATCTACGTGCTAAAGTACATACACCGCTATTCTAAGAAAGTACAGGGTTATTAATGCTAAAACTTTGCAATTACTTCTCATTTCGCACTTGCACTTAACACTTAGCTAGCTTTACCTACTCTGCCTATCTACAACGAGTCAAACAACGTGCTAGTACTTCAGAATTTTATTCCAGTAAAAGTTGGATAAATATCACTCATTATGTTCCATTATCTACTTGAAGGTATACTCGTATTATCACTCGAGGCTGTTTGATATGTAACGTAAGCTAAGGTTGAAGGGTGCAGGGTGGCAGGGGGACGGTGATACGTGACTCTGTTTGTACCCTGTTATATTATTGCCTTCACTAGAATACATCAGCTGCACCTCCTTCTGTGCATCTCGGAAGAGTCGACTGGGGAACTCAGAGGCAACTCTGGGGGAGAATTGTAAATTTTCGTTATCTTCTATGCATTTACTCGTATAATAAAAATGTTACGGATCGCTGTCTGTGCATGGGTGATATATGAGAAAATATATTTATATCATATTAATAAATATATATTTATTTACCTACCACTAACCTACGAAATTTCACCTATTTTGGTCCAGTAGATTCGGAGCAAATTGGCTGTGATAGACGGACGGATAGATAAACGCACAAGATCTTATAAGGGTTCCGTTCGTCATCTTTGTGTGGAACCCTAATAATATCTTATCCATACGTCAGGCTTACATTTGAATTCGAACCCTAATGTATGAAGTCCCTTGGGAAGAAGTGTCAACAATATTTTATAACGATATCATTACGGAAAGTTCGTATAACTTCACCAAGAAAAGAGCATCGAATACACATCTACGAGCATGTAACTAATTGATTTTTGTAGATTGGAAATGTATGGATATGCAAGGTGAATAAGATCACTGAATAAAACAAAGGTATCTATCACAGAATAACTGCATATAGTCATAAACAACTACCATAAGTATATCTAGGTTTAGCTGCAATCAGGACAAAAAAAAATGTATTTTAAAAGTAATTTACGAATTATATTAGGTACACACTGTCTTTTATATATATGAGTCGTCATAATATGTAAATATGATATACAATACATACGTCACTTATCCAAAAAATGAAGTTGGTGCAATAGCTAAGGTAATCACTACTTACATTTTTAAAGCAAAGCGCGATGGTCTGGCACAGGTTGCCGCGGGCGATGCGCCGGCGCTGCCGCATCAGCACGTACAGGATCGGGTTCAGCACGTAGTTCAGCAGCATCAGGATGTCGGAGAGCGCGCCGAGGCTGCACAGCCGCCTCCATGCTGTCGGGGGCAGGGAGAGGTAGAGGGCTGACGTCACCTGAGGAATGGGTTTTAAGATATACCTATTTACATAGTACATATATACATGGTTGTGTTTCCGAAAAGGCAGAACTGCAGGATCCTAACAGAGATCCCACAGTCACGTTTAGTATAGCGAGAAAATATGTTAATGATCAAAGAATGAACCCCAGTTCCTTAGTCGAGCCTTACGACATACCTGGAAGGGGAGATGTAGCTGATGTATTCTTGGGAAGGCCCGCATCCTTCTATCTACCTTATACCTCTATCATATTTAAATTCTATGGTCATGTTATGTATAGCGGGTTTAGATGTATCTATGTAGACTGAGAGAACACCCCTGTATTCCATAGTGCAAACGGTCAAGCTGTGGAACTTCCTGCCTGAATCCCTGTTCCCCATGAACTATAATGTCGCGGTCTTCAAGTCGAGAGTAAACCGGTTTCTTTTAGGCAAGCTCGCTCCATCTTAGACTGCAACGGTGCTTACCATCAGGCGCGTTATGGTCAAGCGTAAGCCTATTTAATATTAAAAAAAATAGTAGACTCCTATGTGTTCCATGCATCTGCACGGGAAAAGATGCAGCTGATGTACTATGTAATCTATCCACAACTATCTTAATAGAATGAAACTACTTGAATAAAAGTAATTATTTCTTTTCAAATGTTACCATGATAAGTCAAACCATTCTGCTATAAACATACCACAATACAAACATTACAGCTTATTATCACGAAACGTCGTCATTCTTAATAGATTGCCCGACACTTGCAGGGGACTCAATTAAGTAATGGTGTTATCTGGAGTCGCGCTGCGTTACTTGTTTTTAATAGAATCGTACCCGATGAGCTATTAAACGGAATTGTTTGTTGTGTGAACATTTAGGACATACCTACTAGTAGACGCCCACGACTAGGTACGTCTGCATAAGCTTTCGAAATTCCGATTTTATTTCGAATTTTTTGAAATAATTTGTTATTGGAAGCCTACGTATAATACAAATTATGCACTCTCCATATTTCAGGTCTTTAAGATGAATGACAACTTAAACAACATACATACATATAATCACGCCTTTGTCCTTTACGGGGTAGGCAGAGCACCAAGGGCCGATAGAACCACATGGCGCCACTTCTGACCAATTTTAAGGGCATAGTTGAGATGTACAAGTTCGGTTAGTAGTGACGGTGGTCAGCCCATCGCCTACAAAACACCAAGACCCTCTTGTCCCTCTACTGACTTGTGTACAGTATGCCCGGGAAGAGAAGCAGCTGTAGTATTATACGTTTTTTTTCCACTCCCAGAGCAGCATAGAAAAGCAACATAATTACTATAATACATATATACATATACCTACACACGGTTGATTTCCCGAAATGGGAGAGCCAGAACTGCAAGATACTGGGTTACAATCTAATTTTTTTTTTTTTTTTTTTTTATTACTTGAGCGGGCGAAATTTATAGTATCCAGTGTTTATGCTAGTTTTTTCATTGACAGATATTAATTATTTATCTTGAAAAAATCTTGCTACGCGCGTCTATGTAGGAGGTACGTGTACGTCTACGCTTACGTGTACGCATACGCATCCGGTGTGCTCGAAGCTTCATGCGGAAAAACGCTGACTATTTACTTAATTTTGGACCCTAATATCATGGGAACCAGACACTTCCCAGGTATGCTTCCACGGAGAAAAATGATCGTGATCGGATCGTGATGATGAGGAGATTCCGTAGTTTTCGGAAACGTTCACGACCAAAAAAGTTAGCAAAGATATCAGTGCCAGGTTGCTAGCTCATCATCTGAGAGAAAGCTCCCTGAGTTCCTTGTTCGACTTGCACAGAAAGAGATGCAGCTGATGTTTTCCAGTGAAGCCCCGCATCAGCACAGGTTATTAATAAGTGTAAATGATGTATCATTTTGCCCTGATATATTGTTGAGCTACATGATCAATCAACACAATTCTGTAATTCAAACTGTAAGTTGCATGGTGCTGACCGATTTGAATCTGAAAATGTTTGTGTGTTTATTTAATGGAAGAATTATATTTCCTATTTGAAGTTCATTATACGTATAGATATTATTTAGAATAACTATATAGGTATAGTAAAGCCGAAGGTTTTTACATTAAGCGCTAATCGCGGGTACTATTGGACCGAATATTAGAATGCATTTACTGTAAAGGGCACATATTCTTAATATTCGAAAGCTTTAGAGTAGCTTCTAGTTCATTTACCTGCTCTTATACCATTATTTGTGAGATGATCGGCGCGAAATCTTTTCTTTGAAACTCATATTGCCATGGATTTGGCGGTTGTTTTACGGCTGCCTGCCGGACGACAATCCTGCTCGAGTATAGCTAAGTGAAAATCTCAGAAAATTAAAATCCGCCTATAAATCAGTGGTAGAGGCTCTTGTCTGGGATCGAACCTACGCCTCCCGATCGGAAGGCTCACGTCTTAACCATTGGGCTATCACGAGGGACCATAGTAAGCGTATAAATATGCATCAGGTCGTTTGTTTGCAATGTAGTTGCCACCGTTACTATATCTGCTCGACCAGAGTGCCAAAAATACGAATGTTTGATGAACGTTATCCGGTATTCAGTTTACATTATTGGTAAAATATGGCAGCAGTAGGAAGTTGCCTATTACTATTCTATCGTTATATTCGCAATAATTCATTGTTTTCCGTTACTTACTATTAGCAGGTTATGTGGATAACCGAGTTTTTAGGTATCTGCCCAAATAAGTTGGTCTATTTTGTAGGGTAATTACCGTATCTGTCAAAGGCAATGAGATAGGCATTCGATGGCAAGAAAAGTATAATTTTCGCTGAATGCATATAAAATTCGTAAGTATCTACGTTACCGCAATAAAGGAATTTCCAGCGAATATGTACAATTTTCACCATCGCTTTGCTATTGCAACTGTATATTTAAACATATTGAATGCTTAGATAATGTAGCATCGTTTCGCATTGGCATTCGAAGTCGTCATATTTCCAACAATAACGGAAACACTTTATTTAACCTAAATGATGAGAGTCATCTCATTGAAGATGTTTCGAACGACGTACCTCTATTGATTTGATAGAAAAATTTAGATAATGTAAAATACAAAATATTGTCGCATTTTCAACAAAAAAATGACTAAAAGGTCTCAATTTTACCAAATAAAAAGTGGCGCAACGTAATCAAGAAAATACAGAAAGACCTAGTAGTAATTTTGTTTTTTGTAAAAACGCATTAGCATAATAATACACCGTAGCTCTACTTTATTATTTACAAAAAAGTTATTTATAATTTGGCGCCAATAAAACTTTATTATTGCTATAAAAGCCAGTGTCAAGAACTTGCAAATCGCATTATCGAAGTCCAAACACCATCGCTCGCTACCATAAACAAAACAATGAAATATTTGCGCGGAGCAACTGCTGGTTGCACATAATAATAATAAGGTAGCGGCCATATTGTACAATGCGACCATCAATGTAGTTACGCAGCGCAGTATGAAACAATCACTGTGTGACGTTAAACGGAAACTGCCAAAGTACGAGTAACCAATCTGGAGCGTAATCGCGCATAAGACCCAACCAAAAACGTTATGATATGCTTCGTAATGCGCTAAATCTTGTTCTTGTTTAAAGCCAAAAGAGAGGCGTTGAAATCCTTGAAACGCAGTCAAATGAACAGCCTAGCCAAAGCAAAGCTAAACCATAGTTTAACTCAAAAACATAACCAAAAATGTTCAGTTGAAATGTAAATAATCACGTTGTTATTTAATGCTATCCTCTTTTAATCTATATGTGTCATTGTACAGCTCTAGCATAATATTACGTAATAGCAATATCAAAGGTATTTTAATATTTGAACAAACCAATTGCATAAATTCTGTAGCATTGCTACTGCTATACTTTGGAAAGATAAGTAATCAGCCCACGGATCTCTCAGCAAACCACATCCACCTTTTTTGCCTGTACCTAGTAGGAGTGGCAGAAGTAGGTAGACCTTTTGACAGGAGGTAAGATAAGTACGATGTGTGCGTGATTGATTACACGACGACGCTAATTGTGTCCCAAAAATATGTACACAGTGTCGCTGTGTTATTGACCGAACTAATTAACAATACCTTTAGCGTAATTATCTTGTAGATAACATTATGTTTTATGAAAGCAGTTATTATGTAATGTATGGATTTTAAATAGAGGTCAGTGCGTGTCTGAAGTTACATATATTTATTTAACATATATTTATTTAACTTATATTTTTTCGCTGTTTAGAACATCTTTCAACATGTAAAATTAACATTTATATGTAATTTGAATTATACTGAAATCACTTATTTTGTTATGTCAAAATTAATTTTTATTATTCAATTATAATGGTAGAGGAAGAGCTCGCTGGACTTTAATTGAAACACGGAGATATACTAAAGAAAGTTTAGCTCAACGGTACCTACCTTATAAACCGACGAACGTGTATTATGAATGTCAGAAAAGCCGATAAAAAGAAAGAAGTGTGTCAGTTGTAGCAAATAGAGATCCGTGGGGCTATTACTTTATCTTTGGTGTGAAATAGAAAAAAAAATGCTTAAAAATCGCTCTGCTGCACGCATTCGCTTACGCTGGCACAATGTCCTCAACCTAACCGCAGAGAGCTGCGATAATATTCTGATAAGTATGTAATACACGCGGCGGGAGTACGTCAGAAGTATTTTTATTGCAAAAAAACTCCTCAAGAAAATCACTGCTTTGTGATTTAATTTTGACAAGGCGTACGACATCTTAATATATATAAATCTCCTGTCACGATGTTTGTCCGCGATGGACTCCTAAACTACTTAACCGATTTTAAATTAAATTGGCACACCGTGAGCAGTCTGGTCCAACTTGAGAGATAGGATAGCTTAGATCTTTAATTATAGTCGCAATTTTATTTTATTGCAAATTATTTGTCTATAATTAATTGACAGTCACAATTATCTGTTAACTCCAAAAGATTCTAACAGATGTCGATACTTTTCGACTGGATTGAGTAAGTAATCAATAGATGGCACTGCTATGGTAAACCGACAAACGTGTCATATAAGCTACAATCCAATTTCCACGCGGACGAAGTCGCGGGCGTCCACTAGTAAATAAATAAATATTAACACACTTCAGTCCACCTAGTCTTAACCTAAGTATATCCTAGGATATCGGCTTTCCGTCCCATCGGACTATGAGAGTGACGGAATAGAGAGTGCATCTTTGTTTGCGCACATACTTGTGTACTATCTCCTGCGTACCTGACTAACCTCCGTAGAGATTGGTCGCCTTGGCCGAAATACGGTCGGGAGATTTTCATTTTTTCGATTTTCATATCCTTTTAGGTCTTGACGTGTTGTGGGTACTAAGTCTAATCTATGGCGCAGATAGAATCGGTTGTTAATATGAGCAATCTAGCCGTTCAAAGACATATTTTATAAAAATCTTTATAGTGTTTAACTTTAGCCACGGTTTTGTAAAAACACAACATTGATATATCCCAAACTAATATAAATAAACTATAAATGCGAAAGAAAGTTCATTTGTTTATTTCTTTGTCTCTTTATGTTTAATTTACTCAACTACTCTTCTTGAAATCTAAAAGCGTTATTTTTACTATTATTGGACTCTCAAGTCAATGACTGCTTCACAAAGAGGCCTCAAGGGCGCATTTTAAATACCAGTGATTTTGCATGACAAGTTGTACCGAGCTCGGAATGTTAATCGATGTTTTATCGATGCAGACAGGATATCGATTGTAGCACCCGTGCCCGAGCATGCCGATTGATAAATTAGTCATCGTATTTAGTTTAGTTACTAATGAAGCGTGCGAGAATAGTTTTATTTTGTAAATAATAGTGTTATTGTAGAAAAACATCGATTGCTGTTTTGTAGGATATTTGTATCTAAACGGAAATCACATAGAATCGTATATAGGTATATCGCACTTTTGGTAGAACAAGGTTACACTGTCAAAAAATGCAAAATGCAATTGTGCATTTGTTTTACCGAAGGTGCGATATATATTTTTTTATGTCTATCATATGTCTACACATATACATGTACATGAACGCAACTGTATTTTCCACTCAGTCTTGTTTTTTATTGTAGTTGCACGTAGTATGTAAGTTTATAGCAGTTGTAGCAGGAATATATTTGTATAATTTTGTAATGTTACTGTTTCGATTAAGCTTAATTAATTGTGCATATGTCGTGGCCATATTGTAAAATTGATCATTTCATGAAATGGTCGAGCATTTCATGAAGTGGTCGCATTTCATGAAGTGGCCAATTCAATTTGACCAGATCGTTAAATCGTCTACATTTCACAATTTTGTCATCCACGTTTGGCCAAATCGTATTAACAGGGTGTCCATAAAATCCGAATGTGGTAAGAGCTTATATAAATAATATATACCGTATACCATATATAAGTATACCATAAGGTATGATGGTATGATTTTTTTTGCTATTATTTATGTGATATTTTCACAATATAATATTTAAAAACATAAAAGACTTTACAAAAGCGATTCGCATCTGGCACATTGCCGGACGCTGCCTGGGCACGCTGGCTCCGCTCGCTCGGCTCGTGCGTCATTTATCATAGTCTAACCTAACCTAACCTATCGTAATCTAAGGTTTTTGTTTAACAATATTATTATAAACCACCATTAAGTCTAATATACATTATACAATATAACACACTATCCGTGAACTTCTTCTGCATAGTCACCCTACTCTCTTTAATTTGTTTTATAACCTAAAAAGAAAAATCCGCCATCTTCACACATAAATAAAACGCGCGCAGCGCCTCTACCGGTGATTCATGTAACTATTTTACGATATGATCAATAATCTTGACCACTTCATGAAATGATCGGGCGTTTAGTTGCCCATATCGAGAAACGATTTTTATCATCGATCTGCCCAAACCATATCATGATGTGGCCAATAGACAGTTGAACTTTTCATGAAATGCGACCATTTCATGAAATGCTCGACCATTTCATGAAATGATCAATTCTACGATATGGCCACGACACATACACGCCTAGGACACTAAGTTAGGGTAAAAACTCTACTGTTCTGAAATGTTAAATATTTTTACTTTGTGTCTGTTGTGTTGCCTTAATAAATAAATAAATAAATATGACCAATTATTTACATCATATACAGGATGATTTTTGGTCGTCAACGTTCCCGAAAACTACGGAATCTCCTCATCATCACGATCATTTTTCTCCATGGAAGCAGACCTGGGAAGTGTCTGGTTTCCAAAATATTAGGGTCCAAAGTTGAGTAAATAGACTGCGTTTTTCTGCATAAATGCACATAGACGCGCGTAGCAGGATTTTTTCACGAAAAATAATTAATATCTGTCTATAAAAAAACTAACATAAACACTAGACACTATAAATTTCGCACGATCGAGGAATTAAAAAATTTTTTTTTCAAAAAAAAAATTTTTTTTCCCAGCATTTTTTTGGCATAAACTTACTTTATTTCATGTATAGAATACGTACCCTTCGTTAAAGGTGGCCACAAAAAAACACCCTGTATGTTGTATACGTAAATAAGAACTAAGTACAGCATATTCGACGGCCGATTGGTGTAAATATTAACGTCGATGTTTCTATATGTCGTATTATTCGTATGTAGTACATACAATACAAAAGCTTAAGTGATAAGTACAACATTAAAATCCGTACATAAAATTCGGTGATACGCACCCGTTGCTGAGATAGAGCCCCCCGATTGAAAGGCACACGTCTTAAACATCAGCACAGCATGAACAGAATGGACAGCGTCGTCATTAACCGGCTGAAGGCCACCTCCTCAGCCGTGGCGGTGTTGTGGGCCTGCCCGGGCAGCGCCTGGTCCGTCGGTGAATAAACACACAGACACTCACCATCTGCAGCAACCAGCACAGCATAAACAGAACGGACAGCGTCGCTATTAATCGGCTTACGGCCACCTCCTCAGCCGTGGCCGCGTTGTTGGCCTGCCCGGGCAACGCCTGGTCCGTCGATGAATAAACACACAGCCACTCACCATCTGCGGCAACCAGCACAGCATGAACAGAACGGACAGCGTCGCCATTAACCGGCTGAAGGCCACCTCCTCAGCCGTGGCTGCGTTGTGGGCCTGCCCGGGCAGCGCCTGGTCTCTCCGGCGGCAGGAGGAGCGCGACACGCGGCGGACGGTCGGCGCGCCGCGGGGGGACGTGATGGCGTAGAGTGCTCTGATGACGGCCAGGTTGCAGTAGACTAGCACGATGCAGAGCAGCGTACCTGGGGAGCGATTTGCGTTTTTTTTGTCACAGATGAAGAGTCTCCAGAAGGTGTAATCAATTTCAAATGTTTGCCGGCTAGTAAAAATTAGTGACAGTACACGGAAGGAGATCTATTTTAGTCAATCTCCGAATCAGTACAGGAAATGTGCAATCTATATCTATATCTTCCATCTTCTTCTATCTATACATATAATAAAAATGTAACTGATTGCTGTCTGTACATGGAACATATATGAGAAAAAATATTATAGAAGACCTTTATCAACGCAATAGTACCCAAAATAAATGATTTTTGTCTGTTTGTAGGTTTGTCTTTGCGCTTGTGCACGCTAATCTCAGAAACGACTGAACCGATCTCGATGCAGTTTTCAGGAATATATTGTGACTGGTCCCACTTAACATATAGGATACTTTTTGTTGCAAACAAATACGGCTATTTGTTCAGTAGGAGTACCGATTTATTTATAACTAATGGACGCCCGTGATAGATTATTGTTAAATAAGTATTCACCATTCATTCATTCATCATCAGCCTATTGCAGTCCACAGCTGGACGTAGGTCTCCCACAGGGCACGCCATAAGACTGCCATGGGGGGTATTTGCCCATAGTCACCGCGCTGGGCAGACGGGTTGGTGACCGCAGTTTGTATTTTGGACTATGTTGTCAACACGGGAGGCGCTGCTGCCCACCTCCCGGAAACCCTTAATCGCCTCGTACGATACCTACGGGCAGACATGGGGTGGTACGAATTCTACTCTGCCGGCACCACGCGGCCAAATAAGTATTAATATATTTAATTTAATTGTATTGTAAAATAAGCATTTATATTGTAGATTCAATTTAAAAGTATTTGATTTGTTATTGTACGTATTAGGAAGTACTACAGACATTTAAAGTTTAGTAACTTAATATCTTAAATTATTGTCTTGCTTTGTTATATTCTAACAAGAAATTACTATTATAAAGTAACGTAATAATTATAAATGAAATTGTATTAGGCGTTACAATTCGGAACTTGAATGTGTTGGGTTTTAGAGTTTCATAATAATTAGTGGTTTACTAATTTACTAATTTCTATAATCCACGGTTGTTGGCGAAATATATATAGATTATTAATCTAGTTTTTGATTTCGGAAATAGTGCAATGTATTGTCTTGTATGCTAGGTGCTCGGGTCTGGTTTCTCGTGGCGATTGTAGTTAGTACAAGTGCCTGTTTTCGCAGTTATGAGTTATCAGATCCGAGGGTCAGTGGAGGGTGTAGGGCCCGGTGGTGGGCGCACCCATAGTGAACGTAATAATTTATACCTGTATAAATTTCTAATTAGTAAATAAGTGATGTAAAACCATAAAAGTATTGGTATTGTTTGTACGAAGAAATGCTATTGGTCACCTAAAATGTAGTAAGGGAATATTCTGAGTCTAACGACACATTCTCTGAGGAACCGCCATACAGCGAGGATTAAAGCTAAGTAGTACTTAATTACTGTTAAAATTATAAAGATTGTATGTCTAATTGTTAGTATAATAATTGCAATATAGTGTGTTCCAAATATCTTTGCTATAGATAATGTGTGTTTAGCTATTTCTTATAAGGTTTATGTATGTTGAGAATACCCTCTCATAGCATAACGCTCCTTTTATTAATGTGTAATTGTTTAATTGTATGCTTGAATAATTATCATTTTCCCTTGTGAGTTTCTTCTCAGTTCTTCTCACAAAGGTGTAATTGAACTGTATATATTTTCAGTAATATATAATGAGATATATATTACTGATTTACTTGTTTTGTTCTAAATCCTGACCTAACTTATTAGCTTTGCCCCTTTGAAATAGAAAAGATAGGTATTTTAGTACATAGCCACCAAGGATATTCAATCTAGACTAGATAATATATATTTATATAAAGTAAAATCGACCTTAATCTATCACCCGCGACTCCGTCCGCGTGGACTACAGAAAAAACAAAATGTCGAAATTATCCGGGATAAAAACATTTTCCCGGGATAAAAATAGCCTATATGTTAAGTGGGACCTGTCATAATATATTCCTGAAAACTGCATCGAAATCGGTTCAGCCGTTCCTGAGATTAGCGTGCACAAACGCACAGACGAACCGACAAACAGACAAAAATTCAAAAAATCATTGATTTGGGTACTATTGCGTTGATAAAGTTCAGATAAATAAATGTTCTTCTATAATATTTTTTCACATATATCTTCCATGTACCGACAGCGATCCGTTACATTTTTATTATATGTATAGATTGTGGTTATTTGGAGAATTTTCACAAACTTCAAACTGTAACCAACTCGCTTCTAGGCAACGAACACAGATTGTATAAAATATTCGTTACACTTTTTATCCCGGGAAAATGTTTTTATCCCGGATAATTTCGACATTTTGATTTTCGGACGGAGTCGCGGGCGTGCACTAGTTAGGCATATATTCCAAAAAAATCTGTCTGTAGATGGATATAGGTAAGCGCTGCCGTAGCATTGCTACGAACTACGAAATTGCTACGAAGTTTTTATATTTCTTTTTTCATTCTTTCGTTCGTCGTATTACTAGAGTTAGTATTTTGCTTTTGATTGATACGAGTATAGTTAACGGTACTTACTAAATTAAATCAATTTCATCAAAACATATCTAGAATATCAATGGATTCTCAGTATATAGGTATGTTACATAAATTACGCGTAATATAGAGGAGCGTTCTATTAATTATCTCTAAAATAAATCATTTATCTAAATATCTGAATAATCATACCGTTCAATAAGTTTCAGATGTATCCTATTTGACCGAAGTTTCAATTAGACTTGTTTGAAATACAATTTATTACAGGACATATTGGAGATTTATCTGCGGTCCATGTCATACGATAGACCATAGATGTAGATATAATGACCGCTTACTATACGCCATGTAACTTTATCTATTTTTTATTCTTATTCTTTATTGCACATACACAAAAAGAAATATGGCATACAACATAAAAGAAGAGATGCATGTACAATGGCAAGCTTATCTCTACCAGAGATCTCTTCCAGGAAGCCAAGCAAGTAAAGAGAAATTGTTAACAACAGGGTAACATGTGCAATCAAACAAATTCTAAGAAACTACAAAACTACATTAAGAAAAAAAGGAGAGAAACAAATGACAGTATATTCAAATAATGGACAGGTAGTGATTCTTCAACTTTTCCCTAAATGTGCCAACAGTGCGACAATCTCTAACCGTGTGGAGGAATTCATTCCAGAGCTTATCCGCCCGAACCGAGAAAGAATTTCATTGTTATTATTTTAGTAAAAACATACACACATATTAAAAAACGACTGTTTTCTCAAAAATGGGTTAACAAGAACTAAATGATCGAGAAGGAAATCGTACAGCCACGTTTGGATCAGATGTTAGAGATCGGTGACAGTTGCTAGCTCGTCACCTGAGAGAACGCCCCCATAATTCCTTAGGCGACTCTTACAACATGCACGGAAGGGATGCAGCTGATGTATTCTAGTGGAGCCCCGCATCAGAACAGGAATTTAGTAAGGAAGGAATTATTTAGTCAATGCCAAACATCGAAATCCGATAGCAAACATCCAAAAATCTTCACTATGTTACAAACTATGGAAATCATTTATAAAATGCCTTATAAAATTAAAGATGCGCTTAATACCTCCAATTTTTTTCAACTAAGTGGCCATTATTTTCAATGTAATACGCAAAGAAAAATTTCCCAAATTACTGCCTACTCTCTCGCAAGGTGTTCTGTTAAAGTGAATACATTCCCAACACATTACATTAAGTACATCGCTGTTTTATGACTCTACGCGAAGTACAGCCAAAGTTCATAAGTGTAGTAGCACCTTAACATTTATAATAGCCTGTTTGGTTGAACGCGTTTTTATGTGTGTATACATACATACATACATACATAATAATCACGCCTCTTTCCCGGAGGGGTAGGCAGAGATCACGGATCTCCATTTTCTACGATCCTGACACACCTCTTTCGCTTCATCTACTTTCATGATATTCTTGATGCACGCTCGTCGGTTTAGGGTACTATTGACCTACACATACATTTAAGGGAAAATAATGTCGTAAGTAAAATTAATACCTACGCAAGCGATTGTTTAGTAGAATAAATTGCTATGTACTTTTGAACGTTATTGTAGGTTTCTACTTATATCTATGTCCGTGGAATCTTTGGAGGAGTTCAGATCGATTCGGATTTATTATTTGTGCCGAGATAAGTCTGGCTTTATAAATAAAAGGCTTTGTTCATACTTTCCGACATCTTTTATTGTTACTTTTGGGTATAATACGTGTACTTATTGGTTTTAAGTGCTTTTATTTCTAAAAGCCTTTCTGCTTAGATATTTGTCATGACAGGATAGAAGATGAATGTTTTATTTTGTTTCATTTCTTACGTTTTTTATATTTCATTAATATATATTATTATACGTAATATTATAGGCCTACCCCGTAAAAGATAAAGGTGTGATTATTATTGTATATGTAATAATACAGGATGTTTTTTTCGCTGCCAACCTTAACGAAGGGTACGTACCCTATACATCAAATTAAGTAAGTTTATGCCAAAAAAAATGCTGGGAAACGATGTAATAAAAAAAAAAACTTGATCGGGCGAAATTTATTAGTGTCCAGTGTTTATGCTAGTTTATGTTATTTCTCGTGAAAAAATCTTGCTACGCGCGACTATGTGTATTTATGCAGAAAAACGAAGTCTACTCAAGTTTTCGGGAACGTTGACGACCAAAAATTACCCTGTATATCTATATATATGCAGCAAAGGTACTAACCGAACAGAACATAAACAACAGCATACACATAGGCTGCGAAGTCGGTGGTGGCGCTGGCGTTCCTATATCGGATGCAGGTCTGCCGACCCTCATCATAGTACAGTCCGAGACCGAAGATCGGAGCACACGTCAGCACGGCTGCCCATGACCAGGACACCAGGAGTGCTGTGCGGATCACGTAGTACGTCACTTGCTGGAACAAAATTTTATAAGTTTTATAATATATAATATCTTGACTAAGATAAATTTATAAAAACACTTCTCCATTAATATAATCCGTTAGGATATGGTTGCTCGTTTCATCTTTAAACATTGTGCTGAGGGATTCAGCTTTGTTTGCCGAGATTTGGCTAGTATATAGGCTATATAGCTATAGGCATGAAGAATAACGTTGCCAATATGTAATTTAGAAAAGAGATGGTAAAATTCGTCATCCGAGTAATTGACCCGGTGGCTTAGTAGTTATAGCGGCTGGCACGGTTTGCAGTGGTCGTGGGTTCGATTCCCACTCGGGTGAAGATTTTTTTTCCATTTTCTTTATTAATAATTTTATAAAATTGTGTTAAGTTAGAATAAAAATTACAATGAATAATATCGAAATAGGTATGTATTTAAATAATAGGTACATCCTAAGTTAAAATAATGAATTTTGCAGAATAACGTTTTACATTTTAAAAATACTTTCTCTGAGAAAAACTCTATGCTATTTGATGATGTGCTGATGTGATGATTTTGGCCCTTAGTGTAAGATGTAGTTGAACATTATCATCGTAATCTGAAAAGCGAAATACAGGCTGATATGCAAATAAAAAGTTGAATGTCCATCCGCTTTATATCATACGTAAAGGTACTCTAATTTTACAAGTTTTTTTATTTAGTTTCACCTGTCCCGTAATTGTCTGAAATTTTGCATGCATGTATAAATCGGATGACAATGCAATATTACTCGTATTATGACATATAGCTTATCTGATGATGGATCTGGAAGGTGGCCATAGGAACTCCGTGATTAAACGACGCAACCCCATCGAGTTTGGGTTCCTCGTTTGATTCGATCAGTTCATTTTATTAACAAATATAGGGTTTGGCGTATGAAATAATATTCACGATGTTCAAACTAGTGTTTATTCTCATGCAGTAAGGTACAAAATACTTAGTTGACATACATTTCGTAACCTATCATAGGATCCGGGGAAGGACGCGGAGCATCGCAACCCAATATCGTCTTAGCTAGCTAGATGACGCGGGGCATCGATCAAGCACTTTAGACTCTGAGCAGACTACGGGAGCAATCGTACTCGGAGCCGTCTAGCGAGCGACTGACTTGAGTTTTTTTTTCGAATGATACACTGATGATAGCCTGAAGGGCTTTGTCACCTTCACCGGGCTACTAGGCGTGCGCTGAAGGCGCTCAACCGAATGGTTTAAACCTACGCGACCAGTGCACCCCAGGTACGGCTGGGGCTTTGTCGCTTGGGGGACTAAACAAAGGTTTGTATGACTATTTGTAGGATGGCTGGTAGGGTCGGTGCCCAGCAGCGTCCTACTTTCGACTCTACCTATTAAGGGTTCCTGGAAAACCCACCGCTAAAGAACCCTTGAAATAACTGCGGTGGGGCTGTGTTGGCCAAACGAGTCAGATCAGGGCTGCCTACTTTGGTCAGTCAGCGGGTTGGTGTGATGGGATAGACGGTCAAAGAAGCGGCGTGAAGCGTCCTTCATATATTTACGGAGGGTCGGTACCTCGAGGTCGCAATGCAGATCCAAGTTCCGGACGTACCACGGGGAGCCCGTGGCCCGCCTTAGAAATTGGTTCTGGATCACCTGCATTCGGTAGAGAGTAGATCGTGGGATGTGGGCGAAGACTACGCTCGAGTACATGAGTACCGGGCGTATGATCGTCTTGTAGAGCGTACTCTTGTGCCGAAGCCCAAGTTTACTCTTTTTAGACGTCATGGAGGAGAGACGGCTTACGAAAAACCGCGCCCGATTAGACACTATCTTGAGGTGAGCCTTGAACGTAAGTTTACGATCAAGGGTCACACCAAGGTATTTGTACGTCTCCACCCAGGGGATAGAGCAACAACAAGATGTGCTCCGTGAGGCGGTGCACTTGTATGGTACACGAGTGTTGGCGCCTAAAGCCAAACTGCTCGTCGGGAAGGAGATTGTTGTCGTAGACGACTACAAGGAGCCATCTAACGACAATTCTCTCATAGAGTTTGGCCATAGTCTTGAGGAGACTAATCGGCCTGTACGAGAACGGGACGTTCGCGGGTTTACCGGGCTTACGGATGCCGATAACGGTAGCATTTTTCCAGGCGGCTGGAAAAACGAAGTTACTAAGTGCAGCATTGAAGATGCTCACCAGTAGTAGGATGAGGGGGGCAGGGAGGGCTTTGGGAGCCTTGTTCGGGATGCCGTCGGCACCCGGGGCTTTCCTAGGTTTAAGATCGCGAATGATCTCCTCGACCTCTTTAGGAGTGGTCGGGGTGAGAGCCTCTGAAGGAGGAGGGAGAGATGGGAGGGAGTCCACTTCACTTTCCACCGTTTGCAGGTGGTCGGGGTCAACCGGGAGGGTGCTCGGGGAGCACTGGGATTCTAGGCTGTCCGCCAGACAGTTGGCCTTCTCGCTATCACCGAAAGCTAGAACTCCGCCGGGAGTGACAAGAGGAGGGACATCGCACAGGGTTTCACTCCTGCGGGCCCTCGCCAGTTGCCAGTACGCCTGGTGACTGGGAGAGATTTCGCTCATGAAATTATCCCAATTGGTGTCCCTCAGTTCTTGTATTCTGTCTTTGACTTTCCTCTGAAGGAGGTTCCTACGAGCCTTGCGCTCCTGCGTAGGGTACATGTCACAGCCGCGAACCGCCGCGTTCTTTTCCCTTATCAACTCCTTTATGTCGCCAGGCAGCTGCCAGCGGCGATCATTCGCCGCTGGCACCCGCTTGGAGCTTTCGCTCATAGCGACCGAAAGGCGGTTGGTGAGGGCGTCGATTGCGACGTTAGCTTCTTTGACAGAGGTAATAGTGTCGGGGACTAATTCTAAGTGCCGAGTAGGGTCGAGTTTGAGGTAAGCCTCAAACTTTTCCCAATCCACTACGGATTTGTCGGGAACCTCATTGAGATCGTCCATGCCTATTTTTAGGACTACGGGCCTGTGATCTGAGTGAAGCTCGTGAATCACCTCAATGGATTTAAAACGTAAAGATACGTTCTTAAGTATGGCTATGTCTAGGACATTGGGGGCATGGTCGTTGTCGAGTATGTTATTAACGGTCGGATAGCGCGTTGGCTCGAGGGGGGCGATCACGTCAAAGGCGTGATTGAGTTGCAACTCGTTAAGAGCGTTGCCTCTGTTGTTGGTTCTGGCCGAGTTCCAGTAACGATGTTTGGCGTTTAGCTCTCCGGCCAGTATGACCGAGGGGCCTAGGCCAAGCAGAGCGAGAAGGTCTGCCTCGGGGAGGGCTTTAGACAGGCTTAGGTAGACGGATGCTATTATGACTGGCTGATGGCCGGTCATACTAATTCTACAAATTGAGCCTCGATGTTGGTTTGTAATAGACTTGTAATAGATTAGGGTGCCTTCTTTCGGGGCGCCCAATCTGTCGTTGCGAACGATGGAGTAGTTCGCTAGGCGCGGCTATTCGCTGGCTTTAGGAAGGTCTCATGAAGCAGCATGATATCGACTTGGTGTACTGACTTGAGGCGGCGACTGCGCTACTTATAAAGGCGCGGCGCCGGCGAGCGCGATGTCCAGTGTGCGGAGTGGGGGCTATGTTCTTCTGTGGAGCGGCCGTAAGCGTTGTGTTATAGAAATAATATAAGCTTATTTTTTTTAAAGGTTTTTTAAAGTGAAGTTATTATTGAAATATCCATCGCTATAGATGCAATAGATCCTAAAAGTGGATATTCCGCTCATATCCGATTAAATCAAGATTCTTACTTTATTCCCATTGGAAAAACCAAATACTTAGTTCCGACTACCTTTAAGAGAAAACATTGTTTTATAACAGTAAACAAGGGTTATCTAAATGACATGTATTCCCAATACATCAACAAACTTACTTATAAAGTCTTGAAACATATCTAAAAGTTATATCACTAAATCTCTTGAGCTAGAAATGAAGAAACTAGGAAGGTCACCCTGACCCCTTGACCATCTGCCGACACCAGGCTTGTATACAAGTTAACTATATAATACAAAGTAAAGCAATCATCACTATCTAATAACAAATGGTGAAACTACCCTACAAATAAAGGGTGGTGCGGGGTAAAAGGAGTTCTATGAGAGATAAATATCTTTAACTATTAGTAGTGAGATATTCTTTATGTCTTCATGTAAGTTTTTTTTATCTGACTGCGCCAGATGACAGGAACAGAAGGGTAATGTTCTTCGAGTATTATGTCTATATTTCTTTTACTACAAGATGCGAGGATGTCTTAATTTGATTACCATGTCATCAACACACTATATAAAAGAGAGCTATTCTATATTGCGATAACAAATTCCTATTGAATCGATAACGTACTGTTTTATTTGTTTCGCTCGTTTATCTTCACTTCAGGGTAAAGTAGAATTCAGCCCCAGATGTTGAGATATTCAAGGCTACAAACTGTACCGTCAAAGTTTTCTTATAAAAGTAATTCCCGAAATAACTTGTGTTATATTAATACTGCTATTATCGGCACTTGTAAACTTTCACTTGTTTATTAGATTTTGTTTAATACTTTTCTGAGACAGACGTGGCCAGATGGAAAAATTGCGTCATAAGTTGCCATCATGGCCTGAGAGAACACCCCTGAGTTCCTTAGTCTACTCTTACAACATGCACGGAAGGAGATGCAGCTGATGTATTCTAGTGAAGCCCGACTATTTTGGGAAAATGGAAATAATCTCTAATGCATTCACCTACAACAAATCAAGCAATTTGGTTAAATCTCTGGTAACATGAATTAGATTTTCCCCTTCAGTAAGCTATATATTCGTAGGTACAGTGAATTAAATTGAATCGAGTCCCTCATAGATTATCCTGAGAGAGTCTGCAACTACCTTAATGAATACGTATCCATTAATTAAGAAATAACTTTGCCTGTATGTTTGTTTGTTATGATTATAAGGTATTTTTAAACTTGTCACTGATTAACCCCACATCTGTCCACGCTATCCTGAACGTGGCTGTGGGATCTTGATGTTTGTGGAAAATCATGTGGAAAAAAAAAATGTTTTCATATTTTCAGACAGTTGTTGATAAGTTAGGTATAAGGGTCGAATCCACTTTAGAGGGCTTCGATTATGTAACAAAGTTATCGAACCATTTGCATCAATAGCCGTTAGACTGACTCACGTTAAGCGCAAAATTAAGGTTTCCTATTGGATGATATAGGTAGTTCGATAGCTTTGCGATCTTCGCTGATGCTTGAAAAATAATTAGGTAGATACATTGTATAAGACTGCAGGTCTATGGGCGTTTTTCCACGACCACGACAACGACACCTTCACGGTTTTTAGGAAGCAAAATTTTTTTTTATAATATATAATATCTTGACTAAGATAAATTTATAAAAACACTTCTTCATTGATATAATCCGTTAGGATATGGTTGATCGTTTCATCTTTAAACATTCAGCTTTGTTTGCCGAGATTTGGCTAGTGTATAGCTACCGGGATGAAGAATTACGTTGCCAATATGTAATTTAGAAAAGAGATGGTAAAATTCGTCATCCGAGTAATTAACCTGGTGGCTTAGCGGTTATAGCGGCTGGCACGGTTTGCAGCGGTCGTGGGTTCGATTCCCACTCGGGTGAAGAATTTTTCCAATTTCTTTATTAATAATTTTATAAAAATAGTATGGCTCGTTTTTACATCAGACGATATGACCACGACACGGCCCCCATATTAGTTGACGAAATGTCGTGGTCGTGTCATAGTCGTGTCGTCTTGTGGAAAAACTCCCGATCGTTTTGTTCCATTGCATAAGTACCAAAATCGCCTCCGAGTACTTAACTAGCAAAAGCAAAGCGATAGCGATAATTTTACAAAAATCGCTGATTGCTTGTCAAACATGAATATTGTACAATTTTCGTTATCGCTTTGCTTCGGCTTTGCTATTGCAAATTAGGTAATCAGGGGGCCGGACCCTTACCGCGGACCATTGAGAAAATAACTCACATATCAAAAGAATAAAATCTACAATCTCTCAACCGACTTCAAGTAGAAAGTTACCACTAAAAGTACGATCATAAGTATATATATAAAGAGATAAGGTATTTACAAAGTTTAGAACCGTGCCGCATCACACGTACCCAGGGTTAGTGAAACTGAAAGCTCTCATAAAGCCTCTGTTTGCCTGGAAGCACTCTCATAGCTCTTGTAGGAGTCTGGGACAAAATATGTTCAAGGAACTAGTGGACGCCCGCGACTCCGTCCGCGTGGACTATAGAAATAACAAAATGTCAAAATTATCCGGTATAAAAATTTCCCGGGATAAAAAAATAGCCTATATGTTAAGTAGGACCTGTCATAATTTATTCCTGAAAACTGCATCGAAATCGGTTCAGCTGTTCCTGAGATTAGCGTGCACAAACGCATAGACAAACAGACAAACCGACAACCAGACAAAAATTACAAAAATCATTGTTTTGGGTACTATTCCGTTGATAAAGGTCTTCTATAATATTTTTTCATATATATCTTCCATGTACAGACAGCGATCCGTTACATTTTTAATATATGTATAGATTTATGAAACTTATGCCGGATTTTACCAGTGCTCCCTAAACGGTCTCTTTGTTAGGAAGATTTTCGAGAAAGACATCTCCTAAACTAATTTCTAACTTAAATTGCTTTTCACCAACATAGGGACTCAAAAAGTACGGACTTGTTACATAATAGTGATGTCGAAAACCGAATTCGTAAAATCGTGTGTTTGTTTGACAACATATTTGAAAATTGTCTACAACGAAATTAATTTAAATAAGTTACAATTATATCAGTACAATGTGTTTTAATATAGTCAAAAACCTTATTTGTTATAAATTTTGTCAATACATTTATTAATTACGGCCAAAAATCTAAAATGATGCTGTATACAACACAAACCTTTGCTTTAAACACTTTGTTGTCTTGTCACTGTCAACTGTTGTTGAAAGAAATTCGGCCCTTTGCGCTATAAACGCCTTCGAGCAACCAAGCTACGTCTTTGTACTGCTTCGACTGCTTCAATAGCGTGAAAACTATCAATTATGTTATGTATGTTATCTATGTCTTTGAAATCGTGAATTAGGTAGGTAATACAAATCCAAACACTCGTAGGTATAGGTCTCAGATGAAGGTATAGGTACACGAAAATGTCACCTAAACTTAAGAGCCCAAAATTCGAGCTTCTAATCTTAGGAGATCTTTTAAGCTGTGAGGAAATCTTTGAACTTTGGTGAAATCGAATGTTGTCAAAACTGATACTTAATATGCGTTAGGAAACTTCTAAATCTTAGGAGACGTTGGTGAAATCAGGCATTAGTGATCTTTATTCTTAAGAACAGGTTGTCAAAAGGTCGAAATCTTGTTCGGGATAAAAATATTTTCCCGGGATGAAAAGTAGCTATTTGTTAGCAGCTAAGTATGTATTTATATTTGCATGCTAGGTGCTTGGATCTGGCTTCTCATTGCGACAGTAGTGTCTTGTGTTCGTGATCATGAGTCGGCAGATCCGAGGGTCAGCGGAGGTTGTAGGGCCCGGTGGTGGGCGATCCCTCAGTGGAGATTTGAACTTCCGAATAGTGACGCCTGATACAATTAAATATTTAGCTATTTGTTAATCTAGGGTGTCAGCTAAATCCATACCCAATTTCATTTAAATTGCACCAGCCGTTTTTACGTGAAAGAGTAACAAACATCCATCCATCCATACTTAAAAACTTTCGCGTTTATAATGTCAGTAAGATTTTTCCAAGATATACATTTTACCGTCATATTTTTTGGCGACTACGACGAAGGAAGGAAAGGAATTTCCGATTAGGCTTGAAGTTAGGAATGCATCCGTCTATAGAACGATATAGAAAGACTTGAGCACAATTAACCGAAATTATAAATGCGTCGTCAAACCTACAGACGTTGATTAGTAGGTATTTATTGCTATAATCAAGCTACATTCAAATCCCATTTTATACAGGGTGTATCAAAAGGGGTATGTCAAGTGAAAAGCTATGCAAATAGTCCACTATAGAGAACCTATTTGCATTTGAGACTCGAAATCACATGTTTATTTTTTCCGGATAGTACAACAATTCAGAAATGTTCATACAATCTAGAAATATAAACATGTGATTTAGAATGTCCAATTTTGGAAATAGGTTTTCTATAGTGGGCTATTTGCATAGCTTTTCGCTTAACATACCCTTTTTATTACACCCTGTATATGTATCACAAATGCGATAAATAGTTATATTTGTTAGTTGGTTTGTCACGCTTTATTGACTCAAGCTACTCGTATCTTCATGTGGATTCGTAGGTATACTCGTACCTACCTATAGTTAGTAGTACGGAGAAGGACATAGGCTACATTCTGAATTCTATTACATAATGCACGCTGACAGCTGGTCCTAACTATTCCAACTAATTAATTCGCAAAAATAGGGTAGCCAAAACTGAACGATCGTAAGGGAGATCCTATAGCCACGTTAGCATAGCGGGGTCAGATGATAACTAATAAGAATAATTATATTATGTGTATACTATAGAAGCAAAAAATTAATCTCCTTGCAAAAGCCATACTACATAAATGTAAAGTGGCAGAGTAGAATTCGTACCACCCCATGTCTGCCCGTGGGTATCGTACAAGGCGATTAAGGGTTTCCGGGAGGTGGGCAACAGGGCCTTCCGTGTTAACAACATAGTCCAAAATACAAACTGCGGTCACCAATCCGCCTGCCCAGCGTGGTGACTATGGGCAAATACCCCCCACGGCAGTCTTGTGGCGTGCCCTGGGGGAGGCCTACGTCCAGCAGTGGACTGCAATAGGCTAATGATGATATGATGATATTTATACTATAGAAGTCAAAATAATTTCCTTGCAAAGCCATACTACGTGCATACGCCATTTGTAAAATTACAAATGTAAAGTTACAATTTCGTCTGCGACATGTATACTAAAGTTAAATACAAGTAAGTAATCAGGAAAGAACCATGTTTACATAACCTGATTAAGTAACTTTATTAAGTTTAATGTTTTCTCCGGGAAATTCTCTTTCTATTTTAAATGAGGCAAGTTCTATAACAATACTATCGCATTAACTTGAATGTAAGCAACCTAAATACAAACTTACATTGTTTTCAACTTATATTCTGGTTTTCAAGGAAACAATCATAAGGTCTCGAAAGATGTAACCCTTTACTTATCATATTTTCGGTGGTTATCCAGGAAATCATGTTTAAATCCTGAATGATAAACCGATTTATCGACAATTAGACAGTCATAATACGATAAATATGGCAGCCATGCTGAATTTTGTATAGTGACGGTACGATATCGTACGATACGATATCCACGATGTGTGGTCATGCTAGGGGGGCTGAAGTCTATTATTAGTACGATATTATTTCTGTTATAGTAACGAAGTTTATGATATTAGTCGAAAGATAAATTCCTTAGCGCAAAGAATTTAAGGACTCTCTTTATTTGATCTAATTACGGAGCAGATAGAACTACACCACGTTTATGAAGACTACATTTATGAAGTCCTATAATATTGGCGCTAGTGTCTCAATAACTGGTCACTGGTTTGGTAACTTTGAACGAATAATCGCGGGCCTTCGGTATTGGCATAGACGTCAGTAGCCGTACATCACGTCGGAGGTGGAATGCCCCCGCAAATAGCAGAGGAAATTAGTGGCTTAGACATTACTCGTATCTGTGGTAATAGTAAGGTTCTATTATCTATCTATAGGTACCATGTTAAATACTTTGTCCTGAATTTACGCACCATTGATTATAGAGACCTGAAACTTTTAGAGCGCATTTTTGGTATCGTATATACGTAGGTATCCGATAAGAATCAATTTCCCGTAATTCCCATGAGAACGGGAAAAGCATTCTAAAGTTTACGTGGTTTGTCCGTGGCGGGTCTCGTTGTACCTTCTAGTACCTACGTATCCACATGAAATACTAAAGTAATAAATAAATATAATAAATATTCACACACATCACAACACTTATACACATTAACTTAGTCCCACACTAAGATCCCTAAGGTCTTGTGTCGTGGGTACTAAGCAACGGTATATAAATACATAGATAAGTATAGAAACATCCATGACTCGAAAACAAACATACATCGATATTCATCACATTAATGTTTGCACCTACCGGGATTCGAACCCAGGACCTATGGTGTCGCAGGCAGGGCCACTACCAACTACACCAATCGGCCGTCAAAGTGGATCTAAAAAGGAACCTATTAATGTATCAGGAGACCAGAAGGATCACCATGGAGATTCAAAAGCGACGTGTAGCATAGAGGCATAGAGGAATGGCATGTCATAGTAATGTCATACTGTTTCGATGCACCATTAGACTTTTCGGTGTCTCACAATTCCAATCCTTGACACTTAGATTCAATTGGTGTTATGTACTACATTACTAATGTATTGTAACGTATAGTAATGCAATCTAAGTGTCAAGGACTGGAATTGTGAGACACCGAAAAGTCTAATAGTGCATCGAAACTGTTAGTATGACATTAGCACTCTATGTCTACATCTTATTCCTCTATGATAGAGGGATTAGATATAAAATTCCACTGTCATAAGTTGGTAGCATCGCCTGAGATAACAGAAGGAGGTGCAAATGATGTACTCTGGAGTACGAGTACAGAGGGGTGAGCTCGAACCTCTCGATAGTCCATAACGCTATCGTCAAACTGTCAAATCACATAGATTTTGCTAGCGAATTGCTAGCGTTACGCCGCGTAAAAAGGTTCGTGCTTACCCCACAGGACTACATTTACAGAACTTACACGAGTGTAAGTAATTCAATAGATATAGGTAGACCATGGAAGCTGTATATTCAAATTAATTTAATATTCAAGTTCGAAATAACTGCGACGTTAATGACTTTAGCACTTTTGTTATTAAGTTTATCAAACAATGCCCTAAACTTTTCCTATTTGGTAACAGCGCAATCAAATTTTATATTAAGTTTCGCTGTCATCGGGCAGTCTGCTTGACGTCAATTTTTGTTCTTATTTAGATAGGCATCACAATTAATTTTAATAATCTTAATATTAAGGGTCCGTAGCTGATGCGGGGCTTCACTAGAATACATCAGCTACTTCTCAGATAATAATATTTATCATTTATTAATATTTCCTTTAGTAAACAAAGTAATAATAACTATAGTAATTTAGTAATTACTAAAATGTTCCAAATATCCCAACTGTTTAAAAAATGTAACAATGATAAATGTCAAGAATTTTCTATACAAGGTTTCCTAATATTTCGGTGTCCATGGCGAACAAGTAACTTATTTAAAAAGATTACATACATATATAATGTTTCAAAACTTTTTAATAAAAATTCTTCCGCCGCGTGGTGCCGGCAGAGTAGAGTTTGTACCACCCCTGCCTGCCCGTGGGTATCGTACGAGGCGATTAAGGGTTTCCAGGAGGTGGGCAGCAGCGCCTCCCGTGCTGACAACATAGTCCGAAAATCACAGTTGTGGCAATGGCATAGACATCATAGTCCACAACAGTCTCAAATTAGTATGGCAAAAAAATGCAATCTTATTTTATAAACGTAATATAACATTTTAGTGTATAGTTTTCAATAAAATTGTTTATTAATAGGTACACGTACAGATTATTATTATTTTAAATATATAATTTTTCATTTATTATATATTTGGGCACTACCATCAAACTGTTCTCCAACAGTACTGGTTAACTGGAAGAGAATGCTATGTAGCATTAAGTTCGCCTTTATATAACATCATAGTGCAATAAAGAATTTTCTATCTATCTTTCTACAGATATTAATAATGAATTTATTAAATCCGGTCACCAACCCGCCTGCCCAGCGTGGTGACTATGGGCAAATACCCCCATCACAGTCTTGTGGCGTGCCCTGGGGGAGGCCTACGTCCAGTAGTACACTGCAATAGGCTGATGGTGATGATTTATTAATTAATGAGATAATTCAAAATATGGGTAAAATTGTATGTTTTTACTCCTTTTATGTTGTAATTTTTTTTTCAATTTTTCTACTTTTAAACACCGGTAACTTTGGTATTTACCAGGTACTAACTGATTAACGTGATTTTTACACTACTTATTAGGTTTGTATTTGCAATATCTTTCGAATAAAATAGAAAAAATGGGTGTATCCCATCTGGCCCGGCGCCGGGCCAAATGGGAAAAAAATGTTTCATCTTTTCACAGGTTTGTAAACAGCGGGTCGTAAATTAAATTGATTTCAAGGAAGTGTCTGCAATAGATATATGTAATTTTTTTTTAAATCCTTAATTCGGTGCTTCCAGTCTGATGTGTTTCGGTAATGCTATTCAAGATTATAATAAACGCTTTTAAAATTTCCTATCTCCAAAGTTATTGCCCAATTAAGTTATTTAGTAAGTTATCCGCATGCTAAGAACTAGCACCAATAACAGTTTATTTACAATTTACATACAGCTGCGTAGTATATTATAATAACCTAGGCCAAATCTAGTATCTACGCATATCCAAAAAGGATGGATATAAATAGCACGGGATTCATTTACGTAAAATATTCAGTGAATTACTTACGTCTGCTCTGAATATGTACACTTTATAAATAATAGGCGACTAAAGCAAAGACATTTGATTCAGCGTTGCAGGTAATACTGTACACTACACTGAGCTGGGACCATTTTGCTGGCACATCACACACCACATGCTGGTTTTAAGTTTATCTTGTATTGTTTTGTTCTGTTGATGTTACTATGTATATTATGTGATGTGTGTTGTTTTAGTAAATAAATAAAAGTGTTTTAGATTGTATTGTATTGTAAATTAACTTTATCTCTCAATCGAAACGATAAAGGTTCAACATCGAAACTTTTGCTCCAATAGCAATCGTTTCGACAAATCATGTGATGTGATAAAGTCTAACCGCTATAATTTTGGCAAGTATGTTATGATAACGAAATGCGAAACGATATTACATTGTCTAAGTAATGCTCTGAGACGCTTTCTAATATTAATTATTTCTTTGTTTTTAGGAGTAAACACAAATAACTGTTATGTACTCGTATATAAAGCGACTGAACGTCACAGGCTCATCGACCTTATATATTAATCTGTATATTAATCTTGTTGACACATCATCATTTACAGCCCTGAGAAGTCCACTGTTGGACATAGGCCTCCCCCAACAACCTCCACTCCGACCGGTCGGAAGCAGCCTGCATCCAACCGACGCCCGCAACCTTGGCCAGGTTATCCGTCCACCTCGCGGGTGGCCTTCCCACGCTGCGCTTGCCGATACGTGGTATCCACTCTAGAACTTTCCGACTCTTGTTGACACATAGAGTTGGTTTATAAACCGTATTTATTATAACCGACCATATAATCATGGTCCGAAGTTACCATATCAATATTTGCCTGGCTGTCACAAACACCCTGTATATTTTATATTTATAGGGTCTCTTGTTCAACATACATTACCTACATATTCAACAACATTCGAAAATATAGAAATCGCTTCTGGGACGATTCTGGGATACTTATTACAAAAAAATATATATGTAAAGTAAGGTACAGAAGCCTGAAAAGGGTTGGGTTTATATCAAATATTGGGGGCAATATCCTAAGGCAGGGCCAGAAATGAAAATATCGCACAGCATTCAAAAGTGAGAGAAATAGAGGTCACAAAAATGAGTTTACGAGTATTAGATTTGTACTGAGGCCAAAGGGCCTAGTGACTGTAAGAACCTAACTACTCTAGATCCTAATAAGATGTCATATTTAATTTTAATCACGGATCCCACAGTCAAACGGCGCAAGCACTTTTGTGGGACGTTGTATCTAGTATTAAGTTTTGTAATGTAAAAGAATAATAATTTATTATAATAAATAAAAAAAGTGAAATAATTTTTGTTTGTTTGTAACCTCTTCACACTTTATTTACGTATTTATGTAGGAGATGCAGCTGATGTTTACTAGTGAAACCCTGCATCAGCACAACAAGACATAAGTTATTTTCTCTACGATCCGCGGAAATTCTCACTTATAGAACTGTTTCCACATGGATTCCACGAGTTTCAATTTAATATCACTCAAGAACTTATCTACTTATTACACGCGTCAATCTGTCTACTTAGAGATATCGACGTAGGTATTATAACAGTTAAGAGTTTGTTCTTCACAATAAAAGAAAATGCTTAATACGTGTTTAACGGGAAAACTATGAACCGCAATTACACCGAATGTTGGTAAGCAAAAATAAATTTTATATCAATAACATAAGTAATAAAAAATTTAATAAAAATAAATCATGTCACGTCACGAAAAATTTAATTATCTGAATGAAATTAAACCTAATTCAATAATCATATATTTATAGACATACCTATAAATATTAGACTGTAATTGGCCGCGTGGTGCCGGCAGAGTAGAATTCGTACCACCCCATATCCGCCCGTGGATATCGTACGAGGCGATTAAGGGTTCCCGGGAGGTGGGCAGCAGCGCCTCCCGTGTTGACAACATAATCTAAAATACAAACTGACGTCACCAACCCGCCTGCCCAGCGTGGTGACTATGGGCAAATACCCCCCATGGCAGTCTTATGGCGTGCCCCGGGGGAGGCCTACGTCCAGCAGTGGACTGCAATAGGCAGATGATGATGATGATGATTATAAAATCATATCGTTTGATATGATTTTATAATACTTTATATATTTTATAATTTATACTTTTATTTACTTATGTTTATAAGTAAATAAAAGTTAAGATTACAACCGACCCCCATAGTACGGTATTTAAAGTTAGTTATAGATATTTCTATCGCATCGCATTTATTTAAAAGAAAAACCACCCGATTGTGTAAAAATTTTAACCCACTGACACTTTCACGAGTAAGACGAATCTAATGAGACCTCTCAAGCTCAAATGCGACAACCCGTTTAGGCGTTAGAGTGTACCAAATAATTATACATACTTACATAGGTATATACACTCGAAAAACATAACCCTCCTCCTGGCACAGTTGGCTAAACAATTACTAACTAATTTTCCGTAAAATTGGGAAAAGTATCTAACGGTGTGCTTGATTCCAAAATGTTATCTACATAGTAGACAATCTCCCGATATATGCGACCTATTTCTGTTGCCCCCCATCCAAAGTCATTGACATCAGATTCCGACCTTTCTTGTGCATCAACATTCAAATATTTTTTCAGGATAATATTCGAGACTAGTGGACGCCCGCGGCTCCGTCCGCGTGGACTACAGAAAAAACAAAATGTCGAAATTATCCAATATAAAAACATTTTCCCGGGATAAGAAGTAGCCTATATGTTAAGTGGGATCTGTCACAATATATTCCTGAAAACTACATCGAAATCAGTTCAGCCGTTTCTGAGATTAGCGTGCACAAACGCACAGACAAACCGACAAACAGACAAAAAATCAAAAAATAATTATTTTGGGTACTATTGCGTTGATAAAGGTCTCCTATAATATTTTGTTCTCATATATCTTCCATGTACAGACAGCGATCCGTTACATTTTTATTATATGTATAGATATCATCATAAATCTGTCTGTGTGTTTTTATGATTTTGTTTTGATGTGCTCTTGACTAGACGCTTTATTACTAGTCTAGCAAGATATAACTAAGAGTAAGAGACTAGTGGACGCCCGTGACTGTGTCCGCGTGGACTGTGTGGAAAATATAAATCAAAATTTTCTACACTAAAAAAATGTTTTTACGGGAAATAAAGTATGTCTATGTATCTATGTCTTTACTTAGGATCAAGACATTTTTGTGCTTCCAAAAAGCCGTGGTCGTGTTGTGGCCCGTGGTGGGAGTGTGACGACAACGGACGTCAATGCCAAACAATATTATTTGCCTAAGCACCCTTGATCTACATATTATGATGGTATATCCTCGTTGGGCTTCGTTTATGATCCCGACTCAGTCCCAGAACTTGTGGTTCGTTAGATACGGTATAAAAATTCAATTTTTCAGTACAGCAGCCACATGCACGACATACGTAAAATGTCGACACGACCCCGTGCCGTGACCGCGTAATATTCCTCATTCCCTTCGCGAAAGTAACACGTTTTGTATAGTACATGTGCCAGTCAAGTCGTAGATTTCTTAAACGCACATTTCCCTCATTTCAAGAATACTCGTAAATATTGAAAACACAGAAATTAAATTATTTTATAGGTACTAGGTACATACATACTTGTCAGATGATTTGTTGGCAATAAGTACCAACCAGCTAATCCTCCTACTACTATTATAAATTCGAAAGTTTCTGAGGATGGATGTACCTATACAGGGTGTGGGTTACTCGCAGGAAATGTATTTTTGATTTGATTTATCAGTAATCTTTGCTCACTGCGCCATTGAGGGATTTTCTGACAACTATTAAAAGTAAAAAAAGTACAAATCCCCCCCACCTCACCTCTCAACCAAAGGCAACCAACAGTTCCTAAGCACTATACAGGGTGATGTGATTTTTGGTCGTCAACATTCCCGAAAACTACGGAATCTCATCATGACGATCATTTTTCTCCATGGAAGCATACCTGGGAAATGTCTGGTTTCCAAAATGTCAGGGTCCAAAGTTGAGTAAATAGACTGCGTTTTTTGCATAAATGCACATTGACGAGTGTAGCAAGAATTTTTACGAGCAATTATTAATATATGTCTATGAAAAAACTAGCATAAATACTGGACACTATAAATTTCGCCCAATGAAGTAATTATTTTTTTTGTTTTTAATTTACCTTCATCGTTTCCCAGCATTATTTTGGCATAAACTTACTTTATTTGATGTATAGAGTACGTACCCTTCGTTAAGGGTGGCAATGCCCTGTAGTTAGATGAAGAAAATTATTATAGTCTGCGGTACACGTCCAACTAAAAATCGGTCCGCTAGGAAAGACAAAGATAAAGCAGATGCCTAAGCATTGCTTGCATCTCTGCTAAATTAAAGGTATCTATACTACACGAGGGTTAATAGTTCTAGTATCTGTAGCATTTAATAATATGGGATGGGATGAAAGGCATATATAGGAGTACGGAGAAGGACATATACTAAATTCTGTAGTTCATGCATTATGAAGTCACGGGTAATAGTAGTCATTCATAAATTTAAGTTTGTTAAAAAAAAATAAGCAGATATCATCTCGTGGTAAGATTATAATCTGATACTATTAATCCCATGTAGCAAAATCCAAATACTTTGCTAAGGTTACTTACTATGTCTTCTACTCGTATGCTACACCGTTCAGAAAACCGACCGGATGATTAATTGTCGGCTGTACACAGTCTGGGTGTGTAGCCAGCTTTAGTCGTCAGTGTACAGGTGCACAGTTTATTCACGGAACTATTACAATATCCTTCGAGCTAGGAGATGTGAGGTGGGGGGGATTAGGGTAGGTGATTGGCTCACGCCATCTATTTTTTAATGTAATTTTAACTTGTCAGAAAATCCTTCATTATATCTCGGCCGATCGTGTGACAAATTAAATGGGTTATTTTTCGCCTTAGAATCATGGTCTGAAGTCATGGTATCAATATTTGCCTAGCTGTCACAAACTCCCTGAAGGTGTATGTCTATGTTTGTTACTTTTTCACGCAAAATCTACTGAACGGATTATGATGAAACTTGCCAGGCGGATGAAGTCGCGGGCGTCCGCTAGTACCTAACACAAATACGAAAGTAAATATATAAATACAGGATGATTTTTGGTCGTCAACGTTCCCGAAAACTACGGAATCTCCTCATCATCACGATCATTTTTCTCCATGGAAGCATACCTGGGAAGTGTCTGGTTTCCAAAATATTAGGGTCCAAAGTTGAGTAAATAGACTGCGTTTTTATGCATAAATGTACATAGACGCGTTTAGCAGGATTTTTTCACGAAAAATAATTAATATCTGTCTATAAAAAAACTAACATAAACACTATACACTATAAATTTCGCACGATAAAGGAATTTAATTTTTTTTTTCAAAAAAAATTTATTTTTTTCCCAGCATTTTTTTTTGGCATAAACTTACTTTATTTCATGTATAGAATACGTACCCTTCGTTAAAGGTGGCCACAAAAAAACATCCTGTATATAAAAGACAAAGGCAACCTTTTTATTCCGGAAAAGCATTATCTCGCTGGAAAATTTCGATGATAATGTTCTTGATTTTCTTCATCTTCCATTAAATAAAGGAAAAGGGTCGCAACAAGACTGTAAATAAAAACTGGCATAAGCCTACTTAGCGTCGTCGGCAAGTTATATGCTATGGTACTGTTTGAAAGAGTGATAAAAGTAACGAATGAGAAGATGCGGGATGTGCAAGCGGGATTTAGGAAGGGTATGGGATGTACGGATCAGATCTTTTCCCTACGATGCATCACTGAAAAATGTTTAGCCAAAAGGCAAAAGGTGTTTTGCATATTCCTAGATCTGGAAAAGGCTTATGATAGAGTGAGAAGGAATGAGCTGTGGTCAACATTATCTATGTATGGAGTAGAGAGCAGTCTGATACGTGCGCTTGTATGAGAGTTCCAGCACATGTGTCCGATTAAATGGGGTACACTGACTGGTTTGACATCCAAAAGGGAGTCAGACAGGGATGTGTAGCTTCGCCATGGCTCTTTGATCTGTTCATGGATACTTGTCTGAATGATTTAAAAGAAAGTGAATGTGGATTACGATTGGGTAAGTTACTAATCAAACTTATACGCCGATGACCAAGTAATCCTTGCATCATTGGAGTGTGAGCTGCAAAAGATGGTAACAATTATGGATGATTTGTTTCGAAGGAAAGAATTAAAAGAAATGTTAGTAAAACGAAAGTGATGGTGATTGAAAGGGATGAAATAATCACCGAATGTAAAATAATTGGAAATGAGAGAGTGGAACTCAGGTGAAAGAATTTGTATATCTGGGAAGTATGTACAAGAGATGGAAAGTGTGAAAGTCATATAGAAAAGAGAGTAAAAGTGGAAAAGCAGGTGAATGGGGTAGTGGAGTCTTTAGTGAGCAGCCAGAAAATCTCTAAAAAGGCTCGTCTGGCTGTTCACAGGTTCACAGAGCGGTGCTCACTCCCGCACTGATGTATGGCAGCGAATCTTGGGTGTGGAAAAAAACATGAAAGTAGAATAAATGCTGTTGAGATGCGATCGTTACGAAGTATAAGTGGCGTGACTTTGCGAGATAGAGTGAGAAATAGTGTGATAAGAGAATTATGCGGTGTGAAAGAGGATGTAGGGACAAGGATAGAGAAAGGTATGCTTTAATGGTTTGGACATGTGGAAAGGATGGATGGAAGACGATTAACGAAAGAGATATATATAGCAGAAGTAAATGGTAAAGCAAGGTGATCCAATTTCCCCTAAACTGTTTACTGCTCTATTAGAAAATATTTTTAGAAAGCTGGACTGGCAGAAATACGGTATCAATATCAACGGCGAACATCTCACTCACTTAAGATTCGCAGATGACATCGTAATTCTGACCGAAAAACACGAAGCTCTTCAAAACATGCTGATCTCACTAAGCCATGAGAGTCGAAAGGTTGGACTCTACATGAACCCATCTAAAACAAAGGCGATGACAAATGGTGAAAAACGACAAATTCGAATAGAAAAGGGGAACATAGAATACATCAGCGATTACATATACCTAGGACAACTAATATCCTTCGATGATGCAATATGTAAAGAAATAGACAGAAGGATAGCACTGTCCTGGAAAAAATACTGGTCCAATAAAGACGTCTTCAAAAGTAACATTCCAATACACCTCAAAAAGAAAATCATGGAAAACACAGTGCTCCCAGGTCTTCTGTACGGTTGCCAAACCTGGCCCCTAACTAAAGACGTCATAAGGAAGTTACAGGTATTTCAACGTTCCACTGAGAGATCAATGCTGGGTATTAAATTAAAAGATAGAGTGAGATGTTCCGATATACGAGAAACAACAAAGGTGATGGATGCTGTACAGATGGCGTGCAAACTCAAATGGAAATGGGCCGGCCACATAGCCAGAACGACAGATGGACGCTGGAGCGAACGTGTCCTCCACTGGTACCCAAGGGATGGGCAAAGACCAAGGGGCAGACCCCGTCGGCGATGGTGCGACGATATAGTGCAGGTGGCAGGTCACACTTGGACACGGATAGCCCAAAATAGAACCGAGTGGCAGAGAATGGAGGAGGCCTTTACCCAAATATGGGTGCCCAATTAAATTAAATAAGAATATATAGATTAATAAATTAATAATTGAAATTAAAATATGTAATTAAAATGTAAATAATAATCCAAATTTAAATATAAATATAATTAATTAACATACCTAATAATAATTTATTGTAAGTATGCTGTACTAATTGGGAATAAATGGCTTTTTATTTTATTATTTATTTTATTTAAATGGCAATGCTGGGAGAGGTCGCCCTAGACGAACCTACATAGACCAAATTGGGGATGTGCTAAAAAAAGCATGTATGAAGAATTTAATGAATATGGATGAGGCGAAAGAGGTATGTTTGGAACGTACTAAACGGAGATCTGTAGTTTCTACCTACTCCTATAGATGGGATATAGGCGTGAGGTTATGTATGTATGTATGTATGTTTGTACATTTTCTTTGAGTAGGTAGGTACAAGCGGGTGAAGACGCAGCCTCCGTTAATAAGTCTATGATTCTTTACTACTACTTTGTTTTGATTTGGAGATTTATCCTACCCCTAAATCTACACTTATAAAATAGAGGGAAAATAGACCCACGGCCAGGAATCACAATTTACATAAAAGAAAATGACGCCGAAAATTACACAACTTTGAAAATAGTAGTGTTGCCTCTAGTCGTTCTGTGTCCTCATTCCAAAGTTGCCACATAAAAAGTATTTTTTTGCCCTGACCATTAAATTGAGAAACATAACTACAATTTATGACCTCTCATTTTTTAAGTGGCCGCATAAAATTTTATTTGTGGTATTGGTGGTTTTGTTATGGGCACATTGATATAAAAAAAAACAATATTTATAAAACACATAAGCACATGATATTAACTTTGTAAGCCTTTGTAAAACAGGCGGTTAGCTGAATTGTCGATAAATTTTTATAGGTACAAAAAGCAAATAGTATATGTAATTCGGATGCCCTATACTTTTGATATTTGAATAATTATGATCTCTTCGGGACGCTTCGAGGCACGAAATGCAAACAAGGAATCCACGGACCTTAAATTTATCTACATCTTGAATATTGATTGAACTCTTTGAATATTTTTTTATTATTTTATATTAATCAAAATGCCTAGCCATTTTGTGATACGGCGTGTTCTACAATACGCTTTCGACAGATACATTACTATAGCGGATTTACACGTGGCAATAGAACCGTAACGTAACGACACGTTTATTTAAAAAAAATGATATTACCTATGGACCTATACTAGCTGTTCCGAAAACCCGCAAATTACAGTCCACTTATATAAACCAGCGATAGGACCTAATGGGTGCCGCTCCTTCCTTTTCTTCTCCTTCCTCTTCTTTCGCGAACTGGCCGGCGGCAGTGGCAGCTTTAAGTGGGTGGTAATACCAGGGGTCAACTAGTCCGGCCCGCGTCCCCCCGGCCAGCCGCATCTTACCCTTCCCAAATGGGTCAGACTCTCTGACCCGGGGCACTTAAGTTACCGGCGCGTTGTCGCGCGCCGAGAATTTTGCCCGGCCACGGGCGGGGCTTGCCCCAAGGCCTGCAACCCGAAGCGTATTTTTGCGCCAAGGACGACCACGTCCTACTTTTACAACCAATCTTTTTGCATACAGGGAGAGCCTAAGCCCTATTGTGTTGGAAGCTCTGGATGCCCCATTTCGGGAACATAGGCGTGGGTGTTATGTAGTTAGTATTTATATTATGTTCTTTGAAACCTTCTTACACATTTATAATACCTATTATATATCGATGTATATTCCGAGCAGACATGGGGTGGTGCTACTCTACTCTACCGACACCAAACCGAATAGCATATATTCCTATTATATTTCTACAGTTAAATTATTCATATCAATATGACAACAATCCCAGAAATAGACGCAACAGGGAAAATAACACAACTCTCACATAAATGTCTCAACTTGTATTAGGTACTGTTTGTGATGTTACGATTTTATTGTTTTCCTTAGAAAATTAATTAACTTAAAGAGGGTTGCGATGTGAGTGGTTATTATGGCGTTCGGAGCGAACGAAAACAAACAAACAATAGAGCGAACGAACGTCTTAACCGCTGTGCTCAATAGGCTGGAGTTGTTGGGTAAGGTATCAGGCACTTTTTATACAAATTGTTTATTTGTTCCACATAGATACATAACACATAGTACCTAAGGTCTAACTAAAGTTAAAGTTAGTGACACCATATTGTGCCGCATGGAATACAAATTATGGTGTAAAGTAATGAAGCCCCAGCTACCTACATTTTCATCAACTAATTTTATTTTTATCATATATAAAAATTCATGTAATGTATTATAAGCTTTTTAACGACAAATCTACATAATTTACATTTTAATTTTAATTGATAAAATATGACGATGTTACAACAAAAACATCAGATATACAGGGTGTCCATGTCAACCAATAATTAATGAATTCTGGAAACAGTTTTACATGAAAATAATTAGTTTTTCGATGCGAGCGACATTTTAACTAATGAGAAAACTAATGAACTACGTGTACAAGTGGGTGGTGCTGCATCACTATTACACTTAAATAGTTATATATGTAGTTATTTACTTTTAAATTGTTATTTTTAGTATCTAAATACACTTGATAGTGGTAGGTTTAGCATGGCATAAGGCAATATTATAAGGACCTTATTAATAAGAAAAAGTATAAACAAATAAATATTCATACTAGATATTTAGTTATGTTGTTTTTAACGGGGGTATAACTTCAGCCGTGGTTTGTCAGTACTTCGGTAATACACATCGCATCTTTCATACTATAGGGGCACATCTCAAAAATTTTGTGATTTCGAGTTTTTACAATATTTGGATACAAAATCAACATGGCTACATCTTAAACGCATTTTCCCAATACTCATTGCTTTTCGAGTTGTGCCCCTATAGTATGAAAGCTGCGACATGCTTGTTAAACAAATCAGTATAGCTTGCCTACTCGTACAAGGTACATATATATTATTGTAGTTCTTCCTGCGCTGTTCCCATTCACTTGGGGGTCTCTTCTTCTCTTCCATTCATCACCATTATACGTAATCTCGATACTCAATAATAGTAAACGCATCTGCTCTCATACAGTCCATCCAACCCTTATACTCCTCTACTACCTCTTCCATTATAACCATCTACTCGTAGGTACATGCATGCCCAATGTTCTCTGTAAAATATGTTTTTTTCCGTCACTACCAAGATAGGCGGATAAAATCATAATTAAATCATCTCATCTGTGCCCGCAACTTTCATACTTCCTCGAATGATTATTAAGTAATTTAATGGAAGAATTATGTATAATAATTTGATAATAATCATTCAATTAAATTGAATGAATTTGATGGCACATAAGAACAAGCATACGAGTAATACAGGGTGTAACAAAAAGGGTATGTTAAGCGAAAAGCTATGTAAATAGCCCACTATAGAGAGCCTATTTCCAAAATTTGAGACTCTAAATCACATTTTTATTTTTCAAGATTGTATGAAAATTCCTGACATATTTAAAAATTCTCCATACTATCGTGAAAAATAAACATGTGATTTCGGATCTCAAATTTTGGAAACAGGTTCTCTATAGTGGGCCATTTATACAGCTTTTCGCTTAACATTCCCTTTCTGTTACACCCTGTATATTGAAGTTAAACTGGCCCGCAATTGAGGTACTTGTATGCCTGTATTCCCAAGATGTATACAATGGCATAGCTGGCATGTGCAAAGAGCTAGTATAAGCAAGCCAGATAAAGGCACGTGTATTCAAAATTACATAATTAACTTCCGTACATATAGGACGGAAAATGCGTCGCGTACAACAAGTCGCGTAACGACTAAACAAACATATCGTCATTCTGCTCTATATACAGGATGTGTGTGTGACAGCGAGGCAAATACTGTGGGGTAAGCACGAACCTTTTTTACGCGGCGTAACGCTAGCGACTCGCTAACAAAATCTATGTGATTTGACAGTTTGCCGCTAGCGTTACGGACTATCGAGAGGTTCGTGCTCACCCTACTGAACAAGTACTAATGTTTTGAGTTAAACGACAGTGTTATTAATCGCAGGAAATGCATTTTTAATTTGATTATCCGAAATGTTTGCTTTTCGCGCTTATTGTATCGGGTGATCCAGTATTGGTTATTGTATGATACACAGGGCCGTCTTTAACCTATTGGAGGCCCTGGGCATATTAGGATAATGGGGCCCCTAAGACTTTGAAACCAATTTTTTGTAAAGTTTTTTTCCATATTTGAAAATTTTCGGGTACCTTATTCTTTTTTCTCGGTTATTTTTTTTTATTTACATTTACTTATTTTTTTGAAAAAATTATATTTTTGATTCTTAGAATCAATGGCTGAACGGGTACTTGGCGGCACATTTTTACAGTAAAACTGTTTTTTTGTGGGATTTCATTCGTTTTTGTAAAGATTATTATTATTTCAATTTAATATATGAGCTGAACTCAAATCAAATGTGTATATTTAATTTTCCCACTACTGGTAATCGTGGCTACCAGGTGGCAGGCTGGTGATGATATATAATTAATGTGGGTAGGGCTGCCATCAGTTAAATTACGGACCCAGGACAAAGTCTTAAAAAACTCCGGACCTTTGGGCGAAATAAAGATATTTCCCCGGACTACCATGACAAAAAAAATACAGTTAAATAAAATCATAGGTACAGGGATACTATATTTACCGTTCCAATTTATACTACATCTATTGGCGGTACTTAGAAGAAGTACATAGCAGCGCGAACGAAGCGAGCGCGAAATTTTACAGCTTTTGGCACATAAGTTTCCATTTACTTCTGAAAAATACAGACTCCATGGAGAATGTGTGACGATCGCAAAAGGATTATGGAAATGGTGATGCGGGCGAAGCGAACGAGAAATTTTTACTGTAAAAGCTTAGATTACTTCTTAAAAGGTATTTACGCACTAAAGCGAAATTATATTTTTGATAGCTGCATAATCAGGGGAACCTGTAGCACAAGCGAAGCGAGCGCAAAATTTTTATGGTTCTTGGCACATAAGTTGTCAATTACCTCTGGAAATGAAGGCTCGACCAAGAATTTGTGATGATCGCTAAAGCATCATGGAAATGATGACGTCAACCATGCGAACGAGAATTATTTATTTACAATTTTTTTACTGGTAAAGTTTCGATTATTTGTTTTTAAAAATAGTTCTTTTACTATATTATTATATTTTAGTATTTTATTATTCTCACACGAGAATGTATATTTCTGCATTCACTTGTCAGACCAGTGGCCCTGTATCATTGATACGGCTGATGCGGCCGGTAACTACGTCCCTGATGATACGTACATAGAGCAGAATGCGCGGAGCGGGGCGGCTAAATTTTTTACTATGAAATGGCGTAATTTATTATTTCAAACATTCTATCAAGTTAATCAGTTTTCCTCTGACATGACAAGTGTCCGGGTTTTACCCGGACGCTATTTAAAAACACCGCCCGGACGCTCCCCGGACACCTTCCAAACTAGGACAAATCCGGGGATGGCAAGATGGCAGCCCTAAGTGTGGGTAACATAACAAAAGTGGAGTTTTCATTATACAGAATGTTTTTTCGTTGCTACTCTTAACAAAGGGTACGTACTCTATACATCAAATAACGAATTAAAAAAGCAGCAAATCGCAGTCTTTGTGTCGCCATTATTAACCTTAGGACATATTAAACCAATCCGGGCGCGCATCGTTTCGACACAACGTTTGTTTTGTTTTCACCACTTTTAAGTTTGTTTTAAGCTCGCAACGATTTACTAGTTCATGGTGGAAAAACGGGAGGGTATGTCATTTTGTTCGTACTTCCCCTTGTCGTTGGTATTGTAATCAGTAATTAAGGTTCGATTTCTTCGTACTAGGGACTTTGTATTTGAACTCAGGGGGGGCCCCTATCGATCACGGGGCCCTGTGCACTTGCCCAAAGTGCCCACTGGGAAAGAGGGGTCTGATGATACATTGTTGTTTTTTGGATCATCTGTGTGTGACTCTCCATTAGGGTTGATCAGTAAATTGGATTTTTCGAGCATATTTTTTTTTTTAATCTTTCATAGGTAAAATTTTTGTTTTTATGTCATTATCCTAAGGCCTACTTAAACTTAAATTTCAGTGGTTTTTGCCTCAGAATTATGGTCTGAAGTCGCCATATCAATATTTGTCTGACTGTCATAAACATTCTGTATATGGCTTAAGATAGTCCTTTCTACACGATACAATGTAATTGTCCAATCCCATCATATTTTTCATAAACGCATACAAAACAGTAACCTTTAATTAAATGTTTCAATGCACACTATACAACATACATACTTGCAAATCTGGTCAAGTTGATCATAAAATAGTAGGTAGATAGTACTATCTACGTCGGTAACTCTGGCTGTTTATTTAGGACGGGATTATTCTAATTTAGTACCCACATAATTGGAAAGGAGGATAGTTCTTATTATAAAAGGACATGCCCTGAGGACGCGCGTGTTTCTTGTGCTTACAAATAAAAAGTTTTATCACAACCGCAGTTCCTACCCTCATTCCCACCCCTTTTTTATCCCGGAATAAAAGGTTCTTATTTTACTTATTTACTCATTACAACGACTCCATAATTAGGTGCTAGCTTTGAGAAATTGCATTAAATATATAAATAGAATAAAGGGAAAGTAAATAAAATATATGCTTTGTTTCCATTTATAACACACCTAATGAAGTGCCTTTAATTTTTTTTACTTCCTTTTACTCGTAACACGAGACTATATAGGTTCATTGTTGTTGCTGTCTCAATTCTTTTTACTCGTACAAGTTTATTTATTTAAATATTTTGCTATATAGGTACGTTGGAGGTATCTAAAGAACATAAATATTTCCAAGGGTCATTGCAGCATAGGCGCAGTAGATTATTCAAGCCAGAACATTATCGGGAGTCTTAGAATGGACCCAAGCTTTAGAATGTATCCAATTTTCGGTGATGACGGCGCAATTCGTCTTAATAGTTTTAACATATATTTCATATCCAGTATACAGTTGTGTTCCCGTAATGGGGGTAACCAGAATTGCAGAATCATAAAATATAAATACATAGATAAGTATACAGGATGTTTTTTTGTGGCCACCGTTAACGAAGGGTACGTACTCTATACATCAAATAAAGTAAGTTTATGCCAAAAAAAATGCTGGGAATTTTATTTTTATTTTTTTAATTACTTGATCGGGCGAAATTTATAGTGTCTAGTGTTTATGGTATACTTTTTTATAGATAGATATTAACTATTTTACGTGAAAAAAATCTTGCTACACGCGTCTATGTGCATTTATGCAGAAAAACGCAGTCTATTTACTCAACTTTGGACCCAAATATTTTGGAAACCAGACACTTCCCAGGTATGCTTCCATGGAGAAATATGATCGTGATGACGAGGAGATTCCGTAGTTTTCGGGAACGTTGACGACCAAAAATCATTCTGTATAAACATCCATGACTCGGAAACAAACATCGATATTCATCACATCAATGTTTCTTGTGACCGTGTTAAAAGGAGGTTAGATATATTAAAAATACCTTCATTCGCGAAAAGGTTTTCACTTTGAAATTCCTTCAGCACATTGAGATCTAGTATCTTAATCTAATATTATTTATTACTTGGGTGCATTTAAAATTTATTTCGTGCCCTTGAAACCCTTTTCGCGCCTCATTACAACTCCCTCTGAAGTTTCAAGTCGCTATTTTACTGGTGCGTACAAGGACGAGATATTTATGTGCGATATATTTAATTTTAAGAAGCTGGCACTTTTATTTTAGGTTATTAATAAACTACTTCGGTATGATCCTACAGTTCGGGCTACCCAATTTTGGAAAAACAGTCGTGTATACAAGGTGTAGCAAGAGGGGTAATCTTGAGCGAAAAGCTATGTAAATAGCCCACTTATTTAGGAATTTTCCATACTATCTAAAAAAATAAACAAGTGATTTCGAGTCTGAAATTTTGGAAATAGGTTCTCTAAAGTGGTCTATTTACATAGCTTTTCGCTTAACATACCCTTTCTATTATACCCTGTATAGATGTATGTCTACGTAAATATCTACCATTAAAAGTTAAATATGTCTAAATAGGTCTATTATTATGTATAAAACATAGCATAACGTTAGCATACTATCTCCTAACATTAAATTACGGCTGAGTTTGCGAAGTTTCTAATCTCATTCTCCTATCACTGATTATACAAACCTGTCCGAATTACTCGAAGTAATTCAGGAAGGGCCTGAAAATATCGTGTTTTGCAATTCTGCTGAAGAAATTCCTTCATTTGTAAGTCGGTGAATGAGAAGAGATATATGTTAAATCATACGGTAACGGCTGGTCGAAAATACGGTCATGTGTACATTGTTGTTACTTATTACAAGTATTAAGTAACTTAAAGGTTTTTTTTCGTATTTTTCTACCATATAAACGAACGCTTGCGGTATAAACATATCATATGGACACTGGCACGGGTCCATATATGGCTTCGTATTGTTTCTACCTTTAGGGGTCTGATTTGGTAGGGGGCCATAAGGAGGCAGTAAAAGATTTTAATGTAGGTCCCTCACGTCTATACGTAATGATATGCGCATATTTAGGTTTAATGATTTCTGTATGTCTTGAAACAGGTCTTTAAGTAATCACTGGATTAATCGTAGAGTAGTAATGCTGTTGAAATACATCATGACTTGACGACGAAAATCAAGGCTTCTTATTGGATCAAATATATCAGTGATGATTCGAACCTCTATCGATTCGATCCTGAAAAAAAAAGTTATTTTATCTAAGACCCCTGGCGTAGTGTTTTCTTGGGCATAACTTTGGATGCCAAATTACAATGAGGTCCTCACAGTGAAAAACTAAGTAAGAAACTTAGTTCTGCAGCCTATGCAGTTAAGAGAATTCATCTACTGACATGTCGAGACTGCTAGAATTGTTTATTTTAGCTATTTCCATAGTATAATGACATACGGTATTTTATTATGGGGAAGCGCAGCTGATTGGGAGTCAATATTTATCTTGCAAAAAAGAGCTGTCCGTGCAATTCTAAACTTAGGGTCCAGGGTCACATTAAGTGAAAAATTTAAAGAATTGAATATAATGACTTAAGCTTCGAATTATATTTATGAAAATTTATTATAATATGTTCATAAGAATTTGGATAAATTTAATAAAATGTCTGATGTGCACAAAATAAATATAAGAGGTAAGAACAGACTTGTTGCTCATGTGTCCCGTCTCCGTAAAGTCAGTAAATCATTCATGGGTCAATGTATACTTTTCTACAACAAGCTTCCAGATACACTCAAAGGTCTACCTATCTGTAAATTTAAAAACATTGTGAAGAAAAAACTTTGCATGAAAGAATATTATACAGTATTAGAATATTTAAATGATAGCGAGCCATGGAAGTGAATTGTTCTAGCATCCCCAAATTAGGCAATCTATGTTTTACTTTTATATTTAGCTTAGTAGGTATAGTTTATATGTGTTGGTGAATGTGACCAGAAGCGCTATAGTGTATCATGCGTGACTCACGTAAATACAAAAAAATATATATGTAAGATTTTTCATTTTCATGTTCAATTCAAAGACATTCTCTTGCATACAACACGCGTCAATCCGGAAACAGTTTTAAAATCAAAATGTCTGACGTTAATGTCGATATATTAATATCTTTGATTCAAGAACGCCTGTTTGTGGGATTCTAGAGACGAAACTTATAAAGACAAATTTATAAAACAAGACGCATGGAAAAGCATTTGTGAAATAATTTATGATAATCAATCATCAAACAATTATCTTTACAAAGGCAGAGAGAGTCGTATAATCTATCCACACTCAAAAATCATGGTTACCCTACCGTACAACAGTAAAACGCTCTTTATCGCGGTGCCGCAACGCAAACTGCCGATTTTAGCGTTGCGGCGCTGCGACGCGGTTATGTGTTTCGGCCCTAAGAGGTCTGTGGAGTAACTACTAGAGATGTAGAGATCGAATTCGTGTATCGCAGAACCTTCAAGTTATTTCAACCGACTTTAAAAAAAAAGGTAAGATTTTAACTTCAAATAATCTGTGAAGTTCTCTAAAACGGGTGTTTATTTAATTCTCTAGACTATTTATAGGAAACATCAGGTAACACTACCGAGCTATCAATCTCTTTTTAGCATGTAAATATCTAAGAAAAAGGAAAACATAAGTAAATTCTATCGCAAACTCATTTCCTATACTTATACTTACCTATAAAATCTACTGAGTAAAGTGCTGTCAATATTCACCTACATTTTATCCCTGAAATGTATTACAAACATTCATCTTTAAATGTACTATATTACCTTACCGAATAGAGAGCGAAACATACATTATTATATAGCGTTTATGCTTCATAACTACGACGTTGAATGAAATGGAGCTGTAAACTGTACATTAATGGTGATAGCTCTACTAAAGCTATATCCTAAGGTTTATTAGAGAACCTACGTATTCATAAAATTTAAGGCTCAAAATCTCTTGTAAGACAAAATTTAAGACAATCACTTGTATACAGGATGTATGTGATGAAAATGTGATTTCGAGTCTCAAATTTTGTGGATAGGTTCTCTATAGTGGGCTATTTACATAGCTTTTCGCTTAACATACCCTTTTTGTTACACCCTGTATACATTATTCGATAGATATAACAACTGAGGGCTCAGACAATGTAACATTTTTATGAGCGACAGCGAAGTTTGCAAAGTTATCGAAACATTTCGTTCAATACGCAGTAATACAAAGAATGCGGTCATGCACATAGTAACGGGCGCCATCTTCCATGGGAGCTATACGGTGAAACGCACTCTAGTATCTAGTATTTAATATTAATCACGGATCCCACAGTCAAACGGCGTAAGCAGTTTTGTGGGACGTTGTACCTAATTTTAAGTTCTAGAATATTTAAAGAATCATCATCATCATCATTTACAGCCCTGAGAAGTCCACTGTTGGACATAGGCCTCCCCCAACAACCTCCATTCCGACCGGTCGGAAGCAGCCTGCATCCAACCGACGCCCGCAACCTTGGCCAGGTCATCCGTCCACCTCGCGGGTGGCCTTCCCACGCTGCGCTTGCCGATACGTGGTATCCACTCTAGAACTTTCCGACTCCATCGGCCATCAGTTCTTCGAGCTATGTGCCCTGCCCATTGCCACTTCAACTTGCTGGACCGTTCAGCTACGTCGGTGATCTTTGTACGTCTGCGGATCTCCTCATTTCTGATTCAATCACGCAGAGAGATCCCAAGCATAGCTCTCTCCATCGCTCGCTGTGCGATCCTGAGATTTTTTATGAGGCACATAGTTAGAGACCACGTCTCGGCACCGTAGGTCATCACCGGCAGCACGCACTGGTTGAACACCTTCGTCTTTAAGGACTGGGGTATCTTGGACACAAATAAGCTTCGTAGTTTCCCGAACGCTGCCCAGCCGAGTTGGATTCGCCGAGTTACCTCCTTCTCAAAGTTGGACTTACCTAGTTTGACCGTCTGTCCCAGGTAAACATACTCGTCAACAACTTCAAGCATCGAGCTCCCAACCAGTACAGGAGTGGGCGGCACATGGACGTTCGACATGATCTTCGTCTTGTCCATGTTCATCTTCAGGCCCACCTGTTGGGAGACTCGATTGAGGCCATCGAGCATTGTGCTTAGATCCTTCAGCGATTCTGCCATGACCACGATGTCGTCTGCGAACCGAAGGTGAGTGATGTATTCGCCATTGATATTGATGCCGAGTCCTTTCCATTCGAGAAGCTTAAAGGCGTCTTCCACTGCATTGGTGAAGAGCTTCGGAGAAATAACATCTCCTTGTCTCACTCCCCTTTGCAAAGAAATCGGCTCAGTGCTCCGCTCCTGTACTCGTACCGACATGGTGGCATTGCTGTATAAACACTTCAGCACTTCGATATATCGATGGTCAATATGGCACCGCTGGAGAGACCGCAACACTGCCCATGTCTCGATCGAATCAAAGGCCTTCTCATAGTCCACGAACGCTAGGCATAGTGGCCGATTATACTCTTCCGTTTTTTGTATGATCGATTTAAAGAATAATAATAATAAATAATAGCGATATATACCAAGATAGAATAATATATTTCTGTAATGATGATCTCCGACCGTGTAAAGCGGTGATAGCCCAGTGGTTAAGACGTGCACCTTCCAAGCGGGAGGCGTAAGTTCGATCTCAGTCACGGGCCTGTACCAATGAATTTATTTCATGTACAGATTTTAATGTTGTAAAATTGTCATTTAGCTCGTGCCTCGGAAAGCACGTAAAACCGTTGGTCCTGCGCCTGATCTATGAGAGTAATGGAATACAGAGTGCATCTGTGTTTGCGCACACACTTGTGCACTATAATATCTCCGGCGTACCTGGCCAATCTCCGTAGAGATTGGTCGCCTTGGCCCAAATACGATCGGAAATAATCATCATCATTTCTGTAATAGAAATGGATTGAAATTGGGAAATAAATATGATAAATTTTCAACTTACTCGGTATTTTCATGTATGCGACGAATCGAATCTCTAGCCTCAAAGAAAGTCACGGGATTGCGCTAGTAATGGGAATGCTAGTAGTGGCACAGAATATTGACGGTACCCACATTTTACCCGACAGAAAAGTATTCTGGATTCAACCAACCTTAAATTATGTTAACCCTTGGCCTAATCTACCTTTAAGGTAACTTTTATCGGAAAAGATATATATTTATTGTGCTGATTTCGTTTCGGTCGGGAAAACATGTTTGATAGGGTTGATTTTTATGACTAGCGATTCACAGCGGTTAGTGGCATAAATAAAATTGTGCCAATATAAACCTAATAGGTATATGACCCTAATTTAATATTAATGTAACGTAATTTTATGTTAAGGTAAAAATAACCATAAATAACTTAAAAGATTCATTACATATAACTTTAACTTTGACAAAAAGGTCTACCGATTTCCATTATCGGAAAGCGTGCCCATGTTTTTTGTAGTAAATTAACTGTTAAAAGCGTGTTTATTTTACGAGTAGATACGGTTGTGTAATAACATCCTAAATCTTTACATGTATCTAATATCCTGGACCTAACTTATTATAAATACTGCCGTCATTAGCATAAGTACAGTAAGTCGCGTTTTTGTCAAAAATTAGTTAAATATACAGCCGTGATCACAATTACGAAATCTACATTTCCTTCTTACCCAATTATCTGTAGGTATTCCTTGTTAAACCAAAGTCAAAAATTTCAGTAAGTCGAGTATTTTTTAACATCACTATGCGTCTTCAGCCAAAGTACATTCGTTTAGATTAAGTCTGCTAGTCATAAAAGCGGTATGCGACGATAAACTTCAGAATTCACGTTATTTAAAGTTACCGTAAGAAGTTCGGCTAATCCTTTCTATGTGATGATATATACACTCCTCAAAAAATCTACATGCCAAATTTCAGCTTCCTACACCTAGGCGTTGTCGGTCAGTCAGTCTTCCACTCAGTAACAGGAAAGTTTTCTATGCATATTTTAATCATAAACCGATATAGTTACTTAGTATAAATACAGTAAAATACACGCTTACTGTTTTTATGCTAAGTGTTCCTTATCACAGAGCCTTTAGGTCATACTTATGTTATTAAAATAATGAGTTTATTTTGACTTAAAATTACTTTGTTTTGTTTTTCAAATATGCAAATAGATAGGCCCTGAAACCCTCTTCCATTAAAGGTATGAACCATCAAGATCTGATTACAAACAAAGGTTTTATGGAAGATTTTCGCGCCAAAACGTTAAACGCGTTTTTCTCGAAATCGTCCAGAGCGTACTTACGAGTACTGTACTTATGCTAATGACGGCAGAATAAACATGTTTCATTTAATATATTCAATAGATTTCGTTGCCATAAACTGTTTTTTTTTAACACGCTGTTTATTCGTAGTGCCATCTTATTCCTTTATTTATAGGTTCAAAGACAATTTATAGGTAGATAGGAACTTGAAGAACGGCAAATTTATCCTGCGTATATTTTTGGATAGAGGTAAATATTTTGTTCAGTTGACAGAGATCGATCTAACATAACCTAAGATATTGACTTTCTTCTGTATTTTTTGAAAATCATCCATAGATTAAAATTTTGTTTTGAAGCTTTTTTAAGTAATTATTTAAGGCCTGCTTAAACGAACTTCACCATTTTTTTCCTGAAAAACTGAAAACAAAATGTCGGAAAATGTTTGAATTTTCCTGCGAAAATTTTCACTGGTTTTCGCCTCAGAATCATATCAATATTTGCCTGGCTGTCATAAACACCTTGTATACAAACGGCTGCGTTCTCATAATGGTGTAGCCAGAATTGCAGGCTCACGCAGGAGATCCCATAATCACGTAACGTTAAGCATAGCGAGGCCAGATGTTAAGTTGCTAGCTCATCGCCCCTGAGTTTCTTAGTCGACTCTTACGACATGCACAGAAGGAGATGCAGCTGATGCAATCTAGTGAAGCTCCGCATCAGCACGGAAAAACTCTCCGCGTACAAATATTATGGCTGTCGATTTATAGGTTGTATTTTTAGCTTGAAATGTTAGCACCCCAGGGTGCCTGTGTGGGTGACCTACTCGTAGCTTACCATTAGGCACAACATCTTTATTAAATACACCTACGGACAACATTAGTAAATGAAATGCGTTAATTGATGGATAAATCTAGTCCATTTCAATTAGTGATCTGATCTCATATTTTAAGTGACAGCTTTGCCGGTAAGAGTCCACTCGGGTGAGATGGTAGTAGGTGTTACATTTTAGGTAATCTATACATACAGCGATTTGTTACATTTTTATCATATTATAATAAAAATGTAACAGATCGCTGTCTGTGCATGGAACAACGCAATAGTACCCAAAAAAATGATTTTTGGAATATTTGTCTGTTTGTCTGTGCACGCTAATCTCAGAAACGGCTGAACTGATTTCGAGGCAGTTTTCAGTAATATATTGTGATAGGTCCCACTTACATATATATACGCTACTTTTTATCCCGGCAAAATGTTTTTATTCCTGTTAATTTCGACATTTTGTTTTTTCTACAGTCCACGCGAACGGAGTCGCGGGCGTCCACTAGTCTTACATACCTATATATAAGTACGGCTGTATTCCAAAAATGCGGTAGCTAGGTAGGTATACTAAACTGCAAGATCGCGAATTTGGGAATAAGATCCTATCATCATGTTTAACATCTTCTTCCTTCCTTCCTTTTCTTCTTCTGTCCATCCTTCCTCTTCTTAGCTCGGCCCGCGTCCCCCCGGCCAGCCGAATCTTTCCCTTCCCAGATGGGTCAGACTCTTTGACCCATGTGGCCCTCTTTAAGGGCCACGCAAGTTACCGGCGCGAATTTTGCCCGGGCACGGGGGTTGCCGGGGTTGCAGGGGTTAGATGTATAGGTAAAATAATAACTTATTATGTTGTATTTACTTATTTAAGAGCTATTTTTCAGTGTGATAAAAGTTTGATGGGTGCTTAACAACACTGATTTGAGAAAATACAGATCATTAAGTCCTTCCTACCCTTACCTACTATATATTTTTTGACGTGAAACGTCTTTAAAATCGCGCCGAAACATACGGGTACCAGGTTTAAAAACTAGACCGTAACGAAAAGGTCTATATCATCGTACCTTAATAATTAAAAAACTATTAGTCTTAGAAACAAAAATGTGGTGTAAATATTTCACTTATATAGTCAGCTCGCTGTTATGACATTGAGTTCGTGTCGGGGTCAAGCGGGGCGGCGGGGGAGGGATACTGCGATAACTGTGCGAAACCGGCGCTCACGCTTGTTTCTATTCAGTGTAACTCGTGACTCCGACTTTATAGCGTGGTGATTCTTTCGTGTGTTTGTCAAGTTTTTTTTATTAATATACTTAAAACAGCGTCCATCTTGTTTTCATTTCAATCTTTTACTTTAAAAGCGATTCGCTAACATAGACGTTTCACGTTAAAACCAACGGCCGTGTGCCCCGACACAGCCCCACCCGCTTTTTCACGTTTATCGTCGTTTAGCCTTAGATGAAATTGTTTATGTGCATATATTATCGCATCAAAATATTCCTAAAAACGTTAGCAGCGAAAAATTCCTATCTTTAATTTTCGGTAAACTTATCGCAATTTTTCCCAGAAATAACAATGGCATTTTTCGGGGCGAGTTGTATTTTAATATCTTAAAATGTTACTTAAAAATACTTTTTTTTTTGTTTTTCTCCTATATACCTATAGGGATAAAACAAATGGGGTGAAGGGGTAAAATAACCCCCTATAGAAAACATATATACTTATACAATTTGAGACTCTATGCTTATTTTTCCCGATAGTAGATATGGAGAATTCCTAAAGAACCGAGGTATATTCAAACGATCTTGAAAAATAAATTATGTACGTCTATGTAGTTTATTTGTTAAAAGTATATTATGTGTAGTTTATTGAGTAGTTTTAAGGTTAATTATTTAGGTTTCTAGTTCTGTTTGTGCACATCTGTTACCCTTTACTCTTGTTCTATTCCTTCACATCTTTTGGTCTGCTGGAAGTAATCTCTTGAAGAGATAAGCACGCCATTGTACATTTCTCCAGTACCTGTGTAATTTATATATAGGTATATATGTTATATCAAATCTCAAATTTTGTACATAGGTTCTCCATGGTGGGTTATGCTTATAGCTTGCGGTTAACGCAATTTTTTTTCACCCTATTTACTAGAATTAGATAAGTCCGCAGATTTTTTTAATTATAAACAATCGTAGATCAAACTTCTGTTCTGAGGTTTGATCTACGATCTCAGACTTTTATCTCGATCTCCAGTATTAACAATATGTATTAATTTACATATAAAACATTTCATAACATTTTTGTATGATCATCCTAAACGGTAGATATTGAAGTAGCGCTATCTAATTTATTGTTACAGATACGTTATCTAACACGATACCTAACAGTCATTATGCTATTCATGGTATTGAGAAAAACAGCGGCTTTATTGGAAAGCTATAAATATATTAATACCTTTATAAAAGTATACGACTAATATAATAAATAGTATAAAAGTATTCACTGTGCTATTATCTGATATAGTTTGAATAGGTCACAATATAATGTTTGTATGTATTGTATGGATAAATTACGAGTAGTATGTAGTAGTATTATAAATATATATTTTATTATATATATGTATGTCCCTATTATGTATGTATCTAAGTAGATAATTAAGTATTGTTATTATTTAGTAAATATATTTATTTTGTGTTAAGTTTATTTATATTTTAATACGTGTGCACATATGACATTCCTTTTATATATTATAAAATTTTCTTTGTACTTAATGGTTTGCTGGAAGAAATCTCTTTTAGAGATAAGCTCGCCTTTGTACTATTTCTTTTACAACTTACTGTCTATGATAAAAATTTATGTGTACAATAAAGAATACTAAGAATACTAAGACTATTTCGGGATCGAGAGGTAACTTAAATGTTGTCCAGTTTGTTGGCAGGTGAAAGATAATATAAATAAACAATAAGCAAACTTCAGTGACAAGTTGCTAGATTATCGCCATGATGCAGCTGATGTATTCTAGAGAAGCCCTGCATTGGCACAGGAAGGATTTCTATCGAACATATATACATATAATCACGCCTATATCCCTTACGGGGTAGGCAGAGCATTTCTATTGAATGTTATATCTATTGGTATTTACATTGTTACATACATACATACAGTCGCGCTTATAATCCCCCAAAGAGGTTGTGCAGAAGTGTGCAAATTACATACCCACTTTTCTTCAGTTAGCCTATTAAGTCCCACGTGATAAGGGATGAGCATTGTTATATAAAGTAAAATATTTTCATGACATTTTTTTTGCTAAACTTCTCTGATCTTATAATGTATAATAAATAACTTTATTGTATCTACCAATTTGGGAGCAAATAAATAATACATACATACATATAATCACGACTTTAGCCCTTACGGGGTAGGCAGAGCACCAAGGGCCGATAGGACCACATGGTGCCACTTCTGACCAATTTTGAGAGTATAGTTGAGATGTACAAGTTCGGTTAGTAGTGACAGGTGGTCAGCCCATCGCCTACAAAACACCAAAACCCTCTTGTCCCTCTACTGACTTGTACAGTATGCCCGGGAAGAGAAGCAGCTGTAGTATTATACGTTTTTTTTCACTCCCAGGGCAGCATAGAAGTAATAAATAATCATTTTTATTTTTAATTTTTACTGTAGTACATAGGTAGGTATGCACTACCTATAATTATTTACACAAAAAAAGCTCCAACTTACCTTCTGATACAAAAACGGCTTGGTAAGCGCAATGCATCGCTCCAGCGCCATAGTGACAGCAATGCATACGCTGCCAATGCCGAAAGTGCGCAAGACAACGCGCGCGGCGCAGTATGCGCGCGTCCTGCCCACGCCTGGCACGTGTTCGGAGACTAGTAGCGCGCAAAGCATGCCCAGCTGAAAACGTTTACTTATTTAGAAAATTAAAGCTATGTACGTAAAAATTTGAGGTAGGTAACAAAAGATTTAGGCTTTATGTTTTAACGAAATGGGTCGATAATGGCTTGAACTGCTTCGATAATAGTAAACACAGCCTTTAGTTCTATAACATAGTATAAGAACCGTAACCATATAGTAAGTATTTTTGTTTGACAAGTTATTGACATTACCACGTGTCCATTGTAAACGTACGAATGCTCTGAGTATATTGAGGGTCTTCAGAGCTTTGCAAATTATGCTAGGCTTCTAAAGAGTAGAACACTTCCACCTCGATTCTTGCCATGTGTATCGCAAGAGGCGATTGAAGGTTTCCGGGAGGTGGGCAGCACTGCCTCCTGTGTTGACCACATAGTCCGAAAATTACCTGTACTTACTATATTTAATTTTCTGTAACATCTATATAACCTGTGACATGCAATAAATGAATCTAATCTAATTACACTACGGCAACCAACCCGCCTTCCTAACGCGGTGACTATGGGCAAAAATCCCCTATGGCAGTATCCTTGTGGGGTGTCCAGCAGTAGACTGCAATAGGCTGATGAGAAAGTATGGCAAAAACGAGATACGTTACGTATTTGAAGTTTTAGATTTTGATACTTACTAGAGCTATAAGATCATTAGCAGCCAACGACGTGAGCAGCAGAAGGTGCTTTCTGTTCCTCACTCTTCTCTCCCCTCTTCGCAGAGACACTATAGCAGCCGCGTTGCCAATCAAACCCACTGCGTACACGATCTTAGCGGCCATGCCAAAAGTTCTGGGGTTCTTAAAACAGTCGTACGCCGAACTATTACTTATGGTAGAGTTCATAAGCTCTATAACCTCTGTGACGTTTTCCATTTTGTGTTTTAGTACGATAACTGGTGGATAGATGGCGCTGTTTTTAGTTTCAGGCGTTGCCACTGTTTGCTGGGTCGATCTGTAAATAAAGATGGTTAATTACCAATTTGCTAATTGTGGTGACAACATTTGCATAGTTTTAGAATCTCCGTAGGTTGTTCGGGGGTGAGAACGTATGACAGACAATACATGGATACGTGCTTGGCTGAGTGCGCTCTAGTACTTTTCTTTAACTATGTAAGTAAATGTTTATTTGACTTGATTTACAATTTGCTTGATTTGATCGTGATAGGGATGTTTACGGTTTTTTGTTTGTATATCGAAAGATCATAAAATAAAAGAAATATTTGCGAAAGAAAAACTTCGGTAGTGTGAAAACTTTCCGGGATATAACGATTTCAAAATCACAATTTTAGACTTGCTAAAAAACGCTCCATACAAACGGCTACCACAATTATGAACTTTTGTTCTGCAGCTATATTAAATATTGCGTTTATAAATATGGTCACAAAGCAAAAGTTGCTGTAAATGATGCAGGTGGATATGTGATGTTGTAATTTTCAATTAATTTTACATTTGAAAAATGGACTTGCCCACTTAACTTTGAAGGCTTATTACTACCTCATTTGGAAACTTAATCAAATTGTAATTTCACAGATACCTAGGTATGATTTTGATGATTTATTCTGATAAGCATAAAATGTCACTAAAATTCAACCATAGTAAACATCCCTTGCTTATCTTGTAACATAAAAAAAATATTGCGTAGCGAATAGGGCCAAATTTTCTGTACTTTTTTATATTAAAATGTTAAGTATATCATAAATTCTTGTATAGAGACTCAAAATTAAGTGCATATTCTTCGAAATTACAGGTAAAAAACATAACGCCGTATTCAAAATTAAGTGCATATTCTCCGAAATTTCAGGTAAAAAACATAACGCCGTATTCATGGGTAGGGAAAATAAGTATTTGTATTTGAGTACTTATCATATTATTTCATAGTCAGGTTCTTTACAATGGTCTATTTACATACATCCATCTTCCACTCTGTATATATTCGTAGTTAGTTATATAGATATACCTACATCCTATGCCCTGGTAATGGTACGTAATGTGGCAGTTGCTGTACCTCAAGGTAAAGAAAGCATTCATCATAGTTTATCAACCTTGGCGCATATTCGTGCACGTGAGCTTATTCTAGCTAGTCTGAGAGGCAGTGGATATAGTCAATAACTTTACGTAGTTAAAGATAAGTATGTAGCTACATAAAAGCGCAATGCTGTATTTTCAAGATAAAATCCCAAGCAATATTATAAATTCGATAGTAAGTTTGTTTGTTTGTTTACCTGTTCACGCGAAACTTTACACACACATAGCTGGGATGGTACGGAGAAGGACATGAGCTACATTCTGTAATTCACGCAGACGAAGCCGCTTGCAACAGCCAGCCTCCCCCAAATTAAGCTTTCCAGTGTACATAGTAAAATGCATAGACTATGCTAATCAAACTAAGTGTACAAATACATTAATATTTCTACAGTATTTGCATTAATCAAAAGCTATGTTATGTAGAGTGATGAGAGAGGATTATGTTGGTATTTTTAAAGCATATAAATGTATCTACTTACAAAGCTTGATAATGTTTTCCTTTACAAAAACAGATAGGTAATTATTATTTATAAAGCAATTAACATAATAACAGGTCAGTGATGCGTGTTTGAGGGCGGGCGCCGCTCGGACGACGATATCTGCTAATGATCATTATCTGTATAGACCGAGAGCTGAGGGGGAAATTATAGACAATTTTATTATGGAAATTATGCGACCGATAGTATACAATATGTTTGCATGCCACCGGGCCTTACACCTTTGAATGGACGAACGAACACAGGTGACATGAGAAACCAAAGCATCCAGCATACCTATGTACGTACGTAAATAATGTCACCGACCATATTTCGGTCATGGCGGCCTTTGTAGGATATATCATACTTAGTGCACACACAAGTATGCACAAACAGCGATGTACTCTCTATTCCTTCACTCTCATAGTCCGACGGATGGAATGGAGATCTATTACGTACAATAATAAACCCGCAGGGCAGCTTGTGGCGAGCTGTTGGTACGAGTAGGTAGCGTTCCCACGGACCTAAAGTGCTCCCGGGGGAAGACCCTGTTCCTCATCTCCGGTGCCGGAGTGAGGTCTCACGGGGAACAGTTCCCCCACCTCTGCCATGCCTTCGCCGGCTGGACAGAGTAGAGTCGCGAGAGCTATGACAGCTCGAGAGTGGACGTGTCCGTCCGTAAGTGGCGAGTTGGACTCGATTTAAAGTCCAGGGGCACCCCTCCACCCTAGCGGCTCACCAAATAGTTCCCCCCTTTGTCGCTCCGTGCGTGCGGCCGTTTCAGGGGGCCCATGACATGAGTCGGCGAGTCACCGCCTGCCAGCAAACAATTACAAGACTTGGTTGTAATGGCACGCGTCTGTTAGTCTCCTTCAATAGCCCAGTTACTCAACCCCACCCAAATTCAGCCCCATAGCCCATTGACCTTGTTTCCCATCGCATGACATACCCTGCACTCCAATAGTCTTGCAAATGGCGGGTACCATGGCCGTGTGTATCATATTGTGCGGTCGGCGATGGTATCCGCCATGTGTATCCCACACCATATTAAAAGTTCTCTAAAAAGGGCCTCTACATCTTGGCCACGGCCCGAGGCACGCCTCTCAAAGGACCGGGACTCTGTAGTCCCGAGAATTTAAACAGAGATTTAATAACTTGATATATTTGTTCCCAGGTTGAGCCAATATATCACAATTCTTAGGAACATCCTTAATGTTGCTGTCCCACGATTATAGATTTTAAGTATCCCTTCGATATAACAACGGTAAATTTATGGGTTACAAATTCAAATTAAAATTCAGAATCGTTTATTCGACATGAAAGCATTAACAACTTGTTTGTCGATTGTTTAATTATATGTTACTTTCTATGTTCGCACCCCAAAATGAAACCGCTACCGCTACATACAAGGTAATTAAGCTTTGTCCTCATTTGTAAAATTATTATTTTGTCTTCTTTTACTTTTCTTGTGCGCACATGTATTTGCGTTACAATTTAGATAGGTTTTTTATAATTTGTATAGTTTAAGTTGTATGGAATTGTAATGTGTAGTGTGTGAGAAATAAATAAATTGCTGTTACTCACTCCAAAAATATTTTTTATCCTATTTGATACTGATACAATATTGGTTAAACGTGAAAGGTTATCAATGAAACGGCCTAAACAGAAAAACAGTGTAAAAAACTAACATAACTATTGAAGCATAGCATTGTGTGCACAAATAGTATATATTTATTTGAAATATAAATAATGGTGGGTAATTATTTATATATTTTTTAATACTTAGTAGAGGGTAGTTAATTCTGTGTTAGTAATGTGTTGGGTTTTAGAGGTTCATAGTAATTAGTGGTTTACTAATTTACTAATTTCTATAATCCTGAGGATGCCACGGTTGTTGGCGAAACATATGTAGATTATTTATCTAGTTTTTGATTTCGGAATGGTGCAATGTATCGTCTTGCATGCTAGGTGCTCGGGTCTGGTTTCTCATGGCGATTGTAGTTAGTGCAAGTGCCTGTTGTCGCAATTATGAGTTATCAGATCCGAGGGTCAGTGGAGGGTGTAGGGCCCGGTGGTGGGCGCACCCATAGTGAATGAAGCATAGCTGTAAAGGCATGCAAATTATTCTAGCTACTGGCCATTTTGTCGTATAGGTCAAGGCCGAATATGTCCGCAAAAAACGATGTTTTTTGTCAAAGTTTTTCATCCACTCTATCGTAGAGGAAGGATGGAGAGGAGCTTGTTTCGCAGAAAGTAGTAAATATCGTATATAAGTAAAATTTAGCAATAGTAGGGAACCTGCTGTACCTTGGCCTCAGTTTTACCATGGCCTTTATTTTAAAATTCAAACTGCCCGCGACTTTTTCTGATATTTTTCAGTCATAGTTTGTAGTTTGTCAACTAGATGTCCCTTCATACTTTAATAAAGAATTATACTTTATATTTCTACTAGTTATAATTATGTAACAATATCTTTTTAAGTCCCGCGTGGTGCCGGCAGAGTAGAATTCGTACCACCCCATGTCTTCTGGGTATCGTACAAGGCGATTAAGGGTTTTCGGGAGGTGGGCAGCAGCGCCTCCCGTGTTGACAACATAGTCCAAAATACAAACTGCGGTCACCAACCCGCCTACCCAGCGTGGTGACTATGGGCAAATACCCCCCATGGCAGTCTTGTGGCGTGCCCCGGGGGAGGCCTACGTCCAGCAGTGGACTGTAATAGGCAGATGATGATGATGATGATCTTTTTAAGTACAAAACTATGATTGATCTCAGACTTGATATTAAGAATATTTACCTACCTATAGAAAAAGTTACCTTTTTTAAGTTTTAATAATAATAATAATCGTTTCATCTTTGGTATATAATTATTAACGAATTGGTACAATTTAACTTTAAGTTCAAGGTACAACCGGTCTAAGTCCAAGGTACAACGGGTTGTTGTACCTTGGACCGAAAACCCATTTTTACTTTAAGTCTAATTTGACAGTAAATCAGTTACAATGGCACCTTGTAATATGTGTCATATGAAATAAGGATTCAAATGATATATTTCAATTTTGATAACATTTGCTAGTTTTTGAAAAAAAAAAACTTAAAGAAATAGGGCCAAGGTACAACAGGTTCCCTAATAATAGAGAGATCCTACAAGGCTTCTCAAGTGCCACCGGGGGGTGATTGCCCATAGTCACCACGCTGGGCAGATGGGTTGGTGACCGCAGTGTGATTTTCGGACTATGTTGTCAGTACGTGATGCGCTGCTGCCCGCCTCCCGGGGATCCTTCTTACTATAATACCTATGGGCAGACATGGGGTGGTGCTATTCTACTCTGTCGAAACTACACGGCAAATATTAGTTAATAATACACCATACGTGATTGTCCTACAATTGACATCTTTAAGAGACAAGTAAAGGCATACTACCTTTCTCTTCCTTAGTAGGTCTGTCGGTTATTTTATTATTGTAAGATACTTTTATTGTAAGTCTATGTAGGTAAGGTTTATTATATGTAGATATGTATTATTATGTAGGTATACTCGTATTGATATTATGTAGGTTTATGTAAGTATATTTATTTGGTATTGTGTACACATACAATCTACCTTTTCACCCAACTTTCGCTATCTCAAGTGGTTTGCTGGAAGAAATCTCTTATAGGGATAAGCACGCCTTTGTACATTGTCAATGTAAAATGTTTTTCCATATAAAATGTCTGTGTACAATAAAGAATAGAATAGAATAGTTTTTGATGCTAATAAATCAAAACCCTCAATATATTTTGACAAACTTTCAAATCTATTATGCACTTATTTTCTACTAATGGACGCCCGCGACTCCGACCGCGTATACTACAGAAAAAAAAAACAATATCGAAATTATCCGGGATAAAAACATTTTCCCGGGATAAAAAGTAGCCTATATGTTAAGTGGGACCTGTCACAATATATTCCTGAAAACTGACAAGACAACAGACAAACCGACAGACAAAAATTCCAAAAATATTGTTTTGGGTACTACTGCGTTGATAAAGGTATTCAATAATATTTTTTCTTATACAGGGTGTAACAAAAAGGGTATGTTAAGCGAAAAGCTACGTAAATTCAATGTAGAGAACCTATCCACAAAATTTGAGACTCGGAATCACATGTTTATTTTTCAAGATTGTATGAAAATTCCTGAGATATTTAAAAATTCTCCATACTATCGGGAAAAATAAACATGTGATTTCGAGTCTCAAATTTTGTGAATAGGTTCTTTACAGTGCACTATTTACGTAGCTTTCCGCTTAACATACCCTTTCTGTTACCCTGTATATCTTCCATGTACAGACAGCGAATGTGTGATGTGTGGGCCGTCTATCATTAGGTATGGTTACCTATGTATGCAGCATCTCATTTGGTAGGTAATACTGTATGTATTTCAATTCTAGGTAATTTATAGAATAAAATATAATCAAACCAATTCATATGCATCGATTTGAAATCGTTGTAATTGTGTCAGAGTTAGAATTTCAATAGTGCGTCTGATGCGCGTGCGCAGGGCGCCATATTCCTGCATTATTCAACACAATTGCGAAACCTACAATAGATCCATTAATATTAAATCTATCTGAATTACAATTCACTGTTTTCGAATATAGTTCAGAAGTTTTATTCTATTTACAAAATATTTTGATGTAGTTAGATACCGCCTTTAAAAAATACTTAGGAACCTTACAAATAAATTTATTTGGGTTTAGCTATACAGGGTGTAACAAAAAGGGTATGTTAAGCGAAAAGCTATATGTACAACCCACTGTAGAGAACCTATCCACAAAATTTGAGACCCGAAATCACATGTTTATTTTTCCGGATAGTATGGAGAATTTTTAAATATCTCAGGAATTTTCATACAATCTTGAAAAATAAAAATATGATTTCGAGTCTTATGGCTTTGTAGATAGGTTCTCTATAGTGGGCTATTTACATAGCTTTTCGCTTAACATATCCTTTTTGTTACACCCTATATAGACACTACACGTTACCAAAGACTTCGTATTACCTATGAATTCTCTTCCAGCAAGATAGTTTACCTATTTATTTACTTCTTTCTTTACAGATGGTCAACTCGCATTATGCATGTCGTTGGGTTGTTTTCTTTTACCTAATAAGAGTACTCGTACTTTAGTTAATTACGAGATAACAAATAAGACATCGCACCAAATTAAGTTTTATGAAAATTACTTGCATACATACCTATCATATCACGCCTTTATCCCTTACGGGGCAGGCAGAACACCAAGGGCCGATAGAACCACTTGGTGCCACTTCTGACCAATTTTAAGGGGATAGTTGAGATGTACAAGTTCGGTTAGTAGTGACAGGCGGTCAGCCCATCGCCTACAAAACACCAAGACCCTCTTGTCCCTCTACTGACTTGTACAGTATGCCCGGGAAGAGAAGCAGCTGTAGTATTATACGTTTTTTTTTCACTCCCAGAGCGGCATAGAAGAATGACTATGAAAATTACTTGGCAAAAAAATCAAGAGTCCAGCTAGCAACTTGTCATCGATCATTCTCCATCCTTCAGCCTTCATCTGCATCTGTCCCCGCTATGCTATAAGAGGGATCTCATATGTGATCTTGCAGTTTTGGCTAAGCAACCCTATTTAGAAAGAGATGATGAGATGTCATTTCATGACCTGTTATAACAAAATTATATTTTTAAGTGAAGTGACCACTACTTGGTCTTATTGTTTGCCGTGCCCTTAAAGGGTGTCACATGTATCTACTATATTTATGTAACATCTATTTAACTTGTGACATGCAATAAATGACTCTGAATCTGAACCTGAGTTCTACCTAACATACCTAATTAAATTAAGTCAAGGGACTAATTTGGAGAGCCCGGCGTAGGCAACTTATTGCATTAATTAAGTTAATAGTTTCTCCGATAACTAACTGGACAAAAGAAAAGAAAAAAGTGTCATTTCAATTTATATTAGATAATTTATTTAGGTTTGTAAGTCTTGTACGTTCGTCAGAGATAATGTGGTTAATTTTGGCTCTTTTCCTTATTCAGTGACACGAGCTGCATTCCTAAACGCAATTAACAAAATTAAACCCGACATCGATTCCGCTGAACTGCTTTGTAGATAATGGGTGTAACTTTATGTTTATATGTAAACCTAATTATGCTAGATTCTACTATATCACTGTCTATTATAAAACAAAGTCGCTTCCCGCTGTCTGTCTGTCTGCCTGTCCATATGTATGCTTAGATCTTTCAAACTACGCAACGGACTTTAATGCGATTTATATGTATAACTAGGTACACCCCCCCGGCTTTGCACGTGTGGCTATACATATAAAAAAGCTCTGCCCTGGATGCTTAGATAATCTTACTAATATTATAAACTTAAAAGTTTGTGAGTATGGATGGATGGAGGTATAGATGTTTGTTACTCTTTCACTTAAAAACGGCTGGAGCGATTTTAATAAAATTTGGTATGGAGTTAGCTGATATTTTTTATCCCGGGAAAATATTTTTATCCCAAATAATTTCGACATTTTGTTTTTTCTGCAGTCCACGCGGACGAAGTCGCGGGCGTCCACTAGTGTAAGTAATAGCCATAGTTTGGCATCGACGTTAGCTGTCGTAATACTCCCAAGAGCACGAATTGACGAACGCGATAAAAGCTTCTATATTTGATTATTGGTAACGAATCTCTACCTGTTATTTGACTTAATCATTGATAAAAAAGGATTTTCCAAAACTCTCACAGGAAGGAACGAGAATAAAAGAGAATTCTAAAGATTACGCGGACAAAGTCTTAGGCGGGCGCCCACTACCTACCTATAAAGCTCGACCTATAAAGATTAACAGATCAACCATTATAGGAGATAAAACTGCAATAATGCTAAATCTCACATGGTTCCGTTACACACGCTTAATGTAGGGTTACCAGATAGAATAAAATAATCTTTATTATATATAATTTTTTACATTTTATGTTTATATTGAGGGTTTAGTAAGCTTGCGGCTTAGGGCCGTCGTTACTATCTTAAATAATATAAAAGTATGCTAGTTTGCTGGGGTGGACACCGCAGCATATTTACCAGAATTATGGTTAAATGTAGTAAAAATAGGTACTTAATTATAGGAACTCGCGGATAATCTTGAATGCTTACTGCCAAAAATTCCCGAAAATTCTCGAAAATTTCCAATTTTCCTCTTTCAAGTTCAAGCTTACAGAACTGGCGAGCAGCACCGTCTGTAATTTTACACGAACCATTTGGAGCCACTTTTGGGTCAAAAGCTCCTCATAATTCAAAAACTAATTCACATAAACCTGTCAAATTTGGCTCATATATTGAGACTTGCGAAAATTTTGGACGATTCCGGATTATTCGTTTCGAGTGGTAACCCTTAGGTAAGGTTCACAAAGTTTATTACTCGTGCCTTCACCGCAAGTTAGGCTAATTAAGTGGAGTTTGTTTATTTGTTTGTAGATTAGAAAGTAGAACTCGTCTTAAAATTACCCTTTGTTTTAAAATATTGGCCTGAGAGAATACCCGAAGGTGATGCAGCTGATGTATTCTAGTGAAGCTCCACTAGAATACATCGGCTGCATCTCCTTCGGGCATTATCTCAGGCGATGAGCTAGTAACTTGTCAGCGATCATTAACACATGTCCCCGAGTCCCTTAGTCGACTCTTACGACATGTACGGCTTACGGAAGCGTGGCTGTGGGTTCTCCTTTATGTTATTCCAGATCTAGCTTCAGGGACACAGCCGTGAAAAAAAAAATGACGTTATGTAAAAATGTTACATGGAGAGAAGAGTTACTTTTTATTCTGGTACTTACAGTAGGATTGGGAAATCACCAAAATTAGGAGACATATTATCTGTATTTTTTTTCCAGATATTTCGATAATAATGCTAGAAGAAATCTCTATAAGATATAAGCTCGCCTTTATCCAACGTCACGATGTGTGTAATAAACAATCAAGAATAAAATATTTAAAATGTATCCCCTTTTTATTAGGTAGGTATGTATCTAGTTACAACAAAATATATTTGGGTGTTCGAATTCATTTTTTAAAACTAATAGCTAGATAAGTAATCTTAACTACCTATTAATTAAACAAATATACCTTAATTTAAAGTGGTTGTATAGTTGAAAAAACTTAATATGTAGCTACATACCATTTTACAACAACAGCTGAAAGCATGCTACACTTTTTTTTTCACTAAACCTAATCTATCACAATCCCCGTAAACGTAATTAAGTTCTATTTTCGAATGTGTTTTCGTCGCGAAAAGCGCGGGAACTCCGGCTTTGGCGGCACACGACACGAGCGTTTCCGACCAAACTCCACGAGGACTAACCGAGCGTCCCCGATGAGTCCCGGAACCACTATGTTGATCGTTCCTCTATGGATAGTAGTGAAAGGAAACTAGTAGATCTTTTACGAAGCATCAGACTTTACTTCATCAGACCTTATGGACTGTAGTATAGCCGTGCGTTTCACCTTATACGAGTAGTTGGCGCTAGTTACCATGTGTATTACCACAGTTACTGATTTACTGTGTCCAAAAAATTTTAGTACTAAAACCTACCGAAATCAGGCATATGAACTATTTTATGAAACGGACTTTAGTTAGAAACTAGTAGATCCACTTTTACGATAAATAGAGATGCGTTGTGTGCTGCTAGATACATACACAGATCATGATATTATTAAGTATACAAATATGTCAAGCGACCCATGGGGGCCAGCGTAACTATTTGTTGACGCCCACGTCACTGGTACTGGTTTTGTTTGTTGCACACAATATTCAATTCTTAAAAGACATACAACCGTACTGTTAAAATAATAACAAGCATGCTCCATAGTGTCGGTTTTGTCATTCATCATAAATTCAGAAATTATTGCACTAAAGACAATGGCTGTATAGACATAGATTTCCTTGCCTTTCTTTCGAGATCCTCAGTGTTCCTCAGAGACGCATAAATATGTATTACTGAGAGGAGAGTCTACAATGCTAGCTAAGAATAAACGATCTACTGTCATCCTTTTACTAGGGTTAGTAGTTTTCTCACTTTGGTAGATAATATGTAGTTTAGTTACGTTAGGTGCCTTATCAATATCCTGACTGTATTCTGCCGAGATTTGGCTAGTGTATAGCTATCGGGATGAAGAATAACGTTGCCAATATGTAATTTAGAAAAGAGATGGTAAAATTCGTCATCCGATCAATTGACCCGGTGGCTAAGTGGTTATAGCGGCTGGCACGGTTTGCAGTGGTCTTGGGTTCGATTCCCACTCGGGTGAAGAATTTTTTCCATTTTCTTTATTAATAATTTTATAATATGAGTTATTTGCAAATAACTTATACAATAACAATTGTGAACTATTTTCTATGTATAACCTTGTAAAACGTTAACATAATAAGGTACATACATATCTACCACAATAAAATACTTCCTAAGCTCCTAAGCTATGTAAGGCAGATCGTACTACAAGCACAAAAGCGGACACAATGGCGAATTTGCGCGCCTTTTTCGCAAACCATAGACGTTTCCTCTACGTTTACGGAGTGCGCTGCCGAGTACGGTTAGCGTTGGCTATTATTTCAATGTTGTTTACAATGATATCTACGTAGATATGGTTTTGCCAAAAAAGTTTCAATGGTAGATATTTTGATTCATATAAATGAGAAAAAAAAAATTGAAAAAAGAATTTGAATTTGAAAAAAGTAGTCCTGTTCTGATGCGGGGCTTCACTAGAATACTCCAGCTTCATCTCCTCCTGGAACACGGACATTAGTGGGGATAGATGTCAACAAATATTGTATGATAATTGGTATAATAAATATCATCGCCTGAGAGAACACCCCAGGGTTCTTTAGTCAACTCTTACGACATGCATGGAAGGAGATGCAGATGTATTCTGTTGAAACCCCGCATCAGCACAGGACTTTAAAATGGACATTTGAAATGTATAGATAGATATATTATAAGTAAGTAGGTAAACACATCTCTGTTTCTTCCTTTATCTATGGTTCTGAACAATGGATTGTTCCTCTGTCTTCGTGAACGGCTCGATTGTTCATTATATTTTTATTATTATTTCCGAAATGGCTCGGAATCAATGCGATATATCAATTTGTAAGTAATGATGATATGCAAAATGGTATCACTTGTTGAATCGATGTATGGTTAATAAAATAAGAGGTAGCATATTATTATCATTAGTACTTGTTTGTGTACAACTATACCTACCCTCAAAATTGGTCATAAGTGGCACCATGTGGTTCTATCGGCCCTTGGTGCTCTGCCTACCCCGTAAGGGATAAAGGTGTGATTATATGTATGTATATGTACTTTTTTGTGGTAGTATAAGTGGTAGGTTTTACGGTCGTAACTTTTTTTTATACGTAATATATTTCATAGACATCATAATCTTTCTGCCCTTATGCCATTATTTATGGGGTCAGCGCAATATGGTTGATCTATTCCGTTCCGATCCCAGCAAGTATTAGTGGATCCGTTTTATTTCATTTTATGTTTTTATTCCTATCCGATCCCGTCGCGGGATCAGATGAATATTTCATTTATTTTGTATTCCATTCTGATCCCATGTTATAAATTAATATAGTATCTCTACGGGATCAGACCGGAATCTAAAAATTGTTTTGGTATCAGACCGAAATTGGTTGTGGATTTAAAGTAAAAAGGGATTAGTTTAAGAAATTGCCGAGTATTTGTGGTTAGTTTTACGGCTGGCTGCCTGTCTATCGGTAAGTACCCTCGGGTATAGCTAAGTGAAAATTTTAGAATAATAAAATTCGTACATAAAATAAATTCAGTGGTATTGGCTCGTGACTGGGATCAAACCTGCGCCGCGCCGAGAGACACACCTATCACTGCTTCTGCGCATGCATCGGCAGACGTCACTTTCGGTGTAGATGCAGCAATTTGGTCATATGCGATAAAGGCGAAGAGCTGTTAAAGGTATTTGGTATAAGTATCAGAACCTGTTACAAATTCATAGATAGAGGAATAAATAGCCCACTAACGTAGATTAATGCATCTATGCCCAATAGCCTGCAGCCTATCTGCAGCCTACTACACCTATCCGCCTATATGAAGAGGTGATAATCGATACAAAGTAGACTTCGCAAACGTACGCACTCATACGGTTGTAAAATTCGCGACTAGAATAATTATTTGGCATGTACTGTATAATCGTAGCTCAAACAATAATAACACATGAGAGGCATGAATAATGCGCTTGATTTTAAAAAAGATTATAAGATCGGAGATAATGATGTTCCACTGATGTTCCATTCCTGTACTATTATGTTGTAGCCAGTAATTTTATAGCTAAACATATATCAACATTTTTATTTTACCTTTGGAAATTAAATCAGCACTCTCTCTGCAACTCTTATAAGCCAAGATCAACAGATGCGACAAAAAAATGCCAATGGAGCATTTCAAGCATTATGTAATAAAATAATTTGAGGCCACCAGAACCAGAGTGGCCCAAATACAAAATACGAATATGTGGATATATGCCAAAATACTATGCTCTATTAATATTTTAATAAGAATCAAGATGCCACAACATATTTTTTTATGTCATCTATGATTGTTTACTGAAATTACCTTTGAGCCACTCTGGCTTTGAGCTTGGGGGTTTGAAAGGGGCATTGTCGTGCTTAACTAATATTTTCACAAATTGTGGTTTGGGCCACTCTGGTGCTGGTGGCCTCATTTGTTATAAAATATTAATAAAACAATTTAAAAAATCTTCATCAGAGTGAGATTTGAATTCACGACCACTCGCAAACCGTGCTTTCGCTCTAACCAACTGAGCTATCGGGTCAATTAACTCGGATGACGAATGTTATCATCTTTTTTAAATTACATTATTGGCAAAGTTATTTTTTCATCCAGATAGCTAATGTTTTGTACTAGGAGTGGCGATGGGGGTTAGACCCAAAAACCTTTAGGCAATCTATTTGCCCGTGGTGCATTGGAAATATTTTAATTATTTGAATAGTAACATACATATAGACACGGCGGCAGCGGTGTTTTTGTAAGGTGGTAGCCAGAGCATAAAGGAGATCTCATAGGCACGCTTAGCATAGCTGTGGCATAAAGTTCAAAATTAATAGCTAAATTATTGCCATATTTACTATGAAATTCGACAATATACAAAGGTTTTCTCTGCATTAGTATTCTAACATCACAACATGGCGCCTGGGACATGTGGCTAATGCGTAATGATCGCACATTTATATTTGGCATCGGATTACTTATTATTGTTATCAGAATTTGGTGACTGTATATAAAAATACTATTTGTTATTCTGTTTAGGTGCTCCACTTAATATACAATATACGCTTTATTATATTTAGAATATGTCAAAACCTTAATGTAGGTTCTAAGCCCCTAAGATCTGTGGAGGCCCTCTGCCCCAGCTAGGGGACACAGGAACATAAGTCAAGTAAGTCAAGGTTCTTTCATCAAGGATAATTCCTTATCCTGTGCTGATGCGGGACTTCGCAAATAGGGTTAGAAAACTTATTTTTGTTTTCAAAAATCTCCGTCATATTGCTAACTGGAATATTCTAAAAACAGTTTACTTTGCTCTTTGCCAATCGCTATTACTATATTGCATTACTTCCTGGGGAGGTGCAGCTAAGACACATCTTTTGCCACTGGAAATTGCTCAACGTGCTGTCCTGAAAGTTAGCACGTTTAAGCCAATACTTTTTCGAACGGATGCGTTGTACACGTCTTGTGAGGTTCTCACTGTAAGACAGTTATTTATACAAGAGTCTATTTTGTTGCAACACTCTCAGCTAACATATGTAAGACAAGATACACTCAACAAAAGTCGTCTTGGATATATAGTCTGTCCATCAATTCGTTTCAGAACGGAATTTATAAACAGATTTTTCTGCTTTCAGGGTGTTTATCTCTATAACAGAGCTAACAAAGATCTGGCTATCTACTCACTATGTAGGAATCAATGTAAGATCAGCCAGTGGCTAATAGGGATGGGCTACCAGGAAGGGGAGAATTTAATTGGTTTAACGAGTTAAATTGCTTATTCTTGCTTGAGATCCATTGTATTTTACCACTTACTGACATTTTTATGGCTCACTTTTTATAATTTTATATTTTGCTTGATTGATCGATTATTATTATATTAATTATTTTTCCAAATTACTTATAAGCAAACTATATTATGAATACTTTTATGTAAAAAAAAAAATGCTCTGGTGTCTATAACACAGGAAATCCTAGCTTAGACACCAGTATGATCTATTAATGTACAAAATTCTTACACATTATAATTTTATAAATTTGTATAACTACTGTCTGTACATACCGTGTCAAATAAGAATAAACGTTTATTATTATTGTATCTCTGTTTAAATTCTCGGGACTACAGAGTCCCGGTCCTTTGAGAGGCGTGCATCGGGCCGTGGCCAAGATGTAGAGGCCCTTTTTAGAGAACTTTAATATGGTGTGGGATACACATGGCGGATACCATCGCCGACCGCACAATAAGATACACCCGGCGATGGTCCCCGCCATGTGCAAGACTATTGGAGTGCAGATCTATGTCATGCGATGGAAACAAAGGTCATGGGCTATGAGGCTGAATATTGGGTGGGGTTGGGTAACTGGGCTATTGAAGGAGACTAACGGACGCCTGCCATTACAACCAAGTCTCATAATTGTTTGGTGGCAGGCGGTGACTCGCCGACTCATTTCATGGGCCCCCTGAAACGGCCGCACGCACGGAGCGACAAAGGGGGCAACATTTGGTGAGCGGCTAGGGTGGAGGGGTGCCCCTGGACTTTAAACCGAAGCCAACTTGCCACTTACTGACGGGCACGTCCACCCTCGAGCTGTCATAGCTCTCGCGACTCCACTCTGCCCGGCCGGCGAAGGCAAGGCAGAGGTGGGGGAACTGTTCCTCGTCAGACCTCACTCCGGCGCCAGAGATGAGGAACAGGGTCTTCCCCCGGGAGTACTTCAGGTCCGTGGGAACGCTACCTCCCAACAGCTCGCCACAAGCTGCCCTGCGGGCTTATTATTATTATTATTATACAATTTTATTATTTTTTATTTATTTATTTGAGATCAATAACTTAGTTGCATCTCCTTCCGTGTATGTCGTAAGAGTCTACTAAGGAACTCAGCACCAGTAGCATGCTGTCCGCGACTCACGTATGTCGCGCTTTTTGTGGCGCCTAAATGTCAAAATTCGCGACATAATGACGTTTCACACTTCAAGCTGACATTGAAACCCGCGTCGCGCTGCGCGCGAAATATAACCCGCGGTTGCGAGCATGGCGTTTAAATTCACGCGGGGTCTTATCGCTAATTTGACGTTTCGTGTGTCTGTATATCAATTCAATTACCGATTCAATGTTGAACGTAATAAAGTTCATTTTACTTTCGCAATGGTAGCACCACTTCCACGAGTTGTCCAAAAGACGCGTCGCGCGCGGGTTCCGAATCTTTGTCATTGCCATGCTCGCATTTGGTAAATGGAAACACGCGTGCGGTTGATAAAAAAACCCGCGTCGCGTTTATGCCATGCTACCGGTGCTGGGGCGTTCTCAGATAATGGTGGGTAATTATTTATATATTTTTTAATACTTACGAGTAGTAGAGGGTAGTTAACTCTGTGTAGGTAATGTGTTGGGTTTTAGAGTTTCATAATAATTAGTGGTTTACTAATTTACTAATTTCTATAATCCTGAGGATGCTACGGTTGTTGGCGAAACATATGTAGATTATTAATCTAGTTTTTGATTTCGGAATAGTACAATGTATTGTCTTAGGTGCTCGGGTCTGGTTTCTCGTGGCGATTGTAGTTAGTGCAAGTGCTTGTTTTCGCGGTTATCGGTTATCAGATCCGAGGGTCAGTGGAGGGTGTAGGGCCCGGTGGTGGGCGCACGACATAGTGAACGTTCTCAGTTGATGAAGTAGCAACTTGTTACTGATATTATACATCTGGCCCCGCTACTAAACGTGGATGCAAAATCTTATTTGTGTCACTTAGTTCTGGTCACACTATTTTGGTAATACAACCATAAGGACGACTGATCGGTGTAGTAGGTAGTGGCTCTTCCTGCGACGCCATAGAATCCCGGTAGGTGCAAACATTCATATGATGAATATCGATGTTTGTTTCCGAGTCATGGATATTTCTATACGTATCTATGTGTTTATATACCGTTGCTTAGTACCCACGATACAAGACCTTTGGGATCTTAGTGTGGGATTAGGTGTTGTGAAGTGTGTGAATATTTATATTTATTTATAATGTACATGTATGTATGATGTGAAAAAAAACTAGGCGTTTAATTTACATCATAAGCTAGCTAGATTATAGAGTTTACTATAGGCTGTAGAATAATCTCTGAAAAAAACTTCTTTTATTTACTTTTTCGTAGCATTAAAATAACCATACTACGAATGTGCTACGAAAATGCTACGCGCAAGTTACTACGACAAACTGTTCAAGCGATAATTATTTGAACTTGAATTTTCTCATTGATATGAATTAATTTTAATTATAACTTGTTGTTTACTTTTCTCAGAATAATATCAAAATACTTTTTATCTGAGAAATTAATTCAAAGGGTTACTCCATAACAAGCTAATTTATACTTTTGGAAATTCCCCGAAAGTTGGTTATTTCTTTAATTTCCCTTTGACATGAAAGACAATAGCTTTTGAGATAGTACTTAGGCACTCAGTATAGCTATAGCATGTGCTAAACCAATCTAGGTAAAATTCGTGGCCATGAAGAAGGTATAAAAGAGGAGGTGGGACTATGAACTGAGTCGTGAGGCAATCGTGAGGCCATGACGTCATGATAGGGATACCCACGGGCAAACATGAGGTGGTACGAATTCTACCCTGCCGGCACCACGCGGCTATGCCGGCACATGTGTACATGTAAAACCACCCAATCCCATAACGAGTGGCCGGTAACATCATAACACGACAATTTGACGGCCGATTGGTCTAGTAGGTAGTGACCCTGCTTGCGACGCCATAGGTCCTAGGTTCGAATCCCGGTAGGTGCAAACATTGATATGATGAATATCGATGTTTGTTTCCGAGTCATGGATGTTTCTATACTTATCTATGTATTTATGTACCGTTGCTTAGTACCCACGACACAAGACCTTATGGATCTTAATGTGGGGACTAGGTTAATGTGTTGTGTAGTGTGTGAATATTTATTTATTTATCTGATATTGACATCATTCCCAAATAGGTTAGGAACAGTGTATATTTCTATAGATACATAAGCCCTCCCTTACTCAACACAATTATGAACTAAGTGCTTTACTGTGCCATTTCTACACGAAATTACTTCCAATTAACAACAGGTACTAGTTCGGACCTTCTCCAGAGGTCAACAAGAGGATCTTGATAGCTGATAACATGGATGAAAGTTTATTTTTAGATTGGTGATCAGCCCAAGGACACCCAAGTAAGTACCTAAATAATGGAAAATATTAGATTGGTATGTGTGCTAGACGTGACCGTGGGGTATCCTTTATGATCATACAGTTCTGGCTACCCCATTCTGGGAACACAGTTTGTATGTAATTTAGGTACCTACGTGTAAGTAGTTAGGTACTTCGTATAGTTACATATATATGTCGTGGCCATATTGTTAAATTGATCATTTCATGAAATGGTCGAGCATTTCATGAAGTGGTCGCATTTCATGAAGTAGCCAATTCAATTTGACCAGATCGTTAAATCGTCTACATTTCACGATTTTGTCATCCACGTTTGGCCAAATCGTATTAACAGGATGTCCATAAAATCCGAATGTGGTAAGAGCTTACACCATATATAAGTATACCATAAGGTATGATGGTATGATTTTTTTTGCTATTATTTATGTGATATTTTCACAATATAATATTTAAAAACATAAAAGACTTTACAAAAGCGATTCGCATCTGGCACATCGCCGGACGCTGCCTGGGCACGCTCGCTCCGCTCGCTCGGCTCGTGCGTCATTTGTCATAGTCTAACCTAACCTAACCTAACCTATCGTAATCTAAGGTTTTTGTTTAACAATATTATTATAAACCACCATTAAGTCTAATATACATTATACAATATAACACACTATCCGTGAACTTCTTCTGCATAGTCACCCTACTCTCTTTAATTTGTTTTATAACCTAAAAAGAAAAATCCGCCATCTTCACACATAAATAAAACGCGCGCAGCGCCTCTACCGGTGATTCATGTAACTATTTTACGATATGATCAATAATCTTGACCACTTCATGAAATGATCGGGCGTTTAGTTGCCCATATCGAGAAACTATTTTTAATCATCGATCTGCCCAAACCATATCATGATGTGGCCAATAGACAGTTGAACTTTTCATGAAATGCTCGACCATTTCATGAAATGATCAATTCTACAATATGGCCACGACATATACATTTACATCCTATCCTACTAATCCTAGTTACTAATTACTAATATTTATAAACGCGAAAGTTTGTAAGTATGGATGGATGGATGTTTGTTACTCTTTCACGTAAAAACAACTGAAGCGATTTTAATAAAATTTGGTATGGAGTTAGCTGACACCCTGGATAAACACATAGGCTACTTTTTATCCCGGATAATTTCGGCATTTTGTTTTTTCTGCAGTCCACGCGGACGAAGTCGCGGGCGTCCACTAGTACATTATAATTATCTACAGTATTGCTGTGTTCCCAAATTGGGGCCAGAACAGCAGTATCCCGAGAGAGATCCTACAGTGACAAGCTGCTAGCTCATCGCCTGAGAGAACGCCGCTGTGTTTTTAAGTAGACTCTTACAACCTGCACGGAATGAGATGTAGCTGATGTATTCTAGTGAAGCCTCTAGGATCGTATCATAAACTGGTTTTCTCAAAATCTTGCGTCGGAAAGGCCTACTATTTCTAAACTGGTATTCTCAAAATCTTGCGTCGGAAAAGCCTACTATTTCTACCTTGCACCGTGGTTGTAGGTACAGATTTTTTTGCTTTTTGGATAAGTTTGTTGCAGTAAGCAGGCTCAAAATAAAAAGGTTGTTTATTTTCTTAACGAACACTCAAAGCCCAAAGTCTACGATACCTATGCCAAACTACGTTAGAAAGGAAAATTAACAAAATAACGAGATTCGGCGGGAAAAGCTGGAAGGGTGCAGGTGTAATTTTCTTGTGAAAATCAAAAATTATTTGTAAATGGCTTGCATGTGTCCGTAAGGTGATGTTTTTTGGTAGATAAGTTATATTTTGATTACTTGTACTGTGAATCTAGTGCGTGTGCATGGTTTTATACGCAGGTAAGCCGAGTGAAACTTTAGCCGGATTACGATCTCTTCATGGGCGCATGTAAGTTGTTTCTGCAATAATTTTTCATTTTGACTAACTTTACACTTGTTCTTGAGGATTTTCCCGACGTTTCCATTCATCATCATCATTACCATCCATCATAAATTCAGAATACATTTTACTTAACAATGATTAGGCTGTATGGGCTTAGTTCCCCATGCCTTTCCTTCGGGATAAACTATAACGTCAAAGTCAAATTAGACAGGCGTAGACAGGCATCAACAAACCAAAAAGCATAAAAAATTAACAAAATAATGAAATAACATAAAATTTATTATAAGTAGGTAGGTACGAGTAGTAGATAACTCACATCAAGAGAAGTTACTAGATATGGACATATAAAGAAATCAGCATGAAGTACTTTAACGTCATTGTGGCGGTGGTGACTATGCTGGTCTACATCGTGAAGCAGAGGATCTTCTCTAATGTCTGTTATATGGTATGTTATTATGAGCGCTACGACCGTCAATGTAGTCTCTTTGCTCTAATAATGATTGCTCTATCATTAATCTAAGATGAACACTCTACTCTACAGTTCTACTAAAGCTTTCCTTTATAAAAATCAAGATATTTGATGTACCTACCTACGTGTACCTAAGTAGGTTCGAATAATACGTTAAGACCCCAAAGGGTCCTCACCTGCCCGTGTTGCATCGTGCTATTTAACGGACGAGGCTATTGCTATTTATCTGACGCTAAATGCTTGTACCTACCTATTTAGAATGACACGGAAACATTTCCCATTGGATTCGTTACCGGTAGATAGGTTGTTGTATTTGAGCCCGAAAAGCGGCGGTACGCTCACACCTTACCACGTGGGACTGAATAGGCAAGCTAGTAAAAAGTGGGTGTGTAAATTGCACATTTCGGCCCAACCTCTTTGGGGGATAATGGGCGTGACTATAGATACTTATGTAGGTATATTGTATTTCATGCATCAAGTGACGGCAGTTTTGCAATTACCGGCCGAATGCCTGACGCGAATGCTTTATATCTTGCTTCACTCGGATTGTACCTACAGAGGGTTGTGTGCACACTATCACAAACTAAGTAGAGATGCACACTATTTATTTGATAAGTTAGCATGAAACGGATCATACTAATTAGGGTTGCTAGTAATAGATCATATTATTGATGAAATATATTTATTTACCCTCAAGCACGTCATGAATGTGGAATTTTAATAAACAACAAATTAATAAAATTATTAATAAAGAAATGGAAAAAATTCCTCACCCGGGTGGGAATCGAACCCACGACCTCTGCATTCCGCGTGTCAGCGCTCTCACCACTGAGCCACCGGGTCAATTACTCGGATGACGAATTTTACCATCTCTTTTTTGAAATTACATTATTGGAAACGTTATTTTTCATCCCGATACTAATTACAAATTACTAGTTGCAACAAATTACTAGTTGCAACAAATTACTATCTTGTTGATATCTTAGTATTTAAGAGAGACACATGAAGATACGCCCATGCAGTTGATACTAAAATTCATCTAATTAACTTTTCTACCTTTCTAGGCCAAAAGAAATCTAGCGGAAGGATTCATATGCCCCAACAGAAACTATGTACCAATGAACAGGAGCCCTAACGACAAAATAATTAACTATAAAATGAATTATTTTACCACATTCAAACCGAATAACAAAAAACCTAAAATTAAACAGGATCCAGAAATCTTAGTTGACGACGAAGACTTGCAACCTAAATAGTGAGAAAACTATGTGCCGACAATATTTTATAAAATGAAAATGTCTTTTATTATTGTAATACTTACTGTGTTATTTATGCAATACCATTAACCATAATAGTTTGATGGTTGTGTTTTATTTGATGACATGTGTGAGGCCACTTTAGTAAAAGGTGCATAGCCACCGTAAGCTACTAGCTAGATATATAAATAAATGTTGTATAATTCTTAACAATGCGAGCTTCGCTAGAATACATTAGCTGCATCTCATTCCGTGTATGTCGTAAGAGTCGACTAAGGAACTCGGGCATTCCCTCTTACTCGTATGTTATAAGCTAGCAACTTGTCTTGTCATTAACATCTGTCCCGGATATGCTAAACTCTCCCGTATGATCCTAAAGTTCTGGCTACCCCATTTCGGAAACACAGCCGTGTCTATATGTATGTTCTTATCAATCTCATTTTGATTTAGGAAAGACAAGAAGAAACAAAAAGATCATAAATAGACAATGTGCGTACACTAGATTATGTAGGAACATAACTTTATTCAATAACTGATAAAATAGGACGCTAAGAAATCAAGTACAATATTGTCGAGATGGTGATGCGAAACTTCGTCTTCTTATGGCTGGTATCATTAGGTATCTGACGTTTTTTTTGTAATATGGACAAGCTGGCTCATCACAACCAAGTACCTCTGCCTCCTGGATACCTAGGCCTCCTTGTCGTAGCAATTCATCTCCCAGCATCAGTCTTCGGGCACACGATAACAGACAGGGTCCACAAACTGCCACTGCGCATAATGCTGCGATGAATTCCAGCACAAACATTACAGCCTCATCATTCCACATTATTGTATGTGCAACATTTCTTTTGGGTGCGAAAGTAAATAAAGTGTATTCTTTAACACTATCTATTGTTAAACGGACATTTATTTACAAAGAAAAATTAATATTAACGGTATATATACTGAATTATCAAAAAATGCAAACAGGTCATAAATTTTCAATGATTTTTCATATTTTTCTTTTTTTATAACTATTTATAGGATTGTGAAATTGTAAAAGAGTTCTTTAATGGTCTAAATAGGTTGCATAGTAGGTATAGTTAACCTTTCGTATATTCTCCCTGAAAACTGAAGTATTTATTGGGGAGTCTGATAGTAGAACGTACATCATGTAAGTTGTTTCTGCAGTTCATTTTGATTTTAACTAATTTTGCATTCGCTTTTGAGGATTTTCACGACGTTTACATTCATCATCATTTTCATGCATAAATTCAGAAATCATTTACTAAAGATAATGGCTGTACGGGCTTAGTTCCCCTTGCCTTTTCTTCGGGATAAACCAAACAAAAAAAGTGGAACTTACAAACTGTCTTTACTATTAGCACACTAAAGCTCATTTTCAACGGTACTGAGAGATAAATTTATTGTTAAAAATAGCCTAATTATGATATCTTGGAGAACCTCCATTTGCTCCTTCGGGAAAAAGACGTATACTTATTTTGGTTTTGATCAAAGACACTGGCAAAATTTATAATATCTATATGAAAATGTTGCAATTACATAATATAACGACTTTTTCTCTGGTTTGTGTCCCTTTATTTTTTATTTAGTTGTGACTGTATTGTACTGTTTATAAAACTAAGTGTTTATAAAAAATAATTTACCCCAATACGAAGCAACATAATGCAACAAAATATAGCAACATTTTTACTGTCAAAGTCACGCAGAGATTTGTCGAATGACATTGACAGTGACAGTTACACAAACAGCACCGCACCAGCTGAAAGTTTTATTATTCATATTTTATTTCTTATTGTAATTTATTACATATAAAAAGTAGTGCCATTAATAATGGTAGTATAAATTAATTATGTCGTAAATTTTCCATTAAAAATTTAACTTCACAAATATACTTAGCGTTTCTGAAGTTCGGTGAACTATTGCAAAATGAGTTCCCACGTCTTCGTTGGGTAAGTTTTAATCTTGATATCGCTACGAAAGTGGTCATTTTATTCGTTTATTTATTACCTGTTATAATAAACAATCTATAAAACACCTGTATGTAATGTAAGCTTTGTGGTTTATGAGGGCATTTGTCTTGAAAAGATACATTCCATAAAATGGTTCAGTTCTCTTTAAAACATATTCTGTATGTAAAAAATTTGGTAATGAGACTTTTATTATGCACAAAGTCAATTAAATGTAAATGCTCTTTGCTTGAGCATAATTTTTGGTTCCACTCTGTACTGAAAAACTTATTTGAACCTACAGTAGCGGCCGCCTACGACTTCGTCTATTTAAACTTTTAATTATCTTGATAATTATCCTAGATGATTTGTCAATTAACTTATAATTTAAATTATAATAATATTTATCTCAAAGAGGGTCTCAGTTTTTTGGCATTATTGAATGAACAGCAAAGGAATGCAGTTTGGAAAAATACAATTATTCAGAGGATCAAAAAAGTTTTTATTTATTTTATTTATTTATTAAATTAGAAAGCCAACATTACATAACAGTTCCGTTAAGATACAAGTAAGGAGTACACGATTATTATGTATCACAATTACAGGCTTTTTACAATAAATGAAGTAAAACTATTTAACCATTATTTAAGTAATGAAGTGTATTAAGACATAAGCATGGAGTAACTTGTATTAATCGATTGGAAAACTTTATGCTTAAATACATTTACAGGATCACCAGTTATATCAATGTTTACTGATTTGGTTAATTTGTTATAGGTATCATTATTTGTCAAGGAGAATGACCTAGATTAGAATGTGGATAAATAGATGGTAGTTTTTTAATCTGTAACCACAGCGTGGAATGTTAAATCAATTTCATTGAGTTTGTTTTTTTTATTAACAATTTTGTACAAGAAGGATAGGTCCAGACATGTCCTGCGATCAGTGAGATAAATTACGTAAAAATAAGAGAAATTCCTGAAATTCACACTTCTCTTGCCAAACAGGTTTTATTAATGTTTTATTATGTCTAGCTCATTTGGATACATAAATAAACTTAGATTATTTTAGTGTTTGATTTTTATCATTATTAAAGATAATTATCAAGGTACTTATATTTATCAAGATAATTATCATGATAATTAGCAATGATAATTATCACTTCGAACCCTGGTCAGAACTTAATAATATAAGACAGAGTGCACTAAATAACTAGATATCTAATATGAAATATCAATGATCTTTGCAGAGTGTCCTGTGTAGCGTCCATGATTGGACTATGGACATTATCGAGGTATTTACAGGAACTACTCTCATATTACGAAGCTTCGGGAGCTCTTGCAGAAATGGAGTACTCGTGGTAAGTTGTATCACATTGATATCTAACCTAACTTACTACTACAACCTTTAGGGTCAAGACACACCGTTAACACCCCACATGAGGATATTCGTGTTGGTACCCACCCACGCGATAACACGCGATCCCACTCTTCATACAACTTTGTGTGTTTTTACAGTGTGTCTTGACCCTTATTCATTGATCAATAACTTAAACTCAGTCACAGTCCATTGAGAAATAACTCTTGCCGAAGGAAACAAAGTACTACAATATCTCACTCTTCTCAAGAAAAAATCTACCACCAAGAATTAATCTAGATTAGGTTTAACCTCGCCCCACTCTAAGATTAAGTACCTAGGTAAATATGACTTAGAAACAATTATATTACCCTGCCTCATATTTATGTACTTAATCTGAAAGTGGGGCTAGATTAGTATAAAAGGTGCAACTAAAAATTTAAGCAAAATGCAATATATTTATTATTATAAAATTATAGAGAACCTATTCTACGTTATGTTTATTAGATTTTTATGTTAATTCTTTTTGTCAGCACTATTTTTATAGCATTTAGCGTAGTGCTTTTCAGTTATACTGTGTTATTAGTATAACCTCATTTCATTGAGTAAATAAGACATTTATGTTTTTACAGGTGCTTACAATTGCTACTCAATTTGGTGGGATACTCCGTAGTGCTAGTTCCATTCTTCATTGTATACAAATATTTGAACCGAATAGATTATTTTGATAAGCCAAGTGAGTATTTTTCGTAATTTCTATTTTAGTTAATAAAATTGTGGAACTTCCACTGATGATAAGATATGTAGAATGTAGGTAGGTACATAGATATGACACACTTTTGCTTAATTTTTAGTTAATATATAGATCCATTTTTATCATTATTATTTATTCATTACCCTGTAGACTCTAAGGCTTAGAATATATTGAATTAATTATCTGGTAATTCTTTACATTTTCCAAATTGTTTGTGTGAAAGGGAGACCTCATGTTCTATTAAATTGTCCTATGACGCCGACACGATCCGAGAGAGATCAGGCGCAAGACCAACGGTTTTACGTACTTTCCGGGGCAAGAGCAAAGTGACAATTTTACCTATTAAAATCCGTACATAAAATAAATCCGGCGGTACAAGCCCCTGATTGGGATCAAACCTACGCCCTCCATTGGAAGGCGTACGTTTAAAAGCCGTAACACACATATCAACCAGACACTACCAGCCGCCATGTAACATCTATACAGGGTGATTTTTGGTCGTCAACGTTCCCGAAAACTACGGAATCTCCTCATCATCACGATCATTTTTCTCCATGGAAGCATACCTGGGAAGTGTCTGGTTTCCAAAATATTAGGGTCCAAAGTTGAGTAAATAGACTGCGTTTTTCTGCATAAATGCACATAGACGCGCGTAGCAGGATTTTTTCACGAAAAATAATTAATATCTGTCTATAAAAAAACTAACATAAACACTAGACACTATAAATTTCGCACGATCAAGGAATTTAAAAAAAAAAAATTTTTTTTCCCAGCATTTTTTTTGGCATAAACTTACTTTATTTCATGTATAGAATACGTACCCTTCGTTAAAGGTGGCCACAAAAAAACATCCTGTATAACCTGTGACATGCCATAAATGAATCTAATCTAATCTAATCATGGTCCATCTGGCGTCCAACGCTACGCTTGCCGAGGCGCGGTCTCTATTCCACCGTCCATCGGTTCTATGACAAGTGTGACCGGCCCACTGCGACTTTTCACACGTATAACTACCTGTAGCCCACTGCTACTTTAATTTCCACATGGAATAAGATTATAATTTAATAATTAGTAGGAAGTTTAATAATTAAGTTCTTCTATGCTGCTCTGGGAGTGAAAAAAAAAGTACAATACTACAGCTGCTTCTCTTCCCGGGCATACTGTACAAGTCAGCAGAGGCACAAGAGGGTCTTGGTGTTTTGTAGGCGATGGGCTGACCACCTGTCACTACTAACCGAAATTGTACATCTCAACTATACCCTCAAAATTGGTCAGAAGTGGCACCATGTGGTTCTATCGGCCCTTGGTGCTCTGCCTACCCCGTAAGGGCGTGATTATATATATGTATACATGTATATGAGCTATGCTTGGGATCTCTGCGTGATCGAATCAGAAATGAGGAGATCCGCAGACGTACAAAGATCACCGCCATAGCTCAACGGTCCAGTAAGCTGAAGTGGCAATGGGCAGGGCACATAGCTCAAAGAACTGATGGCCGATAGAGTGGATACCACGTATCGGCAAGCGCAGCGTGGGAAGGCCACCCGCGAGGTGGACGGATGACCTGGACAAGGTCGCGGGCGTCGGTTGGATGCAGGCTGCTTCCGACCGGTCGGAGTGGAGGTTGTTGGGGGAGGCCTATGTCCAACAGTGGACTTCTCAGGGCTGTAAATGATGATGATGATGATGATATATGTTCCTCTTGCATCGACGAAATATCGTCAGAATACATTCCTTTTGCGAGCGGGTAATAACTTCAATGAACTTTGTAAAGGCGTAGAGCTTGATCTCTTCAATACCAGTTCTAACATAGCGAGGCGTGTGCTTAGTGAAAAATTTTTCCGCCAATAATTAATAGGTACCTAGATTTTATCTAGTACCTAAATTGTATTTTTTTTATTATTATTATGTTTGTTTTTGATAAGCTTGTTAGGTTTTGTGAAACACTGATAAAATTGTGTGTGCATTAGTACCTGATTAGCTCTCATAATGCTTCTATAAGTGTGGACCTGTTATTGGCTTTATGTTTCTACAATTTTTACTATAATTATAAATAGCTGTTGGTCTTCCCGAAATTGTAAAATAAAAATAAAATAAATAAATATGTATGTATGAAATTATTAGGAATAAGATTGTGATTTAATTCCTCTATGCCTCTAGCGAACCCGTCGCGTGTATACCGTCTGCTGTTCTCGTGTTTCGGTCCGGGGGCGGAGCGCCTCGAGGGGGACAAGGAGGGCGCGCGGGGGGAGGCGGGCGCGCGGGGGGAAACCGCAGAGATGCTGTTCTGCTTCTGTGGCTTGATGGGCTCCTACCTCGTGTGGGGGTTGCTGCAGGAGAAGATAATGACTCAGGTGATTAGGATTGGGAATTATGTGGGGTTTTACGGGCTGTATCGTTCCGTGCATGTCGTAAGAGTCGACTAAGGAACTGATACTCGGGTGTGTTTCCGAAATGGTGCAGCCAGGGTCATAGAGGAGATCCAATAGAGATGTTAGGCATAGCGGGGCCAAATGTGAAGACTTTGTGAGCTAAGACAGATTGTGTGTTTCCCAGCCAGGGTCATCCAATAGAGATGTTAGGCATAGCGGGGCCAAATGTGAAGACTTTGTGAGCTAGACAGATTGTCCCAGAGTTCTACGACATGCACGGAAGAAGATGCAGCCTGTGTATTCGTGCAGCGTGGTGCCGGCAGAGTAGAGTTTGTACCACCCCATGTCTGCCCGTGGGTATCGTACGAGGCGATTAAGGGTTTCCGGGAGATGGGCAGCAGCACCTTCCGTACTGACAACATAGTCCGAAAATCACACTGCGGTCACCAACCCGCCTGCCCAGCGTGGTGTCTATGGGCAAATACCCCCCATGGCAGTCTTGCGGCGTGCCCTGGGGGAGGCCTACGTCCAGCAGTGGACTGCAATAAGCTGAAGAAGAAAAAGAAGAAGGCTATCTGAAGGATTGATGCTATCTTTCTTTCAAATGTGGTCAAGATTGAGACAGCAACAATTTTATATTACTTCGAAAAATCTGACCTAAAGAAACTTGTACTTAGTAGGTAATTTTATGTTTTTTTTTACAAATTTTTCTTCAGCTGTTTTTCTATCATTTTCAGAACTACATGATGTCAGACGGCACATCACTACGTTTCTCTGACTCGCAACTCCTAGTCTTCGTCAATCGCCTGTTGGCATTAGCACTAGCATTGGGCAGATTGTTGGCCACACGTACGCCGATCGTCGCGGCGCCACTTTACAAGTTTTCATACTGTTCTGTTACTAATATAGTCAGCGCGTGGTGTCAGTATGAAGCGTTGAAGTATGTCAGCTTTCCTACGCAGGTTAGTATTGGTTTATTGTAATAATTGAAAAGTATATTTTATGATAAGTTCAGTGAATTAGCTTTCCGAGTTATAGCTCAAATAAACTCACGACATTTTTTACGACATTTTTCAACTTACTGCTAGAAAAAACTTTCCGACGCAATTTTTTTATTAAATAAATATTGTTACTTTTCGTAGGTAAAACTATTTAAAAACATAGTGTTGTGCAGATAAAATATGAATATAGAATCATTACTATAGTCTCCTTAAATGAAAGCTCAACGAGAAGCTCAAAAAAGTTCTTATAAAAAAAATGAAAATCTAAAAAATAAATCCTTCGATTTCACTGAGCTTAGAAAAGTTCGCACTTACTCTCTGAGGGTATCGCATCGTAAGTGTATGCAATATTATTGTCCCCATTTATAAAGTTATTCGACATACAACCCGTGCACAGTTGGTCTCTAAGTCGTGAAAAGTAGCTCAACTCGTGTAGAATTATCCTCCAAGTGGTGCGACCTCGCCCCTCGCAGGTGTTGTCGAAGTCGTGTAAAGTGATCCCGGTGATGTTGATGGGCGCGCTGATCTCTCGCACGACGTACCGCCTGTACGAGCACGTGACGGCCGGACTGATCTCCGCCGGTATGGTGCTGTTCATGATCACTAGTCAGGATCACTACGAATGTAAGTATGCCGTGACGATTCTGTTCTTGACGCACACTCTAAAGTCCGTTACATAAGTTTTTTACACACTTCACAACACAAACCTAGTCCCAGGGCAGTCGCTCCAGTCGCCAAATCCAAGAGGACGCCTAAATGGTAAAGATATAGGTATATATTATTAGGAGCAAACAGGAGAGGCGCCATAATTGGATCTCGCTCCATTCTAAAATTTACTTCGGGCCGGCGCACAGTGGGCTAGGATTGAAAAAAATGGGAATTACGGATCGAAGTGTGCGAATCGTGTCGAATTTTTTTTCGTGTACTCATTTTATCAAAACAAACAACTTTTATTTGAAAAACTTTTCTAATAAAGTTGATTTTCATACTTTAAAAAAAATATTGTTTTTTTTTGTAAGAAGAAAAAGTAAACACTGTAAATATATCGAAAGTGGTAAAAGTGTTAGGAAACTATTGGGAAACTTCTAAGTCCTGTAACGGCTAAGACGGCAGACTTATCATAGAGATTCCAAGGGACGAATAAGTCAGCCGTTATCTCTTCTATGACTTCCACTAGCCGCCATAGCCAACATTTGCTGAAGTCGATACTTTTCATACATTTAGTATGGGAAATTTCTAACTCTTGTGGAGGTCAAGGCGGACGACTTATTAAGTAGACTCCAAAGCATAAAATATTAGCCGACATCTTTTATAACACGCCCACTAACCACAACAGCTAACAAAAGATTGAAGTCAATGGTCCCCATACATTTTGTATGGCGATGTTCTAGGTCACGTGGAGCCCAAGGCGGCAGACTCACAACATAAATTCCAAGGCATGAAATGTCGGCTGTCAACTCTACTTTTACCCTTACTAACCGCCACTGCTAACACTTTTACCACTTTCGATATATTTATAGTTTTTACTTTTTCTCCATACAAAAAAAAAACAATATTTTTTTAAAGTATGAAAATCAACTTTTTTAGACAAGTTTTTCAAATAAAAGTTATTTTTTTTGATAAAATGAGTACCCAAAAAAAAATTCAATGCGATTCGCACACTTCGATCCGTAATTCCTATTTTTTTTCAATCCTAGCCCACTGTGCGGCGCTGCCTAGTCCCACATTAAGTTCCCTAAGGTCCTTTAGTGTCCAATAATATTAATATAATAATAATAAATTATTATTTTGGTATCTTAAAATCACATACGGATAAATATAACTTTTTATAAATTAGTAACTGTGTAAATAAATATGTCACTGATGAGTGATAAATTTCCCCCAGCGTCAGCAGTGTCCACGTTATCAGGCTTGAGCCTACTGGCGCTGTATACACTATGCGATAGCTTCACATCGTCGTGGCAGGCGGACGTGTTCCAGCGACACAGAGTCCGACCGCTGCAGGTGAGGCACGAAACTAGGCCTGAGCCTACCGCCGCCGCACTACGTTAACTAACCTGCTAATTACGTGTAAGGCTTGAGTAGCAGCAGGAGGCGCATGCGTTTGAAAAGTGCGATAATTATAAAGCACACCCGTGTTATACGATGTTTTTCAACATCTTTGTGGGTAATGAATAAAAACACTATGTAGAGTTACAAGGATGGATAAGATAAGGAAAGATAAATATAAGAAGAAGTTTGAAAAAGATCACAGACAAGTTACGAAGTTACCGTTTGTCTTGATGGAAAGGCATATTTTATAGAGAGTGCATGAATGTTGATGGATTTAAAGATGAAATAGACCTCAGAAGTGGATGGACTAGGTGAGAAAGGATATATGCGTGTACTGGGAGTGAGTAGTAAGATGAATGGAAGAAGAGTACATATTGCGCCTATCCCAAATGAATGAGAACAGGGCAGGAAGACGATAATGAATAGAGCGGCACAATTATGTATAGTAAAATTATGTTTACATTTACGTTAAATATCTAAAATGATTTAAATATTTACAACTTAATACCTAATACTTTAACTTTTTTTGGCTGGCTGCTCTTAGGCCAAAGAATAAGCATAGCCATCAGCGCGGCAACGCAGCCAGCATTTTGGGCACGCTATCTGATAAGGTAGATCGGCTGACCATCCTGTAAAAATTAGGATGGTCAACCGACCTCCCACAGGTACACCATAGATCTAAGTAGTTCTAAGTTAGTTATAACCCATTAAAAAAAGTTAAAGTATTAGGTATTAAGTTGTAAATATTTACATTTAAATAGAATGTCGTTATTTCAGGCGCTGTGTGGAGTAAATATATTTTCATGTCTGCTGACGGCGCTGGCATTACCTGCGTCCACTGCACTCGCGTCCGGCATTTATAAGGTAACCCATCCCAGGTTGTTGTCACCCAAACATTTGGCTAACTTTCACGACAAAACTACTGAACCGATTTAAATTAAATTTTGTACAACAAGTAGAGCCTGAGAAATGACATAGGCTATATTGAAACAATGCTGTAAAGGGTTAAAATGAGGGATTAAAGTTTTGTATGGAAATTACGTATAATTTTCAAATATTTCAAGTTGTAATCAAATGTTATAACATTCAACCCAGGGACATTTAGTCAGATGATGAGCTAGCAACTTGCCACGTATCTTTACATTCATTCGTTCCGTATACAGCCGTATGCATACACACGAATGTATGCATGTGTAACTTTTTCTTTCTTTACTTTCTTTCCTAATAATATTTTATTGTACATAGAAAAAAATACAAAAGATAAAATATTTACATAGATAATGTACTAAGGCATAGAGGAATAAGATGTCATAGAGTGCTAATGTCATACTAACAGTTTCGATGCACCATTAGACTTTTCGGTGCCTCACAATTCCAGTCCTTGACCCTTACTAATAGAATCTAAGTGTAATATAAACATGTCAAGTAGTTTCTAGCTACTAAGATTATTAACTTTCTCACCAACTTAAAATTCTCACAGCTCTTATTTATCACCTACTAATTTGAGTCAAAGTCAAAGTTTAATTTAGATAATTTCAAATAGAAAGGACTTTAATAAAAAAGTATCTTGTTGAGCATAAAATAACAACAATTTTCATAAAAGCAGGCTTATCTTTCAGGCATATTTCTCGTAAAGGCTAAAAATACAATAGCATCTCACACCCAGTTAGCTTGGTTATGGCTTCATGGCATTATTTCGCTGTATTGCCAATTGTTTCAGTGTAGAATCGCTTATATCTGTTTGGCCCGGTATAGCACATCTGTTTCAGTATATAATCGCATATATCTGTATCAGTATTAGTCACACATATCCGTTTCAGTGGACCCGCACATATCTGTATCAGTGTTGAGGCACATATCTGTTTCCGTAGACCCGCACATATCTGTATCAGTGTTGAGGCACATATCTGTTTCCGTAATTAGCCGCACGTATCTGTTTCCACCAAGCCTTAAGTTAAACAGACAGTTATGTGGTATCACACAGACAATCTTGTAGCGGCGCACGACAGTTAATGGATACTATACGTTAGATTGCGTTACAATACATTAGTAATATAGTACATTACTATACATTACACTAATAGAATCTAAGTGTCAAGAACTGGAATTGTGAGACACCGAAAAGTCTAACGGTGCATCGAAACAGCTAGTATGACATTAGCACTCTATGACATCTCATTCCTCTATGAAAAATTATCTCTAACAGCTTTCTATCTTTAATTCCCGTAGAATCCGTTGTTCGTATGGGACGTGTGTCTCCTCTCGCTAAGCTCTGCAGTCGGACAGTTACTGATCTATCGTACCATCGCACGGTTCGGAGCTGTCGCCTTCACCATCGTCATGACGGTCCGACAGGTCTGCCAATAAAATTAATTAATACTCACACACTTCACAACACATTGACATAGTCCCAAACTAATATCCCTGAGGTTTTGTGTCGTTGGTACTAAGCAACGGTATATAAATACATAGATAAGTATAGAAATATCCATGACCGGAAACAAACATCAATATTCATCACATTTCAATATTTGCATCTAGCGGGATTCGAACCCAGGAGCTATGGCGTCGCAAGCAAGGTCACTATTAACTACACCAATCGATCGTCAATGTACGTCATCTTGTAACGGTGTTAGTAGTATAACGTTCCTAACCTAGATGGCGTTCTACAAGCTGCATAATAGACTTTAGAATGAAGAAAACAGGAATGGTATTTGCAAGCTCTAAGTGATTGCTTTGATTATGCAGACCTACTTATAAAGTCTCGAGCAGACCGGCCCCCTGATTACCTTATTTGCAACAGCAAAGCCGAAGCAGCGCCATAGCGAAAATCTCGTGTGTCTGAGATAATCAGGGGGCGCGTCATGACATGTTGTTTGACCTATGTACCTATATATTATCCATCATATCATTGTGAGAAACTTCAATATCGCGATATAGGATTTGTATCGGACTGTGTTGTGTCTTACATCTGATGGATGGCTCCGCTACACTTTATTCACGTACTCGTAGTTCAACGTTTCTGACTTAAATGACGTTCTACAATGTATTGTTGTAACATTAGAGTTAAATAAAGAGGAATGGATTTTGCAAGTTCTGAGCGATGGCTTAGATTATGTGGATTTACACATAAATGCGGGAGATCGAGCTTTGCTGCGTGCTTTGGAGGAGCCCACGTCCAGTAGTGGACTGCAATAGGCTGACGATGACGACTCGTAAATATGGCACGCGCGCCCCGCCCACTTGTGTTTGACATTCCGCGAGTGACGTGGTTCGTTTCGCTCTGCAGGCGATGTCGATCCTGCTCTCGTGTCTGGTGTACGGTCACCGCGTGTCGGCGCTGGGCGCGCTGGGTGTGGGCGGCGTGTTCTCCGGTGTACTGCTGCGACTGTACTGCCGGCAGCGTGCGCGCGCTGGTGGTAACAGGGCTTAGAGTGGGGGAAGTGTGTACACCTCACTTGCAGTAGCAGAGCCGAAGCTTGCGATAACGGAAATTGAGGGTATGTGTGTGTGCTTGGGACGGCGAGGTGCGGGGCGAGGTACGGGGCGCGGGAGGACGCTGAGCGCTCGTTGTGCGCACGCACACACTCTTAATTTTCCTTATCGCGCTGCTCCGGCTTTGCTATTACAAGTTACGTAATCAGGGAGTCAGCGTGCTCCTGTGAGTGTACAATAGTAGAAAGGAATATTCCGATCTGTCACCCTTGTTCTGTCCCCCTAGGATGACAGTTCGGAAAACAATGCAAAAAAAATGTCTAATCCGTCCCGCTATTTGTATGAAATGTGGGGAGGGGGGCTGCGAAAGTACCTATTAAAGGTAATAGAAGGGCCCTACATGAAGAATGAGGGAGGGGGGAGGATTTAGAAAAGTAGCGATGTAGATATGACACTGTAAAAGGTACAAGAGGCGTAAGAAAGACAGGGACACTATGGGCCCCTAAGAATGGATCGTTATTTCTGTAATGTAGGGTAAAAGAGGCCTTTCTGTAAGGCAGGAAAGATGTGATAGTTTCAAATGATTATCTATGCTATGTGGAGTCAATTTTTGAAATCAAAATACCTGTCACTAAAGGTTGTGTGGACCATGGGAATCATGCCGGCCGAGTGTAATAAACGTGTATAATATGTGTTTATACAGGGTGTAACAAAAGGGGTACCTATGTTTAGTTTAAGGTCATGAAAATAGCCTACTATAAAGAACCTATCCTCAAAATTTTAGACTCGGTATCGCATGTTTATTTTTCAAGATTGTATGAACATTCCTGAATTTAGCAATTTTTCATACTATCCGGAAATCTTAAATTTTGTAAATAGGTTTTCTACAGTGGGCTATATTCATAGCTTATCGCTTAACATATCCATACTGTTACACTGTATTAGGAAAACCCAGTCAAGATTAGATACTTAAATATCTTTTTAGTTGACTATATTTCTTTCTCTCTTCCTCTTTAGAAGTGGTTTGACTTAGCATTTAAGTTGGACTAGAAATTATTTTTGAATTCCATTAAGTACCAGTATTTTTAAGTAGCAAAACGTAAATAAATTCTCATTACAAAGTCGAAGGTTGTGTAAGCTGCCTTTCCTCCAGAGGTTTGCATTGCTACGTTGCTTTGGATGCGTTTTGTATCCACCAATCAAATTCATTAACACCATGGATGGACCAATAAATATGATTAGTGAATATCAAACGCATTCGTAGCAAAACACAGCACATCTGGTAGCAAGCAGCTTTTCACTGAATGCATTGTGCTATATAATATTCTTTTATTTATATTTTAAGTAATCATATTGCCTTGTACTATATATTTAGTTAGATTAATTGTTATATTAAAAACATATCTGATAATTTAAATTATTTATTATATCGATATATCAATCAGTTAATGTATTTATCATAAAATGTAATCGAACCAGTTTTACAGAAAACTCGTGAGTTTTATTTTACTATGGTTATGTATTGAAGATTAATTTTCATTTATTTGTATGATTGTACATATGTATATGTAAAACAAGTGTGAATACGTCCGTTTGTATATAGCTATTTAGATTAGGTCTAGTCAGGGAATATAATAAATTTTATTGCAGTTGTAAATAAGTTTTTAATATTCTGAATATTTGAGCAAACTTAGTCTCATTGCGTTAAATATTTAATTTTATCAGGCGTCACTATTTCATGTACTTGTAGTTGCATGCTAGGTGCTTGGATCTGGCTTCTCGTTGCGACTGTAGTGGGTGATCATGAGTCGGCAGATCCGAGGGTCAGCGGAGGGTGTAGGGCCCGGTGGTGGGCGAACCCTCGATGGTAGTCTCATTGCCTTATAACATTCAAAGAAATTCTAGAGCCTGCAAGATTTTATTAACCAGGGTTTTGTTAACATAAACAGCAAAGAAAATATAGTTTTATGAGACCGAATTATCATCATGCAAGGACGCAAATAATAAACAATTACACTCCAATTGAAGCTCAATATAATTATTATTTTAATAAACTTACATAAATAAAAAAATCACAGAATACAATAAATAAAACACTAAAAAGACATAAAAATGTGGGGTAGTAGTTGAATATAATCGCGTTTGCAGCCAGCCCCAGCGGCCACGATCCGCGACATCTATTGGTGATGATTAGAACTAGTGACGAGTCGCCAGCGCCATCTAGTTGACGCTAGTTGGAGTTGTTCTCGAGGTGGTCGTCACGTGGGGCGGTGGGCATGTAGTTGAACAGCAGGGCCTTCTTATCGTAACCGCAGCGGAAGAGGTTCCAGGCGATGTCGACTGGGGTGTCTCCGGTTTGCTGGGCGCAGTTTTCCAGCACCTAAAACAGAATTACATGTAGGTAGGGTTCTGTGATACTGACAACATAGTCCGAAAATCACACTGCCAGCCCAGCGTGGGCAAATAAACTATGAACAAAACCCCCTATAGCGGTAGCCTTATGGCGCGCTATAGAGGAGGTTTACGTCCAGCAGTGGACTGCAATAAGCTAAGGTGAGGAGGGTTAAATGGGGATCCACTGGAATACCTGCATCAGCTGTAGCCCCTGCCTGCTATTTTTGTGCATGTAAAAGTCGACTAAGGAAATCAAGGGCATTCTCTCAGGCGATGAGCTAGAAACTTGTCAATGATGTTTTTGGCCCCGCTATGCTGATCGTCCAACAGTGGACTTCTCAGGGCTGTAAATGATGATCGTGACTGTAGAATTTTCTTCGAGATCCTGCAGTTCTGGCTACCCCATTTTGGAACACAGACGCGCATATATGTATATATATATATATATATATATATATATATATATATATATATATATATGTATATAGTTAATAGTCATAAGAAGTGCCGTAAATAGGACGTTAGCTACTGATGCGCAGGCACAGGGCGTAGACTCTGAAGGGCAAAAGAATGGCCACTTGGCCAGACCAGGCAAAGCTAAATAGGGCGCAGTTATAGAAGCTCGCAAAGGGCACAGAAAAGACTTTTTACGGCACTGGTCATAAGTTCAGTCCTTTACCTTAGTAGCATTCTTGGCATCCGGGCGATTGTTCAGCTTGCCAAGCAGCGCGGTCTTCTGCAGCTTTCCGTCCTTGGCCACGATCTTGCACTTGAGCATGACGCAGTAGACGTGTTTCCTGAGCGCCGGCTTGTCGACCAGTTCGCCCGACAGCATGGCGTCCACCAGGCGAGGCTCTACTCCCGACTCGGCCAGGCACGCGTCCGAGTGGGCGCGGAACATTGCCTTCTCCTCCTTGCCAAGAATCTAAGGGTGTTTGAATACTTAGTACAGGCATATTTAAGAGAGGATTACGTTCAGCAGCAGTCTTCTGATGGCTGGAAATTATGGATGATGATAGGCACATACGGTCTCAGGCAACGTCCGCATATGCGCGCGCGCGGCACGACCAGCAGGCGCGGGCGGCGTGCACACGTACCCGTCGTACAGCCCCAGCCCGCGCAGCACCCCCGGGTTGTTCACTTTTCCTCGCAGAACCCTCACTATGTACTCGGCTAGTGCGTACTCTCTTCGCGTTTCTAATTTATTGTATCCTACCATTCCAAGTAGATACATAAGAGGATAGAAAGGGTAGACTCCGTAAGAGTTTCCGTTCTAGATTCAAGTTTATATGGGTGACTTCTTACCAAAGCGTCATACTTATACCTGAATGGGTATAAATCGCCTTTTTAATCGATAAGTCTACCAACCACAACTCCCAGTGCATGTCTGTACCTACTTAGAATAATTTTTAAAATTTGAAAATAATTTGGCAATGGTAAGAGGTGATAATGTGGTCGAATTTCGCGATTCTCGCGAATAACTCTAATAGTCTCGATTACAGCGCAAACGCCTTCCTGAAATTTTCTTTGCCCCGCATCGACCGCTTGAACACTTACTCCGGCCGGAAACCGTGCTGCACCTCCGTCATTTGCCCGTACACCTCGCGGTATATGGCTGACTTTTGTAGATAATCTGGTAAGGGTCACTCGCGTAACTAATCAAACGACGATTAAGACAGTTAACCTACCTCGCACCGGCTCAAGCGCAGACGCACGTTTATAAATTTGGATGATGATAGGAACATTTGGTACTTAGGTCGACAGATGTCAGTTCTTACACCCGAATCCTAGTGCATGGACGCAATGGTAAGAGGTGATAATGTGGTCTGAAATAAATAAAAAAAGATAATGTTAAAAAAAGAAAGCAAATCATGACTTTTTCTTTGTCTAGCAGCGCAGTATCACTGGCTCACATTTTGCTTCCTTCACATTTCTTTCGGCATAATGGTGACACTATTTTCTATGTACTTAGGTACGTACAAACCTTATTTATTAGGTTTCCTATTTGTTCTTTTACGATCCAGCTAGTTTTAACTTACCGCATGGCTCCCAACCACCAAGCTCACTAAAACAATCGCGATTAGCCCTTCCATGCTTCCAGCACTTATCCTCTTCCAAGAGCGAACAGTCAACAGCTCGAGGCACAAACGTACTCGCGCCCGCTGCTGTTACCTAAGCGATATATGCGCGAGCGCAGCCTGCGAAGTTCTCGGCACCACTACCATGAGACTTTACGATCGTAACTGTCGGTAAATTTTTACAATATCGAGTAGAGTGTGAGAAACGATCGAGTATGTAAAGGAAGAGTTTGTCATTCGAACAGAGATAAGCTCGCCTTTGTACATTTTCTTTTATAATAACTGTGTTTTGTTAATATTGTGTGTGTACAATAAAGAATATAAGAGTCATTGTAAGGAGTCAAGATTTTCAGACTGCGTTTACATAAATAAAATGTATTCGAGTAGACCAAAGTCATGTTATTACGTCTGTTAATAACACCTATAGTGAATATTTATAGGTAGGGGAAGATTGGGTAATGGGGGTCACTTAAGCAAGAATTAGAATACAAAAGCTAAAATTAACAAAAAATTTATTGCAACTGCCTCATAGCTATAATTTAAGATCAGTAATCATCACATTAATAATCATCCGTGGGAAATATAAAAGTACAAAAAAAACTGATTTGACTCCCATTGCACTAAGTTACGGGTAATTGGGGTCACCTTGTGGGCAATGAGGATCATACAAAAATCTAACACAAATCGCGTCACGTCTGATACAGAGGTATAGTTTGATTCCTGGGGAATCTTCCTCTTTACTCTTTCGGTCAACCTTTTTCGGCAGGCCCTTGGCCTTGCCTTTATGCAAAAAACGCAGTATTTACACAACTTTGGAACCTAATATTTTGGTTCACAGGTATGCTTCCATAAAGGCTGATGATGAGGAGATTTCGGATTGACTCACCCTGTATATTTTTCCTTTCCCCTATCTTTTTCTTTGGGTACTAGCGGGCAATACGATTCTCATTACCCATAAGTATTTTATGAAGAAAAAATAATAAACCTACATTAGAAAAACTGTGGGAAATCATTACACCAAATGAACCATACAAGTAAATCAATAACTATAAAAGTTACTGTTTATTTTGCGTCCGTGAAGGCGAGCCGCAAAAACAAAACACACCTTTCATTCTCTATGTGTCGCCATTTAATTTCTAAACATGTCCACTTCCCGCTCTCCCATTACCCGACTTCCCCTACAGAGTAGCAGTAATGTGTCCCGCTGCTAGGCAAGGGCCTCCCCTTTTGAGTCCACAAGTCTCTTCTTGACAACTTCGTTATGAGGTTGTCCGGCTATGTAACGCTGGACCTGTGGGATCCAAGTAAAGTTCATGTCAAACCAGAGTCTTTCTTTGAGAAACTGTAAAATAAATCCTAGGTCAGCTTACGATAGAAACTCACTCTCCATCCCAATATCGTGGTAAGGGTCGAAATATTAATGAATTGGACAATAGTGCTGTTTATTTTGTAAACACCTAACGGACAGATCACAATATAACTACATGCGAACATTAATTCACCAAATATTTGAAGCTATTGTTCGGCTATTTGTTTACAAACTGCGCGATGGGCGACGAGCATCGCCTGAGTCATATTTATTGTGACATATTTGCCAGTATTGATGGGTTTCTGCAGTCTATTTGTAGCAACTGTCTGAATTGATCTTCCTATTTTATAGGGGGGTAGTAGCCTCGCATCTGTGAAACAAAGCGAATCGGGTAACATCCATTTAATAACCGATCTCGAGAGATTTTTTGCATATTTTAGATTAAATGTTCCATTGTCTTCATACGAAATTTCAGAATGGAATTCACGAGGAACCGGGATTGGCCCACCATTCATTCCCGCCTCTGTAACTCCTGTGAGCCAGGATCAACAGAGGCGACCAGAAAAATGCATAACATAGCATAGAAAATCCCGGGGGACCTAACTAGCGACTATAAAGCATATAAACTAATAGAAAAACAGAATGTGAAGTATGAAGATTGGTATGCTTAATATTACATTAAGCACTGACTGACAATATTATTACAATTGGAACATACGGCTACTTTATGTTACCTATGAGTTATTATGCCAATAATAAGCGTGACAAAATTCTTTGAAGGCACGGGAATTGTGCTTAGATGAAATAAGGTCATAATGATAAATCGGTCTGGAGACAGATTCAATAGAATTTAACATTTGATTACGGGCATTAGACCGAAGTCCACATTCCCAAAGAATGTGATGGGATGTTTGTTGTATGGGACAATTGTTGGCGAATGAACAGTCACAGTAAGGTGTTGGAACTAATTTAAATGTGTATAATTTACTCTTAAAATTACCATGTCCAGTGAGAACTGCGCTGTGGGGTGATCCAAGGCATTTTTAAACGTTCGGATACAGACGGGAAAAAATTGTACAAGTCTCTGCCTTTAGTTGACGAGTCCCTCCTAGACTGCCACACATCAACTAAGGTATCCCAAATGTTTATATTTTTATCAAATAATCTGTTTATTATGTACCTATCACGGAGTTTAACGAAGTGGTTATTAATATTTTTATTTCTGAAATAGTTCGATGCCCTACGCTGCAGTTCCAGATCGACAGGCAATACACCCACCCGCAAGAACTGGCAATGCATCGGTTAGAAAAATTAACGCTGTACGCTGGCTTTGTAATAATTTACGACGCGAAGTAGAAAATGTGGATCTTTCAACCCATACCGGAGCCGCGTAACATATCCTACCCAAAAATATTAATTTATACATTACATAGAGTTTTAAAATTTAGTCCCCAGGTAGGAAACGAAATATGTGCAAAAGCAAGGAAGTTTTTTCTAGCCTTATCACCTATCTGACAGATATGTTCATTAAAACTAAAACCGTTTTGAAGAACTAGTCCTAAATAGCGTGAATGCTTGCAGGAAGTTATTCTTACATTATTGAATATTATACGCGGTGGGACCTTTAGTTCACCTTTTAGTAGAAGTTGTACATTTTTATGAGCAGCAAATTCCAGTTTATTTCTGTTACCCCAATGAGATATTCTAGTTATACACTCAGAAGCCAAAATTTCCAAATTATTACGAGTTTTGCCCTGAACCAAAAGAAGTCCGTCATCAGCATAGCCGACCAGCACCGTTATGATGAATTTGGTGAGAGCGAGATATCTCACTTTTAAACGTCAAACTCACAGAGCTATTAATAAATAGATAAACTAAGTGTATGTACTTTGCATGTAAAAAATAGACTTGGGAATTTGAATAGACACTCGTTCTCGAGCCAGTACTGAATGAATTAGGGCTGATAAAAGTGGTTTGCAATCCCTTTTTACACACCTTGCCTCATCTAGTTATTACTTAGCTCTGTGGATTTGTCGCAAATGTGAGACATCTTGCTCTCACCAAAGTCATGCTACGGGCGCAGGGAACAGCCATCAGGTAGAGGGATATCAAGGAAATCATCGAACCTAATTTTCCAAAGATATGAGCCTAAAACTGAACCTTGAGGGCAGCCCCTGGTCAGAATTTTGGACGCCGTGTAATGACCCAGCTTGAGTTTAGTAGAACCATTTGTGAAATACTCTTATAACAGCCTCTAATTTTTAGTTTAAGTAAAATTGACGGCCACCAGTCGTTGTCGAAGGCACCTGAAATGTCGAGAAAAATGCCAAGAACATAGTTCGATTGCGCTTCTTCTACTATTTTTCTAACGCAGATACCGGTAAACTTTGGACCACCAGGTAATAGACGTGGGACTACTAAACGTTCCAAGAGCTTGCCTAGAGATGGTAATAAAGATATTAAACGATAAGCCTTAGGGTCCTCGCGGGGCTTACTACCTGCTTTTGGTATTAGTTTGGCAATAGCTCTTCGCCAAATTTCAGGAAAAGTACCTTCCAATATACAACTGGCAAAAACATAGTGGATTTCAGAACTCGCAACCTTACAAGCTTCTTTTATCATTCTGTTTGAGATTTTATCTTCACCGGATGCTTTATTTGTTGGCAATTCACTAACAACTGACATGAATTCATTTAACGAAGGAATATCAGAGATAGGGGCCGTAGGGACTTGCCAAGATGCTGAACGAACTTGTCTGTGGTAGTCATTGTCATCCTCCGCACGAACATCAGGTAAAAGAGTGTTTAAAAGAGTGTCAGCTGTATCAGTTACACTCATGGTATTTAAATTATTCTCCAACTGAAGACTGGAGAAATAGGCCTCAGTAATACATTTTTGGGCTTAAGGATATGATAGCTAGGTGACCAAGGTCCTTCCATAACAAACTGATTAACCATTCTTTTTAAGAAATCGCCTTAAAAGTCTTCAGTTGGTGAATAATTTAAATACCATGAGTGTAACTGGCTGACACTCTTTATCGAAGTTATTTTGTTTTACTTGAGCTTAGGGCGTGTAGAGTTAGAAACTCTCATAGGTGTTATTTCTGTATAGTTATTCTAAACATGACTGTGGGATCCCCTTTTGGGTCCTGTGGGGGGTGGTTACTCCATTTCGGGATCACAGCCGGTGTGGGGTTTATGTAAGTCACTACATATTATAAAACAAAGTCGCTTGCCGCTGTCTGTCCGTCGCTATGTATGCTTAGATCTTTCAAACTAGGGAACGGATTTTGATGCGGTTTTTTTTATAGATAGAGCGATTCACGAGGAAGGTTTATATGTATAGGATCAACACTGCACCCGTGAGAAGCCGGGGCGGGTCGCTAGTTAATTTATAAAATAGTCAGTCATGTGTTCAGGGAAAAATCTGTTAAACATAGTTATGAAAGTACATTTACATACCTACATAAATGAAGATTGTTGACATGAAAACCGTGTGAAGTGAAATATGAGTGCACAGTTCCCAGTATGTACCATTTTTAAAATATTTACCTTGCATTAGTAATTCCATCTTAAGTTTAACAGGTAGGTATCAGAAACTTGTCTCGCGTTTGATGATATTGTTTAAAGAATTCGATCACTCTTGTCTGTCTTCGATACAGATAATGTGTCACTTAGGTACTTATTAAATAAATAAAGCCAAACCTAGCGATGAGTTTAGTAGAAAGGATTGACGACGTTCTCGTATTTAATCTGCACCTCGCTGTCCTGGCGCTCAAACGGCGTCTTCCCAGATGTTGAACTGCAAACAATCGATTGACGAAGTTACGACTGCGGTCCTGTGCTGGTAATATAGGGCTTCACTAGAATACATCAGCTGCATCTCTATACGTGCATGTGGTAAGGAACTAAGAGGCGTACTCCTTGGCGACGAGCTAGCAAATTTACATCTGGCCTCCTTCTTGATCACCAAAATCTTCAAGAACGGTAATGCGATGTTAGGTACAAAGATTTGACAAAACATTGAAATGCCCAAGAAACTGTTATGATTTCACATGGGATTGCTTAATATGTTTAATGAAGGTAAGTAAGTATGGAACCAAACAAGGGGTGTTTATTCATATATGGATGGTTAGAATATGTACATCAGTTGCATTTCCTTCCGTGTATGTCGTCGTGCCAGGATCACATTAAGGGAGTAAATCCAACAGAGGCGACCAGAAAAATGAAAAAAAGCATAGAAAATCCCGGGGAACCTTGTAAGTGGATACTCACAAGGCGTAGTTCTGAGCGTAGAAGCGATGCATGCATATGCTGTTCGGCGGCCTGGTGGGGCGCGACGGACAGGCCTTCTGCAGCACACACGGAGCCAACCCCAGCGCCATCAGCGCCGTCATCAGCAGCGGTAGGAGCATCACATAGACTGCAACGGTCAGGTTTGTTATAACAGTAACTGTTTACCCTATCTGTTGTCGTATCTATACATATAAAATACTTTGATCCGATTGAGTGACGAATCATGGGTTCAAACCGCTGACCTTAAAGCCCTAAATATTGGAGGGTGTGTTCTTTGTATGGCGTAAGAATCCGTTAAGAAATTGCCAACATTCCCAAGGCAAAGCGTAAAAAAGTTATTCGAAAGTTTACGTGGACAAGGTTGTGTGTCCTATAATAGTCATCATTTGTGATTTGTGTAAGAGTGGTATCATATCCTATCGTATAAGTCATATCACCTATTAAACCTAGCAATTATTTCAATTAATCATTTGTAGATTATCATTATCAGATATCTAAATGAAGTGAAATTGGTGGAAAATGCGCTAATATGTATAATGGAGTAATTGTTAATACAAATTTATAGCATCTCTTTGCATACTTAAGTATATTATTTTCATACTTATTCAGTTTAGAGTATGCAGCTTTATCGGCCATACATACATTAAGCTTGCTTAGGGTATGTACCTACCTACACCTCAAAACCCCAAAATTAACTGTGCTTAGTGATATCAATGAGGGTTTCCCACTAGCAACGTATGAGATCGATTATGGTTTCAACTTACTTTATCGTAGAATTTAAATTCCAAATTTGTCAACTCTGCAACTATTTTTGGAACAAGGTTTTTTGGAATTGTTCAAATTCATAATAATTGTTGATGCTGATTTGCTTGGATAGCCAAAACATAGTATATTTTACGATAATTTAATAAACCATTTCTGTGATATAATTTTTGAAGATTTCCAAAACTTTGCTGTCAAAACATTGTTGCTCTTGTCAGGTACTTCTGTCTTCTGTTTATTCTTCTTTATGGTTTGATATGAGTTTTCAATAGGGTCTCATCTTTCATGGCGGTGCTGCTGCGATGCAACCAGGATGCGACCCTAGAAATAGCATAATGCACGGTCTTCGGATGCAACTATGGGCTTTATTAAAGGAAACCATCCTCGCAGGTCTAAGTATTCTATATTTCTTTGCGCTTAAACTGGTAGGTATAGTAGCAGCTCGCTATGATGGCTATAGTGCCTACGTACCTATGACAGAGTTATAAATAGCACATCTCAGCACCTTCGCTATCCCATCAACCTTCCAGCCACCACCAACTCTACGAATTTTACGATGGTGATGGAATGATTGCTATTAAAACTTTGCCGTAGCAATATATCCTTTACCCTAACCAACCTCTGAGGAAGGTTCCCCATACAAGTGGATCTATACCTACTTACTTATTTATTGAAAAGTTTATTAGCGGAAAAGCGGCTAGAAAAGCGGAGTAGTAATATCCTACAGTTACGGTAGCGAACGATGGCGAACATCACGATCCTAAGCGATTCGGGGTAAGATTGTAAGCAGAGATAGGTTAAAGGTATCTATTGTATGAAACCCACCTTAAAAGACAACACTTCAGACAAACATTCACATATCAGAAAAAAGATGAAGGTAGTTTTAATTTTCTTCATGCCGAACTTAATTGTATGGAACAGCATGAAAACAGCAGTGTACAGTCTGCCTTTGTATGTAAAAAAATATAAAGTGAATTATGTGTTAAGTATTAAGTTTTGTTGTAGGTATCTAGTTTTTGCTACGTATACTATGCAGTACCTGGTTAAAGTGGCTACTTGTAAGTACAAACACCTCCATGATTTCGGTCCGTGGGCGGCAACGTGGTCTCTCATACAGCCGGCTGGCAGTACGTGCGAATGCCCATGCCGCTGTGCCAGTGTGTAGCGGCCATGTTGAAATCTATGCGCGCCAATCTGTGACGCCAAAAACAAAAAGTTTTTGCAAAGTATTTTCAAGTGGTTTTAAGTGTGATGTGTATACTTTGAACGTGAATTTGAGTGTGTGTGCTGTGAATAGATATGGAAAGATTTTTTCGGGATTTGCAATGTTTTTGTCATACAGCGAGAGAAAACTTTGAAGATTGTTGGAATAGGTACGTATTATTTTTTTTTGTTTAGTTTATCCTGAAGGAAAGGCAAGGGGAACTAAGCCCATACAGCCATTTTCTTTAGTAAATGATTCCTGAATTTATGGGATGATAATGATGATGGTGATGAATGGAAACGTCGAGGAAAATCCTCAAGAACAAGTGTAAAGTTAGTCAAAATAAAAAATCATTGCAGAAACAACTTACATGCGCCCATGAAGAGATCGTAATCCGGCTAAAGTTTTACTCAGCTTACCTGCGTATAAAACCATGCACACGCACTAGATTCACATCACAAGTAATCATAATATAACTTATCTACAAGAAAACATCACTCTACGGACACATGCAAGCCATTTACAAATAATTTTTGATTTTCACAAGAAAATTACACCTGCACCCTTCCAGCTTTTCCCGCCGAATCCGAATAGGTACGTAAGTTTTTCTACTCCTACCTTCATTTTGTTAAACGTGTAAAACAATAACAATGAGGATTTAGTTACCTACCTAGCTACTTAATATTTAAAATAGAGATTTAAAAGTAGGATCCTAAAAATATTTTCTTTGAGATTGAGTTTTCAATTAAATATTTTATTCCATACACTATATTGAGATAGAAATCCACTTATTATGTATTTATATCTCAAGTACTCTAATATAACCATTATGAGTCTACATTGTCCCACTGCTTTGCATAGGCTTTCCTCCGACTTTCCAGCCAGCTCTATCTTTTGCCATATCCTGCCAGCTTCTGCAGAACTTGAGCCTTAGACAATGTAACATTATTTCCCGATCGAATCGATAGAGGTTCGTCACCGACACGTTTGCTCGAACCGGTAATTGGTAGAAGTGTTGTGATAACGAAAGTCGATGCCAAACGATGTTATGTACATTACATAGTCTAAGAACCCTATTTTTTATTATTTATTGTACTCGTATTATTTATGTACTACTGCAATTAACTAATTACACAGAATAAAATAAAAAATATGCATACCTTTGCGAGAGATTTCTTCCAACATAGGTACCTACTATTAAAAATAATCAAAAAGAAAAATAATACCTACTTACCAACAAAAATCGTAAGGAACTTATTGGGTTTATTTGTCATCTCTTTTGACGTCCGTCGGGTAGAAGATGTCTTCCACTATGTGCTGACTTAGCACATGTAGGAATACCCAAGTTCCTCGGCCTACCCCAGGGCACGTCACAAGGCTACTGCCATAGGGGAGTTTAAGACCATTTAGTCACCACGTTGCTGGGACAGGCCGGATGGTGACCGCAGTGTGATTTTCAGACGCTGCTGCCCACCTCCCGGAAACCCTTAATCGCCTCTTAAGATATCCACAGCAGACATGGGATGCTATTCTACTCTGCCTACGCCACATGGCACTGGTACCATCCAATAGCTAGTTGTGCCGTTACCATTGTTACCACTTCAAAACATGTAAGTAAATAGGTAACTGATGTAATAAACAAAACAAAAAGTAATGTATTGAAAATAAACAGATCCCTAAAAAGGCAGTATCTCCTAAACCGAGGTGTTATATTGCTGCAAACCTTATAGGAACTTTCGAGTCCTTGGCGTCCATTAATATCATCGCACATAAATTTGCGCCTTCATCATTTGCATACCAAGCGGCTGCTGGTGTTGCCAACTATATTTTCGTAATTCGTATAGTTTTCATTTCAAAAATCACCGTGCTGATGCGGCGGCTTCACTAGAATACATCAGCTGCATCTCCTTCCGTGCATGCTCGTTAGACTCGACTAAGGAACTCGAGCATTCTCTCAGGCTATAAACTAGCAACTTTTTGCTGATCATTAACATTATGTCCCCACTAAACGTAGCTGTCGGATCTCTCTAATGATCCTCCAGCTCTGGCTACCCATTTCGGGAACACAATCTTTATGTCTATAACTTTTTTTTTCTGTGCTGATGCGGGGCTTTACTAGAATGTATCAGCTGTATCTCTTTCCGTGCATGTTGTAAGGGTCGAAGAAATTCAGACTTAAGAGGCGTTCTCTCAGGGAATAGACTAGCAACTTGTTGCCGATCTTTTACATCTCGGCCCCTATACCAAACGTGGCTATTATATGTCCTTTGTGATCCAGCAGTTCTGGCTACCCCATTTTGAGAGAGAACGCAGCCGTGTCTATAAATATATTTGTAAATTTCATAATGCAATTAAAAACGTACGTGCAAATAATATCATAGATGATGCTCAAAACTTCGATCTGCCGTAAAGTGCAGGTAGCGGGCAACACTGGTTGCAGTTACTACTTTGTACGACACCCCCGCATTTTATAAAATAAGCAATATTACGAGATAATTAGCTATAAACACTGCAAATGGGTCTCAACTAGGATTTTTATGATAGGTTATAGATAACAAGGATATCCAGTCTCGAAATAGCAAGAGAGTGGATTAAGGCAGCGAAAGTGATATTGCAAATGGGAGGTTTTACAAAGTTATTGCGTACTAGTGGACGCCCGCGACTCCATCTGCGAGGACTACAGAAAAAACAAAATGTCGAAATTATACGGGATAAAAACATTTTCCCGGTTTAAAAAGTAGCCTACCTACATGTTAAGTGGGACCTGTCACAATATATTCCTGAAATCGATTCAGCCGTTTCTGAGATAGCGTGGACAACGCACAGACAAACAGACAAAAAAAAAATCATTGTTTTGGGTACTATTGCGTTGATAAAGGTCTCCTATAATATTTTTTCTTATATTTCTTATATATCTTCCATGTACAGACAGCGACCCGTTACATTTTTATTATATGTATAGAATATAGATAGATGTAAGGAAGGGCCATTTTCTATCCTTAACTACATTTCATATAAATTAATAATGCTTGTGTACAACAAAAATAACACTACCGTTAGACAAAATTATCATGTCATATGGCTGTATTCCCGAAATCAGTTAGCCAGAGCCATAGGATCATAAAGGAGCTCCCGCAGCCACGTTTAGTATAGCCGGGACACATGTACCTAAATTATCAGTGAGAAGTTGCTAGGTCATAGCCTGAGAAAATGCCCAAGTAGTCGACTCTTACGACAAGCACGAAAGAAGATTCTAGTCTAGAAGAAGCCTCGCATCGGCACGGTTAGGTATCTATAGATAATATGAAGTGACAAAGTATAATCCTGTGCCTTAATCAAATTTATAGTGAGAATGACGGTAACTTAGTACTCAATAACCAACAATTAGGTAAAATTATTAATAAAGAAAATGGAAAAAAATCTTCACCCGAGTGGGAATCGAACCCACGACCGCTGCAAACCGTGCCAGCCGCTATAACCACTAAGCCACCGGGTCAATTACTCGGATGACGAATTTTACCATTTCTTTTCTAAATTACATATTGGCAACGTTATTCTTCATCCCGATAGCTATACACTAGACCAAATAAAACTAAAACTCAACCTACCTATGTACCTACTTGACTTATATTGAGTGCGTATAAATATGGCTAAAATTAACTTTACGTATTAGGTGAGTTACTCATTTGCAATATAATTCGTGAACGGCGCAAAATACGAAGTGACACTCCATCATGCACCGTGGGTGGTACGGAGGCTTGCATTTTGGCCGGGCAATGCAATCGGACACAAATCATATTCTATTGGTTCTAAGGCATTTTACACAAAATCAATAGTTTACGCTTACAGAACACTGTGTGTTTACATGTTAAATTATAAAAATTGTTGAGAGATCGACTGACTGATAACACAGCCGAAGCTTAGGTGGGTATCATGTAAATAGTAGTCCTTACAAAAGATTTTCTCAAATTGCCACAATAAGAGGAAAAGGCGAAATTTCAAAAGTTTACCTATACCGCAGAAGTTGTGGGTGGCCGCTTTTCATACCTACTATAATTCGAATAAAATCGGCTCAATCAAAAATGGATCTAGTTTTAAAATTTAAATCATACAACTACCTATCAAGAAGTTAATTTATCGCCTATAATGTAACACTTTCTATTGCATTATGGAATCAATTTCAAACATTTCATAAGAATTGAGTCGGTATACCTAATGGTGTTTTGCGGAATAATGGCCTTAGAAGCGATATAGAAATCTATGTGTGCTATTTTGAATGTATACTTACTTGGGCACGTAAAAAGAATCGAGTCCAATGTCGACAGAAAATTAACTAAGTTCTTACCCGTTGCCCTAGCATCACGCTCCAGTAAACTTTGCGTAGGTTCGGTGATAAATCAATCAACAGCATGGCCCAAAATTAATTTAATCTAATTAGCACTCGATAAAATTTGTATCGAAACAATCGTTATGAATTCTAATCGATTACACGCCAATCAAACTGTCATCTACTCGCTCTCGATATTTATGGCATCATGCTTCTTAGAAGGAATAATATAGTAATGATTCACATTATTGTAGTCTGTGGGCGGCGCCCACGGTGTGCTCGTGATAATGATTGCTATTATAACGTGCTTGTTCGTAATTGAGGGATTAATGCTTTTATTATAGTATTTCTGATATGTATAAATTATGATAATGATGTAAATATTCATAGATCTAATGTTAAAAGTAAGTCCTACTGCAGTTCTTTACATATATGAAATATTATGGAAACATTTAATGTCACGCTTTGGAGAAAAATGTATCCTAAAGTAAGCTAGAGTTTTTGGATTGCAATAACAACGAATTCAAGATCAGTTCTGAAAGCTAGCAGACGTCCGGAGACATGACTTTACTTTTGCATTAAAATTATTTGTTGTACACTTATTATAAAACAAAATCTAAGCTAACTATTGCACTTTTGATTTGGCGCCAAAAGTAATAACTATCCAAAAATGGCGCCAACAACATGGCGGGCGTTGGAAATGGTCATAAACCATAACCAGAGACAATGCTATCAGAATATGGTGTCAATATGGTCAATATTATGGTCTTATTGGAAGGGTTTAAGGAAATAACGACAAGGCCTCATGCCGGATCGGGCAACACTAAAATGTGGCTTATTTATTAGCGCTATATTCGGGCAACACTGAGCGATTGTATCGGTGATGCTCTTGCGCATTTGGTTTGGTTATCGATTCCTGATGTAGATTACTTATGATGGAAATATTTATGGATAATAACTTTTACCAAAACTTTGTATAAGAAGTTTGCATTGTTATTAAAATAAGGAGAGCAAACTCTCGGTAGTGGGTGCAGGAGAATGGATAGTAGTAGTAAGATGTTTTCAGATTTAGACATACCTATCTACGTTATAATCATATACCTATACATACATATTAGTCAATAATTGCAGCCCATTGTTGGACGTAGGCCTCCCTCAGGGCATGCCACAAGGCTACTGCTATTGGGGGAGTTTTGCCCATAGTCACTGATTTTTCGACTATGTTGTCAACACGGGAGGTGCTGTTTGGGTAAAAATGTGTTATCGGTAATTCTACTTTACCGATAACACATAGCACGTAATCATATAGGTAGGAGGTAATGATTTCGTCGCGGTATCTCGACTGAATTTAAAAAAAAACTAAAAGTAACGAACGCTTAAGACTTAAGTGCAGTCATTAATAAACAAGCTCTCATGAACACTAACATTGAATAACACAATAATGAAGTCAATTCAATTTATCAAGTTCACGGAAATGCCTACTTCGGCAAATTGAGGAAGTTTGCAAACTTTTGGATAAGACTCATCAGTCAGTTTTGTTTATAATAATATATTACAAACAATGTGTAATAGTACACTAGGTGCATAAACCAACAATCATAAATTGTTTAGCCCTTAGGTACTTATAAGTCTTCATCGTCGTCAGCCTATTGCAGTCCACTGCTGGACGTAGGCCTCCCCCAGTGTACGCCACATGGCTCGATCTCCCATTTTTGCCATCCAGTCACTACCAGCTCGGTCCAAAGTTTGCAAACTTTTGGATAAGACTCATCAGTCAGTTTTGTTTATAATAATATATTACAAACAATGTGTAATAGTACACTAGGTGCATAGACCAACAATCATAAATTGTTTAGCCCTTAGGTACTTATAAGTCTTCATCGTCGTCAGCCTATTGCAGTCCACTGCTGGACGTAGGCCTCCCCCAGTGTACGCCACATGGCTCGATCTCCCGTTTTTGCCATCCAGTCACTACCAGCTCGGTCCATCTGGCCGGAGGGCGCCCAACGCTACGCTTGCCGCGGCGCGTTCTCCATTCGAGAACCCATTTACTCCACTGTCCATCGGTTCTACCACAGATTACTTATAAGTACCATGAGTTTATGAGTTTGCAAACTTTTGGATAAGACTCATCAGTCAGTTTTGTTTATAATAATATATTACAAACAATGTGTAATAGTACACTAGGTGCATAAACCAACAATCATAAATTGTTTAGCCCTTAGGTACTTATAAGTCTTCATCGTCGTCAGCCTATTGCAGTCCACTGCTGGACGTAGGCCTCCCCCAGTGTACGCCACATTCGATCTCCCGTTTTTGCCATCCAGTCACTACCAGCTTCCATTGGCCGGAGGGCGCCCAACGCTACGCTTGCCGCGGCGCGTTCTCCATTCGAGAACCCATTTACTCCACTGTCCATCGGTTCTACCACAGATTACTTATAAGTACCATGAGTTTATGAAGGTATACGAGTATAGCTTCTCTATAAGCTCATATTACTAAAGATATGGCATATTTTAAGGCCAGCCTAGCTGCCTGCCTGACTGACACCATCCCTCTCATAGCTATACCATGGGTATAGCTATGAAATCCGTACATTATAAAGTCTGTGGTTTCTTTGGTATTTTGTTTGATAATATAAATTCGACGAAAACTAACAAATAAATGCTACAGGTTGACAATTTAAGTAGACCAAGGAACCCTAGGGTCCTTTACCTATACTTAACATTTGTACCAGACTGCGCGACGCAGCCTATGTACGTATGTTTGCATATTCCTTTGAAGCGCCTATACAGACCAAATGCCTGAGCCAAACTCAGTCGGGATCCATTATCCGACAGCCAAGCTAATATTTCAATGGATCCTGGCTGTTCAGTTGTTATGTTACATCAGAAAAAAAAAATTTTCTTCAATAGTATTCATTCCATAATAATATTATACAAGAATACCACCGGATATGTTAGTGCTTGTTTTCATATTTTCAGTTTTTTATTATGCCTACCCCGTAAGGAATAAAGGCGTGGTTATATGTATGTATTATTACTTGGTTTGGTTCTTTTTTACGCAGTCGGGTTTTTGGACTTTTTAATTTTACTTTTTTACTCACTCTACCTATGACTTGTAAGTACATAGTAATAAAAAATAATACATCATACCGTAGGCAGAGTCCATCATTAGATATCTAGGGAGCTCCATAAGTGATGCCCACGCGCATCGAACAAAAACATTGACCATCCTCGTACTTACGGACTATGTTACTGACTTATCTATTTATGGCCATGGTTATGGCAGATTTGTTATAAAGGGTTATTAAGTCTCTCAGGCGATAAGCTAGCAACTTGTCACTGATCTTTTACATCCTTCGCTTCGCTTAACGTGAGTGTGGGATGGCAATCGTGATCCTGCAGTTCTGAATACCCCATTTTCGGGTTAAAGCTGTATGTAGGGTGTAACAAAAGGGGTATGTTAAGCGAAAAGCTATATAAATAGCCCACTAAAAGGAACCTACCCACAAAATTTCAGACTCGAACTCACATGTTTATTTTTCCACATAGTATGGAGAATTCCTGAACAACTCAGGAATGTTCATACAATCTTGAAAAATAAACATGTGATTTCGAGTCGCACATTTTGGAAATAGGTTCCCTATAGTGGGCTATTTACATAGCTTTTCGCTTAACATACCCTTTCTGTTCCACCCTATATATGTATATATGTTTATATTTGACGTGACAGTTACGAATTTTGTGTACCTATATTATTAGGCGTTACTCCACGGTTTAATAATCCAATCTAATTAGCTACTACTCGTACATGCAGTTATAATACACTAGCATTACATTACCAATCATAATTAAAATAGCCAATTAATCCACTCATGCGCATTGACATGGATTGTCGCTAGCTGTCACTTAATTTTAGTGTTGCCAATGCAAAAAAAAAAACTGTAATTCCGTCATTAAAACTTTTAATAATTCCTAAGTGTACTACATAACGTATTTACATAGGTCTTAACCATTCTTATTTTCCGCAAATACGCAAATATGTATCGTTAAAGTCACCCATGTTACAAGTTGTAATGTCGACGGCGATAAAAGCCTTTACTCTACAGGGTGTAACAAAAAGGGTATGTTAAGCGAAAAGCTACGTGAATAGCCCACTGTAGAGAACCTATACACCAAATTTGAGACTCGAAACCACAAGTTTATTTTTCAAGATTGTATAAAAATTTCTGAGATATTTAAAAATTCTCCATACTATCGGGAAAAATAAACATGTGATTTCGAGTCGCAAATTTTGTGGATAGATAGATATTTACGTAGCTTTTCGCTTAACATACCCTTTTTGTTACACCCTGTATAATGTAGGAGGACTCGAATAGTGAAAGAATTGTTCAAATCGGACGAGTAGTTTCAGAGCCTATTCAATGCAAACCTAGTTAGCCAATGTCACTCTCAGGACTGATTAATCCAGAGAGTAAGTATACAGGATGTTTTTTCGATGCCACCCTTAACGAAGGGTATGTACTCTATACATCAAATAAAGTAAGTTTATGCCAAAAAATGCTGGGAAACGATGTAATTTTTTTTTTATTACTTGATCGGGCAAAATTTATAGTGTCCAGTGTTTATGCTAGTTCTTTCATAGACAGATATTAATTATTTCTCGTGAAAAAATCTTCCTACATGCGTCAATGTGCATTTATGCAGAAAAACGCAGTCTGTTTACTCAACTTTGGACCCTAATATTTTGGAAACCAGACACTTCCCAGGTATGCTTCCATGGACAAAAATGATCGTGGTGATGAGGAGATTCCGTAGTTTTCGGGAACGTTGACGACCAAAAATCATTCTGTATATTCTTTGGATCAATATAATGATACCTCTCAAGCTCAAACGCAACATAAACATGTACATACAAACTTACATACATAGGTACACCCGAAAATCATAACCCTCCATCTGAAGCAGTCAGGTAAATTGTAAAATCCCTGATGTTGGTAACACTGGTTGTCGCAGTGGGAGAGCGAGTTTGGCACGGTCATGCACTCCTGCGTGGGCGCATTTTCGACATTATCGATCAATACAAGCGACCATATTCGATCATACTATGCATTATGCATTGTTAGTGCTCTGTAGATTGTGTTTTATAAGCTAGACAGTTTTTATGGAAATATGAGACTACCCACATGTTGTGGGCAGATTTTGTAGAAAGCTTTGTTAACATACATACATATACAGGGTGTAACAGAAAGGGTATGTTAAGCGAAAAGCTATGTAAATAGCCCACTATAGAGAACCTATTTCCAAAATTTCAGACTCAAATTCACATTTATATTTTTCCAGATAGTATGAAGAATTCCGAAACAACTCAGGAATGTCCATACAATCTTGAAGAATAAAAATATGATTTCGAGTCTCGAATTTTGGAAATAGGATCTCTATAGTGGGCTATTTACATAGCTTTTCGCTTAACATACCCTTTCTGTTACACCCTGTATACATTACCTCACTCCTATATCCATCTATGTAGTTCCAAACGGCTTTGTTAAAATGTTTGTTAAATCATTGAATGTGATAATGGTGGTAGTTATACTAGAATATATCAGCTGCATCTCTTTCCGTGTATGTCGTAAGAGGACTAAGAAGCTCGGGACATTCTCTCAGGTGATAAGCTAGCAACTTGTCACTGATCATTTAAGCTGTCCCAGCTATGCTAAACGTTACTGTGGTATCTCTTTTATGATCCTTCTGTTCTGGCTACCCCACTTTGGGAACACAACTAGGTGTCTATAACATATCTAGGTGTCTATAACATACCTAGATTCTATAACATATCTAGGTGCCTATAACATATCTAGGTGTCTATAACATATCTAGGTTCTATAACATATCTAGGGTGTCTATAACATATGTATCAATTGTTGTTTTTATTAAAAATTTTTTATCACTGTTTTATTTTACTGTTTGTTCGTTTTGTCTACTTTTTCTCTTATTTTTCCCATAAACTTGACGGTACCTTGGTTTTACTGTAATGCCGTCAAGTCCGTGTAAATAAATAAATAAATAAAATATCATTAGTGTTTAGTTTAGTTTAGAGCCTATTGCAGACCACTTCTGGATGTAGGCCTCCTACAGGGCATGCCACAAGACTGCCATGGCCCCCCATGGCCATTTAGCCATGGCCCATTAGCCCATAGTCACCACGCTGGGCAGGCGGGTTTGGTGACCGCAGTTTGTATTTTCAACTATGTTGTCAACACTGGAGGCGCTGCTGCCCACCTCCCGGAAACCCTTAATCGCCTCGTACGATACCCACGGGCAGACAGGGGTGATACGAATTCTACTCTGCCGGCACCACGCGGCCGGTCAGATCTAATGGTGAAAAAAATTGGCCCTAATACATGTAACTGATGAAACAACTGGCCCTATCTAACTAGGTACCTACTTATTTATAAAATTATTTTATACTAACTAACGGCCGCTCTCGACATTGTCCGAGTATTGCACCCGTGCGAAGCCGGGGCGGATCCCTAGTATACAATATATTGTGAAGTTTCATCAAAATGCATTCAGTAGTTTTTGCGTGTAAGAGCAACAAACATACATCCTCACAAACTTTCGCGTTTTTAATATGAGTAGGACTTTTACAAACCGCGCATATTTAATACAATACACGCCCATATATGGTAAGTAATAGAATACAGATTCTACCTTCATTTCCACCACCCACTGCAGTCACACCTGCAGTATGAGTACACTTTAGCGCATAGTGTAGCTTTTATCACGGTGCAATAAAGTTGATATTGTGGGTGTTAAGTACTCGGATAGGGATTTGGGTCAGGCAGTTCTGTGGGCGAACTGGATAAGCCGGGAGCCCAACGTGTAGTGATTCCGTCTATTTTTAACGCGTATGTATGTTTGTTTGTTTGTTTGTAGAGTTTACGTGCCTTACGTGCAAGTTGTAAGAGCTATAAAAAAGAAAGTCAAGTAACGAAAAATTATGTTTTTCTGATAATTTTGACGAAATTTCTCTTTTGAGCTTCTGCGGATCGCAGCTAATCCTTTCTTTTTCTTGTTATAAAGTACCTATCTATATTTCTATTATTAAAACAAGAACATTTTGTTAATTTTCTTGTGAAGCAGTAATTATTTATGTTTGACAAGTACCTAAAGAAAACATTTTCAATAAACCATGTGCATCTAATTATTTTTAAGTGTATTAAATTACATGCAAGCCCATGCATCATCCCCAAACTGTCATTTAGCCTTCGCATACCTACGAGTATCTACAAAAAAAAACATTATTTTTACACGCAGTCTTGAAAGCATGCCATACACGTGCCCTTTAAATGCGGTGAAAAATAACTGTTTTCCAAGGCTCAAAGCTCCCGGCTTATAACTAACTAGTCCATAATATACTCTGTAGGCAGTAAACACCATAGTTATATTAATTAATATATTTTATACTAAATGTATTTTAAACATATGCATTTTACAGATTGTTGATTTTTTAAGAAAATTCCTCAATAATAGTGGGTTTTTCTTGGATGATAAATGCATATTTATTAAATATGAAAACTGACAACCAACCTTCTTTTATCCAGATAATTATTGAAGTATTAATTAAATTTAAAACATCACCAAAATCTACAGAGCCGACTAGGAAAAAGCAACAGGTAACTCACAAAAAGTACCTGCAAGAATTTTATTGCACATAAATTATATACACTTTCTCAAACATCTGGAGAGAGTACAGAAAAAGTTTTTTAAAAGACTAGCTTATGCCACAGGGAATTATTACAGCACACCAGAATACGAAAATAGATTAAATCTGTTTGGAATTAAAACGCTGCAAGGCCGCAGAAAACTCTGTTAACTAAGTTTAACTTTTCTTCACGGTATTCTCAACGGAAATGTTGACAGCTCTCTTTTGGTATCTGATATATTGTTAAGTGTGCCGAGAGCTTCTGCTCGTCTGTGCAACCTCTTTTCGTCATATAAACCTCTTTTCGTCAGGTTATCAAAAACTCAATATGGCTGTCATTCTCTCTTATCAGCAATGTACTCCCTGAATTTCATAAAGACTGTGATATCGACATTTTTTGCGACAGTATATATATTTTTAAGAAATCTATTAATGCTTATATTATCTGACCACTATTAATGTATTCATTTCAAGTTATAATTTTGATTTATTCACTTTTTAATGTAAGACGTAACAATAACGGATGTTGTGCATGTCTATAATTTATGTATATATTTGAGATGGAATGTTAATATTTTTTTGGAATAGGTATGAAATGTAATATGTATACATGGTTGGTAAGCCTAAATAAATAAATAAACAATAGTATGTAATGTAACTTACACTTTATACATCCTTCATACTATTCTACTCTATACAAGGTATTAAATAACTTTCATTATGCAATAAACTCTACGTAGAGCTATCAAGAAATTCAAGAATATGCGCTAAATATTATGTTACTAATGCAGTGATTGTGCATTGTAATGTTTAGTAATATCTCGTAACACAGTTAGATAACGTTCTAGTTGTCCATTTGTACGATAAACACTCATACTTACCTACTTAGAATTCATTTAGATATTTATATTCCTTACGAAGATTTTATCTACAAAGTAAAATATACCTATTTTCATACTTCTATTTTATTTCATCTCACCATTAAATGTTGAGTAAATAATGTTACATGTAAACAAATACCATATTTAAGTATTAGGTCAGCTCATTAGGTATTTTGTTCAATATTTAACAACTCTATCCACAAGTTCGCATGACTACCATCATAATTACAAAGCAATGTATCTCCGATATCAAACTGCCATATACGGGCGCTGCACTAAACGGAAGCTCCGAAATAAACCCGCTCCGAAACCGTACCCGAAAACGGCGCGAGCGCATGCCAAATACGGCATCAATCTCCAATTTCCCGCTGGCACCGCACCAATGCAAAAACGCTCGCACCAACTGCGTGAAAAACACGTAAAGTTTTTATTTTTGTACCCCTCTAAAATTAGGCTATAGAAACAGAAAGTAATACGGCTATAGGAGTGATTTTGGTGGCGCGGCCGTTGTCTGTATTTAGATATGAGCGCCGCGGCTGGCGGTGTGCGCGCGCGCACCATCCGCGCCGACCTGCAGTGAGTGCTAGTGGTACCGCGCCGGAGCGCTTGTGGCTAAAGTGCATTTATTGTGGCCTGGATGTCCCAAATGCTGCCCGAGGCTGGAGGTGATTACATTTTACGTATTCTTGCCCATGTTTTCACAGATTTGTTGTGTGTTTGTGTGAGGTTATCGGTCATCGTACTGCAATGCAACTGCTTATCAGTGATGTTGAGTTGCATTGACTTCATTAATGAAAACGGAGAGTTTCAACGGAGATTGAATCTTTCATGATTGCATTCAAATTATGGACATAGGTATGCTCTTGTGTTTACTCTCTTGTTTCTCTATATTTTTTTTGGTGTGACATCTACTATTCTCGTGTTATGAAGTAATGCGATAGGTAAATTTAGTCTTCAAGAACTAAATGTTAAGAAACTTTGTTAATGCATGCATGAAATAGTTAACACTTGGCAGAAGACAATACAAAGTGTTACTATGTTGTATAATGGTCGAATTTAAACCACTTCTGAGTCTACTTCATCGAGTAAGTCTACTTTAAGATTATATTATCGATGGTTCAGTACAATGTCCGACTTGCATCAAACGCGTAAACCTAGATTAAATTTTATTCGCGTATAAGCACACATGCTGTCCTGCTTTGATTGACATAAACAGAAAGAGACATCATGTATGATATATGTCATTTTAAATTAATCCGAGGATTAAAACGACATAGTGTGAGCGGAATTTGATTTATCTATAGGTATTTTATTTTGGATATTCAAGTTAACCCGAAACATACCTTTTAAATAATAAGTACATCTATCCTATTCTATATAGATCTAGACTATGGAAATCTTACAGGAAACCTTTCCAACCAAAACACACCAAATCTCAATACGAGTATACCGCCCAATTATTATGTTCCATACTCCAAGAATTAGGTTGACAGTTGCCCATAATATCGTTATTACACATTTCCCGTCCAATTCAGATAATATGACCAGATACTTGCGTCACAGGGTTACGAGTACTATAGGTATAGCGGCGTTTCAAGTTTTGGCAACGTTTCATATTGTCATTTTAATAGTTTCCTTCCTTTAATCTTGAAGAAAATATATAATTAAAAAACAGAGCAATAAACATATAAATAAGCCAGTGTAAACGATAGCAACTTAATTGCAATCATTAGAACTGAGATTACCTTCGCTAATGGTCCTTCGAACCGGATATGTCAAATAAAAACCAATTGATCATTAGGCAAGCTGACATTTAGAATAGAAGTGTGTCACTGGTGTGTCAATTTATTTGTTTTGTGTATTATCGTAAGAACTACGAAAGCATCATTTGCGCGTAGCGGTGAATTGACCATTTATGGTCAGTGTCAAATGACCACAACACAAATGGGGTGTCATAGATTTGTATAACAAAGATTCGCTATTTACCGTTGCACAAATAATGTCCTTTCTAAAATAATGTTTACATTAATATTACAATATTGTATAGACTATTACACATAGATATACCTACACAAGACTTTACTCTCGAAACGGGGTAGCCAGAACTGCAATATCATGATGAAGATGTCACAGCCACGTTTAGTATAGCGGGGACAAGTTGCTAGCTTACGTTACTAGCTACCTGAGAGACTGGTTGAGTTCCTAAGTAGACTCTTACGACAGCTGACAGCTGCACCCCACACCCAACACCCCACATCAGCATAGGTTAGTTTATTTATTGAGAAAATCAACAGCGTTACAAATAATTAAATTAAAGTACATAATATTCTTAAATAAGGCCAATGACAGGTTTTCCTGATTTTGTTAAAAATTGCAAGCTGGCATTGGCCGGCTACTTAATTACTAGTTAATTAAAACTAATTTAATTGTACCTAGTTCGATGATCATTATTCGATTCGAAAATGACTAAGTATAGGTACTTACATATAGTCATCAATTTGCTAGAAGTAAGATACTTTTGATTTCTTTTTTTATGCTGACCCATAATAGACTATTATTATGTCTGTGTTTTGGAGTTGGATACGAGTGGGGTACTCGTATGGATGCCCAGTCCTGACCTATCCACGTGGTATACAAGTTAGTTAGGTAATGGTATTCATAGGCCTACTTTATGTACTTCTGTTACTTAGTACTTATACAGGGTGTTTGTGACAGCCAGGCAAATATTGTATATGGCGACTTCAGACCATGATTCTGCGACGAAAACCACTGAAAAATTATTTTTTCAGAAAAAAATATTGTAGTTCGTTTAAGTAGGCCTTACATAATGGTTTAAAAACAAAATTAAAAACCATTTCCGATTTTCAAAAAAAAAAGTTGCGCTCAAAAAGTCCAATTGATCGATCAACCCCAATGGACAGTGACAAGTGATCCGAAAAAGATTGCCCGATACAATTAGCGCGGAAAGCAAACTTTGTGGATAATCAAATTAAAAATGCGTTTCCTGCGAGTGATAACACTGTCGTACGAGTATAACTCAGAAGAGTGGTACTTGTTAAATGTATCAGTATTTGCCTGGCTGTTACACACATCCTGTATATACTTACATTAGTGATAGGTACTATAGTTGACTACTGCCTATGTACTAAACATTATAACTTACTTTTGCTAATTGATTAAAATTTACAGCTACATATTTGGCGATGGTACATATTTATCAAACAGAATTCAATTTCTTACGCGTGTTTGAGCATTACCGCTTAGGTTAACCTACAACAAACAGCTATGCAACTTACGTACACGTATATGACTTATCATTATCAGCCTATTACAGTCCACTGCTGGACACAGGCCTCCCCCAGGGCACGCCACAAGACTGCCATGGGGGGTATTTGCCCATAGTCACCACGCTGGGCAGGCGGGTTGGTGACCGCAGTTTGTATATTGGACTATGTTGTCAACACGGGTATGACTTATAAACTAGCGAAAATACAACATTCTATAGAAACACAATTTAGTTTACCTACCCCAAATAATCGAAACGCCAATATGTTATGTGTCAGATTGTACAATTTGCCTACGACGCACACAATCGACTTTCTAATGAAAGGCTACTAGCAAATAAATTGATAACTATGACTAATATAATATTATTTGCAGCACATTGCTAATTCAGAAGTAAATAGGTAAATATTCTAAATACCTAAGTACATTATTTATGTTTAATGACAACCTTTAATAAATAGAAGCAATGTACGTAGGTACAATACGTGAGAAGGTAAATTAACATAAAAATAAACCAACCCATATCTGTTCTAAAGTTGACTGGCCCAAATCAATGTTCATTGCAGGAGATAAAAAAAAACTCTAGTTACCATATAAAACTCTACAAGATGTTATTTTAGGAACGTTCCTAAATAATTCCGAGAGAATGATTCACTGATGATGGCATGATTATTGAAAAACTTATTGACTTGAAACCTAAAAACCTGAGAAGTTAGGTGTACCTAGTATGTATCCAAATATTAAGTTCATATAAGGAGCTAGTGTAATTTGTTCACAGTGAAAAATGGCCACCATGTTATAATAAGTGTAATTTTGGTACTTATCATGATATAGTCATAAAGTCTATTTGTTAACTACTAAATATGTGTTCTTGACGAACTATCATGGTTGAAAAATAATGAATATAAAGTGTATTAGAGTAAGTAGAGCAATCATATATAGTTATGATTATAAAATATACCAAGTGACACAAGTCTACGTAATACCGGTATGGCCGTGACGTCAATAGGTATTTACCTCCAACCAGACTTTAAAGGGAAAGAAAGAGCCGTGATATTGATGTTTAATAATTACACGATACTCAATGAGTGATAAGATTTATATCTAAAAATTGTAATATTTTGGATACCGAAGTGAAGTAGCAGAACTGCAGGATCAAAAAGAAAATCTCACGACGAAGTTTAGTGTCAATCAGTGAATGCCCAAGATCCTTAGTCTACTCTTACGTCATGCACGAAAGGAGATGCAACTGATGTATTCTAGTGAAGGCCCGCATCAGCTCGGGATATAATGTAACATAGCTTGCTTAGGTTAGCAGATGATTATTGTACTTATTTAGTAATTACGAATGAACGACCTACCCGATTTTACGACGACTTACGAATTCTCGTGTAATTCCGAAAATAGACGGTCTAATAATAGATGGAGTAAAGTTGTCGCGTCTGATTCTCGTCGCCTTTCTTTTGTAGGATCTATCTATTCATACGATTATGAATGTTAGTTTTATTTTTCATTAGTTGTTAACACAATTACAACCACGTTTACTTACGGATTACAATAAATGTTTATTAACTAAATATATCATAACTAGTGGCCGCCTCCGACTACGTCTGTGTGGACTGAAGAAAAAATAAAAGATAGGAATTTTCCGGTATTTTGGCTATAGTGCTTTCTCTGGCTCTACTCTAGACAAGCTGTGTACAACATTTCATTTTAATGGTTCAGTAGGTTTGGCATGAAAGCGCGACAGATTTGCTTTCGCAAATGCGAAAGAAGTTGAGAGTTTGTTTGTTACTTCTTAACACTTTACTTACTCAACCTGCTTGAAATTTTACATACACGTAGCCATCATCCGTATGATGAATTTGGTGATTTTGGTGAGAGCGAGATGTCTCACTTTAAAACGTCAAATTCACAGAGCTATTAATAACTAGATAAACTAAGTGGATGTACTTTGCATGTAAAAAATAGACTTAACAATTAGAATAGACACTCGTTCTAAAGCCAGGACTGAATGAATTAGGGCTGATATAAGAGGTTTGCAATCCCTTTTTACATACCAAGTAGAAACACTTGCCTTGTCTAGTTATTACTTGGCTCTGTGGATTTGACGTTTAAAAGTGAGACATCTCACTCTCACCTAATTCATCATACCGGGTGCTAGGATTGTCACGGTTCTATTCAAGTACTTATTAGGATATATTTTAAGTTAGTTATTTTTACCCTTAATTGAATATATCTAATAACTTTACGTTGGTATCTTTTTACACTGTAACAGCACAGTAGTAGTATTATGTATATTTATTAACAGCAGGTAGCTGGCTATAAGCCATCGTGATTGGTCAAATCACTCTTATATGATGTTTATACAACGATTAGCAGATCAATTCGTTAAACGGTTGTATAATGTCTGATTATTGATTTATATGGGTGTTTATTATTTTCTGAGTTCGTGATGATGAAATAGATGTAATAGTGATCTACCGCCTAAGGTTCTCCATGACGTATTGTCCATATAAGCGGGCATTTTTGGTCCCTAATAATACCTAATAACGAGGAGTATTAATGCTACACAATTTTAAAAAGTTAGCCGTTGTTAAAATATTGTAATGACGAAATTACCTATACCTAAAATCATCATCCTGCCCTTAGATTAATGATAGGTCTTCGCGGAGCGAAAATCCTTATTCTAAGATCCTGCCCTTATCGCATTATTTATGAGATCGGCGTTTTTTTTCGAAAACCATATTGCCGTGACATTTTCAGATAATTAAATTGTAACAGCTTAAAGTTACGATGAGTCTCTACGAAGCAAGTGTGGTCCTAAATTTGTGGCAATTCGCGAATAAGGCCGAAGTTATTAAAATCGATATAAATATGTCATAAAAGGTATGTTAAAGTCCGCCATCTTGGGCATTTGGGAGCTGCCGTGATGCTGTGAATCATTTCGCGTGGGAAGAGAGTAGGTACAGGCGAGCACAGCAATCCATTTATCATAATCTCAGATGTGTATGGTCATATCTAATAGTTACAATATTACGGCAGAAAATATATCTACAAAATTTGTAACAAGTGGTCGAAAAGAACTCGAAAGATTGACGCGTTGATGGAAACATTTCGAACTTCATTGTTGCTCGAAAAAAATAATATTCACATACTAGACCTACAACAACACATTAATCTAATCCCACTCTAAGATATCTGAGGTCTTGATCGCAAGTAGGTACTAAGCAACGGTATATCTATAAATACTTACATAGATTAGTATCTAGTAAATTTATAGAAAAATCTATGACTCGGAAATATCAATATTTGCACCTATCGGCCCCCTTATTACCTAACTAGCAAAAGCAAAGCGATAGCGAAAATTGTACAAAAATCGGTGATTGCTTGTCAAATTCATATTACGTAAAATGAATTTCAAAGGAACTTTGACATTTCAAGGCGAATATTATACAATTTTCGCTATCGCTTTGCTATTGCTTTTACGTAATCGGGGGGCGGGATTCAAACACAGGACCTAAACAACTATGTTAGGGGGGTACATCGTCCAAAGACCCACGTGTAGGCAGTTATCAAGACTTGATATTAATTAATTAATTAGATATGAATCATTTTTGCAGTCACCTGTAACTACCTACATAGTTAATTTTACGTACCTCTAAACCAAAACCATAACCGCTAAAGGTATGACACGACGCCTCTTTCTGATCATATTTACATAAATAAATAAACATATAGATAGCGAATGAGCTGTTTTAGGTTGTATAGTTATTCATCTATATAGCAAGAGACGTATTAAGGTAGTTTGGAAGCAAAAAGGATGCTAAATAATTTAAACTGTTTAAGCTAAACATCGCCAGATATTCCATATCGGGATGAAAAAATAACGTTGCCAAAAATGTAATGTAAAAAGAGATGGTAAAATTCGTCATCCGAGTTAACTGACCCGATAGCTCAGTTGGTTAGAGCGAAAGCACGGTTTGCGAGAGGTCATGAGTTCAAATCTCACTCGGTTGAATTTTTGTTTCGTTTCTTTATTACTAATAATTTTTATAAGATATTCCATACATTTGTTGTCAAATGTTATTTTTAAGAATTGTCTTATTTAGACTATAAGTTGCCCCAAAACCGCTAATTTTTTTTGTTTTGTTTTCTGTTATGTTTTTTTTTGTTTTTAATATTTTTACGTCTGGATGTCAACACGTGACATTGGCAAAGTCTCCGTGTAAGCGAGAGAGAGAGACGCCATATTGCAAAATTGAATTGACTATAAGTTTACATGGAAAAATCATTCTGAAAATTGAAAAAACTAAATAAATTTTCATATTCACTATATAATCTAAGAAAGGTTGTTTTGGTAATGAGTCTGTCGTTTTGACTGCATACCACGTACAAGTAGTTTACGACACAGAAATAAAATTAGTGTGTCCCCATCTAAAACAGCATTGTTTAGGAAAAGCGTACTTGGAATGGCGCCCTTAATAGGTAGTAGAAATAAATAATTTTAATGAATTCAAAAATAAATTACATAGATTTCTCGCAATGAAGGCTTATTATACAATAAATGAATTTTTATCTGATAAAAATAAAATTGGTTGATGAAAATGTATCGTGAGGTGGAGCTTCATTAACTAACACTATAATTTGTATGCCTTGCGGCACAACATGGCGGAAATAACTCTAAACTAAGACCTTTATGTACTCTGTACTGTAGGTACCTATGTTGAACAAACAAACGATTTGTATTTGAAATGTTTGTTCACAGCCGCTAAATGACGGCACCGCTATCCTAGGATACCATAGCTTAACATAGTTCACGTTATGTCACTAGAGTTTGATTTAAGATCTGGACATAGGTAACTATGTATCTCTATTCGAGTTATTAATTATTTCTTTCTTGTTGTCTTTTTCTTGATGTCTTCTTGATGTCTTTTTGACATCCTGGCTTATAGTTACGACAGCTTTTGTCATACATTGAAAGGCATTCCACATTTCGTTTCTCCATTGCTTCCATTACAGAAAATGGCATTAGTAATTGGAAGTTTAGTTCCATTAATCAAAAATAGTTAAGACACTCGTAACGTAATCGCCTTGCCTCTGGAACGACCATATAGAATAGTTCCCTGCGCGCACGCATTGCGAAAGTGGCATCTTCAAATGCGCGCGCGCAGAACGTGCCCGAATTAGTTCGAGCGCCCTCTCGGGTTACCGGTGACCGTTAGTAGGGTAGTAGGTGGCGAAAGATATTTGATGATGCGTAGGTGGACGAATGAAGCATTAGGAATTAAATTAAATAAGTACTTAATAAGGGGGAGGTCTTATGTTTGTTCGGCAGTGGACTTCTTATGGGCAATACTCGTAATCATAAAATAAATGTTGATAACGAATCATGATTCGATCGAGTAATGTTTATGTAAGCCCTCGTATATTATTGAGCTTGCTGTTGATCCTGTAGATACCATGGATGGTGAATTTGCTGATGCATAATTTAGAATAATAAGAACATATATGAGAGTAGCTACAATGGTAATATGCATACTAGGTGGTAGGCAATGGGCCAACTAGGTATTTAACTTTTTTAATTTAGATCACACGGCTTTAAACGCTATACCTATAATGATTCATTGTTTGTTTATTTCAGAAGTAATGCGCCGCGTGGCGTGCGGAGACGTGTGCCCCGCCCCGCACCCCGCCCCCGAGACACAGCCCACACATAGGTAAGTCATATTTATTGTACAACTAGTGGACGCCAGCGACTTTGTCCGCGTTAATAAAGGTCTCCTATAATATTTTTTCATGAGAAAAAATATTTTCTCATGAGAAAAATTTATGAAGATATATGAATATCTTCCATGTACAGACAGCGACCCGTTACTTTTTTATTATAATACCAGTGGACGCCCGCGACTCCGTCCGCGTGGACTACAGGAAAAAAACGAAATATCCGAAATTATCCGGGATAAAAAGTAGCCTATATGTTAAGTGGGACCTGTCACAATATATTCCTGAAAACTGCATCGAAATCGGTTCAGCCGTTTCTGAAGATTAGCGTGCACAAACGCAGACAAACCGACAAACAAACAAAAATTCAAAAAATCATTGTTTTGGGTACTATTGCGTTGATAAAGGTATTCTATATTTTTTCTTATATATCTTTCATGTACAGACAGCGATCCGTTACATTTTTATTATATGTATAGATTGATACCTACCATTGAAGTTTTTCACCGCGATTTTGGCTTCGGATCTTCAAAGTATAATGTTATTTTCAGATTATAATACTTATAAATAGCTTCCTATCTATTTAATTTAGTAGATATGTACCTACCACTGCATTTTTTATTTTCACCGTAAATACTTTTAAGGTCCTTTCATATCATGCCATATTGCATATTTTATTTACTGGCTTAAGTACTTATCAATCTATTTTTTATTCCAGATCAGAAAACAAGGAGCTGCTCCGACAGCAGCTTCTCTCAACCAGCAAGGAACGAGCCGAGAAGCAAGAGCCACCCAAACAGAAACACTCTCGGAACAGACAGAAGAATCGATGGAAACTCAAGTTTCACCATCAGGCACTGCCTCAGGAATACCTTGACCACTACGAGCAGAGCCTCCAGAAAGCTAACGCGAAGAAAAAGGCACCGGAAAAACCAAAACCGGAACCTACCTTCGACATAAACAACATCACAAATGAAACCTTTAAAATCTGGGCGCAAAGACTCGCCGGCATCCAGAATGACACGGCGTTGACTGTCCCCATTGTTCACAATATGGCCGCCAAAGCCAAAGAGAGAAGAAGAAAAACATCCAGCGATCGCACCCAGCAAGATCATGACTTACAATGACTTGCCTTACATGGGAGAGATGACGTTGAACAACTCGAAACCAAGGCGAGGGAGGAAGCCAAAGAAAGCTGACATCTGCCATTTGATTTACGAAAACTATGGCACGGTCGTCCCTGGACAACCGGTCCAACCTGACAGAAATCAACATAATACACCGTCTTTTAGATCTGATACACCTGTGAACACACCCAAAACAGATCTACAAAACCGGATAATCTCAAGTTTATTAGAAAGAAAACTTTCGCAAGAGAATAAAAGGCGACTTGAAAACTTATCTCCTCCTAGATTTAACAGTCCCGACGACCCGATGCCCGAAGCCCCGCCGACGATCGCAGGACCTCTCCACAGTGACGACGAACCATTAAACCTATGCATACGGGACCTTCACGATCTCAAACTACAAATACAGAAGAAGTTTGGCAACATCTACACTTCGTTGCCCGAAGTTAAGACTGAAATGGAGCCGGAATCTCCGGAGACGGACGTAGGAAAGGCCGAGAAACCTAACGCGGTGCCCGTGATCCAAAGAAACTGCAGTCTTCCGCCCCCTACAGCCGCCAGCTCCCCCGACCTGTCGAGACAGAATAGGAATACGTCTCCAACGCTATCAGAGCCCGCGCAGTCCAGTCACAGTCCCGACGGAGACGCCAAGTTCCCCGGATACGTGTACTGGCCCAACGCGGGCATTTACATGCATCCTCTAGCTTTACAAACGCAACTGCTGTACTATCAGAGGCTAGCGGCCGCCGGACAGTTACCGTTCACACCAGAAGACAACGATCGGAGTCTATCTACGCCCAACAGCGAAAACCTGACCACAGAAACCAGCTCTCCTCAGGACGAGAACAAAAACAAACTCGTCTTGAAGCAAATATCCGAATTACTCGATCCCAAAGTTATAAGACAGGTCGAGGAATCCAAGAGTCCGGATATTAGCAAAATGAAGAGAACGTCACCAAACCCGGTCCAGGGTCCGGTGAAAAGGAAGAGATCAGCGATATTTATACCGCAAGTACCTGCGAGGACCAACTCCGCCACGCCTACCACAGAGGTCAGCATTTGCAAATTCAAATTCACTGGCGGATCAAAGCCCTCTTTACAAGAGAAGAAAATGCTTTCCGTAGACTCTGGCGGAAATTTTAGGTACTACAGTGGTACAGGGACCAAGGGAAATAAAGGTTACGAATATCTCCAACGGGATTCCAATCAAGGGCAATCGGCCGGGGAATCATCAAGAGCAGTTCTACCCAGAGTGGACAGTCAGACGATGAGTAAGGAAGACTTGAGTAAGAAGAAAAGGAAGTCGAGAAAGAGTCTGCAGAGAGAGAAATTGGAGCAGACGTTTAAAGAGAAGGGGTTTCTGATACAGACGCAGCAGCTACAATCAGCCGAAGGTGCAACGTACTGCAAGTTTCGGCAGCTAAGAAAGTTCACCAGATACCTCTTTAGGAGTTGGAAGGACTATCTCCCAGGGGAATTAAACCAGGAACAGAACGGAGAAGAAACGGTTACCCATCCTCCGGCGTCTACCGAAGGGCCTACTAGTGAATGGGGATGAATTTAATTATGAATATCTACACCAAAGATTGAAGTGCCTTTAGGATTCAGAGACTGCCAGTGAAATCAAGTGGCAATATTGTCGTGTTTGTGTATCTCCCGATAAGACTAGTGAGTGAGATTAAGCAGTTAGATAATAACTGATGTGAATATAGTGATTTTGTGTGTTGAATGCTAAATTATTACTAAAAATTCAGGTCGCTATGACCCGACACAGAAGACAGATTTTTACGAATGTAATAGTACATAATATATCAATATATTGATCCTTGGTTACATAATCCGGCAATGGATCAACCGCAAACATCGACTCAATTTCATTTCTCAACAGAAGTGACATACTGAAAAGTAGAATACTGATTCGGCCTTCCTGCAAATTAGAGTCCAACTTAATCATACAGTTTTCTGTTATCTGTGTCACATTGCATTTATAAATTGTGAGATTAAATCCGAGATTTTGTTTGATCGCCGCTCCGTCCAGGTAATTTATTATTCTCTGCTTGTTGTTGTAAAAAATGTGTTGTTTATTCATAGTTGTGTGAACTGTTATATTACTTGTTAGACGGCGACTACTTTGTGGTAAGAAATGCCAATTTCTATAAAAAAAATTATGTAAAACATAAAGATACGTATCATATTTAATTGGCCTAGCCAAATTATGTATGTTGCTGACTATAGGTACATGTTAAAGATCAAGTACAAAATGACCAGTGTTTTTTCTTGGCACAGCGCAGCAGAAGAATTTTAATATGTGAAAATCATTCAAGTAAGTCTATGCTTTATACTATGGCATTGTAAGACAAGATATGAATTTTTTTTTTGGTTCTGTGCCAGTTAGTTAGCTCAGGTATTTTCAAAGTTGTATCATAGTTCAATACTAACAAAACTAGTCATTTGACACCTCTAACATAAGCATAAGTACCTAAAACATGTACATATGAATGATGCGAGTTATTCTAGTCAATATTATAAGATTTTTGTATGTTTTGTTAAACCGTAGTGTTATTTGGAATGTATGAAATACAAGTTTTTTCTTGGTATACCTAACAGGTAATACAAGAGCATCAGTATTATATTATTTTTAAATTGCATGTATGGTGTCAAGAGACAAAATTATGTGACAGAATTTGAGAATTACATCAACTGAATCCGATGACTAAAAATCTAATTTAATAGACATTTCATACATTCCTAATTCCACATTATTTAATATTAATTTTAAGTTTTTTTTATAAGATTGTTTAAAAAAATAATAAACTGACTTTTTGTACTTAATAAACTTTATTACACAAAATCTGAACAAAATAGTGAAAAATGCAACCAACTGGAATGTAATACAAACAAAATTAAAATATTTTAACTAAATCAATATAGTGTTTGATTCAACAGTTGATTCGTGGAAGCACAGAGTAAAAAACTTACAGTAGATCAACTACATATAATGTATAATATTGTAACAAACATAGTTATGTATATTCTTACATCTAGCCCCAGCATAAACTTTCAAAAAACCTTCACAATTTGTGTTCAATATAAAGACAAGGCACTTACTTTACATTGATACATACATAATAACAACTACATTTTGATTCTTAACGATTTAGTGTACCTTAGGAACTAAGCAAATAAAAAAACCAGACCATAGACAAGGCAAGCGGAATGATTTTGGCCTGGACACTAGTCTTTTGCCTGTGGAATGATTGAGGTATGCCAAATTTGAAATTGTCTATGATCTGTTTGTTACTGTTCTATAAAGAAACGTATTTTTTCGTAAAAAATGTTCCCAAACTTGCTCACTATATCACAAACCTCAGACTTATAATTATTGGCATCCAATAGAGAACTCTATTAACAAGTAGAAGACAAACATTTGTTTAAACAGGTTTCTCTTAAATTAATGTAAGAACAGTAACAATAATGCAAAGCACATGCTGTAGATAGGAGTTTAGGTAGATGTCCATTACTTTTAAATGTTAGTATTTAAATTGAGAAAGAAATGTGAAAAGAGAATATAATCACTTTCACACCCAAACTTTACTACACTGTCATATCTCGTAGATTTATGCTTGCGAGTCGATAACGTTACGGCGCTTAAAAAGTTGGTGCTTACCCCACTGTTTATGTATGTAAAAAAAAACGATTTTACCTCAAGTCTAGTACCACAAATTTGCCGCAAGAGGGCCAAAAATTACAAAATAAAGGCGAGACAATATATCTCTCAAAACAGTCTGCATATATCCAATCAAATTGACTTCAACCCCTAATACTACAGCATGACAAAACCGGACCTACCTAGGCCTTGATGATAGCTTTAATAGCAGCAGCGATATGCGGTGCAGACAGACCGTATTTATCGAGCAGATCCTGCGGAGGCCCGGAGCGAGGCACTTCCTTCACGTAGATGTGTTTGACGATGACGTCACGCTCTAGAGCTAGCGCGGACAGCACGGCTTCTCCCAGCCCACCTGTCATATAAAGATGTTCGATTCAATAGACTAACTAGTAAAAAGTGGGTGTGAATTTGCACACTTCTGCCCAGACTCTGGGGGATAATGGCCGCGATTCAAATGTTACAATGACTCATATGTAACATAATGTTTTTTTTTTCACTACACAACATATTAACCTAGTCCCACATTAAGATCCCTAAGGTCTTGTGTCGTGGGTACTAAGCAACGGTATATAAATACATAGATAAGTATAGAAACATCCATGACTCGGAAACAAACATCGATATTCATCATATCAATGTTTGCACCTACCGGGATTCGAACCCAGGACCTATGGCGTCGCAGGCAGGGTCACTACCTACTAGACCAATCGGCCGTCAAATGTTTGTATGTAAAAATGATATTATTGTAATATCTACCCACAACAAAACTTACACGTCCGATATTATGTTATACATATAGCAGAGCCATCTATCGGATGTTCGACAGGACCATAGTCCAATACAATTCGTAGAACGCGATATCGAAGTTTCTCACAATTATTGGAATATAGTATACATGGGCCAAACAATAATTACTAGCCCCGTGGGGCCGGAATCGCTTTCCTTATCACCCAGCCTCACATACTTATTCTATTAGTGTAATTAAGTGTCACGCGAATTGTAATTCTTTGTGACATATTAAATATTCCTACAACATTCCTACAAAACTTTTACATACACGAACATCTTTCGTGGCTCATTCACTCACGGCGGCCCGATTACCATGACAATTTCAAGAAATCATTTTAATGAAAGTCAAACTCAACAAGTTAAGCAGCCCCCAGCGTGTCGGACACGTGGATGGGTACTGACCGGCCTGGTAATGATCCTCGACGACCACAACCTTTCCGCCCGCAGCCCGCGCGTGCGCTCGCAGCGCCTCCTCGTCGAGCGGTTTGATGGTGAACGGGTCCAGGATACGCACGTCCACGCCTGCAAGTACATGATTAGGATAAGAGATTGATAAGAGTTTTGTACCAGCGCACTGGATGAACTAAGCTTCCTGCCCATACCCCATTATTTATGGGGCGCAATATGATTTCTTTCGAAACCTATGTTGCCAAAGATTTAGCGTTTGTTTTATGGCCGGCTTGCCAACCCTCCTCCAGGTATAGCTAAGTGACAATTTTAAGAAAAGTGTATCGACTAAATACGTGTAGTATTAATATTAAATCACAAATATATACAGGATATTTTTTGCTCTATACATCGAATAAAGTTAGAATATAGAAAAAATAAGGAGAATGCGTAGTTTCCGGAAATGTTGACGACAAAAACACCCTGTATACACAAGACGTGCTCCCAAAGATAAATGATTAGGACACTTTTCTAAGGCCCTTGTACCTGCTAGGATGCTATGTTATACTAATTTCTATGTTTTTGTAGTCCGTGTATGTGTATTAATTTTCAAATAAATATATGTATCTTCTATTCTAGAAAATTAACCATATCGAGGGGTAGTAGGCTATTTGCGATAAGCGCCACAATGGCCGATTTTGAGTTATAATACATACATATGGTTGTATTCCCAGTATGTGGTAACATACTATATAAAAGTAAATGTAAAATAATTACAAATTGCTAGCAACCTCCACTTGCGAAAGCCGTCTAATCCTACGATATCCTCGGGCAGACATCGGGTATTCCATTCTGCCGACACCACAAGCAATATAACCTTTCAGTAACAAGTCACTAACCCTCAGCGTTGATATGGTCTTGCATTTGTATGAAGAAACTGAAATCTGAACTGATGTTCAACTTTGGCCCTTAATATCTTGGAAACCAGACACTATTAGACCTAGATCCTAGGTACACATCGACGGAGAAAAGTATTCGGTAACTTTGACAAAAAACATTCTGTAAAATAAACATAATAAGGCACTAACCCTCAGCCTTGAGCTGGTCCGCAGCGGTGACGGACTCATGTAGTGTGACCCCCGCGCCCACCACCAGCGCCTTGTCCTTGCCTGACTGACGGACTAGCTTGGCTTGACCCACCTGTGGGGAAACGAGGGGATTACCCGAGTTAATACAGGTAGACGTCTTTACACGTGAGTTAAAAATAACAGATTATCTGAGTTTAGGATGACGTCTCTACACATGTATTAAAAATACAATTTATAACGTGGATGCCCACGACTTCGTGCGAAGCTGGGGCTGGTCCCTAGTTATATATATATAAACCTTCCTCTTGAAACCATATCTAAATCCGTTGCGTACATGGAGAAGAAATAAAAGAGGAGTAGCGGCTAAGTATATTTTAATACAAAAATAGTGTGCCGCGGAGCGGGGGTGAAGTATGGGACGAGGGGAGCATTGAACACTGTAGCCCCGCCCATTTACATAGAAACCACCTTGTAGTGACTGGTTAAACTACTTGCTCATTATTAATATGGTTCAAGATTGTTTTACTAATGCAATTACTCATCACTAGATAGCAATATTATACTACGTTTTAGTAAAAAAAGTACCCTGATGAAAGTGCTATTGTCTTTGTAATTTTAATACGGGGAGCACAAGCGTATACTGACACTGACGCTGAAATCATGACGTGTCAAACACGAAAAGTCCCATATACATACTAAACATACATAGAGACCAACTGACTTTGTTTTATCTGATGGCACTAGAGTTGCCAAGCTATTAAAAAAAAAGAGTAACAAATAACATAAAAACGTCATTTCAGATTTGTATTAGCCTAATGAATCTAACTTATTTCTCAACATTAAATTAAATTGCGACTTAGAAGCAAACTATAATATTACCAAAATGAAAACAAAACCTCTCGACAGTCTAGTAACAAAAGCACACAACACTGACCTTGAAGACCTCGTTCCCGGCGTACAGTATAGGTGTATTGGGTCGCGACGTTCGGATGTAACAGATACCTTTAGTGTTGGCTGCTAACTCTACTGCACGTTCTGTAGATACTGCGTCACTGAAAACGGATCACACATACGAGTACATGCAAACAAGCGAAAAAGGTTATTTTGTGCCTAACTTATGTATATGACAAACTACAACTGAGACTGATAACCAGCATTATTACAGGTCGTGGAGCCTTCAACAAACACCTCTCCACATTAGGTGTTACAGACAGTCCCCTGTGCAGAGCCTGCATGGAGGAAGAGGAGACAGCCGCCCATCTGCTGCTGCGCTGTAGAGAAGTGGCCCCCATACCGGGCAAAATATCTCGGCTCTCCAGGCTCGATTAGCGAGACTCTGGGCAACCTGAATAGGCTGCTAGGATTGCTGGAGGAGACAGGCAGGCTCGAGTAGAGAGCACACCACCCGCACGCAAAATAGGCGCACAGTCGTCTAGTTGCGGAAACGAGCCCGTTTTACCATACCATATGAAAAAATAGTGGACGCTTATGTCCACTCATCATCATCTTCCTCCATCTCCCTTATTCCGTTACTTACGGGGTGGGCGTTATGTGATTTCTTTCAAAATTCATACATATTCATACATATTATGAGAATAAACTTCGGTCAGGTATGTTGAAATGTAATAACAAGAAAGACTTTTAAAGCCCTATTTAGTGATACAGTTCCACTGGCAAATGAGACTGCTGAATCTAAAGATTTTCAGTAGATACACTGTAGGTACTGTACAATAAGGATAATTTGAAGAATTGTGTCCCAACAACTGCGCTGACTAGGTCACCGTTCTGTAACTTAATTTATGCGAATATTTTGAGTTTTTTTTTTTTTTTTGTACTCGCTCCGTACTTGAACAGTACCCTATCCGTATCGCCGCAGTACTCACGACGGATAGAACACGGTGGCAGTAGGTACAGTTCGGAAGAGAGCGAGGTCCTCCAGACCCATCTGACTCGGTCCGTCCTCTCCGATGGACACACCGCAGTGTGACCCCGCCAGGTTTATGTTCGACTGACTGATGGCTCCCATACGGATCTGGAACAAAATTACATAAATACTTGTAGCGGAGCCATCTATCGGATGCAGGAGAGAACCACAATCGATCAATGCAAAATCCTAGAACGCGATATCGAAGTTTCTCACAATGATTGCAATATATACATGGGCCACACAACAACTAGTGGCCCGGTGGGACCGGAAGCGCTTCCCTTTTTACCATCCCCCACATACTTGTATAGTCACGCCCATTATCCCTCAAAGGAGGTTGGGCAAAGTGTGCAAATTTTGACGGCCGATTGGTGTAGTAGGCGGTAACCCTGTTTGCAACGCCATAGGTCCTGGGTTCGAATTTCGATAATTTTTGTTTATTAATGTTCGTTTCTGAGGCACGGATGTTTTTATACCTATCTATATATTTATATACCACTGCTTAGTAATCACGACACAATACCTTAGAATCATAATGTGGGACTACTAGTTTAATTTCTTGTGAAGTGTGTAAATATTTATATTCAAAAACTATACAGGGTGATTTTTGGTCGTCAACGTTCCCGAAAACTACGGAATCTCCTCATCATCACGATCATTTTTCTCCATGGAAGCATACCTGGGAAGTGTCTGGTTTCCAAAATATTAGGGTCCAAAGTTGAGTAAATAGACTGCGTTTTTCTGCATAAATGCACATAGACGCGCGTAGCAGGATTTTTTCACGAAAAATAATTAATATCTGTCTATAAAAAAACTAACATAAACACTAGACACTATAAATTTCGCACGACCAAGGAATTTAAAAATTTAAAAAAAAAAAAAAAAAATTCCCAGCATTTTTTTTGGCATAAACTTACTTTGTTTCATGTATAGAATACGTACCCTTCGTTAAAGGTGGCCACAAAAAAACATCCTGTATATAAGAGTTCTTGTCATCGAAATTTTCATGCTCGATTTTGGAACTAATATTTTGAAGGAAATGACTGGATGGCGAAAACGGAGATCAAGTCTTATGGCGTGTTATGGGGGAGGCCTACGTTCAGCAGTGGACTTTTTAAGGCTGAGAATGATGATGATGAGGATGCCGTTAACAGAACATTACCTGGTCGAAGGTCCTCGTGAAGAATGCAGCGAATGTGGACGCGAAGACAACGGCGCGGTCCCGACATGCGGCACCTGTGGCCACGCCCACTAGGTTCTGTTCCGCTATGAAACACTCGATGTATCTGCGCATTACATTACCATAAGATCAGTAATCGACGAGTAATTTATGTAACTGCACACACCACAGTAGAACAAGGTTAATAGTAGACGTAGTAACGTCGATGGCGTGTTGATTATGCAAGATCCTCAGTACAGTTACAACAGGTTTAATTATAGATTATGTTCGCACGCCCATAGTACGATAAGGTCAAAAATGCCACAGTAGTATTATAGACGTCAATTGCCATAGTATCACAGGGTTGATTATGGACGTCAAGATCAATTGGACGTAGTTATGCAAACGGGAACCAACCCACTAATGTATTAAATAAAATTTTTGGCTGCATAAGCATTCAAAAATGAACTTTCTATCAACCTTGTAAACATCAAAATAATCTGTAAATTTTGTTAGAATTCGATCTTACTGTTTATGTGGGTTGGTTCCCGTTTGCATAACTATGTAAGTCCAATTATGAACAGGGGCCTTCTCAAACAAGGTTCAATAATGGACATCGAATTTACTCCATGTTCGCTAAAGACAGTACAACAGGATCAATTATGGACGTCAATTGCCACAGTATCACAGGGTTGATTATGGACGTCGATTGGACGCATCAGTACGACAAAGTTTATAATGGACATAGAATGTGTGAGTGCGTGTCTCGGCTTTGCTACTCGTACAAATTAGGTAATTAGTCCTGCGTTATTTTAAACTAGCTGACCTGACAGACGATATCTTAGCTTTAAATCAATCAATAAAAGTTTATAAAAATTAATATTCATAGCAAGCTTTATTTTAGGACAAATATTTCCTATGCTTGAATAGCCTTGTATCTAATTTGATTAAATTTTAAAGAAAAACAGTATCGGATTTATTCTTCAAATAAGCTATCGGACTACTAGAAAAATCAATTCGCGAAACTTTTTCTTTCTAATGCTAAATAGTGAAATACAGACCTGTCCGGGTATGCGTTACGTAGTTTATCACTGAAGGTAGAATTCTTCGTGTCTCCGTCCAAAGCAATGACACTGGAATATAAATTACATTATTAATCACTACAAGATAAAAAATCTCAATCGAGTGTTTTTTTTTTCATTTTCTTATTAATATTTTATAATATATAATATCTTAATTAAGATAAATTTATAAAATACTTCTCCATAATATAATCCGCTAGGATATGGTTGATCGTTTCATCATTAATCATTGTGCTGAGGGATTCAGCTTTGTTTGCCGAGATTTGGCTAGTGTTAGAATTAATTGATGTATTTTAGTTGTTATTTTGATATACTACGCCATATTCTATTTTTTTTACAAGCAAGTCAATTGACTTAAATATTTTGTTTATTTTAAATATAATTTGTGAATTCGATATGTTAATATAACTCTTTATTTATAAAAAGATATCAAAAATATTGTAAAACATAACAGTGGAAATCATAATGAAGCATAAGATCTTTTTAAAATTATTGTTATTAAAGGAAAATACATTACGTTACTTGATTATCAAATTATAGATATTAAGCAGACTTGACGAACACACTAGCGCCAAAATGTCGGTTGTCAAGCGGGTTGGTTTGGTTTTTGGTTAACTTGAAGGAGCGGGAAAAATGGCAGATTGAGTGTGATCGTCAAGACGGGAACAATCTGGAAGAAAATATAGAGTTGTACTAAGCTACCACGCCGTTTTAGTGTCAAATTCCTACTTTCACCTTTCATCAGAAGTGGGATAACAGGAACAATGGCCGGAGATCAAGAATCACATGTTCGTAAATCTGGAAGCCGTTACAAACGTCGTCGGCACAGCGTTACCTCCGACACTAGTACCTCCTCAGGGTCAGAAGAAAGGTACCGTTCAAAGAAAAAACACTCAAAAAGTAAGCAAAAATCTCGTTCGAAGCATCGACGCAGAAGACTTGAAACGAATAATTCTAGGACAATTAATCAGGCAAGTGGTACTGTTAATTATTTAAATTAAATACGCAACAATGTTTCATAGTTTTTTTTGTTATTTTTTCTTTTTATTTTTCTAATTAACTATTTAGAACCTACCTGCATATACTTTATTTTAGTTCTTTTATTTTTTTTACCGTCTTTGTTTCGATTGCTTTGTGAGTTTACCAATCACAAGTTACATTTTTACTAGGTTTAGGTTATTTCTAATGAACAAGATAAATGTACAATCTATAAGGGTATACTGATATTTTATTTTTCTATCTTAGTTATAACATATAATACCAGATACCCGCTACTTAAGTGTTTCATGCACACATATTATCAAGTTATTGATACTCCACTGTCTGTCAACCTTCAGATTATACCGGAAACACAGCGAGACATTACGCCGCCGCTGCCTCAAGTAGACGCTCAGATGGGAACAGACGGCATATCACCACGGAGAAATGCGCTGCCGAGTCAGCCTAGTAATGATGGTGAGCAAAAAAATAGTATATCTACTGCAGACACTTCTACTAATATGTTGTTAAATATAAAAGATTTTGCTAATTTGTTACAAAATGTGTTACGTCCAAATTCTAATAGTATTTCGTACGATAAAAATATTATACCTGTTTTTGACCCTACACAAAAAAATCAAAGAATCGATAGTTGGATAGCTAAAGTTAATGAATGTGCTAAAATTTATAATTGGACGGACGAACAAACTAGACATTTCGCTTTGCCTAAATTAGCAGGTCATGCTAAGAGCTGGTACGAAGGTCTCCCTACAATACTGCTAACCTGGATAGAATGGCAGGAGCGTCTTATTAGGGCATTCCCTTCGGAAAGTAATTATGGTGCTTTATTGACAGAAATGTTAGAACGTAGAATGAAAATAGGAGAATCTATAGATGAATATTATTATGATAAAATTACCTTGTTGAATGCATGCGAAATTAAAGGGAAAAAGGCGGTCGATTGCCTTATTTATGGAATTGATGATAGAATGATTAGGGCTAGTGCATCATCTGCACGGTTTAGTGATTCGGAAGATTTGCTTAAGTTTCTAAAAGAGTTGTGTAAAGAATTCAGTTTCACAATACCTAGACAACGACCAAGTGCAAACGCTTCCAATAACTTAGTTTGTTTTAAATGTAATAAGCCAGGTCACCGTAGTACTCAATGTCGTAACAAAAATGAAATAGTTTGTTATAATTGTAATGAAAAAGGTCACGTATCTAACAAATGTACAAAACCAATAGTTAAATGTGAAAAATGTAAAAGAATAGGCCATAAATCCATAGAATGTACTTTTGAAAAGGCACCTAATAATAAATATTTAGAAAAAAGAACACTGTTAACTCAAAGCACTTCATCAGATTCTAAATATTATAAACAAGCCATCATTAATAATACTATAAACGTTAACGGTTATATAGACTTTGGAAGTGATTGCATTCTTATCAGGCAAGATATAGTCGAGAAGAATTCTTTACACCAGTTTGAAAATGATTTAAGAACTATTAGAGGATTCGGAAACGGAACATATACACCATTAGGGAGGACCCGTATAAATCTAACTATTGGGGAAGTTTCATTAGATATCGATGCTTACATAGTAGAACCATCCGTGCTTACAGAAGCATTATTAATCGGGCAAAACTTTACGGAAAGTAATGATATTCTTGTGATAAAAACTAATGATAGATTAGACATTTTAAAACTGATTTAAAGAGTTTAAAATTTTAAAGAGATTGATAGGAATGATAGAATAATTTTGCGCATAATGTCGGATACTGTAGTAGATAAACTTGATTTAGTAGACTGTACAAAGGATAGAGATATTAATGGCGATATCTTTGTTGAAAATAGTATTAGATGTTTTCCGCATATAGATTACTGTGTACTAGGGGGCGTTTATAATGTAGATAACAAAGGATGTAAAATTTTAATATATAATCTTTCTAATGGACCTTTTACATTACATAAAAACACAATATTAGTCCGAGCTAATGTTATAACGGTTAAAGACTTTTCAAGAACCGAACAAACTTTAACCTGCAATAAAATATCAAATTTATCAGCTCTGTCACCAATATCGAGTAAAGAAATTAATATAAATCCGAATTTGACCATTGAACAAATAAATTTAGTAGTTAATTTAGTTAATAAATATAGAAACTGTTTTGCCATGAACTTGTCTGAATTAGGGTGTACAGATTTATCTGAAATGAATATAAAATTAAATGATTCCACTCCGGTGGTTTATAGACCATACCGTTTGAGTTATTTAGAAAGAGAAAAAGTCTAGAATCGATGATTCTTAATGATTCTTAATGAAGACATGCTTAATGGAAATAAGTATTTCACAAGTTTCGACCTAGCTAGTGGGTACTATCAAATACCAATACAGGCAAATTGTAGATACTTAACAGCATTTATCACTCCTGATGGACTCTATCAATTTTAAAAAGATGCCTTTTGGTCTAGTAAACTCTCCTGCTGTCTTTCAGAGAACCATAAATAAGGTTCTTGGCCATTCACGATTTAAGTCCACTCTTGCTTACATGGATGACATTTTAATACCGGGTAAAGATTTCAATGAGGAATATGAAAGACTTGAAGATACATTTAAGCTACTACAAAACGTAGGATTGACATTAAATTTGCAAAAATGTAATTTTTTTTCAAGAACAATTAGAGTATCTGGGATATGAAATTAGACCGGGAAAGGCAAAGATAGCAGCTGTTGAACATTTTCCCACACCCAAAAACGTTCATGAGATTAGACAATTTATGGGGTTAGCAAGCTATTTCAGAAAATTTATAAAACATTTTGCCACAATTGCTAGACCACTTACAGATCTGACTAGGAAAAATTATACATGGGTTTGGAATGTTGAGCAGGAGGAGTCATTTAAGAAGCTTAAAGAAATCCTAGTAACTAGACCTTTGTTAGGAATATATAGCCCTCATAGAGATACGTATTTACATACTGATGCCAGTAAACATGGGTTCGCGGGGATATTGATGCAGAAAGACGAGTTAGGTTCTCTTAGGCCCATCGCGTATTTTAGTAGAAAAACCACTTTAAATGAACAAAATTATCACGCGTATGAATTAGAGACGCTCGCAGTAGTTGCTTCTCTACAGCGTTTTCGAGTTTATCTGTTAGGTGTAAAATTTACTTTGGTCACCGATTGTAGCGCCCTAAGGGCCACTTTTACTAAGCGAGATCTTGTTCCACGGGTTGCGCGTTGGTGGATCGCCTTACAAGAATATAATTTTGATATTCAATATAAACCTGGCCACACCATGTCGCATGTTGACGCATTGAGCAGGAATTCTCAACCTTGTGAATCGGATATTAGTCAAGACAATGTTGTTCCCTCTATACTAAGAATAACACAAGAGGATTGGTTACTTAGCTTACAACTAAATGACTCGGAATTACAACGTATTCATAAAATTTTAGAAGATAAAGAGTATTCAGACATCAAACAAAATTATGTAGCTAAAGATAATAGATTATATCGTAAGGTGGGGGAAGAATTACGATGGGTTGTACCTAAGAGTGCTAGATTTCAATTATGTAAACTAAATCACGATGACATCGGTCATTTTAGTGTCGAGAAAACATTTCAGAAAATTGCTAAAGATTTTTGGTTTCCAAAAATGAAACGTTTCATAACAAAATATGTACGTTCTTGCATAGAGTGTGCATACAGTAAAGAGCCAAGTGGGCCTAAAGAAGGCCTTTTTCATCCGATTCACAAGATTGATAGACCCTTTGATACCGTTCACATTGACCATCTAGGACCATTCGTGAAGAGTGCAAGGGGTAATTCTTATCTTTTAGTATTAGTCGATGGATTTACCAAATTTTGTTTAGTAAAACCTCTTAGAAACCTAAAATCTTATCTAAGCATACGAGTCTTAGATGATATATTTACTACATTTGGATATCCGAATAGACTTATTTCCGATCAAGGTTCTTCGTTTACGGCTAAAGAATTTACAAAATATTGTGAGGATTCTAATATCCGTCATATTCTAAATGCTGTTGCTTCTCCACGTGCCAATGGGCAGGTGGAGAGGTACAATAGGACTATACTGGTTGCTTTAACAGCTTACACTGATAAACTCGGGAAAAATATTGGGATACAGTATTAGGAAAATTGCAGTGGGGACTAAACAATACTCATAACAAAGGAATAAGCAAGGCTCCTTCTGAAGCATTATTTGGCGTTAGTTTGGTTAGTAAAGGGGACAATATATTTTCTGAAATCTTAAAAGATACTCGTCAACCGGGAAGCATCGATAACATTAGGCAGCAGATAAGTGCACATATAGAGAAAGATCAAGAAACCCAAAAGGCTAGGTACGATAAGAATAAAATAAAGTCTAAAATATATAAAGAAGGAGATCTCGTAAAAATATTAAAACCAACAGCTAGTAATGACGGTAAAAGCAAGAAACTCCTTCCAAAATTTACAGGTCCATTTAGAATCACTAAAGTTCTTGAGAATGATAGATACGAAGTCGCGAGTATTACTGGGACAAATATTACGCAAAGAGATTATTGTAATGTATGGGCCGTAGATCGTATAAAACCCTGGATAAATATTAGTAATGATAGCTCTGATAGTAAAAGTGATGATAATGAAGTATGAGGATATGATTTTTTTGTGTAGAGCTCAAAATTTAAGTTATGAGTTTAACTTTAAGTATATTAGTAGTATATTAATAAGTATTGTTAGTTAGTAAGTATATTAATAGTATATTTGTCAATGTGTTTTATACAGATTTAAAATAATATGAATTAAGTTCACAGAGTTATATAATAATGTAGCCTTGTTTTGTGACGGATTATTGTGGTTACATTTTACCTAGTTATCGTATCTAATGGCTATACGTAAATTATTGATTCCTATATATATACGTTGTAATATCATTACTTATCTTATTGTGTTTGATCTTTTGGTTGTCCTGTATTGGGTCGTTTGGATACGTTGTGTTAAATCCTTTGGTTTTGGATTTTATTTGTTGCAATGTGTGGATCCTTTAGATATATTGTGTTGAATCCTTTGGTCTTGGATTCTTTGGTTATATTTTGTTGGATCCTTTGGATATAATGTGTTGGATCCTTTGGATGTATTATGTTGGATCCTTTGGTCATATTTGGTTGGATCCTTTGGATATAATGTGTTGGATCCTTTGGATGTATTATGTTGGATCCTTTGGTCATATTTGGTTGGATCCTTTGGATATACATATATTATTGTATACGCGGATAAGAAATTGCGCAATTTTTGTTTGTGTATATAATATATTTTGTATATAAATGTATAGTAATAAAATTTAAGTTTGTATAATAAAGGTTATCTATGATTAAGTATATCAAATTGTCATTAGGCTTATCTTGTTTATTTAAAATAATAATAATGATAACAGTCGATAACATAAATTGTAAGTTTGAGGACAAACTTGTTATCAGGAAAGGCCGAATGTTAGAATTAATTGATGTATTTTAGTTGTTATTTTGATATACTACGCCATATTCTATTTTTTTTACAAGCAAGTCAATTGACTTAAATATTTTGTTTATTTTAAATATAATTTGTGAATTCGATATGTTAATATAACTCTTTATTTATAAAAAGATATCAAAAATATTGTAAAACATAACAGTGGAAATCATAATGAAGCATAAGATCTTTTTAAAATTATTGTTATTAAAGGAAAATACATTACGTTACTTGATTATCAAATTATAGATATTAAGCAGACTTGACGAACACACTAGCGCCAAAATGTCGGTTGTTAAGCGGGTTGGTTTGGTTTTTGGTTAACTTGAAGGAGCGGGAAAAATGGCAGATTGAGTGTGATCGTCAAGACGGGAACAATCTGGAAGAAAATATAGAGTTGTACTAAGCTACCACGCCGTTTTAGTGTCAAATTCCTACTTTCACCTTTCACTAGTGTATAGCTATCGTGATGAAAAAAATATAACGTTGCCAAAAACGTAATGTAAAAGAGATGGTCAAATTCGTCATCCGAGTTAAGTGACCCGATAGCTCAGTTGGTAGAGCGATGCACGGAATGCGAGTGGTCGTGAGTTCAAATCTCACTCGGGTGAAATATTTTTTTTCATTTTCTTATTAATATTTTATAACACTACATAATAATATAACTTCCTGTGCTGATCAGCTGCATCATTTCATCATCATCAAGCCGCGAAATGCCAACTTATATGCTTGACAGACCGTAACAAATCGCACCTTGAGGTAACGGTTATGATCGCCTAAAGACGAAATCTAGGACACTGCTTAAGTCAGTTCTTCTTTATGACAAAACAACCATTAGGTAATTGGCCAAAAAACTGGCATGCAAGATAGACTAACTGGTGATAAGTGGGTGTGCAATTTGCACACTTCTGCCCAACCTCCTTGAGGTTGTCATCATCATCAGCCCACTGCTGGACGTAGGCCTCCCCCAGGGCACGCCATAAGGCTATTGTCCACAATCACCACGTTGGGCAGGCGCTGCTGCCTACCTCCCGGAAACCCTTAATCGCATTTTAGAATACCCACGGGCAGACATGGGGTGGTACGAATTCTACTCTTGCGGCACCACGCGGCCAATGACTACATGTATAAATGTAGAACATACATACATACATATAATCACGACATTATCCCTTACGGGGTAGGCAGAGCACCAAAGGCCAATAGAACCACATGGTGCCACTTCTGACCAATTTCGAGGGTATAGTTGATATGATGTATGTAGAACTGACATTCTTCTCGAATGGAGACCGCGCCTCGGCAAGCGTAGCGTTGAGCGCCCTCCGGATAGATGGACCGATGACTTAAAGAGGACGGCTGGTAGTGACTGGATGCCAAAAACGGGAGATCGAGCCATGTGGTGTACACTGGGCGAGGCCTACGTCCAGCAGTGGACTGCAATAGGCTGACGACGATGATGATGTAGAACTATCTGCAAGTATTATAACAGTGGACTCACCGCATGTTAGTATCGGCGATCTTCTTCAAGGCGACACCGTAAGCTAGCCTGGTGGCGACTAGTTCGCCCGGCTTGTAGCTCGGAGGTGTGGCGAGTGAGATGTCGGTGATGACCACGTGGGGGGCGGCGGACAGCGGGGGTGAGGGGGACAGGCTGATCGAGGGGGACTTGATCAGGGATTGCAGGTGCTGCGGGGGGGGGGCAACTTGTTAGTTCATAATTACACACACCAACACATAAAAACATACTTATTTATACAGTTATCTAGTTCATACATCACAAATAACATAAACTATACAGTTCACACAGAAGAAGTAATTTAAAACAAGTAAGATTGCAATTTAAATCTCCAAGAGTAACTTGCCTTTGTACATTATCTTCTAAAATATTTTATCTTGTGTATGTTTTTCTGTGTTCAATAAAGAATTATACAGGGTGTAGGTGACAGCCAGGCAAATACTGAAATGCTGAACAAGTACAATTCTGTTGAGTTATACAACAGTGTTATTATTACTCACAGGAAATGTATTTTTTATATGATTTTCAGTGATCTTTGCTCTCCGCGCTAAATTGTACCGGGCGGTTCTGTGACTAATTAAATGGGCTTATTAGTTATTGTGCGACCCATTTCTGTTTTTTGGATCAATTGTGACTCTCCATTAGGGTTGATCAGTTTTTTTAAATTTTTTTGAGGGCAATTTTTTTTTGAAAATCATCTTTTGGTTAAAATTTTATGTTTATGTCGTTATTTAAGGCTTAATTTAAGGAAGTAAACTTTTTTCCTGAAAAAATGTCGGAAAATTTCGGAATTTCCCTGCGAAAATTTTCAGTGTTTTCCGCCTCAGAATCATGGTCTGAAGTCATGGTAACAATATTTGCCTGGCTGTCACAACACCCTGTATAAAAAAATATAAAACCAAAATTGCAACACTCACCTTAATAACTCTTTCCCCTTCCGCGCCCAAGGCCTTTCCATGCCAGTTCTCCAGATCCTCGATCCCCGGGAAACCCTTCCCCTTGAAGGTTTTAGCGACCAGGGCAGTCGGCTTCCCGCTGGTGGCAGCTGCCTCGTCGAATGCCTTCACTAGTTCTGATACATCATGACCGTCGACTATCAGCGAGTTCAGACCGAATGCTTTTAGGCGGGCATCGTATACGTCCAACTGAGGATTGCAGATATTGGTAAATGTACTGATTGGACACATTTCAGATCAAAAGTACTTGAAAGTAGATGAAGCGAAAGAGATGTGTCAGGAGTGTAGGGTAGAAAATGGTCATCCATGATCTCTGCAGTGAAAGAGGTGTCTGTAACGTTGGGTACATACAGACTCATACACTCAGTTATTTCCACGAATGTGGTGGCCAGAACTGCAGGATCATAAAGGACATCCCGCAGCCACGTTTAGCAAAGCGGCGACAGATGTAAATGATCAGAGACAAGCTAGTACATCGCCTGAGAGAATGAACCCTTCCGAAGCGGCTTGACCGATTTTTATGAAATTTTATACGCATACTCAGCAAGTCTGAGAATTAGGTCGTAAACTATTATACCCCTTCCACGCAATAAGCGACATCCACAGCTAATTAACCTAAGTAGACGTGGTAAAATCACTATGACATTGGCCTAAATAGATGTGTGATCTGACCTGATGCTGCAGACTGGTGGGTTCGGACTGGCCGAGGCGGTTGATGTCGAAGATGACCACGAGGTTGTCTAGTTTGTAGTGACTCGCGAAGTGCAGGGATTCCCAGATAGAACCCTCGGCGGCTTCGCCGTCTCCCACCAGGCAGTATACCCTGGGAAGTTATGGTTTACTAGTCATTTGACACATCGTTGTCGTGGCTAAGTGTTGACGGCCATTTGAGAGACCGCATAAGTATAATATAGAGTAATCCGTGGTGCTTTCGTGGTAGAGCAACAAAATATACACCTGTACCTTACGAAAAATAGAGATCAATCCAGGTGTGATGCACATACAGGGTGTTTTTTTGTGGCCACCACTAACGAAGGGTACATACTCTATACATCAAATAAAGTAAGTTTATGTAAAAAAAAATGCTGGGGAATTTTTTTTTGTGATTTTTTTTTAAATTACTTGATCGGGCGAAATTTATAGTGTCTAGTGTTTGTTAGTTTTTTTGAAAAATGATCGTGATGATAAGGAGATTCCGTAGTTTTCAGGAACGTTGACGACCAAAAATCACCCTGTATGTCTTATTGGATAGTACATTATGTAGGCTAAAGGACAGGGTAACCACAATCGTATTTTCTGTTTAGAGACCCTAAACAACAAATTATTTTACTTATTAATGATATAGAAATAAAATAAATTAAAAAACGATGTACGTTTATGCAACGTTTTTAATGTTCCTATATATTCATCAAAAATTTATTGTGTTTTTCTGTGTACAATAAATAATAGAGAATAAGCTGTTCTTCGTTAACTATCTGAAAAGAAAGCATTTTCTGAAATCCCATTGAATTCCGTTACTTTGCGTTCTCAAATTCAATTACTAGTCTCCTTTAAAAATTTCAATAGAATCTTTAAAGTTTTCGCGTACCGAGCATTCGTTTTAAGATATATCTCTGAAGGTCAGATAAAGGTCAAGCACGAGTCAAAATATACACAACTTATCGCGCGACACACGCGTCACATCGTGTACATGACACTGTGCATTACGTAATGTACATTACATTACGCGGGGTAGAGTACATGACATTGCTTTCGCACTACTTGTCTACATGAATTTTTATTGTATTCCATGCTTTTTGAAGTGCTTATGAGGACTTTTTTGAAATAAAATGTTTATAACCGTTTCACTCGAAACTTTGAATAGCAATATCCGCTTTTTACGTATCTAGCAAAATCAAAGCAATAGACTTTTGATGATACTAATTCAATTCGTATTACCTACTAAACTACAAAGGAGTTGGTCATTGAAAAAACGAAATTGTGGGTATCTACCTAAAAAGATATCTATCTACCTAAATTTCGCTATCGCATTACTACCGCTTGGCTTTTACGATAGTGAGTGATATACTTATACTCGTAGTAACATAATGAAATGAAAGAGGCATGTATATATGAGTTGGCAAATTTTATTCAGGTAAGGCATTATACCACTTCCATTTGATTAAGTTTCGATAAGTGATTATCATTATGAATCAGAAAAGATGGCCGATACGTCTGCTGGTCGAGTATCGATAATGGTTTCTTATCTAAATAATTATATTATACTAACCTGTAAGGGGCCTGGTCGAAGTATTTACCAACGTAGGCCATGCCGGCAGCCACGGCCAACCCCTGGCCGAGCGAGCCAGTGCCAACGTCTACAAAGTTCAGTCTGGGAGTGGGGTGGCCTTCCAGGTCAGAGTCCAACTTGCGGAGGTTCTTCAGGTCTTCCACGGGGAACAGACCGGCCTCGGCCCAGGCGGCGTAGAGGATGGGCGCTGCATGACCCTGGATGGTGTGGGTTTTGTTTGTGATCACTGAGCTCTAGATTACACGGCTGTGTTTCGAAAGTCAAGAGCACCAGAAACCGGCGAGCATGTATGAAGAATTTAATGAATGTGTATGAGGCGAAAGGGGTATATTTGGAATGTACTAAATGGAGATCTATAGTCTCTCTAGTGTATCTGTAGTTCTCTTCCATAGGTGTACGGGATATAGGCGTGAATTTATGTATACAAGTATATAAGATCTATCCAAAATTAGTGATTATCTTTTGACACGAAACTATATAGGTAGGTAAAAAGAAACAACTTTCACTATGGGACCAACTCCGAAATATTGAACAGATGTTTTATACAATCTCGAATAATTACTGCACTGAAATGTATGGAACAGCTGTTTTTTTTCCAGTACAGTATGCCCGGCAAGAAAAGCAGCTGTAGTATTATACGTTTTTTTTTCACTCCCAGAGCAGCATAGAAAAGCAATCGATCATACATACGAGTAAATTATGATATTATGAACCATTCTTAAATAAGACAAACTTATGTAACGATTAAATGTCTGTTACGAATATAATTATCAACTTAATAACAACTTCGCACGCACGTTTAGTGATGATCACCTATAATGACGTTAACTGATTAGCACTTAAGTAAAAAAAAACCAGTTGAGTTTCGTAGAAAACATAAAAAAGTCATTTAACTTAAATTACTCGTGGGTTTGACAGATATAATAACTTGTGGCTTCTACAAACAGACTTGGGCTTACTTACTTTTGTATTTTTAGTGGTAACATGTCCCTTAACTTAAGGGCACTTGAGTGAGATGGTAGAACTCTGTCTTCTTTAATCAGAGTTATTTTTGCATGGTTGCGTGTGATTGAAGTTTGATACCTTTATAATTTTTTTTCCTGAATGACAGACGGCTCTACGCACACACACAGCCTATTAATATACCGCTGATTTTAGAGACCTGTGGGGTAAGCACGAACCTTCTTACGCGGCGTAACGCTAGCGACTCGCTAGCAAAATCTATGGAATTGACAGTTTGACGATAGCGTTACGGACTGTCGAGAGGTTCGTGCTTACCCCTCTGAAACTTGGAGGATGTGTTAACAACCGAAAGCAAGGATTTCCCAAAGCTCCTACGGGAACGGGAATTCTAAATTGAATCCTACGTAGTCGTGGGTGGCTGTCAGTCTTGCCATAAAGCTCACCTTGGACAGGATGAATCTGTCTGCTGAAGGATCCCTCGGGGCGGAGATCTTGTACCGCATGGTGTGGAAGAACAGCACCGACATGATCTCGGCCATGGAAGCGCATGATGTCGGGTGCCTGCGGACATCAGAAACGTCATCACTATCACTAAATATTTAACAAAGTCGCTTCCCGCTGTCTGTCCCTATGTATGCTTAGATCTTTAAAACTACACATCGGATTTTGATGCGATTTCTTTAAATAGATCATGTGATCCAAGAGAAATATTTATATGTATAACTAGGGACCCGTCCCGGCTTCACAAGGGTGTAATGCTTTCTCACGAAGTCGCGGGTCGGGCGGTCGTTAGAATATAATATACCTAAATGGTATTAGAAAACTAGTATTTGTATTTTTGCAAGATCATGTTGGTTATCTTTATCTAGGTAATCTAATCAATACTGCAAAATGCTTTGTACCTAATACTGAATGACTAAGAATAAACGCAGAGCCTTAACCGCTGGTATCGGAGACCTGAAACTTTAGTCCACTCTCGTCTCCTCCACATATAAAATAACATACATACATACATATAACCACGCCTTTATCCTTTACGGGGTAGGCAGAACACCAAGGGCCGATAGAACCACATGGTGCCACTTCTGACCAATTTTGAGGGTATAGTTGAGACGTACAAGTTTGGTTAGTAAACTAAAATAACATTTGTTTGTTTTCTTTCGACCTGGCCTTGAAATGAAATCCACTCTAGACCCCTAAGGGTCGAGAACGAACTATATGTGTGGGTCCAGAGAACGAGTGTAGACTTAACGAAACTAGGATGATTGTATGACGTAGGCATTAGACATTCGATAAGAAAGAATTTCACGAAATTCCAAGGAGAACATGAATTTCAAAGTAAACGCGGACGAATTCGTAGGCGTTCGGTATATAGGTAATTAGGTACCTATAATATAACATAATATTATGCAACTCATATTACACATATTATTGGATCGCTTAAGCTATGCTATCTCTTTATTACGTACTAGTGGCCCGCCCTCGCTTCGCTTCGGTACATATCAGTACATTAGCTACAACTTCATATGTAGGTACAGCGGTTTTCGTAAAAATTTGGAACGCCCGTTGGTTCCCTTCCCGTGGGAATTTCCTCGGGGTCCCAAATAAATATATATGCCCAACTTCAGATTCATATGTGTAACCGTTTTCGTAAAAAATAATTAATTCCCGTTGGTCCCCTTCCCGTGGGAATTTCTGGAAATCCGTTCTTAGTGCTTCATCGCAGTCCCTAATGAACTTATATGCCCAATTTCAGCTTCATATGTATAGCGGTTTTCGTAAAAATTATGAATTCCCGTTTGTCCCCTTCCCGTGGGAATTTCGGGAAATCCGTTCTCAGTGCTTCCTCGGGGTCCCAAATAAATATATATGCCCAACTTCAGATTCATATGTATAACCGTTTTCGTAAAAAATAATTAATTCCCGTTGGTCCCCTTCCCGTGGGAATTTCTGGAAATCCGTTCTTAGTGCTTCCTCGCAGTCCCTAATTAACTTATATGCCCAATAGCTTCATATGTATAGCGGTTTTCGTAAAAATTATGAATTCCCGTTTGTCCCCTTCCCGTGGGAATTTCGGGAAATCCGTTTTTAGTCCTCCCTCGCTGTCCCCAATGAACATATATGCCCGATTTCAGCTTCATATGTATAGCGGTTTTCGTAAAAAATATAGAATTCCCGTTGGTCGCCTTCCCGTGGGAATATCGGGAAATTCTTGTAGCCTATGTTCATCCAGGTCCAATAAGGATTCTAACGGTGAAAGAATTTTTGAAATCGGTCCAGTAGTTTCGGAGCCTATTCATTACAACCAAACAAACAAAGTTTTCCTCTTTATAATATTAGTATAGATTATTTTGACAACATGCGATAAGCTTGCTAAGAATAGAGTTGTAAATAACAGAACAACCTAGAAAACTACATGAGTGATTTTTGGTCGTCAACGTTTCCGAAAACTACGGAATGCTCATCATCCCGATCATTTTTCTCCATGGAGGCATACCTGGGAAGTGTCTAGTTCCCCAGATATTAGGGTCCAAAGTTAAGTAAATAGATTGCGTTTTTTGTATAAATGCACATAGACGCGTGTAGCAAGATTTTATAACGAGAAATAATTTATATCTGTCTATGAAAAAACTAGCATAAACACTGGACACTATAAATTTCGCCAGATCAAGTAATAAAAAAAAAATTACATTGTTTCCTAGCATTCTTTTTGGCATAAACTTACTTTATTTGATGTATATTGTGGACCAAGTGATTAATGAGGGCATTATGAAAAATGATCAATATGGGTAGGCAATTTGATAAAATCTATTCAAATAATTATATATAATGTCCATCACTTATTGGGCATAGTAATAAGAAAAACTACTGAACGGATTTCGATTAAACTTGCCAGGTATATGTATAGCTTACACATCAGAATAGCACATAGGCTAAAAAGTTAGTAAACAATTTGTAAATCATAAATTAATATGTATGTAGATACTTGAAAAAGTGTAATTTGCGGGTATACAGTATGTAATTAATGCTGAAGAATGTTGTAAACATACAGGTACATGACTATATCCACAGATAAATACAATTATTTCCACATAACCAGTACATCTGTGGTGCTTATCATTAAAAACATACTGATAACTTTGCAAGTTACTGATAGTTGTGTGTGTATAAACATTTTTTAAGGTTAAAGTGTGGTGAGGGTTATCATCAGTCACATCAAACATTCAAAATACTTTCATATTTTTAATACCTTATCGGCTGAGTGAGTAATATGTTTATATGCCATACCTTTCCACATTTTCACTTCTAAAAGGTGTGTATTTTAATATAAATACCTATTTTTCCACTACAGGCAGATTTTTATATAAGCATTCCCATCATCAGCCTATTGCAGTCCACTGCTGGACGTAGGTCTCCCCCAGGGCACACCACAAGTCTGCCATGAGGGGATATTTGCCCATAGTCACCACGCTGGGTAGGCGGGTTGGTGACCGCATGACCGCAGTTTGTATTTTGGACTATGTTGTCAACACGGGAGACGCTGCTGCCCACCTTCCGGAAACCCTTAATCGCCTCGAACGATACCCGTGGGAAGACATGGGGTGGTACGAATTCTACTCTGCCGGCACCATGTGGCCTAAATAAGCATTCTATCAGTTAAAAATGTATTTGGTGAGAAAGACAGTGGAATGCTATGGCAAGTGTGGTTGGTATTAATTGCTAATTATTTATCTACATAAATAATTAGCAATTTTCCATTTCATTTAACTTCATTCATATAGATATTGCTGATAGCAAAAGTAATACCAATCACACTTGCCATAGCATTCCACTGTCTTTCTCACCAAATACATTTTTAACTGATAGAATCTATATATGGACATAACTAAGCTATCTCGGTTGACATTCTTTAGGTGAAGGTCAACTAATGACAAATAAAGGTTATTGTGAAACTATTAAACTGTAACTCCAGCAAAATATTTTTCTTTTATTTTTTTCAAAATTCATGCTTGATTGATTGACTACCAAGAACCATTATAGACAATCTAGATATTAGCTGGGAATCCAGCTTTAGAATACATGTATATCACACATTTAATATATAAATTAGACAGGAAACAAGGATAGGCTTTACAAACAAATAAAATTGGATTGAGCCTAAATGAGCCTAAAGTGCAAGGGTGCACTTAACTTTCCTGCTTGCTTATATCGCAAATATTTAGTTAACATACATACATCTATACACAGCCGTGTTCTCCGAAAAAAGGGGTAACCGGAACTGCTAGATCACAAAAGAAATCCTACAGCCATGTTTAGCAAAGCAGGGCCAGATGTAAATAATGCTAACATGCATGGTATCATTTGGAAAATATGACTTGTCTGGGCTTCAGTGATTTATAGTTTCATGTCTTACTTAGCAATCAATGAATGGTAGATCAATCAAAATTAAGATGATTTGTTTCTTTTACATAGACAATATTCCTCTGAAAGTGAGAACAGAGAACTGATAGGTATATGAGCATAATTTATAATAACAGCACTAGCTGAAACGTGCAGTATATAAACGTCTAGAATGGTGTAGTACATTCACAAGGTCAAGATACTTTGAACATGTACTTAGGTAGGCAATATATGTAGGAATCATATTACTGATATGATACTTTAATGAGATATAAAACCATGGGGTAAGATACAAACTTCTCTCTGTTGGCAAAGTATTAGTTTGTTTTCATAAAAGTCCATCCACACCAAATGTTATGCTAACTTGTAATGCGAAAGGCTAAGGAGTGGAATGCACTTTCTGCGGATGTATTTCCCGAGAACTACAACATTGCTCTCTTCACAGCTAGAGTGAATGGGCACTTTCTAGGTAAACATGTACCACCCTAGGCGGCATCTTGCTTAACTTCAGGCACAATGGCGATCAAATGTTTGCCTAGCTAATTGTAAAAAATAAGTTTCCCAATTCTAATGCGGAGCTTCAATAAAACACATCAGATACAGCTCCTTGCATTAGTTGAAAGCTAACAATTTGTCACTGATCTTTCACATCGGACATCTCTATGCTAAATGTGCCTGTGGTATCTCCTTTACAATCCTGTAGTTCTGGCTACTCCACTTCGGGAATACAGCCATGTCTATTATGTATGTATGTAAAGTTTTAATTTACCTACCTGCCTTAGAGTTTTAAAAAATTGTTTTTAGCAATTGAACATGGTAATAGCAGTGGGCCCTAGATTGTTTAGGCCACTAATATTAGAATTAGGGAACATTTTATCCATAACCATTAGTTTACATTATACCAAACAACACAAGACAAGGTGTGGGTAGGTCACTAAAGGTTATGATAGACATGTGCTGACTAAAGCTATTTGCAAGCTTACTATGAAATAATTTGTGTTAAGGACAACCTGGTTTTATTCAATACTTTTATAGGTGTGTTATAAAAGACAATGTCACTGGGCCAAAGTTCAAACTATTTCCACCACTACCTACAGTTGCAATAAAATACAGTCAGTACCTATCTACAAATAAAATACCCAATCGAAAATGAAACCTAGGTACCTATTTCTATTAGGAATTTCAACATCATCACGAACACGAATCTGCTAATTTCATGACACAGCACATTGAATAATATTGACAAGTGCATGACCTTGACTTGTTCGGAAAATAACAATGTAATGGAAATGGCCGAGCAATAAGGGCCGGCGAGAAACGCAGCCATAGGGTTTGATAAATGCAATGAAATGCGTTAGAACGACCTACTTTGACCCCGGTGTGCTCAAAGTACCTACGATTCTGGTCATCATTGCAATGATTTTAAGCTAAAAACTGCGTAAATGTTAACAAAAACTATTAAATTATGCGTAATGAAGTAACATTTCGACTTAAATAAGAAATCAAACTACCAAATTCCAGTAAGAATCTGTTCTAACACGGAAGTAAACTTTGTTTTAGGTTATGTCACTTACCCGGATTTCGAAGCATTTGTGGCAACGATGCTGTCAATTCTCAATTTGTTGGCGATATCCTTAAGAGCTTGGATGTCTACGTTCTTGTCGCCCTTCATTTTGGAATTATTTATAGCACTTTTTAAAATAAAAATTAAAAACCACGCTAGAACCAGCCGTGCACCCGCGCGCCGAGTTTATCAATGACAAGTCAATGACATTTAGTGATGAGGAAGGCAAGGCACAGCAATCGATAGAACTTATCGATAACTAAATGATCCAGAATGAATGGTATTATTCGATTTTTATACAGAGGATTCTTTCCGTGTTATTACAAAAGAAATTAGATATCGTTTAACCTAAACATTGTCCCATTTAACAGATAATCCATTAATGTCATTTTTAAACAGTGTCTAACTTTAGAAACCGATGTTTTGTAAAATATAATGCTGTTTAATTTATTATTCAAACTTATTTCACAAATAAATCGTTTTCATTAATTACATTTCATTATATTACCTATTATTATCTACCCAACTGTGTAAATTGAAATAAAATAAATAAACTTAAAACGTTTCCATTATAGTTACACGTTTTTATAACAAAGTAGGTAAAGTCCATTTCATAGAATAACTCCTATGCCTGATTTCGGAATTAACATCTTTTGTATGCAGTGACACAGATTAACTAGCGCCATCATCCAAAGCTACCTAGGTAGGTGACGAAATCCTCTGGGTAGTCTTATTCTAATCTGAGAAAAAAGAGTTCCTTTATAACTTTATAATTACGTTACAAATCTAATGAAAGTAAGTATTTATTTCTCATTAATATACTAGGGAGCACTGGAAACTATAAAATTAGTGGTAAGAGCACTGGCACGGAATGCAGAGATCGTGGGTTCGATTCCCACCAAGGTGAGGATTTTTTTCCATTTCTTTATTAATAATTTTATAACTGTGTAAGTAATGTGTTGGGTTTTAGAGGTTCATAATAATTAGTTTTACTAATTTGTATAATCCTGAGGATGCCACGGTTGTTGGCGAAACATATGTAGATTATTTATCTACTTTTTGATTTCGGAATGGTGCAATGTATCGTCTTGCATGCTAGGTGCTCGGGTCTGGTTTCTCATGGCGATTGTAGTTAGTGCAAGTGCCTGTTTTCGCAATTATGAGTTATCAGATCCGTGGGTCAGTGGAGGGTGTAGGGCCCGGTGGTGGGCGCACCCATAGTGAACTATAAAATTGTCTAATGTAGTTAGTAAAAACAAAAAAAATCTTTGAAATTTTTATTTTCTTATACTTATCTGATTAGTATATTTATTTATATTTATGATAGTTATTTATGATATGCGTGGTAATGTTTACCAATATTAGGGATGCATAGTTAGGTAAGATAATCCTAAGTTGAAATTTGGAAACAAAAAGCTTGACTGGACCAAGGACGAACCACTAAAACTTAATTAGCAAAGTTCCATAAACAAAAAAGATCCAGACGACATCTTGTCAGTTTGGATATTGTATTCCAAGATTTAAATTATTATAAGAAATCACATTTAAAAAGTTTAGTTTACAAACGCCTACATATTTTTATAGAACGTTTTTCCGTATTACAATTCTGCCCGTTTCTCTTATACCAATCTTGTACTGTACACAAAAACTAAGTAGGTACTCGTAAATAAATAAAATCCTGAAATCACATTCATAAAATTAAGTATGAGTACCTACATGGCTGAGTTGCAGCCACAGCCACTTTTAGCATAGCGGGAATAGCTAGCTTTAAATGATGAGTCACAAGTTGTTAGCTTAACGTTCGAAAGAACGCTCTAATTAGGTACTTAGTCGACTCAAAATGCATTAAAAGTACAGATATTATGCATAAGCGTGGAACAGATAGTACTTATAAAACTGTTTAAAACGACTAACCGATTTCAATAACAAAACAATTTGAATGGAAACAAAGAACATGGCAAATAACATTGTACGAAAATATGTATAAAATGTGAACAAATATCTTTGTGATATTGAATTGATTCGGGCAATGCGTACACCATACTCGGAACTATTGTATATTTTCTTCCACATCCACTCTTATGTGCGGGGAACAAGATTGATATTGCAATGTGTTTGTGTTGGTGTTTATGTTTGTAGAGATGCTCGATAAAATGAGGGTGGCTATTCTAATAGCGCTGACGTATCATAGTTGGACTTTTGTTTCACCTGACACCGGTATCTTACAGTGGATACGCCTTTAAAAGTATGATGACCTACCGAATGAACCTTTAAATATCGACGTAATTTTTTCTTAACACTACGTATGTATAAGTACCGAACTTCGAACTGATTACTGCCCCACTAATGATGTTGATAGTGAATGTGTCATCGTCAGCCTATTGCAGTCCACTGCTGGACATAGGCCTCCCCCAGAGCACGCCATGGCGGGTTTTTATCTCAGTGAATATATAGAAACGTATAAAATCCAGTTAGTTTCATTAAACACTTTTTAATCGACTGGACCAGAAGGAGGGTCATGTTTTCGAGTGTTTTTTGTATGTTTGTACATATTTCTTTGACATGCTCTAAAGGCAATATGTCTGGTCATATTATATCTAAGCTTACCGGTATAATTATATTCGTCTTAGTCATGAGAGTGACACTGGGTAGGTATATCCAAATTTTAAGGCAGTTGGGGATATTATCCTATATGTAAATTAAGATTTTTTAACATCCTTCTTCACTTTAAATATGTTTGCATTATTTTAAATTCAAGTAAGGTGAGTGAGACTTCTAGCGTGGACTCTACCTGCAACTGTGGTTAACTCCAAAGGTAAAATACTAGTCTAATATAGCATGAATAAAAATTAGTCTTGTCTTCAAATTGTCATCGTTTGACCATCACTGCCCTTCGCTACGTCATAAAGGCAGCGAAACGATAAGGCAAAATAACGCAAAAACAGCGCCGGATAAAAATAAATATAAAAACAATAAAACTCTTGTCTATGGCTGGGAAAATGGCCGCGAGGGCAGGAGGCGCAGGAGGGTGACCATATTTTTGTACTGTTTATAGTCTAATACGATATACAAATACGATAGGATTTAACATTACCGTTTTTTATTGCACATATACCACATAAATTTAACTACTAGATAATAATTTCCAAATAGATCTAGGTACCCAATGAATAGTAAAACTAAAAGTGCCAAAACTACAGTTTTATAAATATTTACAACTTGTTTTCATGTATTACCTAATACAGACTACTACTGCAAACGATAGGTAAATAATTCAAATTCCAGTCAAACAGACACATTTGGGCTTGGGTATCTATCTATAAATTTCATTTACCACTCAATTTGTGACAACTTTAATAATCACATAGTAGCCAAGAACCTCACCATTATTAGGTAAGTACATGAATTTTCTTTACCCCTTAGCCACCCTACCAGTGGGCATAAAAAGGGGGAGAGTCGCGGGGGGCTCGATGTTCTGTTTTCAAATTCAATTGCGAGCGTCCCGAGTGATCTTTCCTCCGCGTTTGGGATTGAATAGCGATCGCCCAGATGTGTAGTGTGGATAAGCCGACATGATTAGGTATATTTTTACGCTTTTTTATGTTATCTGCCAAAAGGGAAACTTTATGGAACATTATGTTTCTTTCGCGTTAAATGTTGGATTACTTTTGAGAAAATTACGGCCTTGTTTTTAAGGAATAGAGCTATTCACCTTTATAATAATAGAAGATTATGGTGATATTAAAAAGAAAATCGTACAAGAAACTACACAATTGAAGCCTTCCCATTATTGAAAGGGTTATCAGATTAGCGTTCAAGTTCCACAAATGCTCACCTTCATTGGGGTGCAAATACCCAATTCGAACAACATGTTAATGATAACTTGGATGATTTTAACAAATCGATCACCATGCAATCCGAAGGATTACAATCCGACACGCAGCGTGCGCGTCACGTGCACGTCGCGTGCGCGTCACGTGCAGGTCGCGTGTGTGCTGCGTATTGTGGGCGTTGAACCGAGGCGTTACAAGCATTAGTTGTTCTCAGTACAAACATTGTGGTATTACAATGTTAATTTAGGGTAAATGTAAACATTGTTCTGATAACCCCTTTCGATTTTATGTTGTCTTGTTATGTAATTGAGTGGATATCAAAGTTTAGATAATGAAACATTGGTAGGTAATTAATTTTATTTGGTAATGTTAAGTTTAATTTGAACTTGACGATGTTCAGAGATGGGATATCAGATCTAGATTATAGAGCACTAATCGCATTTTATCAAGAATTAACAAAACTACGCTGCTACGAATTTATGACTACATCTTTCATTGATTTATCTGTTGAGGGTACCTAAATAAAATAAGTTCACTGTCACCCTTAAAAAACCAAGTCTATAATTAAGAACGTAGGGTTCCTACATTAAATACGTCGTTTACAAACAATTAAGTACAATTAATCAGTTATACAAGTTGGCAACTAAAATTTATAGTCAGTCATATTAAATAGTTTACTAAGTGTGATATATTTACGTCTTTGGAACACTTTCTATGTTGGTACAGTGAGTTCGACAATTAGATACACACACAAATTTATCACCTATGTGTGTCTGTAAATATGACTAAATCCATTATATTAAACTAGGTACAAAATAAACTCATCTATATAGAATGCTGCATTTAGCCTCACCACAAAAAAAGTTTTGATCGACTGTCATCTTTTAAATTGCTTAAAATTCCTCTAATAATTAAATAGCATGGAAGCATTTCAATAAACATAAATCAGCCAATCTCAATAATTGATCTCGAGAATTTTTTTGAATATCTCAGAATAAATATAATCTTTAGTTGTTTTCATATAAAATATAAAAAATTAAAATCTGATTTTCTTTTCAGTTTTCTGTTTTGAAATTGGCCATTAATGTGATAAGAGATCCATCACCAATCGATTAATTCTAGGTGGGATATTTAATATGGATATTCATTAATAATCGTGTGTCTACGACTGTACCCATACGTAAAACGACGCATTACAGTTGTTTCTAATGAGGCAAAGTTACATAGAACTTTCGCATCTTCTTAATACTTCATGTAATATGTTGAGCCTGTTTTAATTCATTTCCACCTACATGCTCTTCCCTATTAAACTTATTATGCCTACCTATCTTGGCAGTAACGTCACTTAAGACATGGGACCAATACAATATAATTTCTACGTAAGTAATTTTGAAAGTGTTTAGGTGCTAATAAAATAGTCCACCGCTTGTTAACCTATATAATTTTGGCTTTTAAGCTTAATCTTCAAAACCTCTAAGAAAATAGTGTTTCAAATAAAATATTTCCTTGATTTGAACCTGCCTTCCTTTATGTTAGATTTCCTTCAGCAATAACACGTGCCATAACTTTACTTGATAGCATTTCGTCCAATGCCATGGTTTATGTCATAATCCGCATGGGTATGTATAAAAGTTAACTCGCACCCCACCTGCCTCCCGGTGTACTCACATATACTCCGTGTCCTTGTTTTAGTAGTTATCGATTTAAATTGATTTATCGATAAGGAGATTGACATCACTAAAATGATTAAACAACGAATTAATGCTGAATTTGAATGCATGCTGAATTTGAATGATCTCTTCATGGGCGCATGTAAGTTGTTTCTGCAATAATTTTTCATTTTGACTAACTTTACACTTGTTCTGGAGGATTTTCCCGACGTTTCCATTCAACATCATCATTATCATCCATCATAAATTCAGAAATCATTTACTAAAGACAATGGCTGTATGGGCTTAGTTCCCCTTGCCTTTCCTTCGGGATAAACTAAACTAAAAAAAAAATGAATTTGAATGAGTGCATAGAACAAAATAATGAACAGAGGTTTCATTCTTTGATTAGTCATTGCGAAAAAAAAAAAAGATAGCGGTAAAAGTGGGATTCGGCGGGAAAAGCCGGAAGGGTGCAGGTGTAATTTTCTTGTGAAAATCAAAAATTATTTGTAAATGGCTTGCATGTGTCCGTAAAGTGATGTTTTCTGGTAAATAAGTTATATTTTGATTACCAGAAGAACCAATGGCCGATGGAGCCAAACGGGTGCTAGAGTGGATCAATACCACGAATCGGCAAACGCACCGTGGGAAGGCCACCCGCGAGATGGACGGCAAGTTCGCGGGCGTCGTCGGTAGGATGCAGGCCGCTTCCGACCGGTCGGAGTGGGAGTTGTTGGGGGAGGCCTATGTCCAGCAGTGGATTTCTCGTGGCTGACAATGATGATAATGACCTACGTAAATCGCTGGCCTGGGCTTTTATGTTGGTCGCTGACACAAAAATTAGGACCTACAATGTTATATTTACTTGCACAATAGGTAAATATTATTGGCAGTTACATACAAGTAACATTCGTTCGGTCTGTATTATTCAAATGTGGAACAATAACGGCTTTTACGGCGGCCATAAAACTACGATCCAAAGAGAACGAATAAATATCCGACCTCTCTAACTTATGACCTTTGGACGTGGATGTAGGGAACTGGAGGTGGTTGGTCATGTGGCAGGGACTGTGATCTCGTATCTCGTCAGCCTATTACAGTCCACTGCTGGACATAGGCTTCCCTCAGAGTACGCCACATGGCTCGATCTTTCGTTTTTGTCATCCAGTCACTACCAGCCGCCTTCATTAAGTCACTGGTCCATCTGGTCCAGTGTCGAACGCTACGCTTCCTACGAAACGCTAAGATCCTATAAAAATTTTAGCTAATTATACCTGGGTAAGTACTTAGACTCTAGGTAGGTCCTAGAGGAAATAACATTATGTAACTACATATTACCTATATATTGATGGCCGATTGGTGTAGTTGGTAGTACGCTGCAGTGCTATCATGATAAGCTAACAACGGGGGGGGGGGCAATTTCAAAAATTTTTTGAAACGCAACCATTAACGAACCATTAACGAACCATTAACGAAACGCGGTGCGAAGCAATATATACTTACCGCTTGAGTACGTAATAAGGTATATCTTAGCACGCATCGGTCTCGAGTATGACAGAATATAGGTATAAACAAATATCTGTCTCGTGCTGAAATGTGTCTAATTACGTCACCGTAAAGTAATTATTGCTTTGTTCTGAGCGTCTACAACGGTTCCGTTTCGGCTTCGTTACAACTGGAGACTTTTCGGGAGTTGCCCCCCAGGTCACTGATCACTTACATCTGTCCACACTATGCTACATGTGGCTGCGGGATTTCCCTCACAAGCCAGCAGTTCTGGCCCCATTTGGATACAGCAGTCCGTTAAGTATGTATATACAGGTGTTTCTTTTTATCGTCAACGTTCCCCAAAACTACGGAATCTCCTCATCATCACGATCATTTTTCTCCATGGAAGAATACCTGGGAAGTGTCTGGTTTCCAAAATATTAGGGTCCAAGTTGAGTAAATAGACTGCGTTTTGTGCATAAATGCACATTGACGCACGTAGCAAGATTTTTTCATGAGAAATAATTAATATCTGTCTATGAAAAAACTAGCATAAACACTGGACACTATACATTTCGCCCGATCAAGTAATAAAAAAAAACAAAAAAAAATTTCATCGTTTCCCAGCATTGTTTTTGGAATAAAATTACTTTATTTCATGTATAGGTAAAGTATGCACCCTTCGTTAAGGGTGGCAACGAAAAAACACTCTGTAGGTATATCCTATCCATTTCTGATTGATTTGTTGGACTTTGTGTATAATGACACCTACATTGCAACTGTCAGTTCTGAACCCTGCACCCTCCAGTGTTCTCTAGATCCTGGCAAAAGTTATAATAATACAAGTCATAACACGCGGCTTACGGCCGCTGTAACCGCTGAAGCCGGCTTAATTCCGCACCTGTACTTATTCCCGAATTCTATGTACATATCCCATGTTCTGTATACAATATGTAGGTATTTATATATATATATATAGGCGCGAAGGAGATCCTGCAGTCACGTCTAGCATATCCTGCTCAGATGAAGCGATGGGTCAACCCAGTGTTGCCAATCCACATCCAATGTTACCCCCAAGATTTTTAATTTTACCCCTAAAAACCACAAAATTCCAACTTTAACTCATGAGTGGGGGGCTGGGGGGGGGGGTATGATTGCGTCTGTATCATAGTATGCAGTGACACAGAGAATGTGGTCATACACATAGTAATTAGCGACATCACTATCGGAAACTACTTTATGAAACGGACAGTACACGTTGAATCGTTGTAAAAATGGTTATGGGTCAAATATCTTTTGTGCGAAAAGTTCAAGGTTCAATAATTCTGTGGGCCAAACGTTCATTGGACAATCGACTGTTGGCGAACCGTTCCAGACTCCATCGAAACAGTTAGTATGACATTTGCACTCTATGACATCTTATTCCTCTACTAGTCACACTGAAAGCCATGAAAGCTGTTTTTTTCTGTTAGCGAGCTGTCTAAATTGAATCTAACGAAATAATTATGTACATTGTTACAGAAGGACTCACTCAGCAGTATGGTAAGTAAATTGCCAATAAGATTGAAAAAGGCATGCACATTATTGCACATCTTTGCCCCCATCCCCGAATAAAAAGCGATCAGCGATTATTGTCCATACTTTTATTTCATAACCGGAAGGCATGCTTCTATATTTAAATTTTATTCGCCTTAATGTTGCCACACGTGGTTGTTCAATCTCAGGCTATAACTGTATTGCCAGTGTCGAAAAAACTATTTCTACTTTTATCTCAGTGAGGGTAGGTGGATTTTTCTCTGGTAAACATTGGTTTGGTTGGTTTGGTAGCAATATTTTTATTTTAAACGAGCCATTTGAGCGGGGTCCTTTGATATTTACCTGTATGTTTTGATTCCGCTACTTACCCTGGGGTCGCAAATGGTAGTGTTTCAAAAGTAATGCTTTTCTTCTGCTTCTATTATTTTGTTTGATAAAAGATTTTGTTTTGGCTGGATTTATTATGATTATTCATGTAAAAAATATTGTGGTTCAAACAATTTTAACTAATATTTTTATATTAGAAAGGATATGGATGTGAAGAAATAGGTCATCATCATCATCATCAGCCTATTGCAGTCCACTGTTGGACGTAGGTCTCCCCCAGGGCACGCCACAAGACTGCCGTGGGGGGTATTTGCCCATAGTCACCACGCTGGGTAGGCGGGTTGGTGACCGCAGTTTGTATTTTGGACTATGTTGTCAACACGGGAGGCTCTGCTGCCCACCTCGCGGAAACCCTTAATTGCCTCGATACCCACGGGCAGGCATGGGTAGCTACGAGTACAAACTCTACTCTGCCGGCACCACGCGGCTTTATGATATTAATAAATATAGGTACTTTAGCAAAGGAAGCAAATAGAATACGAATTGTACCTAGGTAACAAACATTTACAATTATTTAGTTACAATAATTCGCGGAATAAAAGTATTAGTAGGTAGGATAAATGGTAACTAACGATAGCTGCCTTAAATCTAACAAGTCATAAGAAAACTTAATTAAAAACAACACACCTTTTTTATTAACACGAAAAAACTTAAAAAAAAAAAAACAACCAACTGCTTATTCTTAAACCGGCGACAAATTCGCAGTATTGCAAATGCCGATATTCGAAACAGCCATAAATTCGAAATAGCCGAAAAATATTAATATACCAAGTACCTACTTCGGTGCCAATTTTTCCTTATATTAAAACCATTATTTCTCTTCGCACGACGACTTTATGCGCCAACGTAAACATACTATAGTGCTAATTTCTTTAACTCGACTGTATTGAGTTATAAGGTTGAGAATTGTGCCTGTTATAAAGCTTCTGGCACCTGAGGGGTGTCTGATTAGAGGATTATGGTAGCGTCACCACGGTACATCCAACATACATAATGTTACTTTCTATATTTTCTAACTAACCATGGAGGCTAGCAGACGCCACCCATCACCATTATCATCACCAGCCTATTGCAGTCCACTGCTGGACGTAGGCCTCCCCCAGGGCACGCCACAAGACTGCCATATTTTTTTTTAACTTGCGACCATTCGTAATCACGTTTCCTATTGGAAAAAATCAATGCTCTATATTGACGGATTATAAAATAGGACATCCATGGACTGAAAAAAAAAACTAGACAAAAGAAAGAAATGGTTATATTATTTTAATTCCCTTTCTTTTGCGCAATTTCCGTTCCTCACACAAGAACTTACCAAGTGCATAATTAATTTGGTACTTATGCTGCCTTTCACATCACATACACTAAACTATATTTAAGTACCTTGCTATCCCTGGTACAACCTACCTAAAAACCGAAATGGAGCAGGAAACTATTCTATGAGCCTGATACAAATCATACTATTATTTATACCCTGAACGTATTTATAACTAATTCGTCTGGCTGCGTCACCACCAGGGATTTGGTATCTCCTCTTGTCACCACCAAGTCTCCTTGTAGGTTGGCACCCCTGAGCGGTTCGATTCTGATTTCTTTTAATAAGAACGAATGATTTACGTTGTGCCAACAGCACCCGCGCACCCCTAATTAGGTTCCTTAAGGTGGGGTTTGGACCTTAGGTTCAAATTATCGCGCTAATGAGATAGCCAATTAGTGTTTATGACGGATTTTTAAAAAGATATTCGGAAGTGTGATCGAAAGGTGTATTTTTTAATTACTACGAGCTGTCTACGATTTTCTTAGTAATTACTACAAAAGAGATATAATGGCAGAAGAGAATGGCAATGCTGGGAGATGTCGCCCTAGACCAGTGGTTCCCAAAGTGGTCCAGGTGGACCCCCAGGGGTCCATAGGAGACTCGATGGGGGTCTACGTTGGCGTGAAAAAATGAGGGTTCACATTTAATTGTATGTGATGTGGGCCTGTAGGGGGTCCAGGGGGTCCACCAGAACCAGATAACTTTTGAAAGGGGTCTATGAGGAATAAAAGTCGGGAATCACTGTCCTAGACGAACCTACATAGACCAAATTGGGGATGTGCTAAAAAAAAGGGCTAGTCAAGAGCACAAGAAACCGGTGAGCATGTATGAAGATGTTAATGAATGTGGATGAGGCGAAAGAGGTATGTTTGGAACGTTCTGAATGGAGATCTGTAGTCTCTGCTTACCCCTATGGGATATAGGCGTTATGTATGTATGTATGTATGTTACTATGAATGGTAATTGTGTAACATTTATACTTAATTATATCGTCGTCAGCATATTGCATTCCCTGCTGGACGTAATATAAATACCATAACGCTTATACTATGTACAAAAGTATAAAATTTCATCAATATCGGTTCAGTAGTTTTTTCGCGAAAGCGTAACAAACATCCAAACATACATTCTCATAAACTTCACATTAATACACACTGCTCTGTATTACCAAAATGGGGGGGAGAGAACTGCAGGATCAACGAGTTATGTACTTACTAAGGTCTATTACACCCCTAAACAAAAAAATCGTGGCTCAGCCCTTGTAATTACCTCAATATTTACCTAGATCAGTAATAATACCGATTATAACAATTAACCATAGAATTACAACTAAACAATTTCACAAAACCTGCGTACGTACTCATAACTTAGATGTTATTATAGGAAATAATTCTACTTGTAAATAATACGGACGCTTCTAGTACAGGAGCTCAGCATTATTAGCTCTGATCCTGTATACATTACTCGCTCGATTGGAATCAATGGCGCTTTATACAGGATGTTCAAACATGCATTTCTCTTATCTTACTAATATCATAATCGTGAAAGTTTGTAAATATGGATGTTTCTTTCACGTAAAAACGGCTAGAACGATTTTAATAAAATTTGGAATGGAGATAGCTGGCACCCAGGATCACAACATAGGCTACTTTTCATTCCGGGAAAATATTTTATCCCGGATAATTTCGACAGTTTGTTTTTTCTGCAGTCCACGCGTACGAAGTCGCGGGCGTCCACTAGTTGTAACATAATACTTTTCATCATTGCAGCTTGTCACTGATCTATAACATCTAGCCCCGCTATGCTAAACGTGACTGTGTGATTTTCTTCGCGATCTTGCAGTACTAACTACCCCATATTTTGGTATATGGCTGTAAGTATACTTATGTATAGGTAGGTAATGTACCTACTTTACATAATCATGGCTTGAATTTATGTAAATATATAAGGGCTTTTATAAAGTAACATAATTTCTTAAACTGATGGAAATTTGAACTTCCGAATAGTGACGCCTGATACAAATTAAATATTTTATTTGCACTCACAATCAATCAACAAATCTTCACAGTCCAATACCTAATATGTAAGTACCTAGTACCTACTTCTATTCTATTTTTGTTTATGGCCTTTATGATCGTGTCAAGCACAATAATTCCGCCAATGTCACGTAGAGAAGAAAAACACGTTGGGGATTGGGCAATGTAAAAAAAAAAGGGGTAATATTTATTTTAACTTAATATTATAGGTGCCCAGTTACCCAAAAGTACCTACTTACCTACTATTGTAATAAACTTATTTTTATTTTAAAGATACAATTTGGAATACATCAGCCTGTACAGCCAATCGGCCCCTTTCATTGGAGCATATTTTCATAAATGCAAACATTCAGAAAGAATTTCCTTCGAAAGCTCATAAATATTTCCCACTTTTACTACCTCAATCCGAACTTAATTGCGCCAAACCGTATCGTAACACCCCAGCATAAGGTTTAGAATAAAACTGTACAGAAAACTCATAAGCGCGCTTTAAATCGGATCTCAAGAGGGAGAATTAAAGATTAATCAGAAATTCCAATAAATATCCGAACGGTTCCCATTTCAAATTGGAGTGGAACGATTTGAAAGAAGAATTCGGACTTCCCGCCATTTTGTAGATGAGCTGTTTTTTCCTCGATGAGTTAGTGGCAAAGGCATTCGAGATTTAGAGCCACTCTATCCAGCCAGTAACGCACTAATCGAGTTATTTTTTTAAAGGTTTTAACGAAAGAGTTTGTTTGCGACAGTTTTTTGTGCTTAATTTCGGTAATGGAGGACTTGACTCTTTATTGGCAGTTTTTAAGTTGTTTTGAAGCGATAAATTAATTATTGGGATTTATTTCCGGAGTTATTGTTAATTATTAGCACTTCAATGAAAAATACAGTACTTAAGTACTTACTTATTCAAATTAATTATTTTTGTTCTTGATAAAAATAGTTGTTGAGATAGTTACCTACCTACTTTCCTACATACGTTCGTTCATGATATAACAATACACTTCCCATATTTTATAACAATACCTTTGCCAGGTTTTTTTATATGCTGCCGCATAATATTGCATAAGTATGTATTGTTACAAGGATATTCTAAAGAACAACCATTGAAAAAATCAGTAACGTATAAACATTGGTTACCAAAAGTGCAGCTACGAGTATCTCTCAGTGTATTAGTGAAAAACAAGTTAAAAGCCACTTACCCTGGACTTCCCCGAACACATTGCTATGGGGGAGCATGGGGGTAACTAATGGGGTAAGTGGGGGTAGATTAGCAAGTATTGTAACTGACTGAGACGGGGAAATGTGCTATGCGTGGTAAAAGCCGATCGGATAGAGCTAATTGTTGATAGAGGCGGCATGTGCCGTTTTTTTTTGTATAACAAAAAATCTTGAGTGATTTATCCCCATATTAGTAAAAATTGCTAAATTATTAAATGTTATTAAACATAAATCCTTCTATTGCATAGACGTTTTCTAAAACCTTATCTTACCATTGAAAAATTGCCATTACACTACTCCTTTTATTCTACTATGCGATTAGACAGATTTTAAAAAATCAAAGGCGAACTTTAGTCTTCAATGGCATTCGGTAGGTAGAGACTGAATGAAGAGCTGTGCAAAGTAGCGATTCTATTAATTCTTCAAAAACACATTCCTCGCACGCAAATCTCAAATGGTAACCATAATAGGTTATAATATAGCGAAAAGAAATAAAGAATGCCACATCTAAACGTTTCTCAGTCTACCATTCTAGGACAGTGTCGTCGCTCTTCTAGCATAGTTTTCGCGACAAATTGGGATTTATGCGTAACCGCGGCGTTCGAAACGCGCGTCCGAACGGCGCCGGGCGACAGGCTTCGAGAGGAAATGCCATTTATATTTAATTATATTATACATACTAGGTATCTATTTTATCTACGATGTAATGTACTAATTGATTATTATATCACAGATAATTTGTAGTGTAAGTACCACCTATTATTGAATTACGAGTAGGTAGGTACGTCCTCTATTTCCATTCCAATGGATTTGTTATCGATCACATGTCATTGTGTTTGTGCCCAAAAAGCTGGGGTAGACTCTAATGGGTGAAAAGTGGATGTGTAATTTGCTCCAGCTTCTTTTGAGCGAGATTGTAATATGTATTTACTAATCGTGTCAGAGCTACATGTATCAGATAGTGTTTTCGTAGAGATATTAGATTTTGCTATTACTTACCTACAATCATATTAGTATGTAGAAAATATATGTATACAGATACACTATAACTTTTAGGACATACTACAACAAAAAAATAAAAAAAAAAGCAAAAAAGTTGTTCTCTCCGGCGGGGAATCGAACCCCGGTCTCCCGCGTGACAGGCGGGGATACTTACCACTATACTACCGAAGACTTGTATGAGAGTGCGAAATAGTGTAACACTTTTTACGAATTGTTCAGTTGTTTAACATTAGAATTTGTGCGATATTTTTTATCATTCCATCCACAAGTTTCATGATAATCTATACATATAATAAAAATGTAACGGATCGCTGTCTGTACATGGATGATATATGAGAAAAAATATTATAGGAGACCTTTATCAACGAAATAGAACCCAAAACGATGATTTTTGGAATTTTTGTCTGTTTGTCGGTTTGTCTGTGCGTTTGTGCACGCTGATCTCAGAAACGGCTGAACCTATTTCGATGCAGTTTTCAGGAATATATTGTGTCAGGTACCACTTAACATTTTATCCCGGGAAAATGTTTTTATCCCGGATAATTTCGACATTTTCTTTTTTCTGTAGTCCACGCGGACGGAGTCGCAGGCGTCCGCTAGTGAGTAAATAAGTAAATGTTTCATGGCCATAGATTTACGAGTTACATAATTAAATAATAATAATGTCACGGAGAAGAAATAAAAGACGAGTAGCGGCTAAGTATATTTTCATACAAAAATAGTGTGCCGAGGAGCGGGGGTGAAGTATGGGACGAGGGGAGCACTGAACACTGTAGCCCTGCTCATTTACATAGAAACCGCCTTGTAGTGACTAGTCAAACTACTTATTCATCTATCTATATCTATACATATAATGAAATTGTAACAGATCGATGTTTGTGCACACTAATCTCAGAAACGGCTGAACCGATTTCGATGCAGTTTTCAGGAATATGTTGTTACAGGTCCCACTTAACATATAGGCTTAACATATACTTTTTATTCCGGATAGTATCAACATTTATTTTTTCTGCAGTCCACGTGGACGGAGTCGCGGGCGTCCACTATTATCAATATGGTTCAAGATTGTTTTACTAATGCAAATACTCATCGCTAGATGGCAATACGAGTATTATACTACGTTTTAGTAAAAAGTACCCTGATAAAAGCGCTAGTGTCTTTGTAATTTTAATACGGTTACATTTCGGAGCACAAGCGTGTGGTTACAGCATAGTTTAATCTATGGGTTACAGCTACTGCGTTACACTGGCGCTGAAGCTCCGCCCCCATCATGACGTCATGGCCTCACGATTGCCACACGACTCCGTGCATAGTCCCACCTCCTCTTTTATACCTTCTTCATATAATAAGTAGTAACCGCGGGCCTCCACATCTTGCTAGGGCCCGATGATAAAGTTTTATATTATATTAGTACCTATCTATTGAATAAAGAGGAAAGATTTTCTACACTGTAAATAACAGTGATACAGTGATTAAATTTATTCATAAGCAATTTATGAACCCTGTATTTCCTAAACTATTGGACGAAGTCGCAGGCAAAAACAGAACTAATGTATCTACGAGTAGCTGTAATAATGTAAAAAGTCGCAAATCACGTCCAACTGGTACAGTAAACTTGTTTAGTAAACGTATTGCGGTCAGCTAGAGGCGGCCATTTAATGTGTATTCGATACGGTATCTCGTGGTCAAAAAATTGATGTTAAAGCCCACTGTTAAATCCCAACTTTATTATAATACTAGTGGACGCCCGCAATAGTGAAAACAGGAGATCGAGCTTTGTGGCGACCTAGCCAAGGCTGCAGGTATCGGTTGGATGCAGGCTACTTCCGATCGGTCGTAGTAGAGGTTGTTGGGGAAGACCTATGTTCAGCAGTGTGTCAAACCCTACAAAAAAATCTAACAAAAAATTAAACAGTTTTTAAGTGATGCCCATGACTTAGGTAGGTATATTCCCAAAAACTGCATCCGAATTGAACCAATTTCCGTTTCTTTTATAAGCTGAAGTTTCCTTCAACATTCTCTAAAGGTACTACTTATCTATCTACGTAGTAACTACGTCCAGTAGTGGACTACTGTCTCAAGTGTATATGTATGTATGTATGTAGATACTTTTACCACGAGATGCCGGTTGCTCTATAAAGACAGATTAACAGATACGAAATATTAGGTAATTAGCAGAACTAAACCCATTGTCGCGCTGATGGTAGTGACAAAGTGACGGTGATGGTGGGTGGTCAGCGAGCTGAGATCGTTTTGATAACTTTCGCAGTTAGCGTTTAAATTAACTGCTAATTGCTAATGATGTCTGTAGGACTGTTGGAACTTGGGCTATATTTAGGGTACTTGTAAATGATTTTAACTTTGTTTTAAGATAAGACTAGATGAGTCACTTGCCGCGTGGTGTCGGCAGAGTAGAGTTTGTACCACCCCTGCCTGCCCGTGGGTATCGTACGAGGCGATTAAGGGTTTCCGGGAGGTGGGCAGCTGCGCCTGCCGTACTGACAACATAGTCCGAAAATTAGACTGCGGTCACCAACCCGCCTACCCATCGTGGTGACTATGGGCAAAACCCTCCTGTGGCCTACGTCCAGCAGTGGACTGCAATAGGCTGAAGAAGAAGAAGATGAGTTACTAGGGGGCTATTAGGTGGAAACAGTTTTTCAAGAACATTACACGGTAGCTACAACTTCAGGTTGACGAACTATAACATTTAGCTTATAGCATAGGGCATAGGAGAAGCTGTTTAAGATCAGTGTCAAATTGTTATAGCCCCTGAGCATAGAGGAATAGGTAAGTGTAGAAATAGAGTGCTAATGTCATACTAACAGTTTCGATGCACCATTAGACTTTTCGGTGCCTAACAATTCCAGTCCTTGACACTTAGATTGTATACGTTAGAATATATTAGTAATGTAGTACATTACTATACATTTCAATAATAGAATCTAAGTGTCAAGGACTGGAATTGTGAGGCACCGAAAAGTCTAATGGTGCATCGAAACTGTTAGTATGACATTAGCACTCTATGTCTACATCTTATTCCTCTATGCCCTGAGAGAACGCCCTTCGAGTTCCTTAGTCGACTCCTACGATATACACGGAAGGAGATGCAGCTGATGTATTCTAGTAAAGCCCCGCATCAGCATACAATTACGAGTGCAACTTTTTTTTTTATACTTACGACAATTTAATATATTTACCACCTAACCACTAGTAACCACTTCACAATACATTGCTTGCATCGCTCTAATGTACACTTGGCAATAAGAACTCGGGCAGCAATAAGCGCCCAGGTGGCAAAACTGTAATTAGAGCGGGTGCCACTAGTGATTTATCGATATCGATGAAATAAACTATCGATGTCGGTGTACAATAAAGTAAAAGACAATAATAACGTTGAAACTTCAATATATAGGTAGGTACATAATAATATAATAAAAATGTAATGGATCGCTGTCTGTATATTGAAAATATATGAGAATAAATATTATAGGAGACCTTTATCAATGCAATAGTACCAAAAATAATGATTTTTGTTTGAAATTTTTTGTCTGTTTGTCTGTGCGTTTGTGCACGCTAATCTCAGAAACGGCTGAATTGATTTCGATACAGTTTTCAGGAATATATTGTGACAGATCCCACTTAACATACCTATAGGCTACTTTTTATCCCGGGAAGATGTTTTTATCCCGGGTAATTTCGACATTTTGTTTTTTCCTGTAGTCCATGCGGACGGAGTCGCGGGCGTCCACTAGTAGTTAATAAATATTATCATTATCTTTTAGTTTACTGTACAGACATACAGTACCTACTGTTGTGAATTCACAGTTACATAGAGAATACAAAAAAGTATTCTTTGTTTTAGGGTTTTACCTACATCTGAATGTTTAGTAAAATAATAATATGATAATTAATTATTATGTATATTCATGGTTTGTTAAAATACCGGTTTTTTGTGTATAATGTTCCTGAAGTGTTGCAGTTGTCAAAAAAATTTACTTATCATCTAATAGGATATTTTGAGATTGATCATCCTATTCCTTTTCGACATAATAATCTGTTCTCTTTCACTAAGATAGCTCATCCATCAGGTAAGCAGGTTGCTTTTTGGTTTCTCAAACGAAACTATTCAGTTTATCTGTCTCTGGTGTAATTTTATCCTCTACATCGATATCGATACCATCAACTCCCCGTCCCTATATCGAAGCGCAGAGTGCAACAACCAAACATATAGACACACCCTCTACTGGTTCATTACCTCACCTGAAGCGGGCCGTAAATAACAACCCCCAACCCCCCACGAATCGAAATAATGAAATACATCCAGTTTACTATTAAAAAACTTGGTCCGTGATTATTATTTATAACTTTATTGGATCGGATTATTGGATTGTGAGATTTGGATGGGAAAATTGTATTTGTTAACATATTAGTGGATATTTTTAAACGGTTATGAATTGTAGCGTTTTTATTTTTCAGATATAGATTTTCAGTAATTATATATTGAATATTAATTAAAAATAAATTCAATAAGTAGGTTATATGTTATATGTGCGATACTGAACTAATGTAACAGAATTAACATTTAGATACCTAGATCGATGAGTGAGATAGGCCCCCTGATTACGTAAAAGCAATAGCAAAGCCGAAGCAAAGCGATAGCGAAAACTATACAATATTCGCCTTGAAATGTCAAAGTTCCTTCGAAATTCATTTTACGTAATACGAATTTGACAAGCAAACAGCGATTTTTGTACAATTTTCGCTATCGCTTTGCTAGTTAGGTAATAAGGGGGAGGGTTTAGGTAATACGAGTACTTTGACAAAGGTATCTAGTGTCAATCTAAGTTCGATTTATTATTTATATCGTGTTATTCATTAGACATAGGTACGTGAATTACTGGAAAAATTGCAATCTCACCACAAGGCTGGCATGGGGGGTTATTTTGATCATAGTCACCACATTGGGCAGGCGGGTTGGTGACCGCAGTGTGATTTTCGGACTATGTTGTCAGCACGGGAGGTGCGTTGCCTCCTCCCGGAAACCCTTAATCGTATCATTATTTTTGTTGAATCCATTAACAATACGAGCGTGAGTGTTGATTGTCACCCAATCTAATTAGACGAAATGAAAAAGCATTTAAATTTGATTATTTCCAAATCTACGCTCTCAAAATTTATTATTCGAACATGTTTGCAAAACTAAACTAAATCGAGTGAAATAATCATGTTATATAATGGCATTTTACTAATAGTTAAGTTAAAATTAACTGACAAACTATAACTTTAACACTAGTTAAACTAACTGAATCTTATTTCGAAGGATTAAGGGATAGTTTTCTAATGTAAACGCAAATATTATCGTTATGTTGTAACATTAGGTAAAAGTAAAGTAATGTAGGATAACATTGCTTAACTTTTACAAACGCGGGGCCCTGAGACCCCTAAATAATCGAATTGGGGCCCGTATCGAGGGGCGCAGATTTCATTATAGTTTGTTTAGTGATATTAGTACGGTACAATTGATTTAGTGATCTTTTTTGGAGATTAAATATTAACTGCTAAAGTTTGGGTTTAAACTCGAAGGGGATTAAAATAAACGTTCAGTTATCGCGGTTTGTGTTATTATCGTTTAAATTAAGGTATCTTTAGAATTAGGTACCTACGTGTTGTATTTTTTTTACAATAGTGATAAAATTTTATTTGCCGATTTAACTAAAAGAAAGGTTCTCAATTACACTGTATTTTTTTAAATACTTAGCTTAAGTATAAGTATTTAATATTTTTCGAATTTCCAAAGAGGAGTAGAAGTAGACATACTCGTAGTTGCTCTGAAAAATTCTGAGAAATTCTAAATAAGATATTAAAGATTTTTCCGTGAAAACAGTAGAGACTCTATCCTAAACGGCTGATATTATTAAAAATAATTAATTGTTTGTTTGTTAGTCAACCCAATCTTATTAAAATTTGGCATACTATAATAAAGATCACGGAGAAGGACAAAAATTACATTCTATGGTCCATGCGGACGAAGTCGCGGACAACAGCCTGTCTCCCATAATTAAGCTCTATTGCAGCGTAGCTAGTTAAACTGTCCAGGTTATGCTAAACAAACAGTACAAAAACATAATAAATTTTACTGCATAGACACCAGCGACATCCTGGCTCTTATTCAGCGTATACTTACTTCTGAAAGTTTCATCCTAACAGCTGCACACCCGTCCGCGGTCAAGACAAGAATGATCTGAATCCAGCAAAAACACGTGGCTTCCGCCATCAATGGGCGGAGCCAACAGTAATGTCCACCAATGAGAAAGCAGCACAATTATCCCTCTCAGTCTTTCGTTGGTCTCTCCCTCTAATTCGTAGATTACCGTACTCGATTCTTCATATCTGCGACTTGATTTTTTTATTGCCATTTTAAAGTTGCCCCTTCGCAGTCCGCAATTTGTTTTAAAATGTTGCCAGATTGGAACGCGCTATCTCCCATCGAATAAGAATAAAGGTTTAGTGATATATTAGTTAGTATTTTTGCACTTAGTTGCTAAATCGAACTTTGTTCTGTATAAAACTGTAAGTACCTATTACATTTTCTGATTAGATTTATAGTTTATACTAAATACGTAATATTATTGGCTTAACTTTAATGCATTTTTGTACCAGCTTAATATTTAATTTCACAAAGGGGTTAGGGATTATTTTTTAAAAATCAGGTATAGACAAAGAAACATTATTTGTCAATCGAATAGATAGTTTCGTCATCGACGCACATTTTCCCTAACAGAAAGCCTTCGTTTTCGCACGTTCGTTAAGTCTCGTTATGAATTCCAATCGCTAAATACTTATTGGGATTGTTGCGACAACGATCGCCAAACGATGTTACATTATCTAAGAATCATAATTTTGTCTGGGTAGTACCTAATATGCAAGTTCCGTCGCCTTATAGCAAAATGTAGTTTGTCACTTAACTACATTTTGCTATAAGGCGACGGAATTTCTAATTCGTCAAATTAGAAATTATGAGGACTCCATCAAATTTCTTTTATTCTTTTCACACTTTATAGTATGATACTTCTGAGTTCAACAAGCTAGCGCGGCAAGCTAATCTAGACCTGTTTAATACAAAAATAAACACGTTTAAGACGATATTATCCAAAGAGTGGTTCGATGAGCATGTGGTTCTCTAAGCTTTTCTTTTTTACTATGCCAAGCTAACAGACTATATTGATTTGATTTTCTGTTCACAATTTGCTGGGGTATCATAACATGGCAAGGTATCTGTTATATATTTATACTAGTCTCTAAATGTGGAAACTTTTAAGTGGTAAATAGTTGCTTATGTTGTAATAATCTTAGTTGTTGTCAACCGTTTGTTTCCCGAATAAAATAAAATAAAATAGCAAAAATTTACTACTTATAGTTTAGGCACGATAACAATTTTTAAAATTGATGACTGCCTATTTAAACTGTCTACAAATGTACATCAATCAATACGTAAACTCTTTGTTAAGTCTATAAGTACCAATACATATAGACACGGCTATGTTTCCTGAATGGGGTAGTCAGAACTTTAGGAAATCCTATAGGCACGCTTAGCTTAGCTCATGTAAAAGATCAATTACATTCTTCCAGCACCAGTATGATGAATTTGGTGAGAGCGAGATGTCTCACTTTTAAACGTCAAATCTACAGAACTATTAATAACCAGATAAACTAAGTGTTTGTATTTTGACTGATTGAATTAGTCTGATAGAAGTGGTTCGCAATCCCTTTTTACACACCAAGTAGAAACACTTGCCTTGTCTAGTTATTACTTAGCTCTGTGGATTTGACGTTTAAAAGTGAGCAATCTCGCTCTCACCAAATTAACAGTACAGTTCATCGTCTGAGAGGGTGCCTAAGTCGACTCTTACGGCATGCACCAAATAAGATGCAGCTGATGTATTCTAGCGAAGCCCGCATCAGCACAGGCTAAAATTAATAACTATTACTTTAATAAAACATTTTGTAGATCACACAGATAATTAAGTTCACGCAAAAATAGTCACGAATCGTTTAAATTCGCGACAGTTGTAATCGGTTCTTCCCCTAATTTTAGTATAAGTCGTATTAGTAACAACACATAAAGATTGCAGTGTAATTTATAATAGGTTTATATAATAAATCGGCGAGGCAAAGGTGTCTAATTGACGCGGGATGAATAGCCGTGGGGAGTATTGTGCTGGGAATGTGGTGTGGTGCGAGTAGTAGCGATTTTAATGTTAGAATATTTTAAATATAAGAAAGGCATTTAGAACAACAACAGGCAGGTTTTAAAACATTTTTCTTCATAATTTATAAACTAAATAAAGAAAAAATGTTTCCACATTATATTTGTTAAAGCATGTCCCAACACTGCCGGATACCTACTCTTAAAATATGTACCTATACTTTTGCTTCTTGTGCTTTATTATTTATATGAAATCGGCTTTACGGATAGCGACTTCCCGTAAAAAATGCTATCATCTCACGTTTTATTAATTATATCAAAACACTAGTAATAGTAATTTGTATGGGCACTCCAATTTAAATTTTTCCCTTATTTAAACTTCAACTTTATTTTATGTCAATCAATATTATCGTAGATATTGGAGACCCACATCAATTTGTAAATCGCTATCAATGAGACCCCACACCCTTATTTAGGGTTGTTAGGATCACATCCGGTGAGGGAACAAAGAAGTTGTCGACTTTTGTGCCGTTTAGTTAACGAATTGTTCCGTTTTGTTTGACCATATTTTATTTATAATTCAGTGGAGATTTTACACGTGAGTTTTAAGATAGATAGACATGATAGCATTTTTCAAATAAAAAGTTTTATCATTTAGTTTTTGGAAGTAAACTTTAAAGAAAATTACTGTCCACTTTTTAGCTAATGTAGGTAGTAGGTACATAATATCATCAATGATAATTCACATCTGCCCTGATATGGTAAAAGTGGCTATGGGATTTGCTTATTATGTGCCTGAAATTTTAGCTATCCCATTTCGGGGAGAAAAAAAAGGAAGAAATATTACAGAATACCTACGTTTTAATGTAAGGTGTAGTATAAGCTGCCTTTTGCTGAATAAAGTAAAAAATAAGAGCAGAACTTTACGTCCGAGTAAACTTTAGAGTTCTCGTTCTCTACATCATACAAAGATTACACCTCGAAGTTTCAGATCACAGCGAGTTAGGCTACATAGATAAAATTTTGCAGTCCTGTTAGGGCATATTTATCAGGCTCTGTCTCAGTTATAAACTTATTTTATGTCTTATTGAATTGTATCAGGCGTCACTATTCGGAAGTTCAAATCTCTATTGAGGGATCGCCCAACACCGGGCCCTATACCCTCCGCTGACCCTCGGATCTGCCTACTCATGATCACGAACACAAGACACTACAGTCGCAACGAGAAGCCAGATCCAAGCACCTAGCATGCAACCATAAATACATAGCTGCTAATCCGAAAACCAATTAAAATTTTAATCGACATATGTTTCGCCAACACCCGTGGCATCATCAGGATTAGTTTTCCATGTTAGTTCTATCTATTATTTTATGTCATCTTACTTCACATGGCTATTTTATTAAACTTATTATACAAACCGCTGACACTGGCACCCCACACCATTCGCATAAGGTTGGGGTCGCATCCGGAGCGGCAGTTGTCGGCCGACTAGCGATTATACATTGCTCCACTTATAAAGTCTTTAGACAATGGCGCTAGTGTCTTTATATTTCTAACACTCCATCATGCATTTTCTTCGGTCGTCTAAATATCCGTGGGACATTATAATTGAGAGAGTATAGTCCAATCTGGCCCTAATTAGATGATCTTATCATTCTTATACATTGCTGGTTTATTGTGATTTTATGTAAGGTTTCCGGTTTAGTTAATGTATAATGATTGAGGATGACCTTGGTGTAATAAAGGGCTATTAAAGTGTTTAAGGGTAGTTTAAGGAACCTAATTTTGTGGTTTGGACAGCGTATAGAAATGTAGCCATATGTCTTCTTAAATAAGTATAAGTCTGTAGAGGTAATTAGGTACTTATATGTGTTTGCTTGTAGTTAAAGTTTTAAAAAGGTATTCGTTTGATTCTTCAATTTCATTTAAGACATAATAATTTAAGTAGGTATCACACATTTTTATATTTTTTAAGAAAAACACCGAGAATAATATAAAATTGCCATTTCAACTAAGAAATTTAAAATACCAATGTCATTAATTTAAAAAAAAATCGATAAAAGCGGACAAATCGGTTAACGATTTAAAAGGTCATAAAATAAACCATCTGCTCGTAATACCATGGGTGGTTTGTTTCCTTCACCCGTAAGTGCTAAAGTCAATTAATAAAATATTTGTCACATAAATTATCCAACGACAAACGACTGCACCTTCCGGTCGGTACAATTGAACGTATCGGAAAATATACACTCTATTCAACTCGGTTATTATACGCGACACAATAGTTTTTAGACGACGTAGGGGTGTGCCGGGGGGGGGGGGACCGCAAAAACTGCACCCGACTTAATTATAAAGAGACAAGAAGCGCCATTAAAAAGCGATTCGTTAAATCTACGCTTTCGTGTTAACACCACATGTTCGCCCTCTCTGTCGCTCTTGCGGCGGAGGGAGAGAGACGCACGTATATCCGAAGTGACGGATACGCCGAGGGGCGTCGACGGTATAAGGTTTAGATTGACTGGGCGGTCTCTATTCAGTTTTTTGTTTGCGAGCTTCGAGTCCGAGCTTTTCATTTGGTGTCGAGCCGCGCGCGTGCGTGCACGTGTGTCGCGATGTGCTAGACTGACATTTTGATCGGAATTTGTGTATTTGTGGACTGTAACAATGTCGGAGCTGCGTGGCTCGCCTCCGTTGTCTCGGGGCGGTTTGGAGAACGGCTTTGGCGCTCCGTTGGCGGCGTTGAGCTCGTTGGCCGAAGCCCCGCCGCCGGCGCCGAATCCTCACGGAATCGACCATATTCTATCCAGGCCAGCTGTTGGAGCCAACGTTGGCGCTGGTCTTCTGACTCCAAGGCTCTCGTTGGCGGCTGCGGCGGCGGGGATGGCACACTACCTCCAACATAAGCCACTGTATTGGCCAGGCTTCCAAGGGCTGGTGTCCAACCCTATGGCGTGGCGGGATCGCTTGCAATCTAGTAAGTAACTATAATAATACCTATGTTACCTATTGTAGATTGATTACAATCGATAGATATTGGTTACATTTCACAATCTCTGTGTGACCTCAAAATGGCTAACATTTATTGACTATTCTAGTTTTTATAGCTCTATGTAATAATGGTTCTATGTAGCCTACTTAATAAAGCTCCTAAGATGGAATAACTCTTTTTCTAAATTTTAAATAATAAAAAAACAAGTAGTACTTCGTAGCAATACGAGTATAAAAGAAGATAGCTCTACCGGAGCGGTAAGCGGATATACCTTAACGATATCCCGCCGGGCACCTTTTGTATAACATTTCCGTAGCTATTGCAAAAGCTCCAGGTATCTCATAACAGTATACTTCGTTACATTTAGGTACTAATTTGGACCATAATATAAGCTAAAAGAAGTAATATTTAACTATGTCGCTTAGAGCTTTTAGCTCTACTTGCACTAATTTTAATTGAATGACTAACATTTCATGTAAGTGTTCTTTAGATTTCAAGGCATTATAACATGGTTATCTTTTAAATATTAGATAAATTGCAAATTCTTATTCTGTTTAAAATATTTAACAATATTAAGTAAACGATTTAATAGATTTTTTTGTGACAAATAAAAGACTTCAACGCACTATTTTAAATAGATATTTTTACAAATTTAGATTATGCTTTTTGTGCATTTTCTCCTATTAGCGGACGTTGTGTGTTACCTAATCGGATATTATTAATAAGCTAAGAAACTTTATAATTTCATCGAAATCGTATCTTTAGGTATATGTACTCGTAGGTATATCTTATCCAAATAATATGAGATTTTATGGCAAACTACCGTTATAGAGCGTTATTTAACAGACTTAAAACGTACAGTTCCCTTCACCGTAGGGTTAAATTTGACCTTAGAAATATTAACTATTTCAAATGTCATCATTCACTTCCTTGTTAAATATTATAAGATCATGATAAATTACTCGTGTAATATAATTATCTACTTAGTAGTAATGGACTAGTGAAAACCTATTAGATAGGTACGTATTGATCTATTCCGGTCCGATCCCTTATTCTAATCCCTTTTTACTTTAAATCAACAACAAATTCCGGTTCGATACCAAAACAATTTTCAGATTCCGGTCTGATCCCGTGGAGTTCTTTTTTAATGTGTATATTCAGAAAATAAAATAGGAAATAAAAGAATGAAAATTCTAAAAGTTGTTTTATTGAAGAACGATAAAGTTAAGAAAAATTAAAATAAGATGTTGTAGAATAGTCTCAATCTCTTAGTAAAAGTTAACAATAATTCGAAAAACAATAGGTATTGTACGTGTCTACTGTTTTACTTGCTAACAGTACTAAAAAATCATTGAAGACAGGATCAGAACGGGATACAAAATAAATTAAATATTCATCTGATCCAGCGTCGGGATCGGATAGGAATAAAATTATATAATTAAATAAAACGGATCCTTTGCGTGATCATTTGCTGGGATCGGAACGGAACAGATCTACGTACTTCCTTCCGTGTAAATATTAGGAATCTCGTTAATTTTCGTTTCAATTTCGAAAAATCCTTTCTTATCGGATTCTTACGTCATACAAAGAACACAATAAAGTTTCTGGTAGGTACGAGTATCTAATATCAGCTGTCTGTGCCTTGATTCAGTCATTCATTCATAGGACCATATTAAGCACAATTTTACGCGAAATAATGAGGTTTCGTATTATTTTTTTTCATTTAACTCTACATATATACATTAGCCTACATTACTATATTTTTTTCCATATAAGTCTACTGCTAGACGTAGGCCTCTCCCAGGGCACGCCACGTGGCTACTACCATAGGGGGGGTTTTGCCTATAGTCACCACGCTGGGCAGGAAGGATGGCGAACGCAGAGTGACTTTCCGTGTTGTAAGCCCGGGAGACGCTGCTGCCCACCTCCCGAAAACCATTAATCGTCTCTTACGATACCCACGGACAGATATGGGATGATGCTTTTCTTCTCTGCCGATACCAAACGGATATCTACAGGATAATTTTTGGTCGTCAACGTTCCCGAAAACTACGGAATCTCCTCATCGTCATAATCATTTTTCTCCATGGAAGCGTACCTGGGAAGTGTCTGGTTTCCAAAATATTAGGGTCTAAAGTTAAGTAAATAGACTGCGTTTTTCTGAATAAATGCACATTGACGCGCGTAGCAAGATTTTTTCACGAGAAATAATTAATATCTGTCAATGAAAAAACTAGCATAAACACTGGACACTATAAATTTCGCCCGATCAAGTAATTAAACATATATATTTTTTTAAATTACATCGTTTCCCAGCATATTTTTTGCATAAACATACTTTTTTTTATCTATAGAGTAGGTACCCTTCGTTACATCATGGTGACAACGAAAAAACACCCTGTGTAGAAAAACTAAAGTTTGTTAGGATAAACATAACACATAAACACAACGATGGTACACCACCATCGTCCGTCGGCTTTCCTCGCCGCCGTCGGGTCGTTAGCGGTCGTTACCTATAGGTACATACAGCCTTATTGCTTGTTACGGTGTGTTCTGATCGGAGGGAGTTTGAGATTTGGGGATTTGTAAGATATTGAGGCTTTAGTGCTGCCATATTGTTTGTAGTAGGTAATTGTTTCTGTCTACCTATACTATACAAATAAATAAAATTCGTGTCTCTGTAATATTAAAATTTCCGTTTTATACTAAATGCATTTTTTTAAATATTTTGTCTGTTTGTCGGTCTCTCAGTCTGTTTGTTCCGGGTAATCTCTAAAACGGCTGAACCGATTTTGATGGCATTTTCATTGACACAAGTAGCAATAAAAGTAGGTATATGTGTGTTAAGGTTAGCTGGTAGAGAATGCAAGGCGTTAAGCTCGCTCTTGTATTATTATTTTTTTCTAAAATAAAGCTTAATTTTAACTGTTTCATGGGGATAGTATTAATTTCTCTATTATTGTAATGGTGTCTTCAAAGGTCTGTATCACGACAACATCTATTACATTAATAAATGTTTTATTTTAATAAAAAAAATTTACTACCGTTTTGTGGCCACCTTTAACGAAGGGTACGTATTCTATACATGAAATAAAGTAAGTTTATGCCAAAAAAAATGCTGGGAAAAAAAAAATTATTTGAAAAAAAAATTTTCATTCCTTGATCGTGCGAAATTTATAGTGTCTAGTGTTTATGTTAGTTTTTTTATAGACAGATATCAATTATTTTTCGTGAAAAAATCCTGCTACGCGCGTCTATGTGCATTTTGCAGAAAAACGCAGTCTATTTACTCAAATTTGGACCCTAATATTTTGGAAACCAGACACTTTCATGGAGAAAAATGATTGATGATGAGGAGATTCCGTAGTTCGGGAACGTTGACGACCAAAAATCATCCTGTATTTATATATATCAATTAGATAAGTTTTTATCGTAGTTGTTTAATTATTGTCAGTTCGCATGATTTTATTATCATTAGGTACTGTGAAATAATACGTTACAGTAAGACAAAGAAAAAGGGGCATATGTAATTAATTTATCGATATTCATATGTAGGTAAAGGGATTTTTTAAGTAAGCACTTACCCTTTTAGTTAAAGTTAAATTGGAGAAAAAAAAACTATTAAAATGCACTACTTACAAATAAGAACATGACAATAGTCTTCTATTTGACCGCTTGCTATTAGCCCGAAACTGGCTTCTTTTTATTACATGACACGATGAAAGTTTCAAGTTAAATTTTCTGTTTATAATTTGTTGAAGTTTTTGTTAATGGCGATTAAGATAGTTCATTTATTTCAGGCTTTGTTAATGTTGTCAAATTGTTTATAGAACAATATTTACTCCCGCTAAAATGGTAAACAATATGGATCCGTTTTAATATTATTTAATTATTGATAGTATGTTTTGATTATTTATAAATTAATAATGTGATTATGTACTAGAGTAAGTGGCTACTTCAGCCGCTCTAACAATAATAAAAATAAATAAATACGTCCGTATAGTATACGGCGAGTACCTATACCTCATCATGATCATCATCAGCCTATTGCAGTCTACTGCTGGACGTAGGCCTCCCCCGGGGCACGCCACAAGACTGCCGTGGGGGGTATTTGCCCATAGTCACCACGCTGGGCAGGCGGGTTGGTGACCGCAGTTTGTATTTTGGACTATTCACTATGGGTGTGTCCACCACCGGGCCCTACACCCTCCACTGACCCTCGGATCTGATAACTCATAATTGCGACAACAGGCACTTGCACTAACTACAATCGCCATGAGAAACCAGACCTAGCATGCACCTACATTGCACTATAGTGAACTAGTAACGCCTAATTATTTATTTTGGACTATGTTGTCAACACGGGAGGCGCTGCAGCCCACCTATACCTATACCTAGTTTTATCCAATCTTTCAGCTTTACGTGACATACACCGCGCCATAGATAATATATCACATCAAAAAAACTAATAATAAACCAAATTTTAATTAAACATGATGAATTACATCAGCATTAAGCTCTCCTAATAATATAATAACAGTGAAGTGTGTTTATCTTCACGGCTAGGCGGCCATTTTAATAAAACTCATTAATCCGGCCGATAAACAAGCTATCTGACAGATAATAATGTGTAATATTAAGTAATGAATAGTAATATGTGTGGCCGAGAGGTGATAAAGAATAATTAATTTATAGCCTATAGTATGATGGATCAATATACAGAATGATTTTTGTCGTTAACGTTCCCGAAAACTACGGAATCTCCTCATCATAACGATCATTTTTCTCCATGGAAGCATACCTGGGAAGTGTATGGTTTGCAAAATATTAGGGTCCAAAGTTGAGTGAATAAACTGCGTTTTTCTGCATAAATGCACATTGACGCGTTGAGTAAGTTTTTTCACGAGAAATAATTAATATCTGTCTATGAAAAAACTAGTAAAAAAATGGATGTATAGAGTACGTGCCCTTCGTTAAGGGTTGTATCCCGAAAACTACGGAATCTCCTCATCATCACGATCATTTTTCTCCATGGAAGCATACAAAATATTAGGGTCCAAAGTTGAGTGAATAAACTGCGTTTTTCTGCATAAATGCACATTGACGCGTGGAGTAAGATTTTTTCACGAGAAATAATTAATATCTGTCTATGAAAAAACTAGCATTCACTGGACACTATAAATTTCGCCCCATCAAGTAATTAAAAAAAAATTGAAAAAATTACATCGTTCCCCAGCATTTTTTTGGCATAAACTTACTTTATTCGATGTATAGAGTACGTGCCCTTCGTTAAAGGTGGCAACGAAAAAACACCTGTATATAGAAACGCAGGAATGTTGAGGCGATGAGCTATCAACTTGTCAGTGATTAACTTCTCGCGCCGCTTTGCTAAACGTATCTGGGGGATCTCGTTTATACTCCTGCAGTTGTGACTACCCCATTTTAGGAAACATAGCTATATTCACTATGGGTGCGCCCACCACCGGGCCCTACACGCTCCACTGACACTCGGATCTGATAACTCATAACTGCGAAAACAGGCACTTTCACTAACTACAATGGCCAGTGGAGGGTGTGAATGTTTGAACTTCCGAATTGTTAATTTTCAACAAGCTGTATATTATTTTGGTTGGTGATTCGGGGCTATTTTCTTTGAGTTGAACATTTAGGTGCTCCTTGAATTTAGTAACACCTTACTTCAACAGTTTTTAGCCTTATAGTTCTGTGGTAGTATCGGTGACCATGTAAAATACCTTGGTGGCTTTTAGTAAAGGTTATAAAAAAAATTTAAAATGTATGAATGTACACTGCGGGGTGGCTATGCAGATTCCATTGAAAAAATACCACAATGAACATAACAAAATATACTTCTCGATTATATATAATATAACTATATTATGATAAAGGGCTGGTGCCATATTTGTATGCCTGCCCGTGGGTGTCGTTCGAAATTAAGGATTCTGGGATGACAGCAGCGCCTAGTAGTAAAAGCACACTACCAACCCGCCTTGGTGACTTGGGACCCCAATACATTTAATACTTCTGAGTGCTTTCCGTACGCAGCCACAACAACCTCCTTAGCAACGCGCAACGGCTTCTCCATATTGAGGTGTTAGAAAAAATACAGTAAGTTCTTGGAATTGAAGAGACGGGAGGACACTATACCCTTGCAGGCTAACTAGGAAAAGGAGCACATCCCAAGGTTGGGATTTCTCGTTCCGTATAACATCTGTAGCTCTCGTAGCGTATGTATTGTGACCGATGATATTGTCTCAAGATAAGGTAGCGCCATGTCGAGAAGCTCACTGGACGGTGTCTATAAGACTTTCATGGGGACTAACGTGGGACAGGAAAGCGGTGGAACACATTACGGGAGCAGAAACCAGAGGGGCCAAATCACAACTTCCTCAGGTGCTCCTTGGTAGAGCATTTATTACTTCACTTGAAAGGAGCCGCATGGTAAGGCGAGTTCTCCGTTCCAATTTGCCCCAGCAGGACATATGCGTTCCAACTGAATTAAAAAATCATTTGCCGCCCTACGAGGACTATTTAGGGTATTTAATATAATTAGTATTAGCGCAAGTATCTATTGTCCAATCTAAGGTTCTCTTCTGTTTTTGTAAACTGCCATGCAAATTTAGTTATGATACCAAGAACCTTTTCAAAACTCTGTAAAGAGAGTTTGTTTTCCAAAACATAGCAACATTGACCTCTCCACTTCTAGTGGTAAAACAAAATATTGTGCACATTCATATGAATGTACTAATGACGATTAATTCACAAACTTGGTTAAATAAAATAATATTGCCAGCTGAATCGATGGCACCTACAGAATCTGTCAAACGTGAGCAAGTAAGCTATGTGTATAAGTGTTCATTTGATTCCTGCCCCATATTACAATTGTTCTTATGAATTAGGTAAACGTTATGTATTGCAGATCTACGACATAAGTCCGCAATTGATTTGATTCCATATTACAATTTTCTTATGGTTTGATCTACGACTTACTAATTTGATCTGAAGTAGCAACTGTTACTATTCAACTTCCTGATCCAAAAACAATCACCGTAACAGACAAAACCAATTTTACTGCATATGAAGCACACACAACTCGACGCACACAAGGAAAAAGGTTATAGCACATAACAACCACGCGGCACGATTTAAACTGCATTCGAAAACTGAAATTTTAATTCCGGCACCATATGCCAGGGCCAGCCGCAGGGAGGGTGGGCGGTAATTAAAAAAATATGCCCACTTCATTCGTAGGCGACCGCGGTCTAATGCGGCGCATATGTTCGCCAAACTTGGTGAGGTTCGCCCAATATTTGCAGCGTGCATTCGGGAAATTTTCGTTTTTGTGTCGGAAATTTTCGGAGTAAATTAGTTCAGGAGTTTACTGTTACTATATATGTAGTTGGGTTAGTTATTTTACATTGAATGCTGATAGATTGATAATTAATAAATGTGTATCCCATACCATATTAAAGTTCTCTTAAAAAGGGCCTCTACATCTTGGCTACGACCTGATGCACGCCTCTCAAATTTCGAAAGAAATTAAAAATAATTATAATGTTTCATAATAACCTATTCTATTACTATGTTCCCTGGATATTTAATGGAAATACTTTCCATGTTTAATTATCATCACTTCGTCGATATGCAGGAAAACGTTTCAGAATAAACGCCCACTTGTAATAAATGCTCTAGATATAAGCATATCACATGACAGCTCTTTCTTTTAATGTTAAAAAGAGCTAGATGGCTTGTATGCTGATACTCGATTTACCTAACTGGTCCTCAATTATAGGTACTTTCTTTAAACCTTCATACAGTGTAAATAATGACATTATTTTTAAAATGGTTGTTATTTATATTAAATTGTTGTCATATTATTTCAGTTTATTATTGACCAATGTCCAACAGACTCGCGCACAATCTGCAATATCAATTTCTAAACGCTTAACCCCCTGTCTCATCCCCTTTAATTAATAATTCTCTAACAAAGTGCACGTTATGTTCACGAATGGGATCAAATGGGTTTAGTATTTTAATAATTATAATAAGCTAGTCTATTTCAATGTTTTGATTAAATGTGGTAAATTGTATTAAAAGATTAGCTTTTGTTTCTAGATGTTACGAACATGTTTTGGGGTAAGTGGACTTATATTTATTTTATTTAGATTAAGTGAATTAAAATTATCTTAAATACCTGCTACTTTGGTTTAAGTATTAAAATATTATATTCATGATAGTAGTAAATTTAATTTTAGGGCAATATTTTTTTTCCTGATATTTGCGCTATATCTTTCAAATGGTTAAAGAGAAGATATCTCTGTAGAAATAAACATCCATATACTGTATAAACTGTCTATAAACAAAATAAAGTATAAAACTGAAACGTATAAAACTGAAATGAAAAAAAAATATATATACCTACACAATTTTCTCAAAAACATTTCACAAAGAAATCCCCATTTATCAGACAAGACACAATTCTCTTAAATAAATAAATTTCGAATAGAGTACACAATTCTACCATTACCTAGCGTCAAGCAATTATGCTCTGGTCGCCGTAAAACAGTAAGACCCGTAGAATCGCGGGCCTAATGAAATTAAATTAAGAACAACATAATTTGGGCTCCTCCCCCCCGGGGCCCCAAACCGCGGGCCTGGTCCCTGAGTACCACCCTGTCTCCCCTGAAATTGGGTTTTCTGTTCTGGTTTTCATTGGGTTTTATTTTTAATAAACTTTGTTAAATTGGAATAAGCGCTGTGATCTTATTATATTCGGCCAATTAACCTTTTTGTATGTGTTTCATTTGAGAAATTTGCTGTTCAATTATGTTTTTATATTGTATTATTCATTTTGTAAGTGCTATAGATACGAGTATACGAGAAATAAATAATAGACACAGGGGAAGATGGGGGATAAAGAGTTTACCATTTGCAGATTATCCTCCTCAAGTTAAAAAAATGCTAAAAGTGCCTGTAGGATTTCCCGCAACCCTGAAGTGTATTTACAGTGTTTATGTATGAATGTCATCGTCATCGTCAGCCTATTACAGTCCACTGCTGGACGTAGGCCTCCCTCAGTGTACGCCACATGGCTCGATCTCCCGTTTTTGGCATCCAGTCACTACCAGCCGTCCTCTTTAAGCCATCGGTCCATCTGGCCGGAGGGCGACCAACGCTACGCTTGCCGAGGCGCGGTCTCCATTCGAGAACCCGCTTACTTCACCGTCCATCGGTTTTACGACAGATGTGGCCGGCCCACTGCCAATTCAGTCTGCTACATTTCGAGACTATGTCTGTCACTTTGAAGACCAAAGTGGGACCGGAAAATCTCATTTCGGACTTTGTCCATTCGCGAGATTCCGAGCATTGACCTCTCCATAGCTCTCTGAGTGACATGTAATCGGTGTATGAATGTATGTAAGTTAAAAAAATCACAGTTATTTTCCTAGGTTGTTGAAAAATTTCGTTTAAATAACATTATGATCCACCTAGTCTCGTGTTAAAAAGAAGTCAAAGCATTACTTGATCAAGAGAATTATTAAACTTGCCAAAAGCATAGAGGAATAAGATGTCATAGAGTGCTAATGTCATACTAGCTGTTTCGATGCACCATTAGACTTTTTGGTGCCTCACAATTCCAGTCCTTGACATTTAGATTCTATTAGTGTAATGTACTACATTACTAATGTATTGTAACGTATAGTAATGCAATCTAAGTGTCAAGGACTGGAATTGTGAGGCACCGAAAAGTCTAATGGTGCATTGAAACTGTTAGTATAACATCAGCACTCTACGAGTATGTCTACATCTTATTCCTCTATGCCAACAGCCAGACACACATAACTATATCGTTTAATATTAGAAAGTGACAAAAAGAGGATATTAAAGTGATATCATGTCCCTGACAGATGTGAGGGCAAAAACTAGGGGATGGAAACCAAGTTATTGTATTCTGGAGGGGATGATCAAGGGTGAATTTAAATAACTGCCTACTATATGATACATAACTTTGCTTGTGGTGGAGCATGTCGTAGGAGTCGACTAAGGAACACGGGCATTCCCTAAGGCGATGAGCTAGCGACTAGTTCGACTAGAGCAGCTAGACGGCCGATTAGTGTAGTAGGTAGTGACCCTGCCTGCGACGCCATAGGTCCTGGGTACGAATCCCGGTAGGTGCAAACATTGATATACATACATCCATACACACATACATATAATCACGCCTTTATCCCTTACGGGGTAGCCAGAACACCAAGGGCCGATAGAACCACATGGTGCCACTTCTGACCAATTCTGAGTGTATAGTTGAGATGTACAAGTTCAGTTAGTAGTGACAGGTGGTCAGCCCATCGCCTACAAAACATTGATATGATGAATATTAATGTTTGTTTCCGAGTCATGGATGTTTCTATACTTATCTATGTATTTATATACCGTTGCTTAGTACCCACGACACAAAAGACCGTATGGATCTTAGTGTGGGACTAAGTTAATGTGTTGTGAAGTGTGAAAAAAAAAAACTTGTCAGTGGTCATTGACATCTGTCCTCGCTATGCTAAAAGTGGCCGAGGGATATCTTTGATAAACCTGCAGTAAGACAGACAGTGACTAAGTATACATACGAGTACATAAAAGTTGTTGCAATTGTTCCAATTTAAGCTAAGGCAAGGCTTAAACTGTACAAATAATTGTTATTTCTCGGTCATTATAACCTGTTTCCAATATAAGCAGATTTAATAAATCTCCCCCTTTGTCCGTCTTATCACCGGACAGGTGTTACGCGTGTCGACGCCATACGGCCCGCGTGTACCGTATTGATAGCCGGCCTTAACACGGATTACCTGATATTTGATGTGTTATGAACGTTGCGATACTTGATGGGAAAAGATGGAGAGTTTTTTTGTGTAAATCATAATCTTTTATAGTCTAGTGTTTTTGTTGAAAAAGCCAAGTTTTGCAGACTTTTTTGTTATGTTGTAGTTATGTCTGTTGCGCGCTCATTAATCAGTATGTTATTGTAATGCTATTTGATTAATTTTCCTTGGTAAAATGAAAAATAAACATCTCTATTTATCTCAAATCTCAAAAATTAAGATTCAACACACTTTTATTTATTGCTACCTATCTTTTTAATTAAAAGTGTGTTGAATCTTAATTTTTTAGCTTTGACAAAATTGCATGCAATGTATTTAGCATCAAATTATGCTAGTTCTTACGTTTATCACATGGCAGGTATATGTATTTACAGGCGGTGATAGCCCAGTGGTTAAAACGTGCACCTTCCAAGCGGGAGGCGTAAGTTCGATCCCAGTCACGGGCCTGTACCAATGAATTTATTTCATGTACAGATTTTAATGTTGCAAAATTGTCACTTAGCTCGTGCCTCGGAAAGCACGTAAAACTTGCGCCTGATCTCTCTCCGGTCGTGTCGGCTTTCCGTCCCATCGGACTATGAGAGTAACGGAATAGAGAGTGCATCTGTGTTTGCGCACACACTTGTGCACTATAATATCTCCTGCGTACCTGGCCAATCTCCGTAGAGATTGGTCGCCTTGGCCGAAATACGGTCGGAGATCATCATCATCATATGTATTTATACGGGATGTTATAAATGCTATGAACATAGCCCACCATAGAAAACCTATTCATAGCTATAGACTCATTTGAGACTCAAAATCTTAGATTTTTAGAATAGAAAAGTATTTATTATTCAAATTAAAACTGATAATTTCAGACAGTGCGAACGAAGTCACTGCAACAACAGTAGTAGGTATGTGTATAAATAAACATTTTACACAACAGACCTACAACCTCCCCTCACAATTAATTTGCGTCGCTCAGTTATAAGAAAGTTTCGTACATATGAACATTTATTAATTTTGTAAGGCTTGTTGTATTAATTAGACGAGTAAGTTCGCGACCACTTTTATTACAAATGTGTATGAAGTTCGTCAACGAAGTACAGACGGCAATTTAGTTAGATATACTAATATTTTGTTAGCATACATACATATATACGTCCCTCCGTCTTCTCCTGGACTCGTATTCCTTGTCATTTGATACCAGGGGGGCAATTCATGAACATTTTTGAATCGATATCGAAACAATAACGAACCATTATCGAAACGCAGTGCGAAGCAATATATACTTACCGCTTGAGTAATAAGGTATATTATAGCGCGCATCGGTCACGAGTATGACAGAATATAAACAAATATCTGTCTCGTACTGAAATGTGTCTAATTACGCCACCGTAAAGTAATGATTGCTTTGTTCTAAGCGTCTACAACGGTTCCGTTTCGGCTTCGTTCCAACTGGGGACTTTTCGAGAATTGTCCCTCTGTGCCTATATTATTGACGAAACATATCACTGATCTAATTCATATGTACATATACACAGGGTTGTTAAAAAATGGAATTGCACAATCGGACTGCACATAGAGCCATACATAGTATAGTGAATTCATATGTTAAAGATCAGGGACGTAGTGCTTCGCTCATCGCCTCAGAGAATGAACCTACGAGTATGTTCTTTAGTCGACTCTTAACATGCCCGGAAGGAGATGCAGCTGATGTATTCTAGTGACGCCCAACATCAGCACACCAATATAATACTGTTGCCTAGTACCCCCAATATGAGTACAAGACGTTAGGGATCTTACTGTGGAAGGTAAACAAGCTGTAAAGTCTGTGAATACATACATATATAGACACGGCTGTGCTCCTAAAATGACAGAACTGCAAGATTATAAGGAAGAGGTCCCATAGCCATTAGCATCGAGGGGTCAGCTGCGAATGACCAGTGCCAGAGTTCCTTACTCTAAGAGTCAACTAAGGTCGACATGACTGGAAGGAGATGCAGCTGATGTATTCTAGTGAAGTCCCTCACCAAGACTGTTTGTGAATATTTTGTATACCTACTGCAGGCTGTACAGTTAAACTTGTAAAGACCTGTGTATGAACTTGGTTACATTTCAATTGTACTCGTGTACTTCAGGGGTAATGTTAACGTGTAGGGGGCCTTGTGAAGTTTGCTGAAAACTCATAAAGGCTTTATAGTATGGTGTATTCAGCTTCTGGGTTGTGGCGTGGGTAATTAAATAATTTATAGAGTTACTTTCTAAATAAAAGTGCATAAATATTAAACATACTTAAAGTAAAAAACTTTAATTTACGATTATTTTATGCAGAGGCGGCTCGTCCTAAAGTGCGCTGGTGCAGTGCACTCCTACCCCACCCATGAAGATTACATAGGCAGACTTTATTTCTTTATACATATTTCTATTTTTCTATGTACTTATAAAATTTTTTATTTCTATTCTAATTTGCCTATACAATATTTAACAGATACCTACCTATTCCTGCTACGCGTTTGTGTCAAGTAATAGTATGTAAGCTGTATCTTCTAACGAGTGGAGCGCCTACGATTACGCTCCTATGGAACGAAATTTGGTACGATTCCCAGTACTGTATTCAATGAGTGCGAAAAAGATACATCGACACATGCTGACGCGTGAAGCAGAAGATTTCGTATGAGAAATTAGCCTAATCTGGAGCGCCGCTCCCGCGCGGCGTAGCCATAGCAACCGTGGATTTGTGTGCGTGGGGATAACCTGCGTGTGCGATTTTGCCGATTCAAAGAATATACTTACTTTTTGCCGATGTTACCGTTTTATGTTTACAAACAAACGTGTCAGCTTTTTCAGTTAATTCGCAGTTTTTTTAAAAATTAATATTAAAAATTGTTTGTGTGCGATATATTGTGTTAAAAATGGAAAAATGTTAAAGATGGTAAAATTCGTCATCCGAGTAATTGACCTGGTGGCTTAGTGGTTATAGCGGCTGGCACGGTTTTCAGTGGTCCTGGATTCGATTCCCACTCGGGTGAAGAATTTTTTCCATTTTCTTTATTAATAATTTAAAAAATGGAACAATATAATGTATGTTTTATTGAAAAGTGTGGAAAAGATACAAAAGCGCATTGAACTGAACGCCAAAGGGCCAACACGTCCTGGAAATTCTCTTTCTCAAAAATGTAAGTAGTAGTTTGAAAACTAAATCTTCACAATATTAAAAAAAATGTGAACCCTCATCAAAAAATATCACGAGCTGCCTCTGATTTTATGCCAAAGTTACATATATGATATAAGTCAAGCCAAGTCGGATCAATCAAATTTCAATCCAATCTTATAAAAGAAGACAATATCAAATCAACCAACATATATAGAATGAACCACACAAATATGTTAAAAGATTCAAAAAACAATTTACAAAAAAAACAGAAACAATCCTACACTCACAAGAAAGCAGCCACAATAGTCTATTCGCGTTTATCTACAAAGGGGTAACCGCGGCAAACAACCCCCCTTTTCCACCCCCTTCCTACCCTAGGGGGTGGGGTTGTATCTCCATGATAGAGCCCAGATTCAACCCCCATGAATACCTGTATGTTACCTGCAATGTAACATAGGGTGTTTATTATATGTTATGTTAATTGTATTACTTTATCTTATGTTAGAATTAGGGATTGTGAATAAATAAATAACACTAATATTATAAAGGCGATAGTTTGTGAGTGTGTATGTTTGTTACTTCTTCAAGTCTAAACCGCTGGAGCGATTTTAATAAAACTTAGTATGGAGTTTTCTGACACCCTAGATCAGTGGTTCCCAAAGTGGTCCAGGTGGACCCCCAGGGGTCCACCGGAGACTCGATGGGGGTCTACGTTAGCGTGAAAAATGGGGTTTCAAAATTAATTTGTATGTGATTAATGTGGTGTAGGCCTGTAGGGGATCCACCAAAACGAGTTAACTCTTGAAAGGGGTCTATGAGAAGAAAAGTTTGGGAACCCCTGCCCTAGATTAACACATAGGTTACATTTTTATCCCGGGAAATTATCCCGGATAATTTCGACGTTTTGTTTTTTCTGGAGTAATCTGTGTAACTGTTTAAGAATGATGGAGTTTTGTATTATAATTTTTTGCATTTCACTCACTCCATTTGTTTTCCAAACCATTTATATACTTTTAGGTTATTATAGGACATATATATGTATGTACTTATACAAGGATGTGTTCCCGAGATGGGCTGACTAAAGCTGCAGGATCATAATGGAAATTCCATTGCACGGAATTGCATAGCGGTGATAGATGGAAATGATCAATGATTAGTTGCTATCTCATCGCCTGAGGGAATTCCCCTGAGTTCCTTAGTCGACTCTTATGACATGCACAGAAGGAGATGCAGCTGATGTACTCTAGACCTCTAGTTAAGCCGGCATCAGCATAGGAGGATATTATAAGAGTAGGCAATTAATTAGATAAGTTTGGACTATAAAACAAAACGCACGAAATAATCAATTGTCTGTAGTAGGTACTATAAAAATAACGATTATGTAGGTACTTACCTAATGAATCTATACTCTGACATTCTGGTTAAGAGTTTGTTTGGTTGAACGCGCTAATCTCAGGAACTACTGGTCCGATTGGAAATATTCTTAAAGTGTTAGATAACCCATTTATCGAGGTTATAGGCTATATAAAAACCCTAGAAGCCCTGGCTTTGCACCGGTGCAATCATGCGGATGATGTCATGGGTGGTCGCTAGTATCAGATTATAACAACAAAATTAAAATGAATGTATAAGAGAGAATAAGTAGGGTATTTCAGCACTTGAGTTAACTAGTTCTTAGGCATATTTACGACATAATCAATTTAAAGAGTAGGTACTAAACACGAGTATTGAGACGTATACACACCTAATGACATCATAAACCATTTCCTACAACGAAACAGTCAACGAGAGTATTTACAAAAGCATCCCTCCACTCGCCCTCCAGCAGCCTGGCTATTGTAATCGCAACTTTATTACCATCCAATAAAGGTTGCATGTGTCGCACAAAGGCTGGCAATCTACCCTTAGCCAAGGAAAGGAGAAGTTAGTTTGTTGTGAATTGAGCTTTATGGTGTTGTAATAGGGTGGATGAGGGATGAAGAAAAGGTGGTAGTCCTCAATATGTACGCGTTAAGGGCCCTCCCTTCGCGCCTCGTTCTACAAATTGAGACAAGGGTTGTGGGGGTGGGGGGGAAGGGTTCTGCGGTTCGCCAAGTATTGTGGCAAGGATTTGTTTGTTTCTGTTAAAATGCTATTTAAATAGATTTTTTGTGATTTTGAAATAACGTAACGAAATATATGAATTTATTGCGTCTACTAAGAACGTAAAAGCTAGAAATAAATCTTCAATTATTTCTTACAGTAGTTTTTCTTCATAAAAATTTAAACTTCCTAGCTATCTAACCTACGATAATATTAAGCAACAAGCTTATGCGCGAACGGAATTGTGGACTCTCACGTATAAACTTCGGAATTCCCGTTACACTTTTATACACTTCCCATGGGAATTCCGGGAATTCGGGAATTTTTTTCTTATCGTGTGCCTACGATTATACAAAGAACAGCATCGATCAGCGTTTATTGATCCGGCAGTCAGTCAGGACAAAGAATTTACGTACCTATAGATTACTAAAGTAAATTCCTTCGAGAATGATATCCCATATGCACCCTACCCTATCACGTACGGCATACAAAAGCACAGATTTGTTTACATCCGTCACTTACCACCATACTACCCCCGCTACCACCCCTATTCCAACCCCATAAGGGTTTAAATCCTCTAGTTTACCCGCATTTAGTTTACACCTATATTTGCCAGAATTTCCTCCTTTTCTGCTAATGCCCGGTATAATTGTTATTTGGTGTTTTAGTAAGGGTTGATTTCAGTAAGGGTTGAACGTTATAGGTTCATTAGGGGTTGGGTTGTTTTGTCTCGCAAATTAGGAGTAAAGATGTTTGTATGTTGTTCAGGAGATTTTACATGAAGATTTCATGTTGGGTTGTATGTTTGTGTTTAAGTTTATTTGTAAGATTTCAGGCTGTATTGTATGTTTAATATATTTAAAGCTGCAATGAGTTAAGTATCTTAAATATGTAGTTAATAAGCTCAAGGGTGTTCTCTTAGCTGAGACGAGCTAGGAACTTGTTACTGATCTTTTACACCTGTAAACGTTGCTGTGGCATCTTCTTCGTGATCATGCAGTTCTGTCTGACTATACCATGTTGGGAATACAGTAGTGTGCATCATCATCATATTGCAGTCCACTGCTGGACGTAGGCCTCCCCAGAGTACGCCATATGGCTCGCTCTCCCGTTTTTTCCAGTCCTCTTTAAGGCCGCGTCCCCATTAGGCGAACAGTGAGCGGCTGACTGTTCGCTGACTGACTCTGAGTAGCGTATCAACTAACTAACTCAATATCAACTGAGCGGCGAACTAGAGCGTAGTGAACAAACTGCGCCGCCGACCGCGCGCTTCATTCGCTGCGAATCAGAATGAGTCGGCAAGCGAAACGCGCTGTATGGACACTCCATTTAAAATGTACAGGGAGGCAAACTGGAAGCAAACTGTCAGCCGCTCACTGTTTGTCCCAATGGCGACGCGGCCCTCCGTCCATCTGGGTCTATCTAGTTAGCCGTGTGTATGTCTTCAGCCTACTGCAGTCCACTGCTCGATGTATGCCTCCCTCAGTGCACGCCACAAGGCCATAAGGGGGTTTTTGCCCATAGTCACCTTGCTGGGCTGGCGGGGTAATAACCGCAGTCTGATTTTTGGACTATGTGGAGGCGCTGCTGCCCACGTTCCGGAACCTTAATCGTCTCGCACGATACCCACGGGCAGGCATGGGGTGGTACAAACTTTATTTTGCCGGCACTACGCGGCCCTGCGGACGCGTATACTATACACATATTATGTCTATTTCTCAACTGTAAACCAATAACCAGCGAAATATTCTAAACTGTTTTCGAAATAGTTTAAATTTATTCCCGGGTCATTCCCATTCCGCGCCCGTCCAGTGCACAGACAATATAGACCTGCATAATGCATGAAGCGCAGCGCAATATGGCGGCGCAAAAACTTCGCGCGAGGAAACTGACTCGCCTTGTCTGTGGTTGGGTGTAGTTTGCTTTAAGATTGAGAGACTTTTACAGCCATTAAAAATTAACAGTATTCTATAGTTATTATCTCGGTAGTTTGCACTATCTTGGGCACTAAAAGTATTTAGTTGTATATAATAAATACTTGCGATGGCAAAAGGTGGAAAGGCAGTTAAAAAGTTAATTAATTTTTAAATGATCATATTCATTCACCATTAACCTGTTCATCTGCTATACTATCTCAGTTTTTTCTCTAAATAAATAAATATACTGCTATTTATTACTTGATCATCTAATTATCATAAGTAAGATGTCTCTTGTTAAATAGCCTTTTGTATTAAATAATAACAAAGCTTAGCTAAAACTCCTATTTGAATATAGAGTATGTAAGCTCGTACCTAAATACAAAATTAACATATGAAATAAATCAGACCCAGTAAATTATGATAACAAAAAACATTATATATTTTCTCGAAAACAACATTATTATGTACAAGACCGTAAATAAGATACCTCTGAATAAAACAACATTAATATTAATGCTGCAATAACATTATGTTCGGGCCAGGCTCATTATTATGAGTACCTTTATCGTAAATATTTATTTGTTAAAGATATAATAAAAATAATATACACCATAATGTAAGTACCTGCTAAACATTTTCAAAAGGATGTAATCTTTTCATGGAGTTCTAGTGCATATCTTGTAGTTTCAACAACAGGTCAACTCAATATTACTAGATCATTGAATCATCGTCATCGTTACGAATTTTCTAAATTTCAGCTTGTTTTTAAGTGGGTTAAAATAAAGTTGTTTACCTATTCTGTTTACAATAGAGTTACCTTTTCTATTTATAATAAAGTTACTAAAGTTAGTTACCAACTCCTCGTAGTAAATTATGCATTAAGTCGTTATAAATAATTTCGATGTGTTAAAAATGCAACAATTCATTTTTAAAATGCCTACCTCAGTAAACAAATCATCAAATTTTCTAATATTTCCTCCGTAAATTCATAACCACTATAAAGCGTTTTGATGTTACAATAAAAACCATTGCCCTCCTGATTAAAAACGCAGCACCGCATAAAACCAAAACAAAACGCCTCATATTCCATCGTGATATTTTTCGTCACAGTTTTGATGAAGCGGCGACGGGGAGGTCCCAGGGGGGAGGGTCAGGGGGAGGGAAAAAAATGAAATGAAAATAATGATAAAAACGCCGACAGGACGGGGGAACGTTAGATGCCGTTGTAGGCAAATTGAAATGGAGCTTTTTTTTTGTTGAAAAGCAGTAATTTATCATTTTGTTCTAAAACAGGTGATGGCGGAAACTTTGTGACTGAATAATTTTTATATTAATTTCCTATTATTTTTATAACAATGCGATAAATAACAAAAAGTGTATTAAAATTATCAGGTAATATTATACCAATAGTTGAAATAACTTTATCGAAAATTGATATTAAACATTACATGATTTGCAAATTGAATTCGATTTCGATACAATTATGAAACAGTAACTAGCTTTCGATAATGAGCACATCAATCGTCCCTCGATGCTCCGATATGGTAAATTGGAATTTGTGCCGTAATGAGAACAAACCGTATTAACATTACATTATATCATGTCATGTTTTAACTAGTTTTGGTGGAGATATATAGCTTTTTATGTTGATAGAGAAAGATACATTGCTTTTTATGTTAATAGAGAAGACCCATATTTGAGTTTCAAATCGTTAGGAATACTGAATATATTTCGTTAACTTATACATATCGCACCTTCGGTGCAACAACGGCACAATTGTGTTTTGCATTTTTTGGCAAATGTGCCCTTGTTCTAAAGTAGAATAACGACACAATTGCTTTTTGTATTTTTTGACAATTGTGCCGTTGTTGCACCGAAGGTGCGTATGTCGTAGGATATATGAGGTCTATCCAAAATTAGTGATTACCTTTTGACACGAAACTAGGTAGGTAAAAAGAAACAACTTTCACTATGGGACCAACTCCGAAGTACTGAAAAAAAAAACATTTGTTCCATACAATCTCGAATAATTACTGCACTGAAATATATGGAAGAGCTGATTTTTTTTCCAATATTTCGGAGTTGGTCCCATAGTGAAAGTTGTTTCTTTTTTAACCGACTTCAAAAAGAGAGGTTATCAATTCGTCTGTATGTTTTTTTTTATTTTTATTTTTATTTTTTATGTGTGTTACCTCAGAACTCCGTCATTTATGAACCGATTTCAATTTTTTTTTTATAGTTGGTCATGGTATACTTCCAGGTTGGTCCCATATTCACCATATCAGGATCTGATGATGGGATCTTGGAGAAATCGAGGGCAATCCTCGAATATTGTAGGCACATGTAGTCTGTTTTTATACTTTTACTGAGCGTTTTGATCACCTACATATAAAACATAACATCTGATGATGGAATCTCTAAGGAATCTAGGGATATCCTCAAATATAAAAGGCACGAGTAGTCCGTTTTTAGATTTTTATAGAGAATTTTGGTCAGCTACACATAATATAAAGGAAACGAGGGTCTGATGATGGAGCCGCCGAAAAACAGATAGTGGAACTTTTTAGTAACAAAATCCCCTTATGGCAGGGGGGGGCCTACGTCCAGTAATGGACTGCAATAGGCTTATGAAGATGAAGATAATTGTGTTAAGTCATGAAATTATATGTTGCGTTAAGCCGTGTCCGAAGTAAGATGGTTATAGAGGAAGAGGTAGACATGAGAATAACGAGATGACGGATAATAGGGATGAATGAAAAAAGAGTACCTACATATTGCACCGACCCCAAATGATTGGGAACAGGGCAGGAAGAAGGAGTGTAATTATATGTTGCCTAAATAAGTGTGTACATGGCTGTTGTGCTGCCAAATCTCTTATATTCCTCCGAGTCGTGGTGCATGTACCGTCGCCACATACGCACTCTGAATCGATTCCACCTCAAGTGCCTCCGATCCATCATGAGAATCAGATGGTCCAACCGAGTGCGTAATACCGAAGTATTGCGAAGAGCCAATGTAAGTGCCATTGAGGCCTACTTAATACGTCGGCAGTTTCGGTGGTGCGGTCATGTGTCTCGTATGGCGGAGGAGAGATTGGCTAAGCGCATCTTCTTTTCTGAACTGGAGGAGGGCAAGCGGAAACGCGACGGGCAACAGATACTCAGATACAAAGATGTTCAGAAAAGACATATGAAGAGATGCAATATAGATCCATCTAAATGGGAAGTTTTGTCAGCACAACGACCAGAGTGGCGCAGGACGGTGATAAAGCAAGTACACGAGTTCGAGGAGCAGCGTCAGGCTGACCTTGACGCTAAACGTGATGAACTAAAGACTCGTCCTCCTGCTGCCATTATCTATAATACAATAATGGCGCACTAACCTGTCCTCTGTGTGCGCGGGCGTTCAGGGCGAAGATTGGCTATGTAAATGTAAGCCATCTCCGAGAGCATGAACGCCAACTTAGTAATATCTAGGATTAGAAGTGGTCGCCATGACCGAAATTGATCGGAGGTCATCATTATCATCATAATCATCATATTGTCAGACGTAAAGTTTCGAAGCCTAGTCCTTTTTCTCTTTTGTCATGTGGCCTATTTTATATAAAAATTATATAAATCTGATAATATTATGCCTCCTAAACTTCGTACACGGCTTAACGCAATATATACTCGTATTTGCCCTTTAGTTAAATTTTACTTTAGTAAGCTCGAGTTTTGGGAGGAAGTCGGTTTTTCGTTTTAAAAAAATTATACCTACCTAGTTTCGTGTCAAAAGATAATCAATTTTGGATAGACCTTATATACAATAGAATAGCTGAATTCCCGAAATGGGGTAGCGAGAACTGTAAGATCACAGAAGAGATCCCACAGCCACGTTTAGCGTATCGGAGACAGATGTAAATAATCAGTAATAAGTTGCTACGAGTAGCTTATCGCCTGAGAGAATACCCGAGATCGAGATGAGAGAGAGAGAAGGAGATGCAGCTGAAGTATTCTAGTGAAGCTTCGAATCAGCTCATGAAATTAAATTATTTAAGCATTGAGTTATAGCTACATAAAACTATTACATAATTTGAAACTACCTAACTTAATTTAAGTAAGCCCATATAACTTGAGTACCCACAAGTCATAAATAGAGTGAAATGCGACCGCCGAGGGGAGGCGTGACGAGGGATGGAAACTGTATTGTTTGTCAACGCGACGCCATTTTACTGTTCAGGGGGCTATTTTTGCTTCATTCGACATTATCTCTAGCGCCTTATTATATGACTGTGTCTAAGATGTTATCAAGGAGTAAATGAGCTACCAACTGTTACTGATATTTTACGCATTAAAATATTGCTGGTAGATCTAACAAAGATCTTCAGTTCTGGCCACCCCATTTACAGCACAGCCGTGTGTATTTAACGAGTAGATATATCTCTAAAGCCTTATTATTACCTGACTATGACAAAACCAAAAGGGTTATTATAATAACAGTGTACTTATGTATTTTGCTTTTTCCTGTGTTCCGTTTCCAGGCAAAGTCAAAGGAAAATATATTGATCTCTACTATTTTCGATAATTCGAGATTATAATATAAAATATTAGCAGTTTAATAAAGCTAGTTAAAATCAGTTGATGTCAGGTGTTTGTTTTTAAATATCTATGAGAATAAGTCAAGTTTAGAGACAAGTCGAATGACGCAAGAATAAGGCCTTAGGGCTCCGGAGGGATACAGGGGGCTTCGTAGATGTAACAAGCGTACATACGTTACCTTTTATATTCACAGGTTTACGATTTGTATGAGTGGATCCCGGTTTTGTTGAGATTTGTGTTTTAATTTAAAGTAAACCCTGAGTGAAGGCAATTCTACTTTATTCTTGTTCTTTAGTGTGCAAGGTAAATGTTCAAATCGAGTTCTGCAGACACATAGTGACGTCACAGTACAGCCATTACTATGTCCTAAAAGTAAATGACACATCAACGCACAGCCGAATCTGGGCGTAGAAAATAAACTGGGCTAAGGCATGTACGTTTCTTGGGAAGTTTAGGAAAACTTGATATTTCTTTGGACCCTGATTTTTTTTTTGAGAAAATGGGGTTTTTAAACCTTAGGTACGTGTATGAATTTGTAGGATACGACTGCTTTTCCACCAGACCTGTACTATGCTACGCTTCTACGGACGAATGCGATGATGCAAATTAATTTGATTGGTTACGTAGCACTCTTCTGGTGGAAAGGCAGCCTACTCCTGACAACGAATCTACATAAATTTAGACGACCTTCTCCGAAAAGTCAAACCATTTTCTAACAAAAACCTCTTTGTTTCAGTGAGCAACGGCGCGCTAAGCGCGTGCGCTGGCCAAGTAGACAAGGATGGGAAGAAGAAGCACACTCGACCCACCTTCAGCGGGCAGCAGATCTTCGCACTTGAGAAGACCTTCGAACAGACCAAATACCTCGCAGGCCCTGAGAGGGCTAAGCTCGCGTATGCTTTGGGCATGACAGAGTCGCAAGTAAAGGTAAGATTATTTTATTAGATAACAAATATATAACATAAAAGAAATTTATTCGGTAACACTGTGTATAACAAAATTACACAGAGAAAATTAAGATGTGAAAATTTACAGTACATAAGGAAATGTGTATTTGAAACGTGAATTCGCACACGTAGACAACAGGCCTCCTCTTCCCTATGCCACTGTCCTCTGTCCTGGGCCAACCTCATCCACTCCTGTCCAGCAACTCTTCGGATATCATCTGACCATCGGGCAGGTGGTCTGCCCCTCGGTCTTAAAGCGTCCCTTGTCCACTATTCCGTCACCGACTTGGTCCATCGACCATCATCCCTCCTGGGCAGAAAATGCTACATATAATTATACATATGCTACAATAACATACATAATTCATAAAATATACGGCTGTGTTCCCGAAATAGGGTAGCCAGAGCTGCAGGATGATAAAGGAGATCTCACGACCACGTTTTGGCAGGGGCGTTTTTTCACCCGGCAACTTGCATTTTACAAATTCATCATCATTTTATACTGTCACGGACCTTTTACATCTGGCCTCGCTATGCCAAACGAGTCTACAGGATTTCCTTCATAACACTCCAGTATCCATATATGATTACAATAGCACTTAAACATAACATTGATGCACTTAATGGAGTCTCTATTAGGACCAATAAGTCTCTTAAGCCTATACACTTTACAACTTCATCTTATAACTCTCACGAAACCGTGACCTTGCATACGTACGAGTATGTCCAATTATTTTAATTGACTTTTAAATCGGTTAGAGTAACGGTAGGGTACATCACCCTGTGCATGGCCAGTAATCCGATTACATAGATTGAAAAGTCAATCACTTAGCGCGGCGCGGTCAGGCGGATTAAGCTTGTATACCTATCGATGGTCTGTTGTGTTCAGCTGATAGTTTCTCGTCTGAGTGTTTTTGGGTGTGAGAAGTTTTGTATTCGGTAAGTTGAAGAGCTGGTGTTTTGAAAATTACTATTTTGGTTATATTGAAGTGCTTTTTAGTTGGATTTTCAATATTTTAAATTTTTTTGTCACAAGTACTATTTACTACATAATACATAGTTGTGTGATATTAAGTTCACCAGTAACTTAACTCTCAAATTCTTAATACAGACAAAAAGCTTGTTAAAAAGTTAGGTACATATAATAAAAATGTAACGAATCGCTGTCTGTACATGGAAGATATATGAGAAAAAATATTATAGGAGACCTTTATCAACGCAATAGTACCCAAAATAATGATTTTTTAAATTTTTGTCTGTTTGTCGGTTTGTCTGTGCGTTTGTGCACGCTAATCTCAGAAACGTCGACTCTTACGACATGCAGCATTTTGCTTAGAGGTTTATCATTGACTGAGGATATAAAAGCGTACTTAGTTTATCATAACGTATTGCAACTTTAGCAGCTGAAAATTTCATAATTCTATTCAGCAAAGTCGTCAAAATGATCGAAACGTAACAAGCTACCTAACAGCTACTACATACGGCGTTCAATTAAGGCGAACACACATAAAATAGGCGTAAAAAGGGCAATTTTTATTTTAAACTAATTAGGGTGCGACAAGGGCGCCCCCTACTAAACGGTTAGGGTGAGGGCAGTGACAGGGACGTTTACCCTGCGGTCACGCTCGCTTAGCGAAGCCAACTGCGGGACAAACATAATATTACACAAGCTATTTTAGATCATATTAGCTGAAAATAAGAATGGGGTCAAATGTATTTTTAAGTTTGCAAACGCAGCTTATTGAAACAGGTTTTTTGAGGGGTTTTCTTGAGGTTTTACCGATTTGTCCAAATCCCTGTATTGAGGATGTTGCGTTCTTATTTTCTCGGTTTAGGGATTTTGGGATAAATTATGCCAAAATTGTTATTTATAAATCTGAGATATTGCTGGGTTATTCTCATTGGGCGCACAAATATCTTATTTGCATACCCATTTTCATTTTGTATTGCAGCGCTTAATGTTCTTTGATAATGCAAAAATATCTTTATAATCTTTAAAGAACTCTATATGTCTTGTATATTGACCAAAATCATTATTTCAATCATTACATGCACTATTACTACGAGTATAAATGTACTAACACGTGCATAACATGTAATCTCATTTTTGTGGAATTATCTGAAGTGCGCTTCAACATATATTGGCCTTTTATATTAATATTTACTCTATTACAATGCCATATAGTCCTGGTCATATATGTATATCATTTCTGTTGTGGGGAGAACAGTTATATTACTAAAGAGAAACGATATCACTGCAAGCAAGTGTACTTGAAGAAGTGTTTATATTGTGTGCTCAGTACAGTAATAAGAATCTTATTGTATAAAATTCCTTTAATTATTATGTTAAAAATAGAATAAAGTATGTATGTACTCAAATAAGTCACAGATTATAAAGTCAATGTAATAATTCGAAATCTGCACCAATCCCATTAATTAATTATGTAGCCCATTTACTCAATAAACAGCACTATAACGTCGTATCACTATAAAATATTGTTATTAAATAAACAATTGTCAGCGCACAATTAATTGCATTACGCATTCGGCGCGTCTGTACGTCACATGTGTAAATACGTCCCCCGAACTAATCCTCCCCACGGATTACTTTATTGAATGCAAAATGAGAATCGCCCTAAAACGCCGCGATTACATTTGCACTCAATTTGCGACTAAATCCGCTGGGCTAAGGCTCATAATCCCCTGCGTTTTGTGCTCTCAGTTGGCCGGGTAATTGCCCCTATCATGGACCATTGGCTTTTGAGCTCTATTTGTGAATGGAAAGCACTCTGTTGTGTGACGTATAAAAGATTATTAGTGTTGGCTGCATATGTGTAGTGTGGAGGCATTTGTTACAGATTAAATGAGTCCCTTTTAACGGTAATTTGTTGGGTTTAATTCCAATTTAGTGTGACTTTATAAGCTTTTTTTGTTGGCTGTTGAATTTTACATCAACGTGTGATCTATTTCACTGATTAAAATTTTATATCTATACGATATCAAAGTAGTTAATATAATTTTATAGATATCATCGGTTTTGAGCCAAATATAAAAGTGCTGGTTTAGCAATTGAATAATGCAACTTTCTATTAATTTTAGCCGTACTCTTGAATTTAGTTCATTCGGATATAAATTGGACTTTCGAAGATACGAGTACTTAATATTCCATTCAGTAGTATGAATCACCAATTCGAAAGGAATTCATCTAAGCTTTATTGATTAATATAAAAAGATTACTTATTAAAATATAATTTAGTAATTGAGAATAAGAATTTGTATGTCAGATATTATTATGGCCAAATCTGTAGGGCTCATTTTAAATATGTGCAACTAAAAACTTTATATACCTTTACCTCAATTTAATGCAGAAATATATTGATTGATGGATAAAATAAATATATATAAGTATATTTAATTATGACATCGGGACAAACTACTCCTCGTTTATCGATGTTCAGTTTTCGATTAGTAAAATAATGTAAAAAGGTACGGAATAATTAAATAAATGTAAGAATGTCCATAACTTGTATACCAAAGTAAAAGATTTTGTCTCGATAACAAACGACAATTTCCAATGTTAAACATTTATCATAGATAGATCAACCGTCTCCCTTCATCCAATTTTATAAAAGCTCCATTTCATTAAGCAAATCATACGCATAATCTAATAACCTTCCTTGCGATAACGATGCGATGGAGAAACGTCACAACTGCGATCGGAACGCACAACTGGCTCGACGTCATTACGATCTATCTGTTTATATCCACTTCATTGCGTTCCTTTAGTGCAACATCCACCCTACTACAAGTCAAATGTGTCATTATTTATTGTTATAGGAATGAATAGTGACATACAGCTCGACTAAACTCTTCAGCTGTATAAATGTAGCTATGATAGATGACGATATGAGAGATGTTTCAATTGGGGTAATGTCTACATTTAATGTTTTTATACATATTATTATGTTAAAAACAAACTATAGGTATGTCTATGTTATACAGGTAAATATCTTAAGTTAAAATATTAAGGTATACTTATTTTAAAAAATCTTAAGGACCTATCTACAAAATTAAAGCCTTGGAATCATAATTACCTATTATAAACATTCGTCATCCGAGTTAATTGACCCGATAGCTCAGTTAGTTAGAGCGAAAGCACAGTTTACGAGAGGTCCTGAGTTCAAATCTCACTCGGGTGAAAATTTTGTTCATTTTCTTAATGATATTTATAATCATAATTATGTTTAGTCTACACGATTGTATTCTCCATCTATCTGAAAAAAATGTGATTTTGACTATCACAGGTTCTCGTATAGTGGTAAGTACATGTAGAATGTAGGTTTAGTTGCAACTTTGATATCTGTTATAGAGCAATCGACCAAGCCCATAGGTGTGACACTCTTATCAGTGGTTTATAGCACTAAATGGCTATAAAACACATCTACTTTGTAAAATAATAAAAAACATACCTAGTGTGTATGAAAAGTTGTAATTTTAATTTTAAAGATTGAAACCAATACAAGAAAAATTACGCTTGACTTATAAGAAAACTTTATGGTTGCAAGTGATATCAATATTATGTAAGCATATTTCACTAAGTAGAAACCCTGTTATTGATTCAATAAATTAAATAATAATTTAGTTAGACACATTAATATTTTTACATAATCTTTAATAACTCTCTTTTTATGCAAACAGCAGTAACTCATAACCTTACAATAACCGAGGCAATATAAACTCTATTCTGAAGCATTAAATCCCAATTATAATTTATTTAAATGCTGTAATATAATCTGTTTTACAGCTACCAGCGTTATAAACCGCGCCTAGTTTACGAGGTTGTATAACGGCTGTGTACAGGCTTCGAACGTGTATCTGTAACAAGGGGAAATAAGGGGAACCGATAGCTTATAGCTATTGTCGTGTCTTACGTTATGTCTGAATGTGATGACTATAACAGGGTTAATTACCTTACAGTAGCATTACCACTTAAAGAGGCTTGTTCTATTATATCTATCAGTAATTTGGAGGCTCGCCTATTATGTTCATATGTTAGTAGATCGATTAGAGTAGTACGCATAGCACGTGTGAAAGTGACATGGTATCTCACATCTAAACGGAAAATCTACAGGCACCGAATATGTTCAGCTTTGATAAACTTTAAAAGTTTCAACATAATTAGTAATACCACTACAAATTAAAGTAAAAGAAACGCCAAATATTTGGCAATATAAGTATCGAAAGAAACCATATTATGCTGATTTATACTCGTAATGGGATAAGGAAAGGGAAATGATGATGATGATGATGATGACCACTACAAATTTACTTATCACAATGAGTAAAATTATAATTCAGAAATTAAGGCATGCTTTTTTTCGGCTTCTAACAAAAGCTTTGCACTGCTCTGTTTAAAATTCCACACAAAATTAATCTATAATCGCTAAAAGCGTCCCAAAACACCCTAAAACCATTTCAGATAAGACAAACGACAATTTGAACCCATGTAGAAGCCCATGGGGGGACCACTACAGAGCATATTAAATTACTTTGATGGATGATGCCATAATTTTGTTTTAATGTGCTCTGATAAAATAGAATCTTTATGAATGCTAAACGGTTTTGTGCAGTTTTTAGGGTTACATGGGATTGTGATGAAAAGAACCTTAAGGTATAAAGAAACACTGTTGTTATGTACTAGATAAACCGTGCAGAAATTACAGACCACGATTGTGTGGCAAAATTGTATGTGAGCCACATATGATCAGAGATTTCTTTACATTGCATATTTTCTGAATGAACTTATAAACGTACGAGTGACAAGAGACTGGATGACCTAAATTTCAATTATTACTGGCGCTCTGTCAACCTACATAATAATTTATACCTACATATATCGGAGGTGTCACTTTTTAAATTTTCCAAATCTATATTTTTGCTTTAGCCAAAACAAAAACGATCCTAAAATATAGAGGCACGCTTTATATACGGAACCCACATTCCATACACTCAACTCGCACTTACTTTAACATCGTTTATTTAAATCAGTTAAATTTAAATGCAATTTGCAGTGTTGTGACGTCACGAGATGCAGTTTCAGATATGAAGCGCTTGCGTTGTTTTTTGTTCACGCGTCATTTGCTAAATGGAGATAGGCTTGATTTAATTATGGGTGCAAAATGTAGATAGGTTGGATGGATTATCTTTAAAATGGATACTTCATTATTCGACGTTGTTGATGGTGTTTTTATGTTGCATCATTGTGTTTTTGACTTTTGGGGTGGATTAACCGGTTTTGTTTGTTCCTATATACCCTGAGCCTCAGCCTATTTCTTAACGATACTTTTACAGTTTTTATTTCAAGTGATAAGTATATACTACAGTTAGCTATTATAATATAAAGTTTATTTGATAGCATCTGTTCGTTTCATGGATCAATTTCAGCAATTAATTGCACCAAAAATCCGCCAAACCCAAAACAATCAAACAAAGCAAACACACCAGCAATCGGAACATAAAACAAACATTGAAACGTTATAACAAAACCGAGTTAAAAGCTAAACAACCGCAGTATTTGTGTACCAATCGATATGTTTACTCAGATATCGAGATATCGACATCACTCGCTGACAGATATCTGCCTAAATTCACAGCCAAATCTATCGAACAGAAAACTGACTTTGCATCTACAAAAAGCTACACTAGTGCACATAAAATAAGGTAGAGTTTTCCGTGTACGGAGTGAGTAATCAATCGATTCTCTCGATGACAGCTAAGAGCGAACGTTAATCGGTACGATTAATCGTATGGTGTCCGAAGGGGCATTTATTGAAGCAATTGTTTTTCCAATCGATATCCGCGCTGAGCAAGGAATTTATTGTTAATGCGAAGTTACTTATGCTAGAAAAATACATTATTACATATATAGGTGGTTACTCCAGTTATATCCCAAAGAGGTTGTGCAGAAGTGTGCAAATTTCACACACTCTTTACATCAGTTAGCCTATTAAGTCCCACGTGGTAAGGGGTGAGCCTACTGCCGCTTTTCGGGCATAAATACATATATTATGTGAAAATAGGAATTTAAATAATAGTCAATTCTATTATTTTTCTTTATAGTAAAACACAACCATTTATTTAGAAAATCAGTTTACAATGATGTACAAAAGCGTGCTAATCCCGAATAAACAAAATTGCAGCAAACCTTGTTGCATAGCGAAAGTAGGATGCAAATGGGAAATCCGTTAGTCCTGCGCCTGATCTCTCTCCGGTCGTGTCGGCATTCCGTCTCATCGGACTGTGAGAATGAAGAAATGGAGAGTGCACCTGTGCTTGCGTACATACATATGCACTATATCTCCTGCGCAGATGACTGATCTCCGTGGAAATTGGCCACCTACCCTTATTATAGTTTACAACACATACTTCATTCACTTAATCAGTAGATTCATAAAACCTAACATCCCCCTTGAAAGAGCCATCAAATTAATTTATCGCCGATAAATTCGACAAACAGTGGCGGAGCCCTAAAAATGTGCCGTTAACCACCCCCCTAATTAGGTGTAGGTGAGGGTAGTATGTAGCTCCTTTTAATTAATACTAAGTTAAAACTAGATGGGGTTTGTTGTCTTGAGAAACTATTTGAAGTTTTATAAAGTCCGTATTACTACCATCATCCTGTCTATTTAAACAAGAATCAATTCACATAAGAGCGGAAATTGATATAATAATATATAATAATAATATGTCTTTATTTTCTCACCACAATGTTGCATCTTAAATTACACGGCAATATTAGGCATATTGTTATTTTCAACAAGTTAGCAAACTGTGGAGAGACTGGAGCCTAAGCTAGGCTTAAAGCCTGTATTTCAGGTCACCAGGTCTCAACTCTTATAGATACAAATAACAATAACAATTTGTCTATATGTCATCCTGTCTTTTTTATCAATCAAGTAAATAATAAGTTTACATTTCAAGATCGTGGTTAGTTGTGTGAGACAAAGCCTATATATAAGGACATAGAAGCTTTCAAAAATTAACGTTCTAATGGTCTTGTACTCGTAAACATCAAACATAAAAATCACGTCTCTTGCTACGATCCTGACACACCTCTTTCGCTTCATCTACTTTCATGATATTCTTCATGCATGCTCGTCGGTTTAGGGTACTCTTGACCTGACCTTTCTCTAAATATACATACATACATACATACATATAATCACGCCTTTATCCCTTACGGGGTAGGCAGAGCACCAAGGGCCGATAGAACCACATGGTGCCACTTCTGATCAATTTTGAGGGTATAGTTGAGATGTACAAGTTTTTTAATATATCACGTCAAAATAATCTGATATTTTCTTCTAAGTTCTGTATACTTAACAAAACGATGAAATTAGCCTATTATAGAGAATCTATCTCTAGACTAGATTCTACCTAGTAACGAGACTCCAAACAACTAATTCTGAAAAATACACATGTGATTTTGAGCCTCAAACTTTGTGGGTGGTTCATTATAGTGGTCTATTTTCATATTATTATCTATCCCCTTTTGCTACAATCTGTATATCAAGCAAGTCTTTAGATTTTAGTTTAGTCGTACCTGCTTATTGTTCTTCGTAAATAAATAGACATATATCCTACCCATAGCCGCATACCATCAAATCCAAATAACCCTCTAATGGCAGTAAAGTAACAAATAAATCGGCAAATCATACACATCTGCGGTCACTATTGTAATGCTAATCGGATCCGCGTCGCAACCGCACCGGTGTCGCGTCAGACACGCCTCCTTGCCATCTGTGGCTGAAGGTTTACGCTTGCCAGTCGTTTGGGGTGTCGAAATGACTACTGTGTTATCATGGTACCTATTGCAATGACCTACTTTGTACAGATTTTTTGTTTTAGATTTCTTTTTTTTCTCTTAACTTGACGGCACTTTGGTATATTTGTAATGTCGTCAAACCTTGTGTTACATAAATCTATCTATCTATACATATAATAAAAATGTTAAGGATCGCTGTCTGTACATGGAAGATATATGAGAAAAAATATTATAGGAGACCTTTATCAACGCAATAGTACTCAAAAGAATGATTTTTGAAATTTTTGTCTGTTTGTCTGTGCGTTTGTGCACGCTAATTAGAAACGGCTGAACCAATTTCGATGCAGTTTTCAGAAATATATTGTAACAGGTCCCACTTAACATATAGACTACTTTTTATCCCGGGAAAATGTTTTTATCCCGGATAATTTCGATTTTTTTTCTGTAGTCCACGCGGACGGAGTCGCGGGTGTCCACTACTAAATGAATAAGAAGAAAAGTAGGCATGCGGACTTTTAAAACATAAACTTATCTTGCATATACTAAAATGCGTTCAAAGCTAAAAAGGAATGTAGTAAGTAAGTATAGTAAAGTATTAGAACAAATTTGAATAATAATATGTACTTTCCTACAGGTCATCCTAGTTAAAATATAACGTAACCAATATGTTTTACGTAGAAATGAATATTTATTTACCTTACCTCATTTGTAGATTTCTGCGACAGTTGCGTAGCATTTCGTAGCTGAACTACGAAAACCGTAGTAAAAACTACGTAGTTTTACTCAACTGCCAAGGAAGGGGCCGTTTTGACCAATGGATTATAGTGGAATAGATGTTCCACTCTAATCCAGTCCCCAGTGAGTTTTATAGCAGTGGATTAGAGTGGATGAAAAAGTGGAATCTGATCCATTAATGGATTTTCCCAGTGGATTAGAGTGGAATAGGCCGGTTTTCCATACTCGTTTTACACGCAAACCATGTAAATATCACACCGTTTACACACGTCCCGTCATTTTAGATTCAATTCAATCCACACATCTGCGGTGTTCAAACCTCGCCCTATGAAATCAATCACAGCATCTTAGCCGTGTCTAAACAGGGTAGCACTTTCAACCTTACCCAATTGACTTAAGGCCTTGTGGCAAATGGCAGCTGATAGTGGGCGTGGGGTGTGGGATTTGGGATAAGCCCCTCACAATTGGCCGTAACAATGACTGGAGATGCATTCTTTAAAGGATATCCTAGTTGAGATTTGGGTTTTACAAATCGGTGGGTGTTTTTGGGGCTATTTTTTTACACACAGTTAAATAATTATACAAGGTGTAAGAAAAGGGGTATGTTAAGTGTTCACGCCGATACCTCTAGTGACGACACAACAGCAGCGTGACGTCAGACCGGCGATCTACCGCCGGCCATTGCGCTTTGGAACCTCAGCGAAGACGCATCATTATATTAATTTTGTACACATACATACCTACCTATATAAAATATACATAAATCATTAAAGTTGAGGTTCTCATTTCAACCTACACTAAGGCGTAATCATATGGTGACCCCGACGTGATCAAAAATACGCTGAGAGACATCGACAAACCAAATCCAGAAGAAAGGCCATCATCCTCCAGGACACCGCCAGCCAGCAGCTGCAGCGACTTAATCCGAGGGAAGTGCGATTCCAATTTCTATTTTACCCATCCTTTTTGCTACGATTTGCGTAATTTTGTCGATTTCTCCTCTAACATTAACATACCTTCAATTAAAATTTATTTGCTATAACGATCCCTACAATTTTAAAAATTTTCATACACTTACATCAGGTTATAATCTAATAATTACAACGTATAACAACGTATTATACATATTAAAGTCCCGTTCAAAACATTTCTATACATTTCCCAGTTAATTACATTACATTCGATATTTTACCATACCATATACTTTATTTCATCTACCTACTCAGTTTGAATTCATTAAAAATTCCCATTATACAATAGTATATGCCGATTATTCCAGGTTAAATCCGTGCAATTATTTGCATAGTACTACGAATTGTGCAACCATCCACTGTTTCTACGCCCGCCTGTTGCTCCCGGGCGCCGGACTCGGCCGCAAAACAGGTTTCTTATCAGCACTGGACTCCACGTAACGTACCATTTCGCACTATTTCTAGCTTATATATTTAGTTGTAATTTGGTAGTGACGAGTGAGTGATTGTGTTGTGATACATATTTGTGCCTACAAAATGAGTGAATTAAAAGATCTTATTAAGCAAAGAGGGACGATTCGTGCTCGATTAACGTTATTTGATAAATACTTAACGCCTCTAATGGATTGCAAGGAAGTGAACACTTTACAACTAAACGAATTGCGTCTGCGATGTGAAAAGGTTCGTGATCTTTCTTGTAATTTTGAAGAAATACAATCACAAATCGAGCGGTTGGATGAAGATACCTCTAAACAAATTGAAGAACGCGAATGTACTGAAAATTCATTCTACAGCAAAAACTCAATCCTTATTGGAATATTTCGAAAATAAAGAAAAAGAGGAATCTTCACCCAACAGTACAAGTAGGGCTAACATGCAGAATGTGAAATTACCTCCCTTAAAAATTACACATTTTTCGGGCGATTCAAACCAGTGGCTTTCTTTTAGGGATACATATATATCTCTTATACATAACAATGATTCCATAGATGATGTAAACAAATTCTATTATTTAAAATCCTACTTAGAGGGCTCGGCTAGTTCAGTTATAAGTTCATTAAACGTGTCTTCCGATAACTATCCTATAGCATGGAATCTGTTATGTCAGCGATATGACAATAGGCGCCTTTTAATAAATGAGCATATCAAGTGTTTGTTTTCGATTAAACAGTTACATAAAGAAAGTGAGCAGGATATTCGTGAGTTAATTGATTCGTTATCTAAAAATCTAAGTGCTTTGAATTCTTTAGGTGAACCTACTGACAAGTGGGATACTTTGGTGATTTTTATGGCCTCGGCAAAGCTTGACAGTGTGACCGCGCGTAACTGGGAGGAATTTAGGAGTGATAAGGATTCGCCAACATTAGAACAATTTTACTCTTTTCTCCGCCATCGCGCCACAATATTAGAAACAATTAATGCAAGCAAGTGTGTTCATAATGAAAAGCGGCACAGTTTGCCACACACAAAATCATTTATTTCTTCATCAATTGAGCCGTTGCCTGGTAAAAAATGTCCAATCTGTAAACAAGATCATAGATTATTCGAATGCTCGAAATTTAAAACAATGTCGGTAACTGAGCGCATATCTAAGATAACTGCTTTGAAGTTATGTAGTAACTGCCTTCGCAGTGGTCATCAATATTATCAGTGCCGATTAATTAGTGGTTGTAGGATATGCCATAAAAGGCACAATACGTTATTACATAGACAAGGTTCATTAAATACAATTCAAAATACGCAATTACAAAATACAAATACAATTCATAGTGCACAACAAAATACAAATACAGTTCATGACACGCATTCACAAGATTTAAATTCAAATTCACCCATAGTCGATTCGGCTGCTTCCGGACCCTCCACTTCCGTTTCCATGTCAGCTGTCACCACCAATCAAGCTCTTCTTTCTACGGCATTGGTCAAGGTAAAAGGCAATGGAAAATTCTTCATTTTGAGGGCCTTACTGGATTCTGGCAGCCAATCATCTTTTATTAGTGAAAGCGCTCAAAGAAAAATCGGTTCATCGATAATAAAAGATACTCATCGCTGTGTGTCAGGCATAGGTAACACAGTGTTAAACATAACAGAGCATTGCGTCATTAATTTACATTCTATGCATAATCATTTTAACACAAAACTGCAATGTTTTATCCTTCCCAAGATTACGGAGCGACTGCCTCATGTTGCAGTGTGTATACAAAACCTAGGCATTCCAGACAATGTCCAGTTAGCAGACCCACAGTTTTACCAACCTTCCGAAATTGATTTGTTATTGGGTGCCGATATATTTTGGGACCTAGTTCGGGTATCTCGAATAACTTTAGGACCTAGAAAACCAATTCTGCAAGATACACATCTAGGTTGGGTTGTAGCTGGTTCAATGTCAATCAATTTTCATAATGACAATAATGAATCCATTCAATGCAATTTTTCACATGAAATTAAAGCTCAATTATCGAAATTTTGGGAACTAGAGGAAATACCTTCAGCAAATAGTCATATAAAAAACGATTATTGTGAAACTTTGTTTAATGAAACTACTCGTCGAGAAAGTGACGGACGATTTTCGGTACAAATTCCATTCAAGAATTCTATAGATTCATTGGGTGAGTCGTATAGCATTGCAGAAAAACGTTTCATGCATTTAGAGCGAAAATTAATCAATAAACCACAATTAAAGCAACAATATTTTGAATTCATTCATGAATACGAGCGCTTGGGACACATGACTGAGATTACTAAACCAGAATTTGGTGTCTACCTACCACATCATGCAGTGATAAGGGAAAACAGTGAAACAACAAAACTTAGAGTTGTATTTGATGCTTCTTCAAAAACTTCTTCTGGTGTATCATTAAATGATATACAACAAGTTGGCCCTGTAGTTCAAGATGATCTCTTCTCTATTCTGCTTAGGTATAGACAGCATAGGTATGTTGTATCAGCGGATGTAGAAAAAATGTACCGCCAAATAATGATAGAACTTAAACAACGAAATACACAACTCATATTATGGCGAGACGATCCTTCACAACCAATAAAAATATTTCAATTGAATACAGTGACATACGGAACAGCGTCAGCACCGTTTTTAAGTACCAGATGTCTTATACAGTTGTCAATGGAATGTGGTGATGATACTAACTTGTCCCAAGCGATTCGACACGATTTCTATGTCGATGACTTTCTTTCAGGAGCAGAAACTGAATGTGCTTTAGAAAGGTTAGTGAGTTCCGTAACTGCTAAATTAAATTCAGCCTGTCTGCCATTACGAAAATGGCGAACTAATGCACCAGCTATTTTTAAAAATGAAACCAATACCATTTTGCCCAAAAATCTAGACACATCTTCACAGTCAAGCGTCTTAGGATTGAATTGGATTCCAAGTAAAGACACACTGCAATTTCCAGTTGACATTAACGTTAATCCAAATCCAACAAAAAGAATAATTTTATCGAACTCGGCAAAAATATTTGATCCCCTAGGTTTGCTTAGCCCATGTACCATAATACCCAAAATCATATTGCAAAGGCTGTGGCTTACAAAATTAGATTGGGATGATTTAGTTGACCCTTCATTGCAAAGGGAATGGTCTCGTTTCACATCCAACTTAAATTGCATATCACAAATCGAAGTTCCTAGATGCGTCATGACTAGTAATTCACATACAATTCAATTGCATTCATTTTCAGACGCATCCCAAGTAGCATACGCAGCTGTTATTTATATTGTTTCTAGGGACAAATCTGGACACGTTTTGGTAAGATTACTTTGTGCTAAAGCAAAGGTTGCGCCAATCAAATCAACATCCATTCCACGTCTCGAACTATGCGGCGCTTTATTATCAGCTCGTTTAAGTAACAAGGTTATCAAATCATTGCGTTGTACGTTCGATTCCATCTTTTATTGGACTGATTCCACAGTTGTCTTGAGTTGGTTAGCTTCACAGTCTTGCAATTTAAAGCCCTTTGTTGCTAATCGTGTGAGTGAAATACAAGAATTAACTGCCTCAGGAATTTGGAGACATGTTCCTGGCGAAATAAATCCAGCTGATTTGGCTTCGCGAGGTGTAAACCCTAAGTTGATTCAGTGTAATAAATTGTGGTGGGAAGGCCCACCATTTTTAACCGAACTTTCCAGTGAATGGCCTCAAGTTACGCAATTAAAAAATGTCGTCGATTTGCCTGAAACTAAATTTAAAACACTTACTACAACTATTCTGCAGGCTAACACAGAAATAAGTAATGAGCCACATAATATTCCCATCTCTGGTATTATAGACATTGAACGATTTTCAAAATTTACAATCCTACAAAGATCATTAGCATATGCTTTACGATTCATTAACAATTTACAAAACAAACAAAATAAAATTACAGGTCCATTAACAATTAGCGAATTAAATTCATCTTTAAATATACTGATTAAACAACACCAAAATGAATGTTTTCCTGAAGAAATTAAAATAATAACAAAAAAACAGATCTTACCTGCAAAATCTCGTATTTTATCCTTGACTCCTTTTATAAATTCTGATGGTATTATTTGTGTAGGGGGGCGACTTCATAATTCAAGTGAACCCTACGCAAAGAAATATCCAATTTTAATCAACACTAATGATAATTTTTCCAGACTGCTATTTACCTACTATCACAAAAAACTGTTACATGCAGGTCCTCAACTACTTCTAAGCACATTAAGGGAAAGCTATTGGCCCCTGAGAGGAAGAATATTAGCCAGAAGTACAGTAAACAACTGCAGATTATGCAGGATTATGAAGGCACAAAGTTTAAATCCAATTATGGGAAACTTACCTGCCAGTAGGGTAACTCCCAGCCTTCCATTTCACAACAGCGGTGTTGACTTTGCCGGGCCGTTTTACATCACTGATCGGAAGGGTCGCGGTTGTAAGATTTCAAAGTGCTACATGTGTTTGTTCGTATGTCTCACTACAAAAGCCTTGCATCTTGAAGTGGCAAGCGATCTTACAACTGATGTGTTCATTTTATGTTTAAGACGTTTCATATCCCGAAGAGGGAAGCCATTAGTGTTGTATTGCGACAACGGCACTAACTTTGTCGGTGCAAATAATGAAATCACAACATTTTTAAATTCGAATAGTGCAAATGTTACTAGTTTTGCGGCCGATGAAGGAATTCAATTTAAATTTTCACCTGCTTATTCACCTCATTTTGGAGGATTGTGGGAAGTCGGAGTGAAATGCGCAAAATTTCACATAACTCGAATCTTAGGTGATAAACATTTAACGTTCGAGGAGTTATCGACATTATTTGCTCAAATCGAAGCAATCCTTAACTCCCGACCTTTAACTCCCCATTCCTCTGATCCTAATGACCTATCTCCTTTGACTCCCGCGCACTTCCTGATCGGTCGGCCCCTTACATCATTGCCATCAGAGAATTTACTGGATGAGAGGCTAAGCAGACTTGATCGCTACCAATACCTGGAGAAGATGCGGCAACACTTTTGGGATCGTTGGAGAAATGAATATTTAAGCGAACTTCAGCAGAAAAACAAATGGCGAATCACCCAAAGAGGACTTCAAGAGGGAGACTTAGTAGTCATTAAGGAGAGCAACGCACCACCTCTTAAGTGGCACATGGCTCGTGTTCTCAAATTATACCCGGGATCTGATGGAGTATCCAGGGTGGCAGACGTCTTCACTAGCAAGGGCATCATCCGTCGAGCCGTACACAACTTATGTCTGCTACCAGATCCAACTGATTCCTCAATACCTGACCCATCAATTACGTTACGAGATTCAGCTTTACCAGATCCTCAAAACCCTGACGATTTCGAGGGGGGGGAAGATGTTCACGCCGATACCTCTAGTGACGACACAACAGCAGCGTGACGTCAGACCGGCGATCTACCGCCGGCCATTGCGCTTTGGAACCTCAGCGAAGACGCATCATTATATTAATTTTGTACACATACATACCTACCTATATAAAATATACATAAATCATTAAAGTTGAGGTTCTCATTTCAACCTACACTAAGGCGTAATCATTAAGCAAAATACTATAAAAAAAGTCCACTGTAGAGAACGTTATTACCCGACTGCGCTAGAAGGAAAGTTACGTTTTCAAGTGTTGTTTGTATTTATCTTTCTTTTCTAATATTATAAACGCGAAAGATTGTAAGTATGGATTGATAGTAAAAACGGCTGGAGCGATTTTAATAAGATTTGCTATGGAGTTAGCTGACACCCTGAATTAACACATAGGCTACTTTTTATCCCGGGAAAATATTTTTATCCTGGATAATTTGGACATTTTGTTTTTTCTGCAGTCCACGCGGACAAAGTCGCGGGCGTCAACTAGTGTATGTATATTTCTTTGGCACGCTCTAGAGCTAAAACGGCTTATGTCGCATTTGAACTTGAGAGTTGTCATCAGTGGGGTAAGCACGAACCTTTCTACGCGGCGTAACGCTAGCGACTCGCAAGCAAAATCTATGTGATTTGACAGTTGGACGATAGCGTTACGGACTATCAAGTGTTTACCCCTCTGATTCGTCAGACTGACACTGAGTAAAAATTTTTACATAGTCGTGTGGTTTACTTTTAATAATTAATTTTTTACGATTATATAAAGATATATACATAGGTGCATCTCCTTCCGTGCATGTCGTAACGTTAGGAGTCGACTAAGGAACTCGGGCATAAAGCTAGCAACTTGTCACTGACAAATTTACATTTGTACGTGCTACGCTAATCGTGGCAAAAGGATCTCCCTTATGATCCTGCAGTTCTCAGGAACACACTATACTTAATGCGGCTACACCTATACAGGGTGTAGGAAAAGGGGTATGTTAAGCGAAATGCTATGAAAATAGCCCACTGTATAGAACCTGTCTGCAAAATTTCAGACTCGAAATCACATGTGTATTTTTCCAGATAGTATGGAGAATTCTTAAACATCTCAGGAATTTTCATAAAATCTTGAAAAATAAACATGTGATTTCGAGTCTCGAATTTTGTGAATAGTTTCACTATAGTGGGCTATTTACATAGCTTTTCGCTTAACATACCCTTTTTGTTTCACCTGTATAATAATGCTAGCTCATCGCCTGAAAACGCCCCTGATTTCCTTTGTCGACTCTTACGGCATACACGGAAGGAGATGCAGCTCATGTATGATGAAGCCCAGCATCAGAATCATGTATCATATTAATACTTATGGTATTAATCGTAACATACATAAAACCTACATACATACATACATACAAGACATTTTTCATTCAACCGCCCGGTATCCATAAAAATGCAAATGGCGGCAAAGGCTTCTCTCTCCGCCCCTGCATCAATCACACTCGTGATTACAGCCGGCTTTGCTCGGATTCCTGCGTTTATTGTTTTTCGGATTGACTGGAATAACAATATCTGGGTGTGTTTTATGTAATTGTGTAGGGTTATGACATACTATATTGCGTTTTTTTTTGTGTAAGTTACTTTACTTTTACTTGATACTCGTGAATACGTAAATACCTAATTAATTAGGTACGTGAGAAATGTAATCGCGTGACCTTAAATTATAATTAAACTAGTAAACCCCCGACTTCGTCCGCATGGAGTACAGAATGTAGCCATGTCTTTTGTCGTACTCAGTTATCCTATATTTTTGCAAAATTTGAAGAAGAGGTAACAAACAAAATTACTTTCGCCATTTATAATATTAGGTTTGGGACATGTTATTCTAAAATTAATGTTTTGTGTTTGATTTGTATATTTCTGTATAATATTATCATTTCTAAATATTATTGGAAAAATGATAATAAATTAAATATTGATACGAACAAAATCTGTCCACAGCTCTAAACTTGCCAATGTGTATACCTACAGGATGTAACAAAAAAGATATTTTAAACCAAATGCTATGAAAATATCCCGTTAGACATAGACGTAGGCGTATACCTACCTAAGATTTCTCTACCCGTGACTCATACCAATGACTTAATTTGAGCACCTTCAAATCAATAACAAAAAACTTAATTAACATTCGTCACGCGGCGACTTCTGTTTCCGGCTTACAGCTAATTATCCGTCAAATATCGATACTTAATCGACTTATCGATACGAAAGAATCGAGAATTAATCAGTGCATAATACTGGTTTGATCTAGTGTGAAATTTAGACCTGTTTGGCTACCGTGTGAGAATTATAGCGGTTTGTTTTTATTTGGAATAACTGTTTGATATTTTATAACAGTGATTTAATCTGATATGAATGGGATGTGAAATTGATGACTCAATTTGAGGATTATACAACGTGTATGTTGAGCGAAATGCCCAATCATGCCCATCATATAGAATCTGTCCACAAAACTGAATACATATATCGCATATCATATCAACTTATCGCAGTCCACTGCTGGACGAAGGCTTCCTCCAGGGCACGCCACAAGGCTCGATCTTATTGTATTAACTTCACATTAGTTAGATTTTAGTCAAATGAAAGAGGAAATTCTTTGTAAGTAGACTGAATATTATTTTCTCTGTTATATTCATAGCAAGTTATGTCGATAACGCGTGGTTTGACATACATATACAGGGTGTAACAAAAAGGATATGTTAAGCGAAAAGCTATGTAAATTAGCCCACTGTAGAGAACCTATCCACAAAATTTGAGACCCGAAATCACATGTTTATTGTTCCCGATAGTATGGAGAATTTTTTTATATCTCAGGAATTTTCATACAATCTTGAAAAATAAAAATGTGATAGGTTCTCTATAGTGGACTATTTACATAGCTTTTTGCTTAATATACCCTTTTTGTTACAACCTGTACATACATATAATCACGCCTTTATCCCTTACGGGGTAGGCAGAGCACCAAGGGCCGATAGAACCACATGGTGCCACTTCTGACCAATTTTGACAGTTTGACAGTGGTTCGACAGTTCTCCATAATGGCCTATTTTCATATAATTTTGCTTTACATAACCTTTTGCTACATCCGATAGTATACTATGGAATATACACGTGGTCAGTGTCAGTGCGTAGAGGCTAGGTACTTTTTATAATATTATCATACTATTTTCAATGAAAAAAAAATTTTTTTTTCATATAGGTATGTATGTTTTTTCAAATATTTATGTTTTTTTTAATTGTTGTCTATCATTTCTTAATCACAAGCAAAAATGAGAATGTATTTGTAAAACGTCAGATGATCCAAGCCGTACAGATTGTTATCTTGTTTGTTTGTTTGTTTCTCTCGGAGACGCTCGTTACGGCAGATTACGGATCGAGAACCGTCATGGAGCTGGTACTACATGGAGGTGGCCTAGTAACGTTAGAGGAATATAGTGTCGTTAGAGAATTTGGTGTCGTCCCATTTCTTCTAACTGTCAATCGTTTACGATTGTGTATTCTCCTCTGATAACGGATTGTGTGTTTGTTACTCTTTCACCCAAAAAATTCTGAACGGAATTTGACGAAACTTGACAGTTATATGGTTTAGACATGAGAACACGAAGTAGCGGGTGTCATTCCTCAGGCTCCCATTTCTCGGGTATTCTCGTCATTTGTCGACGAGAACAGACATACATAAATAAATCTCTTAAATTCAAGCATAGCTTACCAACAACTGTTTATCACACTTAAAACAAAAATATTCCTAATACAACCTAGAAACATAGAACTTAAGATTTCAAATCATACAAACCTATCAACCAAGATTAATATCATATAAAATGTAGGAGAATACAATATACATAGAGAAGGTATATGGTAGAGTTGCCTTACAACTTAAGCATTTCCGTTATTTCCTGTTTCCATTAAAATTTAGGGAAATCCTTTCTTATCAGATACCTACGTCATGCAAAGAACACACCCGCCAATTTTCAGGTATCTACGATCAGCGGTTTAAACTGAGCGTTGATCCGTTCGTAAGCCATCCAGCAACGGCCGAGCAACGTGCCGCGCCCGCTCCCGCCGTCGTCGCCCCGTAAATCGCAGACATCCAGTTTTCGGCCTTATATTATAATGATTGACAGTGTACGTACGAGCGCTGTTATTAGGCTATGACGAGTGGCAGATGTTTATAATAATGCCCTCTTGGCTGTAATTTGACCACGGCGGTCAATTTCAATGGAGATTAGCGCGCAAGAAATATTATAGTGCACAAGTGTATGAGTAACTACAGGTGCCCTCTCTATTCCCTTACTCTCATAGACCGAAATCTGATGGAGAGAGATCAGACACAAGACCAACAAAACATTATGTTACACGATTGGTATATACTGCGCTGTACTCTATATTAATCGCTTCTCCTCTTTGCCCCTCTTTCATGACAATATACAAGTAGATACGTTGTTAACAGCGGCGGAGTTGAAACACTATACCCATCTCGCTTCAACCGCAGTTAACTCCGTATATCTGTCTCAGTCCAACTGTTTCAATTATCTAAGTAATCCCTCAATTACGCCGACAGATGTCGTTTTCTTGAAGCTTATGTGAGAGTTTAAAGTACCGTCGGCATAGCAATTACTGTTCATCATGGAGATTTTGAGGCCTTTTTTGCTGACGCTATGTGAATACGAATTTGATTTGTGGCGATTTTAATATTTATTTTGTTTTAGGGTTTTTGAATTAGTTTTATTGTTTTATAAATTTATTTGTTATGTTATTATTTATTTGTAGGTGGTTAAGGGTCATTTCATCAGTAATTAGGTTTACTATTAGTTGTACGTACGTATTTTAAATGATAATAAATATCCGAATCCGATGACTGTGTATGAAGAATATCATGAAAGTAGAGAAAACAAAAGAGGTGTGTTAGGATCATACCAATTGGAGATCCGTGATCTAAAGAAGTGTGATCTAAAGTAGCGTGATCTAAAGAAGTGTGATCTAAATAAGCGTGATCTAAAGAAGTGTGATCTAAAGAAGCGTGATCTAAAGAAGCGTGATCTAATGAAGCGTAAATTAATGGATGTACTAGTTTGTTGTAAACTACTGATAAAACAACTAACTCTAATTGTATTTAGTTATATAAAAAGTTAAGTTAATCTATGTACATCGTTTCAGAGTATCTAATTGAAGTAAAAAACTATTTGAAATGTCTAGTCAACATAGTAATTACTAGTCAACCTTAATTAGGTATAATTATAATTGAACAATGTTTACAAAAAGCATTTTACTAATAAAAAATAAAATAAAAAGCACAACCACAAATTATAGCTGGTAAAACAAAGAAAATCTCAAAATTAGCATATTTAATTAACGTTTATGCTGTCGGTACAACACCCCGGTCCCCGAAGGCCGCGACACGAGTTAGCTAATAATTAATATTATAATTAATTTAATTAATGTTATGATTAATGCCGACCGCGCATTTATCTCGAAGATTAATTCGTTAATTAGTTAAGCATTGGTTTGGAGACATTAGCATTCCTTATTTTATTACTTTATCGTATCACGGGTCTTTAACTTGCAAGTTAAATCGACAGATAGCACATATTATTATGATGTCTTACTTTTTTGACATAAAAAATCCTTGCTAATATTATAAATGCGAAAGTTTCTCTGCCTGTCTGTCTGTCTGGTTTTCACGCTAAACCTACTGAACCGATTAAAATGAAATTTGGTGCATAGGTAGTCTAGAGCCTAAGAAAGAACATAAGCTACTTTTTATCCCGGATAATTAAGATATTTTTATTTTTTTTGCAGTCCGCGCTGTCGAATACACGGGCGGCCTCTAAAATGTTATAACTGTCTTTTTATTTAAAACCAATTTAAGCCCAAGTTAATGCGTAAATCTAGATTTAAGTAACATGGCAATAGGATCTTCCCAATGCTGCTGTTCTAGTCACCCCGTTTTGGGAAAATATATACACAATACATTACATTACGATACCTACATTTCTCTCTCGTGTACACATATTTTCAAACGCCCTCGACAAAGTCCACAACCCGAAAATCAATTAAAACGCAATCAAGCTAAGCACCGTGTCCAAACGGAGAAATTAACTGGCTGCCAATAATGAATCCTCCTATCTTAATACCATCTATTTTTAATATATCACTCCATCGTAACACGGGTAATCTGTCCGTCCGCCTGACGCTTGACAAATGAAAGCTCCAACCGCTGCGTCTCATCGGATAAATTAAACAGACGATAATTATCTACAGAGAAAAATCTAGCGTAAAACTAAATTCTATCACCGCGACAAAAGGATTGAAATGTTAAAAGAGATGTCTCGAATTTTATCGCGGCGCACAGTGGTTCCAATGTATGGGAGGTGCTGGACATTCGCATCCAAAAAATAAAATTGGTGAATCTTGAGAAACGAATTATGCCATCTTGTTTGGTAGATCAATGTCTTTGAAAGTTATTATTTAAAGTTTTTTTGTAACTGTTATATTTGAGGAGATAATTGAGAAATAGTGTTTTCTTACTATGGAAATGGTCAAACTTACTTACATATCTCTTGATTCCGGCCTCGTTTCAAGTTGCGGTCTTCGGTATTGTGTTTATATTTGAGAGAACTACAATTAATGCTAACACACATAGTGCGCCAAACGTGCACTTTCTGCGGTACATAGAAATGTTTGATTTTTATATTATAATATACTACAATGACAAGGATCTTACAATTTTCTGTTAAAATCATAGAGGAATAAGGGCCCCTCTAAATATGCGTATCGATAAATGATGTTGCAGAAATAAAAAAATAATAATTAAATTAATTAATTTGCAAACGAGGGCAACGATCGATCCACAGACGGTCTTAGACTTTTAAATAATTAATTAATGAAATTATTGCATTATCATTAAGACAGTAGTCATTAGCATTTCTATCAATTACAGATGTCATTCTTAGAGTAATTTTTAGCATTTTCAACAATTATTTGATGCAGGTGATTATTAATTGAAATCATTAGTACTAAAACATTACAAGAATAACAATTGTACGCAGTACGCAGTAATGAGGGTAGTGTAGTATAAATTGGTTGGTAATCCTTTATTTTACATCAGTTTTGATTTCTATTTCGTTCTAATAAATATGTCTTTCCGTGGATTTGTTACAAATCTTGACCTTTATTGCGCTTTACGCAAACACAATGATCTACGTGACTTTGATCATCTATTCGGTGTCCTTAAAACGAATTGCAACGTTTCTCTTTGTGAAGGTGCCGAAGAAGACTTAAAGAACTGGTGTCGTCGATTTTGCTACCGGATCTATCCTAAATGGTCTCAAGCTGGAAGAAGCGAAGGAAAGTTTCTAAATAAACACTCAGAGTGGTTGCAGTCTGAAGTCCAGTGGCCGGATTCCCTAAAGGAAAATAATTTGCCTTTACAAGTATTACCTACGAACGCAATAGAAGAAGAAACTACTGAGCAGACGAATTTACCTTCTAAATCCGATGCCTCTACGTGTACTCATGTCTCTCCTCGTAAGCCCTTTGAAGATTTAAGTCCTCGTCAAAAGAAAAGACGCACTGAAGTACTTAGGGCATCTAGCAGCACTGACGAGATTATGTTTTCTGCACAAAGCAGTCTTAGGGCTGCAGGGGAAAATGATGTAGCTGATATTATGAAGTTTTTAATGGAAAATCCTACAGAAGCTTCTAAGATCAAAGATTTCATTGGCGGACGGAGTACCACAGATTCAGATAAATGTATATCTCCACTAAAGGCCCTAGCTTTGTTTGTGTCGATGAACCTTTCAAAATGGCGTTATATGACTTTACGGGATTTTCATGCTAAAGAAGGAGTAGCTCAATATCCCAGTTATTACATGCTTCTGAAAGAAAAAAAGAAATATTACCCAAAACAAGAAGACGTTACAATTACTGAACACTCTGCTAAAATCAAATTGCAAGCGTTGCTAGACCTTACTACGACAAGACTTCTACAAACCCAAAACCTCTCTACCACTGAGGAGAAAAACCTGGTGCTCGTGAGCAAATGGGGCTTTGACGGTGCTTCGGATCAAAGTGTTTACCACCAGAAAACAAGTGAAACTGAGGAAACGAATTTCGCCAGTGTATTTGTTGCAAGTCTTGTACCAATCCGGCTCACATCCGAAACTGGCCAAATAATTTGGGAAAATGAGCGGCCCTCGTCAACATCTCTTTGTCGACCAATCCTAATCAAGTTCATCAAAGAAACAAAAGAAAATGTTCAAATGGAGATGTCTGAATTCGAAGAAGAGATTAAGCTTCTGCAACCTACTAAGAGCGATGACGTAAGTGTAAAGCACCAGTTGCATTTGACGATGATAGATGGTAAGATTCACTCATACATATCAGGCACAGCAGCATCAGTGTGCGACATTTGCAAAGCGCGTCCAAATGAGATGAACGACATTAGTAAAGTAAGAAGCAAGCCAGTGCACGAAGACATGTTTAAATACGGACTTAGCTCGCTCCATGCATGGATCCGGACCATGGAGTGTTGTCTTCACATCGCATACAGATTAGACATAAAATCATGGCAAGCTAGAGGTGATGAAGCAAAGAAGAATGTTGCTGAAAGAAAATCAGCAATTCAAGAAAACTTCAAAAAAGAAACTGGAATGCGTCTTGATGTTGTCAAGCAAGGGAGTGGAACCACCAACACCGGTAATTGTGCTAGAAGGTTTTTTGAAAACCCAGAAAAATCTGCTGAATTAACCGGATTAGATGCGAGACTTTTAAGAAGGCTAGCTGTCATTTTACAGTGTATATCTTCAGGAGAGAAACTCGACATTGACAAATTTCGTATGTTCTGTAATGACACTACTTTGCTCTACGTGGAATTATATCCATGGTTTTATATGCCGTCTAGTCTCTACAAATTGCTGGTCCATGGGCCAGATGTCATTGAGAACTTTTCAATGATGCCTATCGGCTTTTTGTCCGAAGAAGCCTCGGAGGCACGAAATAAAGAATTTAGAAAGTACCGCGAAGGACATTCAAGAAAACATAGCAGTGTCTCGTGTAATGAAGATGTACTACACAATCTTTTATTATCTTCTGATCCGGTTCTTACAAGTATTCGCCCAATGTATAACAAATTTATTAAAAAATCTTGTTTCTCAGAATTTTATGAACTGATTATATCCGAGACAGGTAAATTTAATTTTGTCGATATAAACGAGTTAATCGAAATAGACTCCGCATCAGAATTGATCGATGATGATTGTGAAGACGATTCATAAATAAATTAAAATTTTAATTAAAATAAATATAAATAAATAAATTTTTTATTACAGTTTAATAAAAAGATCTCATTCGTGTAACTAGGGTCTTTCTCTCTGTGTTTATAGACATTTTTAGTTAAATTTATCTGTACTATTTTATAGATTTATAATGCATGTTGTGCTTTTCGTATTTTTTGAATTTTATTAAATAAATACTACCACTAACAATTTTAGTGTAATTTAGTTCTCAAACCATTTGACCTACATTTTGGACATGTCAAAAATCAAAATTACAAGATCACTTTCATTGTAGTGTTCAGTATGGAACTTTTTCGTATATAAAAATAGACATCTCTATGTACCGCAGAAAGTGCACGTTTGGCGCACTATGTGTGTTAGCATTAATTGTAGTTCTCTCAAATATAAACACAATACCGAAGACCGCAACTTGAAACGAGGCCGGAATCAAGAGATATGTAAGTAAGTTTGACCATTTCCATAGTAAGAAGATACTATTTCTCAATTATCTCCTCAAATATAACAGTTACAAAAAAACTTTAAATAATAACTTTCAAAGACATTGATCTACCAAACAAGATGGCATAATTCGTTTCTCAAGATTCACCAATTTTATTTTTTGGATGCGAATGTCCAGCACCTCCCATACATTGGAACCACTGTGCGGCGTTCTGTCAAATTTGTCTATTCGTGTCATTTGTGATTGTGAGCGGAAGGAAAAAGGTTGCATTTTGATTGGTTGGAATTATGATTCGATTGTGGTGTCAGGTTGGTAATTAAAGTGGGACCTGCGACAGGCGGAATGCTCAGTAGCGACGCTAGCGGCCGACGATTACATTAATGTCATTACCGACTAATGACATTTTAAATCTGTGCCGCCAAAACACGCGTGAGAAGACTTACACGCTTTTGAATTGAGGCCGGTTTTTTGTAGAGTCTGCAACGAATGTAGATTATTATTTGATTCTATATTACATACTAATTATTGTTATCAAAGTTTAAATATTGTGTATTTAGAAGATTTTAATAGTCTGTCGGGATGAGCATTGTGTAATTTTTCTTCTCTTTCATAAGTAAAAACGTTATCTACCTAGGTCTTTTAGATTCAGTAGGCCGCTAATGTAGGTAATAAATTAATTTTCCTTCGTAGAATAAACGGAATTGGAGGGAAAATATTTCCTTCTAGAAACTATGAACTTTTCTGTATTATTATATATTTGAAACAACAACCAAGCATAAATATTTGACAAATTAATATAAATATTTAAAAACATCCCTATAGCCCATCCCATCTCTACATATATATATCTCTCAATATCGATAATCGATTAATGCTCAACTCGAGTCGATACCAACATTCTCGACACTCGATATCGACACTTTGTCCAATATCGCGAGATAATGCAATATAGCTCGTGTCGTCGCGCCGCGAACACGGGCTGAACATACTTGTACTGGAACAGGGGAGCTGTGGAGCCGGAATTTTTAGATTAGTACACAAATTCAGGTTTTTAATATTCATGCTCTCAGCTATTTATTATGTATAAGTGTTATGTATATGTTTAAGTTAATTTATCATAAGTTAATACTACTATCATATTGTGTTGCGAACGTTTGGTTTTAGTAAAAGATATTTGACGGTATTGATACTGTCTTGTCAGGTCATTGTGTTGTTTCTCTTTCCCGAAGTAAATATGATACTGTGTTATTATAAATACTTTTAGCCTTTGTCGTCCAAAATTTGACATTTATGTATACTCTATACATTTTTCTATTAAATATCACGTTAAACGCATGTTTAATCCCTCTTTTTTCGACGAATCATCACGTGAATTAGCCTTTTTATTAAAAAAAGTTTTAATCTTCAATTATATTTCATATTTTCTCACATTAATAGTTTGAGTTTAATAATCCTAATATCTGCTCTACATAAACTCAAAAAAATTAGACGCTAAATCTAACCCAAAAAACGTCTCTACAGATTTCTCTATTATTCAGACAAGACGTTGGGCGCGTCGTCGGCTCTTATGAATAATGTGGCATCGATTGTGTCCGCGTGTTCTACAAGACGGGGGGTGGGGGAAAAGCGAGGGGGGGCGGTGAGGGTACTCTTTGAGGGTAGTTCGAAACAAAGTGTATTCGCTATGAGGCATGTAGCTAGAGCGTTGTGTTGCGTGGAGTGCTTATGTGACTTTACGAAGTACTTTACCGAAGTAGATGTAATGGAATGCTTCTTTGTAGGATTGGTTCTTATTGTTACGATAACTGAGAAAGGCAGAGAAAAAAAAGGAAGAATATAACTACTGTTGATACAAAAGTTCCAAAAAATTTAGAAATCTAGAATAATGATCTCCGACCGTATTTCGGCCAAGGCGACCAATTTCTGTAGAGATTGGCCAGGTACGCAGGAGATATTATAGTGCACAAGTGTGTGCGAAAACACAGATGCACTCTCTATTCCATCACTCTCATAGTCTGATGGGACGGAAAGCCGACACGACCGGAGAGAGATCAGGCGCAGGACCAACGGTTTTACGTGCTTTCCGAGGCACGAGCTAAGTGACAATTTTACAACATTAAACATACATTAAATAAATTCATTGGTACAGGCCCGTGACTGGGATCGAACTTACGCCTCCCGCTTGGAAGGTGTACGTCTTAACCGCTGGGCTATCACCGCTTTATAATCTAGAATAGGTAGGTACATGAATGGGGAAAACAAACATCTGATTTTGACTCTCACGTGTACAGGTTCATATACTCCTCCTGCTACATCCTACTCGTATATATAGAGGTCCAGGATAGAGTCCATTGTCCAGCCAATATGTGTACAAGTGCTGATCCTTATTCAATTACTCTCTCTTATTAGGTGTGTAGTTTTGACGTAGGTAATTTAACTTATTGAAACTCGATTGCACCACATGGATATCTATAGGGTCGAACGCTGGATTTATTTAAATAGAGACGTTTATGAATACACATGTTTCAAATGAAGAATTTTACAACCAAAATGAATTAATTCAAGTAAATTACTGAATCTTATGCAAAATTTCTCAATATACAAGATACAGGTATAAAAGATACAGTATTCGTCACATAACTCCAAACCCTCGATTCCCAACACAGCCAAGCACACACCAATCACTCCACACCCTCCATAGCCATCACCATTCAGCCCATGTCAGTACATAAAAATAAAAACAAAGGATTTCAATCATGGCCGACTCCAGAATAAGCAATAACACACAATAGTGAGTAAAACAGCTATCTAGTGCTGTCGATAACATCGACAATATATCGATAAGTATGCGGGCCACGGAACCTTTATTATTATATCCACATATTGACTTTGCGTTGTCTATTCCCCCCTTTTCCCATTCCCCCCGGGGGTGGGGTGAATCGATCTAGTAATGCTGTAAGGATTGGCTGGACCGCCTCGCGTGTAATGGCAGTTTGATTTCGCTGGCTGATTTCGAGTTAGTGCAGTTGGGAATGTAATTTTGTCTTCTTAGAGGCTAGTTTTTGTTGAGTGATGGTAATGAAATATGTTTTATAGGATTAATTATAATGATTTGAGAATAGGTATTGTGGAATTTTTTTTAAATATCTCTGGAATAAGAGTTCTTAATGGTTCATGCGAGTACCTTTAGTTAACAAGTGATATGTATAGGTAATTATATGAAGATATACCTACTTGAGAATTAAAGTCAGTTAAATTAAAACAGTGAGATGGCAATGCTATACCAATCTTGAAACACCCAGAGGACGGCAATACGTACATATTTTAATTTTCATATAATATTTACTTGTTTAAGCAGTAAATAATAGTTAGGTACTTGATCCTGTACAAACCATATGTACATTGTGCTTATTTATATACTACACGTGTTTTGTTACTTCATAAATGTTACACCAGACCCGTAACACTAAAACCATCAGCAAAATATCTGAAATGTTCAGCAAATATACGGAACATGAAACTTGATGTGCCATCGTATCGATATTATGAGCGATTCCACTCGATAACGGCAATCGATTCATGAATATATATCGATGTTTCCCTCGCACAACTCTGATGAATTCCATTATTATGATTCTTTTTTTTTGTAATATGTAAAAGATAATATTTGACAGATTGAAAAAATGTCGAATTACAATTTGAAGCCAAATATTAGATAAATGATTTCACATTGCTTACTACAAAGTGATTTTCATAAAGCAAATAGTCTACCTAAACATAACCCAACACAAGTCTCTACACTCAACACTACCCTGTTCTCCAAAGAGCTTGTACACCAACAGTCTCTGCACTCAACACTGCTCTGTACTACACAGAGTTCGTAACTGGTAAATACCCGAATGTCGCAGCGCAGTGTATTGAACTACACTTGTGGTCCGAAATATTCGTGTACATAGACATTTGAAATAAAATAAATAAATATTCACACGCTTCACAACACATTAACTTGTCCCACATTAAGATCCCTAAAGTCTTGGAGGTTGAGACGTGGGTACTAAGCATCGGTATATGAATACATAGCTAAGTATAGAATTATCCACGACTCGAAAACAAACATCAATATTCATTGTACTTGTACTTGTTAAGATTAAAGTCCCTTGCTGATGTGGCGCTTTACTAGAAAATATCAGCTGCATCTCCTTCCGTCCTAGTACTAAAGAACTCAGGGTCGTACTCTCAGGCGATGAGCTAACCTGTCACCAATCTTTTACAAGTGATCCTGCTATGTTAAACTGGCTACCCCATGAACAAAGCCGAGTGTATATTTATGTCTATATTATCCAAATGTAGACTCCATAGTTTCGACAAACTTTTTACAAATTTATACTCGTCTATGCTGGGAGGTTCAAGATTTTCAATAATATCTATCTAGGTACATATTTATGCTTACCAATTTGAAACTTGTAACTTTACTAGTATTTTTCACTACTATAGCACACGTTCAAGTCTTAGCCATAAAATAAAATCTCCAAAATATATACTTTTCCCACCCCCCAAGTATACAAAGGTAACAGGCTAGTACAGTGTTATTGGTTAACTTGTTCGATCCGAACAATGTAGCGCTGCAGCGCTGAAACACAGCACTGGAAAGCGCTTAATATGCTGTTTTACAGGCTGCTATAGCCATTGGAAGTTTCAGGTTTCTTGTAGTGGATACTATTCCCTTTATGCTCTAATGTTCGTTACTATTAAGTACTAAGCTACATTATGTTGTGATGTGGCGATAGTTCTCCTAGAGTGTTTATTTTCCTAGAGTGTAGGTAGGCGACTCAGTTGTTTACATAGATAGATAGATAGATAAAATTCTTTATTGTACTACAGCAAAAAACACATGTACAAGGGCGAGCTTAATGCCTTGCAAAGCATTCTCTACCAGCTAACCTGGTTACTTATGAATAACATCTGTTGGTAGCACTATCAGAGATGTGGATAAGAAAAACAATACATTCATCTAAAATTACAATTAAATTACATCTAAATTTACATAGAAGAAATCATTGAACTACCACGGCCGATAGATGACGGCACCGGTTTCCAGCACTACACTCAATTATTTTATAAAATTATTAATAAAGAAATGGAAAAAAATCCTCACCCGGGTGGGAATCGAACCCACGACCTCTGCATTCCGTGCCAGCGCTCTTACCACTGAGCCACACACTTATCACTTACCACAATTATTTTATCTATAGATTTTATTGTTGTATAATTTCATGCATAGCTCGTGCCTCCATTGCCTTGATCTGTCTCCAGTCACGTCATTTCCATCCCATCAGACTATGAGAGTGAGAGAATAGAGTGCACCTGTATTTGCATCCACTTGTGTACTATTCCTTTCGCGTGGATGGCTAATTACCTCCGACATAAGCCGCCATAGCCAAAATACTGTATGGAGGATTAGTGCGTAAATTATTTTAAAATTGATGTTAGCCTATAAATAAAAAAGTACCAATCTATCTATTGAACATTACTCAATTCGAATGCCAACCACATTAATCAATCACGGGGCCGATTCCGAAAAACCGCGTCAAAACTTTGCCATAAACAACCCGTTTAAAAAAAAACAACCGGCCATTCGTTATCCGTTTTGTCGTGTGTATCTCCGGTCCATTAATAACGGAGACTTATCCCGGTAATCTCGCGCTCATTCCCGCTTTCCGCGGATTCTTTCCCGCCAAAAAAGTCGGCCATGTTTGTTGCTGTCCGCGCAGATTTATTACGTCACAGGATTATGTTGGTGATACGTAAATTGATATTGTTCACTAGCTAAAAACTGATATCTCACGCTAACAGATATCCGTTTCTAGCTTATTTATCAGTCATAGGCAGTGACGTTCATCTAAGGTCATAGGTAAGCTAGAAACTCAAAAACATTTCCCAGTACTAGTATATTCGTCACCTAGGTACAGGTCGCTAGACTTCACGCCTATAGAGGTAAATAGATGCTACAGAATATATCCTCCAAGACAATTATCTCTCTTGTCTCGAAAACATTAATTAAATCTTCATACGTATTATTGTCATTTTCAATTAATTTAAAATTTTCATAATGTAGTCAACCACTCAACTTTGAAGATTCATTGTCTTTATAATTATGGTCGATTCTGAGCGTCGCACTTAAAATTAGATAGGTCAGTCTCTCCAATCTTAACATGAATGGCTGCGATCGAAAGTGAAAGGTAGGACAATGGTAGGACTAATCTTAAGTTTAGGTTTAAGTATAACGACGGTCAGAATAGACCATATTATCATTCATTGTCATGTTATAATAATATGTGTGGAAGGTAAATGTTGACCAGTGATTGGTTTATTTAGCGTTCAAGTAGATTTTATTGGCGATTCCAGGCCTCCTCCTAGCATGACCACGCTCCTAGCAGCACGATATCGTATCGTCTCTATACAAAATTCAACATGTCGGGTATATTTATTGTAATTTGACAGGCTAAATGACGTTAAATCCATTTATCATATCGTGTTTTGCAGGTCGTGCTGTAATGTAGAGCTGGTCTACAATTGGTCTACATTATATTCATCTCCTCTTTGTATATCCTCCATAGGACCTCGATTTTTCAATTTACGTCGGCTGATATCGAAGGTTTACGAGTGCCATTCGTTTGACTTGTAATTGAATGTTTGTTTCCAATCGGATTTCTATAGAAAATATGTGAATCGGTAAACGACAAAAGTTTTCTGCGGAGATAATAAATGACTTTTACATCAGACGTAGCTACTTTTAGGTTAGCTTTTATAAAGTAACTAGCTGTTGCACGAGGGTCCGCTCGTGAGGATGTCGCTTATTACGTGAAAGGGGGTATAAGTATATGAAATTTCAAGAGTTTGATAAATCACCGCGACACAAGAATTTCATATGTATAATATATATACTATTATTAAATGCTCTTTTATTATCTATTACATTTGAAAAAAAAAACTTGTATATTTTTTTATAATGGGCAAATTAAAATAACAATGTCTCTCACGTCGACCAAAACATTTCTAAACCACATTTAAATCCTGACTACCCTCTCTTTAGATTTTATCATCCAAATATTATGTGTCACCATAAAATTGTGCGTTAAACCTAATCTATTATTTTAAAATGCACCCTTGTTCGGTAGATAAGGGCAAGTCGAAACTGCAATACATGTCCACCGTGTCGCTAGTATCTACGCGGCTTGGTCGACTGAGTTAGTGATTTATGTAGAGTCGGGTCTAGCCGTGGGGTAAAACCTCGATTTAAATTTAAATGACATTTAAGCCGAGTTGTATTGGCATCATTAGTGCGTGAGTCGGGGATTGGGTGACGAAACGATGCCTATTCGGTGTCGACACTAATTCGGTATTAGGGAATGAGATTGGGGTTTTCGGTGTTTTGTTAAAATGGTTATAGGTACTGTGGCTTTTGTAAATGCCGTATTTAAAAAAAATGTGGATTATCAAGGTAATTGATCTTTTCTAAAAGAAACAAGATGTCACAGAGGCTCTTGCTTCGCTTCGATGTTATGTATTTTATGAATTTCAGGATGTAAACTCTTGTTATTGTGTAGATGTATTCCGTTTCATGTTCTTACACTTCTTACCCGTTTTCCAAGTAGACCCTAGTTTATTCCGGGATAAAAAGTAGTCTAAAATGCTGCATCTCCTTCCGTGCATGTCGTAAGAGTCGACTAAGGAACAAGGGCTAGCAAACTGTTACTAACGTGGTCGAGTGATCTCTTTTATGATCCTCCAGTTCTGGCTCCCCCACTTCGGGACCACAGCCGTGTAAAAAGAGACTCCTATCGAGGATAACAAATTATCCTGGATTTACGCAGCTAATGCTGACCTAACACTTTAAAAGATCATGACAAGGCGTTTTAAACGTGCTAAACCCCCTAGATAAGGGCGGCTTACACACGCAAGTGGACGTGAGCTTGTGCCTTACTTTAAATTTAAGATACATCGGCCGATACGATCGGAAAAGCTCGGGTTTATTCGGATTTGCGTGAGTTATTTGGTAGAGGCTAATGTGTTTTTAATTCATTTAATGTCACTGAAAGTTTTTTCTTTGGCTTATAGGGGACGAATGGAGGCTTGAAATAGAATTCATTATATCACAGTAAGATTTTTATAAATATAAACCAATAAAAAAACTCTTACAACTTCTTCAATTCAAATTAATAAGAAACTAAGCAAAAACCATTTATCAAAAGTCGAAAAATAAAAATCAGAAAAAAAAACTAAATTAAGAAAAACGCCAAGCAGTAGGCATCAAAAATCTGTGCTGTTTCATTAACTCGCAAAAAAAATGTCGCCGAAAAAACGAGATATTAAAATTTTAAAGGTACTTCTCCTAAACTAATTAATAAGGGAGACAGGACGGTAGGAAAAAATTAAATGTCAAATTACAACAAGATTCGCCTTAATTATGTCCACGAGAGGGGTGGGGTGGGGGTGGCTGTCATGGCACACTAATTACATTTTCTTAATTTGCAAAGTTTCAGCCTCTTTTAGTTGCATTACGAGTTGTTCGGTTTTTAGGGTACCGACGCATTTAAAAATGAGAAAAACTTTTTGGCTTAAAGAAGTTAAACTTTTTTTATATAATGGGTAGGCATATATCTATCTACGATCAAATACTACTAAAAATCTATGTAATAAATAACCTAGATAAACAATTTTTTAAAGTCGAGTGTAGATCGTTACCTTCGTAAAGTTTTATTCTATCGACTATCCATGTGTTCGTCATCACAAACAAATTTTCAAAAATGGTTTTCACCTAACCAACCAAAATGTAACGATCATTGAATTCCTATTTTTATGGGATTGCGTGACAAAGAAACCTAGTCTGAGTGTTTTTCTCTTATAAACATTATACAGGATGATTTTTGGTCGTCAACGTTCCAGAAAACTACTGAATCTCCCCGTCATCACGATCATTTTTCTCCATGGAAGCATACCTGGGAAGTGTCTGGTTTCCAACAATATTAGGGTCCAAAGTTGAGTAAATAGACTGCGTTTTTTCTGGATAAATGCACATTGACGCATGTTACAAGTTTTTTTCATGAGAAATAATTAATATCTATCTATGAAAAAACTAGCATAAACACTGGACACTATAAATTTTGCCCAACCAAGTAACTAAAAAAAAATTTTCAAAAAATTTACATCGTTTCCCAGCATTTTTCGGCATAAACTTACTTTATTTGATGTATAGAGTACGTACCTTCGTTAAGGGTGGCAACGAAAAAACACCTGTATACTTTTTCATGACAAAAAAATCTACGCTGTAGAAGATTTTTTTTATAACAGTAATTTCAAAATTAAAATGATACCCCCACTAATTACATCGAAAGATAATGCTAAGCGTTTCACATTAACATTTTTATATTCACTCTAGGAAAAAGGGGCAAGTGCCCCCTTTTCCCGTCCTTCGGGAGAAAAAGTTTATCGCTACAATATCCTTTTGTCTTTCCGAATTTGCAAATGAATTTTTTTAATAACACCAAATTCGTAGCCGGGGCTTGTAATCCTTTTATGATTAATGGGCCCGTGCGGATAGATATTCGGATAATTAAGTTTTTTTTATCTTGTTTGTTTATCGAATAACTCTTTCGTTTAAATTTTAGGAAAATCATAATTGATATTGCTGTTGAATTATTATTGTGCTGTAGTAATAGATGCACTTTAGTTTTTTTTAATCAAAATGTATAGTGTTACATTACTTTTAAGTGTCAGTAAAAACTTAGATGCTAAACTTGTCTGTTTTCAAATAAAATGCAATGACTTCATTTATTTACTGAACATTACTAGCTACTAATAATCCGCGTGTAAAGTTATGCAGCCGTTAAGCACGACATTTAACAGCAATATATATATGGAATATCTACATATTCAATGTTTTTTTTAGTAAGTCCCTAAAATATAACATCAATTTTTTACTAACGTATATTTTTTTTATATTTATACCACATGCTTACAACCACATTGTCACAATTGTGTAGCTGCCATATCAAATAACAATCACAAATGTTGACATAATCCCAAAACAAATCAATAAACCTATTAGTTACTAAACTCTAAGCGATCAATCAAACGCGACTGCAGCGTAACGAATTGGAGCGATTGTGACCATTTTTTTTCCAACTGTACCATTAGTGCTGAACTACCCATCTGTCAAACGTACAAAGCCAATTTACCTATCGGCCGATGCCGGCCACAAATTCTTCAAAATGGCCGCTCGCGAATAGAGATAAAAATGAAAATTTCAGTTGTTCCGTTTTTTGTGCTATCCCGTGACGTTAGTCGAAATAGGTGAAGTTAGTTATTTTGTCAGGTCAGTTTTTATGTATGTTTGTTGGGCCTAGGTGGTACACAAATAGTACAAAACTAGGAACCTACTAGTTTTATCTATTATGGGATCTCTTCTTAGTTGTTTAGGAACGTATACGCAGCAACTTGATTGTTGTTACCTACTTTGCTAATTTTGGCCGCGCGGTGCCGGCAGAGTAGAATTCGTACCACCCCATGTCTGCCCGTGGGTATCATACGAGGCGATTAAGGGTTTCCGAGAGGTGGGCAGCAGCGTCTCACGTGTTGACAACATAGTCCAAAATACAACCCGCCTGCCCAGCGTGGTGACTATGGGCAAATGTCGTAATGTGGCAGTCACATTACGACATTTGCCCATATGCCCTGGGGGAGGTCTTCGTCCAGCAGTGGACTGCAATAGGCTGATGATGATGATGACTTTGCTAATGCTTCACTTGAATACATCAGCTGCATCTCCTTCCGTCCATGTCATAGTGGCTTTGGGAACTCTCCTTTTCTGGAATATAGCCATTAGTAAATGCATGTATGTATTATAAAATTAAATATTCTTAAAGGCGTACTACTTACAGGCGTAATAAATAACCCTTACAAGAGCTTTTGAACTCTAATGTAGGTACGACAATATCGCATTTCACAACTACGAGTAGGTACACCATGCATGCAGCGCGACATCATTAGGTAAGTACACACAGTCATTTGTCACTGACTTACGACTTATCGAGTTATCACCCTTTTATACCCCGTGTGCGACCGGCCTAATGACGTCACATTTTATACAAGCTCTTAATGGTACGACCACTTTATGGGTGTTTTTTTTTTTACAATTAGCTAGGCAAACATTTGACCGCCATCGTGCCTGATGTTAAGCAAGATGCGGCCTAGGGCGGTAAGGTACATGTTTGCCTAGAAAGTGCCTATTCACTCTAGCTTTGAAGAGACCAATGTTGTAGTGCTCGGGAAATACATCGGCAGGAAGTGCATTCCGCTCCTTAGCCGTTCGCATTACAAACGAGTTAGCATAACGTTTGATGCGGATGGATGGGATATCAACAACATAACATGTGTTGTAAAGAATGGCGTAGGTAATCTTATTTTTATTCTTACTGCACATAGTATAAGTATAGTAAAAAAAAAATACAAAGGCGTCCTTATCTCTGCAAGAAATTTCTTCTAGCATACCATCGAGCAAGGTTTGTGAACTTTTGTGCCCGGAAAGTGGCGGTAGACTCAGCTAGCTAAAAATCGCAAGATCAGATTCAGATTCATTTATTGCATGTCACAAGTTAAATAGATGTTACATAAATATAGTATGTAGGATCTAGAGATCAGTGATCAAATTATGACAAACTTGACTACGTGCGTAAAAATTTTGACCCAATGTCACTTTCTAAAAGGAAACAAGCCGCGTAGTCCCTAAAGCGTGCCAAATAAATATATATTATAAATAGATCTATTACGTGTCCTGTGCTGTATGTTCTTTAAAATAAATATGTGAAAAACATAACCCTCCTTCTAGCGCAGTCAGGTAAAAATACTACAAACCAGTGGCGCCAGATTTAACAGCTCTCTATAGATAATTATAATATAATATATTTCTATGCATTACTGCACTGTTAATTCGATGATTAACGCTCGACCTCAATGACTGAGATGATTATGGGAACCAATCAAATGCTCATGATGATGAGGTGATAGAAAGAAAGAAAGAAAGAAAGAAAGAAATTATTTATTCAGCATTCAAAAATGTTTCACAATACAGCCAAACAGAAAAACATAATTATGCTGAAATGGACCCAGCTCAGCATACAGCTGCAGACCAAAACAGATGGCCTGCAGCGCTGGTTTTCAGCTGGACCCGTATATTAGTGTTCCAGAATACACTATAAAATATAAATCAAATTTTCAATATGGTAACTACATAAATGCACAAGCTATTTATACAATTAACCTGCTGGTTAATTGGGTAAACTATAAAATCAAAACATATCTTTACATTTATTATAAAGTAAGTATATAAATATAGATAGATAAAATACAATACAATACTATACATACAGATAAAAAATAAATAAATAAAAGTATTTAAGAATAAAACATATATCAAGTTCACAATAGGCAAAAGTTTTTTCAAAATAATAAAACAAATATAATAGAATTGAGTGGGTAGTAAGTAGATATTACGAACCAGAGAACGTTAAACCAGAGAGTTGCAATTCAAAAATTAATTCCTTAAAATGCTTCTTAAAAATATTTATATTTGGAAGGTAACGTATTGGGGGAGGTATATTATTCCATATTTTTGATGCAGTATATTTAAAACTACCCTTAAAAGCTGTTGTACTGTGTGGAGGAATAGCGAGGCGAGCAAGACGAATAGATGAAGACCAGGAAAGTTTACTGTATAAATATGATGGTGAACACTTATTAATTATGCCAAATAACAGGGATGCGTAGTGAAAAGATCTCCTTGAGGACATGTTCAAAACTTTGGCGTCATTCAGGTAAGGCGAAACATGACTCCTAGGTGGTATATTAAAACAGAATCGGGCACAAGCATTCTGGACACGTTGTATAAGATTTTTTGTCTTCGCTAGAAGCCTTGGCCCATACACAGCATCCCCATAATTAAACTTAGATAATATTAGCGAGTCCACAAGCCGAATGCGAAGATCAACTGATAAATAACTACGAACGGTATATAAAACTTTCAAACGATAAAAACAGTTGCGAACCAGTTCCAATATGTGTGCTTCAAACCTAAGTTCAGAGTCCATAATGAGACCTAGATTACGAGCTACAGGTGAAGAACAGATTGTTTGACCCTTTACACTCAGACACGGGTTCCTTGAAGATACTTTTAAGATTTGCTGTTTTGAACCTAAGATCATGAATTTCATCTTACTAGGATTTAATACCAGGCTGTTACTATTTGACCATTCATCAATCCTAGCTAAGTCCTCATTTATCATTGCTACGGCACCGTCTACTTCAGTAGGTTTACAAGAAAGATATAATTGCAAGTCATCCGCATAAAGGTGAAATTTACAATTTTTTATGGAGTTCGTGATGTCAGCGGTATAGAGGATGAAAAGCAAGGGTCCCAGGATAGATCCCTGGGGTACACCTCGGTTGGTAGAGGCAATAGAGGAAGAGACTACTGTACCATTAGGATTTTCAATTTGAACAAATTGATTACGGTGACTTAAATAACTATCAAACCATTTAATTGTGGGTGGGTCAAATCCATAGAATGATAGCTTAGACAGCAGTAAAGGAATATTAATAGTCTCAAAAGCACGCGAGAAATCGAGAAAAACCAGAATAGTAGCCTTGCCAATATCTTGAGATTCCAGGATATTGTTGGTTACATCTAATAGGGCAGTTGCTGTGCTCCTATTTTTTCGAAAACCAGACTGTAGTTCTGGTAATATATCATTTTGCTCTAAAAACCTAACAAGCTGCAGATAGATGACTCTTTCCATTACTTTGGATAAACACGGTAAAATACTGATAGGCCTAAGGTCTTTGAAACTTGACGGATTTATGTTTTTGGGAATGGGTCGAATTAAAGCGGTTTTCCATGCTTTCGGGAAGGCACTAGTGATAATGGATCTATTGACTATGGAGGTTATTGCATCTAATGATTCAGGTAAGGTCAGCAAAATCATGTCCAAGGAAATATTGTCAACCCCTTGGGCGTTGGACTTAAGAGAATTGATGATAGCTCATTGGGTTACGTGTAGGTTCAATACCAGTCACCGGCCTGTAAGGATGCCTTTCCCCCAGAGATGTGCTATGATACTTTGTGCTGAGGATGCGTGTGATATCTAAAATAATGTAAATGTATGAAATATTTTGCGCCTATTAAAGTATGATGGTCCGGGCCAGTCATTCATGTTACACCGGGCTATTTACTTGCACGACTATATCTGTGTTACGTGGTTTTGTTAGCGGACCGTGCCGGGAAACAATACCCACCGACATATCAGCGCCGTGCCCCGTCCGAGTCTCGGCGGCGGCGCACGGCCGGAGCACGGCCGAGCCAATTACTTCATTGAAAATAATACCATAATGTTTAAGGCACGGCCCGGTCGCGACACGGTGTAGCTTGAATCATCCTTAAAGTTACTTTTCCATACTCCTAAAAAAGATATAAACCTACGTGACACAAACGAGTAAGTATATTTTTTGCACAGACGAGTATGGAATCTGCTGATTGTTGCGTGGTATTGTTATTATTTTTTTTTTGTTGTTTTGTACCATTATGTTATACCTTTTGAGAAAACGTTCAATATATATAAGTATTACAAAAATTATCGAATAATTAGTCGATCTTACATTTTTATATAGTCATATTACAAACCAAAACGTACCTAAAAAAATTCGGCATTACTCAGACAGAAAATTCGGCATTACTCAGACAGAAAATTCGGCATACCCTATTCATAAAACTTTCATGCGTCCATTCAAAAAGATTCCTTCACACACCGTTTGCAAACAAACTGCTATGAATACATCCCGCGAAGTTTCCCCATTAGTTCGCCGGTCACGTCCGATAGGTGGCGCGAGTTTCTTCACGTTTGATTTATTCTTCATATCGACAGACAAGATTGGCAAGGGTAGAATTGCGTGTTTTATGAAGAATACTTTCAAATTCTTCACCGTTTCGTGTTTTCTGATTGGATTTCGTACCTGTTTTGAATGCGGGTAGATGTCTGCGAAGTTTTCTTGTAATGTAAACGTTTATTACTCCCTGTTTAGAGCCATTTATGTAAGTTACTTGCGTTACGTCTAGTTAACTATCTATTTATCTACATTGTATTGTTTTTATATATTTATTGTTTTTAACAATTAATGTACCTGTGTTTCTTATTGTTGTGCTTTAATATACACAATAAAATTTTCACAAATCATCATCATCTCCCTGCCCTGTTCCCATTTATTTAGGGCGCAATATGTACTTTTCTTCCATTCATCCCTATTATCCATCATCTCATTGCTCACTCCCAGTACATGCATATCCTCCTTCACACTGTCCATCCAATTTTTCACAAAAGAAGTTGATAAAAAGAGTAATGAACAAAGGCGTGCTTATCTCTTAAAAAGAGTTCTTCCAGCAAACTAGTCGGGTAAAGAGAAATAGACTAACTGCTGTTACCACTACTTGCATTACTATTTGATAGCTCTACCTATATTCTCCGTCTTTATTATATTATTTATTTAAATATCTACCAAGCACTCATGCTAGCTTAGATATACTCGTATATCAACAAAATGCACGTCTAAACAGCGCCACAGATTATAAATTAACCAGTCGTAATATGTAATTTGATTCAAATTACAACCAGTAAATCATAAACTGTAATTAACTCTAACGACTCATCTATAGAAACGAGTAGATCAACTAACTAGATTTTCACACAAAGACCGTAAAAAAAACTTCAAAAGCCACGCCATTAATCTCGGCTACTGCTTTATGTAAGAACAGAGGCGCTATAAAAAATAATAAACAGTCATCCCGCCATTGCTTCTCATTGAATTTAATTGTTCAAAACAAGATGGCGGCAAGCATTATCTCTATCAAAACGTGAACGCGAAGAAAAATAATAGCTAGACCCTGCGGTGAAAGAGAAAAGCCGCAAACGCCGTATGCTGAAAAGAAACAACTATACTTCACTCAGAACGTCTTGAAGCACTTAAGTAATTGAATAAGGGGGAGCATAAAGGAAGAATGGAAAATAATAATATTAGATATAATGTCCGCGTCAAAGGGTCGCTAGTTTTGGCTGTAAATATAATAATAAACGTATAGTATGTACGTTACACTCAAGTTTGGGTGCTACAGAAAGTTGTTACCAAGTTATATTTTCAATTTTGTCTACTGCACTGCTGTAGGCATGTTTGTCACAATGTTCCTTTTGTCAACTGAAAATATAACTTGGTAGGTGTAGTTGTAAGTATGCATGCTTCTTAGTTAGTTAGTTATATGGTGGGCTTAGCAAATGTAAATATACCACTCCGCTTTTATTGACTGTCTCCAGTTATACAGGGTGTAACAGAAAGGGTATGTTAAGCAAAAAGCTATGTAAATAGCCCACTATAGAGAACCTATTTCCAAAATTTAAGAATCGAAATCACATTTTTATTTTTCAAGATTGTATGAAAATTCCTGAGATATTTAAAAATTCTCCATACTATCGGGAAAAATAAACATATGATTTCGGGTCTCAAATTTTGTGGATAGGTTCTCTACAGTGGGCTATATACCTAGCTTTTCGCTTAACATACTTACCTACCCTTTTTGTTACAGCCTGTATAATGACATACCTACCTAGAGCAATTTAATTATATTATTTAAATGTACAATATCTATAAAAACTAGGCAAAGCGAGAGCAAATCACGTATAAATACAAAATGCACATTTAAATTTTGTTCCTGTGCTAATTCGGGGCTTCACTAACATACATTAGCTGCATCTCCTTCCGTGCATGTCGTAAGAGTTGACTAAGGAACTCGGGGGCGTTCTCTCAGGCGATACGCTAACAACCTGTCATTTATTATTTACATCCCTGCTATTCTAAAGGTGGCAGTGGAATCGTGGCTTTATAATCCCATTTCGGGAACATTTTCGATCGGACCGAATGAAAGAACGGCGCGACTGACCCGATCGAAGGAAGTTCGTAGTAGGAAACACCTCGATATTCGGCCGATACTTCGTTTATCGTCACTTCAGAGTAGACCCCCAGACACTTCCCAGGTATGCTTCCATGGAGAAAAATTATCGCGATGGTGAGGAGATTCCGTAGTATTCGGGAACGTTGACGACCAAAAATCACCCCGTATGTAGGTACCTATGTATATTTTGTTAACTTTCTTACATTCCCCCTGTTTTGTCATATTTGTTTATTACAATGAAAAACGTAAACAGTTCTCCGCGTGCCACAATAAAACCGAATGATCCAATGGTAATGTGTTACATCGTATTTTACTGCCCATGTTTAGGAGATGCCGAATTTTATTACCTAATAGTAGTACATGATGCGTGAAATAATAAAACTGTGTATAAACAACTCTTTATTGCTGAGATTCTTATATACCTACTTTGTATTTATTATGTACAAAACAGCGCACAATTTATTGATATGGAAAACAAACTTGGGCTTATATTACGTAGGATTTTTTGACATCGCTTTTAGGTATCATAAAAGTTCGAACTTACCGATTACACTTGCGAATTTCTTGTTTACTATACCTACGTGATAAGATTTAGAAATGAAATTGTATTAGGCGTTACAATTCGGAAGTTCAAACATTCACTATGGGTGCGCCCACCACGGGTTTTAGAGTTTCATAATAATTAGTGGTTTACTAATTTACTAATTTCTATAATCCTGAGGAGGCCACGGTTGTTGGCGAAACATATGTAGATTATTTATCTAGTTTTTGATTTCGGAATAGTGCAATGTACGAGTATTGTCTTGCATGCTAGGTGCTCGGGTCTAGTTTCTCGTGGCGATTGTAGTAAGTGCAAGCGCCTGTTTTCGCAGTTATGAGTTATCAGATCCGAGGGTCAGTGGAGGGTGTAGGGCCCGATGGTGGGCGCGCCCATAGTGAAGATTTATAAAGTATACTTATAATAAAAGCATCTCTTTCCGTGCATGTCGTACGAGTAAGAGCTGACTAAGGAACTCGGGACATTCTCTCAGACTAGCTAGCAACTTGTCATTGGTCATTAACATATGTCCCCGATAAACTGAACGTAGCTGTGGGATCTCCCTTGCGATCTTGTACTTCAGACTACCCCATTTCGGGAACTCTTGTATATACGTATAGACACGGCTGTGTTCTGGCTATGGCAAGGAGGAGCGAAGGCACGATTAGAAATTAGCTAATATTACCTAATATCATTACCACACAAAATTACGATTGTCAATTTCAATTGCATCCTAATAGGGTGGTTATAGGGTCTTTTAACGCTTATGATCCTATAACAGCTTAAAATAAGTCACTAAGCAACCATAACAGCACTATAAGAGTACCATTTGCGATCGCCGCGGAAAAGGCACTAATGTGGCTCTAATTAAAGCGGGACTGGCAGCCAATGCTGGCGGCCATCAAAATGTCGTTACAGGCCCTTACAGCTGTAATCCTCGGCTCGGAAACGGATGTGTTGCTTAAGAAAGCGGGTTGACTTGTGCCGAAATATGAGACTTTATTTTATTTATGCCAATTTATTTGATAGGTATATTTGCAGCTCTCATCTCAGTAAAGTCCTAAATCTTGGCGTACTCTGAAAAACATTTTTGATTTAAGTTATACGGAGGTATATTACATGCCTAGGTCATATTTTTCAACTATTAAAATTAGGTGGAAATAGACTTTTAGGCCGGGTAATGTACAAACGTTAATTATTTCTGCATTGTATCTGATATAAAAAATTTTTTCTTTGATATTTAAAAAATATTTTTTATGTAGATTTGTAGCTTTTATACTATTGTGGCAGCTCGTAAACGCTACCTCTAACCACTGTGCCCGCTACCTAAATTTTAATAAAGCCATTCTCCGGCTCGTTAAGCCCCGACTGCCGCTTCCATCGATTCTACACGCAATTACTAATTCATGTACTAATGTAATAAAATATCTATTGTGGACTCTTATTTCAACTCATCATCAACTCAATGATGACACAACCATTTTATGTATCTATCGACCACCTTGTTTCTCTAATCCTACAAAGTTTGTTGATTCCCTTGATGAGATACTTGTACGAACACTAACTAAAAATATAATTCTTACAGGGGACATCAATATTAACATTTTACCTGGACATATAGCTAACTGTGGTGCAAATTATCTCACGCAACTAGCCTACTATGGTCTTCAACCAGCTTTAGACAAACCCACGAGACAAGAAACATGTATTGATCACTTCATGATTAAAACTCGACAACGCTACCAGTCTTTTGTTTTTGATAAGCTCACGGATCATTCCCCTATATTGCTGTTGGTTGATAATACTAAAACTTTTAATATCCAGTGCAAACGTAGTACAAAGATAAAAATTGATTACACCGCAATTAGGGAGTCGCTTGCTCTAGTGAATTGGAATGAATACCTATCTATTGAAGATGCTAACCTTGCTGCAGAAAATCTAATTGGCAATATCAAAAAGTCTATTGAACATCATTCAACTACAGTAAATACCTCTTGTCGTAAGAGACCCCTAAAGCCTTGGATCACCGTAGGTGTTCTTCGTTCTATTCAAACCAGAGATAAAATGCATAAACATCTAAAACTTAACTCAGGCGACAACTTGCTTAAATCAAATTATACTTCATTTAGAAACTTATGTAATTCCTTAATAAAAAAACTAAAAAAGCAATACTATGAGAAGAAATTTGAATTACATTCCAATGATAGCAAAATGACGTGGAAGTTGATTAAGGAAGTGGGTAATATGGCTGAGAATAGAGAGCCTGCCAATGAACTGCTACTTTCTGATAGATCAGAAGTAGAATCGCTGGATCGTGTTAACAGGTATTTTACTGACATCGGATGTGTTCTTGCTAATAATACACTAAATTTGCTGGGAACTACTCCTGCGGATCTTGTAGCTGAAACTGACATGATTAACAAAGCATCGGCCCCTCTAAACTCTTTTGTATTTCTACCTGTTCTAAGTAGGGATATTGCTGATATAATAGGTGAACTGAAACAGGTTAGTTCCGCTGGATGTGATGGTATACCTACTAGAGTTCTTAAGGATTGTAAACATATACTCGCAGAACCAATTGCACATTTATGCAACTTGAGCTTGTCTTCAGGTACTTTTCCTACACTCTTTAAGACTGCCGTCGTTACACCTATTTATAAATCTGGAGATCGTACATCACCCTCTAACTACAGACCTATTTCTATACTTACGACCTTATCCAAAATATTGGAAAAAATAGTGAATAAGAGTCTCGTGTCTTATCTGGAAGCAAACCACCTTTTGTCCGACAGCCAATATGGCTTTCGTAACGGTAGGTCTACTGACGATGCGGTACTCCATCTGACCTCGACCATTGCCAAATACGTTGATCAACAGCAAAAATGTGTGGGCATATTCCTGGATCTGCAGAAAGCTTTTGACACAGTATCAATTCCATTGTTGTTGGCCCGCCTAGAAGGCGTTGGTGTCAGAGGTATTCCGCTAAGTTGGTTCCGGGACTACCTACACAATCGGCGTCAGACGGTTCGCATTGGAAATCATGTTAGTGGCTTGGAAACGTGTAGTTATGGAGTTCCTCAGGGTAGCACATTAGGACCTACACTTTTTCTTATATATATTAATAACTTGTGTGACATTCAATTAGAGAAAACAGATATAGTCATGTTCGCGGATGACACGGTGCTTCTGGTCCGTGAAAAAAGTTGGCCTAAAGTATTCAATCTTGCAGAAAAAGTCATAAAAGCTGTTTCTTCCTGGTTAGAGAACAGCTTACTAACCTTGAATATTTCTAAAACGAAATTCCTATCATTTTATATTACTAATGCTACCAAACCCAGCAGTGATCTCAAGCTAAAAGTTCATACCTTTCCTTGCAATAAAAGCCTGAACAACGTTACAGATTGTGCCTGTGGTACACTTGAATGTGTTGATAGGATTAAGTACTTGGGGGTCATTCTGGATAACAAACTTACTTGGGACATACATATTTCAACTCTCTCAGGCAGAATACGGAAACTCATATACATATTCAGAAACCTTCGGGACAATGTACCAGATACTATTATTATGAAAATATACAAAGCGTTGGCCGAGAGTATCTTGGTTTACTGTATTGGATGTTGGGGTGGAGCTGCTAAGACTTTTATGATTAAAGTTGAAAGGGCACAAAGAGCTCTCCTAAAAGTAATTAAGCGCCTTCCATTTAGATATCCAACAACTGATTTGTATACTACATGTAATGTTCTCACTGTTAGAAAACTATGTGTCTTGAGGAGTTTGGTACGTTTTCATTGTAAAACGGTTCATTTGCTTCCTATTTCTAATAAACGGTTTGATAGGATCAATATACCTGTATCCAACAGCTTGTATGCCAAAAGACAGTACTACATTAATGCTCCGCGTCTGTATAATTTAATTAAAACTCATTTTAAAACCTATCACAAATGGAGAACATTAACAAAGCATGATTTAATAAAGAAAATCTATGCTTGGCTCAGTGACATGGATTACAACGATACCGAAATGTTGTTTTTTACTCCTAAATAATAAGTTACTGACATTCCTTACAAACATATTTTAACACGCACATGCCATTACTTATACATATTCACACACCCAAATACACACTCACATACACACACACACACACACTCACACACACACTCACACACACACTCACACACGCACACACACTTACACGCACAATCAAAGAAATATTCACTCACATAACAAATAGGTACATTGATAGTTATAATCATCCTCATGCACAACAAATTCTTCACAGAAACATATAATATAATATAGTGTAATATGTTATAGTATAATATAATATGATATAATAGAATATAATATAATGATAATAGAATTTTCTAAAATTTCATAACAAGTCCTTAATGTTATCTACCTACTTTAAATTTTTGATCTCATAAAATTGTTAATTTATTTTTAGGCAAATAAGTTAATTTAATCTAATGTAATAATAATTTAAAAATTTAAAAAAGTTTATTTCATTTTCTAGTGCCTGTATACACATTGATATGTACATTAAGGGGATCACTGTGGCCTGTAACACAGTTATAACTAACTAGCATAGGCCACAGGGCCTCTATTTTTCTAGTGTCTGTAATTTGGTACCAATAAACAATTATTATTATTATTATTATTATTATTATTTACAGAGACCTGTGATTGGTGAAGACACTATAAATATAATAGAGTCTATAGAAAGATAATATTTTGAACTCTTTTCTGTGACTTCACACAAAAATACACTATACATACATATTCGTCTTCGTCTTCAGCCTATTGCAGTCCACTGCTGGACGTAGGCCTCCCCCAGGGCACGTCACAAGACTACTGCCACAGGGGGGTTACACACATAATATAAACAGATTTTTCCCGAAATGGAAAGCACGTTAAGCATAACGAACGGACGCATGTGTTTAAAAATATTATATCCTATACAGGGTGTAACAAAAAGGGTATGTTAAGCGAAAAGCTATGTAAATAGCCTACTGTAGAGAACCTATCCACAAAATTTGAGACCCGAAATCACATGTTTATTTTTCCCGATAGTACGGAGAATTTTTAAATATCTCAGAAATTTTCATACAATCTTGAAAAATAAAAATGTGATTTCGTGTCTCAAATTTTGGAAATAGGTTCTCTATAGTGGGCTATTTACATAGCTTTTCGCTTAACATACCCTTTCTGTTACACCGTGTATATTTTAGTCAAGCTCTGTCTAGTACAAATATCTACTAATATACCTAAATAATAATATCTTGTATAAATAATAATAATAATAACCCCTCATACATGATAAAAATGCTCGTTGAACTAAGCAGAAGCTGTATAAAAGCTCTTCCCCCCGATATGTGACTTCTATACAGCTACTATACGGCTCCTCATCCAGTTGTTGTAAATATTCGCGCCTATAATGGTGCGAAATTCTTATTTGATAATAAACTTTATTGTAATTACGGTTTTATGATTATTGGCTGTAAGCTGTTACAGATTTTTTATGGATTTCTCACGAATCATACTTATCAATCGGATTGGACTTGTAAAGTGAATTTATTGACGATTTAATTTCAGTTAGTTAAGTTAAATTAATATTGAAATTCTTGCGTCGTAACCTTTTATTATTCCGACATAAACCAGTACAAGTTAAAATAATCGCCACATATTTTTTTCCCTGTCCTGTTTTCATTTACCTACCCACTTAGCATATATTTTTGTTTACACTGATCACTATCTTAAAGCGTACTCTCATAAATTCAATTCTGTACTAGACACCGAGACCTACAAGCTTATTTTATGAAATGTGATTAAAATTCTGTACCGACTCGATATTGGGTATTATCTAGTAGCATATTTTATCATTTAACTAGCTTGTAGTAGCAAGGATTCACCTCAAATATGCATATTAACTAATGCATTTAACGTAAAATGTAGTGACCGATGTTACGCGATGTAATGTTACATGTTACACGACCAAGCACTCTAGTAGTCAGGTAATGTCGAGAGGAAATCAGCGAGCAACGAGCTCTATCACGTAACATGCTCGTTGCAAATGCATTACATCGTGTAACGTCAGTCAGTATCCAACTTAATAATAAAACCTTCACAAGTCTACAAGACTTCTCTCCTCAAACATAAACTTACTCTATAAGCGAATATTCGAGAAAATCGAAACACAGCGCTCCACTTTAATCATGAAAACGTATTTATGACCTAATTAAACTCATGTCTGCAAACCAACCGACCTTCCGAGCGAGAGAGCACATACCACAGCCGGATAGAGCGAGCGAGACAGCCGCAAGACCCGAGTGATTAATGACTGTTATATGGTCGGTTAAGTGCCGTGTAATTTGCAAAACGAGCCTTAATTACGTTAGAACATCGCTACTATCGCCGTCCTTATTGCGCGATGAACAAGACGCTAAGTAAGAGAGAGACGGCTGTAAGTTAATCGGTGCCTCGTTTAATGAGGTATTATGATGTCGCCGAGGCAGATTAGGTTCACATGCCGCTGAAAATGTTTGGTACCCTCTTTATATTTGGCTTTAGGGAGATAAATACGAGTATGGCGGCCGAATTTAGTGCTGTTTGTGCACCTTTGTTGTAGTTACGATTTCAGTTTTAGGGATGAAGTGTTTGTGTTTACATCGGGATCCATACTCTATTGTGGATCTCTATGTATTTGCCTTTGAATCATTGTCTTGACTGCTCCAGTTAATTTTTTGTGAATCCAATACACTTATATTTTTTTAGAAATATAAGTGTATCTCATTATGTGTGGTCAAATTGTTACTACCAAATAATTACGAATTCTTACTAACATCTATCCTGCTTGTCCACAGGTATGGTTCCAAAATAGAAGAACAAAATGGCGGAAAAAGCACGCCGCCGAAATGGCGACGGCGAAACGCAAACAAGAAGAGCTCGGCGACGAATGCGACGACCAAGATCCGCACGACAATGACGCTTGCAGCGACGACGATGATGCTAAGCGACCTCGACTCGACCTACATCATCACCTCAGCCACCACCAGCTTCCCCATCACCGGCAGTGATCCCTCCCACCAGACGCCGGAGACTCCAAGCACGCAGGAGTCAGCGAGGTCTTCACGCCCGGTGTCAGTGATAAAAGTGAAGTGAATGGCAAAGACCTTGACATTGAAACAGACAAAGACGTGAACAGTGCCAGCAGAAGTGCGCAAAGCGACTTCGATCTCAGCTACAACCGACGATACGGTTCCGATAGGAGCGATAAATATTTCAACTATACGAGAAACGATAAGTTTAATAACCCTAACAGTTCGGACATTAACGGTTACTATTTTAATGCTAATTATCCTGAATATTTGACGCCTAAAGCATTTTGTAAGGAATCTAACATTGAGGAATCTCCATGTGATTTATCTAATTGGCATGTTAGGTTAAATAAATACGATGAAAATGGTACAGGGGATGATAGAGAGGGTAACAACACAGAGTCAGTTGACAGTGAGTTAGATAACGTTAACAATGTAGAAAAACCTCAGGGTGATGATGATCAACCTATAAATTTTGCTTATTACCATTTTTAACGTGCAATTAAACAAGTTTGTATTGCTTTTAGTTAGATAGTTATGTGAAGAGTTGCAAGAAATTTAATATCCCTTGGGAACCATTTTTATTGATGTTTAGGTACCTATATACTTCTAATACGAATTTTATTAACTACAATGTTCGTTCGCGCCATTCGTGTAAGTTCAAATTCCAAAATGTACCTATAACTATTCAATAATGGAAATTGAAGATCTATCAGTGCTGTATTTGATGAAAAGAGGAAAAATCCTCTAGTAGCAGCAAACTACTGAGTTAATCACTGATTTCTGGAAAGCATTTCAACATTGTATAATACAATGATGTGTCAAATCCATTCTAAAATGTCTGTTAAATAGATGAATTAAATATACATATTTAGAATGATTTTTTAAGGTTCTTTAGCGAACTTAAGTTCTAAGTTAGTCTAAGTTCGCTAAAAAACCTTAAAAAAAAACCATTATGCTGGCGCGCTAGTGCATCCATTATCTCATAACTCTTAAATGGTCTGTAAATATAATTTTAAGTAGTCATGTGATAATTAAGTAACTTATTGATAGATTTTACATGGTACTAATGTATTTAACATAAGTAATTTTAATTGTATAGTTTAAGGAAACCTCCCGGTGCCAATTAAAGACATTTATTTATTTGGATAAAGAATTATCTGCTGAAAGGAAACTATTATTTGCGGATGTAAATTAAATTATGTAAAGTTCAGGTAAAGTACGAGTAGAGAAAAAAGACGGTATTGGAAGTGAAACTATATAAAAAAAATCTTTATTACTATTCCATGTTATCAATATTATCTTCCACATAAAAAATAATAATAATTCGACCAGAATATTTGGTAATCTCACTGCTATAGTGAAAGGCGAAAATTCAGCTTCTTATTTTTTTTCCAATCCTTCTATTTTACTTCACCTGATACCTAAGCCATATTATTTGATTGTAAATATAGAATTGATCTAACAACAAAAGGCGTTAAGAGCCACACTGACGCCATCGCAATATGTAATGTAAATTGTATGATATACGGTAAAATGTATATAGTTATTTAAACGAATTTAATTATTATTGTATTAATACGTAGTCTGACCACGCCGAAACTGTATATAATATGATAGGACCTAGAATTAGATGTTGCTAAAGCCAAGTGTTTGATCATAAGTTAAGGTTACAGTTAGTTAAAAACGTCTGTCAGACTATAGTATTTTTGACGTATATTGACTAATAGTAAGCTTGACTATTTATAAAACAATTTGGTCAAACTACATTAATTATGACAGCTCTAATTAAAAATTCACGCATATTGTATCTACAGTTATGTATGGCTTTACCTACCGATTTGACAAATGTCATTAACAATATCATTTTATTAGTAACAACCAGACAGGATAATAATAATATTATATTTATCACTTTATTTGTATTAAATCTTAATACAATTTATCCTGTACAAACCACACTTAATATTAATTAATGTTATAGTGTTATTCTATTTAGAGGGCGAATTACAAAAACTGATAGAAAGTCAATGTAATTATTAACATTAACATAGAGTTGTCAAAATTAAGGTAGTCATTTGAAAATATCAACATCAAAGTAATCAAAATTTATTTTAATAGTACTTAAATTTCTAGTACATCTAGATCAGAGGTTCCCAAACTTTTGTTCTCATAGACCCCTTTCAAAAGTTCAAAGGTTCCGGTGGACCCCCTGCAGGCCTACACAACATACGAATTAATTGTGAATCCTCATTTTTTCACGCCAACGTAGACCCCCATCGAGTCGCCTGTGGACCCCTGGGGTCCACCTGGACCACTTTGGGAACCATTGATCTAGATTATACACAAATACTATAATAGATCAAATAGAATGAGCTTTTACTAGGTTTGCTTGTGACAGTGTTAAATAAAAAATGAGTTTCTTATAATTTTGTTTGGTTACCAAACCGAACCCTTGTTACTTTTAAGTTTTCACAGTTTGATATTTTAATTCTTGTCAATTGTAATTTATGAGGTACTTACAAAAGTTTTAATAACCTACCTACATGCCTATACCTACTGTAGGTTTAGGTAGGACTTTAGTGGTAATAACTACTACAGTAAAGTCTAGAAGGTTCGCAAAAAATATAATATTTCTCTTACTTTCCATATTATGAATTATAAACCAAAATAATACATTATGTAGGTATTATTTGACAGCTCACGGCCTATTTAAATAGTGGAGAACGATCTCGGATTTTTTAAATTCTGACAATGAAATTTTGAAATTATTCGAAATTTTGACAATGCAACATTTGATCTGAAATATTTAAAAAACCTCTCGAGATCGGTCTTTGAAATTGGCTGTAAGTTAATATAATTATTTAAATTAATATTTGACACTGTCACAATGTAATCCTGTTTATGCGATCATAGTCACGACGGCGGCTGCCTGTTAAGAGCAAACAATAGTGTACTGAATGCGTGGCCTCTACGTAATGTGGTTCAAATAAACGGTTAGTCAAAATATTATATGGTTTTTTAATTATTTCGTGTAATTTATTACAAATATCTTCATATAAATGTCAATGCCAGCGAATTAATAATTGGAACTAAGCTATGATTCCGGTTAGAACACGCCCCCTGATTACCTAAAAGCAATAGCAAAGCCGAAGCAAAGCGATAGCGAAAATTGTACAATATTCGCTTTGAAATGTCAAAGTTCCTTTTCTTTTATCGCTTTGCTTTTGCTAGTTAGGTAATAAGGGGGACGACTGTTTTACATATCCAAATCTAGATTAATTAAACTTGGTTTAAAATCCCATTGACAATTTCTCATCAATCACATCTTCATTTGCCTTTACAATCCTTACTTGCAAAATATTTATTTTACAAGATGGTATGGAGAATAATTTCTTAAACAACTCAGGCTTTTTCATTGTTCATATATACAATCTTGAAAAGTGAACATGTGATTTTGAGTTTCAAATTTTCTAGACAGGTCCTTAAAGTACTTAAATACCATTTCGCTTAACATACCCCTTCTGTTACATCCTGTATACATGGCAATTTTACTACATCTAATACCAAACATTACTAAACATCCCTCTTAACAATGTAACCCAAAATATTTTCCGGCGGCGCGTGGTAAACACTTAAAGCCGCCATTTTACACCCCCCTCTATATGCTCGTTTCCTTTATCGACATCGGAAGCGATCGGCAACAATCGGATATCGGCGCGATCGGAAAAACTGAAGAAGGAAAAATCATGACGTCACGCCGTTACCATGGATACCAAATCACTACCCACCTAGTACGGCAATACTGGAAAAAGCGCTCTAAATCCTGGCGTACACAGTTTAAAATGTCAAAAAGCTGAGCCACTCATGTAGTTAAATGTAAAACATTTGTAGGTGAAAGGGAGATCAAAATGGGTGGTTTTCAGGTGGAGAAAAGAGAGGGGTGTTTTTCCTTCATTTGTTATATTGAGGCGATAAGGATTCAGGGTTTGGATTTATTACTCTATTTTAAAGTAGGGGGGAAGTATGTTGAGCAATTTTCTCCTGTATGGCCGAATAGGTAACAATCTGATTTACGATGACGTGCGCTAAGCTGCAGGAGTGCCGGTAAGGATTGTGATGGGTTGCGAGAAAAGGTTACTTTATTGAGTTTTTGCTGACTTATGGGATTTTATCCGTGCTCTAGCTATTGTTTAGGTTCTAGTTTTACTTTGACTTATCCATAGGTACATTTTGCTGTCAAATGTCGTTTTAACAATGCTAAATGCAACTCCATCATTTAATCAAATCAATAGGTACATTTTGTGACACCGTAAATAAACTAAGGGAATTGGCGAATATGACTAAGTTCGTAAGTGCCTATTAGATATTATATAGTTATTAATTATACAGAGTGTTGCCGCCCTTAACGAAGGGTACGTACTCTATACATCAAATAAAGTAAGTTTATGTCAAAAAAATGGTGGGACACGATGTAATTTTTTTTGAAAAAAAAAAAATTCTTGATCGTGCAAAATTTATAGTCTCCAGTGTTTATGCTAGTTTTTTTCATAGAGAGATATTAATTATTTCTCGTGAAAAAATCTTGCTACACGCGTCAATGTGCATTTATGCAAAAAAACGCAGTCTATTTACTTAACTTTGGACCCTAATATTTTGGAAACCAGACGCTTCCCAGGTATGCTTCCATGGAGAAAAATGATCGTGATGATGAGGAGATTCCGTAGTTTTCGGGAACGTTGACGACCAAAAATCATTCTGTATACTAAGTATAACCAGGAATTATGCACAAAAGTAAGTACCTACTTAATTATATAAATTTTGTCAAAAGCTAGAATTGACTTAATTCTAATAATCATATTGAAATTATAATTACAAAGCCACAATGTAATAGAGTCTTACCTACACCTATTAATTAATTAAGTATATCAGTAGAGTGTATTTAATTTAATAGTTCCTTTGAATGATGGCGCTAGTTACTATGTATATGACTACATTATCTGTATCACTGCATACCAAAAATGTTAGTTCCGAAATCAGGCATAGGAGTTATTCTTTGAAATAGACACTAGTACATACCTATAGCAGGTCAACTAGATTTGAGAACCTAGAATACAATTACCTAGCTACCTGGCCGCGTGCCGGCAGAGTGGAATTCGTACCACCCCATGTCTGCCCGTGTGTATCGTACGAGGCGATTACGGGTTCCCGGTAGGTGGGCAGCAGCGCGTCCCGTGTTGACAACATAGTCCAAAATACAAACTGCGGTCACCAACCCGCCTGCCCAGAATGGTGACTATGGGCAAATACCCCCCATGGCAGTCTTGTGGCGTGCCCTGGGGGAGGCCTACATCCAACAGTGGACTGCAATAGGCTGATGATGATTCCTACTGAAAGGCGCACGTGTGTAGGTACAATTAATAAAGTAATGAGGTGTTTATTCGCAACCGCGGATTTTATTATTACGAAAAGCAAATTTGCGCGTAGCATCACGTCTCGGTATGTACTGTAAAATAATAAATATATCTATCGTCACGACACATTGGTCTAAAATTAATTAAGACGCAATTTCGCAAACGAGACAATTTATAGATTTGAAAGGATGTAAAACAAATAGCTCTAATTGGTCTGACAGTCGCGTTCGATGAATATGACCAAAATAAATAAAAACACAATAAAATGGAGCCTACGCCGACTCTCATAAAAACACCACTAAAACTGTTGTAGTGACCACACAATGCGATTGGATGGCCTATTCTACAAAACATGTCGATTGAGAGAAGAAAGGTGTTTCTGTGAATGCCCGATTTCCAACCAGTCGACAAGTCATCGGTCCATCTGGTAGGTATCCATATTTAAATTTCATTATAGCATTATATAATTAATTATATAAACACGACTATGTTCCCGATGGAGGACTTCACTAGAATACTCACATCAGCTGCATCTCCTTACATCCATCTGTTGTAAGAGTCGACTAAGAAACTTAGCGGCGTTCTTTCAGGCAATGATAGCATGACACTGATCTTCTATGCTAAGTGTAGCAGATCTCATTCGCGACCCTGCAATTCTAGCTATCCCATTTTTGTTACACAACATTATGTCCAATCGTAAAGCAATAGCCAACGAAATCTACATTCCCAGAATAAGTCCAGCAGATTGTGAAACATCGCTCAGTGAGTGATACCCGTCGGTATAGATTTATAACGTCCGTCTGTCCGCGTGATTTACGTATTCAGTTCGCCCACAAGCTAATTAATAAAGCATCTTTTATTGTCATTTTTGTCGCCATACATTCTAGACGTTAAAACGATGTATTAGATGAAACGGCCGGGGTTGGTTGGTAATTTACTGCTTGGCATGTGAAGATAACTTCTCAATGATTGCTGTTACTTGCAATCAAGAAGTTTATTATGAAAAATTGTTCAAACTAATATAAATACTTATTATAGACATGGCTATGTTCTCGAAATAGGGTAGCTAAAACTGCAGGATCATAAAGGAGATACTACAACTACATATAGAATAGCAGAGACAGAAGTAGATGATAGGTGACAAGTTGCTTGTCGGGTGAACTCCGCAGCAGGTACCTATATAAAGTTGTAAACTTTTCAAGAGGTCGGTGTATCGTTTATGATTTTCGTTCTACCCTCACTTGTGAACATTTTGTGAGCAGCGTACCTTATCGTCAGTTAATCGCGTTAGTTTTTGCTGCATGGACGTGTCGCAGCTTCCGCGATATATACCTTGAATTACGAGTCGCTAATATGATGTCAAATCATGTCAAATATTATTATATACATAGTTATAGAGTGCATTTCAGTATCAGTTTATTTATGGATTCAAAGTAGTTACACGAGGTAAGTAGTACTGTTTATTTGTCAATAAAATCTGTACTATGTTGTTCTTTGTATGTTGGCATCAGGGATTTGGTATCTCCTCTTACCTATGGTTGGCATGTTAAATGTAAGTATGTCAGTAATAAAATAACCAGGAAATAACAAACATTATGAGCCTACTGCGAACGTACGGGTAGATGAAAGCTATTTAATAATAATAGAAATATTTAATAATTATACGGCGATTAGCTAACTATTCAAAAATCTGCCTAGAAACACAGATAACCATCTTTATATCTATAAAAATTCTTTTCGTGTGTTTGAACATTTTGTGTGTGTTCAAGTGGGTTCGAGAATGGTTTAGTTAGATTCACAATTCGGTCAACTACATACTTAGATAATGTTTTAATGTTTTTGCAGAAAGATTGTATTTAAGACGTGGGACAGAACAACGTCTATCGGCCCCCTGATTACGTAAAAGCAATAGCAAAGCCGAAGCAAAGCGATAGCGAAAAAACTAGTCGCAAGTAAAAACTCGTCAAAGAGAATTTAACTACTAATTTGAACATATCTTATGGAAACTTAAAGCGACCCAAAACTTAACGATAGTCAATAAAATAATGAATAAACAATTTTATTTACTTTTCTGATGTTTCGAGAGACATTTAAAACTGATTTAAAACAAAGACAAGGTGATATAAATCAATACTTGTCTGTCTCAATATCGAAGTCTCACCGTTTTTTTTGTAGAACTAAACGAAACTATATGACACAGTGTTAGAATTATAAGTACACTGTCGCTTTTGACTGGAGACTTGGTTTTTGATACGAAATGTAGTTGTTAGTGTAACAGGTTTTTATGTCTTCTAGGATTTATTTTGTGTTCGGGCGATTGATTGTGATTTGAATATTTCATTATTATCTTCCAATATCTTCTTCTATCTATACATATAATACAAATGTAACGGATCGCTGTCTGTACATGGAAGATATATGAGAAAAAATATTATATGAGACCTTTATCAACGCAATAGTACCCAAAAGTATAATTTTTGGAATTTGTGTCTGTTTGTCTGTGCGTTTGTGCACGCTAATCTCAAAAACGACTGAACCGATTTCGATGCAGTTTTCAGGAATATATAATATTTTTTCTCGTATATCTTCCATGTTGTCTGTACATCCGTTACATTTTTATTATACTCGTGTGTATAGATTTTGCAATAGCAAAACGATTTCAAACATTTTTCAATAACCGCTAAACGCTTACGTATCTATTACCTAACATAACAGGCAATCGCACACAATTTAGTGTATATTTTCAATGTAACACGATAATTTTAATTGTACAATAATTAAAGGTAGGCCTTACCTACTCGTTGTCACTATCACCTATCACCTATGACATTGCTACCGCTTATTGCAAGTTACGCCCCCTTATTACCTAACTAGCCAAAGCAAAGCGATAGCAAAAATTGTACAAAATTCGCTGATTAAGTCAAATTCGTGACTAAATTTCACGTGATGAATTTCAAAGGAACTTTGGCATTTCAAGGCGAATATTGTACAATTTTCGCTATCGCTTTGCTTCGGCTTTGCTATTGCTTTTACGTAATCAGGGGTCCGTAATAACCTACCACAGCTTTCAACCACACTGTAATATTTTGTGAAATAATTAATTAAGAACTATACCTAATTTAAGATAAAAAAAAACTTGCATTTGATTTCCAAACCCTTTGTGCGAATAATAAAACATATTACGATACCTATACAGGGTGTTTTTTTGTGGCCACCACTAACGAAGGGTACGTACTCTATACATCAAATAAAGTAAGTTTATGCCAAAAAAATGCTGGGAATTTTATTTTTTTCGATTTTTTTTTTAAATTCCTTTATCGTGCGAAATTTATAGTGTCTAGTGTTTCTGTTAGTTTTTTATAGGCAGATAATAATTATTTTTCGTGAAAAAATCCTGCTACGCGCGTCTATGTGCATTTATGCAGAAAAACGCAGTCAATTTACTCAAATTTGGACCCTAATATTTTGGAAACCAGACACTTCCCAGGTATGCTTCCATGGAGAAAAATGATCGTGATGATGAGGAGATTCCGTAGTTTTCGGGAACGTTGACGACCAAAAATCATCCTGTACATATACAGGATGATTTTTGTCGTCAACGTTTCCGGAAACTACGGAATCTCCTCATCATCATCTTTAAAAAAAATTAAAAAAAATTCCCAGCATTTTTTTTGGCATAAACTTACTTTATTTCATGTATAGAATACGTACCCTTCGTTAAAGGTGGCCACAAAAAAACACCCTGTATGTCAATCGTATGTTAATGATGAGAAATAAAACTTTTATGAAGCAATAATAATGTTGCAGGCGTTGTTAAAATTAAGTTATTTTCCAGGAACAAAAATTATAATATATACCTACTTTATAAATTCTTAAGTAGGCAGGTACGTCCGTCTGTCTGTCTAATAACTTCTAAGAGCACCCTGTTACTGCAAGATCGCGGGGGACATCCTACAGCTACACATTATTTAAAATATGAAAAATCAAAAAATATATTCCCGTGCTAATGCGGGATCTCTCTAAATAGAATATATATCAGCTGCATCTCCTTCCGTGTATGTCGTAAGAGTCGACTAAGTAATCAGATGATGAGCTGGAAACTTGTTACTGGGGGCCAATTCTCGAAAAGTCTCAAGCTGGAACGAAGCCGAAACGGAACTGTTGTAGAAGCTCGGTACGAGACAATAATTACTTTACGTTGACGTAATTAGACACATTTCAGCACGAGACAGATATTTGTTTTTATTCTGTCATACTCGCGACCGATGCGTGCTAAAATATACTTTATTACTCAAGCGGTAAGTTTATATTGCTTCGCACCGCGTTTCGTTAACGGTTCGTTAGTGGCTGCGTTTCAGCTCAAAAATTTTCAAGTATTGCCCCCCAGGTCATGTGTACATCTCCCTCCGCTGTGCATTACGAAACGGCGTTACAGGATCTCGTTTGTAGTTTTAACTAACTCATTTCGAGGCTACCAGTCAGTATGTGCATGTATCTATTCCAAATAGTAGATAACATGGGTAGGTACATACATGGGTCGTGTATAGCAGTATGTAGGTACTGAAAACACATTTCACAAAAAATAAACAAGGCACAGAATAAGTATACTATGACGAGCTCATCTCTTCATAATTATTTCATTTTCTATATCATCAAGAATAGACCTAGTCCACTCATCATGTTCCTGCCCTTATACCATTATAAATATGGTTTCTTTCGAAAACCTAGTTCACTATTCCCCATAATGCACAAGACATGTACGTACTTACCTAGTCTTGGTGAGGTAAGTGTCTCACCTCCCATACCTGACAAACCTCGACCGACGTTATGTTATTAAACAGTTTTAAAATGCAATAAATAACTTAAGTTAACGACGGCAAGGGAGCATCAATCTTGCAGGCGCGTTGGAGCTACTTTTTATTGTATGTCAATGAGAATAACCATCGAATGGTGGCTTTTTATAGTTGGGCAGGTATATGTGAACACTTAACATACTCGCCCAATTCTGGTAGTGAATAAAGTAAAAATTTCGAGATAATTTTAACTCTAGCCCGGTTTAGTGAGTTTTGAAATATGACTGGTAATAATCTCATTTGAGACCATTTACGAAAATATTCCATAAAGTATGCAGAATAATCATGGTTGTGGAGCAGTAAATATACCTATAATATGCCGTATCTTTTTTAAAATAGGTATTGAAAATTAAGTGACAATGGGTTTGACCTACCCCCTTTTAGAATAAGATTGAAAAAATATTCTTACTGGCTATTTTATTTTTAACGATAATAAACTAAATGCAGTTGATTCTACACATATATAATTACCCTATTTTAATTTAATCTATCGACAATAATTACCTGGAATTTTAAAACTAAAATAAAGATTTTAATGGAATTGAAAATGTATAAAAATAAATTAATAGAATTTTATATCGTTTAATACAGTTTTATGATGTCATTATGTACCTATATTTTTTTAAACTTTTCATAAACGAGAAAACATATACCTATACATACTTATAAAATTTATATAAAAATCTAAAGTAAGTCGAAATCTAGAAATATAGAGGAATTATAGTAGGTAGGTACCTACCAAATCCCTGGTCGAAATATAGGTTGAGGCATATTGTGTTGTATTAACTTGCCTATGACATGAGATTCCAAATTTTTTAAATGAATCTATAACCTAACCTTGATAAATCCCAACTTAATATTATAAAACCGAAATAACACGAAATAACAGTTACTAAATAACACGATCCTCTTTTAGAAGTTCACTTCTGACTAACTGCCCCTTTTCGTATGATATCAACGAAAGGCCCAATATAAGTAACAATATTCTTTGATTAAACGATAGAGGTTTGTCACGGACACGTATGCTCCAATAGGAAGCCTTCATTTTTGACTGATTCGACAGATCACCTGCTAGTCTACGAGTAACTGCTATTGGTGGGTGTGTTACGATATCGAACGTCAATGCATAACGATGTAACATTATCTAAGTATCCAGAATTCTATTATCAGTACCTATAGTATTTATTGTCTGTGGTTAGTACATACCAAGTGTGTGAATATATTATACTAGTGGACGCCCGCGACTTCGTCCGCGTGGACTGCAGAAGAAAACAAAATGTCGAAATTATATGAAAATATTTTTCCAGAACAAAATTTTTATTAAAATCGCTCCAGCCGTTCATATGTGAAAGAGTAACAAACATCCATCCATCCATCCATACTTACAAACTTTCGCGTTTATAAATATTAGTAGGATAGGATTTTATATTAATATATCATAACAGGAAGATCTTCTCTCCTCCTCAAACCTCATCAAAAGTACAGCGCATACGAGAGCAATAAATAAATAAAACATATAATAAATAAATAAATATTGGGATAAATCCGTCGTAATTCACGTCGATGTCGATGGTGTTTTAATGACACGCTCCGACAGATCGACGGACTGATATCACTAAGAAACTGTGAGACCACAGTAATTATGTAGACGAAATTTTAAATAACGAAATATAGGTTTAAAGATATTTATTTCTCATACAAACATAATACAAGGTACAAAATGTTCATTTAGAATGAGATATAAAAAACTTAATTAATTTATACTAACACCATGCCCCTGGCGCGTTGGCAACAAACAGTATTTTTTTTAAATTATGTGTATTCTAATGAATTATATGTTACATTACAAGTAGGTATTACAACGTACACACGTGTTTCCTAAGTTTAAACTTAAATTAATTTATGTGTTTACATTCTTTTAATTCGTTTGGCAAATTATTGTAAAAATGAACACTCTCAGACAATATTGTTTTTTTACCGTAATTTGTTCTCGTTTTTTTTAGTATAAGTTTATATTTATTTCTTAAATTGTGTATATTTTCTTTTAAGTTAAATTTTATATTGGATCGTAAAGTCTCATTAATATTTTTCCAAATAAAAACACAAGAAGTGTATATATACATCTGTCTAAGATTTAGTAGTTTAGTTTTATTGTATAATATTTTAGTAGACATCAAGCGATTAAAGCGATACAATACTTTAATTATTTTGAATTGTATCAGGCGTCACTATTCGGAAGTTCAAATCTCTATTGAGGGATCGCCCGCCACCGGGCCCTATACCCTCCGCTGACCCTAGGATCTGCCTACTCATGATCACGAACACAAGACACTACAGTCGCAACGAGAAGCCAGATCCAAGCACCTAGCATGCAACCATAAATACATAGCTGCTAATCCGAAAACCAATTAAAATTTTAATCGACATATGTTTCGCCAACACCCGTGGTATCATCAGGATTAGTTTTCCATGTTAGTTCTATCTACCGAACCTTATTATGATTATTTTGTTCTTTGTAGCGGTTTAAGATTAGTTTCGGCCGCAGTTCTCCACACTTCAATGAGATAGTTGAGATGTGAATTAACGAGGGAATTGTATATGATTGTACGCAATCTGGTGGGGATGCAGTGGACCATTTTATGCAGCGCAGCAAGGAGAGATATCAATTTTGATTTTACATGGTCAATATGAAAAGTCTATGTTAGTTTATCATCTAGCCATAAACCGAGATATTTTTCTTTATTTCATTGTTTTATGACCATATTGTTTATAGTAAGAGGGGTAAAATCTGGTAGTTGTTTATTTTTTGCTGCAAAAATCATAAAGGATGTTTCTAGTGTATTGATGGTTAGTAGATTGTATTTCAATCATTCGTTTAGAATATTAAGGTCATTTTGGGCATCATTTATTAGTTCGGGAAGCGACTTTCAGAAGTAAGTATAGTGTTAATTGTCCAAGCAAGCCGATTTTACTTATATTATTTAGATAAAATAAAAAGAGTAAAGGTCCATTTATGGATCCCTGCGGGATTCCATGATTTATATTTTGCTTACAACTTTCGAAGTTATCTATTTTGACAACCTGCTGTCTATTCTGTAAATGTGCAGTATACATATTTTTATCACTTACTACGTTTGTCGTATATATGCACGGTTGTGTTCTCTAAACGGGGTAGCCAGAAACGCAGAATAATAAAGGAGACAACACAGCATACCGGGTACAGATGTTAAATCCTGGCCTGTGCTGATGCGTGCGGGGCTTCACTAGAATACGTCAGCTGTATCTCCTTCCATGCATGTCGTAAGAGTCGACTAAGGAACTCGGGCAATGTTACTTAAATTAAGGTGATATGATGATAATGTAGGTGATCAAAAGCTTACTTATATTGTAACTATTCTTACTGACAGACTGACAGACAACGGCCCGATCTACAGGGCGCCCGGGCATAGTAGGAACTGCAATTCGGAATTATTGGAGAGTTTTATGATTTTATGAACAGATGTTAACCAAGTTGATGTTATCTTTCTAAAAAACTAGATCAAGATAATGAAGATAATTAGGTAAATATATGTAACGAAAATTGGTATAATAAATAAATCCACAGTATTTTTGTTTCAGAAAGATGTTCCGTGCCGCTTACGACAAGCCTGATCCGAAATAAAGATAATTCACAAATTGGTAAGTAAGTAGGTATATTTTAACTTTGCTTTACAAATTAATTAGTTTTAATGTTTGAAATTCATATGCTAAGCTTGTCTATAAACCTTATTTTCATGATAAAAACATAAACCGAGCTAACTTAGACTGGTGTTTTATTATTATGTGATGGGATTTAAAAAAGAGCTTATTAGTATTGGTTTTTATTAGTTTACACATATGCATATAAGTATAGGTATACTTGAGAGATTGGGCCAGAGTAGAACTTGTACCACCCCGTGCCTGCCCGTGGCTATCGTAAGAGGCGATTAAGGGTGTCCGGGAGGCAGCGCCTCCCGTGTTGACAACATAGTCTGAAAATCACACTGCGGTCACCGAACTGCCTGCCCAGGGTGATGACTATGGGGACAAACCTACCAATGGCAGTAGCCTTGTGGCGTGCCCTGGGGGAGGCCTACTTCCAGCAGTGGACTGCAATAGACTGATATGTGTGTGTTTGTACTAGAGATTGCCCGCAATTCTGACCTAGACTACAGGCATTATCGCTCGAATTCACAGTGGTAACTATTCCCTTGAAGGCACATAATTATTATGTTTTAGGAGTAGATGGTTGACTGTGAAGGGAAGAGAAATTCTCGAGATAAACCAGGAACTGGGATTGAAGTATCTTACTTCGTTCTATCTCCTGCTATTCTGTCTGACCTATTTTAGGAGCACAGCTTTGTTCTGTACCTATACAGGGTGTTTTTTGGTCGTCAACGTTCCCGAACATTACGCAATCTCCTCATCATTACGATCATTTTTCTCCATGGAAGCATACCTGGGAAGTGTCTGGTTTCCAAGATATTAGGGTCCAAAGTTGCGTAAATAGACTGCGTTTTTCTGCATAAATGCACATTGACGCGCGTAGCACGATTTTTTTACGACAAATAATTAAAATCTGTCTATGAAAAAACAAGCTAAAACATTAGACACTTTAAATTTCACCCGATCAAATATTTTACATTTAAAAAAAAATATTGCATCATTTCCCAGCACTTTTTGGCATAAACTTACTTTATTTGATGTATAGAGTAGGTACCTACCCTTCGTTAAGGGTGGCAACGAAAAAACATCCTGTATATGTAATTAAACAAATTGCATTAAGTATTAAATAGACTATTTTTTGTGTACGCTTACGTATTATAATTTTTTTAGTCTTGCATCAAGCCTTTGGTCCCAAATTTCTCAGTCCCAGCATCATTATAACCCACTTGTGGGACCGGAGACGTCAAAGTAAAAGAACAGTGGGATTTATGAACGTGCTCGTCCGGTAGCCGAATAGGATTAGATACGGCTTTGATGACCACTAGGGATGTACCCAGTCGCTAATGTATCGATAGTAGTCGATAATGTATCGAAATTAGTCGACATACATACATATAGACACAGCGGTGTTCCCGAAATGGGGTAGCCAGAACTGTAGGATCACAAGGAATATTCCACAGCTACGTTTAGCGTAGCGTGGACAGATATTAAAGATCAGACGAAAGTTGCTAACTAACTGCCTGAGAGAAAGAGAATGCCGGAGTTCCTTAGTCGACTCTAAGATATCGACATAAAGTGTCGATAGTTTCAACTACGTCAATGTTGCTTAACATATAACGTATTTATTTCTAAATAGCGAAATATAGAATGTGATGAAAATCCATAATATAATGATGAAGCTGCTTACGAAAATGGGATAGAGATAGGGTGCTAAGAGTATATTGATTTTTTTTAAATACATCTAAAATAGTGCATAGTATTTAAAACTTATTTCATGTTACTTGCAATAAAAAGGTTTTACAAATTTTTCAACAATTACACACCCTTTCATTTTGTAGTACTTACCATTTTGTAAATTACGAAAGCATAACTAAGCAGTACAATAAATATCGACACAAAAATTATATCGATACGTACACATTTCTATCACATCACTAAATACATTTTAATTTATCATAAACGTAGCATGTATCATTAGCACTCTCTCTGACATCTTCCGTCCCTCTCGCACGCCGCGCCGCTCTCTTTCTCCCGCGAGTTATTTGAGCTAATGTTTGTGTTAGTTGAGAAATTGGACAACTTCGTATTAATGAAATTTAGTCACTATTTGTTTAGGGGTACAGAGTGATTAAGTTTTGACAACATTAACATGTCTGATTAATATTATTAAAAATATTAAACACCGTTTAGACATGAAGATTATAATATACATTATGGACATCGGACACTCGCGAATGGACAAAGTCCGAAAGGAGATTATCCGGCAGAAGACCAAAGTGACAGGCATAGTCTCGAAATGTAGCAGACAGAAGTGCAGTGGGCAGGCCACATCTGTCGCAGAACCGATGGACGGTGGAGTAAACGGGTTCTCGAATGGAGACCGCGCCTCGGCAAGCGTAGCGTTGGACGCCCTCCAGACAGATGTATCGATGACTTAAAGAGGACGGCTGGTAGTGACTGGATGACAAAAACGGGAGATCGAGCCATGTGGCGTACACTGGGGGAGGCCTACGTCCAGCAGTGGACTGCAATAGGCTGACGATGATGATGATGATATACGTTATAAAGGTCGATTTTTTCAATGATTAGATGTACTATCTGAAGAATACAAGTTGAAGATGTCTTCCTCTAACTAAACCTTGATCATAGGCTACCTATTTGACTATTGAAAAAATCTGTAACCTAAGGGAAAGACAAACAGGCAAACGGAAAACTAAACCACAATTTTATAATATTCATTATTATTATTAGGTATATCTTCCGAAAATTCACGGGTCTACAGAGTCCCGGTACTTTGAGAGGCGTGCATCCGGCCGTAGCTAAGATGTAGAGGCCCGTTTAAGATAACTTCAATATGGTGTGGGATGACGGATACCATCGCCGAACGCACAATATGATACATCCAGCGATGATCCCCGCCATGTGCGAGACTATTGGAGTGCAGATCTACGTCATGCAATGGAAAACTAAGGTCATGGGCTATAGGGTTGAATTGAATGTTGGGTGGCTGGATAAGGGCTATTGTATATAGGGAGACTATCGGACGCCTGCCATAACAATTTAGTCCCAAAATTGTGAGGTGGCAGGCGGTGACTCGCCGCCCGTAATTTAAGGCCATGAGGCTTCCCAAAAGTGGCGCATGCCGGGGAGGCAACACCGTCGTGGGTGGCTAAGGGTGCAGAGAGGTGAGACTGCGGGGCGTGAACGTCAGTTACCCCTGACGTTATGACATTTTACACTTCCACCCTGGAGCAAAGGTTCCGCTCTTGCGCTGTTCCCTCCTAGTCGGCCAATGAAGGCAAGCTAAGAGTCGAGGGCCAAAGATGGCAAAGTGGCCCTCTTAACTCGGGCACGTGGTGACGTCAATCACCAACAGCTTCGCCACAAAGCACAAAATATTATTATGGCTGTCTACCTACCTACATATTGAAATTATAATCATGGACTCATCTGTAGTATATTAAATGCTTTATCCTGTACAACCGACTGATACCTATTATACCTAAGCGTTGATACGTAGGTATGACGTAGGGATCCGATTACAAAATATTCCTTTACAAAGATTATGTTGCCTAGTATAGAATTTTTGTGTGTAAGTTCGCCTTTTTTTCACCAAAGTTACTTCTTATATCATCCTAAACTTGAAAGGTGATAAGAACTAAGCATTATTAATGTAAAATAAAAGAAAACCTCAAAAATTACGACACAAATCCATCCTATATTAACATAAAAATAAACTCCAAAACGCGAAGAATCATTAACCATATCATAAATCATAATTCCAGAATTAACGAGACCCAATCACGTATAATAACAATAAAAATATAACAATAAATGCGTGTAAAAACTGCGCACAACGAGATGCATCCTCCTGTATAGCTGCGCGCGCGCATCTATTCACCCAATGTTTTTTCTGGACGTTTTTTCCTCTACCTGCCACTTCCTTCCTATAGATATCCATTACTCCGACATGAATGACATTCCTTAACCTGACATTTATATGTACCTATATAAATACGACATTTAGAGATACGTTTTGACTAAGCAAAATCGTATTTAAAAATCTTAAAGTTAAGACAACTTTTCGAACTGTAGTACATTTTTCGATATTTATATGTATCCACAAGTCTTTAAATCGTAACGTTTAGGGTTGCATTTTCCTTGATAATACTAGTTCCCTTTCTTGTATAAGTTCGGTGCCATGCTGTCTGCGCCCGCGTCGGTATTTGTCCAATTTTTTCAAGTGTCACAAACAAATGGTTTTCGTCTAATGACTCTTGACGACATCACACATTTGGATAATTTGAGATGTTGTTTAGTTTTCTAATTATAGCAGGTACGTCGATGTGTATGGATGATGTGTATGGATAGCGCATTTGGAATATTTGTAGGTAATGATAACAATACAAGGCCTGCGGGGCAGCCCTAAAAAAATATTACTAACAGTGGACGCCCGCGACTTTGCCCCCGTGGGGGACTGCAGAAAAAAAGAAAATGTCCAAATTATCCGGGATAAAAATATTTTCCCAGGATAAAAAGTAGCCTATATGTTAATCCAGGGTGTCAGCTAACTCCATACCAAATTTTATTAAATTCGCTCTAGCCGTTTTTACGTGAAAGAGTAGCAAACATCCATTCATCCATTCTCACAAACTTTCGCGTTTATAATAATATTGCCAGGTAAATGGTAAAGCCACAGCTTCAAAATAAACTTTATCCAACACTGTACACTACACTAGGTACATACCTAATATCTAGTCTTGTGATAGTAATTTTATTTAAATGCACCTTAGGTCTCTACAAATCTTAAGGTTCTACCTTTTTCTAAAATCGCGTAAGAGGCAATTGTAGGTATAGGCTATTTTACAACCCTTAGTTACTTTCAAAGGCAGCTTTCATTAAAGATAATCTAAACTTATTAATTTCCAAAAGCTGCCAAAAGATCTCAAACTTCCTTTTTAATCCATTAAAGTTATTCTTAAAGTTATTTTATGTTACGTTGAACATATTACTGCTAAGTAGACATATTGAATGAATGTGAATGAAATGAATGAATGAGGAGCCAGAGTATAATGGTTCACGCGACATTTGCACTAGCTGAATGGACTCTTGAGGTGGGTGAAGTGTGTGGCCATTGAGATTAGGGGGTTCTGTACCCGATATATTTTGTATGTACTTATGTAAGTTGATCAAGTATGTATGAGGTATGTAATATAACTATACTAACGACCCGACCCGGTTTCGCACGTGTGCAATGCTGATACTATACATATAAACCTTCCCCTAATATCTCTCTATCTATTTAAAAAATCTGCATCAAAATCTTTAGGTGCAGGAGTCACTGCAGGAGGTTCTGTAATAATAAATACCTAATTTCCTAATCTCGTGCTCGTATCGGGAGGGAGGGGGGGTTTCGGTTAGATCTAGATAGGTACCTACTCTATTTTTTTAACATAAATACTTATTTGTCTATATTTGACTGTGGTTGACGTTTGAGTTAACGATTAATGACACAAGGCTAAGATACAGTTCGTAGATGATATCAATTAGCAACGAACCGTAAACGGCTTGCTAAATATTATTAGATAGAGCTTCTATTTGAAGCCAGTGTTGTTGAAAGAAAATTCGTCGCGTCTAAATATTTTAGACGTTGACATATAGTTTGAATAAATAGCATTTATGAAGAAGTATGAAATAAATTTACTTATGTTTGTATGTCTAGTACCTAATAGATGGCATATATCCATAATTGAAAAACCAATTTATAGTAATAATTAATAGATAGGTACATTGTAATATTTATTTTGCAAGTTGATCACATTAAGTGAATGTGCTATATATTTCTAAATACTAAATCATTTAGGCCTTTAGTTATAAAAAGTTTTTTAGGTATAAGCTAATCAATTTAATTTATTCATATATTTTGCTGTCAAAAGTCATGTATAAAGAGGATATAGGTAAATTTACGCGCGGTTTATTCGTAGTCTATTAGTAAATTGAAGAGGTGATAGCCCAGTGGTTAGGACGCGCACCTTCCAAGCGGGGGGCGTAAGTTCGTTCCCAGTCACGGGCCTGTACCAATGAATTTATTTCATGTACAAATTTTAATGTTGCAAAATAGTCACTTAGCTCGTGTCTCGGAAAGCATGTAAAAAGGTCCTGTGCCTGATCTCTCTCCGGTCGTGCTTTTCGTCCCATCGGACTATGAGAGTAATGGAATAGAGAGTGCATCTGTGTTTGCGCACACACTTGTGCACTATAATATCTCCTGTGTACCTGGCCAATCTCCGTAGAGATTGGTCGCCTTGACCGAAATACGGTCGGAGATCATCATCATCATTACTAAATACTAATATTTAAATTTCGCATTCCTAAAAATTTCGTAGATTACAAATTTTGTAGATATTACAAGTCCTAAAGATCTCTAAAACGTTGACTCTTTGATCGCATTCACCTTTATTAGTGTGCTTCCGGCTGACTGCATTGTCACACCTTTATTGCTGTACATCGTAGGAAATACACTTTTTGTCGGTTTATAGTAATTCCAATATTACTACAATAGTACCGCTTCATTGTGATTTACTCGACTTTTGGACACTTTCGTGTATTTTTCTATACATTTGTGTGTAATTGTATTTTTTCCCGTACCAATGTTTGGGTTATTGTCGGCTGTTATTGGTTAGAGAATTAATTTAAGAGACGCAGCTTGCGAATGTATTGTAAAGAGAAGTATTTGTGAAAATAAATAGGATTAATCTTATAGCGAAGGACAATAAAAGTAACTTGAAATTTATCTGTTTCAGGTAAGCAACATAAGGTAACAACAATTCTGATTTTTTCAGTTTTTTTTTTTTTTTATTACATACTTACTTATTATTTTTTTACAATTAGCTAGGCAAACATTTGACCGCCATCGTGCCTAATTTTAAGCAAGATGCGGCCTAGGGTGGTACATGTTTGCCTAGAAAGTGCCTATTCACTATTAATCTTGTTATAACCACTGGATCAACACACTACAAAATAATGGCATTTTTATTCCAAAAAGTACGATCCCACCGAGAAATAAATTCTGACCACCTTTACCTATTATACTTATTAGTTACAACAAACTATACAGGGTGGAAGTGACAGCCAGACAAATACTGAAATACTGAACTGGTACTTGTTCAGTATTATTACTCGTTATTACTCCCAGGAAATGCATTTTTAATTTGATTATCCGCAATGTTTACTTTCCGCGCTAATTGTATCGGGTGATCCTGTGACTAGTTAAATGGGCTTATTGGTTATTGTGTAATACATTGCTGTTTTTTGGACCACTTGTGACTCTCCATTGGAGTTGATCAGTTTTTGAACTTTTTTGGGACCAACTTATTTTTAAATCATCCATAGATTTAAAAAATTGTTTTTAAGTCATTATCTAAACTTAAACGAACTACACAAATTTTTTTTCTGAAAAAAATCCGGAAAAATTTGGATTTTTCCTGCGAAAATGTTCAGTGGTTTTCACCTCAGAATCATGGTCTGAAGTCGCCATATCAATATTACCTGGCTGTCACTTCCATTCTGTATAAGATACCGACTGGATGGAAACCACATCACATCATAGTTTGTAGTAATATAGTAAGAAATAAATAGAATAGGAAAATATTCAAACTACCTAAGATTTTTTTTTTTTTTCTGATACTCGTATAAACTTATTATTCTTGAAATATGTAGGCACTTTATCGAATTCTAAGCATCGTATATCAATAATACATAATTGTATTAATAGTATGTGGTTCTATCGTCCCTTGGTGCTCTGCCTACCCCGTAAGGGATAAAGGCGTGTTTATATGTATGTAATAGTATTATGTACTTAATATCATTTACTCTAATCCATAACAATTCGTATTCCCAATTACAGATCCGTATTGATCCGAATTAATCCGCTAAACCCGGATCACGTCACTCAAACTCAAAAAGGACAGATTTACTCAAAAAATACTAGCGAAATCGATATTTAGGTTACAAAGTTACTTATTCAATAGCGAATATTAGAACTAACCGCTTTTAATATAAAATTTTAACCCTAATCGCGCTACTAGCGCCACTGTATAATGTATTTGTAAGTTTGTAACACTATGAGCTGTCGTATTAGTGTAAAATTGACATGATATGGAGTAAAATTATTGAATTGATATAAAAAAATATATATAGCTGCTCAGGAACATATCCGAATTTCAACTTTATAGTAAGGTTTAGAAAATATTGGATGAGATTCTTATGTAGTACTACGATACCTACTAGACCAAACGGCCGTTCACTATGGGTGCGCCCACCACCGGGCCCTACACCCTCCACTGACCCTCGGATCTGATAACTCATAACTGCGAAAACAGGCACTTGCACTACCTACAATCGCCACAACGAGATGGTTGGGTTTTAGAGTGAATCTTAGAAGTGAATCTTATTCTTCATCTTAATTGCGCACAAATTAAAAATATACACATAAATTACATTATTATTGCAAAAGCAGTCAGTAATTCTCTGATTCAAAACATAGGTAGAGTGAAATGTGAATTCTGACACGTTGTATCTGTTTAGGCGCGCCTCATCAACTCATCAATGACAGAAATTGTACTTGTATTAATTGCCAATTATAATGTTGCATGCATTAATTTAGGTTAGATATCTTCACGCCTGCATCTCACCTTCCTATTATTGTTTTAGGATTTCATAAATAAACAAACGCAACAGGCAATTAGTGGCAACACTCCCGGAAGTACTGACAGGGGTCAGAGTGTCAAACGTCAAACTGTCGTGACGTGATGACGTCAGAAGTGCGTGTCGCATCCTATGTGACAACTCAGGTCCTATAACAACAAAAATGTGTGAAATGTATCAAATAGCGTAAAAAGTTTCAAAAACTTTAAACTTTAAAGCAACCTAATGTTTCCGCTATTGAACGTTTTTTTGTTGTTTTTTAAATTATTCTGTAGTTTTTTTTTAAATTTATAACCTTATCGTAGAAAGCTTTATTTAAAACTGTTACTAATCAAAAAAACTACTATTAACAAAATACATGTATTTAATTAAATAATTCTATAAAATCTTCTATGCTGTTCTGGGAGTGCAAAAAAAACGTATAATACTACAGCTGCTTCTCTTCCCGGGTATACTGTACAAGTCAGTAGAGGGACAAGAGGGTCTTGGTGATTTGTAGGCGATGGGCTGACCACCTGTTACTACTAACCGAACTTGTACATCTCAACTATACCCTCAAAATTGGTCAGAAGTGGCACCATGTGGTTCTATCGACCCTTGGTGCTCTGCTTACCCCGTAAGGGATGGAGGCGTGATTGTATGTATGTATATATTATATAAATTTAATTAACCTCTGGTATTAACTAAATATCGTAAGAATCTTTCTAGAAAATTCAGTTCATTTAGTTATACTTAGTGTGACAATAACCAACTCCTAAGATGTTTGTGCATAATTTTAAGCAAATTTTCTAGACAATGCATGATAAACGAGACTTAGGTACCTAATTTTCTGTTTAAAATCTTACTAATCATCAAAGCAAATAGGGCTTAAAAGAAATTAACTAAAAATCACTAAAAATATACTAGTTGTTAATTTAAACGTTATTTTTAGTTTTTAAATATGGGACCTCATACTACCACTAATAAAAAATTACCAAACAGGAAACCTATAAGAGCAACAAAACCATATTCTTTTACAATCATTATAAATATACCTTATCATAAAAGACGGTGTCAATAAAGGATGGTCCGTCTCACTGCGGCACGTTTAATATAGAGGTGTACAATAGAGATAGCTCTTTTATTTTTTTTTACACATCACGGTCCTGTTGGACTATGATAGAACCACGTATTGTTGAATTACTGAGCTGATGCCCTAAACTTTTTCCGACATTTGGATTTCGTTTCATCAAACTTTGACGTATAATAACTATGTCCTAGGTCCCTATGCAACTTATTTATTTATTAAAAAAACTGCATCAAGATCCGTTGCATAGTTTTAAAGATCTATGCATACATAGGAAGGAACAGACAGTGGAAAGCTACTTTGTTTTACATGCAGTTATCTGCATTGATAAGTGATTCCATTCCAGTCAAATGATTTTTTTTTTTACTATGGGTGCGCCCACCACCGGGCCCTACACCTTCATTCAAAAGGGCATTCGTCTATCTATTTTGGAACAGTTGGAGATTTTGAAGGCCAAATATTCTGGTGTAAACCTTTTAAATGAACAAGTTGAATTTTGTTCCCCACTATTAAATTCGATTGCTAGAATAAATAAATAAATAGTAACTTTAGTATACATATAATGGCTTGTCAATGTCAATAACAATTTTTGTTTTTGTGGGCAATGGAATATGTTGTTGCATACATCCTTGTTTTTCTTTACTAATTTATCAATATTTTGGTGAATTTTTGAATTTTTTCATTTAAATTTAACTAATTCACCCAATACTATTTGGTTTGTGTGCACAAATAGTATATATTTATTTGAAATATAAATAATGGTGGGTAATTATTTATATATTTTTTAATACTTAGTAGAGGGTAGTTAATTCTGTGTAAGTAATGTGTTGGATTTTAGAGGTTCATAATAATTAGTGGTTTACTAATTTACTAATTTCTATAATCCTGAGGATGCCACGGTTGTTGGCGAAACATATGTAGATTGTTTATCTAGTTTTTGATTTCGGAATGGTGCAATGTATCGTCTTGCATGCTAGGTGCTCGGGTCTGGTTTCTCATGGCGATTGTAGTTAGTGCAAGTGCCTGTTGTCGCAATTATGAGTTATCAGATCCGAGGGTCAGTGGAGGGTGTAGGGCCCGGTGGTGGGCGCACCCATAGTAAATGTTTGAACTTCCGAATTGTAACGCCTAATACAATTTCATTAATATGATTTTTTTAAAATTGATAATTATTGTAACGGCTGGGTTCCGCCGCCACCAAACCACGCAACGATTGCATTGCGGATCGATAAAAACGTGCAGCTAGGCAACGCTCATTTATAATTTGACTGGACTTTTAATTTGCTATGCTATGCATGAACGTATAAAGAACAACGGACGTAATGCTGTCAATGCACAGATTGAAGCACCGAAATGGCGGCGCGTTGCGCATGTGTGCGTATTTTCTAGTAGGCGCCGAGCTTACTATGGTTTGTATGTGTGGGTGGATAACGCGTCATTACACATCCCTACACCATGGAATATCGTCACCGAGCTTACTATGAATGCCTCACTCTGTGTATGAACAACACTCTGTCCGTTATTCTTTATACGTTCATGATGCTATGTAAATACTTCTTGCCTTGTATTATATTTTCGCTAATCTATTAATTTATTTCATTTAAAATCTTCGCTGGGAAGGCCTGGAGCACCCTACCCACATTTTAAAAATCTTTTCGTATTTTCTATGGCATTATAATAACTTACGCGTGTGATTTCTTATTTTAATTTAGCTGATGTAATAAAGGTCCATGATCTCTGCATACCCTTCCGGTAAAGAAGCCTTGTTTTATGTATGACTGAATGAAATAAACGTGATTTGTGAGAGGCAAAATAATAGGCACATTAAATTGGAAATTATTAATTAAATTAACCTTTCCTAATCCCAATTAACCGCTTCAGCACACAATATTATTGCCTATAAATAAACGGAAATTATTTGATTCCAGGAAGATTGAAAATAAATAAATTATACCTGGCACGCTAATTTATGTTCCAAATAGTTCAGTACACTACGGAACTCGAGTTTGATTTTATCGCACACACTTGACCGAAGTCAAGACCGGTAGCTAACAATGCTGCCTCATTTATCAGTTTCGGCTTAGCATTCCGGAATCGAACCCGCTACCTGTGGCTCGGATTATTGTACGGGTGATTAACCGATTACGATGTTGATGGGAAGGTGGGAAAATAATTAGTTTTAGTTACAGATTTTTATACAGGGTGTAACATAAATGCTATGTTAAATGTAAATATCTAAATAGCCTACTAAGGACTCTACAAAATTTGAAGCTAGAAATCATATATTTATTTTTAAATTGTTTGTTTATAGAGTTGTATGTGATTATGTATGTATTTATATTTATGATTAAGAGTTTCAAATTTTATGGTTTTCTATAAAGGGCCGTTTTCATAACATTTCATTTAACATAGTAAAGTTTAAATATGTCGGATATTACCGCTTATGTTACACCCTGTACTTCCTACATTTATATTTGTATAAGATTTACAAGAAAATAGTAACGGTTCGGTTCAAATATATAAGCAGGTTTACGTGAGCCTCTGCTTCATTATTTTATACAGATATATACGAGTACCTACGGCTGTGTTCACTAAAATTGGTTAGCTAGAACCGCAAGATATCAAATGAGATCCTGCGCCCATGTTTGTTTGAATGTAGATAAAAGTTGCTAGATCATCGCCTTGCTTTAAGATTTAAGTTTTCATACGTAAAAAAATATTTTTAGTCTTATGTGTTAAGCTGAATTTAATTCTCAATAATATTCCGAGGCCAGTTAATTCCGTTTTGAGACAAATACGATAAATAAAGAAGCATTCGTTTCATAATGAGTATAAGTAAGTGAGACACCGGAGATTTAATCTGTAAGTAAGGTTTACATGGAGGTTTATTGACAAAATTATACTCTGGCTGTGGGGAATGTCTTTTATGATTTTGCAGTACTGGTTACTCTATTTTTGGAACACACCTGTGTGTATATACATGTATGTTTTTTTAAATAAAGAGTAGAAAATAGGTGCGGATAAGGTTTTTATAAATACAACCATAAATATAATTCTTCTCTTCCCGGGCATACTGTGCAAGTCAGTAGAGGGACAAGAGGGTCTTGGTGTTTTGTAGGCGATAGGATGACCGCCTGTCACTACTAACCGAACTTGTACATCTCAACTATACCCTCGAAATTGGTCAGAAGTGGCACCATGTGGTACTTGGTGCTCTGCCTACCCCGTAAGGGATAAAGGCGTGATTATATGTATGTATGTATAAATATATTAATTTAGAAAAATAACTATTGCTCTTTTACATTTTAATAAATAAACATAGACCATAAAAAGGATTTAGTTATGTACTTACAAAAAAGGTTAAACTTTTTTTTTTCGCACACGTTTGAATGATCTCTTTTTTTTTAAATACGCTTTCGATTTAAATATCATTTTTAATCTAAGTTTCTCCATACCTACTAGGTATAGTAAATTGGCCTCATGTAAGCCTCGCGTCAGTTAAGTTCGTCTGCAGGTAAACAAATATATTTATTTAATATGTTTTTATTGCCATAATCCCACCATAACTTACTGCAGTAAGCAGATCAGCGTGCTAATATATTACTCTTTGATGCTCTCACTGTATATAATTATATTATTTTATTTTGTATTCCATCTTTTGAGAATAATCCTGTAGCTTTTGTGATGTTACTTGGTCACTTTGCAAACTTATAACGAGAAATATTTTTGAAGGCTTTTATAAAGTAGAGAAGAGAAAGTGAGATTAGTTATACTAAATCCTAACTAATAAAATGCGAAAATAACTCGCTGTCGCTCACATCCTGTATAGCAAATTGGTCTATTTATTAACCGACGGTTTCCGAAAGGCCTGTTTACGCTTTATATAGTAATAACATTGTAACATATTCATGGTAAAACAAAAGATAGTTAACTATTTACTAACCGAAAAACAAATATTGCCAAAAATATGTCAATTTATTTTAATACTAGTCAATTCTAGATATCAGAGAATGTCCTATGCTGATGCGGGGCTTCACTAGAATACATCAGCCGCATCTCCTTCCGTGCATGTCGTGAGGCATTCTAATCCAGCAACTAGTTACTGATCTTCATCCGACACCCTCTGCTAAACGCGGCTGCGGAATTTCCTGTATGATCCTGCATTTCTGGCAACCAAAATAATGTACCAAACGTAGTCGCTTACGCTCACTAGTATTAGATAAATAAATAGAATATTGGAGCGAACGGCGTGAAAAGTGCGATCTATAACAATAATCCGATTACAGAGACGTGAGCTTCAATAGGATTAGTAAGTCACTATTATAGGGTCCATCGTATGGTGCATTTGTATTGTTAACTTTCTGTGATTTTGGGATAAAATAAGTGAAATTTTAGACCTGTATGAGTTATTGTGTTTTCATTTGAAGCGATACGTTTTTAGCGTGATTAGTAGGTATGGTACATAATTATGTCGGTAAATTGATATGAAGTAGATAGTTCTTCTTCAATATTTGCGAATGTGTTAGTTCCTTTTTGCCTTTTCACGGATAAGTTGATAAATATACTTATATTAGTTGTATGATACACTTTACCTTACCTTACCTTAGCCGCGTTGCTCTAAGCACGGTACACAGTTATTCCTCTATGACAGTACTTATACCTCATACACCTACACGATACATCTGCTAATCTGCCGTGATCGTAAACTGTCGATCTCGACAATAGACACATTACACGGTGAGCTAACGACATTAGCGAACAGCTGCCGAAGGTGTCCGAACGATTATGACTCGAACCGTGAGATTTTATGGTTATTTGTGAGAAATTAATTATTTGAAATGCATAGATTTTTTAATCATCTTGCAATTGCGTAATGATTTTTTAAAATTCCTTCATAGTGGACCAATATCACAAAAGGAATCGTCGATCAATTTCACGTCTCTACCATTAGTAGTTACGGCTGTGCTTGCGTCTATAGGTACATCTCGTCTTCAGCCTATTGCAGTCTAATGCTGGACGTAGGCCTTCCCAGGGCACGCCACAAGACTACTGCTATAGGGGGGGGACTTTGCTCATAGTCACCACGCTGGGCAGGCGGGTTGGTGACTGCAGTGCGATTTTTATGCTATGTTGTCAGCAGGAAACCTGCATGGGCATGCATGTGGTGGTACAAACTCTACTCTGCCGGCACCACGTGGCTATGTATGTATATAAATGATAATTACACGAGTATAATATTATAATCACGGTCAATGATCTCGTCACTCAAATCCATCTCAAAATACCCGTCGTATTTCCAAAATTAAATCCGTAAATAAATGCAGCGCTGTCACTCGCGGAATCTTATTAAAAAACAAATCGTTCGGATCCGGTCGGAGTGTAATAAAACTTGTTTCCGTATCCGAAGCTCCTCCTTAATATCATCGCATCAACTCTTAGAATTACCGGAGGAGGGTCGACAGAAAAGGGTGTTATTAAACCTTAATTTTGTTAATTAACTTCCTCGTAAACATCTGTTTTGCTATGCTAAGCGTGACTATGGGGCCTCCTTTATGATCCTGTATCCCCTACCCCATTTCGGAAACATAGCCATGCGTATGTATGTTACTATTGTAACATACACAAACAAGCGTGCTGTCTGGTGAAAGCAGAGTCATCCAGAGCAGAATACCGGCACCCCATGATTGGTGACCTTGTGCTTTGACTATGGGCAAACTGAACATAAATAATAAAATAAAATAATTATTTATATATCTAAAACATGGAACAATAAAGTTATCTATTATTATATACGCTCAACGGTCCAGCAAGCTGAAGTGGCAATGGGCAGGGCACATAGCTCGAAGAACTGATGGCCGATGGAGTCGGAAAGTTCTAGAGTGGATACCACGTATCGGCAAGCGCAGCGTGGGAAGGCCACCCGCGAGGTGGACGGATGACCTGGTCAAGGTTGCGGGCGTCGGTTGGATGCAGGCTGCTACCGACCGGTCGGAATGGAGGTTGTTGAGGGAGGCCTATGTCCAACAGTGGACTTCTCAGGGCTGTAAATTATGATGATGATTATTATATAACATTATTAGATCAGAGACATGCTTCGCCAAAAAATGCAACATGCAAACATTTTAATTTATTCAACATGCTTACAGTCTTCTCAATAAAGACATTGTGCTGTTATAAAGAGGTTATATCACGTTTTACTATTGGCCCACCACTCATTCCCGCCTCTGCAACTCCTGTAAGCCAGGATCAACAGAGGCGACCAGAAAAATGCATAACATAGCATAAAAAATCCCGGGGGACCTAACAAGTATTACAAGTATTAAAACTAATGGACAAAACAGAATGTGAAGTATGAAGATAGGTAAGTACACTTAATATTAAATTAAGCGCTGACTGACAAAGTTATTACAAAAACATACTAAGCTACCTACAAGTTATTACGCCAATAGTAAGTGTGACAAAATTCTTTGAAGGCACGAAAATTGTGCTTAGATAAGTCAAGGTCATGATAATAGATTGGTTTGGATACAGATTTAATTGAATTTAACATACCTACTATTACTTTTTACTATACTTAAATTACTACGAACCAATTGATACTCATATCGAAGTCAGAAGGTTAACTTGTGTAACCTTCATCTGTGAAAAATTTGTACGAGTATTACCACATTTTTTTTGGCAACCCTACCTCAATAAAATAAAGATAGATTTTTAAAAATTTAACATCGTGTCATTTGCGCGAATATTCCTCCCCACTTACCCCCTATGGTGAGAGGGGTGGGGGGTAAGGTTCGGGGGGTGGGGGTGAGGTAATCAACAATTTAAAATTGGGCCTAATCCTCGGAGCTCCGTAATGCTGCCGATCAGTCTTGCGCGTCTTGTTACGGTGTTGGCACACTTGATCTGCTTTATGATGTAATTTTGGAGCCTATTCTCTGCAAACAAACTAACAAAAACACTAAATCTTCAGTGATGACCATCACTATCTATTTTCAAATATTGCATCCAAATCGATCAAGCCGTTTCTGAGATTAGCGTGCACAAACATACAGACGAACAGACATAATGAAAAAACATTGTTTTGGGTACTCCCCATTATGAATTTTAAAATATAATTGCTATGTACTGACAGCGATTAGTTACAGTTTTATGATATAGGTAGGTATGTAATGTTTAAGATGTATATAAATATATAAATGGTTAAGATGTGCACCTTCCAAGCGGGAGGCGTAAGTTTGATCCCAGTCACGGGCCTGTACCAATGAATTTATTTCATGTACAGATTTTAATGTTGCAAAATTGTCACTTAGCTCGCGCCTCGGAAAGCACGTAAAACCGTTGGTCCTGCGCCTGATCTCTCTCCGGTCGTGTCGGCTTTCCGTCCCATCGGACTATGAGAGTAACGGAATAGAGAGTGCATCTGTGTTTGCGCATACACTTGTGCACTATAATATCTTCTGCGTACCTGGCCAATCTTCATAAAGATTGGTCGCCTTGGCCGAAATACGGTCGGAGATCATCATCATCATGTATAAATAGGCGAAGAATATTTAGAAGATTACCTTCTGTGCATATTAGTAGACTGAGGAACTCAAGTGCGCTGTGCAATGATCTATGCTATGCTTAACGTCGCTGTTGTATTTTCTTCGTGATCCTGCAGTTATGGCTACCCTAATTAGGGAACATAACCGTGTGTTATTTGTAAATAAACAAGCTTTAGTTTAAAAAATCTTTTTTAAAACAAGCTTTTATTATTTGTTAATAAAATGAAACTGATGAAATGAAACAAACGAGCCCAAACTCGATAGGGTTGCGTCGTTTAATTACAGAGTTCTACCTTCCAGCTCCATCATCAGATCAGCTCTATGTCATAATAATATTGCATTGTCACCCGATTTATAGATGCATGCAAAATTTCGGCCTAATCGGAAACGGAAGTGGATCAAATTTACCTTGCAAGTTTCGGTTGCAGAGAACGGAACTGGTGAAACATAATGAGAGCTTAAAAGTAATAAAACATCCGATCAATCTATATCTATCTATATAGATATAATAAAATTGTAACGGATCGATGTGTGTGCACGCTAATCTCAGAAACGGCTGACTGAACCGATTTCTATGCAGTTTTCAGGAATATGTTGTGAGAGGTCCCATTTGACTTTTTACTTTTTATCCCGGGAAAATGTTTACATTCCGGATAGTACCGGATCCCGAACAGTAGATAATAAAGTTTATTTTATATAAATTTAAGAAATATTTTTCCCCTAATGTGCATACATCCTAATCTGTTTGTTTTTCTCCAAAACTGTAAAGACAAATCGGCACGTCACTCATCTTCCGTCCTTGTCTGTCTTCACAATTGTTTCGTAAGTGAATATTGCCGCCTCTGTCGCTCTAAATAACTAATAACAAAATGTAATCCCGGGTTAATTCCTTGGCTAATGACGTGCATATTTGTCCGTCTGTTTGTCCTTGTTGATTGTTGTTATATAAGATATATTTGGAGCAATTGTTATTTTTACGTCGTATTTATTTAGATTCCCTAGATTAGAGACTCAATCTCAGAGACACACAGAAAAACTGTGACTACTTACTAAAAAAATACCTACTTAGATGAAAACAACATAGAACCTACTACGCAGGTACCTATTGTTACGTACTACGCGTAAAATTGAACTAGGTACTTTACTTATTACAGTTATCTAAGTTATTTGTTTTGTACATAGTAAACAATTTTATTCCAATAACCACATTTTTAAAAATAGAAAATCTAACCTGCCTCTATGATTTATATAAGTTTTATGTTCATAGTATATTGCATTACATAATGATAAACCGCGCGATTGGTTTCGATAGCTACCTACAATATTTTTTAGACTCAATGACATTTTAAAATATTTTTTACATCTCGTATGACACACGGACGCATATTTTATTTGCATACATTTTATTTCCTATTTAACTTTTTTGAAACTCAAACATAAGCACGTCTATGATCATGAAGTGCTCGGCGCATACTAAATAAGTATCGGACAAAGCTCATAGATCCAAAACCATGTTCGAGGAGGCTACTCTACCTGCCTCATGGCAATAAAATTCATAACTTACCCCATGACACCTGTCTATCTTATTAAAGCTCACTTGTCTGAGCTTTCAAGCTACTAGTGACATCTACATAGAAAGCTTTAACTAACATTAGATAACCAGCTATAAACATAGTTCGTTTTGTGTTTCATGGGGGGCACTGTTGTTAAATTGTTCATTTGTTTAGTTTAGTAGAGCGCCATCTATGAATTATTATCGCAAACTACTGATAGTAGTTGGTAGGTACATGTAGACGTAAAAAGCTTCGCTTTGTAGTTCAATAGTTGGTAAAGAGATGGCGCTGTAAAATACCAGGACGAATTTGGTAGAGCTCTCTTTTGTACTTCTACTCGTAACTACTGTAGTATTTACATAGCTTCATCAATACTGTGCAAATATTTGTAACTTATACCTTCATACTAGTTTAGTGTAAGTAATAATAAAATATACTACAGCTGCTTCTCTTCCCAGGCACACTGTACCTACAAGTCAGTAGAGGGACAAGAGGGTCTTGGTGTTTTGTAAGCGATAGGCCGACCACCTGTCACTACTAACCGAACTTGTACATCTCAACTATACCCTCAAAATAGGTCATGCCTACTGTAAGGGATAAAGGCGTGATTATATGTATGTATTATAAAAAATAGCGAGAGTACCTAGGTAGCTAGTCTAAAACCTAGTTCTTAAATATACGTTTAACTAATCTATAGATTATTATGAGGGTACCTACAGGATGATTATTTAGTGTATTGCTGAGGGAAATAATAAAATAACCTATTATTTTGAAAAACTATTTATTTTCATCATTAAAACGCTATAAGTAGTACTAAAACTACAGCATTTCACAATATCATCCATAGTATTTATTTTATCAGTAATAAATTAACCATTACACTTTCTTTTGTAATTTTTCATCATCTTAAAAACTATTCAAATTCAAAACAAAGCATTTTCATTGCTATTTAACATAATAAAAAGCACTTTTATTCACAGTGAAAACTTTTGGGAGAGCTTTTCTAATTAATTCTATAAAAGTTAACTAGATGGCGCTTTTAAACAAATAAGATTGAATTCAATATTCTCCTTGTATTATTTGTTTTAACTATAAAGATGTCCCTTTATGCTAATAATTAGAGATTGTATTCCATGATATGTAACCACACTTTTGGTTTTAATGAGTTTTCGTATACATTTTCTGAACACATAACTTATTACTAAACTTGACATAAATATTAGGTATAGGTATTGTTCGCAATTTTACTTATTTTACTCAAAGATGAACATAAGGAAGTCCGTCTACAAGGAAAACTCAATTAGCTGGTTGACTAGGTTTAATATAGGTATATATATTTATATAATATACGTAATACCTAATAAGTAAATTTAAAAATCCTTTTGTGAAAATTCGAATAAAAAATACAAATAATTTATTTGGCACTTTCAACCCAGTACAAATAAATATGTAGAAGATATCGGCTATTTAGGTGTTGAGTAAAAGTAGAGAAAGGATACGTATATGTTTTAAAGCTAAAATAAGCCGTAAAATATAATTAATTATTCCTTATACTGTCTGTTATTAATATAATATAATAAAAAAAGCAATCATGTTGTTTATTTGTACATATTACTACAAATAACCATAATACTTAAAAATAAAGTAAATATTGCACAAAACATATTTGCTATGATTGTTGTTTAAAAGAATGAAGCGATTTACATATTCGCGGCTTTACCAAAAATTGGTACCTTCTTTTAACTATAATTGAGCCAGAAATTTAAGATCGAACAGTCAATTTAAAAAATTAGATATCTAAGTACTAAATAAAATCTTGAAAAAAAAGGAAAACCATAATGCCACACAAATAAAAAATTTATTCAGGTAGATGCCAGAAAATATATCAACATTATGACGAATAATAATAAAAATGTAACGGGTCGCTGTCTACATGGAAGATATATAAGAAAAAATATTATAGGAGACCTTTATCAACGCACTAGGACCCAAAACGATGATTTTTGGAATTTTTGTCTGTTTGTCTGTGCATTTGTGCACGCTAATCTCAGAAACGGCTGAACCGATTTCGATGCAGTTTTCAGGAATATATTGTGACAGGTCCCACTTAACATATAGGCGACTTTTTATCCCGGGAAAATATTTTTATCCCGGATAATTTCGACATTTTGTTTTTTCTGTTGTCCACGCGGACGGAGTCGCGGGCGTCCACTATGACGAATAATTATACTGTACTTATTATATCTAGCAAAAAGAAGGTCGGAAAATGTGCTATATGTCGAAATAAAGTAAAGAGGCAGTTATAAAAATCTAATTTCTCAATCACCACTATGTTATGTACGTATTTAAATGTATAATGCTCTATCTATCTAAGCTCGAATTTTTTTTATTTTCATTGAATTATAATTTGTCACTTATCTAGATTTTGTTAGTTTTCAAAAAGTTTGTACTCTACAAGCCACACAGTACTGAAATAATTTGAACACACTGACAAAAATAAGAAACCACATTTTAAAATAACTATATAAATAGGTATAGTATATGCTATGTTCATTTGTTTCTATTATGAAGTCTGTAGTCGTGTTTAACCTTTGCCATAAAATTTATGGGATAGACCTTTTATAACGCCTTATAATGTAAATATTTCCATGCGCCGTTGTACTCGTAGATAAGCGTTTTTACAGAATTTCCTTCAATTTATAATTTCCTAGTTTTGCTCTTACGGTCACTATATTATTTTACTCTAACCAGGCAATACGATTTATTCCAAACAATTACTGTTACTAGTTATTGAGTCAGGTATATCTGTAAGTAAAAATTAAAATTAACAGATATTTCGCTTCAAAATTCTTTTTTTGTGTTAAAACACCAAAGTGACCAATCAAATTCATTTATGGATTGATTTAGCAAGGTAATTAATTTTCTAAATGGTTACCTATCTTACTGTAATTCTAATGAACAATACTGAAAAGGTAGAATTTTCACTTCATATGATGGTGCTAGTGAAACAATAACTATAACTTCGAGGGGTGAAACATTTCATGTAAATTTCTGAAATGGATTAATCAATTGTTTCTTATTATGAACAACAAAGAAATTAATAACAGTCCTAACAATGTAAATAATTAGGTACATAATATTCGATAGATAATATTTTTCTTAATTGCGTTTACAACATCTATCTAGAAACAAAAATGTCAATGAAAAGAGCATAATAAAATCGTATTTCGTAGTAGGTTTGTAGTTCGTAGCATATACTACGAGCGGCGCCTGCGCCACTAAACTTTGAATGCTTATTTTACTAAACAAAAAAATTGCGTAGCATTGAAAAACAAAATTTTCCTCGGGTATATTATTATATATTATTGTATATTATAATATAGATATTATATATCTAACATTTGTTAGAAGTTACGTAAATTAATAACTTTTGAAAAATCTCGAAGTGTTCGTTATAATTTCACTAACAAGCATTCATTTTATTCTAAAAATATAATAGTTCACAAAAGAAAAATACTATGAATCTTTTTTACAGAATACATACTATGTTTTACTTAAAATTATTAGTGTGAGTTTAAAATAAGTAGAGAGTTCTGTTTCATATGAACTACATAAATGAAATTATCGATATTGAGTGAAAAGAGACCAATATTTACATTCACTACCAGCACCGGTATGATGAATTTGGTGAGAGCGAGATGTCTCACTTTTAAACGTTAAATTCACAGAGCTATTAATAACTAGATAAACTAAGTGGATGTACTTTGCATGTAAAAAATAGACTTAAGAATTAGAATAGACACTCGTTCTCGAGCCAGGACTGAAGGAATTAGGGCTGATAGAAGTGGTTTGCAATCCCTTTTTACACACTAAGTACAACACTTGCCTTGTCCAGTTAATACTTAGCTCTGTGGATTTGACGTTTAAAAGTGAGATATCTCGCTCTCATCAAATTCATCATACCGGTGCAGGAGGGTAAGCACGAACTTTCTTACATACCGTAAAGTTACGTAACTAACCATGCATTTGCAACGAGCTTGTGAAAGTCTATGTAAAAGCGGGGCCGCTGATTATCTAATTTTCAATAGCAAAGCCGAAGCAGCGCAATAGCGAAAATTGTACAATATTCGCGTTGAAATGTCAAAATTTCATTAAAATCTATTTTACGTAATACGAATTTGGTAAGAAATCAGCGAATTTTGTACAATTTTACATGGATACAATTTTAGCTGTGGCTTTGCTTTTGCTACATAGATAATCGCGTAAAGTCGGTCAATAACGAGCCTTAAAGCCTAATTTACGTAATTTTTTATTGAAGCAACAAATGACTGGCATGAACTAAATTGTCATTTTTGACACATTGTTCAAGATTTCACTATAGTATATTATGTGCGGCATATCTATAAATTCATTTAAAATTGTATCACGTAAATAGACTTTTACGCTATCGACTCGCAAGCAAAATCCTATGAGATTTCACAATGTGACGTTGTTACGATACGTCAAGAAGTTCCTGCTTGCATTACAGATCATTACATTTCTACATCTCTACTCAACGCGTCAAACTTTAAATCCTTCACCTCTTCTGGACTAAAACTCTTAACGGACACCTTACCATCGCCTAGCTCAGTACTCGATAACTTATTAGTAATCTTAGTTATCGATATTCTACTCTCGATATCGTTCACATCACTAATAGTTTCTAAAATCACTCCTTTTTCAACTTTTCTCGGTTTAGGGGGGCTGACAGCTTTGGGAACTCGAAGTTTTTCACAAAGAAGTTTATTGCAGTTCTTCTTGGACATATCTATGATGAGTGGGTCCTCCTTCTGCGGTTCTTCTTTCTTCTCTTCTGTTTTGTTCTGCTGTTTTAGTTCTGCTACTTCTGCGCTGGAGACGTTGTCTTTCTTCTTCCATTTCGTTCTTCGATTTTGGAACCAGATTTTGACCTGGAATTATGGAAAATTGTTAGTTAGTTATAATGTTTATTTATTATCTTATCATAATAAGGCTACAAGTTTTTAGATTTGTAATTTACAGTTGCATGAACAAAATATAGGGGTAACCACGATGTTAAGTTTTCGAGTGATAAATTAATTATACCTATATATTAAATTACATATTTCACATTTTTTTTAACACGGTGTAATTTATAAATGAAATTGTATTAGGCGTTACAATTCGGAAGTTCAAACATTCACTATGGGTGCGCCCACCACCGGGCCCTACACCCTCCACTGACCCTCGGATCTGATAACTCATAATTGCGAAAACAGGCACTTGCACTAACTACAATCGCCACGAGAAACCAGACCCGAGCACCTAGCATGCAAGACGATACATTGCACTATTCCGAAATCAAAAACTAGATAAATAATCTACATATGTTTCGCCAACAACCGTGGCATCCTCAGGATTATAGAAATTACTAAATTAGTAAACCACTAATTATTATGAAACTCTAAAACCCAACACATTACTTACATGGTGTAAGGTCAGTGGAGGGTGTAGGGCCCGGTGGTGGGCGCACCCATAGTGAATGGTGTAATTTATTTACAGTAGTTCAAGACACCCCTAAAACCTTAGTAGGCAAAATGTCTCTGTTATTTATCAAAGTATTTTGGTAACCAAAACATCATAACTTATTTAAAAATCATAGCTGTTAGTTAATTGAAACATAGCAGTAAAAATCAGTGTAGTTTATGTTCTCAAGGTCATTGCTAGTTCATCCATTTTAAATTCCTTTAATAAGCTTTTCCGTATCGGGTTTCCATCAAGTCAAACAAATTAAGCCTAGGTAGAAATAGGGTTGCCAGGCGTCCGTATAATGCCGGACATAGTTAGGATTTTTGATTACGTGTTAGGCTAAAATAAACACCTTCGCCAGTTTTGTATAGGTTTTTATATGTACATTTCGTGAAGGAGCGTGTGTATAGCAAATATCCGGCCAAACTGGCTGTTGTGTCCGTATTTTGGTACTTGACAACCCTACAAACATCACTCACCATAACTAGTGTTGTGATGTATTGTATCGATAGTTGCTACATCGACAATCGAATCATTAACAAACAGCTAATTACGAGTCGATCGATCGTAGCCCGAGGGAGTTAGTGGTATGTGGAGTCCATTTCATGGAATATCGCCTTTGCCTGATTACAGAACTAACTTATTTTGTTTGCAGTAACACATAATATGTAGTCACAGACATAGTAACTAGCGCCAACATCCAAGGGAACTACATATTTGGTGAATCGCACATTCCGTATATAGTTTAACTATTGACAGGTAACTAGGTACCTATTTAATTGGTTGTTTGTCTGTTGCAGATTCGATAATTATAATGCCATTCTGTCTGATTAAAAATATAATAATATATGAACGTTAACAGTGAGCAAAACCCATATACTCGTTTAAATCATTTTTATATGGAGTCTAGGTTTGCTAAATAGTTTCTTTGAATAATCTAATTTCTTTGTGTATAAGTGTTTGTATGACTAAATATGTGTGTGTGTACGTGTATGTACCTATCCATAAATACATAATATTACTATACAGGTATTAATGTTATATACAGGGTGTTTGTGACAGCCAGGCAAATATTGAAACCTTGACTTTAGACCATGATCTGAGGCGGAAAACAGTTTTCAAAAAAAAGTTGCACTCAAAAAATTTCAAATAACTGATCAACTCTAATGGAGAGTCACAAGTGATCCAAAAAACAGCAATGTGTCACACAATAGCCAATAAGCCTATTTAATTTGTCACAGGATCGCCTGATGCAATTCGCGCGGAGACCAAAGATTACTGAAAATCAAATCAAAAATACATTTCCTGCGAGTAATAACACTGTCGTACGTATAACTCAACACAATGGTACTTATTCAGCATTTCAGTATTTGCCTTGCTGTCACCTACACCCTGTATACATACAATGCTCTCTTCTTATGAAGAAAGGTAACCTAATAATTTTATTAGGCGACAGTGTAGGAATACTGTCGCCTAATAAAATTATAGTAATAAAGTACAATATGTACAAATAATAATTCGAGGTAACTTCTAACTTAAATATAATAATTTCAGTAAGTCATTTCTCATAAACATAGCATAATTACGATATTAATGAAACGGTTAATAATCATAAACTAGTGCTTTTGCGGATTAAAACACTTCCAACTGTAATAAAAGACGCAATAATAGCTGAGCCGAAATTGAGCAAATGCTCCCATAAAGTAGACCGCTCACTGAGAAGACTATAAAACAACTATTAAAGTATATACTATCGTAAGGACTATGGTTTGAGTAATTCTCATTAATATACAGGAAAACATACTTAAGTGATCAAAGAATGAATTAAGAGGGAAAATTTCATAACTATGATATTTATAGGCAAACAAGGTAAATTCTTCTATGCTGCTCTGGGAGTGAAAAAAAAAGTATAATACTACAGCTGCTTCTCTTCCCGGGCATACTGTACAAGTCAGTAGAGGGACAAGAGGGTCTTGGTGTTTTGTAGACGATGGGCTGACCACCTGTCACTACTAACCGAACTTGTATATCTCAACTATACCCTCAAAATTGGTCAGAAGTGGCTCCATGTCGTTCTATTGGCCCTTGGTGCTCTGGCTACCCCGTAAGGGATAACGGCGTGATTATATGTATGTATGTATTATTTGTTTGTGATAAAGTCAAAAGATTAGATTGCTTTTCAATAGTTGTTTTTGTAGTGTTATACGATTGTTTTGCGATGCCTAATACAGATTGTAACAGAAGTGGTTTATTTAGCTCGAATTTTAAATTAAAATTACTTTTAAATATTGCCAAAGAGAAGTAGTTAGTAGGGATACTAATACTATGAATCAATAGATATAATATAAAATTATTAATAAAGAAAATGGAAAAAATTCTTCACCCGAGTGGGAATCGAACCCACGACCGCTGCAAACCGCGCAATATATTAGTAAAGGTTTTCGCTTCAATAATCTCTGTTTGATCATTGAAATGTATCAGACGATTATATAGGTACATTATTCTACCCCGAATAATCTCTATACAGGATGTTTTCGTCAACGTTTTCGAATACTACGGATTCTCCTCATCATCACAAACATTTGAAAGAATACCTAGAAAGTATCCGGTAGACGTAAACGGTGACAATGAAAAAACATCCTGTGTAGGTATATACTTACACAACATAATAAACTCTACTTCGAGGCTTCAAGTCATTTTTTAATGGTTTACTCGTACATACACATATAGGTTAACTTATTTCGAGGGTCGATTTAGATGATGACGATAAGAAGCTTTTTTATTTAAAGACTGATGAATAGGTAATGCAAATAAATATTTGACAATATACAGAGTGTGTGTGACAGCCAGGCAAATACTGAAATACTGAAGAAATACCATTGTTTTAAGTTATACGACAGCGTTATTACTCGCAGGAAATGCATTTTTAATTTGATTATCCGCAATGTTTACTTTCCGCGCTAATTGTATCGGGTGATCCTGTGACTAGTTAAATGGGCTTATTGGTTATTTTGTGATACATTACGTTTTTTGGATCACTTGTGACTCTCCATTGGGGTTGATCAGTACATATTTTGAACTTTTTTGGGACCAACTTTTGTTTTTAAGTCATTAAAATACCCACTACTTAAACCAACTACACATTTTTTTTCCTGAAAGAATTAAATAATGTCCGAAAATATTGGAATTTTCCTGAAAAAAATTTCAGTGGTTTTCGCCTCAGAATCATGGTCTGAAGTCGCTATATTAATATTTGACTGGCTGTCACTTCCACCCTGTATATTAACTATGTAGTACATATTAAATACTTTCTCATAACTGACGGATCAATACACAGCCTAAACCGCTGATCTTAGAGGCTTTAAACTTGAAGGGACGCTAACAAAGGATTTTTCGAAAATACCGCAATAACACAGTCCAAAATACAAACTGCGGTCACCAACCCGCCTGCCCAGCGTGGTGACTATGGGCAAATACCTCCATGGCAGTCTTGTGGCGTGCCCTGGGGGAGGCCTACATCCAGCAGTGGACTGCAATAGGCTGATGATGAAAATGATGATGACCGCAATAACAAGAAATAACGGGAATTCTTTAGCTAAAGCGGACAAGTCGTGGGTAGCCACAAGTCTAATAAAGCAACATAAGGTCGAGTTTAGTTCCACTTTTGACCACGCAGTTAAACAAGTTAGCGGCGCCACTGTCGGCTCATTACGCGGCACCTGAGTGCGGGACATACATCACGGCGGGATGTGTAATTGTGCGGGATTTAATCCGGCAACATGTGACATTTGACCGGGGCATAGAGCATGTAATGTTACAGATAGGTCACTCGCAACATAACTCGGTTTGTTTACCTATTGGTATTATGGAAACTGTTTTAAAAAATATTGATTCGTTTTACTGGGAGGTGCTTGTAAAATATATTCAGTAAATGTATTGTTTAATGCTTAAACCTTTGCGAAGCGACGACGGATGCTTACACTATGAGATTTCTTTGCCTAAAGTTTGCTATCTTATAAACAATTTTTAAGTGTTTCTGCTTTTTTAAAAGTACCTACATGATTTACTACGAAATAATTTATTAGGAAATTTAATAAAGAACGATTTATATGTACTAAAAATGAATAACACATATACGCATTGAAAGAATTGAGAGAGAAGGATAGTTTCTATTTTATTTATTTATTGTTAAATTGTATGTAAGTACAGTGATCTTATAGCTGTATACAGAACCAATACAATTTTAGGTACTCATCGAGTGTAACAATATATAGGTAATTACATACCAATACAATTAAAATAAATTCAATTTAAAATTAATGAAATAAATGAAATTAAAATCAATAAACCACATTACCATCACCAATAAAATAACTATAATAATCAATTTTTTTTTACTGCTGTAAGCTGAACACGTACTTAGTAAAAGCAGCGGTAGCAGTGCAAAAGCGAAAATTGTAGGTACAATGTAACGTTATAGCAAATTCCTTTGCTATTTTTGGAAAGCTAATCAGCTGTAACATTTTGCTTTCGCCTTTGTAAAATAGGTATTAAAATGGCCAATTATCTACAGAGTGTCTTTTCTTTAACCTGTCTACTCAACTATTACAATACAATGCAATCCACTTGCAAACATGAAGATAATTATTATTGATTGCAAATTAGCTCACGCAAGCGAGATGGCATTGCTCCCAGCTTATACGTGCGAGTGAGAGGTTACATGATGGATTGGTATGTGATGTAATGTCACGGTGATCTAATTGTGTGTCCGTCTGTATGTCAGTTATGTATGGGTTTGCTCCAGATTAGTGTTAGATATGGCTTGTTATATTAAGATGGGGGTATTTAATGTGTAGGTTGTTTTAGCACTAGTTTAGCCGCGTGGTGCCGGCAGAGTAGAGTTTGTACCACCCCTGCCTGCCCGTGGGTGTCGGGTTTCCGGGAGGTGGGCAATAGCCTCCCGTACTGACAACATAGTCCGAAAATCACACAATATACGAGAGTAAATAGAAAACCCAATAAAATATAACATTTTGTAAATCAACTTAGTAGCACGATATTACAATAAACAAAGCCATAACTATTCGCACTCAATCGATAGTCAACTGTACGAGATCTGTGTACACGAGCCTATTAGCGACGGCTTTTAATAGTGATGTGTTAGCTCACACATCGATAGTTATATCGACAATTTTATTATATTGCTATTTTTACCATATTAAGGTTTTTTACCATTTTAAATGTTAGTAACTAACAAATTATTAGGTAGGTACATGGAGAAATCTCTGATGTTTATAACATAAGTTAGCCTGGTATAGACACAGTAGGACATCCTAATACTGTACTCACTATAGAAACGTCATACTAAACAATATTTTTTATAGTAAAATTATTCTTATGTGTTTATTCACTATGGGTGCGCCCACTACCGGGCCCTACACCCTCCACCGAACCTCGGATCTGATAACTCATAACTGCGAAAACAGGCACTTGCACTAACTACAATCGCCACGAGAAATTTTAATGTGTTTATTACGAGCACTATGGTTGAATCCCTGATAAGATTAGTATGAATTAGTCAGTCATGTCATTAAAAATATTACATACACACGAGTAGTTATGTGAAGCAATTTAGTTTACAAAATAACAAATAGTGATTACAATTTGCACGAGTAAGTTATCTCTATAATCGATATCGATAAAAAGATACTAGTTAAGTATTATATCACTAGTATTATCCCAGCTGACTGGTATCGAGGCCGGTGACTAAGTCCCTATAATCTGGCAATTATTCAGCGAATACACTAGTTATGGCTATCCCTTTCGCACAACTACACCCTTAAGGGGATGAAAAGGGATAAAATTATTAAGGGTAGTTTGCGAGTAAGAGGGTATTAAATCGCGTAAGATTTAGCGAGGGAAAATGAAGAAAAATATTACCTACGCCCTCGACTCCGTCCGCGTGGACTGCAGAAAAACAAAATGTCGAAATTATCCGGGATAAAAATATTTTCCCATGATAAAAGAAGCCTATGTGTTAATCCAGGGTATCAGCTAACTCCATACCAAATTTTAATCAAACCGCTCCAGCCGTTTTACCTGAAAGAGTAACAAACATCCATCCATCCATCCATACTAACAAATTTTCGCCTTTATAATGTTAGTAGGATTGAAATAACTCTAATATAGGTGATTCAATGAATCATTTGAAAGTTTGATAGTACATACAGAATTGCAGGATTACGAAGGAGACCCTACTCCGTTTAGTATAGAGGGGACAGATGTTGACATGACCTTAAAGGGGAGAAAATTAGGTGATGATAGTTTCTATAGATTGAAGAAGTCATTGTCAAACTTGTCAAAAGATCAAATTAACGGACTGAGTCGCGGGCGACATCTAGTATACTCGTACCTACCTATGTTATAAATTTTAATGTGATTTTTATAGTCTTTATTATATTGACCTATGGTCTGAAGTCATGGTTTTCAATATTTGCCTGGCTGTCACAAACACCTTGTATAGATTTAAATATATGGCTCTATGGTTCTCAATCCCAAATAAAATGAATGTAAACTAAAATTGCTGTCGACGACGTCAAATAAATCTTTAGTCGAGTCGACAACAAAATGCTTTTATATACAGGGTGTAACAGAAAGGGTATGTTAAGCGAAAAGCTATATAAATAACCCACTATAGAGAACCTATTTACAAAATTTTAGATCTGAAATCACAAATTTATTTTTCAAGATTGTATGAACATTCCTAAGTTGCTTAGAAAATTCTCCATACTATCTGAAAAAATAAACATAGGATTTCGAGGTCGAAACTTTGTGGGTAGGTTCCTTTTAATGGGCTATTTACAGACCTTTTCGCTTAACATACCCTTTTTGTTACATCCTGTATAACAATATAAGAAATATTAATTGGGTTATTTAGTTATTTTTATGAATGGACTAGAGTCTACAACTTCATCAATCTTTAGAGTTCCCCTTATTTTTTAACATCTATGACAAACATGACTTGAGGATCTCCTGCTGATAATTATTATTAAAATAGAATATAATTCAATGTCATATAACCATACAAGCTCATAACCCTTTCTCATGGGCTCATTTCATAATGTTTACAGTCTCCACCCAAAGCGATATCAAATCGATTTCCAACAACCTGATACAACACGGAAGAAGTCGCAGGGTAAAGCTAGCTAGAAAACAAGCCAGTTATAAATAGCTACACTTAGCGAAGTCTAGCTCAGTTTATCTTAGCTCAAAGTGACTCAGGGGAGATCGAACACACATCAAAGTGCGCAGATATCTGAATAAGTGCACAGTTGGTATAAAGTGGATGAAAGTGTTTTAAGTCTCTTCTACAGGGTGTAACAAAAGGGGTATGTTAAGCGAAAAGCCATGTAAATAGCACAGTGAAAGGAACCTACCCTAAAAATTTCAGAGCCGAAATCACATTTTTATTATTCCAGATAGTATGGAGAATTCCTAAACAACGCAGGAATGTTCATACAATCTTGAAAAATAAACATGTGATTTAGAGTCTCAAATTTTGGAAATTGATTCTCTATAGTGGCTATTTATATAGCTTTTCGCTTAACACACCCCTTTTTGTTACACCCTGTATATCCTTACTAATATTATAAATGTCTCGCTTTTGCGCCAAAATTATTGAACCTATTTAAATAAACTCTTGTACACAGACAGTCCAGAGCCCGAGAAAGGTCACAGTCTATCCCGGGAAAATATTTATATCTCGTATAATAGAAAACACCAGCTGCATCTCCTTCCATGCATGTCGTAAGAGTCGACTATGGAACTAGCTAGCGAACTGCGCGCGTATCATGATTTTGGTGAGAGCGAGCGAGCGACAAATCCACAGAGCATAAGTAACAACTAGACAAGGCAAGTGTTTCTACTTGGTGTGTAAAAAGGGATTGCAAACCACTTCTATTAGCGCAAATTCTTTCAGTGTCGACGAGTGTCTATTCTAATTCCCAAGTCTATTTTTACATGCAAAGTACATACACTTAGTTTGTCTAGTTATTAATAGCTCTGTGAATTTGACGTTTAAAAGTGAGACATCTCGCTCTCACAAAATTCATCCCACTATGCCAAACGTTGCCGTAGGATTTCTCTTATGCTCCTATGTATGAGTATTTACGATAAACTTTCTATCTGTATAGCGTTATCTGAGGAATTATAGCAGAGAATTAATTACCTAAACAATATAAATTAATAAATAAGTATGTATTTTGTATCGTTTTGACTATTAAACGGTATTTCTGTACTTCGAAATTCCTACCTGAGCTATCTACATCAAAAGTATACCTGGCATTGCTCCCTGTGTTCTCACTTATAGTTTTTGGCACTGCAGTGTACTCGAAGCAGTTGGCACAAAACCAACCCCCTTATGGGGGTGGGTTGATAATGCTGCGACGGAAGATTTTATTGGAGATGTTGAGATTTTGAGTTTTCTTATTCCGGAAACTTCAAGGTGAGAACAATGGTAGAAATATTTAATGGAAGTAAGAAGAAATAAATGCTCAATATATATCTACATAATTCCGTATTTGTACAATTTCTCGAAATCATAAGCCCAACTCTTCTTTCTTTAGTGTGTAACAGCTTATATTATAAATAATGTTTTAATATAAGCATAAGTGTTACCTTATCTCTCTCTGATATCTCTCCGGTCGTGTCGGCTTTCCGTCCCATCGGACTATGAGAGTAACGGAATAGAGAGTGCATCTGTGTTTGCGCACACACTTGTGCACTATAATATCTCCTGCGTACCTGACCAATCTCCGTAGAGATTGGTCGCCTTGGCCGAAATACGGTCGGAGATCATCATCATCATCAAGTGTTACCTACAGGAGGTCATACAAAAGGAATATGCCTACCTACTACAAGTTATATTATAAACGCGAAAGTTTATGAGCATGGATGGATGTTTGTTACTCTTTTACATAAAAACGGATGAAGCGATTTTAATAAAATTTGGTATGGAGTTAGCTGACACCCTAGATTAACACAGGCTACTTTTTATCCCGGGAAAATATTTTTATCCCGAATTATTTTAACATTTTGTTTTTTCTACAGTCCACGCGGACGAAGTCGCGGGCGTCCAATAGTATCTTATAAATCAACCCTCAATTTGCATAATATTTTGCGCAATCTACTATATTATTTCTAAAATCACCATTTATCTCACAAATCTCTCATCAAACAATCTAAATTTAGCCAACACTAGATTTACAATCATTGATGTTGCTGATGAATGACTTCCGCCGATAAATCATTGCTAAACGACCACTAATTACATCGAAAATAAGTCTAATGAATGAAATGTATACATATACAATGCAATGTAATAGGGTGGTTACATAGTACAAAGAAAATTGTACAACGACTTGGCGTCATCGGCTTAGACATCGCTCTATTAATAGAACGAAAATTTCAACTCCCAACTTATTTCAAATACGAGTACCAACTGTATAAACATGCATATTTTATTAAATACACAAGATTTCATACATACAATTACACAAACTAAGTTTCCCAAAGACAATGAGCAGATGTGTGCAAATTACAAAACCACTCTGATCTAATCTTATCACTTTCAAATTATATTCGGAAATGTATTTTACTTGTATTTTATCGTCTTCAATCATATAAATTCGATTTCACGCACATGACATAATTATAACAGCTGTATGAGGATACATTCTCTCAATATACTAATCTCCTTACACAACGCAATCAAACAGAAATTGCAAAACAAAAATGTGCCCACGCGCATCGCACCCGCGGCCTCATTGGCCGGCGTGATCTAGGCTGTTGCCGCAACGCTCGCCTATTGGTTGCTTTGTATCACAACAACAATTTGGCAGCGAATCAAAGGGCGGGGCTTGCGGTCGAAAAACGGAGCATTATAAAACTGTTTTATTACTAATGAGCCGTCAATTGTAGCTGTCGTTGTGCTGACGGCGACTGATAGCGTTATTGAGGTCATATTAGAGATATTAATGATCCTAAATTAATCAAATTGCTGAATGCTAATAGGCTGTATAATTGAGTTGCTGTTTTGTAATTATGGCGATTTTGTATTCGTTTTAGACGGATTAACTCTCTGCAAAATGCATTGTTTTATGTGATACGGCTTATAAATAAATGAAGCTTAATAACTTGCTGAATGGCAAGACAATTAAGAAACCGGTGACTAATATGAACATTATGTACATTCTGAATTAATAATTGTAAATAAAGGCTATCTTTATCTTGCTACTCTCTATTACCTTTAAATTACGTTGCTCCCTATCACCAGTGCCTTTTAATCTTGGAGTGACTATATAAATGATTATTAGGAAAAATTCTAATTCTTATTCTTCATTATCCATACGAAAAAATAACATAATGGCATCAAGTTAAATCATGCAGAGTTATTCAAAAAGCTGGTTTTACAATACATAGTATATCAAAATCTTGGACCGTCAGCTAAAATATAGATATACTAAAACAAACAAGATTTTACACCTTATCAGAAACGAATAACTCGCTTACTTTTTATAAATCCCGCGGGCGGAATACCGTGCATTCACTAGTACTTGTATAAAGATTACTACATGCCCTTATTCGACTTTGCCGAGTCCAAAAGCGTCATTAACGCTTCCTAAGTGCCACAATAAGAACACTGCGGCATTCGCATAAATGTCGCACTAAAATAGCCGCTCATTGTAGAGGGTCCAGCGATAATTAGGAACACCTATAGAGCGATACAGCGAGGAAGGGTCATTGTTTAATAGTGTTTGTTTATAGAATTAATGGAAACGTTATATAATGAGAACGTTATACGTTATACACTCGACTATGAGAAAAGTAGTCATAAATAGGTAGCTAGGCGTAGAAAGCTGAAATTAGATATCACTATTGTGTAGCAGACTATGTTGAAAAGTGTGTGGAAACACTAAGAAAGGATTTCCCAAAGCTCCCATTGGAAAGTGAAATACGGAAATTATGTATTTTATACTGCAGTTATGCAGTACTGCAGATGGTGGATCGTACCAATAGCCTTGAACTAACGGGAACGCTGAACCTTGACATCGTGAGCGACTTCGTCTACCTAGGATCTAACATTTAATAACACGTCATGATGATCATGCGAGAGAAAAGAGATAAGGAGACGTATAAGGATGGCCAAAAGTGTAATGTCCCAGTTGTATAAGATATGGAGAGATCGTAACATCACGCAAAAAACTAAAACCAAATTTATGACTTCGCTAGTCTTCACCATTTTCAATTATGGAGCGGAGACCTGGACACTGAAAAAAGCCGACAGAGACACCTTTGAAATGAGGTGCTAGCGAAAAATGCTACAGATTCCATGGACCGCCTTTCGCACCAACGTGTCTATTCTGAAAGAGCTTAATGTCAAAACTAGACTTTTCACTATGTGCCTTCGTAGGGTGTTGGAGTTCTTCGAACATATTGCTCGTAAAGAGGGTCACAATCTTGTACAGCTGATGGTGATAGGCAAGGTGGATGGCAAACGTCCCAGAGGACGCAGTCCCACGAGATGGTCGGACCAAATACGATCTTCTCTGAATGCCCTTCACGAAAACCTCCACAATGCCCTTCACGAAGCTAAGGATCGAAGCAGATGGAGGGAAATCATACGGGAGAAACTGATGCAGCGTGGGTGTCACGACCCTCAGTAATGAGGAAATCGACGCGAGGAGGATACTGCAGTTCATTGTAACAGCTCCTCGAGATACCTGCTTTAGGTTACAAGGTCCAGAGATAATTAGGAACGCCTAATCAAGTGGACTTAGCTAGAATGCTTTAACCTTATTAATCTTTGTAAGCGGAAGATTATAAAATAAAGGGCTTGAGTAATTTCTTACGGTCTTATAAAAATCTGTGATCTTAGTTCGAGCATACTCCGAACTTTGCACCTGGAAGTAAAGTTGATCCATTCATTGCACATTAATATTAGGTTATTGGAATTTCTATGTCAAAAAATATCATCATCATCATCATCATCAGCCTATTGCAGTCCACTGCTGGACGTAGGCCTCCCCCAGGGCACGCCACAAGACTGCCATGGGGGGGTATTTGCCCATAGTCACCACGCTGGGCAGGCGGGTTGGTGACCGCAGTTTGTATTTTGGACTATGTTGTCAACACGAGAGGCGCTGCTGCCTACCTCCCGGAAACCCTTAATCGCCTCGTACGATACCCACGGGCAGACATGGGGTGGTATGAATTCTACTCTGCCGGCACCACGCGGCCAAAAAAAAACTTTATTTAAAACAAATTAAATATTTATTTAAAATAAATTGAAACAAAGATATTTGATGTAGCATAATAATAATTTTCTTCTCCATGTTTCCAGTATTAAAAGCCATTTTTTCCCAGCAATATTTTCAATGAAAATTACTAATATAAAGCTTAAATTCCGAAGATAGCAGGACAAAAATAAACACCGTCTATATCCACTTTAGTGACAATAAAAACAAAACGGTATCGATTCGATACGATAGCGATCTAGACGTGATATCCTACGGAACTTAGTTAAGGGGAGACCACCGGCGGCGGGGATTTACATAAAAATGCAGAGACACGCGCCTTAATTGATTGTACATGCGGGTACAGGCGGGCACAGAGATATAAGATTGCAAAAAGTTTTAATTATCTAAATAAAAATGGTATAACTTTGAATTAGCATGCTAAGGTGCTAGATATATAAGTACTTAAGTACCTCTTATTGGTATCATCATTGCGATCGGATCAGAAGATTACGCAATCGATCGCTAAAAAATTTCTAATTTGGGTAGTAAGTGAAATAATGTTAAATCGATACCTATTTATACAAAAACGATTGTTATATGGATTCATAAAAGTTGGATATACTCCACGCTCAACAATAAAATTACTTGCAAATTGAAAAACGTTAATAGCCAGCATAATAACCTGTCTTAAGATTTACATAACCGCCCCTTATTACCTAACTAGCAAAAGCAAAGAGATAGCGAAAATTGTACAAAAATCGCTGATTGCTTGTCAAATCTGTAAAGTGAATTTCAAAGGAACTTTGACATTTCAAAGCGAATATTGTACAATTTTCGCTATCGCATTGCTTCGGCTTTGCTATTGCAAATTAGGTAATCAGGGGGCGGGTTATAAATAGAAAATAGTAATACAGTTACGCAACAAGAAGTTTTATTAATTTGTCTTTTTTATCCTAAAATAGATCGGACAGAAGAGTGCAAACAAAAAAATAGTTATTTCTGCTGTGTATTTGTAGACACTAGAGCCCACTTTATGTCAGCGTTTTAATTGTTCACTCGATTGTACACAGATTCAACGCACACTTAGCCACTTTGTGACTTTTACTGGAATATACACTGAAAACCCAGGGTTTAAGGTCCAAAGTTTGTTGTTTAAAAGGTTGTATGGGTAGGCTTTGATGATGAAAATTACATTTTTAAGTCTTGCAGGAGTTAAAGGTGATATTAGAAGAATGTTTGGAAAAGGTTATATGATATTAGGTTCTATAAAAGTGTTATAATAAGGAACTCTTTATTTGGTCTTGGAACGTACATAATAGTTCTATTAAAGGGGTACATTTTCGCGTATATGCGACTGTGTTATTACAAAATCATGTCTAAAGTTAGACATGAGTTTAAAAATGACATTTAACATACAAATACTTATCTGACAAATTTAGGCAATGTTTAGGTTAAACAATGTTTAAATTATATGTAGATGCTATAAGCCTATTGTATCATTACCTATATTACAAAATGCACGCCTTTATCCCTTACGGGGTAGGCAGAGCACCAAGGGCCGACAGGACCACATGGTGCCACTTCTGATCAATTTTGAGAGTTGAGATGTACAAGTTTGGTTAGTAGTGACAGTTGGTCAGTCCATCGCCTACAAAACATCAAGACCCTCTCGTCCCTCTACTGATTTGTACAGTATGCGCGGGAAGAGAAGCAGCTGTAGTATTATACATTTTTTTTTTTCACTCCCAGAGCAGCATAGAAGTAAGTAAGCCTATAGACATAATCAGTAGAATAACAATTTTATTCTAATCTCATCAATAATTTACGAATAATTCAATCTCCAGTAATAGCAGTAACGTGGTTATAGAAAACCAACATATAACATACTACACGCATAGTGTATGTATAACGTATGCATGCATTATGTATGTACGAGTATATATTACACGTGTATGTTAACCGCAGATCAATCACATAACTGTGGCGTGGCGGGCTCGGTTAACGATATATGTTCTACATATACATTGTGTAATAACAGAAATACATAGCACGCTTGTGGTGAGCTTATACCTAAACAAATTCATTGCTATGATAAAAGTATATCACATAGCCGTATTCCCAAAATGGGAACCCATTTAGTCATACTGCAGGATCATAAAACATGTCAACATTATGTCAACAGCGCTATCTAGACATGATTAAGAGCGGGTACCAAGGTAAATTGTTGATTTTCGATTTCATTTTTACATTTGATAGAAAGGCACAAATCATTAAATATAGATTAACATTATATTTGCAGGAGACTGAATTAAGCGAAAACATGAAATTCGATTCGATTCGAAAATTTTCTCGATAGAAATTCATCTCAAAGTTGGGTCTAATTTTCAATTTAAATCGTGTTATTTCGGAAACTATGCTACATATTAATTTGATTTTTTTATACAAAATACAAAATTGTATTACCAAAAAAACTGGATTAGCGGTTTTAAAAAAATATTGTATACTTTACGAGTAAGTTTGAGTTTGGCGCTTAGTACGTAATTATAAGTGATTCTTCATAATTGACGGCCGATCGGTGTAATTTGTAGCGGCTCTGCCTGCAACGCCAAAGGTCCTAGGTTCGAATCCTGGTTGAGGTGCAAACATTGCTAAGATGAATATCGATGTTTGTTTCCAAGTTATGGATGTCTCTATACTTTGCTATGTATTGCCGTTGCTTAGTACCTGAGATACAAGACTTTAGGGATCTTAGTGTGGGACTAGGTTAATGTGTGAATATTATACAGGGTGTAACAAAAAGGGTATGTTAAGCGAAAAGCTACGTAAATAGACCACTATAGAGAACCTATCCACAAAATTTGAGACTCGAAATCACATGTTTATTTTTCCCGATAGTATGGAGAATTTTTAAATATCTCAAAAATGTTCATACAATGTTGAAAAATAAACTTGTGATTTAGAGTCTAAAATTTTGGAAATAGGTTTTCTATAGTGGGCTATTTATACAGCTTTTCGCTTAACATACCCTTTCTGTTACACCCTGTAGATATACATACTCGTAGGTATATAAAATAAGGTAGGTAGAGTCTATAAAGAAAATCTTTGCTATGATAAAAGTTTTTGTATATCCTTTCTTGTACATTTTTATATGTAGGTCGCCATACTAGAAGATCATAAAGGAGATCCTTGTCTCAAGAGACAGCGCTATCTAGACATGATTACCAATTAAGTATTTCAAAATTATTATTCGCACAATAACTGAGTAATAACGTTTTCGTAAAGAGACACCAAAAATAAACTCATCAACATCAACCCCCGAGGTGCGCCCCTAAAGCTCACCCTCTGTCCGTGCGTTATCAGCATTGGGACGTGGGCTCGATCCCGCGTGGGGCGTTTAATGAGACTATTCAACATTTTCATCGGCTCTTTGAATTATGATGAGGTTTTATTTTTTGTGATAATTTATTGTAGGCATGAACGTATAAAGAACAACGGACGTAATGCTGTCAATGCACAGATTGAAGCACCGTAATGGCGGCGCGTTGCGTATGTATGCGTATTTTCTAGTAGGCGCCGAGCTTACTATGGTTTATATATGTGGGTGGATAACGCGTCAATATACATCCCTACTCCATGGAATATCGTTAACTATGAATACTTCACTCTGTGTATTGACAACACTCTGTCCGTTACGAGTATTCCTTATATGTGCATGATTGCAGCAAACGATTTCTAATTTTTTCCAAACAATCATTTGCTCTGTAGCCAAAATATGATCTAAACGTGGCGGTGAGATCTCTTTTATGATCCATGTCACTGTCTTCGTTTCTATCTAAGGTTACTATGTTTCTACCCTGTTTAGCTTGTTTCAGTGTTGCTATTTTAACTGTGTATGTGTAATTTTCAAATAAAAACCTATTTTATTCTACAGGCGCCTTATACCTATCATAGAAAAAACTTATATCTGATTAGAACTGACTGGGTTTATAGTTATAGCAATTACTTCTTTTAGTTTCTTTAAGGCTATTTGAGTTTCTTTCTCATTTTATTTAGTTAATAAACCTATCCATCCTACCATACCTTTGTTTGAAAGTGCAACAATATTGAAGCATACAAATTGTGAATGATACCTAAATGTCATCTACATTAATCTATCATCCTTAACCTCCCACCCACTATGATTCCCGGGATCACAAAAACAAACATCTAAACATCCAATAAAACTCGACACGATCGCCTAATCGCTTACGAAGAAACGCAAAATAAACCGAATCTCAGAAACAAGATTAAAATAAATATGTCAGTCGATGAAAACATCGAGACGGTACAACACTATTTAAGTATAAGTTTGAATTTCGAGCGACGACACGCGGAAAATTAAATTAGTTCTTATGTCTTGTCAATTGTCTAATAAAAAGGGTGAAAAGGGGTTAAATCACACTAATATTATAAAGGCGAGTTTGTGAGTGTGTGTGTGTGTGTATATTTGTTACTTCTTCACGTCTAAACGGCTGGAGCGATTTTAATAAAATTTGGTTTGGAGTTAGCTGACACCCTGCATTAACACATAGTCTTTTTATCCCGGGAAAATATATTTATCCCGGATAATTTCGATATTTTGTTTTTTCTGCAGTCTACGCGGGCGAAGTTGCCACTAGTAACTAATAAATCTGGTACTGGTCTTATCGTAGGATATATACAAAAACATACAAACATACAGCAGTGTTCTCAAAAGGGTCGACGTCAAACAGAACTGCAGATGAAATAGATCAGACGCTCCTGGTTCCTTAGTCGACTCTTACGACGTGCATGGAAGGAAATGCAGATGATCTATTCCATCACAGGATAATATTACGTATGTCAAATTAAATAAAGACTGCAGAATAGCCCTTTAAAATTCTCTGTAAACTCATTTTTCAGTAGCACGCGCATGTCAACAACTAGACATATTACGGTGTCGTCTTAACCTGTCTCGAATAAAAAAAAGAAAGCGTGAATAAATGATGTCATTCAGCGAATTCGATATTATCGCTTCATTTTGTGTTCGTGCTGTCAGGGTTTTGAATAGGGATTATTTTATTTTACGAAACACAAATTAGTGTTGGGATTAGTAAGATAAAATATCGATAAATTTATGTTGGTTTTATTTTGGTTTGGAATAGCAGTTGTCTAAACAGATAATGGAGTTACATAGTTGATATTGTCTTACACTCAAGCTTACTCTAAATATTGCTTGACTTGAATACTGCCCATCTGAATTAGACTGTCTAAATTATAATTTACTAACTTAAAAAACACATGAATGAACAGAATTTCTGACCAATTTTGAGGGTATAGTTGAGATGTACAAGTTCGGTTAGTAGTAACAGGTGATCAGCCCATCGCCTACAAAACACCAAGACCCTCTTGTCCCTCTACTGACTTGTACAGTATGCCCAGGAAGAGAAGCAACTGTAGTATTACACGTTTTTTTTTCACTGCCAGAGCACCATAGAAGTTAACATTAGTATCTATTATTAATCTCCAAAATATATCATAATCAAATCGATCTATTTTACCATCCATTAATTAAACGATATTAAAAACTGTGACATTTTCCCGCCTACGAGCAGTCGCCGTCAATATCCGCGCGGCCCAGTCGCGTGCGCACGCGCATTTCATTAATTGCGCGCTTCCTGCGATCGGGTTACGTCGATTGATCTCATCGCCAACGGATATGCAGTATGCAGCCCTAGTGGCGTACGCGCCGATTAGTTTGATGTTCGAGTATATTTGCATCAGGATATTATGATGTTAGTTGTCCCGTATATATGTCCGTACGTTTGTTTTATTTAGTTCTTGGTAATCAATACATAAAACGTTTCATTGGTCCGCGTGCTGATGCGTGGCTTCGCTAGAATACATCAACTGCATCTCCTTCCGTCTATGTTATATGAATCGACTAAGGAACTCAGGCATTCTCTCAGGCGACAAGCTAGCAACTTGTCATCATTAACATCTGTCCTCGCTATGCTAAATTTGGCTGTAGGATTTGCTTTATGATCAGAGGTCGGAATTAGGTAGAGTCATTTATGTACTTGCACTGATTTCATACAGCGAATGAATAAAGTGGATATGCCTCAAATTCCGGTATTAATTTTAAAGAGCAGAAATTTTATGTTAATTATCTTTGTTTTATTTGTCTATCTCTGAGGGTTTTATTATTATTTATTTGTAATATTGTTGGCCACACGGGATTGTCCATTAGAAATCCTGGGAAGGTCCAAATTAATATCAACATTTCGATGCAAGTACATAAATGACTCTACCTAATTCCGACCTCTGTTTATGATTCTGCAGTTGTGGCTACCCCATTTAACATATATACAGGGTGTAAAAAGACGACAATGTTTTTTAATACCTCGTATTCTTTGTAAGGTTACGATCATTTTCTTCTATGGAACCAACCCTGGGAAACGTCAAAAAAATTATGAAAAAATACTGTCATTTTATTGCAAGCAATGTATTCGTTTGATGCTCAAAGTACAAATGTACCTACAAAACTAACATTATAACATTTTGACATGGTATCCTTGAAAAAAATGTTTGGTAACCGATTTCAGATGGATTTATGTAAAAAAAAACGATAATATTAATGTAACTGGACCTCAATATCTTGGAAACCCGTGGTTCCCCATGGGTGCTTCCATAGAAAAAAATTATCGTGATGTTACAAAGAATACGAGGTATTAAAAGAACAAAGTTGTCTTTTTACACCCAGTATAGACACGGCCGTGTCTACAGAGTGTAACAGAAAGGGTATGTTAAGCGAAAATCTATGTAAATAGCCTGTTAAAAGGAACCTACCCACAAAATTTCAGACTCGAAATCACATATTTATTTTTCCAGATAGTATGGAGAATTCCTAAACAACGTAGGAATGTTCATACAATCTTGAAAAATTAACATTTGATTTCGAGTCTCAACTTTTAGAAATAGGTTCTGTATAGTGGGCTATTTACATAGATTTTCGCTTAACATACCCCTTTTGTTACACCCTGTATATGTATATGTATGTTAGTAGTGATTGATTGTGACTTACGGACAACGTTCAGCAAAAACTACTCGGCACTAGTGGTCGGCACCGGCAACTTTTGCATGTAATTTCTTAGGAGAATATAGGAGAGTATTTCTGAAACTTCCAACGGGAACAGGAACGTCTAAAATTCTAAAACTTACGCAAATGATGTCGTGGACGTTCCCTAGTTTATCGATAAAAACAACACTGTCCATCACTACCAATTAAATTTTATCGACCCCAAACAATGAATTACTTTCTGTGTTCTCAAAATAAATAGTCCAAAAATCATATTGCCTGATCAAAGGGCACAAAATCAAACAATGCTGATGTCGAGCACCATTGCAGGGCTAATGGCGAATTAGGGAGGGGCGCAGAGATGATCTGCGATAGAGTTATTTGTTATTTTATCCGTCCCTAGAGAGCGAAGGAATCAATCCATTAGATGCATGGTGTAAATTATTTGGGTTCTAATCTGATGATTTGGCTGGAAGAGTCTAGTGCAGGGATGGCGAACCAATGGCACGCGTGCCACCCCTGGCACGCAACAAAATAGTTCAGGCACGCAGAATGATACAGATGAATCTATGTAGGTACCTACTAGTTACAAAAATAAAATATTTAGCATTCAATTTGCAACAGCAGAAATTGCACAATTTTTTTTATATGTATATTAAAATATTAACATTACTGATCACTGTACTTTTGCGTTTTTTGTAAATAGTGTATACTTAATACCATCTAGTTTTATTTTTGTTTAATAATATCAGTAAGTCTAAATTATTAAATGGCACGTCATAGCTATAATATTATTTGTTTCATAAAAAATGGCACGTATATCACTAAAGGTTCGCCATCCCTGGTCTAGTGTATAGTCGCATACATACATACACATAGACGTGGCTGTGTTCACGAAATAGGGTAGCCAGTATTGCAGGATCTTAAGGCAGATCCCACAGCCACGTTTACTCTAGCGGGGACAGATAATGATCAGTGACAAGTTGCTAGCGAGTCGCTTGAGAGAATGTCCCAGTTCCAGATGATGACTGACCCAGACATGCACGAGAGGCGACGCAGCTGATGTATTCTAGTGAAGTCCATAACCTAAGCCCTTTTTATATGTGTCTATGTAATTTTCTAGTCTACCAGATTTTAGCTCAGTGTACTCCGGACCCTATCCCCCCGTACCCCTCCCCTACACCGACGAAACAATAACCGATTTCGATTTTGAGCCCCTCACTATAATATCACACACGTAGGTACGACTCGCTGACGTACTCGTATCGTATAATCTACGTAGACGTCAAGTTAATTAATTACTATGGTTTTAGGATTACTAATGCCTGATTTCACCAACGTCTCCTAAGATTTAGAAGTTTCCTAACGCATTTTAAGTATCAGTTTTGGCAACATTCGATTTCACCAAAGTATAAGGATTTCCTAACAGCTTAAAAGATCTCCTAAGATTAGAATTTTATATTAATATAATATTAAGTTTAAGTGACATTTTCGTGTACCTATACCTACGTGTGTTTGTGACTACCTAGAATTCACTATTTCAAAGATATGGATAACATAATTGATAGTTTTCACGCTATTGAAGCAGTCGAAGCAGTACAAAGACGTAGCTTGTTTGCTTGAAGTTGTTTAGTTGACATTGACGAGACAACAAAGTATTCAAAGCAAAGGTCTGGTCTGTGTTGTAATACAGCCTCGTTTTACATTTTTTGGCCGTAATTAATAAATGTATTCACAAAATTTATAGGAAATAAGGTTTTTGACTATATTAAAACACTGTACTGATATAATTGTAAGTTATTTAAATTAATTTCGTTGTTTTTCTCTAAAATCTTCCTAACAAAGAGACCGTTTAGGGAGCACTGGTGAAATCCGGCATAAGTCTTCGATGTCCTTCAGTCTCTCAGAAGCATAGAGGAATATATACAGGGTGTGGGTGACAGCCAGGCAAATACTGAAATGCTGAACAAGTACCATTCTGTTGAGTTATACGACAGTGTTATTACTCGCAGGAAATGTATTTTTGATTTGATTATCAGTAGGTAATCTTTGCTTTCCGCGCCAATTGTATCGGGTGATCCTGTGACTAATTAAATGGGCTTATTGGTTATTGTGTGATACATTGCTGTTTTTTGGATCACTTGTGAGTCTCCATTAGGATTGATCAGTTGTACTTTTTTGAAGGCAACTTTTTTTGTAAATAATTTTTTGGTTTAAATTTTATTTTTAAGTCATTATCTAAGGCCTAATTAAACGAACTAAACTATTATTTTTTTCTGAAAATATGAAAAAAGTGTCGGAAAATTTTGGAATTTTCCTGTGAAAATTTTCTGCGTTTTCCGGCTCAGAATCATGGTCTGAAGTCATGGTATCAATATTTGCCTGGCTGTCAAACACCCTGTATAGGTATATTCTTATTCTTTTAAAGTCACGAAGGTCTTATGAACCATGATAGCTAGGCAAGTGTTTACTTAGATGGTATATTTATGTATGTTGCTGCCACAACAATAAATACTTAAAGCAGATACGATGATTTTTTGCGATCCCTCGAAAAATTGAATAGTTTTATTTTTGCTAAAATAGATGTCTATAATACCCGAGAATTTTCGCGATATTTTTTATATTTTTTAAGGACTGGGAAACTCGAGCATTCTCTCAGGCCATAAGCTAGCTACTAATCATTTACATGTGTGCTTTGCTAAACACGGCTGTGAGATCTTCTTTATTATCTTGTAGTTCTGGCTACCCAATTTTGGGTGTTTATCATTCGAGAAACCGGTAACAGATTAACATATATATATTAAGTAATCTCGATCGCTTATCTCAAGGCCCCCTGAGAATATGACAGACAGACAGGACAACGAGTCAGTCGTAAATGTGCCCGTGATACAAATTATAACACCCCCCCCCATCACCGTGTACTCTCCCAGTCCATTAAAACCTTACTAAATCACGGTCCGAAAATATCCATTCAAGTAGAACTGAAACATTTAAAGGAGAATGCAGATTGAGCGTTTTATCAAAGGGAAAAGGGAAACTTTTTAAATTTCTATTCGAAAGAGTTGTTTAAAAACTATACAGGGGTATGTACTAAAATATAGTTCACATGTGATTTCGAGTCTCGTATTTTGTAAACAGGTTTTCAATGTTGAGCTATAATTATATCATTTCGATTAACATAGCCCTTTTGTTTGGATATTACCGAACGGAATTTTAACCAACCTCAGATTTTAGCAGTATATTAACTCGGCATTTTGGCAATTACATATTAGCTTACCATACATCGTGGGCAACAGGTAGTCGGCTGTGAAAGTCATATGCCAGAGGTGGTCTACATTCATAACTACAATGGACATTTTTCCACTAGATGACACCGCCACGATACGACCATGGCTTTTCGTTATCTACGAGTATATAGGGGGCCGTGTCGTGTTCGTCATCAAAAACTAGTCATACTATTTAAGATACTTTAGCTTCCGAAAAATCGATCTATTCCGTTCCGATCCCAGCAAGTGATCCCGCAAAGGATCAGTTTTATTTAATTTTATTCCTATCCGATCCCGTCGCGGGATCAGATGAATATTTCATTTATTTTGTATTACGTCGCGATCCCGTGTTTCTTCTCAATGATTTTTTAGTACTGTTAGCAAGTAAAACAGTAGACAAATACAATATTGTTTTTCGAATGATTTCGAGCGATCCAGACTATTTTACTAATTCTTATTTTAATTTTTCGTAACTTTGTCGTTCTTCAATAAAACAACTTTCATTAATTTTATTTTCTATTTTATACACATTAAAAAATAACTCCACGGGATCAGACCGGAATCTGAAAATTGTTTTGGTATCAGACCGGAATGTGTTGTCGATTTAAAGTAAAAAGTGATTAGTGTAAGGGATCGGACCGGAATAGATCTAACAAATCTATGGTAGTGGTCGTGTCGTGGCCGTGTCGTCTAGTAGAAAAGCGCCCAATCTAGATAGAATTTCAAACATTTCTATAGCATTGAAGCAATTAAACGATCCGAGATTAATCCATGTTCAGCTTCAAATACACGGCTATTTCGCAAACGCTCAGTGTGTATATTTAAGGCTCAATGATTCATTTAAGGAGCAAGTGGACAGCCATCAAATGGTAAGTTTCAGTCTGTAAATACGACGCTTCCTCTATTCGAGCCAAATTGCTCGGCAAGTGTTGTTAAGGGGGTGGATACAGCTTTTGAGGAAATTTATTATACCCTCGACCACGTGGAACTTAATAGGCTATCTGGTGAAAAGTGGATGTGTGATTTGCACACTTCTATCTCCTTGGGGTATATAAGGTATCTGTATGTAGCTTAGTAGGTCTGTGACGCCATAGGTCCTGGGTTCGAATCCAAACATAATATGATGAATACCTATGTTGGTTTCCGATTCATGGATTTTTATACCTATATAATTTTATTCATATATTTATATACCATTTTCACTCAAATATATGAGCATCATCTTCTTCCGTGCATGACATAAGAGTCGACTAATGATCTCATCACAGACATTCTCTCAAGCGATGAGCTACCAACCTTGTCACAGATAAACACAGCCCTATTCTAAACATGGCTGTACATCTGTGCTATGCCTAACGTGGCTCTGGGATCTCTTTTAAGATCCTGCAGTTCTAGCAACTCGAATTTCGGAAGCACAACAGTGTATGTTTATTTAAATTTACATACAGTTAAAACTTTGAACAATCTCCCCCTTAACAGCCATTTGCCAACATCGCCGTATTACCGCACGTCATCGACAAGGCACAACACTTTGATGTACAGCACAGCCCAATCAAAGCCCTATCCCGGCCATATAAACTACATTTTCTATTGACCAGCCCTTAATAGATGGTACTACAATTCCCGGTTATAGCGCAACTGAACGGTTTTGAACTTAACGGCTAATGATTTTGGATTTAATCTAAGTTATTATATATCTATTATTAGCCGCATGGTGCCGGCAGAGTAGAGTTTGTACCACCCCTGCCTGCCCGTGGGTATCGTACAAGGCGCTTAAGGGTTTCCGGGAGGTGGGCAGCAGCACATCTCGTACTAAAAACATAGTCCGAAAATCACACTGCGGTCATCAACCCTCCTGCCCAGCGTGGTGACTATGGGCAAAACCCCCCCTGTGGCAGTAGACCTCGCTCAGGGCATGCCACAAGGCTACATACGTTGGTTTATGCCCATAGTCACCACGCTGGGCAGGTGGTAGTTAATAGTGACCCTACCTTCGCCGCCGTAGGTCCTGGGTTCGAAAACAGACATGAGACGATAAATATCGATGTTTATTTCCGAATCCTGGATATTTCTATGATACCTGCTTTTTGTTAACAGCCGTGTTAATGTATATAAAGAATCCTAAAGGGCTCACAACTAGCCGTCATACATACAGTTTTGGCATGTAATCTATAGCTCCATTTACTCCGGTCTGCCGCGAGGCATGCTTCTGTGACCCTTTGACTACAGCTCGATGGTTTTGATACAATAGTGATGTGCATATCTGTACTGTACATGCCAAAAGCCAAATAAACGATCTATCTATCTATCATATCGATATTTAGCTGTTGGGTATTTCGGTGCAATTTAGTTTGTGTGCCAGATCTGTGGCATCACGAAGAGTTTCACAGCTACGTTTCTGATCTGATCTTCTATGCGATCAGATGTCAAAGATCAGTGACAAGTTGCTAGCGCATCGCCTGAGAAAACGCCCCAAAATTCCTTAGTCGGCTCTTACGAGGGGTACGGAAGGACGTGTTTTATACAGGTAAACAAAATAAATAGATAAAAAATAACAAAAAAAAATGAAAATAAGAAAAAACGAAAATGCAATCACAGATAAATATTTAAACAAGAACATTATCCCATCTAAGCCTTTATAACATCCTGGTAAACAAAGAAAAATCAAAGGCATCTATATACTATTAAGTATTCTAAAAGCGAGAGCTAATTATGGTTCTAAGAACATAATTTAATGTCACATAAAGTCGAAACCATATAAACCAAAATTTAAACGTATCTGTATATCTACAAACAACATAATGAACGTCACTATAGAATGAATGTAGATGTGCATGGATTCTAAACTTCAAATATTTTACTCAGGCGTCACAAAATTCACAAATTAAGCTATCTCTCTTTCAACAAGCTCCACACCCTGCGTTTGCCTTTGTGTGTGCTTGACAAGAGACTAGTGAGCGATAAGTTAGGAACCTATCACTGATAGGATAGATTTTAAATTTGTTCCCGCTATGTTAAAAATGGCTGTGGAATATCCTTCAACCCGGGAACACACCCGTGTTTATATGTATGTAAATTTAACTCCTATTGGAGAATATAGAGCGTTGTCAATGTCATTATTGACATGTCATGACAGATTCTGGCTTCAAGTAGTAATTTGGATATGTAAAATCCAGGCATACATCTATATTCATGCTCCGTTCTATACCTATATGGTCTTAACATTCAAAATGCGTACCATAAACAATCAAGACTCAGTTGACAGTTTTATTCGAAAGGTTTATGACATCGCTCGGCGCTTATTAAAGTACCAATTCAACCCATTATAGTGTTCATAAAAGCGTACATCATCCTGTTTTGTTTCCATCTCTCTCCGTCTCACGAGCAAGGCATATGCCTGTCTCGTTTCGCGGTATTCTGAATATGGTTTATGAGATTCCAAAGTGAAGGGAGGGTATTTTCGAAATTGTTAGGGATTGATAGGAATAACGAGGTAATTGGGCTAGTGATGGGATAGGCGGTTTATCGATACAATTGGTTTTTTTTTTTGCAAATTGCATGTTTCATATGCCGATGCGGAGCTTTAATAGAATACATCAGCTGCATCTCCCTCCGTGCATGTCGTAAGAGCCGCCTTAGTCGATACAGGGGCTATCTCTAAGGCGACGAAGTAGCAACTTTTGGCTACATAACTTTGTGAGGAATTTTTTCCATTTTCTTTATTAATAATTTTATAATATATAATATCTTGACTAAGATAAATTTATAAAAACACTTCTCCATTAATATAATCCGTTAGGATATGGTTGATCGTTTCATCTTTAAACATTGTGCTGAGGGATTCAGCTTTGTTTGCCGAGATTTGGCTAGTGTATAGCTATCGGGATGAAAAATAACGTTGCCAATATGTAATTAAGAAAAGAGATGGTAAAATTCGTCATCCGAGTAATTGACCCGGTGGCTCAGTGGTTAGAGCACTGACACGCGGAATGCAGAGGTCGTGGGTTCGATTCCCACCCGGGTGAGGAATTTTTTCCATTTTCTTTATTAATAATTTTATACTACATAACTTTGTTCTGTGTACACAATTGTATGTGTATATTTACGCTTGCTTAGATATTAATAAAACATTTAGGTTGTTACCTATCGGAAATAAAATAAAATAATAAAATGATGCAATGCATAATTTATTAAACTTACCTATGTATGTATTTGATTAGATTATTGTAATCATAATTTGGACATATTTTTAGAAAATATTACATGGCGTTGCATAATTTTTGATAGCTTAGCATAATTGAGTGTTACCTATCTTTGTAATTATTTGAAATTACTTACAAAGTGTCTTAACAGTTAATCAAAAATTAATTGGTTACGTTTTATTCAAAGAAAAACGATAATTAAACAATTAATTTGAATACCTATGTTGTAACTTGTAAGTTATACAATAATACAGGGTATTTTTTCGTTGCCATCCGTAACGAAGGGTGCGTGCTCTATACATCAAATAAAGTAAGTTTATGTAAAAAAAATGCTGGGAAATGATGAACTTGAACTTTTAATTTTCATTACGAAGCGAAATTTATAGTGTCCAGTATTTATGCTAGTTTTTTTCATAGACAGAAATTAATTATTTCTCGTAAAAAAATCTTGCTATGAGCGTCTATGTGCATTTATGCCGAAAAATGCAGTTTATTTACTCAAAGTTTAGAAGCCTAGTCATTTCTCTCTTTTGTCATGTGGCCTATTTAATCATTTGCTGGCATATAAATCTGACAATATTATGCCTTCTAAACTTCGTACACAGCTTAACGCAATATATATATTTGCCCTTTAGTAAAATTTTACTTTAGTAAGCTCGAGTTTTGGGAGGAAGTCGGTTTTTCGTTTTAAAAAAAATATTTTTCTATTCACTTTGTGTTTTACCTATGCCGAAATCAGGCGTAGAATTTTTTCTGTATGAAACGGATTGTATACGTAAAGTACTTATACTTCACATATAAAACTTTTTATATATGTATCGACATGTAAAACGTCTAATCACTTATTCTGCACATCACTACATTAAAACAGTATACATCTCGCAAAGTAAACTTTACTGCTCGTAAATTAGGAATCAACACGTTTTATGCTTTATTGCGCTACCATTAAGGTGGTGATTCTGCTTAAACGACTGCACAATTAGGGTGGCCCTGGCTAAGTGCTCAATAAGTGCTTGGGATTTTATTGAATTGTTTGTTTGTATGATTCCTTTACTTCCCTTTACGTATAAAGAATGGGGGCTATCTATATTTTCGGTATTTCAAACTGTTTTCATACTAGTGGACGCCCGCGACTTCGTCCGCGTGGACTGCGGAAAAAACAAAATGTCGAAATTATCCGGAATAAAAAGTAGCCTATGTGTTAATCCAGGGTGTCAGCTAAATCCATACCTAATTTTATTAAAATCGCTTCAGCCGTTTTTACGTGAAAGAGTAACAAACATCCATCCATACTTTCGCGTTTACAATATTAGTAGTATTTAGATGCTCTTAAATTCAGTCGTTGGATGGAATAGAATTTAAGTGTTCTTTGCTGTTTTAATCACATCGAATGCGTGAAGCTTTCTCATAGAAAAAAAATGTCATACAAAACTTGAGTAGACGAAGTTATGAAAAAATCAAAATTTTTAAGTAAATAACATAATAAAGTACCAAACATAAAGGTTTTATCCTTGATAAAAAATACTTACAAATGAGTAAGAGAAAGGACTACCCTACAGCAAGTAGATGAAGTAAAAGAGTTCCGAGGAAGTTTCCTACACAGGAACAGAAGACCTTTCCTTTTAAGCTCATCCATCAAATAAATTGTTATTTAGGATTAAAAACACCACTTCCTATCGTTAAATTCATCATTAGAACAAACTCATAAATAGAAAAAGAAAAACATTCAAAAAGTCAAAGAATATAAAACTGTACAAAAAACAGAGAGACTTCTTAATTTAAGCCGACGACAAATCATTAAAATACCTACAGACAACAAAGACATATAAAGAGCCCATTCGGGGACCACTAAAATAATAGAAAGGATCAAAAAAAGGATTTATGTAGGCAAAAACAAACACGATCGCTTCCCGAAATTAAAACGTTGCGGAGCTTTTTTAGGGTTGAGTAGGATAATTTATTTTCTGCTTTAACCTTCAGTCCTAAAACGTGGCTATGGGATCTCGAATGATCAGTTTTAGGACGTTAGACAACTTAACATTATCTCTCGATCGAATGGATAGCAGCCCCCTGATTACCTAATTTGCAATAGCAAAGCCGAAGCAAAGTGATAGCAGAAATTGTACAATATACGCCTTGAAATGTCAAAGATCCTTTGAAATTCATTTTACGTAATATGAATTTGACAAGCAAACAGCGATTTTTGTACAATATTCGCTATCGCTTTGCTTTTGCTGGTTAGGTAATAAGGGCCATTGTTTACTCCAATAGAAAGCCTTTTATTCAAAAGTCACATGATGAATACTTATTGCCCATCGATCCATCGTGTTGCGACAACGAACGTCGGTACCAAACTGTGTTATATTGTCTAAGGAAAATGTGCAGGCCTTTATGTAAATAGGATAAGGAGGTTGGTAAATAGGATCAAGCAGAGTAAAAGACAGACGTATGTTTGCAATGGAATCTGTATGGAATTTGAACTACCTCAAGAAGATACCGCACATTGAGTGACTTGATTAGATGAATGACCTAGCTTAAGGAGTAAAATACTATGAGATTTAGATATTCAAATAAAGATTAATTTCAAAATGGAGAGATAGCAAAACTACGAACCTTTTTACTCGTATCCGACTCGCTCTTGGCAGATTTTGTTCCGTTTTTTTGTGAAGTTGATAATTTAAATTAATTATGTTTGGTTAATAGGTGGCTCGGCGCGGGCTCTTCCTGTTTTTCTAACTTTCTGTTTCTCCAACCATTAAATTGTTTTATGAACTAAGACCGTTTTCTTGTTATGACACTAAATCTGGTGTCTGTTAAAATATTTTTTATGTAACCGTCTATTTTACTAGCTTTTTGATTGTAGAATTTACTTTTATGGATAGTTCAAGTTTTTGAAAGAAAAACCAAATAGTTGCCTGCCTGCGACGCATTACCCGGTCCTGGATTCCAATCCCAGTAGGTGCAAATAATGATGTTTTTTATGTTTGTTTGAATGTTTCTATACTTTTCTATGTATATATTATAATATGTATTATAGTATTATATATACCGTTTCTTAGTACGACAAACAAACGACACACGGGACTAACTTAGTGTGTTGTGAAATGTGTGAATATTTATATTTATGCTATTCGACTCCACATATATAACAACCAGGAATAAAAATTCCACCTACTCGAACTCAAATCGCCGAATCTTAACAACAAACTGTTCTATAGTATTCCGTGCAAGCTGTCAATCACAACTAGTTAATACAACCAGAAAACGATTTCGTCCGAAATGGGAGCACGCCGTATCGTTGTTTTTGTGGCCTAATGAGGCGGGCGCTTTGAACTCGCAGGGTTGTCACTACCCGGCCATCCATCAGAATTTAATGGCAACACAGCTTATTAATTTATATTAATAGCTATAAAAAGATGCTTCCCGCTGAGACGCTTAATCGCTTGATTGATTTTTAGTTTTATATGCTCATGATAGTTTTAGATTTTTTGTGCTTTGAATTATTTTATTCATGTTACCGGATGGATTATAACTTTGGTGATTACAATTTGTATTGCTTCATCAAATGCCCTTCCTTGTTTTCTGTACAGGGTGGTTTTGAGGTTAACCTTCGGTTCGTGACAATTTAGAATTCTCACATACATATCGAACAATGTTATAGGTTACTTCTGTACGATACCGCAAAATAATTTTTAAAATAATTTTACCAGATAAAAATAAATGAATTAAACTCAATCCATACTAGTTTCTATTAAACAATTATTTTATTTTTAATAATAACTGTCAAAAAGAAAATTTTCTATGAACAAAAAGTATAGGTACAGTAATAGCCCTAAAGCCATTTATTAAACTATATTATGGAACTGTCCGTGACCTTGCCCTTTGGTTATTGTGACCAATTGCTCATAAATGGATTCGACTGTTGCGACGTTAAGAAATCGATGTATTTACTCGATTAGTTGAATCAATAACGTTTATCTAACTTACGTTGTAGTGTAGTAGTACTTTAATAATTTAGATAAAATCATTTTAGAGATTCAAGTAGAGATCTCGGAGCTCTATTTACTTCGATTTTTCGCTATAATAAATAAATAAAATCAAAATCATTTTATTTCAGACCCAGATCCATTATTATTATGCTTTATTGTACACAGTAAAGTTTTCACAAATAAAGTTTATGACAAAGAAAATGTACAAAGGCGCGCTTATCTCTAAGAGAGATTTCTTCCAGCAAACCAATCGTGAAAGAGAAATAAACATAAGAGGTAGGTATGTGTGCACACAAACAGACCAATAAACTAAATAATTAAATAAAAAACATAAACCTAAAATAAACAAAAATACCTAAATAGACTACATAAACATAAATACCTAAATAAAACACATAACATATATAAGCATAGATAAATAGCATACATACTAAAGGATAAAAATAACATCAAATGTAAGTATATTGGTATACAATAGTAAGAAACCAATAATCAGACACTATTAATCAAGAAGAAGGGAGAGATAAATAATGGACCTTCAATCTTTTCTTAAAAACATCAACCTGATGGACAGTCTCTCACAGAGTGAGGCAGCGAATTCCATAGTTTTACCGCATAGACAGTGAAAGATTATGTGTGCTAATAAATTAGAACAAGCTATGCTGAACGAAATCAGACTGCGGTCGCCAAATCCCCCCCCCCCCTGTGGCAGTATCCTTGTGGTGTGCCCTGGGAGGCCTACGTCCAGCAGTGGACTGCAATAGGCTGAAGAAGAGAATGTTGTTTAACATGGCTGTGGTAACTCCTATGATGCTGCAGTTCTGGCTATCCCATTTCGGGTACAAAGTCGTGTACATGCATACCTTTCCATTCAATTGGCAGTCAGACACCCAAGTATCTCTTCTCTTCTTTAGTTATTCAGATTCCTTTAAAATCCTCCGAGTGTCAACCCTAACGCTTCGGTGCTCATTCAGTCATAATAAAAGCCATTTAATCCTGATATCACAATCCATCTGGCAAATTAAATCCTACCATCATTTACGCAAGTTTGAAATTGCATTGTCAATTGATCACATAATTCGCTCAAAGGCATATATTAATATTGAAACTACATGGATATAACATATTATTCAAATTAGTAACTGTAAAAGTATTAAAATTAATTACATGTTATTAATTTCGACATTCGTTGATAGGCAGCGTAATTAGTTGGTTCAATCCAGTATATGCGATAGCCTATTTTGTAATCAGGCAATTGTAGTTGTGTCTACAGTGTAACTGGATAGCAATGCAATTGCCAACTTCAATACACATGCATCTAAACATACAGGATGTGGATGACAGCCAGGCAAATAATGAACTGGGGAACATGTACCATTGTGTTGTTGAGTTATACGACAGTGTTTAAACTCGCAGGAAATTTATTTTTGATTTGATTATCAGTAATCTTTGCTCTCCGCGCCAATTGTATTGGGCGATCCTGTGTCTAATTAAATGGACTTTTGGTTATTGTGTGAAACATTGCTGTTTTTTGGATCACTAGTAACTCTCCATTAGGGTTCATCAGTTATTTGAACTTTTTTGAGGGAAACTTTTTTTTGGAAAATCATCTTTTGTTCAAAATTTTATTTTTAAGTCATTATCTAAGGCCTAATTAAACGAACTAAGTTTTTTTTTCTAAAAATATGAAAAAAATGTCGGAATTTTTTTGAATTTTCCTGCGAAAATTTTCAGTGTTTTCCGTCTCAGAATCATGGTCTGAAGTCGTGGTATCAATCAAATCAACAGCCTGGCTGTCACAAACACCCTGTATGTTTCTAAGGTTTTGTATCGCGAGACCATAATATATCATATCAATACATTAAAACTCAGAGACAAACATGAATTCACCAATATTTGTCTGTCGGGGTTTGAATTCAGGGTAAAACTTGATTAGCCATAGCTCTAGTAAAGTAAACGTATGAACGAATGTTAAAGAAATTAATAGTTTTGGGCGGACGAACTGGTTATCGATTTATCGACGTATGGGTAGCATTATATAAGTGATGTTACATTAGATATCTTTTATAAGCTAATCGCTTAATATCTATATCTTCTTTCTTTATAAATGACCGTCTTCTTTGAAAAAATTTGATTCATACAACCAAGTTGATATACAGGGTGTAACAAAAAGGGTATGTTAAGCGAAAAGCTACGTAAATAGCCCACTGTAGAAAACCTATCCATAAAATTTGAGACTCGAAATCACATGTTTATTTTTCAAGATTGTATGAAAATTCCCGAAATATTCAAAAATTCTCCATACTATCGGCAAAAATAAACATGTGATTTCGAGTCTCAAATTTTGTGGATAGGTTACAGTGGACTATTTACGTAGCTTTTCGCTTAACATACCCTTTTTGTTACATCCTCTATAAGCCTACATTCTGGAACCTTAGAGGAGCTATTGTTTACGCCTAAATACACACTTTTCTTTTACTCCTACTGTTATTTATATTATCCACTGAAAATGTATCTATTTATTCTTTTAACTTTTTCTACTGTCTCAATTTGTACTTATTTTCTAGTTTTTCCTATTTTATTTTAAATTGTATGTAAGGTATCTAGCAAATTGTTAAACACATGAAAAATCTCTGTTGTCTATAACACAGATTAGCCTAGTATAGACACAGAAGGACATCCCAATGATCTCTCACTAAAATATATTGTTAATATGTCACCTTTTTACCTTTGCTTTTTACCAAATGTCTATTGGCCTATGACCAACTGTCTAATGAAGTTATTTAATTATTTTTTTACATGTACCTATATTACAATCTATTAGTCAATACAAAAAAATTATCAAAGACCCATATGATCTAAGTAGTATCAAATCTTCATTACTACAAACTTATTGTGGGATACACCGTTTTCCGCTAACTATAAAATAAAAATCAGAAAAAGATTCAGGAAATGTTAAGGCAATCAGATACCCAAGTTAAGTAAACCTTGTTTTACCCAAATTAGATGATAAATTTATGTTGCTTTAAGAATAAGAGGATTATTTTGAAAGAAATTATGATCTAAATATGTTGCATGTCGAACGGAAGCGACTATGTTGTTTCAGTAAATAGTAAAGGTAATTAATGCGTATTATCTACTGTATCCTATTGCTTTTGGGAATCAAGAGATAATAATAAGGTTTAAAAGGCAACTGTCGCGATCTTAATTAAAATCTGTTAGGTAAATACTAATATTCTGAGCTTGTAATACTTAGGTGCCTATTCAGAATTACTTCGTAACATTTTCCTTTGGATTCGTCACTAGTAACAAGATTGTTGTATTTGTGCCCGAAAAGCGGCGGTAGGCTCACCCCTTACCACGTGGGACTTAATAGGCTAACTGGTGAAAAGTGGGGGGGTAATTTGCACACTTCTGCCCAACCCTACCCTTTTTGGTGGATAATAGGCGTAAATGTATGTATGTGTCTCACTCTTTTAGACATATGCCTCCCTCGAGCCTCCCTCGAGGAGGTAAACGACTAATGAACACAAACATTAGTATTTTTCTGTGAACTCGCCAGGAAAAGCTAGTTATTAAGAATAAATAACAATTAGTTCCACACACGAAACCGTAGCTCTCTTCTAACATTACCGAAATAACAAACGTTTACAAAACTAACACCTTTTTTATGTGTTTCCAAAAATAAGCAGTCATTAGGAGAGTATCTCCCAGTTAGACGTGTCATAATGCTCGCAGATGGGTAATGTAAACGGTCCTTTACGGCGTTCTGCGGAAAATCGTTTAAGTGAGCATGTGCCTTAGATTATAGCCACAGAAGGGACGGCTTTACACCAGTATATATAAGTATGTAATTTAATTACTTACATGGTTATGTTATAAGTGGCCGCGTGGTCAACGTAGTAGAATTCGTACAACCCGTAGGGTATCGTACGAGGTGGACAGCAGCGCCTCCCGTGTTGACAACATAGTCCAAAATACAAACTGCGGTCACCAACCTGCCTGCCCAGTCTTATGGCCTGCCCTGGGGGAGGCTTACGTCCAGCAGTGGACTGCAATAGGCTGATGATGATAATGATTATGTTATAAGTAATTGGTTTAGATTTTTTCTGTATTTTATTTTATTCTATGGTTGACTTTGACAGTTTGGTATAATTATAGAATGTATTCTTATAAAATGAAAATCATTAGGCAACTGCTTGAGTAGAAGAAAATACATTATCTTTATAGATACCGACATATTTATACTATACATATATACGACATGTGTGTTAATTCTCAATTTAACTACAAGTAGCTCTAAATAACAAGATGTTAGTCAATTGGGTATAACAAAATAATAATTGTTAGTTTTTCTACTTAAAGTATTTCGCGGTTTCTTATTAAATACGAATAACCTAACCTAATGGTTAGGCGTAATCTATGGGTTAGGCATAGTTATGCCTTGCTGAAGAACTGTCATTTCTGCAATCTTACTCTAGCCGGTTTCCGAAAAGGGTGCCAATGCGGCAGGTTATCAAAAAAACGGAAGAGTATAATCGGCCAGTAGCGTTCGTGGACTATGGATTCGATCGAGACATGGGCAGTATCGGGTCTCTCCAGCGGTGCCATAACCATCGATATATCGACGAAGTGTTTATACAGCAATGCCACCATGTCGGTACGAGTACAGGAGCGGAGCACTGAGCCGATTTCTTTGCAGAGGGGAGTGAGACAAGGAGATCTCGAAGCCGCGGGGGACGACAAAAAACGCGGCACTTAACAAATGACATATGGTGAGAATGATTGAATACAGGGTGGATTCAAAATAATTGTTTACTAATTTTTGGTTAACAGACGGTCAAACTAGGTAAGTCCAACTTTGAGAAGGAGGTAACTCGGCGAATCCAACTCGGCTGGGCAGCGTTCGGGAAACTCACATTTGTGTCCATATTCAACCAGTGCGTGCTGCCGGTGATGTACGGTGCCGAGACGTGGTCTCTAACTATGTGCCTCATAAAAAAGCAATCGCACAGCGAGCGATGGAGAGAGCTATGCTTGGGATCTCTCTGCGTGATCGAATCAGAAATGAGGAGATCCGCAGACGTACAAAGATACCGACATAGCTGAACGGTCCAGCAAGCTGAAGTGGCAATGGGCAGGGCACATAGCTCGAAGAACTGATGGCCGATGGAGTCGGAAAGTTGACTACGAAACGCAGCGTGGGAAGGCCACCCGCGAGGTGGACGGATGACCTGGTCAAGGTTGCGGGCGTCGGTTGGATGTCTGCACCGGTCGGAGTGGAGGTTGTTGGGGAGGCCTATGTCCAACAGTGGACTTCTCACGGCTGTAAATGATGATGATGATGATGATGAGTCTCGGGTATAACAAAATAATAATTGTTAGTTTTTCTACTTAAAGTATTTCGCGGTTTCTTGTTAAATACGAATAACCTAACCTAATGGTTAGGCACAGTAAAACCATGCCTGTCACTTCTGCAATCTTACTCTATGCCAATGCGCAAGAGTGGATTTAGTCGACTATTATCTCTCGGCCGCGGGGGACGACAAAAAACGCGGCACTTAACAAATGACATATGGTGAGAATGATTGAATACAGGATGGTTCAAAATAATTGTTTACTAATTTTTGGTTAAAAATCATAATATGTATACTTAACTACTAATGTCTGCAACGAGTCTTTTGTAACGTTTACATTACTACTTAAACTAGTTGCCCGCAACACCACACTCTATAGAATGAATATGCCTTATGTCCTTCTCCGTAGTCCCAACTATATTAGGGTTGCCAACCGTCCTGTTTTCCCAGGACATGTCCTGCATTTTGGGGTGTCCTGGGCTGTCCTGGATAGTTTTTAAGCATCGTCCTGAGTTTTAGAGTCCTGACATATTCACTATCGGCAGATTTTCTAAGGGTGCCGACATCAGGTCAACGCCTAGTGCATCGACGCAAATAAGCATCAGCGGTGACTCTAGAAAGCCTAAAAGAAGCAAATACGTAGTCGCCGGCACTGAATGTGTTAAAGACGTATGTTTTGAAATTCGCACGCCACTAACTCTCTCCAATCGTATTGTCACTGGGCTCGCACATGTATAGTCCTGGATTTTAATCGAAATGTCCTGGATATTCTTCTTCAAATCCTGGTTTTCAAAGTTTTGAGATGGCAACCCTAAACTATATGAACGCATAATTTCACGAAAATTAGTTGAGTAGATAAAGCGTGAAGAGGTAACAAACTTACTTTCCTATTTCTAATATTATGTGGAATCAGCGAATTAGTGGAGGGCCCTTAAGGGCCATATATCCTTATATCCAGCAGTGATGACTAATGATAAAATATTTATTACTCTACGAGTGTTTAACATTGTTTAAAAATATGCGTCCATTTTCAGAAGCGGCACAAACTAAAATCGACACTTTTAAGTGCTTCTCTGAAATAGGTGACCCAAATATTATTGAAAATATCTGACCCATGAAACATTAGTTAACTGATATTTTCCTATTCTCATCTTAGATAAGATACCAAGTCCTATTTGAAATCAATAATTAATTGTGACGTCAAATATAAAATTGTCCTTATGTCTAGCTAGTAGAACTTATTGTGATATTATAAGCAGTGGTCGGAGTAGGTATATTGAATTAAGGTCATTGACATTAAACGAATATGTTAATATGAATACGCCTCCGAGTTTCCGGATTATTATGAAAAAAAAATACCGAAACTTCGAAATTATTACATGAAACTAGTTAAAAATGTATCAATACTCTCAACGCTATGCTGCTAGTTTTTGGAAACTCCGGTACATTCCGGAAAAAATGCATGTCCATGTTATGATATCATGACGCAAGTATGTAAAATCAATATACCTACTCCGACCACTGATTATAAGTCAACCTTGAAATAAGTCAACTTAGACCAAAGCTATTACTATGACCAAAGAGTCCCGGTCCTTTGAGAGGCATGCATCGGACCATAGCCAAGATGTAGAGGCCCTTTTATGAGAAGTTTAATATGGTGTGAGATACACACGGCAGATACCATCACCGAGCGCACAATATGATAAACCCGGTGATGGTCCCCGCCATGTGCAAGACTATTATAGTGCAGATCTATGTCATGCGATGGAAAACTAACTATGTATGGTAATTAGGGTATAACCAAAGGTATTATTACTGTTTTAATCTAATTAGAAATAAAGAATGAAATTATTTATTCCGCATTTATAGGTAGACTAATTACATAACATAATAATTGCTGCCATAATAACAATTATTATTAATCTGACATGAAATGAAAAATCATGATATTACACAAAGCCGATATTACCAATTTTAGGTATACCACCTACATTAAAAACAGACCACTTGCTAAAGTTCCGTAGTTTTTCGTTTCTGCAGCAGTAATAATATTCCAATTCAATTATTTATTATGGATATCTATTGACTACAATTTTCTTAAACGTTTTTATTTCTCCTAATGCTGATGCGAGTCTTCACTACTAAAAAAATATACTCTGTCTAGAGTACGATAATAATTGCTGATACGCTTAAATTATCATATTAGCTTAGCTTAGATAATCAAAACATATTAGCTTAGCTTAGCAGAACCCTAAAAATGCTATAATCTTCACACTAAACAGAGTACGATAATAATTGCCGATACGCTTAAATTATCATATTAGCTTAGCTTAGATAATCAAAACATCATCGTTTTATTCTAACATATGGTAATACTAATATAATATGTAAAACAAATTACCGCAGAACCCTAAAAACGAATCCTAGCAAAGATCAATACGTGCCAATTAAACTGTAGAATTAATCTGTCAGTTTAAACCCATCCTGTATGTCCGAATCCCAACTGACTAGCGCACTGACATCGAAACGTTATAACTACCTTTGTATTGCCAACTAAAAATGCTATCTAACTTCATGTGCCTACAGTTTCATTTTCACTGACAGTGATATACACTTACACAACTTTATAATTTCAATATTGTTAGTTCAATGGAAATATTATTTTACGTCAAGTATTTAAGGTAGGAATTTGTAAAAGTGGATAGTGAGAGTTAAGACAGTATGTTTGTGAGTGGGTTAGTTCAATTAGTGGTACCACATAAGTACATTATAGGGATGTGTCTCTCGATATAAAATAACAATTCCCGGTAATGCCCCGTAAGGGCGTGTTGAATGTTTGTAATGGTCTGTGTCGATGATGGCTGCCATTTTAATGGTACATATTTGCGAGTTGATAGAAGTATTATTTTAAGACCGGTTTAGTCACTAGAATATATCAGCTGCATAAGAGGCAAATAAGGAGCTAGGAGGTAGTCTTTCAGACGACCAGCACCCGTATGATGAATTTGGTGAGAGCGAGATGTCTCACTTTTAAATGTCAAATTCACAGAGCTATTAAAAACTAGATAAACTAAGTGGATGTACTTTGCATGCAAAAAATAGACTTAGAAGAATTAGAATAGACACTCGTTCTCGAGCCAGGACTGAATGAATTAGGGCTGATAGAAGTGGTTTGCAATCCCTTTTTACACACCAAGTAGAAACACTTGCCTTGTCTAGTTATTACTTAGCTCTGTGGATTTGACGTTTAAAAGTGAGACATCTCGCTCTCACCAAGTTCATCATAGGGGTGCAGCTGGCTTAGCACTGTTATAACCTCTTACATCTGAGACCGCTATGATAAACGTGGCTATGGAATCTCCTTCGTGATTAGTTCTAGCAACCCATTGTATGCACTAGCGTAGAGGAATAAGATGTAGACATAGAGTGCTAATGTCATACTAACAGTTTCGATGCACCATTAGACTTTTCGGTGCCTAACAATTCCAGTCCTTGACACTTATATTCTATTATTGTAATGCATAGTAATGTACTACATTACTAATATATTGTAACGTATACAATCTAAGTGTCAAGGACTGGAATTGTTAGGCACCGAAAAGTCTAATGGTGCATCGAAACTGTTAGTATTAGTAAGACATTAGCACTCTATGTCTACATTTATTCCTCTATGGCACTAGTAAGATAACGAATTTTTAATAAGACCGTATGAATAAAATTAACTAACTAAATTATACTCATTAACTAAGCCAGAGATATTCTACAATAAACACAAAATTTTATCAACTTTAGTACAGCCTTTTAGACATATAGGTAGATGTACACGCATTTATAATAGCGCTGATAGATTATTCTACGGCTATTTTTAGATTTAGTTACTAAGGATAGCCTTGCCGTAATAAAGCGGTCTTAAATTTTTTCATATCACGGCACCAATAAGAAAACTGAATTTTGCGTTCGTACGGCCTCTTATAATGGCACCGTTATCATAAAAAACTTACTGGATACAAATTAACATGACATGAAGCCCAAAAAAGCCGAACATGCGATAACAAGAAGTAACTGAAATAGAAATTCACAGAAACCTCGATAATCGGCAATCCATTCCTGCAAACGGTAGTCCGACTAATCCCTGGAACTACCATATAAACAGAGCTAAAATACATGAAGGAAGGACAAGGGAGAGAAGCGAAATTCTATGTAGACCAACGCCCGTAGCATGAACTTGGTGAGAGCGAGATGGCTCACATTTACGCGACAAATTCACAGAGCTACCTATGTAATGATTAGACATGTAAGGGTATGGTGTAAAAAGGGATTGCAAAGCACTTCTTTCAGGGCAAATTCTTACAGTCTTGTGTACGAGTGTCTATATTATAATTCCCAACTCCGTTTTTACACGCAAAGTACGAACTGAGTCTTTTATCTAGCATATAGCTCTGTTAATATGACGTTTAAATGTGAGATATCTCGCTATCAGCAAATTCATGCTACGGGCGCAGCAGACGGTATCATGAGATAAGTAAGAGCGACATACCTCACATTTTAATATCTTATTTACAAACCACGTCTATAGTGGAAAGATTTTTCTTTTTTTGTAAATAAATTAAATAGACCAATCGACTCAGCGAAAAAGACTGCGTCGTTTGGTTTTTTAAATCATTTTCGAAAAAGTGACGCTTTAGCATTTTTTGCCTTTCTACTATCGAAGCGTTAACTAGATCGAGTGAGTAATATTGAGTTTACATAGTAATATTATCTACAATAGGTTTAATTTATACTTGGTGTCGTTTTGATTTTTATATGCTAGATGTTATATCTCCTACACCGCCGTTGCGGTATAATCAGTCAGTCAGAAATACACGATTTCTTCCAAATTCCAATCCTAGCCCTTTTGTTTTTTAATTTCAAGTTTTTTTGCAATCAATTATTTATTTATCTACCTACTCTGAAACAAAATACTAAAATAACATTTTCTAACGCCACCTCCCAATTGCCCTTCCTTCATGCGAGAAACATGTCAGGGGACACATTTAGTGCCCCATTTTTTGGGGACAAAAACAACATTTCGATGGGGACAACATAATTGACTTCCTATGAACACATGGTCATCATACCTTAAAGTCATTACTATGATGAAGGTCCAAGATTAATTGTTTCGTGAAATGAGGAGTTATTTTCGGGAACGCAAGTGTGACAGCGCCCTAATGAGAGATTAATTAAGACGAAAGTGGCGTGTTTTTTTGGAACATGATACGTTGCCTCTTTGTAAATGGGTTTGTAGAAATATTTCTGTTGAATTTATCATGAAACGAATATTAAAAGTTAGAGGAAACTTTGGGCTAATACATGAATAGATAATCTTGTGTAATAATATGTCTTGTCTATTTGTTTTGGTGGACTGGAAAGAGATGTCTTAAATAGATAAGTTCACCTGTGTACATTCATTGATTAATATTTTTTCGTTTGTTCGTTGCCACCCTTAACGAAGGGTATCAAATAAAGTAAGTTTATGCCAAAAAAATGCTGGGAAACGATATTATTTTTTTTATTTTTATTTCTTGATCTGGCGAAATTTATAGTGTCCAGTATGCTAGTTATATTATAGACAGATATTAATTATTTCTCGTCTTGCTACGCGCGTCTATGTGCATTTATGCAGAAAAACGCAGTCTATTTACCCAACTTTGGACCCTAACATCTTGGGAAACTTCCCAGGTATGATTCCATGGAGAAAAATGATCGTGATGATGAGGAGATTCCGTAGTTTTCGGGAACGTTGACGACCAAAAATCATCCTGTATTTATTGTTGTGTATCTCTAATATAAATTGCTTATGGTATAGTTGCAACTAAATATCTACATCGTTTAATATTCTATTTAACATACATACATACATACATACATAATAATCACGCCTCTCTCCCGGAGGGGTAGGCAGAGATCACGGATCTCCATTTGCTACGATCCTGACACACCTCTTTCGCTTCATCTACTTTCATGATATTCTTGATGCACGCTCGTCGGTTTAGGGTACTCTTGACCTGACCTTTCTTTAGAATTTCACCAATTTGATCGGTGAAAGTCCGGCGAGGTCTTCCCTTCCTACCCTTCACACTCTTCCGTTGTACACTTTCTTTGTCATCTACTTTCATTTCACATTCCAAACCACCTCAACATACCCTTCTCAATCTTCGTTTCCTGATCCAATCCTATCTTTCAAAGTCCCATTTCTATAATTCTATTTAACCATTCAAATTAACTTTGCCAAAGCTTAGAAATCATTCATTTCAATTGTTTTGCCAAAATCCCATTATAATCACCAAAATTAACTACGTGATAATACGTACTCGAAATAAAATCGCATATTATCTATGCCATGATCACACCATTTTATAATTATTCAATGGTCAACAACATTACCACCATCCCTATCATAAAATTCAATTTCAGCTATCTCTCGTTCGAAATGCCTGTCGTTGTAATAAACAAAAACGTCACTAATTAGTGACGCCATATGTGTCGTGTCACGTCGCGTCGCGGGGGACGCCACCTTTAGATATAATTATAACAGTTAGGCCTGCCGTGTGGCGCAAGTCATAAACGATCATTCATTAGTGAAGTAGAAAATTAAGTAGGTATATTGATAGGCACCAATGATGTACATTATATTCCCTTCATAATTCCATTATTTATGGGGTGTGTGCAATAGATTTTCGTAGTAGATTTAGTATTAGAAAGAGATCAGGCGCAGTATCAACGTCTACCAAATGCAAAATTCCTAATTATATTCCCCGCTATCTCTTATAACTTGTACCACATTAAGATGAAGAACAACACGCCTCCGCGTGGTACAGCGGAGTGCTTCCATTTCAGCCTGAAACGATGACTACGAGACGTGATGAGCGATTAACTAATTTGCTGAACAACTCTTTCAGCTTTTAATTTATTTCTGTGTCATCTGTCGATTTAATAGCAGGCTGATTTTATACATCAGCTGCATCTCCTATCGTACATGTCGTAAGAGTCGACTGAGGAACTCGGGAGATCTCTAGACGATAAGCTTGCAACTTATCACAGATAATAGGCAATATGCGTCTGCTTCTACACTGTGTAAAACAGATTTTTTGATCTGTAACTATTTCTACCCTTCGAAAGATATTACAAATCTTGTTCTAATAGTTGTTTCTGTCCGGTTAGTAAATCTATACATTACATTTAAATGTTTGAAAAATTAAATAAAATAATTATAAAGGAATTATCTCATTGATTTAATAAATTTCATTAATGTCTGCACCTATTAATCTCAGAAACAAGTTTCGATGCAGTTTCACAATATATTGTGACAGGTCCCAAAATGTAACATATTACTTTTTATAAAATGTTTTTTTCTCCGGATAATTTCGAAAAGTTACTTTGACGTCCAAGTCTCAAATAAAAAACATTCTATTATTGAATTGCTGTAAATTCAAAACGGTTAAAGTTAGATATGCCATTCCAAGGGCATACTATACTATATTCATATTTTTACGTAGAATATAAAAATGTCACAGATATGAATTCATCATATACCCTTCCCCATCCCCGTCATGCTAAGTGTGGCAGTGGGATTCTGGCTACCCCACTTTGGGAACTAGTTCGTACTTGTATTACACCGAATAGGTACGGTTTTTGAGATTTGCGTCAAAGCTAATTAGCTCGCGTTTATTTAATTTGTGCCAACCGCTTCGAATGGAGACCGCGCCTCGGCAAGCGTAGCGTTGGGCGCCCTCCGGTCAGATGGACCGATGACTTAAAGAGGACGGCTGGTAGTGACTGGATGCCAAAAGCGGGAGATCGAGCCATGTGGCATACACTGGGGGAGGCCTACATCCAGCAGTGGACTGTAATAGGCTGTTAGTCTAGAACTAGCGTAGTTAGTCCGAAGACAAAGAATTTATTTAGTGCCCAATATTAACACAATACGCCTTCGCCTATCCTGTAGCTTTGTAGAAATGGTTCAAAAAAGTTAAAATTGCAATCGAAACACGACGCGCGGTTTTTTTTACGGAAGCCCCAATAACAATAATGAAAGAGACGAATTAAAAGTCAAGTATAACATGTTCACAGAATTAATGGGTACTACGGACATAACCCATCCTTAATGTAAATAAATAGTTAACAAGAATCTTACCTGTGTCTCGGTGACATTCAGCAGCTTGGCCATATCAGCTCTTTCCCCTGAAGATAGATACTTCTTCACCTCAAACAGCTTCTCCAGCTCGAAGATCTGCCGCCCAGTGAAGGTGGTCCTGGCCTTCTTCCTCCTTCCAAGACCTGCGTCTTCCTCTTCGCTGGTAAGAGAACCCTCACCTCCGAGAGGGGAGCGTACATCTTCTGTTGACTTCTTTCTTTTTATTAACTTGGATGGATCTGTAACAAGAATATACCTGAGGAATATTGCTAATAACCTCATTTATTTACATAAATGCATACATATAATCAAGCCTTTATCTCTTACGGGGTTACCTTATCTATATATATAATAAAAATGTAACGGATCGCTGTCTGTACATGGGAGATATATTAGAAAAAATATTATAGGAGACCTTTATTAACGCAATGACAATGATTTTTGGAATTTTTGTCGGTTTGTCTGTTTGTCGTTTTGTCTGTTTGTCTGTGCGTTTGTGCACGCTAATCTCAGAAACGGCTGAACCGATTTCGACGCAGTTTTCAGGAATATATTGTGATAAGTCCCACTTACCATATAGACTACTTTTATCCCGGAAAAAAGTTTTTATCCCGGATAATTTAGATTTTTTGTTTTTTCTGTAGTCCACGCGGACAGAGTCGCGGGCGTCCACTAGTTTGTGTGAAACCGATTGTGTGAAAATTTCAGTGTCACTCTCACGACCAAGGCGAATCTTGTGAAGCGTGCACATATACACAGCATATACATAGCATATATACACACATACACTCAAAAAACATAACCTTCGTTTTGGCGCAGTCGGGTTAAAGGGTACAGACGCCTGCCTATTATGCCATACAATTTTCTCTCACGAGAATCTATGTACCAGTTTTTATATAAAAATCTACGGTGTTTTTACAAAACTTTGCCTAAAGTTAGGCGCTGTTTCAAAATGACATTTGACAGCAAAACCCATGGAATATCTGTCAAATACAGGCAAAATTTAGCTTATAGACGGTAACGGTGTTATTACAAAAGAATCTATACATCATTTAAGCGAAACATTGCCTAAATTTGACGGATATTCTATACATTTTGCTGTCAAATGTCATATTTAAAACGAGTCTAACTTTAGGCGCTCTTTTGTAATATAATAACACCGTTAGAGTCCGCCTAAGTCCCTTTTTTCTCATTCGAGTCTCAAACTTTCTGGATAGGTCCTCTAGAGTGGGCTATTTTCAGAACATTTAGCTTTACCTACTCCTTTCCCTACACTCTGTATAAAGAGCAGCCATAACTAAGAGATCAGTTGAAATAGAAAATGATGTTCCCTTTGAAATGCTGTCCACACTTTAGTTTGTGACATTATATTTCGCTTTAATATCTACATTTTGTCAGCGACATTCCGAAACACAGCAATATTATTAAATACAAAGTAATGGACAAACGGATTCGAAATGCTACCATTCAATAGATTTACGGCCGATTTCAATGCGAGAGATCTAAGAGAATCTCCGATGTTTTAATTGAAGATTAAATCTGAGATATGCAAAAAATCTTTCTAGATCAGTTATACGAGAAATTGGCCGTTATTATTATTATATTATACAGCCTATTTTATTCTCATATATAAGCTATATGACTGCCAAGTTTTAACAAATCTGTTTAGTCGTTTTTGCATCGAGGAATATACCTATAATACTTAAGAGGAGATTTTTTTTCTTTTTTCTTCGGTAACGGTAAAGGAAATCCCGCAGCCACGTTTAGCATAGAGGGTTAGATAATAACTTTAGAGAACACCCCTTATATTCCTCAGTCGTCTCTTACGATGTACACAGAAGAAGATGCAGCTGATATATTCTAGTAAAGCCCCGCATCAGCACAGGAATACATCTTCTTCTTCAGCCTATTACAGTCCACTGCTGGACGTAGGCCTCCCCCAGGGCACGCCACAAGGCTACTGCCTCAGGGGGGTTTTGCCCATAGTCACCACGCAGGGCAGGCGGGTTGGTGACCGCAGTGTGATTTTCGGACTATGTCTTCAGTACGGAAGGCGCTGCTGCCCACCTCCCGGAAACCCTTAATGGCCTCGTACGATACCCACGGGCAGGCAAGGGTGGTACAAACTCTACTCTGCCGGCACCATGCGGCTAGGTATACATACACAGACATATCTCTACAATGTCTATAATCAAAATATATTGCCTTATTTATTTACGAGATCAATTTTGCATACTTACAATAAACAACACAGCAATGGTACCTATTTTCAAACCAATAGACATAATAACATTGTAGAGTCGTTCGATAATTTTAGTCATTCGCTCGCAAATCCACCTCTTTAGTGGCGCAATTAACATAGTTGGCAGTTACCGGCTTGTGGCTGTCGTTTATTTGAAATAGATGCGACAGCGATCGGGAGATATTTATTTTGATGCAAGCAACACTGTCGGGAGATTGAAGATACTTAATAAGCTAGCTGATCTTTGTCTGCGTGATCATATATTATAGCCTGTATATGAGCAATATGATGATGATGATGATGATGATTTCCGACCGTATTTCGGCCAAGGCGACCAATCTCTACGGAGATTGGCCAGGTACGCAGGAGATATTATAGTGCACAAGTGTGTGCGCAAACACAGATGCACTCTCTATTTCCTCACTCTCATAGTCCGATGGGACGGAAAGCCGACACGACCGGAGAGAGATCAGGCACAAGGCCAACGGTTTTCCGAGGCACCAGCTAAGTGATTTTGTAACATTAAAATCTGTACATGAAATAAATTCATTGGTTCAGGCCCGTGGCTGGGAACGAACTTATGCCTCCCGCTTGGAAGGTGCACGTCTTAACCACTGGGCTATCACCAATATAACTGTTAATCGATTGAAATCTATTCGGTAGTTTTTTCCTTGAAGGAATAACTAAATCAAACGAGCAACATATTCAACGGAACATGTAATGTACATGGCAAATTTCAATGTCCCACACGCAATAGTTTTGGATGCTTCTTAATTAGTAAGCAAACTTAATTAGTAACAGGGACCTTACAATGAAGTATTAGGTTACGATTACATTCCAATTCCATTCCTATCTATAGATGCTCCACTTGGATACATGTCAGTCATGCCGTAACTCAACGGTTTATATTCGAACATAATGTCGATCTTAAGCTTAGTCAGGTCTGTCCTCCGTTCTTAACATCAGACTTAACCACCGTCGGAATAAGCCATTATATCCGCGAATCAAGCCCATCATTTTTAGAACAGACCACATAATTTAGCTAATAATGCAATTAATTTAACAACCCCTGGCGACATTTCAACAGATGCTAGCACAAATAAATATCATTGGGTCATTATTAGACCGCAGAGCGTAAAATCTTTAGACAGGATCAAAGGACGACACGGAAACGGTAGCAATAATAATTTGTTACGATCTCTCGTGATGTGTATAGTTTTATATTAATAGCATTTAATGTTCATTTATTGCTTTGTTTGTATGTACTTGTCTTTGTAATTGGATTACTTTGTAATTTATCTAACTAAACTTGTATTGTAATAAAGGTAATTATTGTTATGTGTTGTATATAACTTTTAGATTATCATATTTTTGCATGTCACTGTGGCCAAACAAGAGATGCCTACTAAAATAGACTGAACATCAATTTAAGACCGCATTTTGTGCAAATAAAGTATTCTGAATTGGACTTTAAGATACAGTATAGGTACCTATGTATTTTCGATATCAGCCATTTTTATGACAAAACCGACAGATGATAATGAAAAATAGGTAAACTTTATAATAGAAAAAACTACATTTACTTTTCGATCAACTCTATTTACATCTTATTGTGTATAAAAATAATAATCATAAGAAATACAGCAAATGACAATGCTATACATGACAATTAAATGACAATGCTATACGTGACAATTAAATGACAATGCTATACGTGACAATTAAATGACAATGCTATACGTGACAATTAAATAGATATGTATAAATTACCCACTAAAATAAAATTTATTTACCACTTGAGTAACATGATGTGAATTATAATAGACTTCTAAAAACACATAGACAGCGCAATTAAATCTGAAATGTGATAGCGCATTATAATGCAATTACAATCCACTCCTGCAGACAAACTGTTGAAACAGTTTTGCAGGGCATAGACTAATGCAAATTTGTACTATACTTCTTTATAATAAATAATAATAAATAAATAATAATAATCGAAATAAACCTATTTGTTATAGGTACTATGATAATTAAAATTGGTGCAATGTAAATGTAGTAAATTTTATTAAGTTAGCGTGGTATCTCTAAAGAACGCGTTGTAGCACTGGGAACACTACATTCAAATTTTGACCACAGGTCTATCTACTGTAATTAAATAACTACTGCATGTGAAATAATAAAACTAAACATAACAAAATCATCACAAACTTAAACTAAATATCAAATAGAAACGTAGGTAAATGTGTTTGTAATATTCCAAAATATATTCGTGACACATTGAAGCTATACACGCCGGAATAGCGAAGAGCCGTGTCTATCCATTTATTGCTCAATGCGATATAAACAGCGGATTCTAAATTTGGTTAATGTCGATTTCAATTATACCTATCAGTTTTGATATTTAGGATAATGGAAACAGCGTATGAGTTTTGCATTATGTAAAATATCCAATATTCAGACAGATGTTTTAAGATATCCAAGGTTTAATTTGATCAGCGGATTAGCTGATGTGCGGCTTCACTAGAATACATCAGCTGCATCTCCTTCCGTGCATGTTGTAAGAGTCGGCTAAGGAACTCGGTAATTCTTTCTAGCGATAAACTATCAATCTGTAATTGATCATTTACATCTGTGGCTGCGGGATTCTCCTCTATGATCCTAAAGTTATGGCTATACGATTTTGGGAAAAAAGCCGTGTGTATATATATTTTTTTTAACAATTATCTAGGCAAACATTTTACCGCCATCGTGCCTGATGTTAAGCAAGATGTAGGTAGGTATGTGTGTATTTATGTAAAGTAGATGTTTGTCTCCGAGTCATGGTTGTTTCTATACTTATCTATGTATTTATATACAGTTGCTTAGTACCCACGACACAAGACCTTAGGGATCTTAGTGTGGGACTAGGTCAATGTGTTGTGAAGTATGTGTGAATATTTATTATTATTATATAGAACACTTGTCTTGTTGTTTTTGCATACCTAAACAGAAACTCATATTTAAGTTTCTCGCGTTCTTTATAGGGCTTTATTATTCAATAACACATATTCCATAGATTTTACCTTTAAACTGGAAGGTTTAATGAGGGTGTATTTTTACACGCGGTTTTAGTAGCACCCTGTAAGTTAATCCGTGGACCCTGTGTAATTGTTGCCAAATGTTTTTTTTATCCAGTTTAATATTTCCTTTGAAAATTATTGTGTATATTTCCTGTTTTTTCTTTTCCTAAAACAACATATAAAATCTAAGCCTACTGCGTCATATTTAATCTATACAACTAACATTGCATTTCAATGTCCTTACCAAGAATCGAATCTGAAACCCATTTAGACAGTAGTCTGCTTAAATGCCTGAGCGATCAATTTAAAACAATTAATGATAAATAGTTTTATCGCTGCCATAGTTATAGGAACTGCTAAATACGTGAGAAATTAATTAAGAACCTACTGTATTATCGAATTGTTTTAATTAGGGTGAGTATATAGTGATTATTTTAAGGCTCGAGCACACCGGATGCGTATGCGTGCACGTAAGCGTAGACGTACACGTACCTCTGAGTTTAATGTATAGAACTGTCACCGCTTGACCTCTATGCTTACGTCTACGCATACGCATCCGGTCTGCCCGTGCCTATACAGTTCCATACATTACAACTAAGAGGTACGTATACGTTTACGCTTACGTGCACGCATACGCATCCGGTGTGCTCGAGTCTTAAATCGTTTGTGAATATTATGCTATACTAACGACTAAACTATAGGATCCCTTTCATGTCTAACTACCCCAGAGAACACAGTATGTAGGTATTGAAATTATATTTAAATCGTCTATAAATAATAGAATCACTTAGAATCTAGTATATCTGATTGATATTTTCTATGTAACCGGAACGAAAATATCCAACTGCTGGGCAAATGGCCTTTTAAAGCCTTTTACAGTCTACACGCTCTATTTGCTAACTCCAGTAAACATGTGGAGTTGTTTACAATTATATGCTCTCTATTTCAATTTTTATTTTCTAACAGGCGAAGCAACGGTCAAATGCTAATAATCACTTTTATAGAACTTTATCCAGTGCTAATAAATCACATTTATAGACCCTTTTTACACAAATTCTTGTAGAAATTTTCCCGCTACTATATCCGCTTATCAACGTGTCCGCACCCCAACCACTCCACAATTACATTGCTGACTGAACAAAACTAACAATTAACAGGGATATTAAACTCTATTATTATATACACGTAGGCGTTATTTGGCATAACAACTCATATACATTATGCTCGTCGATATTCTTTATGTAACTATAGATTATTATAATACTCAGTGTTATTATGTATATGTGATACTATACAGGGTGTAACAGAAAGGGTATGTTATGCGAAAAGCTATGTAAATAGCCCACTATATAGAACCTATTTCCAAAATTTCAGACTCGAAATCACATGTTTATTTTTCATGATTGTATGAACATTCCTGGGTCGTGTAGGAATTCTTCATACTGTCTGGAAAAATAAACATGCGATTTCGAGCCTTAAATTTTGTAGATAGGTTCTCTATAGTGGTCTATTTACATAGCTTTTCGCTTAACATACCCTTTTTGTTACACCCTGTATACAATTCTACACCAGCCTCTTTGAGGGTGACTATATGTATGTATGTATGTAAAAACACGTAAATGTCAATAATTCACATTCCAAAACCCAAAGTACCATTACTACCATTAGCAATACCAAATAAACAGCAATAAAACTGGACTCCATCCAATAAATTTGTGAGCAACAATGTACACCTGTTTAAACTGTGTTCAAAACTATAACCATTAAACGTTTGAGCATTAAACCATTAAGGTGGTATCTCATTTGGGTGGCAGTGGTTGCGCAACCAACTAATGATAACCGGTGGTAGCGTCACCGCAAGGTATAGTTAAAAAGGGTGAATTACAAGTTAAACTCATGTACGTAGGGTTCTGTACTATTTTGTCATCTCCATCATCATCATCATCATCATCTTCTTGCCCTAACCTGTTCCATTCATTGTTTATCTATAAAACAGCCAAAAACTACGTTGTGGTATGAGAGCTTTCCATAAATGTTCTTGCGATCTTCAAGTCGAGAGTGAACCGGCCCCCTTATTACCTAACTAGCAAAAGCAAAGTGATAGCGAAAATTGTACGAAAATTGCCGATTGCTTGTCAAATTCGTATTACGTAAAATGAATTTAAAAGGAACTTTGACATTTCATGGCGAATATTATACAATTTTCGCTATCACTTTGCTTCAGCTTTGCTATTGCAAATTAGGCAATCAGGGGGCGGTTTCTTTTAGGCAAGCGCGCTCCATCTTAGACTGCAACGGTCCTTACAATCAGGCGCATTGTGGTCAAGCGTAAGCCTATTTAATATTGTTTGTTTTAACTTTGTTATATTAAAGCGGCAACAGAAATACATACATACATAATGCGAGAGTGAATATAATGTGCATGGAATGAATAAACACTACTATTAACATAGATTAAGAAACTACTAACAAAATATGTATTAAATTACATTACATGAAATAAATGATTATGAATATAGACACGGCTGTATTCCCGAAATGGGGTAGCCAGATCGTAAAGGAGATCCCACAGCCACGCTTAGCATAGCGGGGACAGATGTAAACGATCAGTGACAAGTTGCCAGCTTATCGCCTGAGAGAATGCCTGACTCTTACGACATGCACGGAAGGAGATGCAGCTGAAGTATTCTAGTGAAGCCCCGCACCAGCACAGGGTGCTTATCACTATCGATCTGGCCATGCAATGCACCCGGTTCTCTACACTACAACCATAAACACTGGCAGGTAAATAAATGCCAATATCGTAGCAAAACCGCGGTGTAAAACATAAGTGTCTACGAGTCGGTTAAGAAAACACCGTGAATTGGTGGGATAGAACCCACCTGTGTTGTAGCGGATGTGGGATTTGGAGTCGGGCTTAATGTCGGATGGGACGTGGGTTTATTGGTTACGGTGTAAAAAATATAGTTGGTATAGGTTGAAAGTGTCTGGTGGATAAAGCTTAGCTAAGATGATGGTACACTTGAGTTATTTTCACTTTGAGATATATATTTTTTTATTAATCAAAGTCGAAGCTTGAAAACGTGTGTTTTTAATATTATAAAACGTAATTTTGTTAAATTTGAACACACCATAGTAATTAAAAGAAATAATATATTGCTAAAAGTTAAATATTTCAAATGCTTTAGTAACCCTTCATAACTTTGCTAAAAGATTTTTTTTAAATCCGTGAATATAATTAATTAACAAACTAGTAGGCAGTTGCCTATACATATGTATAAAAAACGCTTATGTCCACATAATTGCGAGTTTATTTATAACCGTCAAAATATTTACAATAAACTACAACATAAACAATAAATACCACCTACATGAAAGGAGTTTAAATGTTTACATAATTCCCGATCGCCCCTCAGTCTATAACTCTGTACAGTCAACAAAAACAATGTCACCATACAGCTGAAAACGATGTGTAAGTCATGACTTACGGACGTAAGATTTTAGGGCTTATATTATAATGTATAAATGTTAAGGGACCAATATACACGTAAGTACCTATATAAAATGATGATGATGATCTCCGACCGTATTTCGGCCAAGGCGACCAATCTACGGAAATTGGCCAGGTACGCAGGAGATATTATAGTGCACAAGTGTGTGCGCAAACACAGATGCACTCTCTATTCCGTTACTCTCATATTCCGATGGGACGGAAAGCCGACACAACCGGAGAGAGATCAGGCGCAGGACCAACGGTTTTACGTGCTTTCTGAGGCATGAGCTGAGTGACAATTTTGCAACATTAAAATCTATACATGAAATAAATTCTTTGGTACAGGCCCGTGACTGGGATCGAACTTACGCCTCCCGCTTGGAAGGTGCACGTCTTAACCACTGGGCTATCACCGCTATAATGTACGTATGGTATAAAATAGGGAATATTTAGTTTGTATGAAGACTGTAGTCGTGAATGTCCATTCAATAGCGATTGACCTTTTTAACCCTAAATATTGTTTTTTTTTTTATTATTTTAGAATGGACAGTTCGATATACATATTAACAAATACTGTCTAGGGTCTGAAGAAATCGTATTCTCTATTTTGAAGCATGTAATTATTTCCAAGCGCGCCATTGTATCATAGGAGCAGTAGCCATTTTAGCCAAAAACCTTTAAAATTTTTAATGAATAATTGATATGATATCTAACAACAACCTATGATACAAGTGCTGTATTAATGAGGGATTTTCTGACAACTATTAAAAGTAAAAAAAAAATGCAAATCACCTGGATAGATGGGGTGTTTTGTCATTGGACATGTACAGGAGGAGGTGAAGGGGAGCAGCTAGGGTAGGAGATTCGCTCATGCCATCTATTTTTTACAGTTCTTTTAACTTGCCAGAAAATCCCTCTTTCATATATTTTTTTTAATTCTTAAAAGAAGATTTTAAGTCGCGACCGACATCCGTCCAACCGCGCCTGTCAGTCAAAAAATAACAATGTCCGCTAACTAACCGCGCGTAAATAACAACATCAAAGTAGTCAAGACTTTATAGCCCGGGCGCCGGATTTATTGCACACTAAAACATTAATACCGGCTATAGACCCGATGGCACTGTTCCTATCGAAGATTTCGTTTTTGTTTGATTTATCAGTTGTTTGTTTATTGCTAATGGGTTCTATTTTGACTTTAATTTGAAAATCTATTGTTATTATATTAATATATTATGTAGTAGATATGTAGTGGCACAAGTGAGAAGCTGAGTATAACGTCAGATCTCAAACTATAGAAATGTATAATTTTAAGATTATTAGGGCTCATTACCTAGCGAGGCAATAGATGGCACTGCTATTTAGTGTACAAAATTACCTAACTTATTGAGATCTTAACAGTAGCAATTTCTTCTTAAACATTCAATCAACTTACCTTACCTTATAAATCTATGGCCATTTAATACATAAGTGACATAAGGGCCAATTCTCGAAAAGTATTGAGTTGGAACGAAGCCGAAACGGAACCGTTGTAGACGTTCAGAACAAAGCAATAATTACTTTATGGTGACGTAATTAGACACATTTCAGCACGAGACAGATATTTGTTTCTATTCTGTCACACTCGCGACCGATGCGTGCTAAAATATACCTAATTACATAAGCGGTAAGTTTATATTGCTTCGCACGGCGTTTCGTTAACGGTTCGTTAGTGGTTGCGTTTCGACTCAAAATTTTTCAAGAATTACCCCCCTGTACTGATTGGGGGCTTTAAAGGAATAAATCAGCTGTACCTCCTTCCGTGCATGTCGTAAGAGGACTAAGAAACTCAAGCATACTCGTACTCTCAACTCTCAGGCGATAAGCTAGCAACTTGACACTGATCATTAACATCTGTCCCCGCTATACTAAACGTGCGGGATCTCCTTTACGATCCTGAAGTTCTGGATTTTTTAAATAAAATAAATTCATATTCTTTATTGTACACATAAAACACATATAAAAGATAGTGACAAAGATAATGTACAAAGGCGAGCTTATCTCTACCAGAGATTTCTTCCAGCTACCCCATTTTGGGTCTATAGCCGTGTGTGTTACTATAACAAAAGTACGAGTAACACCTTTATACTAATAATAAACATAAGTACACCTCCCTCGGATACTCGCGACTAATCCAGAAATGATGTGATTTACCGTCTCCAGACAGCTCAAGATTAAAGAGCGAAGCCCCCGGGTATAGCTAATGTAGAGTTGTGGACTGATTTAATTTAGTATACCGCCGAGAGTTCTTTATTGTCTATGGTTTTGTGATCAAAGCGCCATATTTGTTGAAATAGCCTGCAGTTAAGTGTTGTCTGGTTTTAAACTTTTAAAATAACGGGTATTTAGGACGGATAGGCAAAAAAAATTGATGACTAGCTGAGACTCCGTCCACGAGACTAAGAAAATAAAAAGTTGAAATTTACTGCGCCAAAAAAAATATTCTTCCAGGTTGGAAAATAGACTATGACCTTTCTCAGGCTCTAGTTTACTAGATACATAATATACAGGTTGTTTTTTCGTTGCCACCCTTAACGAAGGGCACGTACTCTATACATGAAATAAAGTAAGTTTATGCCAAAAAACATGCTGGAAAACGAAGTAAATTTCGGGCGAAATTTATAGTGTTTCTTGATCTGTATAATATAATTACATATATTATGTGCAAATTATATTTATAAAGTAAACTTTTAAAAAAGCTTTAATTATTTTTTTAACGTGTTCATGTAACCTATTCCACGTACTTACGTAGGATCGTAATAAAATATGTAAACGTATATATGTATTTAAAATCATATTTACAACGCATGAGACACACACTATGTATAGTAAGTTAGTACTAATGGTACGAAGCCATGGCACTAGCTTCTTTTGCCATTCCATCACACTAAGAATATTCCAATAATAGTTTCAGATAATATTAGAAATACATAGATTCTGAACAACAACTAATTACGAGTGATGAGAGTCACACGTGGCAAGTGGCAATGCGAGGAGTCAACTTTACAAAGAGGTTTGACACGTGGCACTAAGCATCATGGGTAGGGTTGACACGAGAAGAAAATTATTATTTACTTACTCAAAGGTATTAGTTATTTTGTAAATACAGTCGCATAAAGATCTTGCAATACAACAATTTGCCGTAAAACAAATGCCGATTTTTTTGCAACATGAGCTTTGTCAAAAACGATGTTGAGCCTATAATGGGGTAAGGGTAGAAATATTATGCATGTCAGTAACGAGTGGTGATTATTACCTATATACGATATACCATTTTTTGTGATAATAAAACTACAAGTTTTCTTTTTTATTTATTTAAGTTTCTGTGTCTCCCTAGAAGGGGCAAACAGCCTCCACAGTCTCCTACGTTAATCATTTAGATAAATATACTACATATACTCTGCACCTAAATAATAAAAAAAAATACGAGTATATGCCCCACGAAGCTTTGCTTTCTATCATAACATAAGCTTGAATGTGACTCGTAAAGGAGACAAATAAAGATCAATTTGGTCAATTTAACTGACTCAAAGTTGTCACAAAAGTGGGCGTGATTATTCTGTAGCACATACTGTTCTATGACTAATTGCGTTATTAGTTGTACTGACCTCTATAGGGTTAATGGGCGTGTATGTACCTATATGTATAATGTCTTTAAAAATGTCAAAGTTTTACGTGGAATAAATTAAATATCACATGTAATCCAGTTTTACTATCGTTTAACCGATATTTCTAGCGGCTAAAGTACTTCAGAAATGTTAATGGCCGTCCGTTAAACTCTTTGATTTGGCAAGGGAAGAAGTCACTCATAATATAATTTGACAGGCATCCACTTAAAGCAGTGCTTGGCATCGCCGCCATTTGCAAATAGAATCACTGGCATAAGTATTTGATCCAATTTGCGCGAGTTCCATTGAGTGTTCACAATAAACATTTCTCATGTCGCCTTGTAGATGATTATTAACTGTCGGTAAGTTCATTCACGTCCCTATATTAATCGTTGTTCCATTTTCAATTGACGCAATAAACCCCGGGTTAAAATGGTGGTTAGTTAAGCCGAATAAATTTCGTTTCTAAAAATAATTTGGCAACCCTAATCGCGATGGACGCCGCAGCTGCAGTAGCTTGAAGTCAGGACATGGAAGAGATGTGATAGACCTGTGACCTACGATGTGGACAGTGCAGTTACCTTTGTCTCTTACTAAAATAAAACTTTCATTCGATTCAGTTAACTTACTTTTTTAATGTTGCTAGTTTTTAACAAAAATGTAGTAGGTAAAAAAATTCACAAGTTGCATTTTACAAATTTGTAGCATTTTTGTGTGTGTTTCTGTTGCCAAGAACTCATTAGAATTTAGAATGTTATTTCACTAAATTGTATTTAAAACTAAAGGATCACTTGCAGCAAATGCGTAATTCTAGATTTAATTTTTAATGTGTAAATTCTATTATTCACACACGACGCAGTAATATAAAAAGAATCAAGATAACGTAAAATATGCGCTAATTCTCGAGGCCCACTGGCCACTTAATTTTTAATCTACACCTCTATCACGCACAATGTTATTTCTACTAATTCAGGGATAAACTAAAATCTAGATAGCCCGATGGTATTAAAAGTCTTATTTAATATGATCTTACGCCTATTACTCTTGCACAGAGACGTGGACGTGTGGTTTTCTACTCACGTTAGTACACTTCCTTATTCTTCACCGTAGTCTTACTATATAGGACTTAATAGACTAACGTAAAAAGTGCGTGTGTGATTAGCACACTTCTGCCCAACATCTTTGAGGTATAATGGGCGTAACTATATGTATATATGCATATAGTCTTATAATCTGCTCTTACGCCCGTTACCTTGCACATACTGTGGGGTTTTCTACAAACGTTGCTAGGACACCTCCACGTTCTCCTTCGTCCATGTCACCGACCGATAGCTTATTGCTTGGACGTTCGAATTACACTTGTGCAAACATAAATTTGCACTTCGTTAGAGAGAAGAAGGCGTATAATTGATATTGATGACTGCATCTCAGGAGACAAAATCGTTTGTCTCTCTCATTCAGAGATGTGTATCGCTATGTTTGTCGGCGTTAAAGGCGATTATCTTCTATATAATGCGAGAACGATACTAGAATAGCTCGATCTTGTGTTTGTTGAAAACGATTTCAGGAATACTAAGAATAATGTCACGATTTGCAAGCCCGCTAGGGATATCTATAATGTAATATACGAGTATAGGTAACGGGTTATTTTACTTTCTTTTTAACTGGCAGTCACTTGTTTGGGGATTTTAAAAAAATCGATTTCCATATTATATAAACCTAGATGATAAATTGTTATCAATATAATACTCATACACTCATATTTGTGCAAAATAATTATTTTTAAGTTTATAAATTAACTAAATTAGTACATAACGGTAAAGTCAAGGGCAATTAACTACTTATTTAAATTACACTTTAATAATGATATCAATTAAAACCGAGATTAAGACATATACTTATTTAGTTTACGTATTTTTATATGTATAACAAGACATGCACCATTTAAGTTATATTTAATTTATTGGACAACATAATTTTATATTTTCTCATAGCACACAGCAATTATATGTTTTAACTGCGATTGTATATTATCATAAATGAGAAGTTTATTGCCAATGGTTATTGAAGTACCTACTTATAGATAGTACCTAAGGGTGCGAGCGTACCTAACAGACAAACCGTCGCGTATCATCCGTCACTTATCGGAATGGACAAATCTATCAAACATATAAAACTTTTACGTTACTGAGTGAGTGATAGACTACGCACAGGCCAATCCAAAGTACCTACTGGGCGCAGTAAGCTGAAAGTCTTATTCTTTATAAAAAAAATATTACAATTAGTCTCAATACACAGGAGAAATGAACAATGGCGCGCTTATCTCTTCGAGAGATATCTTCCAGCAAACCAAGCAAGAGTAAGGAATGAAGAAGTCATGTATTTTTTTGGGAAGTGCACGGTACAAAGATAAGATTTTGAAACCTAAGGGAACTGGAAAGTTTACGCGACAGAAGTCGTGGCTATCCGCCAGTTATGTTATAAAATGCTTTTGCGGTGCTTCACTAGAATACATCAGCTGCATCTCTTTCCGTGCGTGTCGTAAAAGTCGACTAAGGCGCTCGCGCATTGCCCCAAACGATGAGCTAACAACATTTACATTTGACTCCGCTGTGCAAAATCCTTTATGATTCTGCAATTCTGACGTGTTAGTACGTGACGTGTATAGTATATAGTATAGTGTATAGTATAATGTATGTATGTATGTATGCTCTTTGATTAGGTACACAGTGCGTGTTTTTATTCTAAAATCTTCTGCACGTCCAGCGTAATCCAAAATAGTATAATGTTATTTTTTTATCGTAAAGCAGATATAATACTCGCACTAATTGTTTCGGTTGTTAATTAATCTAACATGTGCCACCAAAGTTTTACATTCATACATGGCCGTAGTTCTGCAGAAAGAGACCAACAATAAAAAACGAGTTTCGAGATATTGACGTTTAAAGTTTCTTTTTTTTTTAAAGTTCCCTTACGTTTTTCCTGAAAGTTATTTATGTCATTTGGTAGAAATAAACTTCGTGCAGAATATTAAATAGGTTTTACAGAGATTACAGTTATTTTTCATGTAATAATCTTGGTTTAAAAACAACTAGTCGTTTCCTGCAGAATATAACATACTTATAATACCATGACCAAAACATGACCGAAAACTGTAGTCGTTTTCTGCTGAATATGATTTCACAAATTTTATTTTTATTGAAACGGTTATGAACGGGGCGTCTCCGATAAAAAACCTAAATCGAAGAAAGCGACCATTTACGTGGTCGTTTTATGCAGGATAAAATATTGTGAACATTAGTACTATAGGTTATTTTCAAAACCGACCGAGTGAAATGGCTGTGTTATGCAGATTTAAAGATACATATTTTAGTTGAAGAATAATTCTTCAATCAGACTAACTTTCCAAGGTGGCTGCTTTTAACTTATTTAATACTTGTTTTTCTTGTTGATCGTTTCCAGCAATTTATCAAATAATTGTGCTAAAAAACAGTCGATTTTACCAGAATATAGAGCAAAAAATCTAGTTTGTGATGGAATAGCTAACTCATTTTGGTCAAAAATGGCTATGGTCGCTTTCTGCAGAACTACGGCCACATATACCTATAAGTCGTATTCTGCCAAAAAGGTACAAAGACTAAAAATACAAAAATACACTACGTAAAAATAAGGTAAATTCACCAAATATTATTTTACTAAAAAAGCCCTAAAGAAGCAGATTTTGCAAACACAAAACTGAACTTTTTAGTAGATACGTCAACATGGAAAAAAGTCGAATGTCATCATATCTTACAAGTGCGAGTGTGCTTATGTTTACTATCACTGTTTCTTAGTAATTTAAAAATCTATCTTCATAAAAAACATAGTATAGCACAGTCCTAACAGGCCGACTTCTCGTCATATTAAAGTCGATCGCGCTCAATTTATTCTGATTTACTATTCGCCTTTACGAGCCTTCGAAGTAGTTTATTTTATTTACAAACACGTGTGGTTTCTCGTACTTCTGATGTTTCGGCTAATACGCCGATTTGAATTATGCGGTGAGACTTTAATGCTACTAAAAGTGTAGATTTTGATCCGTTAAATAGTTTGGTAAATATTAGGTCACTAATCAACGTAATGTTACTTTAATCTCTTCCTACCATCCTTATTCAATTCAACATAGTATACTTCACTTATTTTGATTTCATATCTAATGGGCCAGCTGTTTGAACAGTAGCTAACCTTACTGTTAGTTTAACTACGCCAGTTAATAATTTTAACGTATTTTAACTAATCAAAAAATAATCTTAACTACTTACTGATAAAAAAAAACTGATTGAAAGTAAATCTGTGTGTCTTTGAGATCTCATTTAAAAAAAGGTGGTAGGCTCACCCCTCACCACGTGGGACTCAATAGGCTAACCGGGAGAAAAGTGGTTCTATAATTTGCATACAACCTCATTGGCGCATAATGGATATGACATTATATGTATGTATGTAAATATGTAGTGATACATCACGATATAAACTAGGAAGTAGCTAGCAATTACACCAAAGTAACTCCAGAATCCCAATATCGGCATAGTACCGACCAAAAACCCATCAGCGTGCCATTACGATTGAGTGACTCATTAAGCTTGTTGCCTGGGACATGATTCATGCAGTACAGAATTGCATTAGACGAGAATTGAACCCACGACCTCTAGTAACAAGTAAGTCAAAAGTATTCTTAAATACTTCCAAAGATATCACCTAGTGTGGATACGATCAGAGTAAAAAGGAAAGGCAGTTTTTATTTTACCTGACTGCGCCGTAGGCAGGGTTATATTTTTCGAGAGTATGTAAGTTTGTATGTTTGTCTGGCACGCGCTAGATAAACGTCGTGTCACATTCGAGCTTGAAAATATCATAAGATTCGTTTTCCGTGAGAGTGTCATTGAAACAAAGTTTTTACGCTATCGACTTTTGCGTTCAAAAATTAGGTTATTGCAATGTGTGTTACAATAAAGTATAGATAATATATTGATTAATAATTGAATTTTTTTTGAATGATGTCATAAATTGCTGATTTACGATAAAAATAGCAAACGAGGTTGCTATCTATTATCAAAAAGCTTTCAATATCAACATCAATCACACACATTTAGATATCATACAGAGTAACAAGTCTTGACTGATTCATTGCTGAGACATTAGTGATATAAAGAAGAGTCTTACCTTTCGTACATCTATCTTCTTCTGAGCTCCAACCCTCTTTCTTTGGCACGGACAAGTTCAAAGGTTCCTCACTCTTAAAGAATCCCACTCTGTCACTATTTGTACTAGTTCTAACACTCCTCTGCAACAATTGTTCTTGCAGCCTATTCTTATGGATACTAACACTAAGTTTCTTCTCTAGACTCTCCTGTGTTTCCACCGTTTTGTTTTCACACGACTTTCTGTCAAACCGTTTGACATTCATTAATTGACTGACCGTCGAAAGTTTCTGCTGGGCCTGTCCATCATTTTCTTTCGACAATCCTAAAATATACTCTATGCTATGTGGTGTCGGTTTCTTAGGCGGCTTCCCATATACGTGCGGATGCCAGGATAGTTCAAACTGATCACTATGATTTTCATTATCTATGTCTACATGATTTTGAGATTCAACTTCTTCATCAGCTATTATTAGTTCTTCTTTGTCTTCATCGTCGACATTAATTTTCTCTTCAGGGCTCAATCTGTCTATATTATCCTCAGTAAAACTGTAGTCACCGTACGAATCACTTTGACAGTTCTGATGGTGATTCGACGGCGCGTGACACACGACCGCTTGCATGTCTTCCGTCTCCCTCTCTCGGTCCGTCTCGCTCATGTGTGGTGCACTTATTTATCTGTGCGGAAACAGTCTGTCATGTTTGGGGTTTTATGATTGAATTAGCATTTGATTGCGCCGGATTGATGCAGCGTTTGAAGCCTTTGAAGTCGGTGCTTCCTGTAACAAACATTTTGTGAGTGTTTTATCATTTTGTCCGCCTCAGCAGTGACACATTGCTGAAATAGTGTAACAGTAAAAGTAGGATCATATAGTCTTTCAAACTGAATGTTGGTTTTTATAAAGCAGATCTGACCTTAGCAGTTCTAGATTTCGTCTTTAGGCGATCATATCCATTATTTGTTTCACGATGGTGGACATAAAGTTCCGAAACGCCAACTTATGACAGATCGTAACATATATAGAAAGTAACAAATAAAAAAACTAGCCCGGCTTTGCACAGGTGCAATACTGATACTATACATATACTTAACCCTTCCTGTTGAATGACTTCATCTATTTGAAAAACTGCATCAAAATCCGTCGCATAGTTTAAAAAATCAAAACATACATAGGGACAGAGTGACAACGGGTGGCAACTTTGTTTTATACTATGTTATGATGACAATCGACAAATAAGTTGTGTATGCTTTCATGTCGAATAAAACAATCTCAACATGCTCTACGGACCGAGTTCGTGTTACGGAGTAAATCAACGTTACGATCACTGTCGCGACTCGGTCGGGTTGGAACAATCGGGCACGTTTTTGATTAGTTGCCCGGGCATTGATTAGTGCTCGAGCATTAATGGTCTAATTAGTGCTAATTACTGCAGGTCGTAAGATTTGTAATTTGTAAGAGCTGGGTTCTAATCAATTGTTAACTAGTGTTTTAATGGGTGCACTTTTGTGTGGTTTCTTAAAGCGAAACCAAACATGGTTGCTGTTTTATTAACTCGCCCATGTATAGAAATTTGGCCACTACTTGGTCTTATTGTTTGCCGTGCCCTTACAGGGCGTCATATGTACTAAGTATATTTAATTTTGTTTGACATCTATTTAACCTGTGACATGCAATTAATGAATCTAATCTAAACACATGATATTGTTTTATGTACTGTAATAATTGGATTATTATTTTTAATTAATTTATTATTGCTTATTTCCTTTTGGCAAATTTTTAATTTTCTCTTTTATTTACTATACATATAATAAAAATGTAACGGGTCGCAGTCTGTACATGGAAGATATATAAGAAAAAATATTATAGGAGACCTTTATCAACGCAATAGTACCCAAAACAATGATTTTTGAAATTTTTGTTTGTTTGTCGGTTTGTCTGTTTGTCTGTGCGTTTGTGCATGCTAATCTCAGAAACGGCTGAACCGATTTCGATGCAGTTTTCAGGAATATATTGTGATAGGTCCCAGGCTACTTTTTATCCCGGGAAAATGTTTTTATCCCGAGCACTACAACATTGGTATAGGCAAACATGTACCACCCTAGGCCGCATCTTGCTTAACATCAGGCACTTCTGTAGTCCACGCGGATGGAGTCGCGGGCGTCCACTAGTTTTTAAAATATATTTCGTCTATTGGTGGAGACAGCTTAATGGCATTGTACTGTCTATTGTTACATTTTATTGTACTTAAGTAGTCTGTAGGTCTTCCTAAAATATAAATAAATAAATATCACCCACTGATATATCTCGTATTATCCCTTCAAAGGTATTTCTTTATCAATAAATAGGTAATTAATAAAATTATATTAGGCGTTACAATTCTGTGTAGGTAATGTGTCGGGTTTTAGAGTTTCATAATAATTAGTGGTTTACTAATTTACTAATTTCTATAATCCTGAGGATGCCACGGTTGTTGACGAAACATATGTAGATTATTTATCTAGTTTTTGATTTCGGAATAGTGCAATGTATTGTCTTCCATGCTAGCATGCGTGCTCGGGTCTGGTTTCTCGTGGCGATTGTAGTTAGTGCAAGTGCCTGTTGTCGCGGTTATGAGTTATCAGATCCGAGGGTCAGTGGAGGGTGTAGGGCCCGGTGGTGGGCGCACCCATAGTGAATAAATATAATTATAAACTTCCAATCTATGAAACATACATTAGTATTTACTTTCAATGTTTGACTCTACCGGGATTCAAACGTGGGACTTAAGGCTCAGTATACAGATCAATGCAATCATCAAAAAGTCAGTAATAAGAAACGCGTTTTATTAAGTATCTATCAATTGATATCCTCTTTTTTTGGATGTTGGTTAAAACAAATAACATAAATTATCAATAATAAAATAATTATGTACCCAGAAAAAATAATGAAAGATTCCAATTAGGCACCAATTTCCGCCGCCAAATTAAAATATCCGAGACGTTGCGAAAGAACAATAAAATTATACTATTAAAGAGGCTCTTCACCGCTCATCGGAACAGGTTAAGTACTTATTTAGCAGACTCCATTGTGTTTCATTTTCCCCCTAAATTGCTGCAAAATCCGTGCCCTATCTTTCCTCCCACTCACACTTGTAAACTCACTCATAAGTCGGTCGCAGTCACACACACACAGCGAGACACGATGGTAAATGTTGATTGAATTTTATTGGGATCACAATTCAGGGTTGCCAGGTTGGTAATTATTAATTTATGCCTTATTATGACAGGTGCTTTAAATTAACTTTATTGATGGATATATTGCATAGTAGCTATTGACCCTGCCTTCATAGCTTAGGTCATATTTCCGAATCTCGGTAGAGGAAAATATTGATATGGGGTGTAATCTAGTAACAAATATAAAATGCTTTGTCCAAAACTATTGACAGATCAAAGCACAACCTAAACCTGAAGGGTATATATTTGTATGACCTAGACAATAGGTATGCGATAATATAGGAATTTGTATACCGTCTAAACGACATAACAATAACTTTGAATTTCGCATGTTTGTGTTATGAATTTAAATAACTATGTTGTACCTATGTAAAAACAAATCACGAATCAAACTCTATGTACAATTTCTACAAATATTTATATCGCTTCGAAAGATAACCTATACGATTGACTATATCTGTGATTAATATAATAATTTTTTTTTAATACGATTATACATATAAGTATTCGCTCAGACAATGACCTGAAATGAAAGAACATGGACAATTATTACATGATTAGATCAGAGACATGTTTCGCCAAAAAATGTGGCAATAAATTAATTAATAGCTACATGTGGCAGCCCTGGCAGCAATTGAAACAAAGCTCGCTGTCGGAGAACGTTACAGCAAATGATGAGAAGTACTACGAGCGTAGTCGGGGTAAGGGGTGATTCACACCAAACGCTCTCGTATCTCTTAAATGTATGAAAGATATAAGTAATACATAAGTAAGTTCATGTAGATACGGATGTGTCACTAAAAGGGTGTAACAAAACATTCTTACTAAATTCATCTAAACTCCGTGTCCGTACTTTAATCGCTCTAGTCTTCCGTGAAACTTGTTTTATATATAAACATGATGATATCCGACCGTATTTCGGCCAAGGCGACCAATCTCTACGGAGATTGGCCAGGTACGCAGGAGATATTATAGTGCACAAGTGTGTGCGCAAACACAGATGCACTCTCTATTCCCTCACTCTCATAGTCCGATGGGACGGAAAGTCGACACGACCGGATATAAACATACCTACATACTGAGTACACAGTCCCAAATTGAGTAACCAGAACTGTAGGATTACAAAGGATATCCTAGAGCTATGTTAACCACAGCGCGGCCCGATGTAAAAGAGCAATAACATGTTTGTTCGTCTATCGCCTGAGGAAACGCCCCCCTGACTTCCTTAAGCGACTCTTACGACTTGCACGGTGACTATGGGATCTCATTTATGATGCTGCAATTCTGGCTACCCCTTTTAGGTAATAGAGCCGTGAGTATAGGTATGTATATGTATGTATGTAATTTTTAATCTATTCGGGCACAAACGCAACAATCTAGTCCAGTAATTAATCTAATAATGTTTCTTGCTCATTTTAAATAGGAATTCTAATAGTCTAATGGTTACAATTCTGTTTTATTTTTATTAAGAATATATTGACACGGCAGGTTGAACGCTACTTCTGAACATCCCCTAATCATCCCCAACCTGACAGAGTGTAGCCATGGTGCCGAGGGGTGGCAGAGGGTAGTAATGAAAATATCAGATTTACTCACTCATCATGGTTTTGTAATGTTCAAATTCGGCGCAATTTCGAAATGAGGCGATGGGGAAATTACTTTACTCGTATTTTCTTCTGTTTTACTTGAAAATACTTCATTCGGAAACCAACGGAATATACTTATTACATAGATAAATAGACACGGCTGTGTTCTCTAATTGTGGTAGCCAGAGGTGCAAGATTATATAGGAGATCCCATAGTCACGTTTAGCATAAATACAGATAGAAATGTCAAGTGATAAGTTGCTAGCTTATCGCCTGAGAGAATACCCGAGTTCCTTAGTCGACTCTTACGACATACACGGAAGGAGATGCAGCTGATGTATTCTAGTGAAGCTCCCGCATCAGCAAAGGATTGTTTTAATTTGACGGCCGATTGGTGTAGTTGGTAGTGGCCCTGCCTGCGACGCCATAGGTCCTGGGTTCGAATCCCGGTAGGTGCAAACATTGATATGATGAATATCGATGTTTGTTTCCGAGTCATGGTTGTTTATATACTTATCTATGTATTTATATACCGTTGCTTAGTACCCACGACACAAGACCTTAGGGATCTTAGTGTGGGACTAGGTTAATGTGTTGTTAAAAAAAAAAAAAAAATTAATGAGCTTATTGTTTAGATGAATGTTACTTTAATTAGTAGGGTTGCTGAACTTTGTTGCTGAAACTTCTTGTTTGATGATTTTAAGAAATAAGTAATTTCATTAATAAATAATAAATCGTATTTAGTTATAAAATTTCAATCTTACCTTTCTAAAACGAGAATCTATTAATAAAAGTAAGTAAATATTCAAGTCAAAGAAAACACATCAAAAAGCGAACAAAAAGGAAATGTCGGCCATTTTAACTTCGTTTCTGATGTCGTGTTATGTTTTATAGAATATTTTATTTATTTCTTTGGTTTTCCGGTTCATGTAGATAATATAAGATACAACATATAAGACTTTGGAGCTTATGAGTATTGTTTTCTATAATATCTGTCATTATATTATATAGATAAAAAACGATAATTATGACGTGTTGAATATAAAGATTGCAGCAGATTGTAAATATCGATCAAACGTCGTCAACCTTTCTCAAAAATTCAGACACATCCTCATTCCAAACTCAATCAAGCGCCAATAATAATCATAAAGCACAAAACAGCAACTAGAGTCCATTTAATAGAATAATACGGAACTAGCATTTTTTGTATGCAGTGAATGTAACATAGAAACTAGCGCCATCATCCAAAGGAACCCACATTAACATCTACTCGGATACATCAAATGGCCACCCACAGCCACTTCCGCGAGCGGCGCGTGTGTCTCTGCATATTTATCGATTAATATCGATATATCTATTAATCGATTACAATCAAAGAGGACCGATTACTAACTAGAGATTTCCGGAGTCGTGGCGATGGAATTAAAAAGTAGTGTTGTGTTAAAAGCTGGATAGAAGCTTTGAATAATCAAAGCAAAGTAGAGACATAAAAGTCTGGTTGTTCATAAGGAAAGAAAAAAATAATTAAGAAAATGAAAAAAAAATCACCCGAGTGAGATTTGAACTCACGACCTCTTGCAACCGTGCTTTTGCTCTAACCAACTGAGCTATTGGGTCAATTAACTCGGACGACGAATTTTACCATCTCTTTTACATTACGTTTGCATGTAATTTTAAAATTTTAATGTTATTATTAGTGGTCGTAAAATGGTTTTTAACAAAGTTTTTCTTCTATTCTATTACTTACCTAGTTTGTAACATGGGAGGTTGCATATATCTTGATGAAGATAGAGATAGGTTCAACCTTACTCTTCAGATAAGCTAACCTATATAAGTTATACCTTGGAATCTAAAAATTGTTTTGGTATCAGGCGGGAAATTGTGGATTTAAAGTAAACAGGGATTAGTTTTAGAGATCGGACCGAAATAGATCCTCCCAATGGTAATAATAGATAAGAATGGTAAAAAGGTTCTCAAATTTGATCAAAATAGAGATAGCATCAACTTTACACATTAGATAGGCTATCTAAATAAAGCGTGAAGATATCACAGAGACAAACAAAGTTACCTACTATCGCATTTTTAATGTCAATTTTATGCTTATCAGAATAAATCATTAAAATCATACCTACGAGTATCTGTAAAATTATAAATTTATTTAAGTGTCCAAATGAGGTAATAAGCCTTCAAAGTTAAGTGGGCAAGTCCGATTTTCAAATGTAAAATTAATTGAAAATTAGAATATCACATATCCAGCTGCATCATTTACAGCAACTTTTGCTTTGTGACCATATTTATACACGCAACATATTGAATATTGTACAATTTTGCTATGGCATTGCTTTTGCTAGTTAGGTAATACGGGGAGGGGTATTCGTTTCTCTATATTTTCCTACCTCATAAGCATTACATGTAGACTTTAGCCGAAACAATTGTGATACCGTATTGTTATCTGCAACAACTGAAATCGATAGGTAATCAAATTAATAGTAATCGATAGATAATCTATTTAATTATAATCGATGCTATGTCGATACTAACATAATTAGGAAACTAATTGAGCGGTATTTAATATGTTGTTTGATTGTGGAAGTCTTGAGAATTTCACAATTAAACTTTTTTTTTATTAAAAGACTTCCGACCCTTAATATGGTTAAGTCCCGTCCGTGAAAAGTCCTGCCCCCTGATTACCTAATTTGCAATAGCAAAGCCGAAGCAAAGCGATGGCGAAAATTGTACAATATTCGCCTTGAAATGTCAAAGTTACTTTGAAATTCATTTTAGGTAATAGGAATTTGACAGGCAATCAGTGATTTTTGTACAATTTTTGCTATCGCTTAGCTTTTGCTAGTTAGGTAATAAGGGGGCGGTTTTGATGATATTGCTCTCAATCCATGACAATTATTTATACGTAGTCATTGCTTTTCTTATACTTATTGTGCATAATGAAGTAATTATAAAAAAAATATTAATTAGAGCCTATGTCTAAAAGAGATTTCTTTCAGGAAACCATTAGGTATAAACGGTAGGTAGGCTGATTACGTGTCTTGCAAAAGCAGAACAATAGCAATGCGACAGTGTCAATTTTACAATATTCAAGTTGAAATGTCAAATTGCTTTGACATTGCGGTTATTATGAACTCTATGTATAAGCGATTAGCGTATATCGCAAAATTTTTGCAATCGCATTGCTTTTCCTAGATACTATTTAGTTAATATGGGGGCAAGATTATTCCCGCCACTAGAACTCTTGTCCCTCAAGCCATTACGAATATTGGTGAAAAGGACATTGCCAGCTTACCAACCTTAACGAGCATTGATATTGGCCTTAAATTTATACAAATAAATTCATAATACACTGCGGGATTTATTAATAACGTTTGTGACCTTTTGCTCAGAAAGCGAGCGATGGTTTACGATCGAATGTCAGACGATGTAATAAACCATTGTCAGCAGAATTAGCTGGTAGGATAAGGTTCTTTAAAATTAGTTATACACTAAGCTTAAAATCTGTTATATAGGGTAAGCCAGGCAAATATTGATATTCTGACTTCACCCTATGATATTCTCAATGAAAATTTTCACAGGGTAATTTCGTAATTTTTACTAAAAATACATCAACTGCAACTCCTTCTGTGTACATCGTAACAGTCGACTATAATTTCTGAATTTCCTTTATTCGGCGCGGATTAGCGCACCTACTTTATTTAATTTTATGTAACATCTATACAGGGTGTTTTTTTGTGGCCACCTTTAACGAAGGGTACGTATTCTATACATGAAATAAAGTAAGTTTATGCCAAAAAAAATGCTGGGATTTTTTTATTTATTTTTTTTTAATTTACAATTCTTTGATCGTGCGTAATTTATAGTGTCTAGTGTTTGTTAGTTTTTTTTTATAGACAGGTATTAATTATTTTTCGTGAAAAAATCCTGCTACGCGCGTCTATGTGCCTTTATGCAGAAAAACGCAGTCTATTTACTCAACTTTGGACCCTAATATTTTGGAAACCAAACACTTCCCAGGTATGCTTCCATGGAGAAAAATGATCGTGATGATGAGGAGATTCCGTAGTTTTCGGGAACGTTGACGACCAAAAATCATTCTGTATAACCTGTGACATGCAATAAATGAATCTAATCTAATCGGACGTAGTTATGCAAACGGGAACCAACCCACATAAACAGTAAGATCGAAGTCTCACAAAATTTACAGATTATTTTGATGTTTACAAGGTTGATAGAAAGTTCATTTTTGAAGCGCTAATGTAGCTTAAAATTTTATTTAATACATTAGCGGGTTGGTTCTCGTTTGCATAACTACGTCCTATTTACCTTGCTCTTAAAAGAGGATGGGTAGGTAAAGTCGTTTAAAATTAATATGTAGTTTTACTATTTTTTGAAGCTGTAGGTACTTATATTCGTCGTAGTTTGTTTATTTTCAGTGCACGTTATTTGCTCTCTCTTATTCTAGTTTTCTGGAAGAAATCGCTTTAAAAGATTAGCTCGCCTTTTCGCATAGGTACGCTATATAACGAGACATTATAGGTATACTGGGGTTGTGTTATGTTTGTGTTTAAGATAATAAAGCGTTTCTGGATAAAACATATAACAACTTAAAGAATTATAAAAATTTAATTAAGGAATTTTAATCTATTTGCGAGTTAAATCAAGTCCCATATACATAACCCATTATCTAAAACCGATAAAGTTATGTAACTTATTTATTATTCAAATTAATCTGTCATATGAATAAAACTTTCATTGCCAAATATAAAACTCTTTAAACAAGCTAATTAAACTTTCTCCTGTTACTTAACTTAATGACTATCGTGAAACTGGTAATAAATATGAAATCCAATCAATTAACCGCTACATAACTTAATAGATACACCTAATACGAGAGAAAACTTACCTATTAACAGTCTTAAAAAATCCAATTTTCACAACACTTGTCAAAATTCAGTCATTAAAAAAAATAAAAAATAAAATAAACACAAACAGCCAAATTATCGGTCAATTTCGTAAACGTCAAAACATGGCGGCGAAAAATGGAGGGAAACGCCGAGCCCGCTACGACACAACGTTGTACTGACGGCCAAAAACGATTGTCACCAATGTGTGCTCCGTCCCACAGGCGGGCAAGTGTGCGTGTGCGAGCGAGACGGCTGCGGAGCTGTTAACGCGGCAATCCTCACAGTTAGACTAACTCACATCCAAATCGCTTAATTTTATGAGTTGTTGCCTTCTCCACCCCCTCGTAAGTGGGATGCTGTGTGGCTTTTGCAAGACGTCATATTTATTTTATAATTTATTGTACCTATTAGTCAGTTTTAAATTATTCTATAAAACATTAACATTAATAACTTGTTGTACTTAATTATAAATAACAATTGATTTAACTTGCATTAATTTAAATGCTTAAAACAAGAGCATTTCTAAAAATGTGTCGTTGATAAAATTATAAACTCAAATGTACAATTTTTTTATAATCCAATGTCTAATGCAGATTACGAGTAGCTACTTGCGGTAGATAATATACAATTACATCATATAAACTCTACCTATAGTATGTGAGATAATGATAATATTAAATTAATCCTAAAGGATAGTTTGGAAAATTACATGATTATTATCATTTTACCGATATACCTGCATGCTCGTTCTTATCACAAAGACTAGCTAATAAACCATCAAATTACACCTCGTATATACATAATTAACATTATTGCTGTAATAAAATCGTCGAATTCGCAGAAAAATAAAAACATTCAGGAAAACTTACGTTTTTTTATATAAAAACTACTTTGATCTAAATTTATACACACTTATGGAGAGTTTAATATTTATTGTAAGTTGACTGTATATCAATATATTTTACTAGTGGACGTCCGCGACTTCGCCCGCGTGGACTGAAAAATAAAATGTCGAAATTATCCGGAAAAAAAATATTCCGGGATGAAAAGTAACCTATGTGTTAATCCAGGGTGTCAGCTAAATCCATACCAAATTTTAGTAAAATCGTTCCAGCCGTTTTTACGTGAAACAAACATCCATCCATACTCACAAACTTTCGCCTTTATAATATTAGTAGGATGTAAAAAATTAAGCACTGAAATTTTTATACCTACTAAGAGATTGGGTATTAATCATTTTTAACTTTTTTTAGCTATGATGTGACGTCAGCATATTAGTAATATCATGCCAAAAATCTTGCTGAGAAACGATTTTAATTTTTTTGACAGTTTTTTTTATTGATATTGAGCGAAATATATGGTGTTTATGTTACTTTTTTAAAGGCAGTTTTATTTTTTTATTTATTTTTCGTGAAAAATTTGTTACATGCATCTACGTGCATAAATGCAAAAACGCAATCTTAGACCTTAATATTTTGGGAACCAGAGACTCCCAGGTATGCTTCCATAGAGAAAAATGTTCATGATGAGGAGAGCCCGTAGTATACGGAAACGTTGACGACTAAAAACAACCTGTATAACACAAGTAGCCGCTCACCAACTTCACTTGCTTGAACCTGGTAACAGCGATAACTATAAAGTCCTATTAAACATGTAAATCATCACTGAACCTAGTAAATACACACAATTTTTTATATTATGGTCTGCTCCTCCGACAAATGGAAAATAGCATTTTTTATTTTATATAAAGGTACATAAAGAGAAAAGATAAAATGTTATCGATATTGCGTAACTTTCACAATATAATTAACAATAAATATAAATATAGCTTCTAAAGTTTAGTTAATTATTAGAGTTTAATAAAAAAACAATAGGTCACCAAAAATATCCAAGCCTTCACTGTTATAATAACATTACTTGCCTCACGTATTTCTAATTATTATGCAATAATTTCATACACATACACATAAACTTTCATACATTTTTAAATTAACTGATAACAATTTATATTTATTATATAGGATTTAGATTATCAGCGTAATTAGGGTACAAATTGAATCGGCTATATTAAGTTAATTTAGTACATTATTTGTTATCACTTATCTATTGAATTAGTCTTCTATCAATAATAATATATTAATGTCATATAACGACAAAATCGATAAAGAATTATCGTGTTGATTAAAAGCAATTGCTAAATATGTCCGCTTATTATTATATCTGTATTTATCTATCTTAAGGAAAAATACTTACAAAATTATTCGCAGCCATTTACATTTTGGGGAATTTATTATTTAATTGCTCCAATATATTCGTTTAATACACGTATTAGACTGACTATAATCAATGAACGAATAAGCCGCGTGGTGCCGGCAGAGTAGAATTCGTGCCACCCCATGTCTGCCCGTGGGTATCGTATGAGGCGATTAAGGGTTTCCGGGAGGTGGGCAGCAGCACCTTCCGTGTTGACAACATAGTTCAAAAATATAAACTACGGTCACCAACCCGCCGGCCCAGCGTGGTGACTATGGGCAAATACCCCCCATGGCAGTCTTGTGGTGTGCCCTGGGAGAGGCCTACGTCCAGCAGTGGACTGCAATAGGCTGATGATGATGATGATGAATCAATGAACAAAATTAAAATTAATTTCAAGCTTAATACAGCTTAATATACCATACCTATAAAGACTGGTAAATTACATACATAGTTGTAATTTAACTACATATTTGCGACTTTATTTATATTAACGTTAAATTGTCAGTCTGTGATAAAACAGAATTGTAGTATGTTAAAAAAATTAAATATTTAACCTTCAGGTTTCATTCGTGATATTCGATTAACTTTAATCCCTTCATAATGTTATTTTTTAAGATGGCTGTAGAATCTCATTCGCGATATTGCGGTTTTGGCTAACCTCTTTATAAACACATGTGTACTTATGTATGTTATGCTTATAACAAATTTGACATGACAATGTGAAATTTATTACTATTATCCTTTTATTTGTTTTTAAAACTGATAAAGATTAATTACTAATTAAGGAATATTAATCTACTTCACACGGTTACATACATCACGCAATACTCCTAATATATATATGCACATTATATTTATGCTTTTAATTACTTAGGTACTTATTTTCCTGATTAACTATCGTAAATTTGTCCATGTATTATAATAGTGCAAACTTCATTATATAGCGTGTAACAAAGGGGTCATGTTTAGCAAAACGCTATGTAAATAACCCACCATAAAGAACCAATCCACTAAATTTTAGACTTGAAATCATATATATGTCGTGGCCATATTGTTAAATTGATCATTTCATGAAATGGTCGAGCATTTCATGAAGTGATCGCATTTCATGAAGTGGCCAATTTAATTTGACCAAATCGTTAAATCGTCTACATTTCACGATTTTGTCATCCACGTTTGGCCAAATCGTATTAACAGGGTGTCCATAAAATCCGAATGTGGTAAGAGCTTACACCATATATAAGTATACCATAAGGTATGATGGTATGATTTTTTTTGCTATTATTTATGTGATATTTTCACAATATAATATTTAAAAACATAAAAGACTTTACAAAAGCGATTCGCATCTGGCACATCGCCGGACGCTGCCTGGGCACGCTCGCTCCGCTCGCTCGGCTCGTGCGTCATTTGTCATAGTCTAACCTAACCTAACCTAACCTATCGTAATCTAAGGTTTTTGTTTAACAAAATTATTATAAACCACCATTAAGTCTAATATACATTATACAATATAACACACTATCCGTGAACTTCTTCTGCATAGTCACCCTACTCTCTTTAATTTGTTTTATAACCTAAAAAGAAAAATCCGCCATCTTCACACATAAATAAAACGCGCGCAGCGCCTCTACCGGTGATTCATGTAACTATTTTACGATATGATCAATAATCTTGACCACTTCATGAAATGATCGGGCGTTTAGTTGCCCATATCGAGAAACGATTTTTAATCATCGATCTGCCCAAACCATATCATGATGTGGCCAATAGACAGTTGAACTTTTCATGAAATGCGACCATTTCATGAAATGCTCGACCATTTCATGAAATGATCAATTCTACGATATGGCCACGACATATATATATCATTCCCCTTTTTGTCACCCGTATTCATAATTATTTATCTAAGCGAGTACCGACAAACGTTGTAACGAGAATTTTATGATACGGCATTATACCAAAGACCATATAAAAGCGGCTGGATGGTCGTGTGTTCACGTCCGTTTTCACTACAGGAATAATCGCTTTGTAATATTTTATCACAATTTTGCCCCATAATGTGCCAGGCAGTGCCATACATTAGTGCGATACAAAATAATCAGGATTGAATTTGTCCTTTTTAACGCACGAAGTTGACTTTTTAAAATTATTTTTGAATGAATAAATCGATACATGTACAAATTTATGTAGCGTCTAAAGAACATCAAATTCTTTATTTTATAACATTATATTAAGTAAGCATTTTTTTAAATTTCTCTGTATTAACTGCAGTGTTTTTTGTATAACGTAATAATAATTTTACTGTACCATATTTTGAGCAAATGAATAAAAATGAAAATATTTCCAAACGCTGTTGGAAGTTAGGAGCAGCGGCGAATTCAAGCCGCATTGTTCGGTCGATATAAAAAAAAAGAAATAATGCTGATATTTATATAACCTATGTTATAAATAGTTAGATAGTAGGTAGTAGATTAGATATATTTTTGTTAAGTAAGCAATGAGTAAGAACGTAAATGGGATGATGACTGTGGTTGAATTTTAATAACATTTTATGCTTATCAGAATTAATCATCAAAATCATACCTATCTGTAAAATTATAATTTGATTTAGTGTTCAAATGTGGTTGCAATAAGCCTTCAAACTTGGGTGGGCAAGTCCATTTATAAAATGTAAAATTAATAAAAAATTACAATGTCACATGACCATCTGCATAATTTACAGCAACTTTTGTTATGTGACCATATTTCTAAACGCAACATTTAATATAGCTGTCGAAAGTTCTTTAACAAGCATACAAATTACTTAAGCGTGATGTCATAATACAGTAAATACAGTTTTTGGGCAAATTGTGATTTTAAAATTGTTATATCTCTGAAAGTTTTCACGCTAGCGAAGTTTTTCTTTCGCAAATGTTTCTTTTATTTTATGATCTTTCGATATAAATATAAATGAAATAACTGTCATCATCCCTATCTCTGGTATTGACCGGGCTACGCGACTAAAAAAATTGTACGTCTTGACAAGATCACCTCGCCCGAAGCATTTAGCGCCGCACAGTAGCAATAACTCAACGCAGGAAATCACGTCATCGCTCTATTACACTCGCACACGTGCGGCGCGCTCGATACTGTGCCGTATTCCAGTTGGCTAAGGTGCATGTTAGCACGGCGGCTGTTGTGGCGGATTTTAGTTCTGTGTATTGCCGGTAGAGCTCGCTTGGTAAATTTTGGTGCGACGTTTTTGGCGATTGATTTGCTATTTTGCCTAAATGTTTAGATAAAAATAAATACTAGGCAAATCTAGTTTACGACGACTTAATTTTATTCCATGAATAAAAACAATGTTATTTTCATCATGCTCAGTTCAACCGTAATCGTAATAGAATAGAACCCATAGTAGGTGTTTTTTACTAAAATAATATGTTTTTTTACCGGTTGCTAGATTAAGTTATGGTCGAAAAGTGTCGATAGGCTCACCCTTTACTACATGTGAAAATATTTTATATTTTATGTATGTTGTCAATAAAATACGAGAAAAGAATTGTAATGTGTCTGTACAAGTGAATAATTAAATATACATAATTGTGACATATTCAAATCCGGTGAAGCCTCTTATATAAACTTGAAATAAGCTTGATGTGTCTCTTCTTTTATCGCATTATTTATATTTTTATATGTGTACAATAAAGAATATGAATAAGGTTTCACCATCAAAACGGCGCACCTAAATTCAGCACCCGTGTATTACACGGCCTGTGCTAATTGTGTGCGTTTCCATCACAATATAGCCGTGTATTTGACAGATCACTGTGTGATGATGAACATTACAGTAATTACTACAGTGCGTTTCACCAAACAATTCCTTTGGACGATGGCGCTGGTTACTATGTGTATGACTATATTATCTATGTTACTGTATACAAAAAATGTGAGTTCCGAAATCAGACATGGCAGTTAATTATATGAATCGAATAACGTTTGACGCACATAAATTGGCCGCATGAGGTTTAATTTGAGCGTTTTGAAATATTTTTTTTATTTTTCTTTTATAAATGAAATTGTATTAGACGTTACTATTCGGAAGTTCAAACATGCGCCCACCACCGAGCCCTACACCCTCCACTGACCCTTGGATCCGATAACTCATAACTGCGAAACAGGCACTTGCACTAACTACAATCGCCACGAGAAACTAGACCCGAGCACCTAGCATGCAAGACAATACATTGCACTATTCCGAAATCAAAAACTAGATAAATAATCTACATATGTTTCGCCAACAACCTCAGGATTATAGAAATTAGTAAACCACTAATTATTATGAACCTCTAAAACCCAACCTCTAAAGCTCAACTCTTGTATGAGCGTTAAGTTATTTTGAATATGTCAAGGAAAAAGAGGTCTTCATCATAATTGATTTCTTGGATTTCCAGTACAGAGAATGTCTATTAACATAGGTAAATATTCCATCATTCACCATACAACTAATTTATGTTCCATACATTTTACTATCAACTACCATCTTATTAGTGTTTTTATATTGTTTAATGGCTAATTTTTAATGGCTAATTTTATATTGTTTAATGGCTCATTATATATACATACATACATATAATCACGCCTTTATCCCTTACGGGGTAGGCAGAGCACCAAGGGCCGATAGAACCACATGTTCTGACCAATTTTGAGGGTATAGTTGAGATGTACAATTTCGGTTAGTAGTGACAGGTGGTCAGCCCATCGCCTACAAAACACCAAGACCCTCTTGTCCCTCTACTGACTTGTACAGTATGCCCGGGAAGAGAAGCAGCTGTAGTATTATACTTTTTTTTTCACTCCCAGAGCAGCATAGAAGAAATTATATATGGCTCATTTTATATTGTTTAATGGCTCATTTTCCAATAGTGAAATCTGAAGGATAAAGTTAATGCTGTCTCTATCATCATTAAGTTTTAGAGAAAGGCAGCATCAACTTTATTCTTCGGATTGGAAAAGTTGGCCCTAATGCCTGGATCACACGTACCGAGTAAACGGGCGAGACAGTAAAATGGTTCTCGGCTGAGACAGTGACGTGGGCGAGTAGCTCACTCGGCCTAGTAAATATTTACATAGCTTTTCGCTTAACATACCCTTTTTGTTACACCCTGTATATTTTTACCTAAGTATAATAAAATCCCGTAAGGCGTGATTATATGTACAGATACTTATTAATTAAATATACAGTATATACAGGGTGTAACAAAAAGGATATGTTAAGCGAAAAGCTATGTAAATAGCCCACTATATAGAACCTATCCACAAAATTTGAGATCCGAAATCACATGTTTATTTTTCCCGATAGTATGGAGAATTTTAAAATATCTCAGGAATTTTCATACAATCTTGAAAAATAAAAATGTGATTTCGAGTTTCAAATTTTGGAAATAGGTTCTCTATAGTGGGCTATTTATACAGCTTTTCGCTTAACATACCCTTTCTGTTACATCCTGTATATGTAAAATTAAGACAGCTTACGTAATTCTATTTTAGTAACTTCTACGTGTCGTAGCATTGCTACGCGTTTACTACGAACACTGCTACGAAAAATCTTTAAAAGTTGGAATTTACTCTAAAGTTTTTCTTTTATAGTTTTTTTTATAACCTGGCTTTGCTTGTATTATTTATAATTTATTGGTCTTTATTGCATTCGATGATATTAGATGATGGTACATATATTGAATAAATTTTTACGAAAAAAAATTAAGTAAATTATAAAAAAAAAACTTGTGGCTAAAGTAACTTACGACATATCTATTGACAATACATATTATAAGGTTCAGGATTATCTTCGTATAATTTAGAAAAAAACGAAAATTTCACTTTGCAAAACTATGAAAAAGTTGCCCGCCCCCCCCTGTAAGAACTTTATTTATTTTGAACATAATATTTTTTATCATACATATGTATTGCTGTTGAATAAATTGAAATAAATAACGCCTACGTACAATTAAATTTTTAACTACGGTTACCTCATAACGGATTCCTAAAAACCACTAAAACACATTTAGGATTAAAAAGCAATAACAATTTAAGTTTTCAACTTATATGACAAATTCCAAGAGAGGTGAATAGTAAGTTTAATGACGGCATAAAACAAAAAAAAAACATTATTTATACTTTGGCTAGGATATCTATGCAGTAGGTACAGGTTTTATGGACAGTATGGAGATATTCTACAATCTTGAAAAATAAATATGAGATGTGCAGAGACTCAAATTTTGGGGATAGGTTGTCTATGATCAACTATTTTGATAGTATTTTACTTAATATAACTTTTCTGTTATACCCTGTGTTATAGTTTCACGTTGGTACATTTTACTTGTATTTAATCAAACCAGTTAAAAACATACGATTAATCGTAGTCTTCAATTTATTATAGAAACCAACAATAATAAATTAGTAGACATATGTATTATTAGGGTACTAGTGGACGCCCGCGACTCCGTCCGCGTGGACTACAGAAAAAACAAAATGTCGAAATTATCCGGGATAAAAACATTTTCCCGGGATAATAGGATATGTTAAGTAGGACCTGTCACAATATATTCGTGAAAACTGCATCGAAATCGGTTCAGCCGTTTCTGAGATTAGCGTGCACAAACGCACAGACAAACAGACAAAAATTTCAAAAATCATTCTTTTGGATACTATTGCGTTAATAAAGGTCTCCTATAATATTTTTTCTCATATATCTTCCATGTACAGACTGCGACCCGTTACATTTTTATTATATATAATATATAGAATAGATAAATAGGATGCTAATATCTCATTAACTTATTCTGTACACATATACTTTCCAATGTATAACCGTATTCTTATATAAATACGTAAAGTTATGCGACGATATTTTATTAACTATAAAATATGCATAAATCTAGTAAACGAATCACTTATAATGACTTAAAATAGCTCTATAACAACCTTTACTACTGTAATAACGTGTTTTTTCTTCGCTTGATGTGTTTTACTATAAATAAAATACAAACCTGTACTGATGCGGGGCTTCATACATCAGCCTGCTCTCCTTCTGATGAAAACAAAATAGCGGAAGATAGGGCACGTCCTTAAAATCGTCAACTAGAAATTAGGATCATGCTACCAACTATGAACACACATACACAGCTGTAATGTTCGTTGTATACTACTTGACGATTTTAGAACCTATTTTATTTCGACAGAAGGTGTTTTTTGTGGCGCACCTTTAGCGAGACGAAGGCGTATTCAATAGAGCATCATCGGAAATAATTTAGGGTTGAGTCGTGTCAGCTCGTGTCCCAGACAATAACTATGGTAAGCGCGCTATTGCTACTCTCAACTGCAAATTACTAAAATCAGGCGACGTTGGCCTAATTTAAGAGGTCCACGCGCTGGAGACGAGTCACTATCTTCTATTTTGTTTTCATCTAAGAATCAGCTGCATCTCGCTTCTATGTGAATTTATGCAGTAAAAACGCAGTCTATTTACTCACTACCCTAATATTTTGAGAACTCGGGCATTCTCGCAGGCGATAATGGAAAAAAAAATGGATCATTCCAAATGAACCTACTCAGGAATGTTCGTATAATATTGACTTTAAAATATTTTATTTTATTTACCTATACATATATTCGTAATGACAGATTCTTCAGTGATGTAAGCAAACATATTTCATTGCAGCGGTACATACATAAAAATCTATACTTAGAATAAAAAATACACATAATCTTACAGCCTATAAAAATCTAAAAAAAAAAACAACAACAGGCAATTAAAAAAGCCGTTTAGTTAATCGTCCAATTTTTTAAAAGAAACTATTAAATGATAAACTAAAATGTCTTCATTCGCCTGGTTTTATTGAATATGGGCATTAGTTTTTTTGTCGCATATAAAGAGATTAGTCGAAATGGTTCAACTATTGAAAATTAAAAGCGGTTCGGGTTGCCACATTTACAAGTTTTGAGCGCTTAAAGATTAATTAAATTTATCGTAATGCAAAAATTTACATTAATTTGTGATAATTTTAATAAAATTTGTAAAAGATTTCGGCTTAAGGACATATAAATATAAATAAAGACACATGGCTGTGTTCTTAAGATGTCGCAGCCAGAGCTACAGAGTCACGAAGGACGGCCGATTGGTCTAGTAGGTAGTGACCCTGCCTGCGACGCCATAGGTCCTGGATTCGAATCCCGGTAGGTGCAAACATTGATATGATGAATATCGATGTTTGTTTCCGAGTCATGGATGTTTCTATACTTATTTATATATACCGTTGCTTAGTACCCACGACACAAGACCTTAGGGATCTTAGTGCGGGAGATCCTTACAGTTACTTTTAACATAGCTAACATAGCGAAATCAGGGTGTTAGTAATCACGTGGCAAGTTGATTTCCTTAGTCGACTCTTACAGCATGTATGGAAGGAGATGCAGCTGATGCATTCTAGTAAAGACCCGCATCAGCATAAGGATAAGTACCCACTAATAGTTTTTGGACTTTTGACCACAATATATCTATAGTACCTATGTATAAATAAAATTCAATTAGCTCTTGTTATTATTAATAATCTATATACATATAATAAAAATGTAACGGATCGCTGTCTGTACATGGAAGAATATAAGAAAAAGAAGATATATTAAGAAAAAATGTTATAGGAGACCTTTATCAACGCAATAGTATCGCGAGCCGATTAAACGCTAGCGAGGCTTATTGTGACTGACGCTAAAAGAGTGCCAACTTTTAATTTATGCCTTCTTTTGGCGGTGCCACTTTTCGTGCGTATATTGTGTATCTACCATATATTTGATCGAAGGTCCACGCGGACGGAGTCGCGGGCGTCCACTAGTTATACAATAAAATAACTGTAACAAAATATATTTAGAGAATAATCAATTAATAAGTATACTATCACAATTATCACAGTTGTAAATGATAGGCTGATATCACTGGAAGATAATTTTCAATTCGGGAAAATACGAATATGATAATACCACCAATAATCATGTGACAGATAGTGCAATTAATATAAAATAATCACTAAGAACGTGTGAATACATTATCTTTATTAAGTACTTAAGTTCGTACATTAAATTGATCATTAACTTCAATATCATTATATTTAAATATTAAAAATTAACTGTCATATCAACTAGGCATCAATTCAAACAAGTTCCCTCAAGGGTAAAGTAAACTTATGATGCTTCTCTGAATTTTCTCCATGGCTAACAAATTATATATTACTAGGCTATTGCCCGCGACTCCGTCCGCGTGGAGTGCAGAAAAAAACAGAATGTCGAAATATTTTCCCGAGATGAAAAGTAGAATATGTGTTAATCCAGGGTGTCAGCTAACTCCATACCAAATTTTATTAAAATCGCTCCAGCCATTTAGACGTGAAGAGATAACAAACATACACACTCACACACTCGCAAACTTTCGCCTTTATAATATTAGTGAGATGATTATTCTATACTATGTTTTTTTTCTTAATTTGTGTCGTCTGTATGTGTAGATGTGTATAAATGTGGCTGTAAGGATATTCTTTATGATCTTGCAGTTCTGGCTACCTCATTTCGGGAACACAGCCTTGTGTATATGTATCATGTATGTGTACAAACCAACTATTGTAAAAACTATCTTTGAAAATAAATGTTGTCATTTTTTTTTACTTTGGCGGTATCTATACATATTGAATTGTATCAAAATGTATTAAGGTTTTCGGATAGCAATTATTTATGGTTGCATAGGTGCTTGGATCTGGCTTCTCGTTGCGACTGTAGTGTCTTGTGTTCGTGATCATGAGTAGGCAGATCCGAAGCGGAGGGTATAAAATATATCTATACATATAATAAAAATGTAACGGATCGCTGTCTGTACATGGAAGATATATGAGAATAAATATTATAGTAGATCTTTATCAACGCAATAGTACCCAAAATAATGATTTTTTAATAATTTTTGTCTGTTTGTCTGTGCGTTCGATGCAGTTTTCAAGAATATATTGTGACAGGTCCCACTTAACATATATGCTACTTTTTATCCCGGGAAAATGTTTTTATCCCGGATAATTTTCACATTTTGTTTTTTCTGTAGTCCACGCGGACGGAGTCGCGGGCGTCCACTAGTAAATTAATAAAATGCCATATGCACCTACTCTACCTATATGCTACAGCTATTAAAAATGACACCCTTATAATATACCCCTTTTTTCCTTAGAAAATAAAACTAATGTAGTACTATTTAAATCATCATAGCTGGCAACCCTAAAGAAATGGCTATTAACAGTCGATTTTGTCACATACATTGAATTCTAAATCATAGATTCGTCGAACTAAGGTTGAAGACACATTGGTGATGTGATTTGTGTACGCTGTTATGAATGTAGACTACTTTTGTGTCGTTTACGACAAACTCAGGTAGCTGGGTCCATAAAAATTTGTGGAAGCCCTGTTTAACATGCTTTAGGGGTCCGCGGGGAAATATTGGAGGTCTTATATCCTATGCATGTATCAGCCAGGCAAATACTGAAATGGTTAACAAGTACCATTTATTTAGAGTTATACGACATTAGTTTTACTCGCTGGATATGTTTTTTTATTTGATTATACGCAATGTTTGCTTTCCGTGCCAATTGTATCGAGCTTTCCTGTGATATAAATGGGCTTGTTACTGTGTAATACGAGTATATTGAATTGTATCAGGCGTCACTATTCGTTCAAATCTATATATAGAGAACTGTGTAATATATCGCTGTATTTTTTTTTTTTGATCACCTGTGACTATTAGAGTGCTATTATAAGCTTTTATTTAGTTTCACCTGTCCCGTTGTCTGTAACCAAATCTTGCAAGTTAAATTTAATCCACTTCCCGGTTTCCGATTTAGCTAAAATTTTGCATGCATATATAAATCGGATGACAATGCAATATTACTATGACATCGATCTGATCTGATGATGGAGCTGGAAGGTGGCCATAGGAACTCCGTGATTAAACGACGCAACCCCATAGAGTTTGGGCTTGTTTATTTCGACCAGCTCATTTTATTAACAAAATAATAAAAGCTTGTTTATTAAAAAGGTTTTTTAAAGTGAAGTTATTTTTTATATCATATATCCTTTAAAGTTATGTTTTCTAAGGCATAATCTAAGTCCAAACTAAACGAATGACACTATTTTGGTACCTACAGTATAAATAAAAAACAAAATCGGAAAAATTTCTTAATGATCCTGTGAAAAAATTCAGTAGTTTTCGTTTCAAAATCATGGTCTAAAGTCAGCATATCAGTACATATTTTCCTGGCTGTAACTTACACCCTATATACGGAACACTTCTCTTTTTACTTGTTTCGCGTAAAACAATAAACGGTCCCCTTGATCCATCATCTTTTATAGATGGAAGGCAGTAAGCGTCTCGTTTGGTTAGACCCTACACGTTATTTGTGGCCGTCTACTTACTACTTACGAGTATCATAAAGCATTTTATTGTAGTGCGATATATTGTTTTTTCCTTTTTACCTGATTGCGCCAGAAGGAGGGCTATGTTTTTCTGTATGTTTGTATGTATGTAATATACACTTTGGCACACTCGGCCTTGTCGCATTTGAGCTTAAGAGGAATCATTAGATTCATCAGTCGTGTGGTGTGAAGTGGCACTGGGTCAAAATTTTTACGCATCCGCCCCCTGATTACGTAAAAGCAATAGCAAAGCCGAAGCAAAGCGATTATTGTACAATATTGCCTTGAAATGTCAACGTTCCTTTATTTGACAAGCAATCAGCGATTTTTGTAGAAATTTTCGCTATCGGCTTTGCTTTTGCTGGTTAGGATTACCTAATAATAAGGGGACGGGTGTTTTCTTTAAATAAGTAAATGAGTTTATTACTTGTGTGATAATATATTGGTATACGAGTAAGGTTTCGAGTCGTCTGCAATGCCTATTTATCTACTGTTACTATTCTGTAAGCGACACCAAATTCAAATATGTTACATATGTAAGTATTAAATACTTTGTCCTAAATTAATAGGAGGCCAATTCTTGAAAGTCGCAAGTTGGAACGAAGCCGAAACGGAACCGTTGTAGATGCTCAGAAGAAAGCAATAATAACTTTATGGTGATTTCAGCACGAGACAGATTTTATTCTGTCATACCCGCGATCGATGCGTGCTAAAATATACCTTATTACTCAAGCGGTAAGTATGTATAGCTTCGCACCGCGTTTCGTTAACGGTTCGTCAGTGATTGCGTTTCGACTCAAAAAAAATCCAGAATCGGTCCCCTAAACCGCTGATCATAGAAACCTGAAACTTGGAGGGTGTTTTCTTTGTACGACGTAGGTATTTGATAAGAAAGAATTTTCCCGAAATTCCCAAGAAAACGGGAAATACTGGAGTTCAAATATTTACGCGGACAAAGTCGTGGGCGTCCGCAAGTCTTTTATATATAGATTGTAAAAAATACCCAGCAATTTATTCCCTAAGTATTTCTTATTCTTTATTGCACATACACAAAAAGAAATATGGCATACAACAAAAAAATTGTAAAATATATATATCTAACTACATAAAAAGTGACTTAGCAAGTCCAAAAAACCAAAACAATAAAATACTAAACACAAAACACAGGGGAAAAACAACAACCGAAATAATTATGATCAATTAACTGAGCCTATCCGACCGAATTAAAAAGTCACTAAAATAGATACATTTATGAGCTTTACTGTGACTTCTGCACTCGGCCGCTTAGCCAGGTGGGCCATTCGAATAAAAATAGGCCGAAATCAATACATCGCTCTGCGGATAGCTTTAGGGATGTGCTTCTTACATCTATTTTATTTTATCGATATATTAGAATGCTATTTTTAATCGTATATTTGCACTGTGATACGTACGTGCATTAGGTACGTTGATATTTGACAATTAAAAGAAGTTTTTCGTTTTTTATTTAATATGCTTCTCTTCCCGGGCATACTGTACAAGTCAGTAGAGGGACAAGCGGGTCTTGGTGTTTTGTAGGCGATGGGCTGACCACCTGTCACTACTAACCGAACTATACCCTCAAAATTGGTCAGAAGTGGCACCATGTGGTTCTATCGGCCCTTGATGCTCTGCCTGCCCCATAAGGGATAAAGGCATGATTATATGTTTGACCATATTTAATATACTTTGCTTTCTAAACCCTATTCCAATATTTATTGAAGTGAAGTATCTTAAAAGTGCGTCTTACTAATTTTGTATGGCAATGACAGGAAGGTAGCCTACATTAAAGATTAACACAGGATTAATCTTGACTAATAAGCACAAAGTCTACTTTCTTCCCGTGAAAGAAAATACTAAATGTACATATAGGTAAAGTTATTTTTCATCCCGATAGCTATACACTAGCGAAATCTCGGCAAACGTAAAGCTGAATCCCTCAGCACAATTTTTTTTAAGCTATGACCAAATTTTGACGATTCTGTAGCAGCACAGCAGCTATCCTAACGATCGGTTACAGAGGGGTATTAATGGAGAAGTGTTTTTTTTTATATTTATTTTGTCACAGATGTAATATAGTTATAATGTTATTATATTGTAACTAAAAGTGGAAAAGTAATTGGCCTATTGTTTCTGTCTTGATATGTATATAGTCGTAAGCTGTTAACTTTCCGAAAAATAAATAAAAAAATAAATAAAAATAAATTATATATAGGCAACGTTATTTTTCATCCCGATAGCTATACACTAGCGAAATCTCGGCAAACAAAGCTGAATCCCTCAGCACAATGTTTTTTTAATATGAAACGATCAACCATATCCTAACGAATTATATTAATGGAGAAGTGTTTTTTTTAATAAATTTATCTTAGTCAAGATATAATATATTATAAATTTATTAATAAAGAAATGGAAAAATTCCTCACCCGAGTGGGAATCGAATTATTATTTTAATGTCAATAACTTACTATTGGTACGACGGGCTTATTTCCGCAACTCGACGACTGTAAGCCTATTTTGGGTAAGGGTGGTGTGCTCACTGTCAAGTCAATAACTTTCGAAATTAATCTTTCCATATAGATAAAACACAAAAATTGTGAACAGATAGGATTTGGTATTCTAAAAGTCCAAGTATTTTTTCTTCTTTTTCGTCTCAACTTTTTTCCCCAGATGAGAAAAGCAAATTTATCGATATTCGATAGATTCTCTGCCCTGCACTATTCCCACAGGGCTGTCAGCTCACTAAGTAATCGTCTATTATCTGTATCGATTGAACGCCACTGTCCGATTTGTCCACCGAGGCGGGAATTAGATGGAGCTGTTGATAGGAAACTGTGCTACATTTTTCGATTCGACTAACCGTTTAATCTATACCGATTGAAAGTTGCGTAACAACCATTCTCACATATAAGTTTTTAGACAGCAGCGAGACGAAAACTTCTTGCTGCCGAGCATGTTGAGCATGTTTCTTAAAGCGTATCTATTAGTAGCTAGGTACTCATAACAAAAAAGTATAAAATAAAAAAATAAAATTTAAAAAATCCAAAAAACCGACTGCTTAAAAAGGAACCAAATAATGTACTAATAAAAAAACTAAAAAGAAAAAAAACAAGCACTTAGATGTCCGATGGTCTAGAATTCTATAATATTATTATGGAATTAATACTATTGAAGAACATAAAATATGTTCTAATGATCGTAACATAACAACTGAACAGTCGGGATCCATTATCCGACAGCCAAGCCAATAATATTTAATTGTATAGTAATATGTCGGGTTTTAGAGTTTCATAATAATTAGTGGTTTACTAATTTACTCATTTCTATAATCCTGAGGATGCCACGGTTGTTGGCGAAACATATGTAGATTATTTATCTAGTTTTTGATTTCGGAATAGTGCAATGTATTGTCTTGCATGCTAGGTGCTCGGGTCTGGTTTCTCGTGGCAATTGTAATTAGTGCAAGTGCCTGTTTTCGCAGTTATGAGTTATCAGATCCGAGGCTCAGTGGAGGGTGTAGGGCCCGGTGGTGGGCGCACACATAGTGAATTTTTTTGTTTGATTGGTCCCATAATAAAATGATCGTAACGTTACAAAGAATAGGAGATATTAAAAAACAACGTTATCTTTTTACATCCTGTATATCGGAAGTACGGAAAAGAGCATAGGCATTCTGTAGTTGCTAGACAAATTCTAAATTATTCCTAAGTGATTTATTTTGCCATGCCTTATAATGTCTAAAACTTTACAAAGAAAAGTGTCAGGAGCATTAACAAAACTTGAGGTATTCTCTACCCTTGAACAATAAAGCATTCCCCGCTAAACAACCCCAAATCATCCCTGATTCAGGGGTAAACGGCTATCTCTTGGACACACAGAGATAAATTAATATAGAGCAGGAGTCACAATAAGTCATAAGACCTTAGTTTACATACATATATAATATGTATGACGACCGATTGGTGTAGTTGGTAGTGGCCCTGCCTGCGATGCCATAGGTCCTAGGTTCGAATCCTGGTACGTGCAAACATCGATATGATGATATTACTATACTTATCTATGTATTTATATACTGTTGCTTTAGTATCTACGAAGCAAGGTTTGATTGAAGGTCGAAGATGGTGTGAAATATAATATAATAATATAATATAATATAATATTCACACACTTCACAACACATTAACTTAGTCCCACATTAAGATCCATAAGGTCTTGTGTCGTGGGTACTAAGCAACGGTATATAAATACATAGATAAGTATAGAAACATCCATGACTCGGAAACAAACATCAATATTCATCATATCAATGTTTGCTCCTACCGGGATTCGAACCCAGGACCTATGGCGCTGCAGGCAGGGCCACTACCTACTACACCAATCGGCCGTCGAAATGTGTAAATATTTATTTATTTATGTCCAAATAGTACACATGAATGTTTTCCCGAAATGGAATAGCCTAAAGTACAGGATCATAAAGAACATGCCACATTTAGAACAGTGATGACCGGTGATTGTGATCTGTGACAAGTTGCTAGCTTATCGCCTGAGAGAATACCCGAGTCCCTTAGTCAACTCTTACGACATCAAACTATAAAGAAAAGATTTAAGATGAATAAAAAAGGGGCGTCGTCTGCCCCTCTCACCTCAATATCAAACCTTATAAAACAAAGAGTATAAAGGGGGTAAAAATACACGGACCCAATTAATTAAGCACAATTACGTCCCAGTAACAAAAGGTGGAAAAACTCTCTCTATTAATTACAAGGGTAGAAGTATCTCCCCTTTGTGCGAGAAAATCTATTTGTGGAGGGGAAGTATTGACCTAGAATAGTTAGTGCAGAAGGTCAACTTTGTAGCTACCTGTCACACAATTATTGTAATAATTTTTTGTAATGAGTTATCGAAATATTTCCTCCAATAAACCTGTAATTGGCGCATGCGTTAAGTAATATGAAGTATAATAACCAATATTAGAGGAAATATTGTAGTATTTTGCAAACTTCGCTGTCACTTTTAATATAAAATTGTTACATTGTCTATGCTCGTGCGTAAAAAGAAGACATCCTATTGGTTGATTGACTGAAACATATGTAGATCATTATTAATCTAGTTTTTGATTTCGGAAATAGTGCGATGTATTATCTTGCTTGCTAGGTGCTCGGGTCTGGTTTCTCGTGGCGATTGTAGCCAGTGCAAGTGCTTGTTTTCGCAGTTATGAGTGATCGATCAGATCCGAAGGCCAGTGAAGATGTAGGGCCCGGTGGTGGGCGCACCCATAGTGAACATCCTATTGGACCAAATGTCACAACTTCTATCAACTAGTCTTCATTACATTTGGTCCTGGACTCCTGGTTGGTAGGCTAAGTACGGCTGAGTTATGTTTATAACGTTGTGCTATTCAAAAGCTAACGTTCCTATTGTAATAATTTTTTTATATAGAATAAGTGACGTTACCTAGAATATACAGGATGTAACAAAAAGGGTATGTTAAGCGAAAAGCTATGTAAATAGCCCACTGTAGAGAACCTATCCACAAAATTTGAGACCCGAAATCTCATGTTTATTTTTCCCGGTAGTATGGAGAATTTTTAAATATCTCAGGAATTTTCTCTATAGTGAGCTATTTACATAGCTTTTCGATTAACATACCCTTTCTGTTACATCCTGTATAAATCCATTTACTCATAGAGAAATAATTCTCCTCTATGGTTTAGTTTATTGTGTATGTACAAGTATACAAGTCAACCGCCTGTACTATTTATTCTATCTATAGTACAGGATGTTAAATTAAGGGTGAGTTTGTAGGCTCTATTGACTGATTTCTGTTCGGTTTTCATTCTTTATGATTCTAAAATTGTGTGTTTAAGGCTCGTTAATTGAGCCATTCGAGCAGTTTTATACCGGGGTTTATAAGTATCTGCCTTTCAAACTTTTTTTAAGTACCCGTCATTATGTTCCACTGCTTGGCAAAGGGTTCCTCGTTTTATGTCCACGCGTCACAAGCCAAGATCCTTTCATCTATAACAGAAGTTCCCAAACTTTTTTCTTAAAAACCCCTTTTCAGAAGTTAACTGGTTCTGGTGGACCCCCTGCAGGCCTACAACACACACTAATTAATTGTCAACCCCCATTTTTTCATGCCAACGTGGAGTCTGGATCTCTGGGGTCCACCTGGACTGCTTTGGGAACCACTGATCTATAACAAGTCATGAAATGTCTGTAAGTACATGCCAATTGGGGAATAGATTTATTCTATTACAAGTAGGTAGGTAGATAGGATCTTTTAAGATACATAGATATAAAATGCTTTGTCCTGACCTGAATGACTAACGAAGCATTTGTAGAACAACTTGAACCGCACATCTTAGAGATTTGATACTTGGGGGGTGTCTTCTTTGTAAGACTTAGGAATCCGGAAGAAATGACGATGTCAGAAAACAAAGTACTACCACTTTGCTATGACTGCTAGTTAACTCCTTCTAAATCAGTTACATAATTATACAATACAATACAAAAATATTTATTTACTAAGACAACACACATCACATAATATAGTAAACTTAAAGCAACACAACAATAAAATATATAACCTAATCTATCTATACATATAATAAAAATGTAACGGATCGCTGTCTGTACATGGAAGATATATGAGAAAAAATATTATAGGAGATCTTTATCAACGCAATAGTACCCAAAATAATGATTTTTTACATTTTTGTCTGTTTGTCTGTGCGTTTGTGCACGCTAATCTCAGAAACGGCTATATTATAACAGGAATATATTGTAACAGCTCCCACTTAACATATAGGCCACTTTTTATCCCGGGAAAATGTTTTTATCCCGGATAATTTCGATATTTTGTTTTTTTTTTCTGTAGTCCACGCGGACGGAGTCGCGGGCGTCCACTAGTTAAACATAATTGTGGTGTGTGATGTCACATCACTGATGTGTCAGCAAAATGGTCCCACCTCAGCGTAGTGTCGCAGTATTACCTGCAACGCTGGTGTTACGCCAGAACCAGATAGTGTGCATGAATTCTACTGAGCACACCACGCCGCACTATGATATATCTATACATATAAATAAATAAAATTCTCTTTTCTCAAAATTACATACCATACTGCTCCAAAACGGCTTGACTATGATAGGTTCGTTTATTTTCATCCGGTAAAGTTTGGCGTGGTCTTGTGGCGTGCCCTGGGGGAGGCCTACGTCCAGCAGTGGACTGCAATAGGCTGAAGAAGAAGAAAGTTTGGCCACCGTGCAAACTTATCTATTCTGTGGTAACGTTAAAATAGATTGACAGGAAAGGAGATAGTGGTAATATAATAAATCCATGTTAAGTGCTGTTTACAGATAGGTAGTGCCTACCGTAACTACATAATTTTTAGTCATACTTTACATGTAGTAGGTATATAAAGAAAAACAGAGGTTCCATATAATCTTTAATAATTACTGCACTGAAATATATGAAACAGCTGATATTTTTTTTCACTATTTCGGAGTTGGTCCCATAGTGAAAGTTGTTTCTTTTTACCTACCTAGTTTCGTGTCAAAAGCAAATGACTATATGATGTATGACTAAAAATTATGTAGCTACGGTAGGCACTATCTGTAAACAGCACATAACATGGATTTATTATATTATCCTTATATCCTTTCCTGTTAATCCATTTTAACGTTGCCACAGAATAGATAAGTTTGCACGGTGGCCAAACTTTACTGGATGAAAATAAACGGACATATCATAATTATGTAACTGTTTCTTAGAAGGAGTTAACTAGCAGTCATAGCATTATACATATAGATGGTAGATACCTACAGCTTATGGTTTTATGAAACATACATATACAAACACACGGCTGTGTTCCGAAAGTAAAGGAAGATCCCACAGTCACGTTAAGTACAACGGGGATAGATGAAATGCAGCTGATGTATTCTATAGGTAGTGAAGCTTATGAAATTCTATTAAATAATTTCGCTAACTGCTTCCACACGTGCTACATAAATAAGATCTCTCCGACCGTATTTCGGCAAAGGCGACCAATCTCAACGGAGATTAGCCAGGTACGCAGTAGATAATAATATTATAGTGCACAAGTGTGTGCGCAAACACAGATGCACTCTCTATTCCGTCACTCTCATAGTCCGATGGGACGGGAACTAGAGTATATAGTGTTCTGTGGACGGGAAGCCGACACGACCTGCTACATGCTAAAGATATTATAGGTATTTAAAGGAAAATTATCCTACTGACCTAGCGCCATCGCTAATAATCCTAGAGAAACATACATATACATATAATCACGCCTTTATCCCTTACGGGGTAGGCAGAGCACTAAGGGCCGATAGAACTACATGGTGCCACTTCTGACCAATTTTTAGGGTATAGTTAAGATGTACAAGTTCGGTTAGTAGTGATAGGTGGTCAACCCATCGCCTACAAAACACCAAGACCCTCTTGTCCCTCTATTGATTTGTACAGTATGCCCGGGAAGAGAAGCAGCTGTAGTTGACACGTTATTTTTTAGAGAAATCAAATGTTTATTTTTCCAGATGGTAGAGGCATATTCCTAAACTATTAAGAAGTTTACATAATTATGTAGACTCTTGTAAATGAATCGTTTGATTTTGAGCCTCAAATTTTGTGGATAGCTTAATTGTCCCTTCTGTTAGATACATCCTGTATATTGTATATCTATATTATCTATGCTCGATAGCTTCCCTGACAGCCTCGATGACAATCAATGCATCCATCCCGAACAGATTACAATGCTTTTAACAAGATATATTACGTCGCGGACCCATTATCTATCCGCCTATCAAACTATCTGCCAAACCTTAATCGACCTGATTATACCATTAAATTATAGCTATCAATTATCAAGTTTTTTTTTATGATAACAACCGCAGTACCAATCGGGCAATCATGTGCGCGTGTCGTCAGAAAAAGTCCTTTTTCATAGAAGACATACTGAAAGATGTGGCCAAAAAGCCGTATAAGAACATGAGCCAAGAGCCTACTAAGCCCTTTACCTGTACAAGCACTGCGAAGAATATCGAAGAGAAACCAGTGAAGAAAGCGCCCGAAGATGTGGATATAAGATTGAAATCGATTCGGGATCAAAGGAGACATACATACCCTATCTACCCTACCGCTTTTAAGGCGCCATGGTCCAGTTACAGGGTAAAAGAGCCTGCACCGTACCACTTAGAACGACAGATGTATTACAGTGAATCGATACTAACCGATCAGTTACTAAGAAATCAGCTTGCCGACAATCGATTTATATCACATCCCTACTCCGTGCGACATTATGGATTTGATAGAGGTGAGATTGTGTCTTGTTGTTGACGTAGAACAAGATGGCGTACATGGCTACTAGAAGAGTTCGTTTCACCGTATACCTAGTTCCTTTTGATGATAATGCGCTAGTAACTATGTGTCCACATTTTCTGTGGCACTGCATACAAAAAATGTTAGTCCCGAAATCGAGTTAGTCAGTTACATAGAATAACAACCTGCCCAAGTAGCATGACCTGCGAAACACGTTATGATAAACCGATTTATCGACATTAAACCTGTCAAAATACGATAAATATAGCCGCCAAGTTGAATTTTGTATAGAGACGATACGATATCGTACGATACGATATCGTACGATACGATATCGTACGATACGATATCCACGATGCGTGGTCATGCTAGGGGGGCTGATTTCGGAAATAACAATTTTTTGCATGCCGTAACACAGATAATTGTAGTCATACACACATTAACTAGCGCCATTATCCAAAGAAACTATTCGGTGAAACGCATTCTACCAAAATGCGTACTTGAATAATTGTACCTACCTACTAAACGTTAAATTTCCAAAAGGAACTTGCCCATTAATGGATGCCAAACCCTCCGATAGCCCCTGAAATTATTACAATTACTGCAAAAAAAAAACAAAATGTCGAAATTATCTGGGATGAAAATATTTTCCCGGGATAAAAGGTAGCATATGTGTTATTCTGATATGTAAGCTATATTTTGGTGAAGTTTCATCAAAATCCATTCAGTAGTTTTTGCGTGAATGAGCAAAAAACATAATTCTCCCATTGTGAAAAAGAAAATATCTAATCAAGAGCTATCAATTTTTAAACTGTAGATTAATACGAGTAGGTAATAGAATTAAGGCCAATACCCACTCAAGCACATCGCTAGGTAATAGTCGAAAAGCGATTATCATTGTTAAAAACTAACGTTATCGGCCACTAAACAAATATGTTATTCGTCATACCAACGTGACGGATAAAGAGAAATATTCGATTACGATTTGAATGAGGTGTTGGTGTCAAATTTTCATTTATGTAATCTTTCAATATTTCAACCATTTAAAAACAATTTTTCAGTTCAGTTTGGCGGAGATCATTCTGTGACAGAAGTAATTCTGCAGGTACTTAATACCAAAGTAATACTTAACTAATTTGCCTACAGTTGTTAGATAAAGTCGCTTTCGTCCTATAGTTACTTTCAATTAAATAAATAAATGTTGTGTTCTAATCACAGAGTGTGACAGAAGAAATTCCTAAATACCCCAGGAATGCTCATAGAATCTTGAAAAATAAACGTGTGATTTTGAGTCTCAAAGGATGATCATTATTACATACAAATTATCTTAGCTTTACGCTTAACATACACCCATGTTACACCTTGTATAGTTTACCTATGACCACATTATCGAAAATATTTCGCAAAAATGAAAAGAAAAAAATATTTTGAAACTTCTAAGTACCTACTTAGGTAAGTAAGTACTCTATTATGCATCCATTTACAAAAATAAATATAAAATTACATGAAAACCAGAAAATTATGTTTATTATATTTACCTACTTATGACACATATTAAAAATAATACCTAGGTACTACACTAGTCCTTTACCTACTTTTCATACTACGTAGGTATACTGGAATTCCCAGGCATTACCTTAATGTTATTATTCTAATTAATATTTTTTTACAACAATGACGCTGATAATAGCTATTTATTTAAGAGTTTAATATTAAAACTATTGTGCATAACCTACTTACTCATAATATAATAGGTACCTACTCGTACATATAAGATAAATAACGTTACTGATTGAGGTGGCCTAATAAATAGTTGTTTACCCTACATCAACACTAAATCGTTATACTGCACGAAAAAGCTAAAAATGACCAATCGACGCAGTTTAAATACGATAACAGAATTATCACTCAAGTCTTCTTAGAACTAGATCCTAACACACCTTTTTCAGTTATGTCGTTCTTTGGTTATTCGTAATTTCGTGAATTCGCACTTCCGTTATTCGGTCTTTAGTATTTCGCAATGTTGTAAGATACACGAGGAGGGTTGGCGTTAGACAGGCAGCCGGCCGTAAAACAAACAAAAAATCCTTGGCAACATGAGGTTTGAAAGAAACCATATTGCGCCCACCCCAATAGTAGGATAAGGGCAAGAAGATGATGATGATAATCTACCGAATTGCAGTTCTACCGCCACCTTGCTGTGCCCCTTGGTGGGGGCTGAATGGGCGGCGGAAAGGGGGGCAGGTGCGCTTCAGTGCCACCCAGACGGGAGCCCTGGAGCGCCGGTTCAACGCCAGCAAATATCTCAACCCTGATGAGAGGAGAGCGCTGGCAGCCTCGCTGAGATTAAGTGACAGACAGGTAAGGAAGGTATCATATTATATGCTGCGCCCCTTCACTGGTGGACTGCCAATGTATGTACCTAATGTACCTATATACAGACTCCACCCAACCCACTGCTGAGTAAAAGCTTCCTAACCTAATCCATCTTCATCCACCACTATAGATCCGGGCTGGCCTATCGCATCCAAAAAATTTACATACACCGAAACGAGACAGTTTGCACTTTTAGTGGCAGTTGGCACTGTCTACTTAAATATTTGTGCATTAGTGCTAACAAACATTTTACAGGCGTTTGAAAAGTTTTCCGTTTTTTCCTATTAGTCCCAAATTAAGAGTACTACAGTGTTCTATTAATAAATGTTGATGTTAATAAATTTAACATGCGGCCATGCGTAAGATGGACGGACAACCTAGTCAGGGCCGCATCCAACAAGTCGCAGTGACGTGTACCTACCTTAATGGCGGAAATTATAATGCTATCCTAGAAAACCATAGCTTTAGTACACCTCTTAGTTTCCTTGATACCTATCAGTAAGTGGACTGTACAATTTTATTTATGTTGCAGGTAAAAACATGGTTCCAAAACCGCAGAGCCAAATGGCGCCGAATGACCCCAGACTCGGCAGACGCCGGCAGCCCGCTGACTGCCGACGAATCTGACGACGATCTGACCGTCACCGATGAATGACGGTGATGCTGCCGTCACGACAAGACTGACGGTGATGCTGCGTGACGGTGATCGAATAAATGGTTACGCTCGATAGTTTCGTTTCATTTTAAACCGATCAATCGACGAACTTGCTTTTTACTCTGCTTATGCACCTGTGATCACCCGAGCTTTACTAGAATACATCAGATGCATCTCTTTCCGTGATCGTAAGAGTCGAATAATGAATGATCTTGCAGTTCTAGCTACCCTTGTCTACATCATCAGCGTACTGCAGTTCACTGCTAGACGTAGGCTTCCTCCAGAGCACGCCACAAGGCTCGATCTGCCGTTTTTACCAGTTACTACCAGCCGCCCTCTTCAAGTCATCCGTCCATCTGGCCTGCCTGCTACTCTACTAATTATTAATATACTAGCAACCCGCCCCGGCTTCGCACGGGCATTATGCTGATACTTTACATATAAACCTTTCTGTTGAATCACTCTTTCTATTTGAAAAAAAACCAGTTTAAAAGATCTAAGCGGACAGAGACAGAAAGCGGAAAGCAACTTTGTTTTATACCTACTATGTTACGATTATTTAACTATACTCTCACTGAAGAATAGTAACGTGTATATCGTGGTAAACTTAGTCAGATAGACAGACCACATTCAGTGCCGCCATAGAGGAATATTTCCTCTATCACGATCCACTGATCCGAGGGTCAGCGGAGGGTGTAGGGCCCGATGCCGCGGTTGTGGGCGAGCCCTCGATGGAGACCTACATAATTACCTATTATCTAAGGTTGTATGTTTATGCTTTGATATTAGTAAATGGTCTCCTGATAGTAACACAAACCAGCCAAATTAGTTTTAAAAATATTTTATTAATAGAAAACAAGTGTAGGGAAAACTCCGAAAACAGAACAAACTCTTAACACTTCGAACATATTAAAAATATTTATTTACAACTTATTTTAAAAATAGGCCATTATCAAAATTAATTTAATATAGGCCTTTATTTTTTAACGTCACTCTAAAGTTTAAAAAAATACGACTCTTTTTAGCATTTACGCAGTCGGGTAACGATAACGAATTTGAGATATATTCATAGACCTCAGGGGGGAATTCTTGAAAATTTTTGAGCCGAAACGCAACCACTAACTAACCGTTAACGAAACGCGGTGCGAAGCTATACAGGATGATTTTTGGTCGTCAACGTTCCCGAAAACTACGGAATCTCCTCATCATCACGATCATTTTTCTCCATGGAAGCATACCTGGGAAGTGTCTGGTTTCCAAAATATTAGGGTCCAAAGTTGAGTAAATAGACTGCGTTTTTCTGCATAAATGCACAAAGACGCGCGTAGCAGGATTTTTTCACGAAAAATAATTAATATCTGTCTATAAAAAAACTAACATAAACACTAGACACTATAAATTTCGCACGATCAAGGAATTTAAAAAAAAAATCATTTTTTTTTTTTTCCCAGCATTTTTTTTGGCATAAACTTACTTTATTTCATGTATAGAATAAGTACCCTTCGTTAAAGGAGGCCACAAAAAAACATCCTGTATATACCTACTTACCGCTTGAGTAATAAGATATATTTTAGCACACATTGGTCGCGAGTGTGACAGAATAAAAACAAATATCTGTCTCGTGCTGAAATGTGTCTAATAACGTCACCATAAAGTAACTTTTGCTTCGTTCTGAGCGTCTACGCTTCCGTTTCGGGTTCGTTCCAACTCGAGACTTTCCAAAAATTGGCCCCCTGGTTATTTTAATTTAAAACAAAAACGAAACACCGAAACAGAAAATAAATGTCATGTAGGTATCAACATAGATCATTTTTGTAACTATGTTATAAGTACCTATACATAATAAAAACTAATTATGATGATATACAAAATTTCTATAGACAATGCTACCTATTAAATATTATTTACATTGAATATCATAGACATCGAGATTTACTATCTGTCTTTTACTTAGTTTAGTTATCTTGACCATTCCCGTGCTGATGCGGGGCTTCACTACATCAGCTGCATCTCCTTCCGTGCATGTCGTAAGAGTCGAGTAAGAAACTCAGGGGCGTTCCCTCAGGTGAACAGTTCGCAACTTGTCACAGAACGTTTACATTTGCAGTGCTATGTTAACATGTATACAGGATCTCCTTCGTATTCCTTCATTTCTGGCTACCCGGTGAATATCACTGTGTTATGCTATGAAAATATCACACTATAGAGAACCTATCCAGAAAATTAGAGACTCGAAATCACTTGTTTATTTTGTCCAATTTTTATGAAGAAATCTCTGGTAGAGATAAGCTTGCCGTTGTACATGCATCTCTTCTTTAATGTTGTATGCCATATTTCTTTTTGTGTATGTGCAATAAAGAATAAGAAATATAAAAAAAACTTAAGAAAGTTCATATTTAATCTTAATCTTAAGTAGCTTCTTTATAGCGGACTATTTTCATAGCTTTTCGCATAACAAACCCTTTCGATACACCCATCTAAGGATACACCCCATATAAATGTGTCTAATAGAAACCAAATTTTTGTTTTTTTATTATACTGGGTGTAAAAAGACAACTTTGTTCTTTTAATACCTCGTATTCTTTGTAATATCACGAGCACTTTTTTCTATGGAGGCACTCCTGGGAAACCACGGGTTTCCAAGATATTGAGGTACAAAGTTACATTAATATTATCATTTTTTTTATTTACATAAATCCATCTGAAATTGGTTAACATAATTTTTTTTCAAAGATACCATGTCAAAATGTTAGTTTTGTAGGTACATTTGTACTTTGCGCATCAAACGAATACATTGCTTGCAATAAAATGACAGTATTTTACATATTTTTTTGTCGTTTCCCAGGGTTGGTTCCATAGAAGAAAATGATCGTACAAAGAATACGAGGTATTAAAAAAACATTGTTGTCTTTTTACACCCTGTATTAAGGGCCAATTTTTCTAAACGTCAGATAGTCTATCAGAAGAATAACGTTGATGCTGTCTTTCTCTAAAACTTGATCATGATAGAGACAGCATCAACTTTATTCTGCTGATAGGCTATCTGACGTTTGGAAAAATCGGCCCTAAACATAGAGAAGAAATAAAAGAGGAGTAGCGGCTAAGTATATTTTCATACAAAAATAGTGTGCCGCGGAGCGGGGGTGAAGTATGGGACGAGAAGAGCATTGAACACTTTGGCCCTGCCCATTTACATAGAAATCACCTGTAGTGACTAGTCAAACTACTTGCTCATTATCAATATGGTTCAAGATTATTTTACTAGTGCAATTACTCATCACTAGATGGCAATATTTTACTACGTTTTGGTAAAAAAAAGTACCCTGATAAAAGCGCTAGTGTCTTTTTGTAAATTTAATATGGTTACATTTCGGAGGGTGCTGAAGCTCCGTCCCTATCATGACGTCATGGCCTCACGATTGCCACACAACTCAGTTCATAGTCTCACCTCCTCTTTTATACCTTCTTCATGGCCCCAAATGTTTTAAGTAAGTACTAATGTACTTACAATGTGTATTCCAGGCTTTACCAACATATCACGGATGTTCATTCTAAAAAGTTATTAAGGTGAGGTTCTCCAACTAACAATCTTATAATCTAAAGATATGGCATTTATTCCGCTTTCCGTAAAGCACCGCGGGTTCTCCACGCCGTCAGTAGGTTGTATGAGAAGTAGAGTTGGAAGAAATGTACCTGAGATGCGAGCAGTACGAAAGCGTACCAGAGCAGGCCGTACGGGTAGTCCTGGAAACAACATACAGGATTTTTAACAGCTGTAAAATAACTAATGTATCCGACCGTATTTTGGTCATTCATGACGGCCAATCTCAAAATAGGTTAGGGCAGGAGATATTATAGTGCACAAGTGTGGGCACAAACACATGTTCACTCTCTATTTCTGGTAGCATGACCAGCGAAACACGATACGATAAACCGATTTATCGACATTTAGCATGTCAAAATACGATAAATATAGCCGCCATGTTGAATTTTGTACAGAGACAATACGATATCGTACAATACGATATCGACGATGCGTGGTCATGCCAGGGGGGCTGCACTGTCATATACCGATGGGACGGAAAGCCGACACGACCGGAGAGAGATCTGGCGCAGGACAAATGTTGTGACATGTGTTAAACATATATTATGTAATGTAATCCCAAGTAATGCAATAAATGCGCAAAATAAGTTTATTTCCTTGTTAGTAACATCTTCACACTTTATTTACCCAAACAATCATCTTGAGACTTTGCACACATACAAGGTATAATATAATTGGGAGTGGAGAAGGACATAGGCTACTTTCTAATAGTCCATATGGACAAAGAAACAGCCAACAATCAATAACTTAAAACTAAAAATTTGTGTGTAACTGACAGTCAACACTAGGCAAAACTACTGGGTCTAGGATGCTGAAAGTTGACATATATTATGTACATATATTCTTTGGAGTGTATGTAGGGAAGCAAAGAATGTGTTTTATTTTTACAATTAGCTAGGCAAACATTTGACCGCCATCGTGCCTGATGTTAAGCAAGATGCGGCCTAGGGTGGTTACATGTTTACCTAGAAAGTGCCTATTCACTCTAGCTTTAAACAGACCAATGTTGTAGTGCTCGGGAAATACATTGGCAGGAAGTACATTCCACTCCTTAGCTGTTCGCATTACAAACGAGTTAGCATAACATTTGGTCCCAAAATTGCCGTGAGATGGTAAATCATGAATGGGTAAAGAAGGAATAAGGAAGGTTCCCAACTCTCTTTTTAACATGCAAAGTATATACATGTACTTTAAGAATATCATGAAAGTAGATGAAGCGAAAGAGGTGTGTCAGGATCGTAGCAAATGGAGATCCATGATCTCTGCCTACCCCTCCGGGAAAGAGGCGTGATTATTATGTATGTATGTATGTATATACATGTAAGTACTTTGTTTAGTTATTACATAGCTCTGTGACTTTCAGATTTATATGTGAGATATTTTGCTCTCACCAATTTCATGGTATTGGTTCATAAAAATTGAAAATTATAACTCACCTGCCACATTTCAATATCAAGTTCTTCACTGTCATCCTCATTCTCATCCCACTGCAGGTACCTCCACACGTCTCCAATATAATATATGACGCAGTAGAGCAATGGACCATAACCTAGGGCAGCTATACCATACATGTACCGTCGTAGCTGGCCAATATTGTTACGTTTGATTGCAGCCAGTCCCAGGAATGAGAGTAGCAGGGACAGACTCCATATGTATTCCCACCAAAGGGGCTGGAATTTAATAAATAATTTGTGTTAACAATATAATTATTTTACATTAAAAGTAACAACCCAAATGAAGAAATGAGAAAATATGACAGTATAAAGGGATAAGACATAAGATATTTAGAAAACAAAATTGGTAAATCTTATCATTATTATTTTTACTTATATATACAATGTATAGGAAAATACTAAATGAATTAAGGATCATTGGGATCATCAGCCTATTGCAGTCCACTGCTGGACGTAGGCAGGACCAGGGCACACCACAAGACTGCCATAGGGGGTATTTGCCCATAGTCACCATGCTGGGCAGGCGGATTGGTGACTGCAGTTTGTATTTTGGACTATGTTGTCAACATGGGAGGCACTGCTGCCCACCTCCCGGAAACCCTTAATCGGCTTGTACAATACCCACTGATCATTGAGATAAGTATTATAATAAGACATTACAGTATTTTTTTGATACAAAAAACTATTTATGTTTGATAGTCAAATTCATAAACCCATTGGTAACATAAACTATTTTAGTAAACTTATCTGTGTGGATTACAAATAGGTCCATATTAAGTTTTAACACTTGGACTAACTACTTCCTCGCACTGCAACAAATGAGGTTGCTAAACAGCCACTAGAATAACATAACTTACAGGTGGTATCTGCAGTTCTTCAATCTCGAGGATAAAGATGTCGAGCCGGTCGAGGATGTCAGCAGACAGCTTAGCGAGCATCACCAAAAACAGCACATTATGGAAGAACACACAATACTTCAGCCTTGACTTGTTTAATGCACTGAAACACCAAAAACGAATGTGGATTACAATATTATTAGTTAACAATGGAATGACGCTTTGTTGAAAATCAACCGAGATCTAAATACATTCAAATAATCGCCGCGAAACGTGTTTCGTCAACTGCTTTCGTCTAAAAATAATTTGACATAACTTGACCAGAAAAAAGGTGACCAAATGCATCCAACATATTCAAGATTTAACTGGATGTTCTGCTACACTTTTTGGCATGATAAGAACGCCAAAAACTCACCTTATTTGATACTGAGCGGCTACTTTTTCTCTGTGTTCGAAATCGGAGCCGTTCGTACCAGTAACCATAACACCACCTCGGGAAGCCATTTTCTGAACTAAACTTGCTCTTTATATAGTAAATAACACAATATATGACTAGTAAATATCACTCAGAGCACATTATCCAAACAATTTATGTTATAATTCCTGATATTTCTCTCAAAAACCATCACAGATTTTTGGCCAGCTGGCTGCCAACTTGTGAAATGTCAGATTTGATTTGACAGTTCGCTGCCAACGTTCAAGGTCACCGTTCGGATACTTGTACTGTAACTTGACATTTTTTTTATTTCTGTGTGCATAATATTATTTTGCAATAAAATTTACTACATAAGAAGAATATTACTCATTTATATGTACTTACTTACATAAGTACGTAAATGAAACACGGGAATACTTTAGTTGAATCTGCTTGAATCCGAATTCGGCTAGAGATTCAGGATTTACATGTTTTTTGATTTTAGCCTACCTCATTCTTCAAAAATCATTTGCTTCCTAAACATCTACTTATTTTGTATTCCTTAACCAGCCTACAAGCCAATTGCAAGAAACGTCATCAATTTATAGCAGCAAACATAAAAGCGCCTAGAGGTGATGATTAGCAAACTATAACACTAGTTACAGGTATAAAATCTGGTCGTTGCAATAGATGTTTATGAATGTAAGTAGATGTTAAATGTACTTAAATGTATCTACCTTGCAGTACACCTTATCTAATAGTAAGGTCTACATTAGCGTGCTACATGCTAAAAACACGTACACAAAAATGTAATGGATAAAATTATTATAACTCTGTGATTTATTTATACCTACATATAGCTATCCTATCGGCCCTTGGTGCTCTGCCTACCCCGTAAGGGATAAAGGCGTGATTATATGTATGTATGTACGTACATATAGCTTTGAGATCAAGCAGATAAGACTGATAGGTATATTGCTACATAGATATATAATTAAAGGAATCATCATCACTTCAGAGAGAGAGAGAGAGAGAAGTCGACTGCTGAACATAAGCCTCTCCAAATGAACTCCATTGCGACCGGCGAACTAATGCTTATAAATGCCTGTACCTAATAGGTAACTAAGTCACAGTAATGTTATTTCAATAACATTGGATGACGCCTCGAGTTATGTAGGTCATATTTACCGTAGCCGTAGGAACCATGTTTTCATAATACGTCTACCAACGAGAAAGGTATGAATGTCCTACCACCAACCATTATATTTCACCTAGCTTCTTTAGTACATACTTACATTAAGGTAGTAGTTGGATAGAATAGCAAATACACATACAATTTTCGACTGTCAGCCTATTTGAAATCTCACGTGGTAAGAGGATAAGCTTACCGCCGCTTTCTAAGTAGGATAGGTACCGCCCCCTGATTACGTTATAGCAATAGCAACGCCGAAGCAAAGCGATAGCGAAAATTGTAGGTATAATATTCGCCTTGAAACGTCTAAGTTCCTTCGAAATTCATTTTACGTAATACGAATTTGACAAGCAATCAGCGATTTTTGTACAATTTTCGCTATCGCTTTGCTTTTGCTAGTTAGGTACTAAGGGGCGGTTTTTCTTTCCATCGGTAAGATAGGTACGATGCTTAGATTAATGATAGGTCTTCGCTCAAGCGGAGCGAATCATTATTCTAAGGTACGATGCTTACTCATGATATAACCCAAAATAAAGGGATTTTTTATTATTTTAACTGTATTTATTCTTTGCTCATTACAAAAACTTAAAACTAGGAGCAGGATATAATGAGTCTCTCAATAAAATAATCTCTCAAATAATCATAGTCTGTCAAACTGTTTACTTACACACCTTCTGCAAAACTGGCTTCATAACTGGCTACTTATGTAAAATTTGTCTACAGGGTCACGTTTAATTAATTAGTAACTATTTCTGATAAAAAAACATTTGTACGCTTAAATAGGCAGATTTTCGCGGACATTACCATTGTTTAAGACACCATACATTGACAAATATAATTGTATTATCTACCGGAAATCACACAAATAAACAATATTTCATTTCATCTCATTTTAGGCTTTGTAAAATAGGAGAGGTTATAACTACAAGTGTGCGATAATGATTGTTTGGCTGTTTGTTACCCTCTCATGCAAAAACTACTAAACGGATTTTGATAAAACTTTGCGTCCGCGGGCTTCCTCTAGTTAAACAATAAGGTAGGTGAGGTATCGGCTACCAAACCCGCCCCCTGATTACGTAAAAGCAATAGCAAAGAAGCCCGCGCGATCGCTATTGCTTTTACGTAATTAGGGGATCGACTAAATTCCCTATGGTTATTCAATAATAGTCATAAGAAAAATTTTCATAGTCACCACGCTGGGCAGGTGGGTTGGTGACCGCAGTTTGTATTTTAGACTATGTTGTCAACACGGGAGGCGCTGCTGCCCACCTCCCGGAAACCCCTAATCGCCTCGTACGATACCCACGGGCAAACATGGGGTGGTACGAATTCTACTCTGCCGGCACCACGCGCAAGTAGGACCAATCAATTAATTTAATTTATATTATAATATTATATTACTTACTTAAGTACCTACTGCAAAAAAATGAAGCATGAAATCGTTTATGAATGAAAATATTTAAGTTTTTAAGTAGGGTCAATACTTCAATAGCGAGGAAATTAGGTAGCTTATGTAAGTAGTAAAGTCATAGTTCTGAAATGTTTCCGGGAGAAAAACTCTTTCTCAGCTCAAGCGTCGAGGTGAGGTCTGACGAGGAACAGGCTGCATCACATCTTGCCTCTATTTAGTCAGAGTGGAAGCTTGCTACATCGAGACCAACCTTCGACGTAGGTGAGCATAGGGTAAAACTTTATGTGTGTAGGTGCATGTTATGCAGGTGCATGATCATTGTTCTTAAAGGCCCAGGAGCATCTCTCTACCCTTGGTTGCCCTCCCTTTTGAGACTCGAAATCACATGTTTATTTTTCAAGATTGTATGAACATTCCTGAGTTCTTTAGGAATTCTCCATACTATGTGGAAAAATAAACATGTGACTTCGAGTCTAAAATTATGTGCGTAGGTTCTTTTTAATGGGCATTTACATAGCTTTTCGCTTAACATATCCATTTTGTTACACTCTGTATAGTACCTTCCTAAGACCTAGGTACTAGGTCCAGTATTATAGCCTGAAGTACCTACCAAGTAGGTAGCATATACCTACCTACCTACCTATAAATACAATATACCAGGTACCTTCTTATTTTAAGGTGTTGCATAAGTTTTTGCACCTAATTCACTTTAGATTTTTATTATTCAATCCAACATTTCACAATTCCAATACTAAAACGGTGAATTGGATATTTTGCAATACCGACTTACTATAAAAATGTATGCTATAAAATACGCATGTAGGTGATATGATGCAACAATATAGGGCGAATTTCTTTTTGGAGAACCCAGTAAAGCCTACATTTCGTAGTATGTATCTTTCCCTACAGGAGTATGAACTTAGAAGCCGAACTCAATTTTAATTTATTTCCATGCGCCTTTGTTCCCAAAATGGGATAGCCAGTATATGAGGGAAATACTACAGACACACTTAGCTTAGCAGGACCAGATGTAAAGATCATTGACAATTTGTCAACTTATTAGCTCGTCGCTTAGGAGCGTGCCTCTGATTTCCTTAGTCGACTCTTACGACATGCACGGAAGGAGGTGCAGCTGATGTATTCGGCTTGGTTCCCAGTGTTCCCACTAGATCTGCCTGAAACCGGACAGAGACAATGTCTCTGTCTTAGACGTATTAAACCACTCATTCCCACCATGGGTATGATGAATTTAGTGAGAGCGAGATGTCTCACTTTTAAACGTCAAACTCACAGAGCTATTAATAACTAGATAAACTAAGTGTATGTACTTTGCGTGTAAAAACAGACTTAAGAATTAGAATGGACACCTCGTAGGTATCATCTCGTATTAAGATTATAATCTGATACTATTAACCCCATGTAGCAAAATCCAACTTGTTACTTGCTATGTCTCCTACACCGTCCTTAGAAAACCGACCGGAATATTTATTGTCGGCTGTACAGTCTGGGTGTGTTAAAGCTTTAGTCATTAGTGCACAGTCTATTCACGGAACTATTACAACCCTTCAAGCCGAGAGGGGTGAAGTGGGAGGGATTAGGGCAGGTGATGCGCTCACGCCATCTATTTTTGACTGTTATTTTAACTTGTCAGAAAATCCCTCATACCCAAAATATAAGACTCGAAATCAAATGTTTATTTTACTTGTTATTATGGAGAATTCCCAAACATCTTAGGAATGTTCATACACTATTGAAAAATAAACATGTGATTTCGCGTCTAAAATTTTGGGAATAGGTTTTCTATAGTGAGCTATATCCATAGCTTTTCGCTTAACATACCCTTTTTGTTACATCCTGTATAGGACCAAGTACTTAACCAAATATATTGATGTAGTTTTATAGTAGATACATACGAGTACCTACCTTGTAACTTGTACATCTCAACTATACCCTCAAAATTGGTCAGAAGTGGCAGCATGTGGTTCTATCGGCCGTTGGTGTTCTGCCTACCCCGTAAGGGATAAAGGCGTGATTATATGTATGTAGGTATGTAGATACCTACTTATAAAAAGGGCTGCAAGTGCATCTGCTTTAAAAAGTAGATATAAAATATGCGTGAACCTATACATTTAGGCTATAAGAACACGGATATAAATATCATAGGAAACATTTTTATAAAAATTAATATTCTAGAATACCTAGGTCTAAAAAGAGTTGATTGAAGCTCTTTCTGAAAAAGCTACATTCTACGCATACTACACGCAATATGCTTCGTAGCGTTATGTGAAATTGTGTGGCGCAAGCGCTCAACCTCAACCAACATCAGCAAGTTGCTTAACGCAAGTTCTATACAACTTGAATTTGCCATAAAATTGGTTTTCCATGGTAGTCTACAGCATGTACCAGAGCACACAAGTACTTGCCCTTTACACGTGTTTTCACTGCCAATATTTTATAGCAAAGACAGTTTCGTCACCCACTGACGTCATATCCTAGGCACTATTAAATTTTCCACTTACCTCCTCAAATCAGAAACTAGCTAATAAAACGATAAGGCTTTAATTGTTCCGGCCGACATGTTTTATAAACACTGCTCGTTATTGATGGAATCATAATCCTTATTTTGGAATCGTCAGAGCGTTAGCTACACTGCTCGGTTATAAATTGCATCCAATTGCTTATTAACATCTATTGATAGAGAAACCTCCACGCAATTCAGTCAAGATGAAGGTTACAGTGATCGTCGCGCTCTTTGCTTTCGTTGCTATACAGGTAGGTGAATTGAAATCAATTTTATTCGGTTCCGGAGATGCGATGCACGACGCTAGTGCGAAGGGAGCCGCCCTGGTCCTCTTCAGGCCCGACGGCAACATCGAGCACTCGCATCCTCAGAAAATAACCGTCGGATGACCTCAAACATTTACGTAACGAATCTACGCCTGAAACCTCAAGAATTTTTATATTTCCAATAAACGGTTCGACAGCAAAGTCCTCTTTAATTTCAGTGATTGTGATATCGGTTAAAATGATGCTATGTTTTAGTTATGCCAAGCCGCACCGGCGGAAGAAAAGACAGAGCACGTGGAAGCGTCCTCCGCCGCTCCCGCTGCAGATGCGCCCGCGTCGTCAGCGGCCCCGGCTGAGGTAAATTCCCGAACTGGCATATTACAAGGAGAATATTAGACGGTATTTCTTTAACACGACAATTTTGCGAGCTTGTACTGAGAGTGCCTGCATGCATTTTTCGTTTCTGTTTGAAAAACATCAAATATTCTCCTTGTTAACACAGCAACTCATTTAACTTTTTATTTTCTCCGAATTCACTGTCGTACGGTGAACTATCTAGTTGGGTTGGTGATAGAGTCTACCAACTGCTTGCAGGAGGACGACAGCGACTCATCCGACCAATCAACACATCGTTGGCTACGGTTTATTTACAAAATGCAACCCCACGACTATGTGACCAGCAATAGTATACAGGGTGACGTGGCTAAAGAGAATTTATGACCCTAAAAAGCTCATTCCAAGATCAAAACTGATCGATCAAAACCAAAGTAACAACTAACTTTTAATCTAACAAAATGTTATAGCGACTTGCTTGCTAATTCCAAAATCATGAACTACGCAAGTTATGTTGCTTATACGTAATAAAAAAAATACAATTAGCTTTGAATAATTCAATAAATCACAGTAATAGCTATCAATCTTGTTCTTATCTTCAATTAAAAGGGTCGAGCAGTCACTCTGTATGCAACACGTAATGTCGAAGCAATCACCATTCATACAACTGAGATTATTAATATCAAAGCGATAAGAAACAAAGATGTAGAGAATTCTAATTCAGTTTAAAGGAATGATGATATTGTTGTTTATTAGGTCAAATCTGAAGTTTCGAGTGATGCCACAGTGGCGCCAGCGGCGGAGACAACCTTGGAAGCGAAGAAAGACTAGTTAGAAACATATATATGTTGTAACGCCAAAGTCGTTGAAAGATCACGGAACATAAATTCGTTTTACTAACTCAAAAATATCAAGTATGTGAAATAAATAACTACTTATATATTTATGGAAATCTTTTACAAATAAACACATCAAAGCATTTGGAGTTTTCAATAATGGCTCATGGGAATAAGTGTTTCAATTTATTCCTGCTTCTTACTTTATCAAAAATATAATTTCTCTCATTCTCGTACCCTATGATTACTAAAAAATGTTTTTTTTTTCTGTTAAAATATCCTTTTCTCTGATTGAACGACCGTAATTTTTTTCCTATGAATTGATAAATCATTAGTAATTTCTCACAGCAACTTTGTTTTTTTTTTATTATGTAGAGTAGGTATATTATTAAATAAATAAAAAATAAATAAACCCGATAAGCAGGCTGAAAATCAAAATAAAATCCCATTTCATATACAGGTGTTTTTTCGTTGCCACCCTTAACGAAGGGTACGTACTCTATACATCAAATAAAGTAAGTTTATTCCAAAAAAATGCTGGGAAACGATGTAATTTTTTTTTATTACTTGATTGGGCGATATTTAGAGTGTCCAGTGTTTATGCTAGTTTTTTCATAGAAAGATATTAATTATTTTTCGTGAAAAAATCTTGCTACATGCGTCAATGTGCATTTATGCAGAAAAACGCAGTCTATTTACTCAACTTTGGACCCTAATATTTTGAAACCAGACGCTTCCCAGGTATGCTTCCATAGAGAAAAATATTCGTGATTATGAGGAGAATGCGTGGTATTCAGAAACGTTGACGCCCAAAAACATCCTGTATAGGTAAGCAAATTCAATCAGCGCTAACACAGTACCCTGCGGGACACACCAAGTGACATACTGTCAATAAAACAGACACTAAAGGGTACTCGTATTAAGGTAGATATATTATTTATAGATCCATATTTATAAAGGTAGAGATATTAATTATAGATCTATATGTAAAACAGTCAGGTTGAAGTGAAGAAGAGTATATCCCTCACACTCCCACGCGAGGGAAGTTCCAAGGGCGTGAGGGTGACAGCGCCGGCACTCCCCACTCGGTATCGGGACGTGCACTCAGATCCTTGAATGTGAAGTGTTACCTATCAAAAACAAATGGCGGAGACAGGATGTAGAAACTGTAAAAAAAAACTGTTAAGCATACTATGATGACGATGGGAATAAACAGAAAATCATAAACACGACTATAGATCTGACTTTTCTAAAGCCTTTGATTTTGTTAGATACATAGATTAGGTACACAGGGCTATGATCTAAAAATAAAGAAGATAAAACTGCAGGAGATCTTACAGCCATACTTGTAGCACAGCGGTAATAGATGTAAAATATCAAGGTCAAGTTGCTAGCTCATCGCCTGAGAGAACGCCCCTGAGTTCCATAGTCGACTCTTTTGACATGTAACTAAGAAGGAGATGCAGCTGACGTATTCTAGTGAAGCCCCGCAGTATTATGGTATATTTACCTGAGGGGCGTGTCTACTGGGTTCCCCAGACAGTGGGACGGACCGGGGTTCCTTCACAGCCTCCTTGCGACGTCGCTTGCATGCTCGACGGAATCCCTTACGACCTAGGCCGGGCGTTGATGAGTCTGCTGGCCATATACGGATACATTTTAAATAAATTTGGAGTAGAACTTTCGAGTAGGTTCTCGGAATAGGTACTATGATACTATCTTTGTGGGAGGAGCCTACGTCCAGCAGTGGACTGCTATTCGACTGTATTAAGCCGGATGGAGCACACCAGTCATCTTGAGACATGTTGCCAACGCGTGCAAAACGATATATTTCTCTAACAACATTTCTCATGGACAAGCGTCTTTTGAGAGAGGAGCCCCTAAGCCCCACGAGACTAGATTCTACTGAACGCTACTGGGCATCACCTACCTTCGCTGTCATGTGACTGTGGGGGCGGCAGTGATGGTGGAGTCAGTGAGCTTCTAGCTATGGACGATTGGCGACCTTCCACCAGACGAACTAGACATTCCAGGGCCGTCTGTTTATTCTGGGAATATATTTGTGTCAATAAAGTTAAGAAATGATGCGTTTAGAGCCTAAGAAGGGATTAAAGCAGCTTTCAAACCATAGAAAGTTCTAGAACTGCTTGCGTAATACCTACATAGACTGTAGCCTATTATGCTCATACTGTGTTAGTTTTGATCGAGTAGTTTCAATATAGAAAGCACCTATTTTACAAATATACTTAAGAAGCATAAGAAACGAGGTGAGGTGTACCTATAGAAGATTTAAGTAAAATGCACATCATGTAGGTAGGTACTAATAGATATGTACCTACCTACTCACAGAAATGCAATATAATGTACTCGTGTGAAGAACGACTATCACGGAATATCTTTGTGTTCAGGTACATCACAATAATACACGAAGCGTGATGCGTATCCGATTTCTAAGATAATTTTTTTTAACTTTCCCTCCAAGTTATCTTTGAACTGAAGAGTGTCGACACTGTCCTCTTTATGATGCTGGCTGTGTGACATATCAATATAGCGGCTGTAATTCCATTATTGACCACTTCAAACATACATATACATGTTAGACACGACTGTATTCCCAAAATGTGGTACCTAACAAGAACTGCATGATCATATGGGTGATCCCACAGCTACGTTTAACATAGCAAGGATAGGAGGTATGATATGGTAAAACCGCCCCCCTGATTACGTAAAAGCAATAGCAAAGCCGAAGCAAAGCGACAGCTAAAATTGTACAATATTCGCCTTGAAACGTCAAACTTCCTTTGAAATTCATTTTACGTAATACGAATTTGACAAGCAATCAGCAATTTTTATACAATTTTCGCTATCGCTTTGCTTTTGCTAGTTAGCTAATAAGAGGGCGGGCTTATTTCCGCAACTTGACGACTGTGCGCCAGTGTTACCAACCGTACGATTTAAATCGTATCTATACGACCTTTCTGGTCTTGGTACGATGTTTTATTGAAATTTTCTTGTGTACTATTTTTTTCTTCGAATTTTCAGCAAAATACGATATTCTACGATATCTAGTCTGTGATACGATCCTGTCAAAAATAAAGTTGGCAACACTGCTGTGCGCCTATTTTGCGTAAGGTGGGGATAGGTGTTAATGATAACAGGTTACTATAAACTTACTATACAGGATGTTTTTTTGTGGCCACCTTTAACGAAGGGTACGTATTCTATACATGAAATAAAGTAAGTTTATGCCAAAAAAAAATTCTGGGATTTTTTTTTTTTTTAAATTTGAAATTCCTTGATCGTGCGAAATTTATAGTGTCTAGTGTTTATGTTAGTTTTTTTATACAGATATTAATTATTTTTCGTGAAAAAATCCTGCTACGCGCGTCTATATGCATTTATGCAGAAAAACGCAGTCTATTTACTCAACTTTGGACCCTAATATTTTGGAAACCAGACACTTCCCTATGTATGCTTCCATGGAGAAAAATGATCGTGATGATGAGGAGATTCCGTAGTTTTCGGGAACGTTGACGACCAAAAATCATCCTGTATACTTATCGCCTGACAGAATGCTCGAATTCCTTAGTGAACTCTAATGTGACAACATGCAAGGAAGGAGATGCAGCTGATGGATTCTAATGAAGACCCACATCGGCACTGGGACGATAACTTGGTAGATGGTACCTTTATTTCATCAAGAATAGGTTCGAAAGCTGTAGGGTCGTTAGAGTCTTTCACGCCTTCCCAATTTTTGTAGAGTTTTCTGTCTGACAAACGGACTGTATTTTCTAGCTCGTGCACCTCTGTAATAGAATATTTAGGTGACTAAATATATATATTTTCTTAAATATTAAATAGTCTTACGCTTAACCACAACGCGCCTGATGGTAAGCACCGTTGCAGTCTAAGATGGAGCGCGCTTGCCTAAAAGAAACCGGTTCACTCTCGACTTGAATTACCGCCAGATTATAGTTCATGGGGAACAGGGATTCAGGCACGGAGTTCCACAGCTTGGCCGTTCGCACTATGAATGTAGAAGCAAAACGCTTAGTACGAGTTTTCGGCACTTCAACTGTGAACCGGTGTCACCTTGACGTTTCCCTGGTCGTCCGGTGGTAGAAGGGTGCTGGGGGAATAAGGTCGTGAAGTCCCAACGCACACTCCCCGAAATGTAACCTGTAGAATACCGAGCTTACAGTATTGGACGATAAATAGTGCAGTCGGGTTTATGAGATTATTTTCTCCTCCGTGTTCGTTCTGTCTTCGAGGGTGTAAGTGGGTTCGACTAATATCTTAGGATCCTAAGTCATCCTCACCTGCTTGTGGTGCAGCCTTCTATTTAACGGACGAGGCTCTGACGTTAATAGGTTAATAATACCTATTTAGACTGGCATTGGCCTTGGTGCTCTGCCTACCCCGTAAGGGATAAAGGCGTGATTATATATATGTATATGTAGACTGGCATGGAAATATTTCCCATTGGATTCATTGTTGGATTGTTATATTTGCGGGTCTTAATAGGCTGACCGGTGAAAAGTGGGCTTATAATTTGGAGACCTCTGCCCAAATTCTTTGGGGGATTATGGGCGTGACTGTAAGTATGTATGGTCTACCTGTTTCCCTCAAGGTGGACAGATGTCCGACCAGTTGTTTCTTCTGCGCGCGCACAGCACGGCGCTGCAGCCGCGCTCTCGCGACCACGTCCCGAGCGTTTCTCGTCTCGGCGGCGAGAGCGGCCACTTCTCGCGCTTCCTGTTCTAGACGCTTCTCGAGTTCTCTGGATATGACGGCAGCTGTTAGCTTTATAACATGTTCTTTGCTGATAATACTGAGCTATGCCATTGCAGTCTATTGCCATAAGGGGGGTCTTCTCACCCATTGTGTGAATGTATCATCAGCGATCATCATTCTCAGCCTAGAGAAGTCCCCTGCTAAATATAGGGTGTGGGTGACAGCCAGGCAAATACTGAAATGCTGAACACGTACCATTGTGTTGAGTTATAGGGGAGAAGTGGCATGAAAGAGCCAAATTACGGAAGGGTCAAAAAAAAATCTTTTGAATGAAAGAAACTATGTTTTTTTTTTCTCAAATTATTATTTATTTATTAAAGTAGGTAATGTCATACAAAATAGCCATAAACGCAACGCATAAATCTGTGAAATATTCATTTTTAAAAAATGTGTCTTTTGGCTCTTTCATAACATTTTGGTATTGAAAGAGCCACTAAATGTTATGAAAGAGCCAGTATGTATTATAAAATGTAATTGTAATAATTATGCAGAATAATAATTATTGCCTTATTAAAAAATAACAAAAAGACAATTGTAACAAATATTTTCTTAAATCTAATGACTTTTAAATCTTTTACCTTTAAGTCTTTTAAATAATATCAATTATTTTGAGTCATTCTAATAAACGTTTTAATCTTAACATATATTATTCAGTCATACTTATTTATTAATAACAATATATTGTTTATTAATAAAAATCTCGAAATTTAAACAAAATAACAAATATTATCACCTATCAGAATCAACATTGTTTAATATTTAAGAATTTAAAAAAATCTATTGCTTACTATAAGCTTCAAAATCTTAACTATGTATTTGCTTAAGTTTAAGATTAAGATTCAGACTTAAGATTCAGACTTTAAGTAATGTAATATTCTTAAAATTAGAAACATGTCTTGCAAAAGAAATTGTATTTCCCCTTAATGCCACAGGATTCATGAGCCCACCCAGAACAAATTTTGCACTGAAACCAATCTTGATCACTGTTTTCATATGTTTTACTACAAACTACGCAATCATCACTATTTTTATTTGTCTTGGAGTTTGTTTTGCTTCCATCAACCTGTTTCTTTACTTCAGCCAATATTATAGAATCAGACGAATCAGAGTCATCTTTCACTACGGAACTTTCTCTATTTATATTTGATTTCCTATCTACCTAACCTACTGCTTTGTAGTCATTTTCTTAATGTTAATCTTTGGTTTCTTTGCATTACCCTCTTTCTCTATTAATTTATCCTTTTCTGGAGTGTCAGTTATGATGGCAGACGACATTTTTCTATTATTGCGTGTCGTGTTTTGTCTTGGCCCCGCTTTAGAGTGCTTTCGGGTTTTCTCACAGCCAAATCTCTGTGTATAAACCCTTTTAACCAATCATCACTCGCAGTTGTAATTTCCTTCCATTTATCTGGGCAGATATCATTGGCCATGGCATAATCAAATGCCAGCTTCTTAGTTTGATTTCTTGTTAGACCATAGCACATTTTAGAAGCAGTCTTTAAGTAATCCGCCAGCATCTTCTCCTGGTCTGTTGTGAAAATACGCTTATTACCTATATTAGGACAGTGTTTATAAGATGATTCACCAGAAGCTTTTACTTTTTTAACTATTTTAGCTAAGTAAGCCCTCGATATTTTTAAGGCAAACGCAGTTTTGTTAATAGACTGACCTTTCTCCAAAACTTCATTTACGGCTTCTTCAATTACCGATTTTTCGGGTCTTTTTCGTTTTTTTGGACAACGCCTTTCCATAATGCAGTATCTAAAAAAAAATGTTATAATTCTGAAAAAATATATATATTTATTATATATTATTTACAAAATTCAAATGCACGGCTATGAAAGAGCCAGCTCTTTCAAGACAAATTCACCGGCTCTTTCATAGCTTTTTTTTTTTTTATATAACCTTCAAAATATCAACATTAATAATACTTTTTCGGATTCGGCGGGAAAAGCTGGAAGGGTGCAGGTGTAATTTTCTTGTGAAAATCAAAAATTATTTGTAAATGGCTTGCATGTGTCCGTAAAGTGATGTTTTCTGGTAGATAAGTTATATTTTGATTACTTGTGCTGTGAATCTAGTGCGTGTGCATGGTTTTATACGCAGGTAAGCCGAGTGAAACTTTAGCCGGATTACGATCTCTTCATGGGCGCATGTAAGTTGTTTCTGCAGTAATTTTTCATTTTGACTAACTTTACACTTGTTCTTGAGGATTTTCCCGACGTTTCCATTCATCATCATCATTACCATCCATCATAAATTCAGAATACATTTTACTTAACAATGATTAGGCTGTATGGGCTTAGTTCCCCATGCCTTTCCTTCGGGATAAACTAAAAAAAAAAAATACTTTTTCGATATATTTATTACGCAGCTGTAAGGCCAAATATATGCACTACCTCAATCTACAATCAATGTACCCATGTTTGTTTACAATAAAATACCAAAAAACAACTTAAATGAAGCAAAATACTTACTTTTTAATGCCAAAAACTTTGACTCGATGTACCGGCAGTCGTTGGTGTCGGCAAACTGTCAAATTTTTATGGGTGACGGGAAGTCAGTGTTGCCACTATAAAATAAAATCACCCACCAAATTCGTTTGGAAATTACCGAAATAACGCAAGTGGCTTTTTCAAAACCTGGCTCCTTCATGCCACTTTTCCCCTACGACAGTGTTACGAGTAAAACTCGCAGGAAATTTATTTTAGATTTGATTATCAGTAGGTAATCATTGCTCTCCGCGCCAATTGTATCGGGGGATCCTGTGACTAATTAAATGGGCTTATTGGTTATTGTGTGATACATTGCTGTTGGTTTTTGGATCACTTGTAATTCATTAGGGTTGATCGGTTATTTAAACTTTTTTGAGTGCAACTTTTTAAAAATTTCTTTTCGTTAAAAGTTTATTTTTAAGCCATTATCTAAGGCCTAATTAAACGAACTTAGTATTTTTTTTCCTGAAAATATTTTAAAAAAATCGGAAAATTTAAGAATTTTCCTGCGAAAATTTTCAATGTTTTCCGTCTCAGAATCATGGTCTGAAGTCGTGGTATCAATATTTTCCTGGCTGTCAAGCACCTGTATAGGCCTTCCCTTACAACCTCCATTCTGACTGTAGGTGTATATACAGGATGTTTTTTGTTACCACCCTTAACGAAGGGTACGTAGTCTATACAGGGTGTAACAAAAGGGGTATGTTTAACGAAAAGCTACAAAATTTCAGGCCCGAAATCGCATGTTTATTTTTTCAGATAGTATGGAGAATTCCTAAGTAACTCAGGATTGTTCATACAATCTTGAAAAATAAACATGCGATTTCGGATCTTAAATTTTGGAAATAGGTTCTCCATAGTGGGCTGTTTACATAGCTTTTCGCTTAACATACCCTTTCTGCTACACCTGTACATCAAATAAAGTAAGTTTATGCCAAAAAAAAATTCTGGGTAACGATGTAAATTTTTTTGTTTTTTTTTTTTATTATTTTATCGGGCGAAATTTATAGTGCCCAGTGTTTATGCTAGTTTTTTCATAGACAGATATTAATTATTTCTCGTGAAAAAACTAGCTACACGCGTCAATGTGCATTTATGCAGAAAAACGCAGTCTATTTACTCAATTTTGGACCCTAATATTTTGGAAACCAGACACTTCCTAGGTGTACTTCCATAGAGGAAAATGATCGTGATGATGAGGAGATTCCGTAGTTTTCGGGAACGTTGACGACCAAAAATCACCCTGTATAGGTAGAAACTTAAATTCTCTAGCCTTTTTTGGGATTTACAATATAAACCGCTTACATGGGATACTCTCCAGTGATCCTGGCATACGACTGTATGTTCCTGATGACTTCCACCAGATTGTGGAGCTGGTCGCAGAAGTCTGGCAGCTGCTCCGGCGTCAGGTATTGGCCACTGTATCTAGAAGATATCGCACGTTATATAATTGAGGGTCTAACAGGGTATGACGAAGGAGACCGTTTCCTGCTAATTTAGGAAAGCAATGAGTTTACGGCTCTAGATCCTAGGTTAGGGTACATAATATGTAAGAATTTTCACTCTTTGACCGGTGACTTAAAGAAGGCGGCGGGTAGTGACTGGATGGCAAAAACGGGAGATTGAGCCTTGTGGCGTGCTCTGGAGGAAGGAAGCAGGAAGGAAGAAGGAAGAAAAAGGAATAGGCTTACGACGAACAATTTATTATACATGGAAAGTGGATTGAACCAATGGTACATAAAGCTTATTAAATGAGGGTTGATGGCAAAAAGCCAGAAAGACGAGAGGTTTCCTCACAACATCTGGAGCTAAAGCCAACCTCATCTGCAACGAGGTGACCTTCGTACTCATGGGCCATAGGTAACCACTGGCAATGCACTGCAATAGCTTTTGTAGGACCCTTTCCAGCCCCGTAATTTGCAGCTGTCTCTCCTCTGGGGACCACTTGTGCCTCCAAACGCCTATTACCTAACCATAACATGTGAACCACAACCGAACCTTAAATCAATGTTAGCCTGCAAGAACTGCTCGTCATCAATATGCACACTCTCGCTGGCCACGCTGGAGGGTTTGGGTGTAAAGCCATCGGGATGTTCCATTATATCCTGGTCCTCCCCTTCATTGGTGCTCAGGCCTGTACTCTCACTGTTGCTGGAGCCGGTGGGTAGTACCAGAGATTGATGGCGCGTGCTTGTGGCGAATGCTTGCTCTTCTTGGCTAAAATAGATTTAATAGATTAATAAGACGTGCACCTTCCAAGCGGGAGGCGAAAGTTCGATCCCAGTCACGGGCCTGTACCAATGAATTTATTTCATGTACAGATTTTAATGTTACCAAAATTGTCACTTAACTCGTGCCTCGAAAAGCACGTAAAACCGTTGGTCCTGCCCCTGATCTCTCTCCGGTCGTGTCGGCTTTGCGTCCCATCGGACTATGAGAGTGACGGAATAGAGAGTGCATCTGTGTTTGCGCATACACTTGTAAACTATAATATCTCCTGCGTACCTGGCCAATCTACCTAGAGATTGATCGCCTTGGCCGAAATACGGTCGGAGATCATCATCATCATATAGCTACTAGAGACAGGTAGACCTAAATTCTAGTTACGTCGGTATAAATGGATGTAATTAACTCACACAGAAGCTGAGGTCCTGGAGACTCGCTTGTCAATGTTAAACCGGTGGTGTGGATCGTTCCTGAACCGCCCCAACAACCTCCCGAGCAGCTTCGATTGTCGCCGCTCCATCCGACTGCGTAATATCTTGTAGGGCTTCACCACCTTTTAATTAGTTACCTGGTTGATAATAATGATGGTAGCCTGAAGGGCTTTTCCATCTTCACAGAGCTCTGTGCGCAATCCAGAGGTTGGCCAGAAGTGCGCAAATTACATATCCACTTTGCACCAGTGAGGCTATTAAATCCCACGTGGTAAGGACCAAGCCTATGGTTAAAGGTTCAAACACACACTTAAACTCTACTGGAAGTGGGATCACGTGGCGTGTTACTTATTTGTATCTGACCATATTAAGTTGGGATTCTACGTGTACTCGACCTACTGTGCACCTTAAATGCGGCTGGAACTCTCTTGAGGGATCTGAACAGTTTGTAGGAATGTTTGTAGTCTTTCACGAAAATACTACGAAAGGATTTTAATGAAACTTACATACAGGCATACATATAATCACGCCTTTATCCTTACGGGGTAGGCAGAGCACTAAGGGCCGATAGAACCACATGGTGCGACTTCTGACCAATTTTGAGGGTATAGTTGAGATGTACAAGTTCGGTTAGCAGTAACAGGTGGTCAGCCCATCGCCTACAAAACACCAAGACCCTCTTGTCCCTCTACTGACTTGTACAGTATGCAGCTGTAGTATTACACGTTATTTTTTCACTCCCAGAGCAGCATAGAAGACATTTAATGAAACTTGTCAGTAACATAGCTTATCAGAATAACATAAGATCACGCGGACGAAGTCGCGGGTGGCTGCTAATGGTTTATAAAGTGAAAAGTGTTTTATGCTTGTATAAGGTATAGATACTTACAAGTGATTTCAGAATTTTTTTAAAGGATCTCTTGGGTTTGTGGCTAGGTGAGGATGAGGAGGCATTTGAAACCCCATCGTGTCGGTTGTTGGTAATTATTACAGAGGGAAAACTGATTATTGTTATTGCTACATCTTCATCGTGTTTTGACAAAAATGTGTCAAACAAACAAAAGTGTCAAGATGACTGCTGTTTATTTAATCCGTAGAGTTTGCTCGTTATTGGTCCCACCTGCTTGGTACTATGTCAGCGACCACAAAGGTAGAGTACGTTTCATAGAAAAACTCCTATGCGTGATTGCGGAACTAACATTCTTTGTATGCAGTAACACAATGTAGTCGTCAGACACATAGTAACTAGCGCCATCATCCAAAAGAACTATTTGGTGAAACGCACTCTAGTATTTAAGTATTCTTGCTTCCTTATGGACACAATATGGGCGATTCCGGCCGGCAGTCACACTTAAACCTAAACGTAAAATTAGTTCTGTCCTTTTCTCTCTCAGCCATTTATGTTAAGAACGGAGAGAGATAGACCCGACTAAGATTAGGTTTTAGTGTGACTGCCGGAATCGACCTAATGTGAATGTCCTAGCTAGACCCTGTTTATGTACCAAACTGAACTAAAATCTTTGTTTAGGACAAAGCTCAGCAAAAACTACTTTTATTACGATAGAACATAGCAAATGAAACACAATCTCAGTTTTTACATAATGTAAGTATTGTAATCCATATAAAAATACAATTATTTCATAAGTATACATAATCGCATTATTTGCTCACCTAGGCAAACCGATGTTAATTAATCAATTCAATAAATGCAAACACTTGAAATGCTAATAAAATACCGACAGAAATTAAGTACACCCTAGAACATAGGCACAAGTCAGTCTGACGAAGTACACCACTTTCGAAGAATTAAAACTTATTGTAAACAAACTAAATTTGCGACTAAATTAATTATACACCGCTTATTACAAAATTGTAAAATGTAGACATAATAACATGAAGAAAATGGCCGAAATTGACAAAGATTAAAAATGACAAAAATGACACAATTTTTTGCGTCTGGAAGAGAGTAGAAACTTATGGTCACTCTACACAGTCCTGTCAAATTATTTACGAGATTTTAGACTGCGTAGATCATAGGGCCATCTAATTATCGGCCCAAATAAGTTCGTTATAACACTGATTTGTGGCCACAGTTACAAATCTAATAGAGAGTTTGGCAGGCAAAGCCGGTTTTGACACAAAAGTTAAAATAATAATAAAAAATAATCTCCTATAATAATACTAGAAGAAATGAAAGAAGATACATTTTGTTCAGTATATAAAAGACGAATTAATATGCGAGGATAAAGTACCATACATAGCTTCAGAAGCGAAATATAGGACACTCTTTTGGGACCAGAGTCATACCGAATTTAACCATCACATTAAAGGCACATATAAAACAAGTTTTACATAATAAAATAACCAACAAGACTTGATCTTTTGAGTAACAATCCATAGCCAAAGTAATATCGCATCACATTGAAATTCGTCATTGTAAAATCCTCCAATAGCGTGTCGACTTGTTGATCACGTCATTTAACGCATGCTCTCAGAACAATGACTAAAGCATAGAAAGAGCTTTATGACTTTAAAAGCGTATCTTGTCTTAGACATTATACGGTAAAATACGATGAACAAAGATATAGACAAAAACTTGACACGTTATGTAGCTTTTTAACTTAGTATCATGTACGAAAGGTAGCCAAGGAACAAAGGAAAGGTAACCAAATTGACGTTTGCTTTGTGGTACGTTTTGCATTTTGAGCATCCTACATCTGTCTCTTTCTAATACAGTTATGAGCGTATAAAAAAACAGCGACGACGATATTAGTCAAAATTCAGTTACTTCTATGCTTTAGTCATTGTTCTGAGCGCATGCTCTAAGAGAAGGCTTCCTATTGGAGAAATTCACATATGATGCATAACGATGTCGCTTTAGTTAAGGACCTAGTTAATACAGATGTTGAGACCAACTTGCAAATCTAGTCAGAATGCGAGTGGATAAGATCAAGCCAAACAAATCTAGATCACAACACGCCCAAGTCACACTTTAATTTAAATCACTGGTCCCTTCAAGCATCTACAATGCCACATAGGTAGGAAAGCTCAAACATGGTACCAGCGAAGGCCCAAGTTTACCAGAGCCCTGATGAGAACCCACCTGGTGGCACCCTCACACGTTTTGGGGGCTCAGCTTTGGCTGGTTCAGGTTTGGATTCAGTCTTGGGCTGGCTGTCCACTTTGGGCTCTGGTTTGGGGTCCACTTTGGTCTCGGCAGGGGGCGCCTCTGTCGACGCTTTCTCGTGGCCGTTGGCTGCGGGGGCGGATGGGGCTGGGGCTTCGGAGCCGTTCAAGGGTTTGCCGATCTCGGACACTGGAAATGAAAGATCGTTTAAGAGCTGGAAACAACAAAATCTCATTCGATAATCAGCAAGGGTTATGGTGGACGAATCCCAGTTATGGTGTATCGTTCCCACCCTTAACGAAGGGTACGTACTCTACACATAAAAGTAAGTTTATGCCAAAAAAAATCTGGAAAACGATGTTATTTTTTTAGAATTTCTTGATCGGGCGAAATTTATAGTGTCTAGTGTTTATGCTAGTTTTTTCATAGACTGAAATTAATTATTTCTCGTGAAAAAATCTTGCTACGCGCGTCTCAGTGCATTTATGCAGAAAAACGCAGTCTATTTACTCAACTTTGGACCCTAATATCTTGGGAACTAGACACTTCCCAGGCACGCCATCTCCATGGAGAAAAATGATCGTAATGATGAGGAGATTCCGTGGTTTTCGGGAACGTTGACGACCAAAAATCACCCGTATAGGAGATATATCTGCGATCCATGTCTTAGGATAGATGATACTCAATGCTCGTAGGGTGCACTACAAACCTATTCATACACAACACACGGTATTGTTCCCAAAAATGAGGTAGCCTGAACTGCAAAATCGCAAGGGAGAATCTACAGCCATATTTAGTATAGCAGGGTATATAATGTGAAGGACCAGTGACAAGTCACTAGCTCGTCACCTGAGAGAACGCCCCTTTCTTAGTCGACTCTTACGACATGCACGGAAGGAGATGCAGCTGATGTGTTCTAGTGAATAGACTCCTGATACAAAGTTATATAGCTACACTCAGTCCAGGCAGCATGGAGAATCCCAGCATTTACATTCCACTCCATTAAAACGGCTGACAGGTGCTAGAAGACCCTACAATGTCGATGCAGGACGTACCATTGTTGATGTTAGCCAGCTGCCGTCTCCCAGTGACCAGAGGCTCCGGTTCGCCCCCGAAGATATCGGTATGACCACCGCCGGGCGGCCGCAGGACCCTGGAGGATAGACGGGGCTCCTCGCCAAGACCGACGTTGAAAGATGTGGAAGTCATTTTACGAGCTGGAAAGAGATGAAATTCTATGTAAAACAATATTCCTTCAATACGAACACAAAACAGTAGGTAGGTATTTCTGTTGCCGTTCGAAAATGTGCGCGACAGATTTTAATAGATCTTCTGTGTATTTTTAGGTGATCCCAGAAAGGATTTTCAAAGGCTTATTTTTATGATCTGCCTATGTATCGTCTATAAATTTTGATAGTTCATAGTAATGATTGAGCACTCATTGAAACGTATGAAATATTGTGGTATGTAGTGTCAAAGTCAAGTGAATGCAGTGGAAATGAGAGCATTGAGAAGTATGTGTGGAGTCACTTTGAAAGATAGGATAAGAAATGAGGTGATCAGAAAGAAGTGTGGTATAAATGAGGACGTGGTGTCGAAGATTGAGAAGGGTACGTTGAGGTGGTTTGGGCATGTGGAGAGGATGAGTGAAAGTAGACTGACAAAGAAAGTGTACAACGGAAGAGTGGATGGAAGGGTTGGAAGGGGAAGACCTCGCCGGACTTTCACCGATCAAATTGGTGAAATTCTAAAGAAAGGTCAGGTCAAGAGTACCCTAAACCGACGAGCGTGCATAAAGAATATCATGAAAGTAGATGAAGCGAAAGAGGTGTGTCAGGATCGTAGCAAATGGAGATCCGTGATCTCTGCTTACTCCTCCGGGAAAGAGGTGTGATTATTATTATTATTTTTATATTCACACACTACACAACACATTAACCTAGTCCCACACTAAGATCCCTAAGGTCTTGTGTCGTAGGTACTAAGTAACGGTATATAAATAGATACCTACGAGTAAGTATAGAAACATCCATGACACGGAAACAAACATCAATATTCATCATATCAATGTTTGCACCTACCGGAATTCGAACCCAGGGCCTATGGCGTCGTAGGCAGGGTCACTACCTACTAGACCAATCGGCCGTCAATTATATATGTTATGTATGTGTGTAGCCAAATTTTCATCAGGTAAGGCATTATACCAGGTCCATTTCTTGAGTTTAAATAAGTGATCATCACTGTGAACCCTTAAATATAGACCCTACGGGGGCTGGTTTTATCTAGTGAAGCTGCGAAAGGCTTCAGTTACTGAGTGAGAAACAATTAATTGCCGAAAATATTGAGGAAGCTAAGATTTCGGAGAATTTGTCGAAATTGCTGTGGGAACGGGATTTTGAAAGTGTTATACAGTCGAAGTCGGGGTAGACCGCTAGTTCTACTAATAAGTAAGTACTACAAATGTGAAAGTTTGTTACTCTTTAACACATAAACTGACGAACGGCCCCTTATTACTTATTTAGCAAAAGCAAAGCGATAGCGAAAATTGCACAAAACAATTGACATTTCAACGCGAATATTGTACAATTTTCGCTATCGCGCTGCTTCGGCTTTGCTATTGCAAATTAGGTAATCGGGGGCGGATTTACGTTTAGCTATATCTAAATATTCTATCCTAGCATTTTATGTAATACATCAGAATAACATAGGCTTTGTGTACTTCACGCAAACGCAGTACCAATAATAAATTTATGCATTATACCAAGTTTATGGAAAGACTATAATTATAAATAGAACTGGGTGACTTGGGTTGGGAGTGACTTAGTCTATAGGTATATTAAGAAGGCAGATATCAATTTCTTCCAAATTTGCATAAGGGTGCGGTTCCACTGTTGCGGAGCGGAGACGAGACGTGCTTCAACAATAAGATGCCTTGAATGGAATATATTACCTCATGGTACTCATGTATATCCATTATCATGTCTGGCTGACGTCACTGAACCGTCTTCGTTTATTAGATTTATTACCTACTTTCACACTATAACTATCTTTACTATACCCTCAAAATTGGTCAGAAGTGGCACCATGTGGTCCAATCGGCCTTTGGTGCTCTGCCTACCCCGTCAGGGATAAAGGCGTGATTATTATTATATGTCTTCTTCTTCTTCTTCAGCCCATTACAGTCCACTGCTGGACGTAGGCCTCTCCCACCTCCCGGAAACCCTTAATCGCCTCGTACGATACCCACGGGCAGGCATGGGTAGGTACAAACTCTACTCTGCCGGTACCACGCGGCTAGTATGTATGTATATAACTATAATACATTTTTCGAAGACATTGGGCAAGATTCAAAGGTCACATTAACATGTTTAATTAGAATAACAATAACTGACATCTATGTACCTATGTATATGGAAAGTTTATTAGCATATTTTAATTGTGAACCGTTTCATATCCGACGATTGTTTCGCAACAATGGGTGAGACATAGTTCTCTAGTTCACTAGGAAAATGAACGCTTTTCAATTCAATTCAATTCTTTATTTGTAGTCATGGGTGGGTATATTATGTTATAATTTACAGAAGATTCTCTACAACTGCCCGCATGCTGCGGCGTACAATTTTTTTTAAATGCATAATTTAAAAGCAATTCATAATAAAAAGCACAATCAAATAGGAGTCACAAAATAATCAGATTTCCATTAATACCAAAAAATAATTATTTTTAGGCTTTGCTATTGCTTTTACATAATCAGGGGGCGGGACGGTTGAGAAGCCACGACCCCACGTCCCTAGAACAACGAGCCTCCAGAAGGAGTCACAATGCTTTTAAAAATAACCAATAGCCTAAGAATTTTAGTAGGAAAAATTGTGTTTTTTCTTTTTTCGTTTTCAATTCATTGAAGCGAATGAATCATGTAACAACATCGTAAATTAAATCAGTAATTGCATAAACCAAGGAAATGAAAATTGAATGAAAAGTAAACAATAGGTATATACTAAGCGTGAATCACCTATTTCTAGTAGAGAAAAATACCTATAGTTTTCCATTTAGAGTCACCAAATGATGAGTAAGAATTTATCTTTTACAAGTATCCCTAATAATAAAACAAACAAAACAATAAGGCTGCCTTTCCACCTGATATGCAATTTTACGTTGCTACGAATGCGTTTGATCCAACAATTAAATAATCCAATACAGGACCGTCCCGGGAGAATCCTTTGCCGATGCTTCACTAGAATACATCAGCTGCATCTCCTTCCGTGCACATGCACTAGAGAGAATCATCTACGCCTATGAACGTAATAATAATCAAAGAGTAGCCCGCAACCTCGTTTTGTAACTTGCGACCAGTCCGCAAACTCGCGATAACTAGTCGCTGTCAATCATTATACGGCTTTGTTCCCAAAATAGGGCCAGGAGATCCCGCAGCCACGTTTCCATATAGGGGACAGGTGTAATTGACCAGTGACTAGTTGCTAGCTTATCGCCTGAGATAATTTTATTCCTTAATCGTGTTATCTTCTATGCTGCTCTGAGAATGAAAAAAAAACGTATAATACTACAGCTGCTTCTCTTCCTGGGCATACTGTACAAGTCAGTAGAGGGACAAGCGGGTCTTGTCACTACTAACCGAACTTGTACATCTCAACTATACCCTCAAAATTGGTCAGAAGTGGCACCATGTGGTTCTATCGGCCCTTGGTGCTCTGCCTACCCCGTAAGGGATAAAGGCGTGATTATATGTATGAACTAGTAGCGACATCGTCATTTACATCTGCCCCACACAAGAAAGAAACGAAAGAAAGAAAGGCACATTAAACGCTAATAAAATATACTCTTGAATGGACAAGAAAATGGTATCATGTTAAATAGGCCTTTACTTGCACCATCGGATAACCAACATATCTTATCAACGCAGTATCATCATAGCTTTTAATAACTAAACAGTCGTGATATTTATAAATAGAATTCAGTGGTTCCCAAAGTGGTCCAGATGGACCCCCAGGGGTCCACAAGAGACTCGATGGGGGTCTACGTTGGCGTGAAAAAATGGGATTTCACCATTAATTTGTATGTGGTGTAAGTATGTAGGGGTCCACCAGAACCGGTTAACTTTTGAAAGGGGTCTATGAAAAATGAAAGTTTGGGAACCCCTGTCACAGATAATCGTTTTGAAACCATCAGCTCGGTATGCAATCATAATTCACCGTTACATAACGGTTACATACTTCGGAAAAGTAATCATGTAGGTACATACTTCTGTTTAATTGATTACGTAGCAATTACGATCAATTCTGACAGTCATGCTTAAATAGTCGTACCTGTCCTTTTCTGTCTCAGCCATTTATGTTAAGAATGGAGAGGGACAGGCCTGTCTAATCTCAACTTTACATTTAAGTGTGACGACCATAATAGACCATTATTATCTCACGAGTTTACAAGAAATGCACATATTGAGAGTGATGCGAAAGAGACAAATAGAAACGTTTATTCATAAGCCTGTGGTAATGCGGGGCTTCACTTGAATATATCGGCTGCATATCTCTCCGTGTACCTTGCAAGAGTCGACTAAGGAACTCGGGCATCTACATCTATCTATTATCTACATCTGTCCCCGATATGCTAATAGTGGCTGTGAGATATTCTTTATGATCCTGCAGTCCTGGCTGCCCTATTCTAGGAACACATGCGTGTGTGTACGTATGTATTTATAGAAAAGAATGACACGGAAGACAGGCGGCAAGGTACAGGCAAATAGGAGATTTTCGACTCCATATCAGACCCCCGTTTCCATATAAGAGTAAAACAAAATGCTCGGTAAAAACCAAAATTGGACGCGTACCTATAATCAAGACATAGAACATGATATGTGATACGAAACTTGTAAATAACTAGGACTAGAAAATCTAAAACCTAGATTTACAAGCTACGTTGTTGCTCAATCACGTTGCGAAACGGATCAAATTACCAGATATCGATATTCGCAACTGTTTTATTACGTCGTGGTTTGTTTTGCCTGACAAAGGGCGTTTTTCCACCATACGACACAGCCACGACTACGACACGATCACGGCTTTTTTGGAAGCAAAAATGTATTAAACAGTACGTCCCCCTTATTGCCTAACTGGCAAAAGCAAAGCGATAGCGAAATATGTACAAAAATCGCTGATTGCTTGTCAAATTCGTATTACGTAAAATGAATTTCAAAGGAACTTTGACAATCAGGGGGCGGCTCGTTTTTTCCTTTAGACGTGACGATCACGATACGGCCTCCCATAGTGAATTACGAAATGTCCTGCACCCGTATGATCAATTTGGTGAGAGCGAGTGTCTCACATTTAAACGTCAAATTCACAGAGCTATTATATAACTAGATAAACTAAGTGTATGTACTATGCATGTAAAAAATAGACTTAAGAATCGGAATAGACACTCGTTCTCGGGCCAGGACTGAATGAATTAGGGTTGATAGAAGTGGTTTGCAATCCCTTTTTACACACCAAGTAGAAACACTTGCCTTGTCTAGTTATTACTTAGCTCTGTGGATTTGACGTTTAAAAGTGAGACATTTGCGCTTTCTTAAGATTTTATTTAACGAATAGCTTACTCGACACTTTATTTGAAGGTGGTCACCACCTTTGGTTGCACCACGGAGATAATAACGAAAGCGGGAAATCTTAGAATACCGTCGCACAAGCTATCTTCCAGCTCTAACAAATAACGGTTATGAGCGTCAGAAAAAAGCAAAAAAGCGTGCAGACATGTGGGGTTCAAGGTCCAACCTAGTATCTAAAGCTCCAGAGTTATTAAAGAAATAATGGATTTCAATAATAAAAATAAAATAATTAAGCCTTTTACTATAAAATCAAGGTTTCAGGTGCCCAATCTCTTACAGGTCATTGGCCTGTTTTCGAGATAGCTTATTCACCTATTGGCAGATGGCCAGATCACTTAAGTTCGTTGGCAGCTGGCACTACGAATCTTATTTGTGCTCTACAGAGACAAAAATTCTAAAGCCTACGTAACCAGCACACGGAAATTTTAGACAATTTAACAGTTTTACGAGCGACAGCAAAGTTCGCAAAGTTATCGCACCATCTCTTTGTATGGAGCGACAAAAACTCGATAAGTAGGTTGCACCGACACTGAGAGCAGTTATTGCCAGTTGTACCTATATTGTAACGCGGACAAAGCCGTGGACGGCCACTAGTTTATTACAAAAATCTGAATAACATCACGAACTATGGACACGCACGGCTATTCCGCAGAATTATATTTCACAGACATGCTTTTTAGCATTTTAGGACTTTCCCGCTTCAATAAAACTGATGGTAATTACTAGAGACATGCGAGTACAAACCCCTCGCGTAATTAGTTTTTGAACTACCATTATTTTAATAATATAGGGGAGGAAACTAACTACCTATCTACCTAGAACATAAGTAACGTAACTGTCTATACAAGTTCAATTATGGAAACTATAATGCGTCAACTAAACGGACACATGGATAATGGTCCTGTGCCGATGCAAGATTTCACTAGAATACATCAGCTGCATCTCTTTCCGTGCATGTCGTAAAAGTCGACAGGCGAGAAGCTAGCAAGCAACATCATACATCTGTGGCCGATATGCTGAACGTGGTTATGGGATATTATTGGTCCTGCAGTTCTGTATTATGTACATATAATGGATAAAGTTTACAAATTGCAAGGTAAATAAATCCCAGCCCCCTAATTCAGCTAATTTGCACAGCATAAAGTAGAAAAATCATCAGAATCGGTGGGCAGTAGCTATATGCTTGCATTAAAATGTAAACAAGTGACAAATACGGCTTCAATGTATCGGCCAGTGATACAAACGTGCTACATAAGGAAATGCATTGGCTTTTAATGCAATTCATTTATACATAAGGACTGCATGAAGGTAATGACTCGGTCAAAAGTACCTTTTTACTTGTCATTAGTTTTCCTGGTGGGGGTTAAAGTTACTACTCAAGCATGGTATGATAATGACCTTCGATTGAAGCAAAGTAGTTTGTAATTTATTCTTGTTTTAATTAATAACATTTTAAGTAGGCTTGTTAGGTCCCTCCGAGATTTTCTATGCCTTGTTTGCATTTTTCTGGTTGATCCTTGCTTAGAGGAGTTGCAGTGGCGGGAATAAGTGGTGGGCCAACCCTGGTTTTATTTTAAGTAAGTTTCTTCTCTATAACAGCTATTAGCATCACCCCAGGGTCAAGTAATTAAATTAATTTTATGAAAGTCATAATGAGTCATACAAAGTCATGTCCATTATTAATAAGTAGAAACATCAAAGCAAACTTTGGAAATATAACAGAAAAAAAAATGTGTACCAATAATATAGCAATAAGTAGATATAAAAACTTAGTCAGGGTTTAAGAGAAATTTGAACAAATCTCTTGAAGAACTAAGCTCACCGTTGTACATTTAATAGGTGTAGGTTGCTTTCAACCAGTTAAGTGGAAGGTATAGGAGGAGACCTTACATGTTCACCAGTGGACTTTATGGCTGTAATGATGATGATGAAGTAGATAGAAATAAGAAGAGCATTGTTAGTAAATTAGGTGGGATGGCTGCAGATTTGTTAGTATTTCAAGTTCAGGAGATAAGTGATAGTTGTTGGAGATCGCAAACTTAAAGAATATAACAAAGAACCATAGTCATGCTTTTTAAATATAAAAGAACAAATTGTTTCTGTAATATAAGAAACCTAAGAAGCAATTGTGTCCGTCCACACAATCACAGTCTAAAATAGAAATACAGTACACACAATATACAGAAAAGACAGTCACATAAGATTAAGCATAGAAGAATATAAGAGGTGTATGTGTATACCTTAATAAATAGGTGAATAGTATTGTGTGTGTTAATTTAACTTCTTGTTAATAATAAATCATGAATATGGCATAATAGAGACATAATCATATTCCAGCCCCCCTAGCATGACCACTCATCGTGGATATCGTATCGTACATTATTGTATTGTCTCTATACAAAATTCAACATGGCGGCTATATTTATCGTATTTTGACAGGCTAAATGTTGATAAATTGGTTTATCATATTGTGTTTCGCAGGTCATGCTAGGCTAGCAGGGCAATACTCTTTTATCTATTTCCTGTATGCTGTGTTAATTTTATTCTTAATTGACAATCGAATTGTTTCAATGGCATATTTTTTATAAAATGGCTAGAAATAATATAGGGTTAAATTGATTTCATTTCCATTTCAAGTTAAGCCTGTAAACACCATGTTTTAAAATGTATAATAGGGAAATAATAAAGAAAGTGCTAATAATGTCCTAGTGTATCCTAATATGGGACAAAAATAAAGCATAGAGGTGTACCAATGACAAATAAATCCGACTCATTATTCTTCATATATGGAAAATGTAAAAGATAACTATAAATATGTCCCGTACCCATATTGCTGTATAGGAAGACCTTCCGTCAACCGATGAGTGTGTATGAAGCAATTGAAGAGTGTGATGAAGCAAAAGGAGTATGCCAGGAACGTAGCAGGTCAATCAGTACTCTAGGCCTACGGAAACAGTCATTAAAGGTTATGTTACACACTCCCAGCTTATTGAAAGCATGGTATCATCAACCATGTTCAGTAGAGTGTAAATAGAACTTTATTAACAACCAGTACAAGTAGAAAGAGATAAGAAACACATTCCTTAGAGATCACAGTAATTAACAATCATGCACAAATGACAAAACGTGTTAAGTAGAATAAAAACAATGGAAAACGCGGTTATAAGTAAAATATATAGGTGTTATCGTCATTATACAGTGGTGGCCGGCAATTATATAGTAATTTTAGACATCTAACTGTAATCTATACATCGGCAGTTCGCTACACGAGTGCGGTCAGCCAACTCATTCATGCGACAAGATTAACGGATTCTTTTGTTCGCAAGAGAACCAGACTATACTGGAATAATCTGGCAGAACTTGCTGGAACGCTTTACATATAAATAGTCGAAAAACACCGGCAGCTGACCTTAGGGCTCCATTCGACGGAATTAAAGCACATTGACCCTAAAATCTTGAAAAATAACGGCCTATCCCGAGTCGATACGCGATCAAATTTAAATGCTTAGAAATATTACTCACCTAATACAATATTGCACTATTACAAGATATTCTTCTAACTTTGCACTCAAATTCAATAATTACATGAATATTTCACAGGAAACGGCAACCAAAGGAAAAAGATTGTAAATTACTCACCGCTAGCTGCTTTGCTCACACAAGTTTTTGAAAGATTGATCAGTCAGAATGAGAAAGAGTATATGCACTAGCTATGAGAGAGAGTGAGATATAAAAATAATGACAAAGATGACAGTTTCGTCCTCAGTTTTGTCAATGGGGTTGCTAGAAATTAAACGTGCGTTATGTTAAACTAGCACAAAATGATACTAGCGACTAAATTTGTCGCATTCATAGTACCTATACATTAGAGTCTGGCTAACGAAAGGTGAACCTCAAAAATGGCGGAAAATTTAAATAAAACAAGTATGTATGACAACACTATTATTATTTCGAGAAAATTGTGTTCTAACAAGAAATTTGTATAATTGATTTCGGCCTAAGGACTTGTATCCAGGTCAGCAAACTTTATTAAAAAAAAAAATTCGAGAAAATTGGAATAACCTACTTGATACTGGGTAATAAATTAAAATTAATAATAATTTTAAATAAAGGTGATTAATTAAAATTAAAATGGATGGGGTATAGGTATATAAACTACTTTTATTTGGGTAAATACCACCGTAGAAACAGTAATTATCATAAACAGGGGAAAAAAACTGCAATATTTCGTAATAACTTTGTTTTATTCGCTATAGTCAAAATCAAATTCTAACACTTCAATGTGAAAAGATTCATCGCTGTCACTAGTATCGCTGTTTCCAACATTGATAATAAAACTTTCTAAATTTTCTTTTGTTATTTTGTCACGTTCTTTATATTTACTTTCAACATGTATGACATGGTCAGTCATTTTCTTCCAATCCTGCGAAGTTACATTTTCGAAGGGATCTTTTATAATTTTTTCTAACACTGCTGTAGTAACTGTAATATTTTTACTACCCACTTTACGTTTAGCCAAACTCCACACAAGCTCAATCGCATTTAAATCACAGTGGTAGGGTGGAAGTCTCAATACCTCATGACCATGCTGTTTTAAAATTTCATCGGCTTCATACATTGGATCAGGAGTATTTTGTTTTACAATACACAACAGCTTTGCTTTAGTGTAGTAGTCCTCATATTTAATTTCATTAACATGTAACCACTCTCTTATGTTACTTTTACGTGTTTGTGTATTAGGAGCCTTATTTATGATAATTGAATTATAAATAGCATTATCTATCACAATTACACTTGATTCTTCCAAATTGGGTATCAGTTTTTCTTTAAGCCATTTATTAAAATTTGCAGCATTCATGCCATGGTGGTAATCAGCATTTTTTGATTTAGTGCTGGAGACTGACAAGGAGTTAGGTACCGGGCCTTTTTCCGATCCAGCATGAACAATTATGTACCGTTTCCCTCATGAAACATTTTCAATTGCACCACTAGTTGATGGACCTTGCCAAGACTTCTTAGGCTTATAGTTTCTATGGACATAAGTCTCGTCTAAATAAATTATTGGCTTTCCTTCTGTACGTTTTCTAGCTATATTTCTTAAGAACCTCTACTGTCTCCAAGCAGATATGTCATTGCCTTCTATTAATATAGAACGCTAATTTTCTTCTTAAATTCATAGCCATTTTCCAATAATAAGCGGCGAAGAGTTTCTCGGCATCCGTTAAAACCAATGCTTTCTTTTAATTGCACCAACAGTGTCCTCAGTGTTCTATCATTACGTCTTATCTTTAAATTAAAATCAGTCCAGCCGTTTAGAAGGAGTTCAATCACAAACACACTAACAGAAGATTTGTATTATTGTTGATATGTTAGAGAACCTTTTACATAGGATCCGGCAGACTGCGCTGTAGTCGCTGTGTCGATTACTCACAAGGATAATAGTTTCAGTTACGCCCGGTAGATGGTTGTTATATCTCGGAAATGTTTCCTTTATCTTTATATAATTAATTAAATCTTCTGTTAGTGTGTTTGTAATTTTATTGAAGTTCTTCTAAAACGGCTAAACCGATTTTGATGATTTTTTTTAGTGTGTGTTCAAGTGGGTTCGAAAATGGTTTAGATTCACAATTCGGTCAATTAGACAATATTTTTATTACGGTCCATATTATTACAGCTTATTTCAGAAAGTTTGCATTTAAGGCGTGGGACAGGACAACGTCTGTCGAGTCCGCTAGTCGTTTATAAAATTTTTTTTTTGTTTATCAAGCAATCTTAAATGGTCATGTACAATATAAAGATATAGTTAATATTATTATCTTATTAAAAAATTATCTAAATACATATATCTACAGGGTGTAAAAAGACAACAATGTTTTTTGATACCTCGTATTCTTTGTAAGGTTACGATCATTTTCTTCTATGGAACCAACAAAGCCTAGGAAAACCTAGGAAACGACAAAAAATATATGAAAAAATACTGTCATTTTATTGCAAGCAATGTATTCGTTTGATGCGCAAAGTACAAATGTACCTACAAAACTAACATTATAACATTTTGACATGGTATCTTTAAAACAAAGTTTGTTAACCGATTTCAGTTGGATTTATGTAAAAAAATAATAATATTAATGTAAATTTGGACCTCAATATCTTGGAAACCCGTGGTTTCCCAGGGGTGCTTTCATAGGAGAAAATTATCGTGATGTTACAAAGATTACAAGGTATTAAAAGAACAAAGTTGTCTTTTTGCACCCGGTATATCTAACTACATACAGGGTGTAAAAAGACAACGTTGTTATTTTAATACCTCGTATTCTTTGTAACGTAACGACCATTTACCACATGTACCTACAAAACTAACATTTTAAAATATTAATATGGTGTCTTTAAAAAAAATGTTTGTTAATTGTTTATTTATTTTTTTATAATGCTGATATTCATGTAACTTTGGACCGCGATATCTTGGAAACCCGTGGTTTCCCAGGGGTGCTTCCATAGAAAAAAATGATTGTGATGTTACAAAGAATACGAAGTATTAAAAGAACAAAGTCTTTTTACACCCAGTATATCTGTATACAGGGTGTAAGTGACAGCAAGGCAAAAATTTATATGGTGACATCAGACCATGATTCTGTGGCAAAATTTTTGCAGGAAAATTCCAAATTTTTCCCACGATTTTTTTAATTTTTTCAGCAAAAAGATTGTATAGTTTGTTTGAGTTTGCCTTAGATAATGACTTAAAACCAAAATTTTTACCCATGGATGATTTAATTGGATATACAGGGTGTAACAAAAAGGGTATGTTAAGCGAAAAGCTACGTAAATAGCCCACTGTAGAGAACCTATTTCCAAAATTTGAGACTCGAAATCACATGTTTATTTTTCAAGATTGTATGAAAATTCCTGAGATATTTAAAATTTCTCCATACTATCGGGAAAAATAAGCATGTGATTTCGAGTCTCAAATTTTGTGAATAGGTTCTCTACAGAGGGCTATTTACGTAGCTTTTCGCTTACAATACCCTTTTTGTTACATCCTGTATACATGGATTATAATATAATTATATCCTTTGTTATCCTGCAGTTCTGACTCTACATTATTTTGGGAACGCATTCCTTTTATTGGCTATAAAAAACTATTTATATGTATATCTCAACTATACCCTCAAAATTGGTCAGAAGTGGCACCATGTGATTCTATCGGCCCTTGGTGCTCTGCCTACCCCGTAAGGGATAAAGGCATGATTATATGTATGTATGTAAAAACTATTTATACAGGGTGTAACAGAAAGGGTATGTTAAGCGAAAAGCTATGTAAACAGCCCACTAATAGAGAACTTATTTCCAGAATTTGAGACTCGAAATCACATGTATATTTTTCAAGATTGTATAAATGAATATTCCTGTGTTGTATACGAATTCTCCATAATACCTATCTGGAAAAATAAACATGACGTGATTTCGAGTCTGAAATTTTTGGATAGGTTCCTTTTAGTGGGCTATTTACATAGCTTTTCGCTTAACATACCCCTTTTGTTACACCCTGTATATGTAAGACTTAGATTATATACTCTTACTCTTAGTGTAAATAATCTAAAATGTAAGAGCGTTGCAAATTATACGAAAAGTTATACATTTTCTTTATCTTGTAACCCAGCCAAGAACTAGTTTTCACTAGTTCAAAGTTTCGTCCGAAAAAATTTGGGTTTATCTTTACACCACAAGGAACTTTTTTGTGTATGTATAATGAAATTGTTCAACGCGTTATAAATCAAATCAAATGTAAATCAATGATTTATCATATCGGTTAAATTTTGCACGTGAATAGATAGTTAGAAAATTCTTTATTGCACTATAAAGTTATACAAACTTATATAGACTTATAAATATACCTACAAGTTAGTATCCCATTTAAATTTTTGAACGATATTTTAGTGATGTGCGCGACACTGGCACTACATTGCGTTTCACATTATGCTGGCGCTAGTTACTATGTGTATGATCACATTTTATGTGTCACTGCATACAAAAAATGTTAGTTTCGAAATCAGGCATAGCAGTTATTTTTTGAAACCGACGTAACGATCTATTAATTAGCTGTGTAACTTATCGGTCGACACCCGTCACACCCATGTAATGTGTATGTATCACGTTTTTTTAAAGCTGTAAATTGCATTGCAGTTTCAAAGAAGCAGTGCTGGCAGTACATTTTTGGCGTCGTTGTCAACCTAGGTATTGCAAGATTTTTGGACAAAGAAAAAATTATAATACACATTGAGTGCCTTTAATAATTTAAAAACAACATCAATAAAAGCAACATACCTACACAATCGCAATCGACACAGATGAAGTTTATTTATTACCAAGTTCCTGTTAAAATTAGATTCATTTTGTCATGTTACCTACAAAAGGTATAGTAATGTCTGCTATTTAAGGTTTTTGTATAGTGAACACTAACTACGATGAGTAGGTACTATTGAGAAACAAACTCTTTAGTTATACCGTGAACTAGGGATCTGCCCCGGTTTTACACGGGTGTAGTGTCCTTTTACGCGGACAAAGTCGCGGGCGGTCGCTATAAAAAAGACTAGGTGTTGTTTTTTAGGGCAATTTATTAAATTTTTCTCACCGTAAGAACCATCCTCGTACTTCAAGGAATAGTCAAAAAAGAATTAGCGAAATCGGTTCAGTCGTTCTCAAGATTTGCGTTTAGTAACACAATTTAGTGGGTCATTTTTATATTATAGATAATAATTATATTAAAAAAAAAACTTTACATTGTAAAACAACTTACATGTTTACTTAGGTTCTAGCCTACATACATCCATATGTATTATCACGCCTTATCCCTTGCGGGGTAGGCAGAGCACCAAGGGCCGATAGAACCACATGGTGCCACTTCTGACCAATTTTGAGGGTATAAGGTTGACAAGTACAAGTTTGGTTAGTAGTGACAGGTGGTCAGCCCATAGCCTACAAAACACCAAGACCCTCTTGTCCCTCTACTGCATTAGTTTACCTGCATAAAATAAAAGTGTTATACAAAATTCGGTACCAGACTCTTATGCTAGAGTGCGTTTCATCGTATAGTCCCTTTGGATGATGGCGTTAACTATTACGATCACATTTTCTGTGTCATTGAATACATACAATGTTAGTTCCGAAATTAGGCATAGGAGTTCTGTTATTCTATGAAACGGACTAGTTAAATTAACGTTATTATTATGAGCGCCGCCGAATCGACTCGATCGAGACTGAATTACCTCCCTAGTCGCCCCCGTTTGCTTGTCAAAGTCAAAGTTTGACGAATTAATTAGTTTTTCTATGTATTCAAAAAAAAAAGGCGGGAATTGAAAGGGCGGAAAATTTAATTTAATTTATTCAATTTATCTTATTTCTACTTTTGCTCTTCGATTTCTTCTTACTGGACCCTGTAATACTATTATTCAAACAAAATGAGTGAATGCAGCAGTGGTGCTAGTCGCCAAAAAAGAAAATTAGATTCTCCCACCATTGATGACCAGCCATCCAATAAGGTACAAAATAGATTTCTAAAAACGAAAAGAGGTTTATTTAGGGAAATTCACCGCATTTATACTGAATCACATCTTAAGGAATATCCTGTTATGATTTCTTCGACCACACCACAAACAAAATTTGACCTGCTTAAAACAAACGGTATCTTCAAGCTATTGGACCTTGGTATCAAATATGTAAAGCCTGTAGGCAGCTTCTTTATTAAGATATTCTTCCTCACCAAGAAAAATGCAAACAATTTTATATTAAACAAAGATCTCTTAGACAAGCAAAACTGGAATGCATATATTCCCTTCGACCAAATAGAATCTCAAGGAATTATCAGAGTTCCTACTGACATCTCAGAAGAGGACCTTCTAATGAATCTCAAATCTTCAGTTGAAATAATTGGTGTTAAAAGATTTAGTAAAAAGATGGCTGATGGGAACTTCTCTCCACTACGTACTGTCCTTGTAACCTTTTTGTCAACTATCAGACCGGACCATGTCACATATGAATACCTCTGGTATAATGTTCAGGCATATATTAAGCCACTACTACAATGCTACAACTGTTACAAATTTCATCACGGAAGTCGGACCTGCAAAAATGATCAGGTTTGTTCATACTGTTCCGGACCACATAGTTACAAAGTCTGTCAGAACAAAGACAATCTGAAATGTTCGAATTGTACTGGAAGTCATGTTGCAGTATCAAATGAGTGCCCAATGAAAAAGAACAAGACATTTGAAATTAAAAATAAAATTCTTGGAAAACAATTATCATTTTCGTCTGTTGTAAAAGGAAATCCTGGTAAGCCTAGTATAAGTCCAACTACAATTACTCCACTTGAGGTACACTCAGAAACAAGCATTGGAATAACTACTCCCAAGAACAGAGCTCTTTTGAGCGAACTTATGAATTCAAAATTATTAATAGATACAATAAGTAAGACCATTGTTGAACTCCTATGTAAAAAAGAAGCACATGGCACAAATATTTCTTCAAAAGTAATTAAAGAAAGTCTTATATCAAACCTTACTTCTTACAATGGCTAATCTGAATATTATTCATTGGAATTGTCGTAGTATTACTAACAAACTAGATCAATTTGTGCACTTTATTTCTGACTTAAATATAAATATTATACTCATAAATGAAACATGGTTAGATTCAAATAAATCATTTAAGATATCTGGTTATACTATTGTAAGAATGGATTCTGACCGCCCACATGGGGGTATAGCTCTAGCCATCTCTACTAAGTTTAAGTTTAAAGTTATAAATACATGTTTCTCTTATGATTTTCAAAATGTGCTAATATCAGTTGAGTTATGTAGTTCGTTTCATCTTGATATTTTATGTGTTTATTGTCCTCCTGCTCCAAATGGAAAGTTTAATATTGGTGACCTTTCAGATTCATTTTCTATGATGTCCTCTAAGTATCGTTTAGTTATTGGTGACTTTAATGCTCATAGTACGTCATGGGGATGCAGATCTACAAACAAAAGAGGTAATAATTTATTATCCTTCATTGATAATAATAATTTGGTATGCCTAAATGACCACACACTTACAACTTTAGCTGGGCCAGGACAAGAGGGTAATGTTTTGGATCTGGTGCTTGCTTCGTCAGCTTTAAGCTCGAGTTGCAGCTTCTCTGTGTTACATGACACAGTTAGCAGCAACCATTTCCCAATACTTCTTAGCGTAATGTATTCAGATAATAGTGATAACAGTAACAGCTATGTTTATACTTCAGCAAACGATAGCTCCATATCCGTCGATGATTTGGATAAAGCTGATCTGATTTCTAAAGTCTATAACAAAAATATTAACTGGTTAGAATTCCAACTTAAATGTCTCTCAACTTTCGAAAATTATAATCTTTCTCATGAGCCGTTACTAGATTATGACAATTTTGTAAACAATATCTATGACACTATATTGACGTCTCATAGTAAGAAGTTGCCATTAATTTTGAGATCTCTGCGCAGAAATACAAAAAAAATAAAAAAATATGCCGTTTGGTGGAATGATACCTGTGATCAAGCTGTGAATCAGTCGCAATTAGCCCTTCAGCTCTATAAACTGGCTCCCTCTATGGAAAACTATTTAATTTATAAAAAATTTGATGCTAGGAAAAAATTTGTAATTTTGGAACAAAAAAGAATAAGTTGGATGACTTTATGCTCTAATTTTAACAGAACTACCCCTTCTAAATACATTTGGGATCATATGCGAAAATTTAAATATTCAAAAAATGCTAGTCTAAAGAATTCGCAATTCTTTGATAATAATTCGAATGTAGTGGGTTTTCTTAACAAAATTTGTCCTTTAGCAGATAATTCTGAAGATGTTAACTTACAACCCTATTTCACTTCTCCAATCTCTGATTCCTGTTCGTGGCTTTTAAACCCATTCACTGTTGCTGAGTTAACTGCTGCCTTGCAAAGCAAAAAGAAAGATACTTCCCCTGGCCCTGACCATATAACATATAAAATGATTAAAAGTCTAAGTATTAAAGGTCACCTCGTATTGTTGCAAATATATAATAACCTATGGGCTGTAAAGAATATACCTTTATCATGGAAAGAGCAGGTTGTTGTTCCAATTATGAAGCCTAATAAGAATCCTAACTGTATAGATTCATATAGACCCATCTCATTAACGTCTTGTTTTTCAAAAATTTTTGAAACATTGCTCAAGAACAGGTTGGAATGGTTTGTTGAAAACAATAACTTGATCCCTAATAGTCAATGCGGTTTTCGCAAGGGCAAAAGCGTTATAGATAACGTTGGGTGTTTTGTTGGCGACATAATGAATGGTTTTCAATCTGATAAGACTACTTTGGCTGTCTTTTTGGATATCAAAGGTGCCTTTGATAATATAGATCATAGCTGTCTAATCAAAAGTTTATTTAAACTAGGACTTCCAGGTCCATTCCTATTATGGGTATACAACTTCTTGCATGACCGTTCTGTTAAATTAAAAGTAAGATATCAGCTGCATGGTCCAAAATTTACTTCTAAGGGAACCCCTCAAGGTTCTGTTATTTCGCCCCTTATCTTCGTTCTTAGTTTAGTCGATTTCATGAAAAAAATTCCAAATGCCGTTAGTTATCAGTTTTTCGCAGATGATCTGGTCGTTTATCTACACTGTAAAAACATCAAAGAAGGTGAATCTGCTATGAATATGTGTCTACGTAAAATCTGCAATATGTTAAAAAAAGATTTAAAACTTGAAATCAATGTATCTAAATGTGTAGTTGTACCTTTTTGTAAAAAATATAAATTGTATCCTTGTGTAATGTACAATGATCAAATAATATCAGTTCAACACACAATCAAATACCTAGGAATTGTATTGGATAGTCAATTGTCGTGGAAACCTCACATCGAACATATTAGCAAAAAGGCTTTGTGTAACATCAATATAATGAAATCTTTGGTTGGTCTCCGATGGGGATCAGATCCTAAAATCTTAAAGGTTCTTTATATTAGTATAGTACGTAGTCACTTCGATTATGGCTGTATTTTCTATATAAATTCAAATAATAAGTTATTGCAAAAATTAGATACAATTCAAAATAGAGCTCTGCGTATAATAACAGGTGCTATGAACTCATCTCCTATTAATTCTCTAGAAGTAGAAGCAGGTGTTGTTCCTTTACAAATCAGACGATGCTATATCACAGATAAATACTGTTTAAAACTGGTGTCTCGTGATAATTGTGTTATACGTAGATTTTTAGAATATTTCAATATACCCAATTATAATGATCAACCACTACGTGCTTCTACTTCCATTAGTCATTCTATTTCGTTCCTAAATTTTGAATTTCAGGAAGTTATATTTTGGTCACGCTTGCTTCCTTGCTTTAGCTATGATTATTTTAGTATTGTTATGGATTTATCTGTCAATTTAACTAGATTTAGTGACAAATTTGAGCTGTTTGAATTTTTAAACACTAAGCCAGACTATATAAAAATTTATACCGATGGATCTAAAACACAAGATCGAACTAGTTTTGCTTTTTATGACAGAAATAGAAATTTTGGACAAGTTTTTAAATGTAATCCATTGTTATCTATATTTTCCGCTGAAATTTTGGCAATTTTACATGCCGTAGAATATATTAGCTCTTTACCAAATGTTAATCGAAAAAAGTTTTTAATTCTATCTGATTCCATGAGCGCCTTGCAATCCCTTTCTAACAAAACTATTTCTGCTTCTTGTAATTATTTAATATATAAATTAAGATATCTTGTTCAAACTGTTGTAAATAAATATGATGTAATTATTGAATTTTGCTGGGTACCAGCTCACTCTGGAGTTGTCGGTAATGAGTTGGTAGATACTCTGGCTCGATCCTGTGTAAATAGTAAAACATGTAATTATTTAGTTCCTTATACTGATTTAATATTAACTTTAAAAACAAACATGATGAAAAGATGGTCACTAGTATTAAACTCTTCCAGGGAATGTAAAGGGAAATGGTTAGAATTAATTCAACCAGTTCCTTCTACTAAAGCATGGTTCGAAGAGTCGAAAAAATTTTTAGGTCGAGATTTTATAACTTCGCTTTGTAGACTTAGAATTGGACACTGTCATTTCCCATCTCACCTCTTTAGATTAAATTTGGTAAATAATAGTTCTTGTAAATATTGTGGTAATAATTTTTGTGACTTGCAAGATATATTCTTTGAATGCCCAAACTTCAATTTGGAGCGTCTGCTGTTAATTGCCTCTTGTTCAGACATAAAACATGATATTCCTAGTAATGTGCAGGAATTACTGAAATATAGAGAGCTATATACAATTGTATTTGAATTCATTACAAATACTGTAGGTAAAATTTAACTTTCATTTATAAATTATTTTCTGGTCACAATTAATTTTAAGTAGTACAATTATTTCATTTTATGTATTCTTTTAAAAGTTTGTTACATTATATTATGCTAATTAGATATGTAATTCTGTTCCATAATGTTCTGTTTTGTTCTGTTTTTATTATAAGTATTTTACTTTTTTTGTTATATATCTGGTTGGGCTGAAGGTATTGTATACCAATGCCCGTAATAAATTAAAAAAAAAAAAAAAAAAAAAAAAGTTTTTCTATGCCGTTGGTGGATAAAAATAAAAAAGAAACGTTTGTTTAGAAAAACGGCGAAATCCAATTTAATTTGTTAAAAAGTAAATAAGAAAAAATGGAGACTGCTCAAGAAGAATCATCAAAAGATAGCATAGAAAATGTCCTACCTGCAAACAACACAAATGTTAGTAAGCAGTCCCTATTGTTTGTTCAAAATAGTACCTATTATAAAAATTACATTTAAATTTTTTGTGATTAACAAGTTCAAAGTTTTTGTTATTTATATAACATTTGTAACTCTGCTGCAATTTATAACAATCCTTAAGATTGGTTACAGGTGTTTATAAGTTAACCTAAAACCAAAATTGGCAGGATTCCAATAAGTAAGAATGTTTGGTATTTCTGTACAAGATAGGTAGGTCCCGCTTTCCTCCTTTACGGTTCTCTGGGACGGGACGCCATGGTCATAACGCACTCACATTGTAGTTACATAATTAAAGAGCTCTGCTCTATTTTTTGGTAGTCGTGGGTGACATGATACCTAATTGCTTTGTTGACCTATTTAGGTATGCTGAAAACATTGCCATGCGTTTCGAATTTGATTACATTAAATAACTCCTGTCCTGTTTGTATAGATAAAGGTTTTATTTCAATATTGACTGCACTGAAAATCAAGAAGTACCTTTGAGCTGGTAGTTAGGTAGGAGTAGTTTCCTGTGCTGATGCAGGACTTTAGTAAGCTGCATCACCTTCCGTGTATGTAAACGTGGCTGTAGTATCCCACTTATGATCCTGCAATCTGGCTACCATATTTTGTTCACAAATTGTACATAGGCATTATTTTGGGAAATAACCAGCTAGCTATATCTTTTCTAGGAAAAGCCACCACCGCAAGAGCGAGTTCGAAAGTCAAACAAAGAAGACCGTGTGAAGAAGGATGACAAAAGTGTTGAACAGTTCATGAAATCCCTCAACAATGTTCCCACATTAGAAGAGAAGTTATCCCTGGTCTGCAAGAAATATGTCCAAACTGCTGATGATAATAAGAAATTGCAGTTCTACATTAAACAGTCAGATAAGAGATATACATTGTTGTCAAAGGAAAGGGATCAGTTACAACACGAGTATAATAAGACCATACTTATTAAATCAAAGCTGGAGAATCTTTGTAGGGAGCTGCAGAAACAAAATAAAGCTATTAAGGTTTTTATTTATTACTACTGACTGTTTTCACCAGCTTAGACTCACACAATGTGACATATCCATGTTTGGTTGTTCCTTTGATCTGTATTTAAAATTTTATTCAATTATATCCAGCTTTTTGAAGAGATAAAATGTACATTCATAAACATTTATTTATAATATTACTTGGGAGTTGGTTTTTAAAGTATGAAAATGAGATGTTCTAGGTATTCAAACTTATAGCTAGTAAGTACATGATACAGAGCTATGTATATAAATCTTTTTGTGGCCATTTGTTTTATCACAAATGATTATTATTTTTATGTTTTTTAAACATAAATAAAGTTAGAACATATCGCACCAACCCCAAATAAATGGGAACAGAACAGGAAGATTATGAAATAAAGTTAGTTAGAAATAGGCAAACAAAAAGTAAATATATATATATGAATCATAAAACTAATTGGAATAAATAGCTTTTTTATTCTTATTGAACATGAATAAAATAACTGTTCAGGAAGAGTCGCTTCTCAAAATCCGCGAAGAAGAAGAGAGAAGGAAGGAGACCCAGGCAAAGTTCCAGAGCACCCTCACAGATATCACAGCACTGCTGCAGCAGAATAATGACAAGAACACCAAGCTCAGGGACGATAACATCAGCATGACGGAGAAGTTCAACAGCGTGGTGATGCAATACCAACTTAGGGAGCAACAGGTAACATAGATGCAGAACTTTGTTGAAGTTATCTGTGTTGTACCTATAGTATAGTTCTAGTAAACACCTGCAACTCTAGAAAGCAATAAACTGTTTAAAAAAGTTTTTTTTTTGGGATAAAATGATAGTCTATGTTCTTTATCAGGCTCTAGATTGCCTATAGATATTATACTGAGTTAATTTTAAAACATCAATAACCTCGCAAGACTAGGTAGCTACCATCATAAACAACATTTGTTCTACAAGTTTTGATAATTTGTCACATTTTACTTTCATACAAAAATAAATATCAATTTAATATTACCTCTGAATGTTCTTAAGTCTATAGACTTAGGCGCGCGCGATCGCGGGCGTCAACCTTTTCGTATACCTACGAATTGGAACATAGACTTACAAATCTCACGACAGTACAATAATAGCTTGCAAAATCATTTTTAATCAATGTATTGAGTTATGATGAAACTCGTAGAACAAACGTTATTGTTTATGATTTTAGCTGTTTTAAATTTAACCCTGTATAACATATTTTATTTGAATTGGTTTGGTGTGAAAGCACAGATCACAGAAAAAGGTTATTGCAGTTACAAAGCCGAGACAATGGAGACAATGTGATCGCGAAAATTGTGAGTGTAGGAGCCGCTCACGTCGCATGCTCACACATGGTCAAATTAGGTAGATTAGCACATTTAGCATTATTGCGGACAGATGTAGAAGATCAGTGACAAGTTGCTAGCTTCACTATGGGTGCGCCCACCACCGGGCCCTACACCCTCCACTGACCCTCGGATCTGATAACTCATAATTGCGACAACAGGCACTTGCACTAACTACAATCGCCATGAGAAACCAGACCCGAGCACCTAGCATGCAAGACGATACATTGCACTATTCCGAAATCAAAAACTAGATAAATAATCTACATATGTTTCGCCAACAACCGTGGCATCCTCAGGATTATAGAAATTAGTAAATTAGTAAACCACTAATTATTATGAACCTCTAAAACCCTCTAAAAAAAGTGCAAGTGCCTATTGTCGCAATTATGAGTTATCAGATCCGAGGGTCAGTGGAGGGTGTAGGGCCCAGTGGTGGGCACACCCATAGTGAATGTTTGAACTTCCGAATTGTAACGCCTAATACAATTTCATTTATAAAACAGTTGCTAGCTTGCCTGGAAGAATGCCCGAGTTCCTTAGCCGACTCTTACAACATGCACGGAAGCAGATGCAGCTGATGTGTTCTAGTGAAGCCTCGCATCAGTACAGTATACCGTTGGTTCCAGGTGGACAAGATGGCGAAGCAGATGGCGTTAGAGTCGCAGCTGTCGGACGCCAAGCTGCAGAAAGCACAGCTCGAGCACAAAGCTGAGAGGGAGAGGATGCTCGCAGAATTTGAACAGATCAAGGTATCTACAGCTTTTATTACATCTTTTTTGTGTAGTCAATGGTGTCCCACCGCTAGGCAAAGGCACAGATTACATTATAGTTAGGACGTAACAGATACTGCAGTTTCATACAAAATGCAAATACTAATTTCTTTTAATAAACTACAAGCAAAAAGTCGCCTACGACTTCGTCCGCGTGAGGTGGCCCGGGCGAAGCCGGGGCGGGTTGCGATGTATAGCCTACAGCCTTTCTCGATAAATGGGCTATCTAAAACTTTTAAGAATTTTTCAAACCGATCCAGTAGTTCCTAAGATTAGCACGTACAACCAAACAAACAAACAAATTCGTCGGCATTATAAAATTATTTAAATAATTGAAAAAATTCCTCACCCGGGTGGGAATCGAACCCACGACCTCTGCAACCGTGCACCGTGTAATCGAGAGTGAACCGGTTTCTTTTAGGCAAGCGCGCATCTTAGACTGCAACGGTGATTACGATCAGGCGCGTTGTGGTCAAGCGTAAGCCTATTTAATATTTTAAAAAATAGTAAGATTTATGACTGAAGCCCTGCGCCCGTACCATGAATTTGGTGAGAGCGAGATAGCTCACATTTGATCGTCAAATTCACAGAGCTTATAACAAATAGACAAAGTTAGTGTATGTATTTTGCTTATCAAAACTGAGTTGGGGATTAGAATAGACGAGTGTTCTCAAGCTAAGACTGAATCAATTTGCCCTGAAAGAACTGCTTTGCAATCCCCTTTTACACGTGAAGTATATACATTTACATGTCTAGTCATTACATAGCTCTGTGAATTTGTCGCGTAAATGTTAGACATCTCGCTCTCTCACTAAGTTCATGCTACGGGCTCTGGTATAGGCCTCGCGTATCGTATAGTTATGTAAACTCACCGAAGTGTAAAGCTCAGCCTAGTAGTGATAAGATTTTATACAGTCAACCTTTTACTTGTTCTAACTATGTTATTTTGTGCGGTACATTTAGGACATGGGGCTTCACTCTATGTGTACTTGATGCTGTTTGTATTTTTTTACAGTACAGTTAAATTGTACGCTTAACAACAATAATCAATCCCCAGATGACATCCACCCAATACCGAGCCAAGATACTGGAGCTGCAAAGTCAGGAGACAGCCCTGAAGAGTCAGCTGGCAATCTATACGGACAAGTATGATGAGTTTCAGACCGCTCTCACCAAGAGTAACCAGCTGTTTGGAGGATTTAAGGAGCAGATGGATAAGGTACATATTATGGTCAATTCTGAGTGTCAGACTTGAGCCTAAACGTAAAATGAGCCCTATTTGACCCTTTCTCTCTCAGCCATTTATGTTAAGAACGGAATTTAAGTGTGACAGGCAGAATCAACCGTCTATTGAGGGATCGCCCGCCACCGGGCCCTATACCCTCCGCTGACCCTCGGATCTGCCTACTCATGATCACGAATACAAGACACTACAGTCGCAACGAGAAGCCAGATCCAAGCACCTAGCATGCAACCATAAATACATAGCTGCTAATCCGAAAACCAATTAAAATTTTAATCGACATATGTATATATCGACGGGTGTTGGCGAATCATATGTCGATTAAAATTTTAATTGGTTTTCGGATTAGCAGCTATGTATTTATGGTTGCATGCTAGGTGCTTGGATCTGGCTTCTCGTTGCGACTGTAGTGTCTTGTGTTCGTGATCATGAGTAGGCAGATCCGAGGGTAAGCGGAGGGTATAGGGCCCGGTGGCGGGTGATCCCTCACTAGAGATTTGAATTTCCGAATAGTGACGCCTGATACAATTCAAGAATCAACCGAATAAAAAAAAAAGTTTAAAAACTACGCAATGGAATTTGATGCGGTTTTTTTTAAATAGAAAGAGTGGTTCAAGAGGAAGGTTTATATGTATAACTAGGGATCCGCCCCGGCTTCACACGGGAGTAATACCCTTCCATGTAGATGACGTCGTGTGCGGTCGCTGGTAGGTATTATAAGCTTTTAGCGTCAGAGCCTCGTCCGTTAAATAGTAGGGTGCACCACAGGCAGGTGAGGTTAACTTTGGGTCTTAAGATATTAGTTGAACTCACTTACGTTTACCACAGAGGAGACGATAATACGTAAATATAGTATCATTATCTTCCTCCACAGATGTCGAAGAAGATAAAGAAGCTCGAAGCGGAAAGCCTGTCATGGAAGTCTCGCTGGGAGAGCTCACAAAGTGCACTGTTAGACACGTGTGCACAGAGACAAGCCGGAGATGAGCGTGCAGCGAGACAGCTGCAGCACATGCAGGGGCTGTGTCGTACACTGCAGGTACTGTGGGGGTTGTGAGGGTTTATGAAGATTTGCATGGGTTAATGAAGATTTTTATGGGTTTGTGAGGGTTTATAAAGGTTTATGGTGGTTTGGATGCTATGTTTACAATTCCGCAAATATTTAACTGTATCCTTGACACTGAATACCGATTGGTTGGCCGTGAAGTTCATAGACAAAGCAAACAAATAGTGTAGAGGAAAGATGATTTTGTAAATATTGTGCCCTTGGTGCTCTGCCTACCCCGTAAGGGATAAAGGCGTGATTATATCTATACATATAATAAAAATGTAACGGATCGCTGTCTGTCCATGGAAGATATATGAGAAAAAATACTATGGGAGACCTTTATCAACGCAATAGTACCCAAAAGCAAAATTGTCACTTAGCTCGTGCCTCGAAAGCACGTAAAACCGTTGGTCCTGCGCCTGATCTCTCTCCGGTCGTGTCGGCTTTCCGTCCGATCGGACTATGAGAGTAACGGAATAGAGAGTGCACCTGTGTTTGCGCACACACTTGTGCACTATAATATCTCCTGCGTACCTGACCAATCTCCGTAGAGATTGGTCGCCTTGGCCGAAATACGGTCGGAGATCATCATCATCAGTACCCAAAATAATGATTTTTGGAATTTTTGTCGATTTGTCTGTACGTTTGTGCACGCTAATCTCAGAAACGGCTGAACCGATTTCGATGCAGTTTTCTGGAATATATTGTGACAGGTCCCACTTAACATATAGGCTACTTTTTATCCCGGGAAAATGTTTTTATCCTGAATAATTTCGACATTTTGTTTTTTCTGTAGTCCACGCGGACGGATGCATCGCGGGCGTCCACTAGTGTATTATATATGTGTGTGCAAAATTTTTGCTCTTTGTCGTAGTGTACCTACCTACCCACAGCATATACAGGGTGTAACAGAAAGGGTATGTTAAGCGAAAAGCTATGTAAATAGCCCACTATAAGGAACCTACCCACAAAATTTGAGGCTCGAAATCACTTGTTTATTTTTCCAGATAGTATGGAGAATTCCTAAACAAGCCGGGAATGTTCATACAATTATAAAAAAATAAACATGTGATTTAGAGTCTGAAATTTTGGAAATAGGTTCTCTATAGTGGGCTATTTACATAGCTTTTCGCTTAACGTACCCTTTCTGTTACATCTTGTATTTGAACTAAGGCTCCTAATGTATTTGTTCCCTCATTGCTCCCTCAGTCAGAGCGCGCGGTGCTGCTGAGTACACTGAAGGAGCACAACATCGAGCGTCCCCCGCTCCCCGCACCCGCGCCCGCGCCGCTTCCCCCGCCGCCGCCCTCTAACTCTAATGTAAGTCTTTTTTCATTAGCTAACTTGTTTTTAACTTTACATTTATATACAGGATGTTCCGGAAGTCGAATCTCGAATAATTACTGCACTGAAATGTATGGAACTTTTTATTTTATTGAATTTTTCAATATTTCGGAGTTGGTCCCATAGTGAAAGTTGTTTCTTTTTACCTACCTAGTTTTGTGTCAAAACATAATCACTAATTTTAAATAGACCTTATACAGGTGTTCCGGAAGTCGACGTCAAGCTGGAAACGGGAGATAGGCCAAGTCATAATAGTTATCAGAAAAATATATATATTTTTTTGTTATGTTCATTTTTTTTTTCAGTACAGCCAGTTAAGGTTGGGCGAAGTATTAATTTTAAATAATTGGTTGGACAAATTGTAACATTTTCTTTCAAACTGGAGCAGTTGGCTTTGAATTTTAAGCAACAAGTTTACAGAAGCACTTTTCAGGATTACAGAATAAAAAAGAAATTGACAAAAAGTGAAGATTTGTAGCAACAGGAGTTAAAAAACTATCACAGGGTGTAGAATTTCTCGATTTTTTTTTAAAGTCCTGTAATTTATAAAGTACATAACTTACATAAAAAAAAAAATCTGATTACTATTATGACTTGGCCTATCTCCCGTTTCCGGCTTGACGTCGACTTCCAGGACACCCTGTATAAGGTCTATTTAAAATTAGTGATTATCTTTTGACACAAAACTAGGTAGGTAAAAAGAAACAACATTCACTATGGGACCAACTCCGAAATATTGAAAAATAAATCGGCTGTTCCATACATTTCAGTGCAGTAATTATTCGAGATTGTATGGAAGAGCTGATTTTTTTTCAATTGGCAGGGGTTGGCAGGCAAGGGCCGATAGAACCACATGGTGCCACTTCTGACCAATTTTGAGGGTATAGTTAAGATATACAAGTTCGGTTAGTAGTTACAGGTGGTCAGCCCATCACCAGCAAAGTACCAAGACCCTCTTGTCCCTCTACAGACTTGTACAGTGTGCCCGGGAAGAGAAGCAGCTGTAGTATTATACGTTTTTTTTGCACTCCCAGAGCGGCATACATGACTTTTAACTTTAACTGTAAAATATTACTCGTGATACACACTTAGAGATTGCAACCCGGTATGTTTTTCAACCCGGCCGGTCTTTTAATCAGTCTCAAAATCACGAGTTTTTAATACAGAATCAGTTAGTTTCACTTATGAACGGAATAGTAGGTACATAACATTAGTTTTACTAATTAACTTCAAGCAAGCATTAGTAGGTATTCAGTAATTAAGTTTAGGATAGAAATATCTTCCACGCGCTGATGAAATGCCTGGATTTAGAGGATTTCGAGAAAAAGTTTGGAAAGTAGTCAGATTATTGAAGAATTAGGAACGTAGAGCGGCCATTGTCGCACCAGAACATCGCGGTTCGCAGCGCTTGCCATGCCAATTTTCTACAAGTTGGGGCTTCCGTGCCGCAGTTTTCGTACCTACCGGGCCCGGTATAAATGGCCGGGCAATCTCTATACACACTGTATAAGGTCTTTTTAAATTGACTTGGTTTTAACACATGGGAACATCACTCACAGCACAGTGTAAGGTGGTTTTTTTAGCTAACTTATTTAAACTTTCACATTCATGATTTTGATAGGAAATACCTAGATAAATCAGTGAATTTCGTTTCTAGGCATTTTTTCCGACCCGACTGTAGTCCAAATGTGTTTTCAAACCGTTGAAATGCCGCACCTTTAGAAAAGAAGTACATATAAGTATTAACATTTCATTTTTAATTTGAATCACAATCACTAAAACCAGTAACATGTTCTAATAACATTAATTAAACATAATTTAAACTTTTAAAGGTTGAAGCGATGGAAGCAAACTGCGCACAACTCAGACAAAGCCTCGTCCATCTTCAAAGCCAACTGGACACTCTTACAAACAAAAAAGAAGAAACAGCCAAATCCGAGTCCCCCAAACCAGACAAACCCAAGAAATCGAAATCCAAAAAGAAATCTAAATCAGCTGACAAAAACAACGTACAAAATGAAGAGCCTGCCAAAGATAGTAAAGACAAGTTAGAAACTAATGAAGAATCTAAAATTGATGAAACTAGAGCTGTAAATAATGTTGAAGAATCTAACACAGATGAAAATAAAACTCTCAATAATATTGAGGCAAAAGAGTCAATAGAAACGCCTAAATTAGAAGAAAAGAAAGCTGAAAATGGTATCGCAATAGACAATAAAGGCGATAAAAAAGTAGACGATCTCTTACAAACAATTAACGTAGCAAACATAAACCTATGTGACCTAGAAGTAGTTGACGCTAAGAATGAAGAAAGTGTTCTTTGCGATGGAGTTTTGAAGGAAAAGATAGCTCCTGTTGAGGCGAATGAAGTGGAACAAGTAGGTATTAGTGATAGAAGTCTAGTATTAGATCATCCTAATGAGGAATTAGCTCATATTGACGAGGTTAAACCAATTTCAAATGAAGCGTAACATTTTGTATGCAGAGATCATTTTTTACCCTGGCATTAAAGTTGATCTGTTTTAATTTGAGTATTAACATTTTTTGTAATTTTTCAGTGTGTTTTTAGTATTATCGGTGATTATTTTGAATTTAATTATTGCTTGAGTCTTAAGTGTTGGAAAATTTTCATTTGGTGCTCTCATACAGTACAGCGGTAATTGTAATGTAATGTAATGTAATATTGTGTAACACACATTCTGTAACATTTTGCTACATAATGTTATAATAATATTATATTGTTATATTATTATATTATAGACACTTTTCGTGTTATTACAAAAGAATTTAAACATATTTTAAGCTAAACGTGCCCTAAATTTGACAGATATGCCTGGATACATTTTGCTGTCAAATGTCATATTTAAATCGAGTTTAACTTTAGGCGATTTTTTGTAATAACACCATTTGTAGTTTAATATAACTTTTTATTATAAGTTGTTAAAGAAAGTTACACGCAAGTAAATGCTATGTTATTTACTATATATAACTGCTGTATGGGACCACATTCGTAAAAACATACCTATAACAGCTTAATGTGTGACAGATAATAGAAATATAAAGAGAGGTAGTACAAATATTTAAGATTTCACCTTTTTCTGTTCTATAGAATCTCTAACGCTCTCTTTGTTTCTATCACACATTCTATTTTTTTTCTTTTATAATAAATACTACTGCCATATACAGAATAAAATAGGTATAACAGTGTAATCTGGGACTATTTGACAAGAGGACGTGAAGAAACGCGGAAAATGTGGAACCAATGACAATGATGGAAAACAAGAGACTATGTAACTAACATATGTAATATGGCTTATACATTTTTTTACCATAGAGTTGTCATCTATACAGGGTGTTTTTTCGTTGCCACTCTTAACGAAGGGTACGTACTATATACATAAAATAAAGTAAGTTTATGCTAAGAAAAGGTTTAATTTTTTTTGAAAAATTTTTTTAATTACTTGATCGGGCGAAATTTATAGTGTCCAGTGTTTATGCTAGTTTTTTCATAGACTGATATTAATTATTTTTCGTGAAAAAATCTTGCTACGCGCGACTATGTGCATTTATGCAGAAAAACGCAGTCTATTTACTCAACTTTGGACCCTAATATCTTAGGAACCAGACACTTCCCAGGTATGCTTCCATGGAGAAAAATGATCGTGACGATGAGGAGATTCCGTAGTTTTCGGGAACGTTGACGACCAAAAATCATCCTGTATAATAAGTTTGTTATTTACTTATTTCTGTCATATTTATATGTGACGGCCGGAATCGACCCTATTGTCCCTTATAAGGGGACAGTTGTAAGTCGTTAACATTACTTATTTATAACACGTCGACGAATTATTTTGTAATATTATCATATTACTACTTATCAACCAACTGACAGCTGTTCTACTAAAAACGCTTTGCTTCGCGTCCAGTGAATTGAATAGTCCTAAATTTAATTTTGTAGAAGTGTGCACGAAATGCAGGCCTAATTCTTCTATAAAACCATTTTAATAGTGTCTAAGTTAATTGAAGAAATAAACAATTAACTAATGGCTGAAGTTTTAAGTGCCTAAACTAGTCAGGTGGTGGATTTATATACGTTACAAAATATCTGGAATTCATGTTATTTTGATTCTTAATACTAACATTTATGGTGATATTTGTCCGAAAACGACCCCTATTAATACATACATATAATCACGCCGTTATCCCTTACGGGGTAGGCAGAACACTAAGGGCCGATAGAACCACATGGTGCCACTTCTGACCAATTATGAGGGTATAGTTGAGATGTACAAGTTCGGTTAGTAGTGACAGGTGGTCAGCCCATCGCCTACAAAACACCAAGACCCCTATTAAGGTTCTTAAAATTGTACTCATGTAACCTATTCGATTCCAATGGGACGAGTACATATAAATAAACATATTATGATAATATTATGATGATTATTATAAAAGTATGTGTACCAATTGACTTCCCAGTATACCTAAATACTAAGGTAGTTCGGTGACTCAACGAATTAATGTTTGTTAAGGAACAGTGTTTGTTTGTGGATCACATTTGAACGCAAATGCGCCGATGCGTTTCTGTATTTTCTCTGATTGTTTTAAAACTAGATTACAGACCAGTTGAACTATTATTATTTACGCAAATCTACGAACTTATTATGTACCTGCTGAGTTAATAAAGCCAGATATTCTATGTTACTTAGGGCAGATTTTTCCAAACGTCAGACAACAACAGAAGAACAAAGTTGATGCTGTCTCTATAAAACATGATTATCATAGAGACAGCATCAACTTTATTCTTCCGCGAGCCTAGCATGACCTGCGAAACACGATATGATAAACCAATTTATCGACATTTAGCCTGTCAAAACACAATAAATATAGCCGCCATGATGAATTTTGTATAGAGACGTTTGGAAAATTCAGCCCTTATTAGCTACGAATACGATATATATAGCGGATAATTTAACATTTATTGGTTGTATGTAGATGGAACCTATATTAATAGGTCTCCTAATCCCCCACCTAAATATACATCTACTATCTTTATCACTCACATACAAAAAATACTGCTATCTCGTTCTGTACCTGTCGAATTCTTCAACACTGCGATACGTTAGCTACGAAGGAAAGGGATGGAGAGCTCTCCAAAAGTGCGATCAGATGTGATCCAGCCCATTTACAATGCTGCATTATTTAGTTCTAAAGAATCTTTCTTTAAGATGACTATGTGTAATATTTTGAATTTTTTAAAATTTGTTTTCTATGCTTTCAGATGTTTAAATTGACAATTGTAATTTTTTTATTTCGCCCGAAATTATGTGAATTGTTTGTAATAAATAAATAGGATTTTGTAATTGTGTATGTGTTGTATTATTTATCCTATATATGGTGTTTTCTTATCGGTTAACTTACTGAAAATATGAGAAACTGGGTAAAAATAAACAACTTTATCTACGACACTAACTCTGAAGTCGTGAATTTAAAATACCTGTCCCATAGATTGTAGATAATTCTTCAGAGTCATTGCGCGGTTTTCGGGTCCAAAAACTAATCTAGCGGCCGGTAACGTATCTCACGGGAAATGTTTCCGCGCTATTCTCGATACCTATGGGGTAAGCACGAACATTTTTACGCGAAGTAACGCTAAAGCGACTCGCTAGCAAAATCTATGTGATTTGACAGTTGGACGATAGCGTTACGGACTATCGAGAGGGTGCTTACGCGCCGGATCATCTAATATTAAAATAAATTCTTCTTCAGCCTATTGCAGGCCACTGCTGGACGTAGGACTCCCCAAGGGCACGCCACAAGGCTACTGCCACAGGGGGCTTTTGCCCATAGTCATGCATCACGCTGGGCAGGCGGGTTGGTGACAGCAGTTTGTATTTCGGACTATGTTATCAGTACGGGAGGCGCTGCTGCCCACCTCCCGGAAACCCTTAATCGCCTCGTACGATACGGGGGCAGACGTGGGGTGGTACGAATTTTACTTTGCCGGCACCACGCGGCCAAAATAAATTATTTCCGTGAAATTTTTCCTATAAGACAACGTGACTGAGTTAATACAATAGTCACGAATTACAAATAGAAGATAATATTTTACGTCATCCGATCGGAAACTTGATCTTGTAATCTAGACTAATACTAGTTCTTATTTTCGTGTTGCGTTGCGTCTACGTTTAATTTTACTTTGTTATTGCAATGTTGCAAGCATGTTGCATTTCCGTTGGGGCCACTAAATTAGTAATTAATAATTTTATAATATATAATATCTTGATTAAGATAAAAACACTTCTCCATAATATAATCCGTTAGGATATGGTTGACCGTTTCATCATTAAAACATTGTGCTGAGGGATTCAGCTTTGTTTGCCGAGATTTGGCTTATGTATAGCTATCGGGATGAAAAATAACGTTTCCAATAATGTAATTAAAAAAAAAAAAGAGATGGTAAAATTCGTCGCCCGAGTAATTGACCCGGTGGCTCAGTGGTAAGAGCACTGGCACGGAATGCAGAGGTCGTGGGTTCGATTCCCACCCGGGTGAGGATTTTTTTCCATTTCTTTATTAATAATTTTATAATATATAATATCTTGATTAAGATAAAAACACTTCTCCATAATATAATCCGTTAGGATATGGTTGACCGTTTCATCATTAAAACATTGTGCTGAGGGATTCAGCTTTGTTTGCCGAGATTTGGCTTATGTATAGCTATCGGGATGAAAAATAACGTTTCCAATAATGTAATTTAAAAAAAAAAAAGAGATGGTAAAATTCGTCGCCCGAGTAATTGACCCGGTGGCTCAGTGGTAAGAGCACTGGCACGGAATGCAGAGGTCGTGGGTTCGATTCCCACCCGGGTGAGGAATTTTTTCCATTTCTTTATTAATAATTTTATAATATATAATATCTTGATTAAGATAAAAACACTTCTCCATAATATAATCCGTTAGGATATGGTTGATCGTTTCATCATTAAAACATTGTGCTGAGGGATTCAGCTTTGTTTGCCGAGATTTGGCTTATGTATAGCTATCGGGATGAAAAATAACGTTTCCAATAATGTAATAAAAAAAAAATAAGAGATGGTAAAATTCGTCACCCGAGTAATTGACCCGGTGGCTCAGTGGTAAGAGCGCTGGCACGGAATGCAGAGGTCGTGGGTTCGATTCCCACCCGGGTGAGGAATTTTTTCCATTTCTTTATTAATAATTTTACACTAAATTAGCGTTGCAGTAACTTGAGCATTGAAATGTGAGCCATGTTGAATTTTCTATAGAGACGATACGATATCCACGATGCGTGGTCATGCTAGGGGGGCTGAAGAATTAAGTTAACACTTGTCTCTCTCTAAAACTTGATCCTGATAGCGACAGCATCAACTTTAGTCATCAGCAGTGGTCGGAGTAGGTATATTGAATTAAGGTCATTGACATCAAACGTATATGTTAATATGGATACGCCTCCGAGTTTCCGGATTATTATGATAAAAATAAAATAAAAATACCGAAACTTCGAAATTATTACATGAAACTAGTTAAAAATGTATCAATACTCTCAACGCTATGCTGCTAGTTTTTGGAAACGATGTCATGACGCAAGTATGTAAAATCAATATACCTACTCCGACCACTGGACTCATCAGATACATTTGGAAATATTTTCTCTAAGAAGCGCCTGAAATCGAACCTCCACTGGACTGGAAGGTGGACACCAAAACAAAGTTTTTCAGCTATTTTCTAAGTTGCCTAATACCTGTATCACAATTAGTTTGAGTACCACATATTTTTTAATGTTTTTTTTTTGCTTACACACGTTACACCTTCTGTAGCCCGGAGGCCCGTCTCATTGACACGGCTGACGGTCGCAAGGAAAGTAAAAACATGAATGGCTCCTATGCCCGTAGGGTAAGCATGAACCTTTTAACACGCCCCCGTAGCGCTATCGACTCGCAAGCAAAATCTATGACATGACAGTTGGACCATAGCGTTACTATCGATAGGTTCCTGTTGCCCCACCGAATCGCAGTTTCTGTGGCCACGACTTGCGTCCGCTAACCCGCTGACTGCAATTAGTTATCTCACTGTAACTTTTAACTCGTAATTGGAGGAAACGGAGAAATAACATTAACAGATAGATTTGATCATCTCTTTTATTGCGGCCAAAAAGTGAAAAAACTTCGTGATATCTTTGTTTTAAAATCAAATCACATTTCTGTGATATTTAACAACTTTTATATGTACCTACTTAGGTAGCTACTTACCTATCATAGTTGAGTTAGTTTCAGCTCCACGGGATCTCAATAGACTGCGCAAACTCAGTAAATACTAGTTCACCACATCAGCGCATTGCATAGGAGGGTTTCTGCCCATAGTCACCATCGCACTGGGCAGGCGGTTTATTACCGCAGTGTGATTTTCGGACTATAATGACAACACGGGAGAGACTGCTGCTCACCTCCCGGAAAGCCTGAATCGCCTTTTACTTACGATACCCAACCCATGGGCAGGCTTGGGGTGGTGCTATTTTACCTACTCTGCCGATGGTATGCCGTATGGTACGGCGCAGGTACCTTTAAATATAGATAGATAAATAATGAAACGCGTGGTACCGGCAGAGTAGAGTTTGTACCACCCCTGCCTGCCCGTGGGTATCGTACGAGGTGATTAAGGGTTTCCGGGAGGTGGGCACTTCCCGTACTGACAACATAGTCTGAAAATCACACTGCGGTCATCAACCCGTCTGCCCAGCGTGGTGACTATGGGCAAAACCCCCCTGTGGCAGTAGACTTGTGGCGTGCCCTGGGGGAGGCCTACGTCCAGCAGTGGACTGCAATAGGCTGAAGAAGAAGAAGAAGAAATAATAACAATATTATGTGATACCTGCTGTTTAAATTAAAGGTATTTTTTTCACTTTCCTACGAATATACCTAACATCACCGTCAATACAGACTTGCATAGGCTAGATAGGATTTCATCACCTAGTTATCTTCGTAATATTCTGAAATACAATGAATCCTATTGTACTTGTCACAATCGATGAATTTCATCACAAATCAGAATCATGTCTCCTTTCGTTTTCAAAAAAGATGACCAATGAGAATTTGTCACGCAGGTGGCAAGTCGGCGGAGTTGTACTACTCGTAGGCACAGAGTTAAGTCCAATTTCGAGACGGCCGGAGATTCAGCTGAAGATTGTTGGCATACAATGTACCTATCTTGTTTTGATTCTTTAAAAAAGCTATGGCTATTCTAATGCACAAAACAACCAAAATGGATTTTTGAATCGTAGGTAAACTTAACTACTATGCTCACTTAATCTTAATTAGTTCAGATCACTAACATATTCCCCGTTAACTAAACGTGAGTTCTGTCTACCACATTTCGGGAACGCAGCTGTGTGTTTATGTATGTATGTACTTACTTATACTTAGTACCTCAAGCTCCGCAATCACTCTCACCTCCAAATACTTTCCGAAGCGTGAGCTACCGTTTCATATTTTTAATCAGTGATCACGCGCAGATCATCGTGCTGTCCGTCACCATTATGATGTTGGACAATTGGCAGGATGGTGTAACGCACCGTCACGGTTGACGGTGCCGTCACGTGACGGTTGCAGGTTGATCCGCGATGGTGGAAGGTGAAGGACTTGAAGAAACCAAGATGGTTACTAAATCGGTTAACTGGTAACGAACCTTTTTGGTAAACTTGGCATTTTGAATTAAAGTTCTCTTGCTCATCGCAGAGGCGAAGAAAGTGGGAAAACCTGGAGCGAATTAAAACGCGAAGCTCAAAACTTAGCATGATGGCAGAGATCTGTGGAGGTCCTCTGCTCCATCTAGGGGACTCAGGAACGTAAGTAAGTTCTCTTTTACTAAAAGATGTGAACAAGAAGGTAATTTCGGTAATACATTGATATTAGAACGAAAGTTCTATGACACATCCGTATTCGCAAAATATCTGAAAAATCTAGGAAACTTAGTTCCTGGCCGGGTCCCCGATGTCAATATTACGACCCCATCCCACGGTGCGTGTCGGTGCGGCCTGGTCCGCGTCCGCCTACATTTATCACCACGGATCCAGACGCACCGAGACGGACGCGTCTGCATTACCACGGACGCTCTGCTTCCCACGGTCCGGCGTCGGTCCGCAACATCACGGACCGTAGGAACCCACCTATAGACCCAACTTTTGTACACCATAGTAATTTAATCTTCGGATACATTTAAGAGATATGACTGACAGATAGCATAATGACATACCTACATAGCATAGATAATAATTTCGGTTATTAGAACTGATTTTTCCAAATCTCAGATAGCTTAACTGAAGAATAAAGTTGATGCTGTCTTTATCATGATGATGATCTCCGACCGTAATTCGGCCAAGGCGACCAATCTCTACGGAGATTGGCCAGGTACGCAGGAGATATTATAGTGCACAAGTGTGTGCGCAAACATAGATGCACTCTATTCCCTCACTCTCATAGTCCGATGGGACGGAAAGCCGACACGACCGGAGAGAGATCAGGCGCAGGACCAACGGTTTTACGCGCTTTCCGAGGCACGAGCTAAGTGACAATTTTACAACATTAAAATCTGTACATTAAATAAATTCATTGGTACAAGCCCGTGACTGGGATCGAACTTACGCCTCCCGCTTGGAAGGTGCATGCACGTCTTAACCACTGGGCTATCACCGCACTCATTCTTTCAATGCTTAGGATTATCGCAGGCAGTATTAATGATCACTTAGGCATACTTTTACTCTACTACTTTTTGAGCTGTATTTTTAATTTTCAGATAGTCTATCTGAAAGATAAATTGATGTGTGACATATATCTTGATTTTAGAGACAGCATCAAATGTATCATTAACATAGTGCCCATTGGTTTAATCCCACTGTTTATATTATCATTAATCAGTAGGTAGGTTATAGTTAAGTATAGGTATATAGCGAGCTTAGGTAGGTACGCGTTTATAGTCTAGAACTCTAGACTAAAGATATGCCGTTTTCTCTGTCCTTACGAGCACAATAGAGATGCGAATTGCGTATAGCCTAGCTTTGGACGTTGGAATTGGGTGAATAAAGTACTTAACGTTTTTACGTCACCTCGACTTACATAGCGAGGGCCAAAAAATGTTGATGTAGAGTGCGACCCATAACAATATGAACCTGAGCACAGAATATCTGAGAACAGGGGCACAACGCAACGTGTCGTCGTCGCCACTCACTGTGGACATAATCAACTTTAAAATTCTTGAATATCTCTTCTATATATCTCTCTCTCTAGAGGGTACCTATTGAAGTGAATAATGGAAGTCATTTGTTTTTTTTTTATTGTTTAAAAAAAATCCAACCAAAAATCGGTGGGACAATGGTAGTGTGCATGCGGGCTGAGCATTCCAGTCTCTTTCCATCACGTCATCCGCGTAACCTGTGTGCCTATCTACCTTCTGTATATTAGGCACGTCAGATATTGTTCCGATATCGCTAAATAGTACCTACTCACATACATTATCATGCTATAACTGATTAATGAATAACTGAGGTCAAATTTTTTATCACAAGTTAATCTCCTATTAGTGAAAAACGTCTGTCAAACCATAATATTTTTAACGTATTTTGACTAATATTAAGACTAACTGTTCAAACAAATTTTACCTAAATGTTTTGTTTTAAGTCAGGTTTGAACTATTTAAGAGTTCAATTTATCTAAAATATCAAAATAATAATAAAAATGATACCATCTTTATTCACAACCGCGATAATTACTTACTCGCAAACCGTAGTGAACACGTAAATACGCGCGTAACGCGTAAATAGAGTAGGTAAAGTTGTCTTGTCATAGGCCAAGGTCTATGTTAGACGTGATCGAATTGGTACACTTTCCCTTCCCTCGTGGCTCCATCACTGACTTAGTGGTCAGTGACCCGGTCCATTGCACCGGAGTCCAGTCCGATATAAAGACTTACACTCGATTGAGAGCATTTGGACATAAAGCTAGAAAAACTATAAGAAATCGCTTTTTTATTTTATTATGGTTTTTTATTTTATTACTCTATTTACAAAATTTTTGGAAACTCCGGTACATTCAGGAAAAAATGCATGTCCATGTTATGATATCATGACGCAAGTATGTAAAATCAATATACCTACTCCGACCACTGGTTATAACTCTCAGTAAATGTATTTTTGATTTGATTATCAGTAGTCTTTGCTCTCCGTGCCAATTGTATCGGGCGATCCTGTGACTAATTAAATGGGCTTATTGGTTATTGTGTGATATATTGCCGTATTTTTGGATTACTTGTGACTCTCCATTAGGGTTTGGAATTTTCCTGCGAAAATTTTTAGTGTTTTCCACCTCACATGGTCTGAAGTCATGGTATCAATATTTGCCTGGCTGTCACAAACATCCTGTGTAGGTACATACCGCCCATTTATGACAAATGCAAAATAACACACCACTTTCTTACGTACGCGTAGCAAGGGGTGAGTTTACCGCCGCGCTGGTTTCGCCAAATTTTACTTCCTTATACCAAATCTAAATCTCGGATGAAATCTACTTTGTGCAATCACTTAGGTAGTAAGTAGGCAGGTACTGAACGATGGAGTTAGCAAAGGTCGAAGTCACGTACATACAAGGTGATTTTTGGTCGTCAACGTTCCCGAAAACTACGGAACCTCCTCATAATCACGATCATTTTTCTCCATGGAAGCATACCTGGGAAGTGTCTGGTTTCCAAAATATTAGGGTCCATAGTTGAGTAAATAGACTGCGTTTTTCTGCATAAATTTAATGCACATTGACGCGTGTAGCAAGATTTTTTCACGAGAAATACTTAAGAGGAGGCAGACCTTATTTAGCATCTTTTTGATGAAATATGCTGAAACGGGTGCATGTTTGTTTAATGTGAGACTATTACACTATATTCTTAGTACCCTTAACTATGTCATGTAAAGCCAAAAACATGATTTAATGATTTTCGCTCGATAGTTTTGTTTTTTGAAATCAACATGTTTTTTAGTCATTTTTACTTTTATTTCTGCTATTACATGAGGTAGGCGTTTAAAATAAATTCGGATATCAAGATAATAATGATAGTAAACTTTTGTAAAGCCAAAATTAAAAAACAATCATAATTGAACACACAATTAATAAAAATCTTTTTGAGACTTACGCCCTTTACTTCTGAGCTCAATCAGTTGTTTAGCGTGCAAGCGATATTCTACTCTAATGCTTACTGAAAAGCGTTAAATAGTAACTTCGTGCCCGCTGACGCTCAGTACCGCGCTGTGCGCCGACGACGTAGGGTCTATGTCGCTTCCGCCCACGGCAGTGGCATTTTTTATTATCTTGTGGTGTAGGTATTACTCGATTGAGTTCGGACTAATGGAAAATAAAACTAAAAAATATGTTTCCAAAAGGAAGATGGCTCAACGTTGGAGAGAATTTTCTAAAAAGGGGAGAGAATCAAAGGTGTAAGTAGCTATAATCATAATTAGTAAGTATGTAAAGTTTAGTGCTGAGAATGCATTTTATAATGGACAGCAGAAAAAACAAAATGTCGAAATTACGGGATAAAATATTTACCCGGGATAAAAAGTATAATGTGTTATTCTGATACGTACCTAAGCTAATATAAGGTCTTTCCGAAATTAGTGATTTGCCTTTGACACGAAACTAGGAAAGTAAAAAGAAACAACTTTCACTATGGGGCCAACTCCGATATAGTGAAAAAAATCAGCTGTTCCATACATTTCAGGATTTTGCGTGATGAAGTAACAAACATACACACTCACACACATACAAACTTTAACCTATATAAATTGGTAGAATTCCTTTGAACGATGGCGCTAGTTGCTTTGTTTATCTATGTAAAAGTCTACAAAAGAAATTAGTTCCGAAATCACACACACAGCATGAGAAGTATTCTATAAGCGCACTGCTTTACACATGAAGCACATACACAAATTTTATATACATTTACGAGTATATGTAGGTACAATATCTTTTACCCACCTAAGGAACTTACTTACTACTACAGGTGAGGCATAAATATTGGAATAGGTATGTGGCTTAGGTATTTTTCAATACTAGTCGGTACCTAATACAACGTGATTAGGTCATCATCATCTTCCTGCCCTGTTCCCATTTATTTGGGGTCGGCACAATATGTACTTTTCTTCCATTCATCCCTATTATCCGTCATCTCATGGCTCACTCCCAGTACACGCATATCCTCCCTCACACAGTCCATCCAACATTTCTTTGGTCTACCTCTTCTTTATATCCATCCACACTCATGCACAAAGCTCTCTGTAAAATATGCCTTTCGTCCCGTCGCTTTACATCATAGACTCATAATATAGCTTTACATGCCCGTACCAAGACAGACGGTTACTTCGTAACTTGTCTGTGATCGGCGCAACTTTCAAACTTCCTCTTATATACACATTTCTTATTTTATCCATTCTTGTAACTCCACACATCCATCTCAACATTCTCATCTTGCTTACATGGAATTGATTTTTATCCTTCTTTACGGCCCAGCATTCAGATACAAGACGACATTAGGTATTAGGTATCGCATAAAATATCATCTTATTATGAGAAATCAACCGTAACGCATAGACTATAAGTTTCAATTTTATTATTTAGCAAAAATACTACAATATCATTAGAATATGAAGATAATTTTCACCGTCTCTATCAAGTTTATAATAGCCCAGTGGTTACATCGGCGGAGTCGAAAATCAGATATTCCTGGTTCGTATCCGGGTACAGACAAGACTTTTTTTTTCTTTTTTTTTACAAAATTAAAATCCTTTATTTAAACAAAATATGTGAAACAAACTAAAAACAATTTAACTAAATATTAAAAATTTAATCTAATATAAAAAATGCATTTCGCTATTATCACGATATTTTCTATTTCCACGACTATTCTTTCTACGTAGGTATTTATTAAATAATGGATCATTCACCGAAAACCGATACTAAATATTCATCGAATAAAGATTCTACGTATTTATCTAATACGTAATGGATCACAGTAATGGAACGGCCATATTGCATAAATATTAGTATGTATTAGGTCGAACAGGTACGATTTTTACCTAATCCGACCCATCTTTACTTACTACGTAGCATCTTCGGCAGCAGTTCCTTCTACAATATTTTGTTTATAGAATTCAAACAAATTGTGCCGAACAAAAAGTCCTGGAGTCGCCCGTCAAAGTTTATACCGAACTAATACCACCTGTAATGTTTGAAGAAAAGTGAGTGAGAACCTACCTACCTGCTATAATTTTGTTGTTTTTGCTCACTTGTTTTCACTTTTGGCTACTAAAACTTTTTTGATATTTTTAAACTCATTTCATATTTTAGCTCTCCGATTGACAGTTTGATGGTAACAGATGAGGTGGAGCATAGAACAGAAGGTATTTTACTGTATAAGGTAAATAGTACATATATATTTCTTGGGGAGTGTAGAGGATTAGTAAGAAAAATCATTTAATTTAATTGTATAGTATTTAAACGCACATCAAATAAAATGATTTTTTATAGTCACAAATAATTGGAATTCGTATCAAAATTACTGACTGCACAGCAAAATCCTCAAATGAGAATATTGCTAATCAAACTGCAATTTATATTTGTGGCATACGCATACCGCTATTTATCTTTAAATAAAGTTTTTTTTTATTTATGCACAGCTAATATTGCGAATGCACATTATACATACCTGTTAACCCTTTATTAAAAAAAAAACACCTACTATTTATATTTAACATACAGCAATTTACCTAAATGAAACGGCATTTTTTTACATAATCATCTTAATATTAAAATTTGTTAAGTTACTACTTGTAACATTTTAACATATTGACTCACCTAAAAGCCTTTTTAAAAGCGATCTACATGAGTAAATTGGTCCCATTTCACATATGTATCGGATACTATTTTTTGTGATATATAAAATAAATCTTTGATATCTACCATTAATTCGTTTTATTCAAAACTTCCTAATACTTGTTGCATTGGATGAATTTCATACATAAATATAACTATGATGCAGGTAATGTATAATAGAATGTACAATAGAACATTGTATGAATGATTTTTTAACATACCTATATTACTTATTAATAAAAATAATTAATTTAATTTAATTGTATTTTGCAAACAAAAATAAAATAAACATAACATTGAAATCAATTATAATAACGACTCTATGGGTTCTTATGTTCTCTGCGTTTGACCTAGCGTTGACCCGCCTGCTCGAAAGCGCGCGAATTTCGAATTTTAACACTACGCAGATCTTAACGCGTATCCTTGCATTGCGGGTGGCGGGGTATGTGGGCGGAGCAACCGTGGGACTTTTATTTGACTGCTGGCTCTTAATCTGTCTATGAAAAAAACTAGCACAAACACTGGACACTGTAAATTTCGCACGATCAAGTAATTAAAAAAAATACTAAAAAAATTACATATTTCCCAGCTTTTTTTTGGCATAAACTTACTTTAATTTATGTGTAGAGTACGTACCCTTCGTTAAGGGTGGCAACGAACAAACACCCTGTATATTATACATACATATACACACGACTGCGTTCCCAAAATGGAGGTAGCCAGAACTACAAGATCATAAGAGATCCCATAGCCACGTTTACCACAGCACGGCAATTGTAAATAATCAATTAAGCAGTGACAGACAAGATGAATTCATTCACTATGGGTGCGCCCACCACCGGGCCCTACACCCTCCACTGACCCTCGGATCTGATAACTCATAATTGCGACAACAGGCACTTGCACTAACTACAATCGCCATGAGAAAGATGAATTCGGCCTCGTAACTTCCAAAGTCGAAAGAATCCTGCTTTCTGCGATAGTTTTCCTTCCTATTTTCCTTCTCAATAAACATAATGGTACCTACATAACTATGTTTAAAAAAAAACTGTTAGTTATCTATCTTCCGACTACAGCAGGTACATATTACATCGCTTGAGTGTTGTTATTAAGCGGAGTGGAAACTTCGCCCACTGAATTTTTTATCATTTCCACCTAGCTCAGTGGTTACCAAAGTGGTCCAGGTGGACCCCCAGGGGTCTACAGGAGACTCGACGGGGGTCTACGTTAGCGTGAATAAATTGAGGTTCACCAGAACCAGTAAACTTTTGAAAGGGGTCTACGAGAAATAAAAGTTTGGGAACCTCTGACCTAGCTCATAAGCAAAACATAATATATCTACTAAGTATGTAAAAACACCTTCATAAGAATTAGTGAGTAGGTCTTTTTAGATTTCATAGGTGCTTCTTTTGTGCCCTGTGCTGATACGGAGGTTGACTAGAACACATCAGCTGCATCTCCTTCCGTGCATGTCGTAAGAGTCGACTAAGGAAGTCAGGGGCGTTCTCTCAGGTGACGAGCTAGCACCTTTCACTTAACTCCTGCTGCTATGATTAACGTGGCTATAGGACTTTGTTAATGATTGTGCAGTTCTAGTTATCTTATATGTTATATTAGAAACATAGCCGTATTTTTATATACAGGATGTTTCTTCGTGGTCACCCTTAACGAAGGGTACGTACTCTGTACATCTAATAAAGTAAGTTAATGCCAAAAAAAATGTTGGGAAACGATGTAAATTTTTTTGATTTTTTTTTTTATACAGGTTTATTTTTGGTCGTCAACGTTCCCGAAAACTACGAAATCTCCTCATCATCGAGATCATTTTTCTCCATGGAAGCATACCTGAGAAGTGTCTGGTTCCCAAGATATTAGGGTCCAAAGTTGAGTAAATAGACTGCGTTTTTCTGCATAAATGCACATAGACGCGCGTAGCAAGATTTTTTCACAAGAAATAATTAAATCTATGAAAAAACTAGATTAAACACTGGACACTCTAAATTTCGCCCGATCAACTGATTAATTTTTTCTTGGCATAAACTTAAGTACTTTATTTGATGCATAGAGTACGTACCTTTCGTTAAGGGTGTCAACGAAAAAACATCCTGTATGTATGAATACTGAAAGTGTTTTATTAGAACTGACCACTTTTACCTTTAATTGAGTAGGTACCTAAGGTGATTTCACAAAAGTTATGGCCAGTTTAATTATCAACTGAGTTACCTACATTTACAAAAGCTTGTCGAATTATAAATATTAGATTGTTATAGGCTCAAAATTGGGCAATTTCAATATTGATACCAAACAAAGGTCGTGTTTTTATCATCAACAAACTGTCATTTAGATATTAATAAATAGATAAGTGAAGTTGTTGCTAAAGTCACTCCCTTAAACCTTACTGTAAATAACCTTTCAAATTATAACATTGAAGATCGTATCTTTGCTGTTTTGTTACAAAAAGTAATGGTCGTGAAATAAAATATACCATAATCTTGACAATAGATAATGTTCCAATAGGTACACTCTAATAAAATTAAGGGCAAATTGTTTGATCTGTAGTTAAGTATAGGTACCTATGTATTAGTTATATATATGACAGAAATACTATAGCATACATATAATCAGGCCTTTATCTCTTACGGGGTAGGCAGAGCACCAAGGGCCGATATAACCACATGGTGACAATTCTGACCAATTTTGAGGGTATAATTAAGATGTACAAGTTCGGTTAGTAGTGACAGGTCAGCCCATGACCTACAAAACACCAAGACCCTCTTGTCCCTCTACTGACTTGTACATGCCAGTGGCAATGTGGGACTGGCATATAAGTGGGAGTATGCCCAGGAAGAGAAGCAGCTATACTATAGATTGAGGGTAAATTTTATTATTTGAGGTAATGGTTAGTAAGTTTTTCAACTTAGGTACCATGATGGGCAAAATTTGGGGTCGGATGACGAATGAAATCTTGACTGTGAAATATTCGGGAGTGGACGACACTTGCCAACGTGGAAGAACTACTCCGAAGGCCGAGGGACAGGTCTGCATATAATAAGCTGACCGCAGACCTCTAGTAATGGAGTGCCACAATAAGAAGAAGAAGCTTTACTAACTGTTTACCTACCTGTAAGACAAATTCACAAAATGCATCTTAACTATCAACACATGCTGCATGTGGCCACAGAAACATGGAGCAATTACCGTTAGAATAGAACAGCTGAAGTGCCCGATTTCAGAACTAACATTTTTTTGTCATCGTTCAAAGAAACTATTGGGTGAAATGCACAAACTAAGTGAAGATGCTAATGCGAACTGAACATTCTACATACGCTGTGCACTGTACATTTTTCCGATTTCAATTATCCTTTTTGTTTCAGTCTTTAAAGCGCTTTATGTCTCTATAGCCACCATACAATTTACTACATATTTACTAGGTATAGAAACCTACAATCGACATGACTGTCTCGATACTGTATAAGATTTAATCTTCAATTATTTTCATTAAAAATTTAAACTTTGGAATAAACAATTCGAGATTCTTTTTATATCTAGTATTGAAATTGGCCGTTAATGTACTGTTAGCTTTAGGTAAATTTACTGTTAAGTAAAAGCTTATATATATTAGCTTATGTATATAAATGTATTGCAATTTATTTATACCTACATTGTGACAATTTACCAATACTGATGACAATTTTATTATGACAAAAAATCTATTGATGTAATATGCATGAATGTCTGAATAAAGAGGCTTATTATTATTATTATTATTATTATAAAAAGCTTATAGAAGTTTAGTGACATAGCATTTGTACAAACTAGGATTATGTTAGTTAGATATTTACACAATTGTTATTTTTATGTGATGGTTGTAAAACACATTGCAAGGAATACTTACAAAGTTTTTGGTACGAGTATATAGATTAAACTAGGTACTCGTAAGTGTATGATTTTACAAAATAATCCTAATTGAATTGCTTACCTTCTGCGCAACTCCACTCTTCGATTCTAATATTACCTATCACTAGGTCTTTTATATTTCTTATAACCAAGATAAAAATATATATAGGTATAATAAGTAAAATATCAAAAGAGATGACAACAATCAACCTATTAGCCAAGCCCCTTTGTAAGTTGTAACCGCTCTACAACTGTAGATAGCTTCAAACAACCTTTTCAAGCAGCTCAATGACGCTCGGTATAAAACCAACTGACCGCCATCGGCAGCCACATTACCCCGCTGAACTTGGGGCGGCACACCCCACTGAAAAACAATATTCGTGAAAGTTTCAGGTCAGAAAACTTTTTTCGTGCAAAAAAAAAACGTTTTACGTTGTGCTTACCGGTTGTGTGTGTTTTCAGAGTGTTTTAATTTGATCTGTGTTTTCAGTTCGACTGAAGAATATGCAGCCTTTTAGGACGTTATTTTTGTGCTTAGGTAAGCGAATTATTATTTATTTTTAATTCTATTCATAAAAGGTTTTTTATTCGGAAATTTAGATTGAAATTTACCTTGAAGAGGATTGCTAATGATAAGATGGTTAAGTAAGACATTTATTCTAAGTTTAGCAACTTTAGATTATAAAAAAACTTACTTATCATATTTTCTAGGAGTATTTAATTTTTTTACATAGTCCCTTTCATTATGTTACGATATTTATTACCTACATAGTCATTCAATTTATTTCTCTTCTCTCTCTATGGGGATAAATTTTATTCTGGCATGAAAAATAAATGGTTCCTTAGTTGCAACTGGTACTTCTCAACTGTAAAATGCCCTTTTCTTCAAAATAATTCAATGCTGCTTTTGACAAGAAATAATAACAGAGTGATTAGGTATTCTGTGAAAATTTTGAAAATAACGTCGCGTATAACGCTGATCAAAATCAATTAGATACATTTGTTACTACTGTTAGCATTATTTTCCAAAGCTTCAGTGTCATTTTCGGACCTACTTATTAGCTAATAGTAAAAAATAGTAAGTAATTTCACCCGAGTGAGATTTGAACTCACGACCGCTCGCAAACCGTGCTTTCGCTCTAACCAACTGAGCTATCGGGTAATATAAGTATAGTAAGCCAATGTAAAAAAGTTATTATGACAATGATTCGTACCTATGACAATACTGTGGGATTACTAAAATGTTCGAAGGTACAAAAATATGCTGAGATTAGTCAGGACAAACGAAAAATAGGTCTTAAAACAGATTAAATGAAACATCAATTAAATACGATAACTTTATAATTATAATTCGAGTTAAAAGTTAGCTTTATAAAAAAATTCGCGAATTTGTACAGTACACGACACGTTGTCTTGCTTTTTTGACCTAAACAGAAAAAGACCTAATTTAAAGTTATACGAATATTAAGGCCCACTTGCAACAAATCTGTAAATCTAGGTTCAAGTTACTCGTAAATCGAGAATCAGCACACAGTATAGAGAAAAAGTAAGACGGCATTCGTTAATGAATTTACTCAAAGTTAGGTTTAGTTTTTACTAGTGGACGCCCGCGACTCCGTTATAAATTATCCGGAATAAAAACATTTTCCTGGGATAAAAAGTAGCCTAAATGTTATGTGGGACCTGTCACAATATATTCCTGAAAATTGCATCGAAATCGGTTCAGCCGTTTCTGAGATTAGCGTGCACAAACGTATAGAGAAACCGACAAACAGACAAAAATTACAAAAAACATCGTTTTGGGTTCTATTGCGTTGATAAAGGTCTCCTATAATATTTTTTCTCATATATCTTCTATGTACATACAGCGATCCGTTACATTTTTATTATATGTATAGATTGCAAGTGGGCCTAAGGAGCTCACTAAGAGTAAATGCTAAATTTACTTAGAGTAAAGTTAAATAAAAAATAAGCCCTATGCATGTTATGCTGTCTTGCTTTTTTGACATAACTAATTCAAAAGAAATAACGTAATTGTCGATTTCACTTATTCGTCCGCGTGGACTTCAGAAAAAATAAAATGTTGAAATTATCCGGGATAAAAATATTTTCCCTGGATAAAGAGTGTGTGTTAATCCAGGGTGTCGGCTAACTCCATGCCAAATTTTATTTAAAACGCTCTAGCCGTTTTTACGTGAAAGAGTAACAAATATCCATCCATCCATCCATCCATACTTACAAACTTTCGCATTTATAATATTATAAGTAGGATAGGATTTGCCCATTTACAAGGGGACCTTATAAACAATGTAGGTATTGATCATTATACAGGGTGTAACATAAAGGGTATGTTAAGCGAAAAGCTATGTAAATAGCTTACTATACAGAACCTATCCACGAAATTTTAAACTCGAAATCACATGTTTATTTTTCCAGATAGGTAGTATGGAGAATTCCTAAACATCTCAGGAATTTTCAAACAATCTTGAAAAATAAACATGTGATTTCGAGTCTCAAATTTTGGAAATGGGTTTGCTGTAGTGGGCTGTTTACATAGCTTTTCGCTTAACAGGCCCTTTTTGTTACATCCTGTATAACGAAGTACTTTACATACTTACACAATACAACACTATCAATTATCAAATGATAATGTAAAAACACATATTAAGTATTAACAGTTAACAAGTTACCATTTAAGTATACAAACGTAATAAGTTAAAATCGGACTGTACGTAAGAAACATGCACGCACATCAATATTTATTTCCGCAAATATTGAATAACACAAACATAGTTAGTTTATTACCTAAATCCTTTATTACCTATCTCTAAGCAATGAAGCATGATGTGGGTAATCGTATTATTATGCTACTAGTGGACGCCCGCGACTCCGTCCGCGTGGACTGCAAAAAAAAACAAAATGTTGATATAAACCCGATTAAAATATTTATATGATATTTTTTCGAAATAAAAAGTAGCCTATGTTCTGTCTCAGGGTCTAAAGATTGTCTGTACCAAATTTCATCAAAATCGGTTGCGAGGTTTAAGCGGGAAAGCGTAACAGACAGACAGACAGACAGACAGAGTTACTTTCGCATTTATAATACTAGTGGACGCCCGCGACTCCGTCCGCGTGGACTACAGAAAAAACAAAATTTATTTCACCCCCAAACTGGTAAAAATTTCAAAATGCTAGAACAAACGATTTTTTGTTTCTTATGACGTGATATTTGACGAACTTGCATACTAACTTTCAACCCTTATTTCACCCCTTAGCTGGTCGAAATTTCAAAAATGCTAGAACAAATGTTTAATGATTTCTTATCAAGTGCTTAAATATAAAGTTTCATGGTTTTATCTTTTAAAATTAAGAAATCCCATACAAACTTTCAACCTCTATTTCAACCCCTTCATCCCTTTTTTTCGAAATAAAAAGTAGCCTATGTTCTGTCTCAGGGTCTAAAGATTGTCTGTACCAAATTTCATCAAAATCGGTTGCGAGGTTTAAGCGGGAAAGCGTAACAGACAGACAGACAGAGTTACTTTCGCATTTATAATATTAGTTGTGATTTCTTATCAAGTGCTTAAATATAAAGTTTCATGGTTTTATCTTTTAAAATTAAGAAATCCCATACAAACTTTCAACCTCTATTTCAACCCCTTCATCCCTTTTTTTCGAAATAAAAAGTAGCCTATGTTCTGTCTCAGGGTCTAAAGATTGTCTGTACCAAATTTCATCAAAATCGGTTGCGAGGTTTAAGCGGGAAAGCGTAACAGACAGACAGACAGAGTTACTTTCGCATTTATAATATTAGTTGTGATTTCTTATCAAGTGCTTAAATATAAAGTTTCATGGTTTTATCTTTTAAAATTAAGAAATCCCATACAAACTTTCAACCTCTATTTCAACCCCTTCATCCCTTTTTTTCGAAATAAAAAGTAGCCTATGTTCTGTCTCAGGGTCTAAAGATTGTCTGTACCAAATTTCATCAAAATCGGTTGCGAGGTTTAAGCGGGAAAGCGTAACAGACAGACAGACAGAGTTACTTTCGCATTTATAATATTAGTTGGGATTGGGATTAGTTGGGATTAATTTATGGATTAATGAATGTTGGATAACTTATTACACACATGATGATGATCTCCGACCGTATTTCGGCCAAGGCGACCAATCTCTACGGAGATTGGCCAGGTACGCAGGAGATATTATAGTGCACAAGTGTGTGCGCAAACACAGATGCACTCTCTATTCCGTCACTCTCATAGTCCGATGGGACGGAAAGCCGACACGACCGGAGAGAGATCAGGCGCAGGACCAACGGTTTTACGTGCTTTCCGAGGCACGAGCTAAGTGACAATTTTGCAATATTAAAATCTGTACATGAAATAAATTTATTGGTACAGGCCCGTGACACAGCCTAATGCAGATAGTATTGTGGGTGGGCAGCAGCGTCTCCCGTGTTGACAACATAGTACGAAAATCCCACTGCGGTCACCAACCCGCCTGTTCAATGTGGTGACTATGGGTAAACCCCTCATATGGCAGTAGAGGAGGACTGCCCTAGAGGAGGCCCAACTTAGATTAGACCCTAATAATTATAGGTATCTTGGGGCAACCTGTCAAGCTCACTATTATGCGGTTAAAAACGTCTTTCAAGATAAAGTATAATATGTTTGATGTGTTTTAAACAAGCTTAACTACTGATTAAACAAATGGGCCTTATACACGAGATTAGCCTAATTTTTGGCAAACATCGCTGAATTTGTGATTCAATATTTTATTCATCTGTCGTAATGTAATATACACAAACTTTACATCACATTGCCCATTCCCAAAGGTCGTGGATAGGATTTTAACATATCTTTCTCATCTTATCCATCAGCTACTACCTACAATTAATTTCTTCTTCCGGATTACATGTTGATATAGACCGTTTACACTCTTGATTAACTGTTCCGCTTCAACGGGCAATAGCAGCATAACACCATTGTATGATTAAGGTATATTAGAATCCAAAATAGTAACTTATTTATCAACTAATTAATGCGTTAACATAACCGTTCAATTTTCAAATTTCCTTAGTTTGACATACGATAACAAAATTTTGAAAAAATCATTACTTGAAATACCTTACAAACATAGATACTTTTTATGACCATCTTCTACATTTAATCTTCCTTGTCCTCCAGGCGCTCTGTGCGTTGCATCAGCAGCACCAACCAGCCGCGAGGCCAGCAGTAGTCAGGACAACTCCGCCCAAGCATCCGAATATGAATACGACTACGATGCTCAACCAGCACAAGAGCCTGCAGAATCGGCAAGTCACTATGATGCGTACATCCAAGAAGTGCAGGCCGCAGCCTCTGGAGACACGGTGAAGAAAGGGTTCAGCAGAGGCAGTGGACTCAGGACTATTGCTGTAGGATCTGCCAATCAGGCGAAGACAGCTCTTGGAAATCAGGCAGCTGCAGCGTATCAAGCAGCTTACGTTGCTAAGAACACTTTAGCTCAATCTGCAGCTCAGGCTAGTGCGACAGCGCAGGCAGCGCTTGCTGGTAAACAGGTGATCCTGTCCGGGTTGGAGCAACAGGTCAGGGATGCGAAGGTGGGACTACAAGGTGAAGAGATGCAGCTTCAGCAAGCCAAGAGAGCGGCGCAGTCTGCCGCTCAGGCCGCGCAACAAGCTATGCACCAGGTATGCAATTAAAGTTACCAAATAATGAGGTTGAAATAGTATAAAGTTATTGGTTATTTAGATATCTTCAGTCAGTTATGAAACCTAAATCAATTAGCTGGTACTTGTAGTTAGTTTTTTTTCGAAAAGCCATCCAAAGAATGAAAACTACAGAGTAAATAGGTGATATGTAGTGTTAGTATATGCCTACTAGACATCTGGCATTGACCTAATAAGATTTTACAATTCGAAAAGCAATGCCAGCGCTGAAACTACGAAAAAACTCATTAAAAACTGCAGTGAATCGATAAAAAAGCATCGAGACGTTGCGTAAACCGATCAAATGATTCAAGAGATCGCGTTTGGCGAAAACTTACAAAACAAACAAAACCGCGGCTACTTGAAAGGCAATAATTATTTACGTAAGTGTTAGCAGTCGCTCCAATTGTCACTAGGAACCATTTTTTTTAAGAAGTCTAATATCGATTGGCTGACACTTTTACTTACTTACTAAGTAATCGATTTTTCGACTGCTGTTATTATGTAATTTCGTGTGCTTTATTGCTTTGCAACTGCATTGGATAGGTAACGTAACACGGTAACAATATCCGCTAGACGTTACAAAATATTATTACTCGTATCTATCTATTTATTTCTTCGTTGTTCCGTCTGTTGATAGTGTAAATTTTGGGACCTGTACTATGCGGGGCTTCACTAGAAACACCAGCTGCATCTCCTTCCGTGCATGTAGTAAAGTCGACTATGGAACTCATGGGCGTTCTCTCGCTCAGGGCGAAGAGCAAGCAACTTCTCACTGGTCTTTACATCTGGCCTCACTATGCTGATTGTGGCTTTAGGTTCTTCATGATCTCTTTTGGCTATCGTGGCTATCTCATTTTGGGAACGTAGCCGTGTAATGCATTTTGTCAGTCACCTTTGACCAGTTCTTTATCTATTTATTTGTCCTTGTATCTTTATCTATTTATTTGTCCTTGTATCTTTATCTATTTATTTGTCCTTGTATCTTTATCTATTTATTTGTCCTTATATCTTTATCGGTAAACAAGGTATCTCAGCTTGGGGGTGTACGGGACAAACAACGTATCTAGTGAATTGGAATTAACTATACCTAATTGTTCTCTTACTAATTATACCATCGGTATCCAGATAAACCTTACCGGTTTTTGTGTTACCGCATAATCATGTTACCTATGTAAAATATTAAAATAAATAAATTAAAAAAACCTACTATAAAAGCCTGCAAGTACATGTAATCCTATTAAATAAATGCCAGCTAAACAATATTATAGAAAAATAGTGAGTGTAAAAAGACAACTTTGTTCTTTTAATACCTCGTATTCTTTGTAACATCCCGGTCTTTTTTTTCTATAGAAGCACCCCTGGGAAACCACGGGTTTCCAAGATATTGAGGTCCAAAGTTACATTAATATTATAATTTTTTTTTACATAAATCCATCTGAAATCGGTTAATCGGCATTTTTTTCAAAGATACCATGTCAAAATGTTATAATGTTAGTTTTGTAGGTACATTTGTACTTTGCGCATCAAACGAATACATTGCTTGCAATAAAATGACAGTATTTTTTCATATTTTTTTGTCGTTTCCTAGGTTTTCCTAGGCTTTGTTGGTTCCATAGAAATAAATGATCGTAACCTTACAAAGAATACGAGGTATTAAAAAAACATTGTTGCTTTTTTACACCCTGTATATTAAAGCGCATTAACAATCAATTATGTACAGCAATCATAGCGACAACATGAAATTCGCAAGTACTGGTGGAAAATCTCTGCCGATTCTTACAACAGCTAGGTTGCAGTGCTACTGTAGCGAATTACGTTTTGAAACTTCCCTTATAGAATTTGTGGATTGATAACTTTTGTAGCATTTGTAAAGAGAACATAAAAATGAGTGCAGAACTTTGTTGCAGATAGATATTTGCAAATCATCAAACACTAGCTATATGTTGCATCATAAATAAAATACCTAATAATCATCCTAGGCTATGATTCTGTACCTATTCATTATAATCTTCTTGTCCTGTTACCATTCTTTGGGGTTGGCGCAACATGTTCTCTTCTTCCATTCATCCTACTCGTATTATCCATCATTTCGTTACTCACTCCCAGTACACGCATATTCTCTACTAGTGGACGTTCGCGACTCAGTCCGCGTGGACTACAGATAAAACAAAATGTCGAAATTATCCGGGATAAAAACATTTTCCCGGGATATAAAGTAGCCTATATGTTAAGTGGGACCTGTCACAATATATTCCTGAAAACTGCATTGAAATCGGTTTAGCCGTTTGTGAGATTAGCGTGCACAAACAGACAAAAACTCCAAAAATCATTCTTTTGGATACTATTGCGTTGATAAAGGTCTCCTTTAGTATTTTTTCTCATATATCTTCCATGTATAGACTGCGATCCGTAACATTTTTATTATAGATAGATAGATCACACGGTTCATCCAAGAGTTCTTAGGTCTACCTTCCTTTATAACCATCCACATACATTTATGCAAAATTGAAAACTAACTAAAAGTTATTGAGTTAGAAATAAATAAATATAATAGTTCATATTGCTTATTATCTAGGTATTCTAAAAAAGAAAGAGACAAAAGTCCACCGAGCGCACCCCCTTAATATAATAAAACTATTGGGAAACACATTCTCCATGGGTCGAGATTTGTATCTAGGTACCTACTTACTATTTTCCCTCATTTGTACCGTCATAAAAAAGGAAGAATCTCTACTGTATGGTAACTATATCACGCATATAAATTAGATGATTCTTTCTTTTTCTTAATTTTTCATCCTATACCTACAACAACATCAAGTCTCAACATATAGTTTTTAAAAACTTTTTTCGCTTAGTTTCTATCTCGCAAAATTTAGGAGGTCACCGCTCTTTATGTCATTCTAGTCATGCTCCAGTTCTTAGCAGAACTCTTAATAAACCTCAAATTAATTGACAATATGTAAATTTTCATAATGACGAAAGCGACCCAAGGCCACAAATACAATTTAATGCTTCGCTGCCCTATAATTGATTAAACAATATTGGGTGCTGTTTCTTAGCAAACTATTGCATAAATTAGAAGTAAATTAGAATATCTGAGCGTGACAATTTTTCATTCACAATCGAATACGAAATCGGAAAATTATAGCAAGAATGATATGCCTGTTGAAACTGTGGTAAATCGTACGTAAAACGTAACAATAGATATTTTAATTTTTATGTCTTCGAAAATTAAGTTGAGCTACTCATATTTACCTATAATAAATACGGAAATTATATAAGTAATAAATCTAACAAACAGACAGAACTAGGTATGTACCTACTCGTACTTATATAAGAAAGGAAAGTAATGGAAATTCAATGTATACCGTTACTGTGGTACGTTAATTGTGGTCTACTAATATTGTTATATTAATTTTCTTTCGTTTCGCGGTTAAACTTGAACTTGATATTGACTTCTAATAAGATTCAAGTTTGTAAGCTGAAGTTGTATAGGTAGATAAATAAAATTCTACGTTAGTTTATAGTATCATAATTATGTACAGAAACAGTCTTTGTAACCATGTTATTTGGTATGTACTATATAAGATATTAACCCTTCATAATATAGGTAAAAAGGCGTACCATCGGGTTAAAATCTAATCTACCTATTGTGTAGTAGTCAAGTAAACGTAATGTGATCATTTCATTCAAGGCGTTCCTCAGGGTTCACAACTAGGTCCACTATTCTTCCGTATTAAACATCTGTTTTCTCAGGTAAACGTGATCCAAGCTGCTTTGAATGCTGCCCAAGCCACATCAGAGAATGCTAACGAGGCTGCGTCTCAAGCAGCGGGAGAGCTGGGTGCTCAGACCGCTATGGTTGGCGCTGCCAGACAGAGGCTGCACACTCTACAAGAGCAGTTACATGGAGTCAGAATCGATTTCGAGGCTACTCAGGCGGCGGCTAGAAAGGCTCAAGTATGTCTTTATTTATTATTATAGGAAGAAACTTTCTATGTTGTAAAATACTATGTCCAATTTCAATTTGATGATATTGAAAGTTAAATAATTTCGTGACAGGAACCAGCGCAGAAGATGGTGCACATTCTAGAAGACATAAAGATCTCATTATTTTATTAATCAAACAATAACCTACACTATTTAACTATTTATTTTACTGTCATTGTGATATTAGATTTGTTAATAAATTATGAAGTTTGAATTACATTTGTTTTTTCACGACCTTCTTCTCGTTATACTTTTTTAGCACTAATCAATCTTTATTTCAATATTTATTTTCATATCATCGAATATATAATGAAATCTATTGATTTCATAACTATAAATGATTAAAGTATACTAATACCTTATAATTTCCAGGCGGCAGCGCAACAAGCCCAGGCTAATGCAGCGGCTGCGGCGGCAAAGGCTGCAGCAGCTGGCCTCGGCCACCACAAGGACGTCGCCCACGAAGGTACGAACAATGAGGAGTACAAGGCAGCTCCGGAGTCCAGGGAACAGACAAGCCAGGAATACTACAGACAGCAGAATTATCAACACTAGTAGCATAAGGTTTTAATGTTTGCTGATTCATCGAAAGCGTTTGACATTGTCGATAATGATTTTTATGCTTATTAAGAAAGGCTTAATATTTTTTAGTACTTCACTTGATTTTCGAGATTTATCTAGATTTTCTATGATAAGTATTTTAAGGGTCGTTTATTAATAAGTCATCCGAGTAATTGACCCGGTAACTCAGTGGTTAGAGCAACTAGCACGGTATGTAGTGGTCATGGGTTCGATTCCCACTCGAGTAAAGAATTTTTTCCATTTCTTTATTAATAATTTTATATTAATAAATAGAAAAGTCCCTTGTAGGGTTTACTTTTGATTAATAAATATCCTGCATTATTTTACAATGTTTTACGTTGGTTTCGTTTTTCATAAACGGAATTAATCGATGAATCTAAAAACGCAATTACTTCTGGGTTACAAATAAGGATAGGTCATGTAACTTATTATGTTTCAATATTGTTCTCGTACTCAGTATAAGAATGCATTTCAGATAGTTACCTATTCTGATTTTAACCTAATAACAGTAGATTGTCAACTAAAATGTACATACGAAAGATCATAGATAGCTAGAGATGTGTTTTTTATGTTTGTTGTAATTGTAATCGAATGCTTGTGATATTTTAGAGCTATTTTTTTATACTTTTTTTTTACGTAATTTTATATTATTTATTGCGATGGAAAAGTTAACATTTTTGTAAGGCTACCGTTGTTTATTACAAAAGTGGTAGCAACGATCAGAGAACTAACTTCCTGAATAAGTGCGATGTCTAAATTAAACAGAAATTAAAGCGAGTTATAGGAATGTATTTAAATAAAATAATTATGTTTTGTTAAAATCTTTTCTTATTTTAGACTCGACGAAATTGGACTTCAATTGACTGTGGACCAGACGAAACGTTTTTGACTTGACATCTCGCTTACTTCCGTAGACTTGACTAACTTGACTAATAATGATGTACTTTGATTAATGAGACTAAAATATAGCAAAGTTAGACTGTTGGACCTATCTACAGGAGGTTTGAAACTCTGTAAAAAAGTGTAATTGACAATAAGCAGACAAGCGGTTCTGCTTTCGAGAATTTACTTCGCACTTTTCTACAAAAATAAAACTTTGCTATATTTTCTATTTCCTTTGACTAACTTTTATGACTATACCTTATTAGCTTAAGCATTGTCCGACAAATAGATCTGTGATATGGTGAAGATGTAAAACACGGTAAGTATAACAAAGCAATGCTGAAGGAGAAATGGAAAAAAGGTAAAAACAAGTATTCTAGTTTGAATAACGGTTGTAATAGAGCAGATGAAAAAGAAAACTTTAAATACTTAAAGAAGCATAGGTATAATAGCTAACTTTGATAGTTGGTAATTATGAGGTTAATTTAAATTTATAATTAAGGATTCATAGTGGAATTAACTAACATTATCACATACAATTCATCGTATGTACTAACTTGATAACCGTATCCTTTGTTTCCCTTATTCATTTTAATCGATAGGTCCATCCGTTCTTTGAATTAGTTTTTCTGAAACTAAAGTCTACCCTTCCTAATCGTAGATAATTTAATGTCTATTAGAGTCTGCGTATTTGACGATATGAAAGATCCTCCACATATTATTAGGTAACAAAACACCCTTGTCCATCGTCTCTTTCCCTTCTTTCAGAATCTGCAGGGCAACACACAAGCGCCAAACTTACCTCCCATCATCATCCAATAACTTCCATTCAAAATCATCAAGGATCGATCCAAAAATACCAAGGACTAACTCAAAATCATGGAGGACTAACACATAACCATAATGGACTAACGAATCACCGTGGAGGACTAACACATAATGGAGAACCTACATCCTCACCAAAACCTATCATACTAAACCTCTCATCTCAGCCCAAGCCTCATCAGTCATTTTTCAATTTTATTGACTTTGAAGTCAGACATCTCCCATCTGCGTCTAACCATTTTGAATTTCAAGAAGCTCCAGATGATAATTCAGAGAAAAGGCATTCTGATTTCTTCGATCGATTCACTGAGACTGAAGTAGATCTTAATAGTTTCTTTAGGAGTAAGCGAAATATTTGGTCTGTGAAGAAGGCTTTTCCTAAGTGGCGGTAGGTATAATTTTGTAACTTTATAACTTAACGTAGATGGAATCTGTTACTAATTTCACAAAGCACGCACTAACATCAATTTAACACAACACTACACTGACAATAAATGATGGACTTAATTCTACATCGTCGGACGACATAAAGTCTAAAAAAGTAATCAATAATAATATTTATGATCAGTGTAAATCAAGTGACAGCTACGATTAGGTTTCATGTTGTTTAACTTTTTTGACAAAAACAAAAGTCCTGCCTGTGCTCGATGTTAATTACAATTAAACTCAGGATTAAAGAGTTGGTGCACGTGTAAGTAGAATTGAGTCCATGGATTGTGGTGGGTCACTCATTGGTCTTCGTTCATTCTGGCACACGGCTTAAATAGCGCGATAATGTACCTACCTATCTACTTATAGGTAGGTCTATATACAGACTTTCTGAAATGCTGAAATTAATACCGAATGCATTGATTTATTAAGTTGCAATTCAGCTTGCATTATGCTAAAGTCCCTCCCCTTAAACATATCTCCAACCTATACCTAATCCTTCAACTAAGCTAAGCTAGCGCACATGTCTATTCTACGTGTTTAAGTAGATTTCATTTTATAGAATAACTCCATTACTTGATTTCGGAACTAAAATATTTGGTATGCAGATAGCGTAGTCATACACAGAGAACTAGTTCCCTCATTCATGGAAACTATGATAGGAACTCCAAAGTTAGGTAGGTATACCATGGATGCAGTCAGAGACACGACTCGATGTCATAAGTACTAGTTGAGATTCTTCATTCGATTCTATCCGGCGACTTATACACGCCCGCTTATTTATTGCACGAGCATACAGGATCTCCTTGGGAGGGAGCACAAAGGGCAAATTTCACTAGATATACCTAAATACCTAGGTAGGCATGTGGAAACTCTACCCTCAGTAAGTACATAAAAATACGTCTGAAGTGCCCAAACTCATCTATACACGTGTCGCACATAATGCTGCACTTGTAGCAAGATGCGAGCTGAATTGCAACTGATAACTTATAAGCTATTTATTTAACTTACCTTGGCTTCTATGACTTGACATTTATGTCCTGTTATTCCAGCACCTCCAGCTCCAGCTAAAAAGGATGCTCCAGCTCATCAAGAAGCGGAGGAAGAAGAAGAGGAAGAAGAAGAAGATTGCGAAGAAGAATGAGACTTTACAATAGGATTTAATTTAATTTAATGCCATTCATAGATTTGTTTTAGGTCATAATTTTGTTACGTATTATATAAGTGTCGATTATACGAATTTTAATTTTATTAATTGACCCCCTACCTTCCTATTAAACTATTACATACCTACTTATTATAAGGTAACCTGGGAAATACCTACTTAAAATCACGCCTCTTTCCTGGAGGGGTAGGCAGAGATTATGGACCATAACCTCCATTTACTACGGTCCTGACACCCCTCTTTCGCTACAAAAACTCACCATGTTAAGTGGACTCAAGATCCTTTACTTCGATAGAAGCAATCGCACAGTCGACATGGATTGCAATACGCTAAATGCATAGAACCTACTTACTTTTCCACTTACGAGATCAGTTCATGACACAATGTAAGTAATAGGCAATTGTACCAACTTCGCCTCCAACTTCGAATGTTGTGCAGGCTACTAAGGGTATTAAGCTGCTCACTGGCGACTGTCATACGAGAATTGATAAAACCAGGCAAATGCCCACTGCAGTTATAAACGCAAGGTCATGTGAAAGGGAAAATCATAAAAGGCAGATTCTGAAAACCTCACACGTAGGGTGCAATGTAGACCAACAGTTATTCTCCTCTATGAGACCAACTCGCCTGCACGTTTTGGGGCATCTCTGGAAAGGATTCTCAAAATTAGTTGCTATAGAAGTAGAAGGTGGTGCAAAATGTAGGAACTGCTACGATACCACACAAGTGGCTCTGAAAAGTAGGAGCTTCCTCACCTCCTAGGTCCTTCTAATAAAAATGAATCGAATAGTTTGGCTCATATAATTGAGACAATACCTTTGCTTTCTAATAATCTACATGAATCCGAACAATTTTTTTTTGTAATAAAAACAAAACTCTATGTCAAAAACTCCAAAGCAAATAAAGTCTTTGCTCCAAACAAACGTAACGTAAAACGGAACGTATCGTTCTTTCGTGCTTCTCGATTATCGTGATATCACGTGTTTACATTTTGAATATTTTTAAAAATAATGTCTGTTGTAAAGAAAAAGAAGCATGTCTCTAAAAAGAACAAAAAGGACTGGCGGAAACATTGTGATATCAAAGACGTTGAGGAGTTCTTAGAGGATCAAAGATTGGAAGAAAGACTCGGGTAAGGTTATGTTGACATCAACACTTCGTATACTTTTAGAGAATATAATAATAGTAAGCCTAAATATCCTGTACATATTATTATATATCAAGTACTTTTATGAATAAAGAAGCTTCTGGTTGCCCAATATACCTAAGCATTTTCAATAATCATAAGATCTTATTGAAAGACTGGATTGTATAGTTACAAGGATATTACCTACATAAATTTTGGTTTTTATTACAGAAAATTCGCTACAAAACCAGACAGCGAGCTCTTTGTGGTAGATACAGCTGGAGACCATGATAAGGTTCAAGTAAAAACTGAACATTTGACGGCCAAAGCAAGGAAGAGAGCTCTGTTGCCTCAAACTCCTAAATGCTATGAAATATTGCTTCCCGCATCAAAGGTAGGTAACTAGATTTTTTATTCTAGATTCATATCTTTGGTTAGACACAACTGTAAATACATATATGTATTGGGAGCATTGAGAAGAAATATAAGAGGAGCAGCGGCCAAGTATATTTTTATTGAAAATAGTGTTCTGCGAAGCGGGGGGTGATGTATGGGACGAGGGGAGCATCCTAACACTGTAGCCCTGCCCATTTACATAGAAACCACCTTGTATTGACTAGCCAAACTACTTGCATAAGTGTGTGGTTACAGGTTACTGCTTTACACACATTGACTCTGAAGCTCCACCCCTATCATGATGTCATGGCCTCACGATTGCCACAAGACTCAGTACATAGTCCCACCTCCTTTTTTATACCTTCTCCATGATTGGGAGTAACTGCAAACTCTTATACTGATTTTAATACAGAGATATTTCATCATATTTAATTTATGATCAACCTATTTGAATATTCACATAGTATGAAATATTTTCTTAATGCTTCAGGTGGAGGATCCAAATAAGAAACGGAACAAAGTAAATCCTATTGGTTCTAAACCTACTGCACTCAGCAAGTTATCGGAAAAGAGGCAGTTTGAGAAAAAGAGCCTTGAGAGGAAGGTGGAACTCGCTAGAAAGAACCGAAGGATTGCTTTAGACAAGAGGAGGAAGAGCAAACAGATCAAACAGACCTTTGATAATGATTTGTGGGATGGAAAATGTAAGTATAATGGTAATAGTGTAATATGAAATCATACTATTACCATGGGGTCCTATCTTTAAGAAATAAAACAACAACTTTATAATTTACTAGTGGACGCCCGCAACTCTGTCCACGTGATCTGTGAGAAAAACAAAATGTAGAAATTATCCAGGATAAAAACATTTCCCCGGGATAAAAGTAGCCTATACGTTAAGCGAGACCTGTCACAAAATATTCCTGAAAACTGCATCAAAATCGGTTCAGCTGTTTCTGAGTTTAGCTTGCACAAATGTCGATCCATTACAATTTTATTATATGTATAGGTTACAAACAGCTCAAATTAATATTTTTTTTACTTTATTAGCTACCTAATCATTATTTATATTAAACAAACTGTTGCCCGCCAGTTTGTTTGGACTACAGAATGTAGCCTATGTATGTAATGTATGCAAAATTTTAAGAAAATTATTAATAAAATGAAAAATCTTTACCCAAGTGGGACTTGAACCCACAACCACTCGCAAACCGTGTTTTCACTCTAACCAACTGAGCTATTCATTTTAGGAAGATTGATGGAGTACCTAAATAAAGTATGAAGAGGAAACATACAAATAAATAATCTTACTTTTGCATTTATATTAGTTGTAATAAACATGTTCTTTTCTTATCTAAATAGAATACTTAAACATTTTTATACTGTCCAGTGCCAGAAGCCAAGGGTGTCCCAGAGACGTTGTGTGATGAGTTCATTTCAACGGAGGCTAGGATTCATAATGTGTTACCGGAGAGGAGGCTACGAGCCAAACCTCCGCTGGCCAAGATGGTCACTACCAGAGCTGCGATAGAGCTACCACATCCCGGTGTCAGCTATAACCCATCCTTCCAGGTATGGATATTATTTGTTATGGATTTAGGTATGTACATAAATATTCATATAGTTAGTTTACAACTCATAAACTTTACTTTCCACACTATGATTTCTAAGGTATTAAGCAATGACTTATAAATGTGTAGATAATCAATCAGAAACATCTAGGCCATAATTCATTATTCAATATATGCACAAGCACTTAAATGAGTAGGATTATATAAAAAGGATTTTCTTTATGATATCACAAATGCTGCCCCAAGTAAATGTAAGTTACAAATTCATGGAATATATCGCACACACATAGGGAATAGATCTATTAATTTTTCATAAAGTTTATGAGACACTGTATTTTATTCCTTGTGAAATATGTACATAATGATTAAATAAATAAATAAATAAAAATTATGCATACATTATACAGCTCGCCATTGAAAATGAAATGAAAATGAAATCTTTTACATTATTACCTATATGCACTGCAATCTCCAGGAACACCAAGACCTGCTGCAGAAGGTGGTGGAACACGAGCAGAAGATGATAAAGAAGGAGAAGCATCTCCATCGGGTCACTACACACATGTTCAGTCGGGTCACACAACAGGAAAAAGAGGTATGGGTTTCGTCATAGCAGATTTTTTACGTAGTCATTTTACCCATAAGTACACAAGTGTTGTCGATTCTTTTTATATGATCAGCAGTTTAGGTTGTGCGTTGATGAGTCCGTCATATAGCACAAAGTAGAGTTGCCACGAATAGTGATTGGGCCGAATACCGAATATTCTGCAACGCTGTCGGCCGAAGCGCCGAATATTCGGCGGCCGAATGTACATGCTTGCCGAGCGCGTAAAGAATAATACGAAAAACAATACCCAATCCTCTCGAAATTTGACCTTTCTTCTCCCGAAAGTAGCGTGTATAGTGAGAGGTTGTTTTCTGAAGCTGGTATCATTTACGACAAAAAGCGTAATCGTTTGCTACCATCAAATGCTGAAAATCTTGTTTTTATCCATCACAACTTACCACTGATTAATTTTACTTATTAAAGTATTGTAAGTAATTTGGTTATAATTAAATACAAATCTTGAGTAATATGATGTGTCTTTTTTGTTTATGATTTGGTATTCGGTATTCGGCCGAATAGCACGTATTTTTCGGTCTGATATCGAATACCAAAAAAAAAAAAAATGGCCGAATACCGAAGAGTAGCCGAATATTCGTGGCATCTCTAGCACAAAGTATTTTAAATAGGTCTATAGATTACATTTTCTTATTAGTGTTAATATTTATGGCATTAGACTGGATACGAAAGTTAGTACTCGATATGGTCGATTCTAACTGTCACACTTAAACCTAAACTTAAAAGTACTACCCGTCCCTTTTTGTCGCAGAATGGAGAGGGGGCAGACCTATGTAATTTTAAGTAAAAAATTATATTTTAGACCCTAAATACTTAACCCAAACTTAACTTAAGCGGTGATAGCCCAGTGGTTAAGACGTGCACCTTCCAAGCGGGAGGCGTAAGTTCGATCCCAGTCACGGGCCTGTACCAATGAATTTATTTCATGTACAGATTTTAATGTTGCAAAATTGTCACTTAGCTCGTGCCTCGGAAAGCACGTAAAACCGTTGGTCCTGCGCCTGATCTCTCCGGTCGTGTCGGCTTTCCGTTCCATCGGACTTTGAGAGTGAGGGAATAGAAAGTGCATCTATGTTTGCGCACACACTTGTGCACTATAATATCTCCTGCGTACCTGGCCAATCTCCGTAGAGATTGGTCGCCTTGGCCGAAATACGGTCGGAGATCATCATCATCAGTTAACCCAAATCTCCCAGAACCAATGGAAGCAGGAGATGGGAAACCTTCTCCCCTCAGCACCGGACTCCGACCCCCCCTCTGACTCGGAGTACCGCGCCCTCAACCCCCCCGTCAGGAACCGCAAGAAGGATCACAAGGCACGCAGGAAGCAGAGGGAGAGGCTGCTCGAGAAGGAGAGGATGAAGAGGGCGAAGATTGACAAGAAGAAGATCACCGATTTGTACAAGTAAGTAGGTTTTAGTGATTGTAAGGTTAAAAGGAGGCAGAGGGAGAGGTTGCTGGAGATAAGAGAGGATGAAGAGGGCCAAGATCGACAAGAAGAGGATCACCGATTTGAACAAGTAAGTAGGTTTTAATGATTGGAAGGTTAGAAGCAGGCAGAGAGAGGTTGCTGAAGAAAGAGAGGATGAAGGTGTCCAAGATCTACAAGAAGAAGATTTGTAAAAGTAAGTAGGTTTTAGTGGCTAAATGATAATTAAGCAGGTTAGAAGGAAACAAATGGAGAGGATGAAAAGAGCCTAGATTGACAAGAGGATCCCTGATTTGTACAAGTAAGTAGGTTTTAGTGGCAAAAAAATAATCTAGAAGTATTGCAAGAGTAGAAAGAGACAGAAGAAGCTGCATACATACATACATAGTAACTGTATTGTATGAGGACCGTGGGATTACAAAAGATATTCTAGAGCCACGTTTACAATAACGGGGCCAGATGTAACAGATTTTTCATATTTTATGCTGGAAACCGTTTTTGCGGACGATTTTGAAGGGGTATAAAACCGTATAACCTAAGAAGAATGAACCAACTAACTTAACTTTACAGGCTTCGTCAGCTCCAATCGTCAATAAAAACAGCGGAATCGCGCAACGCAGCGAATCGCGCGGCCCGCCTCGCTCGCCGCGAATCGCGCGCCCGGGCGGCGCCGCCCGCACTCAACGCAAATCGCGTCGCACTCAAAGAACCCGAATTCGTGCCGCCAGAGAGTCTGACGGGCGATCTGAGGCACATTAGCTCTAAAGGTAAGATTAATGACGGTAATGCCCTTTCAGGTGGACAAAGTCATGGGAGCCGCTATAGAAAAGTGTTCTTTTTAGATTTTCAGGCATTAAAAAAAAATCCGTAAGAACCATCCTCATAGTTCAAGGAATATTCTGAAAAAAGAATTAGAAAAATCGGTTCAGCTGTTCTCGAGATTTGCGCTTAGCAACACATTCAGCGATTTATTTTTATATTATAGGAAAGATAGTCACTTCACTAAATACAGTCAAACCTGGATAAGCGAGAGTTCAAGGGAGCACAATCTCATTCTCGCTTATAGAGGTTTCTCACTAACCCGAGTTTCTCGCTAATGCAGGTACATGGGTAGCGTTTCTCTCTTATAGAGGTACGCAGCAATAACAAGTTACAGTAAGTACGATTGTAGTAAATATGTAATATGATAAAATTATGTGCATAATATGCACAACATATATTATGTACGTGTATACATATATATTTTTAATAATATGTATATGTTATGTACATTAGATTTCGACATCAAAGTACTTTATAAGGGTAGGTATCAAGATGCTTACGAAAACAAAACAAAAATTCATGCACTAATGTAAATTTATTTTATTTAGAACTTATGTGTTTACACTTAAAAAAATCTGTCAATTTCGTTTGGGTTTCTGTTTTTGTATTTTGAATGTTTTTCTCTAACTCATCTCTCGCTTATAGAGGTATAGATAAGTAGCAGTCTCACTTACGGAGGTCCATGAGGGAAAAACGACTCTCTTACAGAGGTTTCTGTTTCTCGCTAATAGAGGTTTTGGGAGCTTAAAATGACGGGTCCTGGCTATTACTCTCACTTATGGAGTTTTCTCACTTATCCAGTTCTCACTTACCCAGGTTTGACTGTATAACTTAAGTTCACCCAATGTTTTAAGCTTTACCCGTTATAGGCATGAACATTTTTATTTCATTTTTCAATGCAATGTCAAGGACTGGACTTGTAAGGCACCGAAAAGTCTAATGGTGCATCGAAACAGTAAGACATTAGCACTCTATGACATCTTATTCCTTTATGGTTATAGTTTTATTATCACTACATCATCATCATCATCAGGCTATTGCAGTCCACTGCTGGACGTAGGCCTCTCTCAGGGCACGCCACAAGACTGCCATGGGGGGTATTTGCCAATAGTCACCACGTTGGGCAGGCGGGTTGGTGACCGCAGTTTGTATTTTGGACTATATTTTCAACACGGGAGGTGCTGCTGCCCATCTCCCGGAAACTCTTAATCGCCTCGTACGATACCCACGGGCAGACATGGGTGGTACAAACTCTACTCTGCCGGCACCACTACGTACCTACTATCACTACATATTATATAGCAAAGCCGCTTCCCGCATGCTTAGATCTTGCAAAACACACAAGGAAATTGATGCGCCTTTTAATTATTTTTTTTTTACAATTAGCTGAAAAAAAACATTTGACCGTCATCGTGCCTGATGTTAAGCAAGATGCGGCCTAGGGTGGTACATGTTTGCCTAGAAAGTGCCTATTCACTCTAGCTTTTGAAGAGATCAATGTTGTAGTGCTCGGGAAATACATCGGCAGGAAGTGCATTCCACTCCTTAGCCGCTCGCATTACAAACGAGTTAGCATAACGTTTGGTGCGGATAGGTGGGATATCAACAACATAAGGGTGATTCGCTAGTCTGCGTCTAGTATCCCGATGGTGAAAAGGGGCTGGTGGAACTGTATCGTGAAGTTCCCACGCACACTCTCCAAAGTGTATCCTGTAAAACACTGACAAGATTCACTGATTCAAGAAGGTTTATACGGGATGTTTGTGACAGCCAGGCAAATATTGATATGGCGACTTTAGACCATGATTCTGAGGCGAAAACCACAGAAAATTTTAGCAGGAAAATTCGAAAATTTTCCGCCATTTTTTTTCTTTTTTTTTCAGGAAAAAAATTGTGTAGCTCGTTTTAAGTAGGCCTTGAATAATGACTTAAAAACAAAATTTTAATCTATGGATGATTTTCGAAAAAAAAGTTGGTACCAGCAATGTATCACACAATAACTAAATAAGCCAATTTAAATAGTCACAGGATCACCCGATACAATTCTCGCGGAAAGCAAACATTGCGTATAATGAAATTAAAAATGCATTTCCTGAGAGTAATAACACTGTCGTATAACTCAAAACAATGATACTTGTTCAGCATTTCAGTATTTGCCTGGCTGTCACCCTGTATGTACCTATATAGTATCAGCACACCACCCGTGCAAAACGGGTCGTTAGTACTCGTATGTAGTTAATGCTGTTTTATTGCCTCTACTAATATATTCTTATTCTTTATTGTACACATACAATTATATACAGACAGAAATTATGAAAGAAAATGTACAAAGGCGTGCTTATCTCTGAAAGAGATTTCTTCCAGCAAACCATTTGGGAAAGTGACAATTAAATATAAAAGGTAGATATGCGTGTACACAGAATCTATAATAAAATTTGAATTTAACAAATAGATACCCCAATCTAATAAATAAAATATTTATATATCTGTATATAATATATCTGTCAATAGAGATACATAACTATGTCAGGACGGTCGAGTGTAGGACGCATGAAATGGAACGTACGATGAATGACAGCTGACGTACGACAGAGATGAAGTGAGTGAAAGAAACGAGTGTGAAGGAGACGGATAGATTGACGTTTGGTTTTAAAGAGAATAAGATTTCATTCGAGATTCACAAGACGGTTGATGTTCTGAAAAAATTTTGATCTGAATAAATCAGTGAAATCACATGAAGAATTCTATTCTATTCTTTATTGTACACAGACATTTTATATGGAATTCGTAATTTTTACTTCAAAATCTCACAAAGATTTAATAATATTACAGCCAATCTTCTCCGGGAGCGTTTCGAATCGCTGCAACATCGCGGCGCCCTCGCAGCGTCCAAGATCATGATGAAGAAGCAACGCAAACTCAAGAGCTACTTCAAAGCAGGCCATAAAGTCACCGACCAAGAGATACAGAAATATGTCACTCCTGAAGTCATCAACTCTGCTGGTAAACTTACTAGAACTGCTTACAATGTTAGTAATGTTCCTAAAAAGATTAGCAATGTTACTAAGAACGTTGAAGTTAGTAAAAATAGTGGTAAAGCTACTAAAAATACTGGTAAAACTACTAAAACCCCTGCCAAGGTTAGCAAACCAGCCGGGAAGGTTTCCAAGGCTAAGAAATTGACAAGGACTGCTGGGAAGTAGTTAAGTTGTATATCGGTATATACTAAAGGATATATAATTAAATATATTTGTTAATGATTTTGTAGTTTTCTTTCGTATTGTTAAGAAATACCATATTAACTAAACTAAAGAGTATAATTTTATTCCAAAACTGTACCCTGCCATTGTAGATGTTTGTCATTATTTTTTTGTCACAAACTGTACATTTTTAAAATCGTTTCATTCTGCCCACTAATGGGGCGGCTTGGTGGGGCAAAAAGGGAATTACTTCTTCGCGTGTTTCAGTCGGTTCTCTCTATCACACGCCATTCATCAAGCAGATGTACGATATTTAAAATACAACGCAAACTTGCTTGGCAAACATTGTGCGTTTCACCGTATTGTTCACCACATGTTGACCACATTTTCTGATTCACTGCATACAAGAAATGTTAGTTCCGAAACCAGGCATGGGAATTATTCTCTGAAACGGACACTATGCAGTCAGAATATTTCATTTTAGAAGGTAGTTCGAAAATGTGTCTGATGAGTGGTGCCCTCTAACTGCTAATGATATTTTCGACCAATCAGAGGTCGCAGCGACTCGTATCAATCGCGCTACTGGCTGAGTGAAATGTTTTGTTTCTTCAGTTTTTAAATGGCGAATTGTGTGTTTATTTCAATGCTGGGTACACGTCACTGGCTGGGCATAATAAAAGTGATGTTGATAATAATATAAAATGAACTGAATTTGTGTGAACTATAAAATATTGAAGGAAATAATAAAATCTATATAACTTAAACGTAAAACATTATTTGTGAACATTTGAGTGTAAGTGAAGTGAATATCTGGTTGCAGTTCAGAATGCAGTAAAAGGCAGGTCACTAGATATACATTGTTTGAGCTAAATAGGTCTAATTTTAACAGATAATTTTCGAATTATCTGTTAAAATGCTGCCATTCTTAATCCTAACAATAAATAAATTAGATACCTGTAGTGTTTGCATAGTATCAACCTATATATACAAGTAGATACACGCTGTCTCGGGCGCACGTCGCACGGGGTGTCGAGTTGCCCTCTACGCACTATCTATCTTGACGGACAGCAGTGCCCGACCGTCGGGCCCGATTGTGCCGTGCGTGCAAAGTATCCATCACGCTAGACCAAGAGAGTAGTATATTCTTTGCGCTAGACGTTCGCGGAACGTAAACTCGAGCACACGTATTTTACACTATGCCACCGTGCCTATCAAAGTGCCAACAAATGGGTGTTTTGATAATGCTGTACTTTAATAATCAAAATAAAAGGAAATGTAACAAAAATATAAGATTTTGGATGATTTTTTTTTTATAAAAAACGCCTTGAATACACTCAAGTCAACAACATAATTAAAGATTTGAATATTTTAGATTTTAACGCATATTTCAGACTTGATTTTGAATTAATGGAAATGTTATTGCATATGGTAGGACCCAAAATTCAACGGCAAAATACTAAAAGAGCGTTTAGTTGTTACTCTACTACTACTGAGATACCTCGCAACAGGAGAATCTTATAGGGAGTTAATGACTTGTAATGTTATTTCACCTCAATTGTAGAGTGAAATCATACCAGAAACCATAAACGTATAAAACAGAAACCTGTCTAGCAATATTTCAAGCGCTAACCAAGCACGATGCCCGATTGAACGGACGTACGTCAGGGCTACACACTATCCAGCCGCACGTCGTGCGATGAGTAGTGGGGGGGCTCGTTGGACAAAAAATTGGACGTGCGAGTCCATCACGGTAATAATAATAATTATTGTCGTCCAGCAAGCCTACGTGGCGGGAGTGGACGAGGTTGCTGCTGTGCGTGCGTGTATTGGCGAGCCAGTGTGAGGCACTGTTTAGGATGGAGTCCTACAATACCTATTAGCCAGAATTAGGTCCCTCTCCATTCTGAGCGTAAATGGCTGGGACAGAAAGGGACAGGTAGAATAAATTTTTTGTGCATGACTAAGTGTGGCGGTCAGAATAGACCACTTTTTAATACGTTTTCTCGTCAAATGTTATTTTTAAACAGAGTTTAACTTAGGTAAACATTACCTTAACCCCGTAAACATTTGCCTGGGCTCTACTAGAATACAGTTGACGAAGGACAGTCTCTCAGGCGATAAGCTAGCAACTTATCACTGATCATTTACAATTACCGCTATGCTAGGAGTGGCTGTGGGATCTCCCTTGTCATCCTGCAGTTCTGGTTGCCCCATTTGTGACTCTTACGACATGCACGGAAGGAGATGCAGCTATATAGTTTATTGTAAAGAAGCCCCGCCCTAAATTACCTAATTTGCAGTAGCAGAGCCGAAGCAATGCGATAGCGATAATTGAGATAGTGTGTTATGGTTTTATGTGGTCTTATGCGAATGAAATTATGTTCAACTACCTACATATTAGGTAAGAGCGCTGGCACGGAATGCAGAGGTCGTGGGTTCGATTCCCACCCGGGTGAGGAAATTTTCCATTTCTTTTATTAATAATTTTATGATATATAATATCTTGACTAAGACAAAAACACTTCTCCATAATATAATCCGTTAGGATATGGTTGATCGTTTCATCATTAAAACATTGTGCTGAGGGATTCAGCTTTGTTTGCCGAGATTTGGCTTATGTATAGCTATGGGGATGAAAAAATAACGTTTCTAATAATGTAATTTCAAAAGAGATGGTAAAATTCGTCATCCGAGTAATTGACCCGGTGGCTCAGTGGTAAGAGCGCTGGCACGGAATGCAGAGGTCGTGGGTTCGATTCCCACCCGGGTGAGGAATTTTTTCCATTTCTTTATTAATAATTTTATAACCTACACATTTCTTCGATTCTTAAATTGGATTCTAAAGATGAGGTGGAAAGATGAAATCTCAGAATTTGTTCCCGTATTTTAAATGGCCATTTTATTTTTATTAATATCACTCATGAAGGAAAGAAAAAACCTATTTTCATAAAATTTTATTACATAATATTTCTTAACATATTTTACACCTATAACTAAATATTTTACAATATCTCGTGGCAGTTTAACAGTAAAAACTAAATTAAAATACAGTAGGTAACTCAAGATTATTCCTGTTAACGGGAATATGATTTTATAAACTAGCTTTAAGTCTCTAGAATTCTTAATTTCTATAACAAAACATAATAAGTTAACTACAGAATAATACTAAGTTCTTCTTTGACGTTTTTCAATTTATCTACAGTTTTACTATAAAGTTCTCCATTGATTATTCTTCACTTCAGAAAAAGTCGAAATAAATTTAAAATTACTTCTATTCTTTTTTATAGTAAAATTGTATTTTATTTATGAAAATGCATTATTTAGTAGAACTTTTGGCAAGTAAATAATAATACTTACCTTGTTTGTAGATAATGGTACCAGCCAAAATGTTAATTTCATTATTTTATGTCAACAATTTTGATCTCTACTAACAGACACTGACTTCAGGATTATCAAATATTTTCATTGTTTTTTTCTATTTGAAATTCAGGCATTATGTTTTTACTTTGAAATGTACCTATGTATACAGGGTGTTTTTTTGTGGCCACCTTTGACGAAGGGTACGTATTCTATACATGAAATAAAGTAAGTTTATGCCAAAAAAATGCTGGGAAAAAAATATTTTTTTTTTGTTTTTTTTTTTTTTTAATTTCTTTGATCGTGCGAAATTTATAGTGTCTAGTGTTTATGTTGGTTTTTTTATAGACAGATATTAATTATTTTTCGTGAAAAAATCCTGCTACGCGCGTCTATGTGCATTTATGCAGAAAAACGCAGTCTATTTACTCAACTTTGGACCCTAATATTTTGGAAACCAGACACTTCCCAGGTATGCTTCCATGGAGAAAAATGATCGTGATGATGAGGAGATTCCGTAGTTTTCGGGAACGTTGACGACCAAAAATCATCCTGTATATATTAAAAGTTACTTTATGTTTATCTATTTAGAAATCAGTATCTGTTAATAACAATTCAATATCCAAACAAAACAAAACACTATCTACAAAATCACATTTACAACATTACAATAACTAATTATTTAGGGTTTGTCCAACAACATGTTTATACATAACTGAGCTTTGCACTTGTATATTACGAGTAGGTACTTTATTCTAACTATAGTAAGTAAATGTTTAAGAACAAACCCATATTATAATACAAATCAGCCCCATTTCGCTGCGATAGTATAAAGCGATCTTAGTAACTCTAAAGCTCTCGTGTCTGAAGTTGTTTTTACACCGGGTTGCGCGGCAACCCTAGCTTCCGCTTTAGGGGTGTCATTAAATGGTGCGATTGTAGTTTTGAACTCGACTGTCGTCGGCCGCACGAAAAACCTTTTAGCACCTCTGCGTTTGCTGGTCGTTGTTCGCGGAGCTTGTGTCGTTGTTACTTCAACGTATTCAGTTGTTGGAACAGCCTCGGTTGTGGTAGGATTTGATAAAGCATTGATTGCACTGGCATCGAAGTTTATGCTCTTACCTCTTCTCTCTGATCTGGGATTGGTCTCTTGTTTTTCCTCGTGCGTTTTTCTGAATTCACTTGTGCTGAACACTTCGAAGTCTACAGCTGTTGTTGGTAAGTCAGTCACACCTTCCTCTTTGGCGATTTCGTCCATGTCCTTTTGTGAAACTGCCATTAACGCTTCTAACAACGCTTTCTTTGAAGCTTCAGCTGTAGTGTTGTGGTCATCATCACAAGTTTGGACCAGGAGAAGTATTAACCTCTTAACAGTTTTTGATTTAGTTTTCTTCATAACATTAATTAGTTTTTCAGCGGTGGTGGCGTTCATTAGCTCTTTAGCTTTTTCAGCGACAGTATCGGCAATTGTGGTCAAATCTTGAGCTGATTCAGTCGAAGTAAATTCTTTAACCAGTCTTCCTTGTCTCTCTTCGGTCTTGCTTCCTGGGGTAGTTAGTTCAACGTGTATGGACGAAGAGTATACAGGTTCACTTGTTTTTGTGTATTCCGTTCCTGGGGTGGTAGCCGTATTAGTGTTGGCCCAAATATCATTCTGTTTAGACAGGTAAGAGAGAGATGCGTCTGGTTCAGTTTGACTTAAACCGTCGTTAAGTGTTATGGGATCGACAACGGTACTATGCCAATTCTGGAAAGTACTTTCCCATTGGTAGTTGGTTGTTTTATCACCATCGGGCGAAGTAAATATACTACTGGCTACTGGAGATGAAGTAAAAGCTACGCTATCTTCTATTTTTAGAGTCGTGGTTAGTTGTGTAGTTGTTGTGGGTAAATTTGTAGTAGTTTCAATGTCAGGTAATGTCGGGGCTTCTAAATCTTCGGAGGGCTTTTTCACTGTGGTTTTGGTCTCCTCAAAGTTGATTTGTTTACCTTGACGTAAGTTATTATTCTGTGGTGTAACAAACGACTGACTTTGGGCTCTTTGAAGTTCGTCATCATTTTCTAATTCTATGCTATCGGTCTCAGTGAAATATACTTGAGTTGTTTCAGGTATTTGGGTGGTAGTTCTTATTTTTTTACTCTCGAATCCGTCAGATTGCGGGTTGGTTACTGGGTATGAGGTTGCGTCAACGCCCCAAGCTGTGGGTAGATTTGTAACTTCAACGTATTCAGTTAAGGGTTTGGCTTCAGTTGGATTTAATTCTTTACCATACGGCGAGTCACTTGCGTCTAAAGTGTTATTTTGGAATCCAGCATATTTAGGCACAGCGTAACTGTTTTCTGTCGTAGTCGGGGTGTCAATACCGAACTTACTAATTTTTCCAGAACCAGTGTGTTGCTTAAATGGAATAGGCGTGGTTGAAGATTCCCTTTCTGTAGAGGCCGAAGTGTATGAAGCTGAAATTCGCCCGCAACACCTAAATATGTTTCTGAATGTTGTAGTTGGGGTAGTTGACACAAACTCTGTGCTGTATGGTCTAGGTGTTGTCGTGATTTCATCTCCAATCGTGGAATATTCGGACACAAGATTCAAAGACTTGCCATCTCGTAATGAAGCTAACACTGGTCCAACTTTATTATCATCAGAGAAACCTAATATTTCATCATCGTCTTCATTTATAGTTGTAGTTGGTTCGGTGTTATATTCTTCCGTGACACCCATATCTGTGAAGGTAGGATGGGTGGGTCTGATATCAGATAGTACTTTACGGAACTGAACTGGATCTTGGAGATATGCAGAAAGAGCGTGCGTGAACACCTGGGCCAGTTCTCTAATTTGCGGTGAAGTAGCAATGGGGTTTTGACTCTGTTGAACTGCTAAGTCGTCAGTCAGCTCGTTGTAAGTTCCATTAGGGTCTAACTTCAGCTCTTCGAGAAGTTCCTTATTATTATGACCTTGCGCAAAGAGGTTGCTATACTTGTTGATTGTGTGCTGACTAAATAGTGCGGGTAACCCATCTTCTTGGTTTTCATATTCATCATAAACTGGAGTAGTATTTTGATTTTCATTATAATCAGATGGTTGATTTGTGGACAGATTGTCTAACGCTGTTGCATAGTAAATTGCTAAAGAATGTAATGTTTTGGGTGTTAGTGAAGGTGGAACAACAAGTCCTGGTCTATTTGGCAGATCTCCATAGAACTTCTCAGTAGGAGTAGTGGGTGATGTAGCCTCCGTGGGACCACTGGGGGCGAAAGAATCCAAGTTCAGTTTACGCATAAGTCTATCTCTTCTCTCTTGGTAAGAGTCAGTTGCAGAATCGGTTTGTTGAATCGTAGCGAATTCGTTTAGCACGGGATGATTGTCGAATCGATCACTTGATTGTTTCTGGGTATATAATGAGAAATCAGTTTTTGTCGTCAGCGGAATTTTTGTCACAGACTCATAAGTAGTATCCTTAGTTTCGATAGTGACTCTATTTTCAACAGCATCTGGAACTTTCCTTGCTAGTGGAACGGTTTCTGTTGTAGTTTTGTTCTTTTCCTTTTCAATGAAGTCTTTTAATAAAGAAACTCCTGGTCTAGTATAAGGTTCACGTTTGTCATTGTAAGTGCTAGAGTAATAGCTCTTGGTGTATGGCACCAAAGTCGGTCGCTTAGTAGTTGTTGGATCGTAAGTGACTTGGTTGAGTTTTTTGTCGCGAATATCATACAAGGTCGTGAGGGTGGGATTACTTTTGGTCTTGCTCTGTCTAGCTGTAAGGTTGGGGGTGTAAACAGGGTACGGCCTAAAGTTTTTGTTATAATCCTGTAAGAACTGCCTGTTATTGTTATTGGTGAATGAGGCGGTTTCAGCGGCTACTTGCATCTCTCGGATATTGTTGTTGTCTCCAGCTTGTTGTTGTTGTGTTCGGAAAGAAGGTGGTTCACTATACGTACTCGGGGTGGTCTTTGCTGGTGGATTGTTAAAACTGTTTCCAACTAACTGAACCAAGTTTTTCCTTCTCTTCTCAAACGCCGATGAGGTTGTGTATGTCCTTTGTGTAGGATTGTACAGTTCTGTGTATAGAGACTGGAAGCTGCTTCTCGAAGTTGCCTTCGGGATTTGCTGGTCTTGCTGCAGTCGTTGTCTATGTCTCAGCAATCTTTCTGTGGTGCTCGGAACATTGACTGATGTTCTCCTGGATTCTGCTCGGTTGCTATCCTCGATTTGCTGAAGGTTGGTGTTGGACCTGCTGAGATGGTGGGTGATTTTGTGGGTCTTCTTCTGTTCGTTGGAGTAGTATTCGGCGCTGGACTCGTAGAGAGCTGGTGACGAGGCGCAGTCCACCTTGAACCACCAGTCACAGATCAGGTGCGACTGGCTGAAGATGGTACCGTTGGGGCAGAGGAATGAGATCTTGCGGGATGTGTCACAGATGTGAAAGACCTGGAAAGTGCAAAATATTGTATTAGCTTTAAAAAATCTATGGCATCCTCATTTTTATTTTCATACGTCGAAGTGAATTCTCTAAAATCTATACCTACTTAATTTCTTGACTATATGTAGGGTCAGGTCGGACTACGTGACTACTACGAGTACCCACGCTGTGGAAAGGCTTGTCCTAGTTCAATATTTTTCGGCAAAATAATCAACAAGCATCATTTAAATCGTTATTGATGATAATGATTTTAAATGCATATCTTACCTGGCAATCAGTTTCCAAGTCAGCATAGTATCCTGTCGGCACATTCTTGCAGTTAAAGCCCGTATTAGGGATACTCGGGAAGGCCGGGAAGTCTACACCAGCTTTGCCAATCACTCCTGGAAAATAATGTGAGAATGATGCATCTTTATTGTATACAAATCTAACATAGCGAGCCAATGCCTTCATTCTCTACTAGCTAACCTGGTTATTTAAGAATATGATTAGAGATAGCACAATTATATTCCAATAACAAAGATCATAAATAACATCAACATAAAAGGATTGGAAGGAATACCTAATCTAGTGTTGCCGTTGATAGGCTCTTATACGGAAAATAACATACATACAAACATTATAGTCACGCTTATTATGCTCCAAAGAGGTTGGGCAGAAGTGTGCAATTTACACACCCACTTTTCGCCAGTTAGTTTATTAAGTCCCACATGGTAAGGGAAGAACCTACCGCCGCTATTTGCGCACAACGAAAAACAAAATTATTTAAGATCTTTACACGTAGGTAGCGACATATCTTCAACGTACCTTGGTGTTCCACCACGTCCAAATCCGGCTGCGTATTCGAAGGTATCAGCCTCTTGACCAGGGTCCGACCTTCCGTCTGATGTTCAAAGCCAGCCGCGCCCATGGACAAGGCTAGAGCGCTGAGGCTCTCGGCGCTTGGTGCAGGTTCATATAGGGCTCCGGGCAGGGTGTCCTGGGAAGCACCAATGTTACATGATGATATGCTTTTTGGGATATCGACCTTGAGTTCCTTAGTCGACTCTTACACCATGCACGACGCAGGTGCAGCTTCATCATAGTAAAGGCCCGGTTGAGCACGCGCAAAATATACAGGGTTAATTTTAAAACATCAATAACCTCGCAGGACTAAGTAGCTACCAACATAAACAACAACCTTTGTTCTACGAGTTTTGATTATTTTGACATTTTTTACTTTCATACAAAAATAAATATCGATTTAGATTACCTCTGAATGTTCTTAAGTCTGTACATAATAATGAGGCGCGCGCGATCACGGGCGTCAACCTTTTCGATACCTACGAATGGAACATAGACTTACAAATGTCACGACAGTACAATATAAGCTTGGAAAATCATTTTAAATTAATGTATTGAGTTATGATAAAACTCTTAGAACAAATGTTATTGTTTATGATTTTAGCTATCTAGTCCTGCGAGTTTATTGATGTTTTAAAATTAACCCTCTACATATCTAGTCTACATTCATACGTACCCTGACGCTTATGGTCCATAGATCTATCTAATAGGTATTATTCGCATATCCGCTAACAAACTGTCACAACACTAAAAATACGGAATTGAGAAAATGAGCTTTTGCGATTTTTACCTTTCTCCGTTGTGCCGTCCTCCTTCTGGTACCATCACATCCATCTGCGAACAAAATAAACATGTGTTAGTCAATAGATTGTAGTAAGTATTTCATAGATATAGTAATTAATTATTTCTATACTAATAAACCGCGCGTGAAGTTATATCCACGTTATACCTACCTAATTACTTTTCACATCAAAATAGATAGGTATATGTTGAAATTTTGTCAAATTAAACTAGGGTTACCAGATAAAAAAAAATCAAAAGACCGGAGAAAAGTCCTGATTTCCATGGAATAGTCCTGAGATTTAATACAGTTTAAGAATTTCCTCTCAAAAACGTATTAATATCGTTTTATACACTGCGGATGTAGCTCACGAGTTGCAACTTGCACATCGCTACGTTACCAAAAGATTATTTTTAGTTTCTATTGAGGGATCGCCCGCCACCGGGCCCTATACCCTCCGCTGACCCTCGGATTATACAATTCAATATTGATACAATTCAATATTTTTAGTTTATTTCACTTGGATAAATAATTATAGATTTTAATTGATTTTTAGTTGGTATAACTTTTAATCGAAGAGATTTTTAAAAACCATGACATTTGCAAAATCCGGCCGCAATCCTGAGAAAAGTCGAAAAATCCAGGACAAATCCTGAGATATGGTAACCCTAAATTAAATTAAAGTATTACTTAGTTTAAAACTTTTTATTAGTAAGGCACTGTATATCTAACTATTAGCATTAAAAACCCACGAATATGAAGATTAAAGATTAAATTCTCCTAACCCAGCAGGTGTTAAAGTTAATAAGTGTTAAGCTGCTCCAATTCCTAAAAGTAGGTATCTCTGAAGAATGAACTCAAAGCAATGTAAGCTATAAAATATATCTTTGTTCTCTTCTGTAGGAAGGAAAGCATAAGTTGTAGGTTGGGCGGTCAGTAAGTCGTAGGTGTACATAAAGGTTTCACAATAAAATCCATTTCATTATCATTACAAAACATAATGAAACGACCTATACAAGTGGAAGTTAATGTCCAAGACCTCAAAATTTAAACACGCCCTTTTACTGTCGTTTAATGCCTACAATAGGCATGTTTCAAACCGGAAATACTAATAAAATTAAAGATTAGAATAATCACCGAGTGGTTAGCATTAAAACTCGTAACCGAACAATGGCTTATCGGTATTTGAGTAGACGTAACGTAATCGTAACGTAATCGATCCGCGAGCAATGCACCCATATGAACAACAATGGGACCTGTCGCCTAGTATACAGGATGTGAATGACAGCCAGGTAAATATTGTAATGCTGAACAAGCAACATAATGTTGAGTTTAGGACAGTGTTATTTATTTGCTTGTATTGGGCGATTCTGTGATTCGCTAAATGAGAATATCGATTATTGTATGATATTACCGTTTCTTAGATCATTTGTTACTCTCCACCAGGGTTGATGAGTAATTTGAACTTATGTGAGCGCCTTTTATTTTTTCTCATCTCAGTCATTCTAAAATTTTGTTCTCAAGGTATTTCTAAGGTCGAATAAACGATCTACTTACTCTATTTTTTGTCCTAAAAGAAGTCCTGTAACAATATTAAATACTTTTGGTTCAGAATCATGGATCAGACTCAATATCAATATTTTCCTGCTTGTCGTTTACACCCTGTATATGAATAGTCTACGCCTGTCGCTTTCTACCGATCATTAGTCGTCTGTCTGCCGGGGACATTATGGGACGGTTCCCATGGCAGACCGTGCGTGTTCCGTGATGTTATCGTATTCTCGTTTTGTTTGTAACTCTTACGGTCAATTGATATAGAGCTCGTGATGAAATTAACTGATTGTTGATTTGAAATATGTAATATATAATATTTGCGAATTATAATGAGTCGATTGTCGATATCCAGGATCTCGGTTAAACTTTTTGATTATTGGTGGGGTAGTTTTCATCAGTTATCAGAACACTCGTAACTAATAGGTTATATAAACTTATACCTATCAAATAATTGTCCACGCAGCAGAAGTTGCGGGCCTCTGCTAGTTTAACCTTCCTAAAGTTCAGTTCTCCTAGCATCGGCTACACACAAAATCCTCAGAAAGATCTTTCAAAGTTTACCTATCTTGAAACAGCACTAGAATTTCGCCGAGCTGAAAACTTTAACGTTTGACTTTTAGTAATTGTAATTGCGCTGTTGTAAATTAAAATGCATTATACAGTGGTCTTGCCTGATAATTTTATTGTTTTGTCTGTAAAGTTTATCAACATGTATATATCTAAAAAGTAAGTCGGCCACGTCACGCCACACCATGGGAATAGACTTTAAGTTCAATTATTTAAAGGTCAAAAGGTATCTCCTCATCGAATGTGGCAAATGACCGTAGGTAATATAATGCGAATCACGACCACTCACTCATATTAATGTTTATTATACAGGATGATTTTTGGTCGTCAACATCCCGACAACTACGGAATCTCCTCATCATCACGATCATTTTTCTCCATGGAAGCATACCTGGGAATTATCTGATTTCCAAAATATTAGGGTCGAAAGTTGAGTAAATAGACTGCATTTTTCTGCATAAATGCACATTGACGCGTGTAGCAAGATTTTTTCACGAAGAATAAATTAACATCTGTCTATAAAAAAACTAGCATAAACACTGGACACTATAAATTTCGCCCGATCAAGTAGTATACATTTTTTTCAAATTTAATTTACATCGTTTCCCAGCATTTTTTTTTGCATAAACTTTCTTTATTTGATGTATAGAGTACCTACCCTAAAGGTGGCAACGAAAAAACATCCTGTAAATTATTTTATGCAATTTCATATTAAAAGCATCGTAGAAGGCGTTCCTACACTGTTATGAATACGAGTAATGTTTGATTATAATTGTAATACGAATATCTTTATCTATACGTAGGTAGGTACTGGTAAATCTATTAAGGTGCTCTTCACTTTGCAAGCTGCAGCTGCGGTAACCTTATTGCATGTCAGAAATGTATGTAAATGCAACAGCTGCAAGTATAATTGTCGCCAAGATATTACGATCCTTACAGCAGTTTTAGGCAAATAAATGCAAACGAGCAAAATTCTTTGAGATTTGACAATGTAACGATTTTGGTATAAACATTCAAAAAGTCCGTAGTCCGTACTTCCCAAGGAACCTGTGCTTGTCCTACTAAAGGACTTAGTAAAGTAAAATAAACATGACTAATTCTTATCTTTATTGTAATTTTTTACTGTACAAGACTGTACAGTACTTAGTTTACTGTACAGTAAATATAAAGAAAATTAAAAGAAATGCATACGAAAACGTGGTTCGTTCGTCCGTATTACCATTTCAACACATTTCTGTCCTTTCAATCGATTCAACCCGTCGATTTAAAAACGGTTATAATAAAATAACTCACATAATCAACGGTACTGTTTGTTTGCACAAGAGCTTTCGCTACCAAAGCGTGAGAAGACGCCATCTGATAAAACGCCTGAATATACCGCCAGCGGCCAGGCCGATTGTTGAATACAAGTAGGCCGGCGTGTTATATAATGGATATTGTTCTCGGTGTTAATATAATTAGTTTATTATATTAAATAATAGTGGGTTTGTTTTGACCTAGAAGGCTTTTTGTTGAAAAATGATGATTATCTTACGATCCGCCCTTGCATTGCTTGTGTAGTCCTACGTCGTTACCTTCTCTAGATAACCAAGAATTTTAAGAAAAAAAAATCCCACCTAATATTATGTTATAAATGCGTAAGTAGATAAGTTTTATTGCTTCTATACGCTTTATTTACAATCTTTAATCAAGGTAGCTAGAAGGTAGACAGCCAATGAAACGCTGTCCCCTTCTTTCTTCTATTACAGGCAAGAAGTGGACAGGTTCAGTAAAAAAAAAAACTAGAAGGAAATTTAGAGTAATAAGATACTATAATTAAATTAAAACGCGATAACAGGTCGTGGGTCGACTGATCCTGGTGTCTTTGATAAATATTATATTAATTCCAGACAATAAAAACGTATCTTCTGGTTGGCAGTGTTATTCCCCGGCAGCAAGGTGATGAGGCGACGGCGACGGTAGGCGGCGGTCAGCAAAATAAAATCCCGCAGGCAGGCCTCGGCGTCCTGATCGGGCTGGGGTAACTTCCCGCAAATTGGGGTAAATTTAGGCAAAACCTAATCCAAATCGGGAACGCAGCCGTAGGTATTCCTATGTATGTACAGGAATACGGCTCTAAAGTTGTAAGCTAAAAACCAAATATAAAAATTTCACTTCGAGTTTTTTTTTCAAAGTTGACGAAAAATAAATTTTGATGTTATTAAAACATTTCCCATCAAGTCCTATTGCACTTTGAACAGAGTTTGTTGTAAAGTTAAAATGCGTTTTGTTATGTTGCCTTATATAAAATGAAAATACGTATTGTATAGTGCTAAGTAGATGTCGTTTTATAGTTATTGGAATAGTTTAAAGTTATTGCATGACATGTTATGAAAACAGGTGAGCGAGCGAACCCATGTGTAAACGTATAATACTATATTGTAGGTATCCCGTGTTGAAAACAGTTTTAACGTATTGTATTGTATCCACATTTCTATTAGTCTTGTCTTCATCCTATTGCAGTTCACTGCTGGACGTAGGCCTCTCCCAGGGCACGCCACAAGACTGCCATGGGAGTATTTGCCCATAGTCACCACGCTGGGCAGGCGGGTTGGTGACCGCAGTGTGATTTTCGGACTATGTTGTCAGTACGGAAGGCGCTGCTGCCCACCTCCCGGAAACCCTCAATCGCCTCGTACGATACCCACGGACAGACATGGGGTGGTACGAATTCTACTCTGCCGGCACCACGCGGCCATTTCTATTAGTGCTACCCACAAATCACTTTCTTAAGTAACTAGGTTAGCTGGTAGAGAATGCCTTGCAAAACATTAAGCTCGCCTTTGTACATAATGTTTCTTGTAGTACAATAAAGAATTTTATTTATCTATCTATAGTCCGGAAAAGAAGTCCCTATTTTCGTCAAATCACATGATAAAGTCTGACCGCGATTTGGCGTGAGTGTTGCGACAACGAAGGTCGCTCTAAAAGTTGTTACATTGTCTAAGTACCCAGGCTACCCCCATGTATATTCTGTTTGTATACAGGGTGTGGGTGACAGCCAGGCAAATACTGAAATGCTGAACAAGTACCATTGTGTTGAGTTATACGACAGTGTTATTATTTGCAGGAAATGTATTTTTGATCTAATTATCAGTAATCTTTGCTTTCCGCGCCCCTTGTTTGGGGCAATCCTGTGACTAATTAAATGGGATTTTTGGTTATTGTGTGATACATTCCTGTTTTTTGGATCACTTGAGACTCTCCATTAGGGTTGATCAGTTATTTGAACTTTTTTGAGGGCAACCTTTTTTTTTGAAAATGATATTTTGGTTAAAATTTCATTTTTAGGTCATTATCTAAGGCCTAATTAAACGAACTAAACTATTATTTTCCTGAAAATATGAAAACAATAACGGAAAATTTTCTAAATTTCCTGCGAAAATTCTCAGTGTTTTCCACCTCAGAATCATGGCCTGGAGTCATGGTATCAATATTTGCCTGGCTGTCACAAACACCCTGTATAAATACGTATATTAGGGATGTTTACTATGGTTGAATTTTAATGATATTTTATGCTTATCAGAATAAATCATCAAAATCATACCTATCTGTAAAATTACAATTTGATTAAGTCTCGATATGAGGTAATAATAAGCCTTCAAAGTTAAGTCGGCAAGTCCATTTTTGAAATGTGAAATTAATAGAAAATTACAACATCACATATCCACCTGCATCATTTACAGCAACTTTTGTTTTGTGACCATATTTATATAGGTAAACGCAATAATTAAAATGGCTGCAGAACAAAAGTTCTTTTACGCGCATACAAGTTACTAGAAAGAGTGACGTCATAATTCATTGTGGTAGCCGTTTGTATGGAGCGTTTTTTGGCAAATGTAAATTAGTGATTTTAAAATCGTTATATCCCGGAAAGTTCTCACGCTAGCGAAGTTTTTATTTCGCAAATGTTTCTTTTATTTTATGATCTTTCGATATAAATAAAAAATCCGTAAACAACCCAACTAGGGTTGGACCATATTTCTATTGTCCATGACCCATCATCGTCATTTCATCCATGATTGATGGAAGAGAACAAGTGCATTGTATTCTAAACTAGATAAAGGCTGGGTAGTGCACCCACGTTAATTTGTGATGATACGTGATGATAGGCACCTACTTTCTCTTTCTTGGTAGAACGTCGCTTTCTTACCCGACTACGCCAGAAGGAGGGTTATGTTTTTCAAGTGTATGTATGATTATTTCTTTGGCACGCTCTAGGCAGTGTTTCCCAAAGTGGGCGATAATTGGAGGCCTAGAGAGGGGTAGTTAAGGCCCCAGAAAAAAATAGCGCAACTAAATATGCTATTAAATTTTTTAAGGTGAAATAAAAATGGGGGTCGCTACTGATTTTCAAAGTGGGCGTTAGATGAAAGAAGTTTGCAAACATCTGCTCTAGAGCCTAAATGGCTTGTCGCATTTTAGCTTGAGAGGTGTCATAAGATACGTCTTAGTCTTGAGAGTGACACTGGGTCAAAATTTTTACTCAGTCAGGCTTCATCATTATCATTTACAGCCCTGAGAAGTCCACTATTGGGCATAGGCCTCCCCCAACAACCTCCACTCCGACCAGTGGAAGCAGCCTGCATCCAACCGACGCCCGCGACCTTGGCCAGGTCGTCCGTCCACCTCGCGGGTAGCCTTCCCACGCTGCGCTTGCTGATACGTGGTATCCACTCTAGAACTTTCCGACTCCATCGGCCATCAGTTCTTCGAGCTATGTGCCCTGCCCATTGCCAGTCGGGCTTAAAAAAAGTAAATTCCTTTATTTGATGTTCCTTCTATATTGTTTATCTTATTTATACATGTTATGTAAGAGTCGACTAAGGAACTCGGGTATCGTCTCAGGCAATAAGCTAGCAATTTATCACTGATCAAGATCATTCATATCTATACCAGCTCTGTTAAACGTCGCCGTGGGACCTTGATAATAATCCTGCTTTAGCGACGTTTATACTACTCTGTCCATACATTTATTTGTATAGATTTTAAAGTTCCTTTAAACAAATATTTGCTAACTAATAACAAACACGAATATGTATGCATTAATCTTCAACGTAGTGAGCTAAGTGCAATTCTAAAATTACATCAACTGCACTTGCATTGTAATATATAAAATCCCCAGTTGCAAAGTTTTACATAGATGTTAAATATATTACACTGTAGTTGCATAATATGATGGCATACTATGTAATACAGGAACTGAATGCGTCGCATTATAGTTGGTCTGCGGTTTTGTTTATCTGTACTTTATTAAATTGGTTGCTTAGCAACGTAACTGTTTATGAGATGGGTGGGTAGGAAAACATATTGTACCAAACATACACTATACACATGGCTGTGTACTCAAATGGAGTCACCGAGAGGATCGTGAAGGAGATTCTCCAGCGACGTTTAGCATAGCAAGGTCAGGGGGCCAATTCTCGAAGTCTCGGTCCCCTTATTACCTAACTAGCAAAAGCAAAGCGATAGCGAAAATTGTACAAAAATCGCTGATTGCTTGTCAAATTCGTATTGCGTAAAATGAATTTCAAAGGAACTCTGACGTTTCGAGGCGAATATTGTACAATTTTCGCTATCGCTTTGCTTCGGCTTTGCTGTTGCTTTTACGTAATCAGGGGGCGGAACCGTTGTAGACGCTCAGAACAAAGCAATTATTACTTTACGGTGACGTTTTATTAGACATTTTAAGTAAATGTTGCTTCACACGGCGTTTCGTTAACGATTTCATTTTGGCTCAAAATTTTTGGGGATGTAAAAGTAGAGAAGTTGCTCATAGCCTGACGACATGCCCGGAAGGAGATGCAGCTCATGTATTCTAGTGAAGCCCCGCATCAGCACAGTATCTAAGACTCATGCTCGAATCCCGGTAGGTGCAAACATTGATATGATGAATATCGATGTTTGTTTCCGAGTCATGGATGTTTCTATACTTATCTGTGTATTTATATACCATGGCTTAGTACCCACGGCACAAGACCTTAGGGATCTTAATGTGGGACTAGGTCAATTTGTAGTGTGTGGAATATTTATTTATTTATTTATACATACTAAGCCACTCGTCCACGTGATATTATTTATGATATTTACTTAATTTAAGAGTCCAAATTGTGTTTTGAAAATAAAGAAAACCTCCATAAAATGACATACTACCAGAACCCGCAATTCATACGATTCGTGTATGTTGCAGACGAGCCTATTTTAAAATCGACTATAAAGTATACTATCTAATGTGTCAGAATTATTATCGTGTTGACATACTATAAATGTGAAGCTCTGAAATAGTTTACATAGATTATGTACACACATTTAGAAAGTATTATCTAATTGATAAATACCTTAAAATAACAATATTAGTAAAAGTTTAATTTGGCAAGTCACAAGTCGCATTTTTAACGCTCTCACAAATCTGTGTGCAAATGAAACAAAATATGATTGACAGCTCGCTGTCAAAACTGTCAAAAAGGCGTTGACAGATCGACAAATTATGATCACGGGGTAGCGCGAGAGTGGCTACCATGTTTAAGAGATTATTTAGCTAAATGTATTAGAAATAATAAATCAAATAAAATAAAAATATTAGAATACATTAGCTGCATCTTCCTCCATGCATATCGCAAGTCGACTAAGGAACTCGGGCATTATCTCAGGCGATAAACTTGTCATTGATGATTTACATCTGTCACCGCTATGCTAACGTGGATGTGGGGTCTCATTTATGATCCTGCATAATGCTACCCCATTTCGGGAACACCGTCATATATACATTTATATATATTATCAATAATAATAAATAAGTAACAATATATTTCACTAAAATAGCGTTACTAATACGAGTACATTAAAAAACCGGATTTAGTACGCTCGTTGATGTCTTTTTGTATCAATTATTTCAATATGTGTCGCAGCTTTCATACTATAGGGGCACAACTCGAAAAAAAAATGGTTATTGGGAAAATGCGTTTAAGATGTTTGCGTATTGATTTTGTACCGATATAATATAAAAACTCGAAATCACAAAATTTTCGAGATGTGTTATAAAATCTTACAACTCCGTGATTTGCACAAAAATAGTATGAAATGCTAATAACAAATAAAAGGACTGATGAAATGTACGGCTAAGCTACAATATATTTTTACTAATAATATTACGCATATTGGCCGCGTGGTGCCGGCAGAGTAGAATTCGTACTACCCCATGTCTGCCCGTGGGTATCGTACGAGGCGATTAAGGGTTTCCGGGAGGCAGCGTCTCATTTCATTTCATTTCATGGCAGTCTTGTGGCGTGTCCCGGGGGAGGCCTACGTCCAGCAGTGGACTGCAATAGGCTGATGATGATGATGATGATGATGAATAATATTACGCATATAAGATAGAAAAGGACAGAGTACCTAGGCGTTTTTTCATATAAAGTGTAGCCTATAATGATCTAGCCGCAGGTCTGCAACACTTTTGCAAGAAAATCGTTAAAAATATCCATCATCTATCAACCACCTACTACTATTTACATAAAAAGTAATGTCCATGGATTACCGTGGTAGTAGCAGATTTATCTAGCTGAGTAATGAATGACTACACTGTGTTTTAATTTAGGGTAGTCGCACATCGCATTACAGAGTTGAGAATTAACCATTTTTTTGCGATTTTTACAATTATGATCATATTAGCAGACACCAGCAACTTTATTAATGTGAACTTAAATTTTAACCTATGCGTTATCCTAGTGTATAAACATATAATTGTCAAGTTTCATCATAATCCGATCGGTAGTTTTTACGTTTCTTGTGAATTCATGGGATCAATTCACGTGAAAATACGTAAGTATTTGTTGTTTTTGAGTCATAGATGTTTCTATAGGTACTCATCTATGTATTTATATATCTTTGCTTAGTACCCACGATACAAGACCTTAGGAATCTTAATATGGGTCTAGATCAATGTGTTGTGAAATGTGTGAATATTTTATTTATTTATTTATCAAAGATGGTCAGTGTGCGGTGCGGTCAGATCCAATCGATCAAAGATTCCTCAATAGCCAGTCCTCAAACCTCGAGCACGAGGCAAAATGTCGACGCCTAGGCAAATACTCGTATAATTACGTCCAGGTGTCGGGAACCATCTAGAAAGGTTGCACTAATTTAAATAGGCTGTTGAGCAATGCTTAGGGCTGTGCCACGTTTCAAAAAACCTAATGTCATATATCTAGTCGTACTAGCTGTTGTTCCCTACTTCCAACTACATACATACATATAATCACGCCTTTACCCCTTACGGGGTAGGCAGAGCACCAACGGCCGATAGAACCACATGGTGCCGCTTCTAACCAATTTTGAGGGTATAGTTGAGATGTACAAGTTCGGTTAGTAGTGACAGGTGGTCAGCCCATCGCCTACAAAACACCAAGACCCTCTTGTCCCTCTACTGACTTGTACAGTATGCTCGGGAAGAGAAGCAGCTGTAGTATTATACGTTTTTTTTTCACTCCCAGAGCAGCATAGAAGAAGAACTACATGTATGCAAAATATGAAGAAGATTAGTTGAGTAACACATCACATCCTACTATCACTACATATTATAAAACAAAGTCGCTTGCCGCTGTCTGTCCGTCCCTATGTACCTATAGGTACTTAGATCTTTCTAACTAGGGAACGGACTTTGATGCGGTTTTTTTAATAGATAGAGTGATTCACGAGGAAGGTTTATATGTATAGTATCAGCACTGCACCTGTGCGAAGCCGGGGCGGGTCGCTAGTAATAATATTATAAACGCGAAAGTTTGTGAGTATGGGAGTATGGATGGATGTTTGTTACTCTTTCACGTAAAAACGGCTGGAACGATTTTAATAAAATTTGGTATGGAGTTAGCTGACACCCTGGATTAACATATAGACTACTTTTTATCCCGGGAAAATATTTTTATCCCGGATAATTTCGACATTTTGTTTTTTCTGCAGTCCATGCGGACGAAGTCGCGAGCGTCCACTAGTGATTAATATACACACAAACTTACTTTCGCGTTTATAATACTTATTAATTAGGGTCGTATTAGGATTTCTATTTTGTTGTAATTGTTGTGTAAGTTCAAGATGACGAGAGGCTTAAAAATGAAAACGAAATATGCATATAGGTAGCAAAGTTATAGAAACATTTTCATCACAATCATGGAGAAGTGGCCTTACTTTGTTAGTCCCGGAAGCTTACCGTGAGATTTATCTTTTTATCGCTGAGCGCAAAAGTAATTCTTGACCTACATTAAAGACCCACTTTAATTAATTTAACAAGTCCTTAATAATACCTAAAGATGTAATAATGAAGAATAAGTATGTTTATAATACGAGGCTAGCAACATTCGTCAGAAAATTTACAAACGTCTGTCGATTTCGATTTCTTCCTAGTAAAATAGTTCCTAGTAAAAATGTGTAAGTATTTTTTCCTATAATAATGTTCATTAATGAATTTTCGCATATTATAACAAGTAGGTATTCAGAATAATCTATTTTAAAAATTTAGTAGATAAACTACTGAATTTATTATAATATTTATACATTTATAGAAAGAATTGCAAAGCAATAAAATATAGATATAAAAAAGATTATAAAATTATTAAGAAAGAAAATGGAAAAAATTCTTCACCCGAGTGGGAATCGAACCCACGACCACTGCAAACCGTGCGAGCCGCTATAACCACTAAGCCACCGGGTCAATAAGATTGGTAAAAAAGATTGCCAACCCTGGCACAAAATGACCGTAGGTCGAGTAATGATTACACTGGACTATCTTCGCCTATGTCATCATAAACTAGATCAATATAATAGAGGTATAGATTTATTAATCTTAATTCCAGTCTTCGAGAGTTAAAAGTACTAGTGGACGCCCGCGACTTCGTCCGCGTGGAAATTGAATTGTAGCTTATATGACACGTTTGTCGGTTTACCATAGCAGTGCCATCTATTGATTACTTACTCAATCCAGTCGAAAAGTATCGACATCTGTTAGAATCTTTTGGAGTTAACAGATAATTGTGACTGTCAATTAATTATATTGAATTGTATCAGGCGTCACTATTCGGAAGTTCAAATCTCTATTGAGGGATCGCCCGCCACCGGGCCCTATACCCTCCGCTGACCCTCGGATCTGCCTACTCATGATCACGAACACAAGACACTACAGTCGCAACGAGAAGCCAGATCCAAGCACCTAGCATGCAACCATAAATACATAGCTGCTAATCCGAAAACCAATTAGAATTTTAATCGACATATGTTTCGCCAACACCCGTGGCATCATCAGGATTAGTTTTCCATGTTAGTTCTATCTACCGAACCAACTAACTAACAACTAAAACCAATGTATTGCAAATCATTTTTATACCCTCAATCAAAATATAAAATAAAAAATAAATGAAATTGTATTAGGCGTTACAATTCGGAAGTTCAAACATTCACTATGGGTGCGCCCACCACCGGGCCCTACACCCTCCACTGACCCTGGGATCTGATAACTCATAATTGCGACAACAGGCACTTGCACTAACTACAATCGCCATGAGAAACCAGACCCGAGCACCTAGCATGCAAGACGATACATTGCACCATTCCGAAATCAAAAACTAGATAAATAATCTACATATGTTTCGCCAACAACCGTGGCATCCTCAGGATTATAGAAATTAGTAAATTAGTAAACCACTAATTACTATGAACCTCTAAAACCCAACACATTACTTATTACACAGTAATGTGTTGGGTTTTAGAGGTTCATAGTAATTAGTGGTTTACTAATTTACTAATTTCTATAATCCTGAGGATGCCACGGTTGTTGGCGAAACATATGTAGATTATTTATCTAGTTTTTGATTTCGGAATGGTGCAATGTATCGTCTTGCATGCTAGGTGCTCGGGTCTGGTTTCTCATGGCGATTGTAGTTAGTGCAAGTGCCTGTTGTCGCAATTATGAGTTATCAGATCCCAGGGTCAGTGGAGGGTGTAGGGCCCGGTGGTGGGCGCACCCATAGTGAAAATAAAAAATGTTAATACCTACATATTAGTAAATTAATTATAGACAAATAATTTGCAATAAAATAAAATTGCGACTATAATTAAAGATCTAAGCTATCCTATCTCTCAAGTTGGACCAGACTGCTCACGGTGTGCCAATTTAATTTAAAATCGGTTAAGCAGTTTAGGAGTCCATCGCGGACAAACATCGTGACAGGAGATTTATATTTATTATTGTGAATCACTCTATCTATTTAAAAAAACCGCATCAAAATCCGTTCCCTAGTTTGGAAGATACATACATAGGGACGGACAGACAGCGGCAAGCGACTTTGTTTTATAATATGTAGTGATAAGGTATTTACTTATTTATTATAAATACTTATTTCAGCTATATTTGAATCCAAAAAGCGCTGGTAGTCTCACCGCTTACAATGTGAGAGACATACGGCCGAATACTCAAACGTCACTCAAATACAATTCTCACGTAAAGAACTCTTAAAATTAAGTATCTCTCAAATTAAAGTGGTATACACGAAGGCTACTCAAACGATTTTAGCTTATATGACACGTTTGTCGGTTTACCATAGCAGTGCCATCTATTGATTACTTACTCAATCCAGTCGAAAAGTATCGACATCTGTTAGAATCTTTTGGAGTTAACAGATAATTGTGACTGTCAATTATAGACAAATAATTTGCAATAAAATAAAATTGCGACTATAATTAAAGATCTAAGCTATCCTATCTCTCAAGTTGGACCAGACTGCTCACGGTGTGCCAATTTAATTTAAAATCGGTTAAGTAGTTTAGGAGTCCATCGCGGACAAACATCGTGACAGGAGATTTATATATATTAAGATAAGATAAATAAATGGAGACCGCGCCTCGGCATGCATAGCGTTGGACGCTCTCCGGCCAGATGGACTGATGACTTGAGGGCGACTGGTAGTGACTGGATGGCAAAAACAGGAGATTGAGCCATGTAGCGTACACTGGGGAAGGAAAGGCGTGCTTATCTCTTAGAGAAATTTCTTCCAGCAAACAAGTCGTGAAAGAAAATAAGTACGTAAACATAAGAGGTATGTGTGCAGACAAATAGAACAATTCGTTTTATAATAAGTTGTTTTGTTACTGACCTATCGTGACCAAAGCCACCAGCAGCGCCACCCTCGTCAGCATGGTGAAGCTGTCGCCTCTCCACCGCATATCACCTGGAAGAGAAAAAAGACAATTATTAACTTATCATTAAACAAGGTGTAACATACCCCTTCTATCTTAAGGCTCGTAGCCCGGTCAATATCAGAAATGCGTATACTTTTCTCGAAAACTAGCGAGTCAATTCAAATTATTTTTTCATTAGAAGTTGTATTATTTACTAGTGGACGTCCGCGACTCCGTCCGCGTGGACTACAGAAAAAACAAAATGTGGAAATTATCCGGGATAAAAACATTTTCCCGGGATAAAAAGTAGCCTATATGTTAAGTGGGAAAAGTCACAATATATTCGTGAAAACTGCATCGAAATAGATTCAGCCGTTTCTGAGATTAGCGTGCACAAATGCAGACAAACCGATTTTTTTTTAAATCATTGTGTTGATAAAGGTCTCCTATAATATTTTTTCTCATATATCTTCCATGTACAGACTGCGACCCGTTACATTTTTATTATATGTATAGAATAGATTTACGGATACGTCCTAGAAAGATAAAATTACTACTTTTTGGTAGACCTTATATATAGTTGATAAAAACCCGGCTTCTTTTGGGTGAAATGTGACTCTTATAATAAATACACTTGGAGGTCCTCAAGGAATAAACTAAGGTATGGATTCGGATAAAATCTGGTACCTACATGGCTAATACAAATAATTGGCCTTTTCTAGTATCATCCATCTCATATGGCATACTAGATGGCGATACCACTCTAAGTGCCCAAGTGGACTTTTCAGGCAGCGAAGGCTGAAGGGGAACCTTAGTTGGGTTAATCGCAATTTTAAATAATAGCTAAGCTTTGGCAAATACTGTTCACAAAATTCTAAGTCAAGAACATAAATGACCTAACTTTAGCGCACGAACTTTCAGTGAATGACTCAATAAGATGAAAGCGGTGTGCGCGGGCGCATCCGGCGTCGAGTCACACGGCGCATGTCACGAGCGCGAGCTTGTCTATATCTGTACACGTGTTGATATACAGGATGTGTGGGTTTAGTTGTTGAGGTATAGGTATTCTAGTGAAACATCTATAATATTATTGCATACGCGATAATGTCAAGGGTTTACTTTTCAATTGTATAGTTTATATTTGATTAAATTTGTCATTAAAATTACAGTAAGTAGAGCATCAGAATAAATAGATACCAAATTGTATCAATGAATGCTATATTTTACTTTGATCTACAAATAATAATACCTACATAGGTATTTTATGTCCAAGTGATTATACATAACGCAAATACTCCGTATTTCGCTTCTTCTTGTAAAAATATGACTCATTCATCATACAAAGAAAACTTTAATAAATATAACGAATAAACTGCATTTATAACATCCTGTATCTCAAACTAAATCCTCGCGTGCAGTTCCAGCTGCGCACGCGCAGGAGCGAAAGTCATGAATTCAAGATGGCGGCGCTTCCGGTCTGATTAGAATTTGCAATGGAACTAATTACATGTTTCACCGTTGAATCATGTGAAAGGGTGAGATAATGCCGGAAATATTACAGTCTCGATCTGTTTACATACAATATGCTTTGTCCTGCACGCGTATGATGAATTTGGTGAGAGTGAGATGTCTCACTTTTAAACGTCAATTTTTTTATTTTTTTTTATTTTTTATAATACATAAATACATACATAAATATTCACACACTACACAACACATTAACCTAGTCCCACATTAAGATCCCTAAGGTCTTGTGTCGTGGGTACTAAGCAACGGTATATAAATACATATATAAGCATAGAAACATCCATGACTCGGAAACAAACATCGATATTCATCATATCAATGTTTACACCTACCGGGATTCGAACCCAGGACCTATGGCGTCGCAGGCAGGGTCACAACCTACTAGACCAATCGGCCGTCAGATCTAAGAAATCCACAGAGCTAAGTAATAACTAGACAAGGCAAGTGTTTCTACTTGGTGTGTAAAAAGGGATTGCAAACCACTTCTATCAGCCCTAATTCATTCAGTCCTGGCTCGAGAACGATTTACTGTTCTAATTCCTTAAGTCTATTTTTTTACATGCAAAGTACATAACGTTTGTCTAGTTATTAATAGCTCTTGTGAAATTGACATTTAAAAGTGAGACATCTCGCTCTCACCAAATTCATCATAAGGGTGCTGGATGACTGACTGACTGATCAACACACAGGATCGCGAAAGTTTGTAAGTATGGATGGATGGATGTTTGTTACTCTTTCACGTAAAAACGGCTTTAGCGATTTTAATAAAATTTGGTATGGAGTCAGCTGACATCCTGGATAAACACATAGGCTACTTTTTATCTCGGGAAACTATTTCGATCCCGGATAATTTCGACATTTTGTTTTTTTTTGCAGTCCACGCAGACAAAGTCGCGGGCGTCCACTAGTCATAGATATTAGAGACTTGAAACTTGGAGGGTATAGTACAAATTCTTATTAGTCTATGCCCTGCAAAACTGTTTTAACAGTTTGACTATGTATGACGTAGGTATTCATTTCCCATGGGAAGGGGAAATAATAGAAATTTTAATGTTCATGCGGATGGAGGGCATCGGTTGGATGCAGGCCGCTTCCGACCGGTTTGAATAGAGGTTGTTAGGGGAGGTTTATATTCAGCAGTAAACTTCTCATGGCTGAGAATGATGATGATATAGATGAAGAACGAAACAAAACGTATTGTACTCAACCATATATTTAATTGGGATAAGGGTAGATGATATAAAGCCGACTAATTTCAGAGATAAACACAAATCTTTTCTTAAACGACATCTACCGGCGGGAGGCGTCAAATCCTCACTTATCTCGGACCACCATCGTCAAGCAAGTCAAAGATCAACAAGTGCATCATTTGATCAGTGCGGCCACCGAATAATTACATGCAAATACAACCGCTGGCGTAATTCATAGGCGGAAGCGACTAGAATGACAAAATCTTAAGCGTGGCAGCCATGTTTGACTGTCTTAACTTTCTTTTTTAATTTTGTTTAAAGGTTGTGTTTCGAAAATGGAATAGCCAGAATTAGGACCATGAAGCAGATACAGACACGTTTGGTACAATTTAGATGTGAGGTAACGCCCCCAACTTTCCTTTGTCAACTCTTACGACATGTATCGGAAGGAGATGCAGCTGATGTGTTCAAGTAAAGCCCCGCCCCCTTATTACCTAAATAGCAAAAGCAAAGCGATAGCGAAAATTGTAGAAAAATCGCTGATTGCTTGTCGTATTCGTATTACGTAAAATTAATTTCAAATGAACTTTGACATTTCAAGGCGAATATTGTACAATTTTCGCTATCGCTTTGCTTCGGCTTTGCTATTGCTTTTACATAATCAGGGGGCCGCATCTACATAGAAAGAGGATGCATAAAACATACAAACATACCTTGTGTTTAAGTAGAAATAATTATTAAACCACGGAGAAACTTAGTCACATATACCTAGATAGTTTTAGTATCATATCTGTGTTTATAGCCATCGATCACGGAACTTAAAGATACTGCGTCATAGCGGTATATAAACACGATTTTTGACAGCAAATTATATGGGATATCTGTTAAATTCATTAGTCTAAGGGCCGATTTTTCCAAACGTCAGATAGCATATCAGCAGAATAAGGTCGATGTTGTCTCTTTCATGATCAAGTTTTAGAGAAAGACTTTATTCTTCTGAAAGGCTATTTGAAATTTGGAGAAATCAGCCCTAAACAATGTATAGTAAGATCCCAAAGCTTTTAAGGTCTAGCTACTATCATATCATCAATGGTTATAGTCATCCGCTGATTACTTTAACCACACACAAAGCAGGTGACTTCCTACTCAGATCGCATCTAGTTGCGGAATCGTCTTCCCATGCATTAGTCCAGCCAGTCACGACGCAGAGCGATCCGATAGCTCCGTTTTGATTGGTTAATTGGCGCTCGTCCGCAAAATGGAGCTTTGTGAATGGTAGGGCTGAGAGCTGGCTCTGATTAGGCCCTTGTTTGTTATGCCGATTGCGAACTTTCCTGGTTAGGTAATAAGCGTGTAATTTTACTGAGGAACTAAGTTAGATTCTAGAAACTGAGCTCGGTATTTTTATCCGACTGCGCCGTAAGGAGGGTTATGTTATTTCATGATATTTGAGGATTACTGCCACACACACACCCACAGAGAATCATGGTGCTGCTTAATGTGGTCGGTTCTGGTGCTGGAGTTAGGCAAACTACCTATTTTAAAAAAAAACTAAAATTTTCCATTGGACGTTACTGATTAATTACCAGATTGTAGTATTTGCATCTGAAAGATGGCGGTAGGCTCATCCATTATTACCACATGGGACCTAATACGCTTTATAACATTCATACAAAACAGTGTTGCCGTAACGATCCAGTCAGTGATTGGATCAAACTGCGCTTCGTAACCTAATTTTTTTTTAATATTAACAAACTACACAACACATTAACCTAGTCCCACATTAAGATCCCTAAGGTCTTGTGTCGTGGGTACTAATCAACGGTATACTGGGTGTAAAAAGACAACTTTGTTCTTTTAATACCTCGTATTCTTTGTAACATCACGATCATTTTTTTCTATGGAAGCACCCCTGGGAAACGACGGGTTTCCAAAATATTGAGGTCCAAAGTTACATTCATATTATCATTTTTTTTTACATAAATCCATCTGATATCGGTTAACAAACATTTTTTTCAAAGATAACATGTCAAAATGTTATAATGTCAGTTTTGTATGTACATTTGTACTTTGCGCTTCAAACTAATACATCGCTTGCAATAAAATGACAGTATTTTTCATAATTTTTTTGTCGTTTCCCAGAGTTGGTTCCATAGAAGAAAATGATCGTAACCTTACAAAGAATACGAGGTATTAAAAAAACATTGTTGTCTTTTTACACCCTGTATAAATACATAGATAAGTATAGAAACATCCATGACTCGGAAACAAACATCGATATTCATCATTTCAATGTTTGCACCTACCAGGATTCGAACCCAGGGCATATGGCGTCGCAGGTAGGGTCACTACCTACTAGACCAATCGGCCGTCAATTCGTAGTGCAATATCATGGCATCTCCTCACATTACTTCGTTCGTGGGATGAAACCACAATCCCTCTTATCTTGTAATCTAATTAGTAATTAGGTAAATTACTAATGAGATGTTTTCACACCTGATAGCTAGTTTGATCTTACAAATCTGAGTCGTGCGCGAGAGTCGAATCATGTTCAAATTTTGCATAAAAGCTGCATTAGTTACTTACTTGCAAGCTTCTAAACTTGCAAAATAGGTTAAAATTGGAAAAGAAATGTTTTGTAGGTTTAAAAATTTGTAGAAAAGTTTTACCAATAATTTAATACCGTTCTGCTAGAGAAAAATCATTAACAATAAAGATGACTTATTTCGTTATTCCAATTTCTGGGCTCACTATCAAATACATAATTATGTAAATGTAAAATATCATATTTTTTCTTGTATTACCTAAAATCTGAATTACCTTCAATACTACACATTATCCACTACTCCTTATGTAATTCATCATTGTGATTTTATGGTGATTTTTGGTCGTCAACGTTCCCGAAAACTACGGAATCTCCTCATCATCACGATCATTTTTCTCCATGGAAGCATACCTGGGAAATGTCTAGTTCCCAGGATATTAGGGTCCAAAGTTGAGTAAATAGACTGCGTTTTTCTGCATACGAGTAGATGCACATAGACGCGCGTAGCAAGATTTTTTTCACGAGAAATAATTAATTTTTGAAAAAACTAGCTTACACACTGGACACTATAAATTTCGCCCGATGAAGAAATTTAAAAAAAATCCAAAAAAATTTACATCATTTTCCAGCATTTTTTGGCATAAACTTACTTTGTTTGATGTATAGAGTACGTACCCTTCGTTAAGGGTGGCAACGAAAAAACACCCTGTATGTATATGATAAATGATAACTTCAAAACAAGACTTGTAAATAAAACCATACTAACTTTAAATAGCTGTAATTTTCTTTTTTCAATAAACGTCGTAATTGACCTACTTTTAATAATTTTATCAATAATTTTAAATTCAAGTGAAATGAAGGTGAACGTCTCAATAATAAAATAATATACATATTATGTTAGCAATGAGGATATAGCAAGGAATCCACATTATTTCGTCATCCAAAATAAAAAATCAAAAATGTTTAAGGTCATTTGTTTCTTACAATAAACATAAGTAAAACACGAGGACCGAGTGGGGCAGTGACCATGTCTGCCATATAGTATGGGACTAAAATAGGTTTTTATAAAGTGTGTGAATATTTATTTATAATATGATATAGTAAATAATATTTAATAATATTTATTAATTTATAAAATTATTAATAAAGAAAATGGAAAAAATTCTTCACCCGAGTAGGAATCGAACCCACGACCACTGCAAACCGTGCCAGCCGCTCTAACCACTAAGCTACCGGGTCAATTACTCGGATGACGAATTTTACCATCTCTTTTCTAAATTACATATTGGCAACGTTATGACATTTCAAGACGAATATTGTACAATTTTCGCTATCGCTTTGCTTCGGCTTTGTTATTGCTTTTACGTAATCAGGGAGCGGATGTGTATGAGAAGACGTAAGCATAGACGTCAAGCGGTGACAGTTCCATACATTAAACTCAGAGGTACGTGTACGTCTACGCTACCGTTCACGCATACGTATCCGGTGTGCTCGAGGCTTTATCTACTCATATTATAAACGCGAAAGTTTGTGAGTATGGATGGATGGATGGATGTTACTCTTTCACGTAAAAACGGCTAAAGCCATTTTAATAAAATTTGGTATGAGTTAGCTGACATCCTGGATCAACACATAGGCTACTCTTTATCCCGGGAAAATACTTTTATCCCGGATAATTTCGACATTTTGTTTTTTTTTGCAGTCCACGTGGACGAAGTCGCGGGCGTCCACTAGTGTTATAATAAAGGAACTGCATAACAACTTATAATAATTAGCTTCGTAATGCTAATATCCTACAACTATTAATTTTAGTTGTTGAATATTTCCGATACCTATATGTTCAAAAGGATATTAAATTTCGATTTCAAATCAGCACCGGTATGATGAATTTGGTGAGAGCGAGATGTCTCACTTTTAAACGTCAAATCCACAAAGAGAATGTCTATTCTAATTCTTAAGTCTATTTTTTACATGCAAAGTATATACACTTAGTTTATCTAGTTATTAATAGCTCTGTGAATTTGACGTTAAAAAGTGAGACATCTCGTTCTCACCAAATTCATCATACGCGTGCAGTCATCGTCAGTTGTCTCTCTCTCTGTACACATTGAATATTTCTAAATATTACCTACTAAGATTGCAGAGAAAAAGTTTGTTGTACGTGTTTGTTTTCGAGGGCGTTCTCACAGGCGATGAGCTAGCAACTTGTCACTGATCTTTTAGGGCCTCACTAAAGCCGCGTGTTTCTTACTCTATGTATCAAAGTTCCCGCCGAACGCAGGCAGTATTTCGCGTGCGTTTACGCAACCGCTCTGCAGTTTAGACCTATTTTGTCGGACAAAAGAATAGCTCCAAATACAGCTTGTTTCCACAGATAATGAATGACCACTTACGAGGCCGTCCGCAGGTGCGAAGGACATGAGAGCTGGCAGCTGGATCAGCAGTCTCATATAAACTGTTGTAACATCTAAACGTTTAACGACATCTACACTATACACACGGTCGAGGTTAAAATAGGGTAGACAGAACTACGGGGTCGTGTAGGAGAACCTACGGCTACGTATAACATAGCAGATGTAAAAGATCAGAGACAATTTGCTCAGTTATCGTCTAAAGACCAATTTCAATAAGCGATCTTGAGAGATTTTTTGCGAACCAAGTTCAAGATTTTGACACATTTCGTTTCAATAAACAATCTAGGTAGAATAATTTTGATCTGAACACGCGATAAGTCTCAGTATCATACTGAGATCAAATTTTGTATGAAAATGACAGTAAAAGCTTTTCAATAACAGAAAAAAACCGAGTTTAAGTTTTGGCAACTCATCTGACGTTTAAAAAATGTTTATATTTTAATCCCCCAAACATTGCGGTTTGTGAAAAATAACTGCTTTCAAATGGTCAAATCAACCCCTTCCCTGATAGAAAAAGTCATCTATCTTACTTTAAACCTTCGCTAACATTGCCAAAATCCTCAAAAACTTCAAGAATTTTTAGAAACAGTTGCAGACAGTTCCCATAACTTTACACCGCAAATTTTAATTAAATCCTTGGTTTTATGCCGACCAATTCTTTGATCTTCATTATTGAAATGCAGGTTATGGATTGCAGATTGCATTTTATCCTAATCTTGATCTGCATTATTGAAATTGGCGGTAAGAGAACGCCCCTAAATTCCTTTGTCGACTCTTAATGCATGGAAGGAAATGCAGCTGATGTTTTCTAGTTAAGCTCCTTGTCAAAAAGAGGATGCATAAGAAGTACATACCTACTTGTGACTAACAAGGAATTATTATTAAACCGTCGAGAACCCCAGTCACGACGGATGAGTTAGGTAACCTAGGTCCAATAGCTCTTGCTTGCATTAATTGAGGTTATGACCTGTCATTTGATTGGATACAATACCGTGGCGTCTTATAATGAATAATATATATACAGGGTGATTTTTAGTCGTCAACGTTCCCGAAAACTATGGCATCTCCTCATCATCACGATCATTTTTCTCCATGGAAGCATATCTGGGAAGTGTCTGGTTTCCAAAATATTAGGGTCCAAAGTTGAGTAAATAGACTGCGTTTTTCTGCATAAATGCACATAGACGCGCGTAGCAGGATTTTTTCACGAAAAATAATTAATATCTGTCTATAAAAACATAAACACTAGACACTTTAAATTTCGCACGATCAAGGAATTTAAAAAAAAAAAAAAATATTCCCAGCATTTTTTTTGGCATAAACTTACTTTATTTCATGTATAGAATACGTACCCTTCGTTAAAGGTGGCCACAAAAAAACAACCTGTATGTGATGTTGGTGTGCCTAATCTTAATAAATCAATAAACATATCTGCTTGCTTTTGTGCATTTTCTATGTGTCACTAACTTGTACAGAAGGGTAAAAAATGGATAGGTTACACAAACAATAAAAGTAATCTTATGTAGGCGTGTCGCCACTTATACAGGTGTAACAAAAAGGGTATGTTAAGCGAAAAGCTATGTAAATAGCCCACTGTAGAGAACCTGCCCACAAAATTTGAGACCCGAAATCACGTGTTTATTTTTCCCGATAGTATGGAGAATTTTTAAATATCTCAGGAATTTTCATACAATATTGAAAAATAAAAATGTGATCTCGGGTCTCAAATTTTGTGGATAGGTTCTCTATAGTGGGCTATTTACATAGCTCTTGCTTAACATACCCTTTTTGTTACACCCTGTATAGGTACCTATAATTCTGATTTAAAAGCGAAACAATTTATCTATGGAGTAAACATATCAGATCTTTATTTAAGGTCTACATGAGCGTGAAATAGCTTCACAATGGCATGTAGGGTCTATGGCGTGAAGGCAGAATTATGTGGAGATGGCATAATTACGTTTGGTCTTGACATATATTGGCGCTGCCTTCGGGACGAGTGAAAGGTTTAACTGGGAAGATAGTAATAACAAATAACCACAGAAATGACAAACATGATTAGAATATTGAAATAAACTTTGGTGTACTTAAAGAATAAGAGTAAGATTTAATTCCTATTGCGATCTAGGAAGTGAGACGTATCCAGCCTTACAAAATATGGTGGTACCTACAGTCACGGATATTTTTTTTCAAAAATCTTGAAGCAGTTCTCAATATATGCTTTGGTGGAGTCGTAACCGGTAAATGTTTTAATTCTGGCGTTAATTAGTGCCGCTGAATCGTCTATAATTGCTTCATTTGGCGAATGGCAATTCAATAAAATGTAGGTAAAAGCAGAATGCGACAGGTCTTACTTAGCTTCATAGATCTATAGGTATTAGCATTTATTATAATCATTACGATAATTAAATATTATTAATTATAAAATATTATATAATATATATAAAATATTATAAAATAATATAAAATATTATATATATAAAATATTATATAAATATTAAATATAATCAATGCGATAATTTATCGCAACTGCCCCTAATCCTTCCTTCATGGTCTATGGCACATAGTCTATGGTTTATCTCAACGGACGGACGGACAATGAATAATAGGGTGTTAGCAATACACAATCTGTGCTTACAGCCTATTGCATGTCTTGCTTCAAATAATTAGATGAATTAGTTTATGCAACATGCAGTAGGTACCTACATGTAGTTCAGAATACATAAATAAATATACGTGTGCACACAATCGTGCAATATATAAAATTCGAAGACTTTTTCCGGAGAGATAGGCAAAGATCATGGGCCTCCAATGGCCGCGGTTCTGACACACCTATTTTATTATATACATACATGCGACTCTATTTAAGAAATTGGGTTATACATAACTGCAGAATCATAAAAGAGATCGTATGCCACATTTAGAATAGCGAGGACAGATGTAAATGATCAGTGATAAGTTGCTAGCTAATCGCCTGAAGAACGCCCGAGTTCCTTAGTCGATTCTCACGACATGCACGGGAATGCAGGTATTCTAGTGAAGCCCTGCCTTATACATCTATGGCACTGCATAAGCAAAGGCATAGAGGAATAAGAAGACTATAATCTTATTCATCTATGGCAAAGGTAAACCTTTTTAATCGTGACTGTCTTCAACTATTGTTTAGCACAAAGTTTATTATGGGATGATAGCCCTGACCAAATTCTCTGGCAATTATCTATTGCAGTTTTGTTAGTTTTTATATGTTCTAAAACTCTATTCACACCTCATAAATTTCTATTATATGGTCAACTAATTAAAAAGCTATAAAATAGATAATTCTCACACAATCGCGCTCATGACCCTCAACAAATACGTATTTTTCACGTGAGTTGATCCCATGAATGAAGAACAGAGAAAAGGTGCGATATGAATACAAGTTTCACATCGCCAATATAGACAGAACAGCAGTACCATTGGTTGGTACAAAGGATATAATTATTCATTACAGTTTACCCTTTTACCCACTACTCCGCGTGAATTACTGTTTTTTAGAACTACTGTTTTTCTCGGTCCCGTAGGCATATCGGGAAATCCTTTCACTTAACTCATCAAGGAACATGACAAATTTCTGCTTCTTACGCCCAGTAATTTTGTTTGTTGGTACTTTGTGTTGTCAATCACTTAGGAACGGAAAAGTTTTGATATATAAATAGATAAGTGACCCGCCCCGGCCTCGCAAGGTTGCAATATTGATACTGTACATAACAACTTCCTCTTGAATAACTCTGTCTACTTAAAAAAACCGCCTCAAAATCTGTTGCATAGTTTAAAAGATCTAACATCTCCTCCTTGTCTTTCCTCTTTAATCCCATTTGCTCGTTGACCTCACGTCATAAACTTGACCTCAATAACATTCGTACTATACTCCATTGTTTTTGAACAATTTGTTAGCAAAATTGAACAGAGTTCGGAAGTGATCGTAATGATGTTTTAACTGTTCTAATCCTAGTATTTTTCACAAATCGTGCAATGTGTACTTGAGATGGGTGGGTATATTTTTACCCGAAAGCGCCAGAAGGAGGGTTAGGTTTTCCGAGTGTATGTGTGTATGTATACGCTCTCGATCCTAAACGGGTAGGCAGAGCACCAAGGACCGATAGAACCACATGGCGCCACTTCTGACCAATTTTGAGGGTGTAGTTGAGATGTACAAGTTCGGTTAGTAGTGACAGGTGGTCAGCTCATCGCCTACAAAACACCAAGGCCCTCTTGTCCCTCTACTGACTTGTACAGTATGCCCGGGAAGAGAAGCTGCTGCAGTATTATACGTTTTTTTCACTCCCAGTTATATCGTATAGTATTTTCCTCTGCTGATCCCGCATTACATTAGAATACATCAGCTGCATCTCCTTCCGTGCACATCGTAAAAGTCGACTAATGAACTAGTGCTTTCTCTCAGAGGTTAAGCTAGCAATTTGTATAGGTATATCTGTCCCCGCTGTGCTAAACGTAGCTTCTAGATCTCCTTAATGATCCCGCAGTTCTTGCTACACCATTTCGGGAACACATCGATATGTAATATATACATACATACATATAATCACGCCTTTATCCCTTACGGGATAGGCAGAGCACCGGGCACCATAGGACGACATGGTGCCACTTCTGAGCAATTTTGAGGATGTAGTTGAGATGTACAAGTTCGGTTAGTAGTGGCAGGTGGTCAGCCCATCGCCTACATAACACCAAAACTCTCTTGTCCCTGTACTGATATGTAATATATGTATATATATTTGTATAGGCTGATATATATTATATATTTGTATAGGCTACCTAATGTGTATATCTGTATACACAATAGGTAGTGAGAAGTAAGAATCATAATGATTATTTAGATAAGTTAGAATTCGATTAATAATATTATTGTTTATTATTATGTTAGCCTTGATATTGTACGCTCTGTTGAGTTGAATTGAGTTCGATGACTATGCTTTTTTGTATTAGCTTAACAATTTTTTTAACAGCTTTTCCAATGATTATAATAATCTGTTTCAGCTATTTTCTTAAGTAGGTAGGTTAGCTAGTAGAGAATGCCACCGTAAGCATTAATCTCGCTTTTTAGAACTATCTATCTATAAATACTTATAACATGTATCATTTTGGATCTATTCCGTTCCGATCCCAGCAAGTGATCCCGCAAAGGATCCGTTTTATTTAATTTTATAATTTTATCCCTATACGATCCCGTCGCGGGATCTGATGAATATTTCATTTATTTTGTATTCCGCTCTGATCACGTGTGTCTTCTCAATGATTTTTTAGTACTGTTAGCAAGTAAAACAGTAGACACATACAATAATGTTTTTCGAATGATTGTTGATTTTTACTAAGAGATCGAGACTATTTTACTAATTCTTATTTAAATTTTTCTTAACTTTGTCGTTCTTCAATAATTTCATTCTTTAATTTCCTATTTTATTTTCTGACCTTACACATTAAAAAATCTGACTGGAATCTAAAAATTGTTTTGGTATCAGACCGGAATTTGTTGTGGATTTAAAGTTAATAGGGATTAGTTTAAGAGATCGGATCGGAATAGATCTCATTTTGAACGGTAACACCATAAAACCTTTACCCAAAATGGAGTTTTTATTAGCACAGAACGTACGTAAGTACTGTAACATGTACGATAAATTAGTTATAATAAAGAAAGTTCGTAAAAAAATATAGCCAACATGTTATTGTGTCAAAAGCAAACTGTATAATCTCGTATCTTTTTCAAACGTTGTTAAGAGTTTCCCCCTCCTCTGTATAGTTACTTCGTGTCATATACCAACTAACTAGATGAAAGCTTGACCTCAGGGTCAAAGTCAGCTTTTACTTCCACTAGTAAGATGTGGGTGCAGAAAGTTATTGTTAGTAGTCATACATCCTACACAAGTAGCATGACCTGCGAAACACGATATGATAAACCGATTTATCGACAATTAGCCTGTCAAAATACGATAAATATAGCTGCCATGTTGAATTTTGTATGTTGACGATAGGATATTGTACGATACGATATCCACGATGCGTGGTCATGCTAGGGGGGCTGGTCTGTTTATCGTTAAAAAGCGATAGCGCAATGGTAAAGACGTGCGCCTTTCAGTCGAAAGGCACAGGTTCGATCTTCGTTACGGGCTTGTACTTAATTGTAATTTATTTCATGTACAGATTTTATTATGTGTACTAAAATTGTCGCTTTGGAGGAGGTTTGGCGTCAGGCAGGCGGCCGGCTGTAAAACTAACGATCTTTGGTAATATGAGTATAGAAGGACCCCGTTCTGAATATTCTGTTCCCGTGGGAATTAAGGAATGTCCTTTATTATCAGAAGTCTACATCACATCAAGAATATTCAGGCCAAGTTTCAGGTCTTTCAGATCAGCGGTGTAGGCTGTGCAATGTCAACTCCCATTAATTATTTTGTATAGGCCCATATTGATAATCAATTTATATGTGCCTATACAATAAAATTGTCGGATATAGTATTATCTGCACTGATTGGTGTAGTAGGTAGTGGCCCTGCCTGCGACGCCATAGGTCCTGGGTTCGAATCCCGGCAGGTACAAACATTGGTATGATGAATATCGATATTTGTTTCTAAGCCATGGATGTTTCTATACTTATCTATGTATTTATATACCGTTGCTTAGTACCCACGACACAAGACCTTTGGGATCTTAGTGTGGGACTAGGTCAATGTGTTGTGAAGTGTGAAAATATATACAGGATGTAACAAAAAGGGTATGTTAAGCGAAAAGCTACGTAAATAGCCCACTGTAGAGAACCTGTCTACAAAATTTGAGACTCGAAATCACTGTTTATTTTTCCCAATAGTATGTAGAATTTTTAAATATCTCAGGAATTTTCATACAATCTTGAAAAATAAACATGTGATTTCGAGTGTCATAGGTTCTCTACAGTGGGCTATTGACGTATATTTCGCTTAACATACCCTTTTTGTTACACCCTGTATAATACTTATAATTATTCAAATCAAATTGCCTATACATAAACTTAATATTTCCCATAATTTCATTCGCCTCTGCGTGACTCGACTCTTAACTAAATAGATAAAATTATCTAATCGAAAAACAATTGACTGTAAACAATAATTACAAATATTTACGACAATTAAAGCCATAAAAGATAATAGGCGCATTGACATTTTCACAACAAAACCCAACAGATTTTTAAGAAACGAAATAAATAATACGTTACATTGTTATAATTACGAAGCCACTAGCGCCTCTCTGAGAACTAAATGAAATGGAGAAGTGCGATTACGAAATATCGTTATAATCGTGTGAGATGGAATCGATTTCTTGGTTGGGTGACTCCTGCGCATCCCGCGCGGTGAAAGTGCATGTGTGGTGCAAGTGACAAGTGATGCGGGAAGTTTTAGGTTTTTTTATAGCCATCATCGCCCAGTGCTGGCCAAAGGCCACCGCTTTTTGAGTTCACGCGTATCGGTTCTACACCGACTGGCACGGGACGTCTTCCGACCTAGACGCCAAGATGGAGAAGGCGGGACAACCTCGATAAGTCTGAAAGGGTGGACGAAGCTAGAAAAGTTGTAAGATATTATATTTTTAAAAGTATCTGAGAATTTGATGACAGGATGTTTGTTACCTATTGTTTGTCCACGTGAACAGTGAATAGCTGTAATTTTGATATATTATTTTGCCAGTTTTATTCTGTTCTGTATTTTATGTAACAAAAATGCATACAGAAAAACGTCTCTACATTCTCACAAACTTTCCTAGTTTATAAGAATATAAAAAGAATAAATAATAATAATGAATAACATTATCAAGAAAATGGCTACCTTCCTTTTTATTGCGTTTAAATCATTTTACCTATCTTAACTATGCTTATGACTTAGACCACACGTAATCATGATCGCATGCAATAGTTCGCTACTTAGGTAGACGCACGCGCAGGTATGCTGTCATTTTATATCAGATGCTATATCAAATATTAATGACGTATATTTACTAGTAATTAAAACTAAGGAAGAACTTACTTTTGAGTTGGATATAATATTGGGTAGGAAATAATTGGGTAGGTTAGTATTTTTGAGAAATACATACATAGATAATACTATAAAGGCTCGAGCACACCGAATACGTATGCGTGCACGTAAGCGTAGACGTATACGTACCTCTGAGTTGTAATGTATGGAACTGTATAGGCACGGGCAGACCGGATGCGTATGCGTAGACGTAAGCATAGACGTCAAGCGGTGACAGTTCTATACATTAAACTCAGAGGTACGTGTACGTCTACGCTTACGTGCACGCATACGCATCCGGTGTGCTCGAGCCTTTATGGTTACTCCTGTTATACCATGAGGTTGGACAGAAAATTATGTATCACTTTCAACTTATCGCCGATTTTGAAACACAAATTTAACGACTAAGAGTCGTCATCATCATTATCATCATCATCAGCCTATTGCAGTCCACTGCTAGACGTAGGCCTCCCCCAGGGCACGCCACAAGACTGCCATGGGGGGTATTTGCCCATAGTCACCACGCTGGGCAGGCGGTTTGGTGACCGCAGTTTGTATTTTGGACTATGTTGTCAACACGGGAGGCGCTGCTGACCACCTCTCGGAACCCACGTCTCGTACGATACCCACGGGCAGACATGGGGTGGTACGAATTCTACTCTGCTGGCACCACGCGGCCAAACGGTAATAAATTTACGATACATTTCCAACTTATTCTTAGTAGGTAGGTATTATAATCTAATAGTCAGAGCCAAGCCAGATCCTAGGCTTCGTGCTTTATATAACAGGATGCGCTACGTGCAGTTGAGGTTGATTTTAAATGGCTTATCTATGACATTCTAGCTTGAGAGGTTTAATGTTGTACACTGGGTTAAAACTTTTGCGCAGACAGGATTTTTATTTTATTAGAAACTGCTAATGTGCTGAAGAAGGCACCATCTGGGTCGACACTAACTTAGCTATTGCGCTACTTCATACGTAACAGATTGTATCTGACGATGACGCTTGTAATACACTCGCTTTGCGGTGAACAGAAAATAATTACGTACCTAGAGACGAATAAAAGTAGTTGTAGTATTGAATTAGGAACTTTCGAAAGAATAAAACCGTATTGCGAACACTGGGACCCCACATAGAAGATAGTGGGTTAAACTATTTACTTCGTCAAAAGATTTCCAATTATAATCTACATTCACAAAACAGAACATTGTGAACAAATTACATCTCACAGCATTCGTTTCAGAAAGGTTAAAACGCATCATAGTGGCGTAATAAGACATTGCCGACACGACATATACTTATTCTCTACCTATTATTATTCATAGTAAATTTTATATGCTACAGTAAGTATAGAGGCGTTTACACGAGAAATGCATACAAATATTTCTATGAATTCGTATTAAACTTAACCACTGAAGGGTCACTACCTTTCAGTGTCACGCTGAACCGCTAATCGCTATAGTGCGTCATGCATCTTTAGACGGAACAACCTCATAAAAAATAACAAACAATAGCCATCTCACATTCGATAATAAGATTAAATTATGAGGAAGAAGAATCAGTGCCAATAAAATATTTAAAAAACCGTAGTCTAGTAAAGTGAGCGTGTGAACCGTATGATACAATCGTGAGAGAGATGTGTGTGGTACAAACGAAAGAAAATTCGGATATTTTTATACGATCATGAATATACACGATCATGAATCGTACTCATTTCCCGGGGAAGCCCTTATTTATCCTAGGATATAAATAGTAGCCCATGTTTAATAATAGGTATAGGAGACTGTTGCTGCTAGCAACCAACCTCCGCGGTCACGGACCTTACTGGCCGCTTGAAGCCAACAGCGTCTTATTCGAAGTTTTTAAATATTTTTGTTTGACAAGACAGAAGAAGAAAAGATGTCGTGTTAATTTTGCACATAATTTTATATTTTTAATAATTTCTATAATTTTCCTGTAAATGTAATGTAAGAAATACATTTGAAATAAATAATTATTACCAAGTAATCGGGTCCGACTCATTTGGTGTTTCTCTAGAAACAGAGACTAATCGAAAAAGTAATTTCCGAATAGGTATTGTCATTTGGCAATTTAACTAGTTTTAATATTTTATATTAAATATATTTAATAGTTTAATATTTTGAGCCGATTTTTCTGTCAGATAGCCTACCTGAAGAATAAATGATGCTGTCTTTCTTTAAAACTTAATAAAGACAAAGACAAAGACTATCTGACCATTAGAAAAATCAGCCCTTAGGGGGATTATCCTGAAACTGAATTAGCGAAGTAATAGTACTATGGGATTGCTATGTATTAGCGAAAAGGCTCAGTAATCCCAAAAAAAGTGCAATAGAGCTTTGTAGCAAAAAGGAAGTCGTGTATAAGCAAGGTCACACACGTTCGTGACTAAAAGGTCAAAGGGTCTCGTCTCGTCACTTCACCGCAAATCCATCGGCCCTGTCCCTAATGTGGAATCTTTTATTGAATTGGTTCCCTTCTAGTAGTTACCACCTTTTAGAATACTGGTTGAGGTAGTTTTGGAGATGGGTCCTGAGCTCCTGATAAGTTTCCAAGTTTTTGACAGACAAGCGGCCCCCATGCTTCATCATTCATCATCATTTACAGCCCTGAGAAGTCCACTGTTGGACACAGTCCTCCCCCAACAACCTCCACTCCGACCGGTCGGAAGCAGCCTGCATCCAGCCGATTCGTATGCTTAACTTTTAGTCCTTAGTCCTAGCGTAACTTCCCGCGGAAGTTTTGGAAAATCTCTCTTTCTTTCTTTCTTTCTATTCTTTATTGTACACAGACATTTTATATGGAAAAAAAATTTACATTGACAATGTACAAAGGCGTGCTTATCCCTATAAGAGATTTCTTCCAGCAAACCACTTGTGATAGCGAAAGTTGGGTGAAAGAGATAGATTGTATGTGTACACAATACCAAATAAATATACTTACATCAATAAATAATCTTTTCTTAGCGGACCTCTATATACCTATACCTCGTCAAAAGGAAGCCACAATCCAAATATCATGTTTCTAACTAGTAGTTTTGCTTTGACATTAATGAATCCATCAGTCATCCATCAATCAGGACATGTAACGCAAAATTATTTGACTTTATTACAGGATTCGAACCCTGGATTTGCTGCAAACTAGCTGACTATAACTATCATGGAATAATTTACAGTACGCTCTCCGTCCAACACTTGGGCCACAATGAAAGAAAAACATAATACCTACCTATATTATCATCTAGATTAGTAAGATAGGTGAGATAGCACGGCGCGTGTGTGAAAACAACCTAGTTCGGTCGTGACGCTGTTGTGATTGCAAAACTAATGTATGATACATCATTTCTTATGTAGAGACTATACAGGATGTAAAAAGACAACAATGTTTTTTTTAATACCTCGTATTCTTTGTAAGGTTACGGTCATTTTCTTCTATGGAACCAACCCTGGGAAACGACAAAAAAGATATGAAAAAATACTGTCATTTTATTGCCAGCAATGTATTCGTTTGATGCGCAAAGTACAAATATACCTACAAAACTAACATTATGACATGATATCTTTTAATAACCGATTCCAGATGGATTTTATGTTAAAAAAATGCTAATATTAATTTAACTTTGAACCTATATATATATATATATACCTACCTAACACAAACAGAAATCAGTCTATTACAGTCCGCTGCTGGACGTAGGCCTCCCGGGCTAGGCCAGAGCACACCAGAAGACTAGTTGCTACACTACATACCCTGAGGTAGGCTTTTTTTGCCCATAGTCCACGCTGGGCAGGCAGGCTGGTGATCGCAGTGTGATTTTCGCAATATGTTGTCTACTCGGGAAGGGCTGTTGACCACATCCGTGGTATATTATGTACTTTAAATGTAGAACTGCAGTATCATAAAGGAGATATCACAGCTACGTTTAGCATAGCGAAGAGAATGCCCAGGTTCTTTAGTTGACTCTTACGACACACACGGAAGAAGATGCAGCTGATGTATTCTAGTGAAACGCCACATTATCTTAGGACGTATAAATGCCAAAAAAAGCTGTAAAGTCTGTCTTAATCCACGTATTGTTTACACCAAATAGAGATATTTATTTTAAAGGCCATTAAAGACGTTTTCCATCTCCGATGCGCCGGCGCAAGACAATTGGCCGGCCTTGCTTTCCACTAATGTTATATTCTTTGCGGGTTGCGAAATGATATCGTTAACGATAGTGTGTCGATAGACGGGCGTTTAGAGTATCTTAATATATATCTTAATATATAAAAAATCCGTGTCACTGTGTATGTTCCGGATAAACTCAAAAACGAGTCAACTGATATTCATGAAAATTGGCATATATATGTAATTTGGTCCAACTTAGATGATAGGATAGTTATTATTTAAATTAATGGTCTTAATAACTAATAATTAATAAAAAACTGATCATCAACGTTGGTTGTTGTTATTAATCGTACGTTCCATAAGTCTGCAACAGATGGCGCCTTCTGAATTCTTCTGTCTTTTCTGCAGTCCACGCGGACGGAGTCGCGGGCGTCCGCTAGTAGAATATAATTTATTTGGCTTATACACAGATCACAGAGGTTTAGTCGATGGAATATTAAAATTTTACAACATATTAAGGGTGTAAGTTAACCGCGTGATGCCGGCAGAGTAGAATTCGTACCACCCCATGTCTGCCCGTGGGTATCGTACGAGACGATTAAGGGTTTCCGGGAGGTGGGCAGCAGCGTCTCCCGTGTTGACAACATAGTTCAAAATACAAACTGCGGTCACCAACCCGCTTGCCCAGCGTGGTGACTATGGGCAAATACCCCCATGGCAGTCTTGTGGCGTGCCCCGTGAGCAGTGGACTGCAATAGGCTGATGATGATGAAGAGTGTAACTGGGTTCGACTAATACCTACCTTAGGCCCAAATTCAACCTCACCTGCTCTTGGTGTACCCTGCTGTTTAAAGGACGAGGCTCTGACGCTAAATAGCTTATAATACCTATTTAGAATGGCACAGAAACGTTTCCTATTTGATTCGTTAATATTCTTGTGTTAGACATAAAGTGATTGGATTAATGTGGATTAATGTTAGGATAAGATTCCTAAGATTATGTCCACAATAGCCTATCTATAATGATTAAAAATTTTGTAATGATATAAAGGATATATTTCTCAGATAATATTTACAGTCTCATGTTAAATAGTTTAAAAGGCATGTTATATTTTAAACGTCAACAATGTATCTAGTAGCGTCTAGTAGCTCGTCTGCTCTGACCATATACTTAGATGGGCTGATAACCGTCATAAGGTCATGGGTTCGATTCCCGCCGGAACTCATTTATTATGTTTCGATCTGTTTTCGCTAATTATGTTTGTTTCTATCGGACAATTAATTTTGACTTTTGTAATACCTATGTGTTTATTATTTAGCTGATACATGTTCTATAATTGTTTTTCAAGATTGATGGGTTGGTAAATAGTTTTTAATGGTCATACCTTTCGTATGTAATCTATGCTACCTACACGTATTTGTATCTGTTGACCTGTACTTTACCTTACATACCTACATACCTACACCAGCTGCATCTCTGGTTCTGCAATTATGGCTATCCCATATGGGGTAAACGGCCGTATGTTTTATATTTTTATCCATAAAACACATCTTAGTAAAATGACTCAATGTATATTCTTAAGAAATAACCGATCAATTAAATTTATTAACTAAGTTAGGCAAGTTCAGATTTGACTAATAAATGAAATCAAATTAAAAATCCAAAGTCATTAAAACAAATTGACAAGAGAGTACGCATTAACAATACAGTTAAGTAAGGTTCAATCTAGTTCAATAATCGAAAGTCAAACACTCGATATAATTATCGATGGAATTGCATCCGAGATCTCGATTAGTACAATAGGCATCGAGAAACACAAATCATCGAGACATCGGCCCATCGATCACGACATGTTATCATTTCATCGTGTCTAAGTGACAAGTGAACAGCTTTTTTTATTTTATTTTTAGATTCCCTTTTAAAATTGCGATATTACTAATTGCTAATAATAACAAACGAATTTAACGGACATATATGTAGCTGTATAAATTTATCTTTATTGTCTCGTTTTCCACATTCACTTTTATTGTGTCAAAATTTACGATCATCTGTTCGTACAATTTCCATTACAAAAATTACAAATATTATATAAAAACCAATTCAATTCTACATACTTAGATAGGCATTTGATTTCAAGAAGCAAATTTATCACATTCTATCTAGACATTAAACGAATTGATGTTAATTCACAATTAATCTAACCAACGCGACGCAACCCTGTCGAGTTTGGGCTCGTTTGTTTGTTCAATTAATTTTATTAACAAATATGTATGTATCCATTATTATAATCCGTTAGGATATGGTTGATCGTTTCATCTTTAAACATTGTGCTGAGGGATTCAGCTTTGTTTGCCGAGATTTGTCTAGTGTATAGCTATCGGGATGAAAAATAACGTTGCCAATATGTAATTTAGAAAAGAGATGGTAAAATTCGTCATCCGAGTAATGGACCCGGTGGCTCAGTGGTTAGAGCACTGACACGCGGAATGCAGCGGTCGTGGGTTCGATTCCCACCCGGGTAAGGAATTTTTTCCATTTCTTTATTAATAATTTTATAAATATGTATGTAATAAAAGCTTGTTTAAAAAATAGGGTCTTTTTAACCTGAGGTGTTTCTAGTTTGATATCCATATAATTTGATAGGTAAGTACTTACACGTACAGCATGCGTTTTATGGATCTTGCTCGTCCAACTGCAAGATAGCTCGATCGATTATGACAGAATTTTTGTGCCTAGATTCAAGAAAGATATAAAACTACATATATTTATACGCAAAGCTACTGGTAAGGTCACAAGAAACATAATCCTTTTAATATCGTGAATTCGTTAATAACGTGAAAGTTCGTGAAAATTGTTTATTAAGCACTATTTTACGTGAAAACTATTAAACCAATTTTTTTAAACTTGGCAGCCACATTGCTTTTATAGTATACTCGTATGTATATTATACTCGTAGTTCATGCCGACAAAGTCGCACGTCCAGTAGTAAGTTAATAAACTAAGCCTGCCCGCTATCTGCCTGCATTTTAAGCCACACCCAACTATCGACTATTGGAACACAAATATAATTATCCTTTCTATTCGCAAACTCATCCTTATGTAACGAACGTGAGCTCGAAAAAAGAAATGTAGATAATGAAAATGTCCGTCTCAGACGTGATCTAATTCGAACATGCTTTTGTCTGTTTGAGCTGTGATGACATCTTCTAGTGTTATTAAATTTAATCCAGCTCAAGTAGCATGACCCGCGAAACACGTTATGATATACCGATTTATCGACATTTAGCCTGTCAAAATAAGATAAATATACGATACGATATCGTACTGTACGATATCCACGATGCGTGGTCATGTTAGGGTGGCAAGGTATATTATTTATCTATTCACTAGAGACCTTTTGGGAACAGTGGGTTTAGAGAATGTAATAATTTTACGAGCGACAACAATGTTCCCAAAGATATCAAATCAAATAAATATAATATCGTCATTTAACGCCCCAAATGAAAGGCTTCCAATTGAAGGAAATGGTTCAATAAGTTTCGTTTGTCACATTGTCAATGGCCCGAGCTGAACTATCTAAATAAATAATCGTGCAATCTAATTGTAGCATATAACTCTAAAATTCTACCGCATTCGCGATATTCTCATTCTCATCTACATTATCGTTTTTTAGTCTATTCATCGACGCATCCTTGACATCGGATGCACTAATCGATTTGCCCATCGATTACTAACAGGACAAAGACACACGATTCTGACATTTAAGTACAAAACATCGATTAATTCCGAGCCTAAGTACTCGCATTATTTTGAATGGTGAGAAAAATTAAAGGTTAGACACTTATGTAGTGTTATAAAAATTAATGTCATTTAAAATAATGTAGCTTTAATGATTATGGCATAGTTTTATGTAGCTACTAGTGGACGCCCGCGACTTCGTTCGCGCTTACTGAAGAAAAAACAAAATGTCGAAATTACCCGGGATAAATATTTTCCCGGGATAAAAAGTAGCCTATGTGTTAATCCAGAGTGTCAGCAAACTCCATACCAAATTTTATTCAAATCGCTCCAGCCGTTTTTACGTGAAAGAGTAATAAACATCCATCCATCCATCCATGATGATATCTCCAACCGTATTTCGGCCAAGGCGACCAATCTCTACGGAGATGGGCCAGGTACGCAGGAGATATTATAGTGCAGAAGTGTGTGCGCAAACACGGGTGCACTCTATTCCGTTACTCATAGTCCGATGGGACGGAAAGCCGACACGACCGGAGAGAGATCAGGCGCAGGACCAACGGTTTTACGTGCTTTCCGAGGCACGAGCTAAGTGACAATTTTACAACATTAAAATCTGTACATGAAATAAATTAATTGGTATAGGCCCGTGACTGGGATCGAACTTACGCCTCCATCCATACTTATTAGTAGGATAATAGATTTTAAAGTATATAAATAACATTATCTTCTGCACATATCTATGGGGTCGGCACAATATGATTTCTTTCTAAAGTCACATGGTTAAAGATTTGGGGTTTGGGGCGTATTGGTCCGCTCGTGTTTCGGTGCGCGGAGCGAAACGCCTAACAATGCCTTCTGAATGGGTCTATTCGTCCTGTGGGACAAATCACCCCATATTTTTATTGTTATTAGGCGATTCATCCCGTTATGAATACCTGTTTTGAAAGATTTAAGTATAGTTAAAAATATTAATATCGGAACGAATCACCAAATAATAATAAAAATATGGGGTGATTCGTCCCGCGGGACGAGCGGACCGAAACGCCCCAAGACCCAAAAATTTGGCATTATTCTTAGGGGCGGCTAAATGAAGTAAGTACATACCTACTTAAATAAATATATTCGATGCTATTAATAAAGAGTATGTAAAGTCCCGCGCCAAGTTATGATGTGAAATTAAAGAGTGTACTTATTTATAGTTTTCCAATGTTTATTATGAAAACCTTTATTTAGATAAATAAATAAATATCAAAAGACTTTACCCAACATACCTACTTACTTAATCATGTTTTAAACACACAAATTTCACAAAACTTACACTTATTTGAGGTCACCAAAACCGCAACTTAGTTTTGCTGAATAATCTTAAATACAATAAAAAGTTCAAAAAAAATATTACAAGTTAAGTACACCAAATGGATGTAGTAAAAAATCACTTGACCGTAAAATGGTGGACCTACCACAAGTACATACAACTAATTAGAGACAAAAAAACAATGTCTGCGCGTGTCGTGGAAGCATAGCGTGCGAGAACGCCATCTTTTGTTTACCGTGTCGTCGTTTAGCTCATAGAAGAACCTATTTGACGGCCGATTGGTGTAGTTGGTAGTGGCCCTGCCTGCGACGCCATAGGTCCTGGGTTCGAATCCCGGTAGGTGCAAACATTGATATGATGAATATCGATGTTTGTTTCCGAGTCATGGATGTTTATATACTTATCTATGTATTTATATACCGTTGCCTAGTACCCACGACACAAGACCTTAGGGATCTTAGTGTGGGATTAGGTCAATGTGTTGTGAAGTGTGTGAATATGTAATATAATATGTAATGTAATTTGTCCTGTGCTGATGTGGGATTCATCAGCTGCATCTCTTTCCGAACATGTCGTAAGAGTCAACTAAGGAAGGAGAATTCTCCCAGGCGATGCGCTAGCAACTTGTCGCTCGTCATCGCGATATGCTAAATGTAGCTATGGCATATTACTCTATGATGCTGCAGTTCTGGCTTTTGTCCTTTTCCAGCCGTATGTTTAAGGCCTATTTGATGGAGTTTCATTTTAATTTTTAGCCTCTGTTTCGCCTCTATTGGGTACGTTCTCAAGTATCGCAAACGCGGAAAAGAATAATATAGGTAGTCTTTTTTTTAAATTAATTCCTAAATGCTAGACATTACAGTATCAAAATCTATCTGTCCATGTAATAGTTTCACAAGATCACATCTAGATGTCGCTGTGTCTTATTGTTAACCTTCTTTGGGGTGAAAGTGACGATATTTGCTATTTCGATCGAAGATTCTAATCGACTTTATATTTTAGTTATTAAAACTGATTTGAAGATTATTAATGTAGTTGCTAGGTCATCATCATCATCATTTACAGCCCTGAGAAGTCCACTGTTGGACATAGGCCTCCCCCAACAACCTCCACTCCGACCGGTCGGAAGCAGCCTGCATCCATCCAGGCCCGCGGCCTTGGCCAAGTCATCCGTCCACCTCGCGGGTGGCCTTCCCACGCTGCGCTTGCCGATACGTGGTATCCACTCTAGAACTTTCCGACTCCATCGGCCATCAGTTCTTCGAGCTATGTGCCCTGCCCATTGCCACTTCAGCTTGCTGATCAAGATTAAGGTTTGCCCCGCCCCCTGGTAACGTAAAAGCAATAGCAAAACCAAAGCAAAACGATAGCGAAAATTGTACAATATTCGCCTTGAAACTTCAGTCCCTTTGATATTCACTTTACGTTAATACGAATTTGACAAGCAATCAGCGATTTTTGTAAAATTTTTGCTATCGCTTTGCTTTTGCTAATTAGGTAAAAAGGGGGCCGATCTTGTGCTGATGCGGAGCTTCACTAGAATACATCAGCTGCATCTCCTTCCGTGCATGTCGCAACAGGCGACTAAGGACCTCTGAGACGTTTCCTTAGGTGATGGATGATCTAGGTAGTAGCTCATCTTTTACATCACCCGCTATTCTAAACGTAGTTGTGGGATCACGTTCGTGCTCTTACAGTTCTGGATGCTCCATAACCGTGTACAGGGTGTAACAAAAAGGGTATGTTAAGCGAAAAGCTATATAAATAGCCCACTATACATAGAGAACCTATTTCCAAAATTTGAGACTCGAAATCACATGTTTATTTTTCAATATTGTATGAACATTCCTGAGTTGTTTAGGAATTCTCCATACTATCTTGAAAAATAAACTTGAGTCTGAAATTTTTAGGGTAGGTTCCTTTTAGTGGGCTATTTACATAGCTTTTCGCTAAACATACCCCTTTTGTTACACCCTGCATATTTATGTAGCCTAGCCCGTGTATTATTTCTAACTGTTTACATTGTTTCTAATTATTTACTTTATTTCTTGTAGGTGCAGAAACTAACCACCATCGTCTCCACTGATGGAATGAAGACATACGTAAGTAGATAAAAATACCCATAAACCTATCTCTGCTCAAAATTCACGTTCAAGTTAAGTAGGTATTATGACAATTTGTGATTACTGTTTATTTTTTGTCATTATACGTTTATATTTTATATCTTTCTATTGCGATCTTATAACAAGCTGTGTAACTAGATAGATATATCGGTTATATTACAACACGGCTGTATAAAATGATGCGATCAATCTATTACAAGTTATTAGTTAAATTATTAGCCGATCGCCAAGGGTGAGGGGTCAGCTATAAGCGTAATAGTTACATAAGCGCTCCAGTTAACTCACTAATGAGACCATAAGAGTTATAGTCGTATATACGACCATTATAGTTCTAGTTTTAAGTAGTCATTGAATACATACAGAAATGCAATTGTTATAATGGGCATCTCGCATTGAATTCCCTTAATATTTATAAACAAAGCATCTTTGCGTGCTGAATTAAGTGAGGTAGGTCGTTCGGAAAAATCATACATAATCTATATCTATACATATAATAATAAAAATGTAACGGATCGCTGTCTATACATGAAAGATATATGAGAAAAAATATTATAGGAGACCTTTATCAACGCAATACTACACAAAATAATGATTTTTTGAATTTTTGTCGGTTTGTCTGTTTATCTGTGCGTTTGTGCACGCTAATCTCAGATGGCTAAACAATGCAGTTTTCAGGAATATATTGTGACAGGTCCCACTTAACATATAGGTTACTTTTTAAAATGTTTAGGGAAACGGGAAAATGTTTTTATTTCGGATAATTTGGACATTTTGTTTTTTCTGTAGTCCACGCGGACGGAGTCGCGGGCGTCCACTAGTCATACATAAATGTAGATGCACATGTATATAAATTACAATACAATACAAACATATTTATTTACTAAGACAACACACATCACATAATATAGTAAACTTAAAGCAACACAACAATAAAATATATAACATAACTTAACTTAATTCGTACATAGATTTTAAATACATGGCTGTATTCCCGAAATGGAGTAGCCTAAAATGCCGGATCATATATGAGATTCCACTGACACGTTTAGCACATTAGTTTTTCACCGGAGTGAATGCCCGAATTCCATAGTTGACGCTTACGACATGCACGGAAGGAGAAGCAGCTGGTGTATTCTAGTGAAGCCCAACATCAATACAGGGCATGAAATAATCATATTATGAAAAGCAGATATAGTAGATGGCGCTTTATTATGAGATACCTAACTATACATATTTTGTTCAGAGTTAGAGCAACTTTTCATTTCAGTATGCCAGAGACGTCGTAAATCGTATTTAAGCACGAACCTCTCGATGGTCCGTAACGCTATAGTCCAACTGTCAAATCACATAGATTTTGCTAGCGTTACGCCGCGTAAAAAGGTTCGTGCTTACCCCACAGGCCTTATTTTTACAATGTATATAGCTTTTCTGGCGTACTAACTACACCTTATCGTAAACGTAACAAAAGATGAAACAAATATACCTACACAGTTAGCTATGTTCTTTGTAAGTCATTATGTCGGAAACGCTATAAAACACCATAAAAACAAACACCCACATACCTATCTGACCCAAAAACATAAGATAACATGTATCAGGCTCGCATAAGGCCGGTTTACATAACCGAAGTTATCCGTGGGAGCCATTGTCTGCGCCAGTGGGACACGGCCCTAATACCGCGGTGTGTTTTACAACTGATTAATAAAAGATAGGTACTGCTACTTTCTTTGCTTATTTTTTGCGAATGTGTAGTCTAATTGGTGAAATTTTGTAATGTTGGTTGACTATGTAGACTATGTAGTCATTTTAATAAATAGCTATGCGTCCCATCGGACTATGACAGTAACGGAATAGAGAGTGCATCTGTGTTTGCGCACACACTTACATACATACATATAATCACGCCTTTATCCCTTACGGGGCAGAGCACCAAGGGCTGATAGAACCACATGCTGCCACTTCTGACCAATTTTGAGGGTATAGTTGAGATGTACAAGTTCGGTTAGTAGTAACAGGTGATCAGCCCATCGCCTACAAAACACCAAGACCCTCTTGTCCCTCTACTGACTTGTACAGTATGCCCGGGAAGAGAAGCAGCTGTAGTATTATACGTTTTATCTCCTGCGTACCTGACCGATCTCCGTAGAGATTGGTCGCCTTGGCCGAAATACGGTCGGAGATCATCATCATCATCATCATGTAGGTATCATTAGGACATGACATGTACGTGTCTGTAACTAGTGAACGAAAATATTATATACCTACAAAGTTGAGGAAGTAAATTACGAACGTACTCGTTTGGGTAAAAGAAAATACCACAAGTTGCAATTTTTCTGAAGCAATATAAATTTACCGGGATGAAGAACTGCGTTTGTTTTGCCTTCGTTTTATCATCATCATCATTCATCATTTACAGCCCTGAGAAGTCCACTGTTGGACATAGGCCTCCCCCAACAACCTCCACTCCGACCGGTCGGAAGCAGCCTGCATCCAACCGACTCCCGCAACCTTGGCCAGGTCATCCGTCCACCTCGCGGGTGGCCTTCCCACGCTGCGCTTGCCGATACGTGGTATCCACTCTAGAACTTTCCGACTCCATCGGCCATCAGTTCTTCGAGCTATATGCCCTGCCCTTCGTTTTATATTTGACATTATTTGTGAGATTTTTTCCAGTTCCGTGGGATTCTGATATTTGACCTTTTATTTTAATTTGAATACACAGCCCATAATCCTCAAAGAGGCTGGGCAGAAGTGTGCAACCTATTAACTTATTAAGTCTCACGTGGTTATGGGTAAACCTAAGTTCAAAAGATCTTAAATTAATCTTTCCGAAGTGAAATACTTCCTATAAACTTCACCCAATTAAATATAAATAATTATTAAAACTACAAATAGCTGGTAACAACAAAATAAACCAGATAAATTGCCATATTACATGCAAATAACTCGTTTTTAATTGAATAACAGTGCGTTCAACTTAACGGTTAAAGTCAAGGTTTACAGACGCTTTGACTGATTTTTTATTACACGACTTGTTTGCTTTGATTTCATATTTAATAGTTAATAAAATAACTATTTAATACATCATCAGTTAAGTGATTTGTTAAAATTTTTAAGATTCATATTATAAAATTAGGTTTTGTCAAAAAGACTGTAAAAAGGGGGCAATTAAAAATTTTGCATTTATTTGAAAATATCTGGAAGTAAAAGACAATGCTATTTATAACTGTGTATTTTTCAGGAAGACTTTAGATATGGTCTTATGTTGATCAAGGTTTTACTAGAATACATCAGCTGCATCTCCTTTCGTGCATGCAAGAGTCGACTAAGGAATCACTCAGGGGCTAAGGAAATCCGGGTCGTTCCGTCAGGTGACGAGCTGGCAATTTGTCTCGGATCATTCAAATTGACAACATAGTCCAAAATACATACTGCGGTCACCATACTGCCTGCCCAGCGTGATGACTATGGGCAAATACCCCCCATGGCAGTCTTGTGGCATGCCCTGGTGGAGGCCTACGTCCAGCAGTGGACTGCAATAGGCTGATGATGATTGAAATTGGACCTCGCTATACTAAGAGTGGCTGTAAGGATCTCCGTTGTGATCCTGTAGCGATGACTACCCCATTTTGATTACACAGCCGTGTGAATGTATATAATGCAGTATGTTGGCTATAATTAACCCAAAAATGTAAAATTCAATTCCGCACTGTCGCATTATATCCGATGAGGAAATAATTTAATTGCATGTACTCGTAATTAATCTAAAGACGGAATTAAATTCTTAAAGTAAAATGTGTCCTCAATAAAACAACTTAGTTTTTTATTTAATCAAAACATATAGTTAAACAAGATAAATATACGATAGAACCACATGGTGCCATTTCTGACCATTTTTGAGGGTATAGTTGAGATGTACAAGTTTGGTAAGTAGTGACAGGTGGTCAACCCATCATCGCCTACAAAACACCAAGACCCTCTTGTCCCTCTACTGACTTGTACAGTATACCCGGGAAGAGAAGCAGCTGTAGTATTTACTTTTGTTTTCACTCGCAGAGCAGCATAGAAGAAAAAAATAACAGTGTTTAGGAAATCTGTAGTCGATTTAAATAGGTCTTTAATCTTCCAAGAAAGTATAAATTGTTAATTAGTCACACTGTGACGTCATCGCTTACTTTAACTATATCATTAAATGTTAGTAAACCACCTTCAATTACAATTTAAATTACTAAACTAACATCCGTTGTATAGGGTGTAATAGAAGGATATGAAAATTGGGAGATTAGGGAGTTCCCTCTGGCGATGATCTAGCAACTTATCACTTATCCTTACACTAGTGGACGAAAATGTATAAAAAATGGATAAAAATATTTTCCCGGGAAAAAAGTAGCCTATGTGTTAATCCAGGATGTCAGCTAATTCTATAACAAATTTTATTAAAATCGCTCCAGCCGTTTTTACGTGAAAGAGTAACAAACAGCCATCCATCCATCATACTTAGAAACTTTCGCGTTTATAATATTAGTAAGATCTACGAGTGGCCCTGCTATGCTGAACATGTCTATCATTCCTTCATGATCTTGCAGTTCTGGGTACATATCTGTATATACGTAATGTACATAAATTATGTATCAAATTTTGTTGACAGGTTCTCTAATAGAAGGCTATATTCATATTAATTATTTTAACATACTCCTTCTGTTACACCCTGTATGTAAATAACTAGAGTACTGGAGCGACTATGTAAAAGCTAACGTTGTCTACAACTAAAAACGGCGTAACATGAGAAGTTGGCATTTTACAATAAGAGCTATCAAAATCTCCGTGCAAGAACTCCGTAAATCACATGTAAGGTCAGAAGAATAAATCGACGATCGAAAAATCAACATTCGTATGTTTTGCAAGTAGAGCGGTATTAAGTGGTTATTGATTGCTATTTATTTGTGCATTTTATATTTATTTCTGTAGGATGTTCAATATATTGACGTGGTCTATCTTTGGAGGTTATTAACAACCAATTTCAATAACCGATCTCGAGAAATGTTTTGCATACCTATTTCAGATTAAATATTTTACTGTTTACATACAAAATTTCAAATTTTGCATAAACAGGATCCGAGATTCTACATGATCTCTTATATTGAAATTGCACGTTAATAATTTTCCTAACTGACATTACGAGATCACTAAACCATTATTATGGATAGTTACAAATAATATTATAGGAATGAAAAAAATGTCGTCATAATACAATTTTTCGAATGTATAGATTATTTTGCTAACTCTACAATTTGTATACACATGTATATGTATACATCTACCTCTGATTACCCTGAGTTACAAGATGAACGTTAAAATGTGGAGCAAGCATGTAAAGTTCAATGTGATTAGTCTTAAAAAATTACTTCCAATTTTGTGCAATTAAGACAATCTCCATGCATTGTCAATTAGACGAAGATAATTTGTATCGTTATGATGTAAGCTAATTTAACCTGTGTCAAAACTTAATTACTTATAGCAAAAAGGTAAACAGTGGAAAGTAAGTTTGAGCTGAAGAGGTGTCAATAGGTGACACTGGGTCAAAAATTTTACGCAGTTGGGTGTTTTTCTTTAAATAAATGAAGTAATTATTCATACCTATAGTAAATAATTTGAATATCAGAAAAACTCTACTACATTATGTGCTTTTCTTTGTCCTAGCTATGCGGGGTAGTAACTATGTGCGTTTTTCATGCTTCGGAAGCGTAGTACCTATTGTGTGCGCAACTTTTTTTGCTGTCTGTACACCATAAAATACGTCGACCTTGAACTTTCTTCCACCGAACGGTATTTTAATAGTAATAATAATGACTTTACGGTAAGCGGCGATATGTGAATATTCATTGTTATATGTTTTATCGGATGATTCTATGTTATTGCAACAGTTTAAATACTATATTTGGAGGTTATGGTGGATTTATTTAAGGTATTATGTTGATTTCTATCGTTCAAGGTAAGGCATATGTAGCTAGATTTATAGATAGTATCGTGCAACTAGGATTACATTTTCCCAAGGATACTGAAATATATTAAGTCCATCAAACCTTTCAATTCCTTAACAAATTCGAATTTCGATTTCATTATTGTATGTTCTTCCTCTCATATGTATATTCTCTTAATAATCATTTTGATATCTACATACATAAACCTGGTAGAAAAGGTATAGTCAGAACTGAAGAAATATACAAGATATTCCATGGCCACGTTTTATATATTTTATAGATACAAAAATAAGTTCCAAAATCCAAAGCAGTTATCCTATAAAAAATCCCCACAAAACGGCAGCTATCATTATTATATCATTTGCAATAGAATAATATCATCAATAACTTAGTAAAACCGCATATACACCATTTCATTACCACATTAGCAACACTCGCTAACCACCGTGTGAACTTGGCCTAAGACTTTTGCAATCAAATGTCAAATGCAGTTTTGTCATATCGAGTTTTTTATTGCCTACGTCCAGCGTCCTAGACTCGTTGACATTTCAATACCTAGGTAAAATGAGGAAATGTGTTTGTATTGTAAAGCTTAAAAGCTTTGGTAGTTAAGTACCTAGACACGTGAGTGGTATGTAGCTGGTACCTACATAGGTGTTTTTATAGGTAGGTTAATACGTTAGGTCAAGTATGTGCTTAGGTATTACAGGTGGTGAAGTTATGTGCAATGCAACATGCTGCATACAACATCACTTATAAATGCAGGATATAACGAAAAGTTACCTTCTTTGACTTTCTTTTTTTCCAGAAATTCCCACGGAACAGGAAATACGGGAATTCTACGCAGAAGATGTCGTGGGTGGCTAGAAGGTAAATAATATTATAACTCAACCCTCAAAGTTAACGTGAAAGAGTTATTTTTAGCTATCCTTACAACACCTGACGCGACATTGCGCGGTGTGAGCAATTAAAACCTAAGTTTGTTGAGTTTCACGCTAAAAATTGTTCCCATGCTCCTATTGTTGTTATGTAAATAACAATTAATGACGAAAACACGTGACGAAATGAACGGTTTTCGGGTTATCTGCGTGGAATGTTGATTTTTCTATGTTAAAAAATACTTATTAATGTGAACTTACCAGTCGCCAAGCTTCTTTCTGTTTTTCTCAAAGTCTTTACCTAAAAAAAAACATTAAATATTAAAATATATTAAGGTAAAGCTTTGTCTCGTGCACAGATGTAATAAATTCAATCTAGTCTTAAGTTAAATATTTGTAGATAGGCAGTAGATAGGTGGTAGTAATTTTTAGATACCATCGCCAAAATCATCCCGAAACCCCAGCCGAAACCTTAGCAAATTGAAAAGTATCTACCATGAAAATTACATAAAAAATTACTATCAATAAATATTTTATTTTATTTTTATTTACTTTATTTCATGTAATATATAACATAACAGAATGATCCAAATTGTTACATATTAAATAGTATTAAGTACACAAAAATTTTAGAATAAAAATTAAATAATAAATATATTTACAATACCAACAGCTTTGGCCTGTAACATATCGTATATATTGTCACTCTAGTGAATTCACTCATTGCACATGGGAACAAATCCACCGTTTCGTGGACGACACTCAGCAGCCGCAAGGCTCTGACCAGAGGTGAGCGCTTCAACAAATTAGTTCTACCACACGCCGCCGCGAAGAGCCGATTAGTCCTAGTCCGCAACAATGTATTTGGTACCCACAATCCACATTGCTCCAGAACCAATGGGTTTACAACTTTGCCGCGTATTACGCTTAGCACATAAGTCGACAAAAATAGAAATCTCCTAACTTCTAACTGGTTATATCCTACCATACCTAAGACGAACAGCGTAGGATACATAAGTGGGTAATAAGGATAAACCGATATATATTTATATATTTATTTATTTTCGGAAAGTTAACAGCTTACAACTATATACATATCAAGACAGAAACAATATGCCAATTACTAACTTCCACTTTCAGTTGCAATATAGCAGGTAACATTAGGTACAAACTACGCTGGTAAAAATTACACTGTAACAAAATTTAAATACAGTCAAACCTGGATAAGCGAGAGTTCAAGGGAGCACAATCTCATTCTCGCTTATAGAGGTTTCTCACTAACCCGAGTTTCTCGCTAATGCAGGTACATGGGTAGCGTTTCTCTCTTATAGAGGTACGCAGCAATAACAAGTTACAGTAAGTACGATTGTAGTAAATATGTAATATGATAAAATTATGTGCATAATATGCACAACATATATTATGTACGTGTATACATATATATTTTTAATAATATGTATATGTTATGTACATTAGATTTCGACATCAAAGTACTTTATAAGGGTAGGTATCAAGATGCTTACGAAAACAAAACAAAAATTCATGCACTAATGTTTTATTTTATTTAGAACTTATGTGTTTACACTTTAAAAAATCTATCAATTTCGTTTGGGTTTCTGTTTTTGTATTTTGAATGTTTTTTCTCTAACTCATCTAGCTCATCTCTCGCTTATAGAGGTATAGATAAGTAGCAGTCTCACTTACGGAGGTCCATGAGGGAAAAACGACTCTCTCTTACAGAGGTTTCTGTTTCTCGCTAAAAGAGGTTTTGGGGGCTTAAAATGACGGGTCCTGGCTATTACTCTCACTTATGGAGTTTTCTCACTTATCCAGTTCTCACTTACCCAGGTTTGACTGTATTAAAAAATTATTGCTAACAGCGGGAATCAACCGTCGCCATCCAGTGCCCCAAAATACCTCTCTGTAACCGATCGCTTAATAGCTGCTGTGCTGCTACAGAATGGTCAAAATTATGGTCAGAGCTTAACTTATTAAATGTATTGCAGCTACGTAGCAGAAACGAGTTACGTCTGTACTTCGTGCTAGAAAACTCAACATTTAGTATGGGTCTTTGCCGGAGGTTAAGAGTATTTGTTCGGAGTCCTATCTTCGATAATAATTCATCAATTCATTTATCTAGTTCTTGTAGTTATAACGATAATAAACAATACGAGTGTAAAAGGACTATCCCATGTATAAACTATACACCCGGAACAGAACATCTATCTAAAGTCGTGGGTGTATCTCATAAAGGAATGACAGTGAAGAGGAAGGCCTTAGAGCGTTTTCACACTGTCCGATCCGACATCAGTATCTGACGGCAATACAAAATCGGTATACGTAAAATGTATGAAATATGTAGGTGCTTTTCATATTGATATCCGATATAGACTTTAGGATTTAATGTATTGTTGGTTCATGGAAAAAAACGTTGTCGCGTGTAATATATGTCGAATTTGTCTATAGGATTTTAGTTAGAGATTGGTTAAATATTGTGCAGTTTAGCACAATATTGAGTAGCTTCCTAAATGGGAATAATGGGAGTAAATAATTTTCTAATACATATTAATCGTATTTTGAAGCTTACGTTGCTATATGGCGAATGCATTTCCTCATGATCCTTCCTCCATGGTTTTACCAACAGAAACAATACATTCGCCCTATCTGATAGACAAAGGTCGGAGATCGTGGTGAAACAACAAATGTTAGAGTTTAGAGATTGTGGACATTCGCTGTTGTATTGATTTCATCTTACAAACTGTTATTTCTAAAGAGGTTGATCCGGAAAATCACACACGCACGTGGTGACGGGTGAGCCTATCGCCGTTTTTTGGACACAAGTTCATTTATATAGCGATCGATACATTTTCCGAGTTCTAAACAGGCATAAACTAAGCTGTTTAACAGTCAAATAGTACCAAAGTTCATCCATTATGCAATGTGACTTTATTTCATTTCATTATTAGTTAAATCCACAAACAACTGAAGGCTTTATCTATAAGAATCCCGGGATACCCGTTTCCGTGGAATTTCGAGAAAAACTAACTGATTCTCTTGTATTCTCCTCAAGGAAGGTACATGGAATTTTTTTTTAGCTTCTTGCACTCAGAGGTTTCGGCTTTGCGTTATCAAATTGTACTAAGTATTAGGAAATTGTAAAATTTTCGCTATGGCATTGCTATTTTAGAGATCCCAAGACTAGCGTCTTCCGAGTGCAGTCCACGACGTGACGTCGACGCGACGTCGGCGCTGGCCGACTACCGAACCATGGTCCTCTCTACTATTGCAAGATACTAATAAGCCAAGATGGCTGGAATTGGCAATACTAATAAATCATTCGTAAAACACAAATCAACTCTGTAACCACACCCTTATCGTGGCCATTTTAAGATGCTCCATCACACCTTACGTTCCTCGCATCGGTAACTCCTCGTGTGGTGTAACACAACCTTTTACTTAGCACGTTCGTGACTCAAAGGAAATTCCGTGTCGTGAGTGTAAGCGACTTCTTTAGATAAGGATTTATACGTCCTCGTTTATAGGTTCTATTGCAGTGATATTGTGTTTGACGACAAACAGGTACCGCTGGGCTTTTAATAGCAGTCTGTTTAAAATATCCCTTTCATTACACCCTGTATAGGTAGCTCAGGTTTAAGGAAACTTGTCTAAGGTATATTAAAGGAAAAATGCAGAGTTTTGATACATACATACAGATAATCACGCCCATTAACCTCCAAAGAGGTTGGGCAAAAGTGTGCTAATTATATACCCACATTTCAACAGTTTGCCTTCCACGTGGTGAGGGGTGAGCCCACCGCCGCTTTAAGGGCACAAATACTCTAGTGACCGATAAAGAATCCAATGCGAAATGGATTACCGTCCCATTCTAAATAGGTATACCACGGGCCATTGACACCGCGGTGTCAACTGCACAAGGACCTTTTTTGAATTGCGTGATGGACACCGTGGTTTCAATCGCCCAATAAGGTCTTGTGCAGTTGACACCGCAGTGCCAACGGCTCGTGGTGTCAACCGACAAAATACCCCCATTGGCATCAGAGCCTCGTCCGTTAAATAGAAGCTTAGGGTGCACCACGGGCAGGTGATGTTGACTATCATATCTGTGCTTTGTCAAACCTCACCTGCATGGATGTGTCTTGTACCCACGACACAAGACCTTAGGGATCTTAGTGTGGGACTAGGTCAATGTGTTGTGAAGTGTGTGAATATTTATTTATTTATAAAAACCCTGCGTCAGTGACCTATCCGATCGCATGCCGCATCGCTGACGGACTTTCCCGGAGAACATGCGATGGCAGCCGACCGTGACGCACGCGCACTTTCGATTCATGTAGATGAAATGAAGACTATGTCGAACTTTGTATAATATCATCTCATTTTGTTATTAGTTAATAATAAGTAATAATCATCATCATTTACAGCCCTGAGAAGTCCACTGTTGGACATAGGCCTCCCCCAACAACCTCCACTCCGACCGGTCGGAAGCAGCCTGCATACAACCGACGCCCGCGACCTTGGCCAGGTCGTCCGTCCACCTCGCGGGTAATCTTCCTACGCTGCGCTTGCCAATACGTGGTATCCACTCTAGAACTTTCCGACTCCATCGGCCATCAGTTCTTCGAGCTATGTGCCCTGCCCATTGCCACTTCAGCTTGCTGGACCGTTGAGCTATGTCGGTGATCTTTGTACGTCTGCGGATCTCCTCATTTCTGATTCGATCACGCAGAGAGATCCCAATATATATAATAATAATCCCAATAATAATCATCATCATCATCATAATAATTTCATTAATTTCAATATACACCCATTATTTCGTTATTATTAGTAAATTATAAATAATGATTAATGTACACTGCAGCAGATTATATTTTACGTACGTTAACGATGCCACCCACACTGGGCTAATGCAGTCTCGTGGATATCGAAGGAAGTTACACGTAGAAAAAATAAAATCTCAATAAATGTCTGCATGAGTTAACAAAAATTACACAGAGTTAGAGATTTTTAACACTATGTAATTATGTCTACTATACGAGTATATCCTTATAATGTAGGTAATGTAAGTAATGTAAATTAGTCTGATCACTATTATGTCATATGGTTTTCGATTGAACTATAACTTGTGTGTCCGGTAACTTGATTTTTTCTAAGAATTTTCTTTTATATGCTGCTCTGGGAGTGAAAAAAAAATATAAATACTACAGCTGCTTCTCTTCCCGGGCATACTGTACAAGTCAGTAGAGGGACAAGAGGGTCTTGGTGTTTTGTAGGCGATGGGCTGACCACTTGTCACTACTAGCCGAACTTGTACATCTTAACTATATCCTCAAAATTGGTCAGAAGTGGCACCATGTGGTTCTATCGGCCCTTAGTGCTCTGCCTACCCCGTAAGGGATAAAGGCGTGATTATATGTATGTATGTACGTATTTTCTTTTACCTATTGTACGATACAAACAAATACACTTTATACAGCTCAAAATTTGACTGTATTTCGATTTTCACGTGATGATGCGGGGCTTCACTAGAATACATCATCTGCCGTTCCATGCATCTCGGAAGAGGCTACTATGGAACTCTGAAGGGGCGTTCTCTTATGGGATAAGCTTGCAACTTGTCCCTGATCTGCTGCTATGGTAAACGTTACTGTGGGATAACATTATTGCAGTTGTAGATGGAAGATTTATGATCATAGCCGAACGTACACACATATACAATGATATAAAGCTCTAATTATCATTAAAATTAACGCATTTTAAATTGACAGTTATCTTAGTTGTGTACGTTTCCGGTCTGTATAATTTGAGTATCATTTAAATAATAAAAAGAATAAGTTTATTGTTTAATTAAGAGTGAGAGTTTTAATTAAAAATGCCCTTTTAAAAGATTTACATATTGTTACATAAAATAGAATACTTATAGACCTACTTTCTTATGCATTTAATATTTTCTTACCCTTCCTTCTTGTAAGTAGGTACTCGTAACTGGCTATAGGTGAAGTGAAGGTATGGGATTTGCATCTGTTTGTCTGTGCGTTTGTGCACGCTAATCTCAGAAACGGCTGAACCGATTTCGATACAGTTTTCAGGAATATATTGTGACAGGTGCCACTTAACATATAGGCTACTTTTTATCCCGGTAAAATGTTTTTATCGCGGATAATTTCGATTTCTTCTAGAGTCCACGTGGACGGAGTCATGGGCGTCCACTAGTTTAAAATAATTTTCTAATCGACATACTAAGTAATAGTTATTTAACCTAAACCTTGAAATAGTATACGAGTTTGTATGTATCTATGTATAATTAATTTTAATACATGTACCAGCCTATAACAGTAACTACATTGCTCTACGTAGGCCTCCCCCAGGGCACGCCACAAGGCTACTGCCATAGGAGGGTTTTTGCCCATAGTCACCACGCTGGGCAGGCGGGTTGGTAGCCGCAGTCTGATTTTCGGGCTATGTTAACACGGGATGCTCTGCTGCCCACCTCCTGAAAACCCTTGATTGTTATTAATTTTATTCGTTAAAAAAATATTCGTAAATGTATTTACGATCCTAAAAAGTAGACAAGGAAAACAAGATACTTCCGCAATAAACATAGGTACGTATGCACGTCGCAACACCGGTCATTTGCCACAAAATTGCGACATTAGAGAGATACGAGTACCCACATGTTAGTAAAAACAAGGTATTTATTACGAATTCCTACTATACACGCAGCTCAGTTCAGAATACTTATGGAATATGGAACATCTCAAATGGGGTGGTCATCATCACTGAAGCCCAACATCAGCACAGGAAAAATAAATAACTGCAATAGTAAAATGCCTGGATGTTTTCTACAATAATATTTGGTCCTATATTTTGATTACTTTTATCTAGTACTAGTGGACGCCCGCGACTCCGTCCGCGTGGAGTATAGAATAACAAAATGTCGAAATTATCCGGGATAAAAACATTTTCCCGGGATAAAAATATAATATAGCCCATATGTTAAGTGGGACCTGTCACAATATATTCCTGAAAACTGCATCGAAATCGGCTGAGCCGTTTCTGAGATTAGCGTGCACAAACGCACAGACAAACCGACAAACAGCCAATAATTCCAAAAATCATTATTTTGGGTACTATTGCGGTGATAAAGGTCTCCTATAATATATTTTCTCATCTTTCTATGACTGATATATCTTCGATGTACAGACAGCGATCCGTTACATTTTTATTATATGTATGTATAGATAGAACATGGCACGCATGAACGTATTATTACGTTCATGATGGCACGGAATCATTTCCTATTTGATTCGTTACCGGTCGCTGGATTGTTGTACTTATTTGTACACGAAAAGGGGCGGTGGGCTCTCCCCTTACCATGTAGGATTTAATAGGCTAACTATATTATGTATGTACCTATACAGGGTGATTTTTGGTCGTCAACGTTTCCGAAAACTACGGAATCTCCTCATCATCACGATCATTTTTCTCCATGGAAGCATACCTGGGAAGTGTCTGGTTTCCAAAATATTAGGGTCCAAAGTTGAGTAAATAGACTGCGTTTTTCTGCATAAATGCACATAGCAAGATTTTTTCACGAAAAATAATTAATATCTGTCTATAAAAAAACTAACATAAACACTAGACACTATAAATTTCGCACGACCAAGGAATTAAAATTAAAAAAAAAAAAAAAATTTCTTCGCATTTTTTTTGGCATAAACTTACTTTATTTCATGTATAGAATACGTACCCTTCGTTAAAGGTGGCCACAAAAAAACATCCTGTATGTAATGAATCCAAATTAGGGATGATGATGAATGATGATAAGTACATGGTATTTCATACATAAGCCATGGATAGCCAGCCAGTATAAAAATATATGTTACATGTTCAGTATCAGTTGCAGTAATTTAAATCCGTACATCATGCACAGAAGAGATGTGTGTTTTAAAAGTCATGGCCGCCAAGCATGCCACTTTTACGTTATATTTATTGTTTTGTTCTGCTGTAAATGTATCAACAACTCTTGATAATGAACTTAATTATAAAGTTATTAATAAAGAAAAATTCCTCACCCTATGATCTTAATTTATTTATTTATTTCTCACACATTACAAACTTTATAAATTATAAAAACCCGATCTAAATTGTAACGCAAATACATGTGCGCACAAGAAAAGTAAAAGAAGACAAAATAATAATTTTACAAATGAGGACAAAGATTAATTACCTTATATATAACCCATAAATATTTGCCGTTGTTATATTGAACGGATACTTAAAATCTATAATATACGTATGTTATTGTTACATGTGATAACCTGTAATTGGCTTCTTTGTTGCTATAGAATATAATTATATTGTTTTATAAGCTGTTGGTTTTAGAGGTATGTAAGTACAGCCATACATACCTCTAAAACTCATTTCTGTGTTGTTATGGGGGACTTCAATGCGAAACTGGGCAAGCGGGGTGAGAATGAGTTGAAAGTGGGACAATTTGGATCCGGCGACAGGAACCCCAGGGGCCAGAGGCTGGCCGATTTTCTAGAGATGGAGGGACTCTTTATGATGAACTCCTTCTTCAAGAAGCCGCCTCATAGGAAATGGACCTGGCTCCATCCCAACAAGCACACGAGGAACGAGATAGACTTCATATTGACCACCGATAGACGGATATTCAATGATGTCTCAGTGATCAACAGGGTGAAAACCGGTAGCGATCACCGAATGGTTCGAGGCACATTGAATATTAATGTCAAACGGGAGAGATCACGACTAGTGAAGTCTACACTCCGACCCTCATCCGTGCACATTCAAAACCCCGAGAGCTTTCAACTCGAGCTGACAAACCGCTTTGCTAGCCTAGAGGATTGCATGTCAGTGGACGATATAAATAACAGGCTGGTAGAAACTGTCCACACGGTGGGGTCTAAATTCTTTAGACCTAACCGTAGAAATAGACCCCAAAAACTGACTGGTCATACCCTCAACCTCATGGCGGAAAGGCGCACAATGTCTCTGCAGTCCTCTGATGACGCTGAAGCATATCGGCAGCTCAATAGACGTATCTCCAAGTCTCTGCGACACGACATCCGCAGCTTTAATACTCGCTGCATTAAGGAGACAATAGAGCGAAACCAAGGCTCCAAAGTGTTCGCGAGAGAATTATCTATTGGGCAGAGCCAGTTGACGAAGCTGAAGACAGAGGACGGCAGTGTAGCGTCTACCATACCAGAGGTGCTAAGGGAGATTGAGAGGTTCTATGGACAGTTATATACCTCGGTCGCTAAACCTGTTAGATTAGGCAAAGACCCAAGAGCCAAGCTCACCCGACACTATACTGAAGACATCCCGGATATCAGCCTGTACGAGATTAGGACTGCCCTTAAACAACTCAAAAACAACAAAGCGCCGGGCGACGATGGAATTACAACAGAGCTTCTAAGAGCGGGTGGAACTCCGGTACTGAAGGTCCTCCAAAGGCTCTTCAATTCCGTCCTGCTCGAAGGGGTAACGCCGGAAGCATGGAACAGAAGTGTGGTGGTGCTGTTCTTTAAAAAAGGCGATAAAGCCTTGCTGAAGAACTATAGACCCATCTCGCTTCTGAGCCATGTCTACAAGTTGTTTTCAAGGGTAATCACGAATCGTCTTGCTCGCAGGTTTGATGACTTCCAGCCTCCCGAACAAGCCGGTTTCCGAAAAGGGTTTAGTACCATAGATCATATCCACACGCTACGGCAGATTATACAAAAAACGGAAGAGTATAATCGGCCACTATGCCTAGCGTTCGTGGACTATGAGAAGGCCTTTGATTCGATCGAGACATGGGCAGTGTTGCGGTCTCTCCAGCGGTGCCATATTGACCATCGATATATCGAAGTGCTGAAGTGTTTATACAGCAATGCCACCATGTCAGTACGAGTACAGGAGCGGAGCACTGAGCCGATTTCCTTGCAGAGGGGAGTGAGACAAGGAGATGTTATTTCTCCGAAGCTCTTCACCAATGCAGTGGAAGACGCCTTTAAGCTTCTCGAATGGAAAGGACTCGGCATCAATATCAATGGCGAATACATCACTCACCTTCGGTTCGCAGACGACATCGTGGTCATGGCAGAATCGCTGAAGGATCTAAGCACAATGCTCGATGGCCTCAATCGAGTCTCCCAACAAGTGGGCCTGAAGATGAACATGGACAAGACGAAGATCATGTCGAACGTCCATGTGCCGCCCACTCCTGTACTGGTTGGGAGCTCGATGCTTGAAGTTGTTGACGAGTATGTTTACCTGGGACAGACGGTCAAACTAGGTAAGTCCAACTTTGAGAAGGAGGTAACTCGGCGAATCCAACTCGGCTGGGCAGCGTTCGGGAAACTACGAAGCTTATTTGTGTCCAAGATACCCCAGTCCTTAAAGACGAAGGTGTTCAACCAGTGCGTGCTGCCGGTAATGACCTACGGTGCCGAGACGTGGTCTCTAACTATGTGCCTCATAAAAAAGCTCAGGATCGCACAGCGAGCGATGGAGAGAGCTATGCTTGGGATCTCTCTGCGTGATCGAATCAGAAATGAGGAGATCCGCAGACGTACAAAGATCACCGACATAGCTGAACGGTCCAGCAAGCTGAAGTGGCAATGGGCAGGGCACATAGCTCGAAGAACTGATGGCCGATGGAGTCGGAAAGTTCTAGAGTGGATACCACGTATCGGCAAGCGCAGCGTGGGAAGGCCACCCGCGAGGTGGACGGATGACCTGGCCAAGGTTGCGGGCGTCGGTTGGATGCAGGCTGCTTCCGACCGGTCGGAATGGAGGTTGTTGGGGGAGGCCTATGTCCAACAGTGGACTTCTCAGGGCTGTAAATGATGATGATGATGATGATAAGCTGTTGGTTGTCCATAGAGCTGTAATAAATAAATAAATAAATAAATAAATAAATAAATAAATAAATAAATAAATAATCGTAATTTACAGTATTAAGTTTGTAAACAAGTACAAAATGTATTTTCAAAGGTGTCGGTTGGAATTTTATGTAATATCTAAAAATAAAACCATGTTTAAATTTTCTAAGAAGTTTCCTGAAAGAAATTTTAATTCGGTATCTATTTTATACTGTAAAACAAATGCAATCTCAAATCTTAAGCAATATGAGTTTCGAAAGAAACCATATTGCGTCGACCGGGCGATCCCATTTACGATGGGAAAAGGTCAGGAACGCTCTTTAGTCAACTCATCCCGCTTCAAACTTATCCCGTATATCATAAATTTAATTACTTTTTCTTAGTCAACTCATACCACTTTATAAAGAAAATTTAATGTATTGTGTTATTTGAAATTTAAGTACTATTTTATACTGTTTTGATTTCTTTTGGAAACGGATCTAACAATTTTAATGAAACATAATGTCAGGTATGTTAATTTTCAATGTAATTAATTACCTAGGTACAACAGCTCTAACAATTTTGTTAAATAAATAGATATTTTCAATGAAATTGATTATAATTACACACATTAAAAGCTTTTATTTAGTGTGAAATTGCATTAAAATCTGATCATTCAGATAATAAAACTCACTGACCTACCTCAGTATAAAAGAAGTCACGATTTTAAACATATTTCGTCAATAATTAGATTAAAAACGATCTTAAAGTATTTTCCCACACTTCTCTTGTACACACTCGCAAATAAATATTAACCTTAATAAAGGGTATTAGAGCAGATTATCGCGTGTAAACAACATAGAGGAACACTGCAATGAATTGTCTACTTTAAAATCTAGGTTAGTTCAGTTCATTTTGGAGTGTTGATATTTGGTACTTACAATCTATTGGGAAGCCATGACCTTCCTTACTATTGGAATGGCTCGTCTTAGTACTTGATATTATTTGGTTTCAATCATAGTCTCTTGACACTGGCGCTATTGTCTACGTATTTTTAACACGGTTTGATATGTTTTCTTTAGTTCCACATAAATCCGTGCGACTTCATTATGGAAACCGAATTGGAACGAAAGTAACAGTCGATGGACGAGTCAGTAAACATACTGTACATCACAGATTACAGAATACTATAAATATCGATTAAATGTGTGGGATTACATGAAATCTTGTAAATATTTAATTTATTCTATTCTTTATTGTACACAGACATTTTATATGGAATAACATTTTACATTGACAATGTACAAAGGCGTGCTTATCCCTATAAGAGGATAAGCTAAGATTTCTTCCAGCAAACCACTTGTGATAGCGAAAGTTGGGTGAAAAAGGTAGATTGTATGTGTACACAATACCAAATAAATATACTTACATAAACCTACATAATATCAATATACCTAAATAATAATACATATCTACATATAATAAACCTAACCTACATAGACTTACAATAAAAGTATCTTACAATAATAAAATAACCGACAGACCTACTAAGGAAGAGAAAGGTAGTATGCCTTTACTTGTCTCTTAAAGATGTCAATTGTATCAGGCGTCACTATTCGGAAGTTCAAATATCCATTGAGGGCTCGCCCACCACCGGGCCCTACGCCCTCCGCAGATCCTCGGATCTGCCGACTCATGGTCACGAACACAAGACACTACTGTGACTGTGTACAGACCAATTTTAAGCTATGTATTTATGGTTGCATGCTAGGTGCTTGGATCTGGCTTCTTGTTGCGACAGTAGTGTCCCGTGTTCGTGATCATGAGTCAACAGATCCGAGGGTCAGCGGAGGGTGTAGGGCCCGGTAGTGGGCGACCCCTCAACGGAAATCTTGTAAAGACATAGGTATAATTAAGTATGTGAAATTCGGCATATACAGGATGTTTTTTTGTGGCCACCTTTAACGAAGGGTACGTATTCTATACATGAAATAAAGTAAGTTTATGCCAAAAAAAAGCTGGGAAAAAAATTTTTTTTTTTGAAAAATTTTTTTAAATTCCTTGATCGTGCGAAATTTTTAGTGTCTAGTGATTATGTTAGTTTTTTTATAGACAGATATTAATTATTTTTCGTGAAAAAATCCTGCTACGCGCGTCTATGTGCATTTATGCAGAAAAACGCAGTCTATTTACTCAACTTTGGACCCTAATATTTTGGAAACCAGACACTTCCCAGGTATGCTTCCATGGAGAAAAATGATCGTGATGATGAGGAGATTCCGTAGTTTTCGGGAACGTTGACGACCAAAAATCATCCTGTATTACTATTGTGTGTGCCTCTTCATATCTGTACATAGTTTATTAGAACTTATTAGTGCGAACTTGCTGTTTTCTGGATCATTGTATTGCTTAAAATCTTGCACTTAAGGCATTAAGTACTTTACCTTTCTTAATAGAAATTTTGGTGCAGAAAAAAATTTAAAATTTCCGTCACCAAAAATTTAGACTTTTTAAAGATTTTTTATAAAATTATTTATAAAGAAAATGGAAAAAATTCTTCACCCAAGTGGGAATCGAACCCACGACCACTGCAAACCGTGCTAGCCGCTATAACCACTAAGCCACCGGGTCAATTACTCGGATGACGAATTTTACCTTCTCTTTTCTAAATTACATATTGGCAACGTTATTCAAGTCTTCATCCCGATATCTATACACTAGCCAAATCTCGGCAAACAAAGCTGAATCCCTCAGCACAATGTTTAAAGATGAAACGATCAACCATATCCTAACGGATTATATTAATGGAGAAGTGTTTTTATAAATTTATCTTAGTCAAGATATTATATATTATAAAATTATTAATAAAGAAAATGGAAAAATTCTTCACCCGAGTGGGAATCGAATTTTTGTTAATACTTACATACTATTTTTATTGTTTTCACACGATCCCACGTCCCTCAGCTAATCAGCCACGCTTAGCAACTAGGCTAGCGGGTCACTGCGCGTGCGCACCTCACCTCTCATCACGGGAATTACAAAAGTCACACAAAATGGCCGAACTTTAGACACATCTATCAACATTTCGTATTTTGTTACATTACCGTTGCGAAATAACAAACAAAACTATTATGTTATTAGAAAAATGTGGGCAAGTGCGTTTGGGTGCGGCAAGATGGGGTTCCGTATTTTTTAGAGTAGGATTATCTAAATATTAAAATTTCCGATTTTGAAAATTTTTACATCACTTAGCATTAAGTCAAAAATTAAAGCTAATTCCGGTTTTTAAGGCATACATACAACTCCAGATTCAGAGTAATTGTACCTAAAAAGGTAGGTATACTATGCTCTATCTCCAAAGCCTCCGTTTCGAAGGACATACTTTAGGTCATCACAGCAGAGTATTGTATGCAATATTATCACACATACTTCACAACACATGAACCTAGTCCCACACTAAGATCCCTAATGAGTAATAAGCAACTACTACCTCTAAAAATAAGAATGAAACACAAAAATGGTTTAATCTTCACCACGTAGGTAACCCCAAACCCATCTCCGACACGTCACTCTCTCATGCGTTACATATTATTTATTACATGCTTCAAAGGTCATAGAAAATTACAGAAAATACCGATGAGGTAAATTGAACTGTTTTGCTTTGGTAAAATTGAGTTACTATTTATTTATGTGAAATGTATTCAAAGTAACGGATCTCTGCGTTTTTCTTTACATGCATTACAGAAACATTTAATGAATAAAGTTGGCTGTTCGTATCTAAATAAAATGAGCTTCCTAAGCACAAAAAAAAAATACAAAATTGAAGTCAATATTGCACCATTTAAATATCGCTTGAAACATTTGATATTAGCAAATATTCAAATTGCATCGGAAGATGTCATCTTTCAAATTCTCAATTAAAGATAAACTCGAGGAATTTATTTCACATTCTCTCGTCTGGGAGAATACTATCACAAAGTTCATCCGATTAGACATAGAAAAGTAACGCTACAGTATATCGACTATAGGGACAACGTAACATCATTTGGCATCGACATTTGACGTTCGTTATCGCAACACATCGATAGCGGTTGGAATTTATTGCGTGACTTAAAATATCATCACCAAGAATTACTTTATATGAATATTCTTAAGTCATGAATTACTCTGGAAATTCTTAGATAACTCCTATGTCACTGACAATCATGTATACCTTAGTATTCTTATGTAGTCGGTATAATCGATATAATATAGATAATATCAATCAGTTCAACTAAAGTTATATATCTTGTACTATAAATACTTTTGTTATCATATAGAAGGTTACAATATGTAGGTATACTTTTCTTTTTCAATTGCAAAAACCTAGAAATGCGGTAAAAATATTTGATTGAAAATGCCTGCTATCGTCCATACAGTAATATCTTTATCTATTAGGTATTGTACCTTGAAAAGATCCATGTTGGTATACATAGTTGTTTTGACTCACCAATACACATATAATTAAGAGGCTTAGCAGCCCGTGTGGAATCGAGTCTAAAATCCAATCATTTGTCATACTGTATTCATTCATCACACTGTGGCATTAGGTACAGTCACCGTCGTGACGCTTTTCAACTTCATATTTAACTATCACTTCGCATCTGTTTATGAAATTTATTATGAAATCTCCAATCTGTAACATTTTGAAATTCCGAACACTTTTATTATATCATGTTCAATGCAGAATTATATTTTAACCATTGTTTTTTTGTAGCTGGTTTAAAAAATCTTTTTGGCCAGATGTGCTCCCAAAATGGACATCCTGACATTTAACTTATTGTCAATTATGTACTCGATGCATATGGCTTAAGTTTTAGCGGAATTGGAGCAAGGTAAACTTATTTGACCTCTGATTAAGTAATGGCCACTCTACATATCGTGCCGCATCTGCGCATCTATCTGTGTAGTGTGTTTCACCAAGATTTTTCTTATTCTTATTCTTTATTGCACATACACAAAAAGAAATATAGCATACAACATAAAAGAAGAGATGCATGTACAATGGCAAGTTTATCTCTACCAGAGATCTCTTCCAGCAAGCCAAGCAAGTAAAGAGAAATTGTTAACAAACAGGGTAACATGTGCAATTAAACAAATTCTAAGAAACTACATGAATACATTGAGAAAAAAAAGGAGAGAAACAAATGACAGCATATTCAAATAATAGACAGGTAGTGATTTGTCGGTTTTATCAATGCTTGGAAGAGTATATTATATTATTTATTATTATTATTTGTTCTATATACGGCTGTGTCCCTAAAATAACCACAAATGCAGAATTACATAGGACATTCTACGACAACGTTTAGGCAGCAGGCTAGCGGGGCTAAATGGAAAAGATCAGTGACAAGTAGCAAGCTCATTACCTGAGATCCCTAGTTCACTTTTGTGATCAGAGCGCATCAACACCGGATGATTCACCTACTAATTATTGAATCATTATCTTATATTATCAAACAATACGCAAAATGATTTGTTAATCAAATCAATTCTATTCTAACTATACAGGATGTTTTTTCGTGGCCACCCTTAATGAAGGGTACGTACTCTATACATCAAATAAAGTAAATTTATGCCAAAAAAAATGCTGGGAAACAATGTAAATTTTTTTGAAAAAAAAAAAAATCTTGATCGGGCGAAATTTATAGTGTCCAGTATTTATGATAGTTTTATCATAGATAGATATCAATTATTTTTCGTGAAAAAATCTTAATACGCGCGTCTATGTGCATTTATGCAGAAAAACGCAGTCTATTTACTCAACTTTGGACGCTAATATCTTGGGAACCAGACACTTCCCAGGTATGCTTCCATGTAGAAAAATGATCGTGATAATGAGGAGATTCCGTAGTTTTCGGGAACGTTGACGACCAAAAATCATTCTGTATATATTTTATGTAAAAAGAAACTGGAACAATAGTTAATTTCGTCACATCTGATGGTAACGTGTTCATCCGAGTATGTAATGCAAACATCTTACTAAAGAGTACCAACATTCAGTTAATCGATTTTAAATAACCACTCTTTCTGGACTTGTACGGTCGGCAAATAAACAATATTTGGGTATAGACATTGTAACAATTTTACAAGACACAGTGAAATTATTGAAACACAGTTTTCCTTTTTCTCCAATCCTTTTAGCGCGATGAATTGCGAACTTTGCTGTCGAGGGTAAAATTGTTACATTGTCTGCGCCCCTTTGTGTTTTCCATGCCAACAAATTTCATAATATTTATATATAAAATACTATCGGTGAAGATTTCCAATATTACAAAAATCTGAAGCGTTTTAAATTAACTAATTACTTTCGTACATTTTTATCCTTATTGCAATTTTATCGTTGAAGACAAACAAAATGGTCACGTTTATAATATTAAATTAGGTTATAATATACCTTATTTTTTTGCTACTACTACGTTATCTCCAAAAAGCGCTTCTCCGTGCGCTATGGACGTGCGTGCCTCTAATTGTGTGTTACGAGCAGGTTGCAGCGCGTGTTGCAACGTTCGCCGCTGTTCGCCATCGGTTCGTCTAAAACATGGTTTTAGGATTCTCATGGTACATAATTATATACATACATACACACAAAGTATATGATATACAGGGTGTAACAAAAAGGGTATGTTAAGCAAAAAGCTATGTAAATAGCCCACTGTAGAGAACCTATCCACAAAATTTTGAGACCCGAAATCACATGTTTATTTTTCCCGATAGTATGGAGAATTTTTAAATATCTCAGGAATTTTTATACAATCTTGAAAAATGTGATTTCGAGTCTCAAATTTTGGAAATAGGTTCTCTATAGTGGGCTATATGTAAATACATAGCTTTTCGCTTAACATACCCTTTCTGTTACATCCTGTATACATACATATTGATTCTGATGTGTTCTTGAAATGGGGTAGCTACAATAATATTATTATATCTCTTTCGAAATTCACAGGACTACAGAGTCCCGGTCCTTTGAGAGGCGTGCATCGGGCCGTAGCCAAGATGTAGAGGCCCTTTTAAGAGAGCATTAATATGGTATGGGATACCATCACCGAACGCACAATATGATACACCCGGTGATGGTCCCTGCCATGTGCAAAGACTATTGGAGTGCAGATCTACGTCGTGCGATGGAAAACTAAGGTCATGGGCTATTGGGTTGAATGTTGGGTGGCTGGATAAGGGTTATTGTATATAGGGAGACTATCGGACGCCTGCCATAACAATCTAGTCCCAAAATTGTGAGGTAGCAGGCGGTGACTTGCCGCCCGTAATTTAAGGCCATGAGTAGGGCTTCCCATAAGTGGCGCATGCCGGGGAGGCAACACCGGCGCGGGCGGCTAAGGGTGCAGAGAGGTGAGACTGCGGGGTGTGAACGTCAGTTACCCCCGACGTTATGACATTTTACACTTCCACCCTGGAGCAAAGGTTCCGCTCTTGCGCTGTTCCCTCCTAGCCAGCCAATGAAGGCAAGCTAAGAGTCGAGGGCCAAAGATGGTAAAGTGGCCCTCTGAACTCGGGTCTGTCAATCACCAACAGCTTCGCCACAAAGCTGCCCTGCATTTATCCGACAGCCAAGCTAGTATTTCAATGGATCCTGGCTGTTCAGTTGTTATGTTACGATCATTAGAAAATATTTTATGTTCTTCAATAGTATTCATTCCATAATAATATTACAGAATTCTAGACCACCGGACATCTAAGTGCTTGTTTTTTTTCTTTTCAGTTTTTTTTTTATTATGTACATTATTTTGTTCTTTTTTAAGCAGTCGGGTTTTTGTATTTTTTAATTAATACCTTCTTCAAAACCTTCTACCTCTTTAATACATGTGATGTTGGTGTGCCTTATCTTAATAAATAAATAAAGTAAATATATACTGGATAGAACCAAATGAGTAGTTAAGCGAAGTACTATCAAAATAACCCACTATAGAGAAACTATACATATAATAACTTAGGTATCCTACTCCTACGAGTACTATAACATTATAAACGCGAAAATTTGTAAATATGGGTGGATGTTTGTTACTCTTTCACGTAAAAATGGCTGGAGCGATTTTGATAAAATTTGGTATGGAGTTAGCTGACACCCTGGATTAACACATAATCCCGGGAAAATATTTTAATCCCGGATAATTTTGATATTTTGTTTTTTCTACAGTCCACGCGGACGAAGTCGCGAGCGTCCAATAGTGTTCATAAAATCCTGAAAAATAAACATGTGATTTCGAGTCTCTTATGGACAGGTTCTATATAGTAGGCTATTCTCATAGCTTTTCACTTAACTTACCCCATTTGTTACACCCTATAGACCAAAGTAGGATTCAAATATTTTTATTTACTAGTGGACGCCCGCGACTCCGTCCGCGTGGACTACAGAAAAAACAAAATGTCGAAATTGTCCGGGATTAAAATATTTTCCCGGGATAAAAAGTAGCCTATATATTAAGTGGGACCTGTCACAATATATTCATGAAAACTGCATCGAAATCGGTTGAGCCGTTTCTGAGATTACCGTGCACAAACGCACAGACAAACCGACATAAATTCCAAAAATTTTGGGTACTATTGCGTTGATAAAGGTCTCCTATAATATTTTTTCTCATATATCTTCCATGTACAGACAGCGATCCGTTACATTTTTATTGTTATATGTATAGATTTACTAATATCTTCATTGCTAGAAAGTCATTTGTCTAGTTGAGCTGTAGATAATTTTTGTTATTATATTGTAACAAAACAATCTACTTACTTGTAAAGCATCAACTCAAACATCTAAAACAATTCGTCTACAAAATAGCCGATTGTTGTAAAAAGTTCAAGGCGTCATCATCAGTCAACATTTTAATGATTATTACATTCAATAATCATTATAATGGCAACACTGAGAGATGCCAACACTGACGATTTCCTCAAAGGTTACAGCTACTGTGGAACTGAATCAACATAATTATTGCGACATTATCCTGAGGAACAAGTTATAGAATGTAGCGGCTCTTGATTCATTAATTACATTTACGGAAATTAAATTAAATTTAAAGAATAATGTGATGTAGTTAATTGTGTATGTCTTCATTTACATTGACATAATCTTTAAATTGTAAATATCTTTATGCTTATGACTTTAATTTACTGAATTATGTAGATATCTAATATTTTTTTATACATTCTTGTAGTCCGTCAGAATTAAGAGAATATTTAAAAAATATAGATGGTAAAGCTACTAAATGTTGTTATTAAATAAAGGCGACAACAAACCAAAGATGGTACAAATTAATTCCTACATTTATATATATACATACATATACTTTTTATTTCATACGCACATAAATAAAGGGCAAAGATTGATGTTATTAAGATTAAAATATTAAATGCTTATAACTTATACCACACGAGTATAATATGAGAACGTGCAGTATACCTCCTATTGCAACGCGTCTTATGTTTCCATTCATAGTACTACAGCCTACTATACAAGTACTACAATAGTACTACCAATTATCATGCAATTCTAAAGAAGATGCAATCTTAATTAGCTAATGTTAAAATCGCATTCCAATGTTGGTAGAAATGTCATTTGATGGTAACATATATACCTAAGTAGCTGAAAATAGTGTAAAATTGGGAGGACGGTATATTTTACGTGAAAGTAACTTTAAAGTTTTATTTGTACGAACTGTTGATGGCGGCCGGACTTGTTTAAAAAAAAAAACAAGGTTTTCTCACCACACTAAGTTGATTATTTTAAACACTATATCTAGCAATAAATATATATTTGGAGTATATAACAGTACCTTACATATACGGCCCCCTGATTACGTAAAAGCAATAGCAAAGCCGAAGCCCTTATTACCTAACTAGCAAAAGCAAAGCGATAGCGAAAATTGTACAAAAATCGCTGATTGCTTGTCTAATTCGTATTACGTAAAATGAATTTCAAAGGAACTTTGACATTTCAAGGCGAATATTGTACAATTTTTGCTATCGCTTTGCTTCGGCTTTGCTATTGCTTTAACGTAATCAGGGGGCCGCGCGATCGCGATAATTGAGTGTGTGTGTGTGCACGGGCGAGGTGCGGGGTGCGGGAGGACGCCGAGCGCTTGTTGCGTGCACGCATACACTCAATTATCGCGATCGCGCGGTTTCGGCATTGCTATTGCTTTTACGTTATCAGGGGTCCGTTGTGTTACCAAAAAGGGGCGGTTAACACTGTAGGATCGCGATATTAATAATCTGCACGTAACTGCCACTTTTAGTATATATTCACACACACTTTCACAACACATTGACCTAGTCCCACACTAAGATCCCTAAGGTCTTGTGTCGTGGATACTAAGCAACGGTATTTAAACACATAGATAAGTATACAAACATCCATGACTCGGAAACAAACATCGATATTCATCATATAGATGTTTGCACCTACCGGGATTCGAACCCAAGACCTATGGCGTCGCAGGCAGGGCCACTACCAACTACACCAATCAGTCGTACTTACGCGGCTGCTGTATTGTTAAGATTTATTTAATAATTTATAAGCGATTTTCTTAGATTAGACATTTGGCCGAGTGGAAGATCGTGAAGTGGAAATGATGACAATTTTCTTTTTCTCTCCGAGTCTGGAAATTATTTTTACATAATAACCGAACTTGTACATCTCAACTATACCCTGGTGCTCGCCCACCCCATAAGGGATAAAGACGCGATTATATGTATGTATTTTACATAATAAAAAATATATTAGCTGCATGTAGTAAAGTATCGCTAATATAGAAAGCTTGTTTCAAATTCTGCACGAACACAATAATTACACAAATAAAATTATGTAAATATAGTGCCATTTTTATTTGTACAAAACGCATTTGTTTATACTAATGCGTTGATTAATTACACATAATGACGATATTGTTAGAAAATTCATTCTAAACTTACATTAAATATAGCTCGGTAGTAATTTATTTATGTAACGTGTGAGTACTTATGCTTTACGATGTTACAAGATGGCGTTTCGACGCTAAGATATTGTTTTAATGTTAGAACTTTATTCTCTTACGTAAGTTTTCTGTGAAAGGTAATGTTTAATGACTTCTTGATTTTATAGCGAATTATTATATAGTATGGAGGTGCTAAATGGGTTAATTTTATCGTAATGTGACGACACTGACCGGTCATTTTTATTTCAGCTTTCTTATAGATTATACATGGAAATATGCTGTAATATACAGGGTGTAACAAAAAGGGTATGCTAAGCGAAAAGCTATGTAAATAGCCCACTGTAGAGAACCTGTCCACAAAATTTGAGACCCGAATTTTTAAATATCTCAGAAATTGTCATACAATCTTGAAAAATAAAAATGTGATTTCGAGTCTCAAATTTTTTAGATAGGTTCTCTATAGTAGGCTATTTAGATAGCTTTTCGCTTAACATACCCTTTTTGTTACATCCTGTATAAATAATGACTAACCTCTATCGATTTTTTGTAGTCCCAACCTGACAATACAGCAACTACCAAGGTACACATGTGATTATGTCGAAAACAGAAAATTTACGTCTAATTTAAGTTTTTCCTGTGCTCTTAGTTATTGTTATTAACCATAAAAAAGCCTCAAGCCTTACATAAGTCAATTAAAGTAGAATGCGTAATGCGTGACAAACTGACGGACAGACGACACGATTAACGTGGATAGTATGGCAGAGTCCCATAGAAGAATTCCTGTGCCTGATTTCGGAACTAACATTTCTTGTATGCAGTGAATCAGAAAATGTGGTCATACACATAGTAACTGGCGCCAACATCCAACGGAATTATACGGTGAAACGCACAATAGAAAGAATTATGTTTTGTCCACAAAGGTCGAAAGTAAATGGAGTTTGTAAAATAATCCTGCTGTCCCATTTCGGGAATACGCAGAGTGTGTATCGATACGATTTTTAATTTTCCCTTGTTATCATGACAGACGGCCGATTGGTCTAGTAGGTAGTGACCCTGCCTGCGACGCTATAGGTCCTGGGTTCGAATCCCGGTAGGTGCAAACATTGATAATATGATGAATACCGATGTTTGTTTTCGAGTCACGGATGTTTCTATACTTATCTATGTATTTATATACCGTTGCTTAGTACATACGACACAAGATCTTGGGGATCTTAATGTGGGACTAGGTTAATGTGTTGTGTAGTGTGTGAATATTTATTTATTTATGACAGATCCTTCCTTGTCCATTCACTCTCCCACTCATGATTCGGCGGGAAAAGCTCGAAGGGAGCGGGTGTAATTATCTTGTGAAAATCAAAATTTATTTTTTCATCCCGATAGCTATACACTAGCCAAATCTCGGTAATTTATTTGTAAATAGCTAGAATGTGTCCGTAAAGTGATGTTTTCTGGTAGATAAGTTATATTTTGATTACTTATGATGTGAATCTAGTGCGTGTGCATGGTTTTATATGCAGGTAAGCCGAGTAAAACTTTAGTCGGAATACGATCTCTTCATGAGCTCATGTAAGTTGTTTCTGCAATTATTTTTGATTTTGACTAATTTTACACTAATTTTTGAGAATTTTCCCGATGTTTCCATTCATCATCATCATTATCATCCATCATAAATTCAGAAATCATTTACTAAAGACAATGGCTGTATGGGCTTAGTTCCCCTTGCCTTTCCTTCGGGATAATTTTTTTTTTTAAATCACTTTCCAACTCATTCGTTCTCATTCTCTACCTCCTACGATCTAAACCGCGCGTCGTTTGCCTTTTGAACAAATCTATACTCCCTTACAATATAATATTGTGAGGTGATATTACATACTGTCATGACCATTATTCCCATACTAGGATCATCATCATCATTCATCATTTACAGCCCTGAGAAGTCCACTGTTGGACATAGGCCTCCCCCAACAACCTCCACTCCGACCGGTCGGAAGCAGCCTGCATCCAACCGACGCCCGCAACCTTGGCCAGGTCGTCCGTCCACCTCGCGGGTGACCTTCTCACGCTGCGCTTCCCGATACGTGGTATCCACTCTAGAACTTTCCGACTCCATCGGCCATCAGTTCTTCGAGCTATGTGCCCTGCCCATTGCCACTTCAGCTTGCTGGACCGTTCAGCTATGTCGGTGATCTTTGTACGTCTGCGGATCTCCTCATTTCTGATTCGATCACGCAGAGAGATCCCAAGCATAGCTCTCTCCATCGCTCGCTGTGCGATCCTGAGCTTTTTTATGAGGCACATAGTTAGAGACCACGTCTCGGCACCGTAGGTCATCACCGGCAGCACGCACTGGTTGAATACAGGGTCTTTAAGGACATACTAGGATAAGAGTCGGAAAATTGCACTCCTTTTTTATTTGACAGCTCCAATACACGTCTAACCTCCGTGGTTGTAACCTTTACAACAGTTAAGATCGACAGTAGAATGGACGTGACGATGTAACACTCATTTGTTTAAGGGAATTACTATTATGTTTACTTTAATTAACATAACATACCTATTTTGGAAGACACAGAATATTTTAAAATTGGATTTGATACCATTCGCTAGACTGGTATAAACGTGCGCTAATGACGGCAGTAGGCTCACCCCTAACCAATGATGTGACTGGTGAACTGTGGTTGTGTAGTGGGTAGGTATGTACTATCTGTATAATACCTACATATACTCTAGATCAGTGGTTCCCAAAGTGGTCCAGGTGGACCCCCAGGGGTCCACAGGAGACTCGATGGGGGTCTACGTTGGCGTGAAAAAATAGGGCTTTACAGTTAATTTGTATGCGGTGTAGGCCTGCTCTAGATAAACGCGTAATAGAGACAGAATAACTTTACTCTTAAGTATGTTACATTTTGTATCTGAGGCAGGTAATATAACCGCAAAAGGATAAATTCCCTTCATATATAAATAGTATTTTCATCATCATCATCATCATCAGCCTATTACAGTCCACTGCTGGACGTAGGCCTCCCCCGGGGCACGCCACAAGACTGCCATGGGGGGTATTTGCCCATAGTCACCACGCTGGGCAGGCGGGTTGGTGACCGCAGTTTGTATTCTGGACTATGTTGTCAACACGGGAGGCGCTGCTGCCAATCTCCCGGAAACCCTTAATCGCCTTGTACGATACCCGCGGGCAGACATGGGGTGGTACGAATTCTACTCTGCCGGCACCACGCGGACATATATAGTATTTTAGTATTAGTTTAATATCTTAATTTAATTACTAAATGCCTTCGGTATTTGAAAGGTATAGAGCACATATAGATATAGTTATATAATAATATAGTAAATATGTAAATTGTGTAACGAACACATAATAAAATTATTTTACTGCAGTAAAATTTTCCGGCTACACTTTTCGTTTTAGTGATTTTAAATATACACTTTATTTTCAACAAATTTATTTAAAATACTACTTACTAAGATTAAAATTTAAAGCTGCAGAATAAAATTTACAAATAGAAAAGTGCTTGCAAGTCATCCACCGCTGGTAGTGTGCCTAAAAGGCTTACTCGCTGTCCGAAGAATGAACCAGCCGTTTGGTAATTGTCTCGACCAACCTTTTTTGAAATATGCCCAAAAAAGACGTGTATGGCTCAAATACGAGTAGGTAATAATTACTGAGGTTTGCGAATTTGCACCATTTTAAAACATACTATCATCTGCAAACACGCAAGAAAAATACGCCGATAAATAAACTTTGATACAAAAGAGATCAACGCGCTCGCATTCCCAGTAGGTTATTAAGCCTGTCGTGTTTCTGCTATATTTAAATGCATTTCTGTTGTAAATAAGTTTTTAATAACACTATAAAGATATTTTATTTACAAAACTATAACAGTGAGATTATTTATTTAATAATAAAACCATTTCAATGCTAAATTATCCGACTGTAAAACTAAAAGAGCAACATAACCTATTTATATGTAATTTGTTTAGTTTATCCCGAAGGAAAGGCAAGGGGAACTAAGCCCATACAGCCATTGTCTTTAGTAAATGATTTCTGAATTTATGGGATGATAATGATGATGGTGATGAATGGAAACGTCGGGAAAATCCTCCTATTTATTTATATGTAAGTATTATAAATGTTGCCAGTTTCTATGAATATGGAAATTTAATTTAATTAATTTTCCATCTTCTTGATTAATAGTGTCTGATTATTGGTTTCTTACCATTGTATACCAATATACTTACATTTGATGTTATTTTTATCCTTTAGTATGTATGCTATTTATCTATGCTTATCTATGTTTATGTGTTTTATTTAGGTATTTATGTTTATGTAGTCTATTTAGGTATTTTTGTTTATTTTAGGTTTATGTTTTTTCTTTTATTTAATTATTTCGTTTAATGGTCTGTTTGTGTGCACACATACCTACCTCTTATGTTTATTTCTCTTTCACGATTGGTTTGCTGGAAGAAATCTCTCTTAGAGATAAGCGCGCCTTTGTACATTTTCTTTGTCATAAACTTTATTTGTGAAAACTTTACTGTGTAAAGCATTAGAAAGAAAGAAAGAAAGAAAGAAAGTTTTCTAGGAGAGCGATACCGTCATAATAGCGGCCGTGTTCAAAACCACGCCCTCTTAAGAAAGAAAGAAAGAAAGAAATCATTTATTTTTCGGCACAAACACATAAATTTACGGTTACATGCGAAATGTTCTAGGAATCCAAAAATAATGAAAAATTCAATTATTAATTATCGCTTTCCTATGTTTTATTAGTGCTGAGAAAAATCGACGTAACTAACACCAATTGTACCGTTTTCGTCGTCTTAATAATAAAACTTCTAGCAGCCCGTTTTTCGTTTAAAAAATAACGGTTTTAAATATCCTTGGAAAGTGCGGAAGGAAAGGCTTGTTACATTTTGCTTTATTTACGAGTCCTGTTCAGAAATCAGAGATAGTTTACTACCTTGTGATCTTTACGGACCTTGAAAACATGTTCCTTACATGACGGTAAAGGTTTTCCTTACTTGCCACGTAGGTACTTATATATTATATCCTAGTATATATTTTATAAATATTTATAAGAAAATTTTAAAAAATTCACCCGAGTGAGAGAAATCTAATAGAGAGAAATTTAGTGACATGAATTACTATTTTAAAAATGATATTTTACAGGGATGTAAAATATCATTTTTAAAATAGTAATTCATGTCACTAAATTTATAATTCTGTAAATAGAGAAGTAAAAGAAAAATCTATTTTATAGTCCCATGATCATTAGCTGAGAGAGCTCTACTTGAAATAAATCCATGTGTATTTCGGCTTTCATACTAAAAGGGTAAATACGGAACAATCTGTATTAAATCCGAGATTTCCAAAGATTTGTTGTTTGTTTTACGGCCTGCCTTACGCCAACAGTCTTCGGGTATAACCTAAACGGGAGGTTAACGGAAATCTGACATATAATCTCTGATATGCATATGTATAGTATTATACATCAAATATATACGTAACTATATTGCCTGTATTTCACGAGTTCATATAATACGCAGGTAGGCTTTATAAATATAATAAAAATCGACTTACCAATCAGCAACTCTTAAGCTGAACGCCACAAGTTCACAAGTAACTGTCTCGCACAAACACTACTAGTAAACACACTCGGATATACGTGGACTTGCTGGAAAGAAATGACAGAAGCGTAAGGCGTACTGAAAAACTGTTTTACATAGTTTTTAAAATATTTGAAATAACTTTTCGCGGATTGTTTTAGAAAGGTTCTATAAAAAGTTTACTACATGCTCAAAATCACGAAAGTAATCTCTATGCAATTATTCGCACCGTTCATTACGTTATGGCATCAATTAAAAACGCATAATTTTCCAGGAAGAGCTTTAGGTTAATCTCGACTGTCAGCTGTCAAAGCATAACCGAGTTCCTCTATTGTATAACTGAGTTACAAGTAATCTCACAAAAACCCACTTTGCAGATAAAACAGATCCCAGACAATGGTTCCCACCGGTGAGAGTTGCGCAAACTACCACATAATTAGTACCTTTTTTTTCTATTCGGACATTGTCTAAAATACAAGTTTTTTTAACTATTGTTTTCGAATTTGCGATCAAAAGATTATGTAAACATTAACTGGGTCAGGTTAGAGTTTTTAATTGTGTTAGCTTAATATGTGGTTTACGTTAACCTTTAAGTCAAAAATAATGTCCTAAACATTATAATTAATTTTAGAAAATGTCATGTAAATATTAAATCTGGCAAAACTACATCTAAATAAATAAACAAGTTCTAAGAACCAGATAAAATGAAATAGAAAAAAATGCAAACCAAAAAAAACACAATTATAAAACTAAAACAAGGCTATTAGTGCACAATTTCTTTGCCGGGGGCTTCGGGAAATAAAAAAATAAAAAAGTACCGTTGACGATATACGCGCCAAGATGGACGGCGGGCGGGTGTCGACTGCGCGAGAGATGAGATCGCAGGCACCAAGTGGGGATCGCTGATGCCTCCAAGGTCATGGGGTGATTTGTAGTGGAAATGCAGGGGCAGAGGTGAGGAGATGGCAGTTTCTAGGTATTCACGTTTAGCTGTCGTACGAACGCCTATGCAGGCGGGCTAAACTTTCAAAATTGTTTTCCAGTGAAAGCTAGACAAAGGCTTCATAGATAGAAAATTCTAGGTATATTATATATAATATATATACTGAGTATAAAACTTTATAGTAAATGCACTGCAATTTCAATAAATTTTACTACTATTTCTGTTAATATTTTATTTAACATTTCAGTAGCGATCCAGATAAAATTAAATTATCTACCTATAAAGCCAATTGTCTTGTTATCACTTCTCTTCCCGTTTTTCTCTCAAGTGCCACTATCAGAGTGAGTAGAATTCTATCACAAAATTGCATTTTTGCTGTGTGAATTGGTCTATAATAACTCTTTTTTAAGCTAAGTCATGCTAAGTCAAGTTTGCGCATTATCGTTTTTTAGGGTTCAATGGAACTGTTGAAGAATCTACAAAACCCAAATTATGATAGTTATTAATACCAGTTGTAAAAAGATAATTATGCAAACAATTTATTTCAATGCAGCTATTAATACGGATAAACATTTCGTCCAAATTATTGTGAAGGTTTTTAATTAAATGACATTTAAAGATTAACATCTTAACTGCTCTTTTTTGATGACAGATAGACGTAGGTACCATTTTATATAGTACCACAAGTTTGTTACATATGAAACAAGATTAAGCTTAGAGTCAAATTATGGTTTTTTGGCGTATTTTACTTAGGTACTATAAAATTATTAATACTATTAAAATTATTAGGTACTATAATCAGCTGCATTCTTAGGGTAACAAAGGATCACGAAGGCAATCACTCAGCTACGTTTGGCATACTTGAAACAGATGTAAATGATCAATGACAAGTTGCTAGCAATAGTTATAAACTGAACCATATTTGGACTTAGTTATGCAAACGGTAACCAACCCACATAAACAGAAACATCGAATTCTAACAAAATTTACAGATTAATTTGATGTTTACAAGGTTGATAGAAAGTTCATTTTTTAAAGCTTATGTGGCCTAAAATTTTATTTTATACATTACTGGGTTGGTTCCCGTTTGCATAACTATGTCCATTTAATCCTAGTACCCAGAAGGGAAGCTACGAGTACGTTAGCGTAGTCTTAAACGGCCCTAGAGCAATAATTTCTTTACCTACAAAATATATGTCATCTCATTTTCACGTAAAAACAAAAAAATCGCACATATAAAGACTTGTAAGTAATGATGTAATAGACAACAGATTATACATAATATTTTTAATTACAATTTACTACGAAGGCTTTATTCACTTAACATAAAACATACCTTATTCGGAGCATTATCATATTTACAATTGGAGTAAGAAATCTGGGCTTTTTTGGTAACCGACAATACGACAATTATTAGGTTTTTGATTAACCTTTTGCTACATAAAAGTCTTCATTAATACTATATAATTAATGACATGAACAGCAAGCTTTAAAGGCAATCTTATTAGCTAGATACAAAAGTCGGCATTCTATACATATCTATAGCTATCCTTTCATCCTATCCTGAATTGAAATAAAATAATGCAATATAAAATTTTATTTTAGTTAATAGGTAGTTTTAATTGAAGGCTTATTAACCAACTAACTATTTATAAGGTTCGGTAGATAGAACTAACATGGAAAACTAATCCTGATGATGCCACGGGTGTTGGCGAAACATATGTCGATTAAAATTTTAATTGGTTTTCAGATTAGCAGCTATGTATTTATGGTTGCATGCTAGGTGCTTGGATCTGGCTTCTCGTTGCGACTGTAGTGTCTTGTGTTCGTGATCATGAGTAGGCAGATCCGAGGGTCAGCGGAGGGTATAGGGCCCGGTGGCAGGCGATCCCTCAATAGAGATTTGAACTTCCGAATAGTGACGCCTGATACAATTCAATAATTGTACGGTAGTCTTATTTTTTTTATTTCAACCAGTTTTGTCTCACCCATCATCACTCAATCCATACTTCACACTGCTTAACCACTATATCGATCGATTGCACGATCGATCCCCGTCATAGCAATGTCATAGTGAATAGCTTGTAATGATGTCAGATAAGCTTTGATCGCATAGATCAGAGATCTATTGATCTATTGGACGTCTCATGCAAAAGATAACCATCCATAATTATTCTTGTTTTTACCCGACTGCGCGACGCAAATGAGTGGTATTGTGTTTAAGTGTGTGTTTTTACACGCCGCCATATGGAGTGACGCCACAGTTTTACATCTAAAAGTGACCGTCAATGGCTACATGTACATTTTGAGCTGATTTACTATTCGCTGATGCGGGCTTCACTAGAATACCTCAGCTGCATTTCCTCCGTGCATGTCATAAGAGCTCGCAAAGGAAATTATGGGCGTTCTCTCAGGTGATGAGCCGCGTGGTGCCGGCAGAGTAGAGTTTGTACCACCCCTGCCTGTCCGTGGGTATCGTACGAGGCGATTAAGGGTTTCCGGGAAGTGGGCAGCAGCAACTCCCGTACTGACAACATAGTCCGAAAATCACACTGCGGTCACCAACCCGTCTGCCCAGCGTGGTGACTATGGGCAAAACCCCCCTGTGGCAGTAGCCTTGTGGCGTGCCCTGGGGGAGGCCTATGTCCAGCAGTGGACTGCAATAGGCTGAAGAAGAAGAAGAATTAAACATTTACTAAACGTGGCTGTTGGATATCCTTTGCGATTATATAGATCTGGTTATGTCATGCTTGGGACCACGGCCGTACATATATGCAGTTAGGCGTAACTACCAATTAATGAGTACAGCTTGTCGCGTTCTACGAGGAGAGGGAGACTGCCCTGAGATTACAACTAGTTAGGTTATAAAATTATTAATAAGGAAATGGAAAAAATTCTTCATCCGGGTGGGAATCGAACCCACGACCTCTGCATTCCGTGCCAGTGCTCTTACCACTGAGCTACTGGTTAGGTTGTTTGTCCCCAAAAACATCTCCTTAGACCGCGCAAGCAAAATCTCTTTGATGTTCCAGCCGCGCGTACTGTGGCACATAGAAACTCTCCCCTGGTCCGAGCACTGCACCTTCTGAACGGCTTTCTATCTGCAATACCTGAGTGCGACGTGTTTGCCTGGCGATGGGTGAATGTGTGCAGGGAACGTTTGAGGTATTGTGAGGCGATGGATGGTAGTGCAAATCTGTTAATTATTATTATATGTTAGTTTATTGTTATTTTATGTTATAAATTATTAATATTACTTTAATTTTTAATTATTATTATTATTTATTTTTTTAAATTTAATTTTTACATAGCCGATTCGAAATCTGGATTGCATAACGCATTGGTTTTTACTGTAATGTTACGTAATTTTTTATGAAAAATAAATAAATAAAAGAAAGAAATAAATGCATGTACTCTTTACTGTATAATCCATCCATTCGTTGACTGCACTCTTCCGTCAAATGAATCATGACTTGAATTGCATTTCTCTGATTTCTCAACGTCTATCCTTTGATATAAACTGAATGTATTTGTGTGAAGCTAATAACCGTGGCTTTATAAAATGATAGGTTATTTACTAGTCTGTGAGTCCTATAGCTTACATTATAAATGCGAGAGTTTGTTATATCATCATCATCATCAGCCTATTGCAGTCCACTGCTGGACGTAGGCCTCCCCCAGGGCACGCCACAAGATTGCCATGGGGGGTATTTGCCCATAGTCATTACGCTGGGCAGGCGGGTTGGTGACCGCAGTTTGTATTTTGGACTATGTTGTCAACACGGGAGGCGCTGCTGCCCCCCTCCCGGAAACCCTTAACCGCCTCGTACGATACCCACGGGCAGACATAGGATGGTGCTATTCTACTTTGTGATACTCTGTTCAATACTTTTTTAATATCTTTGAAACCTTCATTTAAAGGTGTTAGGATACACGCTATTTCATTGAAATTATGACCTTCTCATCAGATTTTACGCCTGTCACAATCAATTATTTAACTGTCAAGGAAAACAAAATTAAATGTAAATAAGTAGTTGATTGATATTTACTAATTACTGACATGCATACGTATATGCATATAATCACGCCTGTATCCCTTACGGGGTAGACAGAGCACCAAGGGCCGAAAGAACCACATGGTGCCACTTCTGACCAATTTTGAGGGTATAGTTGAGATGTATTTCTGTATGTTATTCACTCGGAGACTTCTTATTGCTATAATTATACATTTTAAAATAATTACGAACGGATGAACGGTTCAGTTATAAAATTATTTATAATTAGATACTTAGTCTTCGAAAAATCATTAAAAAAATACATATACTATTACATCGAAAAATTTAAAATAACATCGAAAAAGACAATCGCGAAGTGCCTTGATGCTTTTTGTATCAAGACTACATTTTTATGGATAAACAAGCGGCCGCCCATGACTTTGTTCGCTTAACTTTTGAATACCCGTTATTTCCTGTACCCGTGAGAACTTTTAGAAATCCCCATTAGTGTACCTATAGGTATATCTCAAAAGGAAGCCCCGGTTCAAATATCATGTTTCTAGCTTTAGTAGGTTTGCTCGGCGTTGATAAATCAATCAGGTCTTTAGGTGTATGAGAGATCGTACTTTTCATACATTAGCGGTTACTTGTTAAAAATCTCTCATCTTAGTCCGAGCGTACTCCGATCCTAAACTCAGACTATTTCAATATGACACTTTACGACTCAGACGGTGTTATTACATAACAATTAGACGGCTGCCAAACGCGCGATATAATAAATCTCTTTTACAAAAACGTTTTTAGCCATCATATGCTATTTAGACTTTGTTTAAAAACTGACACACGACAATGCTTAGCCTGTTTAACCTAAGTTTTGTTATTACAAAACAGTTGGAACACAGTTGAACGATTGTTTTAACAAATATCTATTACAAAAACGTATTTAGGCGTCAGCTAGAGTGAGACGCTGTATAGACAAGGTTTAAATTTAGTCAAATAAAAAGGGTAGTTTTAAGATGGAGAGTATTTAACCAATATAGGGGCACCACGGGCGGGAGATCCTACTGCCACGTTTATCATAGCGGGGCAAGATGTAAAAGATCAGGGACAAATTAGCTCATAGCCTGAGATAATGCTGTGTTCCTTAGTCGACTCTTACGACATGCGACTCTTACGACATGCACGGAAGGAGATGCAGCTGATGTATTCTAGTGAAGCCCTGCATAGGGCAGGTGACTTTTAATTAAATAAAATTACTGTAATATTTAGCAAAGTACTTACATGCTATGTAATATCGTCTATATAGCCTTCGAAATATCTAGAGCAAGATCATCACGAATTCGCGGCATCAATTAATTGTACATAAGTTCAACATTCGTAATTTGTAATACTTGTACTTATGTAATTTTGTAATGTTTAATAGTTAGTTTTTATCCATCTAAAAGTATAGGGGTCATTCAACTCTTGTAAATATTTGGTTCATAGGTATATACAGGATGTAACAGAAAGGGTATGTTAAGCGAAAAGCTATGTAAACAGCCCACTATAGAGAACCTATTTCCAGAATTTGAGACTCGAAATCACATATTTATTTTTTAACATTGTATGAACATTTCTGAGTTGTTTAGGAATTCTCCATACTATCTAGAAAAATAAACATGTGATTTCGAGTCCGAAATTTTGTGGATAGGTTCCTTTTAGTGGGCTATTTAAATAGCTTTTCGCTTAACATACCCCTTTGGTTACACCCTGTATAAGGTCCACCAAAAAGTAGTGATCATCTTTTGACACGAAACTAGGTAGGCAAAAAGAAACAACTTTCATTATGGGACCAACTCCGAAATAGTGAAAATATACGATAAATATAGCCGCCATTTTGAATTTTGTATAGAGACGACACGATATCGTACGATACGATATCCACGATGCGTGGTCATGCTAGGGGGGCTGGTCCGATTATGATAAACGGGTCGATCTTTATCATGCCCTTGCAGATCTGATTAGGTTATTTTATTTATTTATTTATTCGATTCCCACTCGGGTGAAGAATTTTTTCCATTTTCTTTATAAATAATTTTATAATATATAATATCTTAATATATAACACTAAGATAAATTTATAAAAACACTACTCTCTATACTTTAAACATTGTGCTGAGGGATTCAGCTTTATTTGCCGAGATTTGGCTAGTGTATAGCTATCGGGATGAAAAATTACATTGCCAATATGTAATTTAGAAAAGAGATTGTAAAATTCGTCATCCGAGTAATTGACCCGGTAGCTTAGTGGTTAGAGCTGCTGGCACGGTTTGCAGTGGTCGTGGGTTCGATTCCCACTCGGTTGAAGAATTTTTTCCATTTTCTTTATTAATAATTTTATTATTTATTTATTTCTCACACACTACACATTACAATTCCATGCAACTTAAACTATACAAATTATAAATTTAGAAACAAAGCCGTATGAAAAAATTATGTATGTTATTTATCTCTAAATCTAATCTAGCTCAACGGTCCAGCAAGCTGAAGTGGCAGTGAAATGGACGGACGACCTGGCCAAGGTCGCGGGCGTCGGTTGGATGCAGGCTGCTTCCGACCGGTCGGAGTGGAGGTTGTTGGGGGAGACCTATGTCCAACAGTGGACTTCTCAGGGCTGTAAATGATGATGATCTCTATATAGATGCATGGACTAAGCAATATCTAATGGCAATCCTATACTTCAGTTAAATTTGACCATCAAATTGTTAGAAAGGTAAGTAATCGAAAACATACGCGTTATAATAATACCTTGAAGGGTTAACTTCAAGTATACTAAATGCCATATTAATGGATATACAATGATATTTCCGACAACCATGACAGAGGATGGGCTAGTCGTGATGCATTACGCGTTACTGTCCAGCTCAAATAAATTCGACTTTGGATTCCGGTATACCTAAGTGCGTGAAGCGTGATATTAGACAGTCATTTTGTTAATAGTTTATTTAAGAGCTGGTTTAAGAGCTATACTTGTGGGGATGGTGAAAAGGGAAACGCTTCCGGCCCCACCGGGCCGCTAGTCGTTGTTTGGCCCATGTATATATTCCAGTCAATGAGAGAAACTTCGATATCGCGTTCTAGGATTTTGCATTCGATTGAGGTTCTCTCCTGTATCCGATAGATGACTCCGCTACATCACTCCCCTTCCAGTGAGTCGACCGGGGTCACCAGTGTGGGGGTGGGTGGTGAAAAGGGAATGCCGCGTTCCGGTCCCACCGGGCCACTAGTGGTTGTTTGGCCCATGTATATGTTCCAATAATTGTGAGAAACGAAGTGAATTTCTATGAAAATTGACCACTATTTATAAAACCTATTTACAATAAAGATTTGAGACTTGAAATTAAATGTTTATTTTTCAGACAGCATAGAGTTCCTAAACAATTCAGGAACTCGTGATTTCGATTTTTTTGTATTTCATTACACTATATGTGACAGTAAAACACACCTATCTACAGGGTGTAACAAGGGGTATGTTAAGCGAAAAGCTATGTAAATAGCCCACTATAAGGTTCCTATTCACAAAATTTCGGAATCGCAATCACATGTTCATTTTTCCTCATAGTATGGAGAATTCCTAAACAACTCAGGAATTTTCATACAATATTGAAAAATAAACTTTTGATTTTGAGCCTCAAATTTACATAGTTTTTCACTTAACATACCCTTTCTGTTACACCTGTGTATAAAACCATACCTATATAAAACTTATAGATAAATAATAAGCTTCTTTTAATATATTACTTTCATTTTCATGAGGCTCACACACCATATTATTATAAATTAAGGTCAAATACTCGTTACTAATATAAAATGTATATGTTATCATGAGTTGTATACTTATTGTATTAACCTTCTGCCAAAGTTTACGGGATTTTAATGCCAATGCCAGCCGGTTTACGATAAATTGGCACAAATAGAGCGAGTAGGTGATATATAGATATAGATTTTTTTTTTTTTAATTTTATTTCAGATTTTTAAAAGAATTACAATTATAATTATAACTTGAAAATACATAGGTACATATTAATTCATTTATATATTTATATTATGTCTAATAACTTATGCAATTTGTTGATTTAAGGAAAGCGCTGTTAGCAACATTAAGTCTGTGCTGCTAGGCTTCACTAGAATACATCAGCTGCATCTCCTTCCGTACATGTCGTAAGAGTTGATTTAGGAACTTCGCTCAGGCGATGGGCTAGCTACGTCATTGATCTTTAACTAAGTACATCTGGCCGTGCTATGCACTGAACATTTATTTCGTGATCCTGCAGTTTCATCTACCTTTTTTTGGATCACGGCCATATCTGTGTGTATATTTGATAGCCCAGTGGTTAAGACGTGCACCTTCCAAGCGGGAGGCGTAAGTTTGATCCCAGTCACGGGCCTGTACCAATGAATTTATTTCATGTTCAGATTTTAATATTGCAAAATTGTCACTTAGCTCGTGTCTCGGAAAGCACGTAAAACCGTTGGTCCTGCGCCTGATCTCTCTCCGGTCGTGTCGGCTTTCCGTCCCATCGGACTATGAGAGTGACGGAATAGAGATGGATCTGTGTTTGCGCACACACTTGTGTACTATAATATCTCCTGCGTACCTGGCCAATCTCCGTAAAGATACGGCCGGAGATCATCATGTATATGTTCTCAAGATCAATGAAAATCGCTTTCGCATTTTTAAAGAATTACATCCAAACATTATCACATTTTCAGAAACTTTCACGTTTATAAAATAGTTGGATAATCTTCACAAGATTATATTACACTAGCAGAAACATCCGGGTACAAAAAACGCAATCGATCCTAAAAATGGTTAATCAAAAGAAATCGAGCCGAGCCATTATCCAAATATTAGGTACTATAGAGAATACTTTAGTATTACATTTTTCTTGCATCATTTATTAACAAAGTGTATCACGTACATTTTCCAATTACGGCCATCTTTGGATGCCCATGTAAGTAACACAATTGCTGTAATTTAGTTAAGCCACAGCATCGATCGATAGATATCTATCGATACAGTAACATATAAATCGATTCTATAATCGAGTCCCTGCGAATGGCGCCAGTGACTTTGTATATCATTTACTGTTCCATGTATTTTGTTTAGTTTCATTACAATCAGTGAGACTTCGTCAGTGGAATGTAATATTGTTACGTCTGTGATCCAGTGACAGATAGATATAGAGTAGGTAGGATGCAGATAGATCAAACACAATTTGATAAATACATTAATGTAGTTGGTCAGCCAAATGTTCGTATGCCGGTTGGGGCAATCAATAAATTAATGTCTATGTTTCCGAGTCATGGCTTTCTCTTTACTAATTTCGTATTAGATCCTCACACTCACATTGTTTATTATCAAAAACACTTGCATAGCTTTCACGATCCACCTTCGCCAAGTTGATCAATAAGTACGAGTATTTCCAAATAAGGGCCGATTTTTCCAAGCAAAGACAGCATCAAGTTTATTCCTTTGATAGGCTATCTGACGTTTGGAAAAATCGGCCCTAAATCAAATCAATCATTATGCTGATTCCCTTAATTAACTGCGCTGTCACACTGATAGTTTAATTTAGTGTGTGCTGGTAGGCAAGCATTCTTTGATTTTATACGTACCCTTCGTTAACGGTGGCCACAAAAAAACACCCTGCATAATAGGTGCATGAACGGGAGAAATGGCACATCTGTCAACTAATCTTTGCCAAGTGAAATACGAGTGAGATATTGTTGGTTTATTGCGAGTACAGAACAAAAGACGTCTACTTGAAGAAAGGTACAGATGCTAGCGATACAGATGGAGTTTAGATGGAGATGTTGTGATTGGTCGATGGTCATTGATATCAAACGCCAATAGATATGTCAACCGTCCTAAATATATCGTATGTAGCATTCTGGTTTCACAAATGTGGTAGTTTTTATTTAGATTCAGAGCATCTTTGCACTAATATGGGTATATTAATCATAACATAATTGAAATGAATAGCTCTTGCATATTTTGCCAATAGTTGGCATGCAAATATTGGTTATTGGCCTCGTACTATATTTAGTAAGAGGCACACAACTAATACCTACCCTTTTAGAAGTCAGCGCTTAATTTAATATTAAGCGTACCTATCTTCATACTTCACATTCTGTTTTTCTATTAGTTTTTATAGTCGCGAGTTAGGTCCCCCGAGATTTTCTATGCTTTGTTTGCATTTTTCCGGTCGCCTCTGTTGATCCTGGCTCACAGGAGTTGCAGAGGCGGGAATAAAGTGGTGGGCCAATCCCGGATACCTTTTTAGAATAACTTGGAAACCTTTTATTTGTGCCTGAATCGCGACTGTAGGCTTACCTCCAATCATATGGGATTTAATTGGTAAAAATTGTATTGTTTTCTACTATCGATGTTTGTAATATATGGAGTGACTGTGTTAGAGGCTGTTTAATTCATAGTAAGGGAGGTTTTAATTAACTTGTTTTATGTTAGATAAGTGTGTTATATATTATTGTACATATATAAGAGGTCTGATGGCTATTATGGTGGCTATTTTTTATGTAGATATGTAAATATTTCTTATGTGCCAGTTTTTTATTTACTTTCTATCTTTATGTTGAAATCCATCTTAATCTTAATTACATACATACATACATATAATCACGCCTTTATCCCTTACGGGGTAGGCAGAGCACCAAGGGCCAATAGAACCACATGGTGCCACCTCTGACCAATTTTGAGGGTATAGTTGAGATGTACAAGTTCGGTTAGTAGTGACAGGTGGTCAGCCCATCGCCTACAAATTGTACAGTATTAATCTTAATTACGAAACAGATATTCGTCCTAGCTATAAATTTCCCTACCTACCGAAGGTATAATAAAAAATAATTTAGACTGATATTATTTTAAACTTTGCATTTCTATGAATTTAAGTTAACAAAATAATTCACTGAACTTTAACACTCGACGGCCTTAAACTCGTTTCAATTCATCTTTTCCTCGCATCACCAGAAATATAATAAGTACCCTAATCAGAATTTCTCAATAAGCACAAGGTCAAAAAATACTGTTGAAATCTCTAATCATCACCTATACGACATACGCCTGTCCGTCTGTTCGTCACGGGGCGTCAAATTCTGTTATTTCTTATTAACATACACAGAAATATAATTGATTCGATCACTGTTATTATTATGAATGGCAATGGCTGACTGTCTGGCTTATTATAACACCTTCACTTATTGTAAATTAAATGAATAAATGAATTAACAGTATGCAAGTTGTTTTATTTTGTTTGTTACATCTTTTACACCTCAGTTTTGAGGTCAAACCCTTCTAAATAGGTTTGTGGGTGTTGTTGAATCGACCGAAGCGCGATTTCTCGATTTGCGCGTAAATTTTATTAGTAGTAGCTTTTATTAGCTTAAGATTGAAGAACGAATTGAAGATTTCTATAAGTGGGATATTGGATAATCACAGCCACAAAATAAGTATGTAGGTACGTACTGTCATAACATAATAACTATCTACGTATAGATAGTTATTAGCTCGTGAAATGGAGACAAATCTTTGGTGAAATAAGACAACTCTTATTCTTTATTGCACATACACAAAAACAAATATGGCATACAACATAAAAGAAGAGATGCATGTACAATGGCAAGCTTATCTCTACCAGAGATCTCTTCCAGCAAGCCAAGCAAGAAAAGAGAAATTGTTAACAAACAGGGTAACATGTGCGATTAAACAAATTCTAAGAAACTAGATAACTACATTGAGAAAAAAAAAGGAGAGAAACAAATGACAGCATATTAGACAGGTAGTGAAGAAGCTTTCCCTAAATGTACAATGACAGCAAATTAAAATAATGGACAGGTAGTGATTCTTCAGCTTTCCCTAAATGTGCCAACAGTGCGACAATCTCTAACCGTATGGGGTAATTCATTCCAGAGCACCTTAATTCAAGATGCTGATGCGGGGCTTCACTAGAATACATCAGCTGCATCTTCTTCCGTACATGTCGTGCTAAGGAACATAGTAGAGTTCTCTCAGGCTATAATCTAGCAACTTGTCATTGATGTATAAAATCTGGCCCCGATCTCCCTTATGATCCTGAAATTCTGGCCACTGTAATTTGAGAAACACAGACGCGTCTATAGGTATGTATGTAGTACTAGTGGACGCCCGCGACTTCGTCCGTGTGGACTGCAGAAAAAGGTCGAAATTATCTGGTATAAAAATATTTTCCCGGGATAAAAGTAGCTTATGTATTAATACAGGGTATCAGCTAACTTCATACCAAATTTTATTAAAATCGCTCCAGCCGTTTTTATGTAAAAGAGAAACAAACATCGATCCATCCATCCATACTTACAAACTATCGAGTTTATAATATAAGTAGGATAAGATCTTCTTCTTCTTCTTCAGCATATTGCAGTTCACTGCTGGACGTAGGCCTCCTTCAGGGCACGCCACAAGGCTACTGCCACAGGGGGCTTTTGCCCATAGTCACCACGCTGGGCAGGCGGGTTGGTGACCGCAGTGTGATTTTCAGACTATGTTGTCAGTACGCGAGGCGCTGCTGCCCACCTCCCGGAAACCCTTAATCGCCTCGTACGATACCCACGGGCAGGCAGGATAAGATCAAGATTTTAAAACATCTTTGTTTTGAAAGAAATAGGCACTAATTGTATTTTAAGTTTAATTAGGCTTTTGCACAATAATTACCAGTCTACTATTACAAAAGTGTAGTATATTTTGTCCATGAAGATAAAGAGTTCGTGCTACTAGACGCATTCCGACGTGAAAAGTGTCACAAAACAAAATTATTAATTTTCCAGAGCATATCGCAATAAAATTCCTTTAAATCTGAAAACCAAATTAAAATTGCTATTTTAAAATCATCTTATCTTGTGGAATTAGAGTTGCTTTTTGTTAAGTAATTAGAACTTTTTGATGATATTTAATTTTGTATAAATGTCGACAAAACAATTAAGTGTTGTAAATACTACGCAAACTGCGGTTTCTTAATATTAGAAGTGTCAAATGGAAAAGCTTAAGAATTTTTAATTAGAGAATAGATTTTAATAAAAATCTGATTTTGCTTTAGAGTTCGCAATTAGAGCTTGTTAACCGTAAGCAGCCAATCACATAATGGCTTGGTGGCGTTGTTTACAAAAGTGAAAACTAAAGTAAATCTTGATTGGCTTAATGTAAAAACTCACACTCTCATGGTGAACATTTTCCCGTTTAAATACATAATTAAACCTAATTAATCTTAGTCAGGTCTATCTCTCTCCGTTCTTAACATAAATGGCTGAGAGAGAAAAGGACAGGTAGGACTATTTTTTTTAATTTTTTTTTATTCATTACGTTTAGGTTTGTTGTTAAGTGTGACTGCCGGAATCGACCATAATATGTATTTACAACCATCTAGGTATCCAACTAGGTATACTTAATTCAATTTGACTAACCATTTGTCATAAAAGTGAATCATTAGAAAACCTCATCATCTTGATTACTCACTCAAATTAATAACGTTATTGACATTGTGTGTAATACTGATAATACTAACCGATCTGGGGGCAATTCTTGAACATTTTTGAGCCGAAACGCAACCACTAACGAGCCGTTAACTAAACGCGGTGCGAAGCAATACATACTTACCGCTTGAGGTATATTTTAGTACGCATCGGTCACGAGTAGGTATGACAGAAAACAAATATCTGTCTCGTGCTGAAATGTGCAAGTATTTATTGCTTTGTTCTGAGCGTCTACAACGGTTTAGTTACGGCTTCGTTCTAACTCGATACTTTTCGAGATTGGCCCCCTGATAGGGTGGACATAAACTGAACCTGTCAATTTAACAAGGAAATAACTTACTTTCCTTACATAGACACTAGTGACACCGTAACTGGGTAGATAAACCTAGGTTTATTTTATGTCCGTTTTGTTATCGAGGAGATCAAACTTCGACGTTAAAGTATACGTCATCGAGATGAGAACGTGAGTTAACTTCAGTTAGCCTGAGAATCATTTCGTTATTGTAGTAGGTAACTAATACGAGTATAGAAAGTAATATTATAAAAATGACATTAACAAATAAGTTGTTATGCTGTCATGTCGAATAAATAAGTTGACTTTTAAATATACCTACTTATAAATATATTGTGTTCTATGGTTCTGGGAATTTAGACAAAGTAATATTATATCTTACACTCAATAGATTCGATAAAGGTTTGTCAAAGGAACGTTTGCTCCAATTTGCCTTCCTTTACGCGCGTTTCTCAAACCACGTGATGAAGTTGAACCGCTATTGGTCGGAGTGTTGCGATAACGAACGTCAATGCGAAACGATGTTACATTACTCGTATCTAAGCATCCTATTGCAATTTACCTATTTGGGATCGACGTAAAATGAAATTTGTGTAAATTACCTACACACACTATTTTCATATTATGTGCCATGATTTAAAAAAAAATGGTCACACTAGCTGATATTCCCTTACCTTAATATATTTTTTTTTTTAGTTTATCCCGAAGGAAAGGCAAGGGGAACTAAGCCCATACAGCCATTGTCTTTAGTAAATGATTTCTGAATTTATGGGATGACAATGATGATGGTGATGAATGGAAACGTCGGGAAAATCCTCAAGAACAAGTGTAAAGTTAGTCAAAATGAAAAATAATTGCAGAAACAACTTACATGGGCCCATGAAGAGATCGTATTCCGGCTAAAGTTTTACTCAGCTTACCTGCGTATAAAACCATGCACACGCACTAGATTCACATCACAAGTAATCAAAATATTACGGATACATGCAAGCCATTTACAAATATTTTTTCATTTTCACAAGAAAATTACACCCGCTCCCTTCCAGCTTTTCCCGCCGAATCCTTACCTTAATAAATGTTGGCCTTTAATTATTTTTAGAAAAATATGTGGGTACAAGCACACTGACGAATAAATTTAATTATAATACTACCCGCATTCTCTGCGATCGGCACAGTCGCGTATTGACGGCCGCCGTGCACAGTTCCCGTTCTTTACTATTCGCGATCGTAACCATACTTTGAGTATTTTACCCACACCATGAGGAATAGATCCTTCTTCTATGCTCACTTGGAGTATCACTTCGAAGCTGAAAGCGATCGGTGGGATCGATGAAAGACCTTGAAGTTGTAGATGGCACCGACGACAGGATTGCAAAGGTTAGTGGTACCTAACAAATTTACTATAGCATTGGTGACTTCGACCATACGAGTATACCGGATGTAAAAAGACAACTTTGTTCTTTTAATACCTCGTATTTTTTGTAACGATCACGATAATTTTTTTCTATGGAAGCACCCCTGGGAAACCACGGGTTTCCAAGATATTGAGCTCCAAATTTACATTAATATTATCATTTTTTTACATAAATCCATCTGAAATCGGTTAACAAACATTTGTTTCAAAGATACCATGTCAAAATGATATTAATATGTTAGTTTTGTAGGTACATTTGTACTTTGCGCGTCAAACGAATACATTGCTTGCAATAAAATGACAGTATTTTTTCAAAAAAAAATTATCGTTTCCTAGGGTTGGTTCCATGGAAGAAAATGATCGTAACCTTACAAAGAATACGAGGTTTAAAAGTGAGACATCTCGGTCTCATCAAATTCATCATATAGGTGCTGTGCAACTCATGTAAGAATAGGTTTAATTTGTTGTAAAGATGTTCTTATAATAAAAAACTTGTAAGAGTAATATAACCTAAATACATTATGTATGTAAATCTTAACATTCAGGTGTAAACCTGCGTTTAACAATGAAACGGTAACGTTAGGCCGAGATGAAATAATGCATAGATGGATGATGTTACAGGTCCCATTTATCTCTACGAGTATGACTAGTAGAGCTTTGAATGGACTATTAACATAGACGTGGAATATAAAAAAATAACAGACTAGCAAGAAATTCTAAGAATTTGATTACCTATTGTTATTGGATTAGCATTTACCAAAAGTTTTGGTAAATTGTAAAGTGAAAGGGTAATTGTTAAGGTAAATGGTAATGGAAGGGCATCCAAATAATTTGTATAAAAACATTCATAAGAAATAAAAATGTCCTTACAAAAGCATGCTATTAGTAGACATTGGATGGTAGGTATTCCCTTCCATACAGTCTTCTATAGTCCGTGTCATAGAATAATATCTATGCCTGATTTCGGAACTAACATTTTTTGTATGCAGTGACACAGAAAATGTGGTCATACACATAGTAACTAGCGCCATCATCCATCGGAATACTACGGTAAAACGCACATTACCTACTCTTGCCGACACGGGAGACCAATTCTCGCGCGCACTCGACATTGAAAATGTCTATTCAAAATGGCGGATGTCGAGTAAAAACCATTTTTCGTATTCTCGTGCCCAACCTTCGACATTATATCTACTGCTTGTCACTAGACATTTCCCTCTTTCCCTCGACTTATCCTTAGACATTGCAGATTAGTCATGATGTCTACTGTAGAGCTATGTCGAGTGCGCGCGAGAATTGTCCTCCAGGTCAGACAAGGCGTACGTCCTACAACCATGATGGTTCACACCATAACAGAATGACCTTTTGACATCTTTCGTTCTAAATAAAAACAATAGATTATTCTCCGCTCGAAGCAATAATACTTTACAAGCGATATTTAACATTTCACTAGTTTAAAAATAAGCGATAAGGTTCTAAATGCAATCAGTGTTTTAGTATTAATGAATCTATATTGACAGTTTGACATAATCGATATCTTGTGACTGGGTCAAAGAAAATGAAAGTTAGTCGGCGGCAGGTAAGTAGGTAGTGGGCCAGGTCCTAGAAGCAGCCTGCATCCAACCGACGCCCGCGACTTTGGCCAGGTCGTCCGTCCACCTCGCGGGTGGCCTTCCCATGCTGCGTTTGCCGATACGTGGTATCCACTCTAGAACTTTCCGACTCCATCGGCCATCAGTTGCCCCTTCAGCTTGTTGGACCGTTGAGCTATGTCGGTGATCTTTGTACGTCTGCGTTGTCATTTCTGATTCGATCACGCAGAGAGATCCCGAGCATAGCTCTCTCCATCGCTCGCTGTGCGCATGAGCTTCTTTATGAGGCACATAGTTAGAGCCCACGTCTCGGCACTGTAGGTCACCACCGGCAGCACGCACTGGTTGAATACCTTCGTCTTTAAGGACGGGGGTATCTTGGACACAAATAAGCTTCGTAGTTTCCCGAACGCTGCCCAGCCGAGTTAGATTCGCCGATTTACCTCCTACTCAATGTTGGCCCTACCTAGTTTGACCGTTTGTCTCAGGTAAACATACACTTCAACAACTTCGAGCATCGAGCTCCCAACCAGTACAGGAGTGGGCGGCACATGGACGTTCGACATGATTTTCATCTTGTCTATGTTCATCTTCAGGCCCACCCTCAATTGAGTAGGTACATGCGTTAGTTAATTGAGTAGGTATTTACATTATTTATACTTTTATTTATTTTAAAATAACAATAATAGAACCTAAAATTAAAAATTAACTACCTATTAACTCCAAATATTTACTATATTATTTATACTATATGGTCTATATTGTAGATATCATTCTATATTTGTCGATTTACTTATCTACATAATATTACGTAGATCCTGTGAAAGCGGAAATAAAATAAAATAACAAAACAATTTAACACCCACAACGTTGGCCAGTTTTAGTTCCGCTTCGCCAATTATATACGCCCTTATATGGAGTTCGCGAAATTTGAAACCATCTCTTGCTCTTGCTCTTGCATCGTGACGCAAAAGTTTTTTTAAATAATGATAGACTAGTGATTCACCTTTTATTTGGGGTACAGGGGCGGATCAGATTTTTTGCGCTGAGCAAATAGGGAGCATTTGATTATAGGTAAAGGTACACAAAAATCGGGCCCTGTAACCCTTATTCGCCATCTTTTTCTACGAGAATATCCCATATCTTGTGCTTTCCTTCTTAGTTATTTAAACGTTATAATTAGTAGATACCTACTAATTGTATTCGGCGGCGCTTCTCTAGAATAAGTACGTACTGAATCTCGTCCCAAGTGTGTCAAAGAGAAGAAGTTTCTGTTGCTCAGAGATATCATCTAAAGCAAATAAAATCAATAAAAAAATTACATTTGGCCTACTATTTCTGTTTTTGCCCATTTTTGTAATATTAGGACCTTAAAGTTGCTTTTTGCAACCGGCACTAAATATGACGTATAATAGGCCCACTTGCAGCAAAATCTAGATTAATGTATTCGAGATTTAGCTTTTTAGTACCTAGTCTTGGTTTTTTGATAATAACAGAAACAACGTCATGTGTTCTAATTCTCGAATTATAATTATAATAATTATTTACGCATTTACTGCCTTAGTTAAATCTAGATTCGATACTTATCTTCACATTCCTTTTACATTTATTAAACCTATCATAAAACCTAGATCACAGGTATCGCATGACAAATATGATCTGCATGTCAAACGTAATTATCCATCAGATATACGAGTATTACGTGTTTAAGTGAACTCCTGGAGTCTTATTTCACAGGCAATTCTAGTCCTAAAGCGACGTAAAATAAGATTGACTGCCAAGATGAAATTGGTAGCGAAATAAGAAATATTGTTCTCAAGTGTGTAAAAAGGTGTTTTAATAATATTTAGATCACCTTCGGCTTGTGGGAACTTTTCTATAGGGTTGTCATCATGTGATGATGTCGATAGCTCAATTATCATTATCAACTTCGTAGAATGTAGATAAGTACATAGATTTTTTATGTTAGAAACGGTGTTTAAAATAAAAGTACAAAAAAATGAAGACGCTTATGGCCAGCATATACCTACCTATCTACGTTAGTTAAAACTCACCTATCTTTATCAATCTGACTACCAAAAATGCGCAATTGTGAAATCGTGCTATACCCGCAGGACCTAATATATGTATATAATCTAATACCTACTCACGGCCTCGTGTTTACTAGTTGACATGACTTTTTAAAATTATAAAAAAATATTCTTATAAATTAAATAATTATCGATAAACGCGTCCCAGCACTATAATTAAATATGTTCACAGTGACACGGATCACGAGGTAATCATCGTCATTACGCGATTCTGACGCAATGGGGAAGCTGTACTACTGACTTTTTTTAGCTAGCTGCAGTACTGTGGCTTTGTATGCTATGGTTAGGGTTCGTTATAGCGACTGGTTTTTATTTATGTGGTGAATGACTGACAGACGGATCAACGCACATCCTAAACCGCTGATTGTTCTAGAGACCTGAAACTTAGATGATGTATTCTTTGTATGACGTAGGAATAAGAGGGGATTTTTCTAAATGGGAGCAATAAGGGGGAACAAGTTTGTATGGGACAACGCGATTTATTGATCCAATCAAGAAGGGTTGCGGCGTAAAAAGCTTAAATTAGGCACATAAGTAGGTCGTTATCTATGTACGAGTAAGTATAATTTGAAGCATATAGAAAAACATAGACTGGAATATTACAGAAATTTTCAAAATTCTCATAATGTGAGCGAAAAAACCTTTCCGATTAGGTCAGGTAATAAGTCTTTGATCCCATCAGCTTACATTGGGGTCAAATTGAAACTGACGCCATCTATTTTCCCTTTGTTATTAAATGCCAAACAGTTTAAAACATAACCTGCTCCAAACAATACCGTCACTTCTCGAAATCTCTTTATTATCTCAACATTAATAACTTTAATATGCATTGTTAATGAATTGACAGGTGATAATGATTTATCACCATTGTGAACAAATCTTTATTCATCACAATGCTGACTTATACAACGGTTGGATTGGATTATGATCATCGCATATTCCCATTGATGTCTAATAAAAAATCTATTAAATTATTATAATTTTCAATAGGTGTATGCAGAGTTTGTTAAGAGAAGGTTAAGTTGTGATTTTGAGACACAATACCTAAGCCTATTCATTTCTTTATTTCACTTGCATAAAATCCTAAATGAATTTATATATATTTTTCCTATGCTGATGCGGGTCTTAACTAGAATGCATCAGCTGCATCTCTTTCCGTGCATGTCGTACGATTAAGGAATTCAGGGGTGTTCTCTCAGGCGATAAACTAGCAACTTGTTACTGACCTTTTTTATATCTATCCTTAGTTCTGGCTACTTTATTTTAGAACACAGCCGTGTATGGAATTTTATTGACTATTTTTGTTTACGTCAATGCTAGTTTAAGATTTAATCTAGGCTTTCCTATTAGGTGTAAGTGAGCCTAGTGTTAAGCAGCAACATAATTGACTATCGTGTCTTCTTTTAACGCAAGAACACCGTGATTTGAATAAAAGTATAGAAATATTTGAATACATTTCCTATAGCTGTAATGATTGGAAATGAGTCGTTACTAAACGAGTCATGCGTGTGAACCTGACATTAGAATACAGTGGTAATAACTTTATTTCAGTACATTGTAGCTACATTGAATGCAATGTGTGAATATTTATTTATTTTTATTACGGCAGAGGGTATAGGGATCGCTGGTGGGCAAACCCCAGTTGAATACTAGATAGATAGATTTGTATTGTCCTAAATGCTGAATCTGGAACCATGGCGATATTTCTTTACGAAGAGTGCAGCTATCTTTTACCTACTAGATGTTAGTGAATGGATTGCAAACCTCACCTACGCGATACTTACCCAACAGTTCACAAAGGAGGACTAATGAGGCATTTGAGGCAGGCGAAATAGCCTCCGAAATGAGGGTAATAAAGATTATTGTATCGGTCACGCCCAATTTCTCCAATTGGGCCAATGTGGGCGTGTGGTAGTATAGTAAGTATTTTATCTAGACACTTACCTAATTAAGTAATAGGTACCTACTTACTTCTAAGATAAGTTGTTGTATCTCCTTTATGATTCTGCAGTTCTAGATACCCCATTGTGTGTGTACCTTATACAGGGTGTAACAGAAAGGGTATGTTAAGCGAAAAGCTGTATAAATAGCCCACTATAGAGAACCTATTTCCAAAATTTGAGACTCGAAATCACATTTTTATTTTTCAAGATTGTATGAAAATTCCTGAGATATTTAAAAATTCTCCATACTATCGGGAAAAATAAACATGTGATTTCGGATCTCAAATTTTGTGGATAGGTTCTATATAGTGTGCAATTTACATAGCTTTTCGCTTAACATACCCTTTTTGTTACACCATATATACTACAGGTGTTTGTGACAGCCAGGCAAATATTTATATGCTGAGTTCAGACCATGATTCTGAGGCGAAAACCGCAGAAATTTTCATTAAATTTTCCGACTTTTCTTTTATTTTTTCTGAAAAAAATATGACTTAAAAACAAAATTAATCTATGGATATGGATTCAAGAAAAAAAGTTGCGCTCAAAAAAGTTCAATTAGTGATCAACCCCAATAGTCACAAATGATCCAAGAAACAGCAATGTATCACACAATGTACACAGTAGCCAAAAAGTTCATTTACCTACCTAGGGTGTGTGTGACAGCCAGGGAAATGCTGAATAAGTACCATTGTTTTGAGTTATACGACAGTGTTATTACTCGCAGAAAATGCATTTTTAATTTGATTATCCGCAATGTTTGCTTTCCGCGCCAATTGTATCGAGCGATCCTGTGACTAGGCAGTAGTGATGTAACGAATGTTAGATTTTGCACTTTTTTTTGGGAAAGCGAATATTTCTGATAAACATTCGCGAATGCGAAGGCGAATGCGAATGTTTTAAGACTAAATTGATTTTAAATAAATCTACATAATTAAAATCAGAAAAAAATATAAGTAATACAGAATCATATTCGATCTATAGGTTTTTTTGTTCAAAATAAGCTATTTAACATTTTACTAGATAAAGAACTATGTACTATGACTAGAAACAAGGCCGATTTCAAAAGAATTTTCAGTGCTATAAGACTTGGAGTGAAGCAATTTTGATGAAAATTTAACGTTTCAATAGCTTATCAATTTTCCCAGGGATATGATTGGATAAATTTATATAACACTGCAAATTTTTTATTATCATTTTTAAAACCTATAATTCAATCCCAAAAACGACAAAAATGGATCGCCTGCTACCAAGTAAATTATTATTCGAATGAAGGCAGCCTTTATAGAAAATAAATATAAATGTTTAAAAAATGTATATGTATAAAAATAATGAAAAAAAAAAATTGTAACCAAAGTTTAAATAACGTGAATATTAGAACTTTTTGTTTGAGACTAAATGAATAAAGTAGTAAGGAATAGCGGGAGCTGGACCACTGACGTCATGGTCTCCTACGTCATAAACTTGAAATTTGCTAACTTTGCAAAAAGGTCATCACATATGGCTCATTCACATATGAGATGTCATTAACTAATGAGGTATGTGTGGGTAACGCCCCTCATTAACTAAGACACGCCTCCATTAGCTAATGACAACTCATTAACTAAAAGACACGCCCCCCATTAACTAATTATCAATATAAATGGACCAATAGCAGAGCATGGAGTACTAATGACAAATCTCATTAAAGAATGCAACGCCCCATACATTAGGCGTCTAAGATGGCCGACTATATCACATGGTCAGCGCGTGATACCTCTGACGTTTACTTACTAATGACCATACGACAGCATACCTTTGTGACATCATCAATGATTGCTTCTCTATATTTTGTTAATGCAAGTGACTCTTTATATCCCTTTGTAGCATTACTATATCAGAAAAACGCTGTACGAATCACGATGGAATTTTGTTAGGATAGAGAACATAATATTGCAGTACGGAATAGTATACTTATATGTATATTGCTTCTTGTAGCGCAGGTTGATGAAGTCGATGGCTGTATAGGAATCTTCATAGGTTTTTATAAAGCTACGTAGAACATGCAATGAAGGAATGACACGAGTATATTTTCTGTAGCCCAGACGAATGAAGTCGATAGCAACAGCTAGTTTATAATATTGACCAATGTACTCACAGCATTCCTATCTACCCATTTACGAAAACCATCTTGTTTTTAATTGTATTTTTATTACTTTTGTCAGTAGGACAACATTCTTGAACCAATATTTCTACTTAGGTCATTAAGATACCTACCATTATTTATTTTGTAATAAGCAAAATTGGTATAAAATGCATACATTTGACAGTTTCTATAGTTATAAGTGTTTGATCTTCTCAAGACATAATAAGTACTACGTGCTCTTCGGTCCTCGCTGTTTTTACCCCACGAAAATGGATGTAAGTATTTATTTTATTCCTAACTTTGTACTTTTTTATGAGATACAACTATGTATGTGCTCCGATTAAATGTAACTAAATCTTTATTTCTGTCTATTCATAACAGTTAAAATATATTTATTTTTTATTGTTATAGCTTGCCTGTTGTATGAAGAAAGATGTAGATATAACCGAAGAAAATACCTACAAACAGTATTATTTCAATTACTCTGACGACGAAAACGAACTTACTCCACCATACTCAATGAAAAGACCGTGCAACCAGTCTCTCGACGAATTTTTTGAAGAACCAAAAAAGAAGAAGTCTAAACTAAATTCGTCCACCGTAGGGCGAGCAACCAAAGACGGAGGTATGTCTTATATATCGTCAAATAAGGACGATAAGACAGCAGCAACGCATTTTATTAAAATAGAAGTATATGAACTGAAAAAATTGGAGGACATCGATCCCAGCGAACACTGGAAACATGCTGATGTACGCATAAAGTATTATGCAAGCGGAAATGATGAACACCATCGACGAACTCGGGGTCTCATTTATAATATAACGAAGGAGCTATCGAAGAGTCCGGATTCAAAAAAATTTACATTTCCACATCCAAAATGAATCAGTCTACATGAACACATCATCAAGTATAAGTCAAGAATAAGTGTGTTGCTAATGATGTATTAATACTAATGAAGAGTTAGTCATAGTCGTTAACGAAATTGGTTCTAATCTATAGTATACGAAGTCGTCAAATTAAGTCAGTCAGTACAACAGGATCGGAGAGCACGTAGTACTTACAGTGTTATTACTTAACAAAATGTCGGAAAACAAGTGCGTTAGTGTATTTTTTGCGCCAAGTGAAACAGATGTTTGTTCCATGGATTGTTCGCATAATGAAGAGCTTGTTGATAAATGTCAACATGCAGAGTTTGTTGAGGTATTTGACCCATACTTTGACAAATTCTTATATGAACTCGTTGAAGATTTTGAGAAAACGTAAGTATTTTTTATAATTCAATGTCTAACTACTAATATACTACCAGTTTATACAGGTGTAAAACATTTTCTTTTTTTAACAGTGATGGGGTTCGGGTTCAGATCGGCAGAGGTTTAAAACACACCGCTGACGACAGCCTCCAGGGTGCTACAACAAAAAGACGACGGCTTAGTGGTCCCTCTACTTCAGAACCCTCCAGTGTCAACATTAAGGATAATGAAATGACAGAATGTACGATATGTAATATTTCTGTTAAGAAAAGGTATTTAACCAACCATTTAAGGAGTAATGTACATAAAAATAACGCCTTCCATTTGCATATAGATTTTCCTAATGTAAAATTAATTGAAACTGCCTTTGGTAAGAGAGTTTATACATTTAAAATAACTCCTCCAGCTAATTGCGATAGTCTCATGACGTTTGAGATTTTTTTTGAATTAGTCAGAAATACATTAATTCACCTAATTAACGAAAGCGTTGCTAATTTAACGACATTCAAAGTTAACTTTATTTTACATGCTCATTTTGTTCAGGAGACAAAAAATTTAACAAACGTTTTTGATTTTCAAACCACTAACTTTATTTTGAGTGGATCCGATGATTTTGATATATTTCTTGACTCTTTGCAAAAAACAATTTCAAATAGAATCACTGAATTTGAAGCAAAAGATAGTGGTTGGAGTATTAAGAATGTTATTAGCTTAGATATGAATATTAATAAATTCAAACCTCTTCGAGGATCATCTTTCATAGTTTTACCTCGTGATATAAGTGCGAAAAAAGCTATAATTAATGTAAAAAATTCAGATGTATACTGTTTAAAATGGGCTTTACTATCAGCATTGTATCCTGTAACTGTACATACTGATCGAGTTAGTTCATACGCAAAATTTCAACATAAACTTAACTTTAATGGTATTGCATTTCCGGTAAAGTTAAAAGATGTACACAAAGTTGAGTCTTTAAATAATATTAGTATTAATGTCTTCGGGTTAGAATACAATGCAACTACAAAAGCTCATACAGTAATTGGTCCATTATATTTTACTAAATCATACAAACCAAATCATGTAAATTTGTTATACATATCGAATGATAATAATGGTCACTATTGTTACATAAAAAATTTATCTCGTTTAGTATCCAAACAAATTACATCACATAATAGTGCTATTTATATATGTGATGGTTGTCTCATTCATTTTAGCTCCGAGGAACGACTTTCTAATCATAAAATGAATGACTGTACTCATGTTCGTACAGATCTTCCCAATACTAATATAAACAGAAAAAATTGGTGGGGTGAGAATGTACCAAATGATAAATTAAATTTTGAAAATTTTGATCGTAAACTAAGAGTTCCATTCGTGGTTTATGCAGATTTTGAGTCATTTTTAAAACCAATAAAATCATGTTCTAATGATCCAGAGAAATCATCGACTGATAACGTTCAAGTACATAGCGTATACAGTTTTGGTTATTATATTAAATGTTCATACGACGACAGATTATCAAAATATGTTACCTATACAGGTGAAAATTGTGCTCTCGTTTTTATGAACAAATTGTATGAAGACATCAGGATCATTTGTAGCAAAACTAGTTACCAAAAATGTCCGATTCCACTTACGGAACGAGATAAAATAAATGTTGAAAAATCATCCATTTGTTATATTTGTGAAAGGACTATAGTTTCAGAAAAATATGTTGATCATGATTGGTTGACAGGCTTTTTCGTTGGTGTATCTCATGAGCAATGTAGTAATAAATATAGAAAAAATTCGTTTATACCTGTAATTCTACACAATTTAAGTAATTATGATGCACATTTTATAGTACACGCTCTAAATTTTGTTGATGGTGAAGTTCAAATAATCCCGCAAAATAAAGAGAAGTATATATCTTTCTCAAAAGTTCTGAAAGTGAATGGTAAAAATATTAGTGTAAGATTTATTGATTCTTTTAAATTTTTGTCTAGTAGTTTAGATTCTTTAGTTAAGAATTTAGATAACTCACAATTTCATGAACTTAGAAAACAATATCCATGTGAAAACGATTTTAACCTTTTAAAGAGAAAAGGTGTTTATCCCTATGAGTACATGACATCGTTTGATTCATTAAAATTAACATCATTACCAACTATTGATAACTTTTACAGTACTCTTACTGGAGATAGTATTTCTGAGAATGATTATAGTTATGCACAAAAAGTGTGGTCTCATTTCCAGTGTAAAACTATGAGTGATTACTCCGACCTATATTTAAAAGTAGATGTAATGCTGTTAAGCGATATATTTGAAAATTTTAGAAACGTTTGTATAAAAACCTATGATTTAGATCCAGCTCATTATTATACAGCGCCAGGATTAAGTTGGGATGGAATGTTAAAGTATACTAAGATTAATATAGAATTACTTACAGATTTCGATAAAGTTGCATTCATAAAATCAGGTATTAGGGGTGGTATATCGCAATGTAGTAATCGCTACGCTAAAGCAAATAATCCATACATGAGTGAGTATTCTAGGGAGGAACCAAATTCATATTTAACTTACCTTGATGCTAACAATTTATATGGGTGGGCAATGTCGCAATATTTACCATTATCTAATTTTGAATGGAGTGAGCTTAATACAAATTATGACGTGCCAATTGATTCTGATATCGGGTATATTTTAGAAGTAGACTTAGAGTACCCTGACTCTTTACACGATTCTCATTCTGACTTTCCACTATGTCCAGAGAATATCTGTATTGGAGGCACAAAAGATTTCAGATTAATACTCAATTTAAATGAGAAGAAAAATTATATTATTCACTATAGAAATCTTTTACAATGTAAACAACTAGGTATGCAGGTGACAAAAGTTCATCGAGTACTAAAATTTAAGCAGGCTCCATGGTTGAAAACATATATTGAGTTAAATACTCAACTTCGTACAGTTGCTACATCAGATTTTGAGAAAGATTTTTACAAATTGATGAACAACTCAATATTTGGTAAGACTATGGAAAATATAGAGAAGCGTGTTAATGTAAAATTGTTAATGCATTGGGAAAATCATGGTAAAATTCAGGGTGCTCAAAGTCTAATTGCTCGTCCAGAATTTCATAGTCTTGCAATTTTCTCAGAAAATTTAGTTGCTGTGCAGCTACGCAAAACAAAGTTGTATTTTAATAAACCAATATATTTAGGATTTAGCATATTAGACATATCAAAAACTTTGATGTATGATTTTCATTACAATTATATGAAACGAAAATTTTCTGATCTTAAACTATTATACACAGATACAGATAGCTTAGTGTATCAAATTTATTGTGAAGATTTTTATAAACAAATAAAACCAGATCTGACTGGCTATTTTGACACATCAGACTATCCTCATAACAATGCTTTTGAATTCCCACAAATAAATAAGAAGAAATTAGGATTTTTTAAAGATGAAAATAATGGAAAAATCTTTACTGAGTTTGTTGGATTACGATCAAAAATGTATGCAATGAGAGTAGAAGATAGAACCATCACTAAAGCTAAAGGTGTCAACAAAAGTGTTCAAAAAAACTTAAACATGGATAAGTATAAATCCTGTTTATTTAATAAAGACGTTCAACTTGCAGAAATGTACAGATTTAAGAGTGTAAAACATATTATATTTACGCAAAAAATAAATAAAATATGTTTATCATACAACGACAGTAAAAGGTATATTATACCGAATTCTACAGATACTCTGGCTTGGGGTCATTATAAATTAAGGGATAATTAGTGATAAGTTAATACTCATTTGAATACTCATACTTCTTGTTAGAAAAAAAAAAGTTTTGTAATTTAAGTTAAGTAAGTGTATGTTGTTAGTAATGATAATAATCTGTTGTAATGAGAATGATGTTTTATATTTAAACTGTATCTATATGTTTGTATGAATAGTAATAAGTAACTATATTAATGTAATCTAATTTATAATAAGTTAAATATAATTATATGCGTTGCTAACTATTGAACATATCATTATAAATGGTTACACAGTAAAGACGTTCTTTGTAAACTAAAAGTATGATTCATTTTGAGCACCCATTTACAACTATAGTTGGTGGTCCCAGTGGTTGTGGAAAGTCCAACTTTGTTTGTAACTTTATTAAGAATATGAAAAAAATTTGCAATCAAGAATTTAGTGACGTTATATGGTGTTATGATGAAATGCAACCACTATATAATTTGAATAATGTAACTTACCATCAAGGAATACCTAACTTGAATATGTTTGATGGGAAATATCCACAACTTATTATTATTGACGATCTCATGAGAGAGTCCGATGGGCGCATAGTAGATATATTTACAAAAGGAAGCCATCACCGTAATCTTAGTGTATTTTACATTACCCAAAACATATTTCATCAAGGAAAGGGGCAACGTGACATATCATTGAACTCCAGCTACATTGTTTACTTTAAAAATCCACGCGATAAAACACAAATACGTTATCTTGCTCGTCAACTTGTACCTGAAAATCCAAAGTTCGTTGAAGAGGCATATAGGGATGCTACAAATAAATCTCATGGGTATTTAATGATTGATTTAAAACAAAATACAGATGATGTGCATCGTTTTAAAACTCTTATTTTTCCAGATGAGTATACGATATGTTACATCCCTAAAAAAGGTATAAATACAACATCATACAATCAAAAACGGTTATTATAGGACAATGAAAGGCAAAGTAAAGACACATGTAGAATTTTTAAGAGCATTGCACATACTTAAACCAAAATTTAGGAATGCATTATTAATAGCTTGTAACGATAAGGAGATAAATTGCATCTGTGAGTGTATTTATAACGTTTTATTAGGAAAGATTCCATTACCAGAAAATAAAAAGCAGAAACTTGGTAAATATAAAAATATTCTAAGGAAACTAATATCAAAGGGAAAAAACAAATACAGAAAACATATTATTATTCAAAAAGGTGGAGCATTTTTGCCTATTATTCTCGGTTCAGTTTTAAGTGCTCTACTAGGTTCGTTTGTGAAGTAATTTTAAATAATGGAAAATGCAAAGAAAATGATATTAATAGAACCAGAAGTAATAGAGAAACTAAAAAATGGTAACAATAATAGTAATGCTAATAATAATTTATCACACCTTGACGAAGAGATGCAAAAAGTTTTAAATACAAAATTGGAAGATAGAGAAAAGTGGTCACTTTATTTACAATCTCTACAAAGATATTTGTATTTTATCGGAAAGGATCGAAAACCATTAGAGATACCTATAGTGTCCTACGATGAACCCGAAAACGAAAGAAAAGAATATGTAAAGTTAGAACCAACCTCAGATGTCAAACAGACTTTAACCAAGGAAGACAGTACGGGTGTAGGTGAATATTATGTTAAATCACAATTGCTTCAATTTATACCAAAATCATATAGACAGAAGGGTGAACTTTTATTAGACATACTTTTGAAAAATAAAGAAAAACTACGCTGGGATCATCAAGGTACAGTTTTTATTAATAATAAAGAAGTTCATAAAAGTAATATTGTCGACTTGTTTAACGATGTCATGAGACCACTTAAACATAGTTCACCCCGTGGTTGGACCGAGTTCGCTAAAGCATTAAAAGAGTTAGGAGTACCCCTGAGTTACATAGGTAATCCAAGAAGAGCGACATTTATAAATGTAATGTCTAAAACTCCAGATTATGAAAATAGCTTCAAAACTGTAACTCCAACGAATGAAGAGTTAAACTTTACACCAAAAAATACCAATTCGCATTCAAGCGATAGTGATACGATCGGTAAACAAAAAGTAAAAAGGAAAATCGATTGGAAGAAATGGACCCCTTATTAGAAATTCATAACATTTACTACGATGTATCCAATCCTGCTGGTTATAGTAGTTTGAATAAACTAGCAGAAGCTATGAAAACTAAACTCACTAGAAAGGAAACAAAAAAATGGTTGGAGTCTCAAGAAACGTACACTTTACATAAACCTGTCCAACGTCGTTTTCCTAGAAACAAATACATATTGTCTAATCTTAATGAACTCTGGCAAGCTGATCTAAGTGATTTAAGAACATATAGCGAATATAATGATGGTAATAAATATATTTTATGTGTAATTGATGTTTTTAGTAAATATGCATTTGCTCGAGCTATCCCTCAAAAAAATTCCACTACTATAAAAAAATGTTTCACTGATATTTTTCTTGAAGCCAAAGCAACTCCTAGACATTTACAATCAGATAAGGGTACTGAATTTATATCTAAAGATGTAAACAGTTTCTTAAAGAGCTATAACATTAATTACTACACAACCAATAACCCTGACATTAAAGCAAGTATAGTAGAGAGATTTCAAAGGACGCTCAAAATGAAAATGTGGCGCTACTTTACTCATAACAATACCTATCGATATATTGATATTTTGCAGGATTTGCTTCATTCGTATAATCATAGTTTTCATAGAAGTATCAAAATGAGACCATGTGATGTTAATTCTAATAATATTATGACAGTTTGGCAAAATTTATATGGAAAAAAGCAAAGTGAGTCATCCAACATTACGAATGAACCTAAATTTAAGGTTGGTGATTATGTAAGAATAACTAAACATAAACACATTTTTCAAAAAGGTTATGAAACCAATTGGAGTGATGAAATATTTATCATAACTTCAGTTGTATACAGATCTCCTTGGGTAGTTTACACATTAAAAGATTTACAGCATGAAAATATAACTGGAACTTTCTATGAAAAAGAATTACAAAAAGTTAATTATGACCCCACTACGGAATTTAAAATTGATAAAATACTACGTACTCGTTACTCTGGTCGCAGAACTGAATTGTATGTGAAGTGGAAAGGTTATCCAAATAAGTTTAATAGTTGGATTTTAGCTTCTAGCTTAAAAAACAAACATGACTAATGATAGTTTTTATTTAACTTTACCTAGCAACAGTTCAATGAAATACTTTCCGCATAATAAAACTGCAAATTTTTCAACTAAACTGCCTAAACCCATTAAATTAGAAGGAGAATGGTCAGTTGGACTAGTAGAATTTCAATATCCTTGTACTATGTTTACTGTTCAAGAAAATCAAAATATAATGTATATTAAAAAAAGAATGACAGTTCCAAATGAGTTATCACCGTCTCTGGTAACTTACAAGAGTCACATACCCGCCTCCAGTTATGAAAATATTAATGATGTATTGACTGTATTAAATGCAAAAGAAACGTTCAAATTGCGATATGATAAACTATCCAAATATGTTACTCTAACTCAAGATAATAACCAATTAGTTTCATTAGAATTCTCACCCATATTAAGTCTTCAACTTGGATTTGATCCATATACTAACATTGCTTCAAAAAGAACAGGAAAATTCCCTGCTAACTTGTATTTGGGATTAACATCACAGTTATATGTCTACTGTGACATAATAGAACCACAAATAGTAGGTGATGTCATGTGTCCATTACTGAGAAATATATCACTAGATCCTGCCAAATATATTTATGGATCGAATAAGATGCATGTTTTTTCTCCACCACACTATGTGCCAGTTATGCGGAGAGAGTTTGACACAATAGAAATCGATATAAGAACAAGCACTGGTGAAAACATTCCATTCCAATTCGGAACAACCTGTGTTAAACTACATTTTAAACGTAGATAAATATAAAAATGTATCCTAAATACGATTGTAATATTTGTCCATATGAAAACTACTATACACATCAAGCGGGATCTGGTATGGGTATCATTTATAAAGGAGCACCTTACCAGCAAGGACATGGAATTGGAAGTTTTTTAGGTGGTTTATTTCGATCAGTTTTACCTTTACTAACAAGTGGCGCAAAGGCTGTCGGAAAAGAGGCGCTAAATGCTGGAGTAGGGATTTTATCAGATATGGTTAGTGCAAAACCCATGAACGATTCGGTTCAAAGCAGATTTAGAGATGCAACGACTACCTTGAAAAGAAAAGCTGATGAAAAGATTGAGCGAGCAATGATGGGTTCGCGATATAAAAATAAAAAACATCGTGTTGGTAACCTCAGTTACTCACCAATTGTAAAGCAGAGAACAGTGCAAAAAGCTAAAAAGAAAAATATAAATCATAAAGATATATTTGGTGATTTATAAAATGTCATTTTTACATAATAATTCATGTGAATGCGTTAAGTCTGAATTAGATCTATTTGCACTACCAGCTACTCAAACTAGTATTGAAAGTGGTCAGTGGATTCATTACAAACCGATTTCGTCTTTAAATGATGATGGTCCCATTGAGTTTCAAATACCTGGAACTGGTGATGACTATATTGATCTATCTCATACTTTAATCCATGTCAAAGTAAAGGTGGTAAACCAGGATCTAACACCTCTAGCACCAAATACTAATGTAGCTCCGGTGAATAATTGGCTGCATTCACTTTTTAGTCAACTTGATGTATATTTAAATCAAAAACTTATATCTCCCCCTAACAATACCTATGGATACCGATCATATATAGAGACTTTATTAAATTACTCTCCACCAGCAAAACAATCTCATCTAACTTGTGGTTTATGGTATGAAGATACTGCTGGGAAAATGAATGCTACTGATGATGGAAACAAAGGTTTTATCGAAAGACAAAAGTTTATAAAAGATAGTAAAGAGGTAGAAATGATGGGTCACTTACATGGTGATATATTTAATCAAGAAAAATTTTTAATTAATGGTGTAGAGATGGGTGTAAAATTAGTTCGCTCCAGAGATGCCTTTAATCTTCTGTGTCAACCTAGTGATGTTAAGCTAAAAGTCACTATTATTGATGCTACTCTTATGATCCGTAAAGCCCGAATTAATCCATCAGTACTTCTTGCACATCAAAAAGTTTTATCATCAACCACTGCTAAGTACCCAATAACACGAGCTGAAGTAAAAGTTTTGACTATACCTTCAGGTGTACAGGGTAATACTTTAGATAATGTATTTCTTGGTCAAGTACCAAAAAGATGTATAATAGGATTTGTTGATAATACTGCTTTTAATGGTAGTTTTTCCAAAAACCCTTACGATTTTGAAAACTATGGAATAAACACGTTCAGCTTGTATATCGATGGAATGCAAATCCCTTCTAAAGCTTTACAACCTGTTTTCAGTAACAATCTATATACTTCTGCATATCATACTCTTTTCTCAGGAACTGGTATTCATTTCTTAAATAACGGGAACGGTATATCTAGAGATCGATATCCCAAAGGTTATTGTTTACTAGCTTTTGACTTGACACCAGACTTATCAGCTAATTCAACAGCACATTGGAATCTTATTAGACATGGTTGTGTAAGGTTAGAAGTGAGATTCGAAACTCCATTGACACAAACAATTAACTGTATTGTGTATGCTGAATTTGATAATGTAATAGAAATAGATAAAAATAGAAATGTTAATGTAGATTACAGTAGCTAAATTACTTTATAAAACTGAATGTATGTTTTACTATTCTTATAATACCTGTAAATGTAAGAAAATACACATGTCTACGGCGAAATCATGAATACTTTAGAAATAAAAAAATGTTTGAAAAAAATAAATCATTCTCTAGAACAAAACGTGTTTGCTGCTAATCGCATTCCAATGCACATTGCTGCGCCAATTTACCTAATTACTAATTTAGATCCGGATACAAAAATTGGATCTCATTGGGTAGCAATTTATGTTAATAAGAGTGGTATTGGTGAATACTTTGATTCTTTTGGTCGCAAGCCGACTGGATATCATTTATCATTTTTAAAAAGAAATGCTAATATGTGGATATATAATAATAAAATTATTCAAAATATCTTTTCATCACTGTGTGGTGAATATTGTATAATGTATTTATATTTTAAGTATAGAGGTATGAGCTTAAGAAATTTTGTTGGAATGTTTACTAATGACACTATCAATAATGACTTTTTGTTATATCAAATGTTTACATCGTTTTTATGACTTGTAATATGTAACTAGGTTAAGGTACCTATTATAATAAATAAAAATATGTTTTATTTTGTAAAAATGATTTTTATTATCAATACCCTAAATACCTACTACACATTATGATAAAAGTAATAAGAGAAACAATATGTATGAGTATAACAAATCATTAGCAACACACTTATTCTTGACTTATACTTGATGATGTGTTCATGTAGACTGATTCATTTTGGATGTGGAAATGTAAATTTTTTTGAATCCGGACTCTTCGATAGCTCCTTCGTTATATTATAAATGAGACCCCGAGTTCGTCGATGGTGTTCATCATTTCCGCTTGCATAATACTTTATGCGTACATCAGCATGTTTCCAGTGTTCGCTGGGATCGATGTCCTCCAATTTTTTCAGTTCATATACTTCTATTTTAATAAAATGCGTTGCTGCTGTCTTATCGTCCTTATTTGACGATATATAAGACATACCTCCGTCTTTGGTTGCTCGCCCTACGGTGGACGAATTTAGTTTAGACTTCTTCTTTTTGGTTCTTCAAAAAATTCGTCGAGAGACTGGTTGCACGGTCTTTTCATTGAGTATGGTGGAGTAAGTTCGTTTTCGTCGTCAGAGTAATTGAAATAATACTGTTTGTAGGTATTTTCTTCGGTTATATCTACATCTTTCTTCATACAACAGGCAAGCTATAACAATAAAAAATAAATATATTTTAACTGTTATGAATAGACAGAAATAAAGATTTAGTTACATTTAATCGGAGCACATACATAGTTGTATCTCATAAAAAAGTACAAAGTTAGGAATAAAATAAATACTTACATCCATTTTCGTGGGGTAAAAACAGCGAGGACCGAAGAGCACGTAGTACTTATTATGTCTTGAGAAGACCAAACACTTATAACTATAGAAACTGTCAAATGTATGCATTTTATACCAATTTTGCTTATTACAAAATAAATAATGGTAGGTATCTTAATGACCTAAGTAGAAATATTGGTTCAAGAATGTTGTCCTACTGACAAAAGTAATAAAAATACAATTAAAAACAAGATGGTTTTCGTAAATGGGTAGATAGGAATGCTGTGAGTACATTGGTCAATATTATAAACTAGCTGTTGCTATCGACTTCATTCGTCTGGGCTACAGAAAATATACTCGTGTCATTCCTTCATTGCATGTTCTACGTAGCTTTATAAAAACCTATGAAGATTCCTATACAGCCATCGACTTCATCAACCTGCGCTACAAGAAGCAATATACATATAAGTATACTATTCCGTACTGCAATATTATGTTCTCTATCCTAACAAAATTCCATCGTGATTCGTACAGCGTTTTTCTGATATAGTAATGCTACAAAGGGATATAAAGAGTCACTTGCATTAACAAAATATAGAGAAGCAATCATTGATGATGTCACAAAGGTATGCTGTCGTATGGTCATTAGTAAGTAAACGTCAGAGGTATCACGCGCTGACCATGTGATATAGTCGGCCATCTTAGACGCCTAATGTATGGGGCGTTGCATTCTTTAATGAGATTTGTCATTAGTACTCCATGCTCTGCTATTGGTCCATTTATATTGATAATTAGTTAATGGGGGGCGTGTCTTTTAGTTAATGAGTTGTCATTAGCTAATGGAGGCGTGTCTTAGTTAATGAGGGGCGTTACCCACACATACCTCATTAGTTAATGACATCTCATATGTGAATGAGCCATATGTGATGACCTTTTTGCAAAGTTAGCAAATTTCAAGTTTATGACGTAGGAGACCATGACGTCAGTGGTCCAGCTCCCGCTATTCCTTACTACTGAATAATGTTTTGTTTGTGTTAAAAAATGTGACTTTATTTAGAAATAAAGGAGTTAAATGTTTAATTTATTTAACTTTGTTCTTTTTTCAAAATTGTTTTTTTTTCATCGTAAATTTTTTTTTTTCATTTTTCACCTTCTTTATTTTGTTTTTTACCCAATTAGTTACCCAATTTAAGGCTGATCCATATTATAATTTTAAAAATATGAATATAGGCAGGTAACATAAACAAAAAATATTAATCTTATCAATTGTATTATCATTCCATATAGGTATATGTACGAGTACCTACAATATCTATCAAACATTCGCCAAACATTCGCTATGTTTCTTGCGAATGCGAACGCGAATGTCAAAAAACATGCGAATATTCGTTACATCACTAATATGTAGGTATGTACTACCTAAAATATAATACCTACCGAAATGAGTAGGTACAAACTTATATTTTTTACAGTCCTGTGGTGAACCGAGAGCCGAGCAGCAGAGCAAAATGGACGATCTTGGAAGAGACAAGGACCACAACCACTTCCGCAGAGTACAGTTAAATCCAGGGATTCACCACAACAGGTATGTAGGTAAGCTTCATCTCTTTCCGCGCATGCTTTCACTGTCCACAAGTGAACTTAGGAGCGTTAGAAAAGAGTGACGTAACTATAGGTATACCGTTCGATACTCGCAGCAAATTTATTTGATGCCTTTATTTGATGTGAATAATGTTGAGAGTTATGTTGATATTCTCATTTGACCGGGGGCATCCCGCTGGGAGCTCGTGGCAATTTGCCGATTTATCATCCTGTAGTCACGCCCTTAGTAGAAAAAGTAACATTATCGATCGAATCGATAGTTTCGTCGTCGACACATTTAGAATCGCTCCATTAGGAAACCTTAAATATCGTTCTTTCAAGTAAAGAAGTTGAACCGCTACTGGTTGGGAGTGTTGCGACAATGAACCAAACGATGTTACATCGTCTAAACACTCAGGAAAGTTCTTAGGCCTTAGATTATTCTAAATCTTAGTCTAAACGTAACTGTGATCTTAACAGTTCCGTTAAGATAGAAGATCTTATTCGTGATCCTGCAGATATAGCTTCTGTCTTAAATTACAAAAGCGATATTTCCCTTACAATGTTCATTTGGCACCTATTGTGAGGCATTATGACATAACATCATAGCAATAAAATTTATCTAACCCAAATTAACAAGTAAAAAGATTCACACGAAAACAAAACCAGCCAAATGTTTAACAACTGCACAATCAATCGATAGATTCACGCAATTGAATTCTCACAGCTTTCTCGATTAATAATCGAACAATAGTCCAATCGATAATAGAGGGCGAAATATCGATGTCCATCACAACGAACTTATTCATTCTGGTAGTCGAAATTGGAACTAATCTCTTCTAATTTGAGATAACAAGTAGATGCGTAGATAGTGGCGACGTCGTACTAGTTCTTGTGTGCACGTATGTCGGACTAATTAAAATTGTTCAAGTCGGTCGCGTAGGTTGAACAATTAAAAATTATTTGCTCTTATGTAAGCGCTCGAACATCGTTGTCAATTCGATAACAAAAGATGTAATATACCGCGTTGCGATATATTGCGCCCACAGGCGGGCAGAGTGGTACAAACTCTACTCTGCATCATGCGGCTAATAGGTAGGTTAATCTATGCATCATAAATGTACCTGTAAATAGATGTTTTGGGGTTCTAATGGCACTATAAGTAACAGCTAAGAGTAACAGTAATTAATTACTCTTAAAATGTCACACAATGTATGCTGCTGCTAATAATGCTTGCTGTTAGTTTAGTGTGTGTAAAAACTAAGTGGAATAAATAAAACAATTCAGTATTTTTATAAACAACATTTAATAATCATTGTTAATAATATTTCTAAAGTTCAACTAACTTGGCAACATAAATTTAGTACCTAGACATCTCACACACCTTAGCAAAGGTAGCATTTTCCAATGCTTCTAATCTTGTCATTAAGAAATTTTCTAAGAAATATTTAGGTGTAAAATTTAAATAAAGTAAAAACTATTCGGCTGTAGTTCCAATTGCGCCATTTTCGACAACAAGCGATGTAGACGCCTGTGGGAGGCGTTGCCGTTGGTCCCGGCGGCACTGGCCCCACTGGCCCCGGTCATGGTGGCCCCGGTCCCAGTTGCCGCGCCGCTGTCGGTTCCGCTCGCCACGACAACGCGCGGTCGCAGCCCGCGACATGCGGCTAGACGTGTCGCTACGTGTGGTGGCATCTAGTTAAAAATGTACATTTAAACAAAATCATAAAAACACTAGAGACAAACAGTTCAAACTGAAAATAATAAAATTTTTAAAAAGAAATGACACGCTATCATATTTGTCGTGTAAATTCTAATCGAAGGTTCTGTTTGCAGGCGTGGACGGAAAATCAGACTATTCCAATTAAATTGACAAACTAGATTGTATCGTGTGGAAGAGTTTTTTTTTTTAATATTGTTTAGTAGGCACGCAAAGGACTGTAATTGTTTATTTAATTTAATAAAAGGTGTCTCTGTTACAAACTAAATACTTACTGTAAACATAGGCGAGTATAGTATGGGTGTCCAGAGAGGCAGCAACTTGTTTAAAACTGTCGAGTTACATTCGAGGAGGGACTCGAGTAGACTCAGGAAATGCAGGTTCACTGTCTCTGCCAACTGACGACATAGTGTTATATTAAAAATGACGGTCAGGCGGGCAGTTTAAATGGAGATTAACCCTATAAGCAGAGATATTTCACACATTTATATGTAGTGTGGTGACACGTGCGCAAATACAGGTGCATTCTCTATTTCTGGACTCTCGTAGTCTATAATTTTCAAATTAATCAAGTCATTATTAGCCGTGCGGTGCCGGCAGAGTAGAGTTTGTATCACCCCTGTCTTCCCGTGGGTACCGTACGAGGCGATTAAGGATTTCCGGGAGGTGGGCAGCTGCGCCTCCCGTACTGATAACATAGTCCAAAAAATCACACTGCGGTCACCAACCCGCCTGCCCAGCGTGGTGACTATGGGCAAAACCCCCCTGTGGCAGTAGCCTTGTGACGTGCCCTGGGGGAGGCCTACGTCCAGCAGTGGACTGCAATAGGCTGAAGAAGAAGAAGATTGTATTATGTGTTTCTAATGTGGAAGATCTATAAGCAGGGTAGAACACTATTTCGCTACTACAATTAAAACAATTCTGTGTTCATAACCCCTCTCATAAACATAAAGGCTATTCATAAAGATTACAATATTAAAAAAAAACAACAACGTTATCTTGTTACATTCTGTACACGAATGTAAAACTTACCAGTTTAGACTGCACCGTGACCTGCAGTATAGATGGCAGCAACTTGCTCCAAAAGTCCAGCAGTAGCAGTACTAAAGCGTGATGTGGCTCCGAGTTGGGCGCCTGCGCACGCGCTAACTGTTCTAAGTAGAACGTCCACAGCTGGCACAGTATGAACGCGTGGAACAGCGCGTTGAGGCGAGGCGTCGCTTGCTTTGTCTGTTCCACGTAGGACGACATTATAGTCTGGAATAAAATAGGTTATAATCGAACAGCCGCATGTTCATTTGTTGAATAATGGGTTTATGTGTTTAGTACACGCTATTAGGGTGGGCATACAAGCTAATATAATTCTGTGTCTACCCGGAACCTACTTGCACATCCCCGTGTATAGCTGTATGTCTGCTCGGTCTCTATATGCATATGCCTAGGTATGATTGTATGTCTGCCTGGTCTCTATCTGAACATGCCTGGGCAGGGCTGTATGTCTGCCCGGTACCTACCTGCACGTGGTCGGTGACGTGGCACGTGGCATGCCCGGGCACGGGCTGTATGTCTGCCCGGTACCTACCTGCACGTGGTCGGTGACGTGGCACGTGGCGTGCCCGGGCACGGGCTGTATGTCTGCCCGGTACCTACCTGCACGTGGTCGGTGACGTGGCACGTGGCGTGCCCGGGCACGGGCTGTATGTCTGCCCGGTACCTACCTGCACGTGGTCGGTGACGTGGCACGTGGCGTGCCCGGGCACGGGCTGTATGTCTGCCCGGTACCTACCTGCACGTGGTCGGTGACGTGGCACGTGGCGTGCCCGGGCACGGGCTGTATGGGCACGGGCAGAGTGCTGGAGTTGCACAGCGCACCCAGCACTATCCACGAGATTAGACGCACGCGGCCCACACACTCGCCTACTTCACGGGAACTGCGGGGGGAATAAGCACGTTTAGGATATTGTACTGTTAATATATTTGTGTTAATAATACGGTTTGTATTTCATGAAAATAATAAAAAAATCATTCATTATGTACATAGAGTTTAGGCAAAAGTGTGCGAAATACACACTCACGTTTCACCTGTCAGTCAGGTTAAGTACCATATGGGGTGGTTAAAAGGGAAGCGCTTCCGAATATATCCATGTTTTTCCGTTGCTACCGTTTACGACGGGTACGTACTCTATATATAAAATAAAGTAAGTTTATGGCAAAAAAAATTACATACTGGGAAACGAGTTTTTTTGCATTTTTTTTTATTGACTTGGTCACGCGCAATGTACGGTCTATTCATAATCTAGGTTTATAAATATTGTTATACGCGTCTACGCGTATTTCTTAAAAAAAGTACAATCTGTTAGCTGAACTTCGGACCATAATATCTTGGAAACCAGACACTTCCCAGGTATGCTTCCTCGGAGAAAAATGTTCGTGATGATAGGAAGAATACGTAGTATTCGGAAACGTTGACGACCATAAAACACTCTGTGTGTAATCTGGGGAGAAATATTTAGATTGGGGAAATTCACTGAAAAGTATAGAAAAGAAAGGGAGTTACTTACGCAGGCACGGCAGGTAAATGCCACGGCAAGGCGTGTCTCGGCGCGGGACGGTTGGCGCGCGCTTCGGCCGCGAGCTCCATGGCCGCGTACTGAGCTATCCCACCCTTGATGACCGCGCCTAGTGTGTCTTCGTTCAGGCAGATCAGGTTGCGGTTTACTATTGACTTGGAGACGGAGCCCTGGAAAGGCAATTATGTCATACATAGTCTATGTTATACAAAGAAAATACCAAATTTTCATCCAAGTTTCAGGTTTCTAAGATCAACGATTTAACCTGTATGGTTGCTCTGTCAGTCGGTCAGGACAAAGCACTTTATGTGACATATTGCCTTTTTAACCCTACGTCAAAAACGAGGGGTTATCTTTATCTGTATGATCTTGACAGATAAATCTTTCAATCTTAAAATTTACTGAAATGTAGATATTTTCAAACAACGCCAACTATCCGCAGCCCCACACCTTGACCTAAAAAAGCAGCCTTTACAAACAGCGATATCTATGTACTGCCCCGCATCTTCACCTAAAAGCAAATATCACAAGCGCCATCTACCTTGGCCCTTGCCCTGACGGTATACCTTGATCTTGTTGAGCAGCTGCGGGTCCTGCAGCAGGTCCAGCATGTCCTGCAGGTGCGGCCGCATGCAGTCCGCCAGGGCCGACTCCTCGGCGACCGGCGGGGTGCCCAGCCATGCAGGCAGCAGCAGCGAGCAGCCGTGACCTGGTGGACACCTAGACATTGTAAACAGCGCCATCTATCTCACTGATCCTTATCCACGATCATTAATAACCTCATAACATAACATAAAAATCACGGACAAATTACGGATCTCCATTTGCTACGGTCCGTACACACCTCTTTCTTTGATGATGATGATGATGATAATGATGATGATGATGATGATGATCTCCGACCGTATTTCGGCCAAGGCGACCAATCTTTACGGAGATTGGCCAGGTACGCAGGAGATATTATAGTGCACAAGTGTGTGCGCAAACATAGATGCACTCTCTGTTCCGTCACTCTCATAGTCTGATGGGACGGAAAGCCGACACGACCGGAAAGAGATCAGGCGCAGGACCAACGGTTTTACGTGCTTTCCGAGGCACGAGCTAAGTGACAATTTTTCAATATTAAAATCTGTACATGAAATAAATTCATTGGTACAGGCCCGTGACTGGGATCGAACTTACGCCTCCCGCTTGGAAGGTGCACGTCTTAACCACTGGGCTATCACCTCTTTCTTCAATAACCTCATCAATATTGATATTCATTGAAGTGGTTTAAGCAGAAATATACAAAGTCACCGACGCGACGACCTAATAACTATGGGCATCATAGGAAAGGAAGTGCTTCTGGCTCCATTGGCTATTAAAGTGCATTTTAATGGGACAAATAACTTAAATATTAGTCAGTGGGTCTACCTGAAATAAATCTCCCTGTAATTCCAACAGAGGGACATATAAGTGGTTCCACCAAAAACAGGGTGCAATATTGCTAGTTTACGTCTTAAATCTAATAATATTTTTGCTCTCTCTTTATTATTATTATATAAAATGAAATCCATAAATGGCAGTATGTTATGATGATAGAATGCTAAACTCTGTACTATTCTAAGTGCTGTGGATTTTGGTAAATAAAATTAATAAAAATAAATAAATAAAGGTGAAAAATCAGCCACATACATAAAAGGATAAAGATATTAACTTTGCACAGCTAATTCAGCACCAACCTTGTAACACAAGCTGCACCAGCATAAGCAGATTCTCATCAGGCACCGTGGTCTTAGTCCTCAGAGCTTGTAACAGTTCATATAACAGCACGCGACATAGTAACAGCTTGTCTCGATCGCGAGCGAACCCGCGGACGCAAGCCGAGCTTAATGCCGCCATTGTAGATAGACGTACGGGGAAGTTCTGGATGCTGTAGCTTAACAACTTGGAGATTGGCTCCAGGATGCTCTGTGGAGATAGTTAGTTGTTATTGATGTGTTTTAAAATGAAAATAATGTAGTTGTTTTTTTGTTTCAGTACAAGAGAGTTAGGGCTAACTTATCGAACGGAATGGACTCAACGCTATCGACTCGAAAGCAAAATCTATAATGATGAGTTAGCAATACGATTATTTTCTTATTTAAGTTATTACTTATTTATTTAAGTTAAGTTAGTACTGCCATAATGTATTTATCATTGTTCTTCTAAAAACTACGTATGTTAGTGTTACATGTGATAACCTGTAATTGGCTTCTTTGTTGCTATAGAATATATTATATTTTATAAGCTGTTGGTTGTCCACAGAGCTGTAATAAATAAATAAATAAATAGTTGTTAAAAGAAATAAAAGTAATAGTCCGGGCAGCTGCAGCACTGTACTGTAGCGGAGCTATCTATCGAATGCAGGAGAGAACCACAATCGAATGCGAAATCCTAGAACGCGATATCGAAGTTTCTCACAATGATTGGAATATATTATACATGGGCCAAACAACGACTAGCGGCCCGGTGAGGCCGGAAGCGCTTCCCTTTTCTCCATCCCCACTGTACCTTGTGCGTGTGTGCTCCGGGCAGCTGCAGCGCGTGTGTGGCGAGCGAGAGCAGCCGGGCCGCCGCCGCCGCGTCCAGTCCGGGCAGCTGCAGTACGGCGGCTCGCAGGAAGACGTCGAGCTGTGCACCGAGCGCGGCGCAAGCGGACGCGGGACCGAGCGCCTCGCCCGGGATATTCGACAGGTACACGCACATGTTGCCCGCTACTACTGAGATTTGCTGAAAAAATTAATAATTTGTGAAGGTGGTGAAAAGAGAAATGTTTTCTACCCCGACTGGTTATTGTTTCGCCCATATATTCCATGAACTGTGACAAACTTCAATATGGCGTCTTAGAATTTGAATTGAACTTTTCGTCCGATGGATGACTTCGCTACATACTTATTAAAATTGATTTTTGTCACCCCAAATTTTGCATACCAGGATTGTGATAATAATAAAATATTTAACTAACAATAAATAGGCTCTTATGGAAAGGTCAATGCTCGGAATCTCGTGAATGAACAAAGTCCGGAATGAGATTATCCGGCAGAAGACCAAAGTGACAGACATAGTCTCGAAATGTAGCAGACTGAAGTGGCAGTGGGCCGGACACATCTGTCGTAGAACCGATAGACGGTGGAGTAAACGGGTTGGAATGGAGACCGCGCCTCGGCAAGCGTAGCGTTGGGCGCCCTCCGACTAGATGGACCGATGACTTAAAGAGGACGGCTGGTAGTGACTGGATGCCAAAAACGGGAGATCGAGTCATGTGGCGTACACTGGGGGAAGCCTACGTCCAACAGTGGACTGCAATAGGCTAACGATGATGATGAAATAAGCTCTAACATAGTAAATATAATTGATTATAAGACTTACATCAGGCGGCAGTGATTTCTTAGCATTAAGGTGTTCCAATACGAGCTGTAACGGTCCGCAGGGATACAGCTCCGTGAAGTCCACGAACGCCGTCGCTATGCTCTTGAAGAACTGCTGACGCTGCTTCTCTATAACGGTTAAAAGTGAGGACAGATTAACTAGAGTCATATTTATGTCATACGTTGTAACTACCAATCATTTGAGGTGATGGTTTAAGGATTACCTTAAGTTAATACTATAGTTTGAGTAAACGATTATGCATGTTAAGCCTAGGTGTGTGTATTTCGCATTTCGCGTGTAATGAATTTTTATATCTATCTGCGTAATTTCGTGGACGCGAGAACGTTTGGAATTGAAACCCTTTAAAATAGTTAACGTTTTAAACGCGAACTAAGTACGTACTTAGTTTGTATATGCCCCTGAGTTCCTTGTAGACATGCACGGAAGGACATGCAACTGATGTAGTAATTTAGCGAAGACCCGCATCCGTCTACAATATTCGTACAACCTACCCGGCTGCGTGGAGCACATGATCTGCAGGAACACGTGGTGCGGCGCGAGCTGGTGCAGCACCGTACGCAGCAGGTGGTGCGCCACCGGCACACACCCGCCCGCCTCGCCCGCACCCGCCCCCACACCCACACCCGCACCGCCCGTCTGCGCCACCCTGCACAACCAACCCACCAATGCGACACTGCTGTACGTATCAGATCATAGAGTACAAATAAAAGAGGAGTAGCGGCTAAGTATATTTTCATACAAAAATAGTGTGCCGCGGAGCGGGGACGACCCATTTTCATAGAAACCACCTTGTAATGATTTGTCAAACTATTTACTCATTATCAAGATTTTTTTAGTAGTGCAATTACTCATCACTAAATGGCAGTATTATACTACGTTTTAGTAAAAAAAACTACCCTGATAAAAGCATTAGTGTCTTTGTAATTTTAATACGGTTACATTTCGAAGCACAAGCGTGTGGTTACGGCTACTGCGTTACACTGGCGCTGAAGCTCCGCCCCTATCATGACGTCATGCCCTTACGATTGCCACACGACCCAGTTCATAATCCTACCCCCTCTTTTATACCTTCTTCATGTATCAGATGCTACAAGTGAACACTTAGAGCGCGCGTAGATAGACAGCGGTCAGAGTTCAGTCTGAGTTCCGCGTTCTAGTGACAGTAGAGCAGAACAGCCCCCTGATTACGTAAAAGCAATAAGCAAAGCGATAGCGAAAATGGTACAATATTCGCCTTGAAATGTCAAAGTTCCTTTGTAATTCATTTTACGTAATACGAATTTAAGAAGCATTTTTTTTATTATTATTAGCAGCGATTTTTATACAATTTTCGCTATTGCTTTGCGTTTGCTAGTTAGGTAATAAGGGGGCCGAACTCCAGGATCACGGACGTGATTCTACAGCTACGTTTAATATAGCGGTTCCAGGTATAAAAGATCGGTGACAGCTCATCATCTGAGAGAATGTCCGAACTTCTTAGTCGATTACGAATGAAAATGCAGCTGTTATGTTGTTGAGCTGATTATGGATGTGTAATGAAGAAGGCCGCTGATAGATTTAAGTTGTATATATTTTAAACTAAGATTTAGGTATAATAGTAAAAAATGGCTATCCGCCAACTGTGTCTGATGAACGGTGAGTGATCGGTAGTGTTCGGTGAGAACCCGGTTGCACTCCGTCCCCCGTCCCCCGCGCCCCACAGATCTTGATGATGGTGGTTAACAGCAGCTGATGTACTGTGGTCAAGCCATGCATTAGTAAAGTTTGACAGAACGCCGGTGTGTGCGTACCTGCTGACCGTGTGCAGCAGGGCCGGCAGCAGCGGTGCGGCGGCGGCAGGCTCGCGGTGTACAAACGTGGCCAGCACGATCACGCACAGCCCCAGCTCCTCGTCGCTGTACTGTTCCACTGCGCCGCCGCATTCGCTGCCTGCAAACAGTATGGGAAGTCAAGTAGGTTTTATAGACGAACCTTGATTGTATGGTGTAGCCGTGAAAATCCACGGTCAATTTGTGTATCACAAACATTATGGGAGCTCGTTGCAGGCGGGTAGCCAAATCCTTGACAATGAGTTTCTAGAAAACGAAGAATTCAAAAAGACCCTCATAAATTTTCTCCGGTGTTTTTAACATTCCAAAAGATTGATGCAAGTTACTATGCGTCTACCAATGACCTGCTGCATTGACAATCCCAATGACCATTGGAAGACCACGGTCATTGGAGAAGGGCTATGATTAGCGGCGGACTTTCATGGCCGCAACGATACCATTGTGTTACTAAAGATTTACTTCTACAGTTATATTAGTTTGTAATACAAATCCAACGCGATATCGAAGTTTCTCAATTGGAATATACAGGGTGATTTTTGGTCGTCAACGTTTCCGAAAACTACGGAATCTCCTCATCATCACGATCATTTTTCTCCATAGAAGCATACCTGGGATGTGTCTGGTTTCCAAAATATTAGGGTCCAAAGTTTTTCAAAGTTCTGCATAAATGCACATAAACGCGAGTAGCAAGATTTTTTGAAGATAAATGAAAAATCTATGAAAAAACAAGCATAAACACTGGACACTATAAATTTTGCCCGATCAAGAAATTTCTTTTTTTTTTTCAAAAAAATATATATTTATTCCCAGCATTTTTTTTTTTGGCAAAAACTTACTTTATTTGATGTATAAAGTACGTACCCTTCGTTAAGGGTGGCAACGAAAAAACATTCTGTATAAATGGGCCAAACGAGAACTAGTGGCCCAGAAGAAGCGCTTCCTTTTTCATCAACCCCACATGTAAGAAACTATACTGACATCTATAGACAAGCTCCGCGCTGGGGTCCCGGCGGCGCGCGGCGGCGGCGTGCGCGGCGCGTCGTCCCGCACGTGTGTCTCGGTGCCACCACATGCCGGCCGCGTCTGCCGCGCCTGCCGCCTCTGCAAGGGCAGACATGTTGATTAACTAGCCGTTCACCACTTCGCTATTCAATTTTATTTGGAAATTTTGAAAAGCCCTTTCACATCACATGCCCAATTGAAGAGTTGTCGGTTGAATAATATTTGTCCCCGTATACGTATTCAGTTTGCAGTTCTATTCTGGCTACCCCATTTCTGAGATACTCGGAGAGAGCCTGCCGGGCCGGGCCTGCGGGGCCCTGACACACACACACATACATACCGGCGTGTGCCGGCGCGTCGTGCAGGGAGACAGGCGAGCCAGCCTGCGCGGCCTGACGGGCCAGACGCCGCGGGGATCTGAAATAGATAATTTAAAATTACATTGCCTTAACCTACGAGTGCAAAAAGGAGCGATGATGGGCGATATTGATCGACACCATGTCGTAGCGTGAAAACGAGAAAATAGTATCTTAACTGCCCATTTCGTACGCGTCACCTACACTATCCATGTTACTTAATGTCTCGTCGTCGTTACTACATCGCTCGGTTTGCGTGACCACAGTCACTAAGGCCTTAACATGGGATTTATTATACTTGTTCCCGATGCGCAATATAAATAACGAAACCACTGCGTAATTTAGCATAGAATAGAATCGTTTTTATTTGAAAAAACGCAAAAAAGAAGCAACATAGAATATTCTGCTGTGATCTAGTGTACATTGAGAAGCGTCGGAGCACATCGATCAAACAAAGAAAGATGTGACACGGGCGTGGGTGTAATTTAATCTGTAATGTAGTTACTTGTTAGTTTCCGAGGCGGGTTTGTTGTTGAGGTCGTGCGGGCGGCCGGGCGTCGGGGCGGGCGGGGCGGGCGGGGCGGGCAGTAGTGGTGGGGGGGGATCGGGTTCCGAGCGACTCGAGTCCGTCTTGTCGGTAGAGTCGTCTGGAATATCAAATTGAAATCATAATGTATTCGACATGAAAGCATACACAACTTATTTGTCCATTGTTATTGTTTACTCGTATATGTTACTTTTAATTTTTTTTTGTTTTGGTCTGTCAAGCATAAGTAGGCGGCTTTGTGGCCACCAACGTGGAACTAATAATCGCCTAACCAACATTAGGTTTGACAGACCGCAAGATTCCACTACTGCTTAAGAGAAAAAAAATGTAAGAAACTTCCAGTGATAACAATAAAAAAGATTATACGGGTTTGCAGGAAGAAATCTCTTTAAGAGATAAACTTGCCTTTGTACATTATCTGTGTAACTATGTGAAGCCTCTACGAGTATATAGAGTAAAGCAGAGTTCAAGATATTAAGGTCCAAAGTTGAGTTATCTGATTGCATTTTTTACACGTAGACGCGTGTAATAAACATAGACTATAGACTTAATTTTGTAAACCTGGACAAGATCGCGGGCAACGGCTAGTATAAGACAAAATATTAAGCTTAATTAAAAAATACTATACCTGGAGGCAAGCTTAATGCTTCTCTAACTCGATCCACTAAAGCATTAAACACTGGATACGTCTCCTTATTGGATTTCGGGCCAATAGGGAGCAACCTGAAAAGTTCAGTCTAATCAGTTCTAAACACAAAAAATCAATATTTACCTATACTTTTAATTATTGAGTTATGGAAAATGTAATGATGATAAATCAAACTCGTGATAATCAACTAATGGAATCTCTATTTACAAGTATTGTAAAGAAACCGGGTTAAACCAGGTTTTAAACCAATAAAAAAATTGTAATATGGGGTCCTGGTAGATTATAGTAGGTGCTAGCTCATAATATTCAACCAATAGGATAGCTAGATTATCACGTCATATTATCTATCTAACCACATTTTATCATTACCTAATTACAAATATCTTTATGTGCTCTTCTAATTCTATCACTATTTTTTATTTTTTTCGTAATTTGTGTAGCGGAGCCACCTACCGGACGCAAGATAGAACTACAGTCCAATACAAATCCTAGAACGCGACATCAAAATTTTAACAAAATGATTAGAATTATAAATGGGCCAAACAATAACTAGTGGCCCGGTGGGGCCGGAAATGCTTTTTTATGTTGCCTCAAATTTAAATCATTTATTCGACATGAAGGCATACACAAACTTATATGTCGTATTTTTTTATATGTTACTTTTTATATTCACACCTAAAATGAAATCGCTACCAAACAAACTGGATGTGTACAAGCTAGTAAAGTAATCTATTAAATTCTATTACCTCTTCTGCTATCGACTATGAGCAAAACCCCTCTATGGCTGTAGCCTTGTTAGTCTAAGAGACGTGGAAGATCGACCTTCACCGATGTGATAACGCGATGAGACATATTTCTTATCATCACTACATATTATAAAACAAAGTCGCTTGCCGCGGTCTGCCCGTCCCTATACATGAGTGGAGCGCCAGAGATTGCGCGGGTTTTTAAATCTGAACAATAGGTACGTCATAAAAAAATTGTGAACCCCGATCGAAAAATATCACGAGCCACCTCTGATCATAGGTTAGATATTTTAATATATATTTTTTTATAATTAATAGGCTTACGCTTGACCACAACTTTAATTTAATTACACAGCTTTAATTACAAAAGCAATCATAAAGGTGATGAAAAAAAAGTGCCCTGGAGGAGGCCTACGTCCAGTAGTGGACTGCAATAGGCTGAAGACAGACATACCTCTCCTGTGGCGGTATCCGGAACGGCTGTGCCTGTGGCTGCAGCAGCGGCGCGGGCGCAGACCATGCCAGCTCCATGCGGGACAGCGGGGACTCCGGGGACGTGTAGGCCGCCATGCCGGCTGGGGGGGCCAGGGGGAAGACGTTAGTTGTATTAACAATATTATACAATATTATACAATATTATGAATATGATTACCAGGATTGAAAAATATAATATACGCCGTCCTATAACTTGATGTTTTTCGTTTAAATTTTTGATAGCATTTGGGGCAAGGGAGCCTAAATCTATTTCGAAATCGAACAGTTTTAAAAAAAATTGTATAAGTTACACTATTCGTGCACGGGAACATATAGTTCTTAGGTAAAAGATATGAAACCTGGACACAACTTTGAGCTAATAAAGCGTGGTGCCTTACCGACATGTCCCTTAGCCTGGTGTGAGGACGGCCACTGCGCCTGCGCATCGCCCGTCGACGTGTCGGGGGACGTACTGCCGCCCACTGCGATACGTTAACGGTGCTATAGGTAATCTGTTTCATAGAATATGCCTGATTTCGGAACTTACATTTTTTGTAGACAGTTACATATACTCGTAGATAATGTAGTCATGCGCATAGTTACTAGCGCCATCATCCATCGGAACTATTCGGTGAAGGTGAAACGCACTCTGAGGGGTAAGCATGAACCTCTCAATAGTCCGTAACGCTATCGTCCAACTCTCAAACCACATAGATTTTGCTAGCGATACGCCGCGTAAAAAGGTTCGTGCTTACCGCACTGGAGAGCGTTTCATTAGTTCCTTTGAATGATGGCACTAGTTACTAATGTGTGTGACTACATTATCTGTGTTAATGCATACAAAAAATGTTAGTTCCGTAAACAGACATAGGAGTTATTCTATGAAACGAACTCTAAGAAATCGCGTGGAAAGTTAGAACCCCGTCAAACACAAATAAATAGTAAATGATCACAAAATATTTGGAAAATCTGTTAAGTTAATAGCTTAGAAATAATATTAAGAAGAAATGACATTTTTTTCCACCCGAGTGAGACTTGAACTCACGACCTCTCGCAAACCGTGCTGTGCTCTAACCAACTGAGCTACCGGATCATTTAATAGCTTCTGCTTATACAATGTGTAATTTTCTACAAAATTTGAGACTTGAAATCATAATCAACATCGCAGTCACTCTACTTCTTATTCGGAATTAAAAAGTTACAATACTAACCGACAATCCGCTTCTGCTTGGCTCTGCCCTTATCCCGCTCATTCGCGTGTAGTTGTTCCGGCCAGATGTCTACCGACTGCCCGCTTAGCGGTGTTGACTTCCTACACACATAGGTATAACATGAGAAAAGTTGCGAATGAGTTTTTTATAAAAGCTTAACTGGATTTTTGCATACATGGAGATCTAAAGCTAAAGATCTAAAGACTTCCTATGAGAGTGGTGCCGTAATATAGCGGTCGTACGAACGTAAAACCATGCACTCTTTACGATGCCGACATGTGTAATTTATCTTTAGGATGACGGCACCGCTATCCCAGGAAGCCATAGCTTTACCGTTCTTTAATCATGCTTAAGCAGATTATATTTCATTAGCTTGTTTAATTTTGTTGGTTTTCGAAGTACTATTCGAAAATTAGATTAAAATATTCATGCATGCGCCTAATGTATATTGTATACTTACAAATTCGAGGAGTCACTTCCAATGGATACCGAGGAACTGGTAGATAGCTGATGTGTGGAGCGGGAACCGCCCGTGGCCTGTAAAATAATGCATTAGTAACTTTAGCTATGTATGTGTTTTACTATTCATATACACCTTTTAACTTTGACTGACGAGTCATTAAAAGTGGAGTACCTAGGTTCTCCTCCTATTAGTTTAATTTAAAAAAGTACAAGTACTGACTACATTTTTAAAAATAAAAACATATATACAGGCTGATTTTTGGTCGTCAACGTTCCCGAAAACTACGAAATCTCCTCATCATCACGATCATTTTTCTCCATGGAAGCATACCTGGGAAGTGTCTGGTTTCCAAGATATTAGAGTCCAAAGTTGAGTAAATAGACTGCGTTTTTCTGCATAAATGCACATAGACGCGCGTAGCAAGATTTTTTTTTTACGAGAAAAAATAATTATCTATCTATGAAAAAACTAACATAAACACTGGACACTATAAATTTCGCCCAATCAAGTATTTTTTTTAAATTATCGTTTCCCAGCATTTTTTAGGCATAAACTTACTTTATTCGATGTATAGAGTACGTACCCTTCGTTAAGGGTGGCAACGAAAAAACATCCTTTATACAGACACTGACTCTTCAAGCTTTATTTATAGGTACGTACCTACAAAATCTTCTTGAAATTTTGCATACATATTGTTAGAAGTACGGAGAAGGATAAAGGCAGACAAAGTCGCGGGTAAAAAAATCTATAAAGAAGTACTTACAACCTTGAGAGGAGGGTGCGGGAAGGCAGCGGAGGATGGTAACTCCACTTTAGGAGGGTCCTCATAATGTGAGGGCTCGTCAAATGACCCCTGCGAATAGCAATCACTACATAATTCTAGAACAAAGTAGCTTCCCGCTGTCTGTTTGTCCCTATGTATCTTAAAAAACTACGCCTAGATACACTAGATTTTAATCAGCTTTGTGATTATGGTGATATCATGAGAATGTGATGATAATCTGCTGCCGGAACAGTAAAATCACAAAGTAAATCCTGCAGCCGTGGCATAGAGAGACTAAATGTATAAAATCAGTGATAAGATACTGGAAGACGATGAAGCCTTAGGGAATTCTCCTGAGTTTAGACGGATCTTACAACGGTTAGACCCTGAACGAAAAGAGATACAGCTGATGTATTCTGGTGTAGTCCGTCATTAGCGCAGGATAGAGAAATAAATAAATGTGTAATACAGACCGGCGCGGTGCTGCCATGCACTGTGCTATCTGACTTGTCGCTGGTCTCCGGAATGGCTATCAGTTCGCTCTCAGACGACTCTTGCTCCATGCTCCATTGTTGTTGGTATCTGTTAAGTGATACCATTCTAGTTACAAAATCGTATATGTGAGAAAGTTTGCGGTTTATAAAATGACTATTTTTTAAATATTTCTGTAGTGGAGCCATCTATAGGACGCAGATAGAACCAAAGTAGAATACAAATTTACAACGATTTCGACATATACTAGGGCCAAAAAATAACTACTGGCCCGGTGGGGCCGGATGCGTTTTCCTTTTCACTTGCCCCTTATTTGTGCAATATCACACGTCGTATAAATTAATTAGGTAGGTAGTTAGCTATAGATTAGAAATTTTCTTTAACCGCATGTTTTGGAATATATCCGTAACGATTATTCATTAGGAAGTTATACCACCACCATTGATTAATGTATAACGATACATTAATCAATTTTATACTTTGCCAACGTAAATATTTTTAAAACATATTACATAAGTCTAATGATCATCAAAGTAATAGCTGCGAGGTAAATCCTTACTAATTACCTATACTTAAATGCGAAAGTAACTTGCAGTCTATCCATCTGTCAGTCTGGGGTTCACGCCAAAATGACTAAAGCAATTTTAATAAAATTTGGTACGCAGGTAGTCTAGAGCTTGAGAAAGATTATAGGCTACTTTTTATCCCGGAAAATTTCGACATTTTGTTTTTTTCTGCAGTCCACTTGGACTAAGTCGCGAGTCCATTATTTCATAATAAAACAGAATGTGGAATTAGCCATGGCGGGTGATTTGGACATGCGCTCACTTGGCGGGCGCGCGGGCCTTGCGGGTGTCGGGCGCGCGCGGCGGCGCGGCGGGCGGCGGGGAGGCGCGCGCGGGCGGGGACGCGGGGGGCGGCGGCGCGGCCGCTGCGGGGGGAAACCATACTTACTCCTTAACTAATATATTAACATAAGTACTCTATGACTTACGGTGCCGAGACGTGGTCTCTAACTGTGTGCCTCATAAAGCTCAAGATTGCACAGCGAGCGATGCAGAGAGGTATGCTCGGGATCTATCTGCGTGATCGAATCAGAAATGAAGAGATCCGCAGACGTAGCTCAACGGTCCAGCAAGCCAAAGTGGCAACGGACAGGGCACATAGTTCGAAGAACCGATGCCCGATGGAGCCGAAAGGTTCTAGAGTGGATACCACGTATCAGCTAACGTAGCGTGGGAAGGACACCCGCGAGACGGACGGACAACCTAGCCAAGGTCGCGGGCCGAGGTTGGATGCAGGCCGCTACAGACCGGTCAGAATGGAGGTTAGGGGAAGCCTGTGTTCAGCAATGGACTTCTCAAGGCCGAGAATGATGATTTTTTTGGTTTACTGGAAGAATTCTTCGCCTTCGCGCATCTTATCTTTTTTTATTCTGTGTACTGTAGAACGACGATGGCACTGTACTCACGCAGCCTGCCCGGCGGCACACGGCGGCACGTGTGCTGCGCGGCTGCCAGCGTGCTCAGCACGGAGCGCACTAGCGCGGACACCGCCGCGCACTGCCAGCCCGCGCTGTACGCGTACTGCGGAACGTATACACGCAGTCAGTCATTACAAAAGACTCAATCTAACTGTGAGGTTAAGGACAACGAGAAATGGAATTACAAAAACATCCAAATATCCATCATTTATTTGACATGAGTGAGCAATAACAAACTTATTTCTCGATTGACATTTTTTTATGAGAACATCGTCAAGGAGAACAAGATCCATAAAGTGTTGTAACGCCGCAATAAAAGAAGAGAACTGTGAGCTTGGTGAAAAGGAAAGCGCTTCCGATCCCACCGGGCCACTAGTTATTGTTCGGCCCGAGTATATAGGTATATTCCAATCATTGTGAAAAACTTCGATATTGCGTTCTAGGATTTGTATTGGATTGTAGTTCTGTCTTACTTCCGATAGGTCGCTCCGCACTCCTAAATATGTATGTTTAACAATTTTTTCTAGAGCGCATCCGTAAACACTGCCAACCTGCCCTGTACTTATACGAGGGAGTGGGGAATATACTCACTGAGTAATGTTAATCATGTAAGTTATAAGATATATCATGTCAAAATATTAGTAAGGTGTTATAAAGGCAGCCGAGCGAGTGTATACCTTGTAGAGTATGACCAGCAGCGCCATCAGCCAGTGTCTGCGCACGTGCGGCTCGAGACAACCGAGGGAATGTGCTGTTCCGGCTAGAGATAACTGCAAGGACGGGTTGGTGCAGTACTGCAAAGTACACAATGTCACGGTAAGTCTAACACACTTGTTTAACCCTTCCTAGGTAGGTAGGTAGGATAGGCAGAGACCACGGCAGGGCTATTACCTAATTTGCAATAACAGAACCGAAGCAATGTGTTACCACTCGAGCCATCTAGTATCAAATGGTAAAACCTGCTAACATAGATACTAGAGCCATCTAGTGAACACTAGCAAATCTGAATCAATTTAGTCTGATTGGTGCGACCTCTCAAACCGGGTCTCAAGCCCAAAATGGATAAATTGTATCTCCGGTTTGGAGTGTGTAAACCTGGCAATAATTGTTTGATATATAGTTCTATATTGTGTTTGATGTAACTTTATAGTCTGTAACTAGATATATAGGTAATTCATTCATTCGATAAATATTACCAGAACAAGCAACACAGCCCCATTATTACCTAACTAGCAAAAGGAAAGTGATAGCGAAAATTGTACAAAATCGCTGATTGCTTGTCAAATTCGTATTACGTAAAATGAATTTCAAAGGAACTTTGACATTTCAAGGCGAATATTGTACAATTTTCGCTATCGCTTTGCTTCGGCTTTGCTATTGCTTTTACGTAATCAGGGGGCGGGTTTTATTTCGCGTCTGTACCGCCATTGCCCAGAATCCCCTATTCTAGTCCTATGGAGCTCAGGCGCTCCATCACAATGCGACGGCGAAAATTTAGAAGGGAATAAGGTGCTTAAAGGAATATCATTAAATAAATATAAATTGGATATATCTCGAATATAGTACTCAGTACCTAAAACTTGTCAAAGACTCACGGATCCCACAGTCAAACTGTTTTGAAAGACACTGTTTATTTTGAAGACCTAAAAGGAAAATAAATAACTAAATATATTACCTGTAATACCATAAGCGTGGGTTCGGCTATACTAGCTCCCATCACGTGGTTTTGGTCGAGTACTTGCGGCAAGTTGGATATAAACGCGTTGAAGATCGACGATTGTCTGGATAAACATATTTCAGTTTAATGAAAATGATTACAATAAAGTTTTTATTACATTATTAGATTAGAAACATATTTCGCCACAAAATTTAGTATGTAGATATTTTAATTTATTCAAAAATGTTACAATAGTATATTTCATTACGAGTGCGAAAAGCCTGTCATTGCAAAGAGTTCCGATAAATGTCTACCCGAGCCGAGGCGCAGTCGAAGGTGAGGGTTAACAGTCGGAACAAGTTGCAATGACGGTTCCGCACGTGTACTGAACAACTATTTTTAATACAGTTGCGAAAAAATGAAGCAATTTAACAAAATAATAAAAACACAACAAAACAAAATGTTATACCTATATATATTTACATATATTTTTTTCAAATACTTTAACCAAGATACATGTAGATTTTGTGTCAAGAAGTCATCCATCGGAACTATACGCTGGAACGCACTGTACCTGAGTGTGTTGGGCGCCATGTGGAAGTACTTCTCGGTGACGTTGTACCCGAGCAGCAGGAACAGGTGTTTGAGGACGAGGTCCTGAGTCTTGCCCGCTGTCTTGTCCTCAGCCGGCCGTGCCTGGTCCGATCTGAAAGATACCTACATTTTTAGCCCTGCTGGCCCCAACGGGCCACTAGTTATTGTTTTGCCCATGTACACAGAAAAGGTATGTCAAACTAATTTTTTTTAAATAGCTTACTATTCCCAAAATATGATACTCGAAATCACATGTTTACGGAAGGAGATGAACCCCACTAACTAACCCCACATTTTTATATAGTGACCTCATTTATTTGGTACTAATTTAGATTATGACAGAGCAGGTTGCTGGTCTAGCGGTCCGCCTCCTCCAGGTCCACGTCTGACACATGACGGATGCAGACCTGGACAGGAACTGCATGAGCAGGAACACGAGCAGGTTGCTGGTCTCGCGGTCCGCCTCCTCCAGGTCCACAGCTCTCGCCAGTGCGGCGCTGGCTGCTTCCTCGCGGGATGGGGGAGGGGGGCCGCCGTCTGGGGAGGGGGGGTGTGGCAATGACGTTTACTCATACATACAACTCGACTAAGCTAAGTTTTCACCTCTCGCCGATTGCGTCACACCGACGCATTCCAGCGAGGTACAAAATGACGTTTTGGTGGACTTGTACACATATACGTATATTCACACGACTGTATTTCCAAAATGGGGTAGCCAGCCAGAGCTGCAGCTACATTTAGCATAACGTGGACAGTTGCAATCAATCAGTGACAAGTTGCTAGCTCATCGCCTGACAGAACACCCTTTTCGCTCCTTAAACATTTCGACACGAACGGAAGGAGATATACTCGTATGTTCAGGTCATAGGATTACACTGTCCTGCCAAATTGCACCTGTTTTTAAGTTCAGTAGATTCGGAGCAAATCGGCAGACGGACGGACAGACAGACAGACGCACAAATAATCCTTTTATAACAGATTTTACTATTTTGCAGAAGGTTTGACCGATTTCAAAGAATTTGTGTTAAGTTTCAGTGTGCCATATTCCACGTATTACATGTACCTAATGTAACTTCTAAAAAATTCCAAAATTGAAGTTGTAACAAAATTGTTCATGATGTATGTACTCGTACCCTTTAGTTTTAGTACATAGTAAACTTACTTATATACCTATATAAAGTTTCCACGTACCTGCACTTTTGTTGTATGTCTGTTGCGGCGTGGTCTGACCAAGTCCGAAACGTGAAGTCTTTCGCTTGAGCAGCGGAGCCGAATACTGACGGGAATATACCTTCTCACGCTCCGCCGCCACTGCATGAATATTGCTAAGTTAAAGTGCATAATAATAGGGAAAACGTAGACATACTTACATACATATACAACCTCATGACTATTACCCATAGATTCAGATCTTCATTTAGTACATTCCAAATATACCTCGTTTGCCTCATTCATTACTTTCTTCATTCATGCTTGTCGGTTTCGGGTGTTCTTGTCTAGCCCTTATCTTAACACATCCCCAATTGAGTATGTGTAGGTTCGCCTAGTGCTACATCTCCCAGCTTTGCCATTCAGTTCCTTAGCACTAAGTAGTCCTCCTATATTTCAGTCGTCGTCGTCAGCTTCATGCAGTCCACTGTTGGACGTAGACCTCCCCCAGAGCACGCCACAAGACCACTGCCTTGGGAGGTTTTTTTAAGTCACCACGCTGGGCAGGCGGGTCGGTCGGTATTCGTTACAATTATACAATGAAAGTGATTTAACTCACCCAGTCTAGCAGCATCAGGATGTGGCGGCACGCTGGCTGGTGCAGAGATGGTGCGCTTGTAGGGCCACTTGGTGCCGAACGCCGCGCTCAGAGAGTGCGCCGGCGCACGGGTCAGCGACCCCGACAGCGCGTCGTGCGCGCGCCGCACTGACACACACGGGTTAGTTATTGTGCACGTAACGAACGCCGCGCTCAGAGAGTGCTTAAAAATAATGGAATCTGTCCACCGCACCGCATGACAAGAGACTAACGCGACGTTGCCGCTCCGTGGACTCAGTTTTAAAATGCAATCATCTGACTCTGTAGAACACGCGCCGCACTGACACACACGGTTTAGTTAGCTCTGTGATCTGTCTATCTATCTAGCTATTAGCGGAAGTGATAACGTAGAGCTGATTTTTTCAAACGTCAAATAGCTTATCTGGGGAATAGAGTTGATACTGTCTCTCTTATCGAGAAAGACAGCATCAACTTCACTATTTTGGTTTAATCTGTGCGTTGATCCATCAGTCATTCAGGATAACGCATTTAATATGTATAGAAGAATAATGTTTCACAAAGTAGACGATAATTAACGCCCCCTTGTGGACACTGGAGGCCTAGAAAGGGGCGATAAGGGGGACAGTTACTGTTGAGGTTTTTAAAGAGTAAAAAATATAAGGGGCGCTACAAACAGTTTTTCAAACGCAATAAGTAAGATTAAACACCTCTTACCTCTCATATTCGAAATATCCAAATTCTTATTAGAGTTAATCTGCGCCTCCAGGAACAAAGCTTCGAATCGGTTGAGGAAGAACTGCCACGTCAGGATGTTTCTATCGGAGAGGGTATTGTGAAGCTGGTAGATAGATTGCAGCACCATCGGCCTGTCTACTATCACCATGTCGAATTGGGTTTCTAGGCAGTAGAGGAGAAGCTAAAAGAGGAAAGAAATGTTTATATAAATTATTCTTTCATTTCACGGCCACCCTGCATGCGACGCCATACATAGGTCCTGGTTTCGTATCCTAACGAGATGACCTTTGTTTCCGAGTCATGGATGTTTTTTATAGTGATCTATGTATGTAGGTCTGTGTCGGTCGTTGCTTAGTAGCCGAAAATCATACAGACACCAACCTGTTTGCCCAACGTATGCACTATGGGTAGACACCCCCCTATGACTGCGTCATCCGTTCACGTCTACAAGGACTCATAGTGCGCCATACACCACCGCGAATCCGTCAAAAAACACGGTCCGTTGTCTACAAGCTTTCTATGGCAGTAATCTTATGGCGTGCCCTGCGGGAGGCCTACGTCCAGCAGTGGACTAATGCGTGGCACTCACCTCAATAGCACTGTCATGTATGGTGCCGATATACAGGGTGGCTCGCTGCGCCACATACAGGTTGATGTCGTCCATGCTAGCGATGAGGTAGCAGAATGCCGTCGCAAGCGCCGTTTGTAGCGGTAAGCTGGTCTTCACTGGGGACTCGTCTATGAACCTGTGTGAAAAATTGTTATGTAAGTATCTATTTAGGAACATATTTTCGGTCGAACAACCAAAAGAGTTGTATAAATCCGCCATCTTGTTTTGAGATATTTGGAAAAATATGTCGAGAGTGAGTGTGTGTGAGTGTTTACATATTCGTGTCTCAAAAGTATGTAAAGCCGTTGTCGGTCATGGATCTGACCTGTTCCGGCAGGATATGACTTGCAGGAGCATAGCGGCCGGATGTGTATGTGCGCGGGGCCAGGTGCGCTCATTACGTGCACACACTATAAATTTTCGCTATCGTACAAGTTACGTAATCAGGGGGCCGATGTAATTCGTCAGCGTAAAATTATGAATAGGTGCATGCGCGAGATTAACGCGAAACGTTGTCTTGCACACCGCACCTCACTTTATGCTTTTGCATTGCTATTGCCCTGTGCTCAATGCACTTCTTGTACAATTATGTTTTGTGAAATAAATTATTATAGTTAGGTAATCAGCCAATTGATCGTGTCGGATTTCCGTCCCAGGTTATATAAATGTACCTAGTGAGCACGGCGACGCGCTCCAGCGCCTGCGCGCGCGCCAGCGGCGACGGCTGCCGGAAGCGCTCGCGCAGCGCCGCACACAGCACGTCGCACCCCCCCGCCAGAGACACACAGTGTAGCAGAACGCGCGCGGCGCAGCACGCGATGTGCGACACGCGGCCGACGCACACGCTCCACAGACTGTGTGGATAGACCGATATTACAAATAAACACACGACCAGACTGTGTACCCAAAATTTAATAGATAGAACATTGCATGTTCGATGGACTATGTTCTCAAAATGAAGATCACAATAATCTTTAAACCACGTTTAGGATAGAAAGGCCAAATGTAAAACATAGCTCATCACCTGAGAGGACGACCCTGACTTGCTTAGTCGACTCTTACGACATGCACAAAAGTCATGATCGCATGACGCACAGGGAGTGTTCTGTGACTTGACAAAAGCGTTTGATTGTGTTCACCACGAAATGATAATCCAAAAATTACGACCTTCTGGCATACGGGTTGAGGCCCTCTGTAATCTGATGTCCTATTTGCAAGATAGGATTCAGAAGGTAGATGTGAACGGCAAGCGATCACTGTGATCGCGTGTCACAATAGGCGCTCCACAGGGCTCAATCCCTGGAACGGGTTCCTTTCCTATTTATATAAATGATTTACCATACTATGTAGGTAACGAACATGAGATAGTATTGTTTGCAGATGACACTTCCTTACTTTTTATGGCAAAGAGCACTTTAGAGAGCGCTCTGTTCACCATGCCATACGACATGATCGAAGATTTCTATGGTTACATCCCGGAAAGTCCTTCAAGGCGCTTGGTAAACTACTACAATGAACAATACTTAGACATTGAAATATATTATCTGTTGCGTAATGAATTCCGAAATTTAGTGGTTGGAGAATTGGTATCTAAATCTAAGACATAATAAAAATGCCAGCAAATATCATTAATAATCGACATTGCTAGTAGAGATAGCTTTAAAAGAGTAGAATAATATAGGTACTTACTTATCAATCAGCAGGTTCTCCTGACACCAAATAAGAAACCCTCTGTGTTCGACCAACGCATCAGAGTTAAGTACCAACACTTGCAGACATTGTAACAGGTGGTACAACACGTCAGGGCGGGATGTGTTTTTCAGCTCCTGAAATATGATGATGGTGTTGACAGTGCTACCATCATAGGTGAAATATGATGTATAACGTTTACAATGCTACCACCATAATAATTAATGTTAACACTTATCCTTACTAATATTATGAATGCGAAAGTAACTCTGTCTATCATGTCATGACTTTCATGCCATAACTACTGAAGTTTACTGACCGATTGAAATAAAATTAGGTATACGGGTAATCTAGAGCATAAAAAGGACAAAAACAACTTTTTATGACAGAAAATTCTTATTCCCGGGAAATTTTCGTTATTTTGTTTTATTTTTTCTGCAGTCAATAAGTAACAGAAAAACTTAGGAACTACAGAGTAATAAATGTATCCGGGAGATGGGCAGCAGCACCTCCCATATTGATAACATAGTCCGAAAACCACACTACACCAACTTCACCAACCCGTCTGCCACGCTGACTATGGGCAAACCCCCTTATGACAGTAGCCTTATGGCCTGAGGGAGGCCTACGTCCAGCAGTGGCAATTGTAATGTGACTAAATATGGGCTTGTCTCTAAGATCCTGACCTGCAACAGCTGGTGTATATACTGCAGCTCCTGAGGCAACTCTTCAATACAGAAGTGAAACTTGCCAGCGGAGGTCGGCCAGAAGTTGGCCATGTCTTCCTCTACAAACTCTGCTGATGCTTCGTTCTCGCCTATCAGGTTTGGTGTGGATATCTACAAGTTATTATTATAATGTAATTTATGTTATACTTTAACAATGTTTGCGGCTACGTCATATTGAAAAAAGCTTGATTGGTCCAAACATGAAGAAGGTATAAAAGAGGAGGTGGGACTATGAAGTGAGTCGTGTGGCAATCGTGAGGCCATGACGTCATGATAGGGGCGGAGCTTCAGCGCCAGTCTAACGCAGTAGCTGTAACCACACGCTTGTGCTCCGAAATTTAACCGTATTAGAATTACAAAGACACTAGAGCTTTTATCAGGTTACTTTATTAATAAAACGTAGTAGTTGAAAAGTAATTGCACTAGTAAAACAATCTTGAACCATATTGATAATGAGCAAGTAGTTTAACCAGTCACTACAAGGTGGTTTATATCTAAATGGGCAGGGCTACAGTGTTCAATGCTCCCCTCATCCCATACTTCACTCAAGCTCCGCGGCACATTATTTTTGTATGAAAATATATTTAGCCGCTACTCTTCTTTTATTTCTCTCCATTGGTCTAAAGTATTTAGTTGCTGAAAAATAAGAAAATAACTCGAAATTAATTCATAACGTTACGAATTTGTCAAGATGATAGATAATATTACATAATATGATACAACGGTAAACGGGTTCACGAATGGAGACCGCGCCGATGGACCGATGACTTAAAGAGGACGGCTGGTAGTGACTGGATGGTGAAAACGGGAGATCGAGCCGTGTGGCGTACACTGGGGGAGGCCTACGTCCAGCAGTGGACTGAAATAGGCTGACGACGACGATGATACAAACGGCGGTGTCCCCAAAATGAAGTAGCTAGAACTGTAGAATGATAAAATCCACACTTAAAATAACGGGACTAAATGTAAAAGATCAGTGACAAGTTACTAGAGTCCCTTAGTAGAAGAGTTTTGCAACATGCACGGAAGGAAATGCAACTGTTTGTAGTCTAGTGGAGCCTCGCATCAGCACAGGATACATAAATAGACTCACATTAGCAGTAGCAGTAGCCACATCGCTCTCAGTGAGGGTGGTGGACCGGGCCGTGGCCATCGCGGGGTCAGGCGGCAAGCACGCCGCCATGTCCAGTTGTTCCGTGATCGTCTCCACCGTGGCCGTCATTATCTGTGATATGCAGTGACGGGTGATGTGATAGGTTTGTGACGGGTGGTGTCACGGTTTGTGACGGGTGTGGTCACGGTTTGTGACGGGGTTTGTGATGGGTGATGTGATAGTTTGTGACGGGTGATGTCACGGTTTGCGTGATTAATTTAGTTGTGTTTTTGTTTTGAACGAATGATACAGTCAGACATATACCTACAGAAGTGTTTATTACGGATCATTATAAAAACACTAGATTTAATAACCTATATCAGCATCATATTATAATTGTTTGCGTTCACTATTTATCTAACTGTCTTGTATGTTTACTAGATAAATAAATAACGTATCGTAAAATTTTTCTTAAATTTACTTTTTAACGTCACAAATTATCAATATTTAACTATAACGCAGTATATTTGGGAAAAAGCTAAATATCTACTCTATAATTATTATCTATCTATAGCTACATAAAATATATAGAACTTAGCAACCTAAACAATGCTTTACTAGGTAAGTAAATAAAAAAAAATCAAGCAATAATGTGATAGACTAATTAAATATTATAAAAGAAATATATAAATAGGCAAAAAGCAGAAGCAGAAATATTTCTAGCACTATGAATGACAGTATGCATTTCACAGTGTTTCTCGCAACAAGTATGTATGTATAGATAGATATATTAAGATAGTTATTTATTTAGTATGTTGAATGCAAATGAAAATAAAATTATTTTACATAGATAATAATATATAGTAATAAGCACATTGAAGCAGAATTTTGGCGTTACAGTATCAAAGTTTTTTGCAAGATCGACGACAATTTTCTCGTACTATCCGTAAACTAATGTTCATTTAATATATAAAAATATATCGCTTAGTATTGTAACAACAGATCGGTTACTGAATTGTTCTGACATAACACCGAAATCCCCAATATACATATAACTACAAAATTACCAAAAAATAAAATGTCAAAATAAGTTTTGTCAAATTTAATAAGTACCTGATAGTGTAACGTCAAACAGCAAACAACACATGCGCACAAAAGATAACAGATAGAAAAAGCGATAAGATAGAAAGAGATAGATAGACGTGACATACTTGCGTATCGTTAGACGATTTAGTCAGTGTGGCGTCGGAGCCCACGTCGCTTATAAGTGACAGTTGCATGAAATGAACAAACTATACATCTATTATATACCTAAGTACGTTTACTAAATATGGGTCTAGATTTCAAACCAGTTTATTTTCAGAAAAAAAAACAATATTTTAATCTTCAAAAATATCACAAGAAAAAACAAACAATGGAAGGAAATTCCGTTAGGTATTTTTTATAAATGTCAGAATTATGACTTACTATTTATGTACCACTTAACTTATAAATATATAAATAAAATAATTTCGCGGGATTTTTATTACTAAAACTGGTAATAAATCTAAACCAGAACGAAGTGGATTAGACACAAAATGCTGTCTATTATCCCAATTTTAAAATAATAAAAAAAAACACACCTAAAAATTGCGGTGTCAAAATTATTTATTAATAATTTTATAAAATTCACATTACAAACATCAAGGCAAGATTTACCATTGATAATTGTAAAAACTGTCATGCCAATATACATATGAAAAAAGAAGATAATAGACAGAAAAACATGGAAACACAGATGTAGATGAAACATTGAATATTTTATAGCGACAATTATTAGACCACGTTATCACGAATATTGCACACATAAACAAAACTACTTTCATAATTAAATATTTAACGAATTTTCTTAAAACACTCATTTTCAAATAGACATAAGTAAAACATGTACACATACTATCTAATAAGAAATTACAGGTGACGGAATTTTGATGTTAATTTTGTCATTTATCGACATCGCAAGTTTATCTAGCCAAAATGTTTTTTTTTTTTTCAATTTCAGGAAGACCAACAGCTATTTATAACTGTAGGCACATAAAGCCAATAACAGGTCCAAACTTTTTTTTTTTCAGTAGGTAGTAATAAAACTGTATAATTAACCTAAATACATAATTATTGTCAATTTTCTTATACAACTTTTCTTTAAAAAAATATTAATCTGTTAAAATATTAAAGTAAAAATATTATAGACTCTTACAATTATATTGGTACAACTCACTATGTCTTATATTTTAAATCCAAAAAAATGTTTTCAAAATATAACCACAGTATTTACGAAATAATTATTTCCTCCAATATACTTTGGAGGAAAGTGGTCTTATTCTGGCATGCACGGACAAATAACAATGGCACAAATATCCACTCATTGAAAATATCACTGAAGACTGACGTTAGGAAAAATAGGGTTATACAAAATATTTTAGAATAAAAATGTGTGTGTGTTGTCAAATATTTTTTCAACTTTGTAGTTGTTTAATTTATTAACACATTTTTATTCTGAATTAAGCTTTAAAGCAATATTGAAACCATTATAAAATGGTTTTCTCCTTGGAACTTATCTCAAAATGTCGTGACGTGTACGAGTATTTCAAGTAAGATTTTACAAAAACAAAAAGGAACATACAAACATATATACATACATATATAGGCTGTTAAACACAATATCACTCCTTTGCGTCGCGCAGTCGGGTAAAAAAAGATATGTCACAAATCTAAAACCGCCTATATTTCTGTTTTAAAACTCAAATCGGTAATAGAATTTTTCGATGATAGTATGAAACAGTTTAAACAAAGTTAGGTTAAGTTTTAATCAAATATCCGTCAAGGAGACATGTAGGAGGAGTCATTGTTTCATTACACCTCGTACCAAGCGTTGTCACTAAAGATTAAGAGTAGCTAGAGATCCAGATAAAACAAATCGACATAATTCTAAAGTCAACCACACATATCCCCACACGTCAACACATTTCAAGCACCCCGCCCCCCTGACGTGTTGGTACACGCGCCTCTCGCCCGGCTTGCTACATATAACACAGTGAGTACATACATGCGGCATGTGTACCAGCACACCGCCCACGCTGGCACGCTCGGGCGCCGGCTCGCCCGCGCGCTCCTCGCCCGGCTTGCGACTCTCTGCCCACTCGTCCACTGGCGACTGAGAATGCCAAACATTATTTACGAACATTTTTCAAAATCTTCATTCACGATATTTTTCGATTTGGTAGCAATCCGCGGTTTAGAAGAGCGGCAAATGCGGCATGGATCCATTATTCTACAGTATACTGGTATGAGAGGATGTACCAACCTGTTGTTGCGGCTTTGGCTTGTCCGGCAGCACGGCGTTGACCAGCGCCACAGACAGCTGGTGCCACAGCGCAGCAGCAGAACAGTATGAACACGCGCCTTCCGCCTGGCACGATGCTGATAACACGACGTACATAAATATCCACAATAGGGATTATGACTATCGTTGAATATTTATGACATGTTATGACTAAATAATTAAAATCATTCCTTTCTCTAAAATTATAATTTGACTAGCTATGCCCGCGACTTCGTCCGCGTGAAATAGTGACTTTCGACAGCATTTTTAATATTTTAGGCTAATGATTTTGCAAGTAAAACACATGTACATTAAAATAAGTTTAACGAAAATAGCTACACTATTTTAGAAGAACTTAAGATATGTAAGAACCTAAATAAATTAATATTCAACTACTTATATTGTCCCAAATAAACAAAACCACTATAACTTTTAACTTATGAACGTAAGCACAGAAAAATATTAAAATTACTTTGGATTGTGAAAAACCTTTGGCGCGCGGTGCTTGGCAAGTTTCTTACTTAATTCTCTGTATTTTTCTGTTCTATATTTTTATTTTCTGGGCCTCACGACATCACACAAAATCTTTCACCCCCTATTTTTACCCCTTTAGGGTATTTTTTTTACAAACTTTGAATGTCGTATTTATTTATATCTAATCAAAATCCTAAAAAATAAGTTTTAAGCTTCTAGCTTAGAAAATGACGCAATTTCCCTATTTCGACCCCTTACATCCATTTTTTGCATTAAAAAGTAGCCTATGTCCTTTCTCAGGCTCTAGACTATCTCTGTACCAAATTTCATTTAAATCGGTTCAGTAGTTTAGGCGTGATTGCGTAGCACACAGACAGACAGAGTTGCTTTCGCATTTATAATATTAGTAAGGAAGGAAGGATTTAGTACCCAGATGTGATAGCAACAAGCCTTCAAAGTTGGGTGGGCAAGTTTGTTAGTTTTAATATACATAGCTGTTGAACAAAAGGTTTTTTTAACAAACATACAAGTTACTTAGACGTGACGTCATAATACAGTAGCCGTTTGTATGGAGCAATTTTAAAATTGTGATATTATTATATCTCGAAAACTGTTTACGCTAGCGAAGTTTTTCTTTCGAAAATGTTTATTTTATTTTATTGTCTTTCGATATAAATATAAATGAAATAACTGTCATCAAGCCAATTTGAAGAACAGAGCGTGCGTATGAAGGTTGTTTTCAAAATTAGTAGCCAACTTGTTTTTGACACAAGCTTTAGTTTTAAGGTACCTAAATAGTATTATTTCTCACCGTGTTCAATAGTGTTCGCTTGATTTGACTTGAGCATCAACCGTAACAGCTTAGTTGCTTCGCTGCTGACGTTTGATAAGTTGATGCGGCGGACTTGCAACTCCATCTAGTGACGTAAACGTGAATTTATAAGCAGATCGGGTTTGTATTTTTTCGCGCAAAATGTACAAATGTCCGTTTATTCCTGTTCTCGTTGAAAAACTCTCCAAAGAGCACATGTGCCAAATCTCAGGTTCCTACTGCCAGTAGTGTCGACTATCTGTCCGTCACTTACGAATGAAACAGTTTTACACACAATATATACCAAGAAGAGCACAACATAGTGAATCGACATCGGATATTGGCTATAACTCGAAAACGGTGCAACTTTTGCTGTAGTCATGTAAGGCTGGTTCTATCTGTCCTAGGCAGTGTATACAGTGCATTTAATACAAAAAAAATGCATACAGTGTTAGTGCATACAGAATTTCAGCCTGCGGGCGGAATACACTCGAAAGTCTTATAGCGCCCTCCGAGTCTTATACAATAATGCATTCAGGGTGTTGATAAGGCTGCCGAGGTACTGCAGTGCGTCAGGGATGTTTGCTGAAAATCGTGTAGATTTTTTTTAAACGACAATGCGCAAAAAGTACACATTACTGGTGCGGGGTAGTGCCATTCTGCGCATGATTGCAGATCGGCTGGACTGTACATACGAGTATGTCAATCATTGCTGCAAAGTGTCAAGTGACATGATGCGGCAGTGAGTGGCGTAATAGTCCAGTAGGTACAATATTATAAATTGTATTTTACTAACGTAAGGTCTGAAATAAATGCAATTGTTATTATTATAGCGTATATCAGTTACTTTGACATGTCGTTTACTAGTTATGCAAGCCACCGTCCTATTTTACGGACATGTGTCTCTCGGTCTTAATCTCCAGTGTAAGTGTGACACGCCCCTTTTTAAGACAACCCGTATAGATGGATTGCACAGTTCGCTTTTAAACGTTTGGAACTATTCTAAGTATTTTCACCTGTTTCAGCAGTATATCCAGCATAAGAATACAGCAGGTAAGATTCTGCGGCGTCATCTCATCTTCTTTCTCCTGCTTATCCTTGTCAGTAGAAGACTCGTTGGACTCCGTGTCTTTAGGTTTACCGCCTTCTGGAAGTAAGCCAGCATTAGACAAGAATAATCATTTATTTGCTCAAATAAGGTATAAAGTTATTATTACATTATTACATCAGAGAAATGTTTCGGCTAAAATGTGGCATGTCCATGGAGAAGAAATAAAATAAATAATAAAATAAAATAAAAAGAAAATCTTTTTATTTCAGGCTTGTGCCCATAGTGTTAGTATTACACAAACTTAGAATTTTATATTAGTATATAGTGCTAGAAAACAAAAAATAAGATACACAGATACAACACAAAAGAACTGACAATCTGAGCAATGCGACCGCCCATTGCACGTTAAAAATAAAAGAGGAGATGCGGCTAAGTATATTTTCATACAAAATAGTGTGCCGCTGAGCGGGGGTGAAGTATGGGCCGAGGGGAGCATCCTAACACTTTAGCCCTGCCCATTTACATAGAAACCACCTTGTAGTGACTAGCCAAACTACTTGCATAAGCGTGTGGTTACAGCTACTGCGTTACACACACTGGCCCTGAAGCTCACACGACTCAGTTCATAGTCCCACCTCTTCTTTTATACCTTCTCCATGGGCATGTCTATATTTAATTTATTCAACAACCTTACAAATATTATAAGTAACTACATACTTAATACAAAAAAAATGGCAGTTCTATTACTCCTGCACAAGAAGAACGGCAAAGAGACTTGAAAGTTTAGAAACTCGTGGGTCAGAAAACGTAACCATTTTTACCCGAATGCACTAGAAGGAAAGTTATGTTTTTCGATTATATCGATGTGATTTTGAATTTTTTTTTTTGTACCCTTATTTTAGTATTTTTTACTGTGAATGATATAGCACACTTATAAGTGGTATCTAGTGGTATGCAGAGTGTAACAAAAAGGGTATGTTAAGCGAAAAGCTATGTAAATAGCCCACTATAGAGAACCTATCGACAAAATTTGAGATCCGAAATCACATGTTTATTTTTCCCGATAGTATGGAGAATTTTTAAATATCTCAGGAATTTTTATACAATCTTGAAAAATAAAAATGTGATTTCGAGTCTCAAATTTTGGAAATAGGTTCTCTATAGTGGCTATTTATACAGCTTTTCGCTTAACATACCCTTTCTGTAACATCCTGTATATATAGTGGTATCCTTTTAATGTACGTTCTGTAAGTGTGTCAAACTAAATAAGATTACCTATAATAGGCGGCTTGAATATCTTCTCAGGCATGCTGACGACACAGTGACTGAAGAGATCAAACAACTGGGAGAGCGGGATCTTCACCTCTAGCAGGGAAATCGTCTGAAATAATAGAGAATTGGAATATTCCATATATTATTTTTGTAAATCATACACATATAATAAAAATGTAACGGATCGCTGTCTGTACGTGGAAGATATTACGTTGAAAAATATTATAGGAGACCTTTATCAACGCAATAGTACCCAAAAAAAATATTTTTGGATTTTTTGTCTGTTTGTCGGTTTGTCTGTGCGTTCGTGCACGCTAATCTCAGAAACCGCTGAACTGATTTCGATGTAGTTTTCAGGACAATGTATTCCTGAAAACTGTCCAGTTAACTTAAATAGGCTACTTTTTATCCCGGGAAAATGTTTTTATCCCGGATAGTGACGACATTTTGTTTTTTTTTTTTGTAGTCCACGCAGACGAGTCGCGGGCGTCCACTAGTTAATAATATTTGTAATCATATGTAAGGCAGATAATGTTTTTGATACAGTTAAACTAATAGGTGTTCTACTATACAGGTAGTCTAGAACCTGAGAAAGGACATATAGGCTACTTTTGATTCCTGAAAAAAAAAACTACATTTTGTCACTAACTTCTATATTTATGTTCATATGTAATTTCTATACCATTGCATAGTACCTAGGAATACTTCATGGTTATTTATGGGACTAGGTCACTGACAAATAAATATTTATATATTAAGCAACTAGCTGTTACCCGCGGCTCCGCTCCCGTAGATGTCGCTTATTGCACGGAAGGGGTATTAAAAATAGTAGTCGTTTCGGAGGGGTTTGGTAACAAACACCGCGACACGAGAATTTTATATTAAACAATAGTTGTCACTGGTTCTCTATAGTTCTTCACCTACCTGCAGCCACTGTAAAACAGGCAGCACATCTTTCGGCTCGGGCTGACTGCCCGCACGCTGCACTGCGAACTGGTACAGCTCCGTCACACCGCACACCAGCCCCAGCGGCTCCAGCAGCCTGCCCACCGGCGCCTTCAGCTCCATTAACTCCTGTGCATCAATGAAGTTTACTTACAGTCTTAATTTGTAACGACACAGCACCTCAGGGATCTTAGTGTGGGATATAGATTAACGAGTCATCAATGACAAAACGCCGGGTAGTAAAGCAAACGACGAGGCGAATATCCCGCATCTTCAGGTTGCGGATACTTACTTACACGTCTTCAAAGGTACATTACATATTATACAATATTAACCATCCTAACTTATGTATGATACACAAATAAACTCATTTGATTTGCTTTGATTTGAAATGCGTTGAAATTTGAAATACATCATAAATATAAAGAAAATGAAAAAAAAAATTAACCCGAGTGAGAACTCACGACCTCTCGCAAACCGTGCTTTTGCTCTAACCAACTGAGCTATCGGGTCAATTACATCATAATTACAAATACATTAGCTTATAAAATGTCTTTACGTGCATTTCGTAAAATGTTGTTTAGTAACTCACTAATCGTTTACATCTAACACCCACTATGCTGATCGTGGCTGCGGGATCACTTTGATGATTCTGCTCTGGCTTCCCCATTCCTAGTGTAACGGTGTCTGTAGGGTCACTGTTACGTGTCTGTGAATCAGGTCGCCATCACGTCGTATTGATATGTATGGGATGTACGTGTCTAGCAACAGCATGCGTCAGCTGAAATCCCCAGTTAATACGACCATAATATAAACTGTATGTTTTATCAAATTAAAGTCACGACATCATCAGAGATCGTCAGATATCAGAAGATGAGTTGAGAACCTACAACATGGCTATTATTGCTCCGGCTTTCATTAACGCCCCCGAGCGGCGTTAAACTGGTGACCCGACGTGATCATCGTATCCGACTACAAAATGAAGCCTGGAAGATCCTAGCGACTTGTACATTTTGTCGGCTTCCCACCAGCGGGACCCCCGACTGAAATTTCAAGAGACATGTCGCTAGACCAGCCCTACACGCATGATGTCAGACGAAGTCTGGACAGCCGGCCTTCGAGATCTGTTCTACCGCTGTACTACCCAATTAGAGCGATTGAAGAAATATCAAAGTATGTTTCAAAAATCATTTTCGCCAGGCAAGTAACGTAAGCAGCAATTACACAAGAAAATAGCCGTGAGTATGTATATTTATATACAGATGTTTTTTTGTGGCCACGAAGGGTACGTACTCTATACATCAAATAAAGTAAGTTTATGCCAAAAAAAATGCTGAGAACGATGTACATTTTTTTGAAAAAAAAAAATATCACTTGATCGGGCAAAATTTATAGTGTCCAGTTTGTCATAGACAGATATAAATTATTTCTCGTGAAAAAATCTTGCTACACGCGTCAACGTGCATTTATGCAGAAAAACGCAGTCTGTTTACTCAACTTTGGACCCTACTATTTTGGAAACCAGACACTTCCCAGGTATGCTTCCATGGAGAAAAATGATAGTGATGATGAGGAGATTCTGTAGTTTTCGGGAACGTTAACGACCAAAAATCACCTGTATACAGGTTGTAAAAAGTCAACGATGTTTTTTTTAATACCTCGTATTCTTTGTAAGGTTAAGATCATTTTCTTCTATGGAACCAACACTGGGAAACGACATAAAAATTATGAAAGAATAGTCATTTTATTGCAAGCAATGTATTCGTTTGATGCTCAAAGTACACATGTACCTACAAAACTAACATTACGTATAACATTTTGACATGGTATATTTGAAAAAAAATGTTTCTTAACCGATTTCAGATGGAATTATGTAAAAAAAAAAAATATTAATGTAACTTTACAATCCAATACAATACAATACAATAACCTTTATTTGCTCAAAATATAGGTATTACATTGAAGGTAATGATTATAATTATGCAAAAATTTATCCAACATATTTTGCCAGAAGTGAACTAGCACAAAAGAAAGAAAAGCACAAATAAAAATAAATAGAATTCGTATACCATTACAGTGTCCACTAGCAGGTTATTTGAGCTTTAAGAAATTTCTCAATTGAGTAGAAAACACCATCCATTAATACCTCATGTACCATTTTTTTAAAATAACTGCTTGTTGTCAGTTTTACAAATGTCGGCGGGTAGTTTATTATAAATTCTAGGTGCCATACCAAATATACTTTTGTTGAACAGTGCCGTTTTACATGTTGGCATGCATATTCTAAAATTATTCCCTTCCCCTTTTAACTTAGGATATTTATCTATATTATTCTTTACATACATCGCCACTTCTAGAATATATAGACATGGCAATAGTAATACTCGTATGTTCAGACATTTGAAGAAAGGTTTGCAGCTGTCAGTTTGTTTTTTTTTTGTATTATTTTATTGCCACATAAGCATGGTATGCATTAAGGACAGCTGACTGGGACACAACTTTTAAAAGCATTCGGATCGCATACGAATATGAATTTATCTTTTTACTTAAAATATCTATATGTGCTTTCCAATTTAAATTGCAGTCAACATTTATTCCTAAGAATTTTGTTATATTGATATTACTAATACTATTAGAATTATATTTTATGTCAAGTTCTCTGCATGTCTTTCTTCTATTATTAAATGTCATAGTTTTTGTCTCGTCAAAGTTAATTAAAAGGTTGTTTGATGTCATCGAATCTATAATATTTTTTATGTATTATTAATGTCAGTTTCAATATTGTTTATGTCCTTACTTACAAACATTATTGTGCAGTCGTCTGTAAATAGTGATGCCGGATGATGAGTGATTTTGGGGAAATCATTTATATAAATTATAAACAAAAGTGTACCCAGTACACTACCCTGTGGGACACCAAAGTGAACTAATCTTGTGTCTGACTGGTATTGAATTTCTGTTTTTGTTTTTGCACAAATTTTAGAGATTTGTGTGTGGGATCTACCTCTTAATTAGGACGCAATGAGATCCAAAACATTTCCGCGCACTAAATATTTATTTACTTTTTCTAACAGAATAGTTTGATCCACGTAATCAAAAGCCTTTGTGAGGTCCATAAATAATGCACAAACAGACATTCGACTATCAACACCCTTCATAACGTGACTCAAGAAATTATATATCGAACCGTTAATATTTCTATTTTCCTAAATCCTACCTGCTCATCCACGAGTATGTCATATTTTTTTTTTATTATATAAAGCGTTATATATTACTCTCTTAAAAATCTTTGAGAAAATAGGATTTAAAGCTACTGGCCTGTACGAGTTTAGACCTCAATATCTTGGAAACGCGTGGTTTCCCAGGGGTGCTTCCATAGAAAAAAATGATCGTGAAGTTACAAAGAATACGAGGTATTAAAAGAACAAAGTTGTCTTTTTACACCCAGTATGATTAGAAAATAACGTAAACCATACCTTCTCAGGCACATCAGTACAGATGGCGTCCATCCAGGCCGGCATGATGTAGTCCCAGATCTCCTGCGTGATGATGCCGTACGGGATGAGGCAGTATAGTCTACGACACAGACCACATTACTTGGGATTATTATTGGAGTAACATCAATATTATACATAGTGTGTATATTAAGAAAAACTCTTCTCCACGCAAGTTTAAAACGCATTTGGCCGGTTTATTAAAAAATATGCTGTCGTAATGTTGTGTGATGTTTTGCGAAGCCCATCATCAAGCGTACCTATTGAGGCCATTCCTGTATACCTATTAAGCCCGTCCTTGTGTGCCAGTCACGTACACAAGTATCTATCTATTGAGGCAGGCCGTCTCTGTGTACCTTTTAATGCCGTCCTTATGTACCTATTAAGCTCTTCCTTGTGTACCTATTAAGGCCGCCCTGTATCTATTAACACCGTCCTATTGAGACTACCCCTGTGAACCTTTTAACGTCATCCTTATGCACCTATTGAGGCCGTCTTGTATCCATTAAGACTGTTTGTACTTATTGAGACCGTCACTGTGTACCTTTTAAGGCCGTCCTTATATACCTATCAAAGCCGTCTCTATATACCTTTGAACGCCATACGTGTCCTATTAAGGCCCTGTGTACCTGTGCAGGCCTTGCCGCAGATGCGCGGGCTTGGCGGCCAGCGTGTCCCAGTGCCCGGCCTGGCGCGCGTAGTGCGGAGGGTGTGGCAGGAGACACGCTGTCAGTGCGGAACCACGCACGTCGGATACGCGTCGTAGCCACGCACATACGTGCGTGGATTTTAGCTTTTCCACTATGTCTGCAGTCTCGCCTGTAACACCGGCAAAAATAAAGTCAAAAGGCCCATAAATTTTCAATAGCAGAGCCGCAGCAATGAGATAGCAAAAATTTACAGACGGAAAGAACGCGAGGCGTTCCCGTGCCCCGAACCTCGCCCCTAACTTTGGTGCTTGTACAATATAATATTAGTGTCTGACCAATATAATACTAGTGACTGACCGATGTAGCGGTAATCTCTCACCTATATAACACTAATGACTAACTCATAACATTAACTTTTAAACTTTATACCCACTTTATATATTTTAGCTTGTAATTTTTTATGTGTGTGTGTGGCGAAAAATAAACGTTTTCATTCTTTCTTTCTTTCTTAACATAACACAGCAGTTACCGGTGTAGCAGTAGCGTCTTACCGACATAACATTAGTAACTGTGCAATATAACATTAATCTCTGACCGATATAGTACTAGTGACTGACTGGTAAAGCAATAATGTCATAACATAACATTAATAACTACCCCATACCTTCATAACATTAGTAACAATAAAACACATAAAATCTAAATAAAATGTAGTATGAAATACAGCTCTATTATCGAATACATTTTTAACCTCTTCCATTCGGAACGTTTACTTTGGAATTCAGACATTAGCATCTCAGACCGACATAGCATAAGTGACCGGTGCTGCATAATTATCTGACCGATATAACACTAGTAACTGACTAGTGTAGCAGTAGTGTCTGACCGACATAGCATTAGTGACTGTACAATATAAAATTAGTGTCTGATTTTACATTAGTGACTACCTTATGACATAAGTCCCTGACCGACATAACTCTGCACTGACCGGTGTAGCAGTATGAGGTGACGTGGAACCAGTGGAACAGCACGGCCAACAGCCGGCCCAACGTCTCGTCAGGCATGTCCGGTGTGGGACTGCACAGGCCCACCATCAGCCACACGCCGTATCTGTACCGGACACATACATAGCTACATATACATACGGCTGTGTTCCCCAAACGGGATAGCCACAAACATAGAGAAATAACATGTCATAGAGTGCTAATGTCATACTGCTTCGATGCACCATTAGACTTTACGGTGCCTCACAATTCCAGTCCTTGACACTTAAGATTCTATTAGTGTAATGTATCATCATCATCATCATTTACAGCCCTGATTAGTCCACTGTTGGACATAGGCCTCCCCCAACAACCTCCACTCCTCGCGGTCGGAAGCAGCCTGCATCCAACCTCGGCCCGCGACCTTGGCCAAGTCATCCGTCCACCTCGCGGGTGACCTTCCCACGCTGCGCTTGCCGATACGTGGTATCCACTCTAGAACTTTCCGACTCCATCGGCCATCAGTTCTCAGTGTAATGTATATAAATGTACTACTAATGTTTTCACTCTTTGCTTACATCTTATTCCTCTATGCCACAACTGCAAGATCATCAGATCTTACAGTCACGTTGCTAGCTTATCGCCTGAGAGAACTCCCCGTGTTCCTTAGCACGACATGCGCGGAAGGAGATGTACACTAGTGAAGCCCCGCATCGGCACAGGCACACACAACTTACAGACTATTACATAAGTCAGGATGTTTTTTCGTTGCCACCCTTAACGATGGGTACGTACTCTATACATCAAATAAAGTAAGTTTATGCCAAAAATTCTCTGGGAAACGGTGTAATTTTTTTTTATTACTTGATCGGGCGAAATTTATAGTGTCCAGTGTTTTTTCTAGTTTTTTCATAGACAGATGTCAAACTCGTGAAAAAATCTTGCTACACGCGTCAATGTGCATTTATGCAGAAAAACGCAGTCTATTTAGCCAACTTTGGACCCTAATATTTTGGAAACCAGACACTACCCAGGTATGCTTCCATGGAGAAAAATTATCGTGATGATGAGGAGATTCCGCAGTTTTCGGGAACGTTAACGACCAAAATTCACCCTGTATATTTAAATTGTACATAATATATAACCGGTGTATATCCGTCCCTCTCGCACATACCTGCCCAGCAGCTGTCTCTCTTCCACGGGTATATTATCGACAGGCGGCGCGTGTAACGGAGTATGTAACGGTTGCTCGCAGTCCGGTTCTTCAACGTTTAGGGGCTTCGCTTCTTTCAGGAGACTGAAATAAAAATAACAAAAGATACTCGTATGAGTCTAAGTACAGATACGGGTCACGAGGAAAATCGTACGATGACCCCACATTATTTACCTCTGTCATACATATATATTCACGCGGCTGTGTTACCAAAGTGGGGTAGCCAGAGCCATAGAGGAATAAGATGTCATAGAGTGCTAATGACATACTAACTGCGTCGATGCACCATGAGACTTTCCGATAGCTTACAGTTCCAGTCCTTGACCGTTAGATTGCATTACTGTAATGTACAGTAAATTACTACATTACTTGTATACTGTAATGTATTGCAATGCAATCTAAGGGTCAAGGACTCATGGTGCATTGACGCAGTTAGTAAGACTTTTTTTATATAAAATAGGCTTACGCTTGACCACAACGCGCCTGATGGTAAGCACCGTTGCAGTCTAAGATGGAGCGCACTTGTCTAAAAGAAACCGCAAGATTATAGTTCATGGGGAACAGGGATTCAGGCAGGGAGCTCCACAGCTTGGCCGTTCGCACTATGAATGTAGAAGCAAATCGCTTAGTACGAGTTTTCGGCACTTCAACTGTGAACCGGTGTCGCCTTGACGTTTCCCTGGTCGTCCGGTGGTAGAAGGGTGCTGGGGGAATTGGTCGGACATTAGCACTCTATATCTTACTTCTCTATGCAAGAACGTTTAGGATAGCGAAACCAAATATAAAAAATCCCGCCACCGACTAATCATTCATCATTATCCTCAGCCATGAGAAGTCCACTGCTACATAGAGGTCTCACCCAACAACGTCCATTCCGACCGGTCGAAAGCGGCCTGCATCCAACCGATGCCCGCGACCTTGGCTAGGTCGTCCGTCCATCTCACTCTAGATCCTTTCAGCTTCCGTCGGATCTGCGAGATATGTGCTTTGCCTTTTGCACTGATACTAATTTCGATGCCATAGAGACGACAAAACATCTGTGATAGAGTTAAATATTCTACGAAATCTTACATAATCCTCAATTTTTTTCTTCTTTATTTATAAACAGAGGGTAGTTAGCGTACCTGATGATGGCCTCGGTGAGACAGGCCTGCGTCCCCGCGTCCATGTGTCCGACAGGTGGCAGGCGGGTGTGTACCACGTGGTCGGTGCCACGTCTGCTGTTGTGGCGGTTACCGTGGCACTGCTGGCAGTATCTGATAGGGAGGTTTTAATATTAGTCTCTTATTTTCGGCAAGAGTACCCTAAACTGACGAGCGTGCATGAAGAATATAATGAAAGTAGATGGACGAAAGAGCTGCCGTTCTTCTTGTGCAGGGGTAACAGAACTGGCGGATCATTTTTTTTGCTTTAGTATTATTTTTACCTATAATAATTAATTTTATAATATCTGAATAAATTATTTGAATTATTTGAAATTATTTGAATGCCACATTTTTTGGAAAAACATGTCTCTGATCTAATAATGTAACAATACATACATACATATAATCACGCCTTTATCCCTTACTAATGAAACGCGTGTAGTGGTTTTACATAGACTAAATTTATTTTTTAATGTAAAGACATAGGAGACACAGGACAGCTTTACATAGCAATTAAAGAGATGGCGCTAGTAGTAACAAAAAAACATTTCATAAGAATTATTTTGATACTAATCTAACACCTTCACTTATCAAAATAATCTAGACTTTGTGTACAACACAATAAGATAAACTTATAGCATGTAGCTATCAGACAATACTTTGAATGCCTAACTTCTTTACAAAATAGTTATGTTTTATACTACTCAATCCTTTGGTAAGTAGGTCTGCAGGCATTTCAGATGTTGGCAGATAAACTATTTTTATTAGATTGTTAGCCACTGCTTCTCTAACAAAATGGTGACGCACATCTATGTGCTTAGTTCGTTTATGGAACAATGGGTTCTCTGTCAACCTCTGAGCACCTTGGTTATCATTATATAAAATTATTTTATAATCTAAACTATTATCTATTTCAGAAAACAAGTTTTTCAAGTATATAGCCTCCTTACACGCTTCTGCTATCGCCATATACTCGGCTTCTGTACTTGACAGGGCTATAGTCCTTTGCTTTTTACATTCATATGAGATAACTGTTCCTGAAAATTTAAAGCAAAAACCTGTGTAAGATCTTCTATCTAATATATTTGCAGCCCAATCTGCATCTACAAAACCCTCTAATTTACAATTATCCTTACTAAACATTAACCCATAACTTTTAGTTTTACACAAATATCTTAGAATTCGTTTAGCATGCTTCCAATGAGTTGAAGAATAACAATTAAATTGGCTCAAATAGCTCACACTGTAAGAAATATCTGGGCGAGTTAAAACACTTAAGTACATTAGGCTTCCTAATAGTTGTTGATATGGGTATTGCTCATAAACATCTACATTTTTTTCTAGTTTTAAATTAGTTTCAATAGGAGTATCAACAACTTTGCAGTTTGTCATATTAAATTTACTTAAAATATGATCTACAAACTTCTCTTGATCCAAGGAAATACAGCCATTTTCATATGTTTTTACTCTAATACCTAAACATTGTTTTAATGGCCCTAAATCCTTAATTTTAAATTTTGACATAAGCTCTGCTTTTATCTCATCTACCATATTAGTGCTATTAGAAAAAATAAAAAAGTCATCAACAAATATTGCCATAATAATCTGCTTATCTTGACAATTTTTAAAATATAAACATGGTTCCAATTTTGACTTATTGAATTTCAAGTTTAATAAACAATCATTTACTCTAATATTCCAAGCCCTAGCCGATTGTTTCAAACCATAAATAGCACGGTTTAGTTTTAGAACACAATTGTCGTTACAATCTAAATTAGGTGGGACCTGCATGTATACATTTTCATTTAAGTATCCATTTAGGAATGCTGTAGTTACATCCAAATGAGTAATTTCAAAGTTAAGCTTGACACTTAAAGCGAATAAAAATCTTAAAGTAGAGTAACGAAGCACTGGTGAGTATGTTTCAGTATAGTCCACACCTTCTTTTTGGGTGAAACCTTTAGCAACTAGTCGTGCCCTATACCTCACTTTATTATCACTTTCGTACTTTTTCTTGAATACCCACTTACACTGCACTACCCTATCAGCTTCTTTCTTGTCCACAAATTCCCATGCTTGATTGTCATCAAAAGCCTTCACTTCTTCTATTATTGCCTGCCTCCACTGTTCCTTCTCTGGCCCGTTCATTACATCTTCATAACTGAGTTCTTTACCACATGATTCTAGGTCATCCAAAATACAGAGATTGGTCATGCCATATCTTTCTACAGGCTTTTTCTTACGCTTACTAACCTCCTCTAATTGGACTTCTTCATGTGTAATAGAATCATTTTCTTCTTCAGTCACCGATAGATATGAATCATCTTTGGAACTTGATAAGTCACAGACATATGAAGGGTCACTCTCATTTGGCTCCAATAGTGAAATTTCTGATGAACTTTCTTCTCCTTCTGAGTTTACATCTTTCTCTGTCATTTCATGTTTACTTTCACTTTCACTATTTACTACTATCTGAGCTGTGTCAGAGTCATCTTTTTCCATTATTATGACATCTCTGCTCGTAGTGATTTTGTTAGTTTTTGGATTATACAATCTGTATCCTTTCACATTTTCTGGATATCCGACCAGAATCAATTTTTCAGCCTTCTTATCCCATTTTCTTCTTTGAATTTTGGGAACATGCACCATCACCTTACTGCCAAAAATTCTGACATGGCTCAAGTCTGGTTTCTCACCTGTCCACCTTTCGTATGGTGTCATCATGCCCAAACTGGCTGCTGGGGTTCTATTTTTCAAATAGACTGCTGTATTCACAGCTTCGCCCCAAAATCTTTTTTCGAGATCTGCTTCAAACAGTAAACATCGTGCACGTTCAACTATAGTTCTATTGAACCTCTCTGAGAGACCATTCTGCTCAGGAGTGTGAGGATTAGTCTTCTGATGGATAATACCTGCTTGTGCTAAAAAGCTCTCCATCTCTCCTGAACAAAACTCTCCTCCGTTGTCGGTTCTCAAAATCTTTATCTTGTCTCCTGTTTGATTCTCAACAATACTTCGAAATTCTTTGAAGTGCTGGAATACCTGGTTCTTTTCCTTCAAGAAGTAGACAAAGGTCATTCTGCTGGCATCATCCACAAACAAAAGGAAGTACTTTGACTGACCAATAGACTTGGTTTCCATGGGCCCGCATAAATCAGAGTGAATCACATGCAGTAATTTATCACTTCTATGCTTAGCTGATGGAAAAGGAAAACGTGTCTGTTTTCCCTCACAGCACACTTCACAGTTCTGGATCTGTATGTCAACTTTCTTGTCAAAATGAACTCCTTCTACAGCTCCTTCTTTCATTTTCTTTAATGAAGTACTATTTATATGTCCTAGCCTTCTGTGCCATATTGACATTCCTGCTAACAAATTCTCTGACTTTCTTGTGTTTAACTTGTACACACCGTTTATCAAATTGGCTGTACCAATTAGCTTATTCATGCGATTATATATTAAACAAACATCTTTATTGAACACCACTCTGTTGCCATTACTTATCAATTGGCTCACCGATAGTAGGTTTGTAGTAAGCTTTGGTATGTACAAAACATTCTTCACAATCACGTCATACTGAGAACCGTTCACACTTGTCGTAATCTGTGTTTCACCAACACTTTCCACAGGCACAGTAGCTTGATTTGCAACTACAATTTCTCTGTTTTCATGCACTTGTCTAGTTCGCAGTAAACAATTTTTATTTGATGTCATGTGTGCACTTGCACCCGAATCGACGTACCAGTCTTCCGTGCTAAAACTGCCGTTGAAAAAGGCTGCACTAAAAGCATTTTCACATTTATTTGCTTTTAATTCGGGGCATTTGTTTTTATAATGACCTATCTTCTTGCAATTATAACATTTTATTTGTTTACTGCCGGTTGACATGTCACTCAGTGTTGGCAACCTAGAATGATGCGCTGATCGTACCAGGGGCGTAAAATTATCGTACCTGACGAAAAATTATCGTATACTTTTGAACGACATAAAAAAAAACATTAATTATTAATAAAAATAGATATTATTACGAACTTATATTGCGCTCAGCCGCTCGTCATGTCCTTTTTCGAATTTTATGATTTTCACATGGGTACATTGCGTACAAATGGCGCGAAAATTTGTGTTTCAAAAGTTTTACAAAAATAAAATGGCTCCAAAGTTGATCAGTCGATTATTAAATTTATTCATGAACACATAAAATTGACAAAATATGTAATATTCAACGAGATATATATTTATATATTTCTTATCTATATATGAGTGAACGAAACTATCGAAATCCATTACAATTCGAAAATTATCGTACATTTGTGTACGATAATGAATCGCAATCGTACATCGTACGCTGGTATGAAATTATCGTGCATGTACGATAATTATCGTACGGTTGCCAACACTGATGTCACTTGACATTGACGTTTTTATTGTTTTGGCGCCACGGCGGCTAGTGTTCCCGCCATTCCACCGTTGTTGTTTAGCCCAAAATGCAGAGTCTGTTCCAGTAGTACCAACCTCATCACACATATCGAGTAACTTTGTCTTGATGGAGTCAGCGGTAATGGCGATTCCGGAATGTTCTATCGCCATTATCATCGGTAAAAACTTATCTGGGAGTCCAGCCAAAAGTAAAGCACCAATCATCTCATCTGAGATTTCAAAACCTGTCCCTTTCAATTTCTGCGCTGTTTCGACCATTTGAGATACGTAGGTTATCATGGATTCGCAGTTTTCACGGCGTATTGAAATTAATGTCCGAAGTAAACTGATTTTTCTTTGGTATCCCGTGTCATCAAACAATAATTTCAATTTTCCCCACACACCATTCACTGTAGTCTCATTCTTGATATGCGCGTATAATGAAGAGTCTATTGTCATCACGAGCTTTGCTTTAGCTTTCTTCATCTCAGCATCACCAATGGCCGCCGGTATGTCTTCTATGTCGATGCCCTCGAGCAGCAAGAAATTGCTTGCCGCGAACGCCCAATCATCGTAATTCTCGCGCCCTTTGAGTTTCGGCACATTAATTAGGTAACCCGATGTCGACATTTTTAACTTTCACACCAAAAAACTGGACTGTGCCCATAACCTAATGAAACGCGTGTAGTGGTTTTACATAGACTAAATTTATTTTTTAATGTAAAGACATAGGAGACACAGGACAGCTTTACATAGCAATTAAAGAGATGGCGCTAGTAGTAACAAAAAAACATTTCATAAGAATTATTTTGATACTAATCTAACATATAATAACATATAATATAATCACGCCTTTATCCCTTACAGGGTAGGCAGAGCACCAAGGGCCGATAGAACCACATGGTGACACTTCTGACCAATTTTGAGGGTAGTTCATATGTACAAGTTCGGTTTGTAGTGACAGGTGTAATAATAATCTATTGTACCATATTTTAATGTTGTACACACGAAGGCACAATTTAGAATTCATACCACCCCTGCCTGCCCGTGGGTATCGTACGAGGCGATTAAGGGTTTCCGGGAGGTGGGCAGAAGCGCCTCCCGTGTTGACAACATAGTCCAAAATACAAACTGCGGTCACCAACCCGCCTGCCCAGCGTGGTGTCTATGGGCAAATACCCCCCATGGCAGTCTTGTGGCGTGCCCTGGGGGAGGCCTACGTCCAGCAGTGGACTGCAATAGGCTCATGATCATGATGATGATGATGACCATATTTTGAGTAAATAATCATTTCGTGATCTCTGCCTACGCCTACGGTTAACAAACGTGATTTTATGTAACATGTTTTCGACGCGAGACTAGGTTGGTAAAAAGAAACAATTTTTACTATGCAACCAATTTTGAAATCGTGCTGTTCCATAATGAAAATGAAAATGAAAAATAGTTTATTGACCATATTTACAATACAGTTACAAATGGCACATACATAGATAGGAGTATTTTTATACCAAGCTTACTATAATAATACAAAATAGAATTGGTTAAAAGATAATTTAGCATTCCTTAAGTGAAACGTCGATGTCTGTAGAAGTATATAACTGTAGCACAGACATCGGAGCCCTCCATCGGTTTTATTGTTATTATGTATAAAGTTATAGTTACGTAAGCCAGTACAACATTAATCAATAATATTTCCTCATTACACTACAGTAACCCTTCATTTACAAAGACCAATATTTAGATAGTACTATACTATCCAGTTGTAACCTTAAATTAAGAACGATCAATTAGTGAATTGTAAAATAATTACATTATGTGTGTATCTGTGTGCGAGCATAGTAGAATATAATATGTGCAAAGTTGCTAAACCTTATACAAACTAGTTTTGTTGGCTTTAAGGGAGGTTTTTATTAGATTTTCTGTTTCTAAGTAGTTCAGATTCAAAAGAAGTGATTGCACAGCATTTTTAACTTTATAAAGACTTAGAGGGTAAATATGTAAATTTTTGTTGAATATATTGTACAGTCTACCACTAGACTGTGGGAAGTGTCTACCAGCAGTCGTTGTTCTATGAGGTTCTGAATCGCATACTCGATTCCGCCTACGAATATTATTATCCAGTAGGGGATCATATGGCAGGGATTTATGTTTACGAAGTACTGAGTTAAGTACAAATAGTTGTCTTACTGAGAGAATCTCAAACTCCCTGTATAATGTGTCCGTTGGATAAGTAGCAGGCTTTTTGCACATTACCTTGAGAATAGCGCGCTGAGCACGCTCAAGTTCCAGGAGAATAGTGGAACAAGCAGCACCCCATGCCGGTATAATAAGCCATAATAAGTACCTATGTATAAGGATAACTGCATACAAAATAACATTAACCGAGTTTAATATCCTACGACATTATTTCGATCAATCTCATTGGAGATTAGCCAACTGTACCTGATAGGATGGTTTCCGTTAAAACTGGCGCACTCGTTAGAGAAACAAATCGAATATGCTGCTTTATCCGTAGACCGGCAATTCTGCAAATAAATATACATACTTCATCGGGACCCGAAAAAAAGTTACGCCCATATAAAACTCATGTGCAATGTTTCATTAAATATACGAAGACTGAAATTTAAAATGTGAATGAAGTTTGTCAAACGAACTAATCACGGACCTCTATTTCGCCTTCTTTAAATATTTAGTAGTACAGATAGAATAATACCCAAGATTTAAGAAAAATTGTGCACCGTGTATTAATAAATAGATAGGAGTCAAATAGAGTTAAGTGTCGTATTAAGATAAGGGTCGTATTATAGATATATTCTATCGAAAACATAAACCATTGACAGAAATAAGAGATTTACATACATACATACATATAATCACGCCTTTATCCCTTACGGGGTAGGCAGAGCACCAAGCGCCGATAGAACCACATGGTGCCACTTCTGACCAATTTTGAGGGTATAGTTGAGATGTACAAGTTCGGTTAGTAGTGACAGGTGGTCAGCCCATCGCCTAAAAAAAAAAAAACACCAGGACCCTCTTGTCCCTCTAGGAATAAATAAGAGATTTAACTCACTTTATTCTCACACACCATAGACACTTGCTGCTGCGGATGTAAGATGTCGTGGAATCGCTGGTTAGGGTGCTCTCTGATAGGAAGAGAACAAAATATGAAACCACGATATTTACCTGATAAGCTAGCAACTTGTCACTGGTCGTTTACGTCTATCTTCTATCTATATCTGTCTATCTATACATATAATAAAATCGTAACGTATCGATGTTTGTGCACGCTAATCTCAGAAACGGCTGGACCGATTTCGATGCAGTTTTCAGGAATATATTGTGATAGGTCCCACTTAACATATAGGCTACTTCTTATCCCGGGAAAATGTTTTTATCCCGGATAATTTCGAAATTTTGTTTTTTCTGCAGTCCACACGGACGGAGTCGCGGGCGCCCACTAGTCTTTATTACACAGGGTTTGATAAAGGGGGTATTAAGCGAAATGAAGATAGCGCCCTATAGCGAAATAAAGATAGCGCCTTATAGCGAAATGAAGATGGCGCCCTATAGCGAAATAAAGATAGCGTCTTATAGCGAAATGAAGATAGCGCCTTATAGCGAAATAAAGATAGCGCCTTATAGCGAAATGAAGATAGCGCCCTATAGCGAAATAAAGATAGCGCCTTATAGCGAAATGAAGATAGCGCCCTATAGCGAAATAAAGATAGCGCCTTATAGCGAAATGAAGATAGCGCCCTATAGCGAAATAAAGATAGCGCCTTATAGCGAAATGAAGATAGCGCCCTATAGCGAAATAAAGGTAGCGCCTTTTAGCGAAATTAAGATAGCGCCCTATAGCGAACTTATTTGCAGTGGATCTGCTGTTATCCGAAATAAAAGATTTTTATTTTATTACTAGTGGACGCCCACGTTTACAAGTTAAGTGGGACCTGTCATAATATATTCGTGAAAACTGCATCGAAATCGGTTCAGCCGTTTCTGAGATTAGCGTGCACAAACGCACAGACAAACCGACAAACAGACAAAAATTTCAAAAATCATTGTTTTGGGTACTATTGCGTTGATAAAGGTCTCCTATAATATATTTTCTCATATATCTTCCATGTACAGTCAGCGACCCGTTATATTTTTATCATATGTATAGATTTACTACCGGCCGCCCACGGCTTCGCCCGCGTGCATTATTCCCTTGCGAAGCCGGGGCGGGTCCCTAGGTATACATTATAAAGATCTAAGCATACATAGGGACGGACAGACAGCGACAAGCGACTTTGTTTTATTATATGTAGTAAACTAATACAATCTTAGAAAAATAAATATGTTCAAATTTCGAGAATAGGTTCTCTAGAGTGGTCTATTCTTATGTATATTCTGTCAATCAATCAATCAAATCAGTCCATTGCAGTTCACTGCCAGACGTAGGCCTCCCCCCTCCATAGATATTAAGTATCTATCTCGGCCCTGTGTATATTATGTATATCTATCCATAGCTCTATACAGGGTGTAACAAAAAGAGTATGTTAAGCGGAAAGCTATGTGAAGAGCCCACTGCAGAGAACCTCTCCTGAAATTTTGAGATTCGAATTCGCATGTTTATTTTTCCCAATAGTATGGAGAATTTTTAAATATCGCAGGAATTTTCATACAATCTTGAAAAATAAACATGTGATTTCGAGTCTCAAATTTTGTGGATAGGTTTACTACAGTGGGCTACTCACATAGCTTTTCGCTTAACATACCCTTTTTGTTACACCCTGTATACCATACCTATGTATCTCATTGGCGCACTCGATGCACAGATAGAGCGGCGGCGGCGTGTCTGACGCAAACGTGACGGAGATGCAGTGGTCGTAGCAAACCTTAGCCGCCTCCGCCACACCCGCATTGGGACACATGTCCCGCTTGCACAGGAACGGGACCGAGTCGTCTGTGTCAAACACGATGCATTCTCACACTACATTGTAATAGGTTTAACAAAAGGCGATTGTAGGTAGTGCAAGTGTAATTATGAGTTATCAGATCCGAGCGTCAATCGAGGGAGTAGGGCCCGGCGGTGGGCGCACCCATAGTGAATTTAACAGATGGGAAAGATCGAATAATTCATGTACCGCATAGGAACGGGAAGAAGTCGTCTGAGTAATAGACAACGGTTATTGACTACTCTATAATATAACACAATTGCTGGTCAGCGAATAACTTAAAAGTTAAGTTCGTTACAACTCCACCAAGCTACTAAGTTTGCAAATCGTAGGTACCTAGATCGATCATAGATAAAATTCGCTAACTTTTTTTTTTCCATGAGATACAAACAGTACTATTAACACAAATATATTTACAATACATAAGTAGCACATACACCAGCAAAGTGTCTACCAATAAAAACACAGAAAAAACATTGAAGCTCCCACTTATTTATATCACACATCATTTAACACATAACTACATGTATATCTTTCACTAATTAAAAATACTAAAAAAATATTTGTTACAAACTGTCGCATAGGGTCAACTTTATGTAATAATTGATATTAAGTAGTACTTCTCAATAATCAAATCTAATAATGGGCGGGACGCAGCATTCCAGCCGAGTACAAACTAAGCTCGGTTGAGTATAATAATAAACGCGGCACAGTTTGTTTTCGAACCATGGATGTTTCTATATTTATCATGTATTTTTATACCGTTGCTTATTGTGACCCTAGGGATCTTAATGTGTGACTGGGTTAATGTGTTGTGAAGGTGTAAATATTTATTTATATTTACTGGTAAACTTGCACAGCAGTCCCTTCCTGTCGAACAGCGTGGCGTCGAACGGCGGCCAGTAGTAGAACAGTAACTTGGCGGCGGCGAGGCGCGCGCCTGCCGTCCCGTACGCCGCCACACACAGCAGGTCCTTGGCCACGGCTTGTTTGCGGGACATGAGGCATTCCAGCAGCTGGCAGTGGTGTGCTGGAATGTACATTATCCTGTAAGTATGGACCTGGAGTCTCACAGGGATGTTTTCGTTTTCCTTCCCCCACTCCTCACGGCTGAGGGGCTCAGTATCTTCTGTTTCACAACAACAAATTTGTTGTTAAACTACCAATGAGGAGGGCAGATTTCATTTTCCGATTAATAGCAGCACGTAAGTTATGACCATCAAAATATAGACCGGAGCCAGTCCAACGACGTCCATACTCAAAGGTACTCGTATGGCTCCAAACATTGTCCTACATACTATGATAAGCATCCTTACCAGATGCATTTACCTACTCTCCAACTAACTTACCCTCAAACAAACTAAAATAAATCGACGTAAACCTGTTGCAGTGAACTGGACGTAGGCCTCCATCAGAGCAGGCCACAAGGCTACTGCCATGGGAGTTTTTGGTGCCCATAGTCACCACGCTGGGCAGGGGAGCTGGTGACCGCAGTAATTTTTGGGTCAACACGGGAGGCGCTGCTACCCACCTCCCGGATATATCTTTAATCGCCTTTTGTGATACCAAATTGCATGATGCTTGCCGTTTGGTTTAAATAACGGCAAAATTTCAAGATAAAGCGTGAAAAGTAAACAAATAAACAAACAAAGCTACTTTAGCATTTAAAATATTGATTGGTATACTAACGGTGCCCACGGCTGTGTATACTTTATAATTCCCGTTTCGTTTCCCAGAAAATACTTTTACTCGTATATCGGGTGCCTACAACATCACACAAAGAACACCCCGTCCAAGTTTCAAGTATCAGTTTCTATGTAATACCGCTGTAAATCTTCTTTAAGAGTAACTAAATCTTACCCGGGTTGCTGGAGTGCTGGAACACCATCATAATGATGGCCGCCACCGACTGTGACGCCTGACTCTCCTCCTCTTGTCCGGCATAGCGACGTGCTAGGCAAACGTACTTACGTAAAGTTAACTGAAAACTTTAAACATAAATACACGGCTCTGATCCCAAAAAAAGGGTAGCCGGAACTGCATAATCATAAAGGAGATTTCACAGCCACTTTTAGCAAAGCGGGACAGGAAATTTCTAGTTCATCGCTTTAGAAAAAGCGCCTGAACACTTATTAACCTTAAACTTACATAAATACTTACTAATAGTGAACGGCAGTACGTAATAGCACAGCAGGTTCAGTATATCCTGATGCAGACACTGCGGGAACACCGCCACGCAGTACGCTACCAGGTAAGGCAGATTGTCGATCATGTCGTACTCCAGGAACGGCAGCAGGCAGCCCAGGCATTGCAGGACTGCTTCGCCAAAAGCTGGAGGGGGATCCAGATTGAGGACCATGGGATAACTCGAAGAGCCCCGGGGTGGAAGATTCGTAGGCTCAATTAACACGCGCCGAGGAATGGATGCGACTTTTTGCAACGAAATTAATGTAGCATAATTTATATAAATTTGAATAGCACACAAATTAAATACGAGCTAAAAAATCGGACATGCGTCTTTTCGACTCAAATTGACGCTTCCATTTCGTTGCATTCCGCGTTGGTGTAAATGGAGCCTAAAGCTTAGAGTCCCTAAAGCCTAGAGAGTTCTTGGGAAAGCTATTTAGTGAGTAGTCGGGGTTTACCATGAATGGACTCTAAAAGCAAGATTGTTTCCATTGTTAAAGCGAGCCGCCGCTACAAGCAGTGTAGTGACATCTTGCATTATAACGAATACAATAGTTCAGGTCCACGTATGCGATGATAGATGATATATCTACCTACATCATCATCATCATCTTCAGCCTATTGCAGTCCACTGCTGGACGTTGGCCTCCCCCAGGGCACGCCACAAGGGGGGTTTTGCTCATAGTCATCACGCTGGGCAAGCGGGTTGGTGATATCTACCTACCAAGTTTCAATGATATAGTTCTTACAATTTCAGAAATAAAGTGGCTGTGACAAACGGATGGACAGACATGACGAATCTAGAAGGGTTCCGATTTTACGATTTGGCTATGTAACCCTAAAAAGGTGCTGCAAAGAAACAATTTTCCAAGTGGACGCAATAAGGTGCTCTGCATTAAAAATAAGGTTCAAGCATCATACCCTGGATCCCATACTGCATATGAGGCGCGGAATCCACCAGTTGTGAGATAGCATTGAAGAGTCCCTTGTAATCCAGGTTGGGGTAGAGAGCCATGCGGTCTGCATCGTTCTCCGAGTCCAGGATCATCTCCAGAGGGGAGCGGGGGACATCTTTAAGGACGCCTGTAGGGTAACTTGCTAATTTAGTATTTAAAGTTAAGAAACTTGGTATATAAGGGTGGACCACAAAACATAAGATCTCTCCGACCGTATTTCGGCCAAGGCGGCCAAACTCTACGGAGATTAGCCAGATTGGGTAGGATATTATAGTACACAAGTGTGTGCGCAAACACAGGTGCACTCTCTATTCCTTCACTCTCATAGTCCGATGGGACGGAAAGCCGACACGACCGGAGAGAGATCAGGCGCAGAGCCAACATGCTTTCCGAGGCACGAGCTAAGTGACAATTAATCTTACCAGAAAACATACTTACGAGTACATGACATAATAAATACATACGGTTGTAAAAGATCGCACTAATATTATAAAGGGGAAAGTTTGTGAGTGTGTATGTTTGTTACTTTTGCACGTCCAAGCGTTCTTCTCCGTCTTCACTGGAGCGATTTTAATAAAAGTTAGTATGTACTGACGCCCTGGATAAACACATAGGCTACTTTTATCCCGGCAAAATATTTTTATCCCGGATAATTTCAACATTTTGTTTTTCCTGTAGTCCACGCGGACGGAGTCGCGGGCAACAGCTAGTAACTAATAAAAGAGAGCAATAGACTTATCGCCTTAAGGTATACCTCGGAGTTCGTTAATCGAATTTTTACGATATGCACGGAAGGAAATGTAGCGCACTAATATACATCAGATATCAAAAAAGCTACTTACTAAGCAACGTCTGCGAGAAGTATTTGACAGTGTTGGCGATGTCAACTCCAGACGGCAGCGGTTGCACATTGTGCATGAGCCGCAGCTGACAGTCATACAGACTTCGGATCTTCGCGGTAACTGCAAACGTCACTGTGTTACAGCCTACATAACTCTAAACACTGTATAAAACTCTATACATGTCGAAGGCATATTGTATACACGCCGCCGTATTACATAACGGCTAGGCATTTTGAACGAGAGAGCACTTTAGTTATATATACATATATAAGTTGGCTTATTATTACACATCGTCTGCTTAATTAGTTCGTTAGGTAAATTATGTTAGAAATTTTCAAATAATAACGAGCTGAGCAAGCGAAGCGAGCGTATCGAAAGAGCAACCGACGAAGTATTTTTTTCTTTTAACTAATTCAAAATTCCCTAGCCGTTTTGTAATACGACATGTTATACAAATTGTATTTGACATGCAACATTAAATCATTTTATAACAGCTAGATGAAAAACGTTCCGTACCTACCTATACCATATGGTTGTGAAACACGAATGAATGTGTACAATGACCCTGTTACTTTAGGTAAGTACAAGTATACCAAATACCATTCAAATTCGTCGAGCTGTTACCCCGTTAATAGCAATCCCACAAATGATCTTTATAAGTAAAATAGGTAAGGCATTTTCTCATTTATTTAAGCATTATTGGAACCTGTTAAATCCTTAGGTACCTACTTATTTGCTGAAAAAATTTGTTACATGAAGTTTTCTTAACAAACTATGCACCTATTTGAAATTAAATTAAAAATAGGGCTACTGTTATGTGAAGTAACAGCAAAAGCTAAGGTGATATTAAAGATAAAACGATAGATGTAGGCAGTTTGTTTCAAACGACAATGAGGGCTAGAAGAACAGAATGTTGATTAGATTGTAAGATAGAAGAATTGGTATACCTAAGGGAAGATAACGATAAACAGCACACCTAATCTAGGACAATCAACAGTTAACAGTAGGAACATAGCATCAACATAATAACATTAACAGGGAGGGAAATTCAGGTCATTCACTTTAACATACTCAAGTTTTCCTGATATCACATGATGACAAGACATTATCACAACAATCCTTATATATACAAACATCACATCGCACAAATCTTGGTGTTATTATGATCCCAAAGAGGTGCTAAGTAACAGTTATATGTCTGGATGCAGAAAGGACGACTAAGCATGTAAAGACAGTAACTATTACTAGTCAAGAAGACTATTATGTCCAATACATCTAAAAAGCTGTGATATTAAGGATATTTCTTCTGGATTGTTATTAGATTTAGCAAGTAATTGATTTTGAAATCTAATTGTTAGAGTTATTTCAAAAATAAGTTTTTTAAAATATATTTTACAAAGATACAATTAAAAGGGGCTCAAATGTAAGTCACAATATAAACTAAATATATTGTAAAATTAAATAAGTCAAAGTTTTGAACCAATACTGATCTGAAAATCTCACTAATTTGTATATATTAATTTGGACTCTTCAGTACACAGCCATCACAAACAGTACCATGCAGTTGCCTCCAGGACTGCTGGTAAGGCACAGAGACGACTCACAACAACCAGACCTAGATCAGACAGGACAGAAGACACGGGTCAGGGTTACGAAAGGGGGGCAAAGCATGGGAGCCATTAACGGCCCCTACAGATTGTTAGTACCATGAATATAGTTGTAAATCACAAACTTGAAATACTAATGAGAGGCCTATATTTACCACAATATTGGGTCTCCTCTGCCTAAATGCCTAAAAGACTGCAAATCTTGTTGCAATCTCAGTTGAAGTAGGTATTTAGACTAGCCCAATGTTGCAATAGGTATTGGCTTCAAGTAACTAGTTATTTGAAGTTTGTGATCCATGCACATCTATACATTCATGGCCAACGCAGCAGACAAAGGACCGGAGTGCAGGACAAAAAACGCTCGTCACAACGAGCTCACCTTTTTGGGCTAACGGCTCCAAAACTAGCTGCATGTTATCGCCTTGCGCGGACTGCATTAGGACACACAAAAAGCTCAGACTACGCTATGAGGTCGCCTCGATTCGCACCTCTGAAAAATAAATGCGTTAATATGCATGCAAGCATTTGAAAGTAATTGGAAGCGTGAATAAAGCGGATGCTTACAGGCCGCGGCGCGGGTGCCCATGTTTATGAGCTGGATCTTGAAACTGCCCTGCATTGGAATGCCGGCTCTCTGTCGCAGATATCATGTAATCGCGTCACCGCAATCAATATTCAGGTATTCCTTGCAGCTGAAAATCACCCGCCGGGCGAACGAGATAAGACCTGAAACTAGATTTGCCCCGCTCTTCCGGCTATTGATCGGAGGCGGGGGCGGGATGCTGTAGGGTTTCATAACTTGTTAGGCGCGCGCAGTTACAGAATTTCAGGCACTAGTTTATTTTGCTTCATTTCGCACAACCTCGCGCAAAAACAAAAAGTAAACAAAACGAACGTCAATGTCAAAATCAGCTGGCTTTTTGACAGTAGACTTTCGTTTACAGAGCATGCGACTCGGTAGTAACGTAACGGTAGAGAAATTACTTTAGTATAGAACTTGATAAAAACTTTTATGCCCGAATAATATGTGATTATTATTATTAATTACCTAAATAATACACACAACATTTTCATTTCAGACGTTATATGTATTATGCTGCTGGCTGATAGCAGTTACATGTAGGTATGTCACAAGATGGCAGCACATGAATGAACTGAATAAAATTGGAACCTTGGCATTCTCTAGATAGGGCAAAGCACAGGCAGAGCTCTAGTTCTGTGCTCTAGTTGGGCTAGGCCTCAGAACAATGACTAAAGCATAGAAGTAACTGAATTTTGACTAATATCGTCGTCGCTGTTTTTTTATACGCTCATAACTGTATTAGAAAGAGACAGATGTAGGATGCTCAAAATGCAAAACGTACCACAAAGCAAACGTCAATTTGGTTACCTTTCCTTTGTTCCTTGGCTACCTTTCGTACATGATACTAAGTTAAAAAGCTACATATCGTGTCAAGTTTTTGTCTATATCTTTGTTCATCGTATTTTACCGTATAACAGTGTAGCCAACCCTACAGTTTTAACTGTAGATCTACAGTTTTTTGGAAATTCTCTCAGTTTTTAGTTTAGGCCTCGATATCTACAGTTTTGTGCTTATGATTCTAGCGCCACCTTTATTTGCTACGCGTGGTAGTCCGTGCACTCAGCTTCAGTGAAACCAACTATCATCGAACCTGAGGTAATAGTCATCAATCGATTTAATAGATGGCGTTAGTTTTGGATCGGTCACCAACCCGCCTGCCCAGCGTGGTGACTATGGGCAAAACCTCCCCTGTGGCAGTAGCCTTGTGGCGTACTCTGGGGGAGGCCTACGTCTAGCAGTGGACTGCAATAGGCTGAAGAAGAAGAAGTATTGGATAGTCGTAGATTGTTTCGGTCGATGTCTGTTTTACTGACATTCTATTTTTCTTACTGGGGAATCCCCGCGGATGCTTTGACAATCGAGATATACATACTTGATTTTTTTTTTTTTAGTTTATCCCGAAGTAAAGGCAAGGGGAACTAAGCCCATACAGCCTAATCATTGTCTAGAAAAATGAATTCTGTTCAAAGAAATTAATTTATGATGGATGATAATGATGATGATGAATGGAAACGTCAGGAAAATCCTCAGGAACAAGTGTAAAGTTAGTCAAAATGAAAAATTATTGCAGAAACAACTTACATGCGCCCATGAAGAGATCGTAATCCGGCTAAAGTTTCACTCGGCTTACCTGCGTATAAAACCATGCACACGCACTAGATTCACATCACAAGTAATCAAAATATAACTTATCTAACAGAAAACATCACTTTACGGACACATGCAAGCCATTTACAAATAATTTTTGATTTTCACAAGAAAATTACACCTGCACCCTTCCAGCTTTTCCCGCCGAATCCATATGTACTTGATTTCCTGAAATGTTGCAATATTAGCTCGTAAACATTACTAATTTTATTTGACATAATGTAGGTCCCTATCTTTATGACTTTTGATATTAAATTTGATTAAAACTTCGATAATCACATGAATTTTCTTGTTTTTAATTGCCTCTCTAAAATGTATTCTATTTATTACCATCATTAAATTATAAAAATATTAAGCTGTAGATTTACTGTTTATTAATTTGATATTTACAGTTTTCTACAGTTTTTTTTTAGTATATCTACAGTTTAGCGTGTCCTGGGGGTTGGCAACACTGCCGTATAATGTCTAAGACAAGATACGCTTTTAAAGTCATAAAGCTCTTTCTATGCTTTAGTCATTGTTCTGAAGGCTAGGCTTTCTGGTTGACAGCTAGACTACATTAATTCAGATTCATTTATTTATTACATACATACAATCACGCCTTTATCCCTTACGGTGTAGGCAAAGCATTAAGGGCCGATAGAACCACATTGTGCCACTTCTGACCAATTTTGAGGGTATGTTTGAGATTTACAAGTTTGGTTAGTAGTGACAGGTGGTCTATTAGGCATAGCCTACAAAACACCAAAAACCTCTTGTCCCTCTACTAGGTTGTACAGTATGCCCGGTAAAAAAAAATAGATAGCAGATGGGGGTCCTTTTACTTGGTGCTTTAGTACCTACCTAAGATTCTAGCATTTACTATAATAAGGTTGTTCTCCCATACCATAACCTTAGACTAGGTAGATAGGTGGGAATACACGTATTTGTATGTATAAAAAGTGATAGCACATTAATACACGTAGGTACCGGTACATATAAAAAGTGTTAGCAAATTATTCACAGGTTGAATGCTATGATGATGAATACAAAAAATGTATTGAATTGTATCAGGCGTCACTATTCAGAAGTTCAAATCTCTATTGAGGGATCGCCCGCCACCGGGCCCTATACCCTCCGCTGACCCTCGGATCTGCCTACTCATGATCACGAACATGAGACACTACAGTCGCAACGAGAAGCCAGATGCTAGGTGCTTGGATCTGGCTTCTCGTTGCGACTGTAGTGTCTTGTGTTCGTGATCATGAGTAGGCCGATCCGAGGGTCAGCGGAGGGTATAGGGCCCGGTGGCGGGCGATCCCTCAATAGACAAAAAATGTAAGTGGCTTGATACCTACACCATACCTACCTACTAAAGATATGCAGAATGTAACAAAAGGGCTATGTTAAGCGAAATGCTGTTAAATAGCATACAATAAAGCCCTAACAGCATTTTTTGGCATAAACTTACTTTATTTGATGTATATAGGTACATAGAGTACGTGCCCTTCGTTAAGAGTGGCAAAACAACCTGTATATGAACGTTCCTGAGTCTGTTTAGGAATTCCATTGTAGTAAGTATGCGATTTCTAGAGTAGACTATTTTCATAGAATTTCGCATTAGTACATATCCCTTTTAGCACACCCTGCTAGACAGTTAGCAAAGGAATTTATTCAATTGAAAATTCAAACATTCCTTAAACAATGTTTTTATTAAAATACAATTACAATATCACAAGACAATGTCAATAATATTACATCAACGTACGACCCGCGCAAATTTTATTCTACATAGCTACCCCAACCGATTCTACAGGGTGTAACAAAAAGGGTATGTTAAGCGAAAAGCTACGTAAATAGTGCACTGTAGAGAACCTATCCACAAAATTTGAGTCTCGAAGTCTCATGTTTATTTTTCAAGATTGTATGAAGATTCCTGAGTTATTTAAATATACTCCATACTATCGTGAAAAATAAACATGTAATTTCATGTCTTAAATTTTGTGGATAGGTTCTCTACAGTGGGCTATTTACGTAGCTTTTCTCTTAAAATACCCTTTTTGTTACATCCTGTATAACACATACAATACTAGGTACTTATTTAATCTATCTACTTACCGTGCAAGAGTTTGGGCTCAGCCCAATATAATATTACAATAATTAGCAAATATACCAGGCTGTCTGACGCAAACTCTTTTAGGAAATTGTACCTGAGTATACATAGGCACAGATACAATAATACCTTAAGGAGGTATACTTTACTTTTCATGTGGCTAGAAACTAAATGACATATTATTTGATTAAGAAAAAGCTTTTTGTATAAAACAACTTATAAATTATAAGTACCTATTTACACGGAATTATATAAGAATATTCTATGAAAAAATATGTAAAAAGGGAGCTTAAATCGTTTAAGAAAGAGGCGTATGCGCTGATATTGGGTAAGTTTAGATACACCCCTACTTATGTCTAAAGTGAAAAAAGTAATCAGAATATTACAAAAATTAAGGTTTTTCAATTCTTGGGCACCTTAGGACAACATATTACTTTAATGCCGATTTTTCCAATGAGCCTATCACTAACTTTATACTTAAGATAAAGTTAATGTCTTTCTCTAACACTACCGTATAAACAAGATAGTGCCATTATCAACTGATGACTTTCTCTAACACTATAAACAATATAATGTCATTATCAACTGATGACTATCTCTAACACTATAAACAAGATAGTGCCATTATCAACTGATGTCTTTCTCTAACATTATAAATAAGATAATGCCATTATCAACTGATTACTTTCTCTAACACTATGAACAAGATAGGTAGTGCCATCATCAAATTTATCCTTCAGATAGGCTATCTGGTCATTGGAAAAATAGCTCCTTATAAAATTTAACATTCCAGGTTTGTTGTAAATTAAAATCTTGTTTATAATCCCTTCCATGTGCTACAGCTTCGAGTTTTCAAAATTTATTAAACTGCACTCCAAAAGAGTACATTAAAATTGTGTCTTCGTTCTACGTACTAGTGTAGGTAATGCGCATACATATAAAATCGTAAATAAATATTAACACATTTTGCAACACATTAACCTAGTTCCACGCTAAGATCCCTAAGATCTTGTGTCGTGGACGTACGTTATAGAAACATCCATGATTTGGAAACAAACATCATCTTAATATCAATGTTTGTTCCTACGGGTATTTGAACCCAGGACCCTAAGCGCTGCAGGCAGGTTACTTCCAGCTACGCCAATCGATCGTCAAATGCCTATGTAATATTAAAAATTAAGTGGATAGGTATTTAAACTTAACTTTATATTGCAATACCTATTATACACGTCTAGCAAGGAAAAATAAAGTCATAAGTTCACAAATTTAAATCACACACGGATCTCACGATCTCAAATATGTATACCATACTAAACTACATTTTACTTGCGACAGAATGTAGCGAAAGGGATTACAAGCAAGAGTGTATCCTATATAGGTATATGTAGCACCCACAATAGCGTTTAAACGAGCGCAAACGCACGACAATGCGCGTTCGCCATAGTTTATTGACATGTACCGTTGGCATTGAAACTAAATGGCGCGTCATTATATCATCAGCGGGACTCCATCGCGCCGGTCAGCGCTTGCTGGATGACGAGCTGCTGGGCGCTGATCAGTTTCTTCAAGTCCCTGACTTCCTGAGTCAGTTGTCGGACGCTCTCGGAGGTCTCGTCGAGCCTGGCCTGCAGGCTTCCCAACCCGGACGAGTACCCGTACTCCCGGTAGCCCGAATCATTGTTATTCTCGTACTTTTTAAAGCATGAGTAAGCTCCCGTTGTTGAGCCGTTTGACGATATCGTGTGCCCGTATTGTTTACGCATTTTAGCTATATCGTAGGCCGCCATCATTATGTCTCGCGGCAAGCGTTTCTCGCTAGGATTTAGAGGTTTTACGCTGAGTACTACACGGTACGCTTGCGGTGAAACCAAGGCTGAGGAATGCAGGATTTTCAGTAGACATTTAGGCAAGTAGCCATTAAATAAAGCTAGCTCCATGTAGGATATTAATTTGGTTTGCCGAACCAGTTTTGATAAGCCTGCCGTTTTCCTCAAACCTTGGATATCGTGGACTGCGATACCTACGAGTAAATTCATCAGTACAACAGTAACGAACATCAAAAATAATACATACGTTATTTGAGCTGAGAACTCCAAGAGTACGGGCGGGTCGTTACCGTCCGGTTCGTTTAGCAACAGGTCCAGGTTTAGCTCTCCAATCATCATAGTTAGGACAGTTATAAAGCCCATAAAAGGGTTAGCAAAGGATGACGAGTCCGGAAATATCACGCAAAAACTTATTGTAAAACCAATTAGTATACACGAATACGCCATTAGCAATTTGGCGAATTCCTTTTGCACTTTTTGGTACATCGCCACATATGTCCCGAACACTGGGAGCTGTCCTATCATCATCATCAGGTTCGTCCAGCCGGCGAGCACGGCGAACGCGCCGACGTGGTTCTGCCAGGTGTACGTGATGTTTGTGTAGATGTACGAGATGAGGAAAACACTGATAATCACGAACCATTCGATTATGTTCTCCGATTGCGTGAGATATTGCTTCACGGTAGAATAGCCAGCTATGCCGTACACTTTACGAAATATCTCAAATATAGTTATCCCGGCTAAAACCCACCATTGCATTTCTATAACGAAGGGATTTTTTCTTAACAAGTCGCCGAGTATTGATTGTTTTTGACACAATTCTTGTTCTTGTATCGTCTCCTCCATGTCTTTGCTTCCATTGTAACAATTATGCGCCAGCGCCGTGAGAACGTACAGCGTGAGACCCAAAACAAATATAAAACTTAAAAACAATCTTGCTACGTAATATTTACGTATCTTTTCCCATTTTATATACAAAAATGCGGAGCACAGTGGATGGAGCAGCACTTCCTTCTGACCTTCGTCCACAAACGTGTTTAGGTAGCTTATTTCGCGCGGATAACAGTGCTGTAATATGCTCCTAAAGTCAAATTCAAGTTCAACCTCTCTATTACTCGATTGTGAGTGGTGCAATGTGATCGCACAATCCAATTTCCTGGTAATCATGGCGAGCGACGCCGGCGTCTTACGAGCAATTACATTAAGGGCAGAGTTTCCTTTTTTAGACCTTGTGGTGACATCAGCTCCGTGATATATGAGGGTCTCTACACAGGTAGATAGGCCGTCCAGGGCGGCGAGGTGTAAAGGTGTGAAGCCGTATTCATCCTTTTGATTCACATTTGCACCCCAACTTATTAGGGTTTCAATAATATCACAAGCACAATTAGATTTACCAATAGCAGCGTGTAAAGGCGTTCTCATATCAAAATCCTTTGCATTTGGATCGGCGTTACCTTTTCTTAATAATGTCTCAACACATTCTAAGCTGGATGATCTAGCTGCTAGGTGTAACGGTGTAAACCCTCTGTGGTTTTTAAGTGTCGCATCGGCTCCTTTAGTTATTAACAGATCTACACAGTCCGCGAATCCACCGTCTGCAGCGAGATGCAGCGCCGTCGACTCTCTGTCTCCCACTCTTGTTCTAACACCTGGATCAGCTCCTGGAGTGTCTATAAGTACAGATAGACAATCTACCATACCCAGGTCAGCAGCAAGGTGAATTGCATTAGTACCGCAGGGCTCAATCAAATTCACATCCACACCGTGCGATATAAACAATTTTAAACAGTCTACAGAATTAGCCCTGACCGCATAATGAAGTAATCCTCCTTCACAATTGACGTATTTCACTGCAGCGTGCACTGAAGCACCTTTGCTGATTAGTAAATTAGCCACTTGCACAGAATTACCGAACGCGGCACAATGGAGCGGCACAAAACACCGCGGCATGTAATTAGGATCCACTTCTCGGGAGAGCAGATAGCTGGCACATTCCGTGGACCCGCTGTAGGCTGCCACGTGAAGAGGTGACAATCCAAGACCGTCGAAGTAGACCGGATCCGCGCCGGCCGTCACCAGGGGAGGCAGCAGCTCTGACAGCTTGAGAAACGCTGCCCAAAACAAACAAACATTTTTCTCAGCATCGGTGGCGTTCGAAAATATGGTAGCCGCAGATTCCGCACTGATAGCTCCCGATTCCAGCTCGTCTAATAGCCGTAATCTCCCCCCAACCGCTCGCATCTGCTCATGCGCGCTTTGACGTAACGAATCGTCGCATATATGCGTAGTTAAATCCAGGGGTGGTTCTTCAAAGCTGTCGTACATGTTAGGGGCGCTTTCGGCAGGGGGCGACGATCCTGCGAGGACGTACTCGAGGTGCCCCATGGAGGGGTAGGCTCGCTCCAGAGACTCCTCGTCGAGGGGTGGGTTGGATTGCGGCGTGCGCGCAGGTGCGCTGAGTATACGCGATAGTTTCCGGCGATCCATGTCGGTCCGGGGCAGAGTTCTGGGTCTGATTTCATCGAGCTCTTCTGGTTGCGACGCCTGGGTTTTCCGGAACCACCGAGAGGAGAGGAGGTTGCGCGTCGTGGGCATGCGGGCGGCGGCTCGACACTGACTGGTCCATTGTCCGGCAATTGCGATCACATTCAAGACGATCCCGCACACCTTTTTGCCGAGCACTTTGCGCATATTACCTAGTCACTCATGCGCAATATTATCTGAATCGTGTACAATACATTGCTTGTTTATACGATAAAATTTAAGGTCACATCCATTGCGAAGCAGCAGTGGAGTTGTACTTCGTGTTCGATCGTAGTGAGTCACGTTCATTGAAACGGTAAATGAAATTAACAATGCGTGGTTATATATTGTGTTGTCTTTTTGTTTTTATTTACTAACATTTTTGAGATGATATCATTTTATAATCGCAAGATCTTGTTGGATAATTTAATTAATATGATAACTTGTTAAAAATCACGTGCCTCGTGGGGTACAGTACAATAACAGACAGTGCAGTCTGTCAGTCTTACATTATGACAACTGTTCCTCCTTTCAAGCAATATATTATGTTATGTGTCATATTGTGTCATTTGTGATGAGAAATAAATGAATTTATTATTATTATTATTTGTATCTCTGTTTAAATTCTCGGGACTACAGAGTTCCGGTCCTTTGAGAGGCGTGCATCGGGCCGTGGCCAAGATGTAGAGGTCCTTTTAAGAGAACTATAATATGGTGTGGGATACACATGGCGGGTACCATCGGCGACCGCACAATATGATACACCCGGCGATGGTCCCCGCCATGTGCAAGACTATTGGAGTGCAGATCTATGTCATGCGATGGAAACAAAGGTCATGGGCTATGGGGCTGAATGTTGGGTGGGGTTGGGTAACTGGGCTAGTGAAGGAGACTAACGGACGCCTACCATTACAACCAAGTCTCATAATTGTTTGGTGGCAGGCGGTGACTCGCCGACTCATGTCATGGGCCCCCTGAAACGGCCCCACGCATGGAGCGACAAAGGGGGCAACATTTGGTGAGCGGCTAGGGTGGAGGGGTGCCCCTGGACTTTAAACCGAAGCCAACTCGCCACTTACTCTCTCGCGACTCCATTCTGCCCAGCCGGCGAAGACAAGGCAGAGGTGGGGGAACTGTTCCTCGTCAGACCTCACTCCGGCGCTGGAGATGAGGAACAGGGTCTTCCCCCGGGAGCACTTCAGGACCGTGGGAACGCTACCTCCCGACAGCTCGCCACAAGCTGCCCTGCGGGCTTATTACTATTATTATTATTATGTAGGATTTTATAATAAGATATTTATTTAATGATAATCCTGAAACAATTATTGGTAATTCGTCATCCGAGTTAATTGACCCGATAGCTCAGTTGGTCGGCAAATGCACGATTTGCGAGAGGTCGTGAGTTCAAATCTCACTCGGGTGAAAAAAAATTTCATTTCTTTATTAATAACTAGCAGCCGCCCACGACTTCGTCCGCGTGAGGGGGCGTTGTACCCGTGCGAAGCCGGGCAGGTTGTTGTATAGACTGTAGCCTTCCTTGGTAAATGGGCTATCTAACACTGAAAGAATTTTTCAAATCAGACCAGTAGTTCCTGAGATTAGCGCGTTCAAACAAACAAACAAACAAACTCTTCAGCTTTATAATATTAATATATATATAATATAGTATAGATTTTTATAATCATTGGTAAATTAAATAATCCGTCCTTGTTTTTAGCCTATACTTAATCAAAAAATATTCCTTATAGACAGAATACTCCGGAAGTTCCCGAAATGGAGTAGCCAGACAGAACGGATCATAAAGGAGATCTCACAGCATTGTTTAGCATTGCGGGCTCAGATTTTAAACATTTTTAGTCTATACAGAGTGTAACAAAAAGGGTATGTTAAGCGAAAAGATATGTAAATAGCCCATTATAGAGAATCTACTCACAAAGTTTGAGACTCGAAATCTCATGTTTATTTTTGTAGATAGTATGGAGAATTTTTAAACATCTCAGGATTTTTCATACAATATTGAAAAATAAACTTGTGATTTAGAGTTTAAAATTTCGTGGCTAGGTTCTCTATAGTAGGCTATTTACATAGCTTTTCGCTTAACATACCCTTTTTGTTACACCCTGTATAGACTATTTGATATAATTATAGTTTTAATTTTAAATGGCTTTTGCCACGGAGGACTCATAGAGGAGAGGAGGAGAGGGTCTTATAAAGTTTAACATAGAAAATAGTGTCGCCGTTGTGCGGGTGACGGCAGGATTCAAGCGCAATATGTCAGCCAGTGATTAGTTCACAATGAATGATCTTCTTAGGCTATAGTTGACAGAAAGTCAATGATTTATAGCACCTGTATCGGCTATCTTTTCTGACGGTTCATATTAAAACTTATAAATGGAAATGTTTAGGCAAGGCATTATGTCATTCCATTTCATTGAGTTTGAAAGAGTGATCATCACTACGAGTATGAACTGACAAAGATAGCTGATAAGAGGGCAAATCTTCTCTTATAGGTTTCTCCGTGGATTTGGCACACGCACTCAATTCAAATATTGTCAAAAGTAAACTTTAGAGTTGACAGACCTTTGAGAAACTGGCGAATAGGCACAACATCCGCCCTCTGTGATAATGGATAATTTTTGACGTTTGGGTGTTTGGGTTTAGTTTTAAATAAGCTCGCCTTTGTCCATTCCTTACGTAACTGTGTGATATTACCCAATTTATGTTTGCGCAGTGCTGGTCTGCGGACACCTGCGACCCTGGCCAGGTCGTCCGTCCGGGTAGAAGGTTAGGTTTCAGGTATTGTAATCGCATCATCATCAACCCAACCTGTCAGTTACAGTCGCACCCTTGAATTCATTTGTCACACATTATATATTAACCGGAAATGGATGACAATGACAGTGATTTCCGTGACAAAATAGACCGTGAACCGATTCATTGGCCATGCCATGATCACGGACACTGCAAGGACACCACGTCAATGAAGAACGAGGAGGATATGCGTGGCAACAGCCACAGCGCAGTATGAGGTAATCACTGGACAGCCATAGCCTCGCGCCATATACTACAGACAGAGTGTAACAATGTTCTCAATAAATAATAATAATAATATGTAAATATTTAATATTTATTTATCTATCTATAATAATGTAGGTATTAACTTTTTTATTTTATATTTTGATTGAGAGTATATTAAAAATGATTTGCAATACATTGGTTATAATTGTTAGTTAGTTGGTTCGGTAGTTAGAACTAACATGAAAAACTAATTCTGATGATGCCACGGGTGTTGGCGAAATATATGTCAATTAAAAATTTCAATTGGTTTTCGGATTAGCAGCTATGTATTTATGGTTGCATGCTAGGTGCTTGGATCTAGCTTCTCGTTGCGACAGTAGTGTCTTGTGTTCGTGATCATCAGTCGTCAGATCCGAGGGTCAGCGGAGGGTGTAGGGCCCGGTGGTGAGTGACCCCTCAATGGAAATATATATAAAACCGCCCATTCCCGCGTAAAATTAAAGCGACGCTATTATCTAACAACGAAAAATACATCAGTTGCATCTCCTTCCGTGCATGTCGTTAGACTTGACTAAGGAACTGAGGAGCGTTCTATCAGGCGATCGATGAGCTTGCAACTTTGCCACTGATCTTTTACATCTGGTCCCGCCCATGCCAAACTTTGCTGATATAAAACAATAGGTCAACTCCTCCATGTCCTTTGTTAGTGAGACATACAGTTCACATGTATGGTTCGCATTTTTATGCCTAGGTATCTGCCATTCTGAAACTTTGTTTACAGACCTTAGCTTTGCGTTTATTGCGATATAAGTATAGCCTAGCTTTGCGTAGGTATACTGGATGTAAAAAGACAACGTTGTTCTTTTAATACCTCGTATTCTTTGTATTATCACGATCATTTTATTCTATGGAAGCACCCTTGGGAAACCACGGGTTTCCAAGATATTGAGGTCCAAAGTTACATTAATATTATTATTATTTTTATATAAATCCATCTGAAATCGGTTAACAAACATTTTTTTCAAAGATACCATGTCAAAATGTTATAATGTTAGTTTTGTAGGTACATTTGTAATTTGAGCATTAAAGGAATATCATTACATTGCTTGCATTAAAATGGCAGTATTTTTGTCGTTTTCCAGTGTTGGTTCCATAGAAGAAAATGATAATAACCTTTATTATAGGTTAGGTTAAAAAACATTGTTGTCTTTTACACCCTGTATAAGTAGCTATAGAATATATACCTCATTATATATAGAACCTGGAATCCAATATAAACTTAATTTTGAAATAAACCTATCACATTTAGGGCCCATGGTCAGGTAGCCAATATGAAGGATAAATATGATGCTGTCTTTCTCTTAAACTCGATCATGACTGAGACAGCATCACTTTTATCTATATATTTAAAATGTATAGAACAAACAGCACCCGTATGATGAATTTGGTGAGAGCGAGATGTCTCACTTTTAAACGTCAAATCCACAGAGCTAAGTAATAACTAGATAAGGCAAGTATTTCTACTTGGTGTGTAATAAAGGATTGCAAACTACTTCTATCAGCCCTAATTCATTCAGTCCTGCCTCGAGAAGGAGGAGAAGGAGTGTCTATTCTTGAGTCTATTTTTTACATGCAAAGTACATACACTTAGTTTATCTAGTTATTAATAGCTCTGTGAATTTGACGTTTAAAAGTGAGACATCTCGCTCTCACCAAATTCATCATAAGAGTGCAGGTAACCCTGAAAGGAACTCGTTTCCATCGTAAAAGTGAGATAGCGCTTATAACAGCGTCTCGCTCACTCAATAGAAACAATCCTGTTTAACAATTCATGGTAATCCACGTGAACATTAAGATGTACTAAGATAACAACCAACAGAAGTATCAGGTAGCTAGAAGTAACCTATGGCCTGCGGATTATTCTCGAACTAAATGAAAATGTATAACAAGTTGATAAAATTATATACACACTAGCGCCATTGGCAATGTCCATTTTTAGCGCACATTAACTATCTGTAAACGAGAAGATCAAGAATACGAAGGATATGTTTATTTACGCCATTATTTCCACGTTCAGTGAGGAAGTAGGTAAAGTCTAACCGTGGGAAGATAAGATTACAATCGGAGACCGTACCTACCTCTATACATACAAATGTCATAAATCTGAAATAACTATGTTCTTGTCTACCGGTTACTAATAAATAAATACATTAAGTATTCTATCTTGCCCCACCAAGGCGCCCTATTGGTGTTTGAATCTGATCAACATTTAATAAAACAAAAAACCAATCTGAGTCTAAATGTCAAGTACGTACCTAACCAATATGAATTTCACAGCTGAGACGAATATCATGCTCAAATGCAACAAGCTCTTTAGGCTCTAGTACAGAACGTGCCAAAGAAATATACATACCTATACATACAACGCTCGAAATACATAACCCTATCCTTTTGGCACAGTTGGATAAAAAGACGTTCCACTCTGTAACACCAGAGGCCGACTGGCGTCTATGCAAGAGTTAACAAAGCCAAATAATCTTACCATGCATGGGGCGTAGAGACGCGAGAAATAAAGTCCCTTAGGGCACGCCACAAGACTGCTATGGGGGTATTTGCCCATAGTCACCGCGCTGGGCAGGCGGGTTGGTGACCGCAGTTTGTATTTTGAACTATGTTGTCAACACGGGGGGCGCTGCTACCCGACTCCCGGAAACCCTTAATCGCCTCGTACGATACCCACGGGCAGACATGGGGTGGTAGAAACATGCAACTACTATCTTTGTAACTGCATGAAAATGAAAGATCCGAAATCGTGCAAGAGTTACCGGACTAAGGACCTTACTACATACTACAGGTATAAGACTTGGTATAAAGCTTTTTATTTGTTGCTTACAGTTGCTTACAATTCTCAGTTAATTTGACAGATATTCCATATACCAGGGTTGGCCCACCACTCAATCCCGCCTCTGCAACTCCTGTAAGCCAGGATCAACAGAGGCGACCAGAAAAATGCAATCAAAGCATAGAAAATTCCGGGGAGACCTAACAAGCGACTAAAATGTATTAAAACTAATAGAAAAAAACAGAATGTGGACTATGAAGATAGGTAATTAAGCGCTGACTGACAAAATTATTGCAATTGAAACATATGTAAGTACTTAAAAACCAAGCTACTTATAAGTTATTATGCCAATAATTAGTGTGACAAATTTCTTTGAAGGCACAAAAATTGTGCTTAGATAAGACAAGGTCATGATAATAGATTGGGCTGGATACAGATTTAATTGAATTGAACATAAGATTACGAGCATTAGACCAGAGTTTACATTCCCAAAGGATGTGATGGGATGTTTGTTCTACGGGACCATCGCTAGCGGATGAACAGTCACAGTAAGGTGTTGGGACTAATTTAAAAGTGTATAATTTACTCCTAAAATTACCATGACCAGTGAGAAATTGCGCTGTGGGGTGATCAACTTCGATCCAAGGCATTTTCAAACGTTCGGATACAGACGGAAATAATTGTATAAGTCTCTGCGTTTAGTTGACGAGTCTAACAAGAAGATATTCAATATATTTTGCCGTCAAAAATCAAATAATTAAGTTATAATAACTTTACGCACAGTTTATTAGTACAAGGTTTTTGTAACAACACGGTTATTATTACGTCCCTTTGATTCTTCCTCAAATTATATAGATAAATAATTATATAATTTGTGTTCCCAATTACTATTTTACAGATTTAGTTCAAAGTCAAGATAAAGTATCTACCTACCTGTTTATAACAATAAAGTAATTATAAAGGTACTTACCAACATAATTGTTCCTGAGTCAACCAGTTTTCCGGAGAACACCAATCACAAAGCCACAGATTACAGTTACTCTCAGAACAATGACTAAAGCATAGAAGTAACTGAATTTTGACTAATATCGTCGTCGCTGTTTTTTTATACGCTCATAACTGCATTAGAAAGAGACAGATGTAGGTTGCTCAAAATGCAAAACGTACCACAAAGCAAACGTCAATTTGGTTACCTTTCCTTTGTTCCTTGGCTACCTTTCGTACATGATACTAAGTTAAAAAGCTACATAACGTGTCAAGTTTTTGTCTATATCTTTGTTCATCGTATTTTACCGTATAATGTCTAAGACAAGATACGCTTTTAAAGTCATAAAGCTCTTTCTATGCTTTAGTCATTGTTCTGAGGTTTTACTTGAAAATACAATAAAAAACACCATTATGCAATATGAACTATGAATAGATGGAATGTTAGGATAATTTGGATATCACTAGATTAGCACGATTAAAATTTTTCTTCACGACGACGATGGATGTATAAATATTGTAAGATTTGTTTAAAAAAAAAAACAAGCGAATACACACAATATTAGCCTAAGTAAAGCATCACAGCAGTATCATATTTTTGATAATACAGGATGTTTTTTTGTGGCCACCTTTAACGAAGGGTACGTATTCTATACATGAAATAAAGTAAGTTTATGCCAAAAAAAATGATGGGAATTTTTTTTTTTAAATTCCTTGATCGTGCGAAATTTATAGTGTCTAGTGTTTATGTTAGTTTTTTTATAGACAGATATTAATTATTTTTCGTGAAAAAATCCTGCTACGCGCGTCTATGTGCATTTATGCAGAAAAACGCAGTCTATTTACTCAACTTTGGACCCTAATATTTTGGAAACCAGACACTTCCCAGGTATGCTGCTATGGAGAAAAATGATCGTGATGATGAGGAGATTCCGTAGTTTTCGGAAACGTTGACGACCAAAAATCATCCTGTATAATAGGCCACTAATTTAGCACTAGTGCAAACTAAATAAATGAGACTACCCTCAATTTTTGTCTTTTGCTATTTTTAACCGACTTCAAAAAGAGAGGTTATCAATTCGTCTGTATGTTTTTTTTTTTTTTTTTTATGTGTGTTACCTCAGAACTCCGTCATTTATGAACCGATTTCAATTTTTTTTTATAGTTGGTCATGGTATACTTCCAGGTTGGTCCCATATTCACCACATCAGGATCTGATGATGGGTTCTTGGAGAAATCGAGGGCAATCCTCGAACATTGTAGGCACATGTAGTCTGTTTTTATTCTTTTACTGAGCGTTTTGATCATCTACATATAAAACATAACATCTGATGATGGAATCTCTAAGGAATCTAGGGATATCCTCAAATATAAAAGGCACGAGTAGTCCGTTTTTAGATTTTTATAAAGAATTTTGGTCAGCTACACATAATATAAACGCCCTACGTATACAATATAATAACGCGTTCCGGGTGTTGGTGGGGCTACCTCGGTTCTGTAGCGCGTCAGGGATGTTTGCCGACGCTCGGATGGACTGTTTCTACACAGTGATGCGGAAAAGGTGCACATCTCTGATGCGCCGGGTCCGGGCTAGCGCCAACAGCATCCTCAATATGTTTGACAAAAGGTTTGACTGTGAGTACATGCAACATTATCATATGGTACATGTACTCACAGCCAAGCCTTCATAATGCGAGAGCGAATGGTATGGAATGAATAAATATTACTACTAACATAGAATAAGAAACTACTAACAAAATATGTGTTTAATTATATTACATGAAATAAATGATAATAATAATAATAAAGGAAACGAGGGTCTGATGATGGAGCCGCCGAAAAACAGATAGTGGAGCTTTTTAGTAACAAAATCCCCCTATGGCAGGGGGAGGCCTACCTCCAGTAGTGAACTGCAATAGGCTTACGAAGATGAAGATAATTGTGTTAAGTCGTGTAATTATATGTTGCGTTAAGCCGTGTCCCCGAAGTAAGATGGTTATAGAGGAAGAGGTAGACATGAGAATAACGAGATGACGGATAATAGGGATGACTGAAAGAAGAGTACCTACATATTGCACCGACCCCAAATGATTGGGAACAGGGCGGGAAGAAGGAGTGTAATCATATGTTGCTTATATTGTCAGACGTAAAGTTTCGAAGCCTAGTCATTTCTCTCTTTTGTCATGTGGCCTATTTTATCATTTGCTGGCATATAAATCTGACAATATTATGCCTTCTAAACGTCCTTCTAAACGTCGTACACGGCTTAACGCAATATATATTTTCCCTATAGTAAAATTTTACTTTAGTAAGCTCGAGTTTTGGGAGGAAGTCGGTTTTTCGTTTTAAAAAAAAAAAAAAAGAAAATTTTGACGATAAGTACTCATTTATTTAGAAAAGTAGTAGACGCCCGCGACTCCGTCCGCGTGGACTACAGAAAAAACCAAGTGTCGAAATTATCCGGGATAAAAACATTTTCCCGGGATAAAAATTAGCCTATATATTAAGTTTAATTATTTTTTTGTCATACTTTATATATTTCTTTGAATCGTGGCGCTAGTTACCTACTGTGTGTTTAATTACGTTATCGGTGTTATTGCATACAAAAAATGTAAGTTCGGAAATCAGTGGGGTAAGCACGAACCTTTTTACGCGGCGTAACGCTAGCAAAATCTATGGGAATTGACAGTTTCACGCTAGCATTACGGACTACCCTCAGGCATAGGAGTTGAAACGTACGTACTTCTCCACGGTTCCTGACGTTAACGTAACAATGTCAAACCTGCCGGTCCAGAAGTTTATAAGTTGTCTGTCCTTTTCCATTGTTGGTTTAAATGGCTGAGACAGAAAGGGACAGGTAACAACTACCTATGCTTATGTTTAGGAATCGACTACAATGTTCGATTCATTATTTCATCGTAAGCCCAGCCCCTTTGTGATACACAGATGACAACAATTTTGTTGCCGCAACCGCGTGCTGTTATGAAATAATGATGAAACATGGCAAATTGTTTCTGCTGCCACTACCGCGACTGACTTTCTTCAGCCTATTGCAGACCACTGCTGGACGTAGGCATCCCCCAGGGCACGCCACAAGGCTACTGCCACAGGGGGGTTTTGCCCATAGTCACCACGCTCTTCTTCCATTCTAATTTCTTGTTATCCATCATCTCGTTACTCCTAGCATCTCATCTCTCACAGAGTCCACCCAACACTTCTTAGGTTCATCTCTTCTTCTATTATCATTCATATTCCCAATGGTAATATGGTAATATGCCCAACGATCTCTCTAAAATGGTAAATTTTAGCATGCAAACATTAGCAACATAAAATTGACTAGCCATACATATATATAAAGTGCAGTGTGCAATGTGACATAGACATTGAAGCAACATAGGTACTTCAGCTGGCACATGTCTTCGTCAATAAAGTAAACAGTGGGGTAAGCACGAGCCTTTTTACGCGGCGTAACGCTAGCGACTCGCTAGTCCGTAACCCTAGCGTCAAACTGTCAAATCACATAGATTTTTCTAGCGTCACGCCGCGTAAAAAGGCTCGTGCTTACCCCACTGTGCTTCCCTTGCTAGCGTTTCTTTTAGGTATATAACGGATAATTAAGCTCATTTATAAGTACTTACATCGCAACATACATCGTTGTAATAAAACCATAAATATAACTTTTCAAAATATTTATTGTTATATAGTTTGGATTCAACATAGACATTGTATAGGTACATATACAGTTATTTAATATAAGTAATCACAATATAGAAAATTTCACAAGCATCACAAAAAATAACCACTTTTGTTATATCGAAGGTAATTAGAAATATAGCTGTACTGCTCTAATACAGATAGAGAAAGAAGGATACAATACGATGTTACAAGCTGATGTAAAAATACAAAATATATTTAAAAAGATTTTACACAAAAATAATACACATTTTTGGATTAAATGTTTCATTTAGACTACGGTACTAACTATTAAAGCTAACCTTTAAAACACTCTAAAACATAAATTATATCTATTTACAAAATATTACAGTTTATTTACTTATAACGTAAACAGTAAACTACTTCTGTACTTCTTGCACTATGTGATGGATAATTAAAAAAAAACATCAATATTAAACACTCCACACCATAATCTATCATTAAAAATAACGTAGTGCGTAACATGTACATGCGTACATGGGTTTTGCCGAAAATATAAAGATTCTAATAATCTATTTTTATTGGGAAATAGGATTAAGTATGATCTGACACCAGAAATATAATATCATCGACAGTTCTATCATGGTTTTTCATCCAAAAAACCTTCTAAGTCATATTTACAAGGAATATTTGTATCACATCAGCCCTCCTAGCATGATCTCGCATCGTGGATATCGTATCGGACGATATTGTATCGTCTCTATACAAAATTCAACATAGCGGCTATATTTATCGTATTTTGACAGGCTAAATGACGATAAATCGGTTTATCATATCGTGTTTCACAGGTCATGCTACTAGAGCAGGTGAATATTCCTCCTTAGTAATATAACTTTAGATTTTTTGACGTAGACCAGTTATTAAAGTCTGTCCAAAAAGTCGTGAACAATTGGTGGCGCCACTATCGTGACAAACTTACAGTTTTCTATGAGCTAACTTATTAGTTGCAGTTTAAGACTTTTAAGACAAACTATACTTTACCTTGAGACGTGGGTTAATTAACAAAAAAACTATATACTTTGTAAATATGTCTTCAAGTCGTTCAAACCAGCGCCACCATCAATAAAACTTAAATACTCATGAATAATGACAATGGCACAAAATAATGAAAAGGTGAACCTTAATACCGTTACAATAGGGTGCAAAGAATAGTGACAAAAGTTATTTAAAAAAAAATACAAAAGCGTGCTATAGCCGACTCAGAACTGGCTGAGTCGCCGAGACGTTTTAAAAGTATTAATTTTTCACATACGACGTCCTTTTACAAAACTACAATCGATACTATCGATCGAATGATCAAGAATCGATACTTTATAAAAGGACACCTGTATAATAAACAGTGGTCGGAGTAGGTATATTGATTTTACATACTTGCGTCATGATATCATAACATGGACATGCATTTTTTCCGGAATGTACCGGAGTTTCCAAAAACTAGCAGCATAGCGTTGAGAGTATTGATATATTTTTAACTATGTAGTTTCATGTAATAATTTCGAAGTTTCGGTATTTTTATTTTATTTTTATCACAATAATCCGGAAACTCGGAGGCGTATCCATATTAACATATACGTTTGATGTCAATGACCTTAATTCAATATACCTACTCCGACCACTGATAATAAATTGACAAATATTGTAATAGTCATCTAATACACATTTGTCAAAATCCAAATTATTAAGTCTAAAATTAAGTTTATTGACATAATACAGTATTTATACACACGGTGATATAATCTTTAAAAACTAAATTAAATAAGTATTTGAATTTTAGGAGGGATGAGTTGGATAATCAACTTACGATTTACTCAATAGATGGCAGTAGTAGTTGTTAGTTAGCTGCCTTAATCTTAAGACCTATATAAATATCATAGGTATATACGTTAAAAATCCTCCAGATTTCTTTAAAATCAGTTTAAACATAAAATAAATACACTAATCATATTTAGCGTCATGTATAATCTATATATATAAAAATTAATCGCTGAATGTGTTGGTAAGCGCTAATCTCGAGAACGGCTGAACCGATTTCGCTAATTCTTTTTTTTAGCGTATTCCTTGAAGTACAGGGATGGTTCTAACGGATAGAAAAAAATATGCCTGAACATGTCTAAAACATTCCTTTTCTACATTCCCATACAAACAATTTGTTCGAAATTTGAAAGTCCGGGAAGGCAAAACAATTGGGTGACGTTAGTTCAAAGGCGTGGGACAGGACAACGTCTGTCAGGTCCGCTAGTTCCTAATATTTTTCTTGATCAAAGGAATTTTGCTATCTCCATTACATTTTACCTAATAAAGACAGGTTGTAAGAAATTGTTTGTATAAAATTTCACGTTAAATATGATTAGAATTGATATTTTACAGTAACATTAATAAATCGCACACTTGTATAGTTCTCTCTCACCAAACTGTATCTGCCTCCTGTCAGGTCACACGGCGGAGTACTTGCTGCCGTCGTCCGCCCAGTAACAGTGATGACACAACAACCGACGTTGTCGCACGCGCACGTCTGCTCCGGCACGTCCGTCCCCGAGCCGCGCGCCGCACACACCGCACGTGAAGCACCACACGTGGTAGCAGAGGGACAGCGACTCGATTATCATGGCGGCGCCGCGACCTGCGACCGATGTGCAATTCATAATATCTCCGATAGTATCGAAAGGAAAGCCGAACCACGCAGAGAGAGATCAGGCGTAGGACCGACGCTTTTACATGCTTTAAGCCGCGTGCGGTGCCGGCAGAGTAGAGTTTGTACCACCCCTGTCTTCCCGTGGGTATCGTACGAGGCGATTAAGGGTTTCCGGGAGGTGGGCAGCAGCGCCTCCCGTACTGACAACATAGTCTGAAAATCACACTGCGGTCACCAACCCGCCTGCCCAGCGTGGTGACTATAAGCAAAACCCCCCTGTGGCAGTTGCCGTGTGACATGCCCTGGGGGAGGTCTACGTCCAGCAGTGGACTGCAATAGGCTGAAGCCGAAGACGACGACATGCTTTAGCACAAGCTAAGTGACAATTTTACTACAATAAAATCTGTAATAAATAAATTCATTGGAACAGGCCCGTAACTGGGATCGAACTTGCGTCTCCCACTTGGAAGACGCCCATCCTAACCACTGGGCTATCACCGCATATATCTATACTCGTAGATAGTATTACTCTTTAGGGAACATACCTAATTCTTCACCACAATGTGAGCATTTCCTTCTCCCGCTAACACTGAGTAATTTCTCTTCTTGCGGTTCAGTACGGGGCAAATCAGGACGAGTGAACTCTCGGGGCAAGTCGGGGCGGGGCAAGTCGGGGCGGGGCAAGTCGGGGCGCGGTAAGTCGGGACGTGGCAAGTCACGGCGGGGTGGCTCGGGACAAGACAGGCGTTTGTCCGGCGATATGTGTGGCTGACTGAAAATATCATGCAGATTTATTATCAATAAGCTACAAATTAATTATTTGCGATATTTACTACAAGTGCAGCTATATAAAAAAAAATTGCATGTCTGTTAGTAATATTGAAATAATCTATACATATAAATAATCTATACATATAATAAAAATGTAACGGATCGCTGTCTGTACATGGAAGATATATGAGAAAAAATATTATAGGAGACCTTTATCAACGCAATAGTACCCAAAAGAATGATTTTTGGAATATTTGTAGGTTTGTTTGTGCACGCTAATCTGAGAAACGGCTGAACCGATTTCGATGCCGTTTTCAGGAATATATTGTTACAGGTCCCACTTAACATATAGGCTACTGTTTAACCCGGGAAAATGTTTTTATCCCGGATAATTTCGACATTTTGTTTTTTAGTAGTCCACGCGGACGGAGTCACGGGCGTCCACTAGTTTTTAATAAAAACGTATAGTACAGGTACAATACACGGTACATTTATACAGGATGTAACAAAAAGGGTATGTTAAGCGAAAAGCTATGTAAATAGCCCACTATACAGAACCTATTTCCAAAATTTGAGACTCGAAATCAAATATTTATTTCTCAAGATTGTATGAACATTCCTGAGTTGTTTAGGAATTTTCCATACTATCTAGAAAAATAAACATGTGATTTCGAATCTGAAATTTTGTGGGTAGGTTTTGGTTTAACGGGCTATTTACATAGCTTTTCGCTTAACATACCGCTTTTGTAACATACCCTTTTTGTATGTCTGTTCCGGCTAATATCTGAAACTGTTGAACCGATTTTGACGAGAGTTTCACTGCCAAATAGCTAATATAATCGGGAATAACTTAGGCTACTTCCATTCCCGGAATTCCCATAGGAAATAACAAAGTTAACACAAAAAGTGAATGACAGTATAATCTAACCTGTTGCTAAGTGCATGCATGTGCGTGAGTTGTCTCGGGTCGGGCTGGTACGAGTGTCGCTGTAAGTTACTCCGACGCTCCTCTATGCGACGTTGTTCTGCTTCCTGCAATTAAATACATACATACATAATAATCACGCCTCTTTCCCTGCGGGGTAGGCAGAGATCACGGATCTCCATTTGCTACGATCCTGACACACCTCTTTCGCTTCATCTACTTTCATGATATTCTTCATGCACGCTCGTCGGTTTAGGGTACTCTTGACCTGACCTTTCTTTAGAATTTCACCAATTTGATCGGTGAAAGTCCGGCGAGGTCTTCCCCTTCCAACCCTTCCATCCACTCTTTCGTTGTACACTTTCTTTGTCAGTCTACTTTCACTCATCCTCTCCACATGTCCAAACCACCTCAACACATCATTAAATATTAAATACATCATAAAATATAACATTATACAACACAAGAGATTCCGGAAAATGGCTAGAAATGTGACACTCATGAATGGGGCAATCGTATCGGGAACTCAATCATCCCCTTAGGGAATATAATTTATCACTTGTCAGCAAATTTTATCCTGACTGAAAAAAAAATCCGCTGTTCCATACAATCTCGAATTACTGCACTGAAATGTATGGAACAGCAGATTTTTTATTTCAATATTTCGGAGTTGGTCCCATAGTGAAAGTTGTTTCTTTTTACCTACCTAGTTTCGTGTCAAAAGATAGTCACTAATTTTAAATAGACCTTATACTGGGTGTAAAAAGACAACTTTGTTCTTTTAATACCTCGTCATCTTTGTAACATCACGATCATTTTTTTTCTATAGAAGCACCCCTGGGAAACCACGGGTTTCCAAGATATTGAGGTCCAAAGTTACATGAATATCAGCATTTTTTAAAAATAAATCCATCTGGAAACAGTTACCAAACATTTCTTTTAAAGACACCATATTAATATTTAAAAATGTCAGTTTTGTAGATACATTTGTCAATCGAATACATTGCTTGCAATATAAAGAGATTTTTTTTCAAAAATAAATTTTTCGTTTCCCAGGGTTGGTTCCATAGAAAAAAATGACCGCTACTTTACAAAAAATACGAGGTATTAAAATAACAACGTTGTCTTTTTACACGATCGTTTTAATTATCCCATATGTACGTATGTATGTACCTGTATAAGCCAGTGCTGCGCATGCGGCCTGGCACGCGCGCCTCCTCGCTGTAACCACTCCGCGTTAGACATCAGTTTAGGAGTCGGCGCCGCGCTCAGAGCCTGCACAAAACGAAAAATTAACAATATAAAATAATGTCTCCGACCGCATTTCGATCAAGACGGCCAATCTCTACGGAGATTAGCCAGGTGCGCGGGATTTACAGTGCACGAGTGTGTGCGCAAACACAGATGCACTCTCTATTCCGTCACTCTCATAGTCCGATGGGACGAAAAGCCGACACGACCGGAGATCAGGCGCAAGACCAACGGTTTTTCGTGGTTTATGGTCATATAGCTTCTTTATCTCATCTATCGCTCGAAGTGTAGCAAACTGAAGTGGCAGTGGGCTGCAGGCCTATTGGCTATCTTTTTTGACAGTTCTAGTGATCATCACTCAATTGAAACTTAACAACTGGAAGTGGCATAATGCCTTATCTGAAGAAAATTTTGGCAACACACACATACATGTCACTTCCAGTTCAATAAGTTCAATAAGTGATCATGACTATGAACTGTCAAAAAAGATAGCCAATACGGGGGCTGATCATCTGTCGTAAAACCGATCGACGGTAGAAGAAGCGGGTTCTCGAATGGAGACTAGCGTTGGACGCCTTCCGGCCAGATAGACGATGACTTAAGGGTGGTAGTAATTGGATGACGACAACAGGAGATCGAGCCTCGTAGCGTGCTCTGGAGAAGGCCTACGTCCAGCAGTGGACTGCATAGGCTGATGCAGTACTCGTAGTTACCTGTAAAGTGTGTCGGGTCATGTGCTGGTACTGCGCCCCCGCAGCTGCATTCACCTTCTGTCGCAGCTCGATGTTCACATACTCTACTGCGGATGGCACGCGACTACTCCTGCAATTTAGAGGGAGTTAGTTGAATAACTGTTCTTGGATAAGGCAACAAAGGTAATGGGAAATTTCAATAAATCTCTTCAATCGAACCCAGACTCTTCGGTTCAGATGGCAAACTAATCATACTAAACCAGTATCATACATATTATGGAGAAGAAATAAAAGATGAGTAGCGGCTAAGTATATTTTCATACAAAAATAGTGTGCCGCGGAGCGGGGGTGAAGTATGAGACGAGGGGAGCATTGAACACTGTAGCCCTGCCCATTTATATAGAAACCACCTTGTAGTGACTAGTCAAACTACTTGCTCATTATCAATATGGTTCAAGATTGTTTTACTAGTGCAATTACTCATCGCTAGATGGCAATATTATACTCGTACTACGTTTTAGTAAAAAAGTACCCTGATAAAAGCGCTAGTGTCTTTGTAATTTTAATACGGTTACATTTCGGAGCACAAGCGTGTGGTTACAGCTACTCGTACTGCGTTACACTGGCGCTGAAGCTCCGCCCCTATCATGACGTCATGGCCTCACGATTGCCACACGACTCACTTCATAGTCCCACCTCCTCTTTTATACCTTCTTCATGATACATATACATATTACGCCATATCCATCAGCATCGAGTGAAATAAGTAAATATTTCAGAACTATGTCACATTAGTTCTTGTGGTTCGCTAAAAAACAGCTGCATCGTCTTCCGTGCATGTCGTAAGAGTCGCCTAAGGAACTCAAGTAGTTCTCTTAGGCGATAAGGTAGCAACTTATCACTGATCTTTTACACCTTTCATCACTATACTAAACGTGACAGTAGGATCTCTAATCCTGTAGTTACCTCAATTTGGGTCCGGATTATGTAAGTTCACACTTCTGGTCACCAACCCGCCTGCCCAGCGTGGTGACTATGGGTTAAACCCCCCTGTGACAGTAGCCTTGTGGCGTGCCTTGGGGGAGGCCTACGTCCAGCAGTGGACTGCAATAGGCTGAAGAAGAAGATATGTAAGTGCACGACTCACCTCATAGTGATTTCCCTCTCCGCCGAGTCCCTTCCCTTAGGCTTGGGAGGCAGCACTGGCTGCGGCGGTCTCATCGCCGGCAGCTGTCTCCTCACAGCTTCATTCATCCTCCTGTCCTCATATAACACCTTCCTACTCTCCTCCACCCCGAAATGCCTTTCTATATGCTCTTCTGAGACAAACGGCTTCCTTTTACTGGCGACATCTATCTTCCCTTTAACTGGAGCGGGGGTATACGTTTCGTTTATCAGTAGATTTGGCATGGAGTGTCTGTAGTTTTGATTGACTTTGTGAGTGCGGTTTAGAGGTGGCTTTTCTGGTGTTCGGTGAATGTTTGAGATGTCTTGCTGGGATTTTTGCATTATCCTGTTCTGGTCACGCAGTAAGTTGTCTCTTTGCCGCCTTAGTTCCTCTTGCTCTAGCTGTAGCAACTCTCTTTCGAATCGCAGTACTTCCTATATTTTGTATGAATGTTTTGTTATTATTGTTGGTGATTTTGAGGGTTGTTAGTATTATAGGCAGGTTATTGACTTGTTTAGTGCGAGGCTTGGCTAGCGTGCGTTTATTTTATGGGTGTGATTTATATACAATTTTCGGTTTGATTTTAACGTTGCCTAAAATGGTTGGCAATATTAATCTTAGGTTTATAATTTTACAGTGAATCCATAACGTTACTTTCAGTTAATAATGTGGTTTATAGTACATTAAATTTTGGCAGTTAATATATAAGGTATGGAAAGACAGTCCTATAGGCTAACAGGGGGCCAATTCTCGGACTGTCTCAAGTTGGAACGAAGCCGAAACGGAACCGTTGTAGACGCTCAGAACAAAGCAATAATTACTTTACGGTGACGTAAATTAGACACATTTCAGCACGAGACATATATTTGGTTTTATTCTGTCATACTCGCGTCCGATGCGTGCAAAAATATACCTTATTACTCAAGCATTTCATGGCCAATCGACATATTTCACGAGCAAACCGATAATTGTATCGTGCAAGTATTAAACAATCGTAAATGAGTGTAAAACATCGGTCACCTTCGTATGAGCATCGGCACCGTTCCCCTCAGGCCACCCGCCGTTAGTTCGCGCCTGAAACGGCGGCCATCTTTAGTTATTCACACACAACATGGAGGATTAGTTTTGAATTATGACGTATACAAATGTTGCTACAGGATATCCTTCGTGTTCCAGCAGTTCTGACTACCCTATTTTTTTTAACACAGCCGTGTGTTGTGACGTTGTTGTGAATTTAGTTCAACATTGTGACATCACGTCACTGCATGAAATGTTGGAGCGATATACAGAGCAATACTCGTTATCACTAGACGAATGTGTATAATACTTGGCGTGCAAAAAGGGAGTCCAATTTTAACGTACGAGTATATTCATTGAGAATGTCTATATTATTCGAGAACATTCGATCGCGGTTTGCATGAAATTCCTTTGAAATACGTGCTTTGCATACCCATTTTACACTTCGAGTATATACACTCACTTTAGTCAATTGTCAAGTATTATAGCAGTGTAGACGTGACTTTGTGGTGTGAGAAATGCACCGGTATGATGAATTTGGTGAGAGCGAGATATCTCACTTTTAAACGTCACATTCACAGAGCTATTAATAACTAGATAAACTAAGTGTATATACTTTGCATGTAAAAAATAGACTTAAGAATTAGAATAGACACTCGTTCTCGAGCAAGGATGAATGAATTAGGGCTGATAGAAGTTGGGTGCAATCCCTTTTTACACACCAAGTAGAAACACTTGCCTTGTCTAGTTGTTACTTAGCTCTGTGGATTTGACGTTTAAAAGTGAAACATCTCGCTCTCACCAAATTCATAATACGCGTGCTGATATCTATGTCTATGGAGGTATTCCCCTTTTCTCATTATGTCATGCTACCCGTGCTGATTATTATGCCAATGTTCGTTATATCTGACGTCTGTAGGTACAGTAGCGGAATACATTTCTAACGAGATTTCTCATTCGTCTATTCATATTATAGACATTATATTAAAGTACTTATAGAAAAGTCGCAAAGTGGTTCATTGATTAAATTCCGCGATTGCAGTACATGCGACACTAGCGTAAAACGTTATCGTAAAACGCCATGTTGTAAAAATGTAAAAAATATTATTTCAAAATGACTGCATACGTGATGTGACAGCATCTACAGTGAGTATACGTCATGATTCAACAAACAACACAGTGGGTCAAGGTAACGTTTATGATGGAATTAATTTGTGTGAATTTCAGAGATTAGTTTTGAATTTTTATATTTTTAAGTTGATAAATATAGTACTAGCGAAAGATCATGCAAAGATGGAAAATGATAAATAAATCTACAGTATATACAATATGGTGCAGTGCTAAATAAAAGGCAATATTCATAGTATGATAAATAGAATTTATTAAAGATAAAGATTTTGACATACATATATAATCGACTAAACATATCTACGCCATTCTAACTAGGTACTAATAGCCAATGTATATAATATTAACTATATCTGTCGTTTTTTGGAGTACTTAAAAGCATTAAAAAGCAGGCGTTGTGTTAATAGGGCAGCTTTAAAAATAATCTTAATACCACCACGAACATAGAAACCAATACAAATATAGTTAATTTAAAGTGGTATGCTTGTGTACATAAATTATCTATTGTGCGTCCAAGCATATACAGTGCAATAAAAGTATTAACTTAAATTACTCTCAGTCCTGTTATAACCCAAAACAACCATATTGAAACCTTAGCCTTATAAAGAAAAACTAAACTATCCCCATACACTTTACGAAATCTATCATCTACGAGATCTAACATAAAGTAAAATACACCGAAGTAGGAAAAATATCTTTGATAATATGAAAATAATAAACACTTTTATATAAATAATCAAAATAGTATCGTTCTTAAACAATTTCATAGAATATGAAATGCAAAAAGAAAAAAAAAAGAAAAATATAAATCTTAAACCAGCATAATTGAATATTTAAATCATAGGTACCCAAGATAGCTCCTTGCGGAACGCCTATCTACTTTTCGATATAAATGATATATTTGCTAATTTGAAAAATGTTTTTCTCAATCAAGCAGCTACCTAATCATACAAAAGGTAAAGTATAAATAAATAACCGTGGAACATCTTCTTAATCCTTCCGGCTTACCTGTTGCTGCTGTATCTTTCTGTCCAAGGTATCTATTTGGTCTTCTGATTGGTTGGTGTCAGAAAGATCGGTAAGTTTGGATGTAAGATTAGCCGTGAAGGTCTGTTCCTGCTTCTTGGCTGCTTCTTCCTCGTCTGATGTGACAGTCACGTGAGTATATGGCTGGAATTGACATTTTTCATTCGTTATTCTGGGCATTATTTATATTATATTACCATGTATGAATAGTCTAGTTAAATAATTAATAAGCAATCGAGACAATTTTCAATTAATTGATCAATGACCGACATTGATTTAATATATAGGTAATGAGAATAACTGTAGATACGTAACATTGATTATTATTTATCTCATGAACCTGCTATATTTAATGGGTCGTTACATACCTCACTGTTCTGCCTGCTATGTGGGTTGGAAGTTTCAGGAGAACTCTGCCCTTTATACCAGGCTTCAGCTGATGGTCCTCTATCTACGTCCACTCCTGAATCTCTGCTCTCCCTCAAATTAGCATCCATGTCATGAGATAGGGTTTTTTTGTACAGAAGTTTCTCAATTTTCGTCTCCTCTTGCAGGAAGGAGGTGATGTCTGGGCGTGGCACTGAGGTCAGGTCTGCGTCAAGGTAGCTATCATCTTGTCCTTCGATGCCAAGGAAGCTGGTCCTCTTGTTTCTAATTTCCTTTTTGATGCGGCGTACTGAGCTTGTATGTTTGAAGTTTTGGCCCTGGAATAAAAAAACATTATGTGACAAATTGGACTTTGCTTGATTTGACCGGCTACTTACTAATATTAATATGAAAGTATTTTTTTAAAATGTTTTTGAATATTGCTGAAACTGAGAAGTTATAAAGCTAATATATAAGAATGACATAGGCTATAAATTAGGGACACGCATGGGAAGCAACTATTAATCGTACAACATCTGCACCATAGAATATTTTATATACCTATAATATAAATACGCATAACAGAAAGTACCTAAACACTTTTCCTTTTAAAAAATGTTTAAATAATTGACGCAATAATTCTCAAATTACATGGATTATCTGCAGACGAAACTCAAACATCATTAGCAACCATTGCATCACTATTCAAACATTAAGCTAATTAATGAAATTGGTAATGCAAACTAGAAAATCTCTCATCTACAGAATTGTGTTCTTATATTGCTAGCTATGTTCTTGTGTAATAAATCTAAGGGATTGGATTAAACCCATTATTCATAGAATCAGCGCAATATGGTTTCATTCGAAACTCATATTGCTAAAGATTTGGCATTTGCTTACGGCCGACTGCCTGCCTATCGCCAACCTTTCTCAGGTATAGCAAAGTGTATTTTTTTTAGAAAATCCGTACATGAAATAAATTCTGTAGTACAGGCCCGTGGATAGCGTGGCTTCAGAATCACTTAATTAAACATAAACTTACATTGCCAAGTAATTCATCTTCTTCAGGACTGTCATCAGCTGGAGGCGGAGGAGGTTTCTCTTTGGGAGGTTCCAGCACATTGCTCGGAAGGTCCAGCGGAAAACTGTCACCTCCATCACTAGCGTTCTGATAAAAGATATCTATGTTTTCATATAATGGAGCGATTGCTGCCTTCTTTTTCTCAACTACTGGTGTTTCGTCTTTAATAGCTGGATTATCAACAGCTTCTTCGCGTTTATCAGCCTCCATACTTGTGTCAATGACGCTGTTTTCCGAGTCGAGTTCTTGGAATGCCAGTTCGAGAGCATCAATAACCTGTAGCACAAATTATCGCATAAGCATAACATCTACGTTTACTATTGAAACATATTTGACTAACAAGTATTGAAATTAAAACGCAAAACAAACGAAAATGATTTTAGTGAGTGGACAAATAAATTGACAAATTACAATAAGTAAATAAAAGTAAAAATATTCTTTAGTTCACGTCATCAATAGTACACATATAAACACAAATCACAAACAAGAAAATGTCAAATAATCCCCAAGATTCAACGAAAGACTCACACCATGCAACGAAGAAACATTACAAGAAGAAAAATTACAACGAAGCAAACCTATTAAGATCAACGTCTTACCTCGCATTAACCCATCACCAAAAGCTGATGAAGATCTAAAGTAAACAACTCAGAGACTATGGTTTAACTTTATTACAATCTTTACGATTTGCGACTGCTCGCGCGCAGCATGCTTTATGTAACTAACACATTATACTCTTGAACACATCTTGTTTGACTATCATTATTTAGGCCTCAGATAAGATGCGTCATACATTAGATACGTTCTTTATTCTTACCGGAGATAACCATTTTACTAGAGAACACAGGTCCAATGATGTCTATGGGCATGGAATTATATGAAGTTTATATTAAATAAATAAATAAAACCCATATATAACGTTGTAACATATATTTTGATAAAATGAATTTACAATATCACGTTTGAGAATAATGTTAAAGAGGACTAAATGAAAAGGTTCTACAGCTATATTTCGGTGCTATAATAAATAGGTTCGTACTTAAATAGTTATGATATAATGAATACTACGATTAACCCTGTATGTTGAGAATTACTAATATGCTAAGTGATGATTGTGTTGATATATAGACATCTCTCTTCCACTACAACAAAGAAACTGGAATTGATAAATATATCCATTTCACTTGTTGTTAGTGAAGATGATCAAATTATGTATGGTGCTAGGAATAATCAATGGTTGATTTATCGTTAGCACACGTTGTATGAAGGACTACATTATTAGTGCAAAATTATTTGTTTCCAGTGAACATACAAGGTGTTTGATGAATAGACGTCACCAGGGTATGTTGTGCATTTTTGATGGGATAACAGTTATTAAGGTGGAATACTGATACTATTATTTTAGTACGTAAATATTAGGGAAGTTTAGATAGATATAGGTGACATCAAGAGATCATAAAAATTAACATACATTACTAGTTTCTCATCTAACTTACTATTCGACTGTAATTATGAGAAATAGAATGTATGAGCTTGTATACAGTTTATTTAGGCACTACCATAAGCACTAGTTTGTTGTATCGGACTTAGTTACTTTGTTATTTATAAATAGAATAGTTTTTCGTCTATTTGGTTCTATACAACGACGTGTTCTCTTTTGCCAGAATGGATTAGAATCTTGCGAATTACTTACCGCTACGTCTTTGTTAGCTGTAATGTTACAAGATTGAGTAATAGCTTCAATATTACTACATTTGGATGAATGATTATTAACAGGGATACATGAATCTTGACTTTGTTCATTAGATGAGCAATCACCGGTGCAAGTTAATTCAGCTAAATTATTAGTAAGCGAATAATCAGATTTTAGCGTTTTAATGGAATTCTTTGGTGAAATGTTAGTAGTAGTGGTTATATTAGAGACAGTTACCATTGGCATGCTCTTGCAGTTAGAAGTATCATTAGTAGGGCTAGTTTCACTACAATTAGTTTTGTTCCCAGCACCAGCGTTCATATTGTTGCAAATTTCATTCAGGTTTAAATGTATAGTCATTTTCCCCTCAAACACCACCGTATCGCCATCCGATCCTGTCGAAACAGGCTCATTCAAACTTACACTGGTGTCCTGATTGTCCAAACTCTTTAATGTATCTTCATCTTCTTTGTCCATCATTATTTCAGTTACTTCTTCTGTAACACTTAATTCTTCTTGTTGAGAGACGGCCTGTAAATAATTACTTCCGCTGTCTGTGTTTTCAGTTTTACATTCATGTTCTTCGGGTTCTTCAAAAATGATGTCATCTATTATATTTTGAATTTGTTCAGTAGGAGATTCACTTGGGAATTCAATTTTTGTTGGTTCCAAGCTCATGACATCTTCATTAGAAGATTCGTATTCTGATATTTCGATCATTGGTTCACCAAGTGGTGAAGCTACTTGCGTCAAGTCTGCGATGTCATCAGAGGGAGCACATGAATCTCTAGCTGTGTGTATACCACTGTCTTCTGTCTCAATGTCACTTGGGACAGTATTGTTTTGCAACTCTCCACAGTCAAAGTCTTCTAAACTTTGCACTCTATCAAAAGAATTAGGAGAAGACTGTCCGTTGATGTCGAGGCTATCAAGTGATCGACAGAAGTTCTGCATCTGATTTTCGATACCAGATAAACTTGACTTCAAAGAGCTATTAGAAAGCTTATCTTTGTCATCATCTAATACTTTGGTTTCAGTTTTCTCAAGCTGTACGATTTCTTCCTCTATTGATATTTTAGGAATTTCCTTGTTTTTGGCAGCATCGAGGCAAGAAAGGCGCTCTTTCAAACTCATGGAAACCTCTGTGACTTCTGATTTGGTCATCTTTGTATCTTCAAGCGAAGTTTGTGACTTGAGGCTAGATAGGCGGTCTTTAAGCGATATGGTATTGCTTAAATCCCCATTAGAAAGCCTTTTCACTTTTTCAGGCTCTGTAGAGGAAGATCTAACTTTTTCAAGTGAAGACAAACGCTCTTTCAGAGGCTTGACTTCAGTGGGTAACTTTGTCAGGTCACTTGTAGATTTTTGAACTTGTGTTTCTTCTGAATACTTTTCTAAACTAGACAGTCTTTCCTTAATTGATTTTTTATTTGCAATATCAGGTAATTTTGGTTTATTCGCTTGTGATTCTTGTGAATTCTCTCTTTCAAACTGTTCCCTTCTTTTATGAATATCGATTTTAGGAAAATCTTTTTTCTGGTTATTATTTTTGATGTCATTGGTCCTTTCTTGTTTGAAAGACGAGACTTTCTCTTCGATTTTGTTGCTGACAGACGTCCTTATCCTGTTCAGGTCGCCATTGGTTTTGTCTGGAGATTTTTCCTTGAAGTTGTTATTGACCACAGTTTTGACCATGCTACTGTTAGTTTGCGAGATGATTCTAGATTTGTAGCCTTCAATGGCGCCTTCGTAAGTGTACTCCTCGGGCTCCGGGGAGCTAATCGTCGTGGTCGTGCACGTGTCGTATTCGTTGGCGCTGGAGCCAAGCTTGCGGTTAGTATCGCAATTAGAAAGGTTGTCGACATCGGAATGGTTTTTATCTAGGTCCATGCCGTCGCTCTGGAAACACATAAAATATCGTTTAATGACTTGATGATACGCAAGATAATAAGCACGCGCGTAAAGATGCACTTACACTTGCTAACTGTCTTATTAAATGTGCTAACTTGTGAATAAGTAGGTGTGTAATATACCCGCCTCTGCCGAATCTCTTTGGGGGACCTTGTCCCGTGACTCTATATGTATGTACGCTTGCTTTGGAAAATAAGCGTTATTTGCGATTATAAAATCTATATTTTAAATAAGTATTATCTTTAGTACCTACGAGGCAAAATTTTGTTTCAATACTAACAGTTGAAGTTGCAATACGAAATATTCCTAGATATTTCAAAGAAAGCCGAAGATCTTCGAGGTTATTTAAGAAGAATACCGCCGCTACTCACCGCCAAGCTGTGCGTGTCGCAGTCTTCGCTGAGACTGCTTTTGGTGCTGGAGGTGCCGATGCCGAGGTCGCTCAGGTCGTGGCCGTCATCATCCGTGTACAGTGCCAGGTGGTTCTTCCGTCTGCGACCGGCGCTGCAGCAATAGACATAGATAATGTTATTACAGAAGAATTTTAAGAAATGAACTCTTTAGTGCTAGTCAGAGCTAAAATTTGACCGATATGCTACATTTCGCTGTCAAATGTAATTAATACAGTGCCTAACTTTAGACACAGTTTTGTAATAACACCGAGAAGCTAGGGTTTAGGCTTTATTGACTTTCTTAATTCAAGTATCCCCTAAAATTTTTGAGAGACATAGGTTTTTTAGATAATATGGTCGTTTCATTCGACTGCAGAAAAGCCGATTCCGAGAAAGATTGTTTAACGGTCTAATGAATACCCTAATAACATAGGCTATTTTCCTTCGTAGTAATTTTCAAATACATTTTTAAGGATTTCAATAAAAACACATTGTAGATCTTGAAACTTATAAAATTCTAAATCTATTAAAAACTCAGCAATGACTCAGAGAAACATATTATAATTATATCATCATCGCACCACGCCTGTTTGCGATGCGTAAGACGTAAGGTCATTGCACATATTTTGCTTATGAATCTTTAGACGATTTATTATTTACACGAAAAGTGGTTCTTGATTTATAAAGTATACGTGACATTTTAATCTAAATGCATCATAAATTATGTGTCTTAAATGTACATTGTTTTATTTTATGTAGGTGTAAGTTAATAACAAAGGTTAAAAAGATCGCATCGTGGCTTGAAACCAATATGACCAATATTTAAATATTTCAAGATGTCTATTATTGCGGGAGGAAAATTATGATGATGAGGAGATATCTATTAAGTAGCTCTTGATAGCATTATTTACCTTCATTCTTTATTTCAGCGACATAGTACCTGTATATTGATTGACTAATACATTCAAACATTTAATTGATTTTATGTCAACAATAAATAATATAAAAGCTAGAACCGCTTATACAGCGAATACACCACCGGTTATAACTGGCTTTCAAAATCAATTAATAAAAGACACGCAGAGATCATTCACATAAGAAATCTGCATCAAACCTATCGAAATAAACCACAAACCAGAAACACGTCAAGGTGAATGTCGCATAATATTATCGAATTTACACGTAACTAATAACAGTCGAACTGGAAGATTATGCGATGGAAAGTGAAAACTGGTCAAAATGTCTACATGGCACGGCTAAGGGAATTGACAGGCGAGCGATTTGTGCGCGTTTTTTGAGCATCGCTTTTACCAATCGTTAGATAGTCAAACCGAGTAAGAGCAGTAAATACACCAAAATCGTTCTACAATAGAGTGAATTGTATCTATCTGTTATCACATTTATATTCTAGTTTACCAGCTCAAAGATATTCTTAAAGATACGTCATATTTTTATAACTTTTCAGCATTTCAGTTATAGTAATAACGCCCTTAATGGTATTTTATTGTTATGTTCATTGGCATACTATATTGTTCGCTGTATCGAACTTGTCACCCGCTCGCGAAACGTCAACAAAACTTTCGTGTATCAAAACCCTAACACTTTCGCTGTAACACTTCGGTTATTTCAATAGAAAGCTCCCAAATTACATGCAACAGCAGACGTAATTCATGCACCATTATCGCATACACCGGTGTCCACTAGTTCTTCTAGTTTTCTTTTTTTTTTTTGGAAAAGGTTATTCAATGTCATAGCGATCGGTTTTGCTTTAATTCTTTTGATAACACTAGAGCTTTATTAGTTACCCAATTGCGCCAGAACGGGGGGGGGGTTATGTTTTTATGTATGTTTCTTTGGCTTGTCGCATTTAAGCTTGAGAGGTATTATTGGATTTATCTTATCACATCACATCTTAGGGTGAGGTTATTTAGTTTCTATTTCCGCATTGATAAAGAAGAAAAAAATCGTGACTCGGGATATTATCAAGGGACCAAGTGTCAAGCCTTGATGTAATTCTTATAACAGTGGCTAAAAATCACCAGTCGATATAAATGTATCTGTGAATGACAAAAATGAAACTGAAGATAATTTTAATAGTGCGCTTCCTATAATAAAAGGCTCAAATTAAAATAACTCTCAAGTGATAAATAACAATATTAAGAAAGTCATGCCCAATGGAGGGGTCACGGGCAATTTGCTGACCTTACAGACGGCAACTTGCGAAATGTATCCGATTTACAACTATTGCATAACCTTAGTGGTTATTTGTGGACCTGGGTGCGTTCACTTTCGTTTATTCAAATTAGTGCGACATCTTTGGCACTTTTTAAATGGCACGGAATGCAGAGGTCGTGGGTTCGATTCCCACTCGGGTGAGGATTTTTTTCCATTTCTTTATTAATACTTTTTAAATGATTGATAGCCGTTGGGGGTTTTAACCATGCTGGTTATAATACATCGTCTAATATTAACTAAAATTTTCTTTAAAATAAATCTAATTTTTTTCAACTCAACTACACTGGGAACTGGTACTCGGACACTATTCTCAATAAATCTTCTGAAAGTTTGTTAATCGTTATATTAAGGAGACAAGGTGTAACAATTGAATCTGATGACAACTACTTAGTGTTTCAGCATAGAGGAATAAGATGTCATAGAGTCTCATGGTGCTCGATGCAGTTAGAGGATATTAGCACTCTATTGCATCTTATTCCTCTATGGTTTCAGTAAATGCAGCCATTAGGCACACCCCTTAACTTACCACGTAGAATTTAAAAACAATTTAAAAATTGTAGTGCGTATTTTCCAAACTTATAACTTTTTTATTGAAAAAGCTTATGATTATACTAGGTGTAAAAAGACAACTCTTTTCTTTTAATGCCTCGTATTCTTTGTAACATCACGATATTTTTTTTTCTATGGAAGCACCCCTGGGAAACTACGGGTTTTTAAGATATTGAGGTCCAAAGTTACATGAATATCAGCATTTTTTAAAAATAAATCCATCTGGAAACTGTTAATATTTTTTTTTTTAAAGACACCATATTAATATTTAAAAATGTTAGTTTTGTAGGTACATTTGTCAATCGAATACATTGCTTGCAATAAAAAAAAGTTTTTTTTTTTTAATTTCCCAGGGTTGGTTTCATAGATTTCAACGTTGTCTTTTTACACCCTGTATGTACTCGTATCGAATACAGAATTACGAAAATAATAGAATAACCGATTATGATAAAGATGAAGAATGTTAAAAGGTACTAAATTATTTGTAGATCAAGATATTCTGGATCGAAACTATCAGGTAACCTTGAGCCTTATTCCTTCCAGTTACCACGAACTCAACAAATTACCAAATCCCAGGTAAATAACATTGTTTTCTACAAAAAAAAAACTACTCATACCATGGGAATAGGATGTAGCCGACAATCTCGCAGGAATCGAATGCTGTACCTCACGCTGGTCGTGCGGGATGCATCACGAGGCAATTTGCGAGGATGTGGCATTCCACGGCTGTGCTATCTTTCAGATGAAGATGGTCAAATTTGATGATGAATTTGAGTAATTCAAAAAGTAATATGCTTAAATTTTTGTACTCCGTCCCCCTTACCTACCTACTTAAAAGGCCAGTATTTCCGATGTCTGATCCTCATTCAGCCATAGAATAGGCAGTATGTACGTAATCGCTTACTAATCGATTTTAATCCACTTCAAAATAATACAATAAAGCAATACATTATTTAAATTAATTCATGTATAAAGTATTTTAATAAGAGAAGCCAATTTGAAGCTAAGCCTCCTTGGAGTAGCCAGGAGGAATTTTTTGTGGCCCTTTGTGTGACCTTAGCAACGGACCAGTTCCAGAAAATTACATCTTTTAAAACCCTAATCAAGAATAAACCGTATAACATAAATTTCCCTTCTTAAATAATGTTAAGTATTTTCTATGTATTTTGATTCCAGAGGTCTTTATTTTTGTAAGATTTGGTACCGTCAGTGTTCTCGCAGATCCTATTTAAATCGGTTTGGAGTGTGACATACAAGGATATGTGGTAGTTCCACGCTGAGTACATGCATATGTGAACTCACGGCCCTATTCCTATTGCAGGCGAGGGCAGATAATAGAATATACGTCAAATTGCTTCCTTATAACTAGATTGGTTGATGTAGATTATTATATTAACCAACAGATCCATAACCTATAATAAAATCATTTATTTAAAGAAATAACCCGACTGCGTCACAATTTAAACCCAGTGTCACTTTCATGATTAAGACGAGTACCTAATGTTACCTATCTCAAGCTCAAAAGCAACAATTCCTTTAGGCTCTAGCTATGGGCTCTAGAGCGTGCCATGTGATTTTTGTCGTGATTTTTGGTTGTCAACATTCCCGAAAACTACGGAATCTCATCATCATGATCATTTTTCTCCATGGAAGGAGACCTGGGAAGTGTTTCCAAAATATTAGGGTCCAAAGTTGAGTAAATCTTAATATATAAAAAATCCGTGTCACTGTGTATGTTCCGAATAAACTCAAAAACGAGTCAACTGATATTCATGAAAATTGGCATATATATGTAATTTGGTCCAACTTAGATGATAGGATAGTTATTATTTAAATTAATGGTCTTAATAATTAATAAAAAATGTTAATTTGTGTTAAATTTGTCTTTCAAATCTGTCTTAAATCACTAAGCCACAGCAACGCGTGGCCGGGTCTGCTAGTAGACTATGTTTTTCTGCATAAATGCACATTGACGCGTGTAGCAAGTTTTTTTCACGAGAAATTATTAATATCTGTCTATGAAAAAACTAGCATAAAAAACACTGGACACTATAAATTTCACCCGATCAAGTAATTTAAAACAAAAAACTAAAAAAATACATTGTTTTCCAGCATTTTTTTGGCATAAAGTAAAAAAAAGAGTACGTACCCTTCGTTAAGGGTGGCAACGAAAAAACATCCTGTATACTTACATGTATACTTCTGGCGCAGTCTGGTAAAAATACCGGGGTTTCCAAAATCTAGGTATTGTGTTCAACCCACACATTAGATATAGACCCAATCAACTTCACCTGCCCTTGATGCTTCCTGTAACGAACGAGGATCCGAAGCTAGCATACCTAACACATACGAATGAACCACATAACCTGGGTGGACTGTCTGTGTTATATATAGATAACTAGCGGCCGCCCACGGCTTCGCCCGCGCGAGAGTGCATTACTCCCGTGCGATGCCGCGGCGGGTCCCTAGTTATACATTATAAACCTTCCTTGAGAATCACTCTATCTATTAAAAAAAACCGCATCAAAATCCGTTCCCTAGTCTGAAAGATCTAAGCATACATAGGGACAGACAGCAGAGAGCGAGTTTGTTTTATAATATGTAGTGATATGTGTTTAGCCGCGTGGTACCGGCAGAGTAGAATTCGTACCACCCCATGTCTGCCCGTGGGTATCGTACGAGGCGATTAAGGGTTTCCGGGAAGTGGGCAGCAGCGCCTCCCGTGTTGACAACATAGTCCGAAAATCACACTGCGGTCACCAACCCGCCTGCCCAGCGTGGTGACTATGGGCAAATACAAAAATAATAGTCTTGTGGCGTACCCTGGGGGCGGCCTACGTCCGGCCGTGGACTGCAATAGGCTGATGATGATGTGTTTAGACACATTAGATTCGTTAGACGTTACGGGTCTCTACATTTTTGAAATTGTGCCCAAGAATGCGGCGGTAGGCTCCCCCGTATCACAGTGGGTGTTTATTACACCATTCTGTACAACGCTATACCTGATGGGCATGACTGACAATATCTATCTTATTCTATATATCCACTGCTGAGTAAAGGCCTCTTCTTCACTACGCCACTGTAGGTACCTATTCTGTCTTGGCTAAACTCATTTACTGGTATCCATATATGACTATGACATGTTTGTTTTTTTTTTATGTATTTCAAGAACACTTCGCTAATAAGGTGAAAGATCTTTTTAAGTCTTATGACGATATTTTGGAAGTTCAAAAACCAAAGCCGATCATAACAACAGAATGGAAAACAATTAGGAATTTCATGCAAATGCGAGTAATCGTAGTCGTGAAGTCACGAATTATTGGGAATGCTTGCTCGTGTATTGGTTAAAGGATATGTTTTCCGAATATTGACTCTTTTGGTAGAGCCAGTGGAATGTATAAGGCTAGTAAAGTTAGTCGACTATAAATAGTAACAAACGACTAAAAGCTACCCACGAATTCGTCAGCGTTTACTTTATAGCGTAGGTGCGAGTATGTGTTATTCGGATGTACTTATTACACACACATCCATCCTCATAAACTACGCGTTTATAATATTAGTAGAATATGGTTTCTTCTATACTGCTCTAGGAGTGAAAAAAAAAGAACGTATAATAACTACAGCTGCTTCTCTTCCCGGGCATACTGTACAAGTCAGTAGACGGACAAGAGGGTCTTGGTGTTTTGTAGGCGATGGGCTGACCACCTGTCACTACTAACCGAACTTGTACATCTCAACTATACCCTCAAAATTGGTCAGAAGTGGCACCATGTGGTTCTATCGGCCCTTGGTGCTCTGCCTACCCCGTAAGGGATAAAGGCGTGATTATGATTAGTATGGTTGCTGGTGATTTTAAATAAAATATATCAAATCTGAAATAGGTACATAATAAATACGTTGACAACAAATAATGAATAGGAAGACTGCGTAGACAGACACAAACAGCTTACAAATCTCCAGTTCAACAAAGTTGTATATCTATTTGTGTTATTACTACAACAATAGATTCCTAACACTCTAGTGCTTCAGCCTCATTCGCGTCTTACATCAAAACATCATCGCGGTCACTCGCAACCGCACGACCATTGTCACATTAACGCAAACAAACACGCTATTGTGTCGCAATATGATGAGAAAATTTCTTCACGTATCGCCACATGAACTGAAGAAATACATCCAGTTAAAGATATTGTGAAGCAGAATAAAACTACACGAAGACATGCTATGAGGACGATAAAAGATATAAGGGGAAGCTAGGCACATAATATACCAACACAGATCTGTTTGCCAGAACCGCAGGGTCAAAAAGAGCCACGTTTTGACATAGCCAAGTTTTGTGCTTATACTAATTAGCAAACGTAAATCTAATTGCGCAGATAGATAGATTTCTCTATTATCCCACAATTATTATTAAAATGCATCTTCCATAAAATCTAGATAAGATTCCATTACAAAACTGCTATGATTTCCAATTCATCACGTAATTCTCACTAAAACATTCCTTTTCTTTATCATCATAATCTCAATAATGTAAACGATTCTTAGTACAATCGGCCTGCTTTAATTGTGAAGTCCCACGGATTTTTATAGAACAATTTTTTTTATGAACAGTGCTAGATATTATATAGCCACTAGCGCCTATGTCGAAGGACTTTATTGATATAACTAGGTATGAATGTAGCCAATCCAAGCTAGTTTTTCTCAATTCTATTGTTAATAACCATCACTCTAAACCCAACTTTATAGATAAAGCTAACAGAGTTGTAATTACTGCAATGGAATTTAATCTTGATGGGAAATCAATATTGAATGGTAATAAATCAAAAGCTAAGAATTTATATTGTGTAAAGGTAAAAACTGCTACTGTAGTGATTGAGGACATTTAGATGGTTAAGGCAATGTAATTAATTGTAGTGTAGACCAATAAAGAAGCTAATGAAAAAGTAGTTATGGCGATGAATTTAATGTTTGGACATGAGAATAAACTATAATGTAATGGTTAATATGGCCGGCAATTGTCAACTAATCTCTTTTTAATTTGTGCTTGTTATCATTTGCATTGTTACTTTACTAGATGTTACTTCTAACATGTGAAAAACTTAATAGTGGATTGGATATCTTTTAATATACGTGGTTGTATTTCGAAGGTATATCTTAAGATTTTTGTGACTAATAACAAAGACAATGATCGATTCGATCATTATATTTACTAGCGATATAATTAGATTATTTTCATACAAAAAATATTGTCATTTCAGCGAGATGAACGGGCATTTCGCTAAATTCTATTAATATGATTTTAATGAAATTTTCTGTGTACTCGTATGTATTGAAGTGGACCCAGAAAAAGTTTAAACGTTTTATTCGTATCGATCAAATTCCAGTAAGTAAAGCAGGTCTTACTAATAAACAAATAAGAGAAGTATTTTAGTTACAAAATAAGTTAAACAAGTCATCCATTGTGATCATATCGCTCGTCGACTACAACCGGAACATGTTTATTTACATTCTCCTAGTCCAGCAATATTAATACGTTAAAACAATATAGACTTTCTAGCGATAAACAGTAAACTCTAGACTGCGGATAACAGTACTAAAAGTGTGACACTGAGATATCCTATTTAGGAGAGAATTTCTCGTTCTAAATATGGCAAGGCTTTATTTGAGCCTCGGTATTAACTTGTTTAAGAGGCAAACACAGCGGTGTCGCATGTATACAGGTCTTGTATTTCTTGTGTACAGTCAACAAGATTATTTTTTATTGTATTAAGCGATGTCAATATTTTCTATTTTATTTTCAACACTCCTATTTTCTATTTCATTCCATTTTACACTATTGTAGGTTTAATTATATTTGGTTGGAGTGTAAAAAAGCTAACTTCTTTTAACGCAAATTCATTCAGTTCTGGCTCTAGCTCTTTAGTATCGATAGCTGTATTGTAGCCCGAAAAGCGGCGGAAGACTCACCACGTAGACTTAATAGGCTAAATAGCTGAAAGTGGATGTGAAATAAAAACCGTAACAGTTCTGCCCAAATTCATTGGGGATAAAATAGATACATTCCTACTAGATACATTACCTATACAATACGATTTTTTTTGTATAGAAAGACTTGTGTCGCTCAGTGTACAAATGACCGGCCGACATATACAGGTTGAAATGTAATCTAATACATTCATGTAGCTACCTAAGTACATACATACATCCCTACCTACTGTTGTTTTGTACTAGTTTTACAATTCCAAATCTTAATCCAACAACAACTTAACTATCCCAACTGATATTATACATGCGAAAGTAAGTTTGTTTGTTTATTTGTTTGTTACCTCTTCAGGCTTTATGTACTCAGCTAATCTTCTTGAAATTTTGCAAACATACCGTTGGGAGTACGGAGAAGCACATGGGCTTCAATCTGTACTCAAGATATAAATAAAATACTTCTACTTCCAGTACCTTCGTGGTCTATGTCTACTAGCGGTCGTCTACTTCATCCTCATAAACTTTATTGCCGTTTTCCCATCCCCATGGGAAAGGATAATCCTTTTTTAGTGTTCCCATATGCACTTCTCAAGGATCATACAATTCATACATGTCTCAGCGTCCAAAGTCAAGTAGTTTTATTGTATGTTATCTATTTGTCACCCAGTAACGAAATGGTTTCCAGCAATAAGGTTAAAATTAATACAACGCGATCATTGAGTCCGCTAGTAGAAGTATCAATGCTGTTTTTATGACCAGTGCTTACGTAATCTACAATATTGATTCAATGACTATGCATTAAATCAACTGACTTTTTATATGAATCATATAATTTGATACAATTACGATTTAAAATCCTAAACCACAGTTATGTTAATTGGCTGGCCTGATGCGGTAACGTCAAATAAAGAAATCTCTTCTAAATACAAGGTCGCCTAATTATACTAATTTATTTCTGATAATTCTCCAGTATATGTTGTCTACAAAATAGAATAATAAGTTTATGTTAGTTGCCATTTGTTTTAAGTTGTAAGAAATTTTGTTTGATTAAGGACCGATTTTTCCAAACGTCAGATACGCCTATCAGAAGAATAAAGCTGATTCTATCTCTATTATGTTTTAGAGAAAGAAAATCGGTCCTAAGTTAAACTTAAAGTTAAAAAGAAAAATAATATACATACTTAATACAGCCACTTACTTCAGTGAATTACAACAAATGATTAAAAACAACAGTGGTTTCATAAGAAATTAGTGTTTCCATGAGGAAATTACTGTCCACAAAGACAAAACTTAGAGCGAAATTACCACAACCGAGAACACATCAGCCTCCATACCGCTGTAACGGTCTCAACTATGGAGCAAGAACATCGAGGATATTGCTAATATAGACAGAAGGAGAGAAAAATCTACTTTAAAAACAACAAACAATATTATATACCTTTCTACATTATAATATTTAAAACAGTAGAAGAGAAATTCCAGCTCAGCATAAAGCTGCAGGCTAAATTGAGATAGTCACCATAATTGAGTTTCTGATAGGAATACATTACTAGGTACATCGACGTCTTAGAATGAAAATCTCGTAAGTGTAAAAGAAGAAACTTTTACAGGAGGAAGAAAAAACTGAATGCTGTATTTCATATGTTACTCGTATGCATATAAGTGTTTCCGCAACACACAGCGCAATATGAACCTATTACTAGACAAAATTTGCTTCACATGATGTGAAGTCTACCGCTTCCACTCATCACCAGCGCAACATTATTTCTACACGCTGTTAAACCATCTCCCCTCAATGCTTCCTTCGCAATATAAACCCACATAATTGTGCCCTTAATGGCCCAAGAATGACTTCCACAAAGGAAGGGTGTTAATGAATCAGACTTTTCCAACAATTTCATCTCTGAATCTCTTCCAGCCTATTATGCATTTGCCTAGAGATTTGACAGACTGTTATCGTGTTAACGTTAACTAACTATCGTCGATAAACTACTCATTTAGAACTGGCACCGTAATTAATTAATGTTATATCATCTGCAGTTTTAACATTAGTAATATAACTAGAAATTCCAGACACGGGTAGGAAATGATCTGTTTCATGTATCGTTATCTATTCACCATGAGAACTGATAGACGAGATGTCAGATATGCTATCTTTACGGTAATTATTACTTGAAAGTACCTAAATGGCTTTGGACTCAGGAAATATTTGTTAAAATCATGCACGACAGTAAAGTAGTTGCCAAGGAAAACAATTTTAATAAGGTCTAAGAACAAGATGTTCTTTTTTCTAAAACTCATTGTTCATGGTATTTATTTAATGTATTCCTGTGCATAGCTTTACTACAATGCATCAGTTGGATCTGCTTTCGGGCATGTCGTTAAAGTAGACTAAAGAATTTTGGCATTATCTCAGGCGATAGGCTAGCAACATGTCACTGATTATTTACATCTGCCCCCGCTATGCTGAACGTAGGCTGTGGGATCTTCTTCTGTGGAATGATCCTCAGTTCTGGCTACCCCATTTCAGGAACACAGCGGTGTCCATACGTATGTATTTATTGGCCAACTGCTTGCCTAATATTTGCTTTGGGAATAGCTAAGTGACAAATATTAACAACATTGAAATCCGTACATGAATATTTGTGGTACGTCCGTGACCAGGATCGAACTTTTGCCATTCCATTAAAACTGAAAAATGCAACAAAATAAAGCATCAGAATGTAGAACGTCAGCAAAACCGATAATTTCTAATGCATGCGTCTCATAATCCATGTTAGAACTTGTGTCGTCCGCAAAAAGGTGTCTGCAGCTTCCTGCCATGCAAGTCGACTAGGGATGGGCAAAGGCGAGCGAGTCTTGTTACGATACACTGGTTTACATAGATATACATACACACGGCTGTGTTCTTTAAAATAGGGTAGCCCGTACTGCAGAATCACGACAGAGAACCCACAATTCAGCTAAATTAGAAAAAAACAGTGGAATTGACGGAATACTACTTAGTAGTATGGAAATATTTCATAGAAATATTGCAACATAAGTAGAAATGCCACACATAGTAAAAAAAGTGTGTAAAAACTGAAGTAGAGACTGTTGTAATTATTTAAATTGATATATTTTTGAGTGCAATTATAAATATTGATGAAGATTTGAAAGTATCAAAACTAAATAAGGAATAGTATGTTGTTTAAAATTAAGGTAAGAATGAATACAAGAACAATTTTAAAGGAATGACAGTTCTTGTACGTACAATCCACAAAGTCTAGATTGCTAAAATAACGACTGAAATGTAAAAGGTATAGGCTACACTAAACCCATACCTATTCAATCGGCCAGGCCGACTTGGAAAGTATGTACCTCTCAATATGGGAGGCAAATCGGCTAGATGCATATGCATGCGGTGGATTATTACCTTTCATTGCTAACCTACAATTTGTTGTTGGAAACGCATTATCTGTGAGGTAAATCGATATTGACGTTTTTAAAATTATCTTGAAGACGTAAGCGATAGCTTCTTTGGAATTCAGATAGGTAAACCTAAACTTACATGTTTTAAAATTACATATCTTGACTTGTCGTATAGTTGTATGACTACATAACGATATGATATGATTGGTGAAATGTGTCGATTTCAACAATTTTAAGTTTTTAAGATATCAAAGTAATATGATTTTGAAGAAAGATGCCCACACAACAAAGAATGATGATGAATATATGAACTATTATTATATTGAGAAAGGTTTAAAAGAAGGAAATTTTTAAAAGCACAGTGACATTTTTTATAACGTCCAATAAAGAAACTTTACGAAAGAATCTCAAAGTATATCAAGATGTTACACATAAAGAGTACAATAAAGCTGCATCCCACAAAGTTATTTCCTAACTTGGCACAAACAAGGCTATTTTTCATTATCCAAAACAAAGACACCAACATCTTATGAACTACGTTATTGTGAAATAACGCCCACTTGACACATGTATTGAACATTAAATAAAGAGGTATCATGCGTTTCCTCCCACGATGCACTCATGATTTTGAGTTTGGAGATTTTGTCGTTTTCCCCACATCATCTTGGAATGGATTTGGATGTGTTGATAAGCTTAAGATAGCGTAATGATTGGTTATAGTACCAATAAAAATATCAACATCAATATAGGCCCCTACGCTGTGCAGTCATAATAGGAGATATTTTGAAATTGTTTGAGTTATCGGTTATTTACACTTTTGGAGGAAAACTAATAATATCTGATACTACGCTATGAAAATCTATAAATTTAGATCCCACGTTAAAATACTGGTAAAGTTACAGTAACATTTATAGTTGAAAATGAATTGGAACAGTACTTAACAGATTTAGATGGGCATTACAAAAATAAAGACACTACATCCGTACGCAAACAAATTGCGGAAGTCACTGAAAAAAGAGGGGAAGAATTCATTACGACGATGTACCACCTGGCGAGCGGGGAATTTCAAAAATAAAGCAAACAACACGCTACTGCATTCGCCATATGTTGTCCTACAGAAAAAAAACCGTAAACACAAGTCGACCTTCACCGACCAAATTAAGCGCGACGACGAGAAAAAGTTGCGCATGCACCGAATTCGTGTTGCAGTGATTGATGAATGGCACTTGCGTCAGAGTGGAGGGAGTTAGTTTTCGGTGATGATTTGTGGTATTTATGCAAATTTATTATCCCTTGATGAAGCCAGAGAAAATATCTATTTTTTTATTATACCTAGATATAATTTTTTCTTATAGAGGTACCTAAAGTAAATGGACATGAGATAAAGTTGTTGACCACGTCTTATATACAAAATTTAACTGTGTGTACTATAGCTAATAAAGTTTTCTCTAATAGAAACTATCGTGTACCAAACTGCCTATACTATTTAATTTACCTTGTATTTTGTAGTTTTACTAACATTCTGGTAAATATATAATTGAAAGGAGAAGATAAAACATTAACGACAGGTACATCATTGGTGTAAAACGTCAGCTGTGATCGATCAACGATGGAACTTTAAACCGATTTAAGATCTTAGGACTTAGCACGAATTCGATCGCGTTAACGTTGGCTATTGAAACAATCACGTAGTGCCGTTGTTTCAAATTTTAAAACATCTCGTCATCACGCTGTACTCGTAATGTGATTGGTTAGGTTGCTTTACGTTAACGCGAGCGAGTTCGAAGTGAAAGCTCATAGTAAGCCCTCTTTCAGGGCAGCGTGGATCATCTTAGACTTGGCCAAATTGAAGAGGTAAGTAAGGCAATTTTTCTAGGGAGACATAGCATCAAAGCTATGACGTTAAATCCAACAATATAATATAGCAATTTTTCTATGCCATTTTCATAAATACAGCATATTCTTGTAAATAGCCGCAATTATTTCTCAAGTATGACATACAGTGCGTGCGTCCAGGAATTACTTGCACAACTTACATAGTATGTAATGAGTTAAACATACTTGCTACCGATTTGTTCCAGACGCACAAAGTATCTATTACTGAAGTATTTACGATTATAATAATTCCTCTACTTAAAAAGGTATTTATTATGTTCTGCAATTCTTCATGCTCGCGGTCATTAAAGGAATTTTTAGCTCCATGTTCTTAGTAACAATTTAAAATAGCTTCTAAATCATATATTTAACAACTGATACTAAAGAGTCAATGCTAAGTTATCTATAAAGCATTGTTCAACTAATGGCTAATAAGCGCCTCGGTATATAGAAGTTAAAATTAAATTTTGTAAAAATTTTAAGAAAAGTCATCTAGTAAAGAATGAGTGAAGAAATAAGGACACTAGAAAAACTGTAAAAATGTATAATAAATAATGTTAGTTAATACAAGAACAATACCGTTTATGACATTATGTTTAACTACCATTTAAAAGCCTATAACATAAGATACAGGCATTCCTTACCAAATCAAAGGCTAGGAAGTGATATGGCGATGAAAAGCAATCAAAGACATAATGTTATTACGGCATAAAACCTTCCTCATGCCTTATGGCGGGTACCTGGTCCGTCTGCGTCGACGAATGTGGAGTTAATTACCACATGCCACAAAGAGCGAAGATATAGCGGGTGTACTTATGAAGAGCCACAGTGGTATTATTTCGCCAAATCCCGATGTTTCATGGTGCAAACAATTCTGATTGGAAATATGGTTTTAAATTTGTTGACAATAACATTCATTTACCATAAAATAGCACAACAACAGTTTGAGGTCTACTCATTCAAAAGTTGTATATTGCTATTGTCACAGAGCAATACGAAAACTATAATATGATGGCATAGTTGTAAAATTACCCAGATGAATGAATTGGGAACCTGTGTAAAATAGAGATAACAAGCTTAAAGACACTCCATATTATACGACAAGATCAAAATTACATAAATGATATTACAAACACAAAACATACAATCGCTAAATCTTAAGCTTTGTACAATTTCATTATAAGCTGGACGTATATGGAACAGAGCCAAATAAGGCGCACTCTCATAATACTTGATAGCTCCAAGCTCAGTATATGGTGCAAGAGAACAAGAACCCACTACTCCACATAACATGTTTTGTCTAAAACACCGTGATTTATGGGAGCACTAACCTAAGGCGGAATACTATCAGGGTTGTCTGCAGTCTGCATCTGATGAGACTGAAGTCCACGGACAGTAAGGTTACAAAATACTACTGATATACTAAAAGCAGAAAGATCCAGAACGGCCAAAAACAGCTTTAATATAGACAGACATATAGACACGGTTGTTTCTAAATTAGGGTAGCCAGAACTGTAGAATTATGCAAGAGATCTTAAAGGCACGTTTGGCATAGCGGAGATCGATGTTAATTATCAGTAACAAGTTACTTGCTAATACTATAAAGACATCTAATGTCTTTAATATCTTAATCTCTAATATCTTAGTGTGGGACTAGGTCAATGGGTTCTGAAGTGTGTGAATATTTATATCTATATCAAGCATGTGAGAGTTTATTAATTTAGGATTCACAATTTATTCACAATTATTCCGACAGTTACTAGATTAACAGAAGCCATCAGTCGCGAGTCAGCAGACGGTCTAGCTGTTTGTGAGACCTTTCAAGAATGTAAGCTCTCGATTACTTTATTTGGTCTGTAATTCACTTGAATCGTATAACTGATGGATATTGCCGGCAATATCCTTAAATTGATCGTTTGGTTGACCTGATTATATAAGTGTTTTAAAGGGAAATTTGTCAAGAAACAAAACTGTTGCAGTATCGTGGTACTGTTACTACCCTACTAGCTTTACCTAAAAACTTTAGCTTTAGCCGTGTGTTGTCACGAAATATTTTAAAATAGTTCAAGCTAAACATTGCTTAAATATGACAGATATTCTATAATGCTGCTAAATGTCATTTTTAGACGGCTTTACACGCTGCTTGTAATTACACCGTATATGTTTAGCTTCAAACAGAATTTTGGTTAAGGTGGTTCCCACGGTGCATGATATTACCGACGGACGCGCACCAGCCCGCACCACGGATCGTGGGAAACGAAGCGTCTGTGGTAATACAAACGCGTCCGTGGTGCGCGTCCGTCCGTAGCCCTCGGTGCGTCCGTGTCCGTCCGCGAAATCACGTACCGTGAGAACCCACCTTAAGTGTCTCCAAATTATCCATATAACGTTCCTACTTCCTCATTGTCATTACATATTATATATTTAAAGCTGCCTATAATAACTTGCAAATACTTGGCTAACTTGTAAATTAACGTTAGCCTGCCACGGCAACCTTGTGACGATAAACTCGGAACTAAATCCAACATTCCGTCAAACAAGCTAGCGACACCGCCGACTGAATATATAAGTTGGCACTACATCTGTCATATGCGGTAAGACCTAAAATTATTGTCATCAACAAATTAGCCCATGTCACTTAATAATCACATATCGACAAGTTTTTCAATTTCCTCCTCAGGCTTCCTCTAGCAGTCAGAGACAGGGAAACCGAGGGTATTGCTCTTGTGAAAGTAGTCAATAGTATCGCTGATCAGAATTATAGTACGGCATACCCCCGGAGCTGCCGTAATCATAGTGTTTGCTTAGAAAGTGATCTGGGTTTGCAAGATGCAATTTTTGCTCTGCATTCGGTTTGTGACAATCTGACAAGGATGGAAAGGCTTGGGGCTGTTGGGGTGAGTCAGCGTGAAAGTCAATGATACGCCAGACGATCTAGAGCATTTATTATAAGACTGAACAAGTGGGCGACCACAACTTCGTTCGTAAAATCTTTAGAATTCCCCGTTCTCTCGATTGACCTTCTTATCGGATGCCTACGTCATACAATAGAGCACATCCAAGTTTGAGGTTTCTGAGGTAAGCGGTTTAGACTGTGCATGGATCCGTCAGTCATAGGAGACAAACCTTTTTACCTATTTGTGCAGGAATATACCGATTTGATACCGATAAAGCTTTAATCGTGAAAAAGTTGCTCTCTGAACCTGAAACCCGACTCATTAGATGGAAGAAAACATTCTAAAAGAAGAACAAATTAATACCCATATAAAACAAGTGTAGTAATAATCAGTAAACAATATGTAATGACGCTATAATTTATCGGTCGGTGCTGGGAGAATAATTATATATGCTAATGTACTTGACAAACATAGTTAACAATTGGCCTGAGGTATACTTATAACAGGTGGGCGTTTCGAATAGTGTACGATATGGATCGTAACATGTGCAGTATGGCGCCGATTATTAGATCAATGGCGCAATGGACGTCTTAATCAGATAATCATACTTAAATGATTAAGTTAGGTACTAAAAATACTTTTTCGTCAATTGATATAGATTACTAGCGGTTTATCAGATTCACTATGGTACATTGCAATGCGATAGCAAATACAATATTTTCTGATCGTTTATAAACTTCGTATCAAAAGAATTTGACATCTGGAGGTCTACTCTGAAGTGACGATAAACGAAGTATCGGCCGAATATCGAGGTGTTTCCTACTACGAACTTCCTTCGATCGGATCAGTCGCGCCGTTTTTTCATTCGGTCCGATCAAACTCTATTTGACAGCTATAAGGCTAGTGTTGTATATGTTTCAATGTTCGACGAAATACAGGCAGTACGCTAATGACCGTGTTCTGATTTGCACGCCCTGTTCGCATACTTAACAGTGGCGACGAGTTACCCGCGTTTAAGAAAAAAAAAAAATTAAAAATATGTCTAATTTCGGTATTTTAGCTAGTTTTGACCACAATACACAAACGTGGCAAACATACAAAAATAGAATTAGTCAATGGTTTATTGCGAACGATTTAGGGCATAATGATGTAAAGAAACGGGCCATTTTGTTAAGTGCACTCAACGACGGTACCTACAAGTTGGCAGCAGATTTGGCTTTACCAAAAGAATTACCTACGGTACCGTACGAGGACATCATCGAGCTTCTAGACAATCACTTCTCGCCCAAAAGAAGCGGGTTTGGATGTCGGTATAATTTTTACGCCGCGGCACAAGCTTCGGGTGAGACCTTCGCACAGTGGGCGGCCCGGTTGCGGGGACTTACAGCGGAATGTCATTTTCTCAACACCGAGGAGACCTTACGCGACAAGTTCCTGATGGGCATGCTACCAGGACCGGAGCGTGACAAGTTATTCACGCTCAAACTGGAGGAATTGACATTGTCAAAAGCAGTAGATATGGCGGACAATATGCGGGTGGCGAAAAATGTTACGGCGGCTGCAGCGCTGTTGCAGGGCCATGGGCCCGCGACCTCGCATCAGGACGACCAGCTGTATAAGATCGCGCAGACGTCCAAATCTACTGACAATAAAGTGCAGTGCTCAGTGTGCGGGTTCAAAAATCACCAGGCGGCGCAATGTCGGTTTGCTAATTATCGTTGCAAAAAGTGTAATACAAAAGGGCATTTGCGTCGTATGTGTAAAAAAATTAATTTTATGGAGGGTGAGAGTGTAAGCGGGAGCGAAGGAGATGATGGTGAGTTATATAATATTTGCCCAGCACTGAGCCCGCGAGCCCGCGAGCTCCCCTAGCGGTATGGCCATATCCTTCGCTACCGTTTCAAAGGATACATATTGATTTTCTTGGGCCCATAAATAATAATATGTACCTCATAATTGTCGATGCATTCTCTAAATGGGTCGAAGCATATTTCATGACTAGTACGTCGACGTTAATGGTGATCATGAAATTGCAGGAGTTCATGTCCAGATTTGGTATACCGCAGTCGATAGTTAGCGATAATGGTACAGCGTTCGTTTCGCACGAGTTTAGCATGTTTTGCAAATCAAACGGAATATCGCGTGTGACGTCACCCGCCTATCACCCGGCCAGTAATGGACAGGCGGAGAGTTTTGTAAAAATTATTAAAAAGGGAATTAAATCCAGTATATTAGGCAACTCTAAGCGACATGATTCCATGTTGTTAAAATATTTATTTGATTACCGAAATTCAGTACATACAACGACGGGTTATTCGCCCGCGGAACTAGTGTTTGGCCGGAAACTTCGTTCTCGCTTGGATCTAATTAGCAAAAGTCCACCGTCATCATCTAATGCTCTCGCTCAACACGTTCGTGAAAAACAGTTTTCGCAGTGTGAAGCTTACGGGGGTAAAAATAGAAAAAACTTTGAGTGTGGAGACCTAGTATTATATAGGAAAACAATTAATAAAAAAAATTCTTGGAACAAAGGTGTAGTGGAAAAAAAAATTGGACACGTCACGTTCATAATAAAAGACTGTAATACGGGTCTAAGATCAGTTACTTGCGTACAAAGGGACCGATATTAACTATTCTCCGTCTGGGGACTACCCGATGGATCTGCAAGACTCACTGGCAAACGTAGGTGAAACGGAACAGCCTGCCGAGGCCGTAGCGGCTAATGCTGCAGTGGAGGGGCAGCCTGCCGAGGCCGTAGCGGCTAATGCTGCAGTGGAGGGGCAGCTTGCCGAGGCCGTAGCTGCTAATGCTGCAGTGGAGGAGCAGATACCTATAATACAGGAGGACGAGCAGCAGCTATCCTCTGCGGAGGAGCCCGAGGATGATGAGTTCCACGAGGCCGAAGAGAACAGTGAGGATCACTCGCAAACGAGATTGTTGCGCCGTATACCGCGAGTTAATTATAAGCCCTTTTTTTACCTTACTCCGTAGCAATTTTAGTATCTAAGTTTTGCCTTTTTTTTTAGATTAAGTAACGATAACTATGTCGGGAGAGATGTTGTATATGTTTCAATGTTCGACGAAATACAGGCAGTACGCTAATGACCGTGTTCTGATTTGCACGCCCTGTTCGCATACTTAACAGCTAGATAATAGAAAGCTTATAATATTAGTCAATGTGAATTATTCTCTATGGTTCCGAATGAGTTGTGAACTCAGATGAATGAATCCGAAGCAATTTCGTAGTAGCGTCAAAGGCTTCGATTCAGTCGGGCTTCGGTCGGACCGAAAGATTCGAAAGCGGCATTTCAGAGTAGATCCCCTGCTTTGCTTTTGAAACACGCGTGATCTTTCAAAGAAAGGTTTAAGTTTCATTAATCCAACCCTGGACTAGAGAAAATTTTATCCAAATCGATTGAGCAATTTTCGAAATCAATGGGGAACAGCTATTTATCTTTATATAATATAAAAGAAGGTAAATGAGACCTTGACGAAAATTCCCTTAAAACTACAATAAAAAAAAACAACTTCAAAAACTACAATAAAAAAAAACAACTTCAAAGAATTAATTCAACAAAACTTCACCAACGCTAGAATAAGTTCTAGCCAATAATTGGCAACAAACAAATTCGATTACACAAGAAAACCTGCTCAATAAAGAGCTGCTCAATTCCAACAAGTGCAGTTTAGCTGATCAGACAGACAAGGAGACGAGCATTAGTGTGTCAAACGTAATGGTGGATCGCTTTCTAGATCGTCTATAATTATTCAATTGTATGAATTTGTATGGAAAGTCGGTGGATTAAATATATACATAAGTATATCTTTTGCTGTGTAGGTAGTGGTTATCTGATATTCTTAAGGCTATGTAGGTTGATGGTTTATATTTATATTATTATTCTTAGTGGTTACTTTGAGGGCACTTGATTGAGAGATGGTTGTTTTCTTTAACATAACAATGATGTGTGATTTAAGTTCTAAAGTCCAAATAATATAAAGGTTTGTTTAGGTTCTAACACAGCAGTGATAAGGGAAGATTCCGATCAATGAGGTTTTTACCTAGCAGTAATATTAAAAGCAACAGACTAATAGACAGGCAGAGATAGTTTCACATTGAAAACATAAGGATAAGTATAATATTGTGTGACTATAAATACTATAATGGAGATCCTCTGGTGGAATTAAATAGTTGAAAAAAAACAAACATAGATCCTATATTTAGTAAAAGAATCCAAAAACCCGACTGCTTAAAAAAAAGCAAGTAATGTACATAATAAAAAAAAAGTCCGGTGGTCTAGAATTCTATAATATTATTATGGAATTAATACTATTGAAGAACATAAAATATTTTCTAATGATCGTAACATAACTTGACGGCCGATTGGTGTAGTTGGTAGTGGCCCTGCCTGCAACGCCATAGGTCCTGGGTTCGAATTCCGGTAGGTGCAAACATTGATGTGATGAATATCGATGTTTGTTTCCGAGTCATGGATGTTTCTATACTTATCTATGTATTTATATACCGTTGCTTAGTACCCACGACACAAGACCTTAGGGATCTTAGTGTGGGACTAGGTCAATATGTTGTAAAGTGTGTGAATATTTATTTATATTTATAACAACTGAACAGTCAGGATCCATTATCCGACAGCCAAGCTAATATTTCAATCTTCGCTGTTCGGTTGTTATTTTTTAATTTTTTTAATTATTTTTTAAGCAGTCGGGTTTTTTGATTTTTAAAATTATGTTTTTATATTTTATACTTTTTTATTATGAGTACCTAGCTACTAATAGGTATGCTTCAAGAAACATGCTCGGCAGCGAGAAGTTTTTGTCTTGTTGCTGTCTAAAAACTTATAGGTATGTGAGAATGGTTGTTACGCAACTTTCAATCGATATAGATCCTAAACGGTTGGTCGAGTCGTAAAATGTAGAGAGAAACCTAAAAATGATTTTTAAATACCTATTCAACTATACCCCACTCGATATAGTTTGTCGATTTTTTTTCATTTTCACAAAATGGCGTCCAGTAGTCGCCATATTGGATTTTCACTAACGTCATGTCTTCGAGGAATCGATTGACGTATGAATCGTAAAAATCGGCCGAGGCGTTTGGTCTGTGTAGTGCTCCAAAGGAACATACATACATAGGCTGTTAAACACAATACCACTCCTTTGCGTCGCGCAGTCGGGTAAAAAGAAATAGTGAAATAATAAAAATTACTATTTATACCTATTAATACAGCTACTCAATTGTCAAAGGTAGAGAGAGAATGTTGATAAAATAGAAATATAAGCGCAACATTATGATAATATAAGCGACATTAATGAAGTGAAAACCAGCTACTTGAATAATCAAGGGACTCCCTTCTCATTTCTCGTTAGATAAACAGCATATTTATTTATTAGCTGTGATGGCGCCAGCTAAAAATAAATAAATAACTTGAACATAAGTAAATATCACATTAGTACAGAAATAAACTCCTGTGTTGCAAACTTGGGATAATAGATCCCCAATTAGGTAGGGCAAAAGTGTGCAAATTCAAAACGCACTTATCACCAAACATTAGGTTACATGTGAGTAAATCGCAAATAAATATACTTTGACCTGAATGACCGCAAAATTTACAAAATTTAAAAAAAATACCTGAAAACTTGGAGGCTATGTTCTTTGACGAAGGCATGCGATACAAAAGGATTATCCGAAAGTTTCACGGGAATTATAAAGTTTACGCGGACGAAATCGTGAGCGGCCGCTAGTCAAATCAAATGTTTGAATAAAATCGTGTCGCTAAGTGTAAATTGGACCCAATAATTCGCAGTGTAGCACGATCCAATTCTATTGAAAGGGCTACTAGCGATTGATGCACAAATGCATTGCAAGATTGAGCTAAATTAGAGCTATGGTAGGTAAATTGCATGTTCACAGCCTTTCAGATAGGTTCTAGACCTGCTATTGTACAATCACTTTTAGTAAAGACTTATACAGGGTGTAACAGAAGTGGTAAATTGAGCGAAATACTATGAAAATATTTTGTTGGACCCACCACGTTGGTGTAGTCTGGATTGGTTTGAGATACAAATACAGGCCATAACAACCCCTTCTGTTATACCCTGTATATGTACAGTACATATGGGGAAAAACCTATCAACCCAGGTTACACCCGCGTGGTGGGTTTGTGGCCAAATCCCACCCTATGAAAGTATAACCTCGTAGTGGACAAAAGGTAGGGCTCAACTAATCTTCTTGAAATTTTGCATACATGTAGTTGGGAGTTACAGCTATATCAAATATATAAAAAATAAAGTTTGATTTACTTTACTTCGATACCTACTCGTAGAGCCTCGCAGTAATAATTAAGTACGGTCAAAGCCGCTGGCAACAGCTAGTTAGAAGAACTGAGGCAGTTTAGAAACTAGTTTCTTACGTAAGAAATAAAACGAAATACGAGTACTAAGTCTGTATTATCTGTGTGCAACATTTGAATGCGGTTAACATGATCCTTATCGTTTTACGTTAAAGGAGAAAATTGCTTATTCCATATACAATTTACTTGTAGAATTGGCGTCAGTATTTTATCTAGAGTTTAGCATATCTACATAGATAAAGCAAGTATCTAATATATTACATCTATATATGTATATTAAATGCCTTAAACGCTGATCGTATAGACCTAAAATAAAAAGGGTGTATTTTGTATGACGTAGAACATCTGATAAGAAAGGATTTCTCGAATATCCCAAAGCAATGGCAAAAATGTGTATTCTTAATTTTATAAATTAGTAGTCATCCGTATTTTCCTGGCTGTCACTTACACCCTGAATAAGACGCTTTCCAATATTTAAACCAGCTGCTTACTTACAAAACAAAAGAAAACTTCCTATAAAAAGCAGTAAGTAAATAGAAATAAAAAATCCATTCGAGTCGGGTGGATATTGGAAATGATTCGAACTAAATTTAAATAGCCTTCGATTCGAATTATTCGATTTTCTTACAATTCAAGTACCAACACTACTAAGAATTACTACTAGGTAGTAAGTAGTAGTAGTTATGTGAAACATATCCAGTGTCTGAACGTCCATGACTCGGTGCCTAAGCCGAGAACAACGGCCTGATTGTGGTAATAGGGTGACTATAAGATGACTAGTTGAACGGGATAAAGAGGACATGCATGACATTAGATGAAGCTAAAGATTTTCTGGTCTAAAAACCGTAGCAAATTATAAAAGATCGTTGAGACAAGAGATAAAAACATGTAAAAGTTTTTAACGAGAAGTTATGCATATATGCATACTTATATAAGGTCTATTTCAAATTAGTGATTATCTTTTGATACGAAACTAGGTAGACCAAAAGAAACAATTTTCACTATCGGACTAACTCCGAAATATTGAAAAAAAAAATCAGCTGTTCCATACATTTCAGTGCAGTAATTATTCGAGATTGTATGGAACAGCTGTTTTTTTTTCAATATTTCGGAGTTGGTCCGATAGTGAAAGTTGTTTCTTTTTACCTACCTACAGCTACGTTTTGCATAAATGTGATAGTAACAAGTTGCTAGCTTATCGCCTTGAAAATGCGAATTCCCTAGTCGCCTCTCACGACATGCACGGAAGGACATGCAACTGGTGTATTTTAGTCAAGCCCCGAATCAACTCCTATAGGAGTATACCTAAGTAATAAAAATCAAGATCTGACCCAAGTGGCAAGAGTAGGGTGACCACTCAACCGAAACAGAGATAGATATCAAATGGCAATGAAAATAAAATATTAAGTTCCCTTAAAAGATATTTAGGTTCACGTGCAGCTCTGATCTTCCAAGACAAAACTAGGTATTCCCATCTGTGGTATGTTATGTCCATGAATAATCGCATTGACGCAAATTGATCCAACTAGTTAAACCGACAAAAAATACACAATATATTTTTAAATGTACCTACATAAAAGGAAATAAAAGGAGCTGCGGTTTTCGGCATAAAAAACTAAAGAGGCATTTGTTTTAGGTATTTAATTACATGTGGCTTGTGAACGCGTTGACTGTTTATTGTGAGAAATGTATCATGTTACAGTGTTTTGTTTTCATACCAGTACAATGATTCATTGTTTAGGTACCTATTCAGCTTTGTACTGGACTGTATAAAAAATGTAGGTACATACAGTTATGTAAATCATTTGTTTGATCCACATCGGTCATACTATTATACCCAACTTTACGTAAAAAAACGTCAGCTAGTAGAAAATGAACAAGAAAACTCAGTTTAGAATCAAACAGAGAGAGAACAATATATTTTTAGAATCAAAAAGAACATAATTAGATTATTGCACAACGATTGAACAATAATATTGGTTGTTAACAATTAATAAATAAGAAGACAATTTTACATGACGTAAATTGTACTAGGTCACGTATCTGAATAATTTCATAGTCGGACAATGGTAAGAGATATAAACTTGGACGTGACTATATTATGACATCATATTATTTAATGTAATAACCAGACAAACAATCATTATACATAATCAGACGAATGGATTTTTTTTATAATTCACTTATTTTCTTGCCAAATTGTTGTATTTGTGCCCGAAAAGCGGTGGTAGGCTCACCTATTACCACGTGGGACTTCTGCTATCCAGTGAAGAGTGGGTGTGTAATATGTTATACTTTTCCCCAGCCTATTTTGGAGATAATGGTCACCAAATTTTTTCTCATAATATTTGCACTCTATGGTCACCCTACTGCCAACATCAGTATTAACAACATATTAAGAACACCGCAGTGTAGTGGCTGACCTACTGGCATGACACCAAAGGGTATCAAGTTCGAGGACTATAGGGTCGACTATGCTACGAGTATATCTAGGCTTCAAACATATGTTGGAATGTATCTGAAGTTCGATCTTATTGGCATAGAACCAATTAGAGATAGGTTACCTTACTTAACAAATTAGGTCATTTCTACTATACAAAAAAAACGTAAGTTTGATTTTATATGAAAATTTTTTAGCAGGTTTAAAATTATATTCATGGCAAAGTATGCACCTAATAATACATGGTTCTTTGATTCCTAAAGTGGGATTAATTAATTTAACTTGGGTGAGTGTGACCACAGAAACTAGAATAATTTTTCGTAGTCAACATATCCACCTACTCGTACTACGTCCTATCTTCCTCATCACCACAAACACTTTCTACATGGAGCCATACCTGGGAGGTCGCTGGTTTCGAAGGAGTTCCAAAGTTGACTATGTCATATGCTCACAATTATTTCCCAATAAATTAAACACCAAGCAGATAAAGACTGCGCGTACGAATCATATTCCGTCAACAGAAACAAAAACATGAGAAAAGTCCTCAACAAAAAGATCATAAAGATACCATGACATAGATTCAAAAAAGAAGAAATATTACATAAACCAAAGTATAGTGCAACTTTTTAAAACAAAACCTACGTTATAAAAGCTGTATTGCGGTTCTAAATTATGCGCTAACTCGCTAATAAAGTTACGCTACCATTAAACGGAGTTTATTATTATTCAGTGCGATAGAACACCATTACTATGGTACACCTGCGCTTGCGCAATATCCCGCCATTTTGTTCGTTTTCTATTCTGAATTCATGAATGAATGACGTAGAACATAATATGTAATGTACCAAAATAGTACGGCTATTGTACATATAGAAATAAACATCCTTGCCAAATTTATTATCTCAAGCATAGAAACTGATTTCAGCATATTTTTATTTAACTAAACTGGCTTAGATAATGTAACAATGTTACGAGCGACAGCTAAGTTCGCAAAATTATCGACAGATTTACTCCAATAGGAAGCCTTGATTTAGTGCGTTAGTCAAATTACGAGTATGTGATTAAGTCTAACCACTATCTCGAGATCTACTTCGTCTCGAACGTGCAATATGTCGTCAAACAACACTCAAAAATGCCATTCCCTATGCCGTTCATAAAAAAAAAAACAAGACCACGTTCCGCGCGTGTAGGAGTCATGGCAAAGAAATGACAAAAAGATGGGATTCGGCGGGAAAAGCTGGAAGGGAACGGGTATAATTTTCTTGTGAAAATCAAAAATTATTTGTAGATGGCTTGCATGTGTCCGTAAAGTGATGTTTTCTGGTAGATAAGTTATATTTTGATTACTTGTGATGTGAATCTAGTGCGTGTGCATGGTTTTATACACAGGTAAGCTGAGTAAAACTTTAGCCGGAATACGATCTCTTCATGGGCTCATGTAAGTTGTTTCTGCAATTATTTTTCATTTTGACTAACTTTACACTTGTTCTTGAGGATTTTCCCGATGTTTCCATTCATCATCATCATTATCATCCATTATAAATTCAGAAATCATTTACTAAAGACAATGGCTGCATGGGCTTAGTTCCCCTTGCCTTTCCTTCGGGATAAACTAAAAAAAAAATGACAAAAAGATGACACAAGAATGAAGCATAAACAGGTTGCGATAATATCTCGTACATCGTAATAAACAAGAAACATTAAACTAACAATTAAGATAAAATTATCATTAGAAATTAACTGGTTGAACTGTGTTATAGCACAAAGTTTAATTTGCGGTTTCCAACGCTATAAATCATATACAATTTGTATGAGTATTGTATTGAAACAAGTGCAAGAATATCACGGTTTCTTTATGTACACGACAAAAGTTGCTCAGATTAATATATCATGATCATGAGACGCTTTCACTGGCTGTGTTAAATCATCTTTGTGCTTATAATGATGAAATATTACCGTAGTAAAGAAGCAGCTAAACATACATAGTATGTATACAAAATATATTTGAGTACTAGTGGACGCCCGCGACTTCGTCCGCGTGGACTACAGAAAAAAACATAATGTCGAAATTATCCGGGATAAAAAAGTAGCCTATAATAGGTATGTTAAGTGGAACCTGTCACAATATATTACTGAAAACTGCATCGAAATCGGTTCAGCCGTTCCTGAGATTAGCGTGCATAAACGCACAGACAGACAGACAAACCGACAAACAGACATAAATTCCAAAAATCATTGTTTCGGGTACTATTGCGTTGATAAAAGTCTCCTATAATATTTTTTCTCATATATCTTCCATGTACAGACAGCGATCCGTACATTTTTATTATATGTAGGTATAGAAGAAGATATAATTATATTTTTTAATGAAATTGCGCACTAATATAAAAAAAGGAAATATAAAAATAGAACTGTCTGGAACATCATATCTGCTGTATAAAAAGTACAATTTTAAGGCCTTCAGTCATAGAAAGTATTTTCTACGTGGATTTAACGTTTAGGTATGAGATAATGTTTCTCTTGTCACTCTCATGGGACGTAAGTAAACGTTTTAAAGTAGACGTTTCAAATTAAACAGATGTCAATACTTGTCGCAATATATTGCGAAAGTCGATCAGAACAATAAAGTGTTATACAATCACTAATTTATTGGAACAATCGCCTCGTTATTGCATTTTGCATGTGAATCAAGCAATTTTGATGTTTATGACAGTGACGCTATAGTGTAAGTAAAATGCATTTCAATTGTATGACATTGTATAGCTTTGATTTAATTGACTGGCAAAAGATAAGATACTCGTATTAATATTGTTTGTATAGATAAATAATATTTAATACTTTACAGTGTAGACAATATTCTTAGTTACGGATATTATCTTACAACTATAAAGCCATTTTTATTACTCAGATATGAACGTGCTTACTGCAGTTATCTAGGCATTTCACAATATTACCTAGTTAAAATAATTAATAAAGATAAAATTGAAAAGTGCATGAGCCTGCGGATGTAACCCGATCATTCGTGATGTGCTCGCCGAGCGCGTCGGACGTGTAACAAACACCGAACTACTCGCCCGTGTCGTACGAAAGTTGTTTTCATTAATTTATATCATCAATATTAACCTTTATTGACAAACTCCGAGAGTTGAAAAATTAACTAGCATAATTTGATAATAAGTAAATAATAGAAACGATACAGAACGGTATAAATCTGAAAGTAATTTTAAAATGCAATTTCAGTGCAGTTGCACTGATAAGTAATTTAGGAAAATTAGAGTGTAGCCATTGTTTTGAAAATTTGTGTCGATTAGATGAAACATTTTACGAGTATCAGATAGATGAAATATACCTAAACGACAATTCTTTCAAAGATGATTTTCTATGTTACGATATATTAGGCCATAAACCGGTAACGTAAAATCATCACCAATATATTAGGCGTTGAACATCTTAAAGACGACAAAATGCAATTAAATGAATAATAAAACTACTGAGGATTGTGAAACCGAAGTTATAATGACTGCTAGAGTCGTATAATATCGAGAAACATCACAAAATTTGATAGGCTTTAGAATTAAAGCAATAAAGAATGTAATAGGACACCATATTAGATGGTAAATGACTACATTAACTATTAATCAGAAGTGTCCGATAGAAATACTGTTACAAAAGAGAATACAACTCATCATTATTTAGTATTTCTATGAAGGAGATGAAGGGTTTAATGCTTACGTTGATTTAGGGCAGGGATGGAGAACTAGTGGTATGTGAGAAAAATCAGAGACTCTTTTGGGTATCTATTATTGGAACGAAGTTCCTTACGGCAGGCTTGGAGGAGATAGGGATTTTGCTGCGCGACCGAACTGAAAAAAATGTGACAGTAAAACCGTAAGAAAAAGTGCGTGGAATAAAACCGTTAAATGAGACGTGCGCAGGCGCGACAGTCGTATACACAAGCGAGTAGTGTATAATACCTTTCTCTTTCTCCCTCTTTCTTTTCGTTCTCTCATCCCTTCTCTCTCTATTACTACTCCACCCCGCCAATGCATAGTATATACTCATGAATTCATGGACAAGCACGTGGCGAATACTCACATTATAGATACATTTTAAACCTAAATAAAATTGAGCATGATTTTTCTTTTGCAAATTGTGTCGATTCTACATTAGCCGAAGGAACTTCGTTCCTACCTGGTGTCCCACGACACCACATTTTTTTTTTTAATTGACCGTTAGAGTATATTCTCTAACATCATGACTATAGATTGTTTGATTTAAAAGAAAACTGTAAAGTTATAGCTACGGTGCCAACAGTACCTAAGTACGAAATTCGGTCAACGCTAATCAACAAAAGACGGTAATGACGATCATTGAGACGTCACACATTTCACAGTAATAAATTGCTTTTTTCCAACCGATCATTATGTTGTGAAACCGATGATTCAAGCTGTGGAAGACGCAAAACTAATTGGAAATAAACTAAAAGATTACAAATTGGAAAACTTGATTATAATGTTATTTAATAATAATGTATCTGCGCAATGTAATCTCTAAATCGCACTTGCAGATTGAGATTTCACAATATTGTAATTATTACAAATGGTTGTAGCTAAGTTAGTTTTGGCATAGAGGAATAAGATGTAGTCATAGAGTGCTAATGTCATACTAACAGTTTCGATGCACCATTAGGCTTTTTGGTGCCTCACAATTCCAGTCCTTGACACTTAGATTGCATTACTATACGTTACAATACATTAGTAATGTAGTACATTACTATACATTACACTAATAGAATCTAAGTGTCACGGACTGGAATTACGAGGCACCGAAAAGTCCAATGGTGCATCGAAACAGTTAGTATGACATTAGCACTCTATGACATCTCATTCCTCTATGGTTTTGGCTACTGTCAGTGAATCATAATTAGATGAAAATACAATAATTCCGTAAAACTTCGTACCGTATCATGCGATAGACTAAATGCAGGTCAACGTGTATGTCTACAGCCTATAATATAAGAGACGTAACGGAAATTAAAGTACAAGGAATCCTGTCGACATGAACAGGTTAATTAACCCAAAGTTACGGCATTTTTATATCAAGCTTGGCATTGGACGTGTCAGCTCATTGATCATACATAGTTTACACATACATACATACATACATACATACATACATAATAATCACGCCTCTTTCCCGGAGGGGTAGGCAGAGATCACGGATCTCCATTTGCTACGATCCTGACACACCTCTTTCGCTTCATCTACTTTCATGATATTTTTCATGCACGCTCGTCGGTTTAGGGTACTCTTGACCTGATCTTTCTTTAGAATTTCACCAATTTGATCGGTGAAAATCCGGCGAGGTCTTCCCCTTCCAACCCTTCCAGTGGATAGTTTACACAATTAACGAAATAATTAATATATGATCAATGACCGCAATAATAAGTATTATAATATTATCCTCAGCTAAAGTTGCCCTAACCCTGTCTTCAGAAGTATCAAGATCACTCACCGTTCCTCCAGCATTTCATTGAACGTCTTGGACTTCCCTCTGGGCTGGCTGGGCTCATTCTCCATCCTACGCACCTCCACGCAGCGCTCTATGATGTGTTCCACTCGCTTCCGTCGTGATGATTTCCAGTTGTCCAAATTCTGGTGACAACATGACGTATTTTAGAACAGAGGATTAAACAGTAAATTTGACGACAATAGTTTTGCTTTAAATCTAAAGATAGGTGGATGTAGAATAGTTTTTCCACTAGTTTAGTACAGTAATCAAAGGTTTACTACGTATACATATCTTGTGAAAATATCTACCAGTGAAAGTCCCGTCAAAATCGGTCCAGTCGTTTTATAGATTTAGTTTTACAGATAGAAAGACAAGAATTTAAAAAAAAGTATTTATACATTCATGTTAAAAAAAAGCGGGGTTATTCTGTTTATTCTTAATATTACAAAAATACACCCCAATTTTATTTATCGAATCTGCTCAGACGCAGTAGTAAGCAGTATTAATAAATCAAAACACAAGCAGGAAATATTTTCACCTGTCTCCCTAGACCTCCTTCTAGATAACTCAGACCCTTTCCACATAAGGTCGTTCTTCATTATTAACTCATAATGATTATTGCAGAATAGGAAACGTTTAAAATTACATCAGAACCACTTTACTTAGGTTGTAATGACGTGATTGATTTATATAATCATTTTATATCAATTGACTCAATTGTTTCTTCTTTTATAATGCTTTCGACATCATTGAGGGCTCTGGGCTTTACATTAGTGGCATTTTCTTCCGTGCATGAGGTGCATGTCCTATCGTAAGAGTCAACAAAGGAACCCGGGGACGTTGTCCCTGGCGATGAACTAGTCCCTAACTTGTCTCCATACTATCGGGAAAAATAAACATGTGATTTCCGGTCTCAAATTTTGTGGATAGGTTGTATAGGTTCTCTACAGTGGGCTATTTACATAGCTTTTCGCTTAACATACCCTTTTTGTTACATCCTGTATATGTAAACTTTTCCCTGTCCCTACGGCCTACTTCCATTAACGTTGGTAAAGTTATTTCTCCTCCAATCAGATAACAGAATGACATGCGTGTTTAAAGTCGCCGAATGCCATAAAGCGCGCATATTTCTGTTAAAGATCAAGCCGGATGAGTAACTGGCTAACTGCGATTAACTCGATCAGTTTGGGCACGGTATAAGTAGGATAGTAGATCGTTTTGATACACAGAATAGGTACGTAACTTTTATATACGTACAGTTATGTTTGTACATATATTACATATATTACTAGTTTGATGTGTTTCCGAAATGGGGTGTCCGTGTCTGCAGGGTCATAAGGAGATCTAACAGCCACGTTTAGCATATATATATATATATAGCATAGGGTCAGATGTTAATGATCGGTGGCAAGTTGCTAACTTATCGCCTAAGAGATTTTTTGAATCAATTTTTAATTTGTAATCATGCCTTTTGAGAGCATGCTTGATGCAATAGCTAAAATGTTGGTTTAATTATAGGGCGGACAGCTATGGCAAAAATAAGCTCCTAAGCTTGCTCTGCGCCAGAAAGATGGAGGGTTATATTTTTGAAGTATATGTATGTATGTTCTGTACTATAGATATATTTCTTTGGCACGCTAAGAGCCTAAATGGGTTGTCGCATCAGAGCTTGAGAGGTATCATAAGATTCGTCTTATGCGCTGGCCACACATTAATGGCGTCGGACGCGGACATGGCACGGGTGGCTTCCTATTCCATTTAAATTTTATACCAAGTGCATAGAAATAAAGCGCAATTTAGGATACACGGAATGGGCGTGGACATGAATAAATAAATTGCGCTTTATTTCTATCCACTTGGTATAAAATTTGAATGGAATAGGAAGCCGCGCATGCCATGTCCGCGCCCGACGCCATTTATGTGTGGCCTGCGCCTTAGTCATGAGAGGGACACTGGTTCTAAATTTTTACGTGGTCGGATGTTTTCCTTTAAATAAATGAAGTTATTTAGAAATATAATATCTAATTACAGCACTAATTGCACTGCCTACTATTCTCCTTCCACCACACCTTGGGCCAACGACCCCCTGTCCAGATCAGACAAGAGTCGTAACACCTGCCTTTAAATCCGAACTGCTTAATTTTTATGAGAGAAATTCGATCGGACATTGACACTGTTAAAATTTCTTTTATTTGTATTTCTTTTGGTGTCATATGGCTGCATATATTTGCCATTTGTCTGCGAGTTCTTCGCCTTAACGACGTCTCTTTCTGTCCATATCGAAAAAAGCAAGACAGCGTATGCTTCGTGATTTGCTGATAAAAAAAGCTAGAGCTAGACTAAAAATTACAGATTTATTGTTTAACTTTTGGATCTTGAATGTTAATTTATTTTGCGGTTCTAAATCAGGATAATATGGTTCATCTTCTTGGTGTTTTTTCTTTTGTAAATACTTAATTACATTACTCATGAGGTCTTTTTTTTCTATTTTTTTTTAAAGGGGGTTTTTCCCACGAGGGTATGTCAACCCCATTGTATCACCTTATTTTATAAACAGGATAAACATACTATTATTAACCTACTGATGCTGTGATTAGCTTGCATAACATAATAGCACAAGTAGAAATCGGCTCAGAGAGAATTGTTTGCATGATTTCTACATCGAACAAATTTATCTTAAACTCATGAGGTCTTGTTAGACGGAATAAATTTCAAATGGTCGACTAAGTAAAGGAAAAAAAATACTTTCTTTTTCAAAATGCCAGCATAATACCAAATTTGCTCTAAATTCGTGGTAAGAGCCTACAACCGCTTTTCGGGTATAAAAAAAACAAGATGAAAATTAAATGATGTCCATTAAAGCTTAATGATTAAGTTTGAAATTAGGGACAGATATAGGATTGAAATAGTGTCCGTGAACTTAGCAGCTCATTTTCCAGTAGCTCAAAAATAAATGTGAGTTCTATTCTAGTGCAGGTGAGTTCTACAGTTCCTAAATAGTTTACAAATAGTTCTGGCAGCTGCTAACTTCCCTAGCACTTAGATTACTTTGAAACCCTGATAAACTAGGTACGTCACCTGAAATACTTAGATAATGTATTTTAACCAAATCTAGAAGATGAGATTAAACAATATAAAAGTTTCTATTCGATCAATCTTTTAAATATTGCGCGACTTGAATAATTTATTATTGTTCAAAGATAAATTCAATATGTATACTCATAGAAAAAGGTTATACACAAATCGGGTGCGATCATTAAAACGATTTTCATGTTTTTTTTGACGTGAAACGTCTTTAAAATCGCGCCGAAACATACGGGTACCAGGTTTAAAAACTGGACCGTAACGAAAAGGTCTATATCATCGTACCTTAATAATTAAAAAACTATTAGTCTTAGAAACAAAAATGTGGTGTAAATATTTCACTTATATAGTCAGCTCGCTGTTATGACATTGAGTTCGTGTCGGGGTCAAGCGGGGTGGCGGGGGAGGGATAGTGCGATAACTGTGCGAAACCGGCGCTTACGCTTGTTTCTATTCAGTGTAACTCGTGACTCCGACTTTATAGCGTGGTGATTCTTTCGTGTGTTTGTCAAGTTTATTTGAACCGATTGATTTATACAAAAATAAGTGTAATTTGGACAGTATTTATATCTATACTAATATTATAAAGCTGAAGAGTTTGTTTGTTTGTTTGTTTGAACGCGCTAATCTCAGGAACTACTGGTCTGATTTGAAAAATTCTTTCAGTGTTAGATAGCCCATTTACCAAGGAAGGCTACAGTCTATACAACAACCTGCCCGGCTTCGCACGGGTACAACGCCCCCTCACGCGGACGAAGTCGTGGGCGGCTGCTATTTAAAATAATCAGAAAGTGACAATAAATATATAAACATTTGCTATGTATTTTATGTTTCTATTACGTACCTGTTCTTTTTTATTAAAATACTTAAAACAGCGTCCATCTTGTTTTCATTTCAATCTTTTACTTTAAAAGCGATTCGCTAACATAGACGTTTCACGTTAAAACCAACGGCCGTGTGCCCCGACACAGCCCCACCCGCTTTTTAATACCACCATATTAAAAATAAATAGGACAAGTTGCATAAAAAGCGAGTAGCCTAGTAGTCTATTGTTGAAATCGCTGTCATTGCCGCAGGATTGAAAAAAAAACAAAACTTCTTTATATTCCGCCGGGACCGGAAATGCCTGCCGAGAAGCCTGTGGAATGCCCGCTTCCGCTCAAAAATTGTGTAATTCGAATTCTTGTTTGAAGATTTAGTTGTAACGTTACAATTTTAATGACAAATTAGTAGGATTAATTAGGTATTATGTAAAACTAATGATTAAAGTGGCTGCTGCAACTTAACGTACCCAGATACACTCGAATTTGCAATTTCTTCGTTGAATTTTCTAAATGTCTAAAATAACAACGTTTTCTTTATGACGTAAGCGCATCTCAAGGCTGAGGTGGAGATAGACAAGACTTTTGGCCAGGGGGGTTGATGGTTTATGGACAAAGGCGGGTTCAGAATGGTGGTCAAAAGATGCTTTTAGAACTAGGGGCAGACCACATGGCCGATGGTCAGATGTCATACGAAAAGCTGCAGTTGGGGCCACGACAGAGTACAATGGCGTGGTGAAGAGGAATTACTCGTGCAGTGGGTGTAAGAGGCTGTATAGACGACATAACGACGAAAGACGAATGGAGATATATCTACTAACTGATATACGAGTACTACCGATTAAAAAAAAGCCCTCATTAAGGCACTTGCACAATATCGAGAATCCATCAAAGGAGGGCGATAACCATAGAGTGCCCATTCAAACATTATAAGTGTTACACTTAAACTTTTTGCACGACTACCTGCAATTTCTACATAATTGAGTAGTTAACTTCGCATAGTTGTTTTTATTTTTAGAGCCCGTGCTCACTGGTTGGATGAGGTGTCCGTATTTTGACCGGATTTCACACTGTATGACTGTGCATTGACTGTCACATTTAGTAAAAAGGTGAACAGCATCCTAAAAAGATGCAGGCAAGATCCAAAGCTACAGCGAAAAGAAAATACGAGTATGTCTGTAAAATCACATTAAATGTGTGATGGCATGTACCCTAATTAAATAGCTAGATGAAATTCCTTAATGTAATTACTATACTTATTATACAAAGGCGAGCTTCATGTCTTCAATGGCATTCTCTACTAGCTAACCTGATAGTTTACGGATATCACGACATGAAATGATTACATATAACAAAGAAACAATTAAAATTGCTTTCAAACATACATTTGAGTCAAATATTAGCCAAAAATTCACGTAGTTAACCAAAATCATTGTAAGACACTAAGATGAATGAATATTTACACATATAGTCACAAGTCCGATCCTTCCGACATCTCTCTACCTACCGCACAGTGGTTCCAATGTATGGGAGGTGCTGGACATTCGCATCCAAAAAATAAAATTGGTGAATCTTGAGAAACTAATTATGCCATCTTGTTTGGTAGATCAATGTCTTTGAAAGTTATTATTTAAAGTTTTTTTGTAACTGTTATATTTGAGGAGATAATTGAGAAATAGTATCTTCTTACTATGGAAATGGTCAAACTTACTTACATATCTCTTGATTCCGGCCTCGTTTCAAGTTGCGGTCTTCGGTATTGTGTTTATATTTGAGAGAACTACAATTAATGCTAACACACATAGTGCGCCAAACGTGCACTTTCTGCGGTACATAGAGATGTCTATTTTTATATACGAAAAAGTTCCATACTGAACACTACAATGAAAGTGATCTTGTAATTTTGATTTTTGACATGTCCAAAATGTAGGTCAAATGGTTTGAGAACTAAATTACACTAAAATTGTTAGTGGTAGTATTTATTTAATAAAATTCAAAAAATACGAAAAGCACAACATGCATTATAAATCTATAAAATAGTACAGATAAATTTAACTAAAAATGTCTATAAACACAGAGAGAAAGACCCTAGTTACACGAATGAGATCTTTTTATTAAACTGTAATAAAAAATTCATTTATTTATATTTATTTTAATTCAAATTTTAATTTATTTATGAATCGTCTTCACAATCATCATCGATCAATTCTGATGCGGAGTCTATTTCGATTAACTCGTTTATATCGACAAAATTAAATTTACCTGTCTCGGATATAATCAGTTCATAAAATTCTGAGAAACAAGATTTTTTAATAAATTTGTTATACATTGGGCGAATACTTGTAAGAACCGGATCAGAAGATAATAAAAGATTGTGTAGTACATCTTCATTACACGAGACACTGCTATGTTTTCTTGAATGTCCTTCGCGGTACTTTCTAAATTCTTTATTTCGTGCCTCCGAGGCTTCTTCGGACAAAAAGCCGATAGGCATCATTGAAAAGTTCTCAATGACATCTGGCCCATGGACCAGCAATTTGTGGAGACTAGACGGCATATAAAACCATGGATATAATTCCACGTAGAGCAAAGTAGTGTCATTACAGAACATACGAAATTTGTCAATGTCGAGTTTCTCTCCTGAAGATATACACTGTAAAATGACAGCTAGCCTTCTTAAAAGTCTCGCATCTAATCCGGTTAATTCAGCAGATTTTTCTGGGTTTTCAAAAAACCTTCTAGCACAATTACCGGTGTTGATGGTTCCACTCCCTTGCTTGACAACATCAAGACGCATTCCAGTTTCTTTTTTGAAGTTTTCTTGAATTGCTGATTTTCTTTCAGCAACATTCTTCTTTGCTTCATCACCTCTAGCTTGCCATGATTTTATGTCTAATCTGTATGCGATGTGAAGACAACACTCCATGGTCCGGATCCATGCATGGAGCGAGCTAAGTCCGTATTTAAACATGTCTTCGTGCACTGGCTTGCTTCTTACTTTACTAATGTCGTTCATCTCATTTGGACGCGCTTTGCAAATGTCGCACACTGATGCTGCTGTGCCTGATATGTATGAGTGAATCTTACCATCTATCATCGTCAAATGCAACTGGTGCTTTACACTTACGTCATCGCTCTTAGTAGGTTGCAGAAGCTTAATCTCTTCTTCGAATTCAGACATCTCCATTTGAACATTTTCTTTTGTTTCTTTGATGAACTTGATTAGGATTGGTCGACAAAGAGATGTTGACGAGGGCCGCTCATTTTCCCAAATTATTTGGCCAGTTTCGGATGTGAGCCGGATTGGTACAAGACTTGCAACAAATACACTGGCGAAATTCGTTTCCTCAGTTTCACTTGTTTTCTGGTGGTAAACACTTTGATCCGAAGCACCGTCAAAGCCCCATTTGCTCACGAGCACCAGGTTTTTCTCCTCAGTGGTAGAGAGGTTTTGGGTTTGTAGAAGTCTTGTCGTAGTAAGGTCTAGCAACGCTTGCAATTTGATTTTAGCAGAGTGTTCAGTAATTGTAACGTCTTCTTGTTTTGGGTAACATTTCTTTTTTTCTTTCAGAAGCATGTAATAACTGGGATATTGAGCTACTCCTTCTTTAGCATGAAAATCCCGTAAAGTCATATAACGCCATTTTGAAAGGTTCATCGACACAAACAAAGCTAGGGCCTTTAGTGGAGATATACATTTATCTGAATCTGTGGTACTCCGTCCGCCAATGAAATCTTTGATCTTAGAAGCTTCTGTAGGATTTTCCATTAAAAACTTCATAATATCAGCTACATCATTTTCCCCTGCAGCCCTAAGACTGCTTTGTGCAGAAAACATAATCTCGTCAGTGCTGCTAGATGCCCTAAGTACTTCAGTGCGTCTTTTCTTTTGACGAGGACTTAAATCTTCAAAGGGCTTACGAGGAGAGACATGAGTACACGTAGAGGCATCGGATTTAGAAGGTAAATTCGTCTGCTCAGTAGTTTCTTCTTCTATTGCGTTCGTAGGTAATACTTGTAAAGGCAAATTATTTTCCTTTAGGGAATCCGGCCACTGGACTTCAGACTGCAACCACTCTGAGTGTTTATTTAGAAACTTTCCTTCGCTTCTTCCAGCTTGAGACCATTTAGGATAGATCCGGTAGCAAAATCGACGACACCAGTTCTTTAAGTCTTCTTCGGCACCTTCACAAAGAGAAACGTTGCAATTCGTTTTAAGGACACCGAATAGATGATCAAAGTCACGTAGATCATTGTGTTTGCGTAAAGCGCAATAAAGGTCAAGATTTGTAACAAATCCACGGAAAGACATATTTATTAGAACGAAATAGAAATCAAAACTGATGTAAAATAAAGGATTACCAACCAATTTATACTACACTACCCTCATTACTGCGTACTGCGTACAATTGTTATTCTTGTAATGTTTTAGTACTAATGATTTCAATTAATAATCACCTGCATCAAATAATTGTTGAAAATGCTAAAAATTACTCTAAGAATGACATCTGTAATTGATAGAAATGCTAATGACTACTGTCTTAATGATAATGCAATAATTTCATTAATTAATTATTTAAAAGTCTAAGACCGTCTGTGGATCGATCGTTGCCCTCGTTTGCAAATTAATTAATTTAATTATTATTTTTTTATTTCTGCAACATCATTTATCGATACGCATATTTAGAGGGGCCCTTATTCCTCTATGATTTTAACAGAAAATTGTAAGATCCTTGTCATTGTAGTATATTATAATATAAAAATCAAACATTTCTATGTACCGCAGAAAGTGCACGTTTGGCGCACTATGTGTGTTAGCATTAATTGTAGTTCTCTCAAATATAAACACAATACCGAAGACCGCAACTTGAAACGAGGCCGGAATCAAGAGATATGTAAGTAAGTTTGACCATTTCCATAGTAAGAAAACACTATTTCTCAATTATCTCCTCAAATATAACAGTTACAAAAAAACTTTAAATAATAACTTTCAAAGACATTGATCTACCAAACAAGATGGCATAATTAGTTTCTCAAGATTCACCAATTTTATTTTTTGGATGCGAATGTCCAGCACCTCCCATACATTGGAACCACTGTGTACCGGATAAAACATCCAGTCAGTGTGAAAGGACTCTAAAAGCGGCCATTATTGTGCTATTATCGAGATTGCCGTCATTAACAGTCGGCGAATGCCATGCCGTGCATGTGCGCTCAAATTGCTCTGTTTGTTGACAACTAGCGATTTGGGTACGAATGCGGTAATGATCGACGTGAAGCTTTGAGATGTAACGAACAACCTACATACTAATGTAGCTCTCAGTGCCTTTAATGCCTTATGCCTATTCTTATTCTTAGTAAGTTTTCCTTTCAACTTGGGAGAGATTTTGTCTTCTTTGATATAACTTTCAATGGAGTTGTGATTGAAGTTTGAGGCCACAATTATACAGAATGATTTTTGGTCGTCAACGTTCCCGAAAACTACGGAATCTCCTTATCATCACGATCATTTTTCTCTATGGAAGCATAACTGGGAAGTGTCTGGTTTCCAAAATATTAGGGTCCAAAGTTGAGTAAATAGACTGCGTTTTTCTGCATAAATGCACATAGACGCGCGTAGCAGGATTTTTTCACGAAAAATAATTAATATCTGTCTATAAAAAAACTAACATAAACACTAGACACTATAAATTTCGCACTATCAAGGAATTAAAAAAAAAAAAAAAAAATCCCAGCATTTTTTTGGCATAAACTTACTTTATTTCATGTATAGAATACGTACCCTTCGATAAAGGTGGCAACAAAAAAACATCCTGTATACATATGTGGATTGCAAATTTTATATAAGTACTTACAGAACAGGCATCTTTGTGCCAATTCATTAGAATACCTACGTCCTGTGGGTTCACTTTTGTGATAACTAAAATAATACGGGCGTGAGCTATGCATAGTATTGAAATAACTCAACAAAGACATCACGAATTTCCAAAAAAAATTGTAGGCTTACCGACTGCCAGTCCTCCTGCCGCTCGAACCTGGCCACAGGCTCGACCTTCTTGGCCAGTTCAGCTCTCCGCAGCTGCTCCCTGGCCCTGCTGCCCAGGTCTGCCGGGCCGACCTTGATGAACTGCAGCGGGTTGGCTGCAGGCTTGCCCGGGATCACTGCGGCGGTGTGCGGTCGGGTCGCCAGGAAGTCCGCACTGTCTGATGTCTGGAACAAGAATGAGGGTTTTTGTTAGATGCGGGTAGGTAACGAAATGACGATGTAGGGTTGTATGGAGGGAGATATACTGACCATAAGTAAATAGGGCAAGGGTAGATAGATGATGTAGGTTAATAGATACATAATATAGATGAACCAACTCCAGGTACAGACAAAACAGTTTTATTATTCGTGCAAGCAAAAGATTTAATGAATTACCGCCAGAAATCGATCTTTTTTGTTCCAGCAATGCAGCAATCACTAGATTCATTAGTGATTGCTTTTTCAAAAGCTAGCAATCCTATAAAGCGCCCAGCTGTATTGTTTTATGTACTGTAATTGTATTATTATTTTTAGTTATTTTTATTATTGCTTATTTCCTTTTGGCAATTTTTTTTTAAATTTTCTTTTATTTTTTTAATATATCTCGTCTATTGGTGGAGACAGCTTAATGGCATTGTATTGTCTATTGTTGCAATTTATTGTACTTAAGTAGTCTGTATGTCTTCCTAAAATATAAATAAATAAATAACAAGTGATGAGATTGATGAGATTGCAACCTCTTGAGTCAAGTAAATGGAAGCATATTACATAGGTACGAAGATGATGACGTAAGAATGACGAGGTAATGTTTCTCGGAGGGAGATGTATCGCTGACGCCAAGTAGTTAAATGAGGCAAGGGTAGATAGATGAGATGAAGATTAATAGGAACAAAACAGGTGATGAGATTGAATGCAACATGTTTCTTGTAAATGTAGATGATGATGAGTAGGTTAGTTATTCATTCATATATCTAAAGATCCTATAGGCTAAAACTTAGAATGCTGCACGATGCAAGGATTTCTGAGATGAGTCGACACAATATGACGTCACTTTGTATAGTTGAAGGTTGAAAGCTAGTGGCTTGAGCTTTGTGGCGCGCTCTGGGGGTGGCCTATGTTCAGCAGTGGATTGCAATATAGGTTGATGGGAGTGTATAAATATAGACAGCCCAGGCAGTCTAAGCTTCTTATTTCCGTGACAAAGCGCAGATTGCCGCCATCTTGAAGAACTTTCTACATTACGCAAATCCTCAATATACCGGATGCACTGACTTATTGCAATTTAAGTGCACCATTTTAGGATCTTATGCCGTGATGTGATGTGTACTAACATTGATTGTGTACATGGTTATGTACCTTATGTAATGTATGGGACAAATGTTGTAACAGTACCACAATGTTTTTAGGCCCAGCGGAAGTAAGCGAAAAGGAGTTAAAGGTGTGTATCTATTTCAGTATATACAACATACTATATTTAAATCTGAGCAACTGCACTAAAAAAAAGGTCCGAAAGCAAACACGAGAACTATAAAACGGGCTCTATTATATCCTGGCTTTTACGGATACGGAAGTAGTGTACAAAACTCTTTTGACATTTAAAATTGGAATTTTCGAACAAAATGTCCGCCCGACATAAATATGCAACAGTTCATTTTCAGCTGCGACACTGATTTACCGACCGCATTGCTCATTCATTTAAATGGATATTACATATCGTGTAATAATAAATAACTGTGACAAACAACACGTAATACTGTAATGAGGATCCTATCTTAGTGCATGGTAATTTATTCGGAAAAGGGTGAAAGTATTTACGCGGCTTCCATGTTTGTTATCCGTCAGATGGAGGGTTATGTTTTTCGAGTGCATGTATGTGACGGCGCCAGCCGCAAATTAATAAATTTGTAAACAATGAATGAATGAAATAGAAAAAAAATGAATGAAAAAAAAATGTGAATGATAAAACAACCGATTATGACTCATTCATGTGCAGCTGCGCAGCGAGTGCTGAGAAAGCACGGGCTCCATTCATTGACCTATGAGCGGTTTGATTCATTGGATTTAAAATTTTAAGATATTTCTTCAAACTTATTGAAACTTGAATGTAAATAGACACTAAAGCTCAGAATAGATAATTGTCATAAAACTGTCATATTATTTCTGCATTTTTAATTGAAGATGTCCGACCCAATTTCTATATATGTATATATAATTCTTCAGCGCGCTCTTGCTAGTAACTTTAAAGCCTGTTAGCTATGCAGCAAAAAAACTTCGTCTTAGTCGTAAGAGTGACACTGGGTACGTGCATCAAAAATCAAGAAATATTTTTAACTAATTTAAAGTACTTGGTCAGTGTTAGATACGACTTACGATGGTAAGTAAAGATACCTATAATAGCTGGGAAGGAAAACCCAAATAGGCTATTGCCATAAAAACGAACAAAAACCAACTAAAGATAACTTCACAGCAACATAAACTTAATTGACTGACTAAGTAACCACTTAATTACAAAAACAATTTCGAGTTCAATTAAAAGCAAATAGAGAAAAGTGTCTATATTTACCAAACAAAATGGCGGATGGTGACAGTTGTCACTTTCACTGTCATTGCCAATTACAAAACAATCAATCGAAGCTGGATACGGGCGATAAAACTCAAGTTAGAGTCTGGCGAGCACATCTGTGCAGAGACACGAAAAAGGTCGATACAGCCATAGTTTAGGGGTAAGCTATAGGTATAGGACATTGTGCGAATTAGGAAGATATAATTTTGTCAATTACAAATTATCTGCATCATTGATTAGAAGTTAGACGTGGGCTTTAAATTATTACATTAATTAAGACGTAATCCTACAAATCGGGGCTACATAATAAGCCACCATATTGGTCTTAGTAAGCTAAATCACGTAAAACAGCTGCAGAATACCAGCTGTGCCATATCTGAGTATACAATATAGGATTCGAGTGAAACAGATGTTTGTTTGATGTAAAAAAAAATACATTACTGAGGATTTCCCTCTAAATAAGATTAATTGAGTACCTGATAGCGCTTGATTGATGCACCGTTTATTATATAGGTAGAAATAAATAGACTATCAAAACTTTATTGATAAAATATCGGGTAGAATTCACAAGCTCCACTAAAATGCTTCTTGTACGTGATCTAAGCAAATACATCTTCGCCAAGTCATAATAAAACCTAAGTGAGATTCGTAAACACTTTTACCTATCGAAAGTAGACACCAACAGATTTCCAGGCATTTTACCTATTTGCCTACGAATAGGCAAACCGCTGTTAGGTTAGCTTTTAGTACTAAAATACTACTATAAACAGAATTGGCATAGGTAATATTGTTTGTATCTTTGGCTTGTTTATTTTTGTAAAGTTTTCACTTTTTATATAAGTTTAAACTTAATAGTTGATAGCGTTTACTTCTATTCTGCTTGAGGCAAATTTAAATGACAAGACTAAGAGAATTACAATATCCATCATTGGTTCAGATAAATTTGTGTTATATGAATTCACTATGTATGCACTCCAAAACAATGCCTCATCTATTTTTCTCAATAAAATAATAAGTACAGGTACGAGTATTATTCCAAATTTAAATTTATAGGGGTGTACACAAAGACCTATACATTTTACCTTACATAGACTGGATATATGGAACAACCAAAACAGAACTGATTCATCTGCTCAAAAAAGGTACCAACCAAATAGGAATCCCTACTCACAAAGTTAAAACTGGCAGCTGCATTCGAATACAAATTTAGAACACCCAACGTTGCACGTTCTAAATATCCGTTCGGTATGCCGTTTAAATTTAGAACTAGACTTAGTTCACTGTTCGACACTCGTTTGTCACTTCGCTGGCGCTATTTTTGGATTCTGATTCGAATTATGATTTAGTTTAAAAACATCGTGTATACAGACGATTCTAATTCGATTTAAGATTTATTTTAAAAAGAAAACACGTTACGCGCGCGAACATGCTCACCTGAGAACTAACTTTCGCGGTTTTCCACAGTCTCTAGAAGAGAGGGGAAAGTAACGTCTCGTAATTAAAACAACATTATTTTTAATGTAGCGCAAAACTCGAGAAGATGTGAAATAATTGATGGGTCGATAAGCGTAATAAATTATTTCTGAGCATTTTTTCGCGCGCTGCGTGCGTGTAAATATTAAGATGATTTGACGCGCGGGTGATTTGCGCGTTTGCTTCGACAGATACGGATTATGATTACGAAATTCTTATATAGGATGAGATATAATAGTATGTATAGTGTATTCATATATACTAAACAGATTTCAACAAAAAGTCCAGTTTAATTTTTTTCTAATTGCTCTTTACAGCACCCGTATGATGAATTTTGTGAGAGCGAGATGTCTCACTTTTAAACGTCAAATCCACAGAGCTAAGTAATAATATAACTAGACAAGGCAAGTGTTTCTACTTGGCGTGTAAAAAGGGATTGCAAACCACTTCTATCAGCCCTAAATCCTTCAGTCCTGGCTCGAGAACGAGTGTCTATTCTAATTCTTAAGTCTATTTTTACATGCAAAGTACATCCACTTAGTTTATCTAGTTATTAATAGCTCTGTGAATTTGACGTTTAAAAGTGAGACATCTCGCTCTCACCAAATTCATCATACCGGTGCAGATGGTATTAAAATGTGCATAAAAACAATAACAGTCGTTATATTACTCGTATGTCGGACATGACTTAATTCAGTCACATCGAATTAAGATTTAACTGTGCCTAAGTTGGCTTTCTAATTAGGTATAGATAGGTACACAGATTTTGTTAAAACATAATAGGATCAAAAAATTTCATACATTTTATATTAGTTTCCTGAATTGTCGCAAGCAGATTGAATCTAATTATTTGCTACAACAACGGTTATTTATTACCTACTGTAGACATCTTATGCAAGTCGGTCTAGCATGCACTATACGTAAGACAATAAAACCCAAACGTGCGTATATGTGCTAGATAAATAAGATCGTCTCTTACGTCACTATGAGTGTGTGAATGACATTTGCTATAAGCATTACTTCCCACGGTATGTGAGTTTATAGACATCATTATTGTCTATGGTCGCGCGAAAGAGTTTTTGTATTATGTAGCCTATGTTAAACCCCTATAGAGGATACTTTACAATCCCTAAGCACAGATATTATGAACAGGCAACCCTATAAAAGAATTTTTTTTTTGTTCCACTGAGCACAAATGGCACAATAGAATGAAGCGATATAGCTTAAGGTATAACTTAACTCTACAGGTGTTTTTTCGTTGTTTTTTTTTAACATTTTTTTAAAATTACTTGTTCGGGTGAAGTTTATAGTGTCCAGTGTTTATGCTAGTTTTTTCATAGACAAATAATTATTTCTCGTGAAAAAATCTTGCTACGCGCGTTAATGCGCATTTATGCAGAAAAACGCACTGTATTTACTAAACTTTGGACCCTGATATCTTAGAAACCAGACACTTCCCAGGTATGCTTCCATAGAGAGAAATGATCGTGATGATGAGGAGATTCCGTAGTTTTCGGGAACGTTGACGACCAAAAATCATCCTGTATATCTATTTGATAAATTTAAAATGATCTCTACTATATCACACTATACGTCTCTTCCTGTTTATGATAAAAAAGCAAAACGGATAAAATTAACGCTATTATTACGCATTTGGCGCGAGTGGGGCAGTCTAAATATGCAACTAAAGAAACATTTCGTAAATATGTAATTGGGGATACCATTAAGATAATTAATCTGTTGAGTTATGCAATGTATAGGTATGTAATTAAATGTTCTGTTGATAAAATCATGGTATGTAAGTACATAGCTAAAATAGTATATTATCTGCACACATAAACTCGCCAAATTATACATTACGTAAGTTCATTTAACTTCTTACGCGTACAGAGATAGATGGATTTAGGATTTACGGGTTTACATGTAAAATATCTTCTACTTTTTGGTCTAAAACGTTGTAAAATGTAGGACACTTACGTTAAATAATCGTGACTCGAGTTAACAGATTTTTTCTTTGCTAGTTAAATTACAAAACGACAGAGGTAAAACTAGACGTAATAACAAACCGTAAAAATAAATTGGCGGGAATTAAAACAAATTCAAAAGCCAAATACGTACCTGGCAAGAGAACAATTTTCAAAAATCCAAATAAAGAACACTAGACAGCGCAAACTTTTTAAACCGTCAGGACAAAGGAATCGTAGGGCACTGAGCCATGTCCGAGTGGCTCCACCTTGCGACTTTCACCGAATACGTGATTGTTTTAGCGATAAGACGTTAACATTGCCTTTACATAGACTGTGGTTCACACTGTTACGCGCTGATTACGTGCGTTGGACGATGTATGAATATATTTATTAGATGGACTAGTGCCGAATTTTTGGTTAGGTGTTACTTGATGCCCGTGGTTTCGTCCGTAGTGATTACAGTAAGAAAATTGAGAGTTGAGGGACAAGTTTTTAAAATCAAACAAATGCAGACATAGCTTTGCCCCTTTGCCCAACTACTTTCGATCTTCTTCTTCAGTCTATTGCAGTCCACTGCTGGACGTAATCCTCCCCCAGAGCACGCCACAAGGCTACTGCCATAGGGGGGTTTTACCCATAGTCACCACGCTGGGCAGGCGGGTTGGTGACCGCAGTGTGATTTTCGGACTATGTTGCCAGTACGGGAGGCGCTGCTGACCAGCTCCTGGAACCCATAGTCGCCTCGTACGATAACCATGGGCAGGCATGGGGTGGTACAAACTACTCTGCCGGCAACGCGCGGCACTTTCCATCAATAGCTAACGAAATTATATTTATAAAAAAAGCATCTTATTATGAAAAGCCGGATATTTCGCATTCACCAACACACAAGATTTAAATTTAGATATTTTACTATCTACTTAGAGGATATCTTACCTCTCGAATGTCACAATTCGCCGTGATTGACCCAAATCTCGCGTGATAAAGCCGTGATGAGGGCAAATAACATCAGTTCGTAGATTACTTAACTTGTTGCAATAACAGAAGATGAAGGTGGCTGATGAAGGCATTTCCAAGTTCTTACCGAGTTTTTAACTTAACATAAAAGACCATTCATATCATCAGTCGTTTTACATTATTTATATACGGTTGTGCTCCCAAAAAGTTGGTAGCCCCAACTGCAAGATCGCGAATGAGATACTACAGCCACGCTTAGCAGGGCCAGCCCCCCTAGCATGACCACGCTTCGTGGATATCCTATCGTACGATATCGTAACGTCTCTATACAAAATTAAACATGGCGGCTCTATTTATGGTATTTTGACAGGCTAAATGTCCGGTTTGTGATATCGTGTTTCGCATGTCATGCTAGGCTTCCAGATGTCAACAGTAACATTATGCTGCTAGCTCATCGCCTGAGAATACGACCCTAAATTTCTTAGTCGAATCTTAAGATGTTACGGAAGGAGAGGCAGCTGCATTTATTCTAGTAAACCTCTGCATCAGCATAGGAAAGTCATCATTTAGTTCATCATTATCTTTTACGAATACCTACATTAACAAGGAAATATACATGCATACATATAATTACGCCTTTATCCCTTACGGGGTAAGCAGAGCACCAAGGGCCGATAGGACCACATGGTGCCACTTCTGACGAATTTTGAGGGTATAGATGTACACAAGTTCGGCTAGAGTCACAGGTGGTCAGCCCATCGCCTACAAAACACCAAGACCCTCTTGTCCCTCTACTGGCTTGTACAGTATGCCCGGGAAGAGAAGCAGCTGTAGTATTATACGTTTATTTTTACTCCCAGAAATATTTTTATTACATAACCATATTATGCTATTTTTTTAATGTTCTATAGAAAATAACAAATGATTCAGAAAATACTGATGTTACGATGTTAGAAAAAATATCTGCCTAACAAACTGCTGTAGAAAAATACAAAAAATACTCGTAGAATCCATAGACTCGTAGACCAGTCATTTTCGAATACCAACACGTTAACTATTAATCACGAAGGTAACCTTCTCAGTGTTCGTATTATTTTCATTTATCTTCATACTATTGCGTAGGTTAGAAAAATGCGTAGAAAACAATTTTATTTCACTAGTAAGCACTTCAAAAAATGTTCAGAACTAAGTACCCAAGTCAAAATCTTGTCTATGGTAGGTGCTTATCAACCTAACCTAAATCATGAAATAATAATAATGAAAGCAATATCAATCGACGTTTATTTTCCGGCTGCAGCCCAAAATAAATATAATCATAAAATAAAATACATAAAATTGTAATTTTTTTTTAGCCCTAATTTTAGTACGTAGGTAGGTAGTATTTATAATAGTTATAAACAATATTGTGTAAACTTTAAGAAAATGATTAAATTAATACATAAAATAAATTCGTAATTAAAAATTTTCAAATATTAGGATAACATGGTCGATTCCGACAGTCACACCTAAAATTAGTCCTACCTGTCCTTTTCTCTCTCAGCCTCATATTAAGAACGGAAAGAGATAGACCTGACTAAGATTAGGTTTAGGCTTAAGTGTGATTGCCGGAATCGACCCTAATGACAACTTGCAAAAATATTATTAACAACGTTATTTCTCAAAAAATCGCACTTTTAACCTTATAGCAACAAACGTGCGATACGCAAACGGTCACAAAATGCCTGTCCATCGTACATACAGTTACCTGCGTAGGTAACGGCTCAATCCGGCGCAGGCGCAATGTCACGTGTCGATCGCATTCATATCTATTGTGTTTTTGTGTAGCGTAGCGGGACTTGGCTTGTCGCTGTTTAGCGAATTGTAGTAAGAAAATGATCGATAAGCGAAGAATGGAGCAAAGTCGCGTATAGCGTTAGTGGATTGTGATAAAATTATGTTCTTTTTTTACATCTACTGTCGCTGTAAATTATTATTAATTAAAGGAAATCTCTTGCAGATAAGTCATCATACAATATATATATATATATATATATTATTTTATTATAATATATATATATATATATATATATATATATTATTTTATTACTATATGGAGCTTTATAACTTCTTAATAAGCTTGGTTACAATAAAACAAAAATTCAGAGATAATGACGTAGGCGTAGTGTCATGCATGTGACTTCACCACATACCTTATTCCCTTTTTGGACAGTACCTATTCATCACGAAAAGCCATACCCTGTTCCCTTGTTGGGCAGAAGGTCAATACCGTACAACAACCAAAGGCCATTGGTCTCAGCTCGCCCACACTAGGCTGAGGTGACAAGTTACGTAACCTTAGTGTCAAGTGCTAAACGTAGACATGTTTGGGCAAGTCAGTGTCAACGAGCTCAGGGGGCATTGCTGTTTTTATAGATAACTAGTGGACGCCCGCGACTTCGTCCGCGTGGAAATTGAATTGTAGCTTATATGACACGTTTGTCGGTTTACCATAGCAGTGCCATCTATTGATTACTTACTCAATCCAGTCGAAAAGTATCGACATCTGTTAGAATCTTTTAGAGTTAACAGATAATTGTGACTGTCAATTAATTATAGACAAATAATTTGCAATAAAATAAAATTGCGACTATAATTAAAGATCTAAGCTATCCTATCTCTCAAGTTGGACCAGACTGCTCACGGTGTGCCAATTTAATTTAAAATCGGTTAAGTAGTTAAGGAGTCCATCGCGGACAAACATCGTGACAGGAGATTTATATATATTAAGATAGGTACCTACTGCAATGAAGGTAATATGTATGTACATACATACATACATATACGGCTGTATGCCCAAAATCGGCTAGCCATAAAATGCAGAATATCGAAGAAGATACAGCTAGATTCAGCATAACGGAGACAGATAAGCTGCTAGCTCACTGCAGGGTATGCCCCTGGGTTCTTTAGTCGACTCTTACGATATTCACGGAAGGAGATGCAGCTGATGTATTCTAGAGAGGCTCCGCAACAGAGCATAGTTTATCAGGAAATAATAATATATTACTGATATAAGCATAGATATAGAAAAGGGATAAAAGTAAGAAATTTTTGTGTCGGACAAATATTTTATATAGGAGAATTTTGTTATTTTATGCAGTCCACGCGGACGAAGTCGCGGGCAAGAGGTAAGGTACAAATAATTTTCAATACATAAACAAAGTAATTTGTGAATTATCATCGCGATAAAATTGAAGCCTATTAATTTAATACGGTGAATTCAATATTGTGCAATAATAATACACAAGTTGCAGATTTTACAGTGCCTGTTATTCAACTGCAATCTACATGAATCACTTAACCCACGTTACGTCCATTATGGAGAACTGCAGCCAATTGCATACAGCAGGGTTGCCATCTAACAAAAAAATATATTTCATGAAAATCATAATTATTTTGCACCTACGGTACAGTAGATAATGATTTTAAACGTTGCATTTTAATGTTTTTAGTTTAATAAAAATTTTAGGTAACCAAGTTATTACTTAAAATGAATAAGTTCATAAAAACAATACCCACCTATACATTTTCTAGAAATATAAAATACATACCTGCAATAATAACCAACTCAATAAGGACAAATATGCAATTTTTTGAATTATTCCTGTTTTATACGCGAGTAGCGATGTGTTCATTATTTTGCTACATAATTTGCATTGCTAATAAAATTGATATTTTCGATACACACAAAAATATAATTAAAACAGAAAATTAAACTACCTATTAATATTCTCAACATTCATAGTTCTTTGCACTGAATTAATTTCAATGTAAGTAATTTTTATATAAAAAATTATACATTATTGTATAATATATGTATAAGTACATATTATGTATAAGTATAAGGTCTTTTCAAAATTTGTGATTACCTTTCAACACGAAACTAGGTAGGCAAAAAGAAACAACTTTCACTATGAGACCTACTCCGAAATAGTGAAAAAAAAACGTCAATAGATCAGTAATTTTGAAAACACCTTACATAGCTTCTACCTCTGAACTATGATCTAGTACACGCATTATATATGTCGCAGGCAATTTGTATGATTCGTCTTTATACAAAACGACTAGGCATTTTGAATAGTATGGGTTTTGGAGCGAGACAATTTGGCTTCTAGCAATTGGTCTGCTTAATTAATTAGGTTAGGTTATGTTAGACCTGTTAAAATAACAACGCACGAGTCGAGTGAGCGTAGCGAGCATGTCCCTGCAGCGACCGGCGAAGTGCTAAAAGGAATTTTTTCTCTCATACTATTCAAAATGCCTGGCGAGCGTATATAAACGGACGACGCCGTTTGTATAAAGACGAATCATACAAATTGCCTGCGACATATATATTCCTAATTAATGAAGTACAGAATCAACCAAACCATCAAAAACAAAACGAATTCACAACAACAAAGGTGGTAACCCTAACCCTGCCCTAGGTTCCCAGTCCTTATCAAAGGTGACCGATAGCAGGGGTCAGTGAACTTGCCCACACAATATTTGTCTTGGCGCTTTCTTGTCGTAAAAGGGACATGTCTACAATAAACCTTAAGCTTGCAAGATGCTTTTGTGTGGGGCCTTTTACACACACCCTCACAAAATTCCTATATGTCACATATGTCAAGGTACTAGGTATGTAATTTCTAAGCTATAATTTTCCTGAAAATATGATAGATAAATAACCAGAAACCTTCGAAAAATATCTTCGCTATTAGAATGATAAATACTACAAAAAAGATGCGGGGTTTTTATACATACATAAATTAAGCTGCATCCTTCCACGCATGTCGTAAAGATTCGACTAAGAAACTTCCCTGTGATATCTATGGGATCTCCTTTACGACCCCGCAGTCTACAACACACAGCCGTGTCCCTGCGTATACAGGGTGTAAAAAGACAACAATGTTTTTTAATACCTCGTATTCTTTGTAAAATCACGATCATTTTTTTCTACATCTGAAATCGGTTAACAAACATTTTTTTCAAAGACACCATGCCAAAATGTTATAATGTTAGTTTTGTAGGTACATTTCTACTTTGCGTATCAAATACATTGCTTGCAATAAAATGACAGTATTTTTTCATATTTTTTCTGTCGTTTCCCAGGGTTGGTGCCATAGACGAAAATAATCGTAACCTTACAAAGAATACGAGGTATTAAAAAAACATTGTTGTCTTTTTACACCCTGTATGTAGGTACAGAAAGACGACATTTGTAAACACGTATCATCAACAATAAACACACAAAACATCGACATGATCATCATTGCTAAACAACTTTAAACGAAAGCTGTTACGAAAGAGATGAAACTCGACGCGTTTGATAGCTGCTATTCATGAGCAGAGAAAGCCCATAGTGTACTAGATAAAAAATTATGATTACACCAGTTTATGTGGCAGTACGTGAGTAGTGTGTTAAGGTATTAAATATTTTGACATATTGTGCACACTAATATTATAAAAAGTCGGACGAAAAGCTAAAACGATAAAGCAGTAGTGAACAGATTCTGGTGAAATTTGGCGTAGAGACAGCGCTATAACCAGCCTAGAACGACATCCCGCTCGATTATTTCATAATCATCATCATCATCATCATTTACAGCCCTGAGAAGTCCACTGTTGGACATAGGCCTCCCCCAACAACCTCCACTCCGACCGGTCGGAAGCAGCCTGCATCCAACCGACGCCCGCAACCTTGGCCAGGTCATCCGTCCACCTCGCGGGATTCATAATAATGCTTCCTTTTTCTAAGCTGTTCCGTTTTATATTTTACTGAATTTACCCTACCTTAAACTTCTAAATTTTCACTTTGATATAACACCTATGTAAAAACATTGGCCGCGTGGTGCCGGCAGAGTAGAATTTGTACCACCCCGTGTCTGCCCGTGGGTATCGTACAAGGCGATTAAGGGCTTCCGAGAGGTGGGTAGCAGCGCCTCACGTGTTGACAACATAGTCCAAAATACAAACTGCGGTCACCAACCCGCCTGCCCAGCGTGGTGACTATGGGCAAATACCCACCATGGCAGTCTTGTGGCATGCCCTGGGGAGGCCTACGTCCAGCAGTGGACTGCAATACTCGTAGGCTGATGATGATGATAATATGTAAAACATAGTAATACTCGATAGTTTTAAGTTATTTACATAGTTACCATTTGAGTAGGTATGTTAGCTGTTTCATTCTTGCAATATCCTTTTAGATTAGACCAGGGATTTCCAAACTTTTTTTCTCATAGACCCCTTTTAAAAGTTTCAGGCCAACACCACATACAAATTAATTGTGAACTCCCATTTTTTCACGCCAACGTAGACCCCCACCTAGTCTCATGTGGACCCCTGGGGGTCCATTTGGACCACTTTGGGAACCACTGGATTAGACGATAAAGATAAAAGATAAACACGTAGATATCTAAATTAGAGCTCAGGCGAGTCCTGGTACGAATAATTCTTACACCATTCGCGTTTGAAAATACCTATACTTACATTCTACTTAGGGCTTAAGATACCAAATAACTGCTACTAAATTACAGGAAGCCGTATACTGTACGTGAAGTATCCAAAAAAATAGGTTGTATTGAAACAAATCAGTTCAGGCTCTGACGGTGAATAATCCAATTTGTCAGTATGTAAGTGTATCTACACTCTACAGCTATGGATGCTTTCTTAGTATAGAGGCTTTTTCGGTGCCGACATGTGAAGAGTTCCTTCGATATCGCTATCTTAGGAAACGGAAATTTTTAATATATTTATTTTGTATTATACAATAATGTCATGTCAATACATAATACCTACATCTGCACGTTACAAAAACGAAATTAAATTCAGTCATGGTGCATGATTCCAACATAAGCAATGCCTGCACTTACTAACTAAAATAAAAATAAGTAGGTAGGTAATGACGGCCGATTGGTGTAGTAGGTAGTGACCCTGCCTGCAACGCCATAGGTCCCGGGTTCGAATCTCAGGTAGGTGAAAGCATTGATATGATGAATATCGATGTTTGTTTCCGAGTCATGGATGTTTCTATACTTATCTATGTATTTATATACCGTTGCTTAGTACCCACGACACAAGACCTTAGGGATCTTATTCTTTATTGCACACACACACAAAAGAAATATGGCATACAACATTAAAGAAGAGATGCATGTACAATGGCAAGTTTATCTCTACCAGAGATCTCTTCCAGCAAGCCAAGCAAGTAAAGAGAAATTGTTAACAACAGGGTAACATGTGCAATTAAACAAATTCTAAGAAACTACAAAACTACATAAAAAAAAAAGGAGAAAAAACAAATGACAGCATATTCATATAATGGACAGGTAGTGATCCTTCAGCTTTTCCCTAAATGTGCCAACAGTGTGACAATCTCTAACCGTGTGGGACTAGGTTAATGTGTTGTGTAGTGTGCGAATATTTATTTATTATTTGTTTACATTTGTGTGTTACACCTACCTACCTTATTACAAAAGATAGAGCTATAAAACCTAGGTTACTCGCCAGTTAACACTTAAACAAAAAAAAAACAGTATAACACGAATTCGCAAAAAGTGACAGTAGTTCGCGTAATAACGGTTCAATACAAAGTACCTTGATATAGTATAACTATAGAATGAACAAGTTACCATTAAATATTCTCAAATAAAGAACAAAACACATACCTACTCGATAACTGAAAGTTCAGATTCTCTTAAAAGGATGTTCCGAACGATGAAAGAAATGTATCAGGTATTTTAATTATATAAAACTAAATCAAATGTCTGTGCTGATGCAGGGCTTGACTAGAATACATCAGCTGCATCTCCTTCCGTGCATGTCGTAAGAGTCGACAAAGGAAGTCGGCCATTCCCTAGCTAACTTGCCGCTGATCATTTACATCTGTCCCTAAAGGCTAAACGTGGCTCTGGGATTACTCTTATGATTATGCCGTTCAAGCTACCTCATTTTGGGGAACTCAAGCCGTATGCAGATGTACAAGTAGGTACTTATAAACGAAATGTTAAGAGACTTTATTAAGGATACGTACCTATCATTCCTATTAATCCTATTCATGGATATTAGGATCAAGGAAGTACAACTTGACCCACAATAGACAACAGTTCAAAGACGTGATCAAAGCCCCCACCCACGGAATGAAAGTGAGACTAGTAAAAAAATGCAATTAGCTTGTTAGCATTGTATTTATGGTTGCATGCTATGGGATCTAGCTCCACTTCGACTAGTGTCTTGTGTTCGTGATCATGAGTCAGATAGGGTCAGCGGAGGGTAAGGGCGGTGTGGGCGATCAATAGCAATTACTATTCTAAACCTCCTACTCATGGGTCTAATTTTTCAAAGCTCCATTCTGACACCTACTGAAATTGCGTTCCAGTTGTCAACTTTCACATAGGGATTAGACGTTATGGAATAGTTTTAGTGCAAAAGAATTTTTTTTTTTTTTTTTTTTTTTTTTTTTTTTTTTTTTTTTTTTTTTTTTCGACACTTCAATTGAAGTCCCACACTAAGATCCCTAATGGGTCTTGTGTCAGTGGGTCGAGTATTAAATACAAGATGTATATAAACATTGGGTCTACATGACTCGGAAACAAACATCGATCATCACACACCTACCGATCTAACCCAATTTTGGACCTATGGCGTCGCAGGCAGGGTCACTACCAACTACACCAATCGGCCGTCAAATATTATATATTACCTACCTACTGCAAGGTTTTCGGTAACCTAAATAATACGTAGTTCAGTAAGATATTACTAATAAATTAATAACACCATATTGCTAATTTTACTAAGGAAATTACACTCGTATTTTAAAAAATAAATTATACACGACGACGGCATATTAAAATTAATACTTTACACAAATAAATATGTAATGATATGAAGAGTTAAAACTTCGTTTATTATTTCTGTCTTTAAAGACACTCGTATTTTGCAAAACAGACACTAATTTAGCAAAAATTAATTGAAAGAAGAAACAAACAACATGCTCACATTTAAAATGTCATTTTTCCATTTAAATGTGAGAATAATTTAACCAGTTTTATGATGAAGGTACATAAAGGGTTATACCCGCTTCAACACATATCCGTTTCGCCCGAAATAAACTTTGAACGGTGTAAAAATCGCTAAGGTTAAAATGACGTTTGATACTAAAATGTAGTAAAAATGGAATATTTGTCGAAGCATCAAAGTTAATAGGTAACACGTGAACAATGTAAGATTTCTGTAATAACAAAATCGAAGTTCCAAACGCCCGCGTAATTCTAGTGAAGCCCCGCATTAGCACTTTGCTAAACGTGATTGTACGATCTCCGCCTCAATACTGCAGTTCTGGCTACCCCATTCTTCAGCTTGTAAAGAATAAGAATATACAGGGTAAACGTACGTCTATATACATGAACTAAAGTAATTTACCAAAAAAAATACTTTTTTTTTTTTTTTTTAATTTTAAATTCCATCGTGCGAAATTTATAGTGTCCAATATTAATTATTTTTCAAAAAATCCTGCTTAAATGCAGAAAAACGCCTATTTACTCAACACCCTTATTTTGGAAACGACAAGGTATGCTATGAGAAAAATGAATGAAGGAGATAGTTTTCGGGACGACCAAAAATCAGCCTGTAAGTATGTGAACTTTCCTATTCCAGTAAACGCTAATTAGAAAGAAAATAACACCACAAAGTGTGTTTCCGTGACAAATGCGTATGTAAAAAAACCTGGTATTTTCCAGCAAGCATTTTTCATAAACTACGTTGTTATAAAACGACTTTCCCCCTCCAAGGTCGAGCATTGTTCATTGTTGTTGTAAACTATGGGAATGGTGACAAACAAAACTGACGAGCACGGTAACTTATCTAGGCATCAATGATAATCTTCTCGTATCCACTTCCGTCCTATCTACAGCCAAGTAGATTTTACCACTTTGACATTGATTTGACTTGCCACTGACCGTTAACTAAAAGTGGCAGTGAGATCTTTATGATCCTGCAGTACTGCCTAGTTCATTTCGCGAACACAGCCGTGCTTGTCACTGGGTAATACAAAGTATGTTCTTAACGGCGAGGAAAACCTACTGAAGCTAGTCTTGTGATAAAGGGAAATGAATTAATTTAAAAGCAAGAATATTCAGTGTTTTTATGTGTTTAGGCAACCCCTACCCTGTCTCAGCAGCATCCAGCTGAAAAGGGACCTGTTTGGCGGCTACACACGCGTGTGATGTAACTGGCAGGTTCCTGACAGGGTGCACGGTTCTTCTAGCTAGAATGTTTGTGTAGCACTATATACATATTTTTATATTATTTAATTTCTTTCGCACTGTCTCTATTTCTACCTATTTGTTTAGTCTCATTGTTGCTATTGTATGTGTGTGTAATCACCAAATAAAAACTTATTCCATATTCTAGAATATACATGATTTGTATAGGTAAGCTGTCTACGATGAATGCGTCGAACGAGAAATACGTTCAAAGATACAGATATACGAATAAACTAGACGTGGTAGGAGATATGAAATGGAGAAAGCAATCTATGTGTAATTTCCAATGTAAGTTAGGAAGGATAAAACATGATATAATTGCTTAGAAACGACAATGTTATCGGTTGTTACCGCATATGTAGTAAATTAGTGTAATGTAATTAGCAATACCGGTTTCTGGTAGCGAGTAATTTACTAATTGATTGTTTCCTTTCGATGTGTAATTAAAACGAAAAAATAATGTTTGTAAAGTTAATTTTGTCCGATGCGACGTTTGTTACCTTTCTTCCTTCACTTTTTTCAAAATGATATTTAAACGTGATAGTAGCATAGAGTGATATCTTGCTTCCACAATGGAAACAATCATGCTTGAACAGAGCTCATGACATTGCCAGGATAACTAATAACATATATGAGAAAGTAAGTTTCCTTTCATGACACTTTATTTACTTAGCCAATCTTCTTAAAGTTTTATATACAATATAGTCGCGAGTACGGAGAAGCACATACATTACATTCTGTAGTCCACGCGGACAAAGTCGCAGTAAAATACATCGATTGATTACAAATAATCTATCATAGTTATATCAATGCATATCTAAATACACGCTGTGATAGTCAAAGTGAAATAAGGAACCAAATGTACAAAAAAGTGTTTTAAATGACATAGACACTGGCGCCACTCTCATTAAAGTATAACAAGTAAAAGTAGGCTATGTAACGGGTCCTATAGTGCACATTGGAATAGTAATGACACAACTACGTACAAATATTTGCCTCAGGCGGGATTCGAACAGATATTGACAATGTTATAATCAATTATGCGTGTAGTTACAGCATAATGTTATGCCAGTAAACAACACCGCTACATTGACCTGGTGAACTAATTTAAAAACAACTGTAGTTTATTTGGACAGGTGTAATTTCACTTTTAAATTTATATAAAGAAAATGCAGTAGTATAACTAGGTACAAAAATATCCCATTCATAAAATGTTCACCGAGATTTTTTTTATTCATTTGTTTTCGACAAGGTTTTGTATAGTTTTATGTTAATATTTAATTACATACATACATTTATACACGGCTGTGTTACCGAAGTGGGAGATCCCAAAGCGACGTTTAGCGGCTATACAGGGTGTTTTTTTGTGGCCACCTTTAACGAAGGGTACGTACTCTATACATGAAATAAAGTAAGTTTATGCAAAAAAAATGCTGGGAAAAAAATATTTTTTTGAACAAGATCGTTATAGTGTCTAGTGTTTGTGTTAGTTTTTTTATAGACAGATATTAATTATTTTTCGTGAAAAAATCCTGTTATCTATGTGCATTTATGCAGAAAAACGCAGTCTATTTACTCAACTTTGGACCTTAATATTTTGGAAACCAGACACTTCCCAGGTATGCTTCCATGGAGAAAAATGATCGTGATGACGAGGAGATTCCGTAGTTTTCGGGAACGTTGACGACCAAAAATCATCCTGTAGATGTAAATGATCAGTGACTAGTTACTAACTTATCGCTTGAGAGATAGCCCGAGTTCCTTAGTCGACTTGCACGACTTACGACATGCACGGAAAGACATACGGCTGATTTATTCTAGTGAAGCCCCGTATCAGCACAGGTGAATCACCATTATTTTACAAGAATAAAATCTATAATTTTTTTTGTCACGATTAAAAAATCGGCCATTTTGAAATAATGGAACGTTACGAAACGGCAACGACCTTTGCATACCTTACGACCTTAGAAACAGTTTTAGAATAGACAGTGTTTACAAACTAAATGTTTTTGAAGATTACCATACCAAATTTAATTATTTTTAACCTACATTAAAGAAAGGAAGCTCTCAATATCAATCGAGTTGATTTCTTACAAAAGATATTTTTGCGCGTTATTACAACTTTATGAAGTTGTTAAAACTTTATGTTTACAAACACAATTAACCATTAATCAAGCAACGTTTAAGTTAGACTGAGAGATAAATATACACATATTAGGCATAAGAGAGAGATACAATCAAATTCCGATGCGGTCAGCGAAAGGTCAAGTACGAGTTGCGAATCGACCGAAATAAATAACAAATAATGTGGTTATTGTGATCTAATCGATGTTACTATAGGTATTAAACTATTAGGTATAAACCTGCGGGTGTTGGTGGGTTCGACTTAATAAGTTTGGGTGTTGGTGGGTTCGACTTAAGTTTTGTAATTGGAATATTTTTTTTTTCGAGAAACCACGACTATAACTTAGAAACAAATTAATGCTAACCTAGGGTTGTAAACTTTTTAAAACATAGATATAATTAGCTAGGTTACGAGTAGCATTTAATTTGTTTCTAAGATATAGTCATTTAGGTTTATAAAATTACTTAAAAGGCAACCCTAACTTCACCTACCGTATTGTATCCTGTTTATTAAACACATAGGTCGTCTTCGTCTTCAGCCTATTGCAGTCTACTGCTGGACGTAGGCCTCCCCCAGGGCACGCCACAAGACTGCCATGGGGGGTATTTGCTCATAGTCACCACGCTGGGCAGGCGGGTTGGTGACCGCAGTTTGTATTTTGAACTATGTTGTCAACACGAGAGGCGCTGCTACCCACGTCCCGGAAACCCTTAATCGCCTCGTACGATACCCACGGGCGGACATGGGGTGGTACGAATACCACTCTGCCGACACCACGCGGCCAACTTATCGTATCTGTGCCCTAAACTGAACATCTGTACGGAAGCCAGACTTTATAACAACTGATATTGTCTTACAAAGACGCCGACTGACCAATCCCCTTTCTGCTTTAATTTATGGCGTTTCAAGATACTTAGTGAGAATTATGGCTTTGTCTTTATTGTTTTAATGCTATTGTGGTCTATGTATATATTCCAATCATTGTGAGAAACTTCGATATCGCGTTCTAGGATTTTGCATTCGATTGTGGTTCCCTCCTGCATCCGATAGATGGCTCCGCTACACTATAATTGCTTGTTTTGTATTCGTTTAGATCAGTGGTTCCCAAAGTGGTCCAGGTGGACCCCCTGGGGTCCACAGGAGACTCGATGGGGTCTACGTTGACGTGAAAAATGGGGGTTTGTTTACAATTAATACGTAGATAACGTGGTGTAGGCCTGTAGGGGGTCCACCAGAACCAGTTAACTTTTGCAAGGGATCTATGAGAAAAAAGTTTGGGAACCCCTGGTTTAGATGATCAATCAATAGTAATGAATGATTTAATATTTCTAGTATATTTTTTTTGTTTCGGGCATCACTAAAAAAAAAACAAGCTGCATCTCCATGTATGTCGTAATAGTCGACTAAGGAACTCGAGCGTCACTCGAGTGTCAGGCGATAAGCTAGCAAACTTGTCACTGATAATTTTAGGTAAAATAAGCACTCGAAATAATTTTAAAAAAATATATGGCAAAAAAAAACTTTATTTATAAAAAGAATATTATGATAAGTAGATAGCTATAAGTGATGAGGGACAAGGGTCACGCATAAACCAACCAGGGATTATGTGACCCTTCTTTCAAATAAGTAGAGTAACTATATAGTTATGTATGTTCTTTAATAATAATATATTTTTATTTTTTTTATTTATCATTAATACATAATTTACAAAGAATAAAGTACAGTGTCTCATAAACTTTATGCAAGTTTTTCCGTACACCATTATCGTCATCTACTGTGCTAATGCTACCACTAACATAGACCATGCAACTATACAGGGTGTAACAAAAACGGCGAAAAGCTATGTAAATAGCCCATTATAGAGCACCTCTCTATAAAATTTGAGATTCGAAATCACATGTTTATTTTTCCAGATAGTATGGAGAATTCTTAAATGTCTCAGGAATTTTCATACAATCTTGAAAAATAAACATGTGATTTCGAGTCTCAAATTTTGTAGAGAGGTTCTCTGCATAGCCTTTCGCTTAACATACCCTTTTTGTTACACCCGGTATAGACTAAGAAACCACTATCCGTATAAATAGAAATAAACATCTACGTTTTTCAATATCTACGTTTTTTCACAAGTCGAGCAAAAGACTCGGATCCTATTTCAACCGCAATTTTTATTGTGGAAATAAATCAATTTTGTTTGTTGCAGAATATTTCAATTTAGATATAATTGAGTGTCAATCTTAGTGTTGTAACATTTTAAACTAAGATTTACCATTTTGTGGAAATTATTTGAGAAATAAAATGTAATAACAGATGAATAGAAGTATTTTACGTTGATTGCACGCACATTACTCGATTGATAGAACTTGTATTTAGGAAATATTATTAAAACTAGTGGACGCCCGCGACTCCGTGGACTACAGAAAAAAACAAAATGTCTAAATTTTCCGGGATAAAAACATTTTCCCGGGATAAAAAGTCTAGTCTAAGCCCCAAAGTAAAGTAAGTTTTCTAAGTAAAAGCCACAATATATTCCTGAAAACTGCATCGAAATCGGTTCAGCCGTTTCTGAGATTAGCGTGCACAAACGCACAGACAAACAAAAATCATTTTTTTTACAATTAGCGAGGCAAACATTTGACCGCCATCGTGCCTGATGTTAAGCAAGATGCGGCCTAGGGTGGTACATGTTTGCCTAGAAAGTGCCTATTCACTCTAGCTTTGAAGAGACCAATGTTGTAGTGTTCGGGAAATACATCGGCATTGTTTTGGGTACTATTGCGTTGACAAAGATCTCCTATAATATTTTTTCTCATATATCTTCCATGCACAGACAGCGATCCGTTACATTTTTATTATATGTATCATAGAAGAAGATTGATGACCCAACTAAACAGAACTTATATTAGGAAATTTGATGACCCAACCGTTATAAAAATTATTAATAAAGAAATTTAAAAAAAAATCACCCGAGTGAGATCCATCCGTTGCTCGCTCACGCTGGGTCAACCTCCAATTTGACAACTCATGATCGCGATTACACCCACAGTTGAAATTTCCCAATTTCAGGAAATTCTATTCTATTATATCTAACTAGGTAAATACCTATGTAGAATTCAAAGTTGATTCTATTGATTTTTAGCTAAATAATATCCCGTGTGTCAGGATCGTAGCAAATGGAGATCCGTGATCTCTGCCTACCCCTCCGGGAAAGAGGCGTGATTTTTATGTATGTATGTATGTAAAGTAGGTTCCTATATGAAAGTCAGAAGTATATTTAATTTTATTATAAGAACTAAAATCCACGGATTTTCCCCAAAAAGTACATAGAGCTAGCAAACAATAGACAAACCTCACACCTGTTCAATGTCAACAATGATTGCCATCGATTCCGATCAGATTAAATATATACACAATAATAATTGTTAATTGCACAATTTTATCTTACATCTATTAGCATTGTGACTGGAATTCGCAAGGTTGTACATGAATGAACAGTGCTTAGTTTTGTGAAGAACTCGATTCAATTTTTAGATAAGGCACGGATACGGATCAAATACATTAAATTAACTATAGACACGAGTATCAAAGTAAAATAATACTGTTGTCATGAAATATCAAGCAGTTATATTTGATGTTTTATAAATGAAATTGTATTAGGCGTTACAATTCGGAAGTTCAAACATTCACTATGGGTGCGCCCAATGTGCAATGTATCGTCTTGCATGCTAGGTGCTCGGGTCTGGTTTCTCGTGGCGATTGTAGTTAGTGCAAGTGCCTGTTTTCGCAGTTATGAGTTGAGGGTCAGTGGAGGGTGTAGGGCCCGGTGGTGGGCGCACCCATAGTGAATGTTTGATAATAAAAGTATATAAACTATTTTAGGTACCGTTGTTACTCGTATTATCACTGTTACTATAAAACACACGTGGTAAAAGATGATACATGTCATTCGTTTCACAAATGTACCTATACATTATCTAAATATCTACATATTTACATTTTAGACTTAGTATTATTTAAAAAATTATTAATAAAGAAATGGAAAAAATTCCTCACCCGGGTGGGAATCGAACCCACGACCTCTGTATTCCGTGCCAGCGCTCTTACCACTGAGCCACCGGGTCAATTACTCGTATGACGAATTTTACCATCTCTTTTTGAAATTACATTATTGGAAACGTTATTTTTTCATTCGGAATATTATTTAACACTAGTGGACGCCCGCGACTTCGTTCGCGTAGACTGCAGAAAAAAAAAACAAAATGTCGAAATTATCCAGGATAAAAATATTTTCCTGGGATAAAAAGTTGTGTGTTAATCCAGGGTGTCAGCTAATTCCATACCTAATTTTATTAAAAACGTTTTATGTGAAATTGTAACATACGAGTACCTACATCCCAATTAGTTCCAACACCTTACTGTGACTGTTCATTCGCCAACAAATGTCCCGTACAACAAACTTCCCAACACATTCTTTGGGAATGTGGAATTTGGTCTAATGCCCGTAATCAAATGTTAAATTCTATTAAATCTGTGTCCAGACCGATTAATCATTATGACCTTATTTCATCTAAGCACAATTTCCGTGCCTTCAAAGAATTTTGTCACGCTTATTATTGGCATTATGCTTATAGGTAACATAAAGTAGCCGTATGTTACAATTGTAATAATATTGTCAGTCAGTGCTTAATGTAATATTAAGCATACCTATCTTCATACTTCACATTCTGTTTTTCTATTAGTTTTAATGCTTTATAGTCGCTAGTTAGGTCCCCCCGGGATTTTCTTTGCTTTGTTATGCATTTTTCTGGTCGCCTCTGTTGATCCTGGCTCACAGGAGTTGCAGAGGCGGGTGGTGGGCCAATCCCGGATATACATCCATCCATCCATACTCACTAACTCACGCGTTTATAATATTACAGGGTGTTTTTTTGTGGCCACCTTTAACGAAGGGTACGTATTCTATACATGAAATAAAGTAAGTTTATGCCAAAAAAAAATGCTGGGAAAAATTTTTTTTTTTTGCAAAAATATTTTAAATTCCTTGATCGTGCGAAATTTATAGTGTCTAGTGTTTATGTTAGTTTTTTTATAGACAGATATTAATTATTTTTCGTGAAAAAATCCTGCTACGTCCGTCTATGTGCATTTATGCAGAAAAACGCAGTCCATTTACTCAACTTTGGACCCTAATATTTTGGAAACCAGACACTTCCCAGGTATGCTTCCATGGAGAAAAATGATCGTGATGATGAGGAGATTCCGTAGTTTTCGGGAACGTTGACGACCAAAAATCATCCTGTATATTTAATTTCATAATTTAACTAACATGTCATGTACCTAGCTAGGTATCATTATTGCGCTGACTGGTTCCACCCAACCAGTGTTATTCTGAAAAATAATGAATGAATTATCTTTCCAAATCTTACGACAGAGACGACTCCAAAATTACAAAACTTAAATAATTAAAGATTAAAGACTTGATTGATTAACTATCCCCTGTCATGGCGGACAGACGGATGGACAAGGTCACACTTGCGCCTCCGCCAACAATAACTGTCAAGTATGAAAGGGTCATTAGTGGACGCGTGACTTTGTTACGGAAAGGTTTACTTAACTGTAATTAAGTTTTTAAAGTGCACTGTAGCAGAGAATAATTAAAAAGTGTTAAGTGTTAAGCAGGTAAAAACATCAAAGACCTTTTTTTACCATTTCACCGGAAAAAGACGTTACGAAATTAATTACGGACAAAACAAGGTTTTTAAAAATTATTTTTTATTATATAAATTCAATTAAGTAACAACAAGGAAGTGACAGTCCAAATCGATTTTAATTAAAATACAACGTATGTTACATGTCGATTCAGTACTAAAGTCCCCTAATAGTCCTAATCCAAATGGGCGCTAGTGTAAAGTTCTTTCCAACACTACCTCAAATATTTTAATTTAGTACCATTAAAATCCGTAAGACTCCATTGCTGACAGTCTGCCTATTAAGGTTTTTTTATACGGATACAAAAACAATAGGAGGTCAATGGAGTGGGTGTACCTACACTATTCTATAATGCAATAATACAGTAGGTACCTTTTGCATGCCTTCCTCCTGTGTGCAGACAAAGTGCGCATAACTAGTTAAACAAAGGCGCGGCGAGTGGTACAAATTGTTCAATTTTGTCACTGCCGTGTCTATAGTATTGTTAGCTCTATGGAAAATGGAACGCTAGTCTTTTTAATATGCCCAAGTTATAGTGACCGGTACTTATTTGGGTCGCAGACGGTTAAATAAACGAAAGGTACTTTATCTAAAGGCCAATTTATTTAGCCTATCTGAAAGATGATTGATGCTGACTCTATTTTGATAAAATTTTAGAGCCAGAGAGCATCAGTTTGTTCTGCAGATAGGCACTATACCATACCATTGGAAAAATCGGACCAAGTTATAATATAAAATACTTACTTATATTAATGATTCCCTAAAATTTTTCAGCAAAAGAATCTATACATACTCGTATAATAAAAATAACGGATCGCTGTCTGTACATGGAAGATATATAAAAAAAAATATTTTAGAATACCTTTATCAACGCAATAGTAGGTACCCAAAACAATGATTTTTGGAATTTTTGTCTGTTTGTCGGTTTGTCTATGCGTTTGTGCACGCTAATCTCAGAAACGGCTGAACCGATTTCGATGCAGTTTTTCAGTGACAGGTCCCACTTAACATATAGGCTACTTTTTATCCCGGGAAAATGTTTTTATCATGGATAATTTCGATATTTTGTTTTTTTTTTTCTGTAGTCCACGCGGACCGAGTCGCGGGTGTCAAAATCATAATAATTGTTAACTACGAGTTAGAATAGGATCAATATGTGTATATTTATTTTTACACTGATGAATTGATCCTTGACAGTGAAGTGTCAAAAACATCAGAATAAAACAAACAATTAAACGTTTGAATAGTTCAAGATTTAAACAATACCTAATAATAAGCTGCTAAAACAAGATGAGATAATGAGCGATTGTTTCGCAACGAAATTTCGTAATCGAAACGTAATTAACAATCGATTATTAGAATCGATATTTCTAGGAACCGTTTGATTAGTTCTTAAAGAAATTGCGTAAGATTTCGTAGATTTGTGGACCGGAACTGTCTGTCTAACTTATGTTAGTAATATGGGCTACCTGCTACCTCATTTTAAACAAATGATAGTAATGTCCGTTTTACCGTATAGTTGCCTTAGATGATGGCGCTAGTTACTATGTATGCGGCCACATTTTCTATCATACTGCATACAAAAAAGGTTAGTTCCGAAATCAGACATAGGAGCAATTCTATGAAACGAGCGCTATCCTGAATCTAGGTCATGCAATTGACACTTTAGTTTTGCTGAATATGTAAGTAGATATACTTGTACGTACCTTCAAAAGAGTTTATATGCTGGTAAAATCGCACACAAGTATTTAACTCATAGCGTAGGTAACATGCGACAAAGTATGTTAAATTATACTTTTAATTCCAAAAAAATTTAAGTTTATATTTGTCTACAGTCGAAGTCGCGGTCCCACGCCTAGTAAATAAATTATATCTGTGCTAATTGGACGGCATAATAAACTTATCTATTAATAATTAAATTTAATGTATCTGTTGACTAATAAGTACATATTTATCAATAGGAGAATTGTTTATTGTACGGAAAATAACTTGAGATCAGACAGGTCAAGCGCGTGAGCTAATCTTTTAATGTGGAGAAAATTGCGATTGTCTATGTCTTCTTAAGGCGGTGTGATCAGACAAAAGAGGCATTTAGAATCGATTTTTTAAATACTTGTCCGATTACCACAGCCCTAATTTTTTTATATGCTATTATTTAAATCTTTATCAAGTTTGTGGCCAACGTGGAAACTCAATTACTTAAAAAATTCTCGATAGAATTTCGATTTGAAAATTACCTTTTTTACGATTTTATAAGCGAAATATCTTGAAAACTACTGTGAATATCAACACGAAACCTGCATAGTTGTATAGCGCTTTATCAGATCTAGTTTATGGCCAAAGTACATTTTTTGTAAATTTTGTAGATAATTAACAATTAATAAAAAACACATCTACAACTACGCTGTGTTCTAATCCTTGCACTGGCCAGTCTCGCTCGGAACATTCAGTACCGCCGTGACCACTGTCAACGCCGGTTCTGTGCTTGTTTTTTCGCGCGCAAATACATAATATAAAATACTATATTTATTTAGTAAGTAGACTTGGGAAATCGTAGTGTAACAAAAGTTAAAAAAAGAGAGACCTTACGTAAAAAAGACTTACGTAGAAAACATTAAGTACCTACCTACATAGATACTTTATAGTATGTTTTAGATTGTACTAGCGCCCGCCCACGGCTTTGCCCGCGTGAGAGTGCCTTACTCCCGTGCGAAGCCGAGGCGGGTCCCTAGTTACATTATAAACCTTCCTTGTGAATCACTCTATCTATTAAAAACCGCATCAAAAAAATCCATTCCCTAGTTTGAAAGATCTAAGCATACATAGGGACAGACATCAGAAAGCGACTTTGTTTTATAATATGTAGTGATTTCGTATTTAAAAATGATATTCATAAGTAGGTAATTATGTTACGTGTCTATTTTACCATTTCTATGACCTAGTATAATTTTATGTATCTACTTAGTTTTTTTTTTAGATCCACAAAATCCCGGGGAAAAAATTCCCGGGATTTTTCCGAACATTTTGTGCAAAAGTTTACGTGTGTTAGTTAGTATAGTCCTCTTTATGACATTAAACTGCAAATAACTTAGTATTAATAGCAAATATAACAAGTAGCAGTATATACAAGGTGTAACAAAAAGGGTATGGTAAGCGATATACTATAAAAACAACCCACTGTAGATAACATATCCCGAAATTTTTAGACTAGAAATCGCATGTTTATTTTTCAAGATTGTATGTTCATAATATTCCCGAGTAGGTTAGGTGTTCTCCATACTATCTGGACAAATAAATATGTGATTTTTAGTCTCAAATTTTGGTGATAGGTTCTTTATAGTGGGTTATATTCATAGCTTTTCGGTTAACATACCCCTTTTGTTACACCCTGTATATACTCTACTTTGGGGGATAATGGGCGTGACTATTATGTATATAGGTATATGTATATGATTTCAAATTGTTTCGAACATAAATCCTTAAGTTGCCCGCGAATCCCTAGCTGTCCCGCGACTTCGTTCGCGTGAAATAGTGACTTTCGGCAGCATTTTAATTTTTTTTATGCTAATTATTTTGCAAGTAAAACACATGTACATTAAAATAAGTTATTAAGCTTATTTGAGTACATTTTTATATGCGACGTTTTTAGTACGATTTTTAAAAGAGCTGTTTGTTGCATATTGTCCTGCTTGATAATCATTATGAAGTTGTACTCGCATATTTGTAGTGAGACAAAACTTTTAAAAATGACGAAAATTCCATACAAACATTCATCCCCTATTTCAACCCCTTACATTCCTTTTTTGCATATGGCGCGCTGTGCTTGGCAAGTTTCTTACTTAATTCTCTGTATTGTTCTGTTCTATATTTTTATTTTCTGAGCCCTAAGCTTTTTTCCGATGTCATCACACAAAATTTTTCACCCCCTATTTTTAGCCCCTTTAGGGTATTCTTTTACAAACTTTGAATGTCGTATTTATTTATATCTAATGAAAAGCCTAAAAGCTTCTAGCTTAAAAAATGACGTAATTTCCATACAAACTTTCATCCACTATTTCAACACCTTACATCTTTTTTTGCATAAAAAAGTAGCCTATGTCCTTTCTCAGGCTCTAGACAATCTCTGTACCAAATTTCATTTAAATCGGTTCAGTAGTTTAGGCGTGATTGCGTAGCACACAGACAGAGTTACTTTCGCATTTATAATCCGAAGGAAGAATTTGAAGATCATACTTTAATACCACTTTGGGGTAGAAGAGTTATAAATAATAATGTGTATTATTCAGCAACTGCAACCTATAACCGATCATAGTTATTTGTTTAGGAGATATTTTTAAATTGCACATCAAATAAATAATCGCCCATCAATTTAATCTCTTCTTTTATATTAAATTATATATATATATATATATATATATATATATATATATATATATATATATATATATATATATATATATTATATATATTAAAGTATATAAAAGCATTAATCAAAGTATAAATACATACATATAATCACGCCTTTATCCCTTACAGGGTAGGCTGAGTACCAAGGGCCGATAGAACCACATGGTGCCACTTCTGACCAATTTTAAGGGTATAGTTGAGATATACAAGTTCGGTTAGTATTGAATTGACAGATGGTCAGCCCATCGCCTACAAAATATCAAGACCCTCTTGTTCCTCTACTGACTTGTACAGTATGCACTTTATATACTTTATTACAGCAATTAAATTATTTTAGTACAAATAAACTCAATGTTTTACAAAACAACTACAGCAGATAATTCGAAAATACATAATATCAGCCCAACATAAACTGTTTTCCTCGAATGCAAGACAAATTAATACCTTTTGGTACAAAAATACTACAATCTCATCATAAATACTGACTGCACATCAAATTAACCTTAGCGCACAACTAGTATAAGACGAATGACGTTTTGTCGGTGTAACAGTTCCCTTTTCATACAATGATAAAAATAATAAGTTAGGTTAGGTTAGAGTATGTATGACAAACAACGCACGAGCCGAGCGAGCGGAACGAGCGTGCCGCGGCAGCTGCCGGTGAAGTTTCAGAATCGAATTGATGAAACGATATTTTAGTGTTGATCTCACTCATTGTGTTATGTTTTGTTTATTTAATTCGGCCTTAGAAAATGGCTTAAAAACAAAAATTTTACCAATAGACGATTTAAAAAAAAAACAGTTACGCTCAAAACGTTCAAAAACCTGATCAAACCTAATAGAGGGCACAATTGATTCAAAAAACAGCTATGTATCACACAATAACCAATAAGCCCATTTAACTAGTCGATATCGCCCGATACAATTGGCGCGGAAAACAAACATTAGGTACGGATAATCAAAATAAAAATGCATTTCCTGCGAGTTATAATATTGTCGTGTAACTCAACCCTACTCAAACTTGTTCAGCATTCCAGTATTTGCCTGGCTGTCACCTACACCCTGTAAATTTTTAAATTATATTTACAATTTACGCAGTAAGCAACCCAGTTACAAAATTGATTATGCAGGAAAGAAATTAAAATCCCGGCAATTAATCCCGAATTCAACCAGAATACGGATGGCGACAGAATAAGGACGTCCGCGGCAGATTGCGCTGGTTGCGGGGGGCGCCCCGCAGTTACATCTACCTCAACCCCTCAAATACCTAAAATTCGTCTATTGGAGCGCCTTAAGTCTATGTTTTCACCATAATAGTATATACAACTATTCGCACGGTTCTATCTCATATAAGATTAGATTGTCCTATGGGTACGTGATAACTGATAAACATATACCTAGTCGCCCTAGGACATCGTCTTCAGCCTGTTGCAGTCCACTGCTGGGCGTAGGCGTCCCCCAGGGCACGCCACAAGGCTACTGCCACAGGGGGTTTTGCACATAGTTAGTCACCACGCTGGGCAGGCGGGTTGGTGACCGCAGTATGATTTTCAGACTATGTTGTCAGCACGGGAGGCGCTGCTGCCCACCTCCCGGAAACCCTTAATCGCCTCGTACGGTACCCACGGGCAGGCATGGGGTGGTACAACATAGTCCGTGTTGACAACATAGTCCGAAAATCACATTGCGGTCACCAACCCGCCTGCCCAGAGTGGTGACTATGGTAAAAAACCAGTACCTATTATATGGCGGTAGCCTCGTGGCACGCCCTGGTGCTTACGTCCAGCAGTGGACTGCAATATGCTACTGTATGATGTCATGGTCATAAATAAACACATTCACTGTCAATATCGTTTCTTCAAAAATGTATTTCTGTCTGTCATAAAAACTATACCTACAGCATACTAGAAAGAACATTATGTTTTTTTCTAAATTGGGCTATGCCTATATAGGTACTACGTCATACGCATGCGCTAACAAACAAAACCGGGGCGCGACCCACATACCTTAACATGAGCCCAATGTCCTAAGGCTTCTGTGCCGCTTCCTTTTGACGAGTTGACCATAGACCCACTGGCGGCTCGTCGCTCGTCCTAAGGAGCGCTGGTGCGGTGCACTCCCACCCACGAAGATTACATAGGCAATCTATATTTTTCTATATTTATAATTATCTTTCAATTCTACTATGTTTATACAATAGTGTCTACGCGTTCGTCTCAAGTAAGTTGTAATCTTATATATCGAGTGGTGCTCTAGCGATCGCGCTCCAATGAAACGAAATTGGTACGATTCCTATTACTGTATTCAATAAGTGCGAAAGAGACATACCGACATAGGCCGGCGCGGGAAACAGAAGATTTCGTATGAAAAATTAGCCTTATCTGGAGCGCTGCTCACTTTAATTCGCGTATGCGGCCACTGGAGGTCACTTAGTCCGAGTTAGAACGCGATATGGTTGTCTTTAATGTGTTTCATTAGGTCATCAGAATTTTCATAAGTGTACGGTTAAACTTGCACCATCTTATTCTTTAGGGGAGTGAACACCCATCTAAAAATGTCAGCAGCCGCCTCTGCATAGACCTACTAGGTAGGTAATATAAAAATAGACATAGGATGGTCGTACATAATAATCTTCAAAGGAGTTGGGCAAAAGTGTGCCGTTTAGTAAGAAATGAGCATATAGCCGCTATTTGACCATATACCAGCTTACTTAGTAATCCATGATAGAAATAAAAAAAACTTTTTGTTCACGGAATATAAACCTAGAACACCTTACGTACCACCTTATGTATATCCATGTTTAGTTATCTATTATCGCAAATACATTACCTACACTTTCATGCAACTTTAAGTTTCAATTCACTCTGTGTAGTCACAACACTCTGTCCGTTATTCTTTATAAGTTCATGACTAGGGCCAGTTTTGACCCATTTCCTGCCTAGTCGTTTGTGGAATAAAGTGGTCTCTTGATTAGAAGTTTCTTTTACTTTGACACCTCAATAGGGGTCTTTTCCAAATGTCCTGGAAACCTTAATAAGCAGCTCAGCTCCACTTTGCAGATTTTTTTTATAATTGTACTTAATTCATGGCTTCGCTGAACCACGTTTGTTATTCTCGCAGGCGATAAGCTAGCAACTTGTCACTGCTCCCCTAGCATGACCACGCATTGTGGATATCATATCGTAGGATATCGTATCGTCTCTATACAAAATTCAAGATGGCGGCTATATTTATCGTATTTTGACAGGCTAAATGTCGACAAATCGGTTTATCATATCGTGTTTCGCAGATCATGCAGGTGGGAGCTCCGTGTTTATATGTATGTATATCTATATAAATTAAATTAATACATTATAGCTCATTGTTAATACAAAATCATTATCATCGTCCACTTGCTCCAAATATCACCCATTGAGACACGATAAGTTCGGTTTTTCAATTATATACCGATAACGGTTTTTTTGAGGTCAAGTTCCATAACTTACTTCCTGATACAATAATTCAAGTTTGTTATCAGGCTTCGTGTTTTGTGGTATAGTAAGAGGTGATTAAGGGTTCCCGAGAGGTGGGCAGCGCCTCCAGTGTGGACTACATAGTCCGTGTCCACTGCTGCATGGGCACGCTACAAGGCTACTAAGGCCATAGGGAGGTTTTTGTCATAGTTTATAGGCAGGTGACCACAGTATGATTTTCGGATTATGTTGTCAACACGGGCGGTGTTGCTGCCCACCTTCCGGAAACCCTTGATCACCTCTTACAATACTCACGGACAGACATGGTGTTGCCGTCACCACACGGAGGAATATCCAATTCCTACCCTTAACTTTACAGATAAAACACAATGCATTCGTACCATGTAAAAACAGTAGCCGTAGGTACTTAACAAACGTGCACTATAAGTAGGTACCTACTGTGATAGGTAGTACAAAAACGCACGTCCGTATCTGATGTAAACTCACTTTCCTTCCTACTGAAATGCATTCGTTGAAAATTACGCGCACATTCTACGATTAAATATTATTATTGGCCAATTGCTAATACTGCAATTTGAGATTAAATACTTTTTGGTTTTACCGCCAATTTCTATAACTGAACTTAAGAGATTTTTTGCATATCTCAGATTTAATCTTCAATTGTTTTCATACAAAATTTCAAATTAGGAATAAAAGAATCCGATATTATTTTTGATCTCTCGTATAGAAAATGGCCGTAAGTCAACAAATTATATGATTTTCCTGTGCTGATGCGATGCTTTACTCATATCAGATGCAACTCCGGTCGCGTATGTCGTAAGAGTCGACTAAGGAACTCTATGTATGGTTAGGTCTACGTCGTTAGCGGTCATGGATATAGCAGCTCCATTTTATACCAGCTCCATGGTCCATTCAAAATGGCCGGCCGCGTAAAAAATCGCCTCAAATTGCGTGACTAAAGAGGTTTGTTGGCATTGTAATCGTTTGAATTTGGAATGTGTTGCTGGCTGTTTTAAAACGTTCTTATCGCGGAGGTGTGTCGTGGTTCTTGAGTTTAAAACAAACATGCCAGTAAGTAATGTATTTAAACGTGGTATGTGATTTGTTTTACAGTGGAGAAATATAACTTAAAGCAGTTATTTTAAATGATATATCTACCTACAGTCATCTGATATAAATAATTTACACAAAATACATAGTTTACTTTATAGCCAGATAGACCGATGTCTTGGAGGGCGACTGGTAGTGACTGGACGGCAAATACGGGAGATCGAGCCATGTGGCGTACACTGGGGGAGGCCTACGTCCAGCAGTGGACTGCAATAGGCTGATGAAGACCTCCTATATTATATTTTTCTATCTATCATATTATATCTGTCACCTGTTTTAGCATCCCACATCGCATTTTTGTACGAAATGGTATAAATAAATTAACTATATCAAGTTAACACCTACGGTAAATATAGAGTTATTAAATATATTATTATACCTACGTATAATTACAATAAATTAATATGCAGTTCGACCTCTAGCATTAAGCCGCTGATCCGTTCGCATAATCCTGCGAAGGCCGACCGGCTAGATGCGAAATGTCAGCTGCATTTGATAGGGCTGTGCATAATGCGTTTTTAATACTTCAACCCTCATCCTTATTTTGTAATTGGAGACCGGGCGCGATTTGGCACTGGACTTTTGGTTTGTCCTTTCAAAAAAGTACCTATATAAAACACTAGTCGCCGCTCACGACTCCGTCCGCTGTACTGCAGAAAAAACAAAATTAATGTTGAAATTATCCGAGATAAAAAGTAGCCTATGTCCGTCCTCAGGCCCTAAACTGTCTTTAGTTCAGTAGTTTTGACGTGAAAGCGCGACAGAAAGTGCTACATTCATATTTATGTCGTATGTAATTGTCAAATAAATTCTATCTATCTATCTATCTATTTATTAAGTAAGCAAGTAAGGATCGGTGGCAGCCCTACCGATCGACAGGTGCATGACGCGCCCGTCTTGGAGTGGCGTTTGGGCGTGGAATAAGCAGAGATTCCTTTGTAAAAATAATAATATGGAATATACGGATATTTTACTATACAGGATACAATGGGCACATCAATATGTTCCATTATTATTATTCTGCCAAGATGTAGGTAGCTACGTGTTTCCGGGATTAAAATTTTGAAGGTCAGTATTGCTAGCTGTCAAGTAGAAAATTTCGTTAAATTTCGTTCAGACGTTAAGTTAAATAACAAACAATACCCACACTTGTCTCTTCACAATGTTACTCGTATTATGGCAGATGTTCTATGTCCGATCACCTGCCATACGCCAACCTTTTATGGGAATGAACGTTAACATGTTATGATCCCATAAAACAAAACAAGGTCAAAAGCAGTTCCAAAATATCTTTTAATAGTAGTGTAGCTTGTCACTACAAACTAGAACGGCTGAGCAAATTATGATGAAACGGGCATTGCTAATCATGGCGTCAATTGATATGTAACGGGATTAGTATATTCCCATCGTAAGATGTTAAATTATTGGGTGATAAACAGTATTATGTTATTTAGTTACCCCGCTATGTTAAACGTAGCTGTATAATCTCCTACGTGATCCTGCAGTTTTGGCTTCGGTATTTTTTGGGACCTTAATGTTATTTAGTAACGCTACACTATACAGCAGAGGTTCCCAAACTTTTTTCACTCATAGAACCCTTTTAAAAGTCAACTGGTTCTGGTAGACCCCCTACAGGCCTACACCATATACAAATTAATTGTGAACCTCCATTTTTTCACATTAACGTAGACCCCCACCGAGTCTCCTGTGGACCCCTGGGGGTCTACCTGGACCACTTTGGGAACCACTGCTATACAGCATAGGTACACTTGGATTTGCACAAAATATGATGTAGGTAGGTACTTATTAGACATATTAGGGCCAGTCTGATAATACTCAATATAGGATACACATAATGTATAGAATATCAAATGATTTCGTCCAATATTTTCCTATCTCTTACATACTTAAGTACTTCTTACTAAGTATCTAGTTATTTACCTGTGTATCTATTGTCGACTATCTTATGCATCAATGCATTTTTTTATAAACTTATCGTAAACATTATATGATTTAGATTATGTACACTATGGGCAGTATGATGAATTTGGTGAGAGCGAGATGTCACACTTGTAAACGTCAAATTCACAGAGCTATTAATAACTAGATAAACTAAGTGTATGTACTTTGCATGTAAAAAATAGGCTTAATAATTAGAATAGATACTCGTTCTCGAGCCAGGACTGAAGGAATTAGGGCAGATAGAAGTGGTTTGCAATCCCTTTTTACACACCAAGTAGAAACACTTGCCTTGTCTAGTTATTACTTAGCTCTGTGGATTTGACGTTTAAAAGTGAGACATCTTGCTCTCACCAAATTCATAATACGGGGGTTGATTGTGCTATTGTATGCGATATCATTTACATTAAAACATAGCTCAGTCTCAGAGACATAGAGAGTATCACTTAATGATCTCATAATGCAACTTTACCTAATCAGTAAGCCGTGGCGCCACAATCTATGCGAAGAAGTAATAAATTGACGGACGTTTTAAACTTCACTTTTCTTCCACCTGCTGTTATGATTCACCAGCCGCCGTGGGAACACTCGGTGGGGACATCCTCAATTTAAAACTGGTTCAACTCAGTGATTTGGTCTCCTTTAAGAGTTTAATTAAAAGTTCTAGTTCCTGACTGAGGTGAACTAGAACACTGTAATAAAGTTAGTAAGTAAGTAAGGGTAAGTATAGGTACTCCAGAAATGTTAGCTTCGGCTAAAAATGTAACGGATCGCTGTCTGTACATGGAAGATATATGAGAAAAAAATATTATAGGAGACCTTCATTAACGCAATAGTACCCAAAATAATGATTTTTGGAATTTTTGTCTTTGTCGGTTTCTCTGTGCGTTTGTGCACGCTAATATCAGAAACGGCTGAAGCGATTTCGATCCAGTTTTCAGGAATATATTGTGACAGATCCCATTTAACATATAGGCTATTTTTTATCCCGGACATTTTGTTTTTTCTGTAGTCCACGAGAACGGAGTCGCGGGCGTCCACTAGTTTTAAAATATAAACTATGGTCGATTCTTATAGTCACACATAAACTTAAAATTAGTCAGGTAGAGAAAAAACTTTAAAAGGGCAGTACCTTAGGACTAATTTCAATTTTAAATATTGGTTTACAATCAGAATCGCCCACAATATGAATCAAATTAGTAGTCATTTAATTTAAATTTTATACCCACCTAAGTATTTAGAATAAAATGAGCATAATATAAATCAGATTTATAACGTTAGTTTTAATATAAAAAATACATTAACGGTCACTTTTAAAAACTATCCCAATATTAATTAATGCATACGAGTAAGTAACAGTATAAAATAAAAGGGGAGTATTATATCACCTTCTAAATCTTGACCATAATATGTCTTATACACGGAATCATCCAAACATATGGCGTTATTTTTGTTTTTTTATAGCCCCTTAAAATATGGAACATCCGCCTTAAAAATAATGTGTAGTGTAGTAGTAGTAGTGTTCAAGGTATTCTACGTTAGGTAAATGGTTTTTAGGACATCAAGCAAAAACTGAAGAGATTTCCAATTTTACAAATGATTAATTATTTTTCAACTTTCTAATAGTTTCGCGACAAAAAACACTTTTGTATTAAGTACATATTTCCGTGGTTACACCTAAGTTGGGAAATTTAGTACAAAAATAACGGTTAATGCAACTAAAAAATAATAACTAAAGTGAAAGCATAACAGTTTTTCTCAACGCGCCAATGGATGTGTTGTTTTCGTTATTTTATTCAGTTATTCCAATATTGGTTTAGCTGATACCGTTGCTAATCAATTGCTTTACATTTTCGAATGGAATTTTAAATCTATTTTGCTTCACACTACAACGCAACTGTCGCAAATTAAACTCTATTTCCTAAGCCAGAAAGATTAGACGCAGATTTCTTATGCACCTATTTGTTGACAGAAAAACCAACAACTACTTAGCAAGTATTGTTTCCAGAAGTAAAAGTACGTGAGCATAACGTAACAATATAGATCGCGTGTTTGGAAGCAAATTGATCTTATTATCTAAGTAATAGAGTTCATTTACCGCTCCGAACGTAACGGTTACAGACAGGTCAATTGTAAATGGTACACTAACGTCAGAAACCGATACTCATTCCGATTTAGTAACTAGTTGCATAATTACCACAAGTAAAGTAACGCAATAAAAACCAATCTGTCGACATATGGACAAAAACTAGGTATTCATGGAATTTGAATAAAAGTATCGTTAGCAGGTTATGAGATTAGTTGTTTTTTTTATAATGGCTTTGAATAATGGTGAAATCGGATAATGATGTTAGGCATAGCTTCAAAGTAGGTAGATACTAATTTTCACGTGGCCCCTTTGAATTTAAATGGTAATTGATACTACGACTAATTTGATAACTACTGTCGCTAAATACGATTTTAATCTATACATTTTTATCAGCGCAATAGTACCCAAAAGAATGATTATTTGTGCATGCTAATCTGAGGAACGGCTGAACCGATTTCGATGCAGTTTTCAGGAATATATTATGACAGGTCCCGCTTAACATATAGGCTATTTTTTTATCCCGGGAAAATGTTTTTATCCCGGATAATTTCGACATTTTGTTTTTTCTGTAGTCCACGCGGACGGAGTCGCGGGCGTCCACTAGTACTAAATAATCCTCTACATTTTTATTCGGTTTCATGTCCGCGTCTTTTCATGAAAAGGGCATGGTACACTTTAGGATCAGTTTGTAACTATGGATGGATGGATGTTTGTTACTCTTTCACGTAAAAACGGCTGAATCGATTTTAATAAAATTTTGTACGGAGTTAGCTGACACCCTGGATTAACACATAGGCTACTTTTTATCCCGTGCAAATATTTGTATCCCGGATAGTTTCGACATTTTGTTTTTTCTGCAGTCCACGCGGACGAAGTCGCGGGCGTCCACTAGTTACATATATTTTTTCAATGTAGGTGTCGTCAGAGGTAGATAGTTAAATCTATTGCTACTAAACTTACAGAGCTACTGAACAAAATATAAACTTAAAAAATTATTAATAAAGAAATGGAAAAAATTCCTCACCCGATAATATAAACTTGCCGACGTGATTCCTACAAGACACATGTCAAGAAACATGAAATGCAAATTTTTCTAGTGTCACGGTCGCATAGTGATCTAAGTCTGTTTTTCTTAGCATTTACATCGCCTTGAACAGTGAAACGTTATCGACAACTATCTAATATCTGAATGCATTGACGCAGGCTAGGTTATACAGATAAAAACATGGCTGGCTGGGAAAAACACTCGTTTCAATTATATTTATCAATGTATTAGGTAGGAGGGAAAATTCCAATATACAAATTTTAGTATAAGCAGAATTAGTCTATTAACTCTAAAACTCCACTTTATTATTATAGCGAAAACAATATTATATAATTATGTATACTTCGTCGTGTCGTAAACAGTGTAATTTAAATATAAGGTATTTATTTACGTACCTATGTACATACGAAGTTTATTAATTCTAAAAGTATCAAGAACGTTTAAATTAAATACACAGCAAGGTTCCTCAGGAAATATTAACCTTCATAATCAAACTATGACGGTATGTAATTGGAATTTTGTTTAATTAGATTTATATTGACACATCGGATGTCTGTAAATTCGATCAAGGTATAGTAAAGTAACTGTGTAATTTCCTTTTTGTTAGAATCCTATTACTAACTAACGTATACTAGATAACGGATATTATGTTGTATCTTTTGTATGACTAATCAATCCATGATACATACATCGATAAGATATAAGTAAGACATGTACGTTTGACATTAGTAACGCTGCAATATTAAACGCATTTTTGAACCAATAGAATAAGATTATTTATAAGACACTTCTCTTCTCCATAATATGTATAATGCGCCAGGATATGGTTGATCGTTTCGTCATTAAAAACATTCAGCTTTGTTTACCGAGATTTGGCTAGTGTATAGCTATCGGCATAAAAAAATAACGTTGCCAAAAACGTAATGTAAAAGAGATGGTAAAATTCGTCGTCCGAGTTAATTGGCCCGATAGCTCGGTTGGTTAGAGCGAGAGCACGGTTTGCGAGAGGTCGTGAGTTCAAATCGCACTCGGGTGAAAAAAAAATCATTTCTTTATTAATAATTTTTATAAAATAGGATTAACAAATCATTCATTTAAAAAATAAATAGCTAGTAAGCAATACAATTGGATTTTCTAGATGGCGGATTTTAATTTAAATTGACAATCACTATTTTTTCGAACTTAGTGTGTACCACACCAAAGCATTGTCCTTTGGTCTTCAGTACCCCTGCCCCTTTTACGGCAAAAATGTCATGAAAACCCCATGGGCCTGCGTCATCATGTCACATTTTGACATGTCACCGTACCGTACTCCATGACAGTGTCACAAACTTATCTGAGTAGTTGACAGCTTGTTTATGATATTATGGAAAATATTAAAAATACTGCGAAGTAAGATTCAGTACTTTTCCTAATTCCTATTCTTACTCTTAAACGCTTGCTATGTTATAGTTACTCATAGAAATCGAGATGGATTTGGCATTCTCTAATGGTTAGTTACTCTGAGTTACCAGTCAGGACTTGGCTTGATCCATTCTATACCTATTGCTCGTTTAGTATGAAAATAATTTAAATGAATGATAAGATAACATTAGAACGAAGTCCATAACCAGCGGGTCTATAGCGAAAAGATATTTCTTAATATCAAAATCTGTAGTGTAGAAGTCAGTAGAGGGGACAAGAGGGTCTTGGTGTTTTGTAGGCGATGGGCTGACCACCTGTCACTACTAACCGAACTTGTACATCTCAACTATACCCTCAAAATTGGTCAGAAGTGGCACCATGTGGTTCTATCGGCCCTTGGTGCTCTGCCTACCCCGTAAGGGATGAAGGCGTGATTATATGTATGTATGTAATCTGTAGATTAGCTAAGACACCCACAAATAATTATTACAATTACAATTATAATTGTAAAATTTTCTTTGCTTAGATAACACTGAATTAGCCGGTTGGCCAGAGATCTGATATGTAAGAGATGAGCTAGCAACTTGTCACTGATCTTTCACATCAGTCTCCTCTATGCTGAACGTGGCTGTGGGATGTCTTTAATGATCCTGCAGTTCTGGCAACCCGATTTTGGGAACACCAGCCGTAATTACATGGTATCCTTACATCGATTGGTGTAGTAGGCAGTGACCCTGACTGCCGCGACATAGGTTCTATTCTAGGTTCGAATCCCGGTAGGTGCAAACATTGATGATTATGATGAATATCGATGTTTGTTTCCGAGCCATGAACGAGTCATAATATAGTTACCGTTGCTTTTAGTGCCCACGATATAAGACCTTAGGGACCTTAGTGTAGGACTAGGTTATGATGTGTTGTGAAGTGTGTGAATATTTATACAGGGTGTTTGTGACAGCCAGGCAAATATTGATATGGTGACTTCAGACCATGATTCTGAGATGAAAACCAGTGAAAATTTTCGCAGGAAACTTCTAAAATTTTCCGACCTTTTTCCATTTTTTCAGGAAAAAATAGTGTGGTTCGTTTAAGTAGGCCTTGAATAGTGACTTAAAAATATTTTTTTACGTTTGGATTATTAAAAAAAAAAAGTTGCTTTCAAAAAAGTTCAATTAACTGATCAACCTAAAGGAGAGTCACAAGTGATCCAAAAAACAGCAATGTATCACAAAATAACCAATAAGCCAATTTAAATAGTCATAGGATCGCCCGATACGCAAACATTGCGTATAACCAAATCAAAAATTAATTTCCTACGAGTAATAATACTATAACTCAAAACAATGGTACTTATTCAGTATTTCAGTATTTGCCTGGCTGTCACAAACACCCTGTATATTATGGTCGATTCCGGCAGGCAGTCACACTTAAACCTAAACGTAAAATAAGTCCTACCTTTCCTTTCCTATCTCAGGCATTTATGTTAAGAACAGAGAGAGATAGACCTGACTAAGATTTGGTTTAAATGTGACTGCCGGAATCGACCCTAGTGTGTGTAACATATAAAACTTACTGCTTTAGAATATCCGCTGCCAACACTGCCATCGGAGGAATTGCTCAACCTCCTCTCGCTCGAAGCAGGCGGCGACCACGCAGATCCACTATCCGACGGCATTGTCACCACAAAAACCGTTTCACATCATAAACGAAACGTGTTATTTTCCAAAATAACGTTATTCTACAAATTCACAACACTATCACTTCACTGTAGAGCGCCGCGGTCCATTTTACGCATCCCCCGTTTGTTATACCTGGAACGGAAAAAATGCAATTAAAAAATGGCGTTCTCCTTTTAAATCCGGCCACAGATTATAGAGGCGCCTGACCCAGAATGACTGGTCTAATGATAGCGAAGTTTATCTGTGCTTCTAGATTAATCAGTGTTTATTTTAGTATCATAGATCTAATTTTCTCTTAGCTAAACTTGTACGTAATTAACCGGCCGGATGAATTACTGAGTATTGTGAAGAGCACTGTATATTAGATAACGCCAAATAAAGAAAATTCAAATTTGGAATTTAAAATAAAACTTTTTATTACACGAAACTGTTCTAAACACAAATCTACCGCAATTCTAAAACGCCAACAAAGTAGAACAGAAGCTAGCCATAAACTTCATAAAACAAAACGTTAGCACATTCACTCACAAAACGCAAAAACACACTTGAATTTCGAAACAACAGATACCTTACGTAATCCAAACAATGGCTAATTAATCTGTGGTGGTATTCGAAATTTAAAAGGAGAAATAACTGGTCGGTTATTATCGCGAATAGCCGAACGTTATACGTGCGTCCGGCAGCACGGCTCGACGCGAACTGGGGTCGCCAACTCGACCAAACTCGCACTAAACTCGACTTGCCAGTTGGGCTACTCGCACGGAATGACAGACAGGCTTGTCTTGTCCTTCTCGAGAATCAGATAGCACTATTTCTACATAGATAACGCGATATAAATCTATGTTTTAAGTTTTATTTTGCAACAGTTATCTGATAAGGTAACGGCAACGGTTTCTGATAAGTTATGTCGATTCTGTTTTGTTTGTATTATGTCGAGAATACATTCTTAATCGAGAATCGAGTCACGCAATTTTACATAAGGTACAAACTTTTGGTGCTATTTGGTCCTATTAAATATTCAAAAGGAGCAATTCAAAAACTGAATCAGCTTCCGGCGATGGTGACCATTGGTCACCAAAAAGTCCCTCTTTTGTCGGCTGAGTGACGGTTTGATGTATTTCCCCTATTCCTGGTAGATTTACCTCGGTATTTTCACCTAGTAGAATTACTAGTAAGATTACTGCTAACTTGGCAGAGGAAAGGCAAAGGTATATAAGGATTTAAAAAAGGATTGACGCAAACACGATAGTACCACTATATTCGTACAACATACCGTGATACAGTACATAAGTTCAGTTCCTTATTATGGTCGTAAAGAAAGGAATTTTCAATCAAATCAACCGGGAAGTACGTTCAATGGATTTTCTATAACTTTAAACAAAACAACGATAAAGGCCGTAAACACATCTCAACTCAATCTTAGGGTCACGCGCCGACTGAAAATTGGCTTCAGTGCATTCATGCAAGTGCTCCATAAATCTTTCAGCTGTTTCCCAGTAGACATAACATTGATGGTCCAAGGCATACTAGACACGACTGCGTTCCTAAATGGATATTCAGAACTTCAAGATCATAAGGGAGACCCCACAGCCACGTTTAGCATAGCGGAGACAGATGTAAAGGACAAGTTGCTAACTTATCGCCTGAGAGAATGTCTGAGTTCCCTAGTCGACTCTTACGACATGTACGGAGGGTTTATCTCAAAACTTAGAAAACCAAGATTTGCAGAAGAAATACCAGGACATTTCGATGAAAAGCCAGGACTACACATGTGCGAGCCCAGTGACAATTCGATTGGAGAGTTAGTGGCGTACGAATTTCAAAACATAAGGTCTTTAACACAGTTTTACAGTGCCGGCGATTACGTATTTGCTTCTTTTAGGCTTTCTAGAGTCACCGCTGACGCTTATTTGCGTCGTCGCACTAGGCATTGACCTGATGTCGGCACCCTTAGAAAATCTAGCGATAGCGAATGTGTCAGGGCTCTAAAACTCAGGACGATGCTTAAAAACTATCCAGGACAGCCCAGGACACCCCAAAATGCAGGACTGTCCTGGGAAAACAGGACGGTTGGCAACCCTACATGTACGGAAGAAGATGCATCTGATGTATTCTAGTGAAGCACCCCATCAGCACAGGCAAAATGGTCCAAAAAATAAGGTTTCTAAATTATTTTAATTCGTTTCTGTTATGTAAGGCTTGTGTCGAGCAATGGACTTTCAAAAGCTAAAATGAAGCAAAATGACGACTTCGTTTCCAAAGAAATGATTTTGGGAGAACGATTAATGATGAATGTATAGGTAGTGATGAATGTAGTGATAAATGATCTATAACAAATAACCGGACCATTTTTCCAGTTTAGCAGCTAATTGCAAAAGAAAGTGGCGAAAGGCCTTTGTCCAGCAGTGGGACGACATCAGATATTATATTATGAGGCATCAAGAACCGGTCGTGCCTAATGCTGAGCGATGTCGTGAACCCGCACAATGTGACAACACACGAGTTATCGCGCGACAGAGAAATGGCGGATTTTGGGGGTGACCATGGGTTGAATTTGATTGGAATTTTCAATCTTAAAAATGGAGAAAAACCCGACTGTTTGAAAATTTTGATGCAGACAGGTACACAATGTCACTCTCACGACTAATAGAAATCTAATGATACTGCTCAAGCTTAAATGCGATATGCCTATTAGGCTCTAGAAGAGCGTGCCAACAAAATAGGAATACATACATACTTACATAAATACACTTTAAAAACAAAATCATCAAACAGTTTAATCGGGTAAAAATAGTAAGGGAGTGTGACATCGGTCCCTATTTATATTTATATATATGCATAAAAGGTTTTTTGTGTTTTAAATTTAAAACTACTTCAAATTGAGACGCAGTTACTCCAAGAGATAAGTATTTGAAAAACAAAAGTTCAAATAGTCTGAAAAAGAGGACAACAGATCTGACTAATCAAAGATGATGCAATTACTCAACGCATCATAGTATGATTTAATACCATTGTATAAATTCTCGGCGTATAAATATTATGGTTATTAATGAATGAATGGCTATGTATGGCGTTCTATAAATATTTGTTGTCTATGTTAACATCATTTATTTACTAATTTATATGATACGACTTATCCCGCATACAAGCAATGGTTTTATAAACGGTATGTTGACATTTATGATATCCGTAAAGGAGAATAATTATGACTTTTTGTACTATACTATGTCTCTCTGATAATGATGACTTATTCTGGCATAATGTTTTATAATTTATTTCGTGACTAGTGGACGCCCGCGACTCCGTCCGCGTGGACTGCAAAAAAAATGGCGATATTATCCGGGATAAAAAGTCAAAAAAGCCTATATGTTAAGTGGGACCTGTCACAACATATTCCTGATGTTCCTGATATTCCTAAAACTGCATCGAAATCGGTTTAGCCGTTTCTGAGATTAGCGTGCACAAACATTGATCCGTTACAATTTTATTATATACAGGGTGTATATACATTCTATACATGAAATAAAGTAAGTTTATGCCAAAAAAAATAAAAAAAAAAAAAAATTAAATTCAAAATTTATAGTGTCTAGTGTTTATGTTAGTTTTTTTATAGACAGATATTAAGCTGCTTCGCGCGTCTATGTAATGCAGAAAAACGCAGTAGCCCACTGTATGCTTCCATGGAGAAAAATGATCCCGTAGTTTTCGGAAACAACCAAAAATTTGTATGTATACTATGTATACAGGGTGTAACGATGTTAAGCGAAAAGCTCCCACTGTAGAGAACCTGTCCACAAAATTTGAGACCCGAAATCACATTTTTATTTTTCCCGATAGTATGGAGAATTTTTAAATACCTCAGGAATTATCATACAATCTTGAAAAATAAAAATGTGATCTCGGGTCTCAAATTTTGTAGATAGGTTCTCTATAGTGGGCTATTTACATAGCTTTTCGCTTAACATACCCTTTTTGTTACACCCTGTAAAAGATGAAGAAGATAGATTTACTTTATGATTCTCGTTTTTGCATGAAATAATAATTTCTTATTGCTCTCATATTTGCCAAACAACTTGATAAATATCAGCTTCGTGACGTTGTCTGTTAATGAATCATAAACAAAAAAAAATTATATTGATTCCATAAATCTTCGAATCATAGTCACTCTACTCATGGGACACTTTCTATTACCTGCGCGTGAGATAGCAACGAAATTGACAAGAACAATGATACACCCTATCACCCATATTCTAATCGCCATAAGGTCTGAATTTGATTCAAAGGGAGGGCCGAAGTAGAAAGCCTGTACTTTCATGGTGTTATGCGATGGGGTCCCTAAAAAGTTTACCGGTATTCATAGTTGTAATTTTTCCCTTGAAAACACCCTTACTCGAAGGGAGTAGTTCATCGCATCAGCCTGTTGCGGTCCATTGCTGGACGTAGGCCTTTCCCGGGGCACGCCAAGAGGCTACTGCCATAGGGGGGTTTTCGCCCATAGTCACCACGATGGTCAGGCGGGTTGGTGACCGCAGTGTGATATTCTAAGTATGTTGTCTACGCGGGATTTTTTAAAATTATTGACGTTTTAGTATCAATGTAAAAACACACAAACAAGAATAGCAGATTTCTTGAATTAAAAGTATATTGTTTTATGCGCCAAACCTACTGGCTAGGCTCACAACAAAGTAGAAGAGGCAAACTGAAGATGGTATACCTAGATAGGTACAAGGAACTTTTTAAATCCATTTATACTCCACCCACAGATTAAAAACAGAATATGAGACGGACAAGGAAGTCTCACATTGCCCGCCCTTGACACTCCAAGTATTTTTAATCTGAGACTGAGATTTGTTAAATGTCAGGCATTTTTAATTAAATGGCGACAATATTTTAGATTGGGAATGACGTGTGCACGTAAGGAATGTGGGTAAGACGAGTGCATTAAGTGTCCATTAAATATTAATTTACTTGCGACATTTTATGCTTTTTGCAAAGTGCATAGTTGTATTTGTCTATTTCTTTTTAACAAAGAAGGAATGTCAATGTTTACCAACGTACTAATACAATTAATTATCAAAATATTTAAAGGTTTTTAGCATTTGGTTATCATCTATTCTCTAGGAGGTTTTATAAGAGACATGCTGTCTACCTATACGATAAGTATCCCAATTAATATAAATGCGAAAAAAGTTTGATTGTTAAATCTTCACGCATTATTTATTCAAGCAATCTCCTGATATTTTGCATGAGGAGTACCTACGGAGACGGACCTATGCTACATTCTGTAGTTCACTTGGACAAAGTCGTGGGTAACAGCTAGTTAAGATAACATATACATACATATAATCATGCCTTTATCCCTTACGGGGTAGGCAGAGCACCAAGGGCCGATAGAACCACATGGTGCCACTTCTGACCAATTTTGAGGGTATAGTTGAGATGTATAAGTTCGGTTAGTAGTGACAGGTGGTCAGCTCATCGCCTACAAAACACTAAGACCCTCTTGTCCCTCTACTAACTTGTACAGTATACCCGGGAAGAGAAGCAGCTGTAGTATTTTTTTTTTCACTCCCAGAGCAGCATAGAAATTCTAGTTAAGAAAAACTCTTAATAATACTTACTACACACATGCGAATGGAGACCGCGCCTCGGCAAGCGTAGCGTGGGGCGCCCCCCGGCCAGATGGACGGCTGGTAGTGACTGGATGGCAAAAACGGGAGATCGAGCCATGTGGCGTACACTGGGGGAGACCTACATCCAGCAGTGGACTGCGATAGTCCACGACGACGATATTATGTATATTATACCTATATATATTATGTATGTATGTTACTGGAAGGCTCATCTAATAAACATCATCATCTTTTCTTCTGAGCCGACTGCCTACTACACCCTCCTCTAGTATAGCTAAGTGACTATTTTGTAATCCAATAAACAAAGGACATAAAAAAAATGTAAACACACATAACAAACAGTTCACGAGTCTAGAATCCACAGAACGGTAGTGTAACGGTAGCATGCGCCTGACCATCGCTTTTTGTATCTACAGTTATATATAGACCGTTTAGCTACACCTTTGTAGGCTTTTATAGACCAGACAAAGTAGGCTGCTATACTATAGGACAGACGGTGTTATTATAAGGCCATGTCTAAAGTTAGATTCCGTTTATAAATATCATTTGACAGCAGAACGTATGCAATATCAGTCAAACTTAGATAATGTTTAGCTTATTTAAACAAGTTTTAAATTCTTTTGTAATAACACGGAGATTGTTTGATCACCTAGTTATTCTTACTATTGGTTATAAACGTTTGTCTGACTATGAAGGAAATCTCGAAATAGTTTAGTAGTTAAAAACACTATAGCTTGAGTAACGTTTTTGACTAATAGTAAGCTTAACTACTAGAGTAAGAGATAGCATAAAAATTTATAATAATATACCAGATCAAATTAAAGACCTGTCTATTAATAAGTTTAAAACTGTGTTGTTTCGGTGGCTTGTTCTAAGGACTTTTTACTCGATCGAAGAGTTTTATATCTGTAAAGACACTTTATAAATGTATGTTTGATCGGTCATGTGGTGCCTGTTTGTGTTAGACGGTGACTTGTATTTAATTGTATTTTATTTATTCGTGGATTTGACATCTGATATTAATTTTATATTATTGTACTGTGTGAACTAAAATGTCTTCACTTAATTTTAATTTAAATTTGCATGCCATATGTTTATGGCTGTATAGGATGTTTCCTGTTAACTATTTGACACCTTTTCTGTACCCTATACAAGAGCAAATAAACATATTCTATTCTATTCTAGCTGTACTTTTGGAAACTATCGCCAAAATGGCTGATTCAGTGTTTGGTAGGTGTAGGGCTCTCTTCTGATCAGAATGGTTCTAGTCTGACCGCATGCGGTCCACCAGGTGACTTGATATCGCCGCGCAAAGACGGGTTATAGTTTCCAAAAATGAACAATAACTTAGGTAGCTGATTCCAGTGCAGGGTTATAATATGGGCTTTACCTATGTGAACAGTACAAAAACTGACAAAATCCATCAAGTGCAGCTATCTCTTAGAATATACTGATCAAATAGGCCCTAAGCCCTACTTACACCATAGGATTCGTTCTAATTTTAGACTTAGAAAAGGCTCTGGCGCTAACGGCTTATAGGTACCTAATAATGTTATATTAATTTTTATATCCTTAATTGCACTATCGCATTGGGTTAATGCCTGTAATGATGGTGACAAGGGAGAAATAAATAAATAAATACCGATTGAAAATGACCCGTAAACATTTACTATTGGATTTGTTGTTCTATCAGTGTCCGAAAAACGGCGACAGCCTTGTCCCTTATCAGTGTGTAGATTGCACACTTTTACCCTACAGCTTGCATGTACTCTCGCTACATGTAAGCGATTCACTGACAGAATTTCAAGGAATGCAGCCTAGTTCAGGTTCATTACCTTATAAATAGAAAACAGTTACAGTACTTTCCACACTTAAAAATTCGCCTACCGTCCGCAAAATATGTCCGACATAACATCAACATGATTATATGACGGGTAAGGACATAACTGCTCATAAACGAATCACCCATTTCACTCACGTGGCTAAAAGTAAACATTTGCATTATATGCAATACTAGTGGACGCCCGCGACTTCGTCCGCGTGGACTGCAGAATAAACAAAATGTCGAAATTATCCGGGATAAAATATTTTTCGGAATAAAAAATCTCTCCAGCCGTTTTTACGTGAAAGAGTAACAAACATCCATACTTACAAACTTTCGTGTTTATAATATTATAAGTAGGAAGTAGGATTAGTAAGATTGTCGGTGTCTCTCTGTGTTTAATTATTTACATAATGAGGTAGCTAAAATTCAGGATCCCGAAGAAGATCCCACTAAACATAGCTTAGCATAGCAGGCAAAATATAAATTGTCAGTGACAAGACAAGCACATTGAGAGAACAACCTTGAATTCCTTTAGTCGACTCGTACAACATGCACGAAAGGAGATTCAGCTGAGGTATTCCAGTGATGCCCTGCATCACGTAGGTATTTACTACATTACTATGTTCATTTAAATAGTTGATTACCTTTCAAGATACTCTGGTGGCTAGTTAGTTAAGTAGGTATTCTGGCCTTTAGAGAAATTACTCTCGAAAAAACTCAAACCACGACACAAAGCCCACAAATCTGATCGAAAGTGCACCGAACATCGAACCCACGACCCCAGGTTACGCCACCTTTGCTAATTATCCACGAAGCTAGGACCTGACAATAGGAGAAAACACAAATATATGCGTTTGTTTAAAACATTCGTCGAAAGGGAAAACTATTGCTTATGCAAATGAACTTCTGTGTAATTGGATATGTTGACACGAGTATGTAATGTCTGATGGAGCAGGTAAAGTGGTGTCATCGACAGGGGTAGATGAAGTAAAAGAGAGGTGCAAGGAAGAGAGTGCCAAGAGCAACTTACTTAGTGTTTAAAAAGGGAGTGCAAAATTATTCTTTCAGCCCAATTTTTATCTAGAATGTTCGAAGTCAAGTGATAAGAGTTTCGCACTCATTAAATGCTAAAAACTCCATAAAAACAGACGATCCCTTCAATTGCCTAATTAATAATTATAGAGATATAAACAATCCATGAAACACAATTTCAGCGAATAATTTACATACTATACCTATTATTATAGTTACCTTTAATAATAATATTTCGTACACACAACATAGAAACATACAGAAGAAAGCTCACAGTCAGATTATAATTAATCAAAGTAGGCTAAAGTGTTATAACGGTGATAATGACTTAATAACAGTAAAACAATTAAGAATTCTCACTGGTCCGATACAATAGTGAAAGAAAATAATTATACAGAAGATTAACTGGGCCTTAACTTTAGTTGTATCGCCAAAAATATAGTAAAAGGAAACCTTACACGCCAGAAAAATAACCAAACAACCTAGTAACAGCGGGGTTTCGTGATCTCACTTCGATTATAGACTTCCAAGAGAGTTTCAATGAAATTAAATAATTAAACTACGGAAATGACATTTATGTCAACGTGGATAAAACATCTAAGCTAAGATTATCTTTGAAGAAAAAAATTAAAGGTAGGTACCGCAGCAGTAGTAAAAACATAACACCAAAGATAGCTTAAGCGTAAGACCCACATTCCATTAATTCTAGGTCTTGCAAAACTGGTGGTGAACCTTTAAAGGCTGTGGGGCAAGACATATTGGATGGCGAAATTGTACCCCACCATATGGCTACCGACGAATAAATTATCTCTGAACATGGGGACACTAAATTGATAAACTCTATCCGAGCCAATGAATAATGGGAGGAGAAAGGTTTTGAAAGTGCAACAGATTTATTGACATGTAAAATAATGGGCTATATAAAACACCTATCTGTATAATAAAACCATGGAAAAAATACCTTTTAACAAACATAAATTTTTAATACTGTTCCAGAAAATGAGGTAGCCAGAATTCGTGATATTACGTTTAGTATTAGCGGAGTCAGATGTAAATATACAGCACCTAACTACTACACACACATGCAAATAAATTTTGATTCTAGTAAAAAATCTTGATACACCAAATACTAAGCAACCACGTGGCAAGCGAATTTGCAAATATGTAATTTTACAAACTAAGAAATAATGCGTTATGAAACCGGATTAGAAATAAAATGCCTACAAAATAAATCGGCACTAACTCCAATATCGATGCACGTAACCTATCATTTTCTGCCCAGAAAAAAGCCGTGCAAAAAGAAACCACGTAACCTCTAACGACCTTTAAGAAATTCTTTTACAACCAACCCAAAATGGAGCCTATAAATATAGCGATAGAGGTAACATTCGAGGTAATGAAAAGATTAGTGAAGTGGTTGGTGAGGAAGAAAGATATAATAAAGAGGATCGTGAAGCTGGTTCCCATACGACCTTGTGTATTGTAGGCCAGATGCCGGCTATTGCTCTAACCCAAAGCCGGTTTGATACCACTTTAGGTACGAGTTTTTGATGGATCGATTTTGGGGAACTGAATTGAGGTACGTCGTGTTTTGTTTTGTTGAAGATGGGAAATTAGTGATAAGGTTTATAAAGTTGGAGCATGAAAGCAATGGCGTAGTTTTTGTATGCAGTGCAATACAGGAAGCGCCTGAATAATTAATTATTTTATAATTATTTTCTGTCAAAGATATTATAGTAATTACTAGTGGACGCCCGCGACTCCGTCCGCGTGGACTACAGAAAAAACAAAATGTCGAAATTAGCCGGGATAAAAACATATTCCCTGGATAAAAAGTAGCCTATATGTTAAGTGGGACATGTCACAATATATTCTTGAAAACTGCATTGAAATCGGTTCAGCCGTTTCTGAGATTAGCGTGCACAAACGCACAGACAAACAGACAAACCGACAAACAGACAAAAAATTTAAAAATCATTATTTTGGGTACTATTGCGTTGATAAAGGTCTCCTATATTTTTTCTCATATATCTTCCATGTACAGACAGCGATCCGTTACATTTTTATTCATATAGATAGATATTGGATAAATATGTAGGGATAATTAACAATTATTTTAATTGAGAAATTGTGTGCCTTTCTGAGGAAGGAATAGCAGAGCTATTTCAATTACAGTAGATGCAAAAGGTTAATTGAAAATAAACTACGTTTTAAGGTTTATTTACTAAGACCAGTCTTTCATCTTTAATCTCATTGCAAGTAGCAATAAAAAGGGCTTAGATTTATATCATATCAACGTATCGATGTGCAATATTTTATGGGTTTTCGATCAAACCAACCTCGCCTGCCATATATTATTTTCCGGATATCCGAGGCATCTGCAATTATAAAGTTTCACTTTTCACGAATTATTTAGCGGCATCATTTAAATATGGCCGCCGTTCTAGAAAGTTCCGGGATCGTGGGCCCAGCGTGTGCAGTGAAATCTTTTTACTTCGATAACTATCGTGTCTATGTGTTTACCGTGGTGCATGGATTCACTAAGGGCATGCCTTGCCTTGCAATGTTTACTTTTGAGTTATGACTGATTAGTTATTTCAACAGGCAGTTCTTACAGTATTTTCAAACATCCAATGGAATTTTAAATCAGTTATAATACATTCATAATATTAAGTCATCAGTTTCCGTTTTTTCCACATATTTTGTTACCAGCACAAATAATGCTTTAAAGACTAATGTTAGTGACAACAATTACGTCATTAGCTAGACTGTAGATTCCATTCTATTTAAAAACAATTACAGCCACGTACATACGCGAACCGTAAATCATCATGGTGGCAAGAATACAACAGGATTGGTAATCAGTTCACAAAAAGTCGTGTGGATGACGTAGTACCTACCTACTCATAGAAGATTCTGTAATTCTGTAATGTGGGTAGAAATTATCATGACTGTACTTTAGTTTAACTTTGAATGGATAGTGAAAACATCAAAGAAGTTGTAGTAAGAAATGAATCGTGCTATCACAAATACCTTAGAGATTGTTCAAGCTAAACATAATCAAACTTTAACAGATATTCCATTCATTTAGCCATCAACTGTCATCAAAACAGTGTTTTAAGAGTGATTAACTTAAGACAAGGACTTGCAATAACACCGGAAATGTTAAACTCAAAAGATAGAGGCTTCGATATAGGTATAATTTTCTGGATGTCTAGATGAATTTCCATTGACGTACCTATAAGATAATTTTATGAGATGAGGATATGCTATGTAAACGTCATTCATTATACAAGAAGAGACAACTTGAAAGTACAAGCAAAGTTTTTAATAATGATTTCAATAGCGGTAATTGTAAATGCAGCCTTTTCCATTGGACCAAGTGTAATTTAAAACGACTGTAGCAATTCCGACAATTAGAGCATGTTTATAATTAATGCCTACGCCGCGTGTTATAACGTTGATATAATCAGATACTGTTATGCTTTTCGTAAGTAACTGAAGTATCCTGTAAGTGTTATGAAATTGCTTAAAAAATGTTAGTTACATACATGAGATATTTTCAATTATTATGATTTTAATTGCTTTAACAGTCCCCGAGATTGATTTTGCATTCCTATCAACGCTTCTGTTGATGCTGGCTTTACGGAGTAGCTATGTTACTAATATTGGGCAACTACTATAATACATTTAATAAGTAGGAAAAAATAAATACGTTCCATAATTGTCTTGTCGTTGGTCGTCACTACTCCGCCTAAAAAGTTAACTTCAGCAATTGATATTATGTGGATGTAAAGATTTTTGATGTCTTCGGGCAAATTAACACACTTTAAAATAGGCATGTCGAAGAACTTCGTATCTATTATGGTTTTCAATACTCATATTGATGTGTGTAGGTTGACTGCGTGGTGGTAAATAAAATTAATTATATGAAATAGGTATTTAATATTATTTTATTCTTTCTAATACATTTTTAAAAAATCGGTTATCCAAAGAATGCATGTAACTAATTTACGGTTGCATGAGTTTAAGCAATTTTTTCTTACGCCCCACTCACTGGATCAGCAGAATTAAATGTATGTACCTACTTACATAGAAATGATATGTAATCTATTTATCAAGTGAATGTTACTTTTTCTGATTTATGTCAACTACGATTCATTTAACCAATTTAGGATAACAAGAAAATTGAAACAAACGTATCAACTTCACAATTACGAACTTATCGGCCAACTTGTTGCTATTTATTGCAGCATTTATTACAGCATTGCTATTTATTCTACTAATAAATTAAATAAAATGCCAAAAGATATTCCTGTTGGGTCACAGACCTTAAATACTGTTTCATGATGTACGAGTAGACTGACACAAAAAATATCCGTCTTCTCAAGTGTTCACACGTGTAGGAGAACATTGAAAAAAGACTTTTTTGTAAAGATGATTTGCTACTTAACGTTGTTTGTGCCAAGTCCAGTATTTTAGGAAGTTTTGAAGACTGTATTTGACTCTCAAATATTAACATTTATTTGAGCTCTAATACATTTGAGGCCAGTGCAATGCTTTTGTACAAGAAATGATATAACTATAACACAAAAAAGGAAAAAATGTTATCGCAAAACATACCTACTACCTATCATATAATAGAAGCATAACAAAATAACGTTATGAAATAAATACTTGAGCAAAAACATTTGTATTTATTTTGTACTAATTAGTATATTAAACAACATTGGGTATTACTCGAATATATCAACATAACTACCAAGTTTAAGACAAAATTATGTCTCCCTCGTGATAGCAATATCAATCCTTTGCAAACAATGCAACAATCAGATCGAAATAATAACTTTACTACAGTCGTAAGTATCAATTAACAATGAATTATGGGAATTATGTAGTAAGTGACAATGCTAATACAATGAACGAATCTAAACAAACAATGCTGTTGTAATGAAGTGAAAACTAGAACGCAGATATTTCATTGGGCTTGTGATTCATTGCTGAAATAAACAATCTTCTATTTAGTTAAACGAGACACAATTCAGCCGAAATAGAAATACTATAATTTGCATAGATTCGACTGTGTTCCTAAAAAATGAGACAATCAGAACTGCAGGATCACAAAGATCCTTATAGCCATCTTTAGCATAGCGGGGTTAGATTAAACAATACGTGTCTGTGGTCCACTGGCGGCTCGTCCTAAGGTGCGCTGGTACAGTGCACTCGCACCCACGAAGATTACATAGGCAATCTATATTTCTCTATATTTATAATTATCTTTCAATTCTACTATGTTTATACAATAGTGTCCACGCGTTCGTCTCAAGTAAGTTATAATATTATGTATCGAGTGGAGCGATCGCGCTCCAATTAAATGAAATTTGGTACGATTCCTAGTACTTACTGTATTCAATGAGTGCGAAAGAGACATACCGACATAGGCCGGCGTATGAAACAGAAGATTTCGTATGAAAAATTAGCCTTATCTGGAGCGCCCCTCACACTAATTCGCGTATGCGGCCACTAGGTGTCGCTTGGTCCGAGTTAGAACGCGATATAGTTGTCTTTAATGTGTTTCATTAGGTCATCTGAATTTTAATAAGAGTGTGGATCATTTCATTCGTTAAGGGAGTGAACACGCGCGGCGTTTCTAAACTGTTATTTTGCATAAGCTCATTTAAAAAAAAATGTGAACTCCCATCTAAAAATATCAGGAGCCGCCCCTGCTATGGTCAGAGCAGAGCGAACGTTCCTGAGTTCCTTAGTCGACTCTTCCGACATGCACGGAAGAAGATGCAGCTGATGTATTCTAGTGAAGCCCCGCATCAGCACAGGCTATATATAAAGTTGCTCTATTACTGGACCATTCACGTGTAATATAACGTTACAGATTCCACCATTACCTCAGTGACGGAAGAAAAGCGACCTTTAAATTGCGCAACTGATAAAATCCTACTACGAGTATTATTAATGTGAAAGTTTGTGAGAGCGTTTGTTACTCTTTCACGCAAAACTACCGAACGAATTCTGATGAAACTTGGCAGTTGTCTAGCAGAATAACATGTATCTATAGAGATAGTATCTATAAAGAATTAATAGATAATTATAGAAATTTCTGAAGAAGCAGTAGTAGTATACATTATTCTAATAATAATTGGCTGAAATAATTTAACTACAACTTCAACAAAAGAAAAATGAAATTTAACAAGATAATAATATTAGGTATATAACCTCTTGCTGTCTGTACTTACGGCAATTTTTACCACCATATCTTTATCTCCGGCCATTTTACCATTTAAAGTCATTGCATCATTCGGTACATTACTGACGCTTACTGAATCTTAAATCATTTTCAAATTCGTCACTATCTCCCTTGTTGAATATTTCATACAATGCGGTTTTGAAACAGCTACCGTTATACAATGTTACGCCACGTTTAAAATTATCATATCAGTTATATGTGTAAGCGATCGATTTATCATAGTGTATAATTATAATTGAGTTGAGTTATTAAGTTCTTAAGATTTCGCAAAAGCAATTTTGTTGAACACTTCAGTTATAATGAATGGTCTTGGATTTTTAGGTCTTAATGTTATGGAAATAGAAGGGAGGGGATACTAATGGAGGCTCAATGGAGCTGTGTTCCCGAAATGGGGTAGCCAGAACTGCTGGATTTCGAAGGTCATACAGCCGAGTTGGCATTTCAAAATAAATTGTTAGAGTCATATAGAAAAGTAAATAGTGGGATGGTCGCACATGTCAAAAACGATAAGTCGATGCGTTAAACAGGTCTTGGTCTTGGATATCAAGATGACTCGAGTGTCCGCCCCGTGCGTGATGAAACGAATGTCTGTCTGGATGCAGCAGATGCACGCAGCGAAGTTACGATCGGACGGCAATGACCGAAGATCGATATCTATGATATACAAGAAGCTTTAGCAAAGGTATACACTGTACTCGTACGTATTCACATGTAGGGTAGTGTAATTAATTCAATAATATTGAAGAGATCATGATCAGGCTGAGGCATGATTTAGCTATGTTTAGGAATACACCCGTGTGTATATACATGTATGTTATTTTAAATAATAATTGATGCGTTTCCACTGGTATATAAGGTCTATCCAAAATTTGTGGTTATCTTTTGACACGAAACTAGGTAGGTAAAATGAAACAACTTTCACTATGGGACCAACTCAGAAATAGTGAAGAAAAAATCTGCTGTTCCATACATTTCAGCGCAATAATTATTCGAGATTGTATGGAACAGCTGATTTTTAAAACTATTTCGGTCAAAAGCAAATCACTAATTTTGAAAACACCTTATATTATGTATATTATCATCATCATCCCAGTAACAAACATTGACAACCCATTTATTTATTTATTTACACGGACTTGACGGCGTTACAGTAAAACCAAGGTACCGTCAAGTTTATGGGATTATAAATGCGAATGTAAAATTGTTTGTACTTTACCTCTTCACACTTTACTAACTCAATCAATCTTGTTGAAATTTTGCGTAAATATAGTTAAGATGGAGTCTTCTGTAGTCCACCCGGACGAAGTTCCGGGCAACAGCTAGTACCCTCCTAGCTAGTAAACTCCTATTATTTATTTAAATAATGGGAGTATCTTTAAAAAGAAAATACAGTAAAGGAAATGAGATCAAGGTCTTACACACAAAATGTTTCTACTCAAGATTTAAGCGGAGCCAATAAGTTTTTAAATTAACATCGTAGCGAAGAAAATGAGATTAACAAGCATGGAATTAGAGAATGGTGGCGTGATACCTTATCATTATACATAGTTGACTATAACGGACTGACCGTATTTTTTATGAAAACTCAAATTTAAAACTACTTATATGATTACTATGCTTAGAAAATTCTGCGATTGAATATTCAACTCTGTTCGATGTAGATAAGGATTGTAAAACGAATGTTCTCAGTGTAAATGCAATAGAACATAGTAATTACCTTAATGTTAATATAAATGTGATAATGCCACACAATAAAGTTATTAGAATTAGATATGTCGATTATAGAGATAATTTGCACTTGAATGTGCAATCAAATACACCTATGGACTTAAGATGTAGAGCCGTCAAGTGTGACGTCATAACAATAGAATGTGCGGTGCACAACGAAAAATTATACATTGAATTTTAAAGTTTGTCATTCGGCCGATAGCGAATAAATTATCTTCTTCCTTCCTTAGGTAGGTACTGTTATTACTGGTACTGTTATTTACTTGTATGTTTTTTGTACTATCAATCCGTCATAACGTTATTCAATATAACGCATATCCTCTGTGATAATCTATTCAATAATTCTAGACTATACCTTCCACTTCGATAAAAAAAATTCACAATAATATCCCATACATTGCTTTACAAGTCCATCGTCTGTCCATACTAAAACAAATCGAGTAATTTCTTTTCCCTTAAATATGGTTTTGGCTAAACACGTAGAAACTATCATACAAATTCAGGTTCTTAATGTTACTGTTAAATCGTTTAAAATTACACCTTCTTCAAATTCTTTTTAATAGAGAAAAAAATAAAAGATTTGTAAACCTTGGTGGTACCTTCTCAATACTCATGGATGTTAATAACATAATAACCATAGAGAATGTAAATTTCAGTTGCGAATGGACAGAGTTCGTTGATCCCCGGCCATAGATTATGGTGGTATAGGCGGTTAACAGAGCGTGGCTATAGGTTACAAAAGCATCATTCGGAGGTCACTCAGGTTCGTTACACATCACTGCTTTTTATTTGATCTACACGAAAATATTGCCATCAAATATGCCTATAGCAAAACAAATTCTTCGTGCATTTAAGTTATTCAATTCTGTGTACATTTGACCTCACATATTTGGAGTTATAGTATTTATAACTATGCTCTACTTATTTTTGTTATAATATAGTTGTTAATATGATTAATATCAGCGATTGTGAAGATAATTAAATTATACCATATCAACCTTTCGAAAACCTTGAAATATAACACTTGTAAGTATAGGATATAAAATCAAGAAAACAATTACTAAGCTACGTATTATTATTGTGCAACAGAAACTCAGATAGCGTATGCAAATTAATTCTAACTGACCTGATGTTATCTCGATTCTGATAACCTCAGGCAGTGTCAATTCTATGTCTGTAACGTATACGATAAAGTGCTGGTCCAAGAATGCGGCCTTGTGGTATCCTCTAGGTTCAAAACATGTTTTGCGAACTTTGAGAACGATTCCTACAATGTTAGTAAGTGCAATTTAACCTACGTCGGCAATTTACTCGGCTTAGACTTAAGAGGCTTAAATCCCACTCTATGGAGATAAATTATTGCAACAAGATTGGTTGAGCTATCAGTATGTAGTTTATCAAATGCTTATCTCAGATCTAGAGATGGTGTATTTGACATAACGCTACTTTTATTTAAATTAAATTTTCATGTAAATCTATTCTTATATTCCAATATAATAATTATGTTGTTTTTATTACGAATATTAGCTATATGACTGTAAGCATGGCTTAAGGAAAGTCGTGGGCGAAAAATTATGACCGGCAACATACATTCGAACACACGGAAAGACGGTACGGCCCACGCAAGCAATATTCTAAAGTGAAATATGATAGTTTGTATTAACTAATTTAATTTTGTCGTTGTTTCTCTAATGGATGGACGGAGATATTAATCATTTCAAATATGTATTTGATATATTTATTATGTTTTCGGTTTTATCACGTATGTTATACATACCTATATTTAGTATGAACAAAAGTATTTGTAACAATCAAGCAATCTGAGGTAGATAGGTATATGATTCAATCAATGTAGGTTTTTAAAGTGAAGCATATTAATCCAAATAAATCAGTTTTCAATACCTATAAGTGAATATCATATCTGTATCGTGAATATCTCTCGCCCTTACCCTTAAAAAATAAGTATTCTTTAATAAGACATAAAGAAAAGGTAAACCTAACCCAATGTTAATGATTTCATGTTCAGTAATTACTTTCAACTGAGCCTAGAAATGCAATTGACATTACATCAAAACACACTAATTGTAACTAAACGCCTGAATAAACCTTTCTGCAAAGGATCATTATGTATTATATCCAACAGTAATTTTCTTCAATCTCGTATAAACGACATGATAAATGTTATGCAACTCGCTACCTGTTACCTAGATTCCGTTAACCAATTTCAGGTCACGGCTATCAAGTGCGGAATATTAAATCTAAATACCCACATAAACGAGCAGAATGAGGTAAAACAAGTACATTAGATAAGCGTATCTTTAGCAAAGACTCGGGCAAAACAAATAAAGTTAATTCTAAGGAGTTGGCTGAGGTAGTTTAGCGCATATCTTCGTGCATACCGGTAATATGTCCTGCCGTTTTATGTGCGATACTTGCATTGATATAATCTCTTTATGTGTTCATGTTGAACGTACCGTTCTCTTTTCTTAGGATTATGACATATATTAACACACCTTAATAATATTATCACCATGTTTTAGTATTTAGAATAATGAAATTGTTATGCATAGATCCAAACTGCGTAAGCAGTTTTTTGGGACGCCGTATTTATGAAGATAATAATGATGATAATTTTAACTGACATTATTATATTATGACTTGTGAATACGTACATACATATGTTAGGTTTATGGGATATAAATTAATCTAAGTATTCAACATACAACATATAATTATATCGACCTATCTCATGAAACAAAAAAAATCTTACAAGTAGACAGTTTACTAGGTACAAATAAAAAGCTCCTGCCAATAAGTTAGTTTTAGGAATTTTTCGTGTAAAAAGAACTTTTACGATCGCGCCTAATGCGCCTAATGAGCAATAATATTCCAGCAGGTCTGGCACGTCTGGTTCTTCAATAGCATTCGCATTCCTGCATGTAAGATGTATTTTTGCAACAAATCCTTGCTGAGTTGCAAAATTTGAGACCTCTTTATTGGACGGGTCAACATTGTCGTCGGATGTTTTGAAAATTCTGATGAAAGATTATGAAACGTGTCTTTTATAGTTCTTGTTGATAAATTATGATAATGTCAAAGGTTTCCTAACTTAATTGACAAGGAATTAATATGCAAATATGTTTTTATCTAAATAATATGCGTGTTTCCAAATAATTTTGATGGGAAAGATAACAACGAAAACTTTAAAGGACAAGATATACATTGCAACTCAAATTCATTTTATTTTCTCTTCACCCTCTTGAGTTGATGACAAAGTTTTCACACTCAACAGGAAAGAAATAAGAAACTCACGAACCTACATTATATACAGGGTGTATTTTTCGTTGCCACCCTTAGCGAAGGGTACGTACTCTATACATCAAATAAAGTAAATTTACGCCAGAAAAAATGCTGGGATACAATGTGAATTTTTTTAATATTTTTTTTAATTACTTGATCGGGCGAAATTTATAGTGTCCAGTGTTTATGCTAGTTTATTCATAGACGGATATTAATTATTTCGCGTGAAAAATCTTGCTACATGCGTCAATGTGCATTTATGCAGAAAAACGCAGTCTATTTACTCAACTTTGGACCCTAATATTTTGGAAACCAAACACTTCCCAGGTATGCTTCCATGGAGAAAAATTATCGTGATGATGAGGAGATTCCGTAGTTTCCGGGAACGTTGACGACCAAAAATCATCTGTATAGGTAATTACCGATATTCAATTACCAAGCTATAATCATCTCTAGAAAGAAGTAGAGAATTATAGAGCAATCAAAATATTTCAGAAAAGGATCATCAGAAAAAAGGAAGAGTAAGATAAGGAAGTGAATACAAAGTCAAATAACAGAGTGACACAATCGATATAGAAACCCAAAATAATCGATTTCCGAGCTCGCGTCGTACATAATGATTAGGGACAAGATGCTTTCGACACGATGGCGCAATAATAGTCGTTTATTGGAACATTCTCATTATTGTGTGACATAATGTGCATTATGCCGCCTTGGGGGAGCGGTGCAAGTGGAAAGCTAATGGTGTTTTTACAAAACCGCCTCTATAGTTAGACAGTGTTTAAAAATACTTTTGACAGCATAATGTATGCAATATCTGTCAAAATTAGACAATGTATTGAACATTGTTAAAATTATTGTGTAATAACTCGTTAACATTGTTCATGTGTACATAGGTGCTCTCAGATTAAACAAATTTATATACATTACTATAAATTATGAACACATCTGAGGGCACGGAAAGTGCCCCCGCTAAGTCAAGCAAAAAAGCGGCACGTTCGTACCATCCTTTTCTTGAAGCAGTTTTAAGATGTTTTCAGGTGATACAGTAGAACTTGCAGAAAAATTAGTCTACAATAATATTGCACTATCGGTTTGTTTTTGATAAAACTAATTTCCTCTTTGTAATCGTAAGTACCTACATCGGACAGAGCCTAGAGCTACATTTAGCATAACCAGTACAGCACGCGTATGATGAATTTGGTGAGAGCGAGATGTCTCACTTTTAAACGTTAACTCCACAGAGCTAAGTAATAACTAGACAAAACTGTTTCTACTTAGTGTGTAAAATGGAATTGCAAACTACTTTTCTATTCTAATTCCTTAAGTCTATTTTTTACATGTAAAGTACATATACTTAGTTTTCTAGTCATCTAGTCAGGATGTCAGCTAACTCCATACCAAATTTTATTAAAATCGCTCCAGCCGTTTTTTCCTTGAAAGAGTAACAAACATCCATCCATCCATCCATACTTACAAACTTTCGCTTTTATAATATTAGTAGGAAGTAGGATACTTTAAAGAAAACTGTAGATGACAACTAACAAGCCACAACCTTACTGGCACGAAATCGCTTTTACTCGTAACTTACACCACTCCCCACGAACAGAACGCCGCAACGTGCGTGCGAGTCGAGCGTGCTAACAGCCTTTTGTAAGTTTTCTTACAAGATGTGGCCGCGGGTAATTTCCTTACAATTAAGTAATACGTCTTAATAAAGAGTTGGAAGGTCGAGTATGGCTGTTGAAACTATTCAGATCTTGTGATTTTTAATGTTGGTAATGTGAATAAGTTTACAACTCAGCAATTTACTTCAATAGATCCGAAATCAATGGAGATACAGTTGTTCAAGATTAATAATGGGGATGGAAAAACGTCGTAAACAATCGTACAGCACTGCAAAAAAAAACTATATTCAAAAAGCAATTTATAATTTATTTTAAAAACACTCCTTTATCATAAGCAAATAATATTCTTATTCTTTATTGTACACATACAATTATATACAGACAGAAGTTATTAAAGAAAATGTACAAAGGTGTGCCTATCTCTGAAAGAGATTTCTTCCAGCAAACCATTTGGGAAAGTGATAATTATTAAATATAAAAGATAGATATGCATGTACACAGAATCTATAATAAAATTTAATAATGAAATTTTAAAAATCCTTCTGTTTTATTAACAGTTCTAGCAAAACTTACCTAATTGATTAAGCTGACAAGTGCTAGAAGCCAAATTATCTCTTCCAAAACCTATTACAAATATGCCTAGCCCCTATACAAAATGCCTAGCCGTTTTATAATTCGGCGTATTATGCCATATGTCTTCGACAAATCCATTCCAAAGTCAAGTTACTTATATCTATACTATCACCTACTGGGATATCATTTCCCTGTCTGCAGCGTAGCATAATGCTCTTATTAATTGGTCCTTCAAGCCGGATCATTAACAGGATATCGGCAATTATTGAACAACAACGCAGGCATTGAGAACGTGTAAGCTCAGTGATAGATTCTCGTTAGAACTGGTTTAACTTTAAACCAGCTTCAAACGTTAAACTTGAACGCTAATCGAAATAAACCGGGAATAGAGATGGAATAATTTTACCTTGAGGGTTACCATTAACTCTTATATTGTTTATATTATGAAAACGAGATTTTGCTCTACGCTGCTTATAACGCTGTCTAGATTCAACAATGGAAACAATCCTTCCAATGGAAAATAATTACCCTGATATATTTTCTAAAGAAAAGTTTCGAGTTTCTTAAACAGGCCGGAATATCAAAATAAGCCAAATATTCACAAAGTGTAAAGTCTAGATCACTGACTATTTACATTATGTCCCATAAATGAAATTGTATTAGGCGTTACAATTCGGAAGTTCAAACATTCACTATGGGTGCGCCCACCACCGGGCCTTATTTAGTTATGAGTTATCAGATCCGACGGTCAGTGGAGGGTGTAGGGCCCGGTGGTGGGCGCACCCATAGTGAATTATGTCCCATGCTAAACGTGGCTGTGGATTTTCTTTCATGATTCTGCAGTTTTAGCTAAACTATTTCGGGGACACAGTGTGTACATACAAAGTCTTAGATCTTTTCGTCCTGTCTCAGTTACCTTTCAATATATTCTACTATACTATTGGACCCCGCGACTCCGTCCGCGTGGACCACAGAAATGTCGAAATTATCCGGTATAAAAACATTTCCTCGGGTTAAGATGTAGCCTAATATTTTAAGTAGGACCTGTCACAATATATTCCTGAAAACTGCATCGAAATCGGTTCAGCCGTTTCTGAAATAAGCGTGCGCAAACGTGCAGACAAACCGACAAACAAAATTCCAAAAATCATTCTTTTGGGTACTATTGCGTTAATAAAGGTCTTCTATAATATTTATTCTCATATATCTTCCATGTACAGACAGCGATCCGTTACATTTTTATTATATGTATAGATTATCGTATGTCCTTTTATTTGTTAACCTACTTTGAAAAAGAGAGGTTATCAATCATTAACTCTCCACTTTGTCACAACTACCTATCTGATAAGATATCGCTACTTCGGTGTGAAAGCTGTTTGTATTACTTATTGTCCAGGTGTTATCTAGTAGTCAAATATTTGTACATACATACATATAATCACGCCTTTATCCTTTACGGGGTATGCAGAGTACCAAGGGCCGATAGAACCATATGGTGCCACTTCTGACCAATTTTGAGGGTATAGTTGAGATGTACAAGTTCGGTTAGTAGTGACAGGTGGTCAGCCCATCGCCTACAAAATAACAAGACCCTCTTGTCCCTCTATACTGACTTGTACAGTTTACCCGGGAAGAGAAGCAGCTGTAGTATTATACTTTTTTTTTCACTCCCAGAGCAGCATAGAAGAAAATGTCGACCGGGACCACACGTCGAGATACGGCTCGACGTGTGGTCCCGAATATTCGAGAATAAATAATATTTGTATTTGTCATAATTGAAGGTTTCAGTTACTTTTTTCTCGACAGCGCCAGAAGGAGGGTTATGTTTTTCGAGTGTTTGTTTGTATGATTCTTTGGCACACTCCGATGAAACGGACTAAGTCGCAGGCGAATGCTAGATTTAAAGGGCTATTCAGGCCAGAGTACAATTGTCTTAATTCTATAATACGAAATGCTATTGTCCGCCGGTCTGTCGCAATTTATAGAATATTAGCCTGACCTACATAGTACATAGTACCCGAGTGAGATGTACGAGTATGATTTGCTTTTCGTAATTTGATTTAACAAAACTGCAATAAAAATTTTATAATTACCTGAGAAAAAAAATACAGATGTGACGTTGGTTTTGTAAAATCGCAGTTTTTAAAAATAGTGAACATTAATTAGAAAAACAAAAAGTCGAATTTAATAATTTACTTTTAAATAGGCGCGAATCTAGACTACTAGGGTAACAAATTTCTTTTAAATCAGCTAAATAGTTTTCGGAGGGACAGAGCTACTTTTGAATTTATTATCAGTAACTAAGGATGATCGAAGACTCACACCTACCTTACGTATTTCAATAAAATATTATGTTGAAAAATAATCACCAATAATTTCCTAAGACATAAGTAATAAAATCATTTATACTGAGTTATCTAAACATTTCTCAAGTTAACAAATAACATAAAAACCAGCTAATATAACCTTTTACTAGTTCTAAAATGTTAACTGCAACATAATAAACAGCTTTTAGATTACTTAGCTAGTACTTGTTTATTTTTGTCCGTATAAATCGTTATAAAATTAAGTGTTTTAGACATTATTAAATGAAATTACTTAAGTACTTCTGCATACATGTGCTGATGCGGGCTTCACTAGAATACATCAGCTGATAGAGTCGATTAAGGAATCTAATGAATGAATTTAAAGTCGTTCTCAAGTTGATATATACATACATATAATCACGCCTTTATCCCTTACGGCAGGGGTGGCCAACTTGGTTAGACCCAAGATCTACTGTTCACTGACGGCACCCTGTGCGATCTACCAATTACAAACTTAAAAATGAAACGGCATAATTCAGTACCTACACAAATAGGTGAGGATTTTTTTCAATTTCTTTATTAATAATTTTATAGTATTTTTTTATTAAAAAAAACCTTTAAATAAATTCACAACACAGCGCGCAGTGGTTGCGCAGTCTGTTCCACGTATTTTTTTTGCTTTGCCACGATCGATTGAACTAATATACGCGATCGACCAGTCGATCGCGATCGACCGGTTGGCCACCCATGCCTTACGGGGTAGGCAGAGCACCAAGGGCCGATAAAACCACATGGTGCTACTTCTGACCAATTTTAAGGGTATAATTGAGATGTATAAGTTCGGTTAGTAGTGACAGGTGGTTAGCCCATCGCCTACAAGACACCAAGACCCTCCTGTCAGTAGACTTGTACAGTATGCCGGGAAGAGAAGCAGCTGTAGTATTATACGTTTTTTATTCACTTCCAGAGCAGCATAGAACAGAGCAAGTTGATAAGCTAACAAATTGTCACTGAGCTTTTACATCTGGCCCCGCTATCTATGCTAAACATGGCTGTTAGATCTCATTCGCGAATGCGCGATCAGGCAGTTCTTACCCGTTTATTGGGAGCGTGGTCATGTGTACCTATATGTTATAATGTATTTCATTCAAGTATTCTACATAATCAAACCTTACCTTCTTCTTCAGCCTAATGCAGTCCACTGCTGGACGTAGGCCTCCCTCAGGGCACGCCACATGGCTACTGCCACAGGGGGGTTTTGCCCATAGTCACCACGCTGGGCAGGCGGGTTAGTGACCGCAGTGTGATTTGTTGTGTGCGCTGCTGTCCACCTCCCGGAAACCCTTAATAGCCCCGTACGATACCCACGGGCAGGTAGAGGTGGTATAAACTCTACTTTGCCGGCACCACGCGGCTTACCTAAGTTCACCTAATCTTCTAGCTTTTAACACATCAGAGTATCACTAAATAGTTCCATAAAACTAAAGCGCTAGTTGCTCTGTATATGACTACATTCTTTGTGACTGAATACAAAAATGTAAGTACAAAAATCAGGCACGGGAACTATTGAAATGAGACTCTTAAAATCGTTCTAACACACGGCTTATGATTGCCAAACAGCTCAATCTAGAAATACCTTGCGGTCAATCGCCCTCACGAAATTCGTCTATATTACAACTGTCAAACGTTATTATTTCTATTATCATAACCGAAGTTGATATATTTGACCAATCGCACATTAAACCGCAAATAACTTCATGCAGATAGGTCGAGTAGTGCACGTTGCGCCTTAGGCCCGTTTACTCAACACCAATTTGTTGAGTTACCGAGCATTTGACCGACTAGAGACGCCATTCTATGACACTAAAATCATAGAATCGAACCGTGTGGCGTGCTCTGGGGGAGGCTTGCGTCCAGCATTTGACTGCAATAGGCTGACGAGAATGTCACAGAATAGTTAGTGGCAATTTCACCACTAGCTGATAAGTTCGGGATTACATATCTTGTGGCGTGCTCTGGGGGAGGCTTGCGTCCAGCATTTGACTGCAATAGGCTGACGAGAATGTCACAGAATAGTTAGTGGCAATTTCACCACTAGCTGATAAGTTCGGGATTAGATATCTGACACTTTTTCGACAGTTAATTGTATGAGTTCTGTCAAAACAAGTGCCAGATACAGATAGGTTATCAAAAACTTATTAGCAAGGGCGCGAAAATAGGACTTGAGTCCGATTCATGCAATGATTTTGGAACTAACGTTTCTGTTACATGTAGTCAGAAAGCCAAATGAAACGCACTCCAGCCCCACATGCAACAAATATATCATAGGTAAATCTCGGTTAAGTTTTAAATGACGACTTACACATACGACGTCTCTTTCTGCTTATGTCAAAAAAAAAAGTGTGTTAATTCGTGAATTAAATTAAATCTAAATTCGCATGTACTCCACGCAAGTGGGGCTTGACATATGAAAAAAAAAACCAATTGGGGGAGCTATCAGTAGGATCTTTTTCGCCTTAACATCTCACGACCTGATCCTAGCTGGATGCTTGAACTGACATGATCTGTAAATGGCCTCTCTGGTTACTTATGTTCTATGTTCCAACCTTTGGTTGAACTTTTCTAAGGTATTCTAATATGACATTTACACATAAGCTCGCCTATATCTCCTGTTAAGGTAGGTGGAGGGAAACTTAAGAGAATCAAAGCTCACCTATAAAGATACCTATAATAATATACCCATACATACATATACAGGATGTAGCAGAAAGGGTATGTTAAGCGAAAAGCTATGTTAACAACCCACTATAGAGAACCTATTTCCAGAATTTGAGACTCAAAATCACATGTTTATTTTTCAAGATTGTATGAACATTCCTGAGTTGTTTAGGAATTCTCCATACTATCTAGAAAAATAAACATGTGATTTCGAGTCTGAAATTTTGTAGATAGGTTCTCTATAGTGGGCTATTTACATAGCTTTTCGCTTAACATACCCCTTTTGTTACACCCTGTATACACACGGCTGTATAAAATGGGGTATCCAGAAATGCGGAATCACAAAAGAGTTGCTAGCTAATCATGAGTTCCTTATTCGACTCTTACAACACGCATGGAAGATGCAGCTGATGACTTTGCCAATACTTTATTGTCTATGCATTCTAGTGAATCCCCGCATCAGCACAGGACACTTACAACAATGTAAGGACATCAGCATATTGTGGGGTGGCCTATGTACATGTATGTATGTATACAGGGTGTTTGTGACAACCAGGCAAATAGTGAGATACTGAACAAGTACCATTGTTTTGAGTTATACGACAGTGCTATTGCGAGTACGCAAGAAATTATTTTTTGATTTGATTATACGCAATGTTTGCTTTTCGCACCAATTGAATCGGGCGGTCCTGATAAATAGGCTTATTGGTTAGGTTAGTAGTTAGAAAAAAAAAGTCGGAAAATTTTAGAATTTTCCTGGGAAAATTTTTACTGGTTTTCATCTCAGAATCATGGTCTGAGGTCACCATATCAATATTTTCCTGACTGTCACAAACACCCTGTATAATTGAATAGGTTTTTATTTGAGGATTACCTACGTTTGGTTCCTTTTGAAAACCAGCGCTGCTTGCAAGGTAGGCACGCCTATCTTGTCTCAGCTGCATCCAGCTGACAAGGGACCCGTTTGGCGGTTGCACGGACACGGGACGTGACTTACGGGCTCGAAATAGGGCACACAGTTCTACTTACTGTTCTTCGTTTCATGTTGCTTCTACCTGTCTACTTACTTCTTTTGATCTGTATTTCTACCCCATTTCTATTGTCCTTTTATATGTTACTTCTGTCCGTGTATGTGTAATTTTCAAATAAAAATCTATTCTATTCTATTCTACATATACTTGCACAGATTCAATAGCAACAATGAAACAAGACAAACACTGCACTGCACTGCAAAACACTGCACGTAGTCATAGAGGAATAAAATTAAGTACCTGCATTAGATTACATTACAGTACATTAGTAATGTAGTAGATTACAGTCATGCAGTCTAAAGGTCAAGGCCTGGAATGGTGAGGTACCGTCAACTCTCAAGGTGCATCTAGGCCAGTCTTTCCCAAAGTGGGCGATAACGCCCCCTCGTGGGCGTTGGAGGCCTAGAGAGGGGCAGTTAAGGCCCAGTTAATATACCATTGACATTTTTAAGGTGAAATAAAAATGGGGGCGTTAGACGAAATAAGTTTGCAAACCTGTAGCAGTTAGTAGGACATTAGCACTCTATCTTATTCCTCTTTGACGTAGTCTACCTATACGTTTGTCAGGATCTCCTCTCCACCCTTTATTGCCTTGATGTAACACACAGACAAATACGGAAACAGCACGGCCCATCAACTTCCTACTCACACATGTGTGGGTAACAACAACGCAGTGTTGATCCAGCTTAGATAAGTTAGATAATATGAGACCTAGGTTACCTGGGCGAACAGTGATACTTCCTGAAGTTAGTACGAATAACCTTATCTAACCTTATGATTACATAACATAAAGCCTGTATATACAGGATGTTTTTTGGTGGCCAACCTTAACGAAGGGTATGTACTCTATACATCAAATAAAGTAAGTTTATGACAAAAAAAATACTGGGAAACGATGTAAATTTTTGATTTTTGAAAAAAAAATGAATTACTTGTTCGGGTGGAATTTATAGTATCCAGTGTTTATGCTAGTTTTTTCATAGACAGATAATAATTATTTCTCGTTAAAAAATCTTGTTACGCGCGTCAATGTGCATTTATGCAGAAAAACGCAGTCTATTTACTCAACTTTGGACCCTAATATCTTGGAAACCAGACACTTCCCATGTATGCTTCCATGGAGAAAAATGATCGTGATGATGAGGAGATGCCATAGTTTTCGGGAACGTTGACGACTAAAAATCACCTTGTATATGTATATATATCTAATCTAGGGTATATTTTTTCGTAGGTTAAGACACCGTTTCTTGAAGATCAAGTGAATAAAATAAAATTAAGTATAATTAAGGCTGAACAAATTGATAAGCTTTCAAAAAACTGATGCCGGTAACATTTTGAATTTGGACAAAAACTGAGAGATCGATTTTTAATTTTCAGCTGACAATATAACCCAGGATATTTCAGGCAATCTAGGTATTTTTATGGCAAGTACACACATTAACATTAACCTAAAAATAGGTTTAAGTGTAAGAAACCAGCAAAAAATGTTTCGAGATTATTACACTGGAAATAACCTAAAATCCTGACCTCAGTCGACAATGCCGTATCAAATGGCCATAGCGGCGCGTGCGCAGGCACCGTGTCGCCGAAACGTTCACTACAAACCGTCTCAATAACGAAGTCACACGGATTTTTGTTGAACTGAACAATGTGTATGAAACAGTTTGAAAATCATAAGCAAACTAGCGCCAATGTCAGTTTACTTGATTGCTGGAACTAAGTATAACACTGCCAACGTCTTTAACAGCATTTGTATATGGTTTAAAATGGCGTTAAGTAAAATGGAAATAACTTTTTTTACAACCTCTGACCCCAGACTTTCACTGGACAATAAGTTCGAATGTAGCGAGTGTTAGCAGAAAACTTATGGATACTAAAAAATATATTGTCACCATATTTGGTAAAACTGTTAGCTTGATTCATACGTATACTATCCAACCTCTTTCTACACAAACGACAGATATAAAACTGGAAAGGTTATTTTCAAAAGTTTTCTTCAAAACAAAAATAGATTTGTACGTTTACATTTCCCTTATTTCGTTGGTCATTTTTATCTTCCTGTCCTAATATACCTATTGTGTATTTATGGTCATTGGTTTCGTTCGAAACTCGTATTGCCAAGGATTTGGCGTTTTTTTAACGTGCGGCTGCCTGTCTCTAAATTGTCCCAAATTAGGTACTTGAAGAAAAGAAATCCGGAAAATGTTGAATAAAATATTTTTTTCTGAATTATTAATAAAGAAATTGAAAAAATTCTTCACCCGAGTGGGACTCGAACCCACAACCTCTGGATTCCATGCAAGTGCTCTTACCAACTGAGCTACCGGGTCAATTATTCGGATGACGAATTTTACCATCTCTTTTTAAATTACATTACAACGTTATTTTTTCGTCCCGTAATTTTTCATTTCATCCGTTCTGCTTCATCCATAGATAGCTTAAAAAAACATTATGCATATACCTTACAAGCAAGGGTGAGCCTAATCTATGCCTCTAGTTCAATCCTTCCGCAAACCGCGATATATTAGGTCCAAAAAATTATGTAGACTCGGTAGGTACACGCTAAACCTGGCCTAGATAATCCTGTTCCACTGCAACACACAAGTAAGCAATAATTTTTAGGTATGAATGCTAAATATAGTTTTTCTCTACTCACGTAATGGCCGCGGAATGTGGACCCATTAATAAGTTGCATGGCACTTTGCAGTCACTTTTGTGAGGTTTTGACTTGTTTTAATTAAATCGTGACCGGATTAGCTCGTGTGTAGGTATAAACATAAAGCATATACAGTAGGGAGGTGTGAGAATATAGTCATACGGTGATGTGACCGACCACGAATCAACCTATCGACTCTTTTTAACGCCGCGTACGTACGAGATGTACGAGTAGCATAAACGATTATTTTTCAGGAGAGTTCAAATACTGCAGGAACTTCACTAATAAAAATGCGAAAGTAACTGTCTATCAGGCTTGCACGCCAAAACTACTGAACCGATTGAAATTAAATTTGGTAAACAGGTAGTCTAGAGACTGAGAAAGGACATATACTTTGTGCCCCGGGAAAATATTTTTATCCTGAATAATTCGACATTTTGTTTTTACTGCAGTCCACGCGGACGTAGTCGCGGGCGTGCAATATTTGTTGGGCGTAACTTGGAATAAGTGCTAGAAGCATCTATCCCATATCCTATTATGTCAATATCCTATCATATCTCACCTTTCCACCAAATCTTATCTCAAGACTCACCGTCTCCAGTTATCAAATAAGGCCAAATGTGAACGTACCTGAAACAAAAAGAAATCACATATTGATAGTTTGGAAAGATTTTAAAGTAAAAACATAGTTTTTTAATGATGGTAGAAAGTCGAAGGCTGATTAAAAATCTGGCATTTTACAAATTGCCTAGGCACTTCGAATAGTATGGGTTTTTGAACGACGTATTCTGTCCAGTAATACTTCGCTCGCTAAATTGCCTTATTATGTATAGTTATCTTATGTTACAAATGTTAATATAACAACGCACGATTATAGCGAGCGAAGCGAGCGTGATACCCCTACGACAACCGTCGAAATGCTTAGCGCAAATAATATATCGTAACTATCCAAATCAATGTGCAAAATACATAAAACGCCTGCAATATAAAAAGATATGAAATTGTATTGTATCTAACCATACGTAAGTACCTCATAATATTCTTTACAGTTTTCTTTAAAATACCTTTTTATTTAGAGAAGAAAATCACCGGGTAATAAACAAACCAAAATATCTATTATGTAACCATCCGACTGCCAAAACATTTGTCTCAATCAGGATGCGAACCCGCGACCCCTGATTGCTGAACCCTTTCGAACCGTTCGACAGGTGAAGAATGTGCTCGCTCGTTATATTGTTAGTATGGAGGTCCGTGGAGGAAGGACCAACGGGAGATGTGATGATAACAAATGAGGAATGTAGATCTACCATCTTTTTGCCTATTTAACAATAATAATAATAAGCCCGCAGGGCAGCTTTGTGGCGAAGCTGTTGGTGATTGGCGTTACCACGGACCCGAGTTCAGAAGGCCATTTTACCATCTTTGGCCCTCGACTCTTAGCTTGCCTTCATTGGCCAGCTAGGAGGGAACAGCACAAGAGCGGAACCTTTGCTCCAGGGTGGAAGTGTAAAATGTCATAACGCCGGGGGTAACTGACGTTCACACCCCGCAGTCTCACCTCTCTGCACCCTTAGCCGATCGCGCCGGTGTTGCCACCCCGGTATGCGCCACTTATGGGAAGCCCACCATGGCCTTAAATTACGGGCGACAAGTCACCGCCTGCGATCTTACAATTTTGAGACTAGGTTGTAATGGCAGGCGTCCGATAGTCTCCCTTTATAAAATAGCCTTTATCCAGCCACCCAACATTCAACCCCATGACCTTAGTTTTCCATCGCACGACGTAGATCTGCACTCCAATAGTCTTTGCACATGGCGGGGACCATGTGAGCTCGGTGATGATATCCGCCATGTGCATCCCACACCATATTAAAGTTCTCTTAAAGGGTCCTCTACATCTTGGCTACGGCCCAATGCACGCCTCTCAAAGGACCGGGACTCTGTAGTCCCGTGAATTTCGGAAGAGATACAAAAATAATAATAAATTTTATTCACCAAGTAGCATGTTTATTTTTCAATATTGTATGAACATTCTTAAGTTGATTAGAAATTCTCCATACTAGCTGCAAAATTAAACATGTGATTTCGAGTCTAAAATTTTGTAGATAGGTTCCTTTTAGTGGGCTATTTACATAGCTTCTCGCTTAACATACCCCTTTTGTTACACCCTGTATACTAGGCTAACCTGTGTTATAGACAACAGACATTTTTCTTTACTTATCTAACAATTTGCTATCTAACCTTAGTTACCATTTAAAATAATAGGAAAAACTAGAAAATAAGTACAAGTGAGAACCTTAGAAAAGCTCAGAGAGTAAATGAAACAATTAAAATCATAGGAAAAGCTAAGAGAATAAATAGATAGATAGATAAATAGATATTTGGTGAGCAACCTGCTAATTATTTAAAGAAAATCACCCAACTGCGTAAAAAAATTTGACCCAGTGCCACTCTCATGACTGACGAATCTAATTATGCCTCTTAAGCTCAAATGCGACAACCTGTTTAGACTTTAGAGCGTAAAATATACATACATACACTGGAAAAACATAAACCTTCTTTTGGAGCAGTCGGGTAAAAAGAGGGGGTTTGGAGTTTGCGCATACACGGGAAATGTCTGTCCGAGCTCCAAATATAGAGTGCACAGTACTTTCGATATCCTGAACTGTCTATTCTGTTCCTATAGATTATAGTTCCCAATAAATTAAACTCAACCTTAGATATATACAATCATTTCTGTTTGTTTCATCCCAGATTCAGTCATACAGTCGGTATGTTACTGTCATCATACAAATGTTTATAAACAAGAAAATTTACCATAAAACAATAAAATCGATATTACTGAGCGGATTTGTTTATTGCTTTTGTTTTATACAGGATATTATTATCTGTGTTATAGGTAAACATTAGAATGGAGGGATATATGCCTATCAAGCAAGGTATACTGTAAGGGGAGTAGTAAGGAATAGCGGGAGCTGGACCACTGACGTCATGGTCTCCTACGTCATAAACTTGAAATTTGCTAACTTTGCAAAAAGGTCATCACATATGGCTCATTCACATATGAGATGTCATTAACTAATGAGGTATGTGTGGGTAACGCCCCTCATTAACTAAGACACGCCTCCATTAGCTAATGACAACTCATTAACAAAAAGACACGCCCCCCATTAACTAATTATCAATATAAATGGACCAATAGCAGAGCATGGAGTACTAATGACAAATCTCATTAAAGAATGCAACGCCCCATACATTAGGCGTCTAAGATGGCCGACTATATCACATGGTCAGCGCGTGATACCTCTGACGTTTACTTACTAATGACCATACGACAGCATACCTTTGTGACATCATCAATGATTGCTTCTCTATATTTTGTTAATGCAAGTGACTCTTTATATCCCTTTGTAGCATTACTATATCAGAAAAACGCTGTACGAATCACGATGGAATTTTGTTAGGATAGAGAACATAATATTGGAGTACGGAATAGCATACTTATATGTATTTGCTTCTTGTAGCGCAGGTTGATGAAGTCGATGGCTGTATAGGAATCTTCATGGGTTTTTATAAAGCTACGTAGAATATGCAATGAAGGAATGACACAAGTATATTTTCTGTAGCCCAGACGAATAAAGTCGATAGCAACAGCTAGTTTATAATATTGACCAATGTACTCACAGCATTCCTATCTACCCATTTACGAAAACCATCTTGTTTTTAATTGTATTTTTATTACTTTTGTCAGTAGGACAACATTCTTGAACCAATATTTCTACTTAGGTCATTAAGATACCTACCATTATTTATTTTGTAATAAGCAAAATTGGTATAAAATGCATACATTTGACAGTTTCTATAGTTATAAGTGTTTGGTCTTCTCAAGACATAATAAGTACTACGTGCTCTTCGGTCCTCGCTGTTTTTACCCCACGAAAATGGATGTAAGTATTTATTTTATTCCTAACTTTGTACTTTTTTATGAGATACAACTATGTATGTGCTCCGATTAAATGTAACTAAATCTTTATTTCTGTCTATTCATAACAGTTAAAATATATTTATTTTTTATTGTTATAGCTTGCCTGTTGTATGAAGAAAGATGTAGATATAACCGAAGAAAATACCTACAAACAGTATTATTTCAATTACTCTGACGACGAAAACGAACTTACTCCACCATACTCAATGAAAAGACCGTGCAACCAGTCTCTCGACGAATTTTTTGAAGAACCAAAAAAGAAGAAGTCTAAACTAAATTCGTCCACCGTAGGGCGAGCAACCAAAGACGGAGGTATGTCTTATATATCGTCAAATAAGGACGATAAGACAGCAGCAACGCATTTTATTAAAATAGAAGTATATGAACTGAAAAAATTGGAGGACATCGATCCAGCGAACACTGGAAACATGCTGATGTACGCATAAAGTATTATGCAAGCGGAAATGATGAACACCATCGACGAACTCGGGGTCTCATTTATAATATACGAAGGAGCTATCGAAGAGTCCGGATTCAAAAAAATTTACATTTCCACATCCAAAATGAATCAGTCTACATGAACACATCATCAAGTATAAGTCAAGAATAAGTGTGTTGCTAATGATGTATTAATACTAATGAAGAGTTAGTCATAGTCGTTAACGAAATTGGTTCTAATATATAGTATACGAAGTCGTCAAATTAAGTCAGTCAGTACAACAGGATCGGAGAGCACGTAGTACTTACAGTGTTATTACTTAACAAAATGTCGGAAAACAAGTGCGTTAGTGTATTTTTTGCGCCAAGTGAAACAGATGTTTGTTCCATGGATTGTTCGCATAATGAAGAGCTTGTTGATAAATGTCAACATGCAGAGTTTGTTGAGGTATTTGACCCATACTTTGACAAATTCTTATATGAACTCGTTGAAGATTTTGAGAAAACGTAAGTATTTTTTATAATTCAATGTCTAACTACTAATATACTACCAGTTTATACAGGTGTAAAACATTTTCTTTTTTTAACAGTGATGGGGTTCGGGTTCAGATCGGCAGAGGTTTAAAACACACCGCTGACGACAGCCTCCAGGGTGCTACAACAAAAAGACGACGGCTTAGTGGTCCCTCTACTTCAGAACCCTCCAGTGTCAACATTAAGGATAATGAAATGACAGAATGTACGATATGTAATATTTCTGTTAAGAAAAGGTATTTAACCAACCATTTAAGGAGTAATGTACATAAAAATAACGCCTTCCATTTGCATATAGATTTTCCTAATGTAAAATTAATTGAAACTGCCTTTGGTAAGAGAGTTTATACATTTAAAATAACTCCTCCAGCTAATTGCGATAGTCTCATGACGTTTGAGATTTTTTTTGAATTAGTCAGAAATACATTAATTCACCTAATTAACGAAAGCGTTGCTAATTTAACGACATTCAAAGTTAACTTTATTTTACATGCTCATTTTGTTCAGGAGACAAAAAATTTAACAAACGTTTTTGATTTTCAAACCACTAACTTTATTTTGAGTGGATCCGATGATTTTGATATATTTCTTGACTCTTTGCAAAAAACAATTTCAAATAGAATCACTGAATTTGAAGCAAAAGATAGTGGTTGGAGTATTAAGAATGTTATTAGCTTAGATATGAATATTAATAAATTCAAACCTCTTCGAGGATCATCTTTCATAGTTTTTACCTCGTGATATAAGTGCGAAAAAAAGCTATAATTAATGTAAAAAATTCAGATGTATACTGTTTAAAATGGGCTTTACTATCAGCATTGTATCCTGTAACTGTACATACTGATCGAGTTAGTTCATACGCAAAATTTCAACATAAACTTAACTTTAATGGTATTGCATTTCCGGTAAAGTTAAAAGATGTACACAAAGTTGAGTCTTTAATAATATTAGTATTAATGTCTTCGGGTTAGAATACAATGCAACTACAAAAGCTCATACAGTAATTGGTCCATTATATTTTACTAAATCATACAAACCAAATCATGTAAATTTGTTATACATATCGAATGATAATAATGGTCACTATTGTTACATAAAAAATTTATCTCGTTTAGTATCCAAACAAATTACATCACATAATAGTGCTATTTATATATGTGATGGTTGTCTCATTCATTTTAGCTCCGAGGAACGACTTTCTAATCATAAAATGAATGACTGTACTCATGTTCGTACAGATCTTCCCAATACTAATATAAACAGAAAAAATTGGTGGGGTGAGAATGTACCAAATGATAAATTAATTTTGAAAATTTTGATCGTAAACTAAGAGTTCCATTCGTGGTTTATGCAGATTTTGAGTCATTTTTAAAACCAATAAAATCATGTTCTAATGATCCAGAGAAATCGTCGACTGATAACGTTCAAGTACATAGCGTATACAGTTTTGGTTATTATATTAAATGTTCATACGACGACAGATTATCAAAATATGTTACCTATACAGGTGAAAATTGTGCTCTCGTTTTTATGAACAAATTGTATGAAGACATCAGGATCATTTGTAGCAAAACTAGTTACCAAAAATGTCCGATTCCACTTACGGAACGAGATAAAATAAATGTTGAAAAATCATCAATTTGTTATATTTGTGAAAGGACTATAGTTTCAGAAAAATATGTTGATCATGATTGGTTGACAGGCTTTTTCGTTGGTGTATCTCATGAGCAATGTAGTAATAAATATAGAAAAAATTCGTTTATACCTGTAATTCTACACAATTTAAGTAATTATGATGCACATTTATAGTACACGCTCTAAATTTTGTTGATGGTGAAGTTCAAATAATCCCGCAAAATAAAGAGAAGTATATATCTTTCTCAAAAGTTCTGAAAGTGAATGGTAAAAATATTAGTGTAAGATTTATTGATTCTTTTAAATTTTTGTCTAGTAGTTTAGATTCCTTAGTTAAGAATTTAGATAACTCACAATTTCATGAACTTAGAAAACAATATCCATGTGAAAACGATTTTAACCTTTTAAAGAGAAAAGGTGTTTATCCCTATGAGTACATGACATCGTTTGATTCATTAAAATTAACATCATTACCAACTATTGATAACTTTTACAGTACTCTTACTGGAGATAGTATTTCTGAGAATGATTATAGTTATGCACAAAAAGTGTGGTCTCATTTCCAGTGTAAAACTATGAGTGATTACTCCGACCTATATTAAAAGTAGATGTAATGCTGTTAAGCGATATATTTGAAAATTTTAGAAACGTTTGTATAAAAACCTATGATTTAGATCCAGCTCATTATTATACAGCGCCAGGATTAAGTTGGGATGGAATGTTAAAGTATACTAAGATTAATATAGAATTACTTACAGATTTCGATAAAGTTGCATTCATAAAATCAGGTATTAGGGGTGGTATATCGCAATGTAGTAATCGCTACGCTAAAGCAAATAATCCATACATGAGTGAGTATTCTAGGGAGGAACCAAATTCATATTTAACTTACCTTGATGCTAACAATTTATATGGGTGGGCAATGTCGCAATATTTACCATTATCTAATTTTGAATGGAGTGAGCTTAATACAAATTATGACGTGCCAATTGATTCTGATATCGGGTATATTTTAGAAGTAGACTTAGAGTACCCTGACTCTTTACACGATTCTCATTCTGACTTTCCACTATCTCCAGAGAATATCTGTATTGGAGGCACAAAAGATTTCAGATTAATACTCAATTTAAATGAGAAGAAAAATTATATTATTCACTATAGAAATCTTTTACAATGTAAACAACTAGGTATGCAGGTGACAAAAGTTCATCGAGTACTAAAATTTAAGCAGGCTCCATGGTTGAAAACATATATCGAGTTAAATACTCAACTTCGTACAGTTGCTACATCAGATTTTGAGAAAGATTTTTACAAATTGATGAACAACTCAATATTTGGTAAGACTATGGAAAATATAGAGAAGCGTGTTAATGTAAAATTGTTAATGCATTGGGAAAATCATGGTAAAATTCAGGGTGCTCAAAGTCTAATTGCTCGTCCAGAATTTCATAGTCTTGCAATTTTCTCAGAAAATTTAGTTGCTGTGCAGCTACGCAAAACAAAGTTGTATTTTAATAAACCAATATATTTAGGATTTAGCATATTAGACATATCAAAAACTTTGATGTATGATTTTCATTACAATTATATGAAACGAAAATTTTCTGATCTTAAACTATTATACACAGATACAGATAGCTTAGTGTATCAAATTTATTGTGAAGATTTTTATAAACAAATAAAACCAGATCTGACTGGCTATTTTGACACATCAGACTATCCTCATAACAATGCTTTTGAATTCCCACAAATAAATAAGAAGAAATTAGGATTTTTTAAAGATGAAAATGATGGAAAAATCTTTACTGAGTTTGTTGGATTACGATCAAAAATGTATGCAATGAGAGTAGAAGATAGAACCATCACTAAAGCTAAAGGTGTCAACAAAAGTGTTCAAAAAACTTAAACATGGATAAGTATAAATCCTGTTTATTTAATAAAGACGTTCAACTTGCAGAAATGTACAGATTTAAGAGTGTAAAACATATTATATTTACGCAAAAAATAAATAAAATATGTTTTATCATACAACGACAGTAAAAGGTATATTATACCGAATTCTACAGATACTCTGGCTTGGGGTCATTATAAATTAAGGGATAATTAGTGATAAGTTAATACTCATTTGAAAACTAGGTTAAGGTACCTATTATAATAAATAAAAATATGTTTTATTTTGTAAAAATGATTTTTATTATCAATACCCTAAATACCTACTACACATTATGATAAAAGTAATAAGAGAAACAATATGTATGAGTATAACAAATCATTAGCAACACACTTATTCTTGACTTATACTTGATGATGTGTTCATGTAGACTGATTCATTTTGGATGTGGAAATGTAAATTTTTTGAATCCGGACTCTTCGATAGCTCCTTCGTTATATTATAAATGAGACCCCGAGTTCGTCGATGGTGTTCATCATTTCCGCTTGCATAATACTTTATGCGTACATCAGCATGTTTCCAGTGTTCGCTGGGATCGATGTCCTCCAATTTTTTCAGTTCATATACTTCTATTTTAATAAAATGCGTTGCTGCTGTCTTATCGTCCTTATTTGACGATATATAAGACATACCTCCGTCTTTGGTTGCTCGCCCTACGGTGGACGAATTTAGTTTAGACTTCTTCTTTTTTGGTTCTTCAAAAAATTCGTCGAGAGACTGGTTGCACGGTCTTTTCATTGAGTATGGTGGAGTAAGTTCGTTTTCGTCGTCAGAGTAATTGAAATAATACTGTTTGTAGGTATTTTCTTCGGTTATATCTACATCTTTCTTCATACAACAGGCAAGCTATAACAATAAAAATAAATATATTTTAACTGTTATGAATAGACAGAAATAAAGATTTAGTTACATTTAATCGGAGCACATACATAGTTGTATCTCATAAAAAAGTACAAAGTTAGGAATAAAATAAATACTTACATCCATTTTCGTGGGGTAAAAACAGCGAGGACCGAAGAGCACGTAGTACTTATTATGTCTTGAGAAGACCAAACACTTATAACTATAGAAACTGTCAAATGTATGCATTTTATACCATTTTTGCTTATTACAAAATAAATAATGGTAGGTATCTTAATGACCTAAGTAGAAATATTGGTTTAAGAATGTTGTCCTACTGACAAAAGTAATAAAAATACAAGTAAAAACAAGATGGTTTTCGTAAATGGGTAGATAGGAATGCTGTGAGTACATTGGTCAATATTATAAACTAGCTGTTGCTATCGACTTTATTCGTCTGGGCTACAGAAAATATACTTGTGTCATTCCTTCATTGCATATTCTACGTAGCTTTATAAAAACCCATGAAGATTCCTATACAGCCATCGACTTCATCAACCTGCGCTACAAGAAGCAATATACATATAAGTATGCTATTCCGTACTCCAATATTATGTTCTCTATCCTAACAAAATTCCATCGTGATTCGTACAACGTTTTTCTGATATAGTAATGCTACAAAGGGATATAAAGAGTCACTTGCATTAACAAAATATAGAGAAGCAATCATTGATGATGTCACAAAGGTATGCTGTCGTATGGTCATTAGTAAGTAAACGTCAGAGGTATCACGCGCTGACCATGTGATATAGTCGGCCATCTTAGATGCCTAATGTATGGGGCGTTGCATTCTTTAATGAGATTTGTCATTAGTACTCCATGCTCTGCTATTGGTCCATTTATATTGATAATTAGTTAATGGTGGGCGTGTCTTTTAGTTAATGAGACGTCATTAGCTAATGGAGGCGTGTCTTAGTTAATGAAGGGCGTTACCCACACATACCTCATTAGTTAATGACATCTCATATGTGAATGAGCCATATGTGATGACCTTTTTGCAAAGTTTGCAAATTTCAAGTTTATGACGTAGGAGACCATGACGTCAGTGGTCCAGCTCCCGCTATTCCTTACTACTTCTACAGTACACAGTATACAGTATGCCCGGGATGAGAAGCAGCTGTAGTATTATACTTTTTTTCACTTCCAAAGCAGCATAGAAGAATATTATTCTTTATACATAACAAAACTTACAACTAGATACAACGCCCCGCAAACATGAACGTATAAAGAATAACGGACAGAGTGTTGTGACTACACGGAGTGAAGCATTCATAGTAAGCTCGGTAACGTAGTAGGAATGTATATTGACGCTTTATCCACCCACCACACATACAAACCATAGTAAGCTCGGCGCCTACCAGAAAATCCGCACACGTATACAATGCGCCGCCATTACGATACCTTCAACCTGTGCAGTGACAGAATTACGTCCGATGCCCACAAAACTGCTTGCGCCGTTTAACTGTGAGATCCGTGATTAAGATTAAATAAGTACCTATTAGGATCTAGAGTGGCTAATTAATCCCGTTCATAGCTCATAGCGCTCATTAGTCACGTTAATTTCCGTTCTTGTGCGATTTGGGAACTAGACACTTCCCAGGTATGCTTCCATGGAGAAAAATGATCGTGATGATGAGGAGATTCCTTAGTTTTCGGGAACGTTTTTTTTATTCAAATTTTTTTAAAAGGGGTTTTTACCCAAGGGGTTATGTCAACCCCATTGTATCACCTTATTTTACAAAAAGGATAAACATTCTGATGCAGGACTGTGATTAGCTTGCATAACATAATAGCACAAGTAGAAATAGGCTCAAATAGAATAGTTTGCATGATTCCTACATCGAACAAATTTATTTTAAACTCCCTCATAAATAATTCTCTCTCACTTTGGTTTTTGATACATTCAACCAACAAATGTTGCACATCCTCTATTTTATCACATGTATCACAATTAGGTGTATCCGATTTTTTCATGAGATATGCAAATTTATTTGATGGAATGTGCCGAGAACGGAGCCTCATTATCAATTTTACATATTTTCTACTTAATTTAACGTTATTGAACCAAGGAATACGAGGTGGTTGTGGTTGTATTGTCCTATACCATATACCTTTATCTCGAGATCTTTCATTATAAAAATGTTTCCAATTGTGATGGTTATTTTTTTTTTTCAATTTAGTGAGTACTTCCAAGAAATCGGGTTCATAGGTAATTACATTACCTTGTGATATGCCAGATTTAGCTAACCTATCAGCCACCTCGTTGCCACTCAAACCTATATGTGCTGGAACCCATTGAAACCTCACAGAAATACCCTTATTCTGTAGCATGATTATTTCCACTAAAATTCTATAGGCTATCGGAACACCTCTATGACCAGAGGCGCACCGAGCCACGTGATCGATAGCACTTTTGCAAACTGAAAAAATAACTACATTAGGCCAATTATTACTGGAAATATAGGATAGAGCCTGTGACATTGCAATGAGTTCCGCAGACATAACTGAAACATCAGCACTAACACTGAAACAACCTCCTCTCATGTGGATCAAAATAAGCTGCCCCTATACCGACCGTATTCTTTGAACCATCTGTATATATCTTATGGTATGCATTGTACTTGGTGTGCAGTTCCTCAATAACATCAGATTTAAGTGGATTTGTTTCATACATATTTTTAGTACCCTTTATACACTCTAACTTGGTTTGGATAATATTTTTAATATTAATGTATGAGACCCAAACATCTAATGCAACATTTGTAAAATATGTGACGAGTGAAGCTTATAATTTTTGGTCTTATTGAATGTCTTAACTAACAGGGGTTTATTTTTATTGTTCCAATATCTAGTAAGACAAAGGTTACTCAACTTATTGACTAGATCTATTGTTGCATTATTTGACCACGACTGCGCCTTTAGAGTATATTTATATGCTAAATATTCTCTTCCTATATATAAAGGAGATAAAGATAATTCACTCTCCATAACATGAACTTTTGATAAAATCCACCAATAATTCTTATAGCCTGATTTTGCAATCTATCTAATTTAATTTTATGGCAATTGGCACTAGCGTCATTCGGGAACGTTGACGACCAAAAATCAGCCTGCATAGTATGAGGTCGATTCGAAGTTTATCGATGTCTGCGCACATTATTTTCATTTATAGCAGACTAAAGCTCCAAATAAACGTTATTGGAATGTAAAATTAGCATAATGAACCCATTGTTTTCTGTCGATCTGGGTCGGACCTTCGTGATTGGCTGGTTCCAATTCGTGACACTGATGGTACAATTGTCATAGCACGTTAAGCCGATGATATCGATATTTGAGGGATCATCTCTCTCCAATTGCATCGTTTCCCTCCTATAGGACTTTGACAATAAGGGAATAGAGAGTGCACCTGCTTGTGCGTACACACTTGTGCACCATATGTGTAGATGGCTAATCTCCACTGTGAATGGCCGCCATGACCGTACGGTCTGGAGGACATTATTATTAGTTATTTCAAAGGTAATATTCTAAGTAAACTTAAAAGCCTTCCAAGCGAACAAAAGAGCTCGTAATAGTGCATTCACACACGTATCATTAATGCAAGAGCTCACGCATTCTTCAATGCACACAAATGTCCTTGCATCTTGCATTTATCATACAAAGCCATTTTGTAACTTTAGGGATGAGGCTTAAAGTTGAAAATGTAGATTTAAAATGGCGGTGCAATTTCTGTCGCCAATGTTGAATAATAATGCAGGGATATTAGATGTCATGTGTTGATGTGCTTCACTAGAATACATCAGCTGCATCTCCGTCAGTGCATGTCGTAAAAGTCGACTAAGCTCAGCCCCCCTAGCATGACCACGCATCGTGGATATCTTACGATATGTCTCTATACAAAATTCAACATGGCGGCTATATTTATCGTATTTTGACAGGCTAAATGTCGTTAAATCGGTTTATCATATCGTGTTTCGCAGGTCATGCTACTCGCAAGCGATGTGCAACTTGACACTGATCTCATACATCTAGCCATCGTTATACTAATCGTGGTAGGAGTATCTCCTTCGTGGTCCTGTTGGAAAAGAACATTAAGATTACGCATACCTGCCAAATAAGTTACAAAACTAATAACCATCTTAAAATTTACAAGGCAACACAAAAATTCATAAAGAATTAAAATTCAGTGTCCAGCCGTTCTATGAAACACTATTGTTACCCTAACAATGCCCTCTCGTTGGGCACAGATCTACCAACTTATGTGCGAAGTGGCAAAAAAAGGAACATCGACCTGCCACGTTAAAATGTCATACGGTTCGGCGATACAGAGGCGACGGTGGCGACGCCCTTCGTTGGTACATGGGTGGGACTGCACAAGGTACTTCTCAAAGGTTTACAAAGGGCCATATAAAGGTCTCAGTGCGTCCTTGTATAAAAACAAGAGCCAGACAAAACAGCTGTTAGGCACGTTCCTGCGATTCCATTTTAAAGCAAACAAAAACTAACCTCAATACTCGAGCTTGTTACAAATTTTTACACGCGCAAGTACAGTCGGGTACAGTTTGAAAGATTAAGTATTAAAAATGGTGCAAAATTCTTTAAATAAATAATTTCGCATTGTAAAACGTTGACCCGGTAGCTTAGTGGTTAGAGCGGCTGGCACGGTTTGCAGTGGTCGTGGGTTCGATTCCCACTCGGGTGAAGAATTTTTTCAATTTTCTTTATTAATAATTTTATAAAATATTGTAAATATATTTTAAGAAATGAAAAAATTCTTCACCCGAGTGCGAGTTGCATTCCGTGCAGAGCTCTCACCACTGAGCTACCGGGTCAATTACTCGGATGACGAATTTTGCACTATATTATTGCACAATTCAATAGCTTGAAAGGTTGTTCCAGATTTAACCTGATCTCATTCCGTGCATATGGTAAGAGTCGACTAAAGAACTCTGAGGCGTACCCTCAACTCAAGCGATGAGGTGGCAACCCGTCACTGATCTTTTACATCTGGCCCTACTCTAGTAGCGTGACCTGCGAAACGCGATATGATAAACCGATTTATCGACATATAGCCTGTAAAAATAAGATAAATATAGCCATGTTTAATATTGTATAGAGACGATACGATATCGTGCGATACGATATCCACGATACGTGGTCATGCTAGGGGGGCTAATATGCTAAACGTGTCTGTATAATCTTCGTGATCTTTCAGCTATGGCTACACCAAGTAGTAGTATATCTAGTTTTAAGATTTTGTAATTGAATAAAGAAATACATACTCGTACATATACCACATACATGATGATTTTTGGTCGTCAACGTTCCCGAAAACTACGGAATCTCCTCGTCATCACGATCATTTTTCTCCATGGAAGCATACCTGGGAAGTGTCTGGTTTCCAAAATATTAGGGTCCAAAGTTGAGTAAATAGACTGCGTTTTTCTGTATAAATGCACATTGACGCGTGCAGCAAGATTTTTTCACGAGAAATAATTAATATCTAAGAAAAAACTAGCATAAACACTGGACACTATAAATTTTAAATTTATTAATAAAGAAATGGAAAAAATTCCTCACCCGGGTGGGAATCGAACCCACGACCTCTGCATTCCGTGCCAGATCAAATTTTGCCCGATCAAGTAATAATTTTTTTTTTTTTTAATTAACATCGTTTCTCACCATTTTTTTGGCATAAACTTACTTTATTTGATGTATAGAGTACGTACCCTTCGTTAAGGGTGGCAACCAAAAAACATACTGTATAGTCACGCCCATTATCCCCAAAGAGGTTGGGACAGAAGTGTGCAATTTACACACCCACTTTTCACCAGTTAGTCTATTTAGTCCTACATGGTAAGGGGTGAGCCTACCGCCGCTTTTCGGGCACAAATACAACAATCTAGCCACCGGTAACGAATCCAATGGGAAATGTTTCCGAGTCATTCTAAATAGGTATTATAAGCTAAATAAATAAATACTTAATAAATAACATCACTTGCACATCTCAACTATACCCTCAAAATTGGTCAGAAGTGGCACCATGTGGTTCTATCGGCCCTTGGAGCTCTGCCTACCCCGTAAGGGATAAAGGCGTGATTATATCAATGTCTGTGCCTTAACTTTACATACGGCCTGGGTTTTTTATACCTTCCATGAAGCTTAATGACACGTCTGGGGTGTCAATTAAAGCCGTGTTGAAAGAGGAGAGGGGGGGTGTCAATTAAAGCCGTGTTGGAGTGGGGGGAGGGGATTAAAGAGGTGTCTAGACAGTTTGCATATTACAGCGAGTCATCCATCACTTGTTTGTTGACAAAGGGGTATCTCTTTTGTTGTATTCTTGTGTCTCGTGATGGGTGATGGCTTTATATGCCTGGTTTTACCAGCGTGCTAGCAGTCTAGGATTGTTTTACTAGACTATCACGTATTTTCAGGAACTCAAGATAGATTGATAAAATTCTTTATCCAAATTTGTACGCCAGGAAGGGTGATCTTAATGCCTTCCATTCTCGACCAGAAGTTCAACGCTAACAGTTAAGAGCTAAGAGATGGGCTAGGTCATAATTATCCATACTGATACCTACCTAACAACAAATGCGAAAGTGGCTCTGTATGATTGAGGTCTTTAAACGACAATGCACTCGACGGATTTGGGTGAAATTAGGTAATGTGGGGTACATAATTGTAGTTTAAGATTAGAACGATTTTGATGTTTGTAATTGTAATGCATAGGTATGTTTTACATAGCATCCTCGATTGCTTCAGCAGTGACTAATCTCTTCATGGCAAATAATTACGGCATACAATTTTTAAAACACATACAAGGTACACTTCTATTTCCAGCCTCCCTACCTATTTTCTTTTTTTTTTGCAAAAACGCTTCATCACATCAGCCTATTGCAGCCCACTGCTGGACGTAGGCCTCTTCCAAGGCACGTCACTAGGCTACTGTCATAGTGGTGTTTTGTCCATAGTCACCACGCTGGGCAGGCGGGTTGGTGACCCCAGACTTGGTGTGATGCTATTCAACTCTGCAGAACACGGCAGAAAAAACGCTTAAACAACTTTAAACGAAACTTGATCATAGATAGCTAAGAAAGCGTTGCCCCATACTAACCTAATAGTAGGTTAGGTACGAATACAAAATGCATAAATCGTACTGTTAATGTGAGAACAGAGAAACAAAGCCACATCCGGAAACCACGCATCATTGGCTTAATGACCACTCCAGCACCAGCTCTGGAAGACCCCTCATCATGTCCAACAGCCTTCAAACCTCTAGCTCAAAATATACCGGACACCAGCATTTAATAACCAGTTTTCAAAGACCCTTAAATAGATGTAATAGGCGCTCTGGTAAAGGTCTAAAATGATTGGTTTCGATTTAAGTACAAATTTCCGAAGAGCTCTGGTTTTGTAGATTAGCAAGTGGGGTGGTGGATTAAGTTAAACTGGTGAGGAGTTCACGCAACTTGTCCATTTTCTTGAGCGTGATTACGTTTTAACCTATGGGAACAGCGATTGGTGCAATTTGTAGAAATTGTCGAGGAAAGTTATTGAGGGCTGGCAAATGGTATCCATTCAGTAATATAAGTTGAATTGTAAAACAAGAAACGAAAGGAATAATGAGTAGTTTTAATTCTTTCATTTAAAAATACACTGTCAAATGTAAATCACTTGATGAGTGACCTCAGTGACTTACCATTATTTCCTTCCTTCCTAAATCTTAAACTACCGCCAATATATCGTAGTTATTTTGACAGCTATTTATTGGTACACATATGTATAGACAAGGCTGTGTTTAGAACTGCAGGATCATAAAGGAGATACGAAGGCTATGTACTTAACAAAATCCATGCATACCATAGAGAAGGTATAAAAGAGGAGGTGGGACTATGAACTGAGTCGTGTGGCAATCGTGAGGCCATGACGTCATGATAGGGGCGGAGCTTCAGGGCCTGTGTGTGTAACGCAGTAGCTGTAACCGCAAATTTATGCAAGTAGTTAGGCTAGTCACTGTGTAAATGAGCAGGGCTACAGTGTTAGGATGCTCCTCTCGTCCCATACTTCACCCCCGCTCAGCGGCACACTATTTTTGTATGAAAATATACTTAGCCGCTGCTCCTCTTTTATTTCTTCTCAATGATGCATACCAAATTGATTTACACTGACTGAACACAGATAAGAATTTTTCATAAAAAGTCCCAAGAAAGTTTAAGCCCGCCAAAGTTTACATTTTAAACCACAAACAAAAATACACTCTAACATCAACCTCTTCGTGGAAGAAAGAAAAAGTGTCATTAGTTCTTTAGAAGCCTTGGTTCTTACGCTGCTGATGTCCTTGTTCGACATCTCTCTTATGTTAGTATGAAACGAGGGAGATAGCAATAAAGGACACACCTAAACAACAACAAAAGTATTGTGATTATCTAGAAATTCAACATCAACAACATTGCGCTGATGCGGGTCTTCACTAGAATACATCAGCTGCATGTCGTAAGAGTCGACGAAGGATTGAGGCATTCTCTCAGGCGATAAGCTAGCAACTTGTCACTGATCTTTAACATCTGACCCCGCTATGCTAAACGTGTCTGTAGCATCTCTTATGCGATCCTGTAGTTTTGGTTGCCTCACTTTTGGCAACAGCCGTGTGTATATTATGTAAAAAGTAGGTTATTTGTTTAGTTTATCCCGAAGGAAAGGCAAGGGGAACTAAGCCCATACAGCCATTGTCTTTAGTAAATGATTTCTGAATTTATGATGGAAGATAATGATGATGATGAATGGAAACATCGGGAAAATCCTCAAGAACAAGTGTAAAGTTAGTCAAAATGAAAAATAATTGCAGAAACAACTTACATGGGCCCATGAAGAGATCGTATTCCGGCTAAAGTTTTACTCAGCTTAGCTGCGTATAAAACCATGCACACGCACTAGATTCACATCACAAGTAATCAAAATATAACTTATCTACCAGAAAACATCACTTTAAGGACACATACAAGCCATTTACAAATAATTTTTGATTTTCACAAGAAAATTACACCTGTACCCTTCCAGCTTTTCCCGCCGAATCCCGTAAAAAGTAGGTATATATTAGGGTTGCCATCTCAAAACTTTGAAAACCTGGATTTGAAGAAGAAATACTAGGACATTTCGATTGAAAGCCAGGACTATACATGTGCGAGTCCAGTGACAGTACGATTGAAGAGAGTTAGTGGCGTGCGAGTTTCAAAACATATGTCTTTAACACATTCAGTGCCGGCGACTACGTATTTGCGTCTTTTAGGCTTTCTAGAGGTGCCAGAAAATCTGCCGATAGCGAATGTGTCAGGACTCAAAAACTCAGGACGACGCTTAGAAACTATCCAGGACAGCCCAGGATACCCCAAAAAGCAGGACATGTCCTGGGAAAACAGGACGGTTGGCAACCCTAGTATACATTCACGAACACTGAAGACCAATCGCCAATCAAATCAGACGAGCCTATAAACCTGATAGGTCATAGAAACCATTGTGACCAAGTAGCTAAGGTCACTACGGCAGGTGGGGCTCGAATGCCGGCATTACGTCAATCAAGGGCTACGTTCACTACACTAATGGAAAACACATACCGGGTGGTCAAAAAACAACCTCCCAGTTTTAAATCTTCTTCCAAATGGCCTTTCGAGTTTTAGAAGGCACTGAGACATTTCATAAACAGATATATAGCAAGATATCCAGGATTAGAGGAGCCTAAGAAATATCTACCTACATAAATAAATAGATAAATATTCACACACTTTGGTATATAAATACATAGATAAGTATAGAAACATCCATGACTCGGAAACAAATATTAATATTCATCATATCAATGTTTGCACCTACCGGGATTCGAACCCAGGACCTATGGCGCCGCAGGCAGGGTCACTACCTACTACACCAATCGGCCGGCGTAATGTACCTACATAGGTACATTACTACACTAAAAAAAAAATAACTGTCCTACTGGCGCAGTCGCAAAATTATCCCATATCCAGACCATCCATCCTAAAAAGTGTAAAACGCGATTTTAAAATGCTAACAAAACGAAACTATCCATACAGCCATTATCACGTAATGAGCCATACCTTATGTAATCCATACCAAAGACTACATACACATGCAACACACAACACAAACACACAGACGGCCTTGCTATTCCAGCCGCGCCTCTCACTTCGCCACAATTAAGACAAGTTACGACGCATTGTACAGTCGGATTCAGAACATAAACACTGTTTATATGGCATAAACAAAGCGGCTATGACATGGTATTTAGCTGTAATGGCCATGTGTGAGGATACTAGATGCATACATGTACACACATCTCTGTTACCAAAATGGCAAAGCCAGAATTGCAGGTTGATAACATGAACGTATAAAGAACAACGGACGTAATGCTGTCAATGCACAGATTGAAGCACCGAAATGGCAGCGCGTTGCGCATGTGTGCGTATTTTCTAGTAGGCGCCGAGCTTACTATGGTTTGTGGGTGGATAGCGCATCATTACACATCCCTACTCCATGGAATATCGTTACCGAGCTTACTATGAATGACTCACTCTGTGTATTGACAACACTCTGTCCGTTATTCTTTTTACATTCATGATTGATAACATAATCCACATGCACGTTTAGCATATCGGCTATACTCGTAAAAGATCACTAAAAAGTTGGTAGCTAGTCCGATATATCCAACGAATGGTTTACGTCGGATTCTAATGTTACTTTAGCGTGGATAAAGTCTCAATGTTCTGAAAAATTGAATGTTTTTATAAGAAATCGAGTAAACGAAATCCAATGCCAATCATCGAAGTCAGTATGGCTTCGGATTTCGTTTACTCGATTTCTTATAAAAACATTCAATTTTTCAGAACATTGAGACTTTATCCACGCTAAAGTAACATTAGAATCCGACCAAAAGAACTTACGCGTCAAGAGACATTTAAATGGGCTGTTTACCTTATTATATAGAGTCGTTAGTAAAACAGCAGATCGCAACTCAAGCCTCGGGATAGTCTCCTTCCGCGCTACTCTCGACTTAGAACATAATAAACGAGCCAATATGCGACCAGATCTATCTATAGAACGCATATATATATAGCTGCTCCATAAGCACTCAAAGAACTATCACAAAACCCGTGCAATTCTACGGTAACATAATCAGTAATAAGTACATGTCGTGGAATACTAAGAGAATTAAATAAGTAAAGCTTACTATAGAACGTAAACCATTCGTTGGATATATCGGATGGGAGTTCATCATCCCAATCAATTTTTAATCACCATAATCTTTGAATAATTAACTTAGCTATAATTACAGTAGGATTAAGATAACCTAGAGGGTCAAAAATCGCAGAAGACAATGATAATACCCGCCTTTTCGTCAGTTGGGTAGGCATTGGTTCCTTACCTAAGGAATACAATAAGTTATCGCTCTTGCTACACCAGGCCAGACCGAGCACCTTTTGAGGTTTATCTAGTGCACTAGGAATAATACTAGCCTGAGTGGCGGCAACAGTAGGTACCCTTTCATTTATAGCCCTTAGTATCGCAGGTGAGTTAGATTCCCATTTTCGTAGGACAAAGTTAGCTCCTCGGAGGATCTGATCAACATGAAGTACTGTTTCTACTACTTGGTGCTCATCATCACCGCCGTAAAGAAAATCGTCCATATAAAAATCATTTACAAGTGCAGCAGCAGCCAATGGGAAGTCATGGCGACATTCGTTAACTAACTGTAACAAACACCGCGTTGCCACGTATGGCGCACACTTTAATCCGAAGCTAAGGGTAGTTAGAGCATAAGTAGTTAAGGGTTCTGTAGGGCTTTCGCGCCAAAGAATACACTGAAGATATCGTTGCGCAGGTTCAATAAAAATCATTCGGTAAAAGTTTTTTATATCAGCGCTAACTATAAATCGGTTTTTTCTAAATCGTAATAAAATATTGATCAAGTTATCTTGCATCATGGTACCTTTATATTGGATATCGTTCAAGGATTTGCCTGTACTCGTTTTGTAAGAGGCATCCATGACCACACTTAGAGGAGTGGTGATTTTATGTGGAGTAAGAACCGCATGGTGGGGTACATAATTACAGGGCTGCATTGAATCGAACTCTATCATATGCCCTGCGTTTTTAAACTCTCGCATAAAGTTTACATAATTTTGTTTGTATACGGGGTCGCGTTGAAACTTAGACTCTAAGGTTTTAAACCTTTTAAAAACTACAGGTCTAGATTGCCCAAGTGCGCATGGTGACTCCTTGAGGGGAATCGATACCACGAAGCTACCGTCAGATGCCCTTTTGTGAGTAGCAAATACTTTCTCACACTGAGACATATCGTCATCTGATGGGATCGGTGTCTCTTTACTAGAATCACACATAAAAGACTTGGAATAACCGCTCATTACAAAATTGCATCGAATCTGTTTAGGTATAGAATTAATATTTATAGCACCTGATACCACCCAGCCTAAGCGTGTCCTTTGAAGTATAGGCAAGCCTTCGCCAAGCTTATGTTGACCTATACAAAGGAGATGATAGAACTGTTCGGCCCCAAGAATTAAATCAATATTGCCTCCGACTAGGAATGACTCGTCTGCCAGTTGAAAACGTCGTGGTATAGTCAGGGAACGGGGTAAGCCAGCGATGTAAGAGGGTACATTACATATATTCGGTACAATGAGGCAAGATAGATCGACAGTAAATGTGCCGTCCTTCGATTGCAAAGTAAGGTTACATAAGTGTTTAATATTCGTAATATTTTCGTTAAAACCTATAACATCCATATTAATACGTTGTATGGGTAATAGCAGCTTGCGCACTGCTGCCTCGGTAATGTAGTTAGCTTGTGAACCAGAATCGAGTAGTGCTCTAAATACATTTAATCTACCATTCGCGTCGGAGATCAAAACTTGAGCTGTCGATAGGATAATATTTTTATTCGGTAAAGCACCACACACTTGACCATCGGTTTGGTGCAAAGTCGTATTCGTTATTGGTTGACTGGTACACAAGTTAACTGTATGTGACTCTACATTAGCATTCGGTTCTAAGGTAGGATAGGTTGTCATCGGCGTGTCGCTATTATTATTTGGTTGAGCTTGCAGGTGCAAGAGAGTATGATGTTTACCCTTGCAGGTCCTACAGGCAGAAGCTCGGCAATTAGTTATCGCATGATTAATCCCTAAGCAGTTGAAACAAATGGGCAGTTTCTTTACTACACGAATGCGCGTCGGTACATTCAAGGCCAAAAACTTAGGACATTGATTAATATAATGATACTCACTACAATATGGGCATTGTCTACGATTAAAATTGGGCTTAGGTACCTTCGTAGTAGGTTGGACAGGAGACGTAGTGACAAGCGCATTCCTAGAGGTGCTAACCGAGCAGTCTCCAATAGTGAACACATCTTGGAGGTCGGCTCGCGCCCGCAGGAATGCTTTAAATTGCTGTAAGGTAGGAAGTTCGTTAGTTAGACTTGTTTTTTCCTCCCATTTACGCTGTACATTTTTATCGAGTCTAGAAACTAGAAAAAATATAACAAGTATATCCCAACCGTCAGTACAAATCTCTTCAAATGATTTTAAAGTTCGCATATGCTTTGAAATGTTATCGGCGAAACTTCTCAAATGCTGAGCACTGTCCGGAACTGTTTCGTTTCTAAATAATGCTCGAAGGTGGTTATAAATCAAAACCTTAGGCTTATTGTACCTTTCGCATAACAATTGCCATGCGATCGTATAGCTTTCTTCGGTAAACTCTATCGAATTAATCACCTCCAGTGCAGCGCCCTTTAGACAACCTCGCAAATATTTGTATTTTTGAATTGGTCTTAAGTTTGTCTGATTAACTAAAGCATCAAACGTGTCTCTGAACTCTAGCCACTGGCAGATATCCCCATTAAATTCTGGTAGAGATATTTCCGGATATTTTATGCTATCGACCGGACTCGGATGATCACTACCATGTGGGGCAACCTTTGAAGGCTCTCCATACTTTTTAACGAGGGATTTACCTAGCGAGACATTAGTAAAATAAGTATTTTCGAATATCTCCCTTTCGGTTAACTGACTATCTATATCTGAACTAATAGTCTCGATGCGATCTTGAATAACCTCAAAATCTTTGTACAAATCGGAAATTTTATCTAGTCGCAACTCTAGATTTAATAGCTGCTCTGCCGTAACAGAATCAGATGGAAAGTCGGTAATAAATTTTTGATACAAAGTTAGTTTCCTTTTAGCAACGCCCCGTTGTTGTATTAACTGTTTCAGCTCTTTCTTGTAAAGTTTGGGCTGCTCGCAGTCTGATTCGGAATCAGACATTGTCATATTTGGTAATAAGGAAACCTAACCAAGCTCAAACAACACTAGAAATTAGGTATAGAACTTACATTAATCCTCCAGCCACTTACGTGATGGAAGTATCCCTTCGGCCGTCACTATGCTATGCAGGACTATGAAGAGCTCGATAAATTGTCTAGTCTTTAGACTCGTTGACTCGTCGATATCCAAATCGTCTTCCTAAGATACTGAAAATAATAGGTAATGTTCGCCGTGCCGGGCCGTCGCCGAACCAAGAGATCTCGCTTGACTTCTTGTTAGCTTTTCTAAGTTTCTTTAGAAATACGACTGGCGCGGACTGATACTTTACGTGTTTCGTACTTATTAATAGTCGGGGTCACCAAAAATGGATCTTAGGGATAGATTTCATTGGATAATTATAATAAATCAAACTCGTTGTCGGAAATATCGATCGTGTAATCAGAAGAATGACAATGACATATAGTTTTTTATATTAGACAGCGGATGCCACGGAGGTCGGATAAACTAAATACAAAAAGGTTTTAACTGTCCGTGACAACCGCCTATATGCCTGAGAGAATGCCCAAGTCCCTTAGTCGTAAAAGATCACTAAAAAGTTGCTAGCTTACCGCCTATATGCCTGAGAGAATGCCCAAGTCCCTTAGTCGTAAAAGATCACTAAAAAGTTGGTAGCTTACCGCCTATATGCCTGAGAGAATGCCCAAGTCCCTTAGTCGTAAAAGATCACTAAAAAGTTGGTAGCTTACCGCCTATATGCCTGAGAGAATGCCCAAGTCCCTTAGTCGTAAAAGATCACTAAAAAGTTGCTAGCTTACCGCCTATATGCCTGAGAGAATGCCCAAGTCCCTTAGTCGTAAAAGATCACTAAAAAGTTGGTAGCTTACCGCCTATATGCCTGAGAGAATGCCCAAGTCCCTTAGTCGTAAAAGATCACTAAAAAGTTGGTAGCTTACCGCCTATATGCCTGAGAGAATGCCCAAGTCCCTTAGTCGTAAAAGATTACTAAAAAGTTGCTAGCTTACCGCCTATATGCCTGAGAGAATGCCCAAGTCCCTTAGTCGTAAAAGATCACTAAAAAGTTGGTAGCTTAACGCCTATATGCCCGAGAGAATGCTCAAGTCCCGTATTCGAAACTTACGACGTGTTTTGGGGCGTTTCGGTCCGCGGGACGAATCACCCCATATTTTTATTATTATCGGGCGATTCGACCCGATATGAATACCCGTTTTGAAAGATATAAGTACAGTCTAAAAATTCATATCGGAACGAATCGCCCATTAATAATAAAAATATGGGGTGATTCGTCCCGCGGGACGAATAGACCCATTCAGAAGGCATTGTTAGGCGTTTCGGTCCGCGCACCGAAACACGAACGGACCGAAACGTCCCAAAACCCCGACATGAACGCAAGCATCAGCAATGCAAATTTAAAACACATAATAAAATAAATTAAAAGCTACTAATGCCCAAATAATAAAACACAATTAAACAAACTTACAATAAATTAGTACCTACCTAAATTCAATCGAAATAGTTCACTTAGAAATACAATAGTTCACTTATAAATACAATAGTTCACTTATAAATACAATAGTTCACTTATAAATACAATAGTTCACTTATAAATTAGGATTCTGTTTCATTAATAATAAATTAAATTCAAATAATTCTTCTTCAAAACGCATACATGCATAGATAGATAAATAAACAGCCTCGAAAATGGAAGGAAACTACATAAACCATTTTGTGTCCCCCTGTACTTGCATATTGTTTACTCCATGTTTATTCTAATAATGTTAATATTGCGATCAATTTGCAAGGCATTATGAACTCAACACAGTATAGCTAAATGGGATTATCGTGCGCTAGTTATAAAACAATCTACTAGAGTCTAGACTTTTAGTAGGTTCTAAATAGAAACTTATTTATTTATTTATTACTAAGACACACCAACAGTATACACATATAAATAGAATTATTACAGGCAATAAGGTATTTTGTCTTATGCGCATACCAATTATGGGCATGTTCGTATTGCACCTTAAATATAACATTCTATATATTATGTATGACTTAAACAGAAACTATACACAATAAAATAATAAAGAGCCAGGAACTAGAGAGAATCTTTGATTTTAGAACGGAATTTGTGATACGAGTCAAAATGAACATCTATATCTGGCAATTTTACAAAATTATTAATAAAGAAATGGAAAAAATTCTTCACCCGAGTGGGAATCGAACCCACGACCACTGCACACCGTGCCAGCCGCTCTAACCACTGAGCTACCGGGTCAATTACTCGGATGACGAATTTTACCATCTCTTTTCTAAATAAATAAATAGGCAACGTTATTCCTATCCCATCCATCCATCCTGATAGCTATACACTAGCCAAATCTCGGCAAACAAAGCTGAATCCCTCAGCACAATGTTTAAAGATGAAACGATCAACGGATTTACAGTTCAACTGAACGGAGACACATTTTCTATAATTTAAAAATAAGCCACTCCACGGCATTAACTTGAAATATCTTTTACTCTGTTCAAACCTCTGGCTTAATGCCCTTAATTTATGAAATTCTGTTTAATAGTCATCTTCCCTGCTAGACATGCACTAACTTATAGTTGCGAAAAACGCGTTGCGGTGATACTAGCCTCGGAATGAACTAGCAAATTGACTAAACATGGCTATATTATCTCCTTCATGATCCTGCAGCTCTGGGGCTAGACAGCCGTGTGTATAAACGCGATTTAATTTTTCTATGGGATACTTGCAATAAGTTCTTGGATTCGAATTAGGACTCCCAAATTTCCTCTACTTATTGACAGCTCCGAAATATCTCAGTGACCTAGACTTTGTGCTGCATAGAAATTGCAGAATTAGTCCATAACTAACTAGGAACTGGAAAATTGCATTTTAATTAACGTCATCAGTCGCTAAAGGTAAATACCACAAAATGATGTCATTGTAACCTTTTTTAGCTTTTGAAGGTCGTGAATACTCGTAGCTTTACATAAAACTTCGTCCGCGTGAGAGAGCATTACACCCGTACGAAGCCGGTGCAGGTCCCTAGTATACACATATAAACCTTCCTCTTGAACACTCTATCTATTGAAAAAAACCGCATCAAAATCCGTTCCCTAGTTTAAAAGATCTAAGCATACATAGGGACGGACAGCAGAAAGCGACTTTGTTTTATAATATGTATGTATGTATGTAATTTATGTAGTGATACACACTCACACATAGCTGTATTCCCTAAATGGTAGCCAGAACTACGAAGGAGAGCCTACAGCCACGATGTTAAAGATCAGTGACAAGTTGCTAGCTCATCGCCTGAGGGAACGCACCTTAGTTCCTAAGTCGACTCTTACGACATGCACGGAAGGTGACGCAGCAGATGTTTGCGGATCCCCGGATCAGCATAGTCAAGTAGCTTTAAGCTTCGGTTAAATCAAGTTCATTGGCGTCACGGACCAATATGATCGGAGGATATCACTCATCCGTAACAAGTAACAACTTAGCATATATGTTTGGTGGAAAGTCAGTTAAGCAGGGTTCGAAGTGATAATTACCATTGATAATTATCACGATAATTATCTTGATAATTATCACGATAATTATCTTGATAAATATACCTTGATAATTAAAAACATCAAACACTATACTCGTAATAAATCTAAGTTTATTTACATACTCGTATCCGAACGCACTAGACATTAAAAAAAAAACATTTAGATGACGAGAGAGGTGCAAATTTTATTTCTTTACGTAATTTCTTGATCTTGTTTGACACCATAAAAACAAACTTTGAATATTTAATAATGCCGAAAAACTGATACCCTCTTTGGGATCAATATATTATTAAAGATTTCAGGAAGTTAAATGGCAAATCAGCTAGGATAATATCGGATAATTATCAGATAATTATCAAAAAAAATATTTATCTTGATAATTTCGAACCCTGGTTAAGACACATACCATTCTCATGTTGAACATCCATTGAAGTTATTTAAAACTGTACATTAAAATCTGTAGTAAACCGAAAGCGGACGGAAGCCCGCCTGTTTACAGAAAACGTATTTTTAGAAACACCTGGGAACGACCGGCCACCTTGGGAGATTATCTGGGGGCATGCAATGGAATATCCCGACTTACATACATGAAAATCTCCCGACCGTATTTCGGCCAAGGCGACCAATCTCCACGGAGATTAGTCAGGTACGCAGGAGATATTATAGTGCACAAGTGCGTGCGCAAACACAAGATGCACTCTCTATTCCGTCACTCTCATTTCATTGGTACAGGCCTGTGACTGGGATCGAACTTACGCCTCCTGCTTGGAAGGTGCACGTCTTAACCACTGGGCTATCACCACTTACATACATATATACATACATATGATACAGCTGTGTTCCAATAATGGGGTAGCTAGAACTGCAGGATCATAAAGGAGGTCTACAGCCACGTTTCGCATGGCGGGGACAGATGTACATGATCAATAACAAGTTGCCAGCTCATTGCCCCAACAGGACGCCTATTACACACGCCCATTATCCCCAAAGAGGGCAGAAATGTGCAAATTACACACCTATATTTCAGCAGTTTGTTTGTCAAGTCCCATGTTGTAAGACGATGAGCCTACAGCGGCAATCTGAAATTGATTTCATTCATTCATTCATTCATTCACTTTTGATAGTTCTATATGTATTTGAAAAGATTCAGATCTTTAGAATGAAAATCATTACTTAGTAAAAATAATTACTTTTCTTTATAAATACGCCCGTATTGGTAAGCTAGCAATCCTGTATCTTGTGTGTGTTATGTGTCATGCATAAATGAATAACAATTTTTTTCTGTGTGCACAAGTAATATTTAAGGTATACAGCGCCATCCATCGAGGTTGGTCGGAACAAACAGACAAACATGCGCCCACCCCTTCCGGCATGCGGGAATGTTTATTGGGAAATCATAGTGACCGCCATTAGTTATGCAGAAAATTTACTTTATCTCGGTATGAAAAGAGTTTTACTAATTATTGTAAATGTAAAAGTTTGTAAACAAATACCTACCTGTGTTTTTTGCGCCGTATGAATGGTTCCTTGTAATTTTATTGCTATTTAAAAAAATTCGCAAGTAAGCTATCTGTGATCAGAGTATTGAGAAGAAAATAGGTCAACAATCATTAAAGGATCCCGTATTTTTTAAATCACTCCATATTATAATATAAAGTCGCTTCCCGCTCTCTGTCTGTCCCTAATTCCCTATATTAGATGAACTTATGCTTAGATTTTTTAAACTACGCATTTTAATGAGTGTTTTTAAATACGAAATTATCTTTTACGCCGACGAAGTCGTAAACCGCGACCGCTAGAGAAAATACGTACTTATCTCAAAATGAAAATTTAATTAAAATCGTAACAGCCATTCTCAACATTGCAAGTATAACTCACATAATAATTAAGTACCTGCATATGAATGCTCACACGAAACCTTAGCAACACTGTCCGACAATTAACCTTAAAAAATAACTGCTTATGAAACAAAAAGTAATTTTCTCACATGGCAATACCGCTTGCGTCAGCTTAGCTAAGTCATTATACACCTTATGACTGTTATTATAGCTTGCAACGATCATACAGTGTAATGCAGACACGATTTAAATATGACATCTTCTTAATTATCATTGTTAAAGCAATGAGAAGTCCTGAACAAAGACTTCCCCCGATACAATGCCCTACCGGTTGGAAGCGTCCTGCATCTAACAGATACCTGTGATCCTGATTAGGTCTCCGCTTGCCAGCACGTGGTCTCTACCATGGAAGTCATAGAACGCTTCAGCCCCATCGACCATCGCTTCTTCGAGCATGACAATATAATATAATGACATCTTACATTATCAGGGCCGGATTTAAAGGCCTCGGGGCAACAAAGGAGCGGAGGCCCCCTTGTCCCAAATTTTTATTTTACTGATTGCTTGATTAGAGTAAACAAATATAGATCACTGATTTCTGTTATGTAATATTTAAGAATAATGATTGTAATCAAATAATCATGTATGTACAATGTACCTACTGTATTCACTATGGGTGCGCCCACCACCGGGCCCTACACCCTCCACTGACCCTCGGATCTGATAACTCATAATTGCCACAACAGGCACTTGCACTAACTACAATCGCCATGAGAAACTACTGTAGGTAAAGGTAAAAGAGTGTTCACTAGTTGGAATTTGAAAGATTTTTTCCGAAATCTCTGTTATGGAGGCTCCGGGGCTTTTGCCCCGGTTGCCCTCTCCTAAATCCGGCCCTGTACCTACATTATTTTATTACATATTTTAGTCGAGCTTTTTTATTTACCAAATGATGAAATTAAGATTGATGTTTAGTTATTTGTCGCTAAATAACGTATAGGTACTAAGAACGGTTGAACGGATTTAGGTTGTTTCCACGGTGGAAGCAAGGCTATAAGCAATGTACAGACAGCAACATCTCGCATTCCCTAAAATAAGAGATAACGAAAGCGTTAATGGTAACCTGTTTGGACATGGACAGGCACAGATACAATATAGCCTTATACAGAGTGTAACAGAAAGGGTATGTTAAGCGAAAAGCTATGTAAATAGCCCACTATAGAGAACCTATTTCCAAAATTTGAGACTCGAAATCACATTTTTATTTTTCAAGATATTTAAAAATTCTTCATACTATCGGGAAAAATAAACATATGATTTCGGGTCTCAAATTTTGTGAATAGGCTCTCTACAGTGGGCTATTTACATAGCTTTTTGCTTAACATACCCTTTTTGTTACATCCTGTATAGGCTGAGTACCTATATTTTTTATGCTCCTGAATTTTCCTTCTAACCCTAAATACCTTATAAACCTTCAACCTCATTAATTCGTACACGATCGACCCGAAAATTTGAAATTCCAATTGAAATATCGAACTACGAATGACAATTAAGCACATATTTTATAGGCTGCATGCTTTGGCTGTATATCGTAAAGATACCGTTGCCTTAAAACCAGGTCCTCAATAAGGAAACAATGATTCGCGCTCGAAATTCAAAATTAGCCCGCGTCGATATTTTATGTGGATTATAATCTGTGGGCGGAGTCGTGACATGGGACAGGATAATAGTGCTTCAAAAGGTTACAATTTGGAACAGAATGTATGACCTCAATCATACATACACGAAAAGATTAACGGATTATGGGAAAAGTATGTCCAAAAACAAGTTATTAAAGCTACACTTATACATACTATATGCATGTTTTTGAAACCTTTATGAGTTGAGCCAGCAACTTATCACTGATCATTTACTGTCTCCGCTATGCTTAGCTTCACGTGAAATCTTTTTTAAAGATCCTACAGTTTTGGGGCTAGGCGGGGCAGTGCACCGGAGCCCTCAAGCTCAGGGGGCCCTCGAATCCTTACCGTGAAATTCTCGATTTGAATTTTCAAAAATTAATAGACAACTTACTTGAGTTATGTGGTAAATACAAGAAAAAATTTCGCACTTGCTCCGCTCGCGTATCTATTATGTGACTATGCAGTCTTTCACTATTCAATAATTATCATAAACTCCAAAAATTCTTGGTAATATCTACCCGATTGTAACCTATCTCATGTTTTACCAATGGTGAGAAATTCTCGGTAGAGCTTGAATTTTCAAGAAGGTAAGTACCTAATAGACAAGCTCGCTACGCTCCCGCCTCTATTATATATCTAAGCAGTCTTTCAATTATAGAGCTCGTAAAATAAAAAAAAAATTGGTAATGTCTAGTCATGTGCAATAAAGAAAAGATAGTCAACAAAAATTCCTCAAAATCTAATTAGTTGAGATAGCAGTGGGGCCCCATTTTTTTATTTACCCCAGGGCCCCTAGTTACCTAACTACGCCACTGACGGTCATGTGTATATGAATGTAATGTATATATATGTATATGTTGTGAACTAAATGGATCCTGCCACATTTATAGCATACGCAGGGTTAGAGGACAAGATCGACTAGCCGAGTACCTACCCTCAAGGAAAAAGCAACAACTAAGAATACCAAACTCACTTAACACTCCTTGCCACACTTTCTCCACCAACCAGGGTCCAGGAAATGAATGCAACTCCAAAAGGTCATAACTCTACTATTTTAATCTGGACCGGTTTTCCCATTTTGTACTCAATGTCATTGTCATTTGGAGTCGATATCGGACAGCCATTTCACTGGACATATGACCCCGATACATTAATGCCGCGGAAGACATTGCGATACATTTAATAATCGATTCGATAAGTTTTGTAGATAGGTAAAAGTGTTATTAATTCGTTTCGCTTAGAAGAAAGTAGGCTTTAGTTTATATGTGATAGATTGTAATTTGGGTATCAAGGTCTACATATGAGAGATCCTACATTTTCACTAGTCTAAAGTTAAATAGTGCTTAAAATTGCCACAAATCAGCCTATTACAGTCCACTGCTGGACATAGGCCTCCCCCAGGGCACGTCATAAGGCTCCTGCCATAGGGGGGTTTTGCCCATAGTTACCACGCTGGGCAGGCGGGTTGGAGACCGCAGTGTGATTTTCGGACTATGTTATCAACACGGGAGACCTTTATATGAATTATGCCCTTCTATATATGCTTAATAACCCTGATTGTTGGCCTGTAATAAATCTAATAGGCGTTCCTTTAAACGACTTGACAGAAAGGGAGGAAATTTATTTATTCTTTATCGTATTTTAAGTGCGGGTTATTAATGACTACCTTATCCGATAATAGTTAGTTTTTGTTCTGGTATTGGTAAAATATATATTACGGAACCAACAGAACTGAAAACCGGTCAAGCGTGATTCGGATTCGCACACGTAGGTTTCCGCAGAGTAAAAAGAAACCATCTGGTGCTTGCAATTTCGCCTGCGAGATCGCATCATAATGCTATTGGAGGTTTGGGATCTTTCAAAGAAATACGCAGATTGATTTTAGAATATTACTCGTATATAAGCACTTGGAAGACACAAGACCGTTACTGTTTGAGAGACTAAAGGTAAGTGAAGGTGGCAAAGGAATACGTACACTTTTTATAAACTAAGTGTTTCACCGTCTACCTTCATTTTATTTTATGTTTATCAATATAGCTTCATATTAAAATATGATTAATTTTTGCAACACTTAAAAGGTGAATAAATCAACAAATGCCTATGTGTTATACTGACTTTAAAGCTATATATCTGCATTTTTTGGATCGAGAAAGAGGGAAAAGTTCTAAGATCTGAACATAAATACCAACGAAAATCATAAACCGTGGTCGAAAATGCAAAGCCAGCCAATATGAGCCATAATTTGTTTTGTTTCATACTACAAAACATAGTTGAAGGTCGCCCATAGGCTGAATAGAAATATAAAAAGTGGAGGACTTGGGTTCCTTTTATCATAATTTTGGTATGGAACCCTAAAAATGGTCCGTTCGTGGCTTTTCAGCTGTAATTACGAATAAAACATATCGCATATAGTTATTGGTCATGTTATTTATCTTGTACTGCCTTTTGTGGATTTTATGGTAATCTGATTTTTGTTATTTATCTCAACAATAAATTAAATTAACAAAACATCTGATATATGTAATAAACAACGACAATAAGAATTATGTATAAACACTAAACCATAAAAAAGAAAAGGTTAAGATAGCGTCCATCCACGCCATCTCCATGATCCACACGCAATGTAGGTTTGGGTGGGTTCTGTGACATTTTATAGCAAAAATATCTAAACAATTTAAGTTCGTATTGTAAAACCATACAAAACTTTACTTCATCTTTCAAAGCTGTTTTCCAGCTAAAACTACCTACGTATACTCAATTCCTACCTATTAGCTAAGTAGGGTCGAAACAGGTATCTTTATTATAGATGTAATAGAGATTTGAACTTCCGAATAGTGACGCCTGATACAATTCAATATTTAACGAAACAGGTATGTCAGGGATAAAGCAAATTGAGGTCTGAAACTTTTGCCTGCCCCTGCTAGATTACAACATATTGATATTACATATTGATGTACGTGTGTATGTAGAAATCAGTCAAAATCATTCTATTTCACCTATACAAGCACACAAACAGACATACATAGACATACAAAGCGAAACAATACATATAATATACATAAATATAATCACGCCTTTATCCCTTACGGGGTAGGCAGAGTACCAAGGGCCGATAGAACCATATGGTGTCACTTCTGACCAATTTTGAGGGTATAGTTGAGATGTACAAGTTCGGTTAGTAGTGACAGGTGGTCAGCCCATCGCCTACAAAACACCAAGACCCTCTTGTCCCTCTACTGGCTTGTACAGTATGCCCGGGAAGAGAAGCAGCTGTACTCGTAGTATTACACGTAATTTTTTCACTCCCAGAGCAGCATAGAAGACGCGGAGCGATCGACGCAAAGCGAAACAATAAAGGTTTATTTATTTATTTATTAAGATTCTTTAAGATTAAGGTTCTTTATTAACTACCGATCCCTAAAACTGGTTTAATGACAAGAAAAATCTGGTCCAATAAGCTAATTTTGTCGCGAGCGTGGCATGACTCAGCGCGCAAGTAGGATAAGTCGCTTTTTTGCATTTTTGCGTGCAAATTACAATACTAGCGGATGTAGTAGGTTTTTTACTTGATTTTTCAACTCTTGCATTACTCGTAGCTGTACTTATAGGTGATGCTTAAAAAGAAGAAGTGTGGTAAAGTAGCATGCAACAGGAGATGGGAAATTATATTGTCCGTCACCTACCTACCTGTATATTGTTTTGTGATTCTTTATTTCTACTGAACGTAAATAGGATTAGTTATTTTATTATAGTCTTATTAGTAGATAGGCACTAGTCTGAAGCTATATTTCAGCGCCATCTATCGAGTCCAACATTGGAATTAAATGTCGTTTAGGCCTTTACGGCCTTTACATGACGGCACCGCTATTATAGGAAAACAGAAGCGAAGAACATTGGGAAGGTCTGAGCAACTTTTTTTTCTCTTTATTTTTTTTAAGCTTTTATGCGATAAAATGTGAGCAAAAATGTGAGCTTCGTCTTAACATACACTTATTCTACCTACCCACCAATACAATATTTACTTATAATCTGAGAAACTTAAGTCAAAGAATAGAAACACAGATATACACACACTTATGTGTTCCCGAAACAAGGTAAGTACCTAGGTACTAGCCAGAGCTGCAGGATACCGCCACGTTTAGCCATAGCAGGAACATATAAATGATGACAGGTTGCCAGCATAACTAACGTGACCATTTATTTTTTGACTCAAAACGGGACCATTGTTTATTAAGGTCAAATCATAGGTAGTCAATAAAAATACAAAAACCGGCCAAGTGCGAGTCGGACTCGCGCACCGAGGGTTCCGTACAAACCTGTTTTATTATATGATTATTATTATATTATAACTAAAAATTTACGGTTTTCGCAATTTTTACGGTACGGAACCCTTAAAACAACAGTTCTAAAAAGTTATTTATATACTATAACTAGCGGCCGCCCACGGCTTCGCCCGAGTGAGAGTGCATTACTCCCGTGCAAATCCAGGGTGGGTCCCTAGTTATATATTATAAACCTTCCTCGTGATTCACTATATCTATTAAAAAACCGCATCGAAATCCGTTCCCTAGTTTGAAAGATCTAAGTATACATAGGGACGGACAGACAACGGCAAGCGACTTTGTTTTATAATAATATGTAGGTGGTCACCGGTACTAAATGTGTTGAAACAAACGTAAAAAAAATGAAAAGCGCGAGCGAAGCGAGCGCGAAATTTTTACAGTTTTTTGGCACACAAGGCAGCCTTCTGCGGGCCTCACATCGCGGCAGCGGCGGGCAGGGCGGGGTGGCCGGCCGTCTACTAACTACTTAAATTTTCAGGCGGTCTCTGAAAACGGGACAATTTTGCGTCCCGCAGTCCATCTCGGGGACACCGGGACAGGTAACTGTAAAACGGGACGGTCCCGTTCAAAACGGTCGTCTGGTCACGTTAAGCATAACGCCTGAAAGAATGCCCGAGTTCCTTAGTCGACTCTTTCGACATGCACGGAAGGAGATGCTTCTAGTGAAGCCCCGCATCAGCACAAGACAATAACGCCCGACCGCCCGAGACACTAGAGCAGGAGTTTCTCATAGACCCCTTTTAAAAGTTAACTGGTTCTGGTGGACCCCTACAGGCCTACACCATATACAAATTAATTGTGAACGTAAACCACTGCACTAGAGGTAAGTATGTAGATACATAAATAATTCCAACCAATCGATTGCCACACATCATGTGGGTGCAATGGAGAAACAAATAATGCATGTAAAATATAATCAGAAAAAAACATTACAATGTCAATTTTGACTCATCCACTTTCGAAGAATTCGAAGAAACAAAAAATTCTCGCTAAAAATATTTAGCAAACACACCTCTCGCTTAGTAACCTACGGGTTTGGTGCACGATTCAGTCAAGGATGTGTTCAAAAGACTTACAAGATTGTAATTAATCTTTCCGTAAATCTATACATCTACCTACCTATATATACATATAATAAAAGTGTAACGGATCGCTGTCTGTACATGGAAGATATTTTTTCTCATATATATGAGAAAAAATATTATAGGAAACCTTTATCAACGCAATAGGACCCAAAACGATGATATTTGAATTTTTTGTCTGTTTGTCGGCTTGTCTGTGCGTTTGTGCACTCTAATCTCAGAAACGGCGGAACCGATTTCGATGCAGTTTTCAGGAATATATTGTGACAGGTCCCACTTAACATATAGGCTACTTTTTATCCCGGGAAAATATTTTTATCTCGGATAATTTCGACATTTTGTTTTTCTGTAGTCCACGCGGACGGAGTTGCGGGCGTCCACTAGTAAATAAATAATCTTTCGCTAAATAACGTGACAACCGAGTCCCACGAAGAGGCGTGCATCGCGCGACGAATTGTGGCATTTGCCCAGCAGTGGGACACGTAATATGATATCATGTATCTTCTTTATTAACATAATAATGTAAATGAAGTAACCCTCCTTCTGAAGTAGTCGAATAAAAACCTTACTTGTCAAATGTTTCTTACGTCTGCCTTTAGCGCAACCGATTTATCCATGAAGAAGGTTTCTTCTCTATGGATTTATCGTAGCGTGTCGTAATTAAAAAAGCTGCAGTATTTAGATATTTGTTCGGGTGGCGAAATGGTAATACATAATAATAATGCATACAGCTTCGAGATTGTGCAGTACACCATTAAAGGAGCAAGTAAATTAGCAGAAACGTTACACAATCATGCCAAAACCCAAAAGCACTAAACGCAAGCCAAGGTTCTAATGTTGCGTTTTTGCATGCAATTTCGCAAAATGCAACTTACGTACTTTTTACATGGCACGTTCTACGAGGCCGCGCGTTTGACGAAATATTATTAAAGTCAATAAGTCACCTGTGCTGATGCGGGGCTTCACTAGAATACATCAGCTGCATCTCCTTCAGTGGTGACAACTTGGCTAAATTTAGGGGGAATAAAGATAACTAGGGGCACTTTTAGGGGGAGAATTTTTTTAGGGGTACAACGACTCGTCGTGTATTGTCCGTTTCATGGAGTAGTTCCGATGGTGATGACGCCAATCACTATGTGTATGACCACATTTTCTGTGTCAGCATACTATGAAACGGACGCAATCCTACCCTCCCCCCCGCTCGTGAGAAAATTCTAAAATCTTGGGGGTATCATTGGATGTGGGTTGGCAACACTGATCTCCTTCCATGCATATCGTTAGGGATAACTTAAGAAACTCAGGCATTCTCCCAGCTTGTCATTGATCATTAATATCTGTCCCCACTATGTTAAACATAGCTGTGGGATACCCCTATGATGCTGAATTTCTGGCTACCCTGTTTCGCGAACACAGCCGTGTCTATAGGTACTTAGACTTACAAATATAAGCATTTTTGCTTATATGTGTTATATTTTTGCTTTTGATAATTAGTTATACTTACTTAGCTATTTACAGTCGTGTTGTCAAAATTGGAGTAGTCAGAAATGCATGATGACGAATAAGATCTAACAGCCACGTTAGCGGGGTCAGATGTAAAAGATGAGAGGAAAGTTGCTAGACTATCGCCTGAGAGAATGCCAGAGTTTTTAACTCGACTTCTACGAGGCTACGACATGCACGGACGGAAGCAGATGCAGCTAAGTTAGAAGGTACAGGAAGTAGTTTAGTACCTGTGCTGGTACAATATGCTGTCACTGCAAAGGTTGAAGCACCGTAATGGCGGCGCGTTGATATGTGTGCGGATTTTCTGGTAGGCGCCGAGCTTACTATGGTTTGTATGTGATGGGTGGAAAAAGCGTCAATACACATCCCTATTACGTTACCGAGCTTACTATGAATGCTTCACTCCGTGTAGTGACAACACTCTGTCCGTTATTCTTTATACGTTCATGTGTCATTTAATAAATTAAATAGGGTAGGTAGGTACATACCGTAGGTAGGTACTTACCGTAGGTAGATACCTTGTTGGTGAAATTCATTCAAAAATAGAAAGATGTAGGTAGTAGGTACGCACGGTAGGTATCCAAAACCATACTTAGATTCTGGTTATTACAGTAAACACTAGATACCTAGGTACAGCAAACTGTCAATCAAGTGGACCTCAACAAGTTTTTTTCCGCGAATAACCTAAGTACCTACATCTAAGAACCGGCATCGGCATCAAACTATGGAAAGTAAAGTACAGTTAAAATCTTGCGAGTTAGAATACTCACGCGAGATGCCCGATGCTGTGATTTGTAGTGCAGTATTTATCCTATTTTAGACACCATATAGTTCACTGTTTAGTCCAAAAGCTTTGGTTAACTATTGCATGTCCTATTTGGGCTATTACACAGGTTTGAGGGTCCAAAACAGTTTACGGATGTAATGGCGGCGCGGCACGAAAACACACTCGTGCGCACAACGCGGCAGTCCGCGACAAACTGATTTGACCGCCGGCCGCCGGGCGGCAGCACTGGCTGGCAGGCAAACGGATGACAGACAGCGCCTGGCGCAGGTATCTCGTTCTCTCGCAGGTAAAATTAATTGCATGACTAGGATTCTATAATTTGAGCTCTCTTTCATACAATAGTTAGTTTTGGATTTGATACGTAAGAAGAGTTTTGGAAGGTAAGATATTCCTACCTATCTTTGATGTCTGTGATAGATATGAAATGACACAAGATTAAAAAACCTCTTGGTGTAAGGTTCTGTAGCAAAAAGCGGGTGGGGCTGTGTCGGGGCACACGGCCGTTGGTTTTAACGTGAAACGTCTATGTTAGCGAATCGCTTTTAAAGTAAAAGATTGAAATGAAAACAAGATGGACGCTGTTTTAAGTATTTTAATAAAAAAAGAACAGGTACGTAATAGAAACATAAAATACATAGCAAATGTTTATATATTTATTGTCACTTTCTGGTTATTTTAAATAGCAGCCGCCCACGACTTCGTCCGCGTGAGGGGGCGTTGTACCCGTGCGAAGCCGGGCAGGTTGTTGTATAGACTGTAGCCTTCCTTGGTAAATGGGCTATCTAACACTGAAAGAATTTTTCAAATCAGACCAGTAGTTCCTGAGATTAGCGCGTTCAAACAAACAAACAAACAAACTCTTCAGCTTTATAATATTAGTATAGATATAAATACTGTCCAAATTACACTTATTTTTGTATAAATCAATCGGTTCAAATAAACTTGACAAACACACGAAAGAATCACCACGCTATAAAATCGGAGTCACGAGTTACACTGAATAGAAACAAGCGCGAGCGCCGGTTTCGCACAGTTATCGCAGTATCCCTCCCCCGCCCCCCCGCTTGACCCCGACACGAACTCAATGTCATAACAGCGAGCTGACTATATAAGTGAAATATTTACACCACATTTTTGTTTCTAAGACCAATAGTTTTTTAATTATTAAGGTACGATGATATAGACCTTTTCGTTACGGTCCAGTTTTTAAACCTGGTACCCGTATGTGTCGGCGCGATTTTAAAGACGTTTCACGTCAAAACATTTTATTTATTGCTGTCCGCGAATTCGTCTCCCACTATTTTTAAACTGGTTACAAAATTTTCTACTTGTAATTATGTTGATAAGCAAGAAGTAAGACAATAAAAATAGTCGTCTGTCGGAAATCCAAAAGGTCCTCAGAAAATAAGCATCGTTTTATGTTCATAACAGAATGACAGTAGGTACTAGGTAGTTTCCTTAAGGTAATTTTAAATATTTTTTTAGTTTAGACCTTGAACGTATAAAGAATAACGGACAAAGTGTTGTGACTATACGGAGTGAAGCATTCATAGTAAGCTCGGCAACGATATTCCATGGAGTAGGGATGTGTATTGACGCGTTATTCACATACCTAAACATACAAACCATTATAAGCTCGGCGCCTACTGGAAAATACGTACACATGCCCAACGCGACGCCATTTCGGTGCTTCAATCTGTGCAGTGACAGCAGTACGTCCGTTGTTCTTTATACGCTCATGGTTTCGACACAATACTCGTACGTTCTCCTCCACTAGTTAAAGCTATACCTAATAGCTGTATATCTGTAGGGGTACTATTAGGTACATACTTTTTACCCACTTTTCAGTAACAGCAACAAGTCACATAAAGCAATTCTCCAATAAACCTATTATTTATAAATTCTCTCTAACGAACTGCCTGCATTTTTAATGAGCTATTGTTAATAATAATTTACTTAACTTTGCCATTTATACCAATCACTGAATATTACAAGAGCTATGAATATGTATAATGAAAACGATTTATTGCGGATATATTTTACTTTCTGTCAATATTTAAATTTGTAATTTTAGTGCAAGTAAATGACTTTGAAGGCTGAGAGATTCAGCGGCAATTGTGAGTGAGTTGCCTTACTCTTCCTCCTGAGTCAGTAGCCTAGTTTCGAATCCCGAAAAAAGCAAAGCTGCAACAAAAAAAATAATACAATATTCTCCTTGATATTCCCGTGCTGATGCAGGGTTTCACTAGAATACATAAGCTGCAACTTGTCACTCACATTCATTAACATCTATCGCAGCTATGCTTAACGTGACTGTGGGATCTCCCCTGTGAACCTGCATCACGGGAACGCAGCCGTGTCTAAATATGTATGTTTTCTCGTTTAAATTACTATTAGAATTTGTTATTATATCAGGTATATGTATAACATAGGTAGGTGTACATGTACGTATATACAGGATGTAACAAAAGGGGTATGTTAAGCGAAAAGCTATGTAAACAGCCCACTATAGAGAACCTTTTTCCAAAACTGGAGACTCGAAATCACATATTTATTTTTTGAGATTGTATGAACATTCCTGAGTTGTGTAGGAATTCTCCATACTATCTTGAAAAATAAACATGTGATTTCGAGTCTGTAATTTTGTGGATAGGTTCACTATAGTGGGCTGTTTACAAAGCTTTTCGCTTAACATACCCTTTCTGTTACACCCTGTATAGTATAGTACGTTGTTGTTGTTGCGCTTCTAGAAAAGAAAAAAAAGAAAAAATTAAAATGCTCATTCCATAATAGGCTGATGGCTACCTGCAACTCAATTGTTCAGGCTGTGTTTAAGACTGTGTATTGTGTATCAATTTGACTCATGAATGACGTAGCAGAGCTTGACTACTTACTCATTATCACTATTCTGAACTGAGATTCTAAACAAATTACATAAAGAATGACATTTTATTTTATTGTATACCTAATATACTTATTACATACGATGTTCCTATTGTTATATCTTAATATATATAAATCTCGTGTCACAATGTTTGTCCTCAATGGACTCCTAAACCACTTAACCGATTATAATAAAATTCGCACACCATGTGCAGTTCGATCCAACTTGAGAGATAGGATAGTTTAAATCTCAAATTATAGTCGCAATTTTAATTTATTGCTAATTATTTGTCTGTTATACCTTTCGACTTGGTTGAGTAAGTAATCAATAGATGGCGCTGCTTTGGTAAACCGACAAACGTGTCATATAAGCTACAATTCAATTTCCACGCGGACGAAGTCGCGGGCGTCCACTAGTTAATTTATAATAATATGTGTTCTAGTATTTGGAATACCAATTGTATTTTTATTTTGTAAGCACTGACTATTTACAATGTAATGCTAATATAGGATATTTTCCCGAAATAAACAATTTTTATTTTATTTCGTACACTTACTTGCAAACCTGTATATTGTAGTCAACAGAATCACTTCGTACCTAAATAGTGGTACCTTGTACCTTCCATTCTATGCCGTGGTGATTGACCCAGAATAGTGGTACAAGCAGTAGCGGCTTTTTTATGGCCAATTAATCGGATAATTCGCCCCTAGCGGCTAAGCGGTTAGTATAACTGTCGCTTATGACAAGGTCACTCGGGTACCTCTAGTTATATCTACTGCCTACCGCCGCTGATTTTGAATTGGATAAATGTAGGTTATTTATGTATGAGTGACGTGGGATCTATCTTTCCAATGTTTCAGTTATATTAGTGTGTAAATGCTGAATAAATAATAATTTATTTCTTTCTTTATTTCCATATGTAGGTAGGTACCTACTAGCGTCCGCCCATGACGTTCCCGTTATTCCGTAAATTCCTTAAAATTATGGAGGGTAGGGGAGTAAGAAGAAAGGGTTCCCTGTAATACCTACCTGGGTGAATTCACGCACTTCCATTCATATAATAATTTTTTTCATGTTTTTAAAAATTAAGCCGATTTTTGGATTGGAGTTCAGCATTTGATAGTTGCAACTATTATATTAACTTTAATTAATAAGGCATTCAATTTCTAACTGATTTACAATAGTTTTAGCAATAAAAAGAAAACTTCTTCGGATGGAAATGATGAACAATGGAAGGAATTGACGTTTCAACTGCAGGGAATGAGATGTTATGATGGGTAATGATTTTGATAATGATGGGTAATGAATAAAACAGTGTGTTTTGAAACAACATTTTTAATCATTTGGTTTTATCTTTGGCGAGATTATTAAAATTAAATGTGAATGTGTATATGTCTTAAGCAACGTCATAATTAAATCACAAATACTTATTATATAAGTTTAGATAAGTGATACACATACAACCTATTTATTAACTTTTTAAAGAATCTTGACGATTAAGTAAAAATAAACAAAAAAAGCTTTCGTAAATTATTCATTTTAGCAACAATTTAAAACTACTAAATAATAAAATCAAACTTTCTGCACATGTCAAAAACGATAAGACAAAAACATAATATTAAAGAGTAGAACTTGCTGCAGGTAAAGGTTTTCTGGGTGAAAATAATATATGGAAAACAAAATATACGAGTATCGTAAAATTATAATTACCAAAGTAGTTAATTGTGATAATTTAAACTGTATTTAATTAGACGATTTCGACTTGTAAATAGATTTTTTCGATACTCGTAAAATTATCTCGGATGCCTTGCCTTCTCGAATAACAGCTGCTCCTCTAGAAGTAGAGGCTCCCATATTTGTAATATTGGAAAGTACTCTGGTTTGTGGAGTGTTTTTTTTAGTAGATGCCAGGGTAGTGACATATTCATTATCACTCTGTCGTGTCTCGGGAACATTACACTGAGCTATTTCTAGAAACCCCAAATGTTTTCTATGGATACATACACATCCTGGATCACAAGCAAAGCAGCTAACTTTCCTAAAAGTTAGCTGCTTTGAATATCGCTGCCATAATACCTGGTGGACGGAAAGGGTGCCCTTGAACGATTTCAAATTTGATGGCAAAGCAGCATCTCTCTTTAAAATATCCGTCTCCTCTACTTTGAAAATCTGGACATTTTCAATGTTTAGCTGCATAGCATCAACAAACTGATCAAAAGTCGCAATATCGTGTCCAAACTTTACCAAATTATCTGCGGTTCTTTTTAGTACGGCTCCTACACCGTCAGGGGCACCCTTTCCATGTCCTGCTTCCGAGTAGTTCCAGGTTAGATGGGATATATGCGGAAAATCTATCCAAAGATTACTTATTATATAAAATATGTATTTGTTGCGATATTGCGACGTGGGTGAGTCAGATACAAAGTGAATTTTATCAATGAATGGATTATTCTTCAAAGCTACTTGTATAAGTGGCATAATATGCGCCCATACAGCTGGAGCATCATGTCTTAAACATTTGGAGACAGTACTCGCACAAGTTTTCCCAATATCACTTGCATGGAAATCAAAGGTATATATAACGGCAGTATGCAAGCAGACTTCTTTGCGACTACCACCGAAATGCATTGATTGCACTTCTGTGCCAAACTTGAGTCCATAATTTTCAGAGTAGTCGACGTGGATTAGAGCTTCGTTTACAGCTAGTGACTTTTTCAGGTTTGTGATATTATTGTATTGCGTTTGAATTCTGTAACAATGGTTAAAAAACTCTGGCAACTTTTTGTCCAACTCCTTAATTATATTTAAAGCAGTTCCAATCATGTCCTTTTTTGTTGTAATTGTTTGGAGTCGAGAACCCTTTTTTGTTACTATATTTTCTCTTTGTCTGACCCACTGATAGTATATAAATTCCTGATCACCTGAAAATTCGTTATAATTCAACGTTTTCGATTTGCATGTAAAACATTGTCTTTCAAGGCAGTTTTCACTGTATTCCGAGCAACATAAACTTTCTAATAGTTGTTGAGAATTCTTTTCATTGATAATACCATTTTTATTAAGACACTCTATAAGCAAGTCTGTGTTACTATGTATTATGCAAGCACACGTGTCTCGTGTAGTATTTTTTGGGTACACAACCCAATAAGGCCTATATTTGCAAAAAAATCCATAACTGATTCTTATTCCATTTTGTGAAAGAAACTTTTTATGCAGAACTTTTAAGCTATTGTTTAAATAACGTTTTTGCATTGAAATTTTATTTTTTGCCACAAACTCTTTTTTGCCTGCTGCAAGGGTACTGTTTGCATCATCCGTATAGAAATTCTGAACTAATTTAATTAATTTATTGTTGGTGCGTTGGTCTTCTTTGACTTTCTTTTCTTTATGAGTAATAAATTTATTTTCTTTTTCGGTATTATGTTTCTTTGGATTTACTTGCTTTTCTTTCTGTTCATATCTGTTAATAGTTTTCTTCAACGTGGAATTTTCCTTTTTTAAACACTCTATAATTTTCAAAAGTCTTTGCCGTTTTTTCAATTCCACGTAACGGATTCTTCTTATTTTTGTTGTAACAGGAAACTTGACTGGATGCAATGGGTCTTCTTCTTTTTTCGCAACTTCATCATCCTTGTTTACTTTTTCGTCGTTATCCTTATCTTTGCATTCTATGATAACAGCCTCGGGTATTGGGATTTCCTTTAGTTCTTCTTTTTTTTTTGTCTATATTTCTTAGCTGCCTCACGCCACTTTTTTCTTTGCACCCGTTGCTCTCTTGGCGATTTTTCGGTGATATTAACAACTTGTTTCTTTAGCTTCTTCTTTACATATTTCTCTTTTTCTTTTTGTCTTAGTAACTCATACAGTTCAGGATTTGACTTTATTTCCGCATATTTTCTACGTTTAGCCAATTTTTGGGCTTCGGTAATACCGGCGACGACGCTACGTTTTCTTTTATCCATTGTACCTTCACATATAAAAATAATTTAAACTATATATACAGTTCATAAAAGAAACTACTTCTATGTAAATACAAAAGGTAAAAAGAAACTATCTTCAATATTCCCAACAAGTGGGGTGAGACATAAAGAACATAAAATCTAAATAAAAAAAACTTTAAAAATTTCGTCTCAGTCTGGATTTGATAAAGAACATATTATAATGTTAACCTTAATATTTTCATCCAATTGGGGATAAGAATAATGGAAGAAGAATGATTGGTCCAGTTGACTCTATAAAATAATCCAGTCCTCTGCTGTCTTATTTTTAATCATGTACTTACAGAATGAAACAAAGTCACTAGATAAATCATTCCCTTCGCGATCATATCATTCCCAGTCCACTTCGCAAACGGAGAATGATGTTACCGGGAATGACAATATGAATGAATTTAACCGAAATTTCTAGAACGCACCTAATTTGACCATCAAAATTACTTTTAAGAAGAAGGTATTTTCAGGCTAGTTCTGGGTGGCAATAAGTGGATGTAGTGTAAAATTTACTTACCTTAATATACACTGATAGGGAATGAGCAACGAACGTGACCAAACTCCGGCCTGTCAAATATTTTTCGCAATATCTTTGAACGATGCCTGTTGTCTCACGCACGCTCTGTACGGCGTCACAGGGCAAACTGACGGTAAGCGGGGGTCGCGGTAGGTATTCTTTCATGCGTCGTTAATAAGTAGTTTTTGATCGTTTGACAACTTAAGCGGGAAATTATGAAATTAACGTGACAAAACTAAAGTCTTCTACAATTTTTTTATGCAGATGTTTTCAATTAAATATATTATTAATAATATTAAAGTTCAACTTCATTAGTATTGGTAAATGAACCAAATCGAATAAAATCTTTTACAATGGCGGCAATTCGTGTTGATATTTATGTGTGACGTTTTTGGACATAACGGGAAATGACGTTTGAACATATTTTTAATTATTTTGAGAAATATTAAGAATTTTGTATTATGATTTCTCTTGGCGTTGTCCACGTCTATATACGAGACACATAATACATCAACAAATATAGCGTTAAAACTTCGTCGTATATTTTTAAACTTAGAAGATACGGTTTTATTGTAAGTACGTGAAATCACCCACCTACAGACAGACAGCTGGACAACTTTTTTAAATATGTACTAGTGATAGTGATGTCGTTCACACATCACTATCACTAGTACATATTTAAAAAAGTTGTCCAGCTGTCTGTCTGTCCCTATGTATCCTTAGATCTTTGAAATTACGAAACAGATTGTGATGCAATTTTTAAAATAGATATAGAGATTCAAGAGGAATTTTTTGTTTTTATATAAAACTAGGGACCCGCCCCGGCTTCGCACGAGTGCAATGCGGACGCAGTCGCGGGCGGCCACTAGTTTTACATAGGTACGCATGGAATTTTGAGTGAACTGGCGTACTAGTACTTTGGATAAAAATCTCGTATCTAATATGTAAATTGTGTCTAGAGAGAGATACATACACCTAGTAGCTTATCTACAAGATATATTAGTACCGGACGGCACATCTGCTTGTGACTTTTAATTAATTTCTGGCCTTATCCAGGTGATCTAGTGTATCCGGAGTGTAATTGAATTATGCTGAGCTACAGATGAACGAGTAAGAATTACGTGGAGTTGGCCGACAATCATTCGGTATTGTAACTACATAGGTATGAGGTTAGGTAATATACATCTCGGTTTACATACATAGTACCTATACACACGGCTGTGTTTAGGTAATGAGGTAGCCAGAAAGAACTGCATCACAAATGATAACCACAGCTACATTTAGCAATCGGGTTCACATGTATATGTCGTGGCCATATCGTAGAATTGATCATTTCATGAAATGGTCGAGCATTTCATGAAATGGTCGCATTTCATGAAAAGTTCAACTGTCTATTGGCCACATCATGATATGGTTTGGGCAGATCGATTATTAAAAATCGTTTCTCGATATGGGCAACTAAACGCCCGATCATTTCATGAAGTGGTCAAGATTATTGATCATATCGTAAAATAGTTACATGAATCACCGGTAGAGGCGCTGCGCGCGTTTTATTTATGTGTGAAGATGGCGGATTTTTCTTTTTAGGTTATAAAACAAATTAAAGAGAGTAGGGTGACTATGCAGAAGAAGTTCACGGATAGTGTGTTATATTGTATAATGTATATTAGACTTAATGATGGTTTATAATAATATTGTTAAACAAAAACCTTAGATTACGATAGGTTAGGTTAGACTATGACAAATGACGCACGAGCCGAGCGAGCGGAGCGAGCGTGCCCAGGCAGCGTCCGGCGATGTGCCAGATGCGAATCACTTTTGTAAAGTCTTTTATGTTTTTAAATATTATATTGTGAAAATATCACATAAATAATAGCAAAAAAAATCATACCATCATACCTTATGGTATACTTATATATGGTGTACGGTATATATTATTTATATAAGCTCTTACCACATTCGGATTTTATGGACACCCTGTTAATACGATTTGGCCAAACGTGGATGACAAAATCGTGAAATGTAGACGATTTAACGATCTGGTCAAATTGAATTGGCCACTTCATGAAATGCGACCACTTCATGAAATGCTCGACCATTTCATGAAATGATCAATTTAACAATATGGCCACGACATATACAGGATGATTTTTGATCGTCAACGTTCCCGAAAACTACGGAATCTCTCCTCATCATCACGATCATTTTTCTCCATGGAAGCATACCTGGGAAGTGTCTGGTTTCCAAAATATTAGGGTCCAAAGTTGAGTAAATAGACTGCGTTTTTCTGCATAAATGCACATTGAGGCGTGTAGCAAGATTTTTTACGAGAAATAATTAAAATATGTGTATTGAAAAACTAGCTTAAACACTGGGCACTATAAATTTCGCCCGATCAAGAAATAAAAATAAATAAAAAAATTACATCGTTTCCCAGCATTTTTTTCGACATAAACTTACTTTATTGTATAGAGTACGTACCCTTCGTTAAGGGTGACGACGAAAAAACATCATATATATATAATTTTATTACTAGTACCTACTATAGCATTATCATTGTGTTGTGTATTTGCAAGGAACCCTAATTTCAACGTATGAATGAATACGGAGATTCATAGTATTGGACCAATTTAAATAAAAGAGAAACTAGCGCCACCTGTTTCTTAAATTGCGTACTACTACGGCAGTGTCATTCACAACCTGGAGTGTCATTTATAAACCACTACGTAAATATTAAGCTAGATGGCGTTTATGATAACGGTACTTTCAGTATTTCAGTGTGTACTTATGTAAAGAACCTACCTAGCTATCATTTTATAATATCCTGTGTTGTGTATGAAACAATATAAGAAGGTACCTATAAATTAAATTAGGCTTTTCTTTTTTAACACGGGACAAGGTTTGTGTTACCTACAAGGGAGAAGACTACGAGTATTTCAAGTTGAAATGTTGGAGAGATGTTTTAACGTAATTTTTGTCATTCTCATTATTAAGTAAGTATGTACTTATTAACTTCTTATATAAGTACAATTTTAGATATTAAATTGTTTCACTATGGGTGCGCCCACCACCGCACCCATAGTGAATGTTTGAACTTCCGAATTGTAACGCCTAATACAATTTCATTTATTAAATTGTTTGACAAACGTCTAAATACTTAAACCAAGGTACTTACAAACTTCTAAAACAAAAAGTCTTTTACACTCTGGTGACCTAGCTTAGTCGGAAGGTACCTTATTCCCTGAATAAGGCATTGTGGCTATTTCTGTTGTTGGCGCGCGCCGGAGCCGGGAGTCAGGTTATTAATGGCTTTAATCAAATAACTTCAGCCATAACTGTGTGTTTTGATTTTATTCCTTTGTTCTTTACGAGGAACAAGAAGATAAGATGACTTGCGGACTTGATTAAGTGTGAGAAATGAAGGATATTGTTGTAATTGATACAATTTAAAGCATACATACTCTCGGCTGTGTTCCCGAGGTAGCCAGAACCACAGGATGGCAAAGGAGATACCACAGACAACCTTTAGAATAACGGGGACAGATGTTAATGATCAATGAGTTGCTGGGTGTGAACATGCCAGAATTCCAAAGGTCCGACTCTTACAAACTGCACAGAGGGAGATGCAGCTTAGCTGATGTGATCTAGTAAAGCATTAGCACCTCGCATTAGGTATACATATACCAGTCTTCAACTGAAACAAGAGAAAGAGAGACGGTGGCGGCGGCGGCGGCGCGGCGCTATCACGTAAAATTTTTGCCAGGGAAACAACTAAAGAGCCAAAACACAATAAAAGAAAATCTGATGTTTGGGAGAAAAAATGTTTTGATTTTAGTATTTCGTAAAAAAAAATGATTAAAAGACATCTAGGGTACAAAAACTGCGGCACGGAAGCCCAACTTGTAGAAAATTGGCATGGCACGCGCTGCGAGCCGCGAGCAGGTCTTTCTCTTTACTCTGTATAGTATTAGTAATTTTTTTTTCACCTACTACACAACACATTAACCTAGCCCACACTAAGATCCCTAAGGTCTTGTGTCGTGGGTACTAAACACCGGTATGTAAATACATAGATAAGTATAGAAACATCCATGACTCGGAAACAAACATCGATATTCATCATATTATCAATGTTTGCACCTACCGGGATTCGAACACAGGACCTATGGCGTCGCAGGCAGGGTCACTACCTACTAGACAAATCGGCCGTCAAATTACCTAAATTGCGGACGACTACTTAAATAATCTGACTACTTTCCAAACTTTTTCTCGAAATCCTCTAAATCTAGGCATGTCATCAGCGCGTGGTAGATCATTTCTATCCTAAACTTAATTACTAAATACTAATAAATTAATGTTACTATTCCGTTCATAAGTGAAACTAACAAATTCTGTATTAAAAACTCGTGGAATTACTCGTGGTTTTGAGACTGGGCGTCCACTAGTAGTAAATACAATCTGTGCTAGGTGCGTACCAATTAATATTTGTCGACTTGTTAAGCAGATAGTGAAGTTATTAATTTGAAGTGAGGATAGTTGCCCCATTTCGCCGTGAGGCTTAAACGCAATATAAATTATTCACAATACATTTAGCACTTGCGATTTATTTAATAAAAGACCCCTAGTCATAGAATAACATAGGTAATACAGAAAGCTTCATCATCATCATCATTTACAGCCCTGAGAAGTCCACTGTTGGACATAGGCCTCCCCCAACAACCTCCATTCCGACCGGTCGGAAGCAGCCTGCATCCAACCGACGCCCGCAACCTTGGCCAGGTCATCCGTCCACCTCGCGGGTGGCCTTCCCACGCTGCGCTTGCCGATACGTGGTATCCACTCTAGAACTTTCCGACTCCATCGGCCATCAGTTCTTCGAGCTATGTGCCCTGCCCATTGCCACTTCAGCTTGCTGGACCGTTCAGCTATGTCGGTGATCTTTGTACGTCTGCGGATCTCCTCATTTCTGATTCGATCACGCAGAGAGATCCCAAGCATAGCTCTCTCCATCGCTCGCTGTGCGATCCTGAGCTTTTTTATGAGGCACATAGTTAGAGACCACGTCTCGGCACCGTAGGTCATCACCGGCAGCACGCACTGGTTGAACACCTTCGTCTTTAAGGACTGGGGTATCTTGGACACAAATAAGCTTCGTAGTTTCCCGAACGCTGCCCAGCCGAGTTGGATTCGCCGAGTTACCTCCTTCTCAAAGTTGGACTTACCTAGTTTGACCGTCTGTCCCAGGTAAACATACTCGTCAACAACTTCAAGCATCGAGCTCCCAACCAGTACAGGAGTGGGCGGCACATGGACGTTCGACATGATCTTCGTCTTGTCCATGTTCATCTTCAGGCCCACTTGTTGGGAGACTCGATTGAGGCCATCGAGCATTGTGCTTAGATCCTTCAGCGATTCTGCCATGACCACGATGTCGTCTGCGAACCGAAGGTGAGTGATGTATTCGCCATTGATATTGATGCCGAGTCCTTTCCATTCGAGAAGCTTAAAGGCGTCTTCCACTGCATTGGTGAAGAGCTTCGGAGAAATAACATCTCCTTGTCTCACTCCCCTCTGCAAGGAAATCGGCTCAGTGCTCCGCTCCTGTACTCGTACTGACATGGTGGCATTGCTGTATAAACACTTCAGCACTTCGATATATCGATGGTCAATATGGCACCGCTGGAGAGACCGCAACACTGCCCATGTCTCGATCGAATCAAAGGCCTTCTCATAGTCCACGAACGCTAGGCATAGTGGCCGATTATACTCTTCCGTTTTTTGTATAATCTGCCGTAGCGTGTGGATATGATCTATGGTACTAAACCCTTTTCGGAAACCGGCTTGTTCGGGAGGCTGGAAGTCATCAAACCTGCGAGCAAGACGATTCGTGATTACCCTTGAAAACAACTTGTAGACATGGCTCAGAAGCGAGATGGGTCTATAGTTCTTCAGCAAGGCTTTATCGCCTTTTTTAAAGAACAGCACCACCACACTTCTGTTCCATGCTTCCGGCGTTACCCCTTCGAGCAGGACGGAATTGAAGAGCCTTTGGAGGACCTTCAGTACCGGAGTTCCACCCGCTCTTAGAAGCTCTGTTGTAATTCCATCGTCGCCCGGCGCTTTGTTGTTTTTGAGTTGTTTAAGGGCAGTCCTAATCTCGTACAGGCTGATATCCGGGATGTCTTCAGTATAGTGTCGGGTGAGCTTGGCTCTTGGGTCTTTGCCTAATCTAACAGGTTTAGCGACCGAGGTATATAACTGTCCATAGAACCTCTCAATCTCCCTTAGCACCTCTGGTATGGTAGACGCTACACTGCCGTCCTCTGTCTTCAGCTTCGTCAACTGGCTCTGCCCAATAGATAATTCTCTCGCGAACACTTTGGAGCCTTGGTTTCGCTCTATTGTCTCCTTAATGCAGCGAGTATTAAAGCTGCGGATGTCGTGTCGCAGAGACTTGGAGATACGTCTATTGAGCTGCCGATATGCTTCAGCGTCATCAGAGGACTGCAGAGACATTGCGCGCCTTTCCGCCATGAGGTTGAAGGTATGACCAGTCAGTTTCTGGGGTCTATTTCTACGGTTAGGTCTAAAGAATTTAGACCCCACCGTGTGGACAGTTTCTACCAGCCTGTTATTTATATCGTCCACTGACATGCAATCCTCTAGGCTAGCAAAGCGGTTTGTCAGCTCGAGTTGAAAGCTCTCGGGGTTTTGAATGTGCACGGATGAGGGTCGGAGTGTAGACTTCACTAGTCGTGATCTCTCCCGTTTGACATTAATATTCAATGTGCCTCGAACCATTCGGTGATCGCTACCGGTTTTCACCCTGTTGATCACTGAGACATCATTGAATATCCGTCTATCGGTGGTCAATATGAAGTCTATCTCGTTCCTCGTGTGCTTGTTGGGATGGAGCCAGGTCCATTTCCTATGAGGCGGCTTCTTGAAGAAGGAGTTCATCATAAAGAGTCCCTCCATCTCTAGAAAATCGGCCAGCCTCTGGCCCCTGGGGTTCCTGTCGCCGGATCCAAATTGTCCCACTTTCAACTCATTCTCACCCCGCTTGCCCAGTTTCGCATTGAAGTCCTCCATAACAACACAGAAATGAGTTTTAGAGGTATGTATGGCTGTACTTATGTCCTCATACATAACCTCCACCTCGTCATCTGGATGCGTCGAGGTCGGCGCGTATACCTGGATGACCTTCAACGAGTACCTTTTTGATACTCTGAGTATCAGGTATGCTACCCTGCTCGATACACTCGTGATGGATTCGATGTTGTTTACGAGGGACTTGTGGACGATAAACCCAACACCACCCTGGGACTTATGATCACCTTCCCGGTGGTAGAGTAAGTTGCCAGATTTCAGGGTTATCGTATCCTCTCCCTGTCTTCGGACCTCAGATAACCCTACAATATCCCACCGCAACTTACTCATTTCCTCTTCCAGCTCATCGAGCTTTGTGTCCTCCTTCAGCGTGCGCGCATTGTACGTCACCAGCGATAACCCACGCCTATGGTCCATTTTCAAAGCATTAGTCGTCGTACAGTTGGAACCCGCCCGGGGATTCTTAGCACCCCTGGCTCCGGCACTTGACCGGCGCCTGTCGGACACGCCAGTGTCGCCTCCGGAGCCGCCGGGCACTTGGGGCCTTCCTTGATTACTACTCATGGGGGGGGGGGGGTTTGAACCGTAACCCGCCACGCTGGTCCAATGCGTGTTGGCGGGTCGCCAGAGAAAAGAGACAGAAAGCTTATTCAGTTGGTAATCAAGTCAAAGTCAAAAATAAAATAAAAAAGATTCCAGAACCCTTTTGGCTGATGAGTGATGACGCTAGATGTATATGACATTGTCTGGTCTGTTGTCGTCAGCCTATTGAAATCCACTGCTGGACGGCCTATCCCAGTGTACGCCACATGGCTCGATCTCCCGTTTTTGCCATCCAGTCACTACCAGCCGTCCACTAAGTAGTCTGTGAGCCGTCCTCTTTGAGTCATTGGTCTATCTGGCCGGAGGGCGCCCAACGCTACGCTTGCCGAGGCGCGGTCTCCATTCGAGAACCCGTTTACTCCACCGTCCATCGGTTCTGCGACAATTGTGACCTGCCCACTGCCACTTCAGTCTGCTACATTTCGAGACTATGTCTGTCACTTTGGTCTGGTCTGTACTTATAGAAAAAAAATTAGTTCTAATATTAGAAGCATTTCTATGAAACGGACTCTATGATGCCCTTGACAAGTTTTACACAGGGTGTTTTTTCGTTGCCACCCTTAACGAAGGATACGTACTCAATACATCAAATAAAGTAAGTTTATACCAAAAATATGCTGGGGAACGATATAATTTTTTTTAAAATTCTTTATCGAGCGAAATTTATAGTGTCCAGTGTTTATGCTAGTTATATCATAGACATATATTAATTATTTCTCGTTTTATGCAGAAAAAGGCAGTCTATTTACTCAACTTTGGACCCTAATATCTTGGGAACTAGACACTTCCCAGGTATGCTTCCATGGGGAAAAATGATCGTGATGATGAGGAGATTCCGTAGTTTGCGGGAACGTTGGCGACCAAAAATCAACCTGTATATTGGTACATCAGTATAGTCTACAGATTTTAGATAGTACTACAGTCTAGACATATAAGTATACATAAGATGCCAAACTTAATATAACAAGGATTGTAATTGACCCGGTGGCTCAGTAATTCCCACCCGGGTGAGGAATTTTTCCATTTCTTTATTAATAATTTTATAATATATAATATCTTGACTAAGATAAATTTATAAAAACACTTCTCCATTAATATAATCCGTTAGGATATGGTTGATCGTTTCATCTTTAAACATTGTGCTGAGGGATTCAGTTTTGTTTGCCGAGATTTGGCTAGTGTATAGCTATCGGGATGAAAAATAACGTTGCCAATATGTAATTTAGAAAAGAGATGGTAAAATTCGTCATCCGAGTAATTGACCCGGTGGCTCAGTGGTGAGAGCGCTGGCACGCGGAATGCAGAGGTCGTGGGTTCGATTCCCACCCGGGTGAGGAATTTTTCCATTTCTTTATTAATAATTTTATAACAAGGATTGTTTCTCTCCTTTTTTCAATGTAGTTATGTAGTTTCTTATGTTAACAAACAGTTGTTAACAATTTCTCTTTACATGCTTGGCTTGCTGGAAGAGATTTCTAGCAGAGATATGCTTGCCATTGGCATCTCTTCTTTTATGTTGTATGCCATATTTCTTTTTGTGTATGTGCTATAAAGAATAAGAATAAGGCCGCAAATAGTTCTAGAAGGAGACATAAATTATGTAAAATTCCATTTCGACCAATTGAATAATAAGGCTACTAAAATATATTAGTGGGTTGACATCTTATGGATAAGTAGCTGCTATTATTAGTAAGAAGAGAAGGTATAAAAGAGGAGGTGGGACTATGAACTGAGTCGTGTGGCAATCGTGAGGCCATGACGTCATGATAGGGGCGGAGCTTTAGAGCCAGTGTGTGTAACGCAGTATTATGCAAGTAGTTTGGCTAGTCACTACAAGGTGGTTTCTATGTAAATGGGTAGGGCTATAGTGTCAGGATGTTCCCCTCGTCCCATACTTCACCCCCGCTCAGCGGCACACTATTTTTGTATGAAAATATACTTAGCCGCTGCTCCTCTTTTATTTCTTCTCCATGGGAGCATGCCATGGGACGTTTTGTATGGATTTTTAGCTATTCTCAAATTAAATTAATAATTAAATTAAAAATAAAAGTAGTAGGTACCCACCTGCTTTTATTGGAGTGTCCTATCTCCACTTGTTAATCTTTGGTGAAAGCCTGAAGGTGTTTGCAAGGGCTACTAAACGATGATTTATACCTGTGCTAATCATATCACTATTTCATAGCATTCCGTATTCAGTAGATTACAATTATTAACTATGTAACTATTTCATGCTGTCCGTTGTTATTTTATATATAATCACGCCTTTATCCCTTACGGGGTAGGCAGAGCACCAAGGGCCGATAGAACCACATGGTGCCACTTCTGACCAATTTTGAGGGTATACTTAAGATGCACAAGTTCAGTTAGCAGTGACAGGTGGTCAGCCCTTCGCCTACAAAACACCAAGACCCTCTTGTCCCTCTACTGACTTGTACAGTATGCCCGGGAAGAGAAGTAGCTGTAGTATTTTAACGTTTATTTTTCACTCCCAGAGCAGCATAGAAGAATATTTGATATAAATTATTAAAAATTGTTGAATAATTTGAATATTACTCTCACTTAGCTAAAGAAATCCTAGCAGCAAAAGCGGCGCGTGCGCACGTCAATTAAATCTAATCCTTATCACAATTCCAAATAAAAATTTGACCATGGTTATCGTAAGAGGCAATTGAGGGTTTCCGAGAGGTGGGCAGCAGTGCCTCCTGTACTGACAACATAGTCCGAAAATCACACTGCGGTCACCAACCCGCCTGCCCACGTGGTGACTATAGGCAAAACGCCCCTGTGGCAATAACAGTAGCCATAATATGTGGCGTGCCCTGGGGGAGACCTACGTCTAGCACTGGATTGCAACAGGCAGGTTATGAATCGAAATTTATTATACTTATATCATAGGTAGGATTATTTATACGCGTTATTTACGTTGTATAAAATAAAGTTTGCATTAAAAAATCTGACATCCGTCTGATGCATTCCATAAACATTGATTTCGTGATATTATGTTTATTTCAGTTTCCAGATTCAGCATCAAAAGAGAAGCATCTGGCTTTTAATGGAATAAATAAACCTTATTTAGAGCAAATACATAAAAAAATACAAATATTTACTTATGAAATGAAAAAATAATCGAAATTAGTCACTAATATGGCTACTCAACGTATTTGCATGAAAAAAAATGCATGGTGCAATGCGCCACATGTGAGTATTTTTGCAATTAATATTACTTAATTAATATGGAGAATTTCCTAAACAATTCAGGAATATCCATAGGTACCGGTGCTCTTAACATACCCCTTCTGTTACATTTTGTATACGGCGTACTTATTTATATTTCATGTATCGCATTATATCGTAAAAATATTATTTTAGTAACTCTACCAAACCGCAATTAATTAGCCCAAATAACTGTTTAATTGAAGCATAATGCGGCTGCTTCTCAAATTTCACCACAATTCGTTCAGGCAAATGCTCTCATATTGGAGCCCTGTTTAATAGGGTAAACACATTAACGGTCGCCTGACACGGTCGCTGGTTCGATTCCCGCTCGTGCCATGCTGCCGCGATGCTGGTGACGTTATGATCTTGACATTGAGTCGAGGTGTGAAATGTTGTTTATGGAGAAAGTAGTAGGTAACCTAAACAACTGTAACTCCGCCTGTTTGTTCTGATTTAGAAAAAAAACTAAAATTCTAATTTTCCGGGAAAAATATTTTCTGGATAAAGAAAGAAAGACTAGTCTTATTTCAGCTGTTCTATACAATCTCGAATAATTACTGCAATGTAGGGAACAGCTGATTGTTTTTTTTCAATATTTCGGGGTTGGTCCCATAGTGAAAGTTTCTTTTTACCTACATTAAACTCAGAGGTACGTGTACGTCTACGCTTACGTGCACGCATACGCATCCGGTGTGCTCGAGGCTTTATTACCTAAAAATAAGGCTAGATATTCACACGGCTATGTTCCCGAAAATGTAGTAGACAGAACCGAACGATCACGAAAGAGATCCTGCAGCCACTTTTACCACATTGGGGTCAGAGATCAGTGACAAGTTGCTAGCACATCGCCTGATACCTACTACATAAATTAATCAATAAATAAACCGTACAGTAGCAATAAATCCTAGGTATGTAACAAAATATCTATGTTATAAAATGTACCTAACTAGTTAGTTGACGTAATTTAACCTGTGTGTGTGATTGTCTGTTTGTTTTCTTCTGAGTGTGCGTAAATGTACCTACATAAGATAAATATAGTCTAATCCAAATCAAGTTAGAAAATATCTTGCTACCTCTTACAATTAATGGTACAAGGCATATAATAGAGTAGGTACAAACATAGATTACTAACGAAAATCATAATCGATATTTGTTATAAACTTACAGGATAAAGATAAACAAAAAAGTACTGTAAGGTAGATTGGTTTTTGGTGTTTTAGTAGGTACGTCAACTGAACGGTTATATACCGAGAAATACCTACAAGAGCAACAAAACTATGTAAAAACCTTGTTATTGAAGAGCGAGTTCTCCTAGCACAAGCAAATTATTGCTTAAATGGAGATCTCAAACTTCGTTTTGTTGTACTCGTATACTTTTGAGAACGAAACAAATTTGTTTTATTATTATTTTATTTAGCTAAATTCTCTGAATAAAGCCCACTGTTAGAAGATAACCTAATCATTTACAAAATTTGTAAATACTAACCACCTACACCCATGGAGTTTATTACCTCCATGCCTACACCAATCCAATCTGTTGGATTCATCATATGATTTTACGAAGCCACTAAATGAACACTTCCGAGCACTTTCCAAGTTGTTTGGAGTGATGAATAATGTTTGCATATGCGTGTACGTTTGCATGTATTTCTGTTTGTTTGTAGACACGTTTCCAAGTAAACAGTGCTGTTTCTCTGAAAGAGGTTGATGTTCTGTCGTGTCTTGTGTTTATTTGTTTATTTATTATTAAGGCTCGTAATATAAGGTGCTCCTAATTTAATTAACTTCCACTTAATACCACAAACATAGGTCACATGGGAGTGTGTTTAGAAAAGATACAGTAAGATTTTTTTTTTTTTAATTTAACGCTCTTTTTCTCATTATTGGGTTTCTCTTTTGCTTAGTGGATTCCTTATTTACAGTTTACTTAAGTCAGTAACCTAATCACATGTTAAAAGGTAGAATTATTGTTTTAAAAGCACCTATATTATATTCGGTCACCAACCCGCCTGCCCAGCGTGGTGACTATGGGCAAATACCCCCTATGGCAGTCTTGTGGCGTGCCCTGGGGGAGGTCTACGTCCAGCAGTGGATTGCAATAGGCTGATGATGATGATGATGATTATGATGATGATGATGATATTATATTGGAATACATACTTGTAACAGATACTTCATCTCATAAAACGTTGAAGTGAAATCAATATACCTATATACCAAATGAAGAGTACAATTATTAATTACCTACTTGTCACATACTTGTACACACACATCACGTAGGCCTTCCCCAGAGCATGCTACAGGGCTAGTGTCATTCGTAAGGTTTTTTTTACTATGAACCTTCCTATAATTGTAATTTATAATTGCCGAGAAATATCTTCATTGCCAAGACCATCTATTAAGCTGGCTAAAGTGGCTAGGATAGGTAATACCTAACGTATTTAAAAGAACGAACTAACCCAGGACATGACCAAAAAAAATCGCAAAATTATAAGTACATAAGTAAGTAGAATAGTTTCTTTCTTCTATTCCACACAGTTATTATTCCACACTAGGGTATTATTTCCCGATAAACAAATAATGTATTTTCATGTTTTGGTACTCTTGTGAAAAAGTACAAGTTAAATTCTTTTAAACTAGTGTTTAAAGAACTCGACGAACATTCATCCAAATTAAAATTGCTCTTGGTATCTTTGTGTAAACAACATACGAGTACGATTCTCGAAAATTTAAGATACCGCTTGTAATTATCTACCTAATAAAAACTATACCACTTACGTGGTAAGTAATTTAAAAAAATTGCTAAAATTATGGTATATTCCCATTAGTTAATCTAATAAATCTAATATGTCAACATTCATTACTCATTCATTACCTATGGGACGAAATTAAAGTACTCGAATAAAATTTACTATAAGTAGCCTAAAAAGGTAGTAGGTAGGTACCTACTTCAAATTCAGATGAATATCTACTGAACCCAAAACCAAACACCCAGTTTCCGCAACATAATTACGCGCATTAAAAATATCTTATAAAATCACGACATCAAACAAAAACCTGTGCCGGTGCTCCTTAAGCAAACGCAGATAAGATAAATGGCAAGCGAGAGGCTGTGCCCGTCACGCCGGCAGTCACGCTCGGATCATGGATAACTTTGGTTACCGCGAAATGGGCCGGCCGTCTCAATCGTCATCGCAGTCTCCATCAGTCAGATCCTCATCCAGATTCAACAGATCCTACAGTTCTAGGACCAGGGAACCTGAGGAGTTCCCGCTAAACTCCAGACCTTATGGCAATATCGATTTGCTCGAGAGCGCCCACGATCCTGCCAAGAAAAAGGAGTATTTGTTTGTTGGACCCTCCCCTCCCGCCGAAGACACACCCATACACCACAGTTTTGATGTTTTCGCTCCAGATCCAGAAGCAAGGCTGACAGATGAAATCATCAGGAAAGCTCTATGCGAAAAAGCTCGGTCCATTGGTGCTTCGCGATTCTTTGACGATATAGAATGCAGTTTGATAACTATTAACAATGTTGTGGAACATATCAGCTCAGCCCCAGAAATCGTTCTTAATCTAACACTGCTGTGGTCCGCGTATCTAGCACGCGATGAGCTACTACCAGCTATATTAGACGCAGGAGCTGATATTCACTTCTCAGAGCCTGCAGGGTTGACCGCCCTTCACCTTGCAGCATTCAGCGGGTCACATAGATCAGCTGTGTATTTAATTTCTCGTGGCGCGGACGTGGATTTTGCCCCTAAATACTTTTCGCCTCTACACTGCGCTGCATTTGGGAATTCATTGGAAGTTGCCGAAGTTTTGATTACCAATGGTGCGTCTCTTCATGCCGTAGTTCAGAGATCGGGCTGCGAAGATAATCTCGTGCATTGTGCTGTGAGAGCTGATGCATTGGAATGTTTGGAGTTGTTCATTGAAAGAGGCGTTGATCCAAGCTATGTCACCACTGAAGGAATGAACGCTCTGCATCTGGCTTCCGAGCTGGGTGCCCTGCGTTGCCTAGCGTTTTTGTTGAAAGAAACGAAGCTAGCTGTAAACGCGTCGACTAAAGTAAGAGAGAAAGATTGTACTGCCTTACATTTGGCTGCCTCTCGTGGCTACTGGGAGTGCGTGGAGCTTTTACTAGCAGAAGGTGCCAATGTAAATGCGAAGAATTATAGAGGTTTCACCGCGTTGCATTTTGCTGCTAGATGTGCAAGTGTGGAATGTGTGGAAGTATTATTGAGAGACGGCAATGCGGATGCTAATGCTGAGGACTACGACAAGAGAACACCTCTACACGCTGCCATCACTCACGCTGAGCGAGCGTGCGATATCATCGATATATTAGTATGTTGGGGAGCACACATCAATAAGAAAGATGCATATGGATACTCTCCTTTATTTTTAGCTGCAATGGATAGTCTCACCTATTGTGTGGAGACTTTGATATTCTTAGGTGCAGATGTGACATCTAAATCGAAGAAAGGTCAGACAGCTTTAAGTCTCATAGTGAGAAAGTCACCAAAATCCTTGGCTATTTTAAGACATAATTTCGATTTAGGCATATCTTTAAGTCGATCTTTAGATGTCAATGAAGAAGTGCAAATCGAGTTTGACTTTGGTAGATTATTAAAATTTTCCTATCCAAGAGAAATTACATATTTGAACAGTCTGATAGACGAAGGTCAAAAAGACATTTTGCTACATCCTCTTTGTTCAGCATTTCTGTTTATGAAATGGCGTAAGATAAGAAAGTTTTATTTAGCAAGACTCGTGTTTTGTTTTCTGTTTGTTGTGTTCTTATCTATCTACGTATTGACGGCCGTGGTAGAGACTTGCGACGGAGATTACTCAGAGAAATACGGAATTAAAAATGAGTTATGTCAGCAGCAGTCGCTACTTGGTGATATTTTAGAACGCAATCCAATACAAATAGAAAAATGGATTCTTATTGGCATAACTGCGTTCGAAATACTGAGAAAACTGACCGGTATAACAGGATATTCCAGTATTTACCAGTATTTCTCGACCTTTGAAAATCTTATGGAATGGTTTGTGCTTCTATCTGTATTCTCTTTATACAATGTGCGTAAGAACTATAGTTGGCAGAATCATGTCGGGGGATATGCTGTGCTGGGCGCCTGGACCAATCTCATGCTGATGATGGGTCAGCTACCAATGTACGGTGATTATGTAGCGATGTATCAGAAGGTATTGAGAGAATTTTTAAAGTTACTTATGGCGTATATTTGCCTTCTCATCGGCTTTGCGATATGCTTTTGCGTTGTATTTCCAAATGAAGAAATGTTTGCCAATCCTCTTATAGGATTCATTAGTACTTTATCCATGATGGTTGGTGAACTAGATTTGAAAATTCTAATAAATGAGCCAGATAAAATTGATCCGCCGTTAACTTTCGAATTGTCCTCGCAATTCATTTTTATTCTCTTCCTCATGTTTGTCACTATTATCTTGATGAACCTGTTAGTAGGTATCGCAGTCCACGACATTCAAGGTCTGCGCAAGACCGCTGGACTGTCCAAGTTGGTGAGACAAACCAAGCTGATTCTGTTTGTGGAGATGGGTTTATTCAGTAACTGGCTTCCAAGCTGTCTCCACAAGTACGTATACCGCACGGCTCTGGTCTCTCCAGAGGCTGGCAAGGTAATTTTAAGCGTTAAACCATTAAACCACAAAGAGAATAGACTACCAACAGACATAATGATGGCTGCATACGAATTGGCGCTGTTGAACAAAGTAACGGCAGGTAGATCTGTGAAAGAGATCTTGTATAAGAATAAAATTTCCCAGTCGTCTTCTCCGAAATATAAGAACGAGAGTCAGAAGACCGACAATAACTTCAACATTGAAATCAAAGGGATGCAGGAGAAGATAGACCAGACCACGTTTAACTTGAGGAAAATAGATCAGGAGATGAGGCATTTGAACACACTGCTGCTGGAGCAGCATCAGCTTTTGCAAACGTTGGTTAAGAGCATCTCTGAAAGAGCGTCAGCTCCGTATACCCCAGCGATTACATATCCTGAGTCGCCGGTATTCTTTACAAATCCTTATGATCATGTGAATGGCTAAGTTAAAAAGTTTGTTTATTAGTAAATACGGTCACGATGTCCCTTTGTCGTGGTGTCACTTGCGAAGCGAAGTGGTCTTATTGGAAGTTACTTAGATGCTTTTATTCCTGGTGGTAATCCTGCAGGGCACTCGAGTGAGACATGCATAGTAGTATATTGTTTTCTTTGAAAAAATATATGTTTTTCAATGGTTTAGTGTGATTAAAGTTTAAGTCAACGATTAGTTATATATCAGGCAGGGTTGTATGATAAATACAGTACGAGTAACTTATTTAAATATTGCTGTAACATACAGGGTAAAACAAAAACTAAATATTGCCTACTACACCTGTTATATAGTTTGTTAGATTGATTAAGTATAAAATTAGAGTTAAGTGAGATCTATAGAATTAATGAAACGCCCAATATAAAATAAATGTTTGAATTTGAAATATAGGTGAAAACATGTAAATAGCCCTGTTCTATATATCTGTACACTTAAGTGATTATTAGGCTGTATGTTTACCAAATAAAAAAAAATAAAAAACTTTCTTAACTTTTAAATGAGGCAGAAGTGTGACAATCACACATCCATTATTCACCACTTAGAGTGAGCCTTCCCCCGCTTTTCGGGCACAACTTATATGAAGTAGGTATGGTATATTATTATACAAATTAGTTGGGTTATATTACATAATATGTGATAGGTGTAGCTTTAAAATTGTTATCGTTAATGTATCTATGTAGGTACTGAATACCCAGATTTTTTTTATCATCACATCTGCAGTATTAGCTGGGTAAATACATGTTGTGATAAAAGTGGTACCCGCCTACCTAAATAAATAACTTTTGAAAATAACATACTGTATGAGATGTTGACGAGGTATTTGTCTAAGTTTGTGTAATAAATAACTAAGAATATGAGGAAAGAAAATTGTTTTTTATTTCTACTTAATTAAATACAGTAATGTAATATGTAAATAGCCCACTATAGAGAACCTATTCACAAAATTTGAGACCCGAAATCACATGTTTATTTTTCCCGATAGTATGGAGAATTTTTAAATATCTCAGGAATTTTCATACAATCTTGAAAAATAAAAATGTGATTTCGAGTCTCAAATTTTGGAAATAGGTTCTCTATAGTGGGCTTTCTGTTACACCCTGTATAATGGTTTTCTAGTATAACGGTCATTTAGCGGCCGTGAAGGTACATTTCAAATGTGGTGATCTTATCAGCATAGATATCAGCTGCATCTCTTTCCGTGCATGTCGTAAGAGTCGTCTATTGAACTCAGGAAGAGGAATAATATGTCATGGAGTGCTAATGTCATAGAGTGTTATGTAGACTTTTCCTTGACAATTCCAGTCCTTGACACTTAGATTCTATTAGTGTAATGTACAAGTATAGGTCTACTACATTACTAATGTATTGTAACGTATAGCAAATGCAATCTAAGTGTCAAGGACTGGAATTGTGAGGCACCGAAAAGTCTAATGGTGCATCGAAACTGTTAGTATGACATTAGCACTCTATGTTTACATCTTATTCCTCTATGAACATACTCACGGAGGCGATGATCTGGCAACCATGAACGTATAAAGAATAACGGACAGAGTGTTGTGACTACACAGAGTGAAGCATTCATAGTAAGCTCGGCAAAAATACCTATTCCATGAAGTAGGAATGTGTATTGACACACACACATACAAACCATAGTAAGCTCGGCGCCTACTGGTAAATACGCACACATGCCCAACGCGCCGCCATTTAGGTGCTTCAATCTGTGCAGTGACAGCATTACGTCCGTTGTTCTTTATACGTTCAAGCTGGCAACTATTATCTTTTACTTGATTCTAACACACATACACACACACAGCTGTGTTCTCGAAATGGGGTAGCAGGATCAAAAGGGAGATCCCACAGACACGTTTAGCATAGCGGGGCCAGATACTAGCTAATCGCCCGAGAGAATCCCTAGTTCCTTAGCCAACGCTTTCGTCATGGATGGACGGAACAGCCCCGGATCTTATTTTTTTTTAGGTGGGGCAAAAACTGAAAAATGCCGTCCCCGCCCAATTTTATTTTTTATAGCTCTATCATCTATGTACTCGTATAACAACAGTACTTGTATGTCAACATTTCCGAAAACTACTAAATCTCCTCATCATCACGATCATTTTTCTCCATGGAAGTATACCTGGGAAGTGTCTGATTTCCAAAATATTAGGGTCCAAAGTTGAGTAAATAGACTGCGTTTTTCTGCATAAATGTATATTGAGGCGTGTAGCAAGATTTTTTCACGAGAAATAATTAATATCTGTCTGAAAAAACTAGCATAAACACTGGACATTATAAATTTCGTCCAATCAAGTTTAAAAAAAAAAATTACATCGTTTCCCAGCATTTTTATTGGCATAAACTTACTTTATTTGATGTATAGAGTACGTACCCTTCGTTAAGGGTGGCAACGAAAAAACACCCCACGTGTGTACAATTTTAGCTATCACATGTCCACGGAAGTTCCGTCCGACGGAAGGAGATGCAGCTGATACTCGTAGCTCTAGAATAGCCCCGCATCAGCAGTGGATACTTGTATAAAACCCATAGGAATGCCAACTAACAATATGATTATGAGTATTGAGAGCGACTTGCCACGATCTGGGCCACACTCATGCGTGACGGCTAACTGCTCGCGATGCTGATTAATACTGAATACCTGCAGTAGGGTGACCATGAATCTGACCTTATAATGTTTCATTATGAGTTAAAGAGTCACGCCCATTTTTTCATCATTTCTTCCAACGAGGCTGAATATACAGTAGGTACCTACGCCAATTACCTACACGACTTTTCACAGGTCAGCCTTGTGAGTCCCACGTTGAATACGAGTATACTACTGTTACCACATCACCACACACAGCTATTAACTAATCTACCAATTTTTATGGTTCTAGAGCACTACACGTGCTGCTGTGGGTAGGTATTGTTGAAATTAAAAGCTAAATCAAAAATATTTTTCTGTACTTAATGTGCCTGGTCCCTATGACTTCAAGCCCTGATGTATATACTATAATTTAACTGTGTTTAACCTTAGTGGCTAATAATAAAAATTTAAAATTATCTCGACAGGTATCCAATCTCGGAGTTTCAAACCATTTCCCGTTCATTTGATAAATTTATATTCACCCTACTCCAGGCAGAAATAGCTTGGCGCCAGACAAACCTGAGTGTTTTGATGGACGACGAATAATATGCAGATAATTCAATATCAAAGCTTCTTATTTAAACACCGCCGGAGCAGTAATTAATATAACTCCAGGGAATTTAGATTTGCGGCTTAGTTATACAGGTGATTTTTGGTCGTCAACGTTCCCGAAAACTACGGAATCTCCTCATCATCACGATCATTTTTCTCCATGGAAGCATACCTGGGAAGGGTCTGGTTTGCGAAATATTAGGATCCAAAGTTGAATAAATAGACTGCGTTTTTCTGCATAAATGCACATTGACGCGCGTAGCAAGATTTTTTCACGAGAAATAATTAATATCTATATAATTAATATTAATATAACTAAAAAATTTTTTCAATACAATTTACATCGTTTCCCAGCATTTATTTTTGGCATAAACTGACTTTATTTGATGTATAGAGTACGTACCCTTCGTTAAGGGTGGCAACGAAAAAACATCCTGTATATTATATCTACGTTCACTGGCTATTTCAGTATGCAACTGGGATAAATAGTTTACCGTTGGAACTTACACTCTTATAGAATAGGATAGTTGTTGTTTACCACCGCTGGGCTCTACACCCTTCGGTGACCCTCGAACCTTGCAATCACAGGCAACTAGAACTAGATAGGTACAACTGCAAGTTAGGTTAGGGTTGCCAATCGTCCTGTTTTCCCAGGACATTACTGTCCTGCTTTTTGGGGTGTCCTGAGCTGTCCTGGATAGTTTTTAAGCATGGTCCTAAGTTTTAGAGTCGCCTAGTGCGACGACGCAAATAAGCGTCAGCGGCAGCTCTAGAATGCCTAAAAGAAGCAAATACGTAGTCGCTGGCACTAAATGTGTTAAATAAAGACCTATGTTTTGAAATTCGCACGCCACTAACTCTCTCCAATCGTATTGTCACTGGGCTCGCACATGTATAGTCCTGGCTTTTAATCGAAATGACCTGGTATTTCTTCTTCAAATCATGGTTTTCAAAGTTTTGAGATGGCAACCCTAAGTTAGGTATGTACCAACTCTGAGTGGTTTTAAGACCAATGTGGTTTATGAAAGACATATAAAGAAAGGAATACCTAATAAATTAAAACAAAATTATCAAGCATGTTCCGTGAATTTTACAGTATTTTATGAAATCTGTGCATAAAATATTAAATATCGCCATCTAGCCCATATATTATACAGCAAGATACCAAGCTTAGTCTTTTCCTTTTCTATTCAGCGACAAAGGGAACACTTGTCATAATAGTTCCCTGATTGTAACTAGGTGGCGCTAGTTGTATCAAACAGAAAAGTTTTGGTGGTTTTTGTGACGCAAAGTATGCAACTTTCAAACTAGTTTTAACTTTATCTCAATAAAACCCAAAAATAATATCAAAAATCTATAATAGCAATAGTCCATTACAACTCCGTGTGTTTTGAGGGGAATTTTTTTAGCACCGCATGGTACAGATTGTAAAACGCGTACACCGAAACACTGAGTATCACAATCAGGGATCCCCCAAAGACGAAGCTGAGGAAATTTCCATCTATCATGGTGGTCCCTTGGAGACTCCTCGCCTGGCCTTGGAACAGGTCTTTGGTGCCTGCACCCTGAGCCTTTCGTTCCTCCATCATCTTTTTCATGGATGATAGGCGTTCTTTCAGCTCATCTATTGACTCTGTCATTTCCCCTGTGCCTGGAAAATAATTGGGGATTTTACTTGTTGTTTTGTGGAATAAAATTAATACAGCCAACATATATAACATATATAACATATTAATATTCCAACTTATATAATGTGCGGAATTTAATTTGTCTGTCTGTTGATTTGTTCTGTTAGAGTACCTGCATTTTGACAAAACGATTGGACAAGTTAAGATATACCAAAATTGATGTGTATAGGTGTTGAATATTCAAAACAAAAACAAGGGACAAAGTTTTCATAATATCAAAATATTAGTTTTGCTCAGACACTGACTCGGATAAGTGTGCGTTCATTATCGTACACAATAATAATATAATGCTCACAAATAAAGTTTAACAAAATGTACAAAGGCATGCTTATCTTTTAAAGAGATTTCTTCCAGCAAACCACTCGGGAAAATGTAGTATGTAAACAAAATATTATGATATATGTAAGTACTTAAAATCAAATGGGATGGCACAGGAGGTTGTACACATTTATACCCATGCCTTGTTCTAAATGAGAGATACCGGTTACTTATAACCTCAACAAAAATAATCAATAACATAACTAAACCATAATTTTGTGATCACATAACTATACCATACCTTCTTGTCGATCCTGGCTCATTTTGGCGATTTACACAAACTTTTACACAAATTTTTACACAGATTTTACACAAATACCCACAACAGCTTTGTTTTGGCACGATGCGATCTATCCCGGACAGTGGTACGCGCATGCGCAGTACTTTCCGGGATAGCGTATTGATCCCGCGCTGCGGTGTCTGGAAGCCCTAATTCTGAGACCTGAATTTTGATTTAGATTGCCGTAAGAGTCGACTAAGGAAAAGGCGTTTTAGGTGATGAACTAGCAACTTGTCACTCTTTTACATCTGCTCTCGCAAAACTAAACATACAAAGTACCAACAGTAGGACCTGCAGTTCTGGCTACCCGTTTTGGGGAACACAGCTGCAGCCACAATATGTACCTATCTATGTATGTACACTATAGGTACACACAGTCCTACCTACATTTAAGACCTTCTATTGATTATTATCTGTTTTTTGAAGACTAGCTGATGAAAGTGTTACCGTCTGTTTTAATGGATTTTTCCTACCTAGATATCGCATATTTTATTATATGTAAAAAATACTGTTGTAAATGATAGATAGGTACGATAAGCTGTTTTATTATATATTATCATCATTTGGTAGATATATTAATAAAACGTACAAACTTATTTAACCTATGCCTTATTAATGTAGAATAATTATATCGGTTATTAAATAGTTATTTTTTTCGTATATACATAAACAATATGTTTTAAAAATGCCTTGTGTTTTCCATTTAGTAATGGCCCTTATTTAGAATTTTTTTGTTGTTTTAAGTAGATAGTTTTACCATAGAGGAATTTACTCTATGGTTTTACTGAGATCTGTTCAGTAATTTGTAATGATCTAACTAATGTGTTTTTTTTTATTTCCCGTGAGAAATACGTTCTGCGTGTTTTTGAAATAGTTAGGATAGTAGGTGGGTACGTGATTTCACTTATTTCCCTGGGGTACCCGAAAGTGGAGTTGAAAGTTTGTTTAAGGTTCTCTATGTTTCCCTAACATTTAAGAAAATTCTCAGTTCTTAACTGGTAGCTACACCCAATTTGTCATTTTCTTAGATTGGTGCCCAAGAATTTTAACTTACAAGTAATCGAGGTTGGATGAATTTTATTATACAGTACAGGTACAGAAAAAACCAAAATGTCGAAATTATCCGGGATAAAAACATTTTCCCGGGATAAAAAGCAGCCTATATATTAAGTAGCACCTGTCACAATAATTTTTGAAAACTGCATCGAAATCGGTTCTGAGATTATCGTGCACAAACATTGATCCGTTACAATATTATTATATACAGGGTATTTTTTTGTGCCAAACGTATACAAGAGGTACGTATTCTGCACATCAAATAAAGCTAGTTTATGAAAATAAAAATGCTGGGAAACGAGTTTAATTTTTGGTGTGCATTTTTTTTATTGAATCGGTAGCAAGCAATGTACCTAATACATATTGACGCTACGAAACGTACGAAAATGGGGCAAGCGAAACCGCATGCCGAGGCATGTCTGCCTTATGTTGTAAACATAAACTTCATCATCATCATCATTTACAGCCCTGAGAAGTCCACTGTTGGACATAGACCTCCCCTAACAACCTCCATTCCGACCGGTCGGAAGCAGCCTGCATCCAACCGACGCCCGCGACCTTGGCCAGGTCGTCCGTCCACCTTGCGGGTGGCCTTCCCACGCTGCGTTTGCCGATACGTGGTATCAACTCTAGAACTTTCCGACTCCATCGGCCATCAGTTCTTCGAGCTATGTGCCCTGCCCATTGCCACTTCAGCTTGCTGGACGGTTGAGCAATGTCGGTGATCTTTGTACGTCTGCGGATCTCCTCATTTCTGATTCGATCACGGAGAGAGATCCCAAGCATAGCTCTCTCCATCGCTCGCTGTGCGATCCTGAGCTTCTTTATGAGGCACATAGTTAGAGACCACGCACTGGTTGAATACCTTCGTCTTTAAGGACTGGGGTATCTTGGACACAAATAAGCTTAGTAGCTTCCCGAACGCTGCCCAGCCGAGTTGGATTCGCCGATTTACCTCCTTCTCAAAGTTGGACTTACCTAGTTTGACCGTGTCTGTCGCAGGTAAACATACTCGTCAACAACTTCGAGCATCCCAACCAGACATAACTTACCAACGTTAATTACCTACCTACTTAAAATGGCTAGGTATGTACCTACACTTACCTAATGCTGCTGCACTTTTGTGTCCTGTGTTAGAAGCCACTAATCATCACAAAGACCTTCTACACAGAAAGTTTCACAGAATTTAGAACTTCCATTTGAATACACTCGTGTGTATTCACAATTACTAACTAAAGAACATTAACACTATCACCTGCTTTCACCACTATCACTCAAATCTTAGAGAAAACCGGTTCCTTTGTTACTTTCAGTGCTTCTGTATTTCCGTAACCAGTACAGCAAAACAAATAATAACATAAAAACACACATACTATTACTATAAAATAAGCAAATTACAAAGTTAATGTTATTGTATTTATTACTACATATTTCGCAAAAAAAAAATGGATATGCATGCGCACATCTCCTGTGACGCACAGACCGGAACTGAATTTTAAAAATAATTATTTCTTCAATGCACAGACTACATAGAGAACTAGCTTCAAGACAAGGACACAACGCACGGGGGCTAGGGGCTAAGATTGAAAAAAATGAGAATTATGGATTGAAGTTTGCAAATCACGTCAATTTTTTTTCTGTGTACTCATTTTATCAAAACAAACAACTTTTATTTGAAAAACTTTTCTTAAAAAAAAATTGTTTTTTTTTTGTATGGAGAAAAAGTAAAAACTGTAAATATCGAAAGGGGTAAAAGTGTTAGCAGTGGCGGTTAGTTAGGGTTAAAGTAGATCTCTTCTATGACTTCCACTAGCCGCTATAGCCAATATTTGATAAAGTCGATACTCCCCATACTAAATGTATGGGGAGTATCGACTTTATCAAATATTGGCTTCTAAATCCTGTTGAGGGCAAGGCGGTGGACTTATTAAGTAGACTCCCAGGCACGACATGTCAGCCGTCACCTTTTCTATAACTCTCACTAACCGCCATGACAGCTAACATTACATTTTAATGGATGCTTCCCATACAACATTTATTATTGGGGAACTATTAAGTCCTGTCAAGGCCAAGGCGGCAGACTTATTACAGAGACTGCAAGGCACCAAATATCAGCCGTCATCTCTTCCATGACTTCCACTAGCCGCCATAGCCAACATTTGCTGAAGTCGATACTTTTCATACATTTAGTATGGGAAATTTCCTGTGGGACTCCTGTGGACGTCAAGGCGGACGACTTATTAAGTAGACTCCAAAGCATAAAATATTTGCCGTCATCTTTTCTAACACGCCCACTAACCACAACAGCTAACAAAAGATTGAAGTCAATGGTCCCCATACATTTTGTATGGCGATGGTCTAGGTCACGTGAAGCCCAAGGCGGCAGACTTACAACATAAATTCCAAGGCATGAAATGTCGGCCGTCAACTCTACTTTAACCCTTATAAACCGCCACTGCTAACACTTTTACCCCATACAAAAAAAAATTCAATCTTTTTTAAAGTTTGAAAATGAACTTTTTTAGAAAAGTTTTTCAAATAAAAGTTGTTTGTTTTGATAAAATGAGTACACAGAAAAAAATTCGATGCGATTCGCACACTTCGATCCGTAATTCCCGTTTTTTCAATCCTAGCCCACTGTGCAGCGGCGCGCACAAAAATTCATCCAACTAGGTTTGTGTTTACTCGATTTAGTATTTTAGGACATTATCAATATTAAAGATTGTGCAAGGAATTGCATTTCAGAAGTCTTTTGATTGCTTAAAGTGCTGTGTGCGTACTCACGAAGAGCTAACGCTGCATTTCCTTCGATTATACCGTAGCAATACACAGACCGTGTGGTGTGCCATGTGACTTGTCGATTTTAGAAGGTTGAAGAAGTTTTTGATTATTGTGATCAAGGATGTTGATTGTGTTATTCAAACTTCAATCGCATTCATTCATTGAAAACAAAGTACGGACAAGCTAAATACCTAAAGTACCATTACATACTACATACTACCAAAGGTTTCCTCAAAAAATACAAGTGTAGGTTATAATAATCACGGAGTATTGTAATAAATAATTAAACTTTACTTACGTTTGTCGGTTTTGTTTTATCCTAGGTTTCGTGTTGTTTGTTATTACTAGAGAGAGTACCTAAGTAGCCGGTATTTAGGTATCTACCTACGCGCTGGTACGGTGTGTCTTTAGCATAACAGCTATTTTTAAATAGAATGTGATTGAAGCTTGAGTAGGTACCTAAACGAACCATATCTTAACTAATGTATTGAACATTAGTCTCGGTAAATGTGCGAGAGATGGCGCGCGCGCGATGCTTGTCGGCTGGTCAAAGGATACCGCTCGAGTTCGCGTACAGGTTCAAGGGCGGGCAGCGTTACACGTGCCACTTTCTAGCGTAGTAGCGTTCGGATTTCGATACCTAAATGCTAAAACAGACGAATTTCTTTCTGTTGTTACGTTAATTTTGACAATGGTGTTTAATTAATTTTCCGTTATTTATGTTATGTGTGACTTCGTCATTTTATTAAACTTGAAGAAGTTATTGATGAAGAAGTTTGTGATTCGTGATTTTTGTCCTAGAAAAGGTACTTACCTACTTACTTACTCGATTGTAACTTAGCTTAGTTAGCTCGAAAGAGCCTAAATTAAGGATGTTTCCCGCGTATCGCGTAGGTAGTCAATAGTACCTACTACTATTATTAATAATTTACACAGTACGTACTGTACTTTCAAGTTAGTGTGCCTACTCGTACCTAGCTAGGTTATTGTTGTATGTTATGATGATTAGTAAGAAATAGACACTGGAAACTGGAGAAGTTTCGATCGATAGCCGGCAAGAGCCCGACCGGGCAATCAGCTGATCGCTAGCGAACCACGTTCCTGTCATACCTAGTAGGTATTGTGCACCATCTCTCATTTGTGTGTCCTCGAACTTTTCCACTAAGAATACGATCGTAAATGTAGGTAGGTACCTACTTAATTAATAATAAGAACTAACTTTTTTGTGTTAGTAACAAAGTAGTAGTTTTGTCTTAGCTGGATTTTTCGTGTTGGTTGTTGCTGCCAGTGTAGCCTAGTGTAGGTTTCTAGGTTAGCCTAGGTAGTGTGCTTCGCGCGAGAAGCTAGAGTAGAACTACTCGTAGCATTACCCACCGCGCGCTGTAACTTTTGCCTTGGATTTTTGATAGGAAATGTTTGGAATTTAACCAACGTTTCTTCGGGAAAGATGTTTGTTAGTCATGCCTACATGCATTTCTGCCAAAAAATGCAACTTGATAAGTAGACTTTAGACCTCAATATCTTGGAAACCAGACACTTCCCAGGTATGCTTCCATGGAGAAAAATGTTCGTGATGATGAGGAGAATGCGTGGTATTCAAAAACGTTGACGACCAAAAAATACCCTGTATACAGAATGATTTTTGGTCGTCAACGTTCCCGAAAACTACGGAATCTCCTCATCTTCACGATCATTTTTCTCCATGGAAGCATACCTGGGAAGTGTCTGGTTTCCAAAATATTAGGGTCCAAAATTGAGTAAATAGACTGCGTTTTTTTGCATGAATGCACATAGACGCACGTAGCAGGATTTTTTCTCGAAAAATAATTAATATCTGTCTATAAAAAACTAACATTAACACTAGACACTATAAATTTCGCACGATCAAGAATTTTAATTTTTTTTTTCAAAAAAATTTTTTTTTCCCAGCATTTTTTTTTGGCATAAACTTACTTTATTTCATGTATAGAATACGTACCCTTCGTTAAAGGTGGCCACAAAAAAACACCCTGTATAGATTCTTGGATATATAATCAGAATTGGGGAAGTGACGAGTGGCTAGACTGAAACGAGGGTCTGATGATTGAGCTCAATAATAAATGATGGAATTTTGTGGTAACCCGAACTCTTCAACTTTAAAAACTACACTTACAATCTGTGCAATTAAATATGTCTCTAGTCTCTATAATAGAGCCGGATGATAGTGGAACTATTTAGTGCATTTTATAAACCCTTATTGGAGGCATAGAGGCTACACATAGAGGGATTATTTATTCCTTTATGTTGGAGGTCAGTTTAAAAAAAAAGTACCTATAAATAAACATTTTAAAGACCACTTTGTATGCCTTTTATAGCGCTTACACATGTACACAATGTCTGTCAAGTCTAGGGGTCTAAGGTCCCTATTCTAGACCTTCTTACCTGCTACCTACTTGCTAGTCTCTGGTGCCTATCAATCAAACCGGCTCGTGGGCCAGACGGCTGGATGACCTTGATGAATTTATGGAAACCTAAAATAACAAGGGGTAACGGCAATGATAAATTATCATAATGCCAGAAGATAGCGAAAATACCTTTCCAAAATGACTAACTAGAAAAAAATCTTGAGAAACTTAGGTACCTAGCTACTATAAAGCCTCACCTACCCGTTTCAGGTGTAGGTGGAACTGCGTATACAGTTATCGTACCTTATTATAAGTGTGAAGTATTAAGCAATCGCAGCCTTTAGATGCAATGTGAACAACAAAATTAATATACGAATTACTATACACTGCCAGTTTTATCACTAAACTTTGCACATGCACTTGTAACTTAACGACGTGTCCATTGGCAAATATATTTTACTTCGCACATTGCATTTACACTTGGTATGTACTTACCATCTGCACCTGCCCTTGGCAAGTTAAGCAAAAACACAACAATTTACCAAAACATCTTTAATCAGGTCAGCATTTTAACTGACAGTATCGACGATCCAGTTGCTGTATGAAGCCACGTTGGTGCTAACTCCAGGGAAGAACTCATCAGCGCAGCCTTCACCCCAGGATACAACACCAATGATGATCTCTCCATAGTACAGTGGTCCTCCGGAGTCGCCTTGGCAGGCATCGCGGCCTCCAACGTCGAGGAGACCAGCGCAGATCATGTTCTCAGTCACCAGGTTCAAGTGAGGAGTGGTGGCGTACCTCTCACGGCAGAGCTCTCGGTTGATGGTGTAGATGGTCACGTCCTGGAGATTGGGTGAAGAGGAGCCTCCTTGCTGGAAGTAAAGGGTATGAATTTTTTTTAGAAGTCATGTGGTTTATAAATACATATACAGGATGTTTTTTCGCTGCTACCCTTAGCGAAGGGTACGTACTCTACACATAAAATAAAGTAAGTTTATGCCAAAAAAAAATGCTGGGAAATGATGTAAATTTATTTGAAAAAAAAAAAAAACTTGATCGGGCGAAATTTACAGTGTCCAGTGTTTATGCTAGTTTTTCATAGACAGATATTATTTATTTCTCCTGAAAAAATCTTGTTACGCACATCTATGTGCATTTATGCAGAAAAACGCAGTCTATTTACTCAACTTCGGACCCTAATATCTTGGGAACTAGATACTTCCCAGGTATGCTTCCATGGAGAAAAATGATCGTGATGATGAGAAGATTCTTAGTATTCTTAGTATTCTTTATTGTACACATAAATTTTTATCATAGACAGTAAGTTGTAAAGGAAATAGTACAAAGATTCCGTAGTTTTCGGGAACGTTGACGGTCAAAAATCACCCTGTATAATCAGTAGTATAGGTAGACTGTATAGCGATATTATTATACCATCTATAATTCATTCATGGTACTCACAGTGGTACGTCCCCAACCAGCATGTACCACCGGCGCGTTATCCGGTATAGCAGAACCCTGGGCGATGATGATTCCTTGCTGGATCACAGGATTGTAGACCAGGGAGTCAGCCAGCTCCACCACACTGATGTCTCCATCAGCAGCGTTGAAGACGCCGTAGCTTGGGTGGTTGTACTGACGGAGGACGTTGACGACTTGGCCACCGGTGTTTCGGAAGGTGGTGCCGGCGCGGATACGACGGTATTGGGGTAGATAGAGACTGGAAGGAGGAAATATGATGCAAGGATTCGAAAGCTATTTGGCTGACTTAAAACAGCTCATAATATCTCCTGTGCTGATGCGGGGTTTCACTAGAATACATTAGCTGCAGCTCTTTCGACTTATGAACTCGGGTATTCTCTCAGGCTAGCCCTAATATCTGTCCCTGCCATGCTAAACGTGGCTACGAGACCTCCCTTATGATCCTGCAATGTTCTAGCTATTGGGAACATAACTCTAGTCTTTGTAAAATCAGGTTTCAAAAACTCACAGTCCAGCGAAGCAATGAGCAGCGCTCAGCACCCATTTGGCCGTCAGTATGTTAGCGGCACACGACTGGGACCAGATGCCGGTCCAGATGCCGTAGAACTCCACCTGCACCAGCGACGGGTACCGGTCTATGGTGGCATCCTGACCGCCGACGATGCGGGTGTTGGCAGTCTCGGCAGCTGGGCAAAAAGGGTATGTTAGTACGTCACAGTTGGGTAAAAAGTGTTTGTTAGTAGGTACGTCGCTGCTGAGCAAAAAGGTAATGTTATAACCTACGTTGCAGCTGGGATAGAAGGATATGTCACATATGCGATCACGTGTTGTAAGAAGTGAAGCGTCAGTTGTATACAACTATACATTGTAACAGAAGGGAAATGACATGAAAATAACCTACTCTAGATAAGCTTCTGCTCGGTCAATTTTCCAACCAATGCAGCAGAAACCCAAACGTTAATCAATCAATATTTCTTATAAAATTCAAGCGTAAAGGAATTTGCTATTGTAGCGTGATCATTGTACAATATTTGTTATCGCATTGCTATCACTTTGCGTTTGCAAGATCGATACCTATACTACATACATGTAATTACGCCTTTATCCCTTACGGGGTAGGCAGAGCACCAAGGGCCGATAGAACCACAAGGTGCCACTTCTGTCCAATACTTTATAATTAATTTGTAAAAAAATGTACCTATTAAAACAGAAAAAATTACAATTGATATTACTTACTTATTAAATTTTATCTCAACGGAGATTAGACTATTACGCAGAAGATATTATTAGTGCACAAGTGTGTGCGCAAACACAGGTGCACTCTCTATTCCCTCATTGGCATAGTGCGATGGGATGGAAAGCCGAAATGACCGGAAAGAGAATAGGCGCAGGACCTGTTTATGTATTTAAACATTAATTACCACTTTGTTAATTTAAAGACAGTTTCAAAGCATTTACCTGCGCAAGCAATAAGAGCTAGTCCAATGAACACAAGTTTCGCCATTTCACCGAGAAAATAGTACACTCACGTATCATTACGTAGACATGCGTTTTATACTCCAATAATATTGTGTTATCATTTATCGGGTATTTACGAGTATATTTGGGCTGTAAACTTAATGCGCTGACAATTATTATCGAGCTGCCGAAAACATCGTGACAGGTTACAGACGTGGAATAAAAGTGTGCTGAGATTACCTATATTTGTATGTAGTCTGTCAATTTAATGTGTTTAGATGGAAAATAATATTTAAAAAAAATTGACACTTAGCTATAAGTACCCGAGAATGGTTGGCGTCAGGCAGGCCGTAAAACAAATGCCCAATTTTTTGTAATTTCGAAAGAAACCATAGGCTTGGTATAAAAATACTCCTATCTATGTATGTGCCATTTGTAACTGCATTGTAAATATGGCCAATAAACTATTTTTCATTTTTCATTTTTTCATTTCATTTCATATTGCGCCGACTCAATAAATCATGGGATCATGATTATATATGATTAGTAACAATGATTATTGTACCTACTAAAGATTTTATCTAGTTTATATTCTCTATCTACCTACCTACATAATTATAGGTATATGGAACACCTATATTGATTGTATCTGTCTTTCTCTACACTGAATGTCAGAGACCTAAATCTTGGAGTGTGCATTATTCATATAGCGTAGGCGTGGCATGTAATAAAAAAATATTTACCTAATGATTTTCGGGAGAAACGAGAACATCAACCAATCACATTAAGGGGTGATGACTAACGGCCAATTTCAATACTGTCGAACATAACGAATCTCGGATTCTTAAAATTCCGTGTTTGAAACTTTGTATGAAATCTAGAATATGCAAAAAAATTCTCAAGTTCGATCAATGAAATTGGGTGTAAGCCACACTAAGCCTATTGTTCTTTTTTGGATTACAATTCTCAGTGCCTGTAGGAAGAAGATACTGGATACATAACACTAAAAGGAAACATTATTTTAATCTAGATTTTTATCATACCACATGTTACATAATGATTATTTATTTTTAAATCCGTAACGACTATCTCACAAATAATTTAGATAAACATATTATTACCTATTATTATTATTCGTTATGAATTTCATTTTATTAATTTACAGTTTTGAGCTACCTACTACCGTATACCGCAACGGCTGACCGTGACCGTAATTTATATATAAGTAATTTAAATATGATTTAGGGCCAACTTTTCCAATGATCTAAAAGCCTATCTGAAAGATGAAGTTGATGCGGCCTTTACCTAGATCAAATTTTAGAGAAAGACGGCATCGTTGTCTGAACATTGAAATTTTTTTCCATTTGTACTTTATAATGTACTAGCAACCCGCCCGGCTTCGCTCAGGTGCAATGCTAATAGGTGCTATACATATGACTATAAAACTTCCTTTTGAATGACTCTATCTATTTAAAAAAAACCGCATCAAAATCCGTTGCGTAGTTTTAAAGATCTAAGCATACATAGGGACAGACAGACAGCGGAACGACTTTGTTTTATATTTTGTATGTAGTGAAGACGACTTCGTAAACTACCTTTCTTGTGTGGGTTATATTTAGTGGTGATAGCCCAGTGGTTAAGACGTGCACCTTCCAAGCGGAAAGCGTAAGTACGATCCCAGTCACGGGCCTGTACCAATGAATTTATTTCATGTACAGATTTTAATGTTGCGAAATTGTCACTTAGCTCGTGCCTCGGAAAGCACGTAAAACTGTTGGTCCTGCGCCTGATCTCTCTCCGGTCGTGTCAGCCTTTCATCCCATCGGACTATGAGAGTAACGGAATATAGAGTGCATCTGTGTTTGCGCACACACTTGTGCACTATACTATCTCCTTAGAGATTGGTCGCCTTGACCGATATACGGTCGGAGATCATCATCATATGTAGTGGGCTTTTCGCTTAACATATTTCTTTTGTAGAATTATTGGTTATTTTACTCTTGTAGAGACAATAAGGTGAATTTACTAGCGTAGATGTGGCCCAACCCTTACTTTTACGTTCTGTAACTTTATTTTACTAACAAAAGCGCTGAATTCTAAACTACAATAATTAATATTCAACGAAAACTTCAGCTGCGGAGTTGACGAAACTAATTTAATGTCAAAATCACGACTCCGCGGTCTGTTAGTATTAGCGCAATTTGGCAAATGCATAATGCATTAAACACCTACGTTAATGCTACAATTGCACAAAAATCCATTTTCTACCCTTGCAATAGAACACGTTTTTGAGAGGTCTACGTTTTCAAATGGCATATAGACTAAATAATAGAAATGAGGAGATCCGCAGACGTACAAATATCACCGACATAGCTTAACGGTCCAGCAAGCTGAAGTGGCAATGGGTAGGGCACTGAACTGATGGCCGATGGAGTCGGAAAGTTCTAGAGTGGATACCACGTATCGGCGAACGCAGTCGGTTGGATGCAGGCTGCTTCCGACCGGTCGGAGTGGAGGTTGTTGGGGGAGGCCTATGTCCAACAGTGGACTTCTCAGGGCTGTAAATGATGATGATGATGATGAGACTAAGGGTAGCTGCGGCTTTGGCAAATAGACATAGAACAATAGACAATCACGTACAATGAATAAATAAAATACATACATTTATTTACGGCTGTATTTCTGTTCTGATACGCGGCTTTATTAGACCTAGGCCCAGGGCTCTAGGAGCAAGTAACTATTTCCTTTGTGGATCATCGTGGACCGCCGACGACCACGGGCGGGCCTGCACCGTGGGAGAGCCTGGTCCGTGGTGCGCGTCCGTCCATAGCCGTCGGCGCGTCCGCGTCCGTCTGCAATATCACGCACCGTGGGAACCCACCTGAAGTACCTATCAGCTGCATCTCCTTCCAAGCATGTCGTAAGAGTCCACTAAGAAGGAACTCGGATATTCTCTCAGGCGGTGAGCTAGCAACATGTCACTGAAACTTTACATTCGTTGCCACTATGATGAACGTGGCTGTGGAATTTCTTTTACGATTCTAGAGTTCTGGCTATCCTATTTCAACCAATACACGGGCGATTTTCTATGTAGCTATGAAGCTTTTCTATGACGATTTTCTATGAAGCTCTTTTTCTTACGTAAAACTGATTGTAGTACTTAAAACAATCAGAAGCGTTGTGCTATTACTAGCCTAGAATATGAAAAGCGAGAGATGTTTATAATCACAGAACAGGTGTGTTTACGAGTATATAATGATACATAGAAATCGCCGAATTTCAGCAAGTATTTCAGCATATTTAGAGTTGAAAATGCAAAACGGGTAGCGTTTTGAAATGTGATTTATGTAAAATGCATTGCTGAAATCTGTGCTGAAATATAGTTTAATCTCTGTTTTCATTTTCAAAGGTAGTGATTATGAAGTGAGTTAAATGCGTTCTTGTTTTGCATAACAGAATACTAGGTTACGTGGTAGCACTAGTAACTTTATTCAGTGAACTTGATAAATCTTATAAATAAAACTAGCAAACCCGGCGAACTCCGTTTCGCCACCAGATGGCTTCGTTTTATGTAACATTTCGTTTGGTGATTAAAAGATGAAGAAAATTTTTTTTTAGTTTTATATTTGAAAAGGAAAAATTTTATTTCATTTCACAACAGTAATGAATTCATTTCGATTACAAAAATGAAGTGTTATTTAGTTGAACTTCTCTAAGTAAATGAAAGTAAATCCAAAGTAAATACTGAATCGAAGCGTTATACGTGTCCGCAAATTATCCGTTTCATTGAAGTGCTCTTTGGTAAACCACATTTTTTGTTTTTTGGTCTGACGTTAACACAAACAAAGCGGATGGTTTCCCAACTCGTGAACACGCAACGTATAACTGCCCATGTGAAAAACAATGATTTCTAAATTTATCCCGTAAACACTAAGCGATTGGCCTTGCCACTTGTTAATTGTCATTGCGAACGCAAGGCGAACTGGAAATTGCAATCGTTTGAAGTCAAACGGAAGATCAGTCGGAATCATTGGTATTCGAGGAATACATACATTTTCACCTGCGTACTTTCCGTTAATAATGGTTGCCTCAATCAAATTCGGGATAAGTCTTTTTACCGAAAGTCGAGTACCATTGCAAAGTCGCGGTGGATACAAATTACGCAATATCATAATAACTGTACCAACTTTGAGTTGCAAGTTATGTGGTGGAAATCCTGGTAACTCCAGAGAGTTCAAAAACTCTGTTGGATAATTTACTACATCATCGGGATTTGTTATGGAATCAACGGATTTGTATGTCACCAAATCGCCAGCAATTTTTGATTGAATGTTGAAATTCAGTGCGTGTACATCATTATTCTTTGCGGCAAGAATTGCTCGTTGACTTAACCAAGCATAATTCTGATAATTCTCACTAATGTTTGGGAAAACATTTTCAATAAGAGCTAATTGAGAGTCTACAAATCGGAAAAAGTCGTTGGTAAGAGTAATTAATCCAGATGTCGCATCAACTGGGACTTTTCCATTCCCAACAGCTAACAATTGTTTGGAAAATTGTGCAGCACTTTGATCATTTTGAAGTTGAACTCTCATATTAGTGGTTAGCGATAATGTTTTTACGTTATTCCATAAAGGTGATGCCTTCAGGCAAGCATTCAATTCATCTGCAGGCGTTACACGGGGAATTACTGGCAACGTTTGCCTGAAATCGCCTGCCAATAATATCATCAAGCCGCCAAACATATTGTTATTTCGCCGAAGATCCTTCAGTGTGAAGTTAAGTGCTTCAAGTGATTTCTTATGTGCCATTGTGCACTCATCCCAAACAATGAGCTTGCATTGCATCAACAATTTTCCCATTGCACTGGATCGGGAAATATTGCATGTTGGAGTATCAATTGTGTTTAAATTGAGTGGCAACTTAAGCGCAGAATGTGCAGTACGACCGCCATCTAGAAGAGTCGACGCAATTCCAGATGATGCTAACGCCAAAGCTATGTCACATCTTGATCGAATAGTGGCCAAAATCAATGAAATGACAAATGTTTTCCCTGTTCCTCCAGGTGCGTCCAGGAAGAATAGACCACCAGTATTATTGTCCACCGCTTGCATTAATGTTTCGTATACTTGTTTTTGCTGTTCATTCAGCAACGGCACATTATTTCGAACGAATTCCTGCAATGTATCAACATTGTATTGCAGCTCTCGATTTAATTCTTGGTTGAATGCATCGTGCATCGATCGATTTGGCGCAATCATTCCGACTTCAATCAGTAGCTTGTTTGCAATAGTCAAGCATTGATCCTCAATCAGAATCAATCCTTCATTGTAGATTTCATCGCTTATTTGGATGTCAGGATTATTCGTTTGAATGCGCAAGCGATGCAAGATATCTTTACATATGTCGTCTTTATATTTGTTCCATAACTAAATTCGCTGTGAAGGAAACATGACAACATGTGGTGATGATAATTGCGAACAGCGTTCGTATTTGGTACGCATTTGATGAAACAACTGAATCCGCAAGTGTTAAATCCCAATGAGAATTGTTCTCCAGCAAACCCAATAGTTGACATGCTTCTCTATATGTTTGGCATTGATGGACATTCACAGTTTTCAAATGCGCAAATGATTTTGGTCCACGTACATTTACCAACAACAGTCGCAAATAAAAACATTCATCATTTCTAGGATGAACAGTATACATGCGACTTAGTGCATCAATGGAAAACACCTGTGGCCAATCAGGAACTGAGGCTCCTTGTTTGCGACGTTGGAATTTCTTTATTGATTGATTCCAAGTGTAATACTTGGGCATTTCAACGTACATCAGCGTCGCTGCGAATGGATCTACTCGTACTTCACACATTGCAAAGAAGCTAGTCAATTTTGTCGATGGTGGTCTCTCAGCTCGTTGTGCCGCATTAGCCTCAGTGAAGTAAACTCTTTGGCCATTTTTCAAATGCACTGCTAAATGTACAACTGTGGGATATCTTTCATGAATTTGAAATGACAATAATCGCCACAGTGCTTCATTACTACTGACGTATCTGCCCATTTGGAAGTTGCTGATTTCGTCATTCGCATTTTCCGACGCAATACCAAACACAGCCATGTCGCTGCCTTTTGTGACGTACTTGCACAAATATTTGATTGATTTGGCCGAATGACAACTCACAACGTTTGCATGTGTTTGGAAAATTCGTGATAGCAGCAGGCAATATGGTACAATGAATTCATTTCCGATCTCAATCTCTTGATTTTGAACTTTAACTTTGATGGTTCGACCATTATCTTCTTTTGAACGCACCGGCGCCATCTACTTAAAATATTGGTTTGTAGTACATGCTATTTATCAGAGATGGCGCTGTATGTAAAAAAGATTTTCCTGCTTTTCTGTTGAATTTTTTCCTGAATTTTCTTCGCTATAAACCTCACGGAGCCCGAGACCTTTCCAACGAATGCAAAACCGTGGAAATCGGTTCGTGCGTTCTGGAGTTATAGCGTCAGGAAGGAAAACCCGACTTATTTTTATATAGTAGATAGTGACCTGAATTCTAGCTTTTTAAGTCTTTCTGTAGACTGGTATGAAGTTAGAGACAAATTCGTCGTCGTCAGCCTTTTGCAGTCCACTGCTGGACTCCCCCAGAGTACGCTACATGGCTCGATCTTACATTTTTGCCATCCAGTCACTACCAGCCATCCTCTTTAAGTCATCGGTCCATCTGGCCGGAGGGCGCCCAACGCTACGCCTGCCACCTCAGTCTGCTACATTTCGGGACTATGTCTGTCACTTTGGTCTTCTGCCGGATAATCTCGTGTCGGACTTTGTCCATTAGTGAGATTTCCATAGCTCTCTGAGTGACATGCAATCGGTGAGCCAGCCCCACCGTCAGGTTTCACGTCTCGGCTCCAAATTAATCGGAGACAAATTAGTGGCGCTCTATTATTGTAGTCTGTGTGATTTTTGTAGTTTTGTAAGCTGTGGTTTCTTTTAGCGCGCGCTCCATCTTAGACTGCAACGGTGCCTTACCACCAGGCACGTTGTGGTCAAGCGTAAGCCTATTTAAATTATATCAAAAAAGTCTGTCGTGAATGTCATAAATATACACACGACTGTAATTGCCGAAATGCGGCATCAAAACTGCAGGATAGGTGATACCATAGCCACGTTCAGTATTGCAGGGACAGTTGTGGATGATCAAGGTGGTGACAAGTTGCTACCTCAGCAGCGCCGAGTTCCTTAGTTCACTCTTGGGACGCAGCAGCAAGGAGATGCAGCAGATGTAATAATGCCCTTTGTTAGTGGGTATTTGTCAATATCAATTGGCCTCAGTCTTAAAATTATCTTTTTCTATTACACCCTCTTCAAGCCTTTAGATGTCTTTAAACTTTTATAACCTATAAGCACAGCCTATAAGTTAACCAATGAGGTTAGTAAGAAAGTATAATGCATCTTGATGACGTACTTGATGATATACTGTGGTTCTCGTGTTCGTTGATATACATTTTCTGGTTCAAGAATATTTATTATTTCACAAAAATTACAAATTCACTTACGCGAGACACTCAATTGCACTAAAATTACTTTAGAATAAGTATAACATAATAAATGTGTATCGAGCGTACAAGTTCCAATGTGTGTAGATATTAAGAAATTACAACAAAAACAACTGGATTCGGCGGGAAAAGCTGGAAGGGTGCAGGTGTAATTTTCTTGTGAAAATCAAAAATTATTTGTAAATGGCTTGCATGTGTCCGTAAAGTGATGTTTTCTGGTAGATAAGTTATGTTTTGATTACTTGTGCTGTGAATCTAGTGCGTGTGCATGGTTTTATACGCAGGTAAGCCGAGTGAAACTTTAGCCGGATTACGATCTCTTCATGGGCGCATGTAAGTTGTTTCTGCAATAGTTTTTCATTTTGACTAACTTTACACTTGTTCTTGAGGATTTTCCCGACGTTTCCATTCATCATCATCATTACCATCCATCATAAATTCAGAATACATTTTACTTAACAATGATTAGGCTGTATGGGCTTTGTTCCCCATGCCTTTCCTTCGGGATAAACTAAAAAAAAAAAACAAAAACAACTTCAACAAGTTACGTACTTCAACAATGCGAAAAGTTGCGGGTAAGCGTCAAACAAACAATCATTGAATACACTTAGCACAGATTAACCATTACTGTATGAGACATAAAGACGCGAAATTATTTTGCTGCATATCTTTTTAGTATATGAGCATTTAGTGGCTTTTTAACCAATTTTACCGAGAATTCGTAAATTACAAGCTCAATTAGAGATACAGTCGCGTTATCGAGTAGGCGTAAACTTATTTGCATGGAAATGTCCACTAACTGTTATTACGGATAAACATGCATGGCTTTACCATTTACAAACTTTGTAAACGTATCACGGTTACGTGGGCAGTAATGTGTATTCATTCATTTTAGTTACAAATATTGCCTTCAAAGGGAAAACACTTTTTTAACATAGGACAAAACGTATCTTAGTATGGTACTAGAGAAGAGTTATATAACACAACACAACATGTATATACAATAGTAATAAATATTATATTGGTTCTGCAAGGTGTAACAAAAGGGGTAAGTAAGTGAAGTGCTATGAAAATAGCTCACTAGAGAACCTGCACATTAAATTTTGAGACTAGAAATACTTGTAACATGTTTAATTTTCAATATGTATGAATTCTCTATACTATGTGGAATAAACATGTGATTTTTAGTCTGAAATTTGTTATTCTTTCGCACAAAAACAACCGAACAAATTTTGTTGAAACTTGGCAGCTATATAGTCGCAATACTCATATAATAAACGTGAAAGTATAAGAAAGGATATTATTCTCTAATCTATTTTTCTTAAAACTAAAGCTAAATTCAAAATCATTTATTTGACATGAAAGCATTAACAACTTGTTTGTCGATGGTCTTTTTATATGTTACTTTCTATGTTCGCACCCCAAAATGAAATCGCTACCAAACAAAAAAGGAGGTGAATTTAAACAACCTAAAAAAATTATCGCAAAGCTTTTGCTTTGGCAACGGTTACCACACCAAGGTGCGATTTGTTACGGTCTGTCAGGCATAAGTTGGCGATTCGGGGCTTTATAGCCACCAACGTGGAGCTAATAAGAGTTAAGGTCGCTTAAAGACGAAATCCAGGAGAACTGCTAGACAGTTCTCCTTTATGTAAAACCAACATTAGGTCTGACACACCGCATGATTCTACTATTACTGTTACACTATTTCAGTGATGTGTCATTGCTTGGAAGAAGAAATACCTAGCAAAAAAGCTCCCAGCGACACAGTCAAAACTAAGTACAAGTAACATATTAACAAAATAATCTTACATACATACGGACAAAGTCGCAGGTGTCCGCTACTTCTGTAGAAACCTACGTTATTTTCATCTCTACTTCGCCCTTCCTTCATAGCAATAACCCCACGCAATTCCCGCGGGAAAACATGGGAATACCATAACACAAAGTGACTCATTCTGCTCATTTAGCAGGAAGCTAAAAGGACGGGAACGGTAAAGGACACCTCCTTTTCAGTTATAAAATTCTGGTACATATCTTTCTTGCTGTATTATTTTATTATAAAATTGTATTATATTAAGATTTTTATTATTATTATTATTATATTATAGTAGGTATATCATTCAATACAAAGTTTATTTTTATCAATTGCTATGTTTCTGTCTCAAATAAAGCTTTCTTTCATTCATTCATTCAATTAGCACTTTTCATGTAGTACCTATAAATAAATAATATTTATCCATTTCATCAACGGAAAAATCATATCATCATCATCAGCCCATTGCATCCACTGCTGGACGTAGGCCTCCCTCAGGGCACGCCACAAGACTGCCATGGGGTATATTTGCCCATAGTCACCACGCTGGGCAGGCGGGTTGGTGACCGCTGCTTATATTTTGGACTATGTTGTCAACACGGGAGGCGCTGCTGCCCGCCTCCCGGAAACCCTTAATCGCCTCGTACGATACCCATGGGCAGACATGGGGTGGTACGAATTCTACTCTGCCGGCACCACGCGGCAATTTTTATGAAATATGGAGTAGTTTCTCTGATTTTGATATACTCGTTCATTGTGCACTTTATGGAGACTCACACATATGTATCACGTGTGGTGCCGGCAGAGTAGAAAGGCACCACCCCATCTCTGCACGTGGGTATCATAAGAGGCGATTCGGGTTTCCGGGTCCTTTAAATTAAATACCCGACCACGACACGACCACGGCTTTTTTGAAAGCAAAAATGTATTATATAGTATGTTTTTCCGCTAGACGACACTACCATGGCACGGCCCCCCATATTAGACGATGAAATGTCGTGATCATATCTTCAATAACGGTCAATTAAGTATTTAAAATTTAAACGGTGGCTGTCAGAGCTCCATTCATCCCCTTTGAAGTGGTGAGATGAGAGCGAAAACCATATCATTTTCCTGTTTATCCCTCAGGGAAAATGAGAGGATAGCTACTTAAGAAAGGTCCCGGGTTACAGGAGGTTTAAAATTTAGTTTTACATTGTACTTTTTTCAATTATGCACAGTATGTTGTTATTAAATGTTCTGTAAAACATATGAACCAATTCTCACATTAATTTCAGCTTTTTCAGTATTTTATTTAATTTCATATTCAATTTTATAATATATACCTAACTAGTAGTTTTACGCTTATAGTTTCGTAGTAATTGCTACGACATTACTACATTTGCTACGGCGTAGCACGGAGTATCGTGTCGCGGTAATACCTTTATGCAAAAATGTACATTAATTGCATATATATATATATGTATTTGTATCGTACTAGCTGACGACTTTAACGAAATAAATCTTTATTTATTACATATACCTACATGATTTTACAATATACACAGAAAAACTAGAAGTGTGCCCGTTTGGTATAGCTTTTTAGTTAATTTATTAAAATCTTGTCATCTATCCCAAAAATGTACGATATTTACCAATTTTCTAGTATCAACGCGAGTGAAGATACATTCGATTTTCTACTATTATACTGAGTGTAAAAGATAACTTTGTTCTTTTAATACCTCTTATTCTTTGTAACATCACGACCATTTTTTTCTATGGAAGCACCCTTGGAAAACCACGGGTTTTCAAGATATTAAGGTCCAAAGTTACATGAATATCAGCATTTTTTTTAAAATAAATCCATCTGGAAAATTAAAAATGTTAGTTAAGTAGGTACATTTGTCAATCGAATACATTGTTTGCAATAAAAAAAAATTCGTTTCCCAGGGTTGGTTCCATAGAAAAAAATGATCGTTACGTTACAAAGAATACGAGGTATTAAAATAACAACGTTGTCTTTTTACACCCTGTATATAAACAATTGGGAATACTATGCCTACAGACTATCTACCCTATATATATGACACGATTGTGTTCCCGAAATAGCGTAGTCACAACTGCAGGATTATAGAGGAGATCCCATAGCATAGCGGGGGTTAACGATCAGTGACAAGTTGCTAGATTATCGCCTGAGACAATACCCGAGTTCTTTAGTCGAGTCTTCTTTATTAGAATTAATAATTTTTCAATTTCGAATTTAGTCGACTTTTAGGACATGCATGGATGTATTTTAGAGAAGCCTTACATCAGCACAGACAGGTTACAGATATAAACTTTCTAAAAATATCTAATTCAATTAGTCGACAAAACCAGTACCGTCCCTATAACGTAATTCATCGTGACGTACGAGTACAACACTAACGCCGGAAAATCGAATTACGTAGCTTAAGCACATCCCTAGCCCACCCTGTAACAAAGTAACAGGTATTGCAAATACATGAACACGGGTTACATTAGAACTAAATATTACTTTAAAAAATCTAATCATTTTACATAGACACTAGCGCTGCAATTCATCGCAAAGTTGAAAATCAAACCGAGTTTGCGGATGAAAGGTTAGTATCGAAAAGTTGGAAGGATTCTTATGTTTAAGTCTAGATGCTAGCGCCTCCTTGAAGTTTGCAGATAAGCTTGTGCGCTCGTAAATGGTATTCCAAATTGTTCTTTATTTCAGTGTGGTTTGGACTGCCGGGGACGACGGACGCGCGTCTCACTGCGACATTAAAATAAATTAGAAATATTGCACGTTTAGTTGATTTTGTTAGTGTTTCCATTTCGCCGCGACACGAGCTGAATTTTAAAAGGTTAGTCTTGTATTCATTAAATTTATTTAGGTATTACTATATAATACATTTATTATTGTATTGATTATATAAATTGTATTGTATTATTAACGAGGCTCATATAATCGAATCGATTTTACTGACAAAATTATTTGAGTTAACCATTATGTATTAAAACTTTATCAATAGAAATACAAATATTTAACTGTAACACACAGGTTTAAGCTTTATAACAAAATATCGACAGTGCTATAAAGCTGAAATCCATAAAAAGACTGATTTTTCGTATGAAAATAATCAATTTTGCTAACAAAGGAGCCCATAGTAACTGTTGCGCACTAACTCAACAAGTTAATATTTTCCGAATGAACAAAGCCTTAGCTACGTGGTTTATTCCCATTTCGTCCCTTTTCTCATTTTGTCCCTTTTACGAATCCGTCATTATTATTTACCCACGCATTATCCAGTCTAGTCTTACAAGGGTAGACATGATTGTTCTCTTCTTTACTATTGTGTAAGGAAGTTTCAACTAACCATACTTATACGAGTGTAGATAGGTATTATTGGTTTTGAGGATGAGCAATGTAGGTTATTACATAAGTGGTAGATTAAACTTATCAAAATTCATCAACCTATTTTGCCTTCTGGGTGACAGGTCGGTTAAGTATGAATTGTCCCCCTATGTCCCTACAGATTGGGGGAAAAAAATAATTTTCCAATCTATTCTGTGAAAATGTGTGTGGATTTTCACCATCGCTGTACTCTAATCACAGCACATTTCTCGCTTGTTACGAGTATATACGTATAAAAATCTCGCTCCGCTAAGCCGTTTAAACCAGAGCTGTGCTGAGTGAGGCAAGGTAAATGAAGCTATACTATTGATTCTTGAAAAACACATTCCTTGCAACGCACACATCAGGTGGAAACCTAGCATAAGAAGAAAAAACAGGATAACCTATAAACCTAAAAGTTTTTACGATTTACCTGTTACAAAAAGAAGTTATTGTATTGAGGTTGACTGAAAATTAAAGATTTATTCTTACCCTAAGAAAAATTATCCTCAAAAATATTTCTTGGATCAAAGCGTTTAGCGGATCCAGGTTAGCATTTGAATCCTCGAAAATATACGAGTAAACGAATTACATTCTCTCAAACAAGTTTCCTTAAGTTAAATTTAAAGTTCCATAATATTACTAAGAAAAATGTTATTTTAGTTGTCTTTTGTGATGCCTGAACAAGACAGGCCCATTTGCAGAAAATAAGTTACATTGAGAACAAAGAATCTACTTACTCTATGACGAGATTGAGAACTCTGCTCTCTACGTGTCATTGGCGGAATTATTTTACATATACATCTTAATCAATCTTAATTGAATAAAGAACTTACTGTTTTTGTCAAAAAAATCAGAAGAGCTTTCATGTGTAGTCCTCCATCTTGTTTTCATGAAGCATTAAATATATATAATGCAGATTCGAGTAGCCTGTACGAGTATAGTCAAGCAACGAGTCTTGTACGAGTATTTTATTTTCTCAATTCCTCATTCTCCGGTTCACTACGACCTTAATGATTGGAATCTACGAACAAAAGTGTTCCAGCGGATTATATTATGGAGAAGTATCTTATAAATTTATCTTAACTAAGATATTATATATTATAAAATATTAATATTTAATTGAAAAAATTCTCTCACTCATTCACTCGGGTGAAGATTTTTTTTCATTTTCTTATTAATGTTTTATAAGAGTGTTCCAATTAGTTGCAACTAGTTTTAGGTATATTTACAGGTGATTTTTGGTAGTCGACGTTCCCGAAAACTACGTAACCTCCTCATCATCACGATAATTTTTCTCCATGGAAGCATATCTGGGAAGTGTCTGGTTCCCAAGATATTAGGGTCCAAAGTTGAGTAAATAGACTGCGTTTTTCTGCATAAATGCGCATAGTCGCGCGTCGCAAGATTTTTTCACGAGAAATAATTAATATCTGTCTATGAAGAAACTTCGTCCGATCAAGTAACAATTTTTTTTTTCAAAAATAAAATTGCATCTTTTCCCAGCATTTTTTTTGGCATAAACTTACTTTATTTGATGTATAGAGTACAACGTACCCTTCGTTAAGGGTGGCAACGAAAAAACATCCTGTATAGTGGCTCATCATCACAAACCTTTAATACAGGTCTCTTTTAGTTACTTTAGATCAGAGACATGTTTCTCGGAAAAATGTGGTATGTAAATATTTATATTAATTGAACAATATTATAAAATTTACTATTACAAGTAACAAGTTTTCAATATATATTTTAACTGGTGTACAAAAACAAGTCGGGTTTTCAGTTGGTTGTTCTAATAATAATACAAATTTATCAAAGTTCCATGTTATATTGTTTAACAAGATTTGTTAGTAGGTACCTAATTACTAACTATTTACCGCTCTTGGTAGGTAGGTAAGAATGATACAAAAATTCATTTATTTTAATTTCCTAACTCGCACGAGTCCCTGTCACAGACAATATACCACTACCTCAATCCAAGAAAGTGGGAATCATGACGGTTTTGCCATAATTAACATCATAGCATGACGGCCGATTGGTGTAGTTGGTAGTGGCCCGACCTGCGACGCCATAGGTCCTGGGTTCGAATCCCGGTAGGTGCAAACATTGTTTGTTGAACAGATGTTTGTTTCCGAGTCATGGATGTTTATATACTTATCTATGTATTTATATACCATTATTTAGTACCCACGACACAAGACCTTAGGGATCTTAGTGTGGGACTAGGTCAATGTGTTGTGAAGTGTGTGAATATTTATATTTATTTATTTATATTTATATAGCAATAATTATAATACTTACCTTTTTATAATAAAATCTTATTCTATTTTCCTTACGCATTTAAACAATAGTATAACGAACCTGGGCTATCTAATGAAAAAGTTTAATGTGTTTAATAAAACACGCATTAAAACTGTTGCAGAAAACTTACATTGAACACTATCGGTGTTATTACAAAAGAGCGCCTAAAGTTAGACTCGATTTAAATCTGATATTTCACAGCAAAATGTATGGCATATCTGCCAAATTTAGGTCATGTTTAGCTAAAAATATGTTTAAATTCTTTTGTAATAACACGGTTTGCGTCTAAACTAATTTATTTCTTGATACATACCTAAATATAATCACGCCTTTATCCCTTTCGGGGTAGGCAGAGCACCAAGGGCCGATAGAACCACATGGTGCCACTTCTGACCAATTTTGAGGGTATAGTTGAGATGTACAAGTTCGGTTAGTAGTGACAGGTGGTCAGCCCATCGCCTACAAAATACCAAGACCCTCTTGTCGCTCTACTGACTTGTACAGTATACCCGGGAAGAGAAGCAGCTGTAGTATACTTTTTTTTACTCCCAGAACAGCATAGAAGTATTTTTTGATTATATAATTTCTTTATTACATTCTGCATAATTATGTTAGGCAGAACTTCTGCCTAACATAGGATTAGATAATTTAACTTCACGGTCGGTCGAAATTTTACGGTAACTTTAATTAAACTAACTAAGGCTAAAGTTTAGCCAGGCCAATCTTAAGTTTTAACTTAACTACGTACATTATCCGTAACCATAGAGAATGGGAGATATGGTACGGGAGCGAGGCAGTGACGGCGTAATACACAAATTGTAATAAGTTTAATTCAAATATTTTTTATATCGATAAGACAAGTAGTCATAACTGCAGCATCATAAATAACATCCCGCAGCAACGTTTAGGATAGAGAGGACAGATGAAAATGATCAGTGACGATAAGAGTTGCTAGCTTATCGCCTGAGAGAATGTCCGGCCCCCTGATTACCTAATTTGCAAAAGCAAAGCCGCCCCTTGATTACGTAAAAGCAATAGCAAAGCCGAAGCAAAGCGATAGCGAAAATTGTACAATATTCGCCTTGAAATGTCAAAGTTCATTTGAAATTAATTTTACGTAATACGAATTTGACAAGGAATCAGCGATTTTTGTACAATTTTCGCTATCGCTTTGCTTTTGCTAGTTAGGTAATAAGGGAGCCGAAATAAAAGCGATAGCGAAAATTGTACAATATTCGCCTTGAAATGTCAAAGTTCATTTGAAATTCATTTTACGTCATATGAATTTGACAAGCAATCAGCGATTTTTGTACAATTTTCGCTATCGCTTTGCGTTTGCTAGTTAGGTAATAAGGGGGCGGCTACCTTAATGTACTTTAAGAACATACACGGAAGGAGATGCAGCTGATGTATTCTAGTCAAACCCAGCATCATAACATATAACTATAAATTTTGACGTGAATCTGAAATCTAAAAGTTGACGTAATGGCGTTGTAGGTGGCGATATCGTAACTCGATCAAGTCTACGAATTTATGTAGGTATGTATATGTCGTGGCCATATCGTAGAATTGATCATTTCATGAAATGGTCGAGCATTTCATGAAATGGTCGCATTTCATGAAAAGTTCAACTGTCTATTGGCCACATCATGATATGGTTTGGGCAGATCGATGATTAAAAATCGTTTCTCGATATGGGCAACTAAACGCCCGATCATTTCATGAAGTGGTCAAGATTATTGATCATATCGTAAAATATTTACATGAATCACCGGTAGAGGCGCTGCGCGCGTTTTATTTATGTGTGAAGATGGCGGATTTTTCTTTTTAGGTTATAAAACAAATTAAAGAGAGTAGGGTGACTATGCAGAAGAAGTTCACGGATAGTGTGTTATATTGTATAATGTATATTAGACTTAATGGTGGTTTATAATAATATTGTTAAACAAAAACCTTAGATTACGATAGGTTAGGTTAGGTTAGACTATGACAAATGACGCACGAGCCGAGCGAGCGGAGCGAGCGTGCCCAGGCAGCGTCCGGCGATGTGCCAGATGCGAATCGCTTTTGTAAAGTCTTTTATGTTTTTAAATATTATATTGTGAAAATATCACATAAATAATAGCAAAAAATATCATACCATCATACCTTATGGTATACTTATATATGGTGTAAGCTCTTACCACATTCGGATTTTATGGACACCCTGTTAATACGATTTGGCCAAACGTGGATGACAAAATCGTGAAATGTAGACGATTTAACGATCTGGTCAAATTGAATTGGCCACTTCATGAAATGCGACCACTTCATGAAATGCTCGACCATTTCATGAAATGATCAATTTAACAATATGGCCACGACATATATATTTCCTTGTTTGGTACCTCGGCTATGGATCTAAGTATGTCGCAGCTTTCATACTATAGGGGCACAACTCAAAAAAAATGAGTATTGGGAAAATGCGTTTAAGATGTACCTAGCCGTGTTGATTTTGTATCCAAATATTGTAAAAATTCGAAATCACAAAATTTTCGAGATGTGCCCCTATAGTATGAAAGCTGCGATGTGTAATATGTACATTTCGATGTCCGGCATCGTTACAGAAACGAATAAACAAATGAAAATATACATGCCCTGTCTTTATTTTAGAGCGTAACATACATGCCCTTCAGTGACAACAGTTCTTCTGCACATCATGCCTCCGTGTTTCCTTCATCCATTAATTATAATTACCATAAACTTAACAGACTGTTTCACATTAAAGTAGATGTTTACATCGGGTACTCTGTCCTACTTCTTTATGGGCCTTCCTTTTGGAATAATTAACTGACTTCTAAGTATTAAGTTCTTTATGGAAGTGGGGCTTTTGAGGTCATGTGACCATAGATAACTATGTCCGAGATACCACCAAAAAGAATGTCGCTTCTTTACAAAAACAACGTAACATCTCACAAAATAGTGATTTTTTATGATTCCGACACACTAATTAATAAATATTTGTGTAACCACTTTAACGTTGTTACTAATAAATCGCGGGTAAACTGAGAATCGGTCGTAAACTATTTTTTTATACCCCTTCCACGCAATAAGCGTCATCCACGTAAGCGGGACTGAGGGCAACAGCTAAGTAACATATAAAGTAAGTTAAACTTGTACTTACTATGTCCTTGATATAAAGCTCATCAGAATAATTCAAAGGCCTTGTATCGTGCCTTCAGGAAAAGTTATTCTCATTTTCAAGACAAACATTATTTTCCTGCATGTTTTATAGTCTTGAACTCAATCATTATAAAAACAGTGGTTTGTCAGTAAAATTCACATTAATCCATAATTTCCTAGAACTACTAAAAAATTCTCATATTCCGCTTCTTACTGTAACGAATGGTTAATATTTACATGAAAATGAGGGCATGCCTTAGTTAGGGGAAACATGGGCTTTATGACTTAGGCTCAAAGTTTGATTTCACTTAGTCTTTCCATTAAGGCGCCTAGCCCCGGAAATACATAAACTGCGTACTCTCTAAAGCCTCAAAATGTTTTTTTTTTTTGAATATTTTACTTTGGGATCTCCTTTATGATCCTGCTGGTTCTGGCTACCATATGTTGGGAACACAGTATGAATATGAATTTATGTATACAGTATGTGAATGACAGTCAGGCAGATATGACCATGATTCTGAGGCGAATTTGCCTGGCTGTCACTCACACCCTTTATGTATGTATAAGCTAAATCGTAGGTATAACCAATTACTTATTACTTAGGTACTCTGTACTCAGACAAGTTGTTTTACTCAGAGCGGTTAGTTCCCAACTTTAACTAGTATAGAACAGAATTATCTCTTTTCTAAGTACTTGTCTAACTACGTTGTTAGTTCGGAGTGAATTTCTGAGTAGAAAAGTAAACAAATATTTTGAAGTACCAACGGCGCCATGATAACGTAGAATATTGAATGATGTTATAGGATTTCAAAATGTTAAACCTGTATTGTTAGGTTAAATTGAAAAAATCTTGCTTGAAAGTTGAATCGACGTCATCATAACTCATCAAGATCTTTTTGTTTGCATATTAACTAACTTGCAAAAATGAGAGGTTATTGAATCGTCGGTGTATTTCTAGTGTAAGGACGTATCAACAGAGGGACCTTAGTATTTTTAGGGTATTACAATAAAGATATAAACGGACATAAGGTAATCGTAAATCGATTACATTCGTCTTTAGATACTTAAATATTAACAGCATCAGCTTGAAATAGCTTAAAGTCTTAGATTAATGATTGGTCTTCGCTCCGCTCTGAGCCGATTTATTATGATGCCGACCTTCTTACAGAAATAGTCTGTGCCTAAATGTCAATGAAGTGTCAGCTTAAAATTAAGGCATAGATATTTCGGTGATTAAATACTAGTTGTTACCTATCCTAAGGAAATCAGCCCCTTGATTACGTAAAAGCAAAGCCGAAACAAAGCGATAGCGAAAATTGTACAATATTCGCCTTGAAATGTTAAAGTTCCCTTAAAATTAATTTTACGTAATACGAATTTGACAAGCAATAGGCGATTTTTGTACAATTTTCGCTATCGCTTTGCTTTTGCTAGTTAGGTAATAAGGGGGCAGGGATATTCGTATCTGATCCCGCTCTCCTTAACGTGGCTTCTTTGGTAGATCCTGTAGTTTAGACTACTCAACTTCTCTACTTTGGGAACACCATCGTATATGTATAAGTACGAGTATGATCTCACAGCCGCGTACAGCAGGGAGAGATGCCAATGATCAATGACTAGTTGCTAGCTTAACCCCTGACAGATTGCCCAGGTTCCTTATTGACACATTTAAAATATAGGTACATAGAGTAGATACATACGTGATTCGTAAAGCCCGAGGTTATAATCGATAGGACGTTCCCAAATAAACTTTACAGCCGATCGATTTTTGTTTAAACTTTCATTGTTTATCGCATGGCTGAAAATATTGTCCTTTATTTATATTGTATTTTTTGTTCTATTTAAGGTTTATTTATGTAGTTTTTCTTGTATTCTCCATTGTACACACAAACATTGGACAATATAGTGACAACCTAGTTATACAGAGAATGTAGGTACGAGTACAAAGTTTCTTCGTTATGAAAGCATTTCTCTTCTCATACCATGGCATTGAAAGGCTCCTAGATGTGTGCATATTATATGTCTCAGGAAAATTATATCATTTTACATTTCTTTACCTAATCAAAAAACACACAGCAAAAGGCCTACTTTTGGTTAGGATGGGTTTTAGAGTGACATGCTGTGGCTTTTTTACTATCTCGGATGAATTAACTTGGTTCGGACGATATGATTGTTTTTTGTCAATATATTTTAGTTACACGGTTGTATTACATTTCATTTTCCTACAATAAAACTTTCTTTCTTTCTTTCTTTATTCTTTATTATACAGAGAAAATATATATATATATAGGCGGACATAATCATAAAATAAACATACATACCAAAAACTTACAATATTAATAAATACTAATTACTTAATATAAAATAAATAATAAAAAGGACATACTTATATAATACATAGTGGGACAGATGACAAAATAGAAAAGAAATTATAATGCAATGACTGCAGACCTATCAAGGAAGCGAGAGGTAGTGATCCTTAAATTTTTTCTTAAAACTTCCAATTGTACGACAATCTCGAATGCTGTGCGGGAGTTCATTCCACAACTTAACTGCATACACAGTGAAGGAGTAGTCATAGGTGGCAGATTGATTATTATGTTATAAAATTATTAATAAAGAAAATGGAAAAAATTCTTCACCCGAGTGGGAATCGATTATTATGTATTAAGAGTTGTACCTCACACACACATCAGTCTATTGCAGTCCACTGCTGGACGTAGGCCTCCCCTAGGATACGCCACGAGTCTACTATAGAGAGGTTTTTGCCCATAGTCACCACGAGACGGGTGAACGTAGTGTGATTTTCGGACTATGTAGTCAACACGGGAGGCGCTGCTATCCACCTCCCGGTAACCTTTGATCCCCTCTTACGATATCTCATGGTTCCTATAATAAAATAAATTGATTCATTATTGTGATGTAAATTCTCATTCGTGTTGGTGTTGGCCGATCTATTTATTTAATTCGTCCAAACTAAGCTAGGATTATTAGATCAAAGCAACGAATTAAAGCCCTAAATCCCTTGTACAATAAGCTTCTAAATCCTATGAATGCTTCTTGAATTATGTTTGGTATTATATTTAAGCTGAATAAATTGCAGATATCTATGGATTGGGGGGTATTTGCCCACAGTCACCACGCTGGGCAGGCGGGTTGGTGATCGCAGTTTGTATTTTGGCTATGTTGTCAAAACCCTTCATGGCAGTCTCGTGGCGTGCCCTGGGGGAGGATTACGTTCAGCAGTGGACTTCAATAGGCTGATGATGATGATGATGATCTATGGATTACCAATGGATTACTCATATAGGCAGTTTTATATTATAAAAATAACATGATAAATATGTTGGAATGGCGGCGCTAGGGTCGTCTTTTATTACATCTATCTATCTATCTATACATATAATAAAATTGTAACGGATCGATGTTTGTGCACGCTAATCTTAGAAACGGATGAACCGATTTCGATGCAGTTTCCAGGAATATGTTGTGACAGGTTTCACTTTTTAGGCTACTTTTTATCCCGGAAAAATGTTTTTATGCCAGATAATATTGACATTTAATTTTTTCTGTAGTCCACGCGGACGGAGTCGCGGGCGTTCACTAGTACATATATATATCCTTTCACTTATTCCACAGTGACTCACGATGTTTCTTGAAGATGTTATAATAACTTTATAGTTAAACATTACTTATGTGTGTGTAAATAAATAAATAAATAAATATTGTACTATGTTTTGAGTAAATAAACAACCCTTTTATATTTTTATTTTCAGTAGAATTCCTTTGCACGCGTTATAAAAATAAACTTAATTACTTTGCACTAGTTTAGTAAGAATTAGCATGATTCATCATAAAATGTTATTACTTATGTAGGTACATCGCTTTCACATTTTATGTTAATTTATTTAATATAGTGGAAATAAATAATAACTATGTTTATTGGAATTTCCTTTTATATATTTATTTTATATACTTATATATTTATTTGTGTCCAAGATACCCCAGTCCTTAAAGACGAAGGTATTCAACCAGTGCGTGCTGCCGGTGATGACCTACGGTGCCGATACGTGGTCTCTAACTATGTGCCTTATAAAAAAGCTCAGGATCGCACAACGAGCGATGGAGAGAGCTATGCTTGGGATCTCTCTGCGTGATCGAGTCAGAAATGAGGAGATCCGCAGACGTACAAAGATTACCGACATAGCTCAACGGTCCAGCAAGCTGAAGTGGCAATGGGCAGGGCACATAGCTCGAAGAACTGATGGCCGATGGAGTCGGAAGGTTCTAGAGTGGATACCACGTATCGGCAAGCGCAGCGTGGGAAGGCCACCCGCGAGGTGGACGGATGACCTGGACAAGGTCGCGGGCGTCGGTTGGATGCAGGCTGCTTCCGACCGGTCGGAGTGGAGGTTGTTGGGGGAGGCCTATGTCCAACAGTGGACTTCTCAGGGCTGTAAATGATGACGATGATATTTATTTTATTCTGTTTTGAGTATTTGGTCAATTTTTTTACAATTTCAGGAAGACAAGCAGCTATTTATAATTATAGGTAAAATTGTAGACACATAAAGTCAATAACAGATCCAAACTTATATGTAGAAGCATTGTGAGAGCTATTCAGACACTAATGCACACACAATTTACATCAGAGTTCCACAAAACCTAACCTAGCTTATCAATAACAAACATATAAAACAATTTAGGTACTAGATAAAATTTAGGTACCTACTAGCTTATTGATAATAGCAGCCGAAATAATTCATATGCGAATTTCAACTGCATAACTATCATGGTTCTTGAGATACAGCGACAAACAGGTAGAGTCCTATGTATAGTTAAAACGATCCATATGGAAGCCATGCTATGGGAGGTCATGATATAAATTTTTTTCTCGTACGGCGTTGTAAAAATTGCTACGATAAAATTTTATGCTACGGCGCCGTCCGACTACGAATCGACTACGGTTACCACGAAACTTTGTTTGTATAGTTTTTAACGAGCTGGACCAAAAAATTACATTATATGTGGCGTAATAAAGCTTGGGTGATACCTACTAAATATACCTGGGTAAATCTAGGGTTTACTAGATCCTCTAGACTAGAATAGATCAGCTGCATCTCCCTCCGTGCATGTCGACTAAGAAACACGGGCATTCCCTCAGGCGCTAAGCTAGCTTGTTGCTGATTATTCACACTTGTCTCCGATATGCCAAACGTGGCTAAGGGATATCCTTTTTGATCCTGCAGCTCTGCCTACCCCATTTCAAGATACAGCTGTGTGTATATGTGCGTATGTATGTACAGAGTATAACAAAAAGGGTATGAGTTATGAAAATAGCCCACCGTAGAGGACCTATTCCCAAATTTTGAGACTCGAAATCGAATATTAATTTTTCCAATTAGTATGGAGAATTCGGAAACAACTCAGGAATGTTCATACAATCTTAAAAAATAAACATGTGATTTCGAGGCTTAAATTTTGGGATTATGTTCCTTATTCATAGCTTTTCGCTTAACATAACCTTTTTGTTACAGCCTGTATATGTACGTAATGCTTGAGATATTTTTTTTTAAATGACGGTTGCTTACGTTTAAACTTAACTCCTATTCCACGACGTTCCAGCCAATCAGGCCGGTCCGATAAACACATTTAATTGGCCACACGAGCAGCCCATTGGAGCACGAATGCACATCGGGTTTCTAATTGGACCGTACGGAATGGCGGGTTACGAAATGTCCAGTTACAGTTTGTACTTTGTGTAGTGTATTCATCTGAGACAGTTACAATGTAAATATATAGAATATTTGATAGTTATACAGGGTGTTTGTGACAGCCAGGCAAATATTGATACCATGTGTTCAGACCATGATTCTGATGCGGAAAACATTGAAAATTTTCACAGGAAAATTCCAAAATTTTCCGACATTTTTTTTATATTTCCAGGAAAAAAATATATTTGTTGGTTTTATTAGGCCTTAGATAATGAGATAAAAATAAAATTTTAACCAAAATATGATTTTCAAAAAAAAGTTGCCCTCAAAAAATTTCAAATAACTGATCAACCCTAATGGAGAGTCACAAGTGATCCAAAAAATAGCAATGTGTCACACAATAACTAATAAGCCTATTTAATTTGTCACAGGATCGCGCGATGGAATTCGCGCGGAGACCAAAGATCGCTGAAAATCAAATCATAAATTTCCCTTTCCTGCGAGTAATAACACTGTCGTATAACTCAACACAATGGTACTTATTCAGCATTTCAGTATTTGCCTGGCTGTCACACACACCTTGTATGTTACAGAAGGCGCACTGTTTGTTTGTATGGTTTATTTTAATATACATGTAGACACGTCTGTATTCCCGAAATCCTACTAATAGAGGCGAAAGTTTGTGAGTGTGTGTATGTTTGTTACTTCTTCACGCAAAAACTACTGAATGGATTTTGATAAAACTTTACAATAATATAGATTACATGTCGGAATAACACAAAGGCTACTTTTTATTCTGGGAAAATATTTTTATCCCGGAAAATGTCGACATTTTGTTTTTTCTGCAGTTCACGCGGACGAAGTCGCGGGCGTCCACTAGTAATAATATATGTAGTATACTTGAAATTTGGAATTCATACTCTAAAATAAAATTTATTAGATACCTATTTCAGCATTTTCTAAAATTAAGTTTAAAAAGTGTCAACACAATTTATGCAGACAAAGCCGAACGAAAAGTGAAAGCTAGTCTGTCTATATACGAAATGTATTGTCCTGAATGACTGGATCAACGTGCAAACCAATTTATTTATTTGGTATTAGGAAGACCAACCTTGAGCCTTGGAATGTGTGTTCTTTGTATGACGAAGGCAACCTGTAAATGGCAACTAATTGTTAGCGCTTTATCGTACTAGCGGATTGCGAGTGTCCTCAAAGCGGAGCGGGCGCGCAACGAACACGCCGCGCATGCGCAGCGATTTCATTGCGGACACGCAGCGAGATCGCCGCGAATAGCAGCGTGGATGCCATTTTATACTGTTTCGTACAAACGTCAGCCCGGGCCACCCCGCCTCACTTCAGTTCGTAACGAGATATGAACGTGAGAGGACCTACTCGTATAAATCATCATGGCATCAATGGGAGATTCGGATATTAATACAGAGTTATTTATACATGAAATTGAAAGTCAAATAACGCCATGAATCAACCACGCATCCGCGACGTCCTCGCTGCGCAGCCGCAGCGTGTTCACGACGCTTTCGCTGCGTACCCGATCCACCCCGCAGCCGTTCGTAACGGCTAGTATGATAAAAATGGAATGGATAAAACTCGAATTCTAAAGGTTACAAAGACGACGTCGTGGGGATCAGATTTCATGTCTAAAAATGTCACTTTCCAAACTCCCAACAAAAAGACGTTATCCAATATAAAAACCCTACACATGTAAGGGGTCCCAAAGCCCATAATATCCCGAACTTCTCTCACTTAAAACTTTTATCGGAGATAAGAACTGCCCTTAAGGCCTTAAACTTGGGCAAACAGTAATTTCTTTGACAGCTATAAAAGCTGTCAACGCATTACGTATGCCGCAGCTTTATGCTGGTTTACCACGGTGCGTGATTTTGCGAATCATCGCGCACGGCCGACGACTTCAGACAGACATGCATCAAACTAAACATATCTGCATTACCACGAACGACCGACGGGTGCATCGGTTAGAGCTGGTCCGCATTCGCAGCCAGATAGGCTCGCTGAGCACTCAAGCCATTATCTCCTTCTGTGCCTCTGGCAAATGTTGTTTTTAGATTTATCATACCATTTTAATCACAACCAAGAGGCTTCCGTAGGTATCTTATAGAATTCACAACATTTCGCTTAACCCATTTACATTACACCCTGTATGTATATGTATGCTATGATACTAACCAGGTCTGTCTTACCACCCTCGTGAGTCACGGCGATCGATACACCTATTTTTGTCCAGTCACGTCTAGACTCCAGCCTTGAATATAGTACGTGTCTGTACAGTCAAAGAAACGAGATCTGTAGCTGGACACAAGCTTACGTCATATGTCTATGATAGAAACAATTTATTGTGACGTATCTGGAAGAGTAGCTGCTAGAGAGTATATGTGGCTTTCTTGATTTGTCTCGCTAAACACTAAACTAAACAACATACGTCGTAGCTAGATACAAGCTTACGTTACTTGTCTATGACAGAAACAATATATTAAACGACAGTCGCTGCTAGAGGCTTTATGTGACCTCTGACTTCCTTGAAACGTTTCATTCAAAGCTAGTGACGTGGGGTCTGATAACACTCATTTATATAAATGTAATAACTGTTTTAAACTAGCTAGATTGTTGTATTTGTGCCCGAAAAGCGGCGGTAGGCTCACCCTTTACCACGTGTGACTTAATAGGCTTTCTGGTGAAAAACTGAAAAGTGTCCATTAGTGACAATATACGCTCAAGAGTCTTTAACTTGGAGAGTGTGTTCTTTGCATGATGTGGGCATCGGATAGGAAAGTAATACCCGAAATTTAAAATGGGAAAAATGGGAATTCAATAGCTTACGCAGACGAAATCGTGAGGATCCGTTAGAGGCTGTTACGCTTATGCGAAGAAAGTTGGGGGCGTCCGCTAGTAGCATTACATTGTTTGTGGTTTCAAGACATTTTGGCGAAACCGTAGATCGTTACACGTGTTTAAATCGTACCTAACTAATGTATTCACCGTCTATTGTGGTTCGTTTGATTGTTCTAGTAATGACACGGCTGTTACGTAGCTGATGAAGGGGCCTTTATAAATGTTTAATTTGTGAACGAAAACGTTATTAATTTTACTTTGATTACATTGGTTTTGTTTGGAACAGGATTTATAGGAATTACCTATAAAAAGTATATAATCGTAAGTATACTTTTCATATAGTACGAGTACTTTCTTTAAACGGTTCCGATGTCGAGCAAGGAACTATTCTACTACTAGTGGACGCCCGCGACTTCGTCCGCGTGGACTGTAGATAAAACTAAATATCGAAATTATCCGGGATAAAAAGTAGCCTATGTGCTAACTCTTTGCTCCAGCCGTTTTTACGTGAAAGAGTAACAAACATCCATCCATTCATCCATACTCACAAACTTTCACGTTTATAATATTTGTAGGATACCATTCTAAACTAGTTCGTTTATGTAGGTAGAACTCATATCAAGTTAAAGGCTCGGATTGCGCTATGCTTTGCTAAACATAGATTCTAGTCCATTCCATTAAATTATTCTGTGGTCTTGTCTGGTGTGCTAAGCAATTTACAACCAATCAGCCTTAGAACGCTCGGCGGGTATGCTTGAGTAAGCAAAGCTTCATTGCGGTGACAGGGGTGGATTCTTGAAGCTATATGGTGACAATATTTTAGTTTTAACGAAAGCTCAGCTGTATAATGGACTAGCTATTACCTGCGGCTTCGTCCGCGTGGACTATAGAATACAGTCTATGTCATTCTCCGTACTTCTAACTGTATGTAGATATGCAAAATTTAAACATTTGTTTGAAGATAACCAAAAACTGCAAATATACAGGGCCACCTTCTTATTCATGGACGAAAGATGTGTAGGTAACGAGGATATTTACATTCCAGAACATCTAAATTTTTGGTACAACTTGAGGCTTTGATATACTATGACCCTGCCCTGACCTGTGATTTGTATTTCCATATTGGTTTTAAGGCTGAATACATGAACATACTGTAACGTCGATAAATAAATATTCACACACTTCACAACACATTGACCTAGTCCCACACTAAGATCCCTAAGGTCTTCTGCCGTGCGTACTAAGCAACGGTATTTAAAAATATTTATATAAAACCATCTATGACTCGGAAACAAACATCGATTTTCATCATTATCAATGTTTGCACCTACCGGAATTCGAACCCACTCACTTCTAACTACACCAAACGGTCGTCAATTCTCTTGAGTTGAGAATAGTGGCCCAAGCCCTGAATTAGAGCTCGTTTGATCATCTTGTTCGAGATCCGCATAACTGATTCTCTTCTGCAGAGGTCATTACGTAATCAATAAAATAAAATAGGTTTGTACAAACACTGCACTACTTGAATAGTTGATGCGCAGTGCATTTGAATTCGAGAAGACTCCCGTAATCAATTTTTATGTACTACCATACTAGTATACAGGGTGTTTGTGACAGCCAGGAAAATATTGATATGGTCACTTCAGACCATGATTCTGAGATGAAAACCAGTGACCAATTAACTGATCAACCCTAAAAGAGAGTCACAAGTGATCCAAAAAACAGCAATGTATCATACAGTAACCAATAAGCCCATTTAACTAGTCACTGGATCGCCCAATACAATTGAAAAAGCAAACATTGCGTATAATAAAATCAAAAATGTATTTCTTTTCGAGTAATAACACTGTCGTATAACTCAAAACAATCGTACTTGTTCAGTAGCTCAGTATTTGTCTCGCACACACACCCTGTATAATAGGTATATTTTTACAGTTTACAGTCAGCACCACGTCATACATATGAATATATAGCGTACCTTATAATATTAATTAATATTATTATATAAAGTCAATTGATTAAGGGCTATATTTAATAAAAGTAGTTATTATGACTCCTGCAATATTGTTCTGGGAGGTTGCAATCGTTGTATAAATAGTAGGGTAGAAACTAAATGGTGTCACTTTATTCTTAACTGTTGAGCTTGTAAGACGTTACTCTGTCCAATTGCAGTTTGAAATAAACTACCTCCGTTTGTATTTAAAAATATTAATCGTATTGTTAAATTAGTTACTGAAATAACAAGTAAGATAAACAGTGTAAATTAAGTGATATGGTGCTGCTTTTCTCGAATATAATACCGCCAAAGGCAGCCTAACTGTGAAATAGTTGAATAAACGGTTGTACATAGTTATACATCGTTTAACTTCTTTTCCTGGATATACCACTGCTTCATCGGATATCCTGTGGTAATAATATCCTGCTGGCTGTTATTATTTTTTAGACATAACAAATATTCGAATCTATCTTGGCCTTAGACAAAGGAACATAAGAGACTCTCCGTCCATAGGCATTTTTAAAAATAGGCTAAGAAACTATTACCTATCTCTTCCTTAATTCTTTCACAGTGTTATTATCTGATATAGTTTGAATAGGTCACAATATAATGTTTGTATGTATTATATAGATAAATTAGTATATAGTAGTATTATAGATATATATTTTATTATATATATGTATGTCTCTATTATGTATGTATCTAAGTAGATAATTAAGTATTGTTATTATTTAGTAAATATATTTATTTTGTGTTAAGTTTATTTATATTTTAATACGTGTGCACATATGATATTCCTTTTATATATTATAAAATTTTCCTTTGTACTTAATGGTTTGCTGGAAGAAATCTCTTTTAGAGATAAGCTCGCCTTTGTACTATTTCTTTTACAACTTACTGTCTATGATAAAAATTTATGTGTACAATAAAGAATACTAAGAATACTAAGAACATAATTTCCTGATCGTATCGATAGATGTATTCGCGATATTTTATTCAATAAGAACCCTACATATGCGTTTTCGTTAAATGGCGTAACCAACTATAAACTCATTTTATTTAGAAATAGAAAGAATCCGAAAGAACGAAGTCAGGTATTTTATTAGGCACAGTTTTGTATATTATTATCATCAATAGTCCCTAAAGAGTTTTCTACTCAATTCAATAGTACTTACTCATATAAAGTTTGCACTATAAAGAACCTGATTTCGCAAACACAAAACTGAATTTTTCAGTAGGATACATCGATATGGAAAAACGTCAAACATCACTCATATCTTACAAGTATGAGTGTTCTAATGTTTGCAAAAAATGCTTCTTCGAAAATAAGATTTCTATGTTCAAAAAAAAAAACGGGGTTTAAAGGTAGTTGTGATTGAGATGTTTTGTATTCATAGACGGGATTCGCCAAATAGTTATTTTTAATAATTCTATGAACATTCCTTATTTTTTTTTAGTAATTCTCTATACTATTTGGAAAAATAAACATGTGTTTTCGAAATAGTGGGCTAGTTCACATCATTTTGCTTATCATACCCCTTCTGTTACACCCTGTATATAGAATACCCTTATATCTGCCAGTAAGTGGAGTTTCCTATCTGGGCGATGTTTTAACTGAATTATTGATACCCGAATGTGGGATCGATATCAGGTATAAACTATATAATTGTCCAGTTTCATCACAATTCGTTAGTTGTTTTTCGTATGAAAGAATCATATATTCAAATCAATTCAATTACGTAATTACTTTATACTAGTGGACCCGACAGACGTTGTCCTATCCCACGTCTTAAATACAAACTTTCTGAAATAAATAATAGAGTACGTACCCTTCGTTAATGGTGGCCACAAAAAAACACCCTGTATAATGTACTCGTATTTATTTGGACCGAATTAAATCCAATTTCAATAGCTCTATGCATGATACGAGTATAATGAATATTTAATAACCAATCAGTTAAAACTCAAATGACTACTATAACAATATTGGTCTATAAAATTATTTATCCTTCCTTTTTATTTTGCCGCTGTTGAGTAAAAACTAGATTTACCCATACTTACCGCATATGTAGGTATTAATGTCGCAAAATTGTCACTTAGCTCGTGCCTCGGAAAGCACGTAAAACCGTTGGTCCTGCGCCTGATCTTTCTCCGGTCGTGTCGGCTTTCCGTCCCATCGGACTATGAGAGTGAGAGAATAGAGAGTGCATCTGTGTTTGCGCACACACTTGTGCAGTATAAAATCTCCTGTGTACCTGGCCAATCTCCGTAGAGATTGGTCGCCTTGGCCAAAATACGGTCGGAGATCATCATCATCATCATTGGTAGATTATAAAAAATAAAAATGAAATTAACGAAAGAGGTGTGTCAGAAGCAAATGGAGATCCGTGATCTCTGCCTACCCCTCCGGGAAAGAGGCGTGATTTTTATGTACCTATGTATGTATGTATAAAACAAAACTACGTTCACTATGTTTTGTATTAGAGTTGATAGTTCCGACTATTACCCGTGGTCCCCCCAACATGTCCCCCTGGTGGGACCACGGGTAATTTTTTTCGCCGTAGTCCCACCGTTCTGAGCAATATTCGCCAGTGGGTCTACGGGTAATTTTTTTTTTTCAAGTTTTATGATTCAGCCACAAATGAGGCGTGGGTAAAGAAGGCAGCCAATTTTTAGGGTCATTTTCAAAATAATTGCTCATTTCAGAAAAAAATCTTGTCCATCATCTTTCCTTAATTTCGACAAAAAAACTGTAATGGCAATATTAATAAAATACTGAACATTACAAAGAAGCCTTTCTTTATATTGTATTATAATGTCATTGTTGGTAGTTGATACTTAATTTTTTATATATTGCGAAATTTTTAAAGCATGTTTCTGGTCTTCCTACAAAAAACGTGTGTCCAACTTCCAGCACTGATATTTTAAACTTGAAAAAACATTAAAAGTATTTTATTTATTATCAAACAAAATTGGCTATCCTCTCTAATAACACTGTAAAATGTGTGTAGAATCCTTGAAAATTCATTTGACACATTAATTTTAGTTATAAATAAAAAATAAAACTGGTCTCAAAATTACTTCATCGATGTTATTTCATTTATGTAACGCATTATTTAGTCGCGAAAAAGGTATTTTGTTAAACTTTAATACTGGCAACATTTGCTGTCACTGTCCGAACCTCAGGCGACCAATCACAGGGCAGCAGCCATTTTGTTCTCGGCAAAAAAGTTGGGTGTATGGTGTGCGTCGATAAAAAACATTTATCTGGTTTCTTTTTGGTAAATTGGAAAAAATACGCAAGGTAAGTAAATTTAAACTATTTTTAATTGTCAGGAAACTATTATGATAGTGCTATTCTGTCGCTAATTAGCTGCAACGATCGAGTGAATTATGTTCTGTGATTTGAGGTTAGTTTGTAGAAAAACATGCTTACTTGTTCCTTTATGTCACACTTATGTAACATTTTTTTATGTTACGTTACATAAAATTGGATTAAGACGTGTCCACAGCATGATTTTAAAATATTATATAAATTATAATTAAACCAATAGTAAAATAAACATGTTTTTCTATGGTCGTATTCAGTGTTTTGAGTGATGCTTGGATAACTTAAAATCCTCAAATTGGCCCTATAATAGCTGACTGTAATTTACTAATCATTTTATACCTTCGTTTTGGTTTATACTGTACAAGTTGCGCGATCGAGTGTATATTGCGATCTGCAGCTTTGAGTTATTAGTGTAATATATTTATTTAATATAACCCAAGTATTTTCGTCTAGCATTAACAGGCTCTGACTTATTCTAGCATGACAAGTTTGATACTATTCTCAATGTTCAAAATACTTGTATACAATGTGATTTATTAATGTGATGCAAAATTTAATTTTCACGTTAAATTTTACGACGACGTATGCTTCAAAATAGACTGCTTTTATCGTTAAATATGATTTTTTTAATTATTATTTTCTGAGTTATTACATTGTATTTTTTATTCTTTACAGAAAATATGCCTTTGTCTGCGGCAGAGAGGCAAAAACGGTACCGAGACCGACTAAAATTGAATAATCCTCAAAAATGGAAAGCACTACAGGAAAAAAATTTAGAAAGAGCTAAAAAATTCTATAAAAAAATTGGGGAGCTATCGGATCGAGAGAAAGAAAGCAGGCGAAAATATTGGAGGACTTTAAAACAAAAATCAGACTATAAACAAGAAGTTATAGAAAAGGGTAAAACTCGAAAAGAATACCAAAGAATATATCAGAAAAGATATAGAACATTAACCAAAGAAAATAAAAATATGAAGAAAAAAATTGAATTATTAATCAAAGAGAATAAAGCTTTAAAGAAAAAAATATATAGATACAAAATTTTGCAAAACACAAAAGAAGACGAAGAAAAAGAAAATATGTTTAGCAGAGAGTCATTTTATACTGTGTCAAGCCCAATATCAAAAACCAACTCATTTGTTGCTAATTTAAACACTACTGAAGAAGAAAAAGAAATTATTAAAAAGGAGTTATTTGAAAAGAATGTGTTAATAGAATCCTTAAAAATACAATATAATGCAGCAGGAAGTAATGAAAAGAGAAATGTATTAAAAGAAATTGTAAGTAACGACATCGTAAAAGGGTATAAAATGAAAAGTAAATTACAGTCTGCTATTGGGATTAAATACCCAATCAGACGTAATGCAAAAAAAGTTAATATTAAACGAAATAACCTAGCAAATAAAATTTATACTTTTTTTAACCAAGATGATGTCAGTCGAGCTACTGCAGCTAAGAAAGAAACTAAAACAAAAAATAAAGTTAAAATGCAAAGACGATATTTGCTAGATTCGATGGTAAATTTACGGTTAAAATTTGTAAAGGAGACTGGAATTCCAATTTCATACGCCACATTCAGACGTTTCAAGCCATTTTACGTATTGATCCCAAATTTATCAAATCGAAATACTTGTCTTTGCAAAAGACACAGTAATATAGATTTCAAGTTTACATCCCTAAAAACACTAAAAATTTTTAAGGACGGTGATACTTTGGACACCGTTATAAAGTCTACAGTGTGTGATTTATACTCCCAAAAGTGCATGTATTCAACATGTGATATTTGCAAAAACAAATCAATCAGATATGACTTACTGAATATAAAATTGAATGAAAAAGTGTCATGGCTAGAGTGGACGGTCAAAACCATAGAATATGAAAAGAACAATGAAAAAAAATCAACCAAAAAAACAATTAAACAAATAATATCAGGTATGTTAGAATCTCTATTATCAAATTTTGACACGGAATTAAGAGGCTTTAAAATTCATATTTACAACATTTCACATCAATACAAAATTTATAAATCATTGAAGGAGAATTTACAAAGAAATGAAATTATGCTACATTGTGACTTCTCAGAAAATTATAATTGCAAATTTCATAATGAAATACAAGCAGTACATTTTGGAGCATCACATTCACAAATCACCTTGCACACAAGCATTATATATAATGATGAAACTGATCCCGAATCATTTTGTACATTTTCCAACTGCAACAAACACACACCGGAATCGATCTGGGCTCACTTGGAGCCCCTGATGCGTGACATTAAACATAGATTTCCTTTGAAAGACACTATACATTTCTTCTCAGATGGTCCGTCAAGTCAATACAGGCAAAAGAAGAACTTTGCCCTTCTTACCAAAATGATAGAATCTTATGGTTTTATTTTTGCAACCTGGAATTTTTTTGAAGCGGCCCATGGGAAGGGTGCAGCGGATGGGGTTGGGGGAGTAGTAAAAAGATTGTTAGATAAACAAATATCATACGGACATGATATACCTGATGCTGAAACTGCGATTCAATTACTTGAACACAATACTGCTACCACTGTAAAATTATTTCTTATTGATCAGGAGGACATATTGAGAATAGAAAATCAAATTGAGGGTTGTAAATTTGTGGCCGTTCCAAATACGCAAAAAATACACCAAGTAATACCAAACGAAGATAATATAATTCAATATCGAATTTTAAGCTGCTTTTGTTTAAAGCCCAATATTTGCCAATGTTATGCCATAAAAAGTCACAAATTAATTACTGATCATGTTAAACGTTCAAGAGCAAAACGACTTGTTATAGAATCTACATCTGAAAGTGAATCTGAGCAAGAAGACCTAGAGATGTTAGTAACCAATAAAGTTTTACCTAATTCTGATGATGTCGAACCTATAGGAGAAACTAATCATTATCATGTCAGTAATGCATCTACTTCAAATGTTACTATTTTATCTGATATTAAAGTAAATTTTAAACCTAAGGATCTAGCAAAGATGGTTAAAAAGCCATCAAAATATTATAATGTTTCTACGGTTGATTTGAAGAGAAATTTCTGGGATCTTTTTAGTAGCGATAGTGAATAATATGTATAGTTATATAAGGTCTACCTATTCATACACGAAATATTTTAAGGGTATCATCTAACGGTTTTTAACTGTTAGACGGTTATAACGAAGCCATTTCAAAAGTTTTTTTTCTAATTTTATTAAATATATTTACATTAAATAATTTAAAATTACTTGAGCTACAAAATAAATACTGGTTTCTTATTTTTTGACCTTTAACATTCAGAACGTTTATTTATTTACTTTCATTTAAGGGGTTTTCATTAAAGGTTTTATGCAAAATATATAAAAAAAAATTGAATTATAATAATTTCGTAAAAAGAAAAACACTTAAAATATTTTTTTTTGTTGTTTTGTATCTTTAGATACGACTTAAGAAGCTACTGTTAAAATATTTCATGTATGAATAGGCAGACATTATATATAAATATTAGGAAGTTAATCGTGCAGTATTATCATGACGATAGAGAGAATGTTCAAAGTTCGCATTTTAATATTATATTTTTATTTTCGATTTATGATTAACTGAGTAACCATCTTCAAATTAAACATAACCCTGACGGTTTTATTATTGTCATTATTTTGTATGTTTCATGTTTATGTTCACTATGTCCAGTACAGCCGCGGGGTCTACGCTAAGCTAGCTATTCATGTGAGTGACTTAAAGAAATGTAGGAGCGCGACGGAGTTACGCCGATATAAACCTAACCTGTGTCTATGTGCACACTCACACAAATGCAAAGCTCGGCTTAAACCTCACGAACTGTACATAATAATGTACGTGTACGTGTTTGATTAATTATTACAATATTAAATACTAAAAAACTGTTTTATTTACCACTGTGAATGCAGCCCTTGTTTTCTTTTATGTTACTTTTATGTTATTGTGACATAAAAGTAACATTTCTGAAATGAGCAATTATTTTGAAAATGACCCTTTAGTATTTGATGTTAACACCTTAAAGGCGATTAAATGTATGTAATCGGCAAACTTCCCAACATCTTTGATAAAAATTGACGTGACTTTATGTTCCTAAAAATAAGAAATACAAAAGCGAACTAAAGCAACGTGAGAGTTTGATATTAAATAAATAAAAGCCCAAATCAGTTTTGCAGAAACAGATTCCTGAAAAAACAGGCTTTGTAAAATTGAATATTGCGGTAAAAATAATAAAAACTTTTTCTATTTCATTTTCTTTTCTACGTGGTATGTGCCTACTTATTTAATAATTTCTCTTGGGAGCAATATAAAAGATTTTTTTTTGAGGGTTCAAATAATAGTAGGCATTTCCAAGTTTTTTAAGCATACCTACTACACATTAAGTTCTATAGAAATACTTAGCCAAGAGCCCTCCTCTTCAACACTGCGCGAGCAGACCACGATAGAAATGTGCGGTATTTTCTTTAGGTATAATTTAATCTGATACTATCTCAAAACGTAATTTTTTTGGTTTTTATTTTAGTCTCTTATATGATTTTTACTATAAGTAGTGGAGTTCTATGTAGATTTCTATTTACTATCTAAATACTACTAAGTTATTGAGCCCGACACAAAAAACTGATAATAAATAATAACAGCATGTCTAATTCAATGAGAGCTTCTTCTTCTTCTTCAGCCTATTGCAGTCCACTGCTGGACGTAGGCCTCCCCCAGAGCACGCCACAAGGCTACTACCGTGGGAGGTTTTTGCCCATAGTCACCACGCTGGGCAGGCGGGTTGGTGACCACTGTCTGATTTTTTTACTATACTGTCAGCACAGGAGGCGCTGCTGCCTGCCTACCGGAAACCCTTAATCGCCTCGTGCGATACCCACAGGCAGGCATGGGGTGGTACAAACTCTACTCTGCCGGCACCACACGGCAAATTTCCCAAAAACTCCTGTCATTTACTATTTAAATTCAGGAATTCAGGGCTATTGAATTCAACAGGCTCTTACGCTGTTCAGTGAAATGTGTATTTACATGAGAACTTTCACGAATTTATCGTAACCGAGGTTCTGACCTTTACCCCTAAGGGTCGAAAGATGAGAAAGTAGCAAAATGAGGCTTATCAGTTGCAAACAAGCCCTTTAAAGCTCGGGTACCTACGGTGTTGTATTGTATTGTAAACTTAGTTAAGATAAAAACAGCTTTTTAACTACATCTAATATTATTAATAATTTATTTTTATTTTTATCTGTCTAATTCTAATGGTGAAAATTTGGTAGAATGTAAATATTTTTGGATGTTAGGTAGGTACTTACTTCTCATTGAAAAAAACTGCCGGACATATTTCGATGAAACTTGAAATAACTTGTACATGTCTGTGAAAACTGTTTAGATTTATACAGGATGTTTTTTCGTTGCCAACCTTAACGAAGGGTACGTACTCTATAAATCAAATCTGATCAAATAAAGTAAGTTTATGTCAAAAAAAATGCTGGGAACCGATGTAATTTTTTTGTTTTTTTTTATTACTTGAAATTTATAGTGTTCAGTGCTTCTGCTAGTTTTTTCATAGTCAGATATTAATTATTTTTCGTGAAAAAATCTTGCTACGCTCGACTATGTGCATTTATGCAGAAAAACGCAGTCTATTTACTCAACTTTGGACCTTAAAATCTTGGGATCCAGACACTTTCCATGTATGCTTCTATGGAGAAAAATGATGATGAGGAGTTTCCGTAGTTTTCGGGAACATTGACGACCAAAAATACCCTGTATAAGTAAAATTTTAGATAAGTATTAAATTGTTTGAAAAACGTCTAAATACTTAAACCTACTTAGAAATTCATAAAACAAAAAGTCGTTTACACTACGGTGACCTAGCTTAGTCTCGTCATTTAAAAGTAGTAAGTACTTACCTTATTCCCTGAATAAGGCATTGTGGCTATTTCTGGGCTTGTTCCCAAAGGTCCACGACTTTATTGTTGGCACGCTCCCATGGAGAAAAATGTTCGTGATGATGAGGAGATTCCGTAGTTTTCGGGAACGTTGACGACCAAAAATCATCCTGTATAATTTTTCACTTACGAGTACTGTCCAATTTTTACCAAAAAATATGATGCTTTTATTCCTCAAAAAATACACCAAGATGGATCGTTTTCTTTTCAACTAGGCTTCTGTCCGAGACAATCAGTGTCATAAAGTAATTACAGTAAAGAGCTGTGAGAAAACATGCTAACATTACGTGCCTCCTATCCTAGCCTTACCCTTCACCGTCTTGACAGCCAGCTACTGTCATACTCGTACTAATATTATAAATTCGAAAAATTGTGAGGATGTATTTAAGAATGTAAGTAAGTCCATATGTATGGATGTTTGCTGCTCTTTCATGCAAAAACTGGCTCTTTAGTCAACTCAGACCTAATGAATGTTTTGAATCGGTGAACTCATCCCACTGATACTTTTTATGATTTAAACAGTCACGAACAAAATCGTTTGACAGTAGGTTTACGAAAACTGATTTTAATTACCTTCACGTAGGTGGTATTAAGTACGTATTAATAACACAACGGACATTTTGTTTTTAGTTTTATGTTATTATTTTTCGACCAAAATATATATTTTTTTCCAAATCTTTAAACTACGTTGTGCTAGATTTCATTTATTTCATTATTAATCAAACGACTGTGATTTTGTAATAATATATCAGTATAACAAAACAATAGGATGTCATTATTTTCCCCAAACACTTTTGCTCACGAGTGTACTTAAATTTCAAGTAACACAATACATAAAAATTTTTAATAGATTTTGATGTATTAAAATTCCAGCATATTTTTTTTCTAAAACGTGCTTGTTAGAGTGCTTTTTATACAATGTGACATTTAGTAATGGTTTTGCCCCAACCATACCTTCCGTCACCGCCGCCATTTTCAGATCAATTCTTTATCTGCGAGGCTTATACCGTACCTCCTCTGTGTATCCACATCCATGGCGCCATTACTTTCCTTTGTACAATTTACACTGAAATGAATACGCTTTCTTCGTCCTGAGAGAAATATTGAGACGCCATTTTGCACTTTCTGGGAGTGTTCTTGCGTGAACTGGATGCTGGAGTTCATTTTTATTTCACTTTGTGCAATTTTACGAGATTTGTATTTGCTTTGAGACTACGTCCAGAGCAACATTTAATTGCTATGTTCTTTTTTATCATTTTCTTTTGTCATCAAAGAAAACTACTTGCCATCTAGAAATTCTTCGGCGTAAACCTTACAAGTCTAGTTTTTCCCGTTCCCATAGCAATGTGAAAATTTTTTTCTTGGTGCTCAAGAAACATTGATACCAAAATCTGCCAAATTCTCTCTCTACAGGGTGTTTTTTTGTGGCCACCTTTAACTAAGGGTACGTATTCTATACATGAAATAAAGTAAGTTTATGCCAAAAAAAATGCTGGGAATTTTTTTTTTTTTTAAATAAAAAATTAAATTCCTTGATCGTGCGAAATTTATAGTGTCTAGTGTTTATGTTTGTTTTTTTATAGACAGATATTAATTATTTTTCGTGAAAAAATCCTGCTACGCGCGTCTATGTGCATTTATGCAGAAAAACGCAGTCTATTTACTCAACTTTGGACTCTAATATTTTGGAAACCAGACACTTCCCAGGTATGCTTCCATGGAGAAAAATGATCGTGATGATGAGGAGATTCCGTAGTTTTCGGGAACGTTGACGACCAAAAATCAACCTGTATATGTTAAGTCAAAGTTAAGACTTGACCAATCAATATGAAAGGTTGGAAGTCGTCCTCGTTTCGATCGTCCTCTAAGAAAGGAGATCCCGAAATTGGGAAATACCGGTAATTCTATAGTCATGGTTTTTTTTTTTCTTTTTACAATTAACTAGGCAAACATTTGACCGCCATCGTGCCTGATGTTAAGCTTTAACAATGTTGTAGTTTTACGTGAACGAAGTCATGGGCGTCCGCTAGTATAGGTACAATATTATTTATTTTATTTTATTTCATTTTTATTTTTACTTTGGCAACGAAAATCACATAAATTAAAACATTTTCTTACAAAAGACCTTACAGTGCCAAGTGTTAGTGTGAAATTATATTTTCACATTATAAATGTGAAAAGTAAAGAAACACGTACACAATGGGTAAAATATAACGACCTCTTTATTATAAGTTTATTATGAATAGGCCTGTTTAATTTTAAAAGTTTCGAAATGAAGTCGAAGACAAATTACCTTGGTTTCTCCTCGTGCCTTGGTACGGATATTAATATACGTTTTCTTACCTACCTACAGTCGGTAATATTGCCCGTGCTGATGCACGATTTGTAGAAAATAGCTGCATGTCCTTCCATGCATGTCGTGGGACCTGCAAGTCGCACGTCTAAGGAACTTAGGGGCGTCTCCGGCGATGAGCTAGCAAAATTGTCACTAAAAATTTACATCTGACCCCGCTTTTATAAATGTGGCTGTAGTATCTCATTTGTGATCCTGCAGGTTTGGCTACCCGTATTTTTTGGTACACAGGCGTGAGCATGTTGTATATAATGTCTATGCAAAATTACTGATTATCTTTTGACACGAAACTAGGTAGGTAAAAAGAAACAACTTTCACTATGGGACCAACTCCGAAATAGTGAAAAAAAATCAGCTGTTCCATACAATCGAATAATTACTGCACTGAATGGTTTGGGGCAGCAGATTTTTTTTTCAATATTTCGGAGTTGGTCCCATAGTGAAAGTTGTTTCTTTTTACCTACCTAGTTTCGTGTCAAAAGATAATCACTAATTTTGAAAAAACCTTATATTATGTAGTTGGTTATTGTACATTGACATAGTTTTTACAATAATAAGCTACAAAAAAGTTTGATCTAAGTCCGAATAGTACTGAAAAGTGGGATAAAAAGGATTATTTTTCGAGTTTTCATATTGTTCTGTTACAGCAGTTCATTATAAACTTTATTACGCCTCTGTTGTCCCAATAATTCTGTGTTATATATAATTAAAGGTTTTCCTGCCTTATATAAAACTAGACAATAAAGCAACATAGTGTGGGTAGTTAAGTTTATATTTGCTAAATTAAAGCGAAACATAATCGTAAATTTAGGTGTGAAGCTATAAAGTTTAGTGCTTTTAAAAGGTATCGACCGTACTGTGGCACCCACCATGATATGTTATAAGTACCTAAATACCCGGTATCTAGCGAAATCTAGCCTAAATAGTGTTAAACATATTCTATACATATAATTCATATAATCTGGGTGTGATATTAAAAAAATATAGGTATGTTAATTAGGCCAAACTAATGTAGTAATAAACTAGAGAGGTTTCCAAACTTTTATTTCTCGTAGACCCCTTTCAAAAGTTTACTGGTTCTGGTGGACCCCCTACAGGCCTACATCACATACAAATTAATTGTGAACCTCAATTTTTTCACGCCAACGTCCGAGTCTCCTGTAGACCCCTGGGGGTCCACCTGGACCACTTTGGGAACCACTGAACTAGATAAACTTGATATTGTAAGTATGCTTTTTTCTATTTACTCAGAACATATTATTTTTTACTTATTAAATTGTTTATTATAAAAAACTTCTTGAACATTTTTTATTCATATTATATTTTTAGTGAACGATACCTACAGAAAATGAAAATGTATGCATCACACCCTATAAGGTTAGGCCCAGCCAGGTTTTTCCTAAATGCAGCTCTATCAACTAGGTCATAAAGTTACATTTTGCATCGCCAAGTTTCATGTAAAATTCAGCAGACTCGCAAAATATAACGAACGAGCTCAATTTCGATTTAAGCTTCTGAAAATTCTTTGTACGTGGCAACCTGATTTTTACATGGAAATATGTGTGGAATATGTGCTAGGAGAGCAAAGCTGCGTTCATGCTATTTCGGGTAAATTATTTTCTCATTTGTAAATTCCGAAAAAAATTCTGTCGTGTAACAAGATTTTTTCATGACAAATAATTAATATTTGTCTTTGAAAAAACTAGCATAAACACTGGATACTATAAATTTCGCCCTATCAAGTAATAAAAAAAAAATCAAAAAATTTACATCGTTTCCCAGCATTTTTTTGGCATAAACTTACTTTATTTGATGTATAGAGTACGCACGTGTACATAACGATAAAAACTATAAGCCTCTGACATAAAATATTTAAAAAACCTTTTGTTACTTTCGCATTCCCCTCCGCTCTAGTGGACGAAGACCCTAAGCACTCTGCACTGAAAAACTACATACCTTCCTCCCATTCTATCTATACATATTCATGGTATGTGCGAGCAGGACGGTTTAATCCATGCTCTCGACTCTCACTATCTACATTTTAAACTTAATTTTCCCCTTTTACACCTCACTTTAAAAGCTTCGGGATTTTAGCTATTTTTAGCAGATAGGAATGCTAAACGTGTCCGTGGGATATTCTCTATGATCCTACAGTTCTGGCTACAATTTCGGGAACACAGCCATGTCTACAGGGTGATTTTTGGTCGTCAACGTTCCCGAAAACTACGGAATCTCCTCATCATCACGATCATTTTTCTCCATGGAAGGTATGCACCTGGGAAGTGTCTGGTTCCCAAGATATTAGGGTTCAAAGTTGAGGAAATAGACAGCGTTTTTCTACATAAATGCACATAGACGCGCGTAGCAAGATTTGTTCACGAGAAATAATTAATATATGTCTATGATAAAATTAATATAAACACTGGACCCTATAAATTTCGCCCGATCAAGTAATTTAAAAAAATATTCAAAAAAATTTACATCGTTTCCCAGCATTTTTGGCATAAACTTACTTTATTTGATGTATAGAGTACGTACCCTTCGTTAAGGGTGGCATCGAAACACCCTGTATATGTATGTCATTAGTAGATATTGCTCATATAGGTAGAATGATACCAATAATTATTATTGTTATATTATTATTTATTTTATATCTCTTTTGAAATTTTCGGGACTACAGAGTCCCGGTCCTTTGAGAGGCGTGCATCGGGCCGTAGCCAAGATGTAGAAGCCCTTTTAAGAGAACTTTGATATGGTGTGGGATACACATGGCGGATACCATCGCCGACCGCACAATATGATACGCCCGGCGATGGTCTCCACCATGTGCAAGACTATTGGAGTGCAGAGCTATGTCATGCGATGGAAACAAAGGTCATGGGCTATGGGGCTGAATGTTGGGTGGGGTTGGGTAACTGGGCTATTGAAGGAGACTAACGGACGCCTGCCATTACAACCAAGTCTCATAATTGTTTGGTGGCAGGCGGTGACTTGCCGACTCATTTCATGGGCCCCCTAAAACGGCCGAACGCACGGAGCGACAATGGGGGCAACATTTTTTTTTTTTTCTTTTTTTTTTTAAAGGGGGTTTTTACCCACGAGGGTATGTCAACCCCATTGTATCACCTTATTTTATAAACAGGATAAACATACTATTATTAACCTACTGATGCTGTGATTAGCTTGTATAACATAATAGCACAAGTAGAAATCGGCTCAGAGAGAATAGTTTGCATGATTCCTACATCGAACAAATTTATCTTAAACTCCCTCATCAATAATTCTCTCTCACTTTGGTTTTTGATACATTGAAACATTTGTTGGGGGCAACATTTAGTGAGCGGCTAGGGTGGAGGGGTGCCCCTGGACTTTAAACCGAAGCCAACTCGCCACTTACGGATGGACACGTCCACCCTCGAGCTGTTATAGCTCTCGCGACTCCACTCTGCCCGGCCAGCGAAGGCAAGGCAGAGGTGGGGGAACTGTTCCTCGTCAGACCTCACTCCGGCGCCGGAGATGAGGAACAGGGTCTTCCCCCGGGAGCACTTCAGGTCCGTGGGAACGCTACCTCCCGACAGCTCGCCACAATTATTTGCCACTTTGATCTTTTATAACGATTGAAATTAATGGTTTTTTTATATGTTTCATTGAAACAAACAATAGATACATTTACAAATAATTAATCACATTTCTGCTATGATTTGCAATAATTTCTTGAACTACAATAGGCTGAAGAAGAAGAAGTGGCTATTTATTTTAGTAAACATATACTATATGCTATGTTTATGTGGTATAATGTAATCGAAACGGCCACACTCACCGCGCTTGTGCAAACATTACGAATTCCCAATAGTGAATATATGCAGGGCAGAATCAACAATGAGGTAAGGCTGTGAACATATAGAAGGAAACATATAATAATCACCATGAAAGTATAAAGAACAATAGACGTAATGCTGTCACTGCACAGATTGGAACACCGTAATGGCGGCGCGTTGGGCATGTGTGCTTATTTTACAGTAGGCGCCGAGCTTGCTATGCCAGTTGTATGCGTGTGTGAATAACGCTTCAAAAAGTTCTGAAGTGGATACCACGTATATACCACGATGCAGGCTGCTTCCAACCGGTCGGTATGGAGGTTGTTGGGGGAGGCCTATGTCCAGCAATGGACTTCCCAGGGCTGAAATGATGATGATAACTCAACACAATGGTACTTGTTCAGCATTTCAGTATTTGCCTGGCTATCACCCACACCCTGTATATTCTAGTGAAGGTTATGTTAACTTATTTAGGTCTGTATTTTCCAATGGTCAGATAGTCTCTATTAAAGGGCTTAGTGCGAGTTTTCACTCTATGAACTATTCAACCAATCACGTCATGCCGTTGTTTTCACTTTCATTACATCACGTCATCATGCGATAATGTGATTGGTTGGCTGTTTTAGGTTAAGCGAACGAGTTCGAAGTGAAAACTCGCACTACGCCCTCCGAAGGATAAAGTTTATGTCTTTCTCTAAAACTTGGTGATGATAGGGACAGCATCAACTCTATACCACAGATAGGCTATGTAACCATTGGATAACATACATTAAATAAACATACCAAAGAATTGATATCCCCTCTTTTTTTAGGTCAGTTTAATATTGGCAATAAATGGACAGACCAAACGTAATGAAGTAAATGTGAACAAGCCTTTACTATCCCGCTACCCTTAAATAAACAGGGTTGTCATTTGAATTCACAGTATGGTGGTATTTGAATATACAAACACGAGCGCCGCTGAAATTGCAAATAAATTATTTAGTCTGTAACTGAACAGCTGAAATGTAAGGTTTAATTTGGTTTTTGATGTTTTGTTGACGAAATATCATTGTATAATACGAGCAACTACATATCTTCTTCTATACATATAATAAAAATGTAACGGATCGCTGTCTGTACATGGAAGATATATGAGAAAAAATATTATAGGAGACCTTTATCCACGCAATAGTACCCAAAAGAATGATTTTTGGAATTTTTGTCGGTTTGTCTCTTTGTCCGTGCGTTTGTGTACGGTAAACTCCGAAACGGCTGAACCGATTTCGATGCAGTTTTCAGGAATATATTGTGACAGGTCCCACTTAACATATAGGCTACTTTTTATCCCGGGAAAATGTTTTTATTATTTTGTCCACTAGTACTCACTAAAAGCTTCGCCGATTCGTCCATTCATCGCATTACGTAGAGAAGTGCAAACATTATACAATAATAAAGCCCTTTTATACGAGATTATAAGGGCCGCGGGTCGCTTTAACCCTTGTAGAAGATTGAAGAAAAACAGCAAAAGGCGGCACGGAAATCTAGTTACTGCTCGGAAAATGTAGGTAATTCAATATAGCTGCGAACTTTTGAAAGTTCAGGAGGCTATCGGTAACTCGGAGGAGTAATACTACTGTTATATCTTGAATTATCTCGTAAATTCGTGAGTAATTAAATTAATACTACGATTAAAATGGCACAGTTTTTATTTCAACAACCACAGACTATATACTAATTATGCTGAACTTAAAAAGTTACTAGTGAGGGGCACACATACTGCCTAGTGTTGTAACAATTACAAAACAAAGTCCTGTCCCTTAAATCTTTCCAACTACGCAACGGATCTTGATGCGTTTTTTTAATTTCATAGAGTGGTTTAAGCGGAAAGTTTATTTAATTAATTTATATAATGGCTGTGTTATATACATACGGGTGTGTTCTCAAAATAGGGTAGCCAGAAATGGAGTATAACGAAGGAGACCTTACAACCACGCTTAGAATACATACATACATACATATAATCACGCCTTTATCCCTTACGGGGTAGGCAGAGCACTAAGGGCCGATAGAACCACATGGTGCCACTTCTGACCAATTTTGAGGGTATAGTTGAGATGTACAAGTTCGGTTAGTAGTGACAGGTGGTCAGCCCATCGCCTACAAAACACTAAAACCCTCTTGTCCCTCTACTGACTTGTACAGTATGCCCGGGAAGAGAAGCAGTGTAGTATTATACGTTTTTTTTTTCACTCCCAGAGCAGCATAGAAGAAGCACGTTTAGAATAAGCCAAAAGTGAAATTTCAGTGACAAGTTGCTATCGCACCAGAGAACGCCCTTTAATCTCATCGCAAAATAAAAGGTCCGTTTTGACATTTGACATTTAGGCTACTGTTTATCCTATTAGCTGGTTTTCTATATGTATCTTGATTGATTTATTTTTGTCCTTTACCGATTATTAATATTCTGTGGACAATATGAAAAAATCGTATGCACAGCACTTAGCCGAATGGGTGGTACCCATCAATGAAAAATGTAATTACATTCGGAACATTTCGATCAGTAAAAACTAGAAATATTTAGGTATGGGCGTGAACTGTCAAAACGGCCCTTTTATTTTGCGATGAGTATAGATTCTTATTAGATTAGATTATATCCAATGATATGTCAATGTTATTTTAATATAGATAACATTATAAATATTATTAAGAAATTTTTAAAAAATCACCCGAGCGAGACTTGAACTCATCTATAGATAGATACCTAGCATTAAAAAGGTTCCGAAAATTATACAACCGGAAGCGGAAGAATAACCCAAATATTTTTGTGTGATATTTCCGCTTATGTTGTGGGAAAAGCATAATATATCTTAACAATATAATGGATGTCATATACTCAGGAATACATGTTGTTGTTGTAAAACAATGAACTCGTATAATATTTATAGACCATGTTGCATCGATGACCAATAAAATGGTGCTTATGGGTCACCATTTATGTCAGTTGTCACTAAGTCCTTAAATATTTTAAACTAGCTATCCGGGATCAAAATGTTTTCCTGGGATAAAAAATTCGTCTCCTGGTTCTAAGCTACCTCCCCATCAATTTTCAGCAAAATCGGTACAGCGGTTTTCGAGTTATAAATAGTACAACTACACGGCTTTATTTTATATATAGATATAGAAATATTTAATTCAAAATATACTGTGCAGAGGAATTTCAATATATTATTATACAATACCTATCTATATATTTTAAAATCATCTTATTTCACTTACTATTCCACCTACAACCCAAGGTGATATGAATAATAACAACATATCTCTCCTATGCGGACTATTCACCGCATATTATTCCGACCCTTACAAGGGTTTACCTTGACTTGTTTATGATAGACATAATACCTTCTAATCTTAAGGCGCTCCAATAGACGAAGTTTAGGTATTTGAGGGGGTTGAGGTAGACGTAACTGCGGGGCGCCCCCCGCAACCAGCGCAATCTGCCGCGGACGTCCTTATTCTGTCGCCATCCGTATTCTGGTTGGATTCGGGATTAATTGCCGGGATTTTAATTTCTTTCCTGTATAATCAATTTTGTAACTGGGTTGCTTACTGCGTAAATTGTAAATATAATTAAAAAATTTACAGGGTGTAGGTGACAGCCAGGCAAATACTGGAATGCTGAACAAGTGCTATAGGGTTGAGTTACACGACAATATTATAACTCGCAGGAAATACATTTTTATTTTGATTATCCGTACCTAATGTTTGTTTTCCGCGCCAATTGTATCGGGCGATATCGACTAGTTAAATGGGTTTATTGGTTATTGTGTGATACATAGCTGTTTTTTGGATCACTTGTGACTCTCTATTAGGGTTGATCAGGTTTTTGAACGTTTTGAGCGTAACTGGTTTTTTTAAAATCGTCTATTGGTAAAATTTTTGTTTTTAAGCCATTTTCTAAGGCCGAATTAAATAAACAAAACATAACATAATGAGTGAGATCAACACTAAAATATCGTTTCATCAATTCGATTCTGAAACTTCACCGGCAGCTGCCGCGGCACGCTCGTTCCGCTTGCTCGGCTCGTGCGTTGTTTGTCATACTCTAACCTAACCTAACTTATTATTTTTATCATTGTATGAAAAGGGAACTGTTACACCGACAAAACGTCATTCGTCTTATACTAGTTGTGCGCTACGGTTAATTTGATGTGCAGTCAGTATTTATGATGAGATTGTAGTATTTTTGTACCAAAAGGTATTAATTTGTCTTGCATTCGAGGAAAACAGTTTATGTTGAGCTGATATTATGTATTTTCGAATTATCTGCTGTAGTTGTTTTGTAAAACATTGAGTTTATTTGTACTAAAAATAATTTAATTGCTGTAATAAAGTATATAAAGGGCATACTGTACAAGTCAGTAGAGGAACAAGAGGGTCTTGATATTTTGTAGGCGATGGGCTGACCATCTGTCACTACTAACCGAACTTGTATATCTCAACTATACCCTCAAAATTGGTCAGAAGTGGCACCATGTGGTTCTATCGGCCCTTGGTACTCTGCCTACCCCGTAAGGGATAAAGGCGTGATTATATGTATGTATTTATACTTTGATTAATGCTTTTATATACTTTAATACATTTAAAGTATATAAAAGATGAGATTAAATTGATGGGCGATTATTTATTTGATGTGCAATTAAAAAATATCTCCTAAACAAATAACTATGATCGGTTATAGGTTGCAGTTGCTGGATAATACACATTATTATTTATAACTCTTCTACCCCAAAGTGGTATTAAAGTATGATCTTCAAATTCTTCCTTCGGATTATAAATGCGAAAGTAACTCTGTCTGTCTGTGTGTTACGCAATCACGCCTAAACTACTGAACCGATTTAAATGAAATTTGGTACAGAGATAGTCTAGAGCTTGAGAAAGGACATAGGCTACTTTTTAATGCAAAAAAGAGATGTAAGGTGTTGAAATAGTGGATGAAAGTTTGTATGGAAATTACGTCATTTTTTAAGCTAGAAGCTTAAAACTTATTTTTTAGGCTTTTCATTAGATATAAATAAATACGACATTCAAAGTTTCTAAAAGAATACCCTAGAGGGGCTAAAAATAGGGGGTGAAAAATTTTGTGTGATGACATCGGAAAGAAGCTTAGGGCTCAGAAAATAAAAATATAGAACAGAACAATACAGAGAATTAAGTAAGAAACTTGCCAAGCACTGCGCGCCATATGCAAAAAAGAATGTAAGGGGTTGAAATAGGGGATGAATGTTTGTATGGAATTTACGTCATTTTTTAAAGTTTTGTCTCACTACAAATATGCGAGTACAACTTCATAATGATGATCAAGCAAGACAATATGCAACAAACAGCCCTTTTAAAAATCGTAAAAATCGTACTAAAAACGTTGCATATAAAAATGTACTCAAATAAGCTTACTAACTTATTTTAATGTACATGTGTTTTACTTGCAAATTAATTAGCCTAAAAAAATTTAAAATGCTGCCGAAAGTCACTATTTCACGCGGACGAAGTCGCGGGACAGCTAGGGATTCGCCGGCAACTTAGGGATTTATGTTCGAAACAATTTGAAATCATATACATATATACATAATAGTCACGCCCATTATCCTCCAAAGTGGTGAATATACAGGATGTAACAAAAGGGGTATGTTAACCGAAAAGCTATGAATATAACCCACTATAAAGAACCTATCACCAAAATTTGAGACTAAAAATCACATATTTATTTGTCCAGATAGTATGGAGAACACCTAACCCACTCGGGAATATTATGAACATACAATCTTGAAAAATAAACATGCGATTTCTAGTCTAAAAATTTCGGGATATATTATCTACAGTGGGTTGTTTTTATAGTATTTCGCTTACCATACCCTTTTTGTTACACCCTGTATATACTGCTACTTGTTATATTTAATTAATGTCATAAAGAGGACTATACTAACTAATACACGTAAACTTTTGCACAAAATGTTCGGAAAAATCCCGGATTTTTTCCCGGGATTTTGTGGATCTAAAAAAAACTAAGTAGATACATAAAATTATACTAGGTCATAGAAATGGTAAAATAGACACGTAACATAATTACCTACTTATGAATATCATTTTTAAATACGAAATCACTACATATTATAAAACAAAGTCGCTTTCTGATATCTGTCCCTATGTATGCTTAGATCTTTCAAACTAGGGAACGGATTTTTTTGATGCGGTTTTTTTAATAGATAGAGTGATTCACAGGGAAGGTTTATAATGTAACTAGGGACCCGCCTCGGCTTCGCACGGGAGTAATGCACTCTCACGCGGGCAAAGCCGTGGGCGGGCGTTAGTACAATCTAAAACATACTATAAAGTATCTATGTAGGTAGGTATTTAACGTTTTCTACGTAAGTCTTTTTTACGTAAGGTCTCTCTTTTTTAACTTTTGTTACACTACGATTTCCCAAGTCTACTTACTAAATAAATATAGTATTTTATATTATGTATTTGCGCGCGAAAAAACAAGCACAGAACCGGCGTTGACAGTGGTCACGGCGGTACTGAATGTTCCGAGCGAGACTGGCCAGTGCAAGGATTAGAACACAGCGTAGTTGTAGATGTGTTTTTTATTAATTGTTAATTATCTACAAAATTTACAAAAAATGTACTTTGGCCATAAACTAGATCTGATAAAGCGCTATACACCTATGCAGGTTTCGTGTTGATATTCACAGTAGTTTTCAAGATATTTCGCTTATAAAAACGTAAAAAAGGTAATTTTCAAATCGAAATTCTATCGAGAATTTTTTAAGTAATTGAGTTTCCATGTTGGCCACAAACTTGATAAAGATTTAAATAATAACATATAAAAAAATTAGAGCTGTGGTAATCGGACAAGTATTTAAAAAATCGATTCTAAAATGCCTCTTTTGTCTGATCACACCGCCTTAAGGGTTAAAACAAACCAGGGTCAACAAAGGGTAAACGCGAGTTACAGGTAGAGATGGGCAACTTCTGAGAAGATTGAGAAATTACCGGTAAGTTTCCGTATCTTCTCATTTTGGTGAGAAGATAAAATATTATTAAAAAATATTACTTTATTCATCAAAGATGCGTTTAAAATTGAAGTAGAATGCATTTTAGGCTACACACAAACATTGCCTACCTGGCGCACGTGCGATCAATAAAGTTTTTATCTTTAGAAGTTTACCGCATGAGATCTTTTGTACGTGGGTTTCTATTGTTCTTCGTAGAATTTTGTTACAGTCTCGTATTCAAGTTTTCTGGGAAACTATTCGACCCTCATTAGTACGAAGCAGCTGTTTTATGACACTATGTGCTCAAACATGTCTTTTACTTCAGTCTGTTATTAGTCTTCTGATAGTCTACTGCTGTGCCGTATGTCTTGAAGGATACTGTTTCGATCACGCTTGTTTATTGGACTCTGATTCTCATTTATACGACGACTTGGCTTGTTAAATTGTTACTGTGACTGTTATCTGTGATTTGGACTATCAAAACCGGACACTGGTGAATACTTCTTGATTCGTAAGTACTTTTTATTTTATTATTTTAACATTTTGCCGACATTTAGAATATAACATAGAATCCTGTTGGTACTGTTACGACCGGGGAGTTTACCCATTAGCTCACTAGATGTCGCTAGTAGCAGAATAGAACGCAATATCGTTTACTAGCATGTTCTGTTGTAGTCTCGGCGTGTTTAGTTTAAGTGTTGTTGAATGAACGCCCGAGAACGTTCCAGGCTTGCCCGGATAACATACGGGGTTTTTGTAGATGGGTCGCTCGGGTATATTCCCGAATGTTCGGGACCGAACGTCGAGCCGTATAAATACGGCGGATCTCGGCCGACGGAGTCAGTCTTAGTTACTGGAATCCGGACGGTATCAGGGACAAACTCCAGGACCTGAGGACCGCGGTTTCAGTGCAGGGCATACATGTGGTCCTCTTAGGCGAGACTAAGCTTCGCCCTGAAACGGTGATCACATTGCCCAACTTCCACGTGTACAGGAGGGACGAGGTGTCCCCGGGCGCGAACATCGCGTACAGAGGCACCGCGCTCATGGTCCGTCGGGACATTGTACACGAGGAATTGGACCTACCACCGTTTCAGAATACCCGTTCTATAGGGGTGAAGGTATCGTGCAACGGCCGGGCGTGGCATCTGTACGCTGCGTACAGACCACCCGGAGGCCGTTTCCTGGCTGCGGACCTTGATGCTGTGTTCGAAGGATCCACACCGACACTGCTTATCGGCGACCTGAACGCCAAGCACGCGGTGTGGCACTCACGAATCACGAACACGGCTGGTAGAGACCTCTTGACAGCAACAGAGGAACGGGGCTGCGCTGTGATAGGGCCGCTCACGGCAACTCACGTCCCCTCAGATGCCCATTGTAGGCCGGATGTCCTGGACATTGTAGTCCATAAGAACTTGCCGGCGCCAGTATCCGTGGAAGTGTTATATGAGACAACTTCGTCTCAGCACTTCCCGATACTGGTGTCGGTATCAACCCGGGCCGTCTCTGTTCCGTCCCGTTCACCGGGGCGCAGAACGGCCTGGGAATCGTTCCAGGACATCATGGCCCATCACCACATTCCACCATTAGCAAGTGCCGAGGACGTAGAGTCCGCCGCCACAAGCTACGCAGCGCAGCTTAGGGGCGCCATAGACTCGGCTAGCTCTACCATAAACTCAAGGTCCGCCCGGCGTGATGACTTACCGGCGGGCATAAAGAGAGATCTCCAGGAGAAGAGGCGGCTAGCGCGCCTGTGGGCGCGCACACGCTGCCCCTCGGTCAAGAGAGAACTCAATACTCTCTCAGCAAAGGTGTCCGATGAGGTCCGTGCTTTTCGGGGCGCTTGCTGGGAAAAAGTTATCGACCGCGCCCGTGAAGACGATACTAATCTATATAGGTTAAACCGGCAGCTAACAAACGCCAAGCTGCCGGTTTGCCCTCTAATTGATCACACGGGCGCATATAATTTCACCGCCGAGTCGCGAGCAAAAGTGCTCGCGGACCACTTGGCGGTGCAATTTACCCCACATCCTCCCAGCAGCGCTCCGAGAATCCTGGAGTTTCATCGGACGACCGAGGAGGCAGTTACTGACTTTCTATCAGTCCCAGTCCCGCCTCTCAGCGGAGACTCCTTTATTTCGCCCGCCGAAGTTGCGAGGGAAGTTCGTAGAATGAACCCTCGCAAGGCCCCCGGACATGACCAAATTCCCGTCATGGCTCTGAAGCACCTTCCTAGGAGAGGACTAGCCTGTCTAGCCCGGCTCTTCAATGGAGTGCTAAGGACTGGCCACTTTCCTGACCTCTGGAAAGTTGGTAGAGTCATAGCGCTACCAAAGCCGGGCAAAGACAAACGCTACCCGGCCAACTACAGACCTATTTCCATCCTGTCCAACATCGCCAAGCTGTTCGAGCGTCTATTGTTGCAGCGCATGAAGCCGTATGTTTCGTTACGCGAGGAACAGTACGGCTTCAGAGACGCGCACTCTACGACGCTCCAACTTGCGCGCGTGTTGGACTATTTAGCAGTAGAACGGAACCACAAGAGGTACACGGTCGGAGTCTTTCTCGATATGGAGAAGGCCTTCGACCGTGTGTGGCATCCAGGGCTACTGCAGAAGCTCATTGGCCAGGGGCTACCGCCGCACGGTGGGCTGAAAAACGGCTTTCATAGACATAGGAATCAAAAGTGGCAAATACCGAATTTCTAATCGAATATCGCTTCTACTAGTTATTATCATATACTCAAATGATACTCGCATCAATCTGCACAAAAACAAAGGACTTATAATTTTTTTACGAAAAATTTGTATGAAGCTAGAATAAAAATTTAATTATCTCTTAAACGGCAAGGAAAACCGTAATATCCTTACAGGTAGTGTTAGTACTAATTATTTATGATTTTTTGACGTACTACAAATAACGGTTATCACTGCCGATTTTTTTTAAAAAATCATCAAAATATTTTTATTTATTTTTACATATGAAACGGTTCCCTTTATTGTCTAACTTAAGAAAATCGATATTATGAATGTGGTTAACTCAAATGATATGAATTTATAGGTATAAAACAAGAAAAATATAAAAAAATGCTGTTTATTTTAAGTTACAAAAATGTTCTTAATTATACAAAATATTCAATTAAATTATAATTGAACCAAATAGTACAGTAATCTTACATAATTAATAAAAAAAATTGAAAAATGAGAGTGATGAAAATTCGTATTTTTTTTTACATTAGAAAGAAAGAAAGAAAAGAAGTATATTTTTCTTATATTACGAATTTTCATCATTCTCGTTGTCGGATTCCAATTCTGAGTCAGAATCCAAGTTAGTTACATCTAAAAACTCGAACTCAGTTTCCTGAAACTGGATTAAGTCGAGAGTTTCACCAAAAAAGCTTAGTTTTCTCTTACTATCTAGCTTAGGCCTTTGTGCACTTAATAAGGGATCAGAGGAAATGACAAGCATATTTAAAATATCTTGATTTGAATCTTGCCTGCTTCTTTTTCGCGAATGATTTTCCCGGAACCTCCTAAAATCTTTATTTCGCGACTCTGAGGCTTCTTCAGAGAGAGCCCCAATGGGCACAATGTCATTTTTCTCAATGATGTCAGCCCCGTGTATTAACAATTTATGTACGGTTGCCGACATGTAGTACCAATCGTATAATTCTACGTACTTTTCTGCCGTTTTGCGGGAAAAATCTTTGAACTTGTTCACATCGATTTTCTCGCCAGATGTTATTGCTTGCAAAATCACAGCAAATCTTTTTATGAGCTCCTCATCCAACCCGGTAATAGCTGCAGTTGTATTTGGAAACTCGAAAAACTTTCGTGCGGTATTGCCATCATTGGTGGTTCCCGAGCCCTGTTTTACTATATCAATCAACAGATTGAGCTCATCTTTAAATTTGTCCTGAATGTGTTTTTTTCTTGTCTGCAACATTTCTTTGTGCTCATTACTTCTCGCTGCCCACTGTTTGAAGTCAAGCCTGTACGCAATATGTAACAGACATTCCATGCAATTTATACGGGCGTGTAAGGATGACAAACCAAATTCATATACGTCAGAACACACAGTCTTCGAAGTTACAACATCTAATCGGTTCATTTCTGTTGGTTTTGCTAAGCACAGGTAGCACGATGCGTTTGATCTGGCTTCAGAAAGGTACGTGCAGACTTTAGCGTCGATCATTGTCATCATTAGATGATGAGTCACCCTGTTATTATTACTGCTCTCTGTGGGGATAAGATCCTTAATTTCATCATCCATTTGTCTTTTGTGATCAATTACAACTGCTTCACTCTCTTTTACAAAAGTAAACTGGACTGGACGACAATACAAAGCTGAGCATGGTTTTGGGTTCGTCCATAAAGTATTATCTCCATCTGTCAGTTTTAGTGGGACCAAAGAGGTCATAAAAATGCTGGAATCATCCTGCTCGCCCTCCATTTTCTGCTTGTACCGGCTTTGGTTGGAGGCACCATCAAATCCCCACTTGGATATCAGCTTTAGCTGCTTATTTTGCACATCGTCAGAAAGACTTTGAAGAATCCTCGTCACTGTGATGTCCAGTAAAGCTTGAAGTGTAATTCGAGCCGATGAATCCGTAACTGACACTGATTGATTCGGAGGGTAGCAACTAAGCTTAGTTTGTTGCACTTTGTAGTAAGATGGATATATATCATTAGCACCTTCGCGAATGGCAGCCTCTCGCAATGTAATATATTGCCACTTTGATAGTTTTAGTGAAAGAAGCAATCCAAGCGCTTTCTCTGCTGTAAAAACCACTTTTTTCACTGGTTTTTTAAGCGTCTCACTAATTGTAGCCGCTGCTTCAGGATTTTTCATCATATATTCGATCACTGAAGCGATATCTCCATGCCCTTCTTCTTTTAAACGTGCTGCAGCTGCATAGGCCAATTCACTGGAATCTTCGCTTGTATGGTCATCAGATCTTCTCTTTTTCTGTTTGTTTCCTAGATCTTCAAAGGGTTTTCGGGACCTTTTTGTCATTGTCCCAACAGACGATGATGTTACTGCACTAACGGACGATGACGTCGACGGTTCTTGAGAGATGGTGTGTATATCATCAATAGTTTCTCGATTAACCAAAGTTTGCACACAACTTGGCCAATCAATATTTGCTTGCAGCCAATTTCCGTACAGTCTTCTGAAATTATCAAGGAATCTGCTGGATTTCTGCCACCTCTGTAAAGCAGCTCGCGTAAACCTTCGACAAAATTCTTTAACAGTTACTTGATCTTCGACAGAAAGGCAATCGCCTATGCGGGATACAAGTGCACCAAACAATACTTCATGATTAAATGAAGTAGTCTCACTTTTTAGAAGAACAAACAAGTCTAAATTGGTGATTAAACTTTCCATTATTTGATTTAAAATCACAGAGCAAATATTATTTAGTGTTAACAGTTACACGGATGTGAACAATTTAAATTAAAAGCAAAAGTTTAGTCCTTTTATAGCAAAAAATCGATAATTAGTTAACTACCCCCATTAGACTTTTCAAAGAAGTACTAAAGAAAACTTATAGTCGACAATATAACACATTAGCACAACTAATTACCACATTAGCTAATCAGAAAAAAGTGATGCAGTCCAAAGATTGCATTGTTGCGCGATATTGCTAATTATTTAATCACCTATTTAGTCTCTTCAGAAGCCTAAATTATTAGAATTACTTAATCACTTACCTAGTTACAATGAAACTAAACAATTACTTAACAATTCTTTATGGTATTTTTAATGTATCTAAAATTGAAAACTTATTTTGGTTGATCAATATCCCACTGAGGCCGTGTGGTGTCCGGCAGAATAGAATAGCACCAACCCTCCATACACAGGGGCGTAAAAGGCGACTAATACGCTTGTATTAGTCGCCGTTTAGCCTGAGCCTCAATAGACCAGAAAATGGGCAGCAGCATTTTCATTATACTATGGTCTTTTACATCGATCTCCAACCTGCCTGCCAAGCGTGGAGATTATGGCAACATTCTCCCACGGGAGAGGCTCAGGTCCAGCAGTGGACTGTTATGGGCTGATGATGATGAATATCCCACTGAAAATAGATGTCTAAGTGCGGAAGTACAATAAACTTTTGCCTACCCTTTTGGAAGTAGACAGGGGATGCTAATTTTATATTTTGCGTTGTTAAAATTCTGTGTTTCTCAACTTAAACACGAAAAGGAACCGTTTCGTATGTAAAAATAAATAAAAATATTTTGATGATTTTTAAAAAAAAATCGGCAGTGATAACCGTTATTTGTAGTACGTCAAAAAATCATAAATAATTAGTACTAAAACTACCTGTAAGGATATTACGGTTTTCCTTGCCGTTTAAGAGATAATTAAATTTTTATTCTAGCTTCATACAAATTTTTCGTAAAAAAATTATAAGTCCTTTGTTTTTGTGCAGATTGATGCGAGTATCATTTGAGTATATGATAATAACTAGTAGAAGCGATATTCGATTAGAAATTCGGTATTTGCCACTTTTGATTCCTATGTCTATGAAAGCCGTTTTTCAGCCCACCGTGCGCCGGCCCTTATAAGGATCGTCGCGTCATTTTTAGATGGCCGGCGGTTCTATGTTGGGGTGGAAAACGCGGTCTCGCAACACCACCCCATACAGGCCGGCGTGCCCCAAGGTAGTTGCCTCTCCCCGGTCTTGTATGCCATTTTCACAAATGACATACCGACCGTGAAGGTTGTCTTCCCATGGGAATTTGAAGGCATGTTGGCATTGTACGCCGACGATAGCGCGTACTTTGCCACATCGCGCAGTTCCCCCCTGGCGGCAGACCAGATGCAAAGGGTCCTCAATCTTCTCCCGAATTGGCTTGACAAATGGCGTATGTCAGCCAATCCGGCAAAGACAGTAGCTCTGCTGACGGGTCAGCAAAGAGAACTCCCTCCAAGGCTCACGCTTCGTGGGCAGCCTATAGCTTGGCAGAATACTGTCAAGTATTTAGGCTGCCAAATCGACCGTGGGCTGCGGATGAATGCGATGGTCCAGCACACACTGCGCAGCGCAAAGACCGCGCGCGCTCTGTTGCGGCCCGTCATGCAGTCTTCGCTCCCCTTACGAACCAGGCTGACCATATACAAGCTATATGTTCGGCCGCGTCTCACGTACGCGGCCCCGGCCTGGTTCCAACTTTGTTCTGTAACAAACAGAAAGAAGATTGAGGCTTTGCAGAGCACAACCCTCCGCTTCATTACGGGGGCCGGGCGGTACGTCCGTAATGACGTCATCGCCCGGGACCTCAAGATAGAGAGAGTGGGGCAATTCGTGGTCCGACTGGCGCGGCGAATGTTCGACCGCGCCGACAACGGCCCGCATGCCCACCTCCGTGGGCTTGCCCCACTCCATGCACGGCCGCCAGACGGCCGCCCACAGCCGAGGGAACTGCTGAGAATTCCTCTCGATAGCGATGCCGGGTAAAACCGGATTGACCCAAATTCTCTTTTCCCGGACTGACCTAGTGAGCGCAGTAGGCCGACTCAGCCGGCCACAATGCGCCCACTATAATGAATGTACATTCTGTACATACAAATCTCTGTATATATTAGTTATTTCTTCCTACCTATTATTTCTTCTACCTATTATCTATTATATATTACTTAATACTCGATAGGACAGCGAAAACTGGCCGGGAAGCCGGACGGTTGAGGGCGGGGCAAAATCTCTCCGCCACCAACCGACCGGCGGATCTGCCCGGCCCAGTCTGTCAGCTGCCCTATTGAATCAATATGCCTATTGTAAATAACATCGTTAAGTTTTATGTCTTTTTGTCTTTATGTCTCAATGTCTTGTGCTCTCGTCGCTCGGTAGGACAGCGATGGCTGGCTGGGGTGCCGGTCGGCTGAGGACGGGGCAAAATCTCCCCGCCACCAGCCGCCCGGCGGATCTACCCGGACATGTCCATCGGCTGCCCTACCGAAAAACATTGTTTGTCCAGTCTTTGTAGTGCATGGGCATTCCCTCCCATGCACAAAAAGTCAAAATAAAAATCTTCCTTCGCGGCCTCGGCGACTAAGTCGAGGCCGCGCGGCCCCAGCCGCAAAATTGTGACCGGCGCGCTGTCGCGCGCCGAGCATTGCCCGGGCACAGGGGTTACCCCTCAGGCCCGTAGCCCGGAGCGCGCTTCGCGCGCTCTCGAAGACCCCCCGAGTCTTAGTTCAATCTTTGAATAAGATTGGAAGCTAAATAAGCTAAGGAAAACGATACCAGCGATAGTGTATAGTGAAGAAGTTTACAGTGAACTATTGGAAGTGTCTTGTACTAGAGTTATAGTGATAAGTGCTGGAATTTTGTAACCTGCTCCACCTAATATAGAGTTCTAACACCTACGCTTACCTTTTAATCGGCAGCTCCGAATCACCCGTACCCAGTACGTAACAGTACCTTTGATTCTTCTTTATTTTGCAATCAATAAATGTTTTATTTTCATTATTTTTGTAAATAATCTGTACTCATTCTAATAGAGAATAGATTTTATTGTACAAAATATATAGGTATTTATTCTAACCATATTCTAATTGCTCGTAATTTTTTATTTTCTATGTATTGTATGATCTTGTAAATTTATTTTTTGGGCAAATTTTTAAACATAAGAATATTAGTTACATTCATGGTTGCAAAAAAGTTGACGAAACAATCAGACCCTGGTTTCACCTCGAATTACCCTTAATAATAAATAAATAAATAAAAAGAACTTTATTCAAAAGTAACAAATTTGCTGCTTATGTTAAGAGTAATATAATTTAGTATAGTTTTGAAATGGTCGGAGCCTCAGCATTAATGCTGTTTTTCAGTATCCGCCGGGATTTCTTACACTTAGTCTTTATAAATAAAAAACAGTTAGGCCTAAAGTTAGGCATTAAATAAGTAACAAAAATTTGGAATAAGAAAAAAAGCATAAACAAAATAAAATAAACAGAATAAAATAAACGGAAGAGACCAACCGGTAACCCATATAAAATTACCTAGCCAGATATTTCAAGTACTGAAAACCATAGACACACATACACCTTTTAAAAACTCCATTCCAATGAAATCTCTCCCCTATCTCTAAACTACATCCCTGCCAAACTGCATCTTCAAATATAACGTAGTTTCTGCGATTTCGTTATGAGTGTGTTTCACTTACATAAAACTTAACCAATAATCCAGTTTAATAATCGTAAATACGGATACAAGTACACTGAGCTTAGTAAAAAACGCACATTTCTTGCATCTTAGTCTAAGAATTTGCCCAAAAAATAAATTTACAAGATCATACAATACATAGAAAATAAAAAATTACGAGCAATTAGAATATGGTTAGAATAAATACCTATATATTTTGTACAATAAAATCTATTCTCTATTAGAATGAGTACAGATTATTTTCAAAAATAATGAAAATAAAACATTTATTGATTGCAAAATAAAGAAGAATCAAAGGTACTGTTACGTACTGGGTACGGGTGATTCGGAGCTGCCGATTAAAAGGTAAGCGTAGGTGTTAGAACTCTATATTAGGTGGAGCAGGTTACAAAATTCCAGCACTTATCACTATAACTCTAGTACAAGAAACTTCCAATAGTTCACTGTAAACTTCTTCACTATACACTATCGCTGGTATCGTTTTCCTTAGCTTATTTGGCTTCCAATCTTATTCAAAGATTGAACTAAGACTGACTCCGTCGGCCGAGATCCGCCGTATTTATACGGCTCGACGTTCGGTACCGAACATTCGGGAATATACCCGAGCGACCCATCTACAAAAACCCCGTATGTTATCCGGGCAAGCCTGGAACGTTCTCGGGCGTTCATTCAACAACACTTAAACTAAACACGCCGAGACTACAACAGAACATGCTAGTAAACGATATTGCGTTCTATTCTGCTACTAGCGACATCTAGTGAGCTAATGGGTAAACTCCCCGGTCGTAACAGTACCAACAGGATTCTATGTTATATTCTAAATGTCGGCAAAATGTTAAAATAATAAAATAAAAAGTACTTACGAATCAAGAAGTATTCACCAGTGTCCGGTTTTGATAGTCCAAATCACAGATAACAGTCACAGTAACAATTTAACAAGCCAAGTCGTCGTATAAATGAGAATCAGAGTCCAATAAACAAGCGTGATCGAAACAGTATCCTTCAAGACATACGGCACAGCAGTAGACTATCAGAAGACTAATAACAGACTGAAGTAAAAGACATGTTTGAGCACATAGTGTCATAAAACAGCTGCTTCGTACTAATGAGGGTCGAATAGTTTCCCAGAAAACTTGAATACGAGACTGTAACAAAATTCTACGAAGAACAATAGAAACCCACGTACAAAAGATCTCATGCGGTAAACTTCTAAAGATAAAAACTTTATTGATCGCACGTGCGCCAGGTAGGCAATGTTTGTGTGTAGCCTAAAATGCATTCTACTTCAATTTTAAACGCATCTTTGATGAATAAAGTAATATTTTTTAATAATATTTTATCTTCTCACCAAAATGAGAAGATACGGAAACTTACCGGTAATTTCTCAATCTTCTCAGAAGTTGCCCATCTCTAGTTACAGGCATTACTGAGAACAGTTTACTCCTATATAAGGTCTTTTCAAAATTAGTAACTATCTTTTAACACGATACTTACTAGGTAGGTAAAAAGAAACAACTTTTACTATGAGACCTACTCCGAAATAGTGAAAAAAAGTCAGCTCTGTTCCATACAATCTCGAATAATTACTACACTGAAATGTACGAGTATATACAGCAGATTTTTTTTTTTCACTATTTCGGAGTTGGTCCCATAGTGAAAGTTGTCACTTTTTATTAAGGGGTAAGTACCCAGTTTCCTGTCAAAAGATAATCACTAATTTTGAAAATACCTTAATTATAACTAATTTTTACTAGTTTACTATTTTTAATTTTGTTACACTATTAATAACTTTTTTATTTCTCTCTAATTAATGACGTCACCGTTTATTTGTTATTTTTATGTAGTTTTCGCATAAAAGAGTAACAAACATCAAATTATTCTCCCAAATACACCACCAGGAAGTCAGAGCTGCAGGATCATAAATGAAAACTTACAACCACGTTTAGTATAGCGTGAACAGATATAAATTTTCAGCAACTATGTAGTTGCTAGCTTATCGCCTGAGAGAATGCCCGAGTTCCTTAGTCAACTCTTACGACATGCACGGAAGGAGATGCAGCTGATGTATTCTAGTGGAGCCTCGCATCAGCATAGGACACATTCGTTTGTTTAAATTTTCGCGTTATAGAAAGATAGTAATGCATGCTGCAGTACGAAGTTGCTATTGTATGGAATTAAATATGCATAGACCGTGAAAGTAATCGCAAGTTCTAAAAATAAACTCATCAAATGATGGAGGCTTTAGAAATTCGGTTAATCGAAATGTAATATTTATACCTGCTAAATGTTGTAATGTCTTTTGTCTCTACTGTAATGAATGAACACCGTGGATATAATGTTAAAAATGATTTCTACTGTATAATGCGCTGATGTACGGCTGCTACTGTTTGTTTTGTCGCTGCGCACTTGTCCCAATAGCATTAGTATTTTAGGTAGTCCAAATAGCATTTTTAGGGTATTTGTTGATAGAGTAGACAGGCAGTACACTGATAAAGCATTGGACATTTCTGCATAGACCCACAGCTTTAAACCAATATCAGTCCTGTAACGTCCATTATCGCAGTTAGTGTGGCCGTCCATTACTTTGTCAGCTTGCGTTTGTATTATATTTGTGTGTTTACTTATTGAATTATTCACTCTGTCACTTTTGTATTTACATATTTAAGTTTGTGTAATACTAACACTATTTTAACCTTTATATTTCAGAGTACAAGTTTGAAATAGAAATATTTTATTATCATTTAAATCCTAGATTTATTTGGGCCAAACCTCGCAACATCGCATATAAATTTATATCTCCTCAATCATGAAGGTAAAATCCCTCAATATAATATTGTGGAATAGAATATATGAAGCGAAGGTATTGGCTGCAAACCCAATGATATGCTTGATTAACTCCGAGGCGGTGACCGGAATGAGTGAGTGAGCGGATTGGAATAGCACAGAACGGAATAGCACGTTTTTCGTTGACTTGTTGTGATTCGATCACTAAATTTGTTATTATGAATTATTAAGGATGTTATTACAAAATCGCGTTTAAGGATAAACACTGATAAAATATAAAAAATTACACCTATAAGTAATTGAAAGAAAAATATAGAAAATCTGTCAAAATGAAATATTTAAAATAACGTATAATCTATCACGTCAACGCTCATCTTACTTGCTCCTAACATAAACATTGTACCTAATACTTATATCTCCAAGTGAGCACACAGAACACAGAACACACTTTGCTCCCCTGGCGCGAGAACACATTAAATTATAACTTTACGCAAACAACACAGCTGTACCTTGAAGAGTGCTTTTGACTTTGTTAAAATATGGGATTCATAATTAGGTACGTAGGTTATATACAGTTACTACCTACTTAACATATAATTATTTTACCTTAAGGTTTGGCATCAGGCCGGCAGCCGGCCATATGTATACATACATATATCACGCCTTTATCCCTTACGGGATAGGCAGAGCACCAAGGGCCCATAGAACCACATGGTGCCACTTCTGACCAATTTTGAGGGTATAGTTGAGACGTACAAGTTCGGTTAGTAGTGAAAGGTGGTCAGCCCATCGCCTATAAAACACCAAGACCCTCTTGTCCCTCTACTGACTTGTAGAGTATGCCCAGGAAGAGAAGCAGCTGTAATATTATACTATATTAGCCGACCATAAAACAAACGCTAAAACCCTTCGCATTTTGAATTCCGATAAATCATTAGCGCCAGCCCCATCAATAATGGGTTAAGGGCAGAAAGAGATGTAGATAATCATAAATAGGTATATTTGGTGTATGTATTTGGTAGTACCCTGCCTGCGACGCCATAGGTCAGGGATGGCGAATCAATAGTGATATATGTGCCATTTTTCATGAGATAAATAGTTATTATATCTATGACGTGCCATCAAATAATTCAGGCATATTTATATTATTGAACAAAAATAAAACTAGATGATATAAGTACATATATTTATTATTTATTTCTTAAAAAGTCAAACGTACAATTATCAGTATGTAATGTTACTATTTAAACATATAAAAAAATGTGTAATTTCTGCTGTTTCAAATTAGATGCTAAGTATTTTATGTCAGGCTCTTACTTTGTTACTTTCAGCAGAATGCAAGCTGCTGAACTAGAGTCATCTGACAAATGGTTTCGATGCAATTTTTTTATGTTATTCATTCTCTTATGTATCATTAGGCGTGCCTGAAGTATTTTGTTGCGTGCCAGGGGTGGCACGCGTGCCATTGGTTCGCCATCCCTGCCATAGGTCTTGGTTCCGAATCCCGGTAGATGCAAACATTGATATGACGAATGTCGATGTTCCAATTGATGTATTTGTATACTGTGCTTACGAGTAGTACCCGCGACGCAAGACCATAGGAATCTTAATGTGGGACTTCGTAAATGTGTTGTGAAGTATATGAACATTTATTTGTTAATTTATAAATGTCGTATCACTGCAATTACTGCATTTTCCGACTTTTAAGAACTAGATGTGCGGCATACTTGTTATTCTCCGTACATGTTTCGGAAGCTCGTTATAAGTTGGTACGGGTATGCGGACTGCATCTTAAGTAGGGAAAGAAGCTAACGGCAGAGGAAAATATGGATTACTTACATGCTAGCGAAATAACAAGCCAAAATCAATTTGAAAAGAGTAACAAACATCTAAATATTTATTTATAATCATCACATTCAAATTATTCATTCTTAATCAAATGTTAAAAATAGTAAAGAGATAAAATGATAAAAAATCTGGTCTATAGTTTATACCATACATGATTGATGACATAGAGCTTACCAAGAGGTTGGACAGAATGGTGCTAATTTCACACCCACTAGCCTATTAAATTAGCCCATTAGCCTCCCGTACTGACAACATAGTCTGTAAATCATACTGCGGTCACCAACCCGCCTGCCCAGCGTGGTGACTATGGGCAAAACCCCCTTTTGACAGTAGCCTTGTGGCATGCCCTGGGGGAGGCCTACGTCCAGCAGTGGACTGCAATAGGCTGAAGAAGAAGATGAAGCCTATTAAATCCCACGTAGAATGGTGAGCCTACCGCCGCTTTTGTCTAACAAAAATTCACAAAACTTTCGTGGCAGCAAATTTTTTACCCAAAATCAATAAGATATATTTATGTGCCATAGAGATATGTATATACGCTTAAGTCAATTATAGACCACTCGCAGTAATGGAATATGTTGCAGATGTTTATGTTATCCATTAGTCAAGTGCTTTTACATTGGTGGTAAATATACAAGTGACATAGATGTATTTATCAATAGATGGTAGCTTGACATACGTTATAATCATTCGTTATAATGTTACTCCTCAAAATCACACAGAATATCACAGCGGAAAATCTCAACGGAGATCATCCAACTACGCTAGAGATATTATAGTTGAATTTCACTTGAATGATCTGATGCGATCAGTATTCACGCTCATATGGGTACTCGAAATAAGATTTTTTTGAGCTTGCCAGTGATATACACGTAGTTTTCGTCATCAGAATAATAAAACTTATGGTCAACCTATTTACGGTAATGTGAACAAAGTTGCGGGCTACGTGTTTATAGCTTTATGTGTTATTAATATGTGTCTAGGTGTTAAAATTTGTTCGTAATCTATTCTTTACTAATGCTATGGTTTTTTCATGCTTCGCCTTAATTGATATTGCAAAATTTCCATGTGACATTGAATAATGGGATTTTATATTGAATCTTTGTCCTTACTTACTTATATTTTCAGGAATTTTATTAAAAGTATGGTCCTATGCTGATGCAGGGCTTCACTAGAATACATCAGCTGCATCTCCTTCCTCGAGTCGTCTGAGAACTCAGGGGGTTTCTCTCAGACGAGGGGCTAGCAACTTGTCACTGATTTTTGACATCTGACCTCATCATGCTAAACGTGGTCCTGGTATTTCCTTTATGATCGTTCAATTCTGGTTACCTCCCTTTAGGAACACAACCGTTTGTATGTATATGTAGGTACGTGTATAGATACATACCTATACATGTACGTACAGGGTGTAAAAAGACAACGTTGTTATTTTAATACCTCGTATTCTCTGTAACGTAACGATAATTTTTTTCTATGGAACCAACCCTGGGAAACGAAAAAAAAATTTTTTAATTTTTTTTTTATTGCATGCAATATATTCGATTGACAAATGTACCTACAAAACTAACATTTTCAAATATTAATATGGTGTCTTTAAAAAAATGTTTGTTAACTGTTTTCAGGTGGATTTATTAAAAAAAAATGCTGATATTCATGTAACTTTGGACCTCAATATCTTGGAAACCCGTGATTTCCCAGGGGTGGTTCCATAGAAAAAAATGATCGTGATGTTACAAAGAATACGAGGTATTAAAAGAACAAAGTTGTCCTTTTATACCCAGTATACATATATCAGTAGGTACTAGATAGCTAAAGGTGGGTTCCCACGGTGCGTTATTTAGCGGACGGATGCGGACGCACCAACGGCTACGGACGGACGCGCACCACGGACGCTCCGTTTCCCACGATCCGTGGTGCGGGCTGGTGCGCGTCCGTCCGTAATATCACACACCGTGGGAACCCACTGTAAGGCTAACATAATGTATAATTAATTAACGAGGAAACCTGTTTATCTTTTCCAGGTAAAACAACATCAAATTACAGAGAAACGCCCACAGAAAATAGTTTTTCCGTCACATCACCATTTTTCTGTGGAAAAACGTTATAAATCATCAAACAAGTGAGTACAGTTGTATAGAATCATTTCTATAATAACCTGTAATAACCATTAGCTGAGTAAAAGAAAAAATTGACTACATGTACCTACGATTTTTGAGAATTTCCCTCGATTTCTCCAGGATCTCATCATCTGATCCTGATATGCGGAATATGGGAATCAATCTAGTATACCACCCTGATATCACCCAACTATTTAAAGAAATCAAGAAATCGGTTCATTTTTTTTTTGTTTAGTTTATCCCGAAGGAAAGGCAAGGGGAACTAAGCCCATGCAGCCATAGAAATCGGTTCATAAAATGACAAGAGTTTTGACATACCACAGATTAAAATAATAAAGCAGCCAAGTGCGAGTCGGACTTGCCCTTGTAGCATTCTTTAGGCTAGATCAGAGTTTCCCAAACTTTTTTTCCTCATAGACACTTTTCAAAAGTTAACTGTTTCTGGTGGACCCCCTACAGGCCTATACCACATACAAATTAATTGTAAACCCCATTTTTTTACGCCAACGTAGACCCCCATTGAGTCTCCTATGGACCCCTGGGGGTCCACCTAGACCACTTTGGGAACCACTGGGCTAGATCATTTAAGGATGTAACTTACCTTTTTTGACATCGTCGTCGGTTCGAAAGTAACGTGCGTCATAGCTATTTCGTTTGTTTACCACTGGTTTACCAAGTCAAACATGTCAAAATAAAATAGATTTATTTGGCACATCCTTCTCAATAATATAACGTGAAACATTGCAGACGCCCACCTATTCCCACTTCCAAACCGAGCTGGACAAGTTATAGGTGACTGCGTCCACCCACGCTACGCCTCGCTGCTGTCAATTATTACTTACCTAAGTTCCTATACTTGTGATCTAGTTATGCCAAGTTTTGGTTTTCTAGTAGAGCGATGACATCATATAAATATTAATTTAATTCACACACCTTACAACATATTAACCTTACACATACATACGGATGTGTTGCAGGATCACCAAGGAGATCCAACAGACACGTATAGCATAGCGGGGTCAGATGTTAAAGATCAGTGACAAGTTGCTAGCTCATCGCCTGACGCCCTCAAATTTCTTAGTCGACTCTTACGACATACACGGAAGGAGATACAGAAATCTGAATTTCAGTGGAACAGGAAATAACGGGACTTCTAATAAAATAATTCTAAATTCGAGGGCGGCCGCTAATTTTTGTGATAAAAAGTATGGAAAATTTCAAAAAACCTTTTCAATGAAACATTGACCAATCAGACAGACGGTTATTGCTTATTTTCAAACCTATTTCAAACACACCAGTCAATTAAAAATTTGAATAAAGCAACCCCAATTTTTAATCCCAAAAATCGAATTCTGTATTCAATTTGCGCGCGAAAAGTGTACCTACATAATGGGAAAAGCGTAGGCGTAGGTACATAATAGGAAAACCTGAGGTGTTCGGGGAATCAGTTCCATTTAGCTCTATTTGATTGGGTCTAACTGGATTAAACTACAAACCCTATATGGTACAATCACAGAGTCAATCATGATAGGTACTTATGTAATCTTGTAGAAATAACAAAATATTTTATTATAGCAAAAAAAGACTAATTTATGCAATAATTTAAGACAAATATCATATACGGTATTCACGTGAAAAATCTTTCCATTTTTACTGATACGAGTATATAGGTAGATCGTACCTACCTGAAAAACTAAAGTTATTTAGCGCTGGAGATGACGGTGACTTTCAATCAAGGGTACACCCACCACCGGGCCCTACACCCTCCGCTGACCCTCGGATCTGCCGACTCATGATCACGAACACAAAACTACTATAGTCGCAACGAGTAGCTACTAATCCGAAAATCAATTAATTGTTAATCGACATATGTTTCACCAACACCCGTGGCATCTTCAGGATTAAAATGAGTTATAAAAACTAAAGCCAATGTGTTGCTAGGCAGTTTTTTGAACCTCCGAATAGTAACGCCTGATACAATTAAATATCTAAGATAGTTCTTGGTTTACACCCCGCTAGATGAAAATATTGATATGAGCTGAGTAATATGATATTTATTTAAGTTATTTAGGTTAGTAAAATACTAGGACTAGTGGATAGGTACAACAAAGGGGTACATTGTGGAACAAAGCATATGTTTGTTCAGGGAATTCAAAATCAACAACTAAAATTGGAACACGTCGCAAACAATCGAATAGGTAACTAGAAACATTAGGTTTATTTATTTATTTACCTAACCGAGACGTAGAAAGCTTAGGGAATCAAACAACCGGGTGGAAAGCAATTTCATACAATAATAATTTCGCCGTAAACTGTACAGTATTAGAAATACATACATACATCCATACTTTTCTTTTAGGCATAAGCTAAATGAACGGATTTTGATGAAACTTGGTAGCTATGTAGCTAAAACAATTAGAATAATACATCTCATCCCATCACAACTAATATTATAAGTGCGAAAGTAAGTTAGTCAGCCTATTTTGTAAATAAATAATTATACAGGGTGTTTTTTTGGTGGTGGTGGCCACCTTTAACGAAGGGTACGTATTCTATACATGAAATAAAGTAAGTTTATGCCAAATAAATGCTGGGGAATTTTTTTTTTTTTTGAATTTTTTTTTTAAATTCCTTGATCGTGCGAAATTTATAGTGTCTAGTGTTTATGTTAGTTTTTTTATAGACAGATATTAATTATTTTTCGTGAAAAAATCCTGCTACGCGCGTCTATGTGCATTTATGCAGAAAAACGCAGTCTATTTACTCAACTTTGGACCCTAATATTTTGGAAACCAGACACTTCCCAGGTATGCTTCCATGGAGAAAAATGATCGTGATGATGAGGAGATTCCGTAGTTTTCGGGAACGTTGACGACCAAAAATCACCCTGTATAGGTAAATTAAATGAATAAATTTTGTTGGTCCAAATTTGGTAGGTACTTATACAAAGTTAATACTTGATTAAATTACTAGTGGTTCCCTAGTTTTTCACAAGCTTTACATACGTATACAAAAATATAAGCAAAATTAATGTTCTGTACTGTATTCTACAATACACGGTTCTCAGTTAATCCCTGGTTTAACATTATTCCGATGTAAATGTAGGTCGGAACGTTATTGTAGTGCGTGGGGGAGATTTAGTAATTTGTTTTAATATATCCCTATTTGTAAATGGCGGCCGAGGATTATCGGATTTTCATTCGTTTTATATTTTATTCATGAAAAGAAAAAGTACCTACGTTCAGACGATCTAATCATTTTAATGCCTTAGAGTCGATTTTCCCAACGGTCAGATAACCTGAAGATAGATCTGAAGGGGTGAGCCTACCGCCGCTTTTCGGGCACAAATACAACAACCTACCTGCTAAAATGACATAATAAATTTGACATTATTTGGTATGATACATATTTTTTTAAGGTTGGTTTACAAATCATCATCATTATCATCATTTACAGCCCTGAGAAGTCCACTGTTGGACATAGGCCTCCCCCAACAACCTCCACTCCGACCGGTCGGAAGTAGCCTGCATCCAACCGACGCCCGGTTTTTAAATAATAACGCGAAATTTGTCTTAACTGTAGACAACTGTGCCGTAGTAATTTTTTTTGCTACTTACGTTTAACCGTACCGAAATAAATATGTCACAGGCGGTTTGGTATATTATAGTAACTACAGAAAAAACAAAATGTCGAAATTACCCGGGATAAAAACATTTTCCCTGGATAAAATGTAGCCTATATGTTAAGTGGGACCTATTACAATATATTCCTGAAAACTGCATCGAAATCGGTTTAGCCGTTCCTGAGATTAGCGTGCACAAACGCACAGACAAACAGACAAATCGACAAACAGACAAAAATTCCAAAAATCATTCTTTTGGGTACTATTGCGGTGATAAAGGTCTCCTATAATATTTTTTCTCATATATCTTCCATGTACAGACAGCGATCCGTTACATTTTTATTATATGTATAAATTCTAATTGTAAGTACCTAATACTTGAAATTCGACGAAATGTTAGACTAAATTTACATCTGCCGGGCTAGCACGACCACGATAAGTAGATATACGATAAAGGATTTCGTATCGTATCTATACCACCATAATTATCGATTTCGCGAACATGACCAATGGAACGATACGTTACGTTAAGATTTATCCCGTGTTATGATACGATAAGGCGCGAGATAAGTTAAACAAATGTTTCTAGAGTAAAAAATATTTTTTTATTTTTTTTCAATTGTCGTTCATTCTTTTTTTTTTCTTTTTTTCCTTTTTGACATTAGATGTCATGTTAACTGCTCTAGCATGACCAGAGAAACACGATACGATAAACCTATTTATCGACTAGCTGTCAAAATACGATAGGTATTAGCCGCCATGTTGAATGTTATCGATACCAATTACTAATCATTTAATTTTACCTTTGACCTACCTATGTAAACTAAAAACGATTAAACTAAAACACTAAATTAAAAATATTAAGTTTGGAGCATATCACTGAAAACCTATTGAACCAAAGAATATAATAGGTATTTTCAATTTCTCTAACCTATCTACGTTTATCGCGTACTACAATGTTCATCGATAACAATATCTTGAATTGATGTCAAAATTCGATATTTTTAACATCAAAATACGGTCATGTTCGTCGCTATCGATAGTAACCTATTGACATGCTCGCATTTTATCTATCATATCGTATCGTGCCGTGTAACGTTACCGGCATGGTTATGTTCGCTGTATCGATAAAATTTCAACATGGCGGCTATATTTATCGTATTTTGACAGCTAGATATCGATAACTTGACTTATCATATCGTGTATCGTTGGCCGTGCTAGCCGGGCTGAGCTGAATGCTTATCGGCTTAGACAAATCCAATATGGCGCGTGTATAATAATACTATATTCCTAGAATATAGCCTAATCCTAGTCAGTATTCATAACACGAATACAATATTAAGTGTTGCCAGCTTAAAGAGCCTTCTTGTGTCGGTATTTGAATATTAATTCGCTATTTCTGTTCAGAATATTCTCGTTTACTTAAGCTTAGAGTAATATTAGAGTCGCAAACGTGATCAAGGGTCGTAGAGTATTACCTTATGAGCTGATCTTGCCGCTTATGTTGTTGTGATGTCACTAACACCCTGTATGTGTAGGCAGATACTTTCTTATAAAAATTTTGAAAGTTTGTTTTAGCTAGCCACGAATATTATAAAGAGGGAGATGTATAATTATTATGTATAATTAATATATTTGAAGTGTCTCTAATTTTGGGCAGGTTTTTCTATACAGATAGATAATTAGATACATACAGAGCCTGATGCCTACGAGTATGTCCCATAGGCTACTACAGCTCTCCATTTTGAGTGCGGTTCACCAAATAGTTCCTGTGGATGATGGCGCTAGTTACTACGTGTATGACTACATTTTCTGTGTCACTGCATACAAAAAATGTTAGTTCCGAAATCAGTCATATAAGTTAATCTATAAAATGGACTCTATATGTATACAGGATGTAACAGAAAGGGTATGTTAATTGAAAAGCTATGTAAATAGACCATTATAGAGAGCCTATTTCCAAAATTTGAGAATCGAAATCACATGTTTATTTTTCAAAATTGTATGAACATTCTTAAGTTGTTTAGGAATTCTCCATACTACCTGGAAAATTTAACATTTGATTTCGAGTCTGAAATTTTGTATATAGGTTCCTTTTATTGGGCTATTTACATAGCGTCTTGCTTAACATACCCCTTTTGTTACACCCTGTATATATTAAAGTAAGATCAACTCACATAAATAAAATTAATAAAGGATATGTGCAATAAAAAAACATAAATAGAAATATGTACCTACTAGGTACTCTACTCATTGAATAAAAACTTTTTCTTTGTTGTTGTGCCCGAAAACCGGATATAGGTAGGCTTAGATGTTCTAAGGGTAGGCTCATCCCTTATCATGTATCTGAAACTAGGCTGACAGGTTAAAACGAGGGTGTGTAGGTAATTTGTATACATCTGTCCACCTTTCCAGGGAAAAATAGACGTAGGAAAAGTTCGGCTATTACTACATGTCAAACATATAACTGCGTCAAATGGTTTAAAAAAATTGTATTTAATTCATATTTATTCCAGTCCAGTGGAAATTATGCGAAACTCTATAGCCTATAATCATCCGAGTCCAATAAGGATTCTAACGGTGGAAGAATTTTTTAAATCGGTCCAGTAGTTTCGGATTTCTCATCAACAATCAAAGTTTACCTCTTATTTGTGTTCCCAGATATGGGGAAGCCAGATCGCGAATGAGATCCTGCAGTCACGCTTGGCATAGCGAGGTCGGTGTAAAAGATCAGTAACTAGTTGCTAACTTATCGCTTGAGAGATTGCCCCAAAATTTCATAGTCGATCTAAACATAGATTTCATAAAGTTTTATGTACTCATAAAAATTACTGACACGTCCATGTTTTCTTCCATTTCACTTAGTGCCTATTCAAGTAATTATTTTCTCAAATAAATTAAATTAAATTCTTTACGAGTTTACCCAGAAACTCCGGGCAAAAAAACATTAATGATTCAGTAAGTAAGCCTTAAGAAAAATCACTTTTTCTGACCTCGTAAACAACATAAAAATATCGTTTTGTGGGTCGAATCGCAACAATAATATTTTTAAGGGCTTACTGCGTAGCCTACTAATGTCTCCCGAGACAAGTGACATTCTATTAGAGCGCCACACTAGAGTCTTCCGAGTGTCTTTTGAACGTCGCGACGTCGGACGAGCGTCCGCGCGGCGTCGACGCAGCGATGACGCGACGTTGTGCTGAGTGGAAGCCGAACGCTGTAATTACGCTACGTGAGCGTCGCGTTCACGCAACGCCAGCGCCGCGTTTTCTGCCATATTATAATAAAACGACGCGACGTTTGCGCTGCGTAATTACAGCGTTCTGTGCATTCAGCTTCCACTCAGAAGATGCTAGTGTGAGGTTTTCTCAATGAAAACTCTATAAAAAGATCGAAATGTTTTATGGCTATCCCATACCTAATTTAAAAAAATCTTTTACTACGGCATTTCAACACAAGACCTGAGAGAGTGTAGGACTAGGTTAATGTGTTGTTAGTAGGTTAAAGTTTGTATAGGTTATAGCAGTGGCAACTCTAGTACTTTCATCACATATCCTCTCAATACTTCCTTCATCAGGTAGTCAGGGGACGCTTGTCAAGTGACGCTCGTGAACTTTAGCCGACTATTAACAAGATGGGGTTATGAGACACTTGCTTGGAGCTTGGAGTCAACTTTCGAGCTTCAATGGAGTCAAAACTTGAGATCTTGTGCTCTAAAGGTTTACTCGTATACGATATTAACGTTAAAGTATTTTTATACGAGTACTCGTTAATACTATGTCGATGTGGGGTTTTAAGTCGTAAGAGTAGACTAAGAAGCTCGGGGGGCCAATTCTTGAAAAACCTCGAGCTGGAACGAAGCCGAAACGGAACCGTTGTAGACGCTCAGAACAAAGCAATAATTACTTTACGGTGACGTATTAGACACATTTCAGCACGAGACAGATATTTGTTTTTAATCTGTCATAACCGCGACCGATGCGTACTAAAATATACCTTATTTCTCAAGCGGTAAATATATATTGCTTCGCACGGCGTTTCGTTAACGGTTCGTTAGTTGTTGCGTTTCGGCTCAAACATTTTCAAGAATTGCCCCGCAGGGACATTTCCTCAGGCGAGAAGCTAATACTAATCATTAATATCTGGTCTCGCTATGTTTTCCAAATGGGATAGCTAGAACTGCAGAATTGACGGCCAACTGGTGTAGTAAGTAGGTAGTGGCCCTGCCTGCAGCGCCATAGGTTCTGGGTTCGAAACCCGGTAGGTGCAAACATAGATATGATGAATATTAATGTATTTATTTATTTATTTTTTTATTTATTTGTTATAAGTTGTTACAACACAGCAATAACATACGAATAAAAATAATTTACATATAATGTGTGTAGTGCCAATAACGGTAACAACACTATGTTTTCGAGTTATGGATGTATCTATACTTATCTATGTATTTATACTGGGTGTAACAAAAGGGGTATGATAAGCGAAAAGCTATGTAAATAGCCCACTAATAGGAACCTATCCACAAAATTTGAGACTCGAAATCACATGTTTATTTTGCAAGATTGTATGAACATTCCTGAGTTGTTTAGAAATTCTCCATACTGGCTGGAAAAATAAACATGTGATTTCAAGTCTCAAGTTTTGGAAATAGGTTCTCTATAGTGGACTATTTACATAGCTTTTCGCTTAACATACCCCTTTTGTTACACCCTGTATACCGTTGCTTAGTACCTACGACACAACACCTTATGGATCTTAATGTGGGACTAAGTTAATGTGTTGTGAAGTGTGTGAATATTTATTTATTTATTATTACGAGAGAGATCTCACAGTCACTTTTAGTACAGTAATCTCATGGCCTGAGAGAATGTCCTTTAGTTATTAAGTATTAAATTAATTAGTGAGTTATTTAATTATTACATGTTAAGATGAAGCTGATGTATTCTAGCTAAGCCCCGCATTAGCACAGGAAATATTATAGTTATACAATGTTATATTATAAGAGAAAGAAGCGAACATCCTCAATAAAATAATTAATAATTCAATACTCACTCTATTTAATAACAAATCAAAGCCAATATGGGTTAGATACTTGATTGAATTTGCGGTAAATATATTTAGTAGGGGTGAAAGGGGGTGTACACGGGTAAGTTTGCTTAGGTTAAATAAGTAGATATTGTATTAGGCGTGCGCCATTTAGACGGATGTATCTACACGGTGTAACAAAAGGGGTATGTTAAGCGAAATGTATAAAGCGTAAAAAAATAACACAAAAAAGAAAGAATCATCTTATTTGGTATGCATGCATACACTCGGAAAACATAACCCTCCTTCTGGTGCAGGCGAATAAAAATAGCCCACTATAAAAAACCTAACCGATGTTAAAAAAGTTTGTTTACCGAGATTTGGCTAGTGTATAGCTATCGGGATGAAAAAATAATGTTGCCAATAATGTAATTTGAAAAGAGATGGTAAAATCCGAGTTAATTGACCCGATAGCTCAGTTGGTTAGAGCGAAAGCACGGTTTGCGAGTGGTCGCGAGTTCAAATCTCACTCGGGTGAAGAATTTTTTCATTTTCTTATTAATATTTTATAAAAAAAAATTGTCTAAAGCCCTAGAGACATTTTCGTCTTCACAAATGGTCTCAAAAGCCTCAAGCATAAAAATGGGATGGACGAAGTCACGGGATTGCACTAGTAACAATAATATTACTATTCTGACAGCACTCCGCTGGTCCCTATTGTAGACCAACTTTGTGTAGACGTAGGCTGATCAAAGGGCCTCACTCAGAAAGGGTTGACTTATCCCTTCTCCTTATACAAATGGTCTCTGTTATTAAACATTTGTAACTATTTGCACGGCTTTTTTGTTATTATTGTAGCTTGAAATTTTAATGTTTATATTAGGTACGGGTGCGAGAGTATTGTTTTACCATATAATTTTTTGCCTGACAAATACTAGTTTAATGTAGTATGCTAAGAAAATTCGTAGCTCGTGGCAGCCATATAAATAAACTTAAAACGCGGTGCAACGTGTTTCTTTAGTAGAAACAGCTTTTGGGACTTTTCTTAAAGACGACGATTATTATATTTAAGCTTTGTTTGCCGAGATTTGGCTAGTGTATAGCTATCGGGATGAAAAATAACGTTGCCAATATGTCATTTAGAAAAGAGATGGTAAAATTCGTCATCCGAGTAATTGACCCAGCTCAGTGGTAAGAGCACTAGCACGGAATGCAGAGGCCGTGGGTTCGATTCCCACTTGGGTGAAAAAAAAAATCCATTTCCTTTATTAATAATTGAAGATTATATAAATTTTTGTCTTGACATTGCTTTTAACAATGTCTAAAATTATTTGTTGTTAGTATGTATGTGTTATTTCCGCTTTTTATTTTTGTTATTCATAATCTATTCGTGCTACTCATAAATTATGTTCTTAAGTAACCAGCCCCCTGATTACATAAAAGCAATAGCAAAGCCGAAGCAAAGCGATAGCGAAAATTGTACAATATTCACCTTGAAATGTCAAAGTTCCTTTGAAATTCAATTTACATAATACGATTTTGACAAGCAATCAGCGATTTTTGTACAATTTTCGCTATCGCTTTGCTTTTGATAGTTAGGTAATAAGGGGGCAGGTTAGCTGGTAAGGAATTTTATAGAAGGCATAAAGCTCGCCCTTGTAAAACATCTTAATACAATAAAGAATTTATCTGTCTATTTAAAATCGTTGCTGAAATTCTTTGGTCGAACTCCTAGCCCTATATTTAGTTACAAATTACCCTAATATATATACAGAAAAAAAGGTCCAAAGTATAAAAAAAAACCTTTGTTAGAGGTCTCTTTGGATAATAGAGTATTTAGTTTAGACCAGTTGGAGTTTATTAGACCCTTTCTGGGCCCTTTCTTTGATCACTTGTTTTATTTATTACTCACTTACTTCTAAATGTTCCTTTTGTTGAGTATTTTTTTAATTCTTGGATAACAAATAGCCTACGTTCTTATTCCACTATCTGCACACCTATTTATACAGGATGTAATGGAAGTGAATGTCGTAAGAGTCGACTAAGGAATCTAAAAGCGTTCATTCAGGCGATAACCTAGCAACTTGTCACTGATCGCTAATATCTTTGTCCCGCTGTGCTGAACGTGACTGTGGGATTTTCTTCGCGAATGTAACTAAAGGGGTATGTTAATCTTAGTACTATAAAATTATTAATAAAGAAATGGAAAAAATTCTTCACCCGAGTGGGAATCGAACCCACGACCACTGCATACCGTGCTAGTTGCTCTAACCACTGAGCTACCGGGTCAATTACTCGGATGACGAATTTTACCATCTCTTTTCTAAATTACATATTGGCAACGTTATTTTTCATCCCGATAGCTAAATCTCGGCAAACAAAGCTGAATCCCTCAGCACAATGTTTAAAGATGAAACGATCAACCATATCCTATATCAACAATCTTAGTACTATGAAAATAACCTACTATACAGGATGATTTTTGGTCATCAACGTTCCCGAAAACTACGCAATCTCATCATCATTACGATCATTTTTCTCCATGGAAGCATACCTAGGAAGTGTCTGGTTCCTAAGATATTAGGGTCCAATGTTGAGTAAACAGACTGCGTTTTTCTGTATAAATTCACATAGACGCGCTTAGCAAGATTATTTCACGAGAAATAATTAATATCTGTCTATGAAGAAACAAGCATAAATACTATAAATTTCGCAGGATCAAAAAAAAATTTTTTTTTTCAATAAAATTTACATCTTTTCCCAGCTTTTTTTTGGCATAAACTTACTTTATTTGATGTATAGAGTATGTACCCTTTCGTCAAGGGTGGCAATGAAAACACCCTGTATAGAACCTATCCACAAAATGTGAAACAATATACATTACTAATATGTGTTTTTTTTCCTGTATTTACCCAATTACATAATTCATTAAATAAATATAGTACATACCTATCTAATATATGTTTATTTTTCTAGATTGTATGAACATTCCTGACTTGTTTGCGACATAAGCAAGTGATTTCGAGTCTCGAATTTTTTACATCAGTTTTCTGTAGCTGGCTATAATTATAGCATTCCTATTGAAGTACCCCTTCTGCCACCTAAAACTTCGTCCGTGACACGATAATATTAGACACCTAGATAATATTCGGATGATAAACTATACATAACTGCCAAGTTTCATCAAAATTCGTTCGGTGAGTTTCGAAAGACCATACACAACAAACATTTATTATCACAACCTTTCACAGTTCTTCATGTTTTTAGTATGATACGGGAGGAGATTTTAAAAATATTATACAATTTTTTGAAAATAAAATTCAATTTTATTTAAGGAGAGCTCAGAGTTTTCTAAATTCCTGTTTTTACAACCTCAGTTTACTACCCCCGGGTCTTTTCACAGCTGAATTTCCCACCCCAATCGGGGTCATAAGGGTGGAAATGTCAATTTAAATGCATACGTTTCAGGAAATAAATGGAGGTATGTAAGGCTAATACATTTTAAGTACAGTTTTAAAAAAGGTTCCGTTTGCTACCGTTTTGAAAACTATATGTATAATGGGAACGGCGCGGCGAAGAAAAGATTTTTTTTTATAATATTAAAACTTTAAGATTTGGCTAGTGTATAGCAATCGGGATGAAGAATAACGTTGACAATATGTAATTTAGAAAAGAGATGGTAAAATTCGTCATCCGAGTAATTGACCCGAGTGGCTTAGTGGTTATAGCGGCTGGGACAGTTTGCAGTGGTCGTGGGTTCGATTCCCACTCGGGTGAAGAATTTTTTCCATTTTCTTTATTAATAATTTTATAATATTAAAACGTTTAGATAGTAGTAATAGTCGACACGTAAATACAAAAAATCACGCCTTTCTTCCTTTATTGTCTTTACCATACATTGATATACATCCACATGGCTGTGTACCCGAAGTGAGATAGTCAATACTGTACGATCGTAAAGTATATCCCGCAGCCACGTTTAGTATAGCCAGGGATAGATGTAAATGATCAGTAACAAGTTGCTAGCTCATCGCCTGAGAGAATGCCCGAGTTCCTTAGTCGACTCTTACGACATGCGCGGTAGGAGATGCAGCTGATGTATTCTAGTGAAGACCCGTATCAACACAGGGCTAATAAACTCATTTATTTAAAGAAAAACACCCGACTACTTAAAATTTATGACCCAGTGGTCACGAATCTAATCATACCTACCCCCCAAGCTCAAGCGCGACAACCCTTTTAGGACTCTAAATTAGACTGTAAAGTGTGCCAATGAAAAATACATGTTTAAAATAATAAAATAAATAATACATGTAAAAAATACATGGGTAAAAATCGATGATTTTTATCCAATAGTTCCAGAATGTACAGCACATCTTGAAATACCTATTTAAATGCATGCTTCGTGCGAACGGACATTATCCGAGCTGACCACGTCACGGTTTTTGCGCTGCATACTGTGAAATTATACCACAGCTAAACATGAAAGCAGTAAGGTAATTTGGACACATGTTCGGCTGTGTTTGTGACTTTTAGATGCCGAATGAACCGCCTACGTCTAGTATCTGTTATGTGATCTGTGGTCTAGGATCTTTGAGCCAGACTTTTACTAACCAAGTAAAAATGGCGGTTATTTGTTTTTTTTTTTGATCGACTAAACGCATACACGCCTACTTTAAGATTTAAAAAATACATCAATTTAATAGTTCTATTAAAATGAACGATGCTAACTTGGAGCTTCAGTAGAATAAACACATCAGCTGCATCTCCGTGCATGTCGTAAGAGTCAACTTAGAACCTCGGGTACTCTCTCTCTCAAACGATAACTTAGCAATTTGTCACTGATGATCATCATCAGCCCGCTATGCTTGACGTGGCTGTGGTATATCTTTCATGATCCTGCAGTTCGGGCTACCCCGATTCGGGAACGCAGCCGTGTCTCTACTACATAGGCATATAAAATTAACGAAATATATAAAAAAATACCACATAAATAAGCAGCTCATCAAAACCCAACAATAGAATCTCTCGGCATTGTTCAGAATATAAAAAGAGGATCGCGAGCCGAAAGCCGTCTCAAGGGAAAACGAAGTTACTCTTGTTTTAAGCTGTCAGTCAAGATAAACTTTATCTTTCCGAAAGACAAAACAAATCTGAAGACTTTGAAGCCGTTCCCGGGGTGTGGTTATACTTATATACCTATAGTACTAGCGGACCTGACAGACGTTGTCCTGTCCCACGCCTTTGAACTAACGTCACCCAATTGTTTTGCCTTCCCGGACTTTCAAATTTCGAACAAATTGTTTGTATGGGAATGTAGAAAAGGAATGTAAAAGTTAAGTGTTAAGACATGTTCAGGCATTTTTTTTTTAATTTCTCTCCGTTAGAACCATCCCTGTACTTAAAGGAATACGCTAAAAAAAGAATTTGCGAAATCGGTTCGGATTCGCGCTTACCAACACATTTAGCGATTCATTTTTATATTATATACTGATATGCTGAGTAATTTTTTTTATAGTTGGACGTAGTATAGATGTGATCCTGGAAAGAACTAGGTAAATCCTTTACAATCGATCTAAATAATGTATATTTATTTATTTCTCACACATTACAATTACATGCAATTTGCAATAAACAAACGACTTTAATTTAAAACAGATTTTTAATATTGCATGGTCACTGTAATCTAGGATGGTGTTTGGTTGACAGAAAGTCTCTTTAGTAGGTGCTGAATAAATTAACCGACTCAATATAACATGGATCTCACACCCTTTTACGGCAAAAGAACTGAGTTGCGAGACTTAGTTTTTTAACCGACATCAAAAAGGAGAAGTTATCAATTCGTCTGTTCTTCACATTACAATTTGTATTATGGAATGAAATGGTATAGCAATGCTCTTTAGGGTTTACAGTAAGATCGAGCTTTGGCTTATAAAGACAGAGGTTGGTTTTTGTTTTAAGAAAATATTTACAAGTTAATTTACCAAGTTCTGATCACACTAAGGTAACTAAAATATACTTGTAACAGCAAAACGAGCCACTCTATGATGTGCTATAGTGTATCACCCTTCACTAACCAGACGTCGAGCACGCTCGCCGTTTTGTTACAAAAATAATTTGTACATTTTCTTTCATAATTTCTGTCTGTATGTAATTGTATGTGTACAATAAAGAATAAGAATAGTTGTAGAAACCAACGAGCGTATAGGTATAACATTTTGTCGAGCCTTTGCACGCAACTTGTAGGTCCGATATTTAAAGGAAGAATGAACGCAAGTTACAACGAAATGTTACGGGTAAATGCGCACACTCGCTGTGTACTCGCTGCTCTAGTCTATACTCATCTTTATGTTATTTACGTCAGACAGACTTCAAACCTAATTTAGGAATTTACGTCGTTAAATAAAATACTCAATTAGTATCCATTATTCATGTCAATCTCCATTGCGTAACGTGTCGTAATGCAATCAATAAAGGCGTAATGAAATATCTCGTGCGAAGTTTGCCCGAATCGAACACAAATTGAGTTGTTCAGGCGAAGACTGATTGACGGTCTTAATGTAAGAACAATGGTTCGCTCTTACGATTGGTCGGGAGCAGGGATTTGGTAATAATAAGCATTTCTATGGTCGGGAGCGTATAGAATCTAAATAAATGCTAATGATTGCGTTAGTGTAAATTTACCTTTATATTGAAAATTTTACGTGAATAAGTATATCACGCACATACAAAAAGTATTTCAATGAAATATATCTATTTCCGTTTTTCTATATTGTACGTATTTATTTTTCCAGATAGTATGGAGATTTCTTAAAAAAATCAGGAATATTCATACAAACTTGAAAAATAAACTTGTGATTTTCAGCCTCACATTTTGTAGATACCCCTTTTGTTACACCCTGTATATGTGTATTGTCGGCCGAGTAGAATAGCAGCCCGTGAAAATCACACTGCGGTCACCAACCCGCCTGTAATTTCTCAATGTATGTTAGTATTTAAATCATGGGCAGGCAGTAGTTTTCTGTTTCATAAATTTTAAAATGATTTAATTACTGATTTTACCACGCCTAATTTCAATTTATATTCCAGAGTAAGAAACTCCATTATGAATTTCAATTAACAAACCAAATATTTAAATGAGCACACCGTAATATAAGTACTCGTAAAATATTTGTTTCACGAGAAATGTTATTATTGCATGAATTAAAATATTTTATGATTTTTGAGATAAAATATTTTAGCTTGGTAAATTTTTACGATACTCATATAATAGAGAACTAATTTATTAACAATTTCTTTATTAATAATTTTATAATAGAGAACTAGTTGTTTCATGCATAAAATAGGTAGATATAGGTATATTTTATCTGACGCAGGCGATGAGATACTCGTATAATTTGGGGTTAAATATAAAGATAATCGAATTAAAAGTGCTATTTAACTCGGTAAATTTTTAAATATAAACCTAAGATAAAACTTAAAACGTATCTAAGTTTCTTATTTATTTATATATGAGAATACAAACTCAAATGGAACTGGACTGGTCACGTTAGTCGTATGCACCCAGACAGATGGGCGAAGATCGCCACGGACTGGGTTCCACAGCTGGGTAAGAACAGACCAAGACTGCGGGACAACCTCAATAAGTTTCTGCCAGGATGTACGGAGACTGAGACGAGTGAACTGAAAAGGGAGACTCAGAAGTGGACACAGAAGGCCTTAGTCTAGCAGTAGGATACCATTCGACGATGAAGTGACAATACCTCCTAACAATTTTTGTAACAAGTCATTTTTTTTATGCAATATACTTATTATTGAATTATAAGTATATTGCATTAAAGAAATCGATTTGTTAAAAAAATGTTAGTTAGGAGGTAGTGTCACTTCACCGTCGAATTACGGTTACATGAAAAACACGGTAATTCAATGCTGCTGTGTTATGATATGAACACAGTTTATGTGTTATGAACAGAAATGCTATGAGCATTTTTCTTTATATGCCACTTCTACCAGAATACATCAGCTGCATCTCCTTCCGTGCATGTCATAAGAGTCGACTAAGGAACTCGGCCATTCTCTCAGGCGATATGTTAACAACTTGTCAGTGATATTTAACATCTTTCTCCGCTAGGCTAAACGTGGCTGCAGTATCTTATTTATGATCCTGCATCTCTAGCTACAGCCGGGAAACAGAGAGAACGCATTGTAGTGCATTGCATAGCATTTCCCTTTATATGCCCCTTCTGTTTCACCCTGTAACATCTGAACATTTTCTCTGCTCCCTGCGTGTTTCGACTCGCAAAGCTGTAAGCTGCAACTGACAGGTAGTTAACGGTATTTTTCTTAGCGCATTTGTAAACCGGAAAATGATTTCCATTAGACTAACTCCTGTTAAAAGAAATTATGTACGAGTAAATCAAGGTAAGACACATTTATTCAAACTTTTGTTGAATAAATATTTAGTAATATTATAAATGCAAAAGTAACTCTGTCGGTCTGTCTGACCTTACTACAAACTACTGAACCGATGAAATGAAATTTGGTAAACAGGTAGTCTAGAGTCTATCCCAAGAAAATATATTTATATTTCGACATTTTGTTTTTTCTGCAGTCCACGCGGCCGGAGTCGTGGGCGTCCACTCGTACTGGAAAAATTAAATTAGTTAAGAGTAGATATTACTGTACAGGTAAAAATACTATAATGTATATAGTTGTAGATATACAGTCGGTTAGCTATCACCACTACCATAGTCACCAAAAACTATGATGGTTAACGACCCCCTGAAAGTTACTTATAAATATAATTACCTTACATGAATACTTAAATGTACTACTTTCTTGTAGAAATTAACTGAATATCATCTTGGAATAAAATTATTACCATATTTTAATAGGAAATTGTGGTTAATTCTAAAGTATTAGTAATGTAGGTTAACTATTATAACTTCGCGGGTTTCCTACAAAGATATCTTTTTAATATGTTGGTACCTAACTTTACTTTGAAACTTAAGCTTTGTCACTAACGAGATAGAAATTCTAAACTTACATACAAACTGAAACTAGACTGAAACTTATGAAATTCTCATCAAATCTATTTTAAACTTTTGAAGCGAAGTCAAGTCAAGCGTGAGTCAAGCGAAGCGTATGTACGAAGTTCGTTTAAAAACTTTCCTACTATCAATATAATTTATATACATAAATACACACAGCCTGAAATCTCAATAGAAATCCTACTGCCCCGTTTATTTTGGACACATGTAAAAGAGCAGTGACAAGCTGATAGTTCATCACCTGCCCCCCTAGCAGGGCCACGCATCGTGGATATCGTATCGTCTCTATACAAAATTCAACACGGCGGCAATATTTATCGTATTTAGACAGGCGAAATGTCGATAAATCGGTTTAACATATCGTGTTTCGCAGGTCATGCTACTTGAGCTTAGGGAACAACGCGGAGTTGTTTAGTCGACTCTTACGACATGCACGGAAGGAGATGCAGCTGATGTATTATAGTAAAGCTCCGCATCAGCACAAGATCTATTCTTAGAATTGCCAATATTATTCAAAATGGGGGTAGGCGCAACTAATCCCCACTACCGCCTATAAAAGCAAGCGCGTGGTCTAGTGTCGCGGGCATTTGCTGCTCGGATACCGGTCAGTAAGGAGCTTACTTCGACGCTGCCTAGCTGTAAGTTTACATTTTTTATGTGGTAATTTCTACGATAAATTTCTATTTTCTTGAATTTTACTACAATTATACTACAATTTACTAGAAGTCACGTTAATCTGTGTTTGCGTATGTGTATGGGTAATAGTAATCCGATGTAATTAACCGAAAGCCTACCTAAACTATAAGCAAAAGCTATAGACTGCCTCGCATTGCTTTTCATAGTTACTTACTTAACCTCGGCTTTGTGAGCTAATTTAATTAAAATGTTAATGTTATACCTTAGAAACATCGTATTAAGAGTTGGTGACAGCATATTTCACGTAATTGTATAAGGTTCAATTAGTTTGTTAATGAATAGATTAATTTACATATTTTACGTTAATGAAGTGTTCATTTTCATACCATGAATGAACGACACATCACTCACTGATGTGCTGGCGTACGATGTTTTGGTGTCACGCATGAAGGTATTTGATATAGGCAACGGACGCCCACGCGACTTTGTTCGCGTAAACTTTACCCTAGGATCTTTCGTCGGTTGACACCATGAGCCGATGACATCGCGGTGTCAACTGCACAAGGACCCTTGTCAAATAATCAAAGACGGACACCGTGCGTGGTGTCAAATAATAGTCTGTGATGGTGTCATTCGACCAAAGTCTTTTGGACTTCGTCGTTTGACACCATGGTCCTAAACAACTTTTTTAATAGACCTCCTAAAATTTTCTACTGATCAGTACAGAAATAACATTTCTTATTTTTATTCTTGCCAGTGGTCTTAGTGGTGTTATCACAAAAGCGCATTTGAAGTTAGATATTGCTTCAAATGTATTGAAATCTAAATTAAAATGTTTATATACTTTTCTTATAGCGCGGCGCAGTTTTGCTTTGCGTTGATCCGTCTGTCGTCATTCTGAATTTTACAGGGTGTTTGTGACAGCCAGGCAAATATTGATATAGTGACTTCGGACCATGATTCTGAGATGAAAACTAGTGAAAATTTTCGCAGGAAAATTCCAATATTTTCTAATATCTTTTTCATTTTTTTTAGGAAAAAATTAGTGTGGTTCGTTTAAGTAGGCCTTAAATAATGACTTAAAAACAAAATTTTAACCAATGGATGATTTTTTTAAATGTTGCTCTCAAAAAAGTTCAATTAACTGATCAACCCTAAAAGAGAGTTACAAGTGATCCAAAAAACAGCAAATACCTATTACACAATAACCAATAAGCCCATTTAACTAGTCACAGGATCGCCCGATACAATTGGCGCGGAAAGCAAGCATTGCGTATAATCAAATCAAAAATTATTTTCCTGCGAGTAATAACACTGTCGTATAATTCAAAACAATGGTACTTATTCAGTATACCGGAATTGGCCCACCACTCATTCTCGCCTCTGCAACTGAATCAACAGAGGCGACAAGAAAATTGCATAACAAAGCATAGAAAATCCCGGGGGACCTAACTAGCGACTATAAAGCATTAAAACTAATAGAAAAAAAAGGGAATCAATCTCGCAAGGGAATCAAAACCTACAGGGTACTTCCCGTGAACTCAGAATCTTGAAATTTGGCACGAAGCAAGGTCATATAGCACAGATTAAGGAAAAACTGCGAAAACCGTAAATTTTTAATTACGTTATATAATAAAAGAGGTTTGTACGGCACCCTCTGTTTCGGGAAGACAACCGTAGTATCTATGCACAATGTATGTTTTTTTCAAATGTTATACGTAAATTTTATATAACCGACATTGTAATGTAAGTTATGTGTTGTTACAGCCATGTCGTGGTGCCTGGCTGCGTGTGTGATGCTGGCAGTGAGCGGCATGCCGCGTGCTGACTCGCTGGACCTGAACCGTCTGTATGGACATCATAACAAGCGATCCGGTAAGTCTATCCTATCTTATCTTCATATGAAATTAAAATTAAGTTGTCCAAATGGCTGCAATCATTGTCATATGATGATACTGAAAACCTTTTACTGATCCCTGCCTAAAAGAATCTGAAGTCCATGAGTCTACGACTCAACTTACAGTAGCTAACTACCTACCGTACCCACCTGCTATCTACTCGTACCTACATACTTTACCTTTTGTATTATACCCATACACGTACTCACACGATCTACTCACACGATCACTCACACATGTCACTGACACCCTCGAAATTATAATCCCTCAGGACCACCACCAGTTTCCATGGCACAGGAATCTCCTAGTTTGGAAACTGTCTGTTGGCCCAATTTCCACTTGTTTGGTGTAAATTGATGTCCATAGTAACAAATTCTTGTGTTTGCAATGTAATGAATGATGTTTTCGTTTTTATATGGATTTGGTTGGAAAATAAATTTATTATTATTATTATAAATTTATTATCTTAAATACTAGCTGTAGTATTCTAACTATAGCTAAGTCATATCTTGTATTATACAGAGTGATTTTTGGTCTGCATAACTGTTTTATAAATGAAATCAAAAACTAGATAAATAATCTACATATGTTTCGCCAACAACCGTGGCATCCTCAGGATTATAGAAATTAGTAAGTTAGTAAACCACTAATTATTATGAAACTCTAAAACCCAACACATTACTTAAGTAATAATATATAATCATCCAGGTCCAATAAGGATTCTAACGGTAAAAGAATTTTTGAAATCGGTCCAATAGTTTCGGAGCGTATTCGCTGCAAATAAACAAACAAACAAACAATCAAAGTTTACCTCTTTATAATATTAGTATAGATACCTAGTAAATCTTCAGATTTAAATGTTTCAGAATTTTTCGTTTGCTTTGATTTTGTTTCACATGTTTTTTCTGAGTATTTTTATTAGAAAAGCTAGTCAGAAAGAATACTTTGAAGTTAATAAATACAACTAGCTACAGAGCAAGTATAAATATTGGAAATAGAAAAGACAAGAAAAATAAATGAGCACAAAATAAAAGCATTTTCATCATAAACTACAAACCACTATCTAGAAACAGCACTATATCAGCCCTGTTGCTGTCTCGCTCTCACTTCAGGGAGTTTGTTGAATTATTGCTATTCTTCCGAGTCGTTAGGAAAAGTGGCGTGTGTTAGAAGTGATGAACTTATATTGAGGCCCCATTAATAAATATAATAGTAATAGTAATGTCCTCCGACCGTATTTCGATCATGGCGGCCAATCTCTACGGAGATTAGCTAATTGCCAGAGGATATTATAGTGCACAAAAGTGTGCGCAATAACAGGTGCACTCTCTATTCTTTCACTCATAGTCCGATGACGAGAGCAACTTTTATATGAAATTATATCCAGGAATTTTGTCAAAGTCAGTACCAAACCATGAGGCGGTTGATACATTTTCAGTTTAGTATTTACTCGTATTTAGGTTTTGCTAAAACATGCAAATCAGCCTATCAAAGTCCACTGCTGGACGTAGACCATAGGGGGTTTTTTGCCCATGGTCAACACGCTGGGCAGGCGGGTTGGTGACCGCAGTATGATTTTCGGACTATGTTGTCCACACGGGAGGCACTGCTGCCCACCTCCCGAAAACTTTTAATCGCCATCTTTTCAAGACTAAGTAGGTAGATACCTATATTTATAAATAACTAGGGAACCGCCCCGTCTCTGCACGGGTGTTGTTTTTAGATATTTGTAGGCATTTTAAAAAAAAATCTTTTCGTTAGAACCATCCTCGTACTTCAAGGAATATTAAAAAAAAAGAATTGCCGAAATCGGTTCAACAGTTCTCGAGATTTGCGCTTAGCAACACATTCAGCATTTCATTTTTATATTATAGAGATGTTTTCTATGTCATCGCTGCTAGTTACTGCCTTGCACTACAAAAGGGACAGTACATAATTGCTCAGTCCGAGATAAGATCGTGCCATTATAAAAACGACGCCACGGTAAAGTTTCTTTTTATTCCAGAAATAACGTTTGCTAACAAATTGCTTCTGCTACGTCGGAGCGGACTTTTATTTAATATTTCCTAGCTTCGGAAAATTGGTTTAGAAATACGCTGCGGTACGGTTTTCAATTTATAATCATGATTTTATAGTAGACATCTTTATACAGTCTCAGAATTAAAAGATATTTCAGAAAAACATTGAAATTTACATTTAAATACGTAATCCTGTGACTATCTAAGTTAACCCCTAGTAAATGTTGACCCTAACCATCACCAGTAGGTACTTTTATAATAAATTAATTAAACAGGTAGCTAAAAAAACAAAGGTCCGCATTAACATAAAGATAATAAATTAACGTGAATTTTTCCTGTTTTTATAATACTTCCCACTCGTACTTTTCTCATTAAGGGAATTTTCTCATTAACGCTAAAGGGCGCGTACGTCATAATTAGGGTGCAGAATCCCTTACACCATCTAAAGTTAACTTTCCTCACTTCTCGAGATCAAATGGTTATCTTAGTTCGCATTCCCACCAAAAATGTGCTATATACGTTGCTATATGGATGTGTGTGATATGCACCAAGCTCATTGATATCATGGACGACTGCGTGTGATATCCAGAAGGTCCATGATGATCTTCATTGGCGGATGGCACACGCATCCTAGTGTAGCACACCCCTGGTAGAAATGCAGGTCAAGTCACGGGTATTATGAATGAATACGTTGTAGCTGTACTTTCGTTGCTTCACATATTTTTATTGGAGGGTTATCCCGTAGAGAAAATCGCAGTGATTACGTCTTTTGCGTGTTGGGTTGGTTCCTCCTATTGGGTTATTCCTTAGTTCAAATTAAAATCTAAGGTTACCCAATACCGTTAGCTGACCTTCGAATATGACAGCTTAATATGCGTGTAGGTAGGTCATCTTTTTGGGAGTGCGTAGGTAGGTATCGCATTCCAGTTGGATCTGGTTTCTTATCACCTTTGTAGTTGTCTGAGATCATAATAATGAGAAAGATGAAGGGCCATGTGCAGACGTAGCCCTTGGTCATGTAGTTAATTACATTAGGATATGCGTGTACTGGGAGTGAGCAATGAGATGATGGATAATAGAGATGAATGGAATAAAAGTACATATTACGCCGATCCTAAATAAATGGGAACAGGGCAGGTAGATGATGATGATGTGCATGCTAATAATTTAGACTAAATCGCCTCTAATAAAAAGATGGATGAACCTGCTAAATAATGAAAGATTATTTTGTCTTTTTATACAAGAGAATGCAGATGATAATTTAGAGATTTTATAAAGGTAATTAGTTGACCATTATTTGTGCCTTCACCTGTAGACGTCTGCTAAAATAAACCCGACATTTTGTTAATTAGCTACGCGCTGCGCTTTCAGGCGCTGAAAGTTTCAGCTGCTGCGCACCTTTTGCAGTACTGTAGGTATTAATTAAATTTGACTTCGGCTCCAGGTGTAAAATAATGCATTTTACATCTGCTTTTAGTTTCTCTCTGATATTTTCAAGCTAGTAAATGGAAAAGTATTATTTGTACCTATCGTAAAATTTATAGGTTGCGCTAGCTTTTGCCAGCTGTGTTGAAATTATTAACGTTAGAGAGACCAAGATGAAACTTGTTGAAATAAAAGCAAAAGTTTTAACTATAATAGTGGTTGATATAGACCTTAAAACTAAATAAACTTTTTATATTACTTATAGACTACGACTATCTTACTGATGAAAAATAGGGGCTACCTCAAGGGCTAACTCTTTGACCTTGCATTTGATTTATATCAATTTAAATTGAATTATCACATGAATAAACCCAAAAGGCAAGTTGTATTTATAACCTTGTTTGTGCAACAACTTTTTATGTATACCTTTTAATACCGTATACATACGCAAAGTAAATAAAACACGTTGGCTGTTAACTTTCTTGTATCCCATGAGTATGTCGCACGGTCGTCAAAACTTCTAGATTTTCATGTCGTGCATAACACCATGTAAACACAGTAAAAAACTAAACCAAATTCAGGGTAATTTCTCGACCACACCCTGTGTATTATGTATTCATTTACAAATCAATATTTACGAGTACGTCAGCATGACATGAGCGAAGAGAGAGAAAACTTGAAACGAAACTAGAATTTAGGATTGGTCACGTGTCGTTCGTGACAAAAATAACAGAGAAGGGTTTTGTTTTGGACGCGCAGATTTTTCAAGGGCTATATCACCGATTTGGCATTTTAGTTCAATGTTTTTGATAAGGAATTGGTATTCGAGGCACGATTGGACCAAGCATGTAGGTACATAGGTACACATTCCGGTTGTTTTCCCGGGTAGCCAGAACAACAGAATCATATAGGAGATCCCTCTGTCACGATTAGCATTGCGGGGACTGATGTAAATATTTAGTAGCTTATCGCCTGAGAGAATGCCCTAGCTTTTGCCGCGCGCACATTACGTTGCGTTGTTAGGTTAGGTGCCCTATGTCGTTATTTCGTGGTAAAAGCTCAACAGCACCAAGGTGGGCAGGATCAGGTCACTTGCCACTTGATCATCAAATATCAGTTCCAAATCAATTTGAAATAGAGTGCAGTTAACCTCATGTTGGGCGACACAATAACAAAATTGACTCGTAATTCCAAAGGGAGGTCAAATTATTTCCTACCCTGTGCTTCTAATACGAAAATAATTACCTAGGTCCTCGATTATTAGTAGCAATAGTTATTTACTTTATGAACAAGTTTTTTTTAGAAATTAGTAGGTACATTGAATATTAAATTTTAATGTTAATTCTATACCTACCAATAAAGAACGTGTAAAGAATGACGGACAGAGTGTTGTTACTACGTAGAGTGAAGCATTCATAGTAAGCTCGGTAACGCATATTCCATAGAGTAGCGATGTGTATTGTCGCATTATCTATCCACACATACAAACCATAGTAAGCTCGGCTACTACCAGAAAATGCGCACACGGTGTGCTTCAATCTGTGCAGTGACAGCACTCCCTCCGTTATTCTTTATACGTTCATGCAACCAATGAGGTGTCATAGCTAATTTAGATTGTTGTGGTACTGTTAGTTGGTAACAATGCTGGTATCTTTGGGAAGCAAGTTCCGCTTCCAACAGGGTGAAGTGGAGGTTGTCGAAGGAGGCCTTTGTTGAGCAATGGACATAACGGCTAAAATGATGATGACATGTACCTACGTGAATTATACGAAAAATAAACGGCTCAATAAAAATCAAAAAAATCTTATATGTCGTCCCTTTTAGGTACCTACTTTGACCGCAAAAGACAATAACAAAGTTAAACAACTTTACTCATGAAAATGGCTGAAGAAAATATTTTAAGTGCTTGGTTTTAATAAAATTAGTCCTTAAGGGATAGGAACCCTTAAAAGGACACACTAAAAACTTTACTTAGAATGTACTTATTATATGTTATAATTATAATTGAGCTTATAATGTCATGGTCATTATTTTGAAACAGGTTACAGTTGTTAGTGTTATAGATACGAATATTTAGTTTTTGGTTTATACAGGATGTTTTTTTGTGGCCACCTTTAACGAAGGGTACGTATTCTATACATGAAATAAAGTAAGTTTATGCCAAAAAAAATGCTGGGAAAAAAAAATTTTTTTTTTGAAAAAATTTTTTAAATTCCTTGATCGTGCGAAATTTATAGTGTCTAGTGTTTATGTTAGTTTTTTTATAGACAGATATTAATTATTTTTCGTGAAAAAATCCTGCTACGCGCGTCTATGTGCATTTATGCAGAAAAACGCAGTCTATTTACTCAACTTTGGACCCTAATATTTTGGAAACCAGACACTTCCCAGGTATGCTTCCATGGAGAAAAATGATCGTGATGATGAGGAGATTCCGTAGTTTTCGGGAACGTTGACGACCAAAAATCACCCTGTATAGTATAGAAATACAGGGTGTTTTTTCGAGGCCACCCTTAACGAAGGGTACGTACTCTGTACATGAAATAAAGTAAGTTTATGCCAAAAAAAAATGCTGGGAAACGATGTAAATTTTTTGAAAAAAATTTTTGATCGGATGAAATTTATGGGGACCAGTGTTAATGCTAGTTTTTTGATAGACAGATATGAATTTTTTCTCGTGAAAAAATCTTACTACACGCGTCAATGTGCATTTATGCAGAGAAACGCAGTCTATTTACTCAACTTTGGACCCTAATATTTTGGAAATCTGGTTTCCCAGGCATGCTTCCATGAAGAAAAATGATCGTGATGATGAAGACATTCCGTAGTTTTCGGGAACGTTGACGACCAAAAATCAACCTGTAACAAAAAGGGTATGTTAAGCGAAAAGCTGTATAAATAGCCCACTATAGAAAACCTATTTCCAAAATTTGAGACTCGAAATCACATTTTTATTTTTCAAGATTTTATGAAAATTCCTGAGATATTTAAAAATTCTCCATACTATCGGGAAAAATAAACATGTGATTTCGGATCTCAAATTTTGTGGATAGGTTCTCTATAGTGGGCTATTTACATAGCTTTTTGCTTAACATACCCTTTTTGTTACACTCTGTATACCTTTTTGTATTCTGTATTGATCCACAACTTTCTTATATTTACGATTATTTTCTGCCGTAGTCGTTAATTCGTAGTCCGTTCGTAGTACTTGCTACGGCGTAGATAAGTTTGGTTTGAGATTGGTTTCTTATAAAATCCGTTGCATAGATTACTCCTATGACTGATTTTGAAACTATCGTTTTTTTTTATATGCAGTTACATAGTTAATGCTACACATACATACAAATAGTACCTAACTATCCTCATTTAAAGAAACCTCTTGTTAGAGAGTAAGTATATTCTTTGAATGAAACGCACTCGACAACTACAAAGCCTACGTTTTTTTTTATAATGGTCCACGTGACGCCTGTTACAACCTTGCATTCAAGAAGATTTTTCAAAGACTTCGGATTGCGTAGATATACCTAACCCTAATAAGTGTCTAAATGACATACATATATACACGGCTGTGTTCTCGAATGGCTGGTAGCCAGATCTGCAGGATCATAAGGGAGATTCACAGCCACGTTTACCATAGAGGGGACAGATGTTAGGATGATCTGACAAGTTACTAGTTTATCCCCTCAGAGAATGCCCGAGTTCCTTAGTCGACTCTTACGACAAGCATGGAAGGAGATGCAGCTGATGTATTCTAGTTAAACTCTGCATCAACATAAGAGTAGGTACGAGTATCTCAGTTAACATATAAAAATATTCACACACTACACAACACATTAACCTAGTCCCACACTAAGATCCCTAAGGTCTTGTGTCGTGGGTACTAAGCAACGGTATATAAATACATAGATAAGTATGACTCGGAAACAAATATTGATATTCATCATATCAATGTTTGCACCTACCGGGATTCGAACCCAGGACCTATGGCGTCGCAGGCAGGGTCACTACCTACTAGACCAGTCGGCCGTCAATTAATGGACAGACAGTTAGTGGACAGCCTTCCATTCTTTTTCCAGAATACTGCCATCCTTACGAGCCGTTCAAGTGTCCTGTAGACGGCAACTGCATATCCATCCAGTACCTCTGCGATGGAGCCCCGGACTGCATCGACGGCTATGACGAGGACTCCAAGCTGTGCACTGCAGGTTAGACTGCTTATATAAAAATAAAACCCAAAGTTCACCTGGCCGCCAAATAGCAGCGAATCAGTTCACCGAAATGCCAATCGGCCACTAATGATGATACAATGCATATAGGTACATAGGCGTTAGGGCAGCTTAGTCCAATGCTCTGGGGGACAATTCTTGAAATTTTTTGAACCGAAACGCAATATTACCGCTTGAGTTATAAGGTATATTTTAGCACGCATCGGTTGCGAGTATAACAGAATAAAAACAAATATCTGTCTCGTGCTGAAATGTGTCTAATTACGTCAACGTAAAGTAATTATTGCTCCGTTTCCGTTTCGGCTTTAGTTCCAACTCGATACTTTTCAAGAATTGGCCCCCAGATACGTCTATTTGAAGGATGTTGATGTTCTCTCTAACCATGCTCTCACCTTAAGTTTTAGAAAATACAGCTTCAAATATATTCCGCGGTTAAATTAGAGCTTATTAATAAGTGTGCCCTTAATAGACGATTTTCTCCAATGGTCAGATAGGGCAGATTTTTCTATAGGCTAAGTGTCATGCAAGGTTTGAGCCTATGTCGGCATTAAGAGCACAAATGCAATAATCAAGCGACTGGTAACAAACTCAATAGTCGTTTGAACTTTAGACTTGGTTTAACTGTTATTCTATTAAAATGGGCTAACCCTTAACGTAGTTAAAACTATTTAAATTAATCTCCAGGGTTATAATACCTATTGAAAGCGGTAGGGTACCGTACCTAAAATTTTAGATGCGGATTTGTCCTAGTTTATTTATTTATTTCATACCTTACTTCTATCTTTACAGGTTTAACCTACCACGACAGAGTAGCAACTTTATACTTAAGTGTAACATACGATGTACATAGTTATTTTTGTAAATTCATTCAAAGTACAATGGAATAGGTCAGTAATATCCGCAACTTTATTGAGCGTATGCATCGTGCGCGTCATTAGTGCTTTGTTACCGACTTCAAAAAAAGGAGGAGGTTCTCAATTCGTCTGTATGTATAATATTTTTTTATGTATGTTCACCGATATTTCCGTCAATTATTGACGGATTTCAAAATTTTTTTTTTTGTTGGATAGAGTTCACTTCTGAGGTGGTCCCATTTTCACCAGGTCAGGATCTGATGATGGGATCCAGGAGAAATCAAGGGCAACCACCGAAAATTGTATGCACGCATGGTGCTTTTGTTACGTAATCATGTCTTACTCAGGTATATGCTTCAGGGTGTCAACATCTAATGCTGCTGTGCTGATGATGAAGCTACAGAACTCCTTAACGGTTAGGAGTTTGGATACAGTACTGCAATTGGTCAATGGAAACTATTTAGTAGTATGTAGGGCGAACGTGTTACTTGAATCAACATCTGATGCTGCTGTGCTGATGATGAAGCTACAGAACTCCTTAACGGTTAGGAGTTGGGAGACAGTACTGCAATAGGTCGATGAAAACTATTTAGTAGTATATAAGGCTAACGTGTTACTTGAATCAACATCTGATGCTGCTGTGCTGATGATGAAGCTACAGAACTCCTTAACGGTTAGGAGTTGGGAGACAGTACAGCAATTGGTCGATGAAAACTATTTAGTAGTGTGTAGGGCTGACGTGTTACTCGAATCAACATCTGATGCTGCTGTGCTGATGATAAAGCTACAGAACTCCTTAACGGTTAGGAGTTGGGAGACAGTACAGCAATTGGTCGATGGAAACTATTTAGTACTATGTAGGGCTAACGTGTTACTTGAATCAACATCTGATGCTGCTGTGCTGATGATGAAGCTACAGAACTCCATAGTACTGCAATTGGTCGATGGAAACTATTTATTAGTATGTAGGGCAAACGTGTTACTTGAATCAACATCTGATGCTGCTGTGCTGACGATGAAGCTACAGAACTCCTTAACGGTTAGGAGTTGGGAGACAGTACTGCAATTGGTCGATGGAAACTATATAGTAGTATGTAGGGCTAACTTGTTGCTTGTGAGGTATACTTGAATCAAAAGCTGATGCTGCTGTGCTGATGGTCAAGCTACAGAACTCCTTAACGGTTAGGAGTTAGGGGACAGTACTGCAATTGGTCGATGGAAACTATATATGTAGGGCTAACGTGATACTTATACGGGTAGATACTACTCCTGAGATGGTAATGATGAAAACCTTAGGTATACATGGTGTTTTTTCGTTGCCACCCTTAACTAAGGGTACGTACTCTATAAATCAAATAAAGTAAGTTTATGCAAAAAAAATGCTCAGAAACGATGTAAATTTTTTTGAAACAATTTTTTTTATTAGGTACTTGATCGGCGAAATGTATAGTGTCCAGTGTTTATGTTAGTTTTTTTATAGACAGATATTAATTATTTCTCGTGAAAAATCTTGCTACGCGCGTCTATGTGCATTCATGCAGAAAAATTCAGTCCATTTACTCAACTTTGGACCCTAATATTTTGGAAACCAGACACTTCCCAGGTATGCTTCCAAGGAGAAAAATGATAGTGATGATGAGGAGATTACGTAGTTTTCGGGAACGTTGACGACCAAAAATCAGCCTGTATAAACTAGCATCTATTTAAGTCCACAACGCATTAACACAACTAAAAATCGAGAAATAAACTGACTTTTAAAAAAAAAAATTAACCGACTTCAAACTTTAACTAAAAAGCGATAAATAACGTAACTAATTTATCTACTTAATACATATTAAATATCTCAAACTATTTAAATATTTACAACTTAATACCTAATACTTTAACAAAGTCATCTTTAACTATTTAATTATTTATAATTATCACATATTTTTTGGAGTCGGTGCCAGCCAAACAAATAAATGTAATTAAGAAAACTGACCCACACTAAATAGTAAAACCAAGAATAGGAAATTGCATTACCGCTGCCTACTACACCGTATTGTATTTTGCCGTGTGTGTGGCTTTGCCAGTCGCGCGCGTCCATCAACACTACGTTACCTAGGCTGGCACCGACTCCAAAAAATAAGTGATAATTATAAATATTTAAATAGTTAAAGATGACTTTGTTAAAGTATTAGGTATTAAGTTGTAAATATTTAAATAGTTTGAGATATTTAATATGTATTAAGTAGATAAATTAGTTACGTTATTTATCGCTTTTTAGTTAAAGTTTGAAGTCGGTTAATTTTTTTTTTTAAAAGTCAGTTTATTTACTAGATTGGTTCTGCCGCGTGCCACAGTAAATAGCCGCGGTCGCCGTCGTCTACCTACGTAGTTATCAGGGACACATAGATAGCAATTTCTCAATACTTCGGCATTTGATATTTTTCTATTTAACACCTTAAATATATACAGAGCGAGCGCCATTTCCCTTCGTACTCTCAATTCATTGTACCCTACCATACCCAAAATAAATAGTGTAGGGTACTTTAAAGGATAGAAAGGATACACGCCCCACTGCTTCATGTACAAGAACCTAATGAACTTGTTCTGAATGCGTTCCACCATAACTTCGTACTTAGCCTCATGAGGTGCCCATATCACAGAGTTGTTGTTTAGTTAGGTACATAATGTACCTATCGCCATCGCTGACCCATCTGCAAAAAAGGAGTAGATACAGTAGTCCTTAATTGCTGCATTTATACTCGCAAATCGGCGTTAGGCGGCTGAAAAGCTGTAATATGCAAAAGTTTGCCAAACCTCTTTAGTTATGGTGAATGTCTATGATGTATGTACATATATGCCTATTGCGGGTCCTACTGCTGGGCAAAGGACTGACGTTTGTTCGATTTGATTTAACATGACAGAAGTGACCATGGATGTGACCATATGGGAAGGAAGAGACGCGCTGTTTTGAACTTTCCTATTTAATTAAGAGATCACTATTCATACATACATACATACAGATACGGCTGTCCCCGAAATAGGGTAGCCAGAACTGCAGGAACACAAGGGAGATCCCATAGCCCCGTGCAGCAGATCGGGGACAGATGTTTGCTAGTTGAGAGAATGGCCGAGTCCCTTAGTCGACTCTTACGACATGCACGGAAGATGAAGCTGATGTATTTTAGTGAAGCCCCACTTCAGCACGGGGATATCACTATTCACCTATTTATTTTACCTCCTCCTATCTTTTGTGGCGATTTATTAACTAATAACCATCCTTTTCCTTCCGTAGCAAAACGACCACCAGTGGAAGAGACAGCATCGTTCCTCCAGTCACTGCTGGCGTCTCACGGCCCCAACTACTTAGAGAAGCTGTTTGGAAGCAAAGCGAGGGACGCTCTGGAGCCCCTGGGGGGCATCGAAAAAGTTGCCATAGCCCTGTCTGGTGAGTCAACATCATTTGAGCCACGGGAAATCCACTGCTGAACATAACTCTTCTCCCAATGACCTCCACTGCGACCGGTTGGAAACTGCAGACGCCCGTAATCCTGACTAGGATGTCCACCCATCTTGCGGGTTTTATTATTTATTTATTTATTTAAAACTTTCAGGAGTAGGTAAACATACCAGCAGGCATCTCAAACTTACATTATGCTCTCTATTAATTCCAGAATCACAAACCATCGAAGACTTCGGCGCAGCACTCCACCTCATGAGGTCAGACTTGGAGCACCTTCGCTCCGTATTCATGGCGGTGGAGAACGGCGACCTTGGCATGCTGAAGTCACTCGGAATCAAGGACTCTGAGCTTGGTGACGTCAAGTTCTTCCTCGAGAAGCTGGTCAACACCGGTTTCCTCGACTGAATAGCCCCGGAGTCCGCCTCTGACTACTACCAAGTCCAATTTGCCCCACTTAGCTCCTCCTTTTACTCCTATCTTCCCTATGATTCCGTTAAGTATAGAAAGTAAGTTGCGTATTTGACACTAATTTGACACTTGAGGGATAGATACATTTCTGTCAACTGGCAAGAAAATAAAGAAATAAGGCTTTGGAAGGAAACAAGTGTCTCTTTATACGCAACTTTCTATCAAATCCAAATCCTGTGTGATTGGGAAGTTGTTCTTTTTTATAATTTTAAAATTATTAGAATTTGTCTGTTGTCACATTTGAATTGTACAACCGGCCACGTACGTTCAAAGACACAACGACAGATTCTTATTTATTTGTGTTTAAAAGAGATTGTTGAAAATTCCTAGAATGATAGGTAGGTATATTTTTGTAAATTGCTTTTTAGGTTAAAAATCATAAAACATTATTGGTTTTTAAACGAAATAAGTCATAACAGGTTGAATTGCTCGCGTCTTCGTCATGAAAGTGCTAAGAGAACATGAAATGACATAAAAACTTGACAGGAAACTGATCAACTTTGACATGTCTGACGAACTTCTGTATTCTTTCATCATGAACCTGATTATGTACTTATTGTAACTTTTAAATGGGAATGAATGCGTGCGTGTATCACCCCACCTTTATATTAGATCCTATCACTATATGAGGCGACTCCAAAAAGATATGCGTCCATTCTACGCAAGATATAACGCTGAGGAACGGGTATAAGAAAAATACCCTTAGGTTAAAAAGAAATGAAAGAATGTATGCGCTTTATGTGTGACTTTTGGAAAAATCCATTATAGGACCATGGGTACATATCATTATCTTAGATAGGTAAAAATACATATCATAGTCTATAATCTGTAGTGGGTAAAAACAATTATTTTAATATATGATCGGTATGTAATAGTGTTTATGAAACATTTTCTAGATTCTTATAGGCTGTTGTATGAAGATTATTAAACATATCAATTTCGAAGCATATATCGGTGCTGCACGTAAACCAAACATATCAAACATTTGTGATTAATAAATTAGATATCGATGTTGTTTTTAAAATGTATATTAATGTAGTTGCAGAGTTGGGGATATACTTAAGCTATGCTATTTTTCTGTAGCACTATTCGTTGTATTTCAAAATATCGATGTCTAAATACTTACCTATACGTTTTTAAATACATGAAACTTATGTCAAATGCGGGCTAAGGTGACAACGAATTACTATGTGACTGTGACTTTAGGATAGTTGTATAAATCTTTGGAAAAATATCGTTAATATGCAATAGTGAAGCCGAATAATCGTCATGGAACGATGTAACAAACCAAACAATCAAATTAAGTAACTTTTTTTATTCACTTGTCTTGTTATCTAAAGTTAGCTTTGACATATTCGGGAAAATGACAAAAAAATTATTGACAAAATAAATATAGCGTAGTTTTCTTTTGGGTGTGATTACAATAGATACCTACATACACTAAGGTATAATATTATTTAATTATTAAACCTGTTTAGTTTTTGCCAGGTTGGATGGATATGGCACGATTATTTATTTATATTTGTTTATCACATTTTTTACCTGAATAGCCTGTATTTGTCAGAAGTTACAAACAATTTACAGAAGACAACCGCAAAAACCTCTAATATAATTCTTCAATTAACTTAAAAGCAATCCTTCTTAGAAAACCTTTTGATCTGCCGTTAGATAATATTTAAAATAAATGTATAACATAAAGCCCTGACTAATAATACATGTCATAAGTACATATGTCAAGAGATTTTTATGCACAGTCAGTCAGACTTTTACCAATTTTGATAAAAATATTTGACATTTTAATAAATACCTATACATACCTATATGACAAGATTGACAACAATACCTACCTATAATTGGCGTTACTGTTTAATTTACTATTTTACATAACAAAACTTACGAAGAATTTAAAGCAAATACCTATAGATAGATAGGTACAATATGTTATTTTTATACTTACACAGTTACTTTCTAATATTATAATGACAACGATTATTATAAAATGTCAAAGTTAATATTTTAAAAAGTTTATTTCTATCTTAGAGTGTCTGATCTGATATAAAGTAAAATATGTACCTACATAATTATATGACATGTGTTAGGATGCGGCTGGCATAGTTAGTAATATATGTACCTAAATATACTATTAAATAATAAGTTGTAATATAATTTTAACCTGCGTCAAATTTAATGTCAATATCATCTTCGACTCTCCTAGTTGATGTTTAAATAACTAAGGCTTATGTACTATTAACGACAATTCAATAAATGAATCATCTCGAAATCGAGTTTTATTTACAACTACCCACAATGTTATACAGGATGATTTTTGGTCGTCAACGTTCCCGAAAACTACGGAATCTCCTCATCATCACGATCATTTTTCTCCATGGAAGCATACCTGGGAAGTGTCTGGTTTCCAAAATATTAGGGTCCAAAGTTGAGTAAATAGACTGCGTTTTTATGCATAAATGCACATAGACGCGCGTGGCAGGATTTTTTCATGAAAAATAATTAATATCTGTCTATAAAAAAACTAACATAAACACTAGACACTATAAATTTCGCACGATCAAGGAATTTAAAATTTTTTTTCAAAAAAAAAAAAATTCCCAGCATTTTTTTTGGCATAAACTTACTTTATTTAATGTATAGAGTACGTACCCTTCGTTAAAGGTGGCCACAAAAAAACACCCTGTACATTATGTATGAATAACCTAGAGTCAGTTTCCATTACTATTCTTTGTATCGTACTACCATTTTATGTATGCAGTAACACCGTTAGAGCACCTTCATATTAGGTCACAAGGAGTGCGACAGCCGCGCGACTTGCTTAGGTAGGGTGGGCGAACGATCGCACGCGGCTGTCGCTCTGCCCGGCCGTCCGCTATGACAACCGCGCTGCTGCCGCACTACTTGCGGCCTAATGTGACGGCGCCCTTAGGCCGGGACTCAACCAAAGCCGAGATGTGTGCGGTGTGCTGTGCGAGAAGAGATGTTTTTCAGCTCGGGTGAATCCACTGAAGCTGTGCCGGGCTAGCCTTGCGAGTGTGCGAGTGTGTCATCCGCGCACAGCTTACATCTCCGCTTCCATCGCGCCGTACAAATATTACACATCTCCGCACAGCGATCTCCACTGAAGCTGAGTGGAGAGGAGATGTGTCAATAACGCAATTCTATTGGCTGTTTAAAAAACATCTCTCCGCTCGTCTCGTCTCCGCTTTGGTGAAGTCCCGGCCTTAATGTTGTAAACATAGAAACTAGAGCCATCATTGACAAGTGAGCCATTGTGAAACGTACTCTACCAACATTACAGCAAGTATTTTTTTTAAGTTGATTTGTATTATAAACGGCTAGATATTATGTAACTATGTGTTATGTAGGCCTATTATGTATCTTCTATTCTAATAGCAAAGCGGTAGCAATACGATAGTGAAAATTATAAGCAGTCTTAGCATTGCAAATGTTGCAATAGCAAAATTCGTTTCGATTGCTTTTATGCGCTGTATTGTAATACGAATTTAATAAGCGACCCGCGTTGTACAATTATTACTTACTATCGCTTTGCTATTGGAACATACATACATATGTAGCGGAGCCATCTATCGGATGCAGGAGGGAACCACAATCGAATACAAAATCCTAGAATGCGATATCGAAGTTTCTTACAATGATTGGAATATACCTACATGGGCCAAACAACGAGTAGTGCCCCGGTGGGGCCGGAAGCGCTTCCCTTTTCACCACCCTCACACGTACATATATGATATAATCACGCCTTTATCTCTTACGGGGTAGGCAGAGAACAAAGGGCCGACAGAACCACATGGTGCCACTTCTACACATGGTGCTATAGTAACATAGGTACGTAATAACGCATAAGACATTAAAAAAATAAGATCAAAGTTTAAAAGTAACGTTTACTAAAGTATTCAGAAAATTGTATCTTATTATAATACTTAAAACAGTAGCATAGAGGAACTCTATGAAACTAGGTATAATATTTACAATGGATAAGAATAGTAAGAAATAATAATGGAATAGATAATATCTAATAAAAACCTACCTATTGTACATTTTCCTGGAAAATAACCATGAACGTTTCATTTATAATTTATTATAGGATTGTTTCCATTAAGGAAGCGAGACGCTATAAGTTGCACAGCGCCATCTCGCTCCGACAATTGAAACCATACTCGTACCATTATAAAAATGCAGATTTTTGACAGTTCATAGTGATAATCACTCAATGAAACTTAATCAAAAGGAAGTGGTTTAATGCCTTGCCTGAAGAAAAATTAGAAGAAACATACACGTAACATTATTAATAAAGAAAATGGAAAAAAATCCTCACCCGGGTGGGAATCGAACCCACGACCTCTGCATACACGTAACACTTCCACATTAAGTTACAATTAATGATCATCATCACTATGAAAGAACTGTCAATAAATATGACACGACATGTTATACAAGGTTATTGTTAAAACATCAATAACCTCGCAGGACTATATAGGTAGCTACCATCATAAACAACAATATTTGTTCTACGAGTTTTGATAATTTGTCACATTTTACTTTCATACAAAAATAAATATCAATTTAATATTACCTCTGAATGTTCTTAAGTCTGTACATAACACAGGTGAGCGCGCGGTCGCGCGCATTAACCTTCTACGAATGGAACATAGACTTATAAATGTCACGACAGTACAATAAAAGCTTGGAAAATCATTTTTAATTAATGTATTGCGTTATGATAAAACTCGTAGAACAAATGTTATTGTTGATTTTAGCTATCTATCCTGCGAGGTTATTGACGTTTTTAAATTAACCCTGTATTGTATATGCATTTCTCGGGTCGCCTCTATTAAATCTAGCTTACAGAAGATGCAGTGGCGGGAATGAATAGTGGACCAATCTTGGTAGCTACAAACATCTGGCGCGATTACAGTTACCTAATGGCTCCTCCATACAATCGGCGTTGTTAGTTCGCCTTGGTTTGTCTCAATTCGACACTATCATCGTGCAGGCATCCACACGTTCGTCTAGTAGTAGTTTGTCGACGGCACAGAGTACATTAGTTTATATGAATGATTGACGAACGTGTGGGCACCTCCACGAATCAACCGTCGAATCCCTTTGATGTATGCCCGAAAAACCGACAAATAGCCGAACGTCGTCGAACCTCGTCGACCTTAGACAATCGTCGACGAATGCCGACAAACCTGCCCTCTACACAATCGAATTCGCCCGAATTCGTCAGAGTTCGCCCGTTGTATGTAGGAGCCAAAACGTTTGTTCAAAAAAAAACCTTATTCATTTAAAGAAAAACCCGACTACGTAAATATTGTGACCTAGTGTCACTCTCACGACTAAGGCGAATCTTATGACACCTCTCTAGCTTAAATGCATCTAGCCGTTCAGGCCCTAGAGCATGCCAAAGAAATATACATACAAACATACACTTGAGAAACATAACCCTCCTTCTGGTGCAGTCAGGTAAAGTGTTGCTCATCATACAAATTATACTCAAAGTAACATTATAATTATAATATTGATAAGTCTCATAAAAATGCCATTACAATTACAATACAAACAAAAGTTATACTCAATTTCTATGTTTTTCGTGTTTTCTTTTTAACATGCCTCTCTCTTTCTTGGTCTTCTTCGTCCATTCTTGTGAAATGGGATTGTATGTGAGACAGTAACTTCTTTTCCCGTGAGAACTTTGCACCGCACATGTTGCAAGAATAAACTGAGCTAGCCTCAGTGACCCTAGCTGTTGTAGATGTAGTGATTTGAGTTTCCTGTATAACACTATCGGTAGGCAGTACATATGATGGTTCTAATAAAGGATCAACATTTATAAACGTAAAACTATCTGGGTTTTGTCGATGAGCTTCTTCTATTATAACCGTATATGGATCCTTGCTTAGCGATTCAGGTTTAGATTTCCGCGACTGTTTATGAGATTCAGGCTTTTTGGGGGTTTCCACAGTTTTGGTTGATATTAGTAATTTGTTTGGATTGTCAGTTTTAACTATGGTGTATGTCTGCTTTTTCATTGCTGGTGTAGGAAATTTTACCGGTGGACCAGCAGATGCTGTTGGCATTGGAGTCATGTTGGATTGAAACAAACCAACAGGATACGGTTGATCACCAACTGTAGGCCGCTTCTCATTTTGTATGCTATTTTGAGCTAAAGAAGCTTCTTCAGCCTTTCTTTTTTGGGATTTCGATGTACTAGTCACTGAGAGACTAGTTACTGGAATTTGTGAAGGACCTGGACCTTTCTGTTCCTCAACTAATGCATAAGAACTGTTTGGTCCAGGCACCAATTTGTACCGATTATTTAAGCTGGGTATAGATGGAAATTGGACAGAAGGATAATTAGCAATATTAGTTGGTCTAACTTCTGGGGCAGGTGATGTTGACAGCACCGGTTGTATTTTCATGCCAATAAAAGCATTTGAATCAGTTTTTTCTGTTGTAAATTGTCTCACTTTACTAGCTGGTCCAATTCTAGGTTTAGGTTTAGGTTTTTCATTGAATAGGTCTTTTCTAACTTCTACAGGTACCTGTTCGTTGATTGAATGTTGGCTTGGTGGGTTAAGAGTGACTTTAACGGGTAACGGATTATCTTTAGTATTAATATACTTCACAGTTGAAGGTTTAGGTGTTTCTACTTCTGGTGGAGTGTATGTTTGAGGAGCATTCACCTTTGGAACACCATTTTTAGCACAACTGTGTGTTGTCACCACTTCTTTTTTCAAGAAGTTTCTATTACACAGTTTACATTGGAACAGCACCCCAACACCACTTACTTTAATTATATAAACATGGTCCATAATATTAAATTCCTTTTTACTCTTTGCTTTGTTTGTGTCTTTGCCTTTCTCAGAGTCGCTTGGTGTTCTTTTTCTATCTGTTATCTCTTCTGGTTCTTGTTTTATTTCTATTACATCTCCGTCTTTCTTATCAGACTTAGCTGCAAACACATTCTCATTAGATTTTACAGAACTTTCAGACCTTGAACTATAATGCCTAATTTTCCTACCACTACCCTCCTGAACAGGTTTCGGGTCAGATTGATTCTTGACTTCTTTATTTACTATCTCACTGTTCTGCACTTTATCTTTTACAATTTTCAATTTAGGGGTACTTGGTGATTCTAACATAGTTCTCAATTTTGAATCTTTTATCACATTAGATTTTGTAGCAGAAGTTTCATTTTTGACTGGCTTTTCTAAGGGTTGATCATCATCCTCATCTGAAGAAAAGTCTATATGAGTTGGAAGATCTTTGATACTTTCCATGGCCTTCTTTACTAAATCATTACAGATATCATCATTAGACATATTACATTTGCTCAGTTTCTCTTCCCATATAGCTCGACTTATTCCTTTAATCCCATTGGTTTTGCCCAAAGTCTTATGTAAGTTTTCCTGACTTCGGATACATTTCTGTACAAATTCATGTAGCTCCTCCAGTTTAGCTGAGCACCTGAAGCATATTCTGTGAGGCAAGTCATCATTTTCTACGATCTGGAAAATAAAAGAAATTGTCAAAATCCTTTGTGCATTCTCTGTGTAACTGTGTGATGTGACTATATTGATCTATGTGTGTGGTTATAATAATAAAGAATATCACGTAAATACCCTTAAAAATAAAGTAGAATTTTAGTAAAGAATTATACTGCTTTTATGTTTATTATAATATTGTGATAATACATATACAGCCTTAGGCCGCAACAAGGTCATTGGTGTATTGGAAAATATTTACAACATAGAAAGTTATGTTGTCTCTCTGTTAGCTGGGTTTTTAACTACATAAATAGCTAAAATCTCTTGTTACAATATGGCACATATCACATATACCGATAGAGGGTATAGGCAACATTTTTATCATAAATAACGAATTATTCCGACTAATTTTTTTAAAGTATCGGTAGGGCAAACGAACGGAGTCGCGTAAAAAACAGGACATTCAAAAGTAATGGGGCATTTACAATCCAATGAATTAAACTTAACTCCAAACTATATAGAGTAGCAAATAGTTACTTGCATCTTACCGTAAAGGGCAAAACTTCCTCAATTTTCCTAGCAGTCACTTTATCAGCATCGAATATATTGAGGAAGGGACCTTCTTTGTTTTCACATAATCTGCACATTTTCAATAGTGCAGTTTGCTGCAATACGGTCAGAGCACCAGTAAAGATCTGTGGGTCTACCGCTGGGCTATACTTTTCATGTGAAACATTAGTTTTAGGTTTTGATTTCACTTTTTTCTTTGCCATAGTTTCCTCGCTCTATTTACTATTATACTCGACAAGCAGAGGGTTATTGTTATGATATATCCTTATCGTGAATATTTGTCCCGAGTTAAAACCACAGTTTTCTTGACAAAATGTACACAACAATTAAGTTACATATCACCTTTAATAAAAAAAATTCTCAGAACATGGCCGAACATATGACATTTTTTCCCCATAGTTTTTTTTTTGTTTTGTTTATCCCGAAGGAAAGGTAAGGGGAACTAAGCCCATACAGCCATTGTCTTTAGTAAATGATTTCTGAATTTATGATGGATGATAATGATGACGATGAATGGAAACGTCGGGAAAATCCTCAAGAACAAGTGTAAAGATGGTCAAAATGAAAAATCATTGCAGAAACATCATACATGGGCCCATGAAGAGATCGTATTCCGACTAAAGTTTTACTCAGCTTACCTGCGTATAAAACCATGCACACGTACTAGATTCACATCACAAGTAATCAAAATATAACTTATCTACCAGAAAACATCACTTTACGGACATATGCAAGCCATTTACAAATAGTTTTTGATTTTCACAAGAAAATTACATCTGCACCCTTCCAGCTTTTCCCGCCGCCGAATCCCCAGTTCATAAAGCGTATAGTTTTTTTTGTTTAGTTTATCCCGAAGGAAAGGCAAGGGGAACTAAGCCCATACAGCCTATGATGGATGATAATGATGATGATGAATGGAAACGTCGGGAAAATCCTCAAGAACAAGTGTAAAGTTCATAAAGCGTATAGAGATGTAGTCTGTGGTATAGAGCGAGTTCGGAGAGAGAGAGAATTGAACGAAGAACAGAAGAAAGCCGTACTATGATCAAACACCCTAATTTACAATAAATGTCTAGTCTATGGTGGGTAAAGAATTGAATACGAGTTTTTTAAAATTAAAAAGTAGATTTAGGTATTAAAGTATTATTATCATTGGTCAAATTAGGTATTTGGTAATATTTTATGTGCTTATATTTTATGTGTTTATAGCTTATATTTTATGCGGTAGGAATGTTAGAATATGATTCGTATTTAGAAATCAAACATGGCCAATGTACAGACATCTCTATTTATTTTATTACTGGTAACACTAAATCAGCCGGAACCGCCATCTTGAATTTAGTATTGTGGCAGTCGGGGGGGCGGTGACATATTTTACCCGTCATCGTCGTATTTGTGAATTTTATATACCAAAAAATTTGTGTCGTTTTGGTGTGAAAACAGTTTATGTCTGGACTGAACGTGAGGATGGCGGGTCAGACTATCAACGATAGGCTTCTAGCCGCTCGACACAGTATCGCTGGTCAGGGCTTAGCAAAATCCGTCTGCAAAGCCACTACCGAGGAAATGATCGCTCCCAAAAAGAAACATTTAGATTGTAAGTATTGTTAAGACTGTATGCCATCGTATAAACCCTATCAGCAATATAGATAAGAGTATGTTGTGGGTACACCAATGAACAATCTTGAACGAAGGTGCCCGATGATAATATGGTCGATAACTTGTGTATCGTGATTTAGAATTCTATTCGAATCCAATAGCACAGGATGCTGGTGTGTTTTCAAATTACAAGACCGAAAATAATAAGGCGATACATTGTAATAAGTTTCTCAACATATCTGACCCTAAATCTTAAAGGCAGCTTGACATACTTTTTGATTATGTCATGTGAATTGCTAGGTTGTATAGCTTGTTTTGTGTTGGTAAATCGAAAAACTTGATTTCAATCAGAATAATAGTAGGTAAGAAGGTAAGATATTTTATGCAACAGTACAGTATTCATCAGTTAGATAAATATTGTCTCTCAACCTGATTCATTTAATTTATAAAATACCCTACAAATCATTAATCATTGACATTATCATGGGGTAGGTAAATTAAGTGTAAAAAAAATAACAATGACATTCAGGCTGCCTTTTAACCAGAGATGTGTTATGCTATGTTGCTATGGATGCATGCATGTGATATCTGTGATATCAGATATCAAAGGATATCAAACATATCCATAGCAACCTAGCATAGGCCATCTCTGTTGGAAAAGCAACCTTAACATACATATCTTCTACTACAGGTTATTTAAAAAAGTTTTTCCCCAGCACCATGAGCCTCAAAGTCAGACTAAAAAGGTTGAAGATTGCTCTACATACCTTATTTCATTATTGATATATTACAAATTAATACATTTTAGAATGCATTGGTATGTTGATAACAGTTGAAGACAGTTTCCTGTGTTATCTGAATGTTTTGACGGATCCTATCTACACTAACAGGAACTTAAAGGATACATATTACATGCAATACAGTATATTATATAATATACCTATTCTTGACCAGCTTAAAGAAACAAAATTGCTGTTATAAAATAATAACATATCATTTTTGGTCATTATTACTGGTGTAAAAGTGACCAATAATAATTTAGCTTTTTCTTGGAAACATGTTTGGAGATTAGTATTTTTAAACTGTGTAAAGCCATACCCAAGCAATAATAATGTTACAAATGTAAATCAATACTTATTTACCACAAAAAGAAGGGCAAATAACTATAGCTGTTTCTATGATTAAAACAATAGAGAAAGTACAATACACTTAGTACTTAAGTGTAGAAGGTACATTTCATACATTAAATTGTAAAAGAGGACTACCTGATTCTATTTCAGAGATCTAGTTTCAATTAAAACCAAGTCATCCATATAAGGGTCAGATGCCACTGACATACACAGCATAACACCCACCTTTGAGGTTAATAACCCAGTCTTGACACCTACACATTATCACTTGTACTTAATGTGGGTCAAATTTGGTTCTTCATTTTAATTATTAATTAGTTTTTAATATAACTCTTGAGGTGTATCAATAATTCTTTAATGATTTTTAGGTTTATTAACCCATTCAACATTGAATACCTGAGTACTTAAACAGTAAATGAAATTATATTTTATGGATAGGTAATTTAGCTAAGCAGACTACAGTTTTATTAATTACACCTAAACTATTCTAATCTGATAATACCTAAAACAGATACATTTTGACCTAAATTGAGGACTATTTTAATGACATCATTTAATTATTTAAACATTATGTATGTATTCATTTTATTTTTCCCATATTATCATGCTGCCATGTAATGAGGATTAATTGCATCTGTTTTATTTATCAACCTCAGTTGCTATGTGAGATAAATTAAATGTAGTTCATTTTAAATTATTTAACCTTCTAATCAAACAATTAAAATCCGGGTGAGGAATTTTTTCCATTTCTTTATTAATAATTTTATAATTAAAATATGTTCAACCAGAAATCAATTAATGGTATATGTAGATTTCTAACAAGAAAGGGGATCCAGGAAAAAGTTTCTCAACTCAAAAACAAGATGGCATTGTTTTCCAACAAAACTGTAACTCTAAGGTTGCTATTTGCTGCCCAGATTCATGGTGTAAAACCGTTACCTACCGTTTTTTTTGGAAAATAAGTTTGATCTGTCGCCCTGCGTCCTTAAGAAGCTATCCTTCCCTAGGAGAAGTTTCATGCTATCATATATCGGCCGTACGTACGCAAAACCACGGCCCCTTTACGGTGCCGCCATATAAAATGTTCCTTCAATATCACTTTAATAACGGCACCGCTATGCAAACTATAGGTATAGCTTTATAATCTGGACAGACAGGAACGAGACTGAGAACTTACTTTAAGTTTATATTTGGCTGGCTGATTACGTAAGTTGCAGAAGCAGGGAGATAGCAATGGGGCGGCAAAAATCGTGAGTGTGTAAGAGTGCAGGGCGTGGGAGGCCTGATCTTTAACCTCTACGAACCCTAGTTAGAAACCACGTGAATAGACACAGATATATACAGGTTAAAAAAAAACCGCATTAAAATCGAATAATCCGTTTGGGAGCTACGATGCAACAGACAGACACATACACATTTACACACACACAGAGAGAGAGAGAGACACTCAAACTTATAACACCCCGTCGTTTTTGCGTCGGAGGTTAAAAACTAATCAATGCGAAACAAAATGTACCAACTATTAAGTTTACCGGGTGTTTCGTCTATGTAACATCGTTTAGTACAGTCGACGTTCGGTGTCGTAACACGTTGGTTGGAATCCAATAGCAGTAAGACTTCTTCTCTTGACGAACGCGCGATTATGAAGATTTCCTATTTAAGCAAACTTGTCAATGACGATCCTCTATCGATTCGATCGAAAATCTTACTTTGTCTGGATAATTTTTTTAATGTCGAATGTGGATGGATATACGTAAAGGAGGAGAGGCAGAACAAAGAAGTGTTGGGTGAATTGTGTGAGAGAGGATAAGGAGTGAGCAATGAGATGACGGGTAATAGTGATGAATGGAAGAAAAGTATATATTGCACCGCGGCCGACCCCAAATAAATGGGAACAGGGCAGGAAGATGATGATAATATTAAAGTGTGATAATGATCCAAAGAATAAGCTAACCCGCAAAATACGATGTTCTCTAGCCGCAGACATTGTTGGTCATATATGACGAATGGATTTATCTTTTACGTCCCAAGTTGTTGACCCCGTACATTGTAATTCAGGGCAGGCGGTGACTAATATCCTTGCTATGCGGCGAGACAGACGCGAGTCAAGGGTGGGACAACCCCAGACATACCCTGGCTTTAATAATTCAGTAGAAATCGTTAAAAATATATTAACGTTAGATAGTTAGGTATTATGGTCGATTCCGACAGTCACTCATATTAAACCTAAACGTAAATTTAGTCCTACATGTCTTTTTCTCTCAGCCATTTATGTTAAGAACGGAGAGAGATAGACTTGACCAAGATTAGGTTTAAGTGTGACTGCCGGAATCGACCCTATTGTCGCGAATCGTACTGTCGTACTCATATAAATGTGCAAGTTTTTTAGACTAGGTGTTTGTTAGCTATTTCACGCAAAAGCTACAGATTTCTATGAAACGTAGTTATATACTAGCTTATACATCAGGATGACAGATTGGCTATTAATTAAGATAAAACAAGCGAAGTTGCGGACATCTGCGTCAATATCACGTATTCTTTAAAGACGAACCTTGGCTTAGATTAGCCTAACTTCGGCAATGCTTGCGAAGATGACCAGCAATACCAAATTTGGTTTTAAATTCCATGGAACGTAATACAACTGCCTCGAAGAGTTGTATGTGTAATGCTAGGGCCTAGGGCCACACTTGTCGCGTTAACAAATGATTCATGTAGGTACTATTGAGTAGGATTTTAAGCTATCCCGCATTTCTGCATAAACCATTTTGAGAATACATCCTGCCACCGTACCTAACTAGCAAACGCAATGCGATTATGAAAATTGTACAATATACGCTGATTGCGTGTAAAATTTGTATTACGTAACAGCAATCGCAAAGGAATTTGACGCCCAATTTTCGCTGTGGCATTACTTCTGCTTTGCTTTAGCAAGATACGTAATCAATCAGCCTGCCGGCGTATTATGTATGTAGGTACATTTGTTTTAGTAATCTCTTCTTATTCCTATCATTTTGCCGCAGATCTGGTGCATTGTACAAACGAGCCAAATGTCTCGATACCGCAGCTGGCGAATCTTCTGGTGGAACGCACACAGAACACCAACTGGGTAGTGGTGTACAAGTCGCTGATCACCGTGCACCATCTGCTTGCGTATGGAAATGAGGTGAGTACTTCATCATCATCATCATCATTCTCAGCCATGAGAAGTCCACTGCTGAACACAGGCCTCGGAAACTGTGAGGGTGGTGAAAAGGAAAGTGCTTCCGGCCCCACCGGGCCTCGTCGTTGTTTGGCCAATGTATATATTTCAATCGTTGTTGGAAACTTCGATATCGCGTTCTAAAATTTGCATTTGATTGTGGTTCTCTCTTCTCCTTCCGATAGGTGACCCCGCTACTCCAATAATCTCCACCCGCGACCTAGGCTAGGTCATTCATCCATCTCACGGGTGGCCTTCACACGCTGCGTTTGCCGATAATTACGTGGTATCCACTCTAGAACCTTTCTGCTCCATCGGCCATCGGTTCTTCCAGCTTTAGCCTTACTTGCAGCAAATCCTCATATGTTGGCATATTCATTGATCCATGATGTCTGCGCATAAGCAGTATCAACATATTTGGAGGAAAGTCAGCCTAAGGTCCTGTTGCTACAAAAGCGTAAATCTAATAATGTTGAAACCATCTATCACATATGACTTTTTCTGTTTATATCAGAAGAGACAAGACAACATGTGTGCTAATTCTCGATTTCATTTAAATCTAAATTTAGAATATACCTACTGGTGGGCCTTTGTCTACTGTCATACATCAGATAGGTAATCAACCGATTTTGATGAAATTTTCCGTGTGGGTTTAGGAAAGCTTAGAACCTGTAGGTGGCGCAGCAATCGGGTTCTAGTGTTAAATAATAAATCTAACTGTTCATATCGCTAATCAGTCTGTATGATGAATGTATTAATAGGATATACCTCGGCTTGGAACACGCAACGTGGTGCGCACACGCAGTCTACCTGATCCCTCGCACTTTCATTACGGATACGTCACACATAATACGAAGACATTGTCTCAATACACACATGTGCACACGGCTGTGTTCACGGAATGGGGTAGCGAAATCTGCGGGGTCATGAAGGAGACCCCGCAGCTACGTTTAGCGTAGCTGGGACATTTGTCCGTCGATTAAATATCAGTGACAAGTTCCTAGCTTATGACCTGGGAAATTGCTCAAGTTCTGTAGTGGACTCTTACGCCATGCACGGAAATAGATGCAGCTGATGTATTCTAAAGCCCAGCATCAACTTAAGAACTAATGTTCTGATGACGACCGATTGCTGTAGTTGGTAGTGGCCCTGCCTACGACGCCATAGGTCCTGGATTCCAATCCCGGTAGGTGCATGATAATTATCGATGTTTGTTTCCGAGTCATGGATGTTTCTATACTTATCTGTGTATTTAAATACCGTCGCTTAGTACCCACGAAAAAAGAACTTAGGGATCTTAGTGTGGGACTAGGTCAATGTGTTGTGAGGTGTGTGAATATTTATTTATTTATTAGGTGATTAATTTGATGATGATGAAACCTAGAATAGTAATTAATCAAGCTAATTTGTACGGAATCCTTGTAGGATATACTGGTTTCCTACCTACTAAAATGTAAACGACCCTAATTATAATGCTCTGAAAGACAATAACTGGAGCTTTGTCACTGATCGCTTATAAAATGTAAGATAGATAGGAGTATTTTTCCTCGTCTATTTGCCATTTCAAAGCAAAAATTGTACAATTTTCGCAGCTACAATGCTAACGCATTGCTATTTCACAATACGTAATCCTACGGTATAATCGTGGTGGATGTGACCTCTCCCGCATTTGGAAACAAATCCTAGGACAAAGGAAAAGTTGGATACGCAAATTCTATTCTTTCGTTCTCGCGAGGTCAAGGTCTGCTTCTGACCTACAAAGGTTATCAATGGAGATATATAAGTGCTATGAGCTAGGCTACATTCTTCCCTATTTGCAACAACGCCATGGTAACTATAAAATAGTTTTGCGTAATTTGATCACAATGAAATATGCGTGTAATGAGTGCAATGTTGGTTAAACGTCAAATCCGAACAGAGCTAAGTAATAACTAGACAGGGCAAGTGTTTATACTTGGTGTGTAAAAAGGGATTGAAAACCACTTCTATCAGCCCTAATTCATTCAATCCTGGCTCAAGAACTAGTGTCTATTCTAATTCTTTAGTCAATTTTTTACATGCAAAGTATATACACAGTTTATCTAGTTATTAATAGCTCTGTGAATATGACGTTTAAAAGTGAGACATCTCGCTCTCATCAAATTCTTAAATAGCAAAATAAATATTGAATTTATTTTGCTATTTAAATAATTAAATGTGTTTTTTTTTTGTTTAGGGTTACTATACATGAAATGTGTTTGTCGCCTAACAAAATATGTATCCTGTGACCTTTTCACCAACATAATAGGTTTAATTTAGATAAATTTATAAAATACTTCTCCATAATATAATCCGCTAGAGATTGCTGAGGGATTCAGCTTTGTTTACCGAGATTTGGCTAGTGTATAGCTATCAGGATGAAAAATATCGTTGCCAATATGTAAAAATGAAAAGAGATGGTCAAATTCGTCATCCGAGTTAATTGATCCGGTAGCTCAGTTGGTTAGAGCGAAGCACGAAATGCAAGCGGTCGTGAGTTCAAGTCTCACTCGGGTGAAAAAAAATTCTATTTCCATTATTTATAATATATGATAGGTTTTGTCTAAGCTTAACGTGTGACCTTTTTCACTTATCCACCATCGCAATCCTTCGGTTACGAGAATCTTAAAATACATACATACATACATACAATAATCACGCCTTTATCCCTTACGGGGTAGGCAGAGCACCAAGGGCCGATAGATCCACATGGTGCCACTTCTGACCAATTTTGGGGGTATAGTTGAGATGTACAAGTTCGGTTAGTAGTGACAGGTGGTCAGCCCATCGCCTACAAAACACCAAGACCCTCTTGTCCTTCTACTGACTTGTACAGTATACCCGGGAAGAGGAGCAGCTGTAATATCATACGTTTTTTTTTCACTCCCAGAGCAGCATAGAAGAATCTTAAAATCTAAAGGTTAAAAACTGCAAGCGCGAAGTTCATGATAACAGCTAGAGAATCGTAAAAATGAAAAAAATCTTATCGATTAATTGCAATTCTGTGTTACGACTGCAGCGTAACAGCCTACGTGTTTTTATTACCTTTATATACATATACACATTAATGTGTTCCCGAAATAGCCAGAACTGCAACGTCACAAAGGAGATTCCGCAGGCACTTTTAGCACAGCAGGGGCAGATGTAAATGTTCAGTGACAACCTGCTTGCTCATCGCCTGAGAGAATGCCCGAGTTCCTTAGTCGACTCTTACGACATACACGGAAGGAGATGCAGCTGATGTATTCTAGTCAAGCCTCGCATATAATAAATAAATGATTTGAGAAATTTTTAAAATCAGAATGTGCGAGAAAACTGTTGTCGTGAGCTTGATTCTTTTTTTGGCCATTGAGCTTGGCTCTCATTTCACATTATGTTTTTGATCGAATTTCCTTTAATTCTAACTGCCTTGAATTCCTTCTCATAATATCTTGCAGCTCTCGGGCCAATAGAATGTAGAAGCCAGCAATGTAGCGGATTACTATTTTCTATTTAAAATTCTGTATCTACGTGGTAGGTATAATGGTTATTTGTAAACATTTAAGTATGAATTAACCTTAATAGATACGTTATACGTCCACAAATGTCAATAACAAACAACTTACGAATAAACTTTTCTGACAGACGAAACTGAATTGATGGGCAAAGGCCTCCCCGATTTTAGTCCACACTTGTCTTGTTCCCGCTATAGTGGTCCACTCTGGCCGCAAGATCCAGGTCGTCCCTGCATCTTTTATTTATATATTCATTAACCTTCCTCGTGAATCGCTCTATTAAAAAAAATACGCATCAAAATCTAAGGATACAAAGGGAAGCGGCTTTGATTTTTATGATTATTTGATTTACATAGAGATTAAGAAACTTACTACATAATAAAATGTAGATTGATCCAATACTCGTACTCCTTCAGTAAAATAGACATAGAATGCACTTGTTACAAATATCGTCCAGTTGATGATATTATATTATCCTCATAGATCAATGACCATTGTACAATAATAATACTATAGATATACTAGATAATAGATAGTAGCTGATTCTCAGACCTATTGAATACGCATATAAAATAGTGATGGGCAAATGGAAAAAAATATCGATATTTATCGAATCGATATTTTTCAAATATATCGATATATATCACCCAAAAAATATCGATATATCGATATTTTTTGCCCAATTTGCAATTATTTATAAAAATTGCCAAAATTATCGCTAACTTCCATACAGCAGACATGACATTTAACATAAATACAATTCACACAAAAAAATTACAATAAGCTACGCTTAGTTTACTCGTGACAACACAACAAAACAACGTTCGTACCAACACTCTAAACTAAAATGCAGTCAGTCCAGTGCAGTGATATCAACCAAACCAACAAGCAATGTCATTGTCATAGACAAACAAGTCATAGAGTGTAATTTTTTAATTTTTGTTTGTATTTGAAGCAAAGAAACTAAACCCATACAGCCTACTGCATATTTTCTAAATTTAAGAAATCGGATTGGTCAAAAACATGATGTGACGCATGAGCAGACGCCAGACAGCAGAGCTTTAAAAATATATCGATTTTCATATCTGAAAATAAATATCGAAAATTGATATATCGCAGGAAAAAATATCGCTAATTTATATCGATATTTTTCTGAAAATATATCGATATTTTGATATATCGATATTTTTTTATCAACCCTAATATAAAATTTCATAATAATCGGTCAAGCCGTTTCAGAGGAGTATGGTAACTAACACTGACACGAGAATTTTATATATAAGATATAGAGCCTAGCTCTACTAGCAGACTATCGCAACTTCATGCTAAAAGCGTCGCAGTAGAGGCCGTTTTCATTATAATTCCCATGCCTGATTTTGGAACTTACATTTTTTGTATGCAGTAAAACAGAAAATCTCGAAGGAGATTTTACAGACACGTTTAGCGGGGCTAGATATAAACAAGCAGTACCAAGTTGCTAATTCATCGACAGAGAGAATGCCTCTCTTCTCGTAGAAATTCTGAAGGAAAACCGTAGCTGTACCGCTATTTCTTTTAAACCTCGCGTAAAGTTACCTCCTCATTTTAATGACTTTTGACAGGAAAAATATGGAATATCTGTCAAATTAAACTGTGTAGTACATAACGCCCCTGAATTCCCGAATTACCGAGCGTCTTGTCACAGTGAGGTGTTCTATAATCTCCATACTTAGCCACTAGTCGCTAGTAAACACGCCATGTCGATACGCATCCACTTGTGTCAATAAAGGCGGGGCGACGCACATGTCCTTCTTCATTTAAATACAATTGTTTATGGACCTCATGACCTTATGGTGGCCAACTATCTAGATAGTACCCTCGTTGCACCCAATTTTGCTTTGGGCCCCGAGAAGGTGTCATGTAAATGTAACCCATGATTAGTTAAATAGAAACAACAACAAAGATATTGAAAACACTTGCTGCAAGCAGCATGCAAAAAAACCTTATAGTTTTTACTTGCCAAGTTTTGAAAATATTTCATATTTAGCATACCTACCTACATAAAAATCTGATATCTAGTCCTTGTAAGATAAAAAATCCAAAATTCTTTTGTTATAGGTATGTAAGTTTCGATCTTTCCTAAACCCCTCAAATCCAAAAATAAAAAGATACCCAAATGGCCTGTGCCAATTATAATTAACCTGCAAATATTATGACAAACCTAATTTGATCCCGAATCTGTGAGCAATTATTGAGATATATTAGAGTTTATTTACTTTGCTACAATTTAAAATAATATGTGATGCTTTTATAGCAAATAGAGGATAAAGACGCGATAGTACGCGCTAGGTTTACGTCCGGGGAGTGACGAGCGAAAGTGACCGTTCGGATAGCAGATGTACATCTGGTTTCACGTTGACCCTAGTTGCCTGTAGGTAATCGCAATCATGAGTCCTCAGATTCCAGGGCCAGTTAAGGGCGGTGGGCGAACGAGCACTAGTGTGCTTACACAATATAACATCGTTTCGCATTGACGTTCGTTTTCGTAACTTTCCCACCAATAGCGATTAGACTACATCACATGATTTACCGAACGCGAAAAATAATAATTATAATATAATAAAGAAATATATTGGAGCAAATATTTTGATGGCGAACCTCTAATGATTCGATCGAGAACTCAGTTATATAATACCGAATAAAAACCCCTGATACAATTAATTTCTTGCCTTTCCTAGTCTGAGCAAACCAAAAGACTACTCGTCAAATAAAAGTTATTATTAGTATTCCTATCCCGTTGCCGTAATAAAACGTCCCTATGACGCCTACATACAATCTATTTATATCAGGACTCAAGGCCACACTATGCTTAACAAAAGCCATGTTGAATCCATTATGTTTACGGCTAAATATCGTGTACTCGTACTCTCGAGATGACTATCGTTAGTTCGCACCGAAAGGTGCTAAATTGCGTTTGGCCAAATAGTTCATCTATCTATCTTCTTCTTCTATAGAGGGCCGATTGGTCTAGTAAGTAGTGACCCTGCTTGCGACGCCATAGGTCCTGGGTTCGAATCCCGGTAGGTGCAAACATGATGAATATCGATGTTTGTTTCCGAGTTATAGATTTCGGTATTTATATACCGTTGCTTAGTACCCACGACACAAGACTTTATGGATCTTAATGTGGGACTAGGTTAATGTGTTGTGTAGTGTGTGAATATTTATATTTATTTATTCTTCTATATCTATCTTCTTTACACATAATAAAATTGTAACGGATCGATGTTTGTGCACGCTAATCTCAGAAACGGCTGAACCGATTTCGATGCAGTTTTCAGGAATATGTTGTGACAGGTCCCACTTAACATATAGGCTTTTTATCCCCCGAAAATGTTTTTATCCCGAATAATATCGACATTTAATTTTTTCTGCAGTCCACGCGGACGGAATCGCGGGCGTCCACTTGTTTGAACTATGGGGCTAGCTGTTGGTTAGTTGATTATCTCAGTTAAGCTAAAGTTTGCTAGTATAGCGGTACTGTACAAAAGCAAAAAGACGGCCGTCATATAAAAGGTTCCTTCTCCATCACCTAGGAATCCATAGTTTAAGAAAGGCACAGACACTGGTCACTTTACGACAAGTAAGTTTTATCTGTCTTCCGTAATAAGAAGGACGGGGGTAATTTTATAACAGATAGTTCTAGCGTTTCTTGAGCATCGTGTGTACCTCTCTACCCTTAAGGGCTAACGTGGCTGGGCGAGCTAATCTACGTTTTCCCTGATTTCGCACTATATGTCGTGTGTAATAGGTTTTATTTTGATTATTTACCCTTCCGATAGATTTGGCACATAATTTGGTCTAAACACGGTTGACAAGAGGGGCATTGTAATAGAAGTTCATGAAGTAGAAAGTTGTTATTTTTTTCTTTTATTCCTAATGTATTTCATTATCTTTTCCAGAGATTCACACAATACCTGGCGTCGAGTAACTCAACGTTTCAGCTAAGCAATTTCTTAGATAAAAGCGGAGTGCAAGGTATGTGTTCATGTGTTTTGTTATTTACTCACCCCAATTTTGATATTATTTTACCCCCACTTTGACATTATTACCCCCACTTTGATGTTACTACCCCATTTTGATATTATTTACCCTCACTGAGTTAATATTTACCCCCTGAGTTAAACATTTCAAGTACGTAAATACCTTCCTTATATTAGCGTATCAATTTGTAAGTGGATGGAAGTAAGCAATCAAATTGTTGACAAGTCACCGACAATGCTTTGAAAGAAATTAATCTATAATAGATAGATTAAATAGTTATAAAGGTATGGTTACTTCTAGTTTTTTTTTTCTTACTCGATAGTATTATTGTTATTTGACTTGTTAGACAATCATCGAGGGACTCGGCTCCATTCGTTGACCATCTGGAATAATTATTATAAAATTGCAACCTATTAAACTTTCGTTAAACTTTCATAAAGCGATTTAATCATACTCTTATAGACGTATAAGTATATTATAAGTAAGTCCCATAAAACTTTTAGTTTAATTTCATATCACACTTACCTATTATTTCTCTGTCACAATGCAAAATGTTAAAAATAGAATCCAATACGCTATGCTGGCCGGATATTAGAGAGGATCCGAATTCCGGATATAAATAGTTCCTTAGTATTGAACGACGATAAACAATGTTGAACTTTAGACGGTGTCTATCGAGATAGCAATGAGTTTATCGTGGTGAAGCTTTTATAGTGTGTTGTTGTTTTGGAGTTAGGGTCGCTTTTCACCGACAAATTAATCTATTGATTTTGATTGGTAGGTGATTGTCTTTTACATAACGAATTATCAATATTATTATTTCCCCTTTCACACGGTATTTTTATGAACATATATACAATCCCGGAGGGGTAGGCAGAGTTCACGGATGTCCACTTGCCCTGACACACTCTTTCGCTTCCTGTACCTTCTCATGATATTCTTCACGGTATTTACAGTGGTAAAACAGTTAAACACTTAACCTGTTTAGTCAGATCTGAGAACACATAGGCATTAAGATCTTATCAATAACTAGCTTTTAAAAATCAATTTTGTAATATGCTGACTCGGCTTTTTAATTCATTTTTATTAAGATTTTACATACCTACGTATATTAATTCCAAAGTTGAAGAATAATCACGGACGAAATTTTTTTTCCATACAAACTTTGAACCCCACATTTTGCCCTTGTGGACTTAAATGTAAGCCACGGTCCAAATATCACGTTTCTACTATACGCACTCCAAACCCGTGTTTAGATCGGTAGTAGGGGCTATTATACAACACGTTAGTAGAGTACCGTTTGTTATTTAACATTCACACTATTGTTATAGTAAACAATGCTTATTAAAATGTTTATTATAATCTGGCTGCTGATTTTGTGTTATGCAATCGTGTGAAAAGTTCAGTTCGGCTATGATGTGATCAAACGTCAATACGCTCAAAGATTTAATTTTTGTGCATTTTTTTAACAGTCACACGCTTCCGATTTCGTCCACTGTGTTACTCTGATGTAGGTTCATCGTAATCCGTTTGGTAGCTTCTTAAACAGTGACGTGATTATAAGCTGATTCGGGGCTTCACTAGAATACCATCAGCTGCATCTCCTTTCGTGTATGTCGTAAGAGTCGACTAAGGAACTCGGGCGTTCTCTCAGGCGATGAGCTAGCAATTTGTCATTGATCATTTACATCTTCGCAATTCTAAACATGGCTGTGCTGTGGGTCCTTTAATATAAAAAATGTACCAAGAATACAACTGGGTAAGATATTATAATAATTGACAAGTGTTGTACCTTTCTCAAATAAATAACTAAGCTAAGAATATTCCTACAATATTCTTCTTCTTTATTGCACATACACAAAAAGAAATATAGCATACAACATAAAAGAAGAGATGCATGTACAATGGCAAGCTTATCTCTGCCAGAGATCTCTTCCAGCAAGCCAAGCAAGTAAAGAGAAATTGTTAACATGTGCAATTAAACAAATTCTAAGAAACTACATAACTACATTGAGAAAAAAAAGGAGAGACAGCATATTCAAATAATGGACAGGTAGTGACTCTTCAGCTTTTCCCTAAATGTGCCAACAGAGCGACAATCTCTAACCGTATGGGGTAATTCATTCCAGAGCTTAACCGCCTGTACCGAGAAAAAATACCCAAAAGCCCCAGAATTAAATCGGGGAGATTGTAGCAGTGATGCCGTATTGGATCGGAGAGGCCGATCTCTTGAAAAGAGATATTCAAAGCGCTCACTGAGATATAATGGAGAAATATAAAAAATAAACACTAGGATGTTATAGAATCACACAGTTAAAGGGTCTGCCAAAACAAGGCGCCCGCCTTTTTGGCACAACTGCCAAATATTGCGTATTACTATTGCCATAGATATAGGAATGAGATGCATTATACATTACTAGCAACGCGGCCCGGTTTTGCTCGGATGCAATACTGATACTTTACATATAAACCTTCCTCTTAAATCACTATCTATTTAAAAGAACCGCATAGAAATCCGTTGCGTACGAGTAGTTTAAAAGATCTAAGCATAGATAGGGGCAGGCAGACAGCGGGAAGCAACTTTGTTTTATACTATGTCGTCGTCGTCGTCAGCCTATTGCAGTCCACTGTAGGACGTAGGCCTCCCCCAGTGTACGCCACATGGCTCGATCTCCCGTTTTTTTCCATCCAGTCACTACCAGCCGTCCTCTTTAGTCATCGGTCCATCTGGCCGGAGAGCGCCCAACGCTACGCTTGCCGAGGCGCGGTCTCCATTCCAACCCGTTTACTCCAACGTCCATCGGTTCTACGACAGATGTGGCCTGCCCACTGCCACTTCAGTCTGCTACATTTCGAGACTATGTCTGTCACTTTGGTCTTCTGCCGGATAATCTCGTTTCGGACTTTGTCCATTAGCGAGATTGCTACCATTGACCTTTCCTAGCAGATTATACTATGTAGGATGTCGAAATTACGTAAATTGCGTTGGACCGCAAAATCATTGGTATCAAGCACACAAAATACAATACTATGCTAGGTATTAAGTGTGTACTAGACATGAAGTAACGATAACCTGGAGAGGTGGCCTAAGCACCGTTTGTTCTTATAAAGTATCATGAAATATAACATATCTAGGTACTCGTACCTATGTATGTAAGGATATTACTCTTGCTCACGAAAAACTTATGAATGGATTTTGATGAAACTTCACAATATCAGAATAATACATAGGCTACAATTTATCCCGGGAAAATATTTTTATCCCAGATAATTTCGACATTTTTTTTCTCTGCAGTTCACGCGGACGGAGTCGCGGGCGTCCACATAATTTAGTAGATTCTCTATAGAGCTGTATTCATAGCATTCGCTTAGCATACCCCTTTTGTTACATGCTGTATAATCGCGTCTCCTCGCCGTCCTTCATTCATGGTAATAGTGATGTTGTTGACCGGCGACCTCTAGTTCGTTCACTTGCGCCCGGCCTTGTACGCCATGGTGTATGATTTCGTTATGGGATTGTGTGTTTCACCATATTATTGTAATATTATAGCTATTATACACACAGGTAGTAGTCAAATAGCAATGACTTAAAATAAAAAATTGTATATATTTGATTAATTTTTAAAATATTGGAGGTCCTCCTTAAGGGGTACGAATTGGGCAAGTTTACCCTATCGGGATATTGCAGTCTACTGCTGGACGTTGACCGCCCCCAGGGCATGTCACAGGCTTACAGGGCTACTGCCATAGAGAGGATTTCAAACAAAAAAAATCTCAGAATAGCAAATCGGTATTATAGCTATCGTTTTTCCAACCTTTTTAGTTATTTATATTTTTATAAATACCTACCTTTTTATATATTGAAATAAGCATTAGGTAAATCATTCAGTTATAAACAAATCTAATTATCACATTTCGTGCTAATTGGCTATGAGATTATTGAATTAATTGGAGATAAGTCTGCCATTGAATACGGGATGATTGAATGGAACATTTCCCAATGAAATTCATTACTGGCTAATTAAGGAAATATGGGTGTGTAATTTGCTGCCTCTCTGTATTTAATGTCTTTAAGGATAATGTTGTTAGGGATGTTTGTTTCCGATGTCATGGATGTTTCTATACTTTTTGTATTTATATACAGTTGCTTAGTTAGTACCCACGGCACAAGACCTTAGGGATCTTACTGTGGGACTAGGTTAATGTGTTGTGTAGTGTGTGAATATTTATTTATTATTTATAATTGACGTGGCTGTGTGTACCTATTGTATGTATTGCTGTAAAGCAGGGGTTCCCAAACTTTTTTCTCTTAGGCCCCTTTCAAAACATTTCCAACATTTCTTCACGTCAACGTAGACCCCCATCGAGACCCTGGGGGTCCACCTGGACCACTTTGGAAACCACTGCTGTAAAGTTTTATCTAAATGCATATACACCGCTGTGTCCCTGAAATGTAGTAGCCCGAACTGCAGGGTCATAAAAAAGACGTCACAGATGTAAATGTTGAGTGACATAAGTTGCTAGCGCATCGCCTGAGGGCTAAACTCACATAAATACGTTTACTGCTTTCACGATATTATTATGTATAGTGGACGCCCGCCACGCCGTCTGTGGACTGCAGAAAAAACAAAATGTCGAAATTATCCGGGATAAAAATATTTTTTCGGGTTAATGCATTCTCATCTCATTCTTCTATGCTGCTCTGGGAGTGAAAAAAAAAACGTATAATACAGCTGCTTCTCTTCCCGGGCATACTGTACAAGTCAGTAGAGGGACAAGAGGGTCTTGATGTTTTGTAGGCGATGGGCTGACCACCTGTCACTACTAACCGAACTTGTACATTCAACTATACCCTCAAAATTGGTCAGAGGTGGCGCCATATGGTTCTATCGGCCCTTGGTGCTCTGCCTACCCCGTGGGGGATAAAGGCGTGATTATATGTATGTATGTAATGCATTTTTATTAAAATCCATTGAGTAGTTTTTGCGTGAAAGAGCAATAAACATCCTTACATACATCCTCACAAACTTTAGGCGCCGGTAAACTCATAAAGGTGTAACTTCCTGTACAATGCTTACTGGAAATGAAAGGAAAACAATTTTATCAAATGTAACAATTCCAACTAAAATATATCGATATCTACATAAATCGATAAGAATCGAGTTACATGTTTCATTCGATAACTCGATATCGAAGTCGTAATGTTTCGCTCGATTTGGGGGCGTAGTAATGACCTTTTGTGTTGTAAACATAGTAATGTGCAATAGGTAGTGTAATTAATGTACCTATATGTTGTCAAATCACCCATTTCATAGCTTCTTTTCTACTACTACAGTACTAAGTAGTCGGGGTAATAGTTTAGAGAAGTCATAGATTTGGCTGGACATATAATTATTTTTTAATTAATATACTTATACAGGTGTTTTTTTGTGGCCACCTTTAACGAAGGGTACGTATTCTATACATAAAATAAAGTAAGTTTATGCAAAAAAAAAATGCTGGGAAAAAAAAAATTTTTTTATGTTAGTTTTTTTATAGACAGATATTAATTATTTTCCGTGAAAAAATCCTGCTACGCGCGTCTATGTGCATTTATGCAGAAAAACGCAGTCTATTTACTCAACTTTGGACCCTAATATTTTGGAAACCAGATACTTCCCAGGTATGCTTCCATGGAGAAAAATGATCGTGATGATGAGGAGATTCCGTAGTTTTCGGGAACGTTGACGACCAAAAATCACCCTGTATATATTGTCGTTTGTCGGCAAAAGCGTTTATGGGTTCCCGGGAGGTAGGCAGTAGGTAGATTCTCCGATGTTGACTAAAATCACAATGCGGTCACCAACCCGCCTGCCCAGCGTGGTAACTATGGGCAACACCCCCCTATGGCAGTAGCCTTGTGGCGTGTCCTGGAAGAGGCCTACGTCCAGCAGTGGACTGCAATAGGCTGAAGTTTATTATATATGTATACCTATCTATACTATCCTCTGCGGACAGCATTTTGTATTTTTTAAATATTTATTTTTAGGTACTTACCTACTCAATTACAACTTACTCAATTATTAAGTATCATAATTCTCGGAATGGGAACAAATAAATATGTAGTAACTTCAAATTATTCTGCCTATGTTGTTTAGGTAGGTACGTGTATGTAATGAATGATGGTTTTGTTAAATTTTACAATTATTGTTTAATAATACATGTTTATTATCGAATAATTGGACCCTGTATAGCTATCAGACTATAGGCAATAAAAATGTATATAAATAATCACCAGATTGCATGTCATATAACTATGTCTGCTAAAACTGCATTCGAATGCGCATAGAGCACTTGTACCTATACAGGATGTAACAGAAAGAGGGTATGTTAAGCGAAAAGCTATGTAAATAGCCCACTATAGAGATCCTATTTCCAAAATTTGAGACTCGAAATCATATTTTCATTTTTCAAGATTGTATGGACATTCCTGAGTTGTTTCGGAATTCTTCATACTATCTGGAAAAATATAAATGTGAATTAGAGTCTGAAATTTTGGAAATAGGTTCTCTATAGTGGGCTATTTACATAGCTTTTCGCTTAACATACCCTTTCTGTTACACCCTGTAGATATGTATGTTTCAATATATTAAGGGCGTGAACGTTTTCTTACTCTTAAACTTGATCTTGATAGAGACAGCATCAATAGAGAGAGACAGCAGATAGTCTTATCTGACATTTGGAAAAATCAGCCCTAAATGTTCTATTAAACAGTTTAATGAGCCAAGAACATGAAGACTTTGAAGAATTATTTACGGAATGTACTTCCATAATAACAGTGTTTAACTTCGAGTATCTATTAACTCACTAGCTTAAATAGGTAGGTGATTAAATAGCAGTTAAGACAGTTCTAGGTCTTCTCTATTCTTCTTAGGGAAAACAGATGCTTGTCTCTCTCTTATACTTACATCTGGAAAGGGACAGCATTAATTTTGTACAATAGAAAGAGTTATTCTGACCATTGATAAAAGTGGCTTGAGAATACTACAAGTACCTACTCTAGTTGCTATTTTTTAAGGTTTTTTAAAACTTCACTTAAAATTACATGATGCACCTTTCTATAAAACCGCGTATCTCCGAAATTCGAGTAAATTCCGTCTACCTTTCTACCCAGTAAATTCTGTCGTAATTTCATTTTCATGTACTTTAGTCTATACTTTTACAAATTCTAATTTCTAACTAAAAACTTTTTCAATTTTCTCGCTATACGAAAGGCGCGGCAGGTGCAAGGATCGGTGAGTCAAAAAACACAATATGGCGGCTTTCGTGTTTGTCTTTTTGTCTGTAGATGTTATTGCAGAAGCACGCTTGGGAATTATAGCACAGAACACGAAAAAAAAACGCATGTTTTGCCCACCAATTTTGTTTACACCAGCAAATTTTTTTTAGGCATGTGTGTGCTAGCCGTTTCATTTTTCGGATATGGTATCACCACAACCCACGACTCCTACGAACTGGGTTAGACAGTTTTAATATTCTACCGTAGAGTTGAAATAATTATGATATCTCTGTGTATTTTTAATTTTAGAGTGTTATTTTAGACTTCGATTGAACGTTGTACTGTTCACGCTTTTGTGTATGTTTTTTTATTTGTGAAAAAATTGTTGATATTTTTGTTACTACACTTTAGCACAGCACAGTGCATGAGAGTGCAGATTGCTTGGGTAAAAAAAATAATAATTGCCAATTACATATGAATTTAATAAGTACTTAACTAATTAAATTTAATCCTCAATAATAAACACTATCGCAATGCGATATTAAAGGGCAATAAAAATATTGGAATAATACTATATTATCCTAATTAATGTTTTATCTAAATTAAATAATTAACCTTTAATTTATTGTGTTATTATATCAATATCGTTATAATATTTTAGATGGCGGTATGTATGTGTTATTCTATACTAGTTATTATTAATTTTGTCAATAACGTACTTATTAAATATGGAACATAAGCTTATACCAAAATATCCATAAGGTATACCCATCCTGCTTGTAAAAATGGGATTTTTCACATAATCATAGTAAAACGTCAATGTATGAACATAATGCACTTAGATGTAAATATACATTGCACTTAGCATGCCTTGGAGCATTTTTCACTGCACATTTTTGTTTGGTTTTTAATTTGTTTTTTTTTTGGGCTATTTACGAATTCTTTTAAATTGTGTATGAATACACGTTTGTAATACCGATTTATTTTATGCTACCCTCCTCCACTATTTGATCGCAGTAAGTACCTATTTTGTGTTCAAAATAAATAAACGGTATTATAAACTGTAACAATTTGTTCTTGCCCATACTTGTGTGTCATTCGGTAAAAATCGACACTCATCGTTGTAAGTTAAGGTGGATTCAAATTCAAGGGTTGAATTGAAATATACTTATATATTTTATCTAAGGCTCTACGATGGAAGGTTTGGTGATGAATATGACTATAATGAGAGTGATGACATGAATTAAACATCGAGCGACAACAAGAGACGACGAAGAAGAAGAAGATTAGCTGTTGGTATATGCCTATGTCTTTTTAACTTAAAAATATAATCCAAATTAATAATATACTATAGTTAAAGAAGTCGAATTAAATATAAATAATTAATAATTAGTACATAAATAATGCATTAAGTACTGATAACTCAGGTTTGCAATCTTCGCGGTCTACCGTATGGAGACAAAAGTTGAAGAGAATTTTATACTCTACAACTTTTATAATGTACTCATTTAAGTGAAGAAAGCGAAATATTCGCGACCTTTGACCTTGAATATCTTAAGAGACTTTTGAGACATCATTTAGAACACAGACGCGCTATGTGCTGATGTACTCCAACGCTATTTACATATGTGTGTATGTCCTATTCACAATTGCAAAGCTCAGCTTAGGCCACGCGCACCTATGCAAATCTGAGCTTAGGCTGCGCGCCCTAAGCCAAGACGTATAGTAAATACGTATTAGCTTTGAATACTAAGTGCTCTCCACCTTAACCTACAACTTCATAGCCTGCAGGGGTAGCATAAGAAGATATCTCGAATCTAAGCGATAAATCCGCTTATGTCTATACTCATCGCAAAATAAAAGGCCCGTTTTGACAGTTCACGCCCATAAATATTTATAGTTTTTACTGATCGAAATGTTCCGAATTTGTCTTTCATTGATGGGTACCGCCCACTCGGCTAAATGCTGTGCATACGATTTTTTCATATGGTCCACAGAATATTAATAATAGGTTAAGGTAAAAATAAATCGATCAAGATATTTATATAGAAAACTAGCTAATAGGTTAAACAGTAGCCTAAATGTTATTTCAGACTACCTTTCTTTGATCTAGATTTCAGCCTGATCTGTCAAGCTGTTACTGCATGAAAGAGTAATAAAAATTCATCCATCCAAGCTTTTTATTACGATGATCGATGTAAACTTTGGCCTATAATGATATATTTTCAAATCAGAACTTTAATCCAATGCACTTTACAATACATATTTATGCTGACAAAATACTCATGAAAACTTGAGTCGATTTATCGTGAGTATCGAGTATTAAGTCGTATAGTTACATCACTAGTTAGGTCGCGAAGACAAATGTCAAAACGAGCCTTTTATTTTGCGATTTGATTAGTAAGGATTTGACGTTTAGTTGTGAGATAATATCTCTCACCCACCCTGCTGTATAAGTGCTAATGAATATTGACATGTCCAGGCTATGACATGTCGCCGTTTATCCGCCGCTACGCGAAGTACCTAAACGAGAAGGCGTTGTCGTACAGGACGGTCGCTTTCGACTTCTGCAAAGTTAAGAGGGGGTAAGTTGCTATTTATAGATGACAGGCTGGACGCATGGCGCCAACAATTCAAACAGATACTCGTAAGCTCAGAAAATATATATCATAGAAACTACAATTATCATAACAAACTATAAAATAAAAAAATGTAATAAAGGACAATAGGCACGCATCACTAGAAATGCAGTGTATCCTACCTATTTGTTGAATTGTAACCGCCAAGCAAGCCCCTTTTCAGCCTAATGCTGTTAAAACAACCTGTACCATGTAACTAGCACTGATTTTCTTTGAATCTTACATTGATCTTAAACTCCATTTAAACATTTTCTAAGTGTTTTTAATTACCTATTTCTAGCAAAGAGGAAGGCTCCCTTCGCATGATGAATGCGGAAAAGCTGCTGAAGACGCTGCCGGTGCTGCAAGCGCAGCTGGACGGTCTACTGGAGTTCGACTGCACAGCCAACGACCTCACCAACGGCGTCATTAATATGTGCTTTATGCTGCTCTTTAGAGATCTCATTAGGTATTGTATTTTTTTAAATCCTGTGGTGTGTACACTAGTGCGCTTTCAGGTGCTTTCATGTTTCACTTGCGTTTGAAGTTTCAATTCGGCTTGCGTCATTAATATTAAACAAATGCAGGCCCCCTTATTACCTAACTAGCAAAGCGATAGCGAAAATTGTAAAATCGCTGATTGCTTGTCAAATTCGTATCACGTAAAATGAATTTCAAAGGAACTTTGACATTTCAAGATGAATATTGTACAATTTTCGCTATCGCTTTGCTTCGGCTTTGCTATTGCAAATTAACTAATAAGGGGGCTGGTTATCGTCTGTTTTAGTACATACGCCATTGTATGCGCTGTGGTTGCTCAGGCATGCATCCCAGAAATACGGAAAGGAAATCGCACTGGTGTAGACATAGCTTTTATTCAATGACGTCATCATTAATACGAGTACGTGGTAATCAACGTAGTATTCATCAAGAAATTGAATTCTTGACATTCGTCTATGTGAATGTTTACAAGTAATCTAAGTGTAAAATTAATAAAAGATTAATTTATTAATCATTTGACAGACTATTTGCCTGCTACAACGACGGTATAATCAACCTGCTGGAGAAATACTTCGACATGAACAAGAAGAACTGCCGCGACGCTCTCGATCTCTATAAGAAGTTCCTCATCCGAATGGATAGGGTCGGAGAGTTTTTAAAAGTAAGTTACTATAATTAACTATTTGATGATATTTTTTCGTTCACAATCACCGCTTGAAAAGTTTGTATTTTTCAAACCGAAACTGAATGCCCGCTATTACCCCTTTAATATACCCAAATTAGGCTTCGGTCGTTTTTGCAGGATCATACATATTTTGGTCCTTCGAACCGGATGATGTTTGATATGAACTAAGTACCAAAGCCAGGTTTTAAATCAATTTATCATTGTAACAACGAGAAAATCGTCTTTCAAAGCGGCTATAAGGTACAATTTTTTTTGGTCCTTCGAGCCGGAATTTTAAAACCAACTATCATTTTTATGTAACAACGCGAAAATCGTCCTTCAAGACAGCTATAAGTATAAAATATTTTGGTCCTTCGAGCCGGATACAATTGTTTTCTTTTCTCTCAGGTGGCGGAAAACGTGGGCATCGACAAGGGTGACATCCCGGATCTCACGAAGGCGCCCAGCAGCTTGTTAGATGCGCTGGAGGGACACCTGGCCAGCCTCGAGGGGAAGAAGGGGTCCGCCGCCAACACGCCCACGCAGACTGCCAGGTGAGGCAGGGGAGGCAGGGGCCGCGCTGGAGGGAAACCTGGCCAGCCTCGAGGGGAGGAATTATGTAACTTGCGAAAGTAAAGCCTCATTTACAGCTACTTATTAAAAAATGTTAGTATTGTCTGCGAGTCAGTCCCATCTGTCGAACCGATAAACGGTGAAGTAAGAGGGTTCTATTGGAGACCGCGCCTCGGCAAGCGTAGCGTTGGGCGCCCTCCGGACAGATGGACCGATGACTTAAAGAGGACGGCTGGTAGTGACTGGATTGCGAAGACGGGAGATCGAGCCATGTGGCGTACTCGGGGCGAGGCCTACGTCCAGCAATAGACTGCAATAGGCTGATGTAATTGATGGCATAGTAGTCAAGCCGACTAGGAGTCTAAGGGGCCGTTGTGGCCGAAAACGGTTGTAGTGTAGATATCTTCACCATCCTACAACGATTTCATCTGTGTAAACTTTAATTGCCATCTAGTTCACTCCTTTTGTTCTAAAAAAAAACACCAAAAACCCCCACAGCGCTCAAAAGAACGTGGCATCGGTAATGGGGGCGCTGTCGTCCACATCATCATCTTTCGGCAACGCGGCTGCGTCCACCAAACTGGACAACGGTGCGTCCGGACTGTTCATTGACGATAACATCGCACAGCAAGCGCTGGCTGAGGAACAGGCTATTATGAACCAATATAAGGTATGTTGGCTATATCATTTATTTATTTTTATTACAAAAACTTAAAAACTAGATACAACGTCCCTCAAAACTGCTTGCACCGTTTGACTGGGATCCTCCGTGAGTAAATAAGTAGTATAGGAAATATATCTCTATAATACTATTACAGTACTATTCTATTTTATACTATTTTAGGGAATACTGACTATACTATTTTAGGTAACACGGCCAGTTTCGGTGGTGTATTTGTCATATAACTTTAGTATGGGTAGTTTTTAGAGAAAACTATGAAATATGTTGCTAAGAATAGGCTATTTGACAATGTGAAAAATAAATCGTCAATTACTGTAATCAGTATGTATTACAAGTTTTAAAATGGTTATACTAATATATTATACTAACGGAAGTTGAAAGTAATAATTGATTTATTTACAAATGCGTAAATGAAAATGCATATTTTTAAACTTTTGTCACGTGACAAAACGTCATGATTGGTCGGGCTTATTATGACGTCACCTGCTTGTAAACATTGTTTTTTGTTTACACTAAAATGTATGTGGATGACATGTGTCAAAGTGACAGATACAGGCAAGTGATGTCACCGACGCCATATTTTCAAAGAAGCGTTTTGGTGCGCTATTTAAATATGAAACTTTTAATTTGATATTATTCGGTAAATATGTACCAGAACTCGAAAATACAACTTTTACTGGTCCTTTAAACCTCCAGAGAATAATATAAAATAGATTTTGAAAATGAGTCAAATAGCCTATTGCAATATGGTTGTAAATGAGTACCATTTAATTATCAGGTAAACAAGAAAAACGTCAAATAGCCTATTTAGAAGGACTTCTGAGCGGTCAGAAAATCCCCTTTAAAATTAACCTCTGGTTGCACTTATCTCTTTGCTAATCCAAATGAACCACATTTTTTTGTGCAACACCAAGCTTTAGCAATTTAGACATGGCAACATCATTGCACCAACTATATTATACGCCAAAACAAACACTATATTTAACAAAGTCTGCACTTTTTATGGCAACACCGAGCACTTTTTATTTAATGGCAACAACGCTAAATGGCTTATAATAGATATTTAGAATTGCACGGAAACATTTGCTATTGAATTCGTTACCGCTAGATTGTTGTATTTGTGCCCGCAAAGCGGCGATAGGCTCACCCATCACCTCGTAGGACTTATTAGGGTTGGGTGAAAAGTGGGTCTATAATTTGCACACTTTTGCCCAACCTTTTTGGGGGACAATGGGCGTGACTGTATGTATGTATGCAACACAATTTCAGGTGCAATTGTTACAAGGGGACCAATGGACGGGCGACGAGGATATCTCGGAAATACTTGTAAGATTCAAAAAGGGTTGTGTTGTCTATTGCTTAGGGATCATTTTTTACTGGTAGAAAACGTGTTGTTGATTGTGTATTCGTCCTTCTTTAAAAAAATATGGTCATAGAAGTGTCCGTTTCATAGAATAATTCCTGCCCCCCTAACATGACCGCGCATTGTGGATATCGTATCGTCTCTACAAAATTCAATGTGGCGGCTATATTTATCGTTAAATGTAGATAAATCGGTTTATCATATCGTGATTCGCAGGTCATGCTAGGCTAGCTGTAACTAAAATATTTTGTATGCAGTAAGACAGATAATGTAGTCATACACATAGTTAGCAGCACCATTATTCAATTGAACTATTCGATGAAACGCACTCTAATAGCAAAGATCTGCAAAGACTACTGTTTTTCATTTAACGTTGAAGTCATCCATTGTTTCGTGTTTATCCATTACCAACTGGATGTAAGTCACGTATCAACTATTAATCAATTAAGCTTCAACATATAATACTAATACATAAAGACAAATCGTGCCTCTGATAAAATATAAAATCTCCGACATAATGTCATATTTTACTTGTTTGTCCATTTCAAGGTCAAGGTACGTTTAGGGATTTAGGTGGATCGCGTCGCGTCAAAGGGAAAATTTTAGGAGTAGGTCAGAGTGTTACCTGTGTGTTTTCTCTTCTTTCTTCGTTCCGCGCGGAATTTATCGTAGGGCTTAGGTTCACAGTCAGTTCACTATAGTCCACTTTTAGGGTAAGATTGGGTAGGTCAATTTGTCACACACAAAAATTCACTTGCCGAGACGCGAGGTCAGTGCCGCGGTGGTTGGACAACTGTCAGATGCAGGGCGGGGGGGGGGGGGGAAACACGCGTGGCCAGCGTCCGCGGCGAGGAAAGGAGATAGGACGATTAAAAGAGGGAGAAACTAAATTATAGTTTTAACAAGGTATATTATTACCAGAGGTCGGAATTAGGTAGTCATTTATGTACTTGCATCGAAATGTTGATATTAATGTGGACCTTCCCAGGATTTCTAATGGACAATCCCGTGTGGCCAACAATATTACAAATAAATAATAATAAAACCCTCAGAGATAGACAAATAAAAGAAAGATAATTAACATAAAATTTCTGCTCTTTAAAATTAATACCGGAATTTGAGGCATATCCACTTTATTCTTTCGCTGTATGAAATCAGTGCAAGTACATAAATGACTCTACCTAATTCCGACCTCTGATTATTACTTAGTCCTTGAAGCATAAAGATAAAATATAAAATGAAATTCATCTAGGTTCTTGGAAAGTTTTATGTGGGTCTGTTGGGTTAAAGAGTTTTATGGGCTTTTGTTTTCATCTTGGCAGCTTTTAGGGTTATATAGAAGCAATGAGCGAGTGGATTTCCTTGGTGATATATGCTTGGTTAAAGTTTATGTACACGATTCATTAAAACATTATAAGTGATGGCCATTGCTTTAACATATATGTATTTTATTCACTTTCATTCTCTTCACGACTTATGTACTATTATGGTTTGGGTTATATGTATGTATATAACGGTCCAATAAACTAAAATGGCAGTGCACATAGCCGAAAATTTCTAGAGTGGCTACCACACACTGGCAAGCGCAGCGTGGGAAGATTTTATTAGATAAACAACGTTCTAGTGATGTCGTTTTACCGCTATTAGGCCGCTATATGACAGTACAGATCAGGCGCAGGACCAACGGTTTTACGTGCTTTCCGAGGCACAAGCTAAGTGACAATTTTGCAACATTATCTCTCTCCGGTCGTGTCGGCTTTCTGTCCCATCGGAGTATGAGAGTAACGGAATAGAGAGTGCATCTGTGTTTGCGCACACACTAGTGCACTATAATATCTCCAGCGTACCTGGCCAATCTCCGTAAAGATTGGTCGCCTTGGCCGAAATACGGTCGGAGATCATCATCATCATGACAGTACAGCTATCATAAATCATAGCTTTACTGTGAAGTTAGACCTATGTGTATTACTATCGCTACATATAAAACAAAGTCGCTTCCCGCTGTCTGTCTGTCCCTATGTATGCTTAGATCTTTTAAACTACGCAACGGATTTTGATGCGGTTTTCTTTTAAATAGATAGAGTGATACAAGAGGAAGGTTTATATGTTTAACTAGGGACCCGCCCTGGCTTCGCACAGGCGCAATGCCCTCTCACGCGGACAAAGTTATGTATAAAATAGCGCCATCTGTCTCTTCAATATTGTAATTATATTTTCAGAACAAAGTGCAATCGCCGACAAACTCAGCGGCCGATAATCCGTTCCTGTCGTCCAACATGTTTGGAACAGAATCTAACAATGCTGGCAACAAGGTATATTTTCATATTTATAGTTAGACCTTGTAAAGTTAGAAAGCTTCTACATGAGATCTTACAACTTTTTAATAATACGAATCTTGGCGACATTTTATGCATTTATATATAAAAGGTGTCAGCTGAACCTTTTGTCCCTTTCATAATTGAGAAACATTGAAAAAAGATCTCATTACATTCTACGTTGTTTATGTATAGACCCTTTTCGTTTTTGCATCGAAATCGGCTCAGCCGTTTCTGTGATTAGCGTGCACAAACGCACAGACGAACAGACAAATCCAAAAATCATTCTATTGGGTACTATTGCGTTGATAAAGGTCTCCTATAATATTTTTTTGATATATCTTCCATGTACAGACTGCGAACTGTTACATTTTTATTATATGTATAGATATTCTATGTGGTTCTATCGACCCTTGATGCTCTGCCTACCCCGTAAGGGATAAAGGCGTGATTATATGTATGTATATTCTAATTTTAGAACAAAACTCAATCACCAACCAACTCGGCGGCTGACAATCCGTTCCTGTCTTCCGTGTTTGGGTCTGAGACAAACACCACCAGCACAAAGGTACGTGGAAATATAGGACTAGTTGCCACCGCGATTTTGTTTGTAACGTTTTCAAGTTCTTTCTTTCTTTCTTTATTCTTTATTGTACACAGAAAATATATAGCAGGTAAGTATATACCATATATAATGTACAAAGGCGAGCTTGTCTCTTAAAGTTAATAAATAAGCAAATATTTGTATAGAAGTTGATACCCACTCCAATAATGTTATACCTTTTTAGATCAGTGTATACTTGCAGAATAAGAATTTTAGGAGTACTTTCTCTTGATTATATTTCCCAATTAACATAATGCCATACTGCTGTAAATCTTCTACATTGGTGGTGGTATATTTTAATGCTAGTGTGGTCAGTTTAAAAAAATGAAAATTATTATTTATTTGCTTTAGGATTGTGAACGGAAACCGGCGTAGGGGAAGACCTGGGAAAAGATGGAGGGACGACCTGGATTAGTTTCTGCCGAATTGGGCCACTATAGCGGGAACAAGACAAGTGTGGGCTCAAATGGGAGAGGCCTTTGCCCAGCAGTGGGACACAGTATAGACTATTAAAAAAAAGATTGTGAATCTCGACATGATTTCGACGATGCACTTATAAACATGTGATTTTCAGTCTAAAATTGTGTGGGTAGGTTCTTTAGTTGGCTATTTATGGCTTTTCGCTTAACATACCCCTCTTGTTATACCCTGTATACAGGGTGTAACAGAAAGGGTATGTTAAGCGAAAAGCTGTATAAATAGCCCACTATAGAGAACCTATTTTCAAAATTTGAGACTCGAAATCACATTTTTTGTTTTTCAAGATTGTATGAAAATTCCTGAGATATTTAAAAATTCTCCATACTATTGGGAAAAATAAACATGTGATTTCAGATCTCAAATTTTGTGGATAGGTTCTCTATAGTGGCCTATTTACATAGCTTTTCGTTTAACATACCCTTTTTGTTACACCCTGTATAGACGTAAAAAGTAATACATATTTAAAGTGTATTATATAATATTTTTACAGGCTTCCGAAGATCTCCTAGCACTCGGAAACCCGTTTGCAGATATGTTTGGAGGTAAGTTATTTGTACAAACACAATAAATTTGTATTTCAAAAAATTGTACAAATCCAAAGTTGCTTCGCCGAACTTATATAGCTATATTTCGCCTATGAGTCGATTATCTAAAGAACTGATTCTAGTTAAAGAACTGCTGTATATTATTATTATAGCGAATTTTTTTAAATAGGAAAATTGGTTAAACCTCTTATTTCTATAGCTATCGGGATGAAAAATAACGTTGCCAATATGTAATTTAGAAAAGAGATGGTAAAATTCGTCATCCGAGTAATTGACCCGGTGGCTCAGTGGTAAGAGCGCTGACACGCGGAATGCAGAGGTCGTGGGTTCGATTCCCACCCGGGTGAGGAATTTTTTCCATTTCTTTATTAATAATTTTATTATTTTTGATACTTTGTATAAAATAACTAACTGTAAATATTAAATTTAACAATTAATGTAAATTAATACAAATTGTACCTACCAATGTAAATATTTGGTGACGGTATTTCTAAAAAGAAAATGTAGATATTTTTTTTCTTACGCCTGTATTTGCACTATGTAAAAAAACATCCCACGCTTTAAGATATTATTATATTAATCGATGAGATTTTTGGGGAAAATTCACAAAAATATTGTATCATCTTTGTCTATCTAAAGCATAGGTGAAAAAAGATATAAGCTCCGATGACTTTTTGGTTTATTGATAAATCAGATTTAACATTTATTACTTTACACATAAAAATTCAATGTAGGCAGTCTAGAAAATGGGTGTCAAAAAATGACACAAAAAGTTGTCAAAAATTGTATGAACGTTGTATGAACCTTGCCACAAATTGGGTGGACAAGGTTTAATTTGGGACGTAATTATGAGTTCCGTCTATGAATATTGGTGTCAAAAAAGGAATAAATCTCCAACAAAAGAAATGGGTGAACATAGTGTAATTCGGGGCGCTATTCTATTATATCATGCAGTACAGCCTAGAAAAAGGTTTAATTTAGGGCGTAATTCTTAGTACCGTCCAAAAAAATGGGTGTCAAAAAAATGTCAACAAAAATATGGGTGAACATAGATTGATCTATTCTAGATTCATAATAAATTTATATATCATGTAATGCAATCTTGAAAATGGGTGTAAAAAATGACATATGAACATACCTTCCATCTTATTGGGTGGCAAGGTTCAATCTAGGGCGTCGTTCTTAGTAACGTCCAAGAAATATAGTGTCAAAAAAATGGGTGAACATAGTTTAACTAGGGCGCTATTCTAGCACCCAAACCGGCTCCAGCACCAACTAGCTGGTCGCAACCGAGCAACGGTTTCTCGGCCAACTTCGCACCGCAGCAGCCTAGCAACGGTTTCGCGGCTAACTTCACTCAGCAACCCAACTCGTTCGTCTCGGACGATAGCTTCACTAACGTCTTCAATGACAATGCAGGTGAGCGGTGACACTGTTGTATAGTTAGTGTGGAGGGCGCAATTGTGGTTTCTGGGACATTCATGCGAATCGAAATGAACTTGTATCGAAATGTTGCAGACTTGGGTTAATAGTAAAACCAGCAATTAATTAAGAATTTTATTTTACTTGTGTTCGCATTCGTGTCTCTCATTGTTTCGGTAATGGCATATTTTTGCTGACATTATTAATATCTGAGGGTACCACGGACGAAATGTGCCTTTACTTCAAGTGGGAAATAGTATCTAATCTAAGTTTATTTACTTTGTATATTTTATTCGCATCAGGGTAACCAGAACCCTGTACTGATAAACATTAGTTGTGTGTGTGTAAATATATATTTTTTTTAAACTATTCCTACATTATGAGTATTGTATGTGGGTAATTATTTAAGTGTTCAGAAAATATTATAACAAATAAGTAGTATACTTTGGTAGAATATTGAGGTATAGTATGATTTTGAAGTCTGTACAAGCAGTACAAAGTCTACTATGTTTTGTCTTTGTACCTATATAGATAACAGTATATTTTGTAAAGATTGGGTTGCCATGTGAATAAGCAAAATACTTTACTATAATATAAAGCGTTTACTTATTTCACATGATTCTATTAATATTAAACTGCCTTACATTTATTGAAAGTTTGGTGAAGGTATAAGTACTTTATATTCGCGATATCTATATTTATTATCGATTTCTATTTATAATTAATGTACACACTTTATTAAATTGTACAACATTACTGGGTACTGATGACGGTCTTTCACTTTAGCTATAGTCTGGCGTCTTGAGAGCTGGTTATTATATAATATGTAATAAATAAGAGGAAAGAGGGCGTTTAGGGCCTCTAAGACCTATTTAATTCTTCATAGTGAGCCTAACGTAACTTACGTAAATCGATCTTGAATATAGGCACCGCAGATTAATCTCAACATTTTGTGCAAGCTGCCGCAAACCCATTCATGGGTATGGGAGACCCGACACAACCGATCTCCGCGTCCCCCGCCCGGCCCCCTCCCCCTGCCCACCCCCCCAAATCCGCCTTCGACGAGCTCGAAGATGTCATGAGAATGTCCCTCGGAGGCTCCCCGGCCAAACAGCCAATCACGAAACAGCCGCAAGCACAACCAATGGCGGCACAGTTTGGTGACGTGATGCAGATGGGCCAGCCAATGGCGTTCGGATCGCCCGCCCGCCAGCTAATGGCAGCCATGGGTTCGCAATAACGCTTGTCGTGTTGTCGTTTGCTTTCCTACGTTTTAATCAGGCTTCCTTCAGCACATATTGATTCACGCGCACATTTTTTTTTTGTATTATAATTTCATAGGTCATCGTTTTAATTTTTATGTTGTGAATGTAATTTTTTTTTATTGTTTTTTTACTGGCAACATTTTTTAGCCAGCATGCTATCGTTCTTAATTTAATTTTTTTTTTATATGTTACTAGATGTTTATCTGATGTAAGTACAATAGTTTCGGCCATTTCCGATATTAGCATTAAAAATACTGTTAACCAATTATTGGTTAACTAAATTTGACTGCTGCTTCGTTAATCTGTAATTACTAAACTATACCTATACTGTAAAAGAATATTGAAAAAGGCCTATAATCAATGGAATTAAACATTCAATAAGTCAACGCATCTTAATAATGAAATAAGATCTGAGATTTACGTAAAAATAGTCCGTGATTTCTGTCTACCTCTCAGGGAATGAAGCGTGCGTGACTCTATGTACTTGCATGTATTATTAAAATCATTAAAAAAATCTGTCGGCTCTAAACTTGACGACATTTTGCATGTATGATCTTCATGACATGTTACATTACCATGTCTGTGTAAACTCTAGGTCAACAACCTCAACAGCAGGGCGGTAAAGTGTTGACAGGTGATCTGGACTCCTCGCTCGCATCTCTTGCCAACAACCTGTCCATGAATAAAGCAGGGCAGGCGCCGAAGTGAGTATACCCTGGATTGTCTATACCTTGGAGTAACAGGAATAAAGCGTGCGTTATTTTTTGCTTCGTCATGATTATTGGTATAGATTTTAATGGTATTCTAAAGTACATACCACTATAATATAGTACCAGCTACTGCAACTATAAGCTTGTTGGTTAAATGTTAAAACATGACAATGGGTAACATATTATAATGACTTTTAAAACTACATCAATATGGAGTCAAATGTTTCTTCTGGATCTGCTTCAAAAGCCTTCTTCGCTATACTGTCAAAAGTGCCACTGACAAAAGGTACTTCTGAATTTTGACCAGAAGGGTATTTTTTATATTAATGCTCCTTTTATCCGATTTGATAACGTATTCAGCAAGCCTAGCATGACCTGCGAAACACGATATGATAAACCGATTTATCGACATTTAGCCTGTCATTATACGGTAAATATAGCCGCCTTGTTGAATTTTGTATAGAGACGATACAATTATGTACGATACGAGATGCGTGGTCATGCTAGGGGGGCTGGCCTGTGTTTAATAATTCAGCCACGTTTGGCCTAACGGATCCAGGGTAACATATTGGTGACGAGTTGCTATCTCATCGCCGAATTATGATGCAATGCAATCACATTTAATCGACAAGCTATAATATTGGAGGGACAATATGGAAGGATATACGCACGCTCTATATTTGTTACTCTGAGGTTTATGGTGATGGCCGGCATTTAAAACGACTGTATTCTTGATTATGTCAGCTAAATTTATTAAAAATAAATATTTAAAATTGAAATGCTATGGTAAAGTCCTGCTAAAGGTAGAATATTGAAATATGTCACTAAGTATAACCGAAAAATGTATAGGTATTACTTTTTTTTAGAAAGAATGCTTTGGTTTGAATTTGATATAGATAATAATATTATTCCATTTTTTAATTATTATGATTGTGTGACTTATCTTGTCCAGTGATGTGTATGTGAATACCTATTAAGTATTTTAAGTTTTAAGATATTAAAAAAAATATAATGCTTATTTTTCTTAATGAAAGCACCTGCTTTTTATGATAATGGCTCAAACACAGTTTTATTTTAACCATATTTGAAGCACAATCATGTAAAATTATTTTTTATATTACAGGGCCGATTTTTTATAGGTTTATTTATATTTAAAAGAAAAAAAATGATGCCGTCTTTATCTTATTCAAGTTTTAGATAAATACATCATATACTCGTATTCATCACTTTGAACAAATCTTATTGAAAAATCTGCCCTTGTGCATATTCAAAGCTAGAGTGAATTCAAAGCTAGAGTGAATAGGCACTTTCTAGGCAAACATGTACCACCTTAGGCCTCATCTTGCTTAACATAAGGCACGATGGTGGTCAAATGTTTGCCTAGCTAATTGTAAAAAAAAAAAAATCCAGCCCCACTTACACCAAGTCCGATCTTCTATTGCAGAATTGAACTGGTTTCCCTCACTATTATTTATATATCGCACAAACTTAGTACATGCACGAAACAAAAAAGCCAATATACAGCAGTTGCTTTCACTAATGTTTGAAATATAGCACGAATTATATTTATTTTGAGTGTTTATCTAGTTTTTTTGACTTTAGTATATGTTCTAAAGTCACACACTTACACATAGACATTAGTTTAGGATTAGGATAACTATGACTTTTTGTTTTTTGTGGACTTTTAAAATACTTAGAAAGAAGTGTATTTTTTTTATTTATGTAGTTTGCTAGTTGACATTTTCAAAAATTTTCTTTTCTGGTATTATCCAACTTTTAGTACTTGATGCAGAAAAATATATTTCTTCAAATTAACTAGATAAATATTGTAACCACATATAAAATACAGGATTCACACTACGCATGCATTATTAGCTGCTGCTAAAATTCCAAGCTAGATTTTAAAAGTTATTTTATTATTTTGAGTGTGAGTACTGTATTAGTAATTTCGAACCCGCATGTACATTAGAGCAATATGTGGGATAGCCATATCGGTTGTCACAAGCTAGAGAGAGATGCGAGACGACAGCTCTAGACTGTTCTCTACTCCTACATATTGCCACGCCCACTTACTAGCAAACTCTGTAGACCGATCCAGTGGAACTCGCCGGCAAAACCAGGAGCCACATGGACGCCCCAACCGATGCAAGCTACCACGGGAGCTGGTTATAGGCCTATGGTAAGTCAAGGTTTCATCATTGGCAATTAACTTTTAACCTAAGTCACATCATATTTAAAAAAAAACGGAAAGCGTAAAAATTTTGACCCAGTGTCAGTTTCACTAAGACAATTCTAATGATCTCCAGCTCAAATGCGACAAGCCATTTTGGCTATAGAGTGTGCCAAAGAAATATACATACAAACATACACTCGATAAACATAACCCTCCATCTGACGCAGTCGGTTAAGAAGTCGGCCCCCTGATTACGTAAATAATAATAGTAAAGCCGAAGCCGCGCGATCGCGATAATTGAGTGTGTGCGTGCGTGCAACGAGCGCTCGGCGCTCTCCCGCGTCCCGCACCGCGCCCCGGGCACGCACACACTCAATTATCGCTATCGCGCGGCTTCGGCTTTGCTATTGCTTTTACGTAATAAGGGCGGGTCTCCAGCTTATATAATTTCTCAATGTCATACTTAAAACCCTTGACACGGATTGGTTGGCTGTGTAAAACATACAAACCAAGCAACTAGTAGGTATAAAAGATTTCTAAAAGGTTGAGGGAAAACATTCGCTGAAGTACGACTTTAGAGATAGTATAGATTTTTTTTTATTTATATGGCACTCTAACATTAGGATTAGAAGATAGCTGCACTTTTCATTACCGCCAGCGAGGCTGATGCAGTATTTGATGGCCCGCCGATGGTTTGCCCGCTTGCGGTTGGCCTCTGTAGCTTATTGCCTACTTAAATAGTGTGTTGGCCATCCTGAGGTTATTAAAAGTGCGCCATTCTCCTACTTTTAGGTCAATCAAAAATATCCAGTACGCGTCAGTAGAGGACAACGCGACAACTACGACTTGATTAGTTTCCTTTCGCTCTTTTTCTTTTACGGTCATCGTTTTTACTTTGCTTTTAATGTTGCATTGTTATTCCGCTGAAATGCTAACAGACGTGTGCAGTTCCAAATATGAATAACAGATGACGTTGCCGTTAATGCGAAAAGGTTCCGCATTTTGTCAATAGATGGCGATCTTTGCACACAGCTGATGCCTTTTTTTTTAGTACCTACAATCCCTATGCTATTTCTGTATTTTTTATTATTATTTCTCCTGTAGCATGCTAGCATCCCGTTTTTGCGTTATTTTTACAGGGCCCCGGCATGCCTCTCCCACCAATGCCTCACACTTTGCCCCATGCATTTCACCCCCCGCATTATGTAATGGTAAGCTATAGATTTTTATTTTATTTTTCCCTTGACCCAGCTTTTGTTAATAAAGTTGTATAATAACGGCATTAGCGGCTTGCAATAAACTTTTTCCAATGCGCAACGGTCAGATTTATCTCAAAGATAAAGTTGATGCTTTCTCTATCTTCATCAAGTTTTTGAGAAAGACAGCATCATCCTTCAGATAGGCTTTCTGCCCATTAGACAAATTGACCCTTAGTAACAGGGCTTTTCGACCATTAACAAAAATTGTTTTTTCTAAAGCCGTGAATTTTCATTATTCACTTTTAATATCAGGGGCTAGCTATTTTTCTTGTTTGGTATTAATGCAATTGACGCATTTGCTGTTATTTTACATCACAGTATTAAAATTTCATTTTATCTACTAGGCGTAATTTTTGTAGAATTTAGAAACAATTTTTTGTCACATTTCACATCCCCAATTAGAAAGCAAACTGGTGTTCAGGCTTTTTCTTACCTGCACATTTTTTATGTACAAAACGGGTCAACGTGTTATTAGGAAAGCATCTTTAAGTTGTTTATTCTAAATTTTTCTGAAGTTCAGATTTCATGAGATCCACAGCTCTGGCATCTATCAAAGGTACAGTATAAAATGGTATAAGCATGCATTTGACATGTATGTTCGCATGTTTAGACCTGTGTTCTTCTGTGTTTTTTTTTTCGCTCAATACTACCTAGCTTAGAATATTGTATTACCTTGATTCTTTTTTACATTTTGGTATACTTCACAATCTTATCACTTGAACGTATTTTCTCGAAGTTCCATCTTCAAAATTGAACAAGAAATTATCCCTGCCGTAAAGGTGAAACAAATTGTTTGGACCTTCCTAATACACAATCAGGTATTCATCTCCTTCATTGTTTTATACTTATTTTTCGGTGAATATTTAGTTTTGTCCTAACGTCATCGGTAAAATAACTGAGATAAACGTTTCAATGTTATGAACATAAATATTCTCGATTTCCAGCAACAGCCAAGCATGGTAATGGGTATGGGCGGAGGCAGCCAAATGATGCCGATGGCCATGCAACCACCTATGCGGCCTGTGATGCCATCGCAACCCACCAACCAATTCAGCTAAATAAACCCTCTAGCATATACAACGGTGTCTATTAAACGCTTAGTTACGTTGGTTACTACTCGGATTTTTTGTAGAAAAAGTAATTGACTATCCCATTGAAGTGTATGTTTATATTGTTTTATGTAAATGTTATGGCTGTGTTATACATGTTTCTGGTAGTATTTTGGATTGTCCTAGACAATAAAACTAAGCGAATTCTCTTTTAACTGTTGTCCTATTTACTAGATTACATATCAAATGTGAAATTTGAAATAATTGGCTAAACTGAGATCGATTCAAACAAAACCTACCAGGCAATTTTGTGTAACATTGAAATAACTAAGTCATAATTAGCAGAAAGTCTGCCAATTGAGAGAAAAGTTGGATATTTAGTGGCAACCCTTGTCGGCCTGACTGCAGTATTGCCAGTGTTTGTTAGCTAGTGTAACCATAATTTAAAATTTGGTGATACATTGCATGCAGCCAGGTTGTTTATCTTAGCTAGCTGACTCATAGTAGCCTTCTATTATTGGACCCTGAGAATGTGTCGATCGTGAAATTAAAACAGATTTTATTTTTGGTACATAGTTAATTATTATTGAGTTTGGTTGCCAGTTACCGCGATTATTTTTTATGTTTTTTTTTGTATTAAATCACAGAGCAAAGATGTTTTAACAGACTTTTATGAATAAGTAGGAACTCTATTTACTTTTATTGGTACCTTTTTTTACAATAAATTTATGCCTTGCTTGGCTGTAATAATCTCGTAAATCCAGTTATATTATTTATTTATCTACGATTTATCACAATATTCCCTTTTTAATTTTCTATATATTATCACGATAATGAATTTACTGCCGTAACTTACCAAAAATTAGATTTAAAAATTAGCTCTTGCTGATTTTAGTATAAATCGATTTATATTATAATTTGTAGTCTTTGTTCTGTGTATTGTGCGTAAGTAATAAAAATATTAATTAGTCGTTACATTTTTAGTATTAATTTGGACTGAATTGGTCAAATTATTTTTTAAATTTTATTTCCTTCGTAAAGTATAAATTACTTACTTTTTATAAAAAAATAAATAAATATAATATATGAAAATATTTAATAATACATTTTATATTACTTATGATGTCAAGGAACTTATGATGTCAAGGAACTTATGATTTCATTAATATTTTTCAAGAATTGTCTTATTAAATGGTGTATAAATTCCTTTTTTTCTTCTAAATCACATCACATTCCATATTTTGTACAATGAATCATTACTTATTTTTAGCTACCGATTATTATAAATATTTAATTGTATTTATTCCTATCATATAGTCGGCATTTATCATTGGGTATTGAAGTGAAATCTAGTGTTATTTATAGATTAAATTGCGAATTTTTAGTGTAATCCATACTTAGATGAAAAATACCTGCAACTAACTAGTAACATCATATTATGTGTTTAAATTTGTTTACTATTTAGTTTTTAAATCATGTATTAACGGAGTACACAACAACTTTCCTCACATTGCGCCAATCGAAGAAAAAATAAGAGCATATTCCTCACCCAATTTTGCTATTGGCCTGTTCTAGCAAACATACCAATGGATTTCAAAAATATAGAAACTATTGATGCCATGGAGTGAAGTAAAGTTGGACCTGACAGTATGTATAGAAGTTTCATAGAAATAAAAGTAATGTATAGGAGTTTTTGCATTAGATTGTTGTAGAACTAGGCATTACGGGTGTATATTTTTTGTATTTCTGTTGTGAATATATATGGACTAGGTGCTTTGTTTTGCTTAGGGTTGCCGTGATACAGGTACGCCCAAAGTACAATAAAAAAGATTGAGCGAGTCAAATCTATCGATTGTTATAAAACTGCATCTGTGTAATATTAATTGATTCAAACATGATACTTTGTACAGATGTTGATTATTTGTATATGATGAAATAAGTTTGTGTATATCATAGTAATGGTTTCCGAAAGACTGTAAAGCAATTCTTAAAGTATTATCAACGTATGTTTACTTTTATTTTTTTTGTCAAGAAACATTTGGGCAAAGTATTGTGTGAATAATTTACGGGAAAACTACATTTTCAAAGCATGAAATACGCTATAGATCAAGATCTATTGGCTTTTGTTTCTACTTATTTATTGTGTTTGGTAGAAAATGTGGTTTTTAGTATGGCAAGTTTTGTTAATGTAATTATAATCAAAATTATAAAACTACTTATAAATTCACCGATGGTATATTAACAAAATAAAATAGATGTTTATAAACACATACTTATTGTAAAATAGATTCATGACAACTTTAGTGTCTAAAAATCACGTGTAATTTGTAAATAAAGAAATTAATGTTTGCATAGTACATAGTGCTGCTAATATACTTAGTTGATTTTATTACTAATCGGCTACTAATGTTTCTAGAGATGTGCTATATTTTCCTGCAAGTCCATCTATAAATTGAGATTATAAATATAGTATAGCCGATTAGTAATTGCTATTCATGTCTATACAGTTAGTATTTCATTAGTTTAATCACTTTTAAACGAAAAATTAATGGTATATGATATCATTTGCAATGTGTGCGAGATCTGTTGGTTATTTTTATGCATCTTGTAATCGCTAGTTTTTGTGCAATATTTTTTAAAGTTATGTCACGTTTGAGTATTATTCGTCCGTCAACAAATTAGTAAAACGCCCATTTACCAGTGTTGCCAGAATATACACGGACACGTCTGGTTAAGTATCAATGGCCATAAATATATTTTCAATTGGTACTGTGATTCGCTTAGATACGACTGATTATTTGGGAATAAGGTCTCTTTTAAACAGATGCGCCTGTTATTTTTTAATGGACACGCTTTTGAAATTTTTAAGTTGTAAATTTTATTTGATTCTTATATGATTGATGTAATGTTTTGTTTTATGTAAATATCCTTTTCCTATTATTATTATTTACCAATGCCTGTCTTAGATATTCAATTTAGTTTATTTATGAAAGAAATAAATCAATTAAGATTATTTTTGTTTTTATTTTGTCTATTCCTTAGTTTTTGAATAGTGCTAAGGGTCCACACGAATTCTAATCTGAAATGAGAATACCTATAAGTTAACTTGCCTCTATGATGTAGCACAGATTCTGTCCTAGAGCAATATTTCTGTATTAAATCTATAAAAAAAGTATTTTGTGTAAGTGTAAATTTTCAAGTCTTACCTCTAATCAAAGACAATATCTATGTGAAGGCCTGAAAAGAAAATTTAAATTAAGATGTTTGCATAGGTAGGTAAGATATTCATAAAGTATTTTATTTTAATGTTGATCCTTTAGGTACTTATAATCGTCGTGATTTTTTGTGCAATCTGTTTAAAAATTACAATTCTTACCTGTTTATGTAATTGTACGCTTTTTTAATAATCTGTAAGTAGCTACCCCCAGTAGTTCCCTCGCGTTCCCCAATTTGCCTTTGTTATTGAAATATCTATCTAGTTTAAAAAAATATAAAATCATGCTCACCCTACTCATATATTCAACAGTTTCATGTCACAATATTGAATCTAGCACTACTCGTTGTCGTAAATAAGTAATAGAATAGATTAGAAGAAAGGTAGTTTGTTAAAATACATCAAAGAAAATTGCTCCTAAATCAGTGTATTGTATTGGTATAAGATAATTGCTATATTTGTATTATTGGAAAATATATTTTTATTAGGGGTGGGCTGTTTCCAGTATACTACTTCTAGGCAGAGTAAGTTCTTGTTCTAAGCTTTTTTACACTGACCTTTACTGATACAAGTACACTTGACATGATTCAGTTAACTGATTTAATTTATGAATGTAATACCAAAATCATTGGGCTATATAGGTAGATACTTTCCGCTTGTATCAGTAGGTCAGTGATTTCTTATGTTAATCATGAATGTGTACCTATGTAATCTTGTTGAATCGCATAGTGATATAGAAATTACACGTACAATAAAGTAATAATCGGAAGTTAATTCGTATTTTACTTGCTTTCCCTATGTTCTTAGTTAAGAAGTCTTATAGGTCCTTATTGATAGAGGTTATAGATAAGCTGATGATGCCGTCATTCGTAATGTGTCGTGATGGATTTACCTACCTACATGCAAATACGTAGCTGTTTCAAAATTAACTAAATAACAAATTTGCAGATGGTGCATCTGTGCATCAAACATTTTACCAGTGAATTTAAAAAAAAGTTATAGTACCTAAGTATAGGTAGGTACTTTTATATAGAACTTGATGTGCAAATACGGGATGCTATCTGCTATGCGGTAAGGGTCAAACCTCTCGTTAGAGAGTAAGTATATTCTTTGGGTCAAACATTCAAATTATCTACTAACATACCTAGTATTTGCGGTCCGGTCTCTGATTGTCACTGATGAACATTTTTGGTATGTACCTACAAAATGACGCATTTGACCGCCACCGACCTGGGGCCCTACACCTACATCGATATTATAAAGGAGCAGCCCTCAGTTATGATAATTAAAGTTTTTACCTAGTCATGTAATGTAGCAAATAGAATTCCTCATCCGTGGTCGATGTCCACCCCGCTCCATGACTGCTGGGTACGACGTCAGCGTGCTGTCTGACTCATTGTGGTAACAACGACGGCACTGGACGCTAGTATTTTCTGGTTCCCTCATAGATTTATTATGGGTTCTCTTCCCATAGTAAGAAGCTCCTAGTCTTAGATTATATCTCCTAGTAGACTTGTTACACATATGTACCCTTTTCAATAATTTTATATGTAAAGCATGTGTTCCAGTTCACCTATAGTGTTGTGATCAAACTTCCTATGTTCTAATGATCAAACATCAACAATGTACATGAACGCATCCGAACTAATGATTTTTATTAAATGGCAGCCCGAAAAATCAATCGATGACAGCGACGAATTTGCGATTTGTCAGCGACATTTTTTGTCTTTCGTCAATAATTTATTATTTATTGTTGAGAGTATTTAATTATATTAATTCCTAGTGTTAAGTGTAAAGCCACCAAGATGGCAGATAATGAGCAAAAAGCTATGCAGTTAATGGCCGAGGCCGAGAAGAAACTCAGTTCTTCAAAAACTTTTCTGGGATCACTTTTTGGGTAAGAACAATGAATTATTGTTGATTTATCTATTTCGTCAGTATGTATCCTATCTAGAATAGGTTCTCACTTCCTGTAACTCATCTATATATAATTTACAAGACTTAATCAATATCAAACCATTGCATTGTAAAGTCTTATTTGACCCTTACTCTTCACCTTTTAATTCTATGTAATTAGGTACTTGACATTAATGCTACTTTCCTAATAAACAGTGGCACTAAGCTATTGTCGGTAAATCAAACAAAATTTACATAAGTGTACCTACCAATTTTATTCAAAACCATATTTCATAGTTTTCAACTTTCTATTTTTCAATGACTCATAGTTTTGTAATGTTCAAATGCACAACAATATTTCTTACAGCATGTAAAACTTGCCTATAATTCTTTAAAATTAGATATTGGTCAATGATTACCTACAATTTATGTTGAAGCTAAAGTAAATTGTTTTTTCTGATGTAATTTCATAGTTTTATATGACACTAGCTGTTGCCCATGACTTTGTATGCACGGACTACAGAATCTATTCTATATCTGTCTTCTAAATCTATACATATAATAAAATTGTAACGGATGAGATGTTTGTGCACTCTAATCTCAGAAACATATAATGTATTTATCTGGAAAAGCCCAGTTATAAAATCTATCTACAACCAAAGATGAAATCAGGATTCTTATTGTACTTATTATTTTTATTACATGGAAACCTGCCCCCTGATTACCTAATTTGCAATAGCAAAGCCGAAGCAAAGCGATAGTGAAAATTGTACAATATTCACCTTGAAATGTCAAAGTACAAAGCGCAAGTTCGCCCTTGTATGGAGTAACTTATGGATGTAGATGAAACAATAAAACGTAGCAAATTCGAAACTCCAGGACTTGACCCTCCGCCGTAAAATTGCTGCCTTGTTCAGTGTTTTACAGGATACACTTTGGAGACTGTGCGTGGGAACTTCACAATACAGTTCCACCAGCCCCTTTTCACCATCGGGATACTAGACGCAGACTAGCGTATCACCCTTATGTTGTTGATATCCCACCCATCCGTACCAAATGTTATGCTAACTCGTTTGTAATGTGAACTGCTAAGGATTGGAATGCACTTCCTGCCGATGTATTTCCCGTGCACTACAACATTGGTCTCTTCAAAGCTAGAGTGAATAGGCACTTTCTAGGCAAACATGTACCACCCTAGGCCACATCTTGCTTAACATCAGGCACGATGGCGGTCAAATGTTTGCCTAGATAATTGTAAAAAAAAACCTTTGAAATTCATTTTACGTAATATGAATTTGACAAGCAATCAGCGATTTTTGTACAATTTTCGCTATCGCTTTGCTTTTGCTAGTTAGGTAATAAGGAGGCCTATTAGCCTTGTTTCCTATTCCCAATACTATCCATATAAAATCAGTCAATTCAAGAAATATTAACACATACAAGAAAAATAAATACCTACATACCTAACTTACTAGGTACATATTATTAAAAAGAAATGTATGAAATGTACCAAGTCTCTTACAAAGATTGCCAAACTGTTGCTGCAGAAAAGGTTAAAGAACCACTTCTTTCATAGAAATGAGTCTGTCTATAATACTAGATATTTATGTATAAGGTAATTTTATTTGATTGGTATTTTTATGACTAAAATGTTAATTAAATATCTACCTTTTATATTTAATTATCACTTTCCCAGGTACCAGAGATAAGCACTACATTTTCTTTCATTATGTAACGTTAACATTCAATAGATAAATAAAAATTTGTTGATTATGACTAATGAATTAAAATAGGTACCAAACTATTATAACGTTAACATTCAATTGCCTATAATCTTCAGAGGCTCATCAAAAGTAGAAGAGGCAGTAGACTGCTATCTTCGGGGAGCCAACCTGTTCAAAATGGCCAAGAAGTGGCCGCAAGCCGGGCAGGCCTTCTGCAGTGCGGCCCAACTGCACCTAAAGGCTGGTGTCCGACATGATGCAGCCACCAACTTTGTAGACGCTTCCAATTGTTACAAGAAATGTGATCCTAATGGTAAGTTTGTTTTTCATATAATAATTTTATATATTAATTAAGTCCAAACATTTTCACAGCATTACAGCTTGCGCCAATGCGCCTTGAAAGGTAAATAATTTCATGTAAAGATAAACAATACACACATATTCATATTGTACATTCACAGTGATGGTATATACCGTATATACCATGTGTATCCCATATTAAAGTTCTACTAAAAGGGCCTCTACATCTTGGCTAAGGCCTGATACACGATTCTTAAAGAACCCAGGACTCTGTAGTCCTGTAAATTTCTATAGAGCTACATAAACACTGTTGTACTGCTATATATTTTATTTATTTATTTTTATTTTATTTATTTATTTCATTCCTATATACAGTGTGTTTGGTATGGATATATTTAGGGGCGTATATAATGGCAAAATCACCCATAAAACCCCTCCTCTTTTTGGAATAGCGGCATTTTAATTTTAATTTTTTTTAGTTAGTCATATCGTTTCTCTGACATAAGGGTACTACAGACATAAAAAAAATGAGTGCTAATGATAAATTAAAAGATCACGTGTACTTTTAACTTTAAAATGTTAAAAAAATGTTTAATGCTGTTTTTAAGTTTTTTACATTATTCACATACACAAAAACTAGAATTTACGTAGGAAAAATTCTATAAACCTACAAAATATACTCATTTCTTAAGTTGAAAACTTGAAAATTATGGTCTACCCGTAACAAAAAAAAATTATAAATTAAAATGGCATGGAGGGGTTGAGGGTGTTTTTAGATACGCCAGCTCATTACCAAACACACTGTATTCTAGAAGTGAAGCTAGTGAGGTTTGATGGAAAAGATCTGCTATCGGCGTTGACGGGAAGGAGATACAGCTATATTCTAAAATTATAAAAATTACTAACCCACCTCTGTGAGGATAATGGGCGTGACTAGGGTTACCATATGACAGGCGTTTGCCGCATTTGACAGGCATTTTAAGGTTTAGACAGGTGTGCGGCCGGCATTGGTCTGAGACAGGCATTTTCAAATTACGCGATATCCTTCTTTATTATTATCTGTTGTCTTTTACTTATTACCTACAGCGTTTTGCTTTAGACAGGCATTTTTCTGAAAAATCAGGCATTTTAGGTACCATGTACAGGCACCCCTCTATTTACATAGGGTAACCCTAAGCGTGACTAGCTATGTAAAGTGTAAGTATGTTCCACTCTTTGTGTCTTGCAGCGTAAGCTTAGCTTTGCATTTTATGTGACTATACAAGCAAATGATGCGTTGCGCTCTAGGCCGACGCACATCTACAATATCACACAGGTCCAAAGTGGTCCGTATTTACGTACACTCACACAAATGCAAAACTGAGCTTAGGTCGCAAGACCCATACCTCTAAATTAAAACAATACAAGTATGAAAAAAAAATTTTTGGACAAATGTACCCTTGTTCTACAGTAGAATAAGGACACAATTGCTTTTTGTATTTTTTAACAATTGTGCCGTTGTTGCACCGAAGGTACGAAGTATGTAAAAAAAAAATTAAACTAAGGTAATTTTAGCTTGTATGTGAATCATGCTTACTCACTTTTATTATCAGAATTCAAGGTTAACATCAACATTGCTTGCATGGTAATGTAAACATTCCATAGAGATAAAAGTCACCAGCAGATTTATATGATGCACATAATGACGTCATGGCCGATTGGCGTAGTCGGTACTGACCCTGTCTGCCGCGCCATAGGTCCTGGGTTCGATCCCGGCAGGGGCAACATTGATTATGATGAATACCTATCTTTGTTTCCAGTCACAGATTGCTTAGTAAATACCTGTGATACAAGACCTTATAGATATATTTTATATACTAGCTGAAGAGTTTGTTTGTTTGTTTGTTTGATTGAACGCGCGAATCTCCGGTGGAACTACTGGGTCGAAAAAATTAAAAAATTCTTTTGTGTTGGAGTCCATATATCGTTAGGAAAAAGGCTAGGCTATATGTCATCGTGCGACCAATAGTTGTCGGAAAAAACGGGGAAAATTATTCAACTTTGTTCCGTTCGTGCCGCTGCGGGTTCAAGTTATCCAAAAAATATGGAAAGAATATGACGTTCCCATGTGAAGGTCTTGCCTCGATCAGAACCCTTAAAGCTAAACAGAGATATGCTCAACTTTAGAAAAGTTCACATGATAACACTTTTAATAACGTAATAAAATAAAGATAACCCGTGATGGAACCCTTCAGCCGCTAAATTTTGGAGAATGATACCGTCTTAGTTATTCAACATGTAAGCACTTCTAATCTCTATTGCTCATCCCAATAAATGTGAAATATATGTACCCAATTGACATCAACTTCAATATGAAGAAACGAAGTTTACAATCGTAAAAAGCTCTGAATTTGACCTCGTTTGTCCCTCTCGCTCCAAACGTACGGTGAATTTCGGGAGATGTTTTTAGCCGTCGTAGCCAGAGAGAGATGCATGTGCCGCCTGGAAAGATGAAGAAAGGGATAGAACATATCCTTATGCCCGATTTTCAGCTTCTATATTATAAATGCTTTCGTAATAAACTTATTAATCTCTGTCCGTTGTGCAATCCGCCTAAACTCTGAACCGTGGGATTTCGGGAAATTTTTTAGTCTCCCTAGGCGCAAAAGAGGGATGTAATGAAATAGGGGATAAAGTGTATGGAAATTACCCGTCATTTCTAGAAGCTTAAAACATTATGTATTAGCGCTTTTGTTAAAATAAATAGAATACCCTAAAGTGAAAGATGTGTGATGACGTTCGGCCAGTGAGGAGGGAAATGTTTACAGCAGTGTAAGCTGTTGGTTTGGGATGTGTATTGTCCACAAAAGGTCAATAAGCACTAGACGCACAATGAAAGACATTTTTGAAAGGTAACCAGGGTAGTCAATTAGCCTATTCATTAAAAAACAAACTGCCGAAAGTTTTCACTATTTCATACGAATTAGTGCGGGCACAGCTATAATATATAATATCTTGACTAAGATAAATTTATAAAAACACTTCTACATTAATATAATCCGTTAGGATATGGTTGATCCTTTCATCTTTAAAACATTGTGCTGAGGGATTCAGCTTTGTTTGCCGAGATTTGGCTAGTGTATAGCTATCGGGATGAAAAATAACGTTGCCAATATGTAATTTAGAAGAGATGGTAAAATTCGTCATCCGACTAATTGACCCGGTGGCTCAGTGGTAAGAGCGCTGGCACGCGGAATGCAGAGGTCGTGGGTTCGATTCCCACACGGGTGAGGAATTTTTTCCATTTCTTTATTAATAATTTTATAACTTATAGATGTTATTAAATTAATAGTGGGTCTAGGTCAACATGCACGTAGTACCATAGCACGTAACACACGGAAGTGTTCCCGATATGGGATTGCCAGAACCGCAGGATCATGAAGGTTATCCCTCAGCCATGTTAAGCATACCAGGGACAGCTTATGTTAATGGTCAGTTGGAGGCACGTGATGGTTTGTATATAATGTTTCATTTTTATTCGTGTACACCTACTCACGATACGGAACGAGATATACTCGTACCTGATGTATATTCTAGTTAGCCCTGCATCAGGACAGGGACTAAATTAATGTGTTGTAAAGTTTATTTTATGTAGGTATGTATTTTAATTTAATTTTTGGCCGCGTGGTGCCGGCAGAGTAGAATTCGTACCACCCTATGTCTGCCCGTGGGTATCGTACAAGGCGATTAAGGGTTTCCGGGAGGTGGGCAGCAGCGCCTTCCGTGTTGACAAGATAGTCCAAAATACATACTGCGGTCACCAACCCGCCTGCCCAGCGTGGTGACTATGGGCAAATACCCCCCATGGCAGTGTTCTCATCTTGTGGCGTGCCCTGGGGGAGGCCTACGTCCAGCAATAATCTGATGATAATTATGATGATGATTTAATTTTTACAGAGGCTGTATCCTGCTTGTTGAAGGCAATTGAGATCTATACAGACATGGGCAGGTTCACTGTCGCGGCAAAACAGCACCAGGTTAGTTTTATTTTCTCTATATTAGTATCCGATCCTCGAACTAAATATCATTACACCTATACAGGGTGTAATAAATGGGGTATGTTAAGCGAAAAGCTATGTAAATAGCCCACTACAGAGAACCTATTTCCAAAATTTCAGACTCAAATTCACATTTTTATTTTTCCAGATAGTATGAAGAATTGCGAAACAACTCAGGAATGTCTACACCATCTTGAAAAATAAAAATGAGATTTAGAGTCTCAAATTTTGGATATAGGATCTCTATAGTGGGCTATTTACATATCTTTTCGCTTAACATACCCTTTCTGTTATACCCTGTATACAGGGCGATATCGTTGAAATCGTTGCCACCCTTAACGAAGGGTACGTACTCTATACATCAAATAAAGTAAGTTTATTCCGAAAAATGCTTGGAAACGATGTAAATTTTCTCGAAAATTTATTTTTATTTTTATTTGATTGGACAAAATTTAGTGTCCAGTGTTTATGTTAGTTTTTTCATAGACAGATATTAATTATTTGTCGTGAAAAAATCTTGCTACACGCATCAATGTGCATTTATGCAGAAAAACGCAGTCTATTTACTCAACTTTAGACCCTAATATTTTGGAAACTAGACACTTCCTAGGTATGCTTCCATGGAGAAAAATGTTCGTGATGATGATGAGATTCCGTAGTTTTCGGGAACGTTGACGACCAAAAATCACTTGTCTAGACATGGTGATAATATCAAGGAGCAGAAGTGTGCAAACTTTTTACCAACTAGATTATTTAAGTTCTATGTTAAATAAATTTTTATTAGTGCAACACTCGCAAAGCATCATTCAGTAAGTCTACCATTCTCCTGACAGAACATAGCGGAACTATACGAGACCGAGTGCGTGGACCTGGCACGTGCGATGCAACACTACGAGCAGGCGGCCGACTACTTCCGCGGTGAGGAGTCCACATCGTCCGCCAACAAGTGCATGCTGAAGCTGGCGCAGTACGCGGCGCAGCTGGAGCACTACGACAAGGCCATCCAGATCTACGAGCAGGTCAGTGCTGCCATCATCATTTCAGCCCTGGGAAGTCCACTGCTGGACATAGGCCTCCGCCAACAACCTCCACTCCGACCGGTCGGAAGCAGCCTGCATCCAACCTCGGCCCGCGACCTTGGCCAGGTCGTCCGTCCACCTCGCGGGTGGCCTTCCCACGCTGCGTTTGCCGATACGTGGTATCCACTCTGTGGTATGCTTCGATAGTTTAATCATTTACCTCTATTTCCATCGCAGATCGCCAAATCGTCGCTCGACAACAGCCTGCTGAAATACAGCGCAAAGGAGTACATGTTCCGCGCAGGACTGTGCCACCTCTGTGTGGACATCCTCAACGCACAACACGCGCTAGACAAATACGTCGCGCTCTACCCTGCCTTCGCAGACACGCGCGAGTGCAAACTGCTGCGAGTGAGTGCATACATACATACATACATACTTACTGCGGTGATAGCCTAGTGGTTAAGACGTGCACCTTCCAAGCGGGAGGCGTAAGTTCGATCCCAGTCACGGGCCTGTACCAATGAATTTATTTCATGTACAGATTTTAATGTTGCAAATTTGTCGCTTAGCTCATGCCTCGGAAAGCACCTAAAACCGTTGGTCCTGCGCCTAAGCTCTCTCCGGTCGTGTCGGCTTTCCGTCCCATCGGACTATGAGAGTAACGGAATAGAGAGTGCATCTATGTTTGCGTACACACTTGTGCACTATAATATCTCCTGCGTACCTGGCCAATCTCTGCAGAGATTGGTCGCCTTGGCCGAAATACGGTCGGAGTTAATCATCATCACATACATACTATACACCTGGCAAGTTACATCAAAATCCGTTCAGTAGTTTTTGCGTGAAAGAGTAGTAACACACATGTACATACTAACATTTGTAAAATGGGAATTATTAGGAGATAATTCACTCACATTACATCTATTGTTTCAGAGAATTATCTGAATCTAAGAAACTCCGATATAACGGTATGGTCGATTCTGACTGTCACACTTAAACGTCAACTTAATCTATGACAGGTCTATCCCTCTCCGTTCTTATCATAAATGGCTGAGAGAGAATGGGACAGGTAGGACTAATTTTAGGTTTAGGTTTAAGTGTGACTGGTTAGAATCGACCATAGTGTATTACTTTCTGTGTACAATAAACAATAAGAATGAAATGTACTTTCCCAGGAGCTGATCGAGCATTTGGAGGAACAAAACGTGGACGCGTTCACCGAAGCGGTAAAGACCTACGATTCTATCTCACGGCTCGACCAATGGTACACCGCCATTTTGGTACGCATCAAGAAACAAATCAACGATAACCCCGACCTGCTCTAGAGAGCGATTGGGTGTGCTTTGAGTGGTACTGGGGCTTGTGGTACTATTGAGGCTTGGTGTACTATTGAGGCTTGTTGTACTATGGAGACTTGTACTATTGAGACTCGTGGTAGTATTGAGTCTGGTAGTACTATAGATTCGCAAAGTACTATTATTGAGTCTCATTGTACTATTGAGACCTGTGGTGCTATTGGATCTTGTAGTACTATTGCGATTGGTGGTACTATTGAGTCGCGTGGTATGCCAAGGCTAGTAATACCACTCGGATACCAGAAGTCATATTGGTATCGGCCGGTCTTTTGGTAATGGTATCATTTTTGGTATCAGGTGTTGCTGAGGTTCAGTAGCTTTTCGTTCTACATTCCTGGACATGGATAATTTAAAAAAAAATGGTTAGAGATTAATTAATTAATCGTGTATGAAATAAAATTTAACATCTTTGGCAGCACCTGCAATTACTATATATCGCTCTTGTTTCAAGCGATATTTTTCTAACATTTATAATCAGTAGAATAATACGCGTGCACACTTAATATTAAACTGTCGTAATATATATTTCACTAAGCATATATGTAAGTATAGAAACGTGCAATAATAACGTGCTCAGTGCTACTATATTACCAAAAGACAGCGAAATTTTCCTTTTGAACTCTGTAGTATGTTAAATATGCCTATTTAATACCTATACGGCCAGGCAATAATTGTAATATATGATACATATATATATATACACTTCTGTGTTCCTAAAAAGGGCTAGCCATAACTGCAGGATCACGAATGAAATCCTCAGGGTTCGAAATTATCAAGATATAATTTTTTTTTGATAATTATCCTAGCTAATTTGGCAATTAATTTCTTGAAATTTTCTTTATTTGAAATTATAATCTATTTATCTCAAAAAGGGTCTCGGTTTTTCGGCATTACTAATGAACAGCAATGAATAATACAATTTAATTCAGAGTTTGTTTTTATGGCGTCAAAAAAAGTAAGAAAGTACGTAAAAAAAGAGAAATTCCTGAAATTCACACTTCTTTTGTCAGTCAAAGGTTTTTTTTTATGTCTAGCGCGTTTGCATACGTAAATAAACTCAGATTATGTTAGTATTTGATTTTTATAATTATCAAAGGTATATATATATCATATACACCCGAGTTCCTTGGTCGACTCTTAAGGCATGTACGGAAGGAGATGCAGCTGATGTATTCTGGTGAAGCCCCGCATCAGCACAGGACTTCATAGTTCAGTTGATGTCTGTTATGACTTTGTGTGTCTGTTACAAAACAATGTTTAAATGCGGACGAGACCTTTGTGCTGTGGAGATCTTATTTATTTCTTCTTATACAGAGTGTAACAAAAGGGCTATGGTAAGCGAAATGCAATGAAAATAGACCATTAAAGACACTTCCGAAACAACGCAGGAATGTTCAGACAATCTTGGACATAAACATGTGATTTCAGGTCTCAAATTTTGTGAATAGGTTCTCTACAGTGGGATGTTTCAATAGCATTACGTACCTTTGTTACTTTCTGTGTATATGGTGTCAATATCATATACCTATACTTATTGTCTGGTGATATAGGTCATTTACATTTTAGTATTTTGGCTCGTTCATTCTATATTACACTATCTAATATCAATCTTTTATATTTTATAAGTACTTAACTATGTAATGTGGAATAAAGATATCTTCGTATTTCAAATATCTAAATAAATACAGGGTATGGGTGACAGCCAGGCAAATACTGAAATGCTGAACAAGTACCATTGTGTTGAGTCAGTGTTATTACTCGCAGGAAATGTATTTTTGATTTGATTATCTTTGCTCTCCGCGCCAATTGTATCGGGCGATCATGTGACTAATTAAATTGACTCTCCATCAGGGTTGATCAGGTTTTTGAACTGTTTTGAGGGCAATTTTTTTTCCACCTCAGAATCATGGTGTGAAGTCATACCTGGCTGTCACATACACCCTGTATACATTAATAATACAGTTTTCTTGAAATTATCACATCTAAAGTTGTATTAATTAATATAAGTTGTGCAAGTAATTTGTGAGGAAATACCTAATTATATATAGTTATATATATACATAGTTAGTTACATGTATTGTCAACTAGGCATTTTGTATAGGTAGTATAATTATAGTAACTACATGAAATATAGTGCATTATTCGTTTATATAGTAAATGTTTTCTCTAAGGGTCGATTTTTAGATAGTCAGATAGCCAACTAAACTCATCGCAAAATAAAAGGCCCGTTTTGACATTTGTCTTCGCGACCTAACTAGTGATGTAACCATACGACTTAATACTCGATACTCACGATAAATCGATTCAAGTTTGCATGAGTATTTTGTCTGCATGAATATGTATTGTAAAGTGCATTGGATTAAAGTTCTGATTTGAAAATATATCATTATAGGCCAAAGTTTACATCGATCATCGTAATAAAAAGTTTGTATGGATGGATGAATTTTTGTTACTCTTTCACGCAGTAACAGCTTGACGGATCAGGCTGAAATCTAGATCAGAGAAAGGTTATATTATAGTCTGAAATAACATTTAGGCTACTGTTTATCCTATTAGCTAGTTTTCTATATAAATATCTTGATCGATTTATTTTTTCCTTAACCTAGTATTAATATTCTGTGGACCATATGAGAAAATCGTATGCACAGCATTTAGCCGAGTGGGCGGTACCCATCAATGAAAAATGTAATTACATTCGGAACATTTCGATCAGTAAAAACTAGAAATATTTATGGGCGTGAACTGTCAAAACGAGCCTTTTATGATGAGTTTAGAAGGATAAAGTTGATTCTTTGTTTTGTTCTTTCTTTAAAACTTAATCAATATAGAGGCAGTATGGTCGATTCCGGCAGTCACACTTAAACCTAAACGTAAATTTTGTCCTACCTGTCCTTTTTTCTCTCAGTCATTTATGTTAAGGACGGAGAGAGATAGACCTGACTAATATTAGGTTTAGGTTTAAGTGTGACTGCCGGAATCGAACCTAAATATCAACACAGCGCGCAGTTTGCTCCTTTTTTTTTGCTTCCACGATCGATTATGTGATTTCGACCAGTGTTTCTATTGATTAATGTGTGATATATTTAGTGATTGTCCTATGTCCTTTTCTCTCTCGGCCATTTATGTTTATAGGACTAATGACCTGACATATAGATTAGAGGTAAGTGGCTACTTCAGCCGTTCTAATAATAATCATAAATAAATCATAAATAAAAAATAAATTTATCCTTTAATCTTACTTTTCTTAATTTAATTAGTAAGGCGATATTATATCGATAAGCATTCTTTGTTGATCTGTATTTATTTATTGATTACTTTAATGTACATGGCAATAATAACTTTGTCGCTATATAGTAACTTATTTGACCTATAGGTTGTAATTCTGTTACAACTGAATGGTATATTAAATGAAATGCTATGAAATTTATACACTGTAAAAAACCTGTGTACTCTAGGCTCAAAATAAAATGTTTATTTTTCAAAATTGTATGAACATTGAACATCCGTAAGTGGTTTGAAAATCTCTCCATATTATACAAGAAAATTAATCATTTGATTTTGTGTCATCGTTAGGTTTTCTGAAGTGAGATATTTTATTGCGTTTCGCTTAACATACCTACACCTTATATTACACCCTGTATAGCTTCAAGAATTTTATGATCTTACAAGTTTTGTATTTAGCTGACTCTATGATAGTGTAATATAGAATATTTTCTAGTATTAGAAGTATAATTAGTGTAAGCTGGGAATTAATAATAATAATAATCAAGTTGTATGGCCACACATAAACGTTCCATATATTAAGTACACTCGGGTTCAATTTTGTTTGTACCCACTCAAATATTGATTCTAAAATTATGTATATTGTTATTGATTACTAATTTTAATTAGTTATTTAGCTACTTATTTTATTTATCGTCATCTGTAATACAATTGCGAACATTGCTAATGCTTACCAATATTATACAATTCAAAAGAAAATACGTCTGTCTCGGCTTTCACCCCAAAACTATTCTACCATTTTCTATGGAATTTGGTACACAGGTAGTCTAGAGCCTGAGAAAGACGTATCGCTCATACGTCTCACGTATTCCAAGGGAATTGTGATAAAAATCACTTTATAAACGCACGTCAAACTGATCGAAGTGCGATAAATACGTCAATAGTCAGGGAGACCGTCGTAGTTTTTATCATAAGATACGTTGAAGTGTTTTGTCAGATTTCTTGGTTTGGTTTATTTATTTATAAATTATAAATTATTCACACACTAGGAATACCCCCACACTATCCCTAAGTCTTGTGTCGTGGGTACTAAGCAACGGTATATAAATACATAGATAAGTATATAAACTAAAAGTATATCCATGACTTGGAAACAAACATCGATATTCATCACATCAATGTTTGCACCTACCGGGATTCGAACCCAGGACCTATGGCGTCGCAGGCAGGGCCACTACCAACTACACCAATCGACCGTCAAATTTATTTATTTATTTAGGAATACCCACAATTGTCACACTTTTACATAATTGAATATCACGGGCAAACACACAGCACGTACTAATACTAGTCAAAACATTTCAAAAAATAAATCTACAATAACGCATTATCACTCAGGTTTGTATCACACTGAGACGACAAGTAAACAAGTAATACCTATCCTGGTTTGACAAGCTGTAACAAATACTCCTTGATGTCAATTCTATTTGACTACTGAAGTTTGATTTTATTTCAACATTACTGAAAGTGTTGATGTGTTTAATTATAAAGAAGAGTATAAAAGTTTTCCAGTTTGCTTAAATTATTGAGTAATATAACATATAGCTTTTACGTGAGTATAAGACGGTTTCCATAAAGACTCGTTAATAACAATGTTAAAACGAGCAAAATGTATTGCTCCGGCCACATATCTGGCCAGAGAGTTCGTCCTGTCGCGAATCATCATCGCGACACAAAATGTACTTCGCGCCAATGTCGGTAAATTGCCGCACATAAAAGGGTTTTATCGCGACAAAGTTCGTGTAGGTGGCCACACTTTGCGCACTTGAGTAGAGATGGGTCGGTTATTAGGTAAAAATCGTACCTGTTCCATCCTAATACTAACACCAACACGAATCTTGTCGCGACAATGTGGCCGGAGCATTAGGAATATTTGCCAAAGTTATACTTGCAGTTTGAAACTATGTTAAAAGTACATGGTACAGCCCGCGAGGCGTAAGCTGAGCTTTGTATTTGTGTAGGTGTACATGATACGTGAGACTTTACCTGAGTTTTGCACTTGTGTGTGTGGACATAGATAGTGTCCCTTGCTTGTACACTCACACAAATGCAAAGCTCAGCTTACACCTCGCGGACTGCAAGTATTTCAAACAGTCGGCTCCTATGCTAGTACCTGTTTATAACAAATAATTAAGTACATTATGCCTTTATTCTTTTGTGGCAATGCAATTGTATTACAAAGACCGTCGATAGGAAATATCCTCATTTGAATAACAATCTATTCGTGTATTTACCATTATTTTGTTGTTGTAAATATTGGCTGTTTCGTTGATAATAAATTTTATATTTTATTTCTTTAATTTTATTTTTAGTTGTCTCGCATTTTAGTGAGAAGTAAAATTTTTTTTATTTAGAGCTTCTCACTAGTCTAGGAGATGTTTCCTTTTATTTGTCATTTTGAAATTAGTTTTCTAAAGTAATGTAAGTCCCGCATTTTTGCTTGTAATTAAGGAATTCGTGCTGTTATAATTAGGTGTCGATATAAGAAATTATATCAGTATTCGACGATAATCATTGTTTTCTTCAGTGAAGTAGTCGCGACCGTTCTTTGGGCGAGGCCACAACACTGCGTTGCGGCGTCGTAACGCAAAAATGACGACGCCTCAAAATGCATTGTGGAAATTTCCGATCCGTTGCCGCAACGTACAAATCTGCGATGCGATGACGCGCGATCTTCCGGTTACTGTTCCCATACTACAGAAACTGAAATTATGGTTAGCGTTATTTCGTCCGACGCTGTATGCGATGAAATTTTTACGTTGCGTCATCACATCGTACAACGGTGCGACGTCGTTTTGTCGATGCGACGTCGTTTTGTCGATGCGACGCCGCAACGCAGTGTTGTGGCCTCGCCCTTTGTCGTTGTTACTTTGTACGTCGTAGTACATGGGTCTTTGAAAAGTATGTAATTATTTTCTCGATCTTGACACGTTTGCTCCTATAGGAAGCCTTTACGTGAGTGCAGTCACGTGATAAACCTCTATTAGTGGGAGTGTGACAACGAACATCGATGTCAAACGATGTAGCGTTATCTGTCTAAGCATATTTTACGCGCAGGGGAAGGAAGCAGGCGATTGGGGGACTGCGTGTGAAACCATAAAAGTTACTCTACGCTCCTCGTGTCTATTTATTTCTGTCTCTACTTATTTACATTGCAAATAGGTATATCCGTCTCTTTCCTTTAGTCTCACAACATAAACCTAACTGGGATGTGGTCCTTTTGGAAAGAGTCATTGAAGGAAGTGGACATTATGGTTCGAAAGGCTTTTATAAGACGGCGGACAAGGAAAGTCCACTAGCAATATTCTTTAACGTCATTTTAATTTTTTCAACGGTGGATACCTTGGTCCATTTGATGTATAAAGTTAAAGTTGATGCTGTCTCTATCTTGGTCAAGTTTCAGAGAAAGACAGTATCCGATTTATTCATCAATAACAGTATCTGCCCTAATTTATGTATGTATAATCCGCGCGGCGCAAGCTCAGCTTTGCTTGTTCGTATGAGTGTACAAGCAAGGGACATGCGATAACGAACGTAGATTTTAAACAATGTTACATAAGCGTCGGGGAATATGCAAATACGCGAATCTATTTAACGCAAAGTCCGCGTATCTGCTTCTTATTTCAACTAATTTTGGGGTCATTTTTACACGTTTTTTTTTACAATTATTTACATGTTATATTTCTTGTTATGAGAACTCACATCAACACAGTGATGAACGCGAAAACTTAAATTAGCAACGTGTCTCAGATACGCGGAATTATTCAATGCTAGTTACGCGGATTTTTGCACTATCCCCGACGATAGTCTAGGCACCTCGTATCTATGTAGGTACACATGAGGTACCTATACGTACACATAAGCAAAGCTGAGCTTAGGCCGTGCGGACTTTACCTACCTATGTTTTTTTTCTCTCTAATAATGTGGTAAAGTTTACACTTTTAAATAGCACTGACTAACAGACAAGCTTGATTATGTGCTGTTGTATGTTTATTATCATACCACTTAGGTATTCCCATACATTATCATGAAATTTGAATTACTTACAATTTAATTATTTCCGTTTCAATTTAAGAGATGCCGCACGCGAGCTACTTGAAAAGCAATCGATTAAAAAGGTAAATATGTATACTGGGACGATTTTACGATAGTGAACTTCGCAAAGTTATCGAACCATTTCTTATCGATGCCTTCATTTATCACCTTCGATAAATGGCGAATAAAGTGTAACCGTTATTATTGGAAATGTTAGATATTGTTTGAGCACTCTGATATCGAGGTATAGTGTCTACAATAAGAAGGTTGCAAGTGTTGCAACCATGGAGAAGGTATAAAAGAGGAGGTGGGACTATGAACTGAGTCGTGTGGCAATCGTGAGCCCATGACGTCATGATAAGGGTGGAGCTTCAGAGTCAATGTGTGTAAAGCAGTAACCTGTAGCCATACGCTTATGCAAGTAGTTGGGCTAGTCACTACAAGGTGGTTTCTATGTAAATCTGATGCTCCCCTCGTCCCATACGAGTACTTCACCCCCGCTCAGCGGCACACTATTTTTGTATGAAAATATACTTACCCGCTGCTCCTCTTTTATTTCTTCTCCATGGTTGCAACCAAACATAAAGCAAACATACCTATGCAATTAGGAATAATACGGAAGATCTAAGTAATCATGCAGGTGAATGACTACGTTACACCATGTCAGTACTGGATGACGTAACCATGTGTCAAGTAACCTTGTAGGGTGATGTTGACGATCGATTGGTGTAGTTGGAAGGAAATTGACTCTGTGAATTTGACGTTTAAATGTGAGATATCTCGCTCCCACTAAATTCATGCTACGGGCGCTGGTTCGAATCTCGTGATATGATGAATGTTAATGTTACTCGTAGTTTCCAAGTTACGGATGTTATCAATATATTGTGTAATTTAGTACCCACGACAAGATCTTATTTTAGTGTGGGACTAGGTTAGTGAGTTGTAAAGTTTGTGGATATTTAATCATTCTATAAAAAAATTATTAATAAAGAAATGGAAAAAATTCCTCACCCGGGTGGGAATCGAACCCACGACCTCTGCATTCCGCGTGCCAGCGCTCTCACCACTGAGCAGTGCCGTAATTAGACTTTTCTGCGCCCTGTGCGACATTCTATAACTACGCCCTATTTAGTCCTGCCTGGTCTGGCCAATTGGCCATTCTTACGCCCCCCAGAGTCTACACCCTGCGCCTGGGCACCAGTGGCACCGCCCTACTTACGGCACTGCCACTGAGCCACCGGGTCAATTCTATTAACGTAATGAACGCTCGTGTATGTAACCTTATACCTTAGGTACTTGGCCAGTCGTTGTTGTTCTACGTCCTACTTACTGAAGCTTGAAATTGTGGTCAATGTAAGTACCTAGGTAAGTAGTTTAAGTTATCGTACGATATTATGTTCAAGAGACACAAACAGTACCATTATCACACGCCCAAATATTGTATATTTGTACGTGTCTATGAGTACGCAAAAAGGTCTAATAAACGGAGACCTACCTTGATGCAATCCTTCCGGGGGGTTCGGACTTAATATCATAATTACGTTTTTACATATCCCCTGAAACTCAAAATGTCTTGAGACATGCCTGACCACGATGATGATGATATCTCGACCGTATTTCGGCCAAGGCGACCAATCTCTACGGAGATTGGCCAGGTACGCAGGAAATATTACAGCGCACAAGTGTGTGCGCAAACACAGATGCACTCTCTATTTCGTTACTCTCATAGTCCGATGGGACGAAAAGCCGACTACTTTCCGAGGCACGAGCTAAGTGACAATTTTGCAACATTAAAATCTGTACATGAAATAAATTTATTGGTACAAGCCCGTGACTGGGATCGAACTTACGCCTCCCGCTTGGAAGGTGCACGTCTTAACCTCTGGGCTATCACCGCTACATACACACCTGACCATACACACAAACATAATAATATATATGTCGCAGGCAATTTGTAAAACACGCCCTATTACAAAACGACTAGGCATTTTGAATAGTATGGGTTTTGGAGCGAGACAATTTGGCTTCTAGCAATTGAACCAATTGCGGCTCTGTCATTAGTGCTCAGCGGTCAGTAATGTCAACCTAAAGGACTTACCATGGTTATCCTGTTGCTCAAAAACATAAGACCTGTTATTTGAACGTAATAAATAAAACAATAAATACACAATCAAATTTTCATATTTTTTTTATCTGCACGGAACAAAATGTCCATGTGTGTGAGTGAGCTACCTATCGCAACTATGAATACGGTTAGTCATGTATAATAAAATTATGATATTTTATGATAACCCTATTCCGTCCAGCGACCGCATGCAGAAGTGCTAAAAGAAGAATAGGAATAAAAACAGATTCTTTCATTACTCTGGAATAGATTTCCTGCTAACTTCAAAATGCCTGGCGAGTCACGTATTATAAATTATAAGTACATGACTAAAGGTGGCTTACGTCAAAACGCCGTTACTGTATCGTATGTCGTTAAGACGAATCATACAAAAGTATTTCATAAATAATATTTATGTGATAATTATTCCTGCGACATATACATTTTATCTTTGATTGATTGTGGAATTACGTGCATACTTAATCAAGCATATTGCTATAATATTATGTGAACAGTAGATCTTTAAAATTGGCTCGTCCTTTCCTTTGTTGAAAGATAGGGTAATGACAAATTATTCAGAGGGACAAAACTGTAGCTTCCAATGATGGATCCGATCATCTCCTTTTAATCCAACTACAAGAGTTTGCAAATCAGTCTTCTCAGCATCAATAATAAATTTATCGCGGGAAAAAACATTTTTATGGCAACATTAATTTTATGCAATACGTCAAGTATCCTGTTTTTTCGCCTTGCGTTTGGTTGGAACTTTCTATAGATAATTCTATTTACTTCTGTCTGCACCCGCGAGTGATGCGAGCATGTCCCTGCAGCGGCCGGCGAAGTGCTAAAAGGAATTTTTTCTCTCATACTATTCAAAATGCCTGGCGAGCGTTTATAAACGGACCACGCCGTTTGTATAAAGATCATACAAATAGCCTGCGACATATACACTCGATCACAAGCAAGGGCGTCTGCCCCCCCCTAATATTCATATAATATGTAGTTGAAGGCCTTGAACAATCATTCCCGTACGTCGAAAATCGAATTCAAACTCCTTTTTATTTTATTTTTCTAATAAATGTTATTATAACTCATTTACAAGTTTTTTATTGCATAGTCAAGAGCTCGTGCTCGTGTAGCTTTACACATTAGACTCTGTACTGTCACAGGTATATAGTACTAAGATACTGTTATTACAATCGCTGTAGATGTAAGGCTCGTAGTAAAAGTGAAAAGTTTCATGTGCTGTCGACTTTACCTACAATTCATACCTACTTTTCTCATTCATAGAGAATGAGAAAAGTATGAATTATAGTAGGTAAAGTCAACTTGCCCCCCCCTGCGCCATCGGCTGGCGACGCCCTTGTACACAAGGCTGTGTTCCTAAAGATAGGGAAGCAAGAACAAAACTGTAGCTTCGAGGATAAGATCATCCAACCACGTCACGCGATAAAATAGCAACTTATCACTGATCATTTACTTCTGTCTGCACCCGCTATGCTTAACCGTGCTGTTGGATCTCGTTTATGATCTCTGCAATATTCATAATATGTATTAAGGGGCCATCCATATATTATGTCACAGGTCAAGGGGGAGGGAGGGGGTCGTCAAACTATGACATTGTGTGACAAGGCGGTGGGAGGGGTCCTTAATTTCGTGACATCACATTTTCATTCAATAATCTCTAAATATAAATTTGCAAAAAAAAAACAAATGTGACGTCACACTAGGGAGAGGGGGTCTCACAAATGTGACCAGCTGTGACAAGGAGGGGGGAGGGGCAAAATATCATGAAATTCGTGTGACGTAATTGATTTATGGATGTAGGTAGGTACATGCATGAAGTTTACTAAAATCTAAGTAAAATCTGCTAGTATTTAGTTGTTATAGGCATATGCTAAACATTCTTCGGATTTCATGTATATAAATAAAATGTCATGTTGGAATTAGGTAATACTGAACAGTCAATTTTTTTTATTTATTTAATACATGGGCCAATCTCCCTCCTCACAGTCGTGAGGTATGGTCATAGAGTGGGAAGGCCTATGTCCAGCAGTGGGAAACACTACAAGCTAATGAAAAAAGATTTAGCCTACCTAGGCGTACTCATATGCGTATTCGGTCACGAACGGAGTCGCGGGCGTCCACTAGTACAATATATTATAGGTGTATCTATTGTAGGTAGGTATAGTATAACCCGCCCGCACTAATAATTTAAAGTTCATTAGCCTTTCTAATCAAAATGCAAGTTACCTAATCTTTTTTTAGGTTTCTCTGGATTTTCCGAACAATATATTCGGTAGGTAGGTGAGTACATAGGTAGATAAGAAATAACACGCACAAGTAGGCAGGTATTGCGCACTTCATGCGTTAGACACGTTTTTATACAGGATGTTTTTTCGTTGCCACTCCTTGTTAACGAACGGTACGTACTCTATGCATCAAATAAAGTAAGTTTATGCCAAAAAAAATGCTGGGAAACGATGTAAATTTTTTGTTTTTTTTTTTATTTCTTTATCGGGCGAAATTAATAGTGTCCAGTGTTTATGTCAGTTTTTTCATAGACAGATATTAATAATTTCTCGTGAAAAAATCTTGCTACATGCGTCAATGTGCATTTATACAGAAAAACACAGTCTATTTACTCAACTTTGGACCCTAATATTTTGGAAACCAGACACTTCCCAGGTAGGCCTCCATGGAGAAAAATGATCGTGATGATGAGGAGATTTTTCCGTAGTTTTCGGGAACGTTGACGACCAAAAATCAGCCTGTATAACACATTTACCTCTTTATGTTAGTAGTAAATGTGAATACGACTACAATATAATATAGTACAACTAGATGTTGCCCGCGACTTCGTCCGCGTGGACTACAGAACGTTTCCTATGTCCTTTTCCACTATGTTCAATATGTACCTAGGTATGCAATAATTCATGCAATTTGGTTGAGAAAATAAAGCATGAAGAAGTAATAAACATACGTAAACCAATCACGGTATAAGAAGTCCGGCGGATTATTCACGAACTAAATTGCTCTACGGTAAACCTCTTATTTTGCGATGACTTTAGTTACTATAGGCAGTCAAAGATCTGTCCGTCGTAGCATGTCATAGTCTATTGTTAGTTCGTAGCAATTCGTAGCAAATGCTACGAATAACACTATCTATTTTATTGTATTCTTATGTACCGCCATCGTGCAACCAAAACCTATAAAATCAATAAAATAAACAACAAAGAATAGTAATTTAATTTCAAACCAAATTATAATCTAAAAGAGTTCTGATGTTTAGCTTCACCGGAGTCGATATGATCGCCGTACAGATGCATCTCCTTCAATTGATATCCTTGACGAGTGCTGTCGACAAATCCTTCGTTAGAGTCATCTTTCCTCTGGGATTCCTTCTCAGGTTTGATCAGGGATATCATGGAGGATGGGTCAGACAGACTGCGAAGGAGACTGGTCAGGATCTTGCCAGTGTACTCCGGTACTTCGAACTGGCCCTCCAGTTGGACGGTGTATTGTGTTGAGAAATGGAATACTGCAACATTATTATTTGTAACATATAAAATTAATGAAAATACTATACTATAAAATTATTAATAAAGAAAATGGAAAAAATTCTTCACCCCAGTGGGAATCGAACCCACGACCACCGTGCGAGCCGCTATAACCACTAAGCCATCGTGTCAATTTCTTAGATGACGAATTTTACTATCTCTTTTCTAAATTACATATTGGCAACGTTATTCTATATCCCGATAGCTATACACTAGCCAAATCTCGGCAAACAAAGCTGAATCCCTTTAGCACAATGTTTAAAGATGAAACGATCAACCATATCCTAACGGATTATATTAATGGAGAAGTGTTTTTATAAATTTATCTTAGTCAAGATATGATATATTATAAAATTATTAATAAAGAAAATGGAAAAAAATCTTCACCCGAGTGGGAATCGAACCCACGACCACTGCAAACCACGCGAGCCGCTATAACCACTAAGCCACCGGGTCAATTACGTATAAGTACGAGTATAAGTGCTGATTTTGTCAAACGTTAGATAGCTTTTTAACCGACTTTAAAAAAGACAGGTCATCAATTCGTCTGTATGTTTTTTTTTAAATGTGTGTTACCTCACAACTCCGTCATTTATAAACGGATTTCAATTTTTTTTACAGTTTGTCATGGTATTCAAGTTGGTCCCATATTCACCACATCAGGATCTGATGATCGAATCTTGGAGAAATCGAGGGCAACCCTCAAATATTGTAGGCACATGTAGTCTGTTTTTATACTTTTACTGAGCGTTTTGATCACCTACATATAAAACATAACATCTGTTGATGGAATCTCTAAGGAATCTAGGGATATCCTCAAATATAATAGATTTATCGAGTAGTCCGTTTTTAGATTTTTATAGAGAATTTTGGTCAGCTACACATAATATAAAGGAAACGAGGGTCTGATGATAGAGCCGCCGAAAAACAGATTTGTAACAAAATCCCCCTATGGCAGGGGGAGGCCTACGTCCAGTAGTGGACTGCAATAGGCTTATGAAGATGAAGATAATTGTGTTAAGTCGTGAAATTATATGTTGCGTTAATCCGTGGCCGAAGTAAGATGGTTATAGAGGAAGAGGTAGACATGAGAATAACGAGATGACGGATTATAGGAATGAATGAAAGAAGAGTACCTACATATTGCACCGACCCTAAATGATTGGGAACAGGGCAGGAAGAAGGAGTGTAATTATATGTTGCTTATATTGTCAGACGTAAAGTTTCGAAGCCTGGTCATTTCTCTCTTTTGTCACGTGGCCTATTTAATCATTTGCTGGCATATAAATCTGACAATATTATGCCTTTTAAACTTCGTACACGGTTTAACGCAATATTATTATATATTTGCCCTTTAGTAAAATTTTACTTTAGTAAGATCGAGTTTTGGGAGGAAGTCGGTTTTTCGTTTTAAAAAACATATTTTATATTAAATAGGCTTACGCTTGACCACAACGCGCCTGATGGCAAGCACCGTTGCAGTCTGAGGTGGAGCGCGCTTGCCTAATAGGAACCGGTTCACTATGTTCATGGGGAACATAAATCTAAATCCTAATCATAAGCCTGAATCTATTCTATCATCATCATCATCATCATTTTACAGCCCTGAGAAGTCCACTGTTGGACCTAGGCCTCCCCCAACAACCTCCACTCCGACCGGTCGGAAGCAGCCTGCATCCAACCGACCATACATACTATCTATACATGTAATAAAATTGTAACGGATCGATGTTTGTGCACGCTAATCTCAGAAACGGCTGGACCGATTTCGATGCAGTTTTCAGGAATATATTGGGACAGGTCCCACTTAACATATAGGCTACTTTTTATCCTTTTTAAACGTTTTTGGCCCGGATAATTTGGACATTTTGTTTTTTCTGCAGTCCACGCGAAGACTTAAGTCTACTATGAAGAATAAAGTTGATGATGTCTCTATCGTGGTCAAGTTTTAGAGGAAGACGGTGGTAGTCACGAATATCAGTATTTATTGCTTGTCTGACGAAAAGATACCATTTAAGGTGAATTGTGAATTAGAAATGTACTACATACATACATATAATCACGCCTTTATCCCTTACGGGGTAGGCAGAGCACCAAGGGCCGATAGGACCACATGGTGCCACTTCTGACCAATTTTGAGAGTATTGAGAGACTATTGTTGAGATACGTACAGGTTCGGTTAGTAGTGACAGGTGGTCAGCCTATCGCCTACAAAACACCAAGACCCTCTTGTCCCTCTACTGACTTGTACAGTAGGCCCGGGAAGAGAAGCAGCTGTAGTATTATACGTTTTTTTTTTGCACTCCCAGAGCAGCATAGAAGTAATTAGAAATGTAGGTAATATAAAATACGTTTACTTACGACATATCAGAATAAAAATAGAAATCATTTTCCAGGTAAACATTAGTAAATAATAGAGTAGTAAGGCAAATTCAATTCATTGTACATTACTCGAAGGTAAATATCATTATTTCAGTGCAAGTGGGTGATTAAAATTTTACTTCTTAATTATTTTTTAAGTTCTATTTTTGCAATTAATTGCCGGTTATAGGTTTTCTGTGCTGATGCGGGGCATCACTAGAATGCATTAGCTGCATCTCCTTCCGTGCATGTCGCAAGAGTCGAGTAAGGATCTCAGGCATTATCAGGTTACTAACAACTTGTCACTGACTCCAGTGGTTCCCAAAGTGGTCCAGGTGAGTCCACGGGAGACTCGATGGGGGTCTACGTTGGCGTGAAAAATGGCTGGACAGTGATTACAGTGTGATTTCCGGACTATGACAAGTAATAAATACTGATATTCGTGACTACTACCGCTCCCCCGCTCTGCCTACCCCGTACTTCTTACAGTCAAATTCAATAACCGATCTCAAGAGATTCTATATAATCTCTAGTATTGAAATTGGATGTTACAATACCCTTTTGCAGACAAGGGGTGCCTAGCCGACACCAAACGGCTAATTTGAATAATTACGAACTAAGTTGTGGTAAAAGTGTATGATAATCAAATATAAAATCTGTTCTATTTTATATATTTATTGGAAGAGTAATATTTTAAAATAACTATAAGTAAAACACGGGATTATGAGGTGAAACTCTTTGGAAATAGCTCACTATAGAGAATCTGCTCACAAAGAGGCTCGAAAACAAATGTTTGTTTATATGGCATGGACATATGCATTCCTAAACTCTCTCAAGAATATTCATACACTCTTGAAAAATAACATTTGATTCTACCTAATATAATAGTGGGCTATTTTCATTGTATTTCACTTGATATAACTATGTCCCCTTAATCTACTCTTAAGTCATTCCTCGTGAGATGCGTATAGACTGGCATCTTTATCAAGATCCCAATCGATATATTCATGAGAATTGACATTCACAAAAGGATAATTATGTAATGACGTCTTTTTAGGAATAAACTTCTTTCGACGACGACCATTAATTATAGTTCCGTCAATGATTTCGGAGGCCTTAGAATCAGAGTCTATGTGCTGGGATACAGCATCTTCCTCTGTATTTGCAAGGCGGAAAATTGTGTTCCCTGCTTCATGCCCATGCCTACTACGACCTACACTTTTAGGTTCTGCGTTCTTAACTTTCGAACCTCTAAAATGCCAATGGAAGTGTGGAGGTTTATAGGTTGGCTTCGGATTGTGATGATGATCTTTATATTCTTTTACATCGATATTGGGTGAGCTGACGTGTATTGGGTTCTGTCCACTGACTATATTTTCGATATTTTCGACGACAGTCTTCAAGAAATCACCTGCAGCCCCGCTCAGCTGGAACTTTGTGTTGATTTGAGTATCGATGGCAAACTCATGTTCCTCTGATAATTTTACTCGTACAAGTAGTACTAAAATTTCAAAACTAATTTTAGAAAATATAACATTTAAAAGTACCTATTTGGCAAAGAGTACAAAGTGTGTTTAAAACAGAATAAAGATATTGCACATAGGTCGACAGTAGATTAAATCGACATACATAAATCTAATTCAGATATTCGAGGTGAAGTATCGCGTTAGCGATTAAAGATCCTAAATGCAGAAAATTGTATATTTTGTACACAATAAAGGTAAGTAGACAGTTCTAAACGATCAATCAAAGGTTATGTAGGTACAATATTCAAATAATAAAAAAAATCTTACAGCAAATACTGTTAAGCAAAATAAACATGTCTAAAATGCTAAATTTGAAACACGTGCAAAATCAAATACAGTAGGTACTACTTAATTGCAACTAATTATAGATTTTATTAGGTTTTTGTTATTGACTATGAAAATGATTTATTGTTTTAAAGTTAATGACTCGTGCCACTACATATTACCTATACGGACATTTATTTATTTATTTATTTAATAGGTTTATCAACAATTGTTACTATAATAGATGATTTGAGCTTAATTTTACTACACTTGTGTAATAGCACAGCTACTTATAGAATGATAAACACAACATTAATACTAAACATCAAGTAATACTTACATTTGGTATAAATGTAGGTAAATTTACATAATTTTTCTTTTAATTACGAAACACTAAAGAAAGCAATAAAGGAGTAATATTCTATCTTATAGTGATTCTTTCACATCACGTTTATACAATAGACAAAGACCTTGCATTGCACCTTTGTTTTGATATAATTGAATACATGTATGCCTCAGACTATGTGTACATTTTACTGAAAGACGTATTTAAAATAGTTTAGAAAGCTATTAGTAGGAAATCTGACTAAGGCATTTGACTCTAAATTATATCATAACATCTTCTGGAACATCCTAATTTAAACACCTACGCTAATTGAAAATAAATCCATTTGGAGTACCCCAGGGTAGTTTACTAGGATCTCTTCTCTTCTTTGTATCAATCAAATGTATAGGTCTACCAATTATATGTATACATATATAATTTAGAAGTCTAGTTCATAACGAAAATGTCATTCAAATCAAAAAACATTAATTGCTTCTTTCAAAAGGTCAACTTTATTTATGTAAACTATATAGTAATACTCGTCTCGGTAGGTATTTAATTTTTTAAATAAATATTCATCATTACCTTGGCAAACAATAGGTACAGAATAAAAATGTAGGTATGTCCTTATTCATAATTATAAAGTACCTACTCATACAACATTCTCGGTACTATTCGTAGTGCAATTCATTGTGTTCGTATCCATTATAGGCCAATTTAAGGTGCAATTCGTAGACCCAGTAGTGGTACAATTTAAAGGCATTGTATACATATTGACTGTGCAATTTTTAGGTGCTTGATTAGTGTAACTTCTTGGTATATTATTATTAGTTGTTATGTTATTTACATATATATTGTTTGAATATGTACTTTCAATGTTACCATCAGGTACATGACTACTATCTCTAAAGTTACTGTTCGTATGATTGCTGTTGTTTGCTGTATTATGTTCTACTTTGAATTTTGTTGTAACATTTACAGTTCTAAGTATGGGTACATTACTATTTTGTATACTATCTAAAGTGTGATTTTTAAGTACTTCCTTGTTGTTTGTACCATTAACTTGCATATTGTTGATTTCATTTATATTTGGATGTACATTAATTTTACTTATAGTAAGATCTCCAAATATGAAGCCGTTAGGGTGATCAGTGTGATTAACAATTTTAAAGCGTCTTTGTGGTTCCTGATACACAGGTATATCAATGCTTTGCAGAGTTTCACCCGCAAGTTTATCATCACTGCTATTTGTGTTATGATTCAAGAGCATAAGTCTTCTAAACACAGTATGATTCACATCGACGTTATTTGTTATATTATTATTTATATGTATACTGCAGTTTATTATTTCAGCATTATGGTTGACACGCAAATTATTATTAGCTGTAGTATTACCATCAGCCGTCTCACTGATTTTCATGACGCAATTGACCGGAATGGCTGTGGTGACATTCATAAACCTTATTACGGTGCAGACTTCTTCTCCGGAAGTTTTCCTTGTACAATTCTTATTGTTGTCACTGCTGTTTTGAAAATCGCTGTATGCTTTACTGTCCACAGTTTTATTTGCAGTGCAATTCGTTCTTAAAACGCACCCAAGTTTAGTGGAGTTTGCTCGATTAGGTTTTACTGTAGTTGCTTTCTCAGGGCTGATGTAAAGCTTTCTACCAACATTCAACTCATCACCTGTTCCAAAATCGTAATCCTCGTAATCTGTATCGACGTCAGATATGCTGGCATTATAACTATCATGTCCTGTTCTACCCATGTTAACATAGATACCTTCTACCAAAGCTTTCAAGATGTCACCTGCTAGGCCGTTGAGATAGAACTTCGTATGCAGTTTAGAGTCCAATACAAACTCGTGTTCTTCGGATATTCTTAAGAATATTACTACAAAGCAAAGACATGTAAATTAAATACTTACCTACGTATAAACGTTGGCATGTATATAATTTTTACATTAAACTAATGGTACTTATATGTACTAAAACTTAAAACTACGCAATGTGTGGTAAAATATTATAAGAGAACCTTACAGAAAATTACAGTAATTGGGTAAAACATTTTCTGGAAGTTAACATTAGAAGAAATTATTTGATATTTTTGTTTTTAGCTCTCAAAAAGCGATTACATTTCAATTTTAATTGGCAGTTAAAAAGAAGGCATACTAAGTAAAGTTTTTAAATTAAAATTAGATTTATTTGGATTTAAACTAGTACTTATAGCTTACTACAGCTGTTGCCCGCGATTATATCCGCGTGGACTACATAATGTTTATAGGCTTCACGTACCTACTATACAGGGTGTAACAAAAAGGGTATCCATACTATCGGGAAAAATAAACATGTGATTTCGAGTCTCAAATTTTGTGGATAGGTTCTCTATAGTGGGCTATTTACGTAGCTTTTCGCTTAACATACCCTTTTTGTTACACCCTGTATATCGTTAGAGAATAAGTATATTCTATGTATGTATGCAAAATTTCAAGATGATTCATAGAGTAAATAAAGCGTGAAGAGTAAGAACAAACAAACAAACTTACTTTTGAATGTATGATATTAGCATGGATTATACATTTACCTATAGGTACCTAAAAAAAAATGCACTCTTCTTAGATATCTAATCCAACTGTGTCATTTTGTAAATACGTACATATTTACTGCAAAAACTAAATTATTCATCATAATTCACAATATAATTACAGTAGGTAGGTCCTAATCTGCAGAAAATGCAGTCAAGAGCGAGTCGGACTCGCATACGTAGGGTTTCGTATCATCAAACAATATTGGGTAAATAAAATACATACATACATACGTATAGGCACGCCCATTATCACCAAATAGGTTGTGCAGAAGTGTGCAAATTACACACCCACTTTTCACCAGTAAGCCTATTAAGTCCCACGTGGTAAGGGGTGAGCCTACCGCCGCTTTTCGGGCACAAATACAACAATCTAGCTATGTACCGGTAACGAATCCAATGGGAAATTAAATAAGTCGGTAATAATTAATATTAATAAACAATGATGTTTGCACTACTTATAGTTTTAAAGTATTAAGTAGGTATAACAGATTAGTCAAATTAATTAACTATCGGACGTTCAATTCTAACCATTGCCGTGGTTTATCTGTATTATTAATATTTTTTTTACAATTAGCTAGGCAAACATTTGACCGCCATCGTGTCTGATGTTAAGCAATATGCGGCCTAAAAATAATAATATTTAGTTTTATATGAAAAAAAAACATATTAATGTACTTAATCCCTTTTAACTTAATTTTCAATAGGAATCTATTTAATTAATCAGTTTTAATTAATTAAGTATATTCAGGTGGCAGCGTATTTGGGTATCAGGTATGAAGCGCTCTTTGAGGGTTCGGTCTCCATATTGTATCTCCTTATATTCATAATACATAACTATATTTATGTACCCTAAGTACCTCAAACCTGCCCTGTGTCGCCGCTCTTGTTTGTTGGTCATGCTGTATCTTGTTGGTTTCCATTTGTTACTCTCTAGTAACAGAATCCTAAATATTGTTATGGTTGAATAGTTTAATAATGCTAATTTGCTAATTTAAAATGTAGGCTTCATTCTTACCCTTCAACTACGGTTCGAAATGATAAACATAATACGATATTACAGTTGCGTCAGAACTACGTGACGCTAAGCTTACGTGAAGCTAATACAGGCTATTTTTTTGTTGTCAACGTTTCAGAATACTACGCATTCTCCTCACCATCACGTGATCAATGGAAGTATGCCTAGGAAGTGTCTGGTTTCCAAGATATTAATCAGATTACATTTTTTGCAGAATGCACGGCGCGTAACAAACATTCTTCACGATTTTATTTAAATATTTCCTATCAAAAAACCATCACAAACACTTGCGTGCTGATCTCTAAAAAAGATTTCTAAAAGCAATCAATTTTTAAAGTCTGATATAACTAAAATAAAATAAAAAAAACTGTTTTCCTATACCAAAATTTGAAGCCCTCTACTCCTGTGAGGTTGCAGATGGTGTGTTTCACAGATAACCATACAGATATGACCATAATACCTAAATAACGGACGGCGGGCACAGCTAGTATCTATCCTCATAAGATATACCTACGGGTCTATGTAAACAAAATGCACCGTTCTATCAAAGACAGAACCATAAAAGACGAGTATCTCTATATAAATGAACGCGCGTATTAAAATTCCAAAAGATCATAGTTCCTCCATTCGTATGTAAATACAGAGCACATTGATTTCAAATTCTTTTGTTCCGTGAACGGTTTAGTTTATATTCCACGCGTAAAGGAGGGACACGATTAAAAATAGGAACAACTGAAAATAAAATAAAAAAAGTGCTATTTAAGTTGCTGCAATGTATCAGGCTAGCGAACAGGGGTCCGCGATTGAGAAAAATAAATTTGAATCTTCGATTAGCGAATTAAAGAAAAAAACTTTTGTGACCAAAGCTAACATCGAAAGCTATGGTAAGTTTATAATTAAAGTCTATTTCGAAAGAAAACTCATCTAATTAATAGTTAGACTCGACACCTACACATTAGGTAGGTAGAAATATAAAAAAATTACATTCTATATGCAAAATAGAAGCTATCGAAACGGACGTCGATGTCAAGGGGTAGGCCAGGCAGGTAGGAATGTTGAGGTAAAGTGGCCTGTATGTAAGGAAAATTCGGTTGTTGAAAAGGGATTAATTAAATGGATTTGTGGAAAAAGGAAAACAACGCACGTATCGCATAGTGCAGGTTGCAGGAAGTACATGGGAAGTACAGATTGAGAGTGATTGAGTGGAGTGTACACGGTAGAATCTGTTACGAATCATAGAATAATTTTACTTATATTTTGAAGAAAACATGGGAATAATAAAAAATTAAAAAGAGATAGCGAGGGAAAATTCGAAATCATCTGACAAATACAAAACAGGACGACGTAACAAATTTACGAATAATAGCGAAATTCTCTATTATTTTATTCTCTTGTTTATGGATTTAAAGTATATCTTTCCTTGTTTTCATCTTCAGCCTATTGCAGTCCACTGCTGGACGTAGGCCTCCTCCAGGGCATGCCACAAGGTTACTGCCACAGGGGGGTTTTGCCCACAGTCACCACGCTGGGCAGGCGGGTTGGTGACCGCAGTGTGATTTTCGGACTATGTTGTCAGCACGGCAGGCGCTGCCGCCCACCTCCCGGAAACCCTTAATCGCCTCGTACGATACCCACGGGCAGGCATGGGGTGGTACAAACTCTACTCTGCCGGCACCACGCGGCTTACTTCCTTTCCTTGTTTTAGACGCTACTAAATCTTAGTCTTCGAGTGCATGAGAGACTTCGGTCATAACGACCACTACCATCACCAAAATCAGTCGGAGAGACCATCTACTTACTATATAAATGAGTCTGAATATTTAATTCGTATTTATTTAATCTGATTAGGAGAGAGCATCATAACCGAAGAGTACCAGAAGGAGCACAGCCGGTCCCTCGAGGATCCCGAGGGGTTCTGGGGAGAGGTGGGCAAGGAGTTGGAGTGGACCAAGCCATGGGACCGAGTTCTGGACGACTCCAATCCCCCCTTTACTAAATGGTGAGCTGTTTTATCTTGTTTGTTTCCCATTCTTCTGTCGCTGTCCGTATCATAGAACTTATAGGTATCTTCCGTGTACCGCTCAGCTATTGATTTACCTATATTTGACCGTTTCCACTGATGCTTACTTATATAGCCGAGCGAGCGGACTCCATAGGACGCCTCCATAGTAACATTTCTTACCAATTGTTCTCTCGCTCTCCGTGTCATAGTACCTACCTTCCGTGCACCAATTGGACTATGTGACCGTTTCCACTGATGCTTACTTATGTGGCGGAGCGAGTAAGATTGATAATTGAAAAGAAATTGATAAATTAACAGGATTGACAACATAATCCAAAATACAAACTGCGGTCACCAACCCGCCTGCCCAGCGTGGTGATTATGGGCAAATACCCCCTATGGCAATCTTGTGGCGTGCCCTGGGGGAGGCCTACGTCCAGCAGTGGACTGGCATAGGCTGATGATGATGATGATGACATGACTTCTCCACTCAGCCGTACACGCTTCGTGTGACTTGTTTATAAATACGTAGTAAAGATGATTATCCACCAGAGAATGTTATGCTAATCATTGGTCCGTCCACGTAGCATAACAGCGTTGGAAACGATTTAGACTAAGCTTTCTTTATGGATGCATGATATGACGACCGATTGGTGTAGTTGGTAGTGGCCCTGCCTGTGACGCCATAGGTCTTGGGTTCGAATCCCGGTAGGTGCAAACATTGATATGATGAATATCGATGTTTGTTTCCGAGTCATGGATGTTTCTATATTTATCTATGTATTTATATACCTTTGCTTAATACCCATGACACAAGACCTTAGGGATCTTAGTGTAGGACTAGGTCAATGTGTTGTGAAGTGTGTGTGTAAATATGGATACTTGCTGTGGATGAGCAAGTCACACGAAGCGTGAATGGCTGAGTGGAGAAGTCATCTAGGCAGTTACGAAAGTGTGATATTGTGGCCTGATCAAAAATGTTCCGGATTTCCATAATATATGTTACTCCAGGTGGGTGGGTGGAGAGCTATCGGTTTGCCACAATGCGGTGGACCGTCACGTGGCTGCTGGTAATGGGGAGCAGATCGCCCTAGTCCACGACTCCCCGCTCACTGACACCGTTACAAAGATCACCTATGCTGAGCTCAAAGATCAGGTTTGTTAGCCTTATCATCATCTTACTGCCCTTATCCCAAATTTATGGAGTCGGCGGAATATGGTTTCTTTCGAAACTCATATCGCCAAGGATTTGGCGTTTGTTTTAACCATATTTCAGCGACACCCTCCCTAGGCACTTATCTATTATGAACATGAAATGTGAGGCAAAAACTACTGAACAGATTGTAATAAAACTTGACAGTTATGTAGCTTAGCTCTACCATTCATAGTTGGTTTAGTAATGGGATAACTGCAGCGCCCGTAGCATGAACTAGGTTAGAAAACTGTCTCATTCACCTATCGAAAAAATTGTTAATGTTGGTTTACGGAATTTCAAGATTTCTGCTATACGGTCTTAGATGAATTAATACGGTGATACTACGTTACAGGTATCGAGATTAGCAGGCAAACTGTCATCGTTGGGAGTAATCCAAGGTTCCCGCGTGCTTATCTACATGCCCCTCATCCCGGAGGCTATTGTCGCCATGCTGGCCACCAACAGATTGGGGGCGATACATTCTGTGGTGTTTGGTGGTAAGCTGATTTGTTTATAGCCGTATTGAGGAGAGTATTGAGGTCAGTTCAAAATTTCTAAGGCGTTTGACTCTGAATGCGAAGACCGACCTCGCTGAGTGGCTCTATTGTAACTTTTTTGCAGCAATAAAGGTAAAAACAAAAATTTGGATCATGTGCCTGATACATTTTATCTGCTTCCATGTTATAATCTACTAATTGTTGCCAGCGTAGTCGTCCCACGGACTGAATGTAGCCTATGTACTTCTCTGTACTTCTAACTACCTATATGTAGGTACGCAAAATTTCAAGAAGATTGGTTGGGTCAATAAATGTATACAGGTACAAAACAAAACAAATAAAGTTACTTTCGCATTATAACATTAGTTCATCATCAGCCTATTGCTGTCCACTGCTGGACGTCGGCCTCCCCCAAGGCACGCCACAAGACTGCCATGGGAGGTATTTGCCCATAGTCACCACGCTAGGCAGGCGGGTTGGTGACCGCAGTTTGTATTTTGGACTATGTTGTCAACATCTCCCGGAAACCCTTAATAGCCTCGTATGATACCCACGGGCAGACATGGGGTGGTACAAATTCTACTCTGCCGGCACCACGCGGCCATTCCTTTATTGCATAACATTAGTTGTAAGAATGTTATTTCTAGGCAGACATTTATGTTCTTAGCTTTAAACAAATTCTTTCGTATGTTTTCCGTTTAGCATATAAACAAGAACCAAGAACCGTTCGTTCTTGAAAAAAAACATGTTTACAGGTTTTGCTGCAAGGGAACTTAGAACCAGAATTGAGCATGCTGAGCCCACAGTTATCATTGCAGCGAGTTGCGGAGTGGAACCAAACAAAATTGTCAGGTTAGAAATTGTACCTAATATTTCAGACATTGAGAAAGTAGGTAATTATTTTTTTGTGCCCCTTAGACAGGTAGTAGTTTTAAAAAAAAAGTAGCTAGGGGCAAACACGAACCTTTCCTCAGTCCTCAGTTATATTCGAACGTAAGTATTTGCTGCAAAAAAAAATAAAGTACCTACCTACATTGGATCTATATCCGAAACGCAGTAGTATTTAGTACCTACTTAGGATTAGGAGTAGGTACCAGTCGAGATCTTGTGGAAAACTATCTTAGAGCAATGATAATGAAGTTACTAGAGTTAACCGCCATGTTATGGTCACCATCACCTACCAGAAACAAAGTTCAATCAATCGGTTACAGTCTTCATCTATCCATCATCTACTACCTACCTATCATCAAAGAAAATATTTTTTCGAGCCAACCATCGACCTCCAAATAAACTTTCATCAACAATTCTTCTTTATTGTAACTACGCATAATCAAAAAATTGCAATCTCATGAAGTATAGAAGAGAAATGTACAATGGCGTGATAATCTATCTATGTACATATAATAAAAATGTTACGGGTCGCAGTCTGTACATGGAAGATATATGAGAAAAAATATTATAGGAGACCTTTATCAACGCAATAGTACTTACCCAAAACAATGATTTTTGACATTTTTGTCTGTTTGTGCGTTTGTGCACGCTAATCTCAGAAACGGCTGAACCGATTTCGATGCAGTTTTCACGAATATATTGTGACAGGTCCCACTTAACATATAGGCTACTTTTTATCCCGGGAAAATGTTTTTATCCCGGATAATTACGACATTTTGTTTTTTCTGTAGTCCACGAGGACGGAGTCGCAGGCGTCCATTAGTCATTCATACAATTCCTTGACAGGTACAAAGACATTCTGGACGAAGCGCTATGCCAAAGCTCACATCAGCCTCACAAGTGCATCATCTACCAACGGCGTCGTGTCCTGGAGTGCTCGCTTGAGAGGGATCGGGACATATCCTGGGAGGAGGCCATGAAGGCTGACCCTGTTCCCTGCGTGCCAGTTGAGGCAAATGAACCGCTGTATATATTGTACACTTCAGGTATGTATTAAATCTTTTTGCTTGAAATCTTTTTTGTCAAGTCATATACTTATGTAGATTTGGGTAAATGATTGTTCTCAAAGATTATGTAGGTACGTACTTGTTAATTATTGAGCCTACCTATAGATCTACAACACCGTCAAACAAGTACATGATTTCACTTATATCTAGCCGCGTGGTGCCGGCAGAGTAGAGTTTGTACCATCCCATACCTGTCCGTGGGTATCGTGGTGATTAAGGGTTTCCAGGAGGTGGGCAGCAAGCCTTGGTAACTATGGGCAAAAACCGCCCTATGGTAGTAGCCTTATGGCGTGCCCTGGGGGAGGCCTACGTCCAGCAGTGGACTGCAATAGGCTGAAGAAGGTGCAATTCACTCTGATAGACCCATGAGACTGAAATCCACAAGACCGACTACGGCTTTACATGCTTTCCGAAGCTAAGCGATATTTTACAACATAAATCCGTCCTAAAGGCACATGAAATGAATTCAGTGGTCAATGGTGAAAGTCGTTCATAGGAACCTACGCCATTGAGCTATCAACGATTTCACTAAACAGTACACTGCCTAATAAATAAATCTCTTGTTCTTTTATTTTAGGCACAACTGACGCACCAAAAGGGGTCCAACGTCCCTGCCATCACGCAATCACAGTATGTTGGACCATGAGCACGGTATATGGCCTGAAGAAAGGGGTTTGGTGGGCGGCATCAGACCTCGGCTGGGTGGTCGGCCATTCCTACATATGCTATGGGCCATTGCTGGCTGGCATGACCACTATACTGTATGAAGGCAAACCTGATAGAACGCCGAACCCTGGACAATATTTCAGGTAAGCTTTAAGCGGGAACCATAGCAGTTAAACTTAGTTACGTCACGTCACAAACAAGAGAGAATCGATGCTATTTTGTATTTTTAGCCGTCAGTTACTAGTGTCTATAGTGTTATGGTTATGGTTTCCTAGGAGAGCGTTGCCGTCATATGGCAACCGTAGCATGGTGGTTACATAATTATGACGTCACAAGTTGTCTATCTATCTAATCACATTGTCCTGTGCAACCAATCACCGTTGTTTACATGGAAAAAGTTTTAGCGACATCATTCATCACTGTGTCCCGCCCATATGTATAGCGCCGCTTTCCTGGTAAACCATAGCTTTAGGCCCAAGAATAACAGAGGGTCCGGCTCATGCGGGCTTCACTGGACCACCAGCTGCATATCTTTCCGTGCACGTCGTAAGAGTCGACCAAAGAACTCGGGGTTCTTTCAGGAATTGAGCTAGGAATTCGTCACAGATCATTTACATCTGGCTATGCTAAAGCCTCCTGCAGTTCTGGCTAACCCTTTTTGGAAACATAGCTGGACGTATGTAAAACACCTTAAATTAGGCCTCAAGTATTATTTATGGTCAGTTATTTATACCTACATACATATACAGGGTGTAACAAAAGGGGTATGTTAAACGAAAAGCTATGTAAATAGCCCACTAAAAGGAACCTACCCACAAAATTTCAGACTCTAAATCACATGTTTATTTTTTTCAGATAGTATGGAGAATTCCGAAACAACTCAGGAATGTTCATACAATCTTGAAAAGTAAACATTTGATTTCGAGTCTCAAATTTTGGAAATAGGTTCTCTATAGTGGGCTATTTACATAGCTTTTCGCTTAACATACCCTTTCTGTTACACCTTGTATACTTATAATCGGTCACCAACCCGCCTGCCCAGCGCGGTGACTATGGTCAAATACCCCCCATGGCAGTCTTGTGGCGTGCTCTGGGGGAGGCCTACTTCCAGCAGTGGACTGCAATAGGCTGATGATGATGATGATGATGACATATAATCACGCCTTTATCCCTTACGGCGTAGGCAGAGCACCAAGAGCCGATAGAACAACATGGTGCCACTTCTGACTAATTTTGAGGAAGTTCGGTTAGTAGTGACAGGTGGTCAGCCCAACGCCTACAAAACACCAAGACCCTCTTGTCCTTCTACTGATTTGTACAGTATGCCCGGGAAGAGAAGCAGCTGTAATATTATACGTTTTTTTTTTCACTTCCAGAGCAGCATAAAAGAATCAGTTATTTATGTTCATTAGAAATCTTATTTCTAGAATAATCGAGCAGCACAGGGTGAATGCATTATTCACAATACCGACAGCGCTGCGTGTGCTCAAACGAGCGGACCCTAACGCGAAGTACGCGAGGCGGTACTGCAGCAAGTCTTTGAAGACTGTCTTCGTGGCTGGTGAACACTGCGACCAGGATACGAGGGTAAGAGTAGCTTAAATAAGAGTTATAGCTATTAGGGGTTAAGAGGTTTGCATCTGCACGCAGAAATACCACTGCCATAGGGGGATTATTTCCTATAGTCGGTTGGTGACCTCAATTTTCGGACTATGTTATCAACATAAGAGGGACTGCTACCCATCTCTTGGAAACCTTTAATCTTACGATACCGACGGGTAAATGGGGCGGTGTTATTCTACATCACACCACCCGACATTCTCTGCATATAGAAAATAAAATTGTGAAAGTCAGATTGCTTGAAACTTCTGTTGAAAGATCCTCACAAAGTTATGTTGTGGATACAAGCTATTTACTTTGTTATTTGAGCCGGGGTCGTAGTCGTCATAATATGTTAATTGTCAGTGATTACAATACAATACCAAAGTTGGATTTTAAATAGATTTGTGTATTGTGAATAATTTACTGTATCATACTAATGAGCACGGAAGTAGGAATACTTGCATTTGTAAATAGGTTAGGTGGATGATCGTCGGTACATTAATATATCATAATTTAAAATTATGTTTTTACACTATTGTGCGTGGCCAATGACAATTTTTAAATTAAAATAGATTACATACCTTTTGCATATATTTTACCTACACATCGGGCTATTTTAGTCCACTGTTGTTAGAGGCCTACCCCCCAGGGCACGGTAGAATATACACAGCTGCATCTTCTTCCATGCTTCTCGGACATTTTCTCAGGCGATAAGCCGCGTGGTGCCGGCAGAGTAGAGTTTGTACCACCCCTGCCTGCCTGTGGGTATCGTACGAGGCGATTAAGGATTCCGGGAGGTGGGCAGCAGCGCCTCTCGTACTGACAACATAGTCCGAAAATCACACTGCGGTCACCAACCCGCCTGCCCAGCGTGGTGACTATGGGCACAACACCCCCCTGTGGCAGTAGCCTTGTGGCGTGCCCTGGGGGACGTCTACGTCCAGCAGTGGACTGCAACAGGCTGAAGAAGATACTTCTTCTTGCTCATGACTGTACTGGAAGCTAGCAACATGTCACTGATAATTTCCATCTGTCCCCGCCATGCTCAACTTGGCTGTAAGGATCTCCTTGGAGATCCTGCAGTTCTGGCTACCACCGCATTTTAAGATCACAGCCGTGTCTATACTTTGTTTCAGCAATGGGCAGAGCGGGTATTCAACGTGCCTGTCTTGAACCACTATTGGCAAACGGAGACAGGATCCCCAATCACGGCAGCATGCCTGAAGTACGGCGTCAAGTCGGTGCCGCCGCACTCTGCTGGCTATCCCGTCCCAGGATATGATAGTAAGTTTATTTTTAGAGTAACCATAGGGTAAAAACATAACTAAGTATACTGAAACTGAAAATTCATCAGGCTTCTCCTTCCCGCCGGGGCCTAGTGGTATTTTGTCGACTTGCACCTTGTAGGTTCGCCCCTGCGCCCGTCTGTCCGTCTGTTACAAGGCTGTATCTCATGAGTCGTGTCAGCTAGACAGTTGATTGCAGATGCAGATGTTGCCGTTATAACAATAAGTACTAAAATCCCAATGCTCCCAACAAATGTGATCATAAGTATATATATTTCATGGACGGTTTGCATCTGGCAAAAATTGACAACCTACCTATGTACCGCGCCGAAATCTCACCTATTCTTGTGCCAGCGATCTTACAATGTTTTTTTATTATTCTAGTACATGTTCTAAGAGAAGATGGTCAAGAATGCTTGGCAGGTGAAGTCGGACGGATAGTGGCCAAGCTCCCTCTGCAGCCCGGCTTTGCCTCCACGCTCTGGCAAGCTGATGAACGCTTTAAGAAGACCTACTTTGAAAGTTACCCGGTAAGTAAATGCTTCGTTTAACTACGAAGGATCTGCTATGCTAAACGTGATGAGATTCTGTGTGTGACGTGAGAGAATCTCCTTCGATATCCTGCAGTTCTAGCTACCCCATGTTGGGAACACCGCCGTGTGTTTTGTTTGCATAGACTATGTATGAATTCGTGTAAATACCTACGTACATGTACGTACCTAAGTGAATATAATCTCAGGCGATGAGCTTGCTACTGATTACAATCCTAACATCAGCAATGCTATGCCAAACATGGCTGTAGGTTTTCTTTTGAAATCTTGCAGTTCTGGCTATCCCATTTCGGGAATACAGCACACACAGTGGCGTAGCTACCTAGGGGCTAGGCGGGGCAGTGCACCGGAGCCCTCAAGCTCAGGGGGCCCTCGAATCCTTACCGTGAATTCCTGGGTAGAGCTTGAATTTTCAAAAAGTATTAGACATCTTATTTGAGTTATGTGGTAAATACGTTTTCATAGGGCTCGTAAGCTCCAAAAATTCTTAATAATGTCTACCCGATTGTAACCTATCTCCATGTTATATTTAGCAAAGGTCAGAAATCCTCGGTAGATCTTGATACGCTCGCGCATTATTATCTAATCTATCTAAGCAGTCTTTCAATTATGGGGCTCATAAACTTCAAAAATTCTTGGTAATGTCTAGTCACGTGCTAAAAATCTAAAAATTACTCAAAATCCAATTAGTTGTGAGAGCAGTGGGTCCCCATTTTTTAATTACCCCAGGGCCCCTAGTTACCTAGGTACGCTACTGAGCACACAAGGCTTCATGTACCTACCTATATATGTATGATTACCAAATCTATAACTGATGTCTAGGGCTACGACCTATGTATGTATGTATATGATTCTATCACAAAACCCATTCAAAACTATTATCCAGTGCTGTACGTTATAATCCCCTGACCAAACCTATCTCCAAATGTCCAGGGCTACTACGACACCCAAGACGCAGGCTGGATGAGCAGCGAAGGCGCAGTATGGGTGGTGGCTCGGGCTGACGACATCATTAACGTGGCCGGCCATCGGCTGTCCACCGCGGCGCTAGAGGACGTGGTGCTGAAGCACGCACGGGTGGCAGATGCTGTGGTGGTCGGCGCCCCTGACCCCACAAAAGGAGACGTGCCTCTGTGCTTGTATGTTATGCGGCCGCCACAAGATAGTGAGTTCTGTTTGTACACTTGGCTTGTCGTAGAGTACAGAGTAGAATAGTACTACTCATGACGGGCCCGTGGGTATCGATAGATTAAAGGTTTCCGGGAGGTGCACAGTATTGCCTTCCGTGTTGTCAACATAGTCCGAAAATCGCAATGCGGTCACCAACCCACTTGCTCAGCAAGGTGACTATGGGCAAAATCCCCCTATGGCACTTATGGCAGTACCTAGCGTTATGCCTGGGGTAGGCCTACGTCCAGCAGTGTACTGCAATAAATTGAATATGTGATTCACTTGGGTGAAATGTAGATACATTTGCTTGGTCTGTTCTTTTCTCGAGCTTAATTTCTCGGCTCAACAGGCTTATTTCTCGAAGCTTCTCGGGTTGTCGATCTTTTACGTTTTCTCATATCTGTCGCCTCTCAAATAAAAGTAAAATTAATTATAAAACTTTTATTGATTATATTCAAAAACATTAATCTTATGAGTAATTACCTTTTTTTTTAAAAAAAAAACAGAAATAATATTATTCAGACTCATAATTATAATGACAGCACCATTTTTGGCTGTTTATTTAGAACTTATAAACTATATAGGAAATATAATTAGACTAAGTAGTATTATTAATGTATCGTTAGTTATTTTATGTATTAAAGTTTGACTAAAAAATAATAGAAAAGAACAGATAGGTACTCGTACCTAGTAAAATTTAAGATCATATTTAGATTATATTTTTGATAAAAATAATATGAATAATAAAGCCATGATGTGTCAATAAAAGTGAAAAGACTTACCTGTTTAATTCCAATTTATCACGTAATCTGTGAAACACTCACTACTTAAACTATACTTGGCTAGAGTCGAAACACGAATGAACATGTAAAAACGACGCCGCAGAGCGCTTGCAGCGAGATCTTAGGGTGCCGCTGCGCTTTGGCCCGCGTCGCCAGTGTCGCCACGCAACACAACAAACGGCGATTTAATTTCTATATAGGCACATGATTTCTCGAGTTCTCGACTTTTCTCGACCTTAATTTCCCGGGAACAAAGCCCAACGATTTCCCGGGAATTCTCGGCTCGAGAATTCCCGGGAATGAACCCTAGTTCTTGATTAGTCAACAAACTTATCTTTTTTATATCTGTCGCATAAGTAGTCAAAAAAATATTGTCGTACTGATTCCCTGGCAGAACCGAAGCGCAGACGTCATTATAGCAGACCTTAAGTCTAATGTTGTATTTTGCGATAGCTAACAAACTTCACTATCGCTCATAAATCATTACATTGTCTAAGCCCTTTTCTCTCTTACATTCGACCTATTCTTTCAGCTCCGCCTCACTGAAAATGCAATATAGTCGGTATAGTATCTAACCTAACATTTAACTTAACAAAAACCTAACTTATTTCCAGATGAAGAGATGGTCGCCGAAAGCACAGTAACGCAGGAACTAATCGCTCTAGTCCGTCATCTGATTGGGCCGATAGCAGCATTCAGGAAAGCAGTAGCCGTCGCTGCTTTACCCAGGACCAGATCGGGAAAAGCACTACGTGGTGCTATAGCCAAGTTAGCGAGATCCCAGCTGGTGAAACTGCCCCCAACAATAGAAGATGCGTCAGTGTTCGCCGAAATAAAAACTGCGCTACAAAAATGCGGCTTCGCTATAGACGCGCCTGACCCTGAAATGTAAATTTTGATGCAGCTAGAGAATTGCTAATTGTTTTTCTTAGGCGTTACTTAGTAGTAAACATTTTTATCTTGTGTCTGCTCACCACTAAGCCTTTCACCCTCGATTCTGACGACTCATGATTGTGATCATTGCGAGTCGTTATTATTTATGTCATGGGTGGATTTTAGGGGCACAGTGGTACATTTTTGTGTACCGACTTATTGTGGTATGCCATTACAGCACATACCATTACCCACAAAAATCCTGGATCCGCCCTGACACTCTTTTCTATTAATAAAAATTTTTAGGGTTCCCTTCCCTCTTCTTTGTCTTCTTCGTGATCCTATTCTATAAATAGTACATACGTCTATGTGTTTACAACATAGTTAAGGTCATTAATTTATTTAACTTGTAAGTTATAGAATTCTTTGGTATTTGCCTAACTATTGTCTATTTAGGTATACCTATCATAATACCGAATACTTACTAGCGACTATCTTCGAGTTACCCGGGCGCTAAAAGAAGCATAGTAACTATTGAAGGAATTTTCACAAAGACGTAGGACCTTTGACAGGAGAGCCTGGGGGGATTAAACAATGTAGCAAATTGTAGAGCATCAGCGAAGTACGAAAAGTTAAAGCGGTTATTAGACTTCACGCCTTTGTCGCTTGTGAAATTTCGGTAAGTACTTGTATATCTGGCTCCCTAAACGATTTTTAAGATTGTTTACGCATCTTGGACCAGGGTAAAATATAGGGTACCTACGAGTAAAAGTAAAACTACCTATAGATTAGACGACATGGTTAAATACGACGGCATACTTAGTAGCAAAGTATTAGGTAATTACATTTTGTACCTAATTAGGCAGGTATAATAGCTAAACATACAGGATGTAACAGAAAGGGTATGTTAAGCGAAAAGCTATGTAAATAGCCTACTATAGAGATCCTATTTCCAAAATTTGAGACTCGAAATCATATTTTTATGTTTCAAGATTATGGACATTCCTGAGTTGTATCGGATTTCTTCATACTACATATCTGGAAAAATATAAATGTGAATTTGAGTCTGAAATTTTGGAAATAGGTTCTCTATAGTGGGCTATTTACATAGCTTTTCGCTTAACATACCCTTTCTGTTACACCCTGTATAATGAATTGCTTCGGAACATTAGGATAGAAATAATAATAACTTACATAGGAGTTTTTATGTGATAAACAGTTTTTCTATGATTTAGTATGTAAAGTGTGTTAAACAAGTAAAAGTTTTATTTATTACGCAATTTTGTTTCCTTTTTACCCAACAGCGCCTTTATGGTTTATGTTTTTATTCCGATGAGCACCCAGAATTAAATTCATAAGTTTATTTTCAACCGGTGTTCGCCTACCACCGGGCACTACACCCTCGACTCTTGATTTTCTTGATCTGAGCACCTAGCATACTATGGCGGAACAGCTATGTAGCTACACAAGACTTTTTTGATGAATTTTTCCTTACTTCACCATCAAACATAATCACAAATCAAATTACTAAAATTGGTGTCTGTATTACAGGCAGTTTCTTTTGCCTTTGCGCTTGCTTTAAGCAACAAAAAACTTTTAAAAAATAAGAAGAGCTTGTGTTTCTGCAATTCTTTTTGATATTTTCTAATTTTACACCCATTGTTGAGGAATTTCCCGACGTTTCCATTCATCATCATCAATATCATCTATTACATATAATAATAATGAAATCATTTACTAAAGACAATGGCTGTATGGGCTTAGTTCCCCTTGCCTTTCCTTCGGGATAAACTAAACAATAAAAAAGAGCTTGTTGTCGGCGGTCGCTTGTTTTTGTTTGTTTGTGAAATTTAGCTGAATTCCGACTTAATTTAAACGATCTTACCACTATTCGGATATAAAAATCTGTGTTTTCCATTAAGTCAAACCTATTTCAAGGCACCAACTTAACAAGTAAGTATTATAATGATTTTTAGGTTATGATTTTTTCGATCATATTTGGATCTTGTTTCGTCGTATGAAATAAGTAGGTAGTACAAAATTTTGCCTTTTATGGTTGATTCCAATTAGAATGCTAACCGATTTACAAGATATAGGCAAAAACTTTCCATTTACGCAACCCCCAAACCGGGATAAACCGTCTAATTGTGATAACCTGTGACTCCACCATCAATTCGTCGAAACTTCCAGAATGACGAACCGAGACAGCGACGCGCCACTTCCCGAAGGCTGGGAGATGAGGACGAGCCGGTCTACCGGGATGACTTACTTCCTAAACATGTACACGAAGAAATCTCAGTGGGAACGTCCCGACGCCCCCGCCGACCCTGGCGAAATCAGATGCAGCCACATCTTGGTCAAACACGCCGAGAGCCGGCGCCCATCGTCCTGGCGCGAGGAGAAAATCACCAGAACTAAAGAGGAAGCTTTGAATGAGATAAAGAATTACAGGAAGCAGCTCGCTTCTAACAGCTCTCAGTTCTTTGACATTGCGATTAAGTATTCTGATTGTTCATCGGCTAAGAGAGGAGGGGATTTGGGCATGTTTGGCCGTGGACAAATGCAGGCACCATTTGAAGAAGAGGCTTTCCGATTGAAAGTAGGACAGCTGGGTAAAGTTATTGAAACTGACTCTGGATATCATATAATTTTAAGAACCTTGTAAATTGTTGCATACCTAACTCGATTTATGTTACATTATACTCAAATATTTTGACTAAAGAGAGAATTCTCATCAATTTTGTGGACTATCAAACCAGCTTACTGGAAAACTTACGGCAATCTGAAGGACCCATGGAATATCCTGCAAAACATGTTTGCAATAAAATGTAAACCTGTAACAACCTACATATAATGATATATTGCCAAATAACTTATCCAGAAAGTCTGAGCAATGTTAGATTAGATTCATTTATTTCATGTCACAGGTTATATAAATATAGTAGGTACATGTGACGCCCTGTAAGGGCACGGCAAACAATAAGACCAAGTAGTGGCCACTTTACTTAAGAATATAATTTCGTTACTATAGGTACCTATACTGTACAATGTAACAGGTCACTAGTCTGTTGCACTAATTATGTAATGTGTCACAGATAAATAAAAGACTGACCACATATTGCCCACACATGGTAGGACTACTCTGCATAACATATTATATTGTCAAACATCAGTATTTAAAAGTGAATATTCTGGACCAGGCATGTAGATACATGACATTCATTCTTATATTCAATTTGGATCCAACCTTAACCTGATGTGTACACCTGTTTAGTTTTAAACGTGTGACTACAGGAATCTTCATAAATTTCACTATTATACTGCTTTATTTAAGCGCAGCGTAGGAAGGCCACCCGCGAGGTGGACGGATGACCTGGCCAAGGTCGCGGGCGTCGGTTGGATGCAGGCTGCTTCCGAGCGGAGTGGAGGTTGTTGGGGGAGGCCTATGTCCAACAGTGAACTTCTCAGGGCTGTAAATGATGATGATGATGATGATGACTGCTTTATTTGTATTACCTTCTGGTCATTATAGCATTACAAAAAAAAGAAGCATGCCATACTGTGCAATACATAACCTAGCCGAATATTTGGTTTAGTAATGGTTAAACTGCATAAAATCCATTATTTGGTGAAACCACTATCGACTCATCTTTACTATGTAGTATATCATAAAAAAATATTAAAATAATTAATGTACTAGTGACCTGGTTAGCATTAAAGTTACTTCAGTTTAGGTAGGCATATCTAGTTATCTAATTAATTGCCTAATCTATTTAACTAATTCAATTTGTATGAACTTTCTTTACTATCTCTATGTGCATAAGAAATAAATGTTCTCTGAAACTCATGGTTTTGTCTAAAATAAAATTACCTACATTTGTTTTGTAAAAGAAACAATGTTACTGATTTAGTTTTATGCTTTATTATTAACTCTGATTTAATTTGTTGTTTGTAATTTAGTAATCTGAGGTAATTAGGCAACAAATTTTAATAAACTTAATTGGTATAATATATCTAATTTTATTTATCAGATTACCTATTGTGATGTGAATATTTACACATTTCACTCACTAAGGAAAGACAATGTGGAGGGAGATGCAGCATCAGCACAAGAAATATTTCCTAAAACTGACTGCCAGTTTCCAAAAATTGATGCCAGCTTGACGCCGACTCTGCTTAGGTTATACTATCTATCTATATAACATCATTGGATAAAATCACTTGGTGGGATTTGAGCTAAAGACAGCCTTGTACAATTATTGATCCCAGAATAAAATGGAAGGAAATAGGTATATATGTAAGGTAACCTACCTAGTTATATTTAAAAAAATTGGGAAACCATAAAAGGCAAAATAAAAATAGCATCATTTCAACTTTTAATTACATTAAATATACCTAACAAGACATAAATTATGGTGTAACATTATCTTATTTAAACAACAATATGACACGAAGTTGTCTTGCCTGGATCCAGCCATCCGTGCAAGACAAGACCCGCAACCGCCGAACTTGCTTTGATTTCTATATATAAACAATTCCTATCCGTAAAAGTGGATTTCCATGGTACTCTACGACAATCGAGGAGTACGACAGCCGCTTATGTGAGAGGCTCAAAGATATCTCGCATGCTTTTATCCAAAACATGTAATTACATAGCTTTTTGGTATATGCTCACTCAACGTTATAGGTGCAACACAAGTGCAGAAGTTAACCTTCGTAAGCACCATGAGAAACCATCTTTACTCATCAATAACACACACACAAGAGAATCGTTTAACTCCAACTTTGAGTTCGTATTTAGTTCGGAGGCTAGGTTGACGTTTACTGCAGGTTGTCTATTTCTTTAGAGTTTCGCAACATGATCACAGCTTTTAACGTGGAGTCTTTGGCGCTGTCGGAGGTCGGTGTCCAAATCGGTCCGATAATTGGCGGCGATCTCTTCCCGCCCCATGCACTGAATTTCACCTTCCTTTTTCCATCCTTCTTTAACACCACGTCGGAGTACGTATGCCCGTGTTTGAATAGCCTCGGCACGGTCTCCATGAAGGTGTTGTAAGGCATAGCGTCCCTAATGTTCCGCTCGTCCAGCCTCGTGCTGAGAGCGAGGATTTTTATCGGATGCCGTTTGTCTACGCTGGGTACGAACTCGAAGCCGGTGATCTCCACGCGCTTGTTGAAGGGGAAGTAGTTTGAGACGACTCGCGTGAGTTCTGGTACTGAGGAGGCGTATAGCACCTTGGAGGCTTTTGATCCTGGCTTGTAGATCATCTGACCGCTTCGTTTGCCTCCCCACGGACTGAACCTGACTCGCTTAGGCATGCTGGGCTCTCGTATGTTCGAAGCGCGTTTCCATGTCCACATATTCTCCATGTCGTGCTCTGCTCTCTTGCCTCCCCAAGGGCTGAAGGTCTTTTTATCCATTGGTCCTTGTATTTCGTTTTCCGTATCGTTTGTTTCGCTGATGATGAGGTCCGTTTTGGCGTACGGCGCGATTTCATCGATGCCTTGGTAGTTGAGTGCTCGGTCGTTATGAAGAAGGTTGGGTAGCCATCTATTTATTATTTCTGATTCGTTGACAGTTCGCCGTCGTCTGCGTGATTCTGGTGGCACATCGTTGGTAGCGCTTGGGAAGTTCTCGCGTGTCAGCTCAACTTGGTACGGGCTCAAGTCGTTGGGTAGTGGGGGGTCGTAGTAGTTTAGATAGGGGTCTAATGGGTAGTGCGGCACAAAGGCTTCGGGCAGGGGTTGAGGCTCGGCTCCAGGCTCCCCAGAGCGGATGTACTGGAGACTGGCCGAGCCGATCCAGGAGAACGCGATGAGCAGCCAGTACGTCATGATCTGAAAAGATAGTTTGGTTTATTAGTTACGTAAAGGCGTACCATGATAGATGATTTTTCTGTGCGCAGACATGACCGTTCGCTGTTAGTAGAAATTAGAACCTATTTAAATTCAAACTTATTCGCGTGGATAGACTTAATAAAAACACATTAGTTATCATAATAATCAACATTCAATTTGGTAAATCTTATTGTACGTAGTTATTTATCTTGTATAATTTAAATAATGTATTTGTTAGATAAGGTTAATCATAATATAGCTAAGGCCTGTTCACTCGGGGCACGTGCCAGCGACGTACTCGTAGCAGTCCAAAAGTAACGCACTCAACATTGTAGACTATCAGAGCTCCCGCCCGCTATCCACAAAATTCGAAGTAGATTCCTTAAGCTGCCACTCCGTTCGAGCAGCCTCAACTTTAAGCAAACAGTCTCAGTCATATGAATACGCGGCTACGTAAAGGCGCGAGGCGTGTTGCGGATCAGCTCTGACTGGTGATACCGATAAAATATAGCTCGGCTCGTAGCAACGAATTTGCCACGTGTCGCGGCGTGCCTCAGGTTGAGGCAGCGTCTCCGCTTGCACGGCCTCGGAGCAAGGCAACCGCTCGACCCGAGGCTGTCTCTAGTGAATAGCCTCCTGAATGCCCTGTCAGACCGTGGCGGTCAAAGCGGAACGCTGCTGGAACTCTTATTGCATTGTTAGTTCATTTTGCACCATGAATTATTTTTCTCAAACTAGCACATCGGTAACTACGTAAGCCATCTTGTTCTTTTTGATATAAACTGAAAGATCTAATGCTCGACTAGGCGTGGCAGTATCGTGCCCTCAGAAAATGGGAAATGTTCCCGAGCCGATTTTGTAATACCGGAAGTACTTATAAGCTATTACCGCCAGAGCTTCGTCCTTTATATTATACTTTTCAAGACCTAATGAGCATTCTTCAGTTGTTTAGGAATTCTACATTCTATCTGGAAAAATAAGTTCTCTATACTGGGCTCAATTCAAGGCATTTGGCTTAACAGACCCCTTTTGTATTATAGGCACATGAATAGGTACACCCCAGGCAGGTGAGGTTGCATTGATCGAAATAATTAATTGGTCGAAACCTATTTATAATACTTGATTTTCCTCCTATTATTTTTATTTTATTTTACAATTCAGGAAGACCAACAGCTATTTATAATTACAGTTTAAATTATAGCATAGAAGCATTGTGAGAGCTATTCAGACACTAATGCACACACAATTTACATTAGAGTTCCACAAATTGGGTTGGTATTCTGGGTCCAAAGTTATTTGAGCGTCATGAATTCAATATAAGTTTTTAGATGTCGGACATGCTGTCCTCCTTTGGCCTTTGCTCTATTGTTTTTTGACGACGATTGAAACTCGCGCTTCCATTTTTATCAAAATAAATCCTATTGTCTAGTATTCAATAAAAAGGGCATTCATGTTCCACAGAAAAATCTGCACCGGCGATTGGGCGTACCTCGTGGCGTAGGCGTGTGTGCAAGTAAGTAATGGAAATTTTGTTAAGCCTTAGTAGGGTTAATTTTTATTAGGGTTAGTTATTGAGGATGTATTAGATTATAATAATAATTGAAGTTAGACCTTATATTTAATATTTCTGCCTGCGAATAGGTCCTGGCACATTATAAGTACATACTTGTATTTATATACCGTTGCTTAGTACCCACGACACAAGACCTTAGCCTGAATGTGTTGTGAAGTTTTACATAGGTAATCGAAAATTTTACATAGGTAATCGCTGCTCTTAGATATTTGGAGAGTGTGTTCTTCGTATGACGTAGGCATCTGATTAAGGCGATTATCACACTGCCGCACACCATGTAGCGTAGCGCGTGAATGCGTTTTCTAACGTTGCTTGTAAGTACCTCCGTTTGTATAGAAAACACGCGCAGTCCAACACACAGAAAATGCATCCACGCGTACCTGCGTCGGTCGGTCTACACGCAACATGCAGCGTGGTACGTGGCAGCATGGAGGTAATAAAAATACGTGGCAGTGTGTTTATCACCTAAAGGAAAATTCGCACGGGAACGGGAGAAACGGGAATTCTTAAGTTTACGCTGATGAAGTTGTATGCATACACTAGTCTTTAAGAATATTCATAACACCCACAAATACGTAGGAATACTTATTTCATAACATTTTATAACTTTAAAATATCCACTGATTGATAAAGTCCCCAGCAGCTCACTTATCCCCAATGCCTTTTAATAACATTGATTCAGTTGGGAACTGCCATTTCAAATATTGGTCATCTAGCTAACAAAAGAGAAGCGCCCAAGCTACAGTTAGGTAACATAGAAAGCATCTTAAAAACTCCGAGATAAAATAACTGGCAGTTCATTGTTTTTGGAAATCTCGACTGGAGATATTGATTTCTGCGGCTGATCATACTTATAGGTACACATGCATGTAGACACGGCTGTGTTTCCGAAATAAAGTGTCGGTTAGAACTGCAGGATCTTAAGGAGATCCCACAGCCACGTTTAGCATAGCTGGGACAGATGTAAATGATCAGTGACAAGTTGCTAGCTCATCGCCTGAGAGAATGCCCGAGTTCCTTGGTCGACTCTTACGACATGCGCGGCCGGAATGCAGCTGATATACCTATCCTAGTTCTACTTACACAACATTTAAATGATACCGTTACTTGTCAGTTGCATACTTAGATAAGAGTATATAATCTAAGGTTGCATACAATTTTATTGAAGCAACAGATGACTCAAGATGACTGGCATGGTCTAAACTGTCATTTTTGGCATGTTGTTCAAGTTTTTACTATATTATACTACCTATACGCCAACGCTCCTGGCACGCCGGCACGCGCTGTCATATAACGTTCTATGACTGCGTGTGCCAGGGGGGTAGGCGTATAGTATAATGGCATATCAATCAATACTCCTGAGTGTTCAAGAAAATGGTACCTATCATGTAAATCGGGCTTTATCGTCCTAATTGTCGATCTAAAATTGCTAGTGGTTTAAGTTGTCACAAGCGCAAATGTACCTAGTTATTTTTCCTGGCACTCGTGTATGTGACCAATCTCAATACTTATTGGTAAGCTAATGCATCGTTATGTAAGCAACGTCATTGTCCAGTATGCAACACGAGACCGTCTAGGCTCAGACAACCTGCTAATTGTTATACCTCAGCTTAGTGATATTTTGTAATGACTGACACGGTTACAGAGGGGTAAGCACGAACTTCTCGATAGTCCGTAACGCTAGCGGCAAACTGTCAAATCACATAGATTTTGCCAGCGAGCCGCTAGCGGTACGCCGCCGCGTGAAAAGGTTCGTGCTTACCCCTCAGGACTTTACTTACTTATGTATGTAAAAGACGATATGACATACGGTATTGTTTGATCTTAGGCCGCTTCGGTTTAAAAACTTGTATGTCTTTAGGTCCAGAGAACTAGTCCAGAAGCTGTGAATTAACAACCACCAGCTAGCTATCCTTGAGATTATACTCGAACATCCTGTGGCGCTGCTGTGCTCAAGTCATTATCATCTCCCTGCCCTTATCCCGCTTTTAATGGCGGCGCAATATGGTTTATTTCGAAACTCATGTTGCCAAGGATTGGGTTTATTTTACGGCCGGTTGCCTGCCTGATGCCAGCCCTCATTGGGTAAAGCTAAGTGGCATTTGTAGTATATTAAAATCCGTGCATGATATAAATAATTTAGTGGTGCAGGCCAGTGACTGGGATCGCACCTACGCTTTCGCGTAAACAATAGATATCTTTAACCTTCATCATCATCATCATCAGCCTATTGCAGTCCACTGCTGGACGTAGGCCTCCCTCAGGGCACGCCACAAGGCTACTGCCACAGGGGGTTTTACCCATAGTCACCACGCTGAGCAGGCGGGTTGGTGACCGCAGTGTGATTTTCGGACTATGTTGTCAGTACGGGAGGCGCTGCTGCCCACCTCCCGGAAACCCTTAATCGCCACGTACGATACCCACGGGCAGACATGGGGTGGTACAAATTCTATTCTGCCGGTACCACGCGGCTATCATTTACCTTGGTACCTAAATATTGGTATACTAAAGAAAGTTGTTAGATTCTTTAGCCCTTATCTTGACGCTATGCCCATCGGTTCCCAAAATAAAATAGTTGCCATGTTATTTTGTACCAAAAAAGGCATGAGAAAAGAGTAGTAGCATCGTCGGCGATCAGCCAAAACAAATGTTACAGCTATAAACCATTCCAGGTTACTTCGAGATTAGAACTTTAACCTTATTACGCATCCCACACCGGCTTTCACTATCCATCAATTGAATTTGGGCAAACAGCTAACCTTTTTGCGCTAAAACACTACCTATACTTATCATTATTTATATTCCGGGTTAATATTTATGTTGCTTTGGTGTTATTTTTTCCAAATTATCAAAATAGCAGACGCCTTCATCCGTTATCCTAAACTAGCGGCAACCCACGACTTCTTCCGCGTGAGGGGGTATTGCACCCGTGCGAAGCCGGGGCCGGGTCCCTAGTTTTATATATAAACCTTTCTCTTGAATCATTCTATTTATATAATATAACTACCTACTTTCTTCTTGTTTCATTGTTTTGTGTTTCATGTAAAACGCTGTGCAATATTATGTTACTCTGAGTTATTATTTAGCATGTACTGTATTGTCCTCTAATTCTTATATCAAAAAAATAAAATATTATCATTATTATCATAAACCGCATCAAAATCCGTTGCGTAGTTTTAAAGATCTAAGCATACATAGGGACAGACAGACAGCGGAACGCAACTTGTTTTATAACAGGTAGTGATTTTGATATAAGTAGTGTTTTATTATTATTAAAATGATTTTATATCTGCCGTACTTATTCATAAGCGGCATAAATAAATCATAGAACATTGACAAATGAGCTGGCTGGTCGAGTCGACCATGCATGAGCCGAGAATGGCATAGCCGGGTGGCTGACCTGCCCCCGTATTGGCTATCTTTTTTGACAGTTCATAGTCATGATCACTCATTGAAACTTATTGAACTGGAAGTGACATGTATGTGTGTGTTGCCAAAATTTTCTTCAGATAAGGCATTATGCCACTTCCAGTTGTTGAATTTCAATTGAGTGATGATCACTATGAACTGTCAAAAAAGATAGCCAATAGGCCTGCTGAAAGAATGGGCAACTCGTCCAACGGTCGAGAATATTATAGTCCAGTTGCCACCTAAGCCGAGTTTCGATAGAGAAACCATATTGCACCGACTCCCTAAGTAATGGCATAAGGGCAGGAAGATGATGTATGTAAGAAAGATGTATGAAACATGGCAACACACTCCACGAGAGTATAATACGTCTGCGCCCTTATAATCTACGGATATAGTTTAGGATTAAGCTCTTGTCGGACCTCAAGTTTTCCAGTTTTCCCGTGGGCGTGTCCGAGAACCCTAGAGTTTATATTATAACTGATCCTTTGTTTTATATTCAAGTAAGAGCTTTCGGAGCACGCAAAGACAACAGATTATGCTACATTGGATGTAGACCTTAATATTAATAAGCTGGACCCAGACCTGTGACATTTCATCGAACACGACTTATGAGTATGCCGTGTTATTACAAAATAAATTAAACTTTGCCTGAATTTCATAGATTTTTAATACATTTTGATATAAAATTTCATTTTAAACAATGTCTAACTTTAGTCACGGTTTTGTACTAGCACTGATATTGACTAGAATTAAATTTGGAATACTTTTGTCCGTTTGGTAACTTTTCTCTTAGTTAGAGATGGTGGTATTTTGAAGTTCCTTTGACAAGAGAGTTATTTAGTTAGGTCTATGTTTTTATTTTAGTGAATCAGTTTATTGATATTTTGTGTGCATATGTACCTCTTATTTTTATTTCTCTTTCCCGACTGGTTTTCTGGAAGAAATCTCTTTAAAAGATAAGCACGCCTTTGTACATTTTCTTTTTTATTAACAATTTTAAAAAATTGTCTATAATAAAGCATAATATTAAGAATATTTTTGATGGTTGAGTGGAATTGAAGTTTGATTAAACAAATGATTTGCAGGGATTTCAAACCCTCTTCTATTTTTGTAATGAAATAAATTAGATTATCTGCTGTTTATCACTATAACATTTATTTACTTAATTAAATTCGTCTGCGTTGTAATAATTATAACAACAATATTTAGATTTGTTAATTTTCCTGTTTTATCACCAGGGAGTAAATCCACATACCAGTCTACCTCCAAGGTATATTTCTCTTTCCCGATAGTTTTGCTAGAAGAAATCTCTTTTAGACATAAGCACGCCTTTGCACTTCTTCTGTTCCATAAAGTTTTGACAACATTAGTACATAGTGTATAATCTATCTATCTTCTATACATATAATAAAAATGTAAAATATTATAGGAGACCTTTATTAACGCAATAAAAATAATTATTTTTGAATTTTTTGTCTGTGCGTTTGTGCACGCTAATCTCAGAAACGGCTGAAAAGATTTCCATGCAGTTTTCAGGAATATATTGAGACAGGTCCCACTTAACATATAGGCTACTTTTTATCCCGGATAATTTCGATACTTTGTTTTTTTCTGTAGTCCACGCGGACGGAGTCGCGAGCGTCCACTAGTAAGAAATAAGAACTTATCTTGATGATTGAATTAACGCGAAACGTACAGGGAAAACTACAAAAGGTACGAGAAGACACAAATTCTCCTGTCACAAAATCAAATGTATGGATTAAGCTTTATATTTACCGGAATATAATACTGCAGATATTCATACAAAGTAAAATTTTAGTTTATTAAAAAAAGAACATATAATACTACAGCTGCTTCTCTTCCCGGGCATACTGTACAAGTCAATAGAGGGACAAGAGGGTCTTGGTGTTTTGTAGGCGATGGGCTGACCACCTGTCACTACTAACCGAACTTGTACATCGCAACTATACCCTCGAAATTGGTCAGAAGTGGCACCATGTGGTTCTATCGGCCCTTGGTGCTCTACCTACCCCGTAAGGGATGAAGGCGTGATGTATGTACCTTATTTTTTTTATTTTTAAACTTGAGTGTTTGCTTTAGGTTGGGTTGAAGAAAAAATAAACTGGCAAGTGTTTTGTTTAAGTTTTCGATTCACCTTTAGGGTATGTAGATATATAAGTATCATCTCTTTGAAAATCTCGAAAAGTCATCTTAGGAGCATTACTGTACCTAGGTATCTGTAACAAAATGGGTATGTTAAGCGAAAAGCTATGTGAACTAAAAGGAACCTTCCCACAAAATTTTAGACTCGAAATCATATGTTTATTTTTTAGATAGTACGTAGAATTTCTAAACAATTCAAGAATTTTCATACAATCTTGGAAAATAAATATGTGATTTTGAGTCTCAAATTTTGGAAATAGGTTCTCTATAGTGGGCTATTTACATAGCTTTACACTTAACATACCCTTTCTGTTACACCCTGTATAATTCTACAACTACATATGTGATACACGACAAAATTGCGAAGAGAGAACGAGATAGATAATTTGAAATTCTAGTTAAATAGAAAAGAACAGATGCCTCATAAGTGTATACAGGATGTTTGTAGAGGTCAGTCTATTCATAATCTTGAGATTGGGCTGTAAATTATGCGCAATAAAACTTTACACCCCTAACTCACGTTAGAATCTTGCTCTGAATAGAGCCTGAACGTTTCACATTGTCAGTGGTAAGTTAATCATTTGTAGATGTTTACTCGTATTTAACTACATTATTCTATTTCCTAGATATTATGAGAAAACTTCTGCACCTCAAAATAAAATCACTCTGTAGCAGGCTAGCTGGTAGCGAATGCCACTGAAGATATTAAGCTAGCCTTTGTATAAAAATTTGAAGTCAACAAATTTCATCTATCTATCGTGGTAGTAGTAATCTATCTATCTATCTACTCGTATACATATAATAAAATTGTAACCGATCGATGTTTGCGCACGCTAATCTTAGAAACGGCTGAACCGATTTCGATGCAGTTTTCAGGAAATGCTGTAACAGATCCCACATAACATATAGGCTACTTTTTATTCCGGATAATATGGACATTTTATTTTTCTGAAGACCACGCGGACGGAGTCGCAGGCGTCCATTAGTTAAACTATATTTACACTGGAAATAAACATACATATGTACGTTTAGAATAGCGAAATCAGATGTTAAAGATTAGTATTACGTACGTTTAGTGGGGGTGCCGACGGACGGAAGACAAGATGGTTGCCATTCATTCCAAGTGGTAACTTTTAGATATGCAGTACTTACAAATAATATGTACATTTTAGCATAAGTGTTGTAAAATTAGTTTTATTAGACCGCAACAGATCTACGTTTATAAAACCCATTAAAAAAAAAAAGTAACCTTAGTCGACTTTTACGACATGCACGGAAGGAGATGCAGCTGATGTATTCTAGTGAAACCTCGCATCGTACACAATAATTTTAAAAAATATTGGCACCAATTGATAGCCAATAGAAGCTAATTCGACACAATTAAGAATTTTTGTTTGTCTGTATATTTGTTTAGACGACACGCAAAAGCTACCTGATACGAGTAAATTGAATGCGGCTTTCGCTGTTGTAAAAACTAACGGTGTTATTATAAAAGGGCGCCTAAAGTTAGACTCGATTTAAATATGACATTTGACAGCAAAATGTTTGGCATATATCTGCCAAATTAAGGGCACCTTTAGCTTAATTTTTTTGAGAATCTTTTGTAATAACACGGTATAAATTTCTTCTATACTCCTACATATAACATGCTTTGTCCTGCCTGAAAGACTGAAGGATCTATACACGGCCTAAACAGCTGATCTTACGGCCAATTTCATACTACTAGAGATACCTAATAAAGAATTTAGATTTTTTTTTTAAATTCCAAATTTGAAAAAAAATATGAAGACAATGGATAATCTGAAATATGCAAAAAATCTCTCAGTTATTGAAACTGGCTGTAAGAGACCTGAAACTTGGAGAGTGTAGTCTTTGTATGACGTTTTCATCCCGATAAAAAAAATTCAGCAAATTTTACGAGAACCGGAAAAACGGGATTTGCCAATGAGTACGTTGACGAAATCGGGGGCTTGCCTATCCTTCACGTATGTTGGATTTGCGTTATGATATTCTTTTATCCTGAAAAAATATCGGATTTTTCGCGAAATAGGTGAGTAAGGGGTTAGGCTCTTTTTGGTTCCACTTACGATGTCTCACTTAGGAAGTCTAACAACTCGTAAATAGGTTAAATAGGGTGATTTTTGGTCGTCAACGTTCCCGAAAACTACGGAATCTCCTCATCATCACGATCATTTTTCTCCATGGAAGCATACTTGGAATGTGTCTGGTTTCCAAAATATTAGGGTTCAAAGTTGAGTAAATTGGCTGCGTTTTTATGCTTTTTATGCTTATTTTTTATTTTCACGAGAAATAATAAATATCTGTCTATGAAAAAACTAGCATAAACACTGGACACTATAAATTTCGCCCGATCAAGTATAAAAAAAATTACATCGTTTCCCAGCATTTTTTTGGCATAAACTTACTTTATTTGATGTATAGAATACGTACCCTTCGTTAAGGGTGGCAACGAAAAACATCCCCTGTATAATACATCAGCTGCATCTCCTTCCATGCATATTGTAAGAGTTGACTAAGGTACTCGGGTATTCAGGCATACCATATACATTATTATGTAAAACACCAGTGACAGGAATATTCAGGACAATATAGATTTTGCAAGCGATCTTTTTCGATAATATCCTAATAAAAAAATATATAAAGCTTACCCCAAAAATATTTGTTTCAAAGCATAACCACACAAATCTTAGCACTGACTAGTAAAAACCCGCGGAAGTTGCCGCTGGTAGGTATCGACTACGTGTCTCGCGAGATTGTATAGTTGTGATGAGAGCAACGGCTGCGTCACGCTTATATAGTCTAACCTCATCCGACTACCGACGGTACCGACTACAAATAAACTTGTAGACATTTACGAAAATTACTTTTAATTGAGAATCGACTTCTTTTTATTAAAATAAAGGAGCCTAAATTCGAGGCATTTGCTAGACCATAAGTAGAATTCGTACCACCCCATGCGCCCGTGGGTATCGTACGAGGCGATTAAGGGTCAGGTGGGCAGCAGCGCCTCCCGTGTTGACAACATAGTCCAAAATACAAACTGCGGTTAGCCTGCCCATGGTGACATGGGCAACGAAGGAGGCCTCTCGGATGCAATAGGCTTTTAAATAAACGGCCAATCAATACAAATTTGATTTTTTTAATTTTGTATCAAAGCAATGGAACATTTAATCTGAAATATGCAAAAAATCTCTCGAGATCGGTTATTGAAATTGGTTAAAAGAGGTGTGTTGGTCTGGCTTTAACTTCAGGTCTTTCTTCAACTTTAACTTTTCATTGTATGTATCCTGTCAACGTTTAACAAGTTAGTGGTTCAGTAAAAACCCGAAAAAAAAAGCTGAAAGAGGCAGGCCCTTATCATAATTACAATTTGTAAAAACCACGATAAAAGGAACCCAAATGCAAATAGTACTTGATGCTTCTGGAAAGCTTCGGTTGTTCATTATCATTAACATTGGCTGTTATGTAGTATTTATAATAGGTACGTCAGAAAAAGACATAGGCTATAATATTCACATGCAACAAGCGCGGCGGTTGCTATTTCATGTTAGATAATGATCCACCCAAGCTTTGATATACCTTCAGCTTCAGTTAAAATTATAGAAAATGTCTACATTTATACATTTTCTATAATTTTAACTTATAGAAATATATTTCCGTGGGAAGTCAGATTTTTACATTCACAACATTAACTAAGGAGAACTTAAGCATAGACGAGACAGATGTACGAATAAGATTAGTGACAAGTTGAAAATGAATTTATTATTTATTTGCCCAAAACATGATAAAGTTATTATTACATTATTAGATCAGAGATATGTTTCGCCAAAAAATGGGACATGCAAATATTTTAATTTATTCTTCAGATGAGTGGATAAAACTTACAAACGTCCTAAATGACAATGATATAGGTAAGAAATTAACCTGTTTATTTGCTGACCGTACTTTTAGCAAACTGGTGAATTCGCCGCAACCAGTGACGCGCTTACATCGGCTCATATTCACCGCCCTGTAGAGTCCGTTTCATAGAATAGCTCCTATAACATTGCAATGACACAAAAAATGTAGTCATATACATAGTAACTAGTGCCATCACCCATCAGTCAATGGCAAACAATACTGTCATATTTAGCCATTTTTTCAAAATAAAATTTCAACCATACGTTTTGAAGTATATAAAAAATTGGCCCCTTTGTGACAAGTCTTTAATCCAGGTTTTTTATCATACTTACGTGGAAAGTATTTGTATATACCTGATTGGCAGTTACACATAGGTATGCATGCACGGTAGGGGACTGACTAAGCGTATCCCATACTTCTTTGTATCGTCTTTATATATTTGTCATTTGCCTGTACCTTCTTACTGTTATAATCACATTGTTGTCTTATATTATATTTTTTCTATTATTTTCTTGATTTGTGTTGTCTGTATATGTGTACATGCCAAAAGTCAAATAAACGATCTATCTATTGCAACGGCCCCCTGATTACCTAATTTGCAATAGCAAAGCCGAAGCAAAGCGATAGCGAAAATTGTACAATATTCACATTGAAATGTCAAACTTCCTTTGAAATTCATTTTACGTAATACAAATTTGACAAGCAATCAAGGATTTTTGTACAATTTTCGCTATCGGTTTGCGATTGCTTTGCTAATTAGGTAATATCTATTTTATATAAATATCTAACTTTTCCTCGGGTAGTGTACAAAAATGAAATGGAACTTACAGAAACTTACTTACATACTTTCCTTTATTATAAAATATGTTTTGAGTCTCAAGTTGCAAATATCTTGTCGTTATTTCTAAGTAAGCAAAGGTATAAGTATGTCCATATTCAAGTAATACTTACCTACCTCCTACGTTAGGTAAGTGATTTTACGAAAGGCCGATATCAGCTTTTGTTATTAGTTACTCGTAGTTTGACCCGTCCCCTGATTACATTAAAGCAATAGCAAAGCCAAAGCCGCGCGATCGCGATAATTGAGAGTGTGTGTTTTTTAGTATAGCAGTGAGGCGTCATAGGTAAAAACTTTACAATAGTCAAAGCTCTACGAAAAGAATATTGACATGCCATTGAGCGGACACGAATTCCTATACTCGTATCTTTCAATATTTCGCATTTACGAATAAAGTTCCTAAATATATTATTTACTAGGCCGCCAGCGAAAATGTCGAAATTATCCGGGATAAAAACATTTTCCCGGGATAAAAAGCCTATATGTTAAGTGGGACCTGTCACAATACTTATATTCCCAAAAACTGCATCGAAATCGGTTCAGCCGTTTCTGAGATTAGCGTGCACAAACGCACAGACAAAAATTCCAAAAATCATCTTTCTTTTGGGGTACTATTGCGTTGATAAAGGACTCCTATAATATTTTTTCTCATATATCTTCCATGTACAGACAGCGATCCGTTACATTTTTATTATATGTAGGTGTAGAAGACGGTTTTTATGTGCGTTGTTATATCTTATACCCCTTGGTGCTCTACCTACCCCGTAAGGGATAAAGGCGTGATTAGTATGTATATATGTTATATCTTTTAAGTAGTTGTATTTTTAACATAATTAACAATAGCTATGTGTTGGTTGGCTTAAAAATAAATAAACCTATTGTCGTGGTTTGCGTGTAGAAGTGGATAGATTAAAAACAATACCTTTTCTTAGCAATCGGGTAAAAGACAATAGATTTAGGTGTGTATTTCCTCAAATCTGGCCAGGTTTATTTCCGTGTAACAATACAAATTTAACAATAACTATATACAAATATAAGGTCTTGTTATATATAAGGTCTATCCAAAATTAGTAATCTTTTGACATCTTTCACTATGGCCGACTCAGAAACATTGAAAAAAAAATCAGCTGTTCCATATAAGCTCGAATAATTACTGCACTGAAATGTATGGAACAGCAGATTTTTTTTTCACTATTTCGGAGTTGGTCCCATAGTGAAAGTAGTTTCTTTTTACTTACCTATATAGTTTTGTGTCAAAAGATAATCACTAATTTTAAATAGACCTTATACAGGATGTAACAAAAAGGGTATATTAAGCGAAAAGCTATGTAAATAGCCCACTATAGAGAACCTATTTCCAAAATTTGAGACTCGAAATCACATTTTTATTTTTCAAGATTGTATGAAAATTCCTGAGATATTTAAAAATTCTCCATACTATCGGGAAAAATAAACATGTGATTTCGGGTCTCAAATTTTGTGAATAGGTTCTCTACAGTGGGCTATTTACATAGCTTTTTGCTTAACATACCCTTTTTGTTACACCCTGTATAGGTACCTACACAGGACTGTGCTTTTATGATGGAGTTGCCAAAACTGCAGGATCATAAAAAAGATTCTATAGACACGTTTATCATAGCGGTGATGTAAATGATGAGTTGTAAGTTGCCAGCTCATCTCATCTCATCTCATCTCAGAGAATGCCTGAGTTCATTAGGCGCGGCTCTTACGACATCCACGGAAGGAGATCCAGCTGATGTATTCTAGTGAAGCCCACGTTAGCACAAGCAAAAAACTTATGTTTTTAGAATTTTCGGAGTGTGCCCGCTATACGATATATACAGGATGTTTTTTTGTGGCCACCTTTAACGAAGGGTACGTATTCTATACATGAAATAAAGTAAGTTTATGCCAAAAAAAAAATGCTAACAAAATTTTTTTTTTTTTTTTGAAAAAAAATTTTAAATTCCTTGATCGTGCGAAATTTATAGTGTCTAGTGTTTATGTTAGTTTTTTTATAGACAGATATTAATTATTTTTCGTGAAAAAATCCTGCTACGCGCGTCTATGTGCATTTATGCAGAAAAACGCAGTCTATTTACTCAACTTTGGACCCTAATATTTTGGAAACCAGACACTTCCCAGGTATGCTTCCATGGAGAAAAATGATCGTGTTGATAGGAGATTCCGTAGTTTTCGGGAACGTTGACGACCAAAAATAATCCTGTATATTACGGTCATGGTATGGTAGGATCAGTGAGCAGACGTCTTAACGACATTATATGCTTTCCTGAAAATCCCTCTGCTTGCATACCAAATTCTATTCAGATCTGTCCATCAATCTGTTGTGTGAGGTCAACAGATGGACCACAGTACCTTTTTCAAATCTTTTAAGCATTTATTTTTTATTATGATGGTTTCTTTATCATTTGTAACTCTAGTCCCTTTCCAGTCCTGGTGATCTGTAATACAGGTTTTTACCTAGTTCAGACTCCAGTCTCTCACAACCAGACTGCATTGTTTAACACTAAATAAGCTAAGTTAATACAAAAGTGCGTATTTATGTCATGATTATTAAATGTAAGTCTTTGTAAGAGAGAGATAAATTACTTACTTAATTTGAATGAATAATTTCATTGCAACAAGGTAGTAAGGATGTGGCCTCCCTTCTACATCGCTTCATATTTATTGCTCTGGTCAAAGCAAATTATTTCCTTGTGGACTTGATCGTCGTAAAGATTTGTTTACATGTACTTAACCAATTTAATACTATATTTTAGTTTCGAGACCGTTTTTAACACCTTTACTATTAATTGTTGACTCAACCTCTGCCGGTGCATCAGCTGAATCTCCTTCCGCGCATGTCGTAAGAGTCAACTAAGGAACTCGGGCATTGTTTCAAGCCATAAGCTAGCAACTTGTCTTGTCGCTCATCATTAACATCTGTCCCCTCTATGCTAAACGTGGCTTTCGGAACTCCTTAATGATCCTGCAGCTCTGGCTATCCCATTTCGGGTACATAGCCGTGTGTTTATTTGTGTTAATCTTTATAAAGATTCTATAGACACGTTTATTATAGCGGGGATAGATGTAAATGATCAATGACAAGTTGCTAGCTTAACGCCTGAGAGAATACCCGAGTTCCTTAGTCGACTCTTACGACATGCACGGAAGGAGATGCAACTGATGTATTCTAGTAAAGCCCACGTTACATACATACATATAATCACGCCTTTATCCCTTACGGGTAGGCAGAACACCAAGCTGTAGAACCACATGGTGCCATTCTGACCAATTTTGAGGGTTAGTTGAGATTACAAGTCGGTTAGTAGTGACAGGTGATCAGCCATCGCCTAGAAAACCCAATACCTCTTGTCCCTCTACTGACTTGTACAGTATGCGCGGGAAGAGAAGCAGCTGTAGTATTATACGTTTTGTTTTCACTCCCAGAGCAGCATAGAAGAATATAAATTATATGTATTAAAAATAAACCTACATAACCTAGATATTTGTATTTCAGATGTTTTCTGAAAATTTCGATATATAAATTCTCTATTAATTTAAATTATTACAAGAGCGAGAAAAAGGGTTTTTCTTTAGTGTTACAGACATATAAATCCATCCCACTTCACAGATGAGCTATAACTCTGTATTTTGAAGTCTAGCATTGTGAAGTAGCCCTTACGTCGTCCGTACCTGGCCTGAGAGAACTAGGTCCTTCTATATCCCGCAAACTGGCCCTATTAGGGCCTGACACCTCGTAAACAATGCTCTCTAGAACACGAGGGTTTTGGAATTCTATAGGTATATTTTAAGGGTGTAAACTAAAGGTCGTGGGTTCGAATCCAGTCAAGGGCTTCTACTATCTAATTTCATTTTTTGGAGACTATTTTTGGAATATATGTTCAGCTTTTTGTAGTTCCTAATTGTAATAATATTCCTTTCGTCTTGTGACTATATTTTGAAGTTAGGTACTAGATTTTCAGGACAATAGATAAATTATTTTTCTGTGTGTACTTTCAGAAAATAAAATAAAAAACAATTTTGCTAGGTTTTATGACAATTTAGTTAAACGAGTACATGCATACAACATAAACATACGTTAGATCAAAAAAGCCTTACACTTAAGTTTTAGCAGTCTATTATGTGGTACGTGGACCAACAAATACATGGTTTCAAAACTATCTGATTAGAAAAATTGAAGTGGTCGCGGAACTCAACGTTGTTAAGTACCCGACTGGCTCAGTTTTTGGGCCTAACTACATAATACATGTCAACAGATTTAATGTAATAAAATTTAGTAATACTCAAAATTAAAAACTCATTAAAAATGCAACAAGACTTTGATAACATAAAATGGGCGATCATTTTTCTCCATGGAAGCACACCTGGCATAGAAGAATTTAGTCTAGTCAAAACATCAGGTGAATTCCAAGACATTAGGGTCGTATGGAGTCAAAGTTGAGTAAATAGACTGCGTTTTTCTGCAAATGCATATAGACGCGCGTAGCGAGATTTTTCCACGAGAAATAATTAATATCTGTCTATGATTAAACTAGCATAAACACTGGACACTATAAATACCGCCCGATCAAGAAATTAAAAAAATATCAAAAAAATTTACATCGTTTCCATTCCATTCATTACATCGTTTGGAATAAACTTACTTTACTTGAAGTATACGAGTAGAGTACGTATAAGGGTGGCAACGAAAAAACATCCTGTATAGGTTTAGAGTTAACAGTGATTGTCTGCATCACAATAATATTTTAGTTAGTTTCTACATACATACATATACATATAATCACGCCTTTATACCTTACGGGGTAGCTAGTTTCTGTCTTAAATTAAAACTAAGAAATGTCTACGTCATAAAATTATTTCTAATTTCTCAATTATTTACTTACCTGAGTACATTGTAACTCCATTAACTGATATCTCAGTACAAAATAACAGAACTAGTACGAGTACTTACCTGCTTTTAAGTTCTGATACAAGCATAGTAAGATATGTTAATATTAATTAATGAAAAAATAACATTGCTAAAAACGTAATTTAAAAGAGATGGTAAAATTCGTCATCCGAGTTAAGTGACCCGATAGCTCAGTTGGTAGAGCGATGCACGGAATGCGAGTGGTCGTGAGTTCAAATCTCACTCGGGTGAAAAAAAAATCATTTTCTTATTAATATTTTATAATCTTAATGTTTTTCTTCATCCTTCATTGAGTGGTTCGTCTGACATTAAATAAATTATCCTCCTATCTATGCTAGTGATACTTTCTTGTTTTTGTTCTTATATTGGCCCAATAATATTGCGAGACTTAGACAATGTAATAGTTTTACGAGCGATAGCGAACTTCGCAAAGTTATCGATACATTTTCACCAATTGCAGTTAGACTAATTACGACTCCCTATTGGAGTAAATGTTTCGATAACTTTACGAACCTTGCTGTCGCTCGTTTAATATGATTGTCTATTGGGCCATAACATAAGGTGCTTCATCCATCTTTTCGTTTCTTACGTTTTATGAGACAATTTACCTAATTAGTATGATGATGATGATCTCCGACCGTATTTCGGCCAAGGCGACCAATCTCTACGGAGATTGGCCATGTACGCAGGAGATATTATAGTGCACAAGTGTGTGCGCAAACACAGATGCACTCTCTATTCCGTTACTCTCAGTCCGATGGGATGGAAAGCCGACACGACCGGAGAGAAATCAGGCGCAGGACCAACAGTTTTACATGCTTTCCGAGGCATGAGCTAAGTGACAATTTTACAACATTAAAATCTGTACATGAATTAATTCATTGGTACAGGCCCGTGACTGGCATCGAACTTACGCCACCCGCTTGGAAGGTGCACGTCTTAACCACTGGGCTATCACCGCTAACATTAGTATTAGTTAGTATTAGTAATAATTAGTATACCTTAATAGCTTCTGCTATATTTTTTTGACCCCTGGTTTAGCATCTATATTTCTCTAGACACCGAATCAAAAGAACTTAGTATAGTTCTATTACAAAAATTCTATATCTTATCATACCTAAGTGTCCTATTTTATTTGTAAAAGTGATCCCTTGTCAAGCACCCGCTCCCGCCGCCATGTTATCTTTTAATCAAACCCTTTGCGTTAAGACCATCAGGTGTTTTCGTAAGTTCACTTCAACTGACCTGTCTTGGGAATGTTTAGTTAATGTTAAAAGAATATTATAAATTATAAACTAGTATATGCACTCCAACTTTGTTATTATTCTCTCATTTACTACGGTTCTAATCTTTTGTATTTTTTAAATGAGTAACTTACCAAAAATAGTGTAGCCGGAGATAAAACTCAGTCTCAAAATATTAGACAAAGTTTACATGATTCTGTGAAATAGTTTTTTAATTATGAGAATAAAGTAAAGCTAGCTTTTGAAAATATAAAAAAATGTTAAACCAAGGTAGTATTTTCAAACAGTGTATTTATCTGTTTTCCGCGAATTTCATCTTATTTATCAAACAAGCGTGCGCATGCGCATAAGACAATGACAGCGCACCGGAAATTGCGCGCGTTCTATTTTCAGAAAATGACATAAATGAAACTGTAAAGTTGTCAGTAATTACACCAATTACAAAAGAATGGGTCCATATACCATGATATTTGAGCCTTAAAAGTTAATAACAAAGATATCTTCTCCGAAAATACTTTCTCGGCAAATTATACTGCCTTATAGGCTACTTTATAGAGTAGAATAAGTTTTTATTTGAAGATTAGACGCACATAGAAACTATAACCACGTGCAAATAAGACAAACAGGGTAGAAATTTAGAAACCTCAGGTAGAAACAAAGACAATGAAAAGCATATCAAAATAAAGTACAACATAGATTGCTATTTACCCTATTAGTCTACTATTAGCATAGCAGGCCAGATGTAAATGATTAGTGACAAGTTACCAGCTCAACGTCTGATCTTCCTTAGTAGACTCTTAAAACAGAAGGGAAATTAACGCAAAATAAAAACATATAACCACATGGTGCCACTTCTGGCCAATTTTGAGGGTATAGTTGAGATGTACAAGTTCGGTTAGTGGTGACAGGTAGTCAGCCCATCGCCTACAAAACAACAGGTCCCTCTTGTCCCTCTACTGACTTGTACAGTCCCTCGGCCCTTGGTTCTCTGCCTACCCCGTAAGGGATAAAGGCGTGATTATATGTATATATATATGTATGTATGTAAAAACATATAAAAATACTGTATCTTCATAAGATTACGAACTTCGGGAATACCTCCTACGCATAACCATTATGAGCATTATGAGCGTAAAGCGATAATGTGATGTATCATAAAAAAATATGTTTAATTCAATTTCGTTATTAAAGTATGCGTAAATAAAAAGTAATCTTGTGTGTTATACGTTTTTATACAGTTCTTTATTTAGGTAGCTATTGGATATGAGTGCAACATATAAAATTACTACCTATATAAATGAAATTGTATAAATATACAGCCGATTTGACGGCTGATTGGTCTAGTAGGTAGTGACCCTGCCTGCGACGCCATAGGTCCTGGGTTCGAATCCCGGTAGGTGCAAACATTGATATGATGAATATCGATGTTTGTTTCCGAGTCATGGATGTTTCTATACTTATCTATGTATTTATATACCGTTGCTTAGTACCCACGACACAAGACCTTAGGGATCTTAATGTGGGACTAGGTTAATGTGTTATGTAGTGTGTGAATATTTATTTATTATACAGGGTGTAACAAAAAGTGTATGTTAAGCGAAAAGTTATGTAAATAGCCCACTATAGAGAACCTATCTACAAAATTTGAGACTCGAAATCACATTTTAATTTTTCAAGATTGTATGAAAATTTCTGAGATATTTAAAAATTCTCCATACTATCGGGAAAAATAAACATGTGATTTCGGGTCTCAAATTTTGTGGATAGGTTCTCTATAGTGGGCTATTTACATAGCTTTTCGCTTAACATACCCTTTTTGTTACACCCTGTATAAAATTACTACCTATATACCTAATGGGAAAAAATATATTGTTATAATCTCCTAAAAAAAGAAAGAATACGGATAGTAGTATGTCAACCAGTCGAACACACTTACCGCATGTTTCAGGTTTTTATGATTAGCGGTTTAGGCTATGTGTTGAGTCATTCAGGACAAAAAAGTATATGGTTTTTTTCGTTGCCACCCTTAACGAAGGGTACGTACTCTAGACATCAAATAAAGTAAGTTTATGCCAAAAAAAATGCTGGGAAACGATGTAAATTTTTTAATTTTTTTTTTTATTACTTGTTCGGGCGAAATTTATAGTGTCCAGTGTTTATGCTTGTTTTTTTCATAGACAGATATTATATATAGATATAATTTGTCGTCAAAAAATCTTGCTACACACGTCAATGTGCATTTATGCAGAAAACGCAGTCTATTTACTCAACTTTGGACCCTAATATCTTGGGAATCAGACACTTCCCAGGTATGCTTCCATGGAGAAAAATGATCGTGATGATGAGGAGATTCCGTAGTTTTCGGGAACGTTGACAACAAAAAAACAGCCTGTATGTATAGATATGTTACAGATGTAAAATGCGTAATGCTTCAATATCCTAATCATATATACTATCACATACATCTCCTTATTTAGTTTTTATATATCACACAAACAACAAATACCAGCGTTTCAGAAATAGCAAGCATAATACAGCTGTTATATAATATTGTTAACCTATGGTATAGTCAACTTGCGGTATATTAAAAACCCCGGCTCTGTCAGCATCTACAGATTATCTTTTGTTACGTCTCAACAGAGCACCCGACCGGGGGCGTAACAACCTGCCTTTTTGCTATTCCATAACACAATAATATTCAGCGAGTAAAGGTTTTACCTTGTGAAAACTAAAGTAGATAAATATATCGGAGAACATCCATCGCATTGTGATGGTTTAATATAGTTTATAAAAAAAGCCTGCACTCTCATTTTGAATTTTAGAATTTACATTTTAGATTAGTAAACCCCCCTCGCGATTGTTACGTTCCTCGATATTATATTTCGATTGTGTCTACATTCTGACCACCAATTCATTAATCTCGGATTGATTTTAAATTATCTATCACACAAGATGTATATTTCTGTATAGGTATATGGTAAGTAACAAGATTGCATTTGTTTCGCAGGTGAAATGTATTACGCATTTGGGACAAAGGACATTAAATTATAGACTATTTATGTTTGCATGCTAGGTGCTTGGATCTGGATTCTCGTTACGACTATAGTGTCTTGTGTTCGTGACCATGAGTCGGCAAATCTGAGGGTCAGCGGAGGGTGTAGGGCGAACCCTCGATGGAAATTATATACTGTTTAAAACGACATTCTATAACAAAATATGTAAATACTTTATATAACGCAGAATGACCTAAAATAATTTATAAAATTATTAATAAAGAAATGGAAAAGAATCTTCATCCGAGTGGGAATCGAACCCACGACCACTGCATACCGTGCCAGCCGCTCTAACCACTGAGCCACCGGGTCAATTCCTCGGATGACGAATTTTACCATCTCTTTTCTAAATTACATATTGGCAACGTTATTTTTCATCCCATTAGCTATACACTAGCCAAATCTCGGCAAACAAAGCACAATGTTTAAAGATGAAACGATCAACCATATCCTAACGGATTATTTTAATAGAGAAGTGTTTTTATAAATTTATCTTAGTCAAGATATTATATATTATAACATTATTAATAAGGAAATGGAAAAAATAATTGTTTAAAATCATTTAAAAATATTAGGGTTTAATAAAGCAACTGAACATTACAGGATTGTATATATAATTAATTTATATTATTTAAGGCTTGATTGTTTTATTTCAACAATACCTAGCTGTAAATATTTATGTTCGTGGTTTTACATACGTAGGTACGGCCGCTATTTTGTCGGCAACGATATTCTTCTGAACGGCTACGCTTTACGGCTAATTTAATATATGATTTTGAGATCAAAAGAAGATATTATATTATTTATCATCATCATCATCATCATTTACAGCCCTGAGAAGTCCACTGTTGGACATAGGCCTCCTCAAACAACCTCCGACCGGTCGGAAGTAGCCTGCATCCAACCGATGCCCGCGACCTTGGCCAGGTCGTCCGTCCACCTCCTGCGTTTGCCGATACGTGGTATCTACTCTAGAACTTTCCGACTCCATCAGCCATCAGTTCTTCGAGCTATATGCCCTGCCCATTGCCACTTCAGCTTGCTGGACCGTTACATTTAGCCTAATGAGAACAGGGACAAGTTGCTAGCTTGAGAGGCTTAGAAACAAATCATTTATTAGACATGAAAGCATACACAACTTATTTTAATGGAGAAGTGTTTTTATAAATTTATCTCAGTCAAGATATTATATATTATAAAATTATTAATAAAGAAATGGAAAAAATTCCTCACCCGGGTGGGAATCGAACCCACGACCTCTGCAAAAGTGATGGTAAAATTCGTCATCCGAGTAATTGACCCGGTGGCTCAGTGGTGAGAGCGCTGACACGCGGAATGCAGAGGTCGTGGGTTCGATTCCCACCCGGGTGAGGAATTTTTTCCATTTCTTTATTAATAATTTTATAACACAACTTATTTGTTGATTGTCATTTTTTTATGTTACTTTCTATATTTGTTTGTTACGGTCTGTCAAGCATAAGTTGGCGTTTCGGGGTTTTATGGCCGCCAATGTAGAACTAATAACGGTTATTATCGCCTAAAGACAAATTCTAGGAGAACTGCCATTAGCAGTCAAAACCAACATTAGGTTAGATAGACTGCATGATTCTACTATAAGAGAGAATGCCCGAGTCCGATAGATATATAATAAGTAGATAGATATTTGATTCCAAATTATGTATGAAAACAATCAAATTAAACCTACGTTTTGAGAATCCAATCTCGAGATCGTATATTGTAATTATAACTCCAAATACGATCTTTCCTAAAAACCATCCATATACTAACATCGCATGACTTCATAAGAGCTAACCCGTCCGATACATTACCTCGTAGAGACGTAAAACTCCATGGACCACGAGCAATGTATGTGCTAACGTCCGCTCCCACATATTCGCATGATAATTTTACGATACTATGTTGTTTGTTACAGTATATGCCGCGCCGAGTGACTTGACGTAATGGTAAGTTCTGTAATTTGTAGATGTTGTGTACAAATTGCTGTATTTATGTAGTAGCAGAATTAAATTGTGTTAATTCGTTAAATATTTAATTGTATTAATTGATTAGCAGCTATGTATTTATGGTTGCATGCTAGGTGCCTGGATCTGGCTTCTCGTTGCGACAGTAGTGTCTTGTGTTAGTGACCATGAGTCGGCAAATCCGAGGGTCAGCGGAGGGTGTAGGGCCCGGTGCTGGGCGACTCCTCAATGTAAATTGTGTTAATTGTACGTTATAGATAAATATTGCATTACTTTCTGTGGAAATTAAAATTTTATTTATTTATCTTTCAAATCAGTTTACCTAGTTTAATAAAACTGACGAGGTATGTGTGATAGTGCTACGCAGTTCACGTTGTTGTTTTTTTTAACATATACCTATACATAGTATGTGTAGGTGTGTCGGTGTCAAAGGTAGGAAGTCAGGGAAATTGTTATACATACAGGATGATTTTTGGTCGTCAACGTTCCCGAAAACTACGGAATCTCCTCATCATCACCATCATTTTTCTCCATGGAAGCATACCTGGGAAGTGTCTGGTTTCCAAAATATTAGAGTCCAAAGTTGAGTAAATAGACTGCGTTTTTCTGCATAAATGCACATAGACGCGCGTAGCAAGATTTTTTCACGAGAAATAATTAATATCTGTCTATAAAAAAACTAACATAAACACTAGACACTATAAATTTCGCCAGATCAAGTAATTTAAAAAAATAATTGATAAAAAAAAAAAAATCCCAGCATTTTTTTTTGCATAAACTTACTTTATTTGATGTATAGAGTACGTACCCTTCGTTAAAGGTGGCCACAAAAAAACATCCTGTATATTACATTGCATATACGTTTTTCTTTCTACATTACTAATAAAATATAATATTTCAGTTTATTTTTTTTACTGTAATGCTTCACCTACACCACTACATCTGTAACACATGTTACACCCTGTTTACTTTACCTGAGATACACTCGTATTTAAAATTATTTATTATGTTACATTCTTATGTGTTTGTTACACCATATGCCTCATGCACCTTGCAGAAGTTCAAGTTCTGCTCCGACGGTGACTGCCCGCTGTGGGCGCTGGCAGCACTGCACGCTCTCAGCAGTCTACCGGCACAGCTGTTCAGGACCCTGCTGCAGCAAGTCGTGGATGAACAGGATGTGAGTAGATAGGCAATACTTTACAGAATTTAACCTGCCAAGATAGCAATTACGGATAGGTTTACGCAGTGCCGTAAATAGATTTTTCTGCACCCTGTGCGAGCTTCTATAACTGGGCCCTATTTAGTCCTGCCTGATCTGGCTGTTCTTGCGCCCCCCAGAGTCTACGCCCTGTTCCTGGGCACCGGTGGCACCGCCTGATTTACGGCTCTGCGTTGACGTGTATTATCTATACTTACTACGTACATATTATAAATGCGTGTACTTGTGAAAATATTGGGATGTGTATAATTGTTATGTATCCACGCAAAAAGTACTTACCAATTATTTTAAAGGGGAATATACAGGGTGTAACAAAAGGGGTATGTTAAGCGAAAAGCTATGTAAATAGCCCACTAAATGGAACCTACCCGAAAAATTTCAGACTCGAAATTACAAGTTTATTTTTAAAAAGTATATGGAGAATTCCTAAACAACTCAGAAATGTTCATACAATCTTGAAAAATAAACATGTGATTTCATTGACTTGAATTTTGAACATTGAATTTTGGGAATAGCTTCTCTATTGTGGGTTATTTACATAGCTTTTCGCTTAACATACCCTTTCTGTTACACCCTGTATAGACACATAGATGGTGTGTAAAAAAGAAATAAATAAATAAATAAGCTATTGAGCTCGGTTTACAACATAATTATAATGCGATGGCATGGTTTCAAACAGGCAAGGTTTATGACTGTCAATCAGTAGAGACATAAATCAGCCTATTGCAGTTCACTGCTGGACTTAGGCCTCCCCCAGGATACGCCATAAGACTGCCATAGGGGGGTTTTAGTCACCACGCTGGGCAGGCGCCATTTGTGACCGCAGTGTGTCGAAAAGCAAGAAAATGCCGGGTTCAATGGAATAATATTATATTATATTCTTAGAAACATTAGTAATTTAACGATAAAAAAAAGATACATCAAAACCCTAACGTTCTTTATTGACAATTTCAAATTAACAAATAGAATAAATCAAGGAAACAATACCACACACTTCTCAAGAACACACTTTTATCAACAAAATCAACACAATCAAAATAAAATAAGCAATACACAGATAAATTATGAAAACAAAATGGCTCACGTGTCTTACTCCAACTACACAATGACTTATATAGACTAAGACGATGTGAACTAGCCGGGCGCTCGCAGAGAAGTGAAACTGAGTTCCGAGTCTCAACACCTTATATAGGAATGGTGGTTTCTAGTGTGGGTATTTTGGGGGAACAGCTAATACGGCCTCTCCTGTCAGTGTGATCGTCCTCGACCACTTTTCAGGATGAAGAAGGTCCGGGCTCAGGCTCCGGATCGCGCAGCGGCGTTGATAGTGCTGGCGCAGGGTGCCCTGATGGTTCTGTCTCAGATACATTAGACTCGTCATCTGGAAGTTAGAACATTTACTAAAATAAGCTGTCTATCAGCTCAGTTATGTAAAACATACGTCAACTCTCAGTCCTTTCATAATCATTCATTTAATTTACTCATCATCTATTTCGCAGTTTCATAACTTTTACTTCTATACATCACCACCTATCAAGACGTCTCATTTTCTAGCTAGTTACCAAGGCCTATGATTTCCTCTTCGGTTTACTTCCGCTAGGACAGCGTCAGCGCCGCCCCGGGATACAGTCGTTGCAAGTGAGATAGTTATCCACCTGCAAGCATGGCACGACACACGCGCCACCCGATCAGGCACACCTGCCACGGGTCGTCCGACTACATGATCACCTGACTATGGACACGGAACACAGACAAACACATCGTGCCCATCTGTCTACACCTTGACGAGCCAACGCCAGGCGGACCAACCTGATCAGCACACATGCTTCAGGATACTTGACGCGCAGGTACATCACGGATCCATCTCGCTCAAAACCATGCAACATCGTTTTGCTTGTCAGTCTCACCCTACTTTCGATTACTATGTTCAAGTTAAGAAAGTTGCTATTGAAAGGATATGAATGAATTTAACTACTCCTACTAAGTTATCTATCCTAACACCCTACGTTTGAGAACTAACTGTGATCTTGACAAACAAGACAAACAAAGCAATAGTAACTGATTGAGAAGTATCGCTTGGTTACTCACAATCGAAGAATGCTGCGCACGTCTCAGGGCACCACTCGCCGCGCCACGGCACCATATACTGCGCCGCCGCCTGGGTGGTTTTGCCGTAACCGCCACTGAGAAGCTTCAGTTCGTACCGACCACTCGGCAGAACCTTGACCACTTTGTATGGGCCACGCATTCCTGAATCCAATTTCCCTGTCGACTGAGAGTACTTAATTACGAAAGCAAGGTCATTTACTTGGAATTCTCTTGGTGCACGCCTGTGTCTATTAGCGTACTCATCCTGATTGGTTTGATTGGTACTAAGAAGTCGACGAGATCTATCTCTCGCAATCTCTCGCAAGGCTTCTCGATTAGGCCTGGCGTTGTCGGCCGCCACATCTCGTACTAATGCCCGGATGACTGGCGTGGTGGCATCGGTGCCAATCAGGAGATTAAGTGCAGAGTTCTGTGTGGTTTTCTGCTTAGTAATGTTGAGAACTAGCTGCATCTTCCACAACACCTCCGACCAGGACGACTTCTTATGGTTGACCTCTATACGGACCATATTGAGTACCGTGCGCACATACCTTTCTACTTGGCCGTTAGCATGGTGCATCTCGGGCGTGATGGTATGCAGCTCACAACCCAATCTGCTGAGCCACGTGACAAATTCGTTTGACTCGAACATCCGCCCTTTGTCAGCAACCAGTAGCTTTGGTGTGCCAAACAGAGATACTGCCTGGGTGACTGCCTGCTTTAGCTCGACCACGTCTTGACGACTCATTGGGTAAAGTAAAGTGAATTTTGTGAACGCGTCTACTAAGACAAGGATAAACTTGTACCCCTCGGATAGAGGTAAGGGACCCAAGGCGTCCACATGCACGGTGTGGAAGGGCTCACCAGGTTTCTCCCACGACGTGATGTTCTGGAGTGGTGCTCGAGGGACCCGTTTCATAGAAATACATACCAGACAGTGTGCGATGTATTTTTGGACAAACTGGCGTAATCCAGGGAACCAGAAGTGCTTCGTAATGAGGTCCAAGGTTTTATCGGCCCCGATGTGCTCGTGCTCGTCATGGAACACCCTGAGAAGGCTCAATCTGTGTCCTTTTGGGATGTAACATAGAAGTATTGGCTCCTGACCTACCGGCGTGTAACGGTAGTAAAGCATGTCATTTTGCACCACGTATTGATGGGAATCTAGAGTACCTTCCTGAAGCCTTTGCATGAGACTCAGAGTTTCATTATCAGCCGATTGGGCTATTTGCGCCCAAGTGCGAGGTCTCGAAATCTGATTAACTTGGAGCGGCGGGTTTCGGCTCAAGTAATCGGCGTGTGGAATCATTGTCCCCTTACGGTATTCAATCGTGAAATTGAAGTCTTGGAGATAAATCCACCATCGAGCTACTCGGGGTAACAAGTCCTTTTTACGCTCGGTTGATTTCAGGGCGTTACAATCAGTCACTACGACAAAGCTCATTCCTACGAGATAATGCCTAAAATTCTGCAAGGCTTTAACTACTGCGAGCGTTTCGAGCTCGTAAGAGTGATATTTGCTCTCAGCGCCCTGAGTCACCTTGCTAAAGTACGCAACTACCCGTTTCTTACCATCGACATGGGTTTGTAAAAGTACTGCCCCATAACCGGCACTGCTTGCATCTGAGTGTACTTCAGTTGGGAGCTTGGGGTCGAATATGGCAAGTATTGGGGCACCAGTTAATTGTTTAATGAGACTTTGACGCACCTGTTCTTGTTCATGACCCCAGTTAAATTCGACACCCTTCTTAGTTAGGTAAGAGATGCATGCGGTCGAAGTTGCATAACCCTTAATGTACCTGCGGAAGTAGCCCGCGAGGCCAAGAAATTGGCGAACTTATTTCACGTTCTCTGGGGGAGGTGAATTAGCCAGGGCCTCAACCTTTCGAGGGCTCGGTCTAACCTGACCCTCACTGATAACCCGTCCTAAATATTCAACCTCAGTTGCAAGAAATGTACACTTTCGAAAGTTTATCGAAAAACCGGCATCAGTGAGCGTCCGTAAGACTTTTTGCAGAAGCTCAATACCCTCGAGAACGGTGTTACTAAGAAGGAGGACGTCATCTACGTATACTAGTACATTTCCACCATCTATCAACTCGCGCAACGTGTCATTAATTATTCGCTGATACACGATAGGGGAATTAGCTAGCCCGAATGGCATTTTTATATATTCAAAATGGTCTTCAGGAGTTACGAAACCGGTGAGGTGGACACACTCCTCCCTGATTGGGATCTGGTGGAACCCTGTAGCCATGTCGAGGCTAGTAAAATACTTTTGACTACCTAAGCGATCGATGTGGTCGTCGATTAGAGGAAGAGGGTACCTATCCTTAATTGTGATCCTGTTCAGGGCCCTAAAATCGACGCAAAGCCTATCCGAACCATCACGCTTTTTTACCAATATGATCGGGCTTGCGTATTGAGACTGAGACCTTCGAATCACACCGTTGTCTAAAAGGTCTTTCGTAATCTCACGTACTTTAAGTTTCTCTTGGTAAGAGAGCTTATACGGCCTATACACAACGGGTTCTAAACTTGTCAGCTTTATGTCCATTTCGCCGGTTTTAACTGTGGTCGCGGCAGTTCCGGAAATCAAGAACTTGGAAAATTTAGTAATCACCTCCATCAAAGCTTTGCGTTCGTCACCCTGAAGCGGCGTGTTAACCTGGATATCGTCATTAACTTTAACGACGTTGACATTGAGTGGTGTTTCAGATGAACGAGTCAAATATTGTGCATCTTTGGTCCGAATATACGTCACGCCTTTACGATTCAGTATGTCTGTGCCAATTATGATTGACGTGTTCATACAGGATGAGGGTACAATTACTAAATCGGCTTCGATAGAGATATTATTGAACTCGATGGTAACGGAGACGTATGAATTAGACACTATTTCCTTATCACTGATACCTTTTAATACGGAACGTCTAGTTTTAGGCTGACAAGGTAGGTGCTTAACAATATCCGTTGAGATAAGGGAAACGTTCAGGGCTCCGCTATCAATAAGTACTTATTGGTATCCCTTCGACTACAGCAGTCGTAATGTCATTGTTAGGATAAGTAGACCAGTCTAAGCAGAAATTAACTTTATGGGGGTTACGTGGCTCCGAACGCGCCTTCGCGAAGCACGTGGCTTCAATGTGCCCTGTTTTCTTACAAAACGTGCAGGTCGTACTAGTGCTGGGTCTAGAGAGTAGTGCAGGGTCTGATGCCATCGCAGGCTTCTTCGAACAATCGCGACTCACATGACCTTTTAGGCCACAGGTAAAACACTTAGAGGACGAACGATTTGAATGACTTTGATTAAGTCGTTTCTTAGGTACGATCTGAGGACGCGCATCAGGTTTACCTCTGGTTGGTTTAATATAAATCGACAAGAATTGGACCAAATTTTCAGGGGTTAACGCTGCATTAGCAGCTGCTGCGCGTACTTGAGGGCTGTCGATGCCTCGGATAACTATGAGCGTTCTTAGATCGTCGCTAAGACCCTGAACTACTCTCAGACGCAACAGTGTGCGTCGAGCATACTCCGCGTATGTACTATATTGGTCTGACGTGGTTTTCATGGATTCGAATAAAATATTTGCATAATCAAGTTTACTGGGGCATAGCGGCTTGAATTCCTTTTTAAAATTTGACCACGTCCGGTCGTTGGTAACCCACTCAGATAACCACACCTTTGCGTCTCCTTTTAGGCACGACGCGACACGTGAGAGACATTCGTGGTCAGACCAACCGTTTGCATCTCTGGCGCGATCCACCTCATCACACCAGGCATCAATACTATTAATGGCAGGATCGAAATTAGAGACGAAGTAGTTATGCGACCTAACAGGCTGTACGGACTTAATTACTTGAATCAATGCCTGCGCGAGGGTAGATGCCTCAGAGCGCTGAGTAGACATAACAGACGCGTCGCGATCATTGGTGTCGTTTATTGGAGTCGTCATAGTCTCTGATGGTAGTGGTACGTTAGGTTCGATATATGACGTCGAAGACGTGTGCACCTTCGAGTTGGATGACTGAGGGTCTAACCGTGGGGTGTAACGTGACGTGCTACGATTGCGCTGACGTCGATGATCAGACGCCACTAGACGATGATTTGGGCTACGCCTAGAACGCGAGCGACGAGAATTGCGAGAACTTGAACGTCGTCTATCGCGAGATTCATTCTGGGAACGACGCAAGCTTACACTACGAGAACGACTTCGTGACCTGCGTACTGAACGATGACGTCGTGAGTGACCACTGCGAGTGGGGCTACGTAGCTTTCGTAACACCCGTCTTAAATAATCTAATGATCGCGATCTATCCCGAGAACGGTCGTGCGTACGGTCACTTGATCGGTTGCGTGGTCTATCGCGCGGTCTACTTGAAGAGCAGCGACGGCGCTGCGAGCGAGCACGCGAGCCATCTTGTGAACGTGTCCGCGACCGATTACGAGATGTGCTACGCATTGTGGGTAGCTCAAAAACAATCGGTTTAAAGGATCACTTCTAGGTATCACAAAAGTAAATGTAAAAAGTTACCTTGAAAATATCGGTAGTATTGTTTCCTGTGTGAGCGTTTATTAGTCCTTTATCCCACTTCTGATCTTAGAAACATTAGTAATTTAACGATAAAAAAAAGATACATCAAAACCCTAACGTTCTTTATTGACAATTTCAAATTAACAAATAGAATAAATCAAGGAAACAATACCACACACTTCTCAAGAACACACTTTTATCAACAAAATCAACACAATCAAAATAAAATAAGCAATACACAGATAAATTATGAAAACAAAATGGCTCACGTGTCTTACTCCAACTACACAATGACTTATATAGACTAAGACGATGTGAACTAGCCGGGCGCTCGCAGAGAAGTGAAACTGAGTTCCGAGTCTCAACACCTTATATAGGAATGGTGGTTTCTAGTGTGGGTATTTTGGGGGAACAGCTAATAATATTATATATATATACAATATATAATATATATATATATAGCTTATGTTCCCGATATGCTATGTATGCTCGATGGCCTTAATCGAGTCTCCCAACAGGTGGGCCTGAAGATGAACATGGACAAGACGAAGATCATGTCGAACGTCCATGTACCGCCCACTCCTGTACTGGTTGGGAGCTCGATGCTTGAAGTTGTTGACGAGTATGTTTACCTAGGACAGACGGTCAAACTAGGTAAGTCCAACTTTGAGAAGGAGGTAACTCGGCGAATCCAACTCGGCTGGGCAGCGTTCGGGAAACTTCGAAGCTTATTTGTGTCCAAGATACCCCAATCCTTAAAGACGAAGGTATTCAACCAGTGCGTGCTGCCGGTGATGACCTACGGTGCCGAGACGTAGTCTCTAACTATGTGCCTCATAAAGAAGCTCAGGATCGCACAGCGAGCGATGGAGAGAGCTGTGCTTGAGATCTCTCTGCGTGATCGAATCAGAAATGTCCTCTTCCGCAGACGTACAAAGATCACCGATATAGATATAAGTCCAGCAAGCTGAAGTGGCAATGTGCAGGGCACATAGCTCGAAGAACTGATGGCCGATGGAGTCGGAAAGTTCTAGAGTGGATACCACGTATCGGCAAGCGCAGCGTGGGACGGCCACCCGCGAGGTGGACGGATGACCTGACCAAGGTCGCGGGCGTCGGTTGGATGCCCGCTGCTTCCGACCGTTCGGAGTGAAGGTTGTTGGGGGAGGCCTATATCCAACAGTGGACTTCTCACGGCTGTAAATGATGATAGCTTATGTATAGGTTCTCCAAACGAAGTTGCGGAAATTATGTAGTCTATCACAACAAGATAACTTCCCCGCTGTAACAACATGTTTAACTATTACCTACTTCAACATGTATATTAATCTGTAGTAAGTTCTTTAGTCTCCAGAGTATAGAATATTAATGGTCTAATTACTGTAAATAATTATGTTCTTAAACCGAAATTATTACTAGACGTTAAAGTTTGGTGAAAGGCCCACGGATTTTATTGAAACTAAATAAAATTCAATGGAAACATGTTGAAGTTACATAAACACTAGCGCCTATGTTACTGGACTTTATTACTGAAACAAAAGTCGTAGCGGTTTTCTTATAAAACACTATGTTCGAAGAACGATCTTATATGTAACTATTGCGACACCATTATAAGTTGGCTCACACTCCAAACGTTTTGATGCGGTTTTTATATAGATAGAGTGTTTCAAGAGGAAGGTTTATTTGCCTAACTAGCGACCCACCCTGGCTTCGCTTCGGTGCAATACTGATAAGAATTTTCCCTTAACGCGGACGAAGACGTAGGCGGCCGCTTGTCGTGTACACTGCGTGTTTTTTCGTTTACGAGGGGTACACGTATAATCTGTACATCAAATAAAGTAAGTTTATGCCATACTTGCAGGGAAACGTTTTTTTTTGTCTATTCTTTTATTTAATTAGGGATTTTCAGACAAGTTAAAATAACTGTCAAAAATTTGAAGAATTTCCTTCCTAACTCTCCCCCCCTTCAACCCCCCCCCCTGTATTATTGTGACCAATAACAAAACAGAATTTCGGGATGGAGATTCGCTCACGCCATCTATCCATGTGATTTGCACTATTTTTTTTTACTTTTCATATTAGTCAGAAAATCCCTCATTGTTTTGTCTATTTTTTGCCCAACTGCGCGACGCAAAGGAGTGGTGATGTGTTTAACAGCCTATGTATGTACGTATGTACATGTTTGTATGTATGTTTGTATACTCCTTTAAAGCACTATACAGAGCAAACGCCTGGGCTGATTTTTATTTATTTACTTACAAACTACTAACCTGCTACTAACCGACCTGTACCTATAGATATTCAGTTTTACGTGATAATAATGTCATACCGGTCACGTAACCTATATAAATATAATCGGCACGGCGCACAGAAAAACCAGTCATGGTTTTTGTCGCGCTAGATGTGAATATCAATTGTATAGTTTTTCTAAATAAATGCTTTTATTATTATTATTATTATTAACATAGCAATATATTCGATAAAGACAATTAAAATTTACTTATAACACGTCGTCGTCTACAGGTGTGAGTTTTCTCTCTTGTGTTTAAAAAAAAACATTTTCTGGGAAATATTTACAGGGATAGAAGCGATTTACATGTATCAATGCTCACTAGACACACATGAATATCTGACAAATGTATTTGCGCCATCATTTGTTCAAATTGACACCGAAATTCCTGTTCGAATCGCGGTAGAGAAAAATTTATGTTTATTTCCGATGTCATGGTGTATATTTTTGCTTGTACCGTTATTTTTTATCTTTATGTTATATTATGTTATGGCCGCGTGGTGCCGGTAGAGTAGAATTCGTACCACCCCATGTCTGCCCGTGGGTATCGTACGAGGCTATTAAGGGCTTCCGAGAGGTGGGCAGCAGCGCCTCCCGTGTTGACAACATAGTCCAAAATATAAACTGCAGTCACCAACCTGCCTGCCCAGCGTGGTGACTATGGGCAAATACCCCCCATGGCAGTCTTGTGGCGTGCCCTGGGGGATGCCTACGTCCAGCAGTGGACCGCAATATTTGAATTAGGTTTCCCTCAATTAAATATTTATTGCATCGCAATAATGGTATATTTTTTAACATCTAAAATTGAAGATTCGTCTCGTTTTGCATCGACAAGGTTACTACGAAAATTCGTAGCTCCTGCTACGCGTCGTAGTCTCTTTCGTAGCATCATATCTTAATTTGTATGTAAAATTGGTGTTAGTTACGCTGATTTTTCATAGCTATTACAAATTAAAGGAATGCAATGCAATATTTGATAATCGAATTCTTCATTATATTATTTTAGTAATTGCAGAAACACGATTCGTAGACTTTTTTTTTTTGATAAAAAAATATGTGAAAAATGCCTCTTTTAAATCAGATTTGTTAATTTAACAGGCAAACCAGAGCGGTTAAAGCCTCAATTTTTGTATTAATAGACTTGTCTTAAAACACTCTAAAACGAGTATTTCATTTATAATGTGTAGTTTATAAAAATATGTTTTGTCGCTTACGCTCTTTTTGTTTAAGTGTAGTCCCCGCTCATTGTGTAAGGAAATAAACTTCCCTCAGTCGGCCTCCGGCTATGATCATTTGGGATTTTATTATATTGCAATGCGTCGCGTTCATTTAAAAATTCTCTCTTCTCACCTGTCCGTGGTGCACCCTGCACAAGTAGCATGGCCTGCGAAACACGATATGATAAACCGATTTATCGACATTTATTAGCCTGTCAAAATACGATAAATATAGCCGCCATGTTGAATTTTGTATAGAGACGATAGGTGCCAGGGGGCTGCTATTTTACGGACGAGGCTCTGACGCTTATTAATATCTACTTATTTAGAATGAGACGGAAACATTTCCCATTGGATTTGTTACCGGTCGCTAGATTATTGTATTTGTGCCCGAAAAACGGCGGTAGGCTCAATCCTTACCACACAGGACTTAATGAGCTAACTTATGAAGAGTGGGTGTATATTTTAAGTATATGTATGTATGTATGTATGTATGTATGTATGTATGTATGTATGTATGTATGTATGTATGTATGTATGTATGTATGTATGTATGTTGAAAAGTTATAGAGACTTTTTATAAGAATCCTATTCATTTTCTTGTCGAATATTTATTTTTGGATTTATGACTGATAGTTGGAATCTATACGAATAAAAGCATTTTTTCGCCTTTGTGTAGTGACAAAATAACTACACTTCATTTTCGCAAGTCCCCTGACGTAGCGCTAGTGTCTTTGTAATTCTAACACTGCTTCATATATTTTAACGCCTTCTATAAAAATCGGTGGGACTTTAATATTGTTCCGTACCTATTATGTATAGCGTATAAAATACAAAGAACATTCGTTTGAGGAAAAACTAATAAAATCTTCACACTTTGAGAGTATTTCTGGCGCACATATGTACTACAGATAATATATTTATACTAGCTGATGCCCGCGGCTCCGCTACCGTGGATGTCGTTTATTGCGTGGAAGGGGTATGAAAAATATATAGTAGTCGATTCTCAGACCTACTGATGCATATACGGTCAAGCCGTTTTGGAAGAGTATGATAACATTGGTAAAACTAACATTGTGAAACGAGAATTTTATATATAAGTAGACGTCATTTACATGAACAATATAGGCTATGTAAGCGGTGATAGCCCAGTGGTTAAGACGTGCACCTTCCAAGCGGGTGGCGTAAGTTCGATGCCAGTCACGGCCCTGTACCAATGAATTTATTTCATGGACAGATTTTAATGTTACAAAATTGTCACTTAGCTCGTGCCTCGGAAAGCACGTAAAACCGTTGGTCTTGCGAATGATCTCTCTCCGGTCGTGTCGGCTTTCTGTCCCATCGGACTATGAGAGTGACGGAATAGAGAGTGCATCTGTGTTTGCGCACACACCTGTACACTATAATATCTCCTGCGTACCTGACTAATATCCGTAGAGATTGGTCGCCTTGGCCGAAATACGGTCGGGAGATTTTCATTCATTTTCATTTCATAGGCTATGTATGCGATGCTTCCCGTGCTGATGCGGGGCTTCACTAGAATACGTCAGCTGAATCTCCTTCCGTGCATGTCGTAAGAGTCGACTAAAAACTCGGCCATTCATACAGACAATAAGCTAGCAACTTTTCAAATTCAAATTCAAAATCATTTATTTGACATGAAAGCATTAACAACTTGTTTGTCGATTGTCTAATTATATGTTACTTTCTATGTTCGCACCCCAAATGAAACCAAACAAAAAAGGAGGTGAATTTAAACAACACAAAAAAAAATCTCAAAGCATTTGCTTTGGCAACGGTCACCATCCCAAGGTGCGATTTGTTACGGTCTGTCAGGCATAAGTTAGCGATTCGGGGCTTAATAGCCACCAACGTGGAGCTAATAAGAGTTAAGGTCGCCTAAAGACGAAATTCAGGAGAGCTGCTACACAGTTCTCCTTTATGGCAAAACCAACATTAGGTCTGACACACCGCATGATTCTACTATTACTGTTACACTATTTCAGTGAAGTGTCATTGCTTGGAAAAAGAAATAGCAAGAAAACTCCCAGCGACACAGTCAAAACTAAGTAACATATTAACAAAAGAATCTTACATTGGATTAGATATCAGATAATCATAATAAGTAAATTTCAGTGATTATTAACATCTTTACGCTATGTTAAACGTGGCTTCGGGTTCTCCTTCGCGATCCTACAGCGGTGGCTACCCTATTTTTAGATACACTGCAGTGTGTAGGTATATGTATGTATGTACTTTGGTTTTGTAATAAGGGAGCCGAGTTGTAGGGCACAGATCTGTGTGGTTATAATTTAGCCCTAAAACTTGTAGCTATTTTGATCTTTTTTTTTCAGGACGACGGCATCATAGCACTGCTAAAGGACACCTCATTTTGTAAGTCCATAGTTAGTCTGCTATACATGTACCTTTCTTCACATTTCTGTGCGAGAAATGCAGGATACTCTAAATACTTCACTAACCTGCCTATCCAGCGTGGTGACTATTGGCGAAAACCCCCCTATAGCAGTAGCCTTGTGGCGTGTTCTGAGGGAGGCCTACTTGCAGTGGACTGCAATAGACCAGAGCTGACATTGCCTTCAAGATTACTATTATTCGACAACCGATCGGTGTAGTTGGTAGTGACCCTGCCTGCCACGCCATAGGTCCTGGGTTCGAATCCCGATAGATCCATTGATATGATGAATATTGATGTTTTGTATCAGAGTCATGGATGTTTCTATACTTATCTATGTATTTATATACCGTTGCTTAGTGCCCACGACACAAGACCTTAGGGATCTTAATATGGGACTAAGTTGATGTGTTGTGAAGTGTGTGAATATTTTTTCTTTTACTATTATCTCCCAGCATCCCGCGACGAAGCAGCTCGCCTCACAGCCACAATCCGCTGGGTATTAAAGCAGTGCTGGCGCGGCGGCTGCCCCGGGGCGGCGCTGGTGGCCGACCTGCTGGTGTTGGGAGTGCCGAGGACGCACGCCAACGCGCTGGCTGAAGCAGCAGATAGCGGTAGAGACGCGTATGTGCGTCGGGTGCAGACTGACGGACTTATGGGTAAGGGTTGAGTAGCTATTTGTGTTTAGATGTAGGTACGATATGTCGGGTGATATGGCTACATCAAGGACGATCTAGCCAAGATCGCGAGTATCGGCTAGATGCAGGCAGGACCGATCGGAGTGGAGGATATTGGGGGAGGTCTATGTTCAGCCGTGGCGGCGCTGGTGGCCGACCTGCTGGTGTTGGGAGTGAACGAACGCCAAAGTGCTGGCTAAAGCGGCGGATAGTGGTAGCGACGTGTATGTGCGTCTGGTGCAGACTGACGGACCTATGGGTCAAGCGCAGGCCACACCGCCAGCGGGCGGGCGGAGCGAGCTAGGCGAGAGAAGGAATACGCGGAATATTGGCGAGCTAAACGGGGTTCACACCGAAAACTACGGACGGGCGAGCGAGCGGGCGGAGCGGGTGAACGGGGGGATGGGAGAGCGAGAGGATAGCGTTCTAGGGAATAAAGTTGTTTATACATATACACTTTTATATATATACACTTTCCAGAGAACAAAGTGACAGCTGTAACCCTCGAGCCAGGCCCCGACTGTACAGACACGTACACACTCTCGCTCACAACCCACAACGCGATCAGCGGGGAACAGAGCGCACGAGACCTGATCATAGACAAGCACCAAGCGAAGACGCTTCTAGAAGAACTGAAGAAAGCTAGGAAGAGGATGGAAGACTTTTGCCAGGAGTAGGTAGTTTAGGTTTATTTGGTAGAAGAGTAAGTACATATTATTATATTCTTTGATTTGGTATCATTATGTAGCTATAGTTAATATAACTTTTTGTATGGTCTGACATTATCTTTTTTTGGCAATGTTATGGGGGAAAATAAAAGTGCAAAATGTATTTTATTTATGCAGGCATAAACTATGCAATGTAATAGGTATTTTCAAAATTGCATTTAGATGCATCTGATTATGTAGGTCATTATTGGGATATTTTTATTTTGTGTGTGTTACGTGTATCTATAACTTAAACATTTAGCGAGTACATTCCTACGAGAAGGTAGCTGTAAAGAAATAAAAACATCTCTGACTATAATTTAACACATGTCTTTTTTATTCCAAAATCTCTTAAAATAATAACTACTAGTACATAATATAACATCAAGTATAACACATTCATATTATTATTCGTTTAAAAGAGGTAACAAATTATTTATTAAAACTTGTACATATTTACAAATAATAATTATTAATATAATAGGGTCGATTACGGCAGTCACACTTAAACCTAAACCTAATCTTAGTCAGGTCTATCTCTCTCCGTCCTTAACATAAATGGCCGAGAGAGAAAAGGACAGGCAATACTAAATTAACGTTTAGGTTTAAGTGTGACTGCCGGAATCGACCATAATATCATAGTTACTTTTCATCAGTTAGAAAGAGTGAGCCTATCGCCGCTTTTAGGGCATACGTACTCAATGTTAAAAATTCAATGTAAAAAGATTCGGGAAGTCATTTTAAATGGGCATTGTAAAGCTTCAAAAGTTGGGATCGAAAAATGTTATTACTGGAACATAATAAATACATACTTCCTATATTTACCTATATATGGTGTTATTTGTTGACAAACATTCACTTTGATACGATTGCATTTAAGTGCTAGCTTTTAATTTAATCAGTCTTAATAAGTTCATGGCTAATGATGACTATGTCTATGTCTATCACAGTTTCAACTTGTAAAAGTTATATTGTTTTACTGTGAAATCCATATTTATACAGGGGCTTATAAAAGGGAAATGTTAAACGGAATTCTATGAAGATAGTCCACTATGAGAAACCTGTCCATAATATTAGAAACTCGAAAACACCTAAATTTTTCATGATTGTATGAAGGTGTACAATTACATTCTTGATTTATTTTAGTATAAATTGTTTGGAATATCTCCATACTATCTGGTAAAATAAGCATTTCGTTTAACGTATTCCTTCTGTTACACTTTGTATAAATTCTAATTATGGACTTACAAATATATGCCCACATGCCGTCTCACTTTTTTGACACAAACAGAAAGAGAGGTCATGTGTAACATTTGGTTCTAGCTACTATTTATTCATAGAATCCAGCATTTTCTTTATATCCTGACTGCCGGACGGATTGGGCCTTTTTAATCTGTGCTTTGCTGTGATTTTGGGTATCCTTCGGTTTAAAAAGTTTTTATTCGGCGTGGGAAAGGTATCCAATTTGGAATGGCCGCCTAGACCGTCATAGGAAATGTTGAATTGTGATATATTCATGTCATCCATGTATTGAGGTATATCTAATTTCGCCGGCTCTTTCTTGCGGAAGATGCTGTGTTTCTGGCTGTTTGCCGGTATGTTTTCTGTGCCCGATTGTTTTGAGGTCTTCGGTGTTGATAGAAGCGCGAAATCTGACGGCTGGAAGGATTGATGTACTAAGGTTCTTTGAAATATGGGGTAACTATCAATTGGTATTTTTACCTTGGAGCTTCACTAGGATACATCAGCTGCATCTTCTTCCGTGCATGTCGTAATAGTCGACTGAGGAACTCGGGTATTCTTTCAGGCGATAAGCTAGCAACTTATCAGTGATGTTTTAGGCGTGGCGTGGCGTGGCTTAAGATCCTGCAGTTCCAGCTACCTTGGAATACACCCGTGTGTTTATATGATTTTGTGTCTTCAAACATTGTCTCTTCAAAGCTAGAGTGAATGAGCAAACATGTACCACCTTAGGCCGCATCTTGCTTAACATCAGGCACGATGGCGGTCAAATGTTTGCCTGGCTAATTGTAAAAAAAAAATTATGTGAACTCACCCTAATTCCAGAGTTGAGTGCGTTTTGCGTCTGCAGCCGTTGTATGGCCGTCAACGCTAACGAGCTCTGCTTCAGGTTTAGATATGGAGAATCTGAGTCTTCTATCTTACGCACCACACTGTCCTGGGGTTAAAGGAAATTACAAATATTATTTACTCTTAAAACTTTAATTAACATAAATGTTTTTAATTATAAAAACGTATAATACTACAATCACGCCTTTATGCCTTACGGAGTAGGCAGAGCTCCAAGGGCCGATAGAACGACATGGAGCCACTTCTGACCAATTTTGAGGGTATAGTTGAGATGTACAAGTTCGGTTAGTAGTGACAGGTGGTCAGCCCATCGCCTACAAAACACCAAGACCCTCATGTCCCTCTACTGACTTGTACAGTATGCCCGGGAAGAGAAGCCGCTGCAGTATTATACTTTTTTTTCACTCTCAGAGCAGCATAGACATCTGATTATCTGACATTGTAAAACAGAATAATCCTAACAGCTTGTTTTTAAATAAACACTTACAAAACTCAAATCACTCATGATCATGGCATCATCCATTCCTTTGGGTGTCATTTTAAAATCACTCAACCGCAAAAGCTTTGAACAGTTCAAATTGTGGTCCGGCTGCAACTCTGCGCTCTTAGGGTATACTTCCTCCAAGGTCTCTACTGCTTTTCTCTTCTTCGTTTCTGCTTCTGCTAATCTCTTCTCATATTCTTTCGCCTTCTCTTTGGCCGCTGCTAACTTGGATTCTAGCTGCCTGCGAACAATTGTGGAATTAAGTTAGTTGTATGAAGTAGTGTTGAAATTATAACGGGTGTAATAGAAAGGATGTGTATTTTTAAATGTTTATTTTATTTAGATAGATAAATTTGTGAGGACTAAAATTTTGTGTATAGGTTCTCTATATAGTGTGCTATATTCATAGCATTTCACTTAACATACCCCTTCTGCTACACCCTGTATACACTGACGTGGATGTGTGTTTTCTGTGAAATGGATTAGTTTTTCAACACCAAATAAAATTATACTATTTACAAAGGATTACCTTCGACAGATAATTAAAACATAATTTTATACAACGGTATTTTAAAAGTAAGCAAAATTCAAAGCAGAGTTCAAACCGAATGAATCAATTGAATCAACTATTATGTAAACACGTTACGCATCTTTGCGTTTCGCAGTCGGGTAAAAAATTGCGAACTTTACGGTACTTTTAAAATGAAATTACCTACAATGTATTTCTTTGTATTGTATGTTTAGAAAAAACCAACTTAAAAGCTGTATCTAAGCCTATGCGAGTTGGATAACTTTATACATAGGTAGGTAGATTTTTACATACATACAGGATGATTTTTGGTCGTCAACGTTCCCGAAAACTACGGAATCTCCTCATCATCACGATCATTTTTCTCCATGGAAGCATACCTGGGAAGTGTCTGGTTCCCAAGATATTAGGGTCCAAAGTTGAGTAAATAGACTGCGTTTTTCTGCATAAATGCACATAGACGCGCGTAGCAAGATTTTTTCACAAGAAATAATTAATATCTGTCTATGATAAAACTAGCAAAAAAATTGTTTGATCGGGCGAAATTTATAGTGTGGACACTATAAATTTCGCCCGATCAAACAATTTTTTTTATTTAAAAAAAAAAATTACATCGTTTCCCAGATTTTTTTTTGGCATAAACTAACTTTATTTGATGTATTGAGTACGTACCCTTCGTTAAGGGTGGCAACGAAAAAACACCCTGTATATATCATGCAATAGAAATAAAATACATAAATATTTATCTTTACCTGGAATCAAACCTACGGCTTAGCAACGGTAAAGTCCACCAACCCATCCGTATAGGTCTAAATATAGCTTAAAAACAGTGCAAATGTATTACAAGAGTGTAAAAAGAAAATAACACACCTTGTCATTCCAAAGGGGTACATTTGGATGCGCAGTGACGCAACGGACGCTACGTTTAGCCATATTCAAGACTGCTAGATGTCAGATGCCAACGAAAAGACTGTCTGGCCAGAAGTGGTGTCAAAAAGATTAGAAACGAAGGTATCTGCAGGTCAATTCTACAGATTTATTCCAGCAGACACAAACACAGCGGAATTACGTAGCAAAACGAGAGCAATGCGATCGCGAAAATTGAAAGTGGGAGAACGCTACATATACGTCACACACTCACAATTTTCGCGATCGCACTGCTTAGGCTTTGCTTTTGCACGTAATCAGCCTACCGGAGACATCTGTGTGTGATCTTGGTGCATAAATACGCTCAAAACTGCAGCGTAAAAATCCCATACCATTTACTTTTCGGCTGCGTTTCAGCTGGAGTAAATTAGTAGAATCGGAGGGCTGTTTAAAGTAGTTTTAAAACTGGCTTCTCGTTGATACTTGCGTCGTCCGCAGAGGTTTTTTCGCTATGGCAGTGCGTACACGATGCGTCGTGCGTTGATGGCTTGTCTAGGTCTACGTGTCGTGTCGTGACGAATAAAAACGTTTGACGGTGCTTTGCCGCATCTATTTAAGATCTTTTAGACCTTGGTTTCGATGCCAACGGGCAGCGGGTAAAACGGCGTAGATCTAATGGAATCTTGGACGATTTCAAAGACAGTTTCATATACAAATAGGGTATGTTGTATTAAGCAAAAAATATGTAAATAGCCCACTAAAAGGAACCTACTCACAAAATTTCAGACTCTAAATCACTTGTTTATTTTTCCAGATAGTATGGAGAATTCCTACACAACTCAGGAATGTTCATACAATCTTAAAAAATAAACATGTGATTTCGAGTATCAAATTTGGCAATAGATTCTCTATAGTGGGCTATTTATATAGCTTTTCGCTTAACATACTCTTTCTGTTACACCCTGTATAAACCTGTGTCAAGGCCATAATCAAAATCATTTTATAAAATGATGATCAATTATGTAAGCATCATGAAAACCTTCGTTAGTGTTGTAACACGCGTAACGAACCCATGAAATGAGCCTTAAATTTATCATAATATGCTCAGTAGCATTTTGGCCGTTTTATGATAACGATAAATGCAACGATATCGCCATCATGACATATGCATTGGAGCACGTTACTTGCGTCCCGCTGTCACTGCCGCTCCGCTACCAGCTGATTCCGAGACCAAGCCCTTAGAACCTTTACGCACTGCAAACGAATCCGCGAAGATCAGGCACTAAAGCTTCCTAGGATAGTGACACCGTCATATAGAAGCCAAGATCGATGCGACACTTAAACCTCTTAAAATTAGTCACGTTTGTCTCTCTCCATTCAAGAAAGAGACAGGTAGGACTAACTTTAAGCTTGGGTTTAACTGTGCCGGTCAGAATCGACCATAATATCATGGTCAGCCGCTAGTGTGTCAATCTGCATACTAAATACATTAATTTTACAACGGATACAATAATTTAGATTCGGTGCAGTGTGCAACGGCTCTTAGATAAAACGAGTAATATTGATTACTCGTATTGAGTTATGATATTGGATGATTGAGTAGATATGAAAATAAATCACATTGTAACATAATAATAATTTATTTTGTTAATTATAATGTATTTGTTTACAAAAATACGATTCATTGTGAATTTAATGAGTGAACTGTTAATTTTCTAATATCACAATATGATGATAGCTAAAATTGTTTTCCGCTGTGAATTCGATATGAATGAAAATGCTGAAGTAAATATGTAATACTAGTGAACGCCAGCGACTCCGTTCGCGTGAACTACAGAAAAAACAAAATGTCGAAATTATCCGGGATAAAAACTTTTCCCGGGATAAAAAGCCTATATGTTAAGTGGGACCTGTCACAATATATTACTGAAAACTGCATCGAAATCGGTTCAGCCGTTTCTGAGATAAGCGTGCACAAACGCACAGACAAACCGACAAAAATTTCAAAAATCATTATTTTGGGTACACTAATATTTTCTCTCATATATCTTCCATGTACAGACAGCGATCCATTACATTTTTATTATATGTATAGAAGAAGATAGATGAACTAACATACCTACATGCATACACACACGGCTGTGTTCCCGAAATGGAATAGTGGAATAGCCAGTACTGCAGAACCATAAAGGTGATACCAGCCACGTTTAGCATAATGATACCTGCCCCCCTAGCATGACCACGCACCGTGGATATCGTAACGTACAATATCGCATAGTCTCTATACAAAATTCAACATGGCGGCTATATTTATCGTATTTTGACAGGCAAAATGTCGATAAATCGGTTTATCATATCGTGTTTCGCAGGTCATGCTACTTGTGCACATGTTAATGATCAGTGACAAGTTGCTAGCTATCTCCTGAGGGAATGGCCGACTTCCTTAGTCGACTCTTACGACATGCACGGAAGGAGATGCAGCTGATTCCAGTGAAACCCCGATGATAATATGTTGGTCAGTAACCCACATATAGATTTTGATTGTGAGTCAAGTGAGTGAATCTTAGTACTTAACGTACTGGTTAGGTACTTATGCAGAATAAAATGAACGATGACTGAACGGAAGGCTTCGTTCTCAGTGTCATGCTACCCAGGCAGATACTTACCACCAGTTTACATTCACTCATTCATTCATTCAAACGCCTCTTAAGTAATATCGCGTACAGTTGACACCATACAATACATCAAACTTGTTTTATAATTTTAATTCGACCTTAATATGACATATCATCGACGAGATAACTGCAGTATCTTTGAATTATTTCCTTTTTTTGCCATCAAAATTGGCCAGTATCATTCACGAAAAGAAACGGTATTTTTAATTCATTCATTTATCTCATTCAATGACTCATTCTTATAACATTTACATTCACTTTATCTTCTTGTTAAGTCTGAGCCACACCCATCGCAGTAACGGAACATTGCTACTGTGTGAGCAGGACACAAATATATCATCAGGTTTAGCGGGAACGAGAAGGCTAATCATTGCGACAAGTGTGGCACAGCATAATATTTCCATTCAGTATTTTAAAGTCATAAATAAAGATCTACAAACTACGAGGTAAAATTATGGTACAAACTAATTTATAAACTAGATAAAATACTCTAACTGCCGCACTCAGAGGCGTTTAATGACTACTAAGCCAGATATTTTAAACCTTTTATGCTAACTCATTACTAGGGTCGATTCCGGCAGTCACACTTAAACCTAAACCTAATCTTAGTCAGGTCTATCTCTCTCCGTTCGTAACCAAATGGCAAATGGAGAGAGAAAAGGACAGGCAGGACTAAACTTACGTTTAGGTTTAAATGTGACCGCCGGAATAGACCATAATGTCATTGTTATACAGGATGTTTTTTTGTGGCCACCTTTAACAAAGGGTACGTACTCTATACATCAAATAAAGTAAGTTTATGCCAAAAAAAATGCTGGGTTTTTTTTTTTTTTTTTTAATTTTTATTACTTGATCTGGCGAAATTTATAGTGTCTAGTGTTTATGTTAGTTTTTTTATAGACAGATATTAATTATTTCTCGTGAAAAAATCTTGCTACGCGCGTCCATGTGCATTTATGCAGAAAAACGCAGTCTATTTACTCAACTTTGGACCCTAATATTTTGGAAACCAGACACTTCCCAGGTATGCTTCCATGGAGAAAAATGATCGTGATGATGAGGAGATTCCGTAGTTTTCGGGAACGTTGACGACCAAAAATCACCCTGTATAATAATAATAAATAAATAAATATTCACACACTTCACAACACATTAACCTAGTCTCACACTAAAATCCCTAAGGTCTTGTGTCGTGGGTACTAAGCAACGGTATATAAATACATAGCCAATTATAGAAACATCCATGATTCGAAAATAGACATCAATATTCATCATATCAATGTTTGCACCTACCGGGATTCGAACCCAGAACCTATGGCGTCGCAGGCAGGGCCACTACAACTACACCAATCGGCTGACATTATTGAGTTGGCTGCTGTTATAAGAGATGTGACTTTTATTAACGAATTTAATGGTAATTACTTAAATAATCATTAAGACTGATTAAATGAACCTTTCTGAATGCGGCTATAAATCTATGTATGATAATTATTATCATTGATAACGAATTAAGGGAAGGACTTCATCTGGCAGTGAAACTTCAGTCCATCCTCACCTATCCCATGATCAAACTTTTAAAACTATAATATGTCATGTGATACTGACAAATTGTACACACCCGACAAATAAATCAAAACTGGAGAGTCAATATACTGACCGAGATATTACTCCATAGCAAAACACAGATTTAAAAATAAATCTAAACACTAACATATACTTTAAATACGTAAAATAAAAATGATTTTACTTTTCGACGATTTTAAATGTACTCCTATCAACCCCAGCATCGATGCAATAGCGTGCCTTTTTAATTATATTCGCGGAAATCGAATCCATAATAATGATTCGTCTGATATACGAGCCGTTGACAGACGTATTGACAATCTTCCATTCTTTAGTCCTCAGATTCGGGTTGAAGCGATGAAGCATTTCCATTGCTCTATTCGTTTCCACGTAGCCAATATTCCTGGTCTTCCAAGCCATTTTGACCGGTTTGGGCAGGCTATTCGGGGTGACCACTTTCAATGTGATATCCCCTACTTTTTCGCCGTTCAACTTCTTCAGCCATCTGACGGATCTTTCGTTTTCGCATGTGATCCTTAAGGCTCCAGCGGTGATGTTACAAATGTTTATCACCGGTAACGGGTCAGGAGTCGCCTCTAGCAGATCGAAGACTAGAGACTGTATGTCGGCCATCATGGATCGTTCGATTCCCCTGTTCGGGTGATCCTCGGGAATAATCGCCATTTTGATACCCGCGTCTGAGGGTAGCTGGATTTTTGGCTTTTTGGCGGGCCCGGCGGACGTGACGTCATCACTGGGGCGCTTTGCCGCGGCTTTGGACGTGGAAGCGACGGCATTATGCCTGTATACAACGGTTTGCTGTCACATTAATAGTTTTGATGGACTTATATTTAGGCTGGGGCTACTGGCGATTGTCTAAATGGCAAACCGATTACGATATTCAATATATGTAAATCTAAAATGAAACTTTTAACGGTGTGAATTCGTAGATTATTTTATTTTGATTCTGATACTGTATTATTTTGTACTAGAATCGGTCTGTAGACTATGTACTACAAACAAGGATTGATATGGAAAACGTACACAATATGAAAACGTTTTAAAAATGTGAATATAACCGTCTCACTCTAACAACTCTCACCTGCGTTCTACTGCAAGTATCGCGATGAAACATAATCGACAAAACTACATTGCAATATAAAAACAACGATATTATCATCATCGCGATACTATACAAACTGAAATATAACTAAGGGAAGTGGATAATATAGGTATATGTCTTAAGCATATTGTCTAATCTGGGACATTACATACAAACTAAGCTAACACAATACATATTACCTGAATAATTTAAAAAGTATCAAACAAAGTTCACCTCTAGCACCGCATTAGAAAAAATACACGCTCGCTTCGCTCGCTTTTTTCGTTCATTGACATTTAAACAGTTTTAACCCGACAAAAGAAACAATACGCGTATATCGTTCGTATTCTAAACTATTCAAAATATTAAGAACTGACGACCTCCCGCGACTATGTATGCTAATTATAACCTTAAAATGTGTGATTTCATATATGTATGTAATATACCCGATTTGACAGTTTGCCTTCGACATAGTAAATTGCATCTGTTCATATGAAAATGTATGTATTAATGGGTACAAAAAGGCTTATATTATTATTATTATTAGGTATATACATACCCTACTTTGGCTTGCAACTCCGCGACGGTGTTAGTTTGTCTGGTGAGCTGTTGTTTGGTCTCATGCAGCTTGTCCCTGGACTCCTTTTTCTTTGATTCTGATTCACATAGTGCTCTGTAAGTTAATATGCTATCAGAATGATATTATTCTAATAATAATGTGATGTTAGAGAATAGGGAATATGCAATTATTTTTTATGATTTTAAATAATTAATTACATGACTACAAATATGTAAAAAAAAATATCAGCATCATAAAAACAATATTTAGTACAAAATAAATTGTTAACAGTGTGTCTTGACCCTTACTGGCATAGGCTATATAATATTTATTAGTTTGGCCAAGATCAACATGTTCAAACATTGTTTGATGCACACAGATTTTGACATCACATTTCATTCATGACTATTACGACCAATAGTGTCGCGCGCGTTGCGAGTGATTTCAATTTCCCTCTTATTTAATGCACTTTTCAATAATGATTTTCTTATATAAAAACGCAATTAAATAAAAAAAATATTAATATGTACATAAATCTCAATGAATAAAGATTATACAGGATGTTTTTTTGTGGCCACCATTAACAAAGGGTACATACTCTATACATCAAATAAAGTAAGTTTATGGCAAAAAATATGCTGGGATTTATAGTGTGTAGTGTTTCAGTTAGTTTTTTTTATAGACAGATATTAGTTATTTCTCGTAAAAAAATCTTGCTACGCGCGTCTATGTGCATTTATGCAGAAAAACGCAGTCTATTTACTCAACTTTGGACCCTAATATTTTGAAAACCAGACACTTCCCAGGTATGCTTCCATGGAGAAAAATGATCGTGATGATGAGGAGATTCCGTAGTTTTCGGGAACGTTGACGATCAAAAATCATCCTGTATATAAAAGATATTACCGTTATTTGAATCACATGCATATTCCCTATTGCCTATTAACAATTAATTTATTAGCAGTGCACTTAGTTTTAGTGGTGAAAGAGTTGGAGATATGGAGACACATACACGCACGCACGCACGCACGCACGCAGAAAGACATACAGACAGACAGACAGACAGACAGACAGAGAGAGAGAGAGAGAGAGAGAGAAAGATGCACACATTCTACTAATATCATAAATGTGAATTTTATGAAAATGGATAATTGGATTTTTTGACACTTTCACCCAAAACTACTGAATGGATTTTGACGAATCTTTGCAGTTAGCCTACAATACATAAGTTAATATCGATAAAAATATATTTCTTACCTTTTCAACGCCGTAGCAAATGTGGCGATGGTCCGCACATCATTGTAGCCCTGCAGCATCTCTTCCACCTCCTCTGTGGTTGCATTCAGTACCTTCTGCAACCTGAAATATGGTTCTTTTTATACTACATACTTACAGAACAGAAGGAAAGAGAAAGACAGGTAGATCTCCAAGGAGATGGGTGGACGCAATAGTAGAGGTTGCAGGGAATACATGCACACGGAAAGCACAGGATGGGCATGAATGGAAACGGCTGGGGGAGGCCTATGCCAAATGGCAAACAGATGAGCAACATTAAATAAAATAAAACTGTAAATATATATAAGTTCTTTGTCTGAATAAACAGCATTATTATTATTATGTACAGAACAGCACAATCATTAAAGAGATTCCGCAGACACGTTTTGAATAGCCTGGTCAGATGTAAAACATCTGTGACAAGTTACTAGTTTATAGCATGTGAAATCACCTCTCGTTTCCTAATTGATTATGACATGATTCCAATGAAGCCCCTCATCAGTACAGCACCTGGAAGCTTGTATATAGCTTGGCCTGAATATTGAGCAATATACAGGGTGTAACAAAAGGGGTATGTTAAGCGAAAAGCTATGTAAATAGCCCACTATAGAGAACCTATTTCCAAAATTTCAGACTCGAAATCACATTTTTATTTTTCAAGACTGTATGAAAATTCCTGAGATATTTAAAAATTCTCCATACTATCGGGAATGTGATTTCGGGTCTCAAATTTTATGAATAGGTTCTCTACAGTGGGCTATTTACATAGCATTTTGCTTAACATACCCTTTTTGTTACACTCTGTATATTTATACAATTTCATTTATATAGGTAGTAATTTTATATGTTGCACTCATATCCAATAGCTACCTAAATAAAGAAAATCGTACAAGGCAATTAGTGGTTTCAGGGAGGTGGTCAGCAGAGCATACCGTGCTGACAACATAGTCCAAAAATCAGACTGGTCACGAACCCGCCTGCCCTGTACCCTGACTATAGGCGAAAACCCCCTATAGTAGTAGCCTTGTGGTGTGCCCTGGAGGAGGCCCAATGCAAAATAGATGCATAGTTGTCAAGTTACAGAAACCAGTGTGTACATAATTTATACATACCCATGCATGGTCTGTATATTTTTCCGTAGGGACTCATTATCCTCCCTAAGTTTCTGGGTCTCTTTGGTCTGCAACTTCACATATTCCAGTTGTTCCTTCAACGCTGACACTGCTGATTCTCGGCTGACTAATTTCTTTTCTAAAGATTTTATTACATCCCTGGACAGTAGAATTATTGGTGTAAATATCACGCATAGCCTAACTTTTGTTAAAGATACTTTTGTATGTAAGAGGTTGCAGTGAATGCTGCAATGCAATGAATGCATAAGCTTTTTTTGTTATGTATTAAGTATGTACAAAATTTTGTCACACATCTAACTTACTCATTTTTCTTTAAATCCGCTGTAATGGCAGTTATTTTGTCATCTTTCTCTTTGACCTGAGTTTTGTTCTGCCTCAACTGTAGCTGGGCATCGTCCAGTCGTGACTGCAGTGTTGCCACATCCTCGCCCGAGCCCTCGTTGGAGATGGTTGGGAACATACGGAACATGCAACGATTCGTCACTTTGTTGCGACATTGTGGACATGTTTGTGACCTGTAATTTAAGTGATACTAGAAAATGAACGAGAATATAGTAATCTACACATTGTTTTAGGCCTATATTTACATACTAGTGGATGCCCGCGACTCCGTCCGTGTGGACTACAGACAAAAATATCGAAATTATCCGGGATAAAAACATTTTCCCAGGATAAAAAGTAGCCTATATGTTAAGTGGGACCCGTCACAATATATTCCTGAAAACTGCATCAAAATCGGTTCAGCCGTTTCTGAGATTAGCGTGCACAAACACACAAACAAACCGACTAAAATTCCAAAAATTATTGTTTTGGGTACTATTGTGTTGATAAAGGTATTCTATAATATTTTTTCTTATATAACTTCCATGTACAGACAGCAATCCGTTACATTTTTATTATATGTATAGATCATTTACAAAGAGACCCCAAAGTATGTTAGTCTTTCTCTTTGTTTTTAGGTCAAGCTATAAATACTTAATGTAGTTTTAACAAAACAATTAGCTCAGCTAACCTTTCTATCCACTGTGCCAGACACTGGTAATGAAAAATATGTCCACATTTCGTCACGTATATATTCTCAGCTTGATTGACGAGGTCACTGCAGATTGCACAGAGAATATGCATTTCTGGAACAAAGGAGTGATGGGAAAGTTTGGTATGACAACAATATTATTCGAATTTCCATTAACTTAAAATATAAGGTAGATTGAAATAAATAAATGAATAGTTAAATAAAGTTAGTATTTTCCAAGTGCAGCTTTTGTAAACAAAGGTTACCTGGTTGTACAGTGGGTTGAAGTATGAATGTACCCACTAATTACGCCCTATTTACACATTATCCCCGTAACTACATGCCAATTAATAACTAAATTAAGAAATAAATATGTATTATTTGATTTAAATACGCGTGTTAAAATAAATGATCGTTTTAGGAAAAGATTTAATCAAAATACAGCTGCAACACCAAGAAAAACAAACTCCTTCCTCCATTAAAAGCCGCGTTCGAAAATTGTGACGAACATTTAAAATAAAATGTCGTACATTTCATTTTATTTTTTTAAAGAAGCAAAATTAGGAAATCGGCCATATATTATAAAAATAAACATGTGAAATCATAAACGTAAAAATAACGTTTTTTATACGTTTATGTCTAAAATTAAAGAAATAAAAATAAATTATAACGGGAAATATCTACTGATTAGGTACCTACTGTTTTCTTTTATAATTTTAGAACGGAACTATTGCTCAAAAAACAGTGAGACGTAGGGACATAGGTAGTGAAGCAAAACATAACTTCCGACTTAAGAGTCATCTATCTATCTGGCGATAGAACTTTAGAACATACCTATTGTTTTGTGAATGACATTATTTTGTTGCACTGACACAAATGATGTCACTCACTAAAAAGCCGCTGTATTTTTCCAATTAAAGTTAGTACCGAAATCAGGCACAGGAGTTATTCTATGAAATGGTAATGGTAGAACATCATCACCTTTTCATAGATTATTTAGCTCTTCTGAGAATTAGTAACGATAGCTAAAGCATGATAGAAATCTGTAGGGAATGGTGACTCGAGCGAAGCAAAGAGTTTACTATTTAATCATTCCTTAAAAAGTACGAATGTAGGCACTAACGAGATTATATTTGTTTTACCCCGTACCATTGTTACGGCTGATACAGCAATAGCTACATTCCTTATACATAGTCCATTGTGTCCATGATCATAGTGTGGGGCAATATAACACATTTTACTATGTGTAACAAAACATTCCATTGTGTAAATAAAATCGGATTTCCCCTGACATAAAAAATGTCTAAGTTTTACCACGATATATAATATAACTAAAACATAAGAAGCGCGAGCAAAGCGAGCACGAAATTTATACAGTTTTAAATACATAAGTTGCCAATTACTTCTGGTAAATGCGGGCTCTACCGAGAATTTGAGATGGTCGCTAAAGCATCGTGGAAATGGCGACACGAATGAAGGTCGCCAATACGGTTACATTTTGGAGCACAAGCGTGTGGTTACAGCTACTTCGTTACACTGGCGCTGAAGCTCCGCCCCTATCATGACGTCATGGCCTCACGATTGCCACACGACTCACTTCATACCATTGAACTTGGCACCCATTTAGATATCATTTCTTTTGTCGTTGGAACTTGGCTCTCATTTTCACGTTTATGTTTTTGATTAGATATCATTACTTTTTGTACATATATACATCAATTATTAGTTCCTAAGTAAATTATTCATAATAAAAGAAGCAGCTCCAACTATCAAAAGAAAAGAATCATGCATGCTCGCTCAATCGATACTTTTCAGTCTGAGCGAGCAGTAAGAAAAGAACCTCCTTTGGAGCGCTAGTGACTAGTGAGTGTACATACAACATGCATATACATACTCTACGATAGTCACACGCAACCCTGCCGGGCTAGCACGACCACGATAAGTAGATACACGATAAAGGATTTCGTATCGTATCTATACTACCATAATTATCGATTTCGCGAACATGACCAATGGAACGATACGATACGTTAAGATTTATCCCGTGTTATGATATGATAAGGAGCGAGATAAGTTTTCATTCATTCTTTTTTTTTCTTTTTTTCCTTTTTGACATCAGATGTCATGTTAACTGCTCTAACATGACCAGCGAAACACGATACGATAAACCTATTTATCGACTAGCTGTCAAAATACGATAGATATTAGCCGCCATGTTGAATGTTATCGATACCAATTACTAATCATTTAATTTTACCTTTGACCTACCTATGTAAACTAAAAACGAGTAAACTAAAACACTAAATTAAAAATATTAAGTTTGGAGCATATCACTGAAAACCTATCGAACCAAAGAATATAATAGGTATTTTCGATTTCTCTAACCTATCTACGCTTATCGCGCACTACAATGTTCATCGATAACAATATCTTGAATTGATGTCAAAATTCGATATTTTTAACATCAAAATACGGTCATGTTCGGCGCTATCGATAGTATAGTATTGACATGCTCGCATTTTATCTATCATATCGTATCGTGCCGTGTAACGTTACCGGCATGGTTATGTTCGCTGTATCGATAAAATTCAACATGGCGGCTATATTTATCGAATTTTGACAGCTAGGTATCGATAACTTGACTTATCATATCGTGTATCGTTGGCCGTGCTAGCCGGGCTGAATTAATACTGACTCGTTGAATGTACTTAAAGAAAATAGAACTTATATCGCGTTCTAATTACTCCGGTAGCACCATCTAGTTTACGAAATAGTACTTAATTTTGTATGGGAAGAACAATTAACTGAAAAATTTATATGAAAAATTATAATAAAATGATGAAAATATGCCAGTTTCAGATTTTTCCCTTTGTATTCACGTAATTACCTATCTGTATGCTAAATTTGAACTTTTTAGGTTATCTGAAACTGGGTTAGAGTTTTGATCTATAGGTCAGTCAGTGATAAAATTGACGATTTTTTGACGTTAGTATCTAACGAACCGTTTCAGAAGTGTTTATGAAATTTGGAGCACATATCAATTTCACCTCCTTCTCAAAGTTGGACCTACCTAGTTTGACCGTCTGTCCCTGGTAAACATACTCGAAGTTGTTGACGAGAACTAGAACTAGAAACTTTGAGAAAGAGGTAAATCGGCGAATCCAACTCGGCTGAGCAGCGTTCGGGAAACTACGAAGCGTATTTGTGTCCAAGATACCCCAGTCCTTAAAGACGAAGGTATTCAACCAGTGCGTGCTGCCGGTGATGACCTACGGTGCCGAGACGTGGTCTCTATCTATGTGCCTCATAAAGAAGCTCAGGATCGCACAGCGAGCGATGGAGAGAGTTATGCTTGGGATCTCTCTGCGTGATCGAATCAGAAATGAGGAGATCCGCAGACGTACAAAGATCACCGACATAGCTCAACGGTCAAGCAAGCTGAAGTGGCAATGGGCAGGGCACATAGCTCGAAGAACTGATGGCTGATGGAGTCGGAAAGTTCTAGAGTGGATACCACGTATCGGCAAGCGCAGCGTGGGAAGGCCACCCGCGAGGTGGGTGGACGACCTGGCCAAGGTCGCGGGCGTCGGTTGGATGCAGGCGGCTTCCGACCGGTCGGAGTGGAGGTTGTTGGGGGAGGCCTATGTCCAACAGTGGACTTCTCAGGGCTGTAAACAAACTGTTGTTAACAATTTCTCTTTACTTGCTTGGCTTGCTGGAAGAGATCTCTGGTAGAGATAAGCTTGCCATTGTACATGCATCTCTTCTTTAATGTTCTATACCATATTTCTTTTTGTGTATGTGCAATAAAGAATAAAGAAAAAAAAATTTTTTTTCCGAAACCTCTATTGTGGAGGCCCCGGGGCTTTTGCCCTAGTTGCCCTCCCCTAAATCCGGCTCTGGTTTAGTGTATGAATATATATTTTTTTTTATCTACACAATGCAACAATGAGGGATTTTTTGACAACTATTAAAAGTAAAAAAGCGGGTGGGGCTGTGTCGGGGCACACGGCCGTTGGTTTTAACGTGAAACGTCTATGTTAGCGAATCGCTTTTAAAGTAATTACACTTATTTTTGTATAAATCAATCGGTTCAAATAAACTTGACAAACACACGAAAGAATCACCACGCTATAAAGTCGGAGTCACGAGTTACACTGAATAGAAACAAGCGTGAGCGCCGGTTTCGCACAGTTATCGCAGTATCCCTCCCCCGCCGCCCCGCTTGACCCCGACACGAACTCAATGTCATAACAGCGAGCTGACTATATAAGTGAAATATTTACACCACATTTTTGTTTCTAAGACTAATTATTAAGGTACGATGATATAGACCTTTTCGTTACGGTCCAGTTTTTAAACCTGGTACCCGTATGTTTCGGCGCGATTTTAAAGACGTTTCACGTCAAAAAAAATAGTTCAAATCACCTGGATACGTAGATGGCGAGAGCGCATCATCTACCCTAAACTCCCCCACCTTACCCCTCAACCAAAGACATCAATAGCCTCAGCCTAAGCTAGTGAGATTCCTAAGCACTGTAGATATGTCGTGGCCATATTGTAAAATTGATCATTTCATGAAATGGTCGAGCATTTCATGAAGTGGTCGCATTTCATGAAGTGGCCAATTCAATTTGACCAGATCGTTAAATCGTCTACATTTCACGATTTTGTCATCCACGTTTGGCCAAATCGTATTAACAGGGTGTCCATAAAATCCGAATGTGGTAAGAGCTTATATAAATAATATATACCGTACACCATATATAAGTATACCATAAGGTATGATGGTATGATTTTTTTTGCTATTATTTATGTGATATTTTCACAATATAATATTTAAAAACATAAAAGACTTTACAAAAGCGATTCGCATCTGGCACATCGCCGGACGCTGCCTGGGTACGTTCGCTCCGCTCGCTCGGCTCGTGCGTTATTTGTCATAGTCTAACCTAACCTAACCTATCGTAATCTAAGGTTTTTGTTTAACAATATTATTATAAACCACCATTAAGTCTAATATACATTATACAATATAACACACTATCCGTGAACTTCTTCTGCATAGTCACCCTACTCTCTTTAATTTGTTTTATAACCTAAAAAGAAAAATCCGCCATCTTCACACATAAATAAAACGCGCGCAGCGCCTCTACCGGTGATTCATGTAACTATTTTACGATATGATCAATAATCTTGACCACTTCATGAAATGATCGGGCGTTTAGTTGCTCATATCGAGAAACGATTTTTATCATCGATCTGCCCAAACCATATCATGATGTGGCCAATAGACAGTTGAACTTTTCATGAAATGCGACCATTTCATGAAATGCTCGACCATTTCATGAAATGATCAATTCTACGATATGGCCACGACAGATAGACGAAGCAGACTATAGTGTGCTGTACACGTCCCACTAAAAATTGGTCCGCTAGGAAAAACAAAGATAATATAGCAGATACCTACCTTAGCATTGCTTGCATATCTGCTAAATTAAATGTATCTATACTCTACTACACGAGGGATAATAGTTATAAGTATCTGTGGCATTTAATAAAATGGGATGGGATGAAAGGCATATACAGGGTGTTTTTTTGTGGCCACCTTTAACGAAGGGTACGTATTCTATACATGAAATAAAGTAAGTTTATGCAAAAAAAAATGCTGGAAAAAAAATTTTTTTTTTCATTTTTTTTTTAAATTCCTTGATCGTGCGAAATTTATAGTGTCTACTGTTTATGTTAGTTTTTTTATAGACAGATATTAATTATTTTTCGTGAAAAAATCCTGCTAAAAAATCGACGCGCGTCTATGTGCATTTATGCAGAAAAACGCAGTCTATTTACTCAACTTTGGACCCTAATATTTTGGAAACCAGACACTTCCCAGGTATGCTTCCATGGAGAAAAATGATCGTTATGATGAGGAGATTCCGTAATTTTCGGGAACGTTGACGACCAAAAATCACCCTGTATAGGAGTAGGTACGGAGAAGGACATACTCGTAGACTACATTCTGTAATTTACGCATATGAAGTCACGGGCATCAGTAGTCATTCATAAATTTAAGTTTGTTAAAACAAAATTAAGTAAGTATCATCTTGTATTAAGATTATAATCTGATACTATTAACCCCATGTAGCTATTGCTATTCACGGAACTATTGCTATCCTTCAAGCTGGGAGAGGTGAGGTGGGGGGGATTAGGGCAGGTGATGCGCTCACGCCATTTATTTTTGAATGGTTATTTCAACTTGTCAGAAAATCCCTCATTACTCATTAGGCTTCTTGGTGTGTTTTCAAATCATGAGGTGGCGCTTATCTAGTTTGAATAGTTATGTTGTTTTTCCGTGACTTAAAATGTTGACTCTGAGACAGTTTGACGCTTTGACATTTGTTTTGACAGAATAAAAAAAAATACTGGCAAAGTGCGAGTCGCTTTATTGTATTAGGTTGCGTGCAAATTTTTATTGCCTGTAAAAACTGTAGGCACATGTAGGTGTAGCATGTCAAATTGTCTGTCGGCACTTCGAATGCTCATTTGGATTGCTACAACATAGGTACACCTGCGCTGCCGCCTACGCTCGCTCTTTAACCCACAGTGTCGGTCGATGAAGTCTGGGTACCTAGTTAGTACTTATTTACCTAGATTATACCACGGGACTAGGCCGATGTAGACAAAGATAGATAGATACCTACCTAGGTACTTATTTGTTTATTGTAATAGATTCCGTTTGATAAACTTCTGAAGTAGATAGTGGCAGTGTTTCTTCTCTATTAAAAAGCCTTCTCTACCGGGAAGTGAATAGTGTGGCTTGGCTGGTGGAATATGGTGGAAGAAACAGAAAGAATATCAGCTCCTAAGCAACAATATTTTATAACAATACATATATTACCATCTTTCTACTTTCTAACGCGAACGGTTTGATTCAGAGAGAAAAGTAGGTATCTATCTATATTCTTTGGATTCATTTCTAAAACAAACTACGGACGGAACCCTAAACACGCCACTTATTTGAACAATGATCATTGATTTACGAGTATCAATCATAGAGAAAATTATGCAAATTATGAGAAAAAATACCGTCAGTTTCTTACAGGAATTGGAGATATACGTGAATTTATTATAATTAATAAAGCCTTAAAAATAATTATCGCAGCTGCCAGTTCCTCATTGATTATCTTCAGCCGAAGTATGGTGTCTGTCATTGATAAGAATATTTGACCCAAATGTGCTAATACGCGGTGAATAAGTGATAATGCCGCAGTAAATATTGTGCTAACAGTTTTTGTGTGCGGTGCATTTAAGTAAAATTGTGTGAATTGTTTCCGCAAACGGTACAAAATGCCGGGAAAAATAAAGGTGAAGGTGCTTGCCGGCCGTAACCTGCCCGTGATGGATAGGGCAGGGGATACGACTGATGCATTTGTTGAAATCAAATTTGGAGGAATTACCCATAAGACAGACGTCTGCAGAAAGTCTTTGAACCCTCACTGGAATAGCACTGAGTGGTATAGATTTGAAGTAAGAAATTATTAATTCTAATCTACTTTAATAATACATTCACACATCTGGTGGGTACCTACACTGTTGGGGTGGTCTATGTCCGGCAGTGGACTTCTCACATCTGACATAACAATGATAACTATTATATTTAAAAAAAAAATTCAAAGGTATCTACAACATTGAGTTTTTATTTTTTGTATGACCTATAAACTAAGAGAGATCTGGAATTCTAAACATATGTTTTACTACATAGTTACTATCCTCAGGTTTACTTACAACTGGCTGATTGCAGCAAGAGAATATATTTTATTCAGTAGTTGGACATTCAATTTTTTTAATAAGTACTTACCTATTTATCTTGTACCTACTATACATTTTATTTGAGGCTAGGCTCCGGTAGGCCACCATAGAAAATATCTAGGTACAGGTTATACTTATGATTTGAAGTCAGACCTTCTAGGTCATAATTTTTTTCCCTTTAAAAGTTGTATGTAGCCTACATGTTTTTTTTTATAAAAAAAATATTTACACACTAGTACATCATATTAACCTAGTCCCATATTACTTAAGATCTCTAAGATTTTGTGTTGTGGGTACTAAGTAATACGTGCACCTTCCAAGCGGGAGGCGTAAGTTCGATCTCAGTCATGGGCCTGTACCAAATAATTTATTTCATGTACAGATTTTAATGTTCCAAAATTGACACTTAGCTTGTGCCTTGGAAAGCACGTAAAACTGTTGGTCCTGCGCTTTATCTCTCTCCGTTCGTGTCGGCTTTCCGTTCCATTGGACTACGAGAGTAACAAATAGAGAGTGCATCTGTGTTTGCGCACACACTTGTGCACTATAATATCTCCTGCGTACCTGGCCAATCTCCGTAAAGATTGGTTGCCATGGCCGAAATACGGTCGGAGATCATCATCATCTCCACTAAGTAATAGCATATAAATACATAGATAAGTATTTAAACATCTATGACTCAGAAGCATAAATCAAAACGTATAATTTTTTTGTACAGGGACATGTTTTTTGAACATAGTTTCAAATTCATAGCTTATTATCAAACAAAACTCATTCTAAATTGAGTGATAGTATATGTAAAGGTATCAAGGTTACCTTTTCCCGAGTGTAGCAATATTTGGCACATATACAAGTGCCATGTGTGAGCTATTTTCGGACCTGTCTAGTGAATGTCTCGGCTATTTGTTTGTGTATTCCCACTATTTGAAGTTGGAACAGCTTAGGGTTTTGTATACCTACCTAGACATGATATATCTGTAATTTATTAGACTGCATTTATCTCTACCTATCCTTCTATATCTATCTACTTACATAGCTACAAGCTATTTCATGTAACCAAATTGTAGGGTAAATTTTTACCATTTTAAGTTATTTAACCATTGATTTGTAGACTTCAATGAGAACATTCACTGTAAATTTCTTTAGGTAGGTTTGCCATAATTCATTTTCAACTGGATAAGTAGGTAGTTGTTTGAGATTAAAAGAGCTCTTCGATTATAATACCCTTTCTGTTACATTCAGTATGGCTGCCAACTCTCATCAGAATCTGTTCAGTAATGTTTGCATTACTCACAAACTCATATTTATTATCATTTAGGGCTGATTTCTCCAAATGTCAGATAGCCTTTCAGAAGAATAAAGTCTTTCTCTAAAACTTCATCATGACATCTCCTTCATCATGATGTCTTATCATCAACTTCTGATAGGCTAAGGGTTCTGGGCTAAACGTCAGATATGTTTGTAAAAATCAGCCCTCAGTTGGGTTAACACCAGAATTTTTTAATATCTTAGTTAACCACCTTTGCCTAACCTAAAACTGTGTTGAACATCATAATTGACTCCACAAACAGGTGGACGAGTCTGAGTTGCAAGATGAACCTCTGCAGCTGCGTCTCATGGACCACGACACATACTCTGCTAACGATGCTATCGGGAAGGTGGTGATCAGCCTGGCGCCGTTGCTGGCGAGAGAGACCACCGGGCCTAAAGGGGCCGCGCCACCGGGTGGTAAGTGGGACCTAATCAGGGGGTCTACTCTGAAATGCCGCTTTCGAATCTTTCGGTCCGACCGAAGCCCGACCGAATCGAAGCCTTTGACAGCCTTTGACCCTACTACGAAATTGCTTCGGATTCATTCATCTGAGTTCACAACTCATTCGGAACCATAGAAAATAATTCACATTGTCAAATAGAGTTCGATCGGACCGAATGAAAAAACGGCGCGACTGATCCGATCGAAGGAAGTTCGTAGTAGGAAACACCTCGATATTCGGTCGATACTTCGTTTATCGTCACTTCAGAGTAGACGTCCAGGGCCAAACATCGATGTCAGGGGGACATGTGACATACACTTGACAGATTCTCATTAAATTAGCCATGACTTCGTCCACGTAAACGGGTATTTCTTATCAGCATTGCACCCGTGCGAAGCTAGTTACATTTACACTTTCCTATTAAATCAGTCTATCTATTTTAAAAAACCGCATCAAAATGTGGTTTGATAGATCTACATACATACTCCCATAGGTCCTTTTTGAAAATCAGCGCTGCTTGCATGGTAGGCACGCCTTACCTTGTTCTAGCATCATTCAGCTGAAAAGGGACCCATTTGGCGGTTGCACTTACACGGGACGTGACTGCGGGGCTCCAATTAGGGTGCACGGTTCTTCCTGTTACTGTTCTTTTCTACATGTGTGTTCTTACCTGTTTGCCTACTCTTTTCTATTGTGTCTATTTCTACCCTATTTCCGAGCTATTTCCATTGTTTTGTTCTATGTTGTTGCTGTCCGTGTATATGTAATTGTCAAATAAATTCTATCTATCTATACATAGGGACAGTCGGAGAGCGCAAGGCGTCCTTCAGCGCCCCGCACCTCATTTTTCGCACACACAATTTTCGCATTGCTCTCGTTTCTGCAATTAACGTAATCAGCCTACCATTCACCAGGTATAATAATGTCCGGCTGGATCCCGGTGTTCGACACGATGCATGGCGTGCGAGGTGAACTGAATGTAGTCGTCAAAGTGGAGCTCTTTTCCGACTTCAACAAGTACAAGACTTCTAGTTGTGGCGTGCAGTTCTTTCACTGTAAGTATATTTTCAGCTTTTTGTGTGGATTTATGTGTGGACTTGGTTGGCCCCAAGATTTACTGTTCACTGACGACATCTTTTGCGATCTTCCAATAACATGCTTCTGGAAATCTTAAATGAAACAGTATATTTCAGTATTATGTAATACATACGTACCTTGTCATGATCGACTTGTCTAATAGCGGCGATCGACCGGTTGGCCACCCCTGGCATAGATAGACTATTTATGTCATTTGTGCTATGTGCTATGGTTGAATCTATCCACGGCACACAAAAATCCGTCGTAACCTTTATATATACAATAAAGTATTCTGATCGTCAGGCCCAATGATCCCGCCCGGTTACCGCGCGTCAGCGGTTCTTGGTTTCGTAGAGGAGTTGGTGGTGAATGACGACCCCGAGTACCAGTGGATAGACAAGATCCGCACGCCGCGAGCTTCGAACGAGGCGCGCCAGGTGGCGTTCATTAAGCTTAGTAACCAGGTGAGTTGGCGTTTAGGTTCCGAATGGATGAGCTAGATGGCGCTTATTGAGCTTTGTAATCAGATTAGTCTATGTGTTTTATCTTCAAAGTAAATAAGATAGATGGCGTTTATCAAACTTAGTACGCACTCACCGAAAAGTCCGTGTTAATCAACTGGTCCAGAAATTCACCATAGCTGCTGAACTCTATTATATTATTATGTGAATGTTTTCATGACTGCCAGGTACAACGTCTAGTGGGGTTGAAAGCGGCTGAGTTGGGCGCTAACGCTGTGATTGGATATAAGCAGGACTTTGACTTGGAGGGAGAGGCGGGGGTAGTGGCCAGAGCTATAGGTATGTTATCAGGCTTAAGTAAGAAAAATATGGCTACATTTAGATTAAATAACGGTCAAATCAAGTCTTTTAGCCCCACCCACTTGCAGCAATACGATTTAATTGCTCGTCACATGAAGTCTTGCTTTGACTTTGACATAAACAGAAACGGCTTTCATGTGCCCTGATTCACGTTTTACTTACGCATTTGCTGCAAGGTGGACCTGAACCGGTAATTTTCATGGATCATGGCAGATTGTTTGTATCATGATTGCTTTATATTCTAGGCACTGCCGTTCATATAACAAAACTGCCGACTCCAAGTCAACCGTTAAACCTACCTCCTTGCACCCAACAGTGAGTAGTCAACAATTTATTTATTTTATTTTATTTATAAAATAAGATAAAATAACTGATATCAAAATCTTGGTGTAGTAGGAGTATAAAAATATACATATACTCTGATTTTAATTCCGTAGAATTCTGACAATGTTCCCGTAATGTGTGGTAATAATTTAAAATGACTAAATGGCGACGATGTTATTTATTGCTCATAAATACAAAAAAGGTTATACTACATTAATTTTGTTAAATAAATATGCAGATATTGTAGCTTTAAAATGTGATTCACTATTAAAATATTATTCTTAAATGAAATTTTTGGGGTAAAAAATTAGAAAGATTAAAAAGAATATCCATATTATATTTTAAAATGTACAGACTGAGTTGTTTATAGCATGACCAATGAAACAAGACAATTTTTGCAAACAAACCGCCCATATTAAACATAAAAAGTACTTTTTTAAAATTATAGATGCCTGTTTTAAAAAAGATGCACCCGGCCAAAAAGGTTTGTAATCTCTGTTATGTCAAAAAGTGACAGCTGTCAGAATTATATGGAATTAAAAATCAGAGTATAGTGAATATATTTGTCTGTTTGTTTTCTTGAAGTTAGTGCCAATTCTAAAAGTTTTATTAATACTAGTAGGTTGGGACGTTCTACTATAAATGAAGATGTATGTACTTGAATTTTCAAATAATTCTTAGAACCAGCTGCCAGTTTATTACGCTTGCCCGTGCCCGTATATGTTGTTGCGCACAAAACTATTAAAATTACATTTAAATATACTCATGAATATCTGTTGCATGGTTTGTTGTGTATCGCTTCGTCACCCCAAAACAGACAACTAAAAAAATGCCTGGACATTTTAGCGGTCGATAACGAGAGCGTCACAGATCTAAACCAATACTTTCAAACGCACCAAGAGGAGTTACATAAGCTACTTCACATATTAAACCCTAAAACACCGACGTTTTTAGACGATAATGACAATGATGACGATCAGAGTATGCAGTTGACTAGGCAGTCAAGCGTTAAAAGCTATACAGGCAGCTATTCGATTTACCAAGACGATTACGTCTCCCAGCAAAGCTTGAGGCATCTTAATGAAGATCAAACTGAACTGAACAAGCTCCTAAATCGAAATGACGAGGATTTCGAATCGGACGGTCCATTTAAGAAGATCAAAAAGATTAAAGGAAATTTCCTGTTAAAAAGGCTTTCTAGTCTCCGTTCGCGAAAATCGGATAAGATGGATGATTCAATATCTATTAAGTCTAATTCTTCAGATACTTCTCGCATGTCCCTATCGGATATTAAAAATGAATTTAAGAAATTCAAAAAGATAAAGAAGCCGAAGTATCGCAAAGCTAATGCTAATAAAATGGATGAAGGTGTAGGAATGGCTTCTATATTAGCCCGATCAGTTATTCATGCACGCACAAGCCTTGCTGCTATTGTGGAAAATCAGGATTCTGAATCGCCTAATTCCACTCTAAGGCGTCCTAGTGAGTCTGAGCCTAATATAAACATGTCTGATGAAGATCGAGCAAAAAAGCAGGATAACGCTGAAGTTAAAAAGAATGTACCAGAAATACACTTCACTTCTTTGAAAAATATTAACGAAGAAGGATCGTCGTTCAGTGCTCAAGGTCGTCAACGAAAATTATCTGAATCGTGCCCTGCGTCTCCACAACTGGGTAGAAGTGAAAACCTTTTGACACTGCCAGGAGAGACAGGGTATTTTGGGTCGGTTTCTTCAGCTCTTTCGGGCGAAAGTTCCGAAATATACTCTAGTTCTGAAGAGGACGACGAGAGTTCAGAATTACGGACCGATACCGACAGATCTTTGGAGACTACGGATTCTATAGTACGAACATTAATGAAAAATGACGCTAAACTTACCCAACAATTTAGTGTTCCCGAAATACCCCCTGCGGTAAATGCGGTAGGTGAAGATGAGTGTACACCTCAAGATGACACACTAACTACATCTACTTCTTTACCAAACGTCAAGGAACTAGACGATAGTCAACAAGAGCAGGTAGAAGGTAAAGACGAGAAAGAGATAAAATTGAAGTCTTCATCCGACGAGGACAGGTTTGTTCTACCAAGCCGTAAATCCAGCTATCATCATCATTTCAAGTTGCACAATCCTTTTTCTCATAAGAAATTAGCTCAGAGCTTTAGTGCCCCTTCCTCCCCTGTAGAGAAAAAAAGCTTTGTTTATCGTTCATCCAAGCGTATTAGAAACCAGCTATCAAAGATTTCTAAGAGTAATATGATAAAAAGCCTTTCACACTATTCTTTGCTTCCAAAGAAAAAGCATGCCGAAGTTAAGGCGACATTAAGTCAACCTAATTCAAATTCAGATATTCCATCCAAAACAAACAGTCGTGAAACAGTACTAGGATCTCCGTTTCTGTCGTATACAGATCTTATGAGTTTGGATAAAGAATTAGTACATGGTGCCGAAGATATTGTACCCTTAGATGCGGTTAAGACGAAGTTGCACAAAAGTGATGAATTTGACCAAACTAAAATTAAAATGTACATAGGTTCAGAACCCGTATCAAGGGCATCATTAAGCGGACCAGTGTCACCTAATGTTGAAAAAGATTCGCACCACTTTGATCATCATTTGTGGCATAAGAAAGAAAAACCTGCTGTAAAACCCACGGGTTTAGTGCACACTGCTATGGAGACAATTTTGATGGATAAAGTTCAGTCTTTGCTAATGCCTGCTACGCCGGATGTAGTAGATAGGAAGTTTTTCGATAACGTCAATGAAAAGTTGGAAAAAGTTGAGGAAGATCGAAATAATATCCTAGCACAAGAACGCGACAATTTACAAATGGAAGTAGTAAGACCAGCGATAACTCCAGACCATACTAAAGAACAATCAAGCATAAAAAGTAACATGTCTTCTGGTTTAATCCATACAGCAATGGAAACAATGCTGATCGATAAAGTACAATCTATAATTCCTACAGCAGATGTCCAAATAGATTATTCCGAAGATCTTGCTAGCCGAAGATCGTCCAAGTCAAGTAATTCAACTAATAAAAACAAAAGTTTGAAATCAAGCGAGTCTTCTGGTATGATTCATACCGCAATGGAGACTATGTTACTTGATAAAGTTCAAAGTATAGTGCCTGCGACAGCGGAACCTAAATTAGATGAAACATCTTCTGTTAAGCAGGAATGTTATTTCGAACGCCTTAAAGATGACGGTGGTCTTGTTTCGACTGGCTTAGTCCGTTCTGCAATGGAAACAATATTGATTGATAAAGTACAATCATTATTTCCTAAATGCAAAGATGGTGAAATTGAAGAATTAGGTGACGATGATAAAGTACCTAAAATTGTTGACGTTAAACTGAAAGATTTACACATCAATGATGACAAAGAAAAGGTGGTAGCTTCCAGATCTGAAACAATTGTTGAAAATGTAAATGATGCCAAAAATATTGAAGATGTAACGTCTATTGAAACGGGTGTGGAAACAATACCTGCCATTCAATCATTAGCTGCCCCTGCCATATCAGAAACGGACGATGAAAACATAACAAAATCTCATGATTCCTTAGAAACGAAACGAAAATTAATACGCCAAGACAGTGTACACTCAACCAGCGACTCAGAATCCCGTAAAATGTCCGGCGAAGATCACACTACCCGCAAAGTAACCCACACGCCGGTCTTGCAACATTTCCACCCATTACTTAGTGGACCGCCCTTAGAGACCATACCATCGTTGCCCGAAACCAGTTTCGACCAGGCCGAAAGCTTAGATGTAGAGGGCTGCGAGACTGAGCCCGAGTGTCCGAGTCCTAACTCTAACCGTAGTGTGTGTGATAACTCGCATGCAGCGTGCCATGTTGACAGAAACGAGAGGGACAGAGAGAGGGAGCGCGAGAAAGAGAGGGGCTCGCCGAGGCATGCGAGGCACGAGTCGTGTGGAGGCCGCGAGCCCCCGCCCGCGAGTCATGCCTCGACGCATGCCTCGTCCACGCCGCTGGGAATTCATAGGAGGTCGTCGGATTCTGACCTCAGTATTACGCCTAAAGGTATGTCGATTGTTTGACCTCTGTTTTGTAAGCTATTCTTGATGTTTGTAACATCTATTGATCTTAAAGTATATGTAAGTAGAAAAACATCCTTAAGTATATAATTATAAGATTATTATTATTATTTTTTTATTATATTTATGCAAATAGGTACATGTGGGTAGTTTTATAATAACGTTCACTAACAACTAAACTAGGCTGAGCCTGTATCTTAGATGCTAGTTACTTCCATACATTTAAATTAATAAGAATGTTACCGCGCTCGGTTTGACTACATAAATTGTGGAGTTAGGCAACTTTTTGTGGCTAAAGATAAAGTAGTGACAGATTTTCTGGTTCAAAATATTTAACTCCATGTAATTTTTTAATACCTGCTGTAAGACATTGACAGAATTGTATAATAAAGTGAAGATACCATAAAAATATGAATTGCAGGAAGTTCCTTAAACGCGTCAGTTGGCAACACTGGAAGCGGCGGCGGCGCCATCTTGCGGCCGTCAATGAACAGCAATAACTTGGACATGCTCGAATACCCGTTTTTGACCATGACTGAGTATCCGCCTGGATTTATAGTGCATTTAGGTAAGTTTTTAATGTTAACTGTATTTTATAGTTGGTGCTAGTTTTTTACTAGACATTATTGTGACATTGAGTCACAATAATTGAAACTTGACTCTCATTTTACATTGTAATGGATTTGTCCAGTTAATTTTGTTTCCCATGTAACTTAGTACCAATACAGATTTTAAAGAGAGAGCACGTCTAATTATTTCGCGCTAGTCCATCAATCGAAAGTGAACCTTAACATCCTAAACATAATGGTCCAAACGAGACGGATCGATTGAATAGGACGGCCGGCAGACTCGAGTACTCAATACAATGGGGCCCGCATTCCTTAGATAACGCGAGGACTTGTGTACATCTAAGAAGCAGTTTTATGTGACTTTATAATTATTTATGTGAATATTAACTTTAAAATTGACTTTTCAAGTGAATAAACTACAGTGTTTTCGTTATAAAAATGACGACCCCGAACGCAGAACAAAGTGGACTTATAACTCAACTTGAAGATTTGGCTAATATGTTACAAAAGGCCCAAATAAACATGAAAAAGTGCCCTAAAACACGGCTAACAGAAGGTTACGTGAAGACACGATTACACACTATTAATGAATATTGGGAAAGTTTCAAACAAACACATAACAAACTCCTTATGTGTACACCACGAGAACAAAGGGGAATTTTGCCGTATTTTTTGAATGAGGAATTTTTTTCGTTCGAGGATTTGTACATCTGTTTACAAGGTGATCTAAATGACCTTTTATCAAATATAAAGGCACACAGAATAAGTAAAGATGTTTCGAATACGTCAACTTCCTCAAACGATGGCCAACTTTCTCTAGCCAGACTTCCTCGCATACAACTTCCCACTTTTACTGGTCGATATGAAGATTTTCCCACATATGAAGATTTATTCAATGCGCTGGTCCACAACACGTCCCTTAGCAACGTGCAAAAATTACATTATTTGAAAACAAGCGTGGCACATTCAAATTACAGACAGTAATTACGCACAGGCATGGGAATTACTCAAAGGTCGTTTCGGAAATACAAAGATGATAGTAAACTCGCTCCTTAAAAGATTATTTAATCAGCGAAAAATACTCAACCAGTCACCTCATCAAATTAAAGCGATTCTCGACACTACAACAGAATGTATTTATAGCTTGAGAAATTTGAAAATAAACACCGACTCTTGGGATCCAGTAATTGTATTTCTGGTGTCACAGAAATTGGATACAGAGACGTTAAAAGACTGGGAAGAGCATGCTCATAAGGATAAAAGTGATCAGATGTCTACATGGGAAGAAATGAAAAAGTTTCTAGAATCCAAGTTTCGCTCTCTTGAACTTGTGGCGCCAACTTCGACGTCCTTTAAGGAAAGGCAGGTTCAGAAATCATTCCACTCCACAGCCACAGATAAAGAAGACAATATTGTGAAATCTTCACACGCAAGTAGGTACTCTGAACCAACTTGCGTCTATTGCAATGAGAATCACTTTATTTATAATTGCAAGGAATTCGCAAAACAATCTGTGGAGCAAAGAAAAGACTTTGTAAAGAATAATCGCCTGTGTTACAACTGCCTAATACCAAATCACAATGTTTACATATGTAGACAAAGATCGTCGTGTCGAGTCTGCAGCAGAAGACACCACTCTCTCTTACATGAAATAAGACAACGTACTTAAGAGAATGATACACAACCACAACCAGAACAGAAAATCATAACAGCACACTTCTCAAAAGAACAACCTGGTCAAGATGTATTGTTAGCGACAGCACAAGTAGAAGTTACATCGATAAATGGAAATACACACATACTTCGTGCTTTGATTGACCAAGGTTCAGAGGCTACATTCGTGTCCGCAAGAGCAGTTGAGCTATTGGGACTGAAGAGAACAAGAATCAACGGCGTAGTCTCTGGAGTGGGAGAAGAAACACAGATATCCATAAAACACACAGTTGACATGTCAGTTACATCGCGATATAATAGACAGGAAGTTATACGAGTTCAAGCCTACGTTTTGAAAACAATATCTACAAGTTTACCATCAAAGCACATCAAGATTAACTGGCCAGGGTTAGAAACATTGGATTTGGCTGACCCCACCTATTGCACACCGGGTAAAGTTGATATTTTGCTTGGTGCTGACGTTTTTTGTAGAATCATAGAAGAGGGTTTGCTGAAAATTCCTGATGGTATAGTGGCCCAGAAGACTAAATTGGGATGGATACTGTCGGGTCAGAGAACAGACAAAGCATTTAATAACAAACACAGAGTAATCACACTACATATCACACGGATGGTTGAGAAAGACAATGATATGTTAAGAAAGTTCTGGGAAATAGAAACAGAGACGTACAAGAAGAAGAATCACATGACAAGGGAAGAAGAGAAATGTGAAGATATTTACAAAACTACAACTAAGAGAGACGACAACGGAATATATATAGTACACTTCCCGTTAAAACAAAATATTGAAGAAACAGTTAAAATGTGTGGTGATACAAAGCAGCAAGCTGTAAAAAGATTTTACTATTTAGAAAAGAAATTTGGAAGAGATAATAAATTTAAAGAGGAATATACGAAGGTCATTAAAGATTACATAGAGATGGGTCATATGAAAAGATCAACATCACCCGATAACCGAAATACAGTCTATTTACCACACCACGCGGTAATACGTGACGACAAAGATACCAGCAAGGTCCGAGTAGTATACGATGCATCTGCAAGAGGTTCTAATGGACACTCGTTAAACGATACAATGATGATTGGACCTGTGATACAACCTGATCTTCGTAGTCTTGTGGTGAAATGGCGTACACACAAAATATGTGTTGTTGGTGACATTGTTAAAATGTATAGAATGATCAAAATGACAAGGAACCACACAAATTTGCAACGCATTGTTTGGCGTGATAATCCTAATATTAATCTTGAAATATACAATCTGGAGACTGTTACATTCGGTACAGCAGCAGCGCCCTACCTCGCTGTAAGAACGTTAAGTCAATTAGCAGATGATGAAGCACATGAATATCCAGATGCTGCACATGTAATAAAAAGCTCATTTTATGTAGATGATTTGATGACGGGAAATGATAATATAGAAGAAACAAAGAAAATGTGTAAAGATATTAAGTCTGTACTAAAGAAAGGTGGATTTACAATGCAGAAATGGTCGAGCAACTCTGAGGAAGTATTAGAATATTTGAAGGGAGAAAGAAAGGATACAATAGAAATAAAGTTAGACAAGGTCATAAGGATTCTGGGCCTATCATGGGATAGAAAAGATGACACCTTCAAAATTACAGTAAACTTACCTGAGATAAAATACCCAATCACGAAGAGATCCGTTCTCTCTGATGTTGCACGTCTATTCGATCCATTTGGTTGGCTGGCTCCGGTGGTTATCATAGCAAAGATCTTTATACAAAAACTATGGAGCAGCGGCTTAGATTGGGATGATGAACTGCCCATAGAATTGAGAGACGAGTGGACGTACTATAGGCATGAGTTGACACATTTGCAAACCATTCAAATACCACGATGGTTAAAAATTACGCAAAACAACAAAAAAATCATGCAGCTACATGGTTTTGCAGATGCCTCCACTCAAGCATATGCTGCTGTGACTTACCTCAGAATTGTCGATGACGATGAAGTGTACGTAGCAATGATTGCATCTCGTACAAAGGTCGCACCATTGAAGCAGTTGTCAGTACCTAAATTAGAGCTTTGCGCTGCAGTACTATTGTCGGAGTTAATAAACGACCTTTCAGAGCTTCTACACATATCCAAAATGGAAACATTTGCATGGACAGATTCGATGGTTGTACTGTCATGGCTACAATCTCCATCTAGTCGCTGGAAACCATTCGTCGCAAATAGAGTAGCAGAGATTACACGAATTTTAGACAGTGACAATTGGAGACATGTCCAATCTGCCGACAACCCCGCAGATATAGCAACGAGAGGCATTCAAGCATGTGATTTAGCTACTAAAGAGATTTGGTGGACCGGACCAAACTGGTTAAGGCAAGCAAAATTTGAGTTAGAGAAATGTGATGTTCCACAGACTGAACATGAAATGAAGAGTTCATATCACACCATTATAGAAGACAGACCAATATGGGAGAGATTTTCAAATATGACAAGAATGAAAAGAGTATTAGCCTACTGCAAAAGATTTATAAAATGTGTAAGGAAAGATTATAGAGAAAGATACATAACATCGGAAGAAATAGAAAGTGTTCTAGTAGATTGCATACGGTACTATCAATTTATATCTTATCGAATGGAAGTTGAAGAACTGAAAAAGAATGGAAAAATAAATAAAGGAAGTACATTAATCACATTATCTCCTTACCTGGATGACAAAGAGATAATTAGAGTAGGAGGCCGATTACAGAATGCCGAAATAGCTGAAACAACTAAACATCCTATCGTTATACCACGAGATCAACATGTAACCAAATTGATAATTAATGAAGCCCACATAAGAACTCTTCATGGTGGCATTCAAGCGATGATGGCTTACATTCGAACAAAGTATTGGGTTATAGGACTGAAGTCAGCTGTTAGAAAATGCATTCGTCAATGTAAAACATGTGTGACCAATAAGGCGGCCACTCGGCAACAGTTCATGGGTCAACTACCTGCAGTCAGAGTTAATCCACATAGAGCATTTATTAACAGTGGAGTTGATTATGCTGGGCCTGTTTTCATCAGGACCCACAAAGGGCGTGGTCATCATGCCACCAAAGGATATATTTGCCTGTTTATATGTATGAGTACACGTGCAATTCACTTAGAGGCAGTAACTGATTTAACTTCACAGGCATTTATAGCAGCGTTTCGCAGATTTGTGGCGCGAAGAGGCCGCTGCTTACATTTATGGAGTGACAATGGCACCAACTTTGTTGGGGCCTCTAAGGAACTGAAAGAACTATTCGATGTAGGCAAGAATACCTTACCCAGAGAAATAGCAGAGGTTTTAGCAAATGATGGTACTACCTGGCATTTTATACCGCCAAGAATGCCGACATGTGGAGGTTTATGGGAAGCTGGGGTTCAATCAGCTAAACGACATCTTTCGAGAGTAAATAAAGATACAAAGCTAACTTATGAAGAGATGTCTACCCTTCTCGCCCAAATTGAGGCATGTCTAAACTCTCGTCCCCTCTGTCAGATAGACAACACCACAGATACTCCATTGACGCCAGGACATTTTCTGGTAGGTGAGGCCCTTATAAGTGTACCTGATTTGAACTACTAAAATAAGAAAATTAGTCCCCTAACTAGATGGCAATTGATTCAAACCATGACTCAGGATTTCTGGCGCAGATGGAAAACAGAATATCTACATACCTTGCAACAAAGGTATAAGTGGCAAGTGCCTGTACCATCGCCTGCTGTCGGAGATATGGTAATTATAAAGGAGGAGGATATGCCTCCGACAAAATGGTTACTAGGAAGAATCAAGTTACTTCATCCTGGAGTTGATAACCTGGTCAGAGTAGTGACAGTGCAGTGTAAGGGTAATCATGAATTAAAAAGACCTCTTTCAAAGTTAATTATTCTCCCAAAGGTGACAGAAAATGATTGAGTTATGGTGGGCGGTTGATTATATTTATAATGTAATAATTATGTGCATGAGTGAAGTGAAGTGATTAAGTTAAAGAAAGCCTAACTTTGATAGTGTTCACAATATGTATCCTATTATACAGTCCATTTATTCGTAGGAAATATGTATGTAATTTGTTAAAAAACTATTGTTTTTTGGTGGGCGGTATGTCCAGTTAATTTTGTTTCCCATGTAACTTAGTACCAATACAGATTTTAAAGAGAGAGCACGTCTAATTATTTCGCGCTAGTCCATCAATCGAAAGTGAACCTTAACATCCTAAACAGGATTAGAATAACATAAATCTAGCACTTTTATGTATTATGAAAAATATGGAGTCTCTTTGACTATACACATAATTTATTTTGAAATTGACCATTCAAAATAAACAGCTTCTTACAATGAGGCCTTATGAGGCAAAGCAAAAAGTTAACTTGTAGTATGTATGTATGTGTGTATATGTGTCCGCAGGCGGCACGGTATGCGCGCGCTCCGTGAAGCTGTCGGACGGCGCGGCGGAGAGCGGCGCGCGCGCTGCCTGCTGGGCCGAGCTGCGCACGGAGCTGCGGGCGCATGCGCGTGCACTGCGATGCAACGCCGTGCTCGCTTACTGCGAGGGCGCCAGCGTGTGGTGAGTGCGAGGGGGAGGGCGCCAGCGTGTGGTGAGTGCGAGGGGGAGGGCGCCAGCGTGTGGTGAGTGCGAGGGGGAGCAGCGAGTAGCCAGCTGGGCCGGCAGAGGGAGTAGTGTAGAAGTAGTGCATTAGGGAGTGAGAGTGATGAATGAGGGAGTAGTTTATGAGAGAGTTGGGAGTGAAGAAGTATTTAGTAAGAAAGTAGTGAGTGAAGGAGTCGTTTGCAGTGCGAATAGTATGTAAACTGAATAGAATATGTAAATGTTGCGAATTGTATATTTTACAGTGAGGACGTTTGTGTGCTATCAGCGACCGGCACGGCGGCGGTGATCAACCTCGACTGTGACTACAACGCGGACATCGACGGACCCACGGGTAAGTTAACTGATATGTCAAGCGGCAAAGTGCGCATTCTTATGATACAATGCATACATTTTCGTGAATGCGCTTTTAGTGTTTATATTTTTTATAATTTTTATGTGTGTTGTATTGCAGTGAACGGCTCCAAAGTCGTGCTAGAGGAGGAGAGCGAGTGCTGCGCCGTGACGCACGTGCCGTACGCCGCCGCGCCGCCGCGCGCGGAGCTCGGTGCCTGTGTACAGTGCGGGTGAGGGCGCGGGGGGCGCGGGGGCGCGGGGGGCGCGGGACGTACGTGCCGTACGCAGCCGCGCCGCCGCGCGCGGAGCTCGGTGCCTGTGTACAGTGCGGGTGAGGGCGCGGGGGGCGCGGGGGCGCGGGGGGCGCGGGACGTACGTGCCGTACGCAGCCGCGCCGCCGCGCGCGGAGCTCGGTGCCTGTGTACAGTGCGGGTGAGGGCGCGGGGGGCGCGGGGGGCGCGGGACGTACGTGCCGTACGCAGCCGCGCCGCCGCGCGCGGAGCTCGGTGCCTGTGTACAGTGCGGGTGAGGGCGCGGGGGGCGCGGGGGGCGCGGGACGTACGTGCCGTACGCAGCCGCGCCGCCGCGCGCGGAGCTCGGTGCCTGTGTACAGTGCGGGTGAGGGCGCGGGGGGCGCGGGACGTACGTGCCGTACGCCGCCGCGCGCGGAGCTCGGTGCCTGTGTACAGTGCGGGTGAGGGCGCGGGGGGCGCGGGGGCGCGGGACGTACGTGCCGTACGCCGCCGCGCGCGGAGCTCGGTGCTCGGTGCCTGTGTACAGTGCGGGTGAGGGCGCGGGGGGCACGGGACGTACGTGCCGTACGCCGCCGCGCGGAGCTCGGTTTTTGCCAAGAAACACCACGCTGGGTAGCCGGTTTGGTGACCGCAGTGTGATTTTCGGATTATGTTGTCTACACGGGAGACGCTGCTGCCCACCTCCCGGAAACCCTTAATCGCCTTTTAGGATACCCACGAGCAGATACGGGGAAATATTTACTAACTCTATAATAAATTCTATAATAATGTAATTATTCTCACACAGACATGCAACGGTACCGGCAGTTTTGCTTTCTACCTGTGCTAAACCGAGCAAGCTGGTGTCTTATGGTAAAGCGATTCCGCTTACCGCTGTAGGTTAGTATCATGTATTAATAAGGGAATATGCATGATTATTCTTTGCTTCAATCAATAGACATTACTCATTATTTTATACAAGCTGTTGTCTGCGTGGATGTTGCTTATTGTGTGGAAGGGGTATAAAAAATAGTTTACAACCTATTCTCAGACCTAACGAATATACGTACAAAATTTCATAAGAATCGGTCAAGCCGTTTCGGAGGAGTTTGGTTACAAAAACCGCGACACGAGAATTTTATATATTAGAAGATAAGTGGAGCATGCATGAACCTCTCTATAGTCGTAACCCTATCGTCCGTCATATCTCTGACAAGATTAATGGATATTGGCACCTTCAAGGACAAGTTGAGAGGTCACTACCTTTCTGTTCAATGATGATGTGTAGTTTTACCTTCTGTTCTTTTTTTTATAAAATATGTATGTATGTATGTATGTATATATAGGTATGTATTTATTTAGTTATATTGTATGCATTTAATTGATTGTCTGTTTATATCAAGCAATGTTTTTTTATTATTATTTAGTTGTGCACGTATGATTTCCTTTTTCTTCGCGAATAACTTTATATTAAATGGTTGGCTGGAAGAAATCTCTGTTAGAGATAAGCTCGCCTCTGTACATTATCTTATAAAATATTGTATCTTGTGTGTTTTTTTTTCTGTGTACAATAAAGAATATGGATACCTACGAGTACAACAAATTATCCAAATCAGTAAACATTGATATAACTGGTGATCGTGCAAATGTATTTGAGCATAAAGTTTTTCAATCGATTAATACAGTTTAATCCATACTTATGTTTTAACACGCTTCATTGTTTATATAATGGTTAAATAGTTTTACTTTATTTTTTTTTTAAGTTGTGCTAGCCTGTAATTGTGATACGTAATATTATCGCGTGCTCCTGTCCAACTTGTATCTTAACGGACCTGTTATGTATTATGTTGGCTTTCTAATTTAATAAATAAAATTAAATAAAATATCTCATAGATTTGAGATGTCGCTGGCGCGTAAAAAGGTTCATGCCCTATAGATTTTGTCGCTTAGGAGTCACGACACAAGACCCTTGGTGTGGCTCCAGGTTAAGGGAAAATGTATGAAGGGCTAAGTTAATGTGTTGTGAGGTGTGTGAACATCTACTCGTATTTATCGTTCGTTCTGACCGGACAGCCGCGCGCCTGCGCCGTGCGGGACCCGCGGCAGAACCGGGCGCACGAGACCTGTCCGACCAGCTGCCCTTCCTGGAGTACGAGCTGCACAAGCTGCTGCTGGCCAAGCTGAGGATGCAGGTACACATACATACATGTAAATGAAGCTATTGTACTCTTCATTTAATTTGAATTACTCGCGTAGACGTTTTACATCAAAATATTATATCATCTATGTTGGCAGTTTGCATGACCTATGTCTTTGCCAGAAATGCATAATGGTGACTGGCCTCTTTTACAGTAAAACATTAACGTGGATTTTAAAGGAAACAATTTCATACTTTTCGAAGCCATAGCTTTTAATGTTGTTTCTCTTTACAGGTTAGTGATTAATAAATTACTTAGTACACAAGTGTATAAATCTTTGATAAAAATAACTTGTGTAAAATGGTTGTAAAATTCATAAAATAAATTTTTCTTTACAGAGCAACAACTCAACTTTTTGTTTCAACCTCCAAATCTCTTATATCAGCGGTTACATGTTACCTATGTAAATAGAAAATTGTAGTCAAAGGGTAATTAAAATATCTGTGTGGACTCTGGTACCCTCTTCAATACTGTTATTTCACACATTTTTAGAACTATTAACTTACTGAATTACATTTACTAATACGTTTTGAAGTGCTCAATGCTGTATGAAGATATCATTATCATCATCATCAGCCTAGTGCAGTCCACTGCTGGATGTAGGCCTTACCTAGACCACGCCACACGGCTCGATCTCCCGTTTTTGGCATCCAGTCACTACCAGCCGTCCTCTTTAAGTCATCGGTCCATCTGTCCGGAGGGCGCTACGCTTACCGAGGCGCGGTCTCTATTCGAGAACCCACTTAGTCCATCGGTTCTACGACAGATGAAGATATTCTAAGCTTAAAATGATGGTGATTGATGATGTATGTATCTATATTACAGGGAGCGAACGCGCTGTTCTCCCTACAAACGCAGATAGCAATAGGAGAGCGATGTGTGATCGCATTGGCTAGCGGCACGGCGTTCCGACTGGCCGCCTTACCGCCGCCCACGCCACCTAGGATCAAGGTAATACACTATACACTTTCAGAGGCGGCTCGTCCTAAGGAGCGCTGGTGCAGTGCACTCCCACCCACAAAGATTACATACGCAATCTTAATAGAGAAATATAGCTCTATATTTATAATTATCTTTCAATTCTACTTTGTTTATGTCTACGCGTTCCTCTAAAGTAAGTTGTATTCTTATGTATCCAGTGGACAGTGGAGCGCTAGCGATCGTGCTCCAAAGAAACGAGATTTGGTACGATTCCTAGTACTTCATTCAATGAGTGCGAAAGAGACATACCGACATAGGCCAGCGCCAGAAACAGTAGATTTCGTATGAAAAATTAGCTAAATCTGGAGCGTCGCTCACATTAATTCGTAGTGTGCGTATGCGGCCACTAGATGTCGCTTAGTCTGAGTTAGAACGCGATATAGTTGTCCTTAATGTGTTTCATTAGGTCATCTGAATTTTAATAAGAGTGAGGTTGCATCATTTCATTCAGTAAGGAAGTGAACACGCGCGGCGTTTTCAAACTATATTTTTGCATGCGCGCTCATATTAGAAAAAATGTGAACCCCTATCTAAAAATATCACCAGCCGCCCCTGCACTTTGGATACATCCTATCAATATTATAAACGCGAAAGTTTGTGAGAATGTATTCATTTAGACACACTTACAGAACATAGGTTAAAAGGAACAATAATAACAACAAAAAATCTGATATATGTGCCAATTATAAGTGTGTTACATCATTTCACGCAAAAACTACTGAATGGATTTTGATGAAACGTCACAATAATATAGCTTTCATATCAGAATAATACTTAGGCAAACTTACTTTTTATCTCGGGAAAATATTCTCATCCCGGATAATTTGTTTTTTCTGCAGTCCACGCGAACGGAGTCGCGGGCGTCCACTAGTTCATAATATGTTGGGGTGGTGAAAAGGGAAGCGCTATCAGCCCAACCGGGCCACTAGTTATTGTTTGTCCCGTGTATATATCCCAATCATTGTGAGAAACTTTGGTATCGCGTTCTAGGATTTGTACTGGACTGTGGTTCTGTCTTGCGTCCAATAGGTGGCTCCGCTACATAATATACACGGCTATGTTCCCGAAATAGGGTAGCCACAAATGCAGGATCATAAGAGAGAGACACCTTTGGCATAGTGGGGATGTAACCGATCAGTGAAATGTTGCTAGCTTATCGCCCAAGAGAATGCCCGAGTTGTTTAGTCGACTCTTTACCAGTTATCATAATTTTATTCTGTAGTTCACGCGGACAGAATTGCGGGCAACAGTTAGTTTATTATATAATCTAAAAATATAAAATTATGTTTCTGTGCTACGTGTATTAGAGTTATTGTAAGTATTGTATGTTATTTATATTAGGCATCAGAAAACGACAAGGAAGCAGTTGAGATACAGAAAGCAATATGGGACACGTTCACAGCTAACAAAGTGGCCAATGGATATGACAATAGTGAGTATACCTATATAGTATTGTTATACATTATTTGCTTTTCTTAGATGATATTGAATTTATTAACCGACTTCCTAGCGTGGTGACTATGGGCAAAACCCCCCTATGGCAGTAGCTTTGTGGCGTGCCTTAGGGGAGGCCTACATCCAGAGTGGACTGCAATAGGCTGAAGACGATTTTTCTCAATCAACGTTAGCCTAGTTTCACACTAAGATCCCCAATGTATTGTGTCGTGGGTATTAGGCAACGGTATACAAAAACATAGATTAATATCGCAACATCTACTGACTTGACTCTGAAATAGATATCGATTATCCTAACGTGATTCGAAAAACATAAATTGACATGGAAACAAACATCAATTATTCCATCAACATTCACTCCTACCGGGATTCGAAACCGGGACCTGTGGCGTAGCAGGCAGGTTCCCTACCGATTACACCAATCGGCTACACTGACGAAGCGAAACTTGCAGTACCCTTATCGCCGGGCCCCCTGGCGCCGCCGTCGCCCCCCCGCGCCGCGCCGCCTGCGCTCGCCCTCAGTCAGGACAAGGATGCTTGTGTACTCGAACTGGATGAGGCTGAGGATGTAAGTTCTCATTCATGCGGTCAAATATTCAATTATTTATTTATCTAACGAACATACAGCATTGCTCATCACGTTGTAACAGATCCAACCTAATACTTAACTAAAGCCAATTAACATGACGTGTTGAAATTTTAGTTTAATTATTTATGCTTAGTTATGCCTTTGTTCATTTATGCTGATTCATTTCATTCGTTCATATCATTAATTTCAGTTCATTCATTAATTAATTCATCTCACTCGTTCATTTATGCTGATTCTTTTTATTCGTTCATTTATGCTCATTCATTTCATGAAGTGATGTGAGTCATTCGTTAATGTTAATTCTATTCATTCTTCAATTCATGCGTTTTGAAAATGGATAGCTCAAGGATTACATAAGTTCGATCCCAGACTGAATATTAATAAAGTATTAATAATACTGTGTGTATGTATGAATTTTACCGTTTTCTAAATTGTCATTTAGCTCGTGCCTCGGGAAACACGCTAAGCCATCTTGAGCCTAGGCTTCTCTTCGGTCATGATTTCCATCGCACTATTTAAAAGAATGCAGGAATAGGGAGAATACCTGACTTTGCGCAGTTACTGTAATATCGTCTGTGTAAAAAAAATACTTGATAAAAAACACACAACATTCTGCTGAGGAAACCTTGTGTTTTTTTAATCAAGTCCATTCGCTATCCTAACAGAACGAAACATAATATTTCTCAGGTGGAGACAGCCAAAGCGTTGGCGACCCGTCTCGATACAATGGAGGTGTTGACCGACAACCTCACGCCGGCGCCTGGAGCTCCGCCACAGGCTTTTGTACAGGTGTGTTTATAATTCATCCTTTACCATGTGGGATTTAATAGGCTAACTCATGAAAAGGTCTGGTCCCACTGTTTATATTTGTACGCCATTTGTAGGCAGAACATAGTGATTCATATTATTATGCCAATGTGACATTTGTACGCCATTTGTAGGCAGAACATAGTGATTCATATTATTATGCCAATGTGACATTTGTACGCCATTTGTAGGCAGAACATAGTGATTCATATTATTATGCCAATGTGACATTTGTACGCCATTTGTAGGCAGAACATAGTGATTCATATTATTATGCCAATGTGACATCTACATTATGTACACACCTATGTTTACAAATAAAGAAACTGAACTTTAAAAGTAGGTGTGTTATTTGCACACTTCTGCCCAACCTCTTTGAGGGATAATGGTCGTGACTGTATATATATGTTTATAATTTACAGATTTTAGGTATGTAATGTGTTTCAAATAAATAAATAAAATATACTTACTGTACGCAGATACACAATACGCGTACCAAAGATGCCACCTTCAAAAGTCTACTAATAAAATACACCGTAGGTGGAGTTTTAACGCCAGTCGTAATCGAGTGCGGTGACGGTGTCACGTTTCGACATTTTGTTTTTTTTTCTGCTGTCCACGCGTGGGCGTTCATTTTTAAGTAAAATTAGCTACAGAGATAGTCTAGCTAGAGCTTGAGGAAGCCTGGGAGGCGTCATTCGCTGTGGGGTGGTGGAAAGGGAAACGCTTTCGACCCCGCCGGGCCACTAGTTATTGTTCGGCCGTTATGTGACTGTTATCGCGTTCTATGGTTTTGGTTTGACTTTGGTTCTTTCTGTGCCCGATAGATGGCTTCGCTATATTCGCGATGTGCGTGATTGATGGTATGATAAAAAACATTTTTTTAATACAGTTGCTCGAAAAGTGGCGTATTGCAGGGACGTATAGCGTTCGGGATGTGGGCTATTACATACTCGTGCCTTTTCTATACCTTTTCCGAACTCGTGCGTTTTCTTTCCCAACTATCAAAATAATGCGTAGAAAAAAAATGGTAATGTCTATTAAAAAGAAAAAACCAACCACGAAGTTTTAAAAAAAAAATCAGAAGTTTTATGATTCATGCAAATACTTAAAAAAAAAGAAGCTACTCATTTGTTTCAATATCAGATTTAATGATTTGATTCAATGAGTTAGGTTTCATTTTATTTCATCTCATTAAATTAAATTTCATATCAATAAAAAATTTATACTGATGACTTGGCTGTATGGACATAGTTCCCTTTGCCTACCCAGAATGGGTGAAGAAAACAAAAAAAATCTCTGCTTATATTCTTTTACGGTTGGCGCCATTTGGTTTTGTTGTGTTTTTATTAAATTGCTTCATTTTTTCGCAACTGTAATAAAAATAGTTGTTGAGTACACGTGCGGAACCGGCATTGCAACTTGTTCCGACTGCCAACCCTCACCTTCGGCTGCGCCTCGGCTCGGGTAGACATTTGTCGGAAGTCTTTGCAATGGCAGGTTTTTCGCACTCGTAATGAAATATACTATTTTGTTGTTTTTCAGGTGTGCTGTGCCCGTCTGGCGTCCCCCTCGCACATGGCGCCGCGCCTGGTCTCGCGCGCGCTCTCCTGTGTCTCCTACAAGCTGCGCGGCCGTGCGCCCGGCGCGCTCGCTCCGCCCGCCCTCCACATCTGTCTGTGCGAGGTGTGTGCGTCCCTAGCGCCTCCTGTGTCTCCTACAAGCTGCGCGGCCGTGCGCCCGGCGCGCTCGCTCCGCCCGCCCTCCACATCTGTCTGTGCGAGGTGTGTGCGTCCCTAGCGCCTCCTGTGTCTCCTGCAAGCTGCGTACTTGTCATCAAAATCGGTTGAGCCATCTTCGAGTTTTGGGGAGATAAACGGGATAAAAAATTATCTAGATATTATAATTATTCAATTACCCATGCCCACATTATAGTGAACATCTGTGTCCAACTTACTTTAGATTTCACATTCGGCCATTGTGAATATGACATTTGCCCTCCGATGTCTCACTGTGTATATTTTTACTTGACATTGGTTATTCTTGTGAAAGCAGCAACTTAGTTTAAAATATGGTGAGCAGATGTTGTGCCAGGTAAAAGGCCCTCATACCATATAAGTTTAGTTGTAGGGTCTGACGGATCCTTGTTCAGTCAGTTGTAATCAGACAATATGTATGATCAAACTAGCATGATTTTTTTCTTTCATGCATATAATTATACCGCCCCTACAATAAACAGTTGCTAGTAATTTTAAGGGACTCCTCACACTGGCGTACAAAAGCGTCTTTGCTGCGTAAATGACCAAAATTCATAGTTATAATATTATATAACATTATCTTTAGGACGAGCTGCAGCTAGTAATATCGGGAGCGGCCATCCCCCTCGCCTCCCCCCCACCACCACGACAGATCGAACAGACACATGATGACGACATCTTCACACTCGACGAGGAACCAATGGACAAGAGCGAGAGGAAAGATGACGTTGAACCTGTGTGTAATGGATATGTAAGTGTTTTATCATCATGATTAATTCATGTATGAAAAGTTACTGTTTAATTTGTCAGCTTAAGTCTGGCCGCCTGGCCGTCAAAGTTAATATAACCTATTTGACTTTGACTGTATGATCGAGTATTCTATGACAGTTTTATTTTTGAATTATATTCCTAAATCAGGCATAGGAGGTTTATGAAATAGACTCTGCGATAAGACTGTTTTCCCCACAGATCCCCACCACAGTGTCATTAACCCCCCTACCGTCGTTAGCGGGCGCGCGTGTGACACGCCGCGTGTGCGCGCTACAACTGTTGTTTGTGAGGGAAACTACTGCTGTACGGGAACTGGGGGGCCGCCAGGCCTTCCTGCACACCTGTACTACTGAGGTATATGCATACATACATACATACATACAACTGCTGTTTGTGAGGGAAACTACTGCTGTACGGGAACTGGGGGGCCGCCAGGCCTTCCTGCACACCTGTACTACTGAGGTATATGCTTACATACATACATACATACATACATACATACATACATACATACATACATACATACATACATACATACATACATACATACATACATACATACATACATACATACATACATACATACATACATACATACATACATACATACATACATACATACATACATACATACATACATACATACATACATACATACATACATACATACATACATACATACAACTGTTGTTTGTGAGGGAAACTACTGCTGTACGGGAACTGAGGGGCCGCCAGGCCTTCCTGCACACATGTACTACTGAGGTATATGCTTACATACATACATACATACATACATACATACATACATACATACATACATACATACATACATACATACATACATACATACATACATACATACATACATACATACATACATACATACATACATACATACATACATACATACATACATACATACATACATACATACATACATACATACATACATACATACATACATACATACATACATACATACATACAACTGTTGTTTGTGAGGGAAACTACTGCTGTACGGGAACTGAGGGGCCGCCAGGCCTTCCTGCACACATGTACTACTGAGGTATATGCTTACATACATACATACATACAACTGCTGTTCGTGAGAGAGCTAAATATAATAGATATAGAAACATCTTTCGATATCGATATTCATCATATCAACGTTTGCACTTATCGGGATTCGAACCCAGCGTTTCAAGTTGTTTGGGAATTATCCAAACTGCCTGAAGAAAAAAACAGGTGATTTCGATGCTCAAAATCTAGTCTATAAGTTCTTAATAGTGGACTGTTTGCATAGCATTGACCTTAACATGCCCCTTCTGTTACTCCGTGTATACAGGTGCTGGCCATCGTCCGCGCATACACGCTGGCACTCGGCGGTAACGCTCTCACCTCGTTCTACATCACGCAGCTCATCCTGCAGGACAACGCGCACAAAAACCAGGTCAGTGGAGTTATGCTAGGTTAAGATAAAATTAATTTATTCTTGTGGGGGTGGTGAAAAGGGAAGCGCTTTCGGCCCCACCGGGCCACTAGTTGTTGTTTGGCCCATGTATACAGGATGTAACAGAAAGGGTATGTTAAGCGAAAAGCTGTATAAATAGCCCACTATAGAGAACCTATTTCCAAAATATGAAACTCGAAATCACATTTTTATTTTTCAAGATTGTATGAAAATTCCTGACATATTTAAAAATTCTCCATACTATTTGGAAAAATAAACATGTGATTTCGGATCTCAAATTTTGTGGATAGGTTCTCTATAGTGGGCTATTTGCATAGCTTTTCGCTTAACATACCCTTTTTGTTACACCCTGTATATTCCAATCATTGTGAGAAACTTCGATATCGCGTTCTAGGATTTTTGCATTCGATTGTGGTTCTCCCCTGCATCCGATAGATGGCTCCGCTACATTCTGTTCAGTATGTACACCAACCGCATTAGTAGTAGTTAATCTATGACGCCATGCGTAAATTACCGCGGGCCAAATTCAAAATCAAAAAAGGATTTTGATGACTGATCGATCACGAATGAGTCAAAGGTCAAAATATTTAAATGTATGCGTGTTCCACTCTCTCAGGCGATAAACTAAACGGACCATTAATGTAATTATGGACTTGGTCTGAAAATAAACGGTTTTTATTTTACTTATTAATTTATGTCTGTCCCGCTATTCTTACTAGTGTTGTAAGCTTCTGTAACCGTATTCATATTTTTTCCAGAGTCAATGCCTTTTATCTGTCGGAGGAGATGTGGTACATGTCACCTATTAATAATATAAGATTGAAAATCACATTATAAATACTATAATTAAACATTCATGTCTGGTGTTTCTATCCGACATAATATTGTCATAAAACGGACGTACTTATGCAAACAAAGGACAATGCAAATATTTGTATGGACTCTGGTACCCGCTCTATTAGTGTTTTGTAATATATTCTTTCTTTATTCTTTATTCTTTATTGCACATACTCAAAAAGAAATATGGCATACATATATTATATTATATATATTTTCCATTCAATCAACATAATGACTGAAAAGCTATAAAAATTTCTGCATTGGGTGCCTAACATCACACACCACATATTGCAGTCTACTGCTGTACGTAGGCCTTCCTCAGGGCACACCATAGGGAGGTTTGTCCATATTGTTCTTATTTGCATAAGTAGGTCCAAATATCTTGGCTCTCTTTTAATTAAATGCCTTATTATTGAAACTGAACACTATAGCTATACATAACCTTGAGGGAAGGTCTTGAAGGAAAACTACACTAGTCGGCGCCACTGATGTGTGATTTATCATTGATTTTCCTCAGTGGCGCCATCTAAAGTTGGCCCCAATTGTTAGCCAGTGATTTGCTCATACTTCGCGGTGTGGGCTGTATTTGTAGTAAGTGGTTCTTCCGTCATGTGCATGACATACAAAAATATTTATTTTATAAGTGTTACTTTTATTGTTATTTGTGAAATATAATTGCCTTATGTTAGAGACTGTTTTGTAGTTAAGTTATTTTTAAGGTTTTTTGTATGTTATTTATTACCCACAATTATATTATTTACAAGTACGCACATGATTTAAATAGATTTTTTTATATGGACTTATAAATTTGAGTTATATAAAATGTGTTAGTAGAGCTCAATAAAAATATAGTTTTCGTATTTGGAGTTCACAAAAGAAATATATCATAGGTATATTTATATATTAATATATTTGAAAATAATTCTACAAGCACGTTTTCTTTGTTTGCTATCTTGCTCATTTACGTTTTGAATAAGCGAGATACTGAATAAAGTGTTAATATATTCATATGCGAGTATATGTACTCACTTAGTTCAAAATTATGTGTCAAATAGTTAAGGATAAGTACTGTAATATTTATAGATTTATTACTTTTCTATCTATATTGACGTGAGATGATTTATAAAATTACTTTGCCCGAATTAATGCTGATGCAGGGCTTCACTAGAACACATCAGCTGCATCTCCTTCCGTGCATGTCGTAAGAGTCGACTAAGGAACTCGGGTATTCTCTCGGGCGATAAGCTAGCTACTTGTCATTGATCATTTACATCTGTCTCCGCTATGCTAATCGTAACTGTGGGGTCTCCCTTATGTTCGTGCAGTTCTGGCTACCCCATTTCGGGAACTCTGTCGGGAGCCGTGTCTTTATGTATGTACGTTCGAATCGACTCGTAAATTTCTACTTTTTTCGCGGATAATTTGGACATTAATCAAGATTTGCTATGAAATGAAATTATTATATTAATTTTCTCAAAACAAACATGGTACAATAAAGTTTTTCATACATTTATTTATTTAATTATATACAGACAGAAATTATTAAAGAAAATGTACAAAGGCGTGCTTATCTCTGAGACAGATTTCTTCCAGCACACCATTTGGGAAAATGATCTTCTATTATATGGATCACTTTATTATATGTATATATATTTTTTTCCCCGGGATAAAAAGTAGCCTATATGTTAAGTGGGACCTGTCACAATATATTCCAGAAAACTGCATCGAAATCGGTTGAGCCGTTTCTGAAACTAGCGTGCACAAACGCACAGACAAACCGACAAACAGACAAAAATTCACAAAATCATTGTTTTGGGTACTATTGCGTTGATCAAGGCATTCTATAATATTACTTTTTTATTATATGTATAGATTATTGCATGTTATTTAGTTTTGTTAATCGTGCCTAACTGTTTATTAAAGAACGTGTATTGTTTAGAAAGAGCATTGAGATATTCTGTCTCGCTCTCACTACACGTAAAATCGTGGCTATAGTGTGAGATGGATATATTTTTGGGTGTTCTCTAAGACTTTTACCTCAATATACCCACTGTTTACCTCTATAATATAATATAATGTAGATAGTTATAATTTGTATGTGTTTTGTCGATTTTTATAAAATGTATGGTTGCAATAAAAATTATGAAATTTAGAATTTGTTTTTAGTTTTGGATCTCTACCTTGATCAAGTTTTAGACAGCAACAAATTTATCATTCAGATAGACTGGCTATCTATAGATCTAAATATCACATTGTAATAATATTATAGGTTTTATTGTAGGCTTTGTATAGGTAGGTTACAAAATAAGGTCCGTAACTAATTTCGAATACCTCAAGATATTCCTAATTTATTGAAAGTCATATAAACTTTGTGATGGTTAATCGTTCAAGTTTTATAGATTTTCTAATGTGCGTCCTATCGATATTACTTTCTCCATACGATAGAGAATTTAACAATCATACACTCTGTTGCAGAAAGGCCATTTAAATTGTGACGGACTTATCAAAACTGTAGTACCTTTTTTTCAGGATTTACTTCTTACAGGCCGAGGACTATATGGCACTAGCTTTGTATCGGGGCTTTGTCTGCATGGACAACAGAACATAGGCTAAGTCCTTCTCCGTACTCCAAACTATACCGGGTGTAACAAAAGGGGTATGTTTAGCGAAAAGCTGTATAAATAGCCCACTAAAAGGAACCTACCCACAAAATTTCAGACTCGAAATCACATGTTTATTTTTCCAAATAGTATGGAGAATTCCGAAACAACTCAGGAATGTTCATATAATCTTGAAAAGTAAACATTTGATTTCGAGTCTCAAATTTTGGAAATAGGTTCTCTATAGTGGGCTATTTACATAGCTTTTTGCTTAACATACCCTTTCTGTTACACCCTGTACAGGATGTGTGTGACAGCCAGGCAAATACTAAGATACTGAACAAGTACCATTGTTTTGAGTTATACAACAGTGTTATTACAAGCAGGAAATTAATTTTTGATTTGAATATACGCAATGTTTGCTCTCCGCGCCAATTGTATTGGGCGATCCTGTGACCAGTTAAATGGGCCTATTGGTTATTGTGTGATACATTGCTGTTTTTTGGATCACTTGTGACTCTCCTTTGGGGATGATCAGTTAAATTAACATTTTTGAGAGTAACTTTTTTTTGAAAATCATCCATAGGGTCAATTATTTAAGGTCTACTTAAAGGGACCACACAATTTTTTTCTGAAAAAATGGAAAAAGTCGGAAAATTTTGGAATTTTCCTGCGAAAATTTTCACAGATTTTCATCTCAGATTTCAGAATCATGGTCTGAAGTCACCATATCAATATTTGTCTGGTTGTCGCAAACATCCTGTATGTATGCAAAATTTCGAGAAGTTGTTGAGTAAATAAAACATCTGGAGGTAACAAACAAACTTACTTTCGTAGTTAATATTAGCTACATATGATTTCAACAGAGATAGATCACTGTTATATCTTATATATGGCATTGATGAGAATTATATTCTTATTCAGACTTATAACCAGAGATTTTAGATACATTTCGTAAGAATTGCTTTCCAGTATTCGGAAATATTTATCTCTATATATCACGGTTTTTTATTTTGTGGCGATGAGGTCAAGGTTTCACAAAAAATATCGCTAAGCTTGTCATAAATATTTATTTATTTAAAACATAGTTTATAATTATTCAAATACTTAGTTGTATCAACCAATAGCCAAAACGTTGATAACAACACAGTTAATTACATCTTACAACTATAATACTTTAGCATAAGTACAGTATATACGACTAACTTACGTAACATTAAATTTGGAGAGAGAGAGGTTCAAACGTCTGTTCTTGTCGACGGCTGATGGTAGAATGACATCTTCGCAGTGGATACCTTACATAGTTTTGTCTCGCTTACATATTACCACTAAGCTGTCAACTTAAAAAATACACTCTACCCTCTTTATACATTTATTGATTGGCACATAGCTTTTTAGTCGACATAATAGTGTCAACGTGTAAAGTAGACTAGATGGCTTAGATAAAGTAACTTTTTCGATCGAGTCGATAGAAGTTCGTCATCGAAATATTTCCTCCAATAGGAAACCTTCATTCAGCGCATTTAAATTACTCGATGAAGTTTAGTCTAGCTGCTATTGGTAGCTATTATCGTAACAACGAACGTCAATGCGAAACGAAGTTACATTGTCTAATCCCACAGTTAAGCTAATTTAGATTATTCAGATAGAGCAACAAACGGATACCCAATCAATACTTAACATTATACTTAATGACAACGAATTTAGAAACACTCCGCCGAGCTTAAACAGCCAACGAAATTTAAATTACATTGAAGATTTGAAACATGTCTTGGACGAAGTATAAAAACATGAAACGCGTACAGAATTGCCTAGTTCTCATTGTGGGGAGCGGCGCGGCGCGGGCGCAGCTGCGGCGACAGTCAGCGCCGGCGGCCGAAGCGCAGGAACGAGTGCACCACGTCCTGTCGCTTCATACCGGTGTCGAGGAGCTGTGGGTAGTCGCGGACGAGCGCTGTGGACCAGGTTTTATGGTTATTTCGGAGACTACGTCTGATGTTCCAGGGTTTGACATTATGCGTCTACTAAAATAATACGACGGCCGATTGGTGTGGTTGGTAGTGACCCTACCCGCCTGGTCCTGGGTTCGAATCCCGATAGGTGCAAACATTGATATTGATGAATATCGATGTTTGTTTCCGAGTCACGGATGCATCTTCACAGATGCTAGCTTATTGTCTGGAAGGATTTCCGAGTTTCTAAGTCGAGTCTCACGTCAACACGGGAGGAGATGCAGCTGATGTATTCTAGTGAAGCCCCGTATCAGCACGTTAACTGTTTATCTGGCATAATAACTATTTTACCTTGGTATTCCGGAACCTGTTCCCCTGAAGCTTCAGCATACAGCTCGAGGAAGGTGTTCAGGGCCTGGCAGACCCTGGCAGCCCGCGGGTCGTCGTCCAGCGAGCCTGCGCACAGCTGCGACGGCGCGCACAGAGCGGCGCACGCGCAGGCCAGCACGCATAACGCGACGAGGCGACAGGACTTGGTACTGGAGGAGAGATGGGGATTTAAAACCCGGGGGCCTCAGACTATATAACTTATGAGCGACATGTTAAGCAGTTGATGGCTGCCTATAAGTCAGGGATTACACGACACATAACATTTGTTTAAGTCGATTAGCTAAAACAAATATTTTAATATGTTACTACAAAATTAACGGAGCAAAGAGCGAACGTATTAAAAGTGACTACGGTATATGCTGGCACGGTAGTGCACTCGCCAAGTCGAACATTCTGTCTATGTAATGTGTATTAGTTACATCAGGAACTTAGGAAATAGGTATCTAGGTATTAGTTAAAATACGCCAAAAATATTTTAGTTCTTTTAGTTTTTAACTAAAATTAAATATATGTATGTAAACTAAAGCTACAGTTTTCTGGGATGGCGGTTCCGCCATATAGCGGCCGTATGAACGCTGAAATACGTATTGACACGTGAAAAGTTCCTTCCTTTCCATACAGGTGATTTTTGGTCGTCAACGTTCCCTAAAACTACGGAATCTCCTCATCATCGCGATCATTTTTTTCCATGGAAACATACCTGGGAAGTGTCTGGTTTCCAAAATATTAGGGTACAAAGTTGAGTAAATAGACTACGATTTTCTGCATCTGACGCCTGTAGCAAGATTTTTTGACGAGAAATAATTAATATCTGTCTATGAAAAAACTAGCATAAACACTGGACACTATAAATTTCGCCCGATCAAGTAATTTAAAAAAAATCTAAAAAATTTACATCGTTTCCCAGCATTTTTTTTTGCATAAACTTACTTTATTTGTTGTATAGAGTACGTATCCTTCGTTAAGGGTGGCAACGAAAAAACATCCTGTATGAACACTATAGGACACTATAGCTCTACAGAAAGAACATAGAAAACTAAATTGACTATTGACTAAATTGACTTGACGACTGATTGTAGTGTAGTTGGTAGTGGCCCTGCCTGTGACGCTATAGGTCCTGGGTTCGAATCCCGGTAGGTGCAAACATTGATATGATGAATATCGATGTTTGTTTCCGAGTCATGGATGTTTCTTACTTATCTATGTATTTATATACTGTTGCTTAGTACCCACGACACAAGACCTTAGGGATCTTAGTGTGGGCCTAGGTTAATGTGTTGTGTCAAGGTGGTAGTGTAAAAAAATAAATATAACTTAACTTTAAAAAGCTATATTCTCAAACAACTCATTGAATACGAATTCCGTAAGTACCTACTCGTAAGCAACACTACAAAATTCCTTATCCTTTGTAGGTATCCCAGCTTCCAATAATGAGCACATTGTTAACATGAACACGCGTAAATGCAGCCTGGCTGTCTGACTTTGTTTCCTTTGCCTCTCAAGTTGCCTAATAGCTGATAACAAGAGAGAAAATGGCGGGAAATTTTGTTACGCTCTCGCAAAGACGGGTTTGATGTCTGTCTATTTCGTTATGGAAGGTTATTTCGTATGTAAGTAAAGAACTTACATGATAATATGGAAATTCGAATAACTTCTAACAAGAGTTGGTAGACAGTATAATTTTGAGTGTGGGTTTGATATTTTTAGTTGAAAGGAAATCCAACTTTGTCTTTATAGTAGGTAGGTGAATAGGTAGTAGGTACATAAAGTACCGGAATAGTTGAGAGATATCCACGACACACAAAACATTACATACTCAAATATAAAAAAAAGTCTTTAAAATTTTATTTATTTTCTAAATGAATTTCGCACGTAGGTACCTAGGTACAAACACCAAAAAATTTCCAAGACACTTATTCATAAACCTAGACATTATACCTATTATACGTACACTATACTATAGATAGACATCTAAAAAGCATCTATTATTCCAAAAAGACCGGCCGCACAAGTGGATGTGAACCCGAACACAAAAAGCAATATGCTTCGAGTTACAAATAATACAATGAGATGATCGGATTCCCAAAATACCTTTTGTATGCCCAGAAATCCACCGACCATTGTGACATCGGAACTAATAAGTAACCCAAAAGGAACGCGGAAAACTGTGCGAAATATCTCGAATTTGTCTAATAAAAATGGCTTTTTCGGAAACTACATATTTCCTAGAACATATACATGCCGAATATACTGGGTGTAAAAAGACAACTTTCTTCTTTTAATACCTCATATTCTTTGTAAGATCTCAATCATTTTTTTCTATGGAAGCACCCCTGGGAAACCACGGGTTTCCAAGATATTGAGGTCCAAAGTTACATTAATGTTATCATTTTTTTTACATAAATCCATCTGAAATCGGTTAACCAACATTTTTTTTCAAAGATACCATGTCAAAATGTTATAATAATGTTAGTTTTGTAGGTACATTTGTACTTTGCGCATCAAACGAATACATTGCTTGCAATAAAATGACAGTATTTTTTCATATTTTTTTTTTTGTCGTTTCCAAGGGTTGGTTCCATAGAAGAAAATGATCGTAACCTTACAAAGAATACGAGGTATTAAAAAACATTGTTGTCTTTTTACACTCTGTATGTGCCCGAAATGGGGTAGACAGAACTGCAGGATCATGAAGGAGATTCTAAAGACAAGAAAGTTTAGCATAGCGGACTCAGGACGTCAGTGATCATATCGGTTGAGAGAAAAATCTTGACTTTCTTAGTCGACCAATCCCAGTTAACTGTGGCTGTGCGATTTCCTTTATGATCCTATAGTTCTGGCTACCTCGTTTCGGGAACATAGCCGTGTGTATATGTATACTTATATACAGGATGATTTTTGGTCGTCAACGTTCCCGAAAACTACGGAATCTCCTTATCATCACGATCATTTTTCTCCATGGGAAGTGTCTGGTTTCCAAAATATTAGGGGCCAAAGTTTAGTAAATAGACTACAATTTTCTGCATAAATACACATTGACGCGTGTAGCAAGACATTTTTACGAGAAATAATTATTATCTATCTATGAAAAAACTAGCATAAACACTGGACACCATAAATTTCGCCCGATCATGTAAATAAAATAAAAAAATTACATCGTTTGTAGCATTTTTTTTGGCATAAACTTACTTTATTTGATATATACAGGGTGATTTTTGGTCGTCAACGTTCCCGAAAACTACGGAATCTCCTCATCATCACGATCATTTTTCTCCATGGAAGCATACCTGGGAAGTGTCTGGTTTCCAAAATATTAGGGTCCAAAGTTGAGTAAATAGACTGCGTTTTTCTGTTTCGCGTAGCAGGATTTTTTCACGAAAAATAATTAATATCTGTCTATAAAAAAACTAACATAAACACTAGACACTATAAATTTCGCAAGACCAAGGAATTTAAAATTTTTTTTCAAAAAAAAAAAAAAAATCCCAGCATTTTTTTTGGCATAAACTTACTTTATTTCATGTATAGAGTACGTACCCTTCGTTAAAGGTGGCCACAAAAAAACACCCTGTATAGAGTACGAACCCTTCGTTAAGGGTGGCAACGAAAAAAACATCCTGTACGTACTTAAGACCAATGGTCTTCACAAAAAATCGGTCGAGTAAATTTTTTTCTTTACTCAAAATCTCAATAAAAACATGGCGTAGTAGATTAGGTAACTTATTAAGAAGCTCGTAAGGAGGATAAAATTATTTATGGATAAAAGAGGGACGCGAAACTTGTTGATCCATCGACTTAGAGACAATCTCGTTTAATCTCAAACCCATACATAATAGCTGGCTGATGATATTTATGTCGAGACAGACTTCTTTATTACGTTAGTCTACGGCTGCGACTTTGACGGCATATGCCGTAGGTATATCCTATATGTTATTCTGATGTATCCTACTATCCAAAGGCAGCAAGAAGGTTTGAGTAACAGCTATAGAATAAATAGTTACATGTATATGTGTGTACGGCGGTGTTGTCAAAATGGGGTAGCCACAAGTTGCTAGCTTATTGCCTGAAATAATATCCGAGTTCCTTAATCAACTTTTAACGACATGCACAAAAGAAGATGCAGCTGATGTATTCTATCTAGGGAAGTCCCGCATCAGCAAGTAAGCAATAAAATACAGTAAAAACAAAATGAATCCAGTTACATTGATACACTACATAAAAAGATAATGAAACCGTATTTAAGTGATGTTTAATTTGAGAGCAAATTGCACTCATTATCGAAAGCAGAGGCTGTCTGCAAAAACATAGACGTATAATTAAATAATACTAGCTATTTTACCCGGCTCCTTTCAACAAAAACTAAAAGATATATTATAAAGGTATCACTTTTCTCTTTGTAGTCCGTAAAAAAAATCATTTTCTAGGAAAAGAAGGCTTCCTACCGAAGGAAATAAAGTTTTTAGGTCTGTTATACATATAATTCGCGTTTTATTATGATAAATTTTTTAATGAAAAATATAATATCCTGCGAAGAATTTTATTAGAACCTTATATATAGGTTTAGATGAAGATAATTTGTATGCGCAGAACAGACAGACAGATTCATAACTTCTGGCATACCTTCTACATAATTTTTTATAGAGGTCAAGAGGAATTCATTCATGTTCTTCATACGTTAATCAAAAATTTTCGTGTTAGCATGTTCGCAATCAAACTACTGCGAAACGACTTGACAAATTTTCGTTAAATGTTATGGTGATACATTTTGGTTAGGTCTAAAGAAATTTCTTTTTGAGATAAGCACGCCTTTGTGCAATTTCTTTTCGATCAACTACATATTTTGTTGAAATTTTATTGTGTAGGTATAAAGTACAGTAAAAAATAAGTAGGTAATTATACCGCTCGGTATCTTTAGTTTACACAGGCGAAGCCGCGGGCATCCACTAATTGCAGCTTAAAATTGAGAGCACGGTAGTGCAATAGCCAAGTAAGAAAAAGAAAGTAAGCGTTATTATTATTAATAGAACACCTACGCTTCTTTCGGACTTCGTTTTCTTCACTATGATAAAGCTTCCAAATTTAAATATGTTGTTGTCATTACCTAATAGTGTAGTCAAACTTTCATACGTATGTTTGATTTAGGTGCCTATGTCCGTATATCTAGAAGTATAACATCCCATTGTTTTTATGCATTGCACTCGCGGTTTCCCGACCACGCTTAGAGCTTGTTTTTCCTATTCTCGTTTTTGACTATTTAGGTTATGTAATATTTACGAGGCAAACAGAATGCTCTATCCAGGTGGACTCTAATACCTTTATAATTTTTTTCTCGTGATAAGCTAGCAGCTTATCTACATATTTACATCTGTCCCCACTTTGCTAGACGTGGCTCTCCTTAGCGATCCTGCAGTTCTGGCTACCCCATTTCGGGAACACAGCCGTGTGTTTCTATATAGTCAAGTATATCCATTATCATATCTTATATACTCATGTATGTATCTATGTGTGTAGTATTCCATTTTACGAGTATCCTTTCGGTGTGGCCCAGGTACTTGATTCTGACACAAAAATGCCTTTGACAGACTTTGCGGAAGCTTACGCCTGTACTTAGCGAAATCACGCACACGCAATATCTTAAGGAAAAGCGAACCCATGTATATTTTAATAATACACGCCTCTCTGGAATGTGCCACGAAAATAGGGTCAAAACCGTCGCAATATTTATTCAAATTACAACCAACATTTGGGAGGATAATAAATATTCCTATAATAAAGAAAAACTCGAGGAAAATGTTCGAAAAAAGCGGAAATCCGCTTTTGTGAAGTGCATATGTTAAGTCGGAATTAATGATTAAATAAAGTGTTAGAAAGTTATTTTTAGATATAGCTACCCAAAATATGATCTATTTGGCGTTTGTATATGGTAGCACGGTAGTGCTTGCGCCAAGTCGAGTTGACTTATATCTACTGTGAATATTTAAAGTTACGGACACAGGGAATCGTAAATTATAATGAAAGCAAAATTCCTAAAGACCATTTGCTACAGTCGCGGTCTTGCGATGGACTGCCATGACAAAATATTCACGAACACAAATTATATTAATGAGTGTTATATAATAAGGCTATAAAGGGGAGATCGGCCTGTCGACAGTTTGAAATAATAATTTTATGGCGCTGATCTAAGATTCAAATAATAATAGTAATCATGCATCTCTAAAAAGTGTACGGATTGGTCGATATAAGAAGGCAACGTAGTTAAGTTATGATACCAGTCTACAAAAATGGTAAAAAACTTACCTACACCACATCTACAACGTCAAAGAACCATATTACACAAAAATAGGTCACAACAGTGTTGTAACAGTGAGAGTTGAACGACTTATCGATGTTTTCGCACAGTTATACGTGTGATTGCGATCCCGATATACTCGAACTGAGGCATAAGGGCCGGGTCGAGGAACATGTTATCTTTAAGTATTTATAGTGCATGTATTTGGTACCCTGTGCTGATGCGTGGCTTTACTACAATACATTCAGAAGCATCTCTTTCCGTGCACATGCACATTACGACATTGTAAGAGTCGACTAAAGAACTCGGGCATTCTCTTAGGAGCTAAGCTAGTAATTTATCACTGATCATTGACAGGATATTACTGTCCTCACTATGCTTAATATTGCTGTGGAATCTCCATATTGATCCTTCAGTTCTGGCTATCCTTTATGGGAAAACGGCCGTGTGTATGTATATCATTGGTGTAAGTCATCTTCAACCTATTGTAGTCCACTGCTGGACGTAGGCATCCCCCAGGGCACGCCACAAGGCTACTGCCACAGGGGGGTTTTGTCTATAGTTACCACGCTGGGCAGGCGAGTTAGTGACCGCAGTGTTTTCTTCGGACTGGTGTAAGTGGATCTTCTCAATTGGAAGTGCTATTTAGAAACAGGACTATATCTATATAGGTCGCAACTGCAATTTTTATGACTCCTATTTTTATTCAAAGAGAGAGATAACAGAAAAGTTTCAAATATCCATATATATTCACATTCTCACAAACGTAGGCGATGGGCTGACCACCTGTCACTACCAACCGAACTTGTACATCTCAACTAAACACTCAAAATTGGTCAGAAGTACTCGTAGCACCATGTGGTCCTATCGGCCCTTGGCGCTCTGCCCACCCCGTAAGGGATAAAAGCGTGAATGTATGTATGTATGTATCTCACAAACGTTCACATGTATGTATTTATTATACGAGTTAGTTAATGAAAAAAGCGACCATAATTTATTGTTTATACAAGATTATGCAACTACAAGTTAAATAAAAAATATAAATAGCTTTGGCTTTGAACCCAACTGTTGAACTTTTCTAATGAACAAATAGACCAATTATTTGTAAATTTATTTGTATAGTAAATTAATTTAGATGAAGCTCACGACCACGGATAAGTTAAAGCTCAAGATAAATGAGGATTTTAAAAAAGTAAAAATTATGTGCTCAACATCTATCTGCTATTGTGTGAGAAGAAATTCCTAATGTAGAGATTTTTTTACTTTTTTAGATTGAGATTTTTTTTTACTTTGACTTTTTTTTACCTTACTTTACTTTGTATATAACATTGGTCTGTCTTAGTTTAGTTAGTTTAGGTATTATATAGATTATTGTATTTAATTATAGGAAGACTAATTAACAAATAGTGTTTATAAACCTACAAAAAATGGCAGTCATTTATGGCAATCAACAATCACGTTTAGTAAATTTTGAACTTGGCTCTCATTTATCATAAATATTTTTAGGTGAACTTAAATGATCTACGCCTTATTTAAAACGACTACATATTATATGTCTCAAACGAAATTCTTATTTGTTTTAATGAAAACCATTTGAACAATATAATGTACCCGTTCAGCGTTTATTTGATGTAGGTACAGGATGAGGCAAATTTGCCTTTTCAAATCATCTTTATTAGATTTTTGCAGTTTTCACGTAAATTAATTTATGGCAAGCCCTGTAATAAGTAAGCGACTTGTCACTGATCATTTACATCTGTCCCCGCTTTGCTATGGGATATCCTTTATGATCTTGTTGATGTATGGGACATTACTGCTCCATTTCGTGAACACAGCCCTGTGATATTTAATCGAAAAATGATGACTACAAATAAAAATTTCCCCTACAAAATATTTTCGACGCATCCTGTGTAATAAGTATTCTTGAATTTTAATTATACTTTGGCCTGACAATGTAAATAGTAATAATGTACAATTTGGCCCTGCGGCTCTTCGTGATGTACGCTTTTAATAAAAAAATCATACATTATACGTATTTTTAGTAGGTACTGGGAGAATAACGATTATTGAGAAGGGGCCATTGCTTTCTCAAAAATCTTTTTTTTTTTTAGATTTTTACAACAAACCTTAAAATATTATAAAATTATTAATAAAGAAAATGGAAAAAAATCTTCACCCGAGTGAGAATTGAACCCACGACCACTGCAAACCGTGCCAGCCGCTATAACCACTAAGCCACCGGGTCAATTATTCGGATGACGAATTTTACCATCTCTTTTCTAAATTACATATTGGCAACGTTATTCTTCATCCCGATAGCTATATAATAGACTAGCCAAATCTCGGCAAACAAAGCTAAATCCCTCAGCACAATGTTTAAAGATGAAATATTAATAACGGATTATATTAATGGAGAAGTGTTTTTATAAATTTATCTTAGTCAAGATATTATATATTATAAAATTATTAATAAAGAAAATGGAAAAAAATCTTCACCCGAGTGAGAATCGAACCCACGACCACTGCAAACCGTGCCAGCTGCTATAACCACTAAGCCACCGGGTCAATTAATAACCTTAAAATAATTTGCAATAAGACTGACAGTAGGTATGCGAATAAAAATATAATACCTATCTACAGGCACTTCTTACAGGTTTCATGATGTGTGGTGTTGACACAGTAGACCACCCCATATCTGCCTGTGGGTATTGTAAGAGATAAAGGGTTTCCGCGAGGTGAGCAGCAGCGCCTCCCGTGTTGGTAGTCCAAAAATCACACTGCTGTCACCAACGCCCTGACTATGACAAAGAAACTGCCAGTGGCCATGTGGCGTGGCTTGGGAGAGTTCTACGTCCAGTAGTGATCCGCAATAGGCTGATGTGATGTGACGTCATCCAAATAGAGTTAAACCTAAGCTGTTTAATAAAAATAAAATAACTATCCCAGACAAATAAAATAAATACAATCAATCTCTTGTACAGAAGACCTTGCATTGCGCCTTTGGCGTAACAAACCTGAGCGCAATTCCAAAATAAAGTCCTCAAACGTACGTGCAACCTCTCAATACTGTCACTACTAATGTTCAGCCAGGATATTGCCAGCAGTGATTTAGTATGCCAGGGGAGGGACAAACAAACAATCTGTACCAATCAGGCGGACAGGTGTTCATTATGAGACGATGAGAGGAATCGTACGCGGGACTTTCGTAAAGCTGTTTTGAGACATTAGTTTGTCTCTTTTCTGGTTTTGTTGGTATAAAGTTTGTTTGTGTACAAAATAATTTTGTTTTGTAAATAGTCTATAATAGGTACTATCTACATCTCCATTGGTTGATTTCACTGGTTATCGAAATTACGTTGGTACATACTTTATTTTTTACTAAGCTTAGGTACTATGAAATGGTGTTTAAAATAAATAAATAAATAAACGAGTTGTTTATTAGTAAACTGAAAAATAAATAAAAAACTGCGCAGAATCCCACACATTTAATCCCCCTTTCTCTTTTGAAATGCAAATTGTATTATAATAAGATATACCGCAATTAACATCCTGCCAACTCTCAAATACAAAGTTTTCTAACGAATTTGTATGTTAATAAATATGTCTGAAGTCCCTTTATAATAATAATTGTGTATAAGCAAGTTTAAAATAACGTAATCCATATCGTCCTCTAGTGAAATTGCATTTTATGTTCACAGGTTATTTGAATTTTACATTAAAGACAAGTATCAGCGATCAATTTAATAATAATAATTATAAGCCCGCAGGGCAGCTTGTGGCGAGCTGTTGGGAGGTAGCGTTCCCACGGACCTGAAGTGCTCCCGGGGAAGACCCTGTTCCTCATCTCCGGCGCCGGAGTGAGGTCTGACGAGGAACAGTTCCCCCACCTCTGCCTTGCCTTCGCCATAGCTCTGCACTCCAATAGTCTTGCACATGGCGGGGACCATCGCCGGGCGTATCATATTCTGCGGTCGGCGATGGTATCCGCCATTTGTATCCCACACCATATCAAAGTTCTCTTAAAAGGGCCTCTACATCTTGGCTACGGCCCGATGCACGCCTCTCAAAGGACCGGGACTCTGTAGTCCCGAGAATTTCAAAAGAGATACAAAATAATAAAATTATTTATTGCACATTAAAACAGTTTGTACATGGGCGAACTTAATGCTATGTAGCATTCTCTACCAGTTAACCACTATTTCAGGCGAGAATGTGTAGGTAGTGCAATTTCAATTTAACGTAAACATAATAATATAACAAAATAATTTTAATATAGTTTAAGCTGAACATTGCCTAAGTTTGACAGATATTCTGTATATTTTGCTGTCAAATGTCATTTTTAAACAGTGTCTAACTTTTCACACGGTTTTGTAATGACACCGTAATTATTTAAAGTAAAGTATTTTGAATTTGAATTAGGTAAGTACTTCTATTCTCGGATTATTATATGGCTCAACGATATGATCCAGAAAAATAAGATAAATAAATAAAATCCAATACCGGAATTAGAGGTATGGATATCACTCTTTTGTGGAGGCCTCCCCTAAATCCGGCCTTGTACAATTCTTGTGGCACTATACGATAGTGACCTCTGTTGATATCGAATGAGGATGCAACTCAGTGAACCACTCTAATAATACAGATCGCAAAGTGCAGCGAAATCCAATTACAGCGCATAGTAACAAACATCCGACTAATTGCTGAAAATTTGCATCCAAAATAGGTCAGAAGTCAGCGAGATTAGTAGTCAGGGCATCACTACGGACGACGCGAGACGTGACAACTAGTCGCCGATGTCGTAGTTTAATGTAGATAGTAGGTGCTATGGTCAAAATACACGCATACATAGACAGCTATAAATCATACGTCTCCTATTGGCTCTGGCCGGTCGCAACTAGTGGACGCCTGCGACTCCGTCCGCGTGGACTGCAGAAAAAACAAAATGTCAAAATTGTTTGCAATATATATTTTTATCGGGATAAAAAGTTGCCTGTGTCCTTTCTCAGGCTCTAGACTATCTGTGTACCAAATTTTATTTAAATCAGTTCAGTAGTTTTGCCGTGAAAGCGAGACAGACAGATAGAGTTACTTTGGCAATTATAATGTTAGTAAGGATATTATAAACGCTCTACTATTCTTGTTCCTCAACGTGAAAGGGGTGACGGGTCCGTGACGAGTTCGCGATATAGTTGCCTATTATGCAGACGCACGAATTGTTAATTACTGGGTAATTGGCTCCGGCTAGTGAATTATGAGGAGTTATTATCCTGTTTGGCCTGAAACTGGATTTAAATTAAAAATGGCGGCTGAGCGCTGAGAGCGCGCTTATTTTGTGATAGGTCACGTTGTGACGTATTTAAGAGATGACTTTTTCTGAACTCAAATTTCAGAGGGCTGTAGTTGTCGGTGACCTTTGCCATACAAATCAGGATTGACTACAGTCTTTGCCTTTTTTACCGCTCAATATTGATGTTTTTTGAAAATTTTGTATAAAGAAATCGATACATTTACAAATGCTATTTAGCGTCTGAGTAACATTGAACTCGTTAGTAAATATTTCTAAGTGAGCTTAGGAGCAGAAGCAAATTCAAGCCAAAAACATCATTGTGTACTCGTAATACTTTTTTAAATAGAAATTATGCTTATATCTAAACAATCTTATACAGATGTATTATAAGCTTTTTGTATTATATCGTGAACTTTTTATACATTTACTTTTTAACTTTGTTAGTGAAAGTGCTGTAAAGATGGCGTAACTTTACTCCGAGGAGCCTAGATTAGCATAGTATTTGTTAATGTTGTTAAATTAAACTTTGTGTTAACCATGCGTTTACATTAGCTAAACCTAACCACATGCACAAAGTTGCTACAAAATTACATGTTTATATGTGTCCATCATATGAGATAGCTTCAGATGCAAATGAAGTTTTGTTTTGAAACTATTCAGTGATTCTACACTGCATTTGCAAACACAACTGAAAGCCCCAAAGCTGTGAGAGGTGTACAAGTGTGATGCCTTCAAACCTAATACTCGTAGTTACCTAACGTAAGTATATTATAAAATTATTAATAAAGAAAATGGAAAAAATTCTTCTCCATTAATATAATCCGTTAACGTAAGTATACTTATAGGTACTTAGTATAAGTAGGTGATTACAGAAGATACTGAAACCACAGGTTAAAGTCAGTAAAGCCAACTTTAAAGAATATGTGAAATGACAGTTTGACGTTACGGACTATCGAGAGGTTCGTGCTTACCCCTCAGAACTGCAGGATCACAACAAAGGAGATCCTCAGGGCTACGTAACATAGCTGCCGTAATGTGCATTATGCTAAGAATAAACAACACCCAAGAAATTTCTCTACTAATCTTAAATTATAATCTATTAATAGTTTAAGTTCGGTACAACTTTATTCTACAGTGTTCTGTTTATTTATACTCCAGTATTTTCGGTGTATACCTATCCTTTATCATTTATTATTATTATTTAACAACATTAACATCTTTGCTTTACATAGATTTAAGTTAGTTATAATTATTTTAACTTCTATGCTGCTCTGTGAGTGAAAAAAAAACGTATCATACTACAGCTGCTTCTCTTCCTGGGCATACTTTACAAGTCAGGGACAAGAGGGTCTTGGTGTTTTGTAGGCGATGGGCTGACCACCTGTCACTACTAACTGAACTTGTACATCTCAACTATACCCTCAAAATTGGTCAGAAGTGGCACCATGTGGTCCTATCGGCCCTTGATGCTCTGCCTACTCCGTAAGGGATAAAGGCGTGACGTATATATGTATAATTATTTTTACTAGTGCCGATTTTTCCAAACGTCAGATAGCCTATCAGAGGAATATAAGAAGTTGATGTTGTCTTCCTCTAAAACATGATCATGATAGAGACAGCATCAACTTTATTCTTCTGACGCGTCATGACGTTTGGATAAATCGGCCTTCAATGTATAAATATATCTAAAATAGTTAGGTATATCTTCACAAACAGCATAGGTCAAACTTGTTTTCTCAGCGGTATATTTTAAAACAAATATTATAAAACATATAAACTCTATTTATTGGTGCCCTTTATTGAACTGTACAAAGTAAACTTCATCGGATCATTAACTTTATTTCCCAGAGGGATACCTGTGAAGTATTTGTACACCTTTATATGATTTGCTCCTTCAATGATTGAGTATTTCTTACAGAAGAGAACAAGCAATCATTGTCGTTCTTGGAGAAACTAGTGGTCGCCTATATTTTAATTATGGTCAGTGTACATACATACTTACACGCATATGCTCCTGTAATGGGGTAACCAGAACGTGATCACTTATTTAGCATAGCCGGGACGTAAGTAAGTGATCAGTTATTCTTCTTCTTCAGCCTATAGCAGTCCACTACTAGACGTAGGCCTCCCCCAGGGCACGCCACACGGCTACTGCCACAGGGGGGTTTTGCCCATAGTCACCACGCTGGGCAGGCGGGTTGGTGACCGCAGTCTGATTTTCGGACTATGTTGTCAGTACGGGAGGCGCTGTTGCCCACCTCCCGGAAACCCTTTGTCGCCTCGTACGATACCCACGGGCAGGCAGGGGTGGTACAAACTCTAATCTGCCGGCACCACGCGGCTAAGTTTTGTCTAACTTTCTGGTGTTCCACTATTACTACTAATATAACAACAAAAAAAGAGAAATTAGAGAGTAATTTTTATTTGTACTTTGTATAGATCTATAGAGTGCATTTTAAAAAAGTACGTACGTTTTATTCATATCAACTTTAACAGAGCCAAATTTCATATTCCTACTCATTGACTATACCGTAGTCAGGAACTTGTAGGAACGAATTAAATTGATATTCAATATTCATAACAGTTGTACAACTGCGAGTGAATTAATAGGAGCTAATGAAATGGAAACGGAGAGGTTAATCGGAGGATCCATTGTATATTTAGGGGATGTCGCGATATTATGTCAACTCGACCGGGAAATTGTATTTTTACTAACTTATTTCAGGAGTTCTCGAATCACCTGTATTTTTTTCAGCGCGATCTCTGTGATAAATTATTAAATTGTTTTAAACTACCAAAGTCTAAATGGCTTTACTTAAAGAAATATTTCCCATTAGTATTTGTTATTATGTTTATTGTGATTAAGTTTAGTGCAATGTATGAACATATAAAAAAATATATATACATACTGCGTAATTCACACCTTTTTATTTAAAGTCGGATAAAATAATCGACATATCAATTTCAGATAAAGAGTCAATTAATTCTCGCATGTTTATTTTTGTATAAACAAAGTCTTGAGACATAGTCTTTAACTAGTGGACGCTCGCGTCTCCGTCCACGTGGACTGCAGAAAAAACAAAATGTCGAAATTATCCGGGATAAAACATTTTCCCGGGATAAAAAGTATATGTGAAGTGGGACCTGTCACAATATATTCCTGAAAACTGCATCGAAATCGGTTCAGCCGTTTCTGAGATTAGCGTGCAGAAACGCACAGACAAACAGACAAAAATTCCAAAAATAATTATTTTGGGTACTATTGCGTTGATAATATATTTTTTTTTCTCATATATCTTCCATGTACAGACAGCGATCCGTTACGTTATTTTTACATGACGTGTCAATAGAAATAAAATTGACTGTACATATTTTCGTCTTTTATATTTTTGGAACATCTTACCTACTTATTAAGTAAATAAAAATTATAATTAGATTTCGGCGCAAAACTGAAATCGACGTATACTTCCATATATTCACACGGCTGCGTTTTGAAAATAGGGTAGCCTGAACGTAAAGGAGAGCCCACAGTTATATTTAGCATAATAATATATAGCGGGGATATAAGCAAATGATAAGTGACAAGTTGCTAGCTGATCGCTCAGTAAACACTGATATATGATGAACACACCGTTTTATACCGTGCTGATGCGGCGCTTCACTAGAATACATCACCTGCATCTCTTTTCGTGCATCTCATAAGAGTCAACCAAGGAACTCGGGAATTCTCTTAAGAGTTATGCCCGGTTCACACGAACTTAGTAACTAAGCGCTTAGTACTTGTCACTAATACTAAGTCCTCATGTGTAAACACGCTGATTAGGGCTTAGTATTAGTGTTTATGAATAGTGCAAGTGAATAGAAAACGATCCTATTTACTAAGCGAGAAGTCGATATTCCCACCACGATTTACTAAGCACTTGTCGCTTGCTGACCGTGTGTAAACAGCTCGACAAGTTAGTTAGTGACAAGTTGTTGTGTGTTTAAATATTGCTTTAACACACTGCGCAAAATCAGGCGGCGTCGTTCCATTTCGAATGTCTGGTCTCTAATAACTTTAACTGGATCCAACGTGTAAACGGTTACGTTTCACTTGTCATATTGAGGCTTATTGACAAGTACTAAGCACTTAGCTACAAAGCCCGTGTAAACCGGGCATTGAGCTAGCAACTTGTCACTGATCAGTGACATCTGTCCCTGCTATGCAAAACATGGCTGTGGGATTTCCCTTATGTTCCTGTAGACTATCCCATTTCAGAAACACATTCGGGTACACATTGATGATGATGATGATGATCTCCGACCGTATTTCGGCCAAGGCGACCAATCTCAACAGCTATTGGCCAGGTACGCAGGAGATATTATAGTGCACAAGTGTGTGCGCAAACACAGATACACTCTCTATTCCCTCACTGTCATAGTCGGATGGGACGGAAAACCGACACGACCGGAGAGGGATCAGGCGCAGGACCAACGGTTTTACGTGCTTTCCGAGGCACGAGCTAAGTGACAATTTTACAACATTAAAATCTGTACATGAAATCAATTTATTGGTACAGGCCCGTGACTGGGATCGCACTTAAGCCTCCCGCTTGGAAGGTGCACGTCTTAACCACTGGTACTACTGGTACTGGTACTGGTACATTGATAATGTAGGTACAAAGGCGTGCTTTTCCCTAAAATGTCAAGTATCACTATTGTTTCTGAGAACATATAGGTAGAATCAAATAAATTAATTCCAAGTGTTTGGATAGGTCCATGACCGTACTCTAAGTAATTGTATTGTTCCTATATTTTCATTTAAACCCATAAATTAAATAGTGTATCCATGGTAAGTATACAGGGTGTAACAGAAGGGAAATGTTAAGTTAAACTAGCTCACTATTGAGAAATTATCCTGAAAATTTGAGACTCAAGTTCACATATTTATTTTTCTAATCAATATGATATATAACAGGGCAGTTAGAACTACAGGTTTACGAAGTAAATTGTACCTATTCCCCACTCATTATGATGAGACAAGAATAACTTTTCTGTCTTCTTACTAATATTAAAACGCGAAAGTTTGTAAGTAGGGATGGATGGATGTTTGTTACTCTTTCACGTAAAAACGGCTGGAGCGATTTTAATAAAATTTGGTATGGAGTTAGCTGACACCCTGGATTAACACACCGGCTACTTTTTATCACGGGAAAAATGTAATTATCCCGGATAATTAGACAATTTGTTTTTTTTGCAGTCCACGCGGACGAAGTCTCGGACGTCCACTAGTAGATAGTAAAGTACTGCTTCTCAGAGTGCCCTTAAGGGACACCACTCGTCTTATCTTTTGAAACGATTTTAGGTCTCATTATATTGGGTACCTAATATCTAGGATACCTAGCTAGTTAAAATACGAGCTAAACGACCAATTATGAAGTTAAACTTGAATTTCGCTGCTCAAGATATACAAAATTACTCGCCAGTGTGTGGTAATGGCATCATTACCCTGAAATGAGGGAGAAAACCCGAATAAATATAAATAGGTTTGCCATTTCAATTTAACGCCCCTAAAAGAAACAAATTATTTGGACTAAGCAAAAATTATATTAACTTGTGAAAGCTTCTTTGAGGTGTAATAAAATTGTTGCTTTTAATTTAAAACATCTCTTCGTGAAAATGTCTCAAGAAATGGAAGATTTATTTTGTATTAGCGCGGGATGAGGTGAAGACAACACCTTTTTTATTATTATAAATATTATCACAGATGTGAAAATAGTAGATAATTTTTATATTTAACATTCATTTATACATAATATAATGACCATTTACATCTTTCTCCGCTAATTATGTTAAATGAGACTGTGGGACCTCTTTTATGATCTTGCAGTTTGGCTACCCCTGTTTCGAGAACACAGACATGTATATGTACGTTTGACTGTATTTTTATATTCACTATAGGTGCGCCCACCACCGGGCCCTACACCCTCCACTGACCCTCGGATCTGATAACTTGCACTAACTACAATCGCCACGAGAAACTAGACCCGAGCACCTAGCATGCAAGACGATACATTGCACTATTCCGAAATAAAAAACTAGATTAATAATCTACATATGTTTCGCCAACAACGTGGCATCCTCAGGATTATAAAAATTTGTAAATTAGTAAACCACTAATTATTATGAAACTCTAAAAATTTATTATAATAAAATTAAGTAGGTACTTACTAAATTTAAACTTGGTATAATATGACTTGCACAAGGATTTGGAAATATTTTGCAGTCAGTCAATATTAAACGGGATTGTAACTTTACGCGCGTTTATTCGTAGTATTGTAGGTATTTTACTATCAGAATCTGTCTACATTATAGGTATATTAATTTATTTCTTAGTTTAGAGATGTTCTTACAACGATCGCCATAATTAAGGAAGAGGCATGCAAACTGTCTAAAGCCTTGATGGATGGACCAATGGAAACGACCCGGGGCGACGACAATGACTACCGAGGCGGCCCTGAAAATTCCATTACAGTTTACTTAGGAAAACATTAGTAAAACTGCTGAAAAACGAAGGTCTCATGGATTTATCTGGCTTTGAAAATAAATGTAGGTTATCGTTATACCTATTTACTCGGGATCATTTCCAGCTCCCGTATTAATTAAATAACAAAAGCAATGCGCTAGCAAAAATTGTACGAGTACAATATATAGGTACTCTGATTGCTTGAAAAGTTTGTATGTTACAGCAATCTCTAAGAAGTTTGACATTTCAACGCGAATATTGTACAATTTTCGCTGTTGCATTGCTACTACTTGGCTCTTGCATTATACGTAATCAACCTACCGTTTGAATGAAATTCGTAACCACTATGTAGGTACATCGATTGTAATCATTTGTGCCCGTAAAGCGATGCTAGGTTAATTGGCTCTTGGTGTCTTCACCGTTATTTAAAATAATATATAGACTAAAGTCCGTTTCACGTTTCAAAATAATACAGAATACTCGTACATCACGCTTTTATCCCTTACGGGGTAGGCAGAGCACCAAGGGCCGATAGGACCACATTCTGACCAATTTTGAGGGTATAGTTGAGATGTACAAGATCGGTTAGTTGAAACACAGAATATTTTTGAAAATTATAGGCTTATGGGTCAAAAACAGAGAGGTGAGCATTTTAAGTTTTCTAAAATCTGATAAATTAGTTTTCTTTCAAAGAAAACTTACAAGTGGAGTCTGTTGTGTCATAAATATGCGAAAAGGCGATATTTTGCTGTCAAATGTTAAAGCCAAGTAAATGTAGCCGTGGTTTCATAATAGCATACCCTCTGTTTGAGCGTTACTACTCGTCAGTAATTAAAATAAGAGAAGGCAAGGCAAGGTAAGAAATAAATCGCAAAGTTTGTCGAGCAGCGCGCAACAGGTGCGCTTTCTACGTGTTACGTTCTTGCTCATATACGAGTATTCCTGTCTCAAGTAAGCAGTTTTCTAGTATATGCTTTATGATGAGATCCGTGATCTCTAGCTACGTATGTTTTTTGATTTGGAGGTAACAATTCCGTTGTAGACCTGTCATGGTAGCAGGCGTAGCATGAGAAGGTTGAAGGTGACATCGTACTAATATTATAAACGTGAAAGTTTGTTACTCTTTCACGTAAAAACGGCTGGAGCGATTTTAATAAAATTTTGTATGGAGTTAGCTGACTAGGATTAACAGATAGGCTACTTTTTATCGCGGGAAAACATTTTTATCCCGAATAATTATTAATAATTTCGTCATTTTGTTTTTTTTTCTGTAGTCCACTCATAACGCGATACATAAATCTAAAAAACGAAAAACAAGACAAAGTTCGCTTTTATTACTTCTTATGTAAAAACGGGTCCTATTATAGAGTTTGACTGAATAAAACTGCACTCATTTCTTAGATGGGAAGTTATTTAATTTATTGATCTTTAAATGGTTTTACAAAGCGTATTAAGAGCATTTAATAAAACCAACGAGATCTGTGTGGTAGTGTAACGCAATAAAAATCGTTGTCTTTTAACACAGCAAATACCTACTTACTTACTTACAGAAATAAATTTCAATCAAACTAGCCAGGGGTCAAATGCAGAAGCCAGGAAAAGTATCACCTAATTTAACTAGTCAGTTATTTGTTTGCTATAAGTTGTGTGAAATTGTCGTTATGTTGTGAGATATGTCGCTTTCACTCATAAATACAGCTATGCTACTCGTGCAATTTTCAAGTATGGAGAACGTCGTCAATTATTTATGGATTATTTATTGGCTATGGCTACTTTACGTCACCAGCCACCGTTCACATTCAATGTTTATCTTAATACACGAGTCAAGTTAAAGATTTATATTTATTCAAGCCTGCAGTTAGCCTCTTGCTGTAGATAGCACAACCATCAAACGATAGCTTAGTACTGCGTAAAACGGTGGAGGTACTTTGATTCTTGCTGCGTGAGCTTAATACTTCGTTATTCTTATATGTTATATGTTTTTCTTAAAATTACCTTAGCTGTATATCCGGCAAGTAATCGTTCATTAGCTCTTGTGTGAAAGAGTAACTAACATACACAGACACCCACATAGGTACATCCATACTTTTTTTTCTGTATTTACCCAATTGCATAATTCATTAAATAAATCACTTCACATAATTTAATTTGGTACGAGTACATCCATACTCACAAACTTTCGCATTCATAATATTAGTAGGATAACCGCGCCAAGAAACTCTAACCTATTACGAATTTAAACAATATTTAAGCTAAACATTGTCTAGACTTCATACAATATACTGTCAAATGCAAGGTCTTTGATAAACGGTCATTTTTAAATACTGTCTAACTTTAGACACGTTAGATTTTATACATTATACTGTCAAATGCAAGGTCTTAGATAAACAGTCATTTTTAAATAGTATCTTACTTTAGACGCGGTTTGTAATAACACCGTAAACATCTCTATAATACTCGTACTCGTCCTGCCCTTTCTTTCTTATCAAAACTTTGTTATTGTGTTTGTTTTCACAAACTTTTATTAGGATTTTGTTTGAAACGTAGAAATAATAGAATCATCCCACAACTATGGTAGGAGGTTGTGTAACTATTTTGCGGATAATTTAATCTCTCGGGATCATGTAAATGCAAAACATGGAGGTAACTAATAACCTAACCTTGTTTGAAATTTAAATGTAACCCGTTGATCCATATCACTAACTTTCATGGTTTATAATATTGCAGGATTTGTCAGCCATTTTTCTGTGGCATACAACCCTTTTTCTACCTATACAGGATATCTTGTGCTGATGCGGGGCTTTACTAGAATACATCAGCTACATCTCCTTCCGTGCATGTCGTAAGAGTCGACTAAGGAACTCGGGTATTCTCAGGCGATAAGCTAGCAACTTATCACTTGACATTTACAGCTGTCTTCGCTGATGCAAATGATACAGGACACTTATTTACTTATCCGTTAAATTATTTTACGAATTCATTAAAATAAAACTACTTACCTTATACGTATACTTTTAAAATTAACGTTGTTAAAGATTCGTTTTGAAATTACACTAACAATTTCCCAACCTTCTCCATTAATACATCTGTCATCATATTTTTTTTTACCTTTTACTGACTGTTCAAAGCATTCCAATAACATTCTTTTAACTGCAACAAAGGCTTCCAATATTATTTTTTAAAGAAAAAACTAGCTAAAATTTTTACCCGAGTGAGACTTGAACTCACGACCACTCGCATTCCGTGCTTCGCTCTAACCAACTGAGCTTCCGGGTCGTTTAACTCGGATGACGAATTTGACCATCTCTTTACACTTTTAATTTTTTTACATTATTAGCAACGTTATTTTTCAAGAAATGGCTCATTTATCTCAGAAAAATATTTTTATCCGTAACCTTGTTTGGCTTATTCTTAATTGGGCTAATTTCTTAATCAGGACTTAAATCTATCCATTCTAAAGAGTGTTTTTGTATTAAAAATCGATAATAACATTATCCTCCTCCTGCCATACATACCTACCAAAATTTTGAACAAAATCTGTGTCAGAAAAGCGGCGACGGACTCATGATTTACTACATACATTTATATATATGAATATATTCACACGGCTGTATTCCCGGAGCTGCAAGATCAGGAAGGAGATCCTTACAGACACGTTTAGCATAGCGGCATAGATGTAAATGAACATCGACAGGTTGCTAGTTCATCGCCTGAGAGAACACCCTTGAAATCCTTAGTCGATTCTTACGACATGCACGGAAGGATGCAGCTGATGTATTCTAATAGAAGCCCGCATCAGCACAGACATGGCATCAGAACACCTCTTATTACGTAGAATAAGGCTAATAAATAATAATTAAAATTTTTTGAAAAGTGAGTGTGCAATTTGCACACATGCAAAACATTTTTTTTAAATAATAGACAAGGAATATGTATCTAAATTGTTAAACAAGACCGTAAAAAAACACTTTTTAAATACTCCCGTTTATTTTCATTTAAAGGGAGACAAAGGAAAACAATTTCGAGGGTAATCTTAAAACCTATCTTCCATACCCTGAGGCTTCGAAGTAAAACACTAGTGAGTCGGTCGGTAGAGTAAACTCAAAATGGGGAATCCCCTATCTAGCCCCTACTACGGTCACTTCACTACTTCTTCACACTACACTATATCTCGATCGATAAATAAGAAGTCCAGTGCCTACCTACTCATTTATAATATTGACTAGTGGACGCCCGCGATTTCGTACGCGTGGGCTACAGAAAAAAAATGTCGAAAATATCCGGGATATTTTTCATAGACAGATATTAATTATTTCTCGTAAAAAAATCTCGCTACACGCGTCAATGTGCATTTATGCAGAAAAACGCAGTCTATTTACTCAACTTTGGACCCTAATATTTTTGAAACCAGACACTTCCCATGTGTGCTTCCATGGAGAAAAATGATCGTGAAGATGAGGAGATTTCGTAGTTTTCGGGAACGTTGATGACCAAAAATCATCCTGTATAAGTGGATAAAGATAAATCATTGAAAAAGTCGTCACTTAAATGAATTTTGTGCCGTCCTTTTAGCCATGGTTTCCTACTATAGCGGCCTAAAAGGAACTTTTCACATGTCGGCACCGTAAAGAGGGCGTTCGCGTTCGTACGGCCTACATATTACGGCACCGCTATCCTAGGAAATTGTTGTGATTTTTTCAAATGATATAATTATTTCACTCACTTTTAACAAGATAAAGTTCTAAATGTTACGTGAACTTATTTAAGAAATTATTTACCGTTTGCAACTTTGGGTAAACCAATCCACGATATGCAATACGGAAAAATTTTTGGTACTTATTGAAAAAAAAATTAAGCTGATTACTTTAAAAATTTTAGATTATATTACCGTTTCAATATTCTATCTAAAAGTTTAAGATATTTCAGGTCGATATAAAAACTTCAACTTGTATGCAGTCAGAAAAAGTTAAAAACTGAACTAAACTTTTGTACAATATAATTAACTTACCTATAAAACTCTTTTACCGCAGAAAAATAAAAAATAAACTTACCCAAAAGCCATTGCTACGGATGCTACGAGTGCTACGATGGCTCCGTGCTGCTACGAATGCCGCCGTAGTCGCGTAGCACCGCTTATATCGCGACAGAAGCTCCGCCCACTGCACTACGGATTATGTACACCCATTGAGCGTTTTTTCACTAGACGACATGGCCACGATACGACCACGGCTTTTATGGAAGCAAAATGTATTAAATAGTATGGCTTGTTTTGCCACTAGACGACACGACCACGACACGGCTTCAACTTTATTCTATTAAAATATAATATATTTCAAATCAAGCAAACTCAGTGCATTATTAGTAAAGATTACATACAAAATAACCTCCATATCAATAATAGTTGACTCAAATTATAATCACACTCAACCAATGAAAACTAACTCTTATAGCAAAGAACATAAAGTACTACCACACTCATCCGAGAGCCCTCAAGGGAAAGTACACTAAAAATACGGGCGTCCGTATAGTGTGTCCAGTGAAAATAGGACTTATAAGTGTGGAATAAGGGTGGTTTTAGTCAAGGGTAAGTGTGTAGTGCTGATTAATATTAACTGCTTCGTTTAATACGGAGTTTTTCTTAAAACTTGTCGATTGTGGGTTTGTATTTATGTCGTGATTTTGTGGGGGAGGTTTTTTCATCCCTTATTGGTTTTTATATAGTTCTTCTATAGGTAAGCACTTTTATTAGCTATATTCTGGAGAGAATCTATAGATATACAGGGTGTAACAAAAAGGGTATGTTAAATGAAAAGCTATGTAAATAGCCCACTATACTAGAGAACCTATCTACAAAATTTAAGACTCGAAATCACATTTTTATTTTTCAAGATAGTATGGAGAATTTTTAAATATCTCAGAAATTTTCATACAATCTTGAAAAATAAACTTGTGATTTTGAGTCTCAAATTTGGTGTATATGTTCTCTACAGTGGGCTATTCACGTAGCTTTTCGCTTAACATACCCTTTTTGTTACACCCTGTATAATATCTTGACTAAGATAAATTTATAAAAACACTTCTCCATTAATATAATCCGTTAGGATATGGTTGATCGTTTTATCTTTAAACATTGTGCTGAGGGATTCAGCTTTGTTTGCCGAGATTTGGCTGTATAGCTATCGGGATGAAGAATAACGTTGCCAATATGTAATTTAGAAAAGAGATGGTAAAATTCGTCATCCGAGTAATTGACCCGGTAGCTAGTTTAGTGGTTATAGCGGCTGGCACGGTTTGCAGTGGTCGTGGGTTCGATTGCCACTCGGGTGAAATTTTTCCATTTTCTTTATTAATAATTTTATAAAATCTACATATTTTTATGTGGCATTGCTGTTAAGTACCATATATATTTTACTAATTTTAATGATAGACAATACTATTAGCATCCAAACACAGCTTTTACTTACTTGTTAGACCTTTTAAATCCAGAGATATTGACAAAATTTACCACAAACATGAAAGCTGTCATTTCTGAAAGACGGCACTTAGAACCCCCACATAGTGATGTTTTTATCGATAAAATGAAGTGTACAACACGTCCTTAAAATATCGCTAACTCTATCCCGGACACACACTGTCTATTACCAAGTCATTTGTAGTTTCCAATTTTATTATATTATCTTTATTTGCGATTTATATTATATATTTATTGGTGTAGTTGGTAGTGGCCCTGCCTGTGAAGCCATAGGTCCTGGGTTCGAATACCGGTAGGTGCAAACATTTATGTGATGAATATCGATGTTTGTTTCCAAGTCATGGATGTTTATATACTTATATATGTATTTATATACCGTTACTTAGTACCCACGACACAAGACCTTGGGGATCTTAATGTAGGACTAGGTCAATATGTTGTGAAGTGTGTGAATATTTATTTATTTATATTAGCGATTTTTGTAAACAAATCAGAGCTAAACTAAAAGCTAAAAGCAACACAAAACGTGTTCCAGTTCCCTTCAAGTTCCTTTATTGTCAGGTCCGTGGAAAGATATTATTGGCAGTGGTTATTATTTTATATTAATATCTGATGCGGTCAAGCGACAGGGGTGACAATAGGGAGGTCGTTGGTTCGTTTCCGGAATAAGTATTTGACTACCTTATATGGCTGTGTGTTTATTAATTTGAGATGAACTTAAAAAAGCTATTTGTCCAATGAATCATATTTGATTCACGTGACACATTTAGTACAAAAACGAGCCATGTGGCGTACATTGGGGGAGAACTACGCCCAGCAGTGGACTGCAATAGGTTGACGATGAATAATACTGTCGTGTAACTCAAAACAATGATACTTGATCAGGATATCAGTATTTGTCTGGCTGTGCCCTGTATAACACACTAATAAGTTAATGAATCATATATGAACAAAGTTGGAGGCTAATTTGCTTACTAATTTTTACTGGACGTATCAAGATGGTGGAGAATAAAACAGCTTTGGATATTATTAAATAAAATTTAAATTTCGGTATTATAGGGGACATAAAATTCAGTGGTGACACATTTTATAAAAGGATCATCCGATCTGCACCTGTATGATGAATTTGGTGAGAGCGAGAGGTCTCACTTTTAAACGTCAAATCCACAGAGCTAAGTAATAACTAGACAAGGCAAGTGTTTCTACTTGGTGTGTAAAAAGGGATTGCAAACCACTTTTATCAGCCCTAATTCAATCAGTCCTGGTTCGAGAACGAGTGTCTATTCTAATTCTTAAGTCTATTTTTTACATGCAAAGTACAAACACTTAGTTTATCTAGTTATTAATTGCTCTGTGAATTTGATGTTTAAATGTGAGACATCTCACTCTCACCAAATTCGCCATACGGGTACTGGTTGAGCGTCAAAAGTTAGCTTCCGTGATGATGCGGGGCTTCACTAGAATGCATCAGCTGCATCTCCTTCCATGCTTGTAGTAAGTAGTAGATTGAAACTCAGTGGCGTTCTCTCAGGCGACGAGCTAGCAATTTGTCACAGATCTTTTACTTTTGGCGTGGCTATGGGATCACATTAGTGACTCTGCAGTTCTGGCTACACCATTTTTGGGATGTAACCGTGTGTAGATAATATAGGTATGCATGGTATACAGATATGTAATGAATTAAGCAGGAAACATGTACATACATATAATTACGCCTTTATCCCTTACGGGGTAGGCAGAACACCAAGAACCACATGGTGCCACTTCTGAACAATTTTGAGGGTATAGTTGAGATGTACAAGTTCGGTTAGTAGTGACAGGTGGTCAGCCTATCGCCTACGAAACACCAAGACCCTCTTGTCCCTCTACTGACTTGTACAGTATGCCCGGGAAGAGAAGCAGCTGTAGTATTGTACGTTTTTTTCACTCCCAAAGCAGCATAGAAGAAGAATTAAGCAGGAAAACAGTATAAAAAGTGGTGATTTAATTTTGTATTATCATTTATCACCTTAACTTTTTAGCGCTAAATCAAAATACTTTCGCATTGTCTGTCATTAGTTATCATAATAATATACTCCAATAGCACGGCTTGATGACGTAAACTAACGAATTTCTGTTAGAGGAAATATAGCGAAGACGAACTACTAACGAGTCGATGGAGATATTACATTATTTTGTAACCCGATAGCCAAGTAGCATGAGCAAAATGCATTATTGTTTGCAAAGCCTGATTATTTTCCAATACTATTTGTGTTATGTTATATTTTATTAATAACTGCTACTCATTTATTAATGAAACAGCGTGGTCCAATCAAAAGGAAACTTTTATTGCGAATCACAATTATTTTAATAGTCATGGGTGTGTCTAACTTCCGAATTGCTCTATGTATGGAATTCTACAAGCCAGACATGATTCCGTATATGTTGTCTAAATAGGTACGTATATGTTGTCTCACATAGGCATTGAATTTATCGTTACCGAAATTATCACTACCTATTCTCAATGAGAACCGCGTGTGTCATAGAATAATTACCCAATCAATATTGTTAGGAATCATAGATAAATGAAATATTATAAGAAATGCCTATGCTGATGCGGGACTTCAATTTGGGTAAGTATTTCAGCTGCATATGCTTCCGTGCCTTCCATAAGAGTCGACCAAGGAAGTCGGGCTGCTCTCAGGCGATGAACAGTAGTAGAATAGTTCTGCCTGACTCATTTTTACATTTTACATTTTTGTCTCCAGACGTCTGTAAATATATGTATGTATGTAAGTCAAAACAAAGTCCTCATTAGGTCCTGGTAAAAGCTCTGCCAATGACTCTAATTAGGAAGATTTTAGAGAAAGACATATCCTAAACTAACTTCTAACTTAAATTGCTTTTCACCAACATAGGGGCTCAGAAAATACGGACTTCTTACATAATAGTGATGTCGAAAACCGAATTCGTAAAATCGTGTGTTTGTTTATTTTGACAACATATTTGAAAATTATCTACAATGAAATTAATTTAAATAAGTTACAATTATGTTACAATGTGTTTTAATATAGTCAAAAACCTTATTTCTTATAAATTTTGTCAATACATTTATTAATTACGACCAAAAAATGTAAAATGAGGCTGTATACAACATAGACCTTTGCTTTAAATACTTTGTTGTCTTGTCACTGTCAACTATCGTTGAAAGAAATTCAGGCTTTCGCGGTTTCGCGGTATAAACGCCTTCGAGCAAACAAGCTACGTCAGTAGCTTCGACTGCTTCAATAGCTTGAAAACTATCAATTATGTTATGTATGTTATCCATATCTTTGAAATCGTGAATTCGAGCTTCTAACCTTAGGAGATCTTTTAAGCTGTTAGGAAATCCATAAACTTTGGTGAAATCGAATGTTGTCAAAACTGATACTTAAAATGCGTTAAAGAAACTTCTAAATCTTAGGAGACGTTGGTGAAACCAGGCATAAGATCTTCATCAACTTCTCTCGAGAGAGTTTAGTTTTTCATCATTGCCCCACTTTCATACGCCGCACCAATTTGACCCCGATACATTATACTCGTAATCCTATTAATATTATAAACGCGAAAGTTTGTGAGGATGCGTGTATGTTTGTTGCTCTTTGACACAAAAACTACTGAAAGGATTTTTTATGAAACATTAATACTATCAGAATAACACATGGGCTACAATTCCTTATCCCGGGAAAATATTTTTATTCCGGATAATTACGACATATTGTTTTTTCTGTAATCCACGCGGATTCACGGGCGTTTACTAGTGTCAAATATTTTTTTCAATATAGATAGTATCGAAGCCATCACAGTTATTCTCCTCGGCCATCACTTTTGTCCAAAGAATATACACCTGAGATTTTAGATGAATTATTACGTCACTGCCTGAGATATACACTCTCTAACAAGCTTTTGTCAAAGAGAAATCAAAACAAGTCCAAAATAATCATCCATGTCAAACAATTTTTACACAATCAAAGTATTTCAGACCGCTATTCTTCTCATTTTACTATGTGCAACACCAAGTTCTCTTTCTGGCTTCTCCTGCCCTCGATCCGGGAAGCTGATTCCTATTATATTGGACGGCGAGCCAGTGCATTTAGGACAGATTCCATATATAGCATCTATCATGACTCCCATTCCAAATGAGCTGTACCAAAGCTTCTGTGCAGGGGTGATACTGACAACGTATAGCGTGCTGACGGCAGCGCACTGCTTCGACGGAATACCAACGAGACAGTACCGTAGGCTTAGAATTGCCGCTGGGCATCTCAGTAAGTTCTCAAATGGCTCCCGAAGATACGATCCACCAGCGCACGCCACACAAATCCGACGTCTGGCCCGCGTCCGTCTGCACCATTCCTACAACTTTCCCAACGACGACATAGCAGTCTTCAGAGTGGAGAGACGCTGGGTTTTCAACTCTTACGTCAACAATATACCGTTACCGAAAGATGACACAGATTACGTTGGAGACTGCACCATAGCTGGATTTGGAAGTTGCAATCACGATCCAGACATTGGATCGCCGTATCTGCTTGTAGCGAAGATCCATCTAATACCCCCACAAAACTGCTCGGCTATATGGAAGAAGGATATGGACAAGTTTATTTGCAGCAATGAAGAGGCTGGTGATGTGTCGTATGGAGACTCCGGTGGACCGCTGGTATGCAAGAATGTCAGTGACCTGAAGAGCCAAGGTATCCTGGTCGGCGTCACCGCGGGCAAGGACTTTAGTAAGACCTCGGTTTTTACGAGAGTTACCAAATATCTGTCCTGGATCGAGGAATCGTTAAGGATGTTTGATAAGTTTTCCGGAAATATTGAGGGTATATTTAATGTGGAGCATATTGAAGACAGTAATAATTCACGTATAAGAAAAAATAGTTCTAATCAGATTATTTTAGATTTTGTATTTTTTATGTTTTTGATTATAATATTTGAAATGTATATAGCGTCTTTTAGCCCTTGATTCCTATCCTAAGCAGAGATTGTATTTCGAGATCATACTCGTATATGTATGATACTTTATTGCATAAAATTAAAAAGATATAAGTAAATGTAAAATACCTCCAGTTCAAATTGAGTTCAAATTCCAATATCAAATTCCGACAGTGAAGTAATAAATATCTCACTAGCTGGTGCCCGCGACTCCAAAAATGTCCGTATATCAATTTTTTATTTCATCAGCCTATTGCAACCCACTGCTGGACGTAGGCCTCCCCCAGGGCGCGCCACAAGGCGTTTCACCATAGTATAGAGGAATAGTCACCACGGTGGGTTGGCGGGTTAGTGGCCACAATGTGAGGGTAAAAAAACCGATAAGATGCAACAGGCCTTCTTTTTTGGAAATGATAGCGGTTTTTTTATTACAAGATATTGCAGATGCTCAAAATGAAATTGACTCAGGAAATAATGTAAAGATTTTTCAATACACAGGTAAATAGTGTAAAAACACATATTAATAAAGAAATGGAAAAAATTCCTCACTCGAGTGGGAATCGAACCCACGACCTCTGCATACCGTGCTAGCTCTCTAACCACTCAGCTACCGGGTCAATTACTCGGATGACGAATTTTACCATCTCTTTTCTAAATTACATATTGGCAACGTTATTTTTCATCCCGATAGCTATACACTAGCCAAATCTCGCCAAACAAACAAACATTATGTACTCTATCTTCAGTGTATATTAATATTCTTACAGATATTATGTGGGTGAAGAATGTTTCAATATCTACTTCCCGTTAGAAACGTAGGCAGGTACCGTTTGCTAGACTATTTTAATAATATGGAATAGATGACACCACATTAAACACTGGATAGCAGAGAGCACTGGTCATTAATAATTTCGATTTAATTACGAATGAATTTTACGAGTATCAAATTACACACTTTGTGGTGCACGTCACCACGTGGTTAACTTCGGCTTTTGTCCATGATGGACGAGAACCTTCACTCGTTACAGGATCCTACCATGAAGATGAGAATCCTATCATCTCGAGGATATGGCCTTGCTCATTCTATCTTTCTCGCTCTGGCAAATGACGGTTATGAACGACAGATAAGGATAGGGTGACAGAAAAAGGCGACAGCATATGATGGTATAATCCAAGCCTAGGAAATTATGTGTAAAAATGTTTATACGAAATCATATTCACCTTCAAGAACTTAGTATTCATAGCATTTCTAAGTGCATGTAAAGACATTCATAGAGTTCGGGCTCATGTCTGTCCATCTATGTGCCTATGTACCTATATTATAATATAGAGTTCTATCAAATGAGTGAAAAAATATTGTCTGTAACAAGGCTGACAAACAGGACTAGAGATCGTAATACAAAGTGGATTTTAAAAAATATGTAAGTCCTAGTCGTAAAACTAATCTACGAATAGTTAATTGCATTTCTCTCATCGTAATATTTCTTGGCCTTTAGTACCTACTAAAGAGTTATTGAACAATTTCCTTATTCAATTAGAATTATCCTTCAAACAGAAACTAGTTAATTTTTTCTCAGTTTTATTTCTAATAGATCAAACTGTATTATTTAAGACATAGCTTGGCATATTGCGATGGATAAAAAGGTAAAGTTGCACTTTAATACTCTTCCAAAGTTTTTTAAGTTTTCGATCCACGGGACGTACGTCGACAGCCTCGTGTAGAGGGTGGTCTTGTCGAAGTTCTTTCCGCAGATCACTCCCACCAGGAGGTCCTTTCCTGTCTCCTCCTCCGCGTCGCCAGTATCGCGACATACCAGCGGCCCTCCCGCATCTCTAGCCGACACTACCTTCACTATCGAGCGAGAGCAAATATACTTGTCCATGTCCACCTCCCAGAGCAACGCGCAGTGCCGCCGCGTTAAAAGAAGCACGTCAGCCGCAAATAACTCCGGGGGCTTCTTATCCTTTTTTCGCCGAACCGTCTTCCCATACCCCGCGGTAGCACATGTACTGTAGTCCAACGCCGAGCGAGCTACCGCGATGTAGTTCACATACGCGTTGAACTTCCATTCTGGTGACACAAACACGATGGCCACATCGTTGAGGGGAAACATGAACTCCGAGTGAATCATGATGTCGGTGATGTGTCTGACTTGTGACGTGTCCTGTGGCTGAATCGCTGGGAATATCTCGTTCTTGTTGTTCTCAAGGCTGCCGGCGTACACCAGCAGGACACTGAAGTTACCCGCCTCGTAATAGTTATTCTTCTCGAAGCAATGCGCCGCAGTTACAATCCTATTCTTATCAATAATACTTCCTCCACATATATTGTGATATATCGTCTTGTTTCTCCTGACCACTGGCTGTTTTATCGACACTATGTATGGCACCTGGCCTGTCCTGACGAGGTGAGTAGCCGCCACCTTGGGTAACATACGACGTTTGGAATATTTCAATGTGGTAATTACACGCTTGTCAGCCTCCCATGCCAAAGGTAATAAACTAATGAAGACAAAAACATATATTGATAACATTCATTGAAAAGAACCGTGAAAACATACGGTGATATAAAAAAACTAAATAAAATAACTATTTAATGCTTTTCTTTGACGCAATTTGCATTGTTGTCAAAGTTTTGACAATTTATTTGAAGTAATAATATTTTATTCTTCTTTTATTATTTGAAAACTTCTTGTGGTGACCACAGGTGGTGACTGGTGGTGGAAGCATAGGATGGAAGCTAAACTCAGGGATTTGGGAATACCCAGGTAATAACCTTAAACCTCAACATCCACAAATATCTGCATTAAATAAAAAAAACTTTATCTGATGGTACACTCTCATTATCCTACTAAACTTGATATTTAAGCAGTTTAACATCAGAATAATTCACGAAGTCATGGAGCTTTTTGTTACTCTGGGCATGAGTGTGAAATCAAAAGTATTTAACTATTAAGTATTTCGATTTTGAAGTAAAAGATTTTTTGTCTCATTTCGTCATTGAACCAGAGTCTTCTCGGACTAGTATCATGAGATAAAATCAATGGTTCTAGAGATCGGAATGTGGGACCAAACCTAGGTCAGGAGTCAGGGCCCCTAAATTAATTAGCGACCCGAATAAAAATTATGAAAGTCACCATCGTCGTTTGTAATTCAGTCCACGAACAGAATGCCAATATCATAGGTGACCTTAACCCTGAAATGAAATGATTATTTGTTATCTAAAAAAAAATGGTACAATAATTTTTACATTATAAGATCAGAATGTCTCTGCGCCAAAAAATGAAGCATGCAAATATTTTAATAGTACATTCAAAAATATTATAAAATTAGAATTAAAATATTCTGATACCCCTGCATAAGAAGAACGGCAAAGAAACTTGACAGGGTTATTATATGTTTACCTTAAATTACAGTGTCTTGTGACTTTATCCTATTACTAATATTATAAACGCGAAAGTTTGTAAGTATGGATGGATGGATAGATGTTTGTTACTCTTTCACGTCTAAACGGCTGGAGTGATTTAAATAAAATTTGGTATGGAGTTAGCTGACACCCTGGATTAAGACATAGGCTACTTTTTATTTATTTTACAGTCCAGCGGACGAAGTCGCGGGCGTCTACTAGTTATTTATACAGGGTGTAACAGAAAGGGTATGTTAAGCGAAAAGCTGTATAAATAGCCCACTATAGAGAACCTATTTCCAAAATTTGAGACTCGAAATCACATTTTTATTTTTCAAGATTGTATGAAAATTCCTGAGATATTTAAAAATTCTCCATACTATCGGGAAAATTAAACATGTGATTTCGGATCTCAAATTTTGTGGATAGGTTCTCTATAGAGGGCTATTTAGATAGCTTTTCGCTTAACATACCCTTTTTGTTACATCCTGTATAATAAAATTACCTGACAATCATAGTCGTAATCTTCCCTTTAAGGTCATCCAGTACGGATCCTATCAGTGGTGGTAGGTAATAGAGCTGAGTAATAGAGCAAGAGCAGTAGACTGAGAGAAGTCAGGGGCGTTATAAGTTAATAGCCTTAGATTATCATTATTCTAAGGTTATATAGCTTATAAGGTGCTTATAAGCTAGCAACAAGTCATTGATCTTTTACATCTAATAATAGCTCTCGGCCACAGCGACTCTATTCAGCTCCGATGATGTCGCTGATGTGCTCGCATATGGCTAAAATATCCAATTTTTTTGACAAAAGTCCGCGACATTGCTACTGTTGGCTTTCCTTAATGATCCTGCAGTACTGGCTTCTTCATTTTGAAAACACAGCCATGTGTATATTATAGGTATGCTTAGTCATTTTTCTTTATTTGGGGTCGGCGCAATATGTAGTTCTCTTCGATTCATCCCTATTATTCGTCATCTTATTGCTCACTCCCAGTACATAGGTACATATCCTCTCTCACACAGTCCATCCAACACTTCTTTGGTTTAGATACCTCTTCCTTTATATCTATCCACACTGATGCACAACGGTCTCTGCAAAATATGCCTTTCATCCCGTCGCTTTACATGCCCGTACCAAGACAGACGGCTGTGTTTCGACAATGGGGTAGCCAAAATTGGTGAATCATTAGGGATATCCCATAGCCACGTTTAGCCTAGGTACGGACAGATGTTAATGATCAGTGACGAGTTGCTAGGTACGAGTATGTCATGTGTAAATGAATTTATATTGTATTATCATTGAAGCCAAGTCAGCAACTACTTACATTATGGTGATAAATGAAACGACAGAAGTTTTCGCCAACATTTATGCAAACCTCACTAATTTGAAAACTTCGCGATTTAATATGCATAAGCTTTACTACAGTTGTACTTGCTTAGTAGTTATTAATATTCATAGTCTTGTAAATATTTTAATCCTACTAGATATAAAAACGGTAAACTATGGACTTTCCCTTCGGTTTCGTGAAGTTAGGCCATGGACCTAATGAGAATGCCAGAGTTCTTTAGTCGACTCTTACGACATGCACCGTAGCAGATGCAGCTGATGTATTTGAAGCTCGGCATAAGCACAGAAAAAAATACATACATACATATAATTACGCCTTTATCCCTTACGGGGTAGGCAGAGCATCAATGGCCGATAGAACCACATGGTGCTACTTCTGACCAATTTTGAGGGTATAGTTGAGATGTACAAGTGCAAGTACAGGGAAAAAATAACGAATCAAAATCTTCGCAATCTTCCATAGACCCTATAGTCTAAAATGCAACAGTAATAAATAAATAAGGGCAGGTAATTATAAGGAATCAAGGACAAAATCAACATTTTAAAATTACGGAACCTTCCGCGTGATCTAAAGTGCTTGATTCAGTACATGTAAATACACATTGTAACTTTGTTACGTGTTTGCAAGTTAAGTAAACAATGTTTTACAAAAGTGTAAAAATAATAAACACGTTATTTTTAAAAATTACCAATTAAATAAACACATATGGCGTGATTCTGAAACGAGGCGTGAAAACAATACAAATAAGTCACATAAAAATTTTCCAAAAAAACAATAACTGTAGACCGAGTGGTAGTAAATTATTGGCTTATATTTAGTATTTTAAGAGTCCAATCAAAATGAGTAATAATCGGATGTGCTGTGTGGTGTCGGCAAAGTAAAATGTAGCACCACTTCACGTCTGCCCGTGGGTATCGTAAGAGGTGAATAAGGGTTGTCGGGAGGTGGGCAGCAGCGCTTCCCGTGCTGACAATATAGTCCGAAAATCACACTGCGATGACTAAACCGCCTGTCTAGCGTAGTAACTATTGGCAAAAACCCACCTATGGCAGTCGCCATGTGGCGTGCCCTGGGGGAGGCCTATGTATAGGTATAGTAGTGGACTGCAATGGTCGGAGTGGAAAGAGGGAATAGGCTGATGTGTGTCTGTGTATACGGATATACCATAATAATATATTATATATGTAAAAGTACTTCTCATCATCATCGCTAAATAAGCTCTTTCTTGAAACATAAGCTTTTCGCAGTCATCGAAAAGAACAAGTTTCTAAATTATATATTCTGATAATTATGTCACGTACGCTATACAGTGCTTGATTTGCAGGTCTGGACGCCTCGGAGCAACAGAGGAGTAAGGTCCCTTGGCCCAAAATCAGAATTTGTTTTTGTTCCTAACTCTTTATAGGTATTAAAGGGCTCTCTCTTTCGTGGAGGCCCAGGTCTGTAGCTCCGGTGTGTTCAGATGCCTAAAATCTAATAATGAATTAATACAACCGCAATATTTTTTGGAAACATTGTTTTCATCACCAGGTGAAAAGTAACCTTGAAAAGTATCGCCTAAATTATTGTATAAAACAATAAAAACGCATCTTAATGGAATTATGTATGCAAATTACATTGAAAACAGAGAATGCGCATATAACCAAGTTAATTACGGAGTTTTGGTAAACAATTATCAAAATGTTCTTTAATAAATGTTATGCTGTTTATTTATATTAAAATTTCTTTGTTAACATCATAGGTTAACATCCTTAGAATAATGATTCGCTCCACTCTGTAGAAAGACTCGGCTTAATCATAAATTCAGCAACAAATAGTATGCCGTCATACACGAGCTCGAACCTCCGCAGTCTAGTTGTCAACAATCTGCAAAGATGACTACTGTCAGTTTTATTAAATTTTAATCATATTTCGTAGCAAAATTTCTGATTGCATAGTGAAATTCTGTAAAAAAATAATACTAAAATGCATTAAAAAAGAGACCAGAGATCACATACCATCAGTAAGTATCTCATAATTATTCAATGAAATTTCAATATAAAATTATCACGAATAATAAACGACATTCAGTGTTGCTGCCGATACAAAAATAGTTCCCCGTGGTGCAGATTTTGTAGTATGTGAATTTATTATTATTATCTAAGAGTAAATGATAGGTGCACATTAGAAATTCCCATGAAATAGAGATAAATTAGTGCCAAAGGATAATGGGCAAAAATGTATGAGTACCGATCAGTATCGATCAGACCTATATCGTTGGAAAGATCTTTTTGTGACTATCATCAATTGTTACTATAAGGTGATTCTCCAGGCGTTGAAAAAAGTTATAGTTAAAAGAAATTTTAAAATCTAGTATCAAAAAATATTTTCCTTTTTTATTTAAAAGGCAAGTTTTGTGAATTCATAGTCACAAAAACCGCTTTCCAACGATATACGTCTGGTCCTTATTGGTCGGTGGGGACATTTTGCTCATCATCTTTTTATCTAAATTAGTTAGTTTTTGCATAAACAGATAACTGAGTAACAAACATCCAGAATGTCTTTGCTTGGTGCAGATTTCCTGCTCATCCAGTTATTTCTGATCGTTAGACTGCTGTAGTAGGTACGAATCAGTCGAGAAGAAAGTTGGTGGAAATCAGAAAAACGAAGTTATGGGATCTAATATCGATGAGGATGCATTTTTTTATAGTTATTGTTTATGATATAATAAAAAAAGTAATATTAATTATTGTTTCATTGTCAGTAAAGTAAGGTATTCTTTCGTTAATTGCCTTCCATCTTCTCCAAATGACCAAACCATCGAACTCTCTATTCTTGTCACTACATATTCTTTCACACCACCCAATTCTCTCAATATCATAATCAATTTTAATTTATTGCAAAATTTTAGTTGCTTTCTGCATTAGTTTTCCTTCATTCGGGTAACAGTTAAGCAGTTGGCAACACAATCCTTCACGCATACTAGCATCCTTGCAAATTGTCATTGATGATTGTCATGTCAGTCATGACATCAACCATGATAAAATTGCCGCATTCACGGAGCTATTGTTTATTGATAATAGGTACTCCATCTAGTCAGAGTGGAGCGAAGACCAATCATTAATCTAAGTTAACATCAATGGTGACCATCACAAGTAATGACAATTCAACCGATGACAGTATTGATAATAACTCTTTCTCTGATGTATGTATTGTCTATAAAAATTTCACTGAAATGGCAAAAGAGACTGGCTATACAGATGCAGAGGAAGTTATATATTTTACAAGTTCTACATAATCACCTCTCAGTGTATTGTTAAAACAATTAAAACTTATCGTTAGTCAATAAATAATATTATCGAGAGATTACAAAACAAAGCATGAAACACACAATGATTTTATACGCATAAAAATTACTTTAAAAAGATATATAAACAACATCACATGTTCTGAAAAAGTAGTGATTTCAAAATGAAGTTAACAACACTAGTTAATCTGATAGTGATAAGTAATTTATTTTGTATGCTTAATGCGGATAATAGTACAGTAATTGTATCCGCTGTAAATAGTAATTGGACCTACGACTACACTCGCGATGGGTATCTCAACTTTACTGAAATTGCCGTACATTGTGGGTATTTAAATACGGAAGAAGTAGAAGTGATCACCGAAGATTTGTACATACTCACCATGTTCCACATACCCGGAGATCCGACAAAACCTATGGCGCTGGTGCATGGCCTCATGGACTCCTCGGATACCTACATCCTTAGAGGAATACCATCTCTAGCAATCTTCCTTGCTAGTCTCGGTTACGACGTTTGGGCTATCAACTGCAGAGGGAATAAGTATTCGCAAAAAAATGAGAATTTAACTGTTGATGACGATGCCTTTTGGCAATACACGTTCCATCAAATGGCTGTCTACGATCTGACAGCGTCGATAGATCACATTCTGAATGCGACGGGTCAAACGAGTTTGTTTACCATTGGACATTCGCAGGGCACCCAGATTCATTTCGTGTTGGGAACGATGAAGCCGGAATACAGTCTAAAAATACGCCTGTTCATTGCTCTAGCGCCTGTTTGTTTACAGTACAGTTGTCCTCCCCCTGTCAGTACCCTATTTGCCTCTACACCATTGCTTGATCCCTTCTTAGAAGCTTTGGATATCCACCAAATATTACAGTTTAACTCCACGTTAAACAGGTTTATACAGTTGGCTTGCTCTCAAGGATGGCCAAGTTTTCAAATCTGTACAGACGGATTTTTAGGCGAGCTCACAGGCCACGACCCGGATCAATTGCTGGTAGGCAGCGACCCTCAATACGATTTTGCGACTAAGACGTTGTACTCCCACTTCCCCGCAGGCACATCACGACTGAACTTGGCACATAGTAGCCAAGTGGCGAATAGACGAGAATTCGCCCAGTTTGATTACGGCCCAACGGGGAATTTGAAGAAATATGGTACACTTACACCGCCGGTATATAATTTAAAGTTATATAATATTAAGACAGCACTAATTGTTGGTAGGAATGACCGGTTGGCAGTATTAGAAGATGTTGAACAGCTACTTACTCAGTTGCGTACTGTAGTATATTATAAAGTAATGGAGAGACCTAAGTTTAATCATGTCGATTTCGTTTGGGGTTTGGATATGGCGGATTATTTATTTCCTTTGATTCAAAACTTGTTGAAAACTTATAAAACCTTACCGTTTTTATAATACTTCTTTCTGTACCATACTAGTTTTAGGTAGATAAATAAATTATTGTTGTAGGTAGGTTTCTTGTTTATACAGATTTTAGAATTACTGATGTTTGTTTAATTAAGTTGTTTGTTATGAAATATATATTGTGTTTTTAATTATCCGTTTTTAAATTAAGTAATTATAATTTCTACTTCCTATTCACAAAATTTGAGACTCGAAATCACATATTTGTTTTGGGAGAATACCTAAACAACTGAAAGATGTTCATACAATCTTGAAAAAAAAGTTATGGTTTCAAGACTCAAATAGATAGATAGATAGATAGAATTTATTTTATAATTACATATACACGGACAGCAACAACAACATAGAACAAAACAATGGAAATAGGGTAGAAAAAGACACAATAGAAAAGAGTAGGCAAACAGGTAAGAACCCAAAGAAATAGGTTCTATTCAAAATTACACCTCACAAAGATTAAGGCTGTTTGTCCATCGGTGTGGAGAAATGAAAATTTTTAACCAATAGGATTGTATTGTAGGCCGCGTGGTGCCGGCAGACTAGAATTCGTACCACCCCATGTCTGCCCGTGGGTATCGTACGGGGCGAATTAGGGTTTCCGGGAGGTGGGCAGCAGCGCCTCCCGTGTTGACAACATAATCCAAAATACAAACTGCGGTCACCAACCCGCCTGCCCAGCGTGGTGACTATGGGCAAATACCCCCCACGGCAGTCTTGTGGCGTGCCCTGGGGAAGGCCGATGATGATGATGAGGATTGTATAAAATATCGGATCAGCTCCTGTCCTGCATGTAAGTAATTATTGCCAGCAACCGGAGCAATTATACAAGGGGCTACTACAAAACAAGAAAATTAGGATAAATAAGACGCTTAGGTACATTATAATATCCTATATTTTTTATGTAACTCAGCAACAACACAAACTATAATACTAATGATATTAGTGTACTATAATAATATACCTATGTAAACTTATTGTTATCGTAGTAAATCAATATAATACTGCGGAACCAGCATAATAATTACAATGAACGTTGCCAATATGTAATTTAGAAAAGATATGGTAAAATTCATCATCCGAGTTATTGATCCGGTGGCTTAGTGGTTATAGCGGCTGGCACGGTTTGCGGTGGTCGTGGGTTCGATTCCAACTCGGGTGAAGAATTTTTTCCATTTTCTTTATTAATAATTTTATAATTACAATTAAATAAGGCACGGTGCATGAATATGGGAAAGAAGCTTTCTTGAAGTTCCAAGCATTTTTTTCTCTCAATCTAAGATACCAACGTACGGTAAAATACTTTGCACTAATGGTACGAGTGTCTCGCGTAGAGCACACACTAATGTGTCGAGTTAGTGTATTGCTCAAAATAATAATCAATTATTGGAAATAAGTACTGCGGCATGTGCAGTCCCCACATGAAGTCGAAGTGGTTGAACTGCTTCCTCTCCATGATGTGAAAGTCCACCACGTCCGGCAACTCCGACCGTAAGTGCTCCACGTCAGGAATATCGGCCAGCTTATCATTCCTTCCCACCATCATCGCAATCTTCATCGTCACCAGCGACAAATCATAAAGTGGTGGTTCAGTAGAATTGTATTTCAGGACGTTTTCCTTCACACCGTAATCGTACTGAGCGAATTGGTGCCTCGTAGCCACTTGATTAACATGCACCATGTTCTTTCTCGAGATCGGTTGAGGATAATGGCCCCAGATGGAACGCTCAAATTCCTTCGGCATCAGCTCTTCTGGATCGTATCCTGATGCAAGAAAGGGACCTAATATACAGGTTTCCATGGTTACATCAGTTGACGTGCAATAAGTCTCCCTAACGTCGACCATAGGCGATTCTGCTGAGAAAAAGTCTTCAACTTGTAATACTCCAGTCGCAAAGTCGAATACGGGCGTGAGGTCCAAGACAACGTTGTCTGGGAAGGGATTGTGGTTGAGGTAGCATATGGGAGCTAACGCCACGAAGGTTCTAACCTTCGTATTGTATTCAGGTCTGGTGGCTCCGAGCACGAACATGATCTCCGTTCCTTGCGAGTGTCCAACAATGAACAGGGACTCTTGTCCGGTCGCATTCAGGACGAGGTCTATGGCTGCTGGCACGTCATAGTATCCCAGTTCTTGGAAGGAGTAGTCCCAGTAGACTTCGGCGCTCACCTGCGGATCTGTGTGCCCAGCAGAATACTTGTTCCCTCTAGTATTTAGAGTCCACACGTCATAACCCTCACTTGCCAGGTGAATTGCCAGCGATCCATTGCCTCTCAATACGAAGGAGTCTGATGAATCCAGCATTCCATGGATGAGGAGAACCGGCTTGCTCGAGTCTCCTGGCAGATGGAACACTCCTAGTATGTATCCATCATCAGTGGTTACGTTGAACTCTTCCACATTGGCATACCCGTATTTTGTAACTATCTGGGTGAAGTTCATCTTTCCAAGTTCAGGCATATTGACATCAGTCTCAACCTGAGCACAGGAATATAATGCAATGCAACGGAAAAGTATAAAAATCAACAGTTTTAAGTCCTTCATTTTAAAGTCTACAATATTTGGCACAATCTCTGTTTTCTAAGCTATTCTTCGATATTGTACATAATTGCTCTAAATATGGCTTTATATACAAAATTTTGAAAGTAATGAAAAGACACAGGTCATAGATACAAGGAGAGTTGGTTAAGAGTGTGTCTAATATAAGGGAGTTCCGTAGGATTAAATAATATTCATTTTTGATTCTATTTAATAGAACCTACATTACCAAGACCAACGGTTTTACGTACTTTCCGAGGCACGAGTTAAGTGACAATTTTGCAATATTAAAATCTGTACATGAAATAATAATAATAATAATATTCACACACTTCCCAACACATTAACTTAGTCCTACATTAAGAACCATAAGGTCTTGTGTCGTGGGTACTAAGCAACGGTATATAAATACATAGATAAGTATAGAAACATCCATGACTCTGAAACAAACATCAATATTCATCATATCAATGTTTGCTCCTACCGGGATTCGAACCCAGGACCTATGGCGCTGCAGGCAGGGCCACTACCTACTACACCAATCGGCCGTCATTCATTGGAATAAATTCATTGGTACAAGCCCGTGACAGGGATCGAACTTACGCCTCCCGCTTGGAAAGGTGCACGTCTTAACCATTGGGCTATCACCGTTTTTTCTTCCTAATACTAAATAAATAAATAAATAAATAAATTATGTAAGTAAATTTACACATATTTAAACTATTTTTTATTTCTTAAATCTATGTATGTTAATGTTACCGTGCCTAATTCCGTACTAAATAGATTCCCTTTTTTTATTACCGAAGTCATGTTTGTTAGCGAAGACGTAATAATAATAATTAATTGTCTTCCTATAATTACTGAATTTTAGGTGTATACTTAATACAATAACCTTTTCTAATTATTATGCAAAAGTGTCTCAAATTTGATGGTAAGATTGATGTTAAATGCAAATTAAAATTATAATAAAAAGTATGAAATTTCCTATAAGTACCTACTTCTGTCACTTTTTCTACATTTACCTAATTATGATCTCGTGGATATAATACTTACTACTTACTTAGTTATCTTTAACCTAACGTAGGATACACTAGCCTCGTACCCAGGTACATTACTATGGTCGTACCTTATTATAAAATCATAATTTAAAACAATAATATGACAAACCTGTAGTGACTTGGCAGTGAGAGACCCTCCCCGACCCTGGGTTCGAATCCCGGGAGGTGCAGCAAATTCCATATAATAGCGTCATTTTATGTGTATTATAAAATTCTCACTCTAGATTTCTGTCCCATCGGATTATGAAATCGAGGAATAGAGAGTACACCCGTATTTGTGCACTATAATAACCTCTTCGTAGATGATTCATCTCCTTTGAGAATGGACATCGTGATTGGAATAAGCTCTTTAGGACAGGATTCTACAGGAATTTCATTTTATCATTATTTCCAATGGGTGATTCTAGTACCTACCTCTATACTAATACCCCTTATAATACACCCATACACGCCTAACTGATTTGCGCATCGTGGTAAATTGTTATCGAATTAAAAGCTATGTCATGATGTAATACATAGTTAGTGAAACGCCTGATAACAATAAATCCATTTAAGTACAACATAATAAACCTTTAATGGATTTTTGACAGCAAGCAGATAATGTGATTATGTGTGATACTTCCTTCCGACAGGATTAGTTTTTAACCGACTTCAAAAAAGGAGGAGGTTCTCAATACGTCTGTATGTATAAATTTTTTTATGTACATATCTTGATCGATATTTACGTCAATTATAGACGGATTTCAATGTTTTATTTATTAACGACGTCAAGAACGTTATGAAAGGGTTAGAAACTTCATCATCATCATCAGCCTATTTCTGTCCACTGGACGTAGGCCTACCCAAGGGCACGCCTCAAGGCTACAGACTTTGAGAGGTTTTTGTCCATAGTCACCACGCTGGTTGGTGACCGCAGTGTGATTTTCGGACTATGTTACCAACACGGGAGGCGCTGCTGCCTACCTCCAGGATCGCATTCGTTTCTTATGATATCTGATAGGTATAGGTATAGGGTAGTGCTATTCTACTCTGTAAGTATAGTATACTAGATACAAGGTTTCACTAGAATACGAGTATATCGTAAGAGTTGACTCTAAGGAATTCAGGGGTGTTCTCTCAGATGATGAGCTAGTAACTTGTCACTGATATCTATTGAGGGATCGCCCGCTACCGGGCCCTATACCCTCCGCTGACCCTCGGATCTGCCTACTCATGATCACGAACACAAGACACTACAGTCGCAACGAGAAGCCAGATCCAAGCACCTAGCATGCAACCATAAATCTGGCTTCTCGTTGCGACTGTAGTGTCTTGTGTTCGTGATCATGAGTAGGCAGATCCGAGGGTCAGCGGAGGGTATAGGGCCCGGTGGCGGGCGATCCCTCAATAGAGATTTGAACTTCCGAATAGTGACGCCTGATACAATTCAATATGTCACTGATATACCTACATCTGCCCCCTGATTACGTAAGAGCAATAGCAAAGCCGAAGCAGCGCGCGGGAGGACGCAGAGCGCTCGCTCGTTCCTCATGATTCCGCAGTTCTGGGTACCTACCTCGTTTGGTAACACACCTGTGTGTAGGTAGGTATATGTTTCTAAATAAGAATAACTCTTATGGTTTTCTCACAAAATTGGATAGAAATGATGTTGTACAATATAGCCAACTCTCCACTATATGTTTCTAAATAGCAAAGTAATCTAAGAAAGTGATTAAGTATTTCTGTTGGAATGTTATATAGGCATACCTACGTTCGATAACTGCCGGCAAGCCATATCGTCACCGCGAAGGCTGTTTCCGACGACAGTTACCGAAATAGAACTAATTGACAGCTTTATAAGAAATTCTTCACATATTATTATAATTTGCATTTTAACATCAATCTTTCTCAATCAATGGTTCCTGCAACTGAGAGGTCACTGGTTCGCATCTTGGGTGATTTCACTTAAGGAATGCTAAATTATCCTTTAACCAATTCTATGTATTATGTATTATTAGAGTAAGCTTGGTATAAAAATACTCCTATCTATGTATGTGCCATTTGTAACTGCATTGTAAATATGGTCAATAAACTTTTTTTCATTTTTCTTAACTCATTAATTAAATATCTATGAGTTCCTTAGAGCAACCTTGTACTAAGCTAAATTCTCAGCTAGCTCATCACCTAAGAGAATACCCGAGTTTCTCAGAGGAATCTTAAGACTTGCGCGGAAGGAGATGCAGCTGATCTATTGTGGTGAAGTCCCACGTTTGCACAGCCAATTTTAGTTTCATGCGTTGATAGTGTTTATGTGAAACAAAGTCACTTTTGATGATCTTTCTGCCCTGACTCCATCATCAGCGCTATATGTACGAGTAGGTACAACTCCTCGTATTCACATTTATGACGTTAGTAGGGTTAATTATTTTTGGGCATAGGGTTTCTTTTGTCTTAAATAGGTATGCATAAAATACCTTGATCTAAAGGGATGATCTGGTATACCTTGTGACTATAACCTTCGCTTGTGCTGTTGCAGGGTGTCACTAGAATACATCAGGTGTATACCAAGCCGTTCATGTAGTAAGGGCCGATTAAATAATTCAAGAGCGTTCTCCCAGGCGATGATCATTAACATCTGGCCCCGCTTTGCTAAACTCTCACTAAGGCAGGGATTCCCAATGTTGTCAGAGCTACGACCCATCTAATACATCATTTCTACATCAAAAAAATATTTCAATGGGATGGATGAAATTGTTTTCCATGTTTGATTTATCTTCTGATAAATGTGATCTGACCCACCAATGGGTCGCGACCCATGGTTTGGGAAATGCTACACTAAGGTATTATTCTTATTGCTCTATATTTACTCAATATCACTAATACTGCAATCGTTTTTATTGATGTTAGTTTAAAGGGTCTGGTACCTTCATAAGTGCATAGCCTTTAGGTTTAAGTATATACGTGGCGTCAACCCCTTTTTGGGGTTAGGTATACGTCAAAAACCTTCAACGAGTTCATAAGAGATAATTCATAAAACGTCGAAACAGTAAGAGGAAATGCAACAATCAATGCATTGTAACGGCCGTGCAACATCTCTGTCTTCTCCGTTTGAACCCAGAAGCTTTGTTTTAACAAGTCGTTGTACTTATGTTTGTTCTGTGCTATAATGATGAAAGGGTCATACTTCATCGGAAGTAGACAAAAAAATTATAAGTCTCTATGGAAAAGCCCCCATGGCAGTAACCTTATGGCGTGCCTTGGGGGTAGCCTGTGTCCAGCAGTAGACTGTAAAATACACGGAATCAAGGTTCGATTACAACTCGCACATAACGAATTTTTTTGAGACAATTTTATCATCTTGTTTGACGTTCGTGATCTAAATTATGATTTTATTTATATCCATTTATAGTTTATAGGCATTGTCACATCAAAATTTTAAAGGGTGTTGTCAACGGATGCCGAAATATCTGGCATTTAAATATACACAATTATTCATTGTTAAGTGATCACATTTTGATCTGAGTGTTAGTCCAAACAATGCCTTCGTTGGGAAAAGTACTTTTTATTCTTGTAAGCAGTGTTTCATTGTGCAAGTCTCTCAACCCGTTCAGAAAAATGCCCGAAATTGGAAGACTGAATTTCACCGGACTCGCCACAAAATTTGGATATCCCAACGTCGAAGAATACAGTGTAACCACAGAAGATGGATATATACTAGGGATGTTCCATATCCCAGGGGATTCCAGTAAACCCGTTCTTCTGATCCATGGGATGTTGGACTCGTCTGATTCGTTTATTTTGCGAGGCAATGGATCGCTGGCCATCCACCTAGTCAGCGAAGGTTACGACGTTTGGGCCCTTAACACCAGAGGGAACAAGTATTCGGAGAAGCATGTGAATCCACAATTGACCTCAGATGAGTACTGGGACTTCTCCTTCGAAGAGCTTGGTTACTATGATGTATCAGCAGGGATCGACTTCGTCCTGAACGCGACTGGACAGGGCAGCCTCTACATTGTCGCACACTCACAGGGTACAGAAATCATGCTGGTGCTTGGCGCCACCAGGCCTGAATACAACGAGAAGATCAGAATGTACGTGGCCTTGGCTCCCATATGTTATTTGAACCACAACCCGTTCCCAGATTATACTTTGCTAGATCTCTCACCAGTTATCATCTACGCCACTGGACTTCTAGGCATTAATGAATTCTTCTCAGAAGAGTCACCTTTGGTGGATGTTAGGGAAGCGTTTTGTACTTCGAATGACATGGCCTTGGAGACTTGCTTGTTAGGACCTTTCCTCTCATCTGGGTACGATCCAGACGAGCTCATGCCAAAGGAATTCGAGCGAGCGATCTGGGGTCATTATCCTCAATCTATTTCGAGGAAAAACTTGATTCACGTATCCCAGGTAGGCAGGAGGCATACGTTTGCCAGATTCGATCATGGTATAGAGAAGAACTTATTGGTATATGGATCGATAGAACCACCAGTTTATGACTTGTCATTAGTGACGATGAAGACTGCGCTGATGGTGGGCAGAAACGACAAGCTCTCCGATGTAAGGGACGTGAAGCTGTTGAAACGTCAACTGCCTAATGTAGTGAACTTCCATATTATGGAGAGGAAGGAGTTCAATCACTTCGATTTTATGTGGGGACTGCATATGAGCGATTATCTATTTCCGCTTATCGATTACTATTTTGAAAGGGATTCATCTAAGTGAACGTGATAGAAGGCTTCAGTGAGACTAGAATTGAATGATGCAAATGCTTGCTAAGATACTGAGGTATATTTGATTAATTCTAAGTTAGATTAATTCTTTGGTTACAAAATCCAAAAGTGAAGGTCAAAGAAATCGGTTTGCAGTTTTTTTTTTCTGTATAACCTTGTACTGTGATAGTAGTTAAATATTTTAATTTATTAAACTTGGTAGATTTGTGATATATATTTATGTACCAACACACTCATAGCTCAACTTATTACACTATACCTATTATATTATACTATACTTATAATTATGGCGCCTTCCGTGTTGCCAACATAGTCCAAAATACAAACTGCAGTCACCAACCCGCCTGCCCAGCGTAGTGACTATGGGCAAATACCCCCATGGCAGTCTTGTGGCGTGCTCTGGGGGGAGGCCTACGTCCAGCAGTGCACTGCAAAAGGCTGATGATGATGATGATGATTATTATTATTATACTAGGTAGGATTTTCTAATTGAATAAGTTCAAATTATTTATTGGTTAAGTTGAGCATGTGAAATACTTATACAGGGTGTTTTTTGGTGGCCACCCTTAACGAAGGGTACGTACTCTATACATCAAATAAAGTAAGTTTATGCCAAAAAAAAGGGTGGGAAACGATGTAAATTTTTTTGAAAAAAAATTTTTTATTCCTTGATCGGACAAAATTTATAGTGTCCAGTGTTTATGCTAGTTTTTTCATAGACAGATATTAATTATTTCTCGTGAAAAAATCTTGTTACACGCGTCAATGTGCATTTATGCAGAAAAACGCAGTCTATTTACTCAACTTTGAACCCTAATATTTTGGAAACCAGACACTTCCCAGGTATGCTTCTATGGATAAAAATGATCGTGATGATGAGGAGATTCAGTAGTTTTCGGGAACGTTGACGACCAAAAATCACCCTGTATTTCGAAGCAGTTTATATTATCCACCTATCACATCTTACATTATTTGCCATAATATTAATGTAAATGCTCACCATTAGAACTATGTAGTTAAGACACATAAATACCTTGGCCTTATCTTGGACGACAGATTCAACTGGTGTGCACACATACAACATATTAGTAACAAATTAAGATCATTAATAAGTCAATTTCATATACTTAAATATAAAGTACCACCTAAAATTCTAAGACTGTTGTACCTAGCACTGGCTGATTCTGTCATCAGCTATGGTATAAGTAGCTATGGTAGAACTTACAAAACGTATATTGAAGATATTCGAAAACTACAAATTAGTTTACTTAAAATTATTGCGCAAAAAAAATATAGAGATAAATTTAAAAATGAAAATTATGAGGGACTATTCTCCCATTGCAACGTTATGAATATCTCCAATAAAATCAAATTTGCAATTTTAAGTGAGGAATATCCTAATTTAAATTGTCTAGAATTAAAAGTTAGACCAACGTGTATGAGAACGCTGACCTATACAAAAACATTTAGCCTGCCAAAATATAACAATGTATATGGTACACGCACATGGGAGTATATGCTACCAAATATAATTAACGAAATGCCTGCCGAACTAATTAGAGACTTTGTACAGTCGCCTAGAAAAAACTTACATTTATTGAAAAAGTATTATGTAAACGGAACGATCTCGCCACTCCAGACAGACCAATAAGGACTACGCGAGTGGCAAATTGTAGTATTAATGTACTAATGAAAATGTTAAATAAATTTAAAAAAATATATATATAAAATTGAGGTCGAATGCTTGTTCAGAAATATTAAAATAATATTTTGTGTAAATAAAATAAATGTTTATCAATTTATTTTAGCATATCTTTAGTTACTTATAACGACATCGTGCCCTATATTTTCTTGCTTGAAACCGTAAAATAAATTTATATTTTGCCTAGGTCAATGTAGGAACGTCATAAGATATCATCGATCATAAGAAGGTAAGTACCTATTAAATACCTTACCAAAGTTTGCAATTTTGGCCGGACACGTAATAAAAAAACCCAATTATTTCCGGCTTTAATCGGACGCTTGGCAACTCTTGTGAAACGGGATAAAAATTTCAGAAATAACCCAGGTATGGCAAGAGGTAGATGACCTAAGCATGTCATTGGCACGTGAAATATTTATTTAAATGCAAAATACTTGTAACTCGTTTTCATTAAGTTGTCAAACATAAAATAGGTATATTCCAAGGTCTTTTGCGTGAGTCATGGAAAATGCACATATTAAATATCTTAATCTTAAATAAATAAGTTTTTTTTTATTGAAAACGTGTTTGACATTGTTAACGGTTGTTTAAGCAGTTAACCTTTGTAGTGTAAACGCCTGCACCCGTATGATGAATATGGTGAGAGAGAGATGTCTCACTTTTAAACGTCAAACTCACAGAGCTATTAATAACTAGATATCCTAAGTGTATGTACTTTACATGTAAAAATAGACTTAATAATTAGAATAGACACCTCGTTCTCAAGCTTGACTTAGGGCTGATAGAAGAGGTTTGCAATCCCTTTTTACACACCAAGAAGACACACTTACTTTGTCTAGTTATTACTTAGCTCTGTAGATTTGAAGTTTAAAAGTGAGACATCCCGCTCTCACCTAATTCATCATACGCGTGCTGGGATGTTAACTTCTTTTAAAGTAGTTTACTGTCAATATTTATAAGTATTAATGAAATATTATGACATACCTATCTACAGTTGTATTCTTCAAAGCTATGGTTGATAGACTACGACCAAGAAATAAAGGTATAGTTAATATAATTATTTAAAAGTATAGAACTACCTAACAACCAGCAAATTTAATTGAGATATTCGTTTAATTCCATCCACGCATTGGCACAAACAAGCCTAGTAACTACTCATATGTTTAGACTAGACAGGTATCTACCTAACTATCTTTATAATATTTATAAAACTTTTTAATATTCAAGGATTTATCTTCCTCTTTAATAACGCAACAATGCCCGCAGCATCATTAACTCGTGACCAGAGTCGGTAATTACAAATTGGCGTTCTTATTCTGCTTTAATAAACTCATTAGTCAAGATGTCTGAATAGCTCAATTTGTTATAATTACAGTGTTTTGAAGAGGGCATCTCTAGCGAAATTGAGTTGTTTGCGATAGTTAGGATGTTGTTACATAGATCTGTGGAAAAATTGTAGCAAAAAAGAAAAAATCTCTCTAAGAGTTAAGCACGCCTTTGTACATTCCTTATTATAAACTTTATTTACTGTGTACAATAAAGAATAATAATAAAAAGCAAAGGACCGGTCTTTTCCTAAGATAAGTTTTATAAACTTAACACATTAGTTACATACATACATATAATCACGCCTTTATCCCTTACGGGGTAGGCAGAGCACCAAGGGCCGATAGGACCACATGGTGCCACTTCTGACCTTTTTTGAGGGTAATAGTTGGGATGTACAAGTTCCGTTAGTAGTGACAGGTGGTGGTAGTGACCCTCTTGTCCCTCTACTGACTTCTACAGTATGCCCGGGAAGAGAAGCAGCTGTATTATTATACTTTTTTTCACTCCCAGAGCAGCATAGAAGAACACATTAGTTGCCGGCAGATTTTCTAAGCATGACGACATCAGACACTTAGAGCCAGGACGTAACTCTAGGAAACTAGAACGCAATTACGTAGTTCGCAGCACTGAATATGTATTCCATCTTCTATAATATAAAAATGATTCGCTAAAGTGTTGCTAAGGCAGATCTCGAGAACAGCTGAACCGATTTCGCTAAATTTTTTTTTACAATATTCCTTGAAGTACGAGAACGGTTCTTACTGAGAGAAAAATAAAAAAAAATGCCTAAAAAGGACTAAAAACAATATTTTTCTACAGCGGCCGCCTACGTGAAAGGGCATTACACCCGTGCAAAGCCGGGTGGATGCCTAGTTGTAAATAATAATAATCATCATCATCAGCCTATAGCAATCCACTGCTGGACGTAGGCCTCCCCCAGGGCACGCCACAAGACTGCCGTGGGGGGTATTTGCCCATAGTCCCCACGCTGGGCAGGCGGGTTGGTGACCGCAGTTTGTTTTTGGACTATGTTGTCATCACACGGGAGGCGCTGCTGCCCACCTCCCGGAAACCCTAAATCGCCTCGTACGATACCCACGGGCAAACATGGGGTGGTACGAATTCTACTCTGCCGGCACCACGCGGCCTATAATAATAATACTAATGCAATAAAGAATCTGATTTGATCTGTGCTGATGCGGGGCGGCTTCATTAAAAAAAGTACATCAGCTGCATCATTTACAGCTGTGCCCGCTATTCTAATCGTGGCTGTTCTAGCTACCCCATTTCGAGAACATAGCCATGCCTATGTGCGTAAAACCACTTAGGAAATAACCTAATGTAAATCTTCCGATATGTCATTTGAGGTAGGTTAATGCCTGAAGTAATGATGATTTTTTGTTCTAATTCAGTGCGACTACACCCTTATATAAATGCACAGCTGGATCAAAATGAACGGTATTGAAGTTTCTATAGACATGCTGGGAGGTACATAATTATGTAGCAAAACAAATTACCTACCTACACGTGCGAAGGAACCAAAGAATGTCAATATGAAACTAACCTAATAAAATCTAACCAAGCAAAATAACTAATAATTTCAAAGATTCCACCCACATTGATTGCTACCTCTTTCTCATTATACTATAATAATGATCAAATTATATTATTACTAAGTATAACAAATTTGACAATATGATAATGAAAATAACAAATGTCTGCCCGTGGGTATTGTACGAGGCGTATAAGGGTTTCCGGGAGGTGGGCAGCAGCGCCTCCCGTGTTGACAACATAGTCCAAAATACAAACTGCGGTCACCAACCCGTCTGCCCAGCGTGGTGACTATGGGCAAATACCCCCCATGGCAGTCTTGTGGCGTGCCTACGTCCAGCAGTGGACTGCAAATTATTTATTGCGTGCTACATTGGGTACAAAGTATCTTTGCTACGTAATAGTAGGTTTAGCATATGCAATGTAGCGCCCTGCAAGGGCATTGCAATATTTATTACTGCAATAGGCTGATGATGATAACAAATTTTGATTTTGTCCATTAGCGAGATCCCGATTGACCTTTCCATAGCTCTCCGAATGACTTGCAATCGGTGAGCTAGCCCCACCGTTAGGTTAGGTTAGGTTAGGTTAAGTCATGGCTGGTAGAAAGTATTAAGGCATTGTGGCAAGGATGACTCAAAGATATGACGCAACTTCCCAAACGCTGCCCAGCAAAGATGCACTCTTGCTAGATATTATGTTATTCATTCCTTAATCAATGTCAAAACATGAAATTATTATTTATGCTACTAGTTTTAAAAGCCCTGTGCTCTGAATAGATATATTGTAAAACATAGATTATTTGCATCGGTAGCATTATGAGATTAAAAAGGAACTTCTAAAATTGAATTATAAAAATGAAAAATACAAGTAAGCTTACGCAAGTATGACCATGTATCTCATCTTCGTAAAGAGTTAAAATGGCTCCCTATCCGCCTTCGCCGGAATGCTCACGTACTTATACTACTTTATAAGATTCTGTACAGTGGCTCTTCTCCGGAGTATCTTGTTGAGAGATTTCAATATCTTTTCTCCAGACACAGACCTCTTAGGTCTATCACTGCGTCTATGTTGAAAACTCCTCAACACAGCACCGGAGCATATGGTTACTCCTTCACAGTTAACGCGGTCAAGCTTTGGAATTCCTTACCCCACTCGGTGAGGGATTGTCGTACCATCGGCATTTTTAAGAAGAGACTTAAGGAGCACTACTTTTCTCTCTGAAGTTAGTAGGTAGTAGGTTATTATGGAATATGTTTGAAAACTAGTATGTATAGTATTTGTTTATTCTTTGTTATCTGTATTTTTTTTTCTCCCTCTGTGCACATGTGTTTTATCTATTCTGTTATATGTCTTTTTTTAAATATTTTTGTTCGGGTTAGCTTGAAGAGATCTCTTATAGAGATAAGCTCGCCTTTGTACAATATTTATTTTAATTGTGTTATTTTTTATTTATGTGTGTGTGTACAATAAAGAAAGAAGAAGAAGAATACAGGGTGTAACAAAAAGGGTATGTTAAGCGAAAAGCTACGTAAATAGCCCACTGTAGAGAACCTATAAACAAAATATGAGACTCGAAATCACATGTTTATTTTTCCCGATAGTATGGAGAATTTTTAAATATCTCAGGAATTTTCATACAATTTTGAAAAATAAACATGCGATTTCGAGTCTCTAATTTTGTAGATAGGTTCTCTACAGTGGGCTATTTGCGTAGCTTTTCGCTAAACATACCCTTTCTGTTACACCCTGTATATTTTCATGAATAGATAGGTACAGACGTTTCTCGTTTACTTTATACAAAATCTATATATATATATATACACGCATTTTTATTTTCATACATGGGTTATTAATAGTCTTGACAACTCCTCAGAGAACATGCCTCCATTACAATAGAATCATAAATAAAACAAAATAATTCACTAGAAAATAATTATTAGTATATTTCTGTAAACAATAGAATGTCTTTTATAAAATATTCAGTATTACAACATACTTACAACGAACTTACGCTTAACTTAATTATAGATAATCCATTAAACGCTTAGAAAATTAAATGTTAAATTAATATATCATTTCGAAAATAAACATATTGCTGTGGGATCTACATGTGAACCTATCGCCACTTTCTGGCACAAATACAATAATCTGTCGACCAGAAACGAATTAAATGTAAAATGTATAATATTGTTTACGAAATTGTTAAAAAAATATGCTCTTTTTAACCCCTAAGTAGTATTACAATAAAAACTAACCTATGTCTATTTCATTTGATCCATTTAGGGCAGATGTATCTAACTGATGAATAAATTTGATGCTGTCCTTCTCTAAAACCTTGTTCAAGATAGAGACAGCATCAACTTTATAGATCTATCTGACCATTGTAAAATACCTACAGCTGTTATAAAAATAAAACGAGTGAATGAGGCAGCAGATAATATTACAAGGAAGACATTTGACATACATTTAGTCACACCCATTATTTTCAATGAGGTGGGCAAAAGTGTGCAAAGTACACACCCACATTTCACCTGTCGCTTTTGCATATCATTATGTAGTATCAAAATAAACCCGGATGAAAAAATATATTTTGTCTATGGTTATGCTTCATATCTGGGGACTTAAGAGACAAATTTACATTTCAGCTTTGTTTGCCGAGATTTGGCTTATGTATAGCTATCGGGATGAAAAAATAACGTTTCCAATAATGTAATTTCAAAAAGAGATGGTAAAATTCGCGCCATCCGAGTAATTGACCCGGTGGCTCAGTGGCAAGAGCGCTGGCACGGAATGCCATGAGGTCGTTGGTTCGGTTCCCACCCGGGTGAGGAATTTTTTCCATTTCTTTATTAATAATTTCATAAATTTACAGAGGTTCGTTATCGACGCATTTGCTCAATAGGAAGCCTTCAATAGGGTTGTTGACAGTTATATTATTAGTATATATCGAAAGATCATAAAGTAAAAGAAACATTTGCGACAGAAAAATTTCGCTAGCGTGAAAACTTTCCGGGATAAAACAATTTCAAAATCACAATTTAGACTTGCCAAAAAACGCTTCATACAAACGGCTACCACATTATAAGGTCACGTTTTCAGTTACTTGTATGCGCCTAAAAGAACTTTTGTTCGCCAACTATATTAAATGTTGCGTTTATAAGTATGGTCACAAAGCAAAATTGCTATAAATGATGCAGGCGTTCATGTGATGTAATTTTCAATTAATTTTACATTTGAAAACTGGACTTGCCCACTTAACTTTGAAGGCTTATTACTACCTCATTTGGACACTTAATCAAATTGTAATTTTACAGATAGGTGTAATTTTGATTTCGCGCGTTCGTCAAGTCACGTGATGCATTCCAAACCGCTATTGGTGGGAGTGTCGCGACAACGAACGTCGATGACAAACGACATTACATGGTCTAAGTACCATGTTATTTAATTATCCATATTGTATATTATATATAATACAAAGCATAAAAATTATAATATTTACACTATAATAAAATGGCTAAGCCAAAAATCTAAATTGTATTAATCTACTTACAATTCCATGTTTTTTTCTGCTCTACGGAAATATAATTAACTCTTAAAGCAGGCTTATTTCCATAGTGTGAGCAAGACATCGCAAGACATCGCTCTACACTCTTGGTTTTTAGCTTTCACGTTGGAAATAACCTTGCTCTAAGAGCTCATAGTTATTCTTCTTTTTCCATTTACGCCTATCATCAATACCAATATGCGCAATATCATTAAATATCTTCCATCAACTTATTTTATCTTTTTCGTTAACATTATCTTAAAAACATGACAATGTTAATTTTTATGTGCGATCCCTATAATAGTTCAAATAAAAGTCCTAATATAAAGCCTTAAGGTTCAGAATCGTTTGATCAAGTGTAGCTATTAAGGGTGACTACAATTTGATAGTTAATTTTCTTTAACATTTTTTTAATTATTTATTTTATAAGTAGTTAATATACTTAACACTAAAGTAGTAACTAATTTAATATGTTTATAATGAGGTTAGCATTCCCAATCATAAGATTTTTAGCGTTAATAATAAACTGCATATATTTCAAATACCTTACACTATCCCACTTTAGCATACAGGAATAGTGATATGCGAGACAGAGAGAAATACATTACATACTTTTATTAGCTTTTTCCCGTTATTGTTCTTAATTTAAATTTAAAGAATCGCGACTAAAATAAATCTCCATGATACCAATCGAGTCAAAGTTAAGTCATAATAAGCAATCAAACAATTTTCTACCTAATTTGTAAGGCTACATGGTTCCAATTGTATATTATTATAATATAGATATATCAAAATAGCATTATAGAAATTAAAATACTGACAAAGCAAGTAAACTTTTATTACACATATCAAAAGTTAAAAAAAATCTATTAGCATAGTATTTTTCTACGTAACATTGTGAAAAAGGAAATATTATCTTCTATTTAAGGACTAACTGAAAAATTCGATTTTAATGTACCCAAGTCTAATATCAAATTCATTTTTTTTTCAAATTCAAAATCTTTATTGCACAAGTATTTTTTTTACAATGCTATGGTCTTTCCTTTCAAGTTAAAAACTTGTATTAGGAAAAGACCGCTCTTTCGATGGTTGGTACATAATAATTTCAATCAACTGACCAGGTGACTTAGTGGTTATAGCGGCTGGCACGGTATGCAGTGGTCGTGGGTTCGATTCCCACTCGGGTGATAATTTTTATTCCATTTAAAAAAAAAAAAAATTTATAATAATTTAAATCATTGCAATAACTATCACTAATACTAATATAATGCATATCTAGGTCCTAGATGATTAAAATATAATACAGTGGTAGTAAAGTAAAACAGTTTATTGTACAATTTTGATATAGGATTGTTTTTTTACAAAAATCTTAAAAGAAAATACTTATACGCCTCGCTCCCACGATATCCGAGGGTATTACTACTATCCCAAGGGAAAGGCAAGGGGAACTATGCCCATCATCTATTGCCTTTAGTACTAATGATTTCTGAATTTATGGCATTAATGATGAATGGAAACTTCGGGAAAATCCTCAAAAAGTAATGTAAACTCATTCCCGCCTCTGCAACTCCTGCGAGCCAGGATCAACAGAGGCGACCAGAAAAATGCATAACAAAGCATAGAAAATCCCGGGGGACCTAACTAGCGACTATAAAGCAATTAAAACTTATAGAAAAACAGAATGTGAAGTATGAAGATAAAAACGAGTGTAATTAATTATTTTAATTATAGGCAATTCCTTCCATTCGATTCGGTCACGTAATCGAGACCTCTGTCGGTCCCATTTTCCCAAAATCACCATTGAATTTGAGTTATGACGTACCACGAAGCAGACATAAAGGAGAGCTGTGATGTTCAAGGCAAACATACGACCATCTGTAACTTACAAAACGTAGAACGCCATTTTCTTAGAATGCGTTTAGTTCCGCTGGATGAACTAGTTACTATATGTATGACCGCATTTTCTGTGTCACTGCATACAAAAGAGTGTTAGTTCCGAAATCAGGCACAAGAACTATGAAACGGACAATACCTTTATCTCTCTTGACGCTATTTGCGAACAAAATTAGTAACACCACCTCCTTTTTACTTCTGCTTCGTGTTGTATACACATTACTTGGCAATCTTCACGTTATCCTGCAGTTGTACATAGTTAGCTGGGAACAGTCCGTACGCGCCTTTACACATACCCTGCCACCAACCTTCGTCAATCTGTAAGGTTTGAAGAAACAATATTTGTAGGTGCATACATACATACATATAATACCGCCTTTATCCCTTACGGGGTAGGCAGAGCACCAAGCGCCGATAGAACCACATGGTGCCACTTCTGACCAATTTTGAAGGTATAGTTGAGATGTACAAGTTCGGTTAGTAGTGACAGGTGGTCAGCCCATCGCCTACAAAACACCAAGACCCTCTTGTCTCTCTACTGACTTGTACAGTATACCCGGGAAGAGCAGCAGCTGTAGGTTGGTAAAACGTGACTGTGAGATCACCTTGATAATACTGCAGTTCTGACCACCCCATTTTGGAAATACACACATACATAAAAATCATCCGGGAGGGGTAGGCAGAGATCTCGGATCTCCATTTGCTACGATCCTGACACACCTATTTCGCTTCATCTACTCTTATGATACTCTTGACCTGACGTTTCTCTAGAAATTCACCAATTTAATCGGTGAAAGTCCGAAATACAGCCGTGTGTATAATTGTATGGTGTTTTGTGGCCTATGCTGATGCGGGGCTTTACTAGAATAGATCGGCTGCATCTTCTTCCGTGCATGTCGCTAGAGTCGACTAATCAACTCAGGGTCGTTCTCTCAGGCGATAAGCTAGCAACATGTCACTGATCATGTACATCTGCCTCACCCCTTGCTATGCTAAACGTGGCTGTCGGATATCCATCACGATCCTGCAGTTCTGGATAACCCATATCGGGAACACAGCTCGTAGGGATGTAAACATTGCCTAACTCTGACACATAATCCAGTGTCAAATGTCATTTTTAAATAATGTCTAGGAGTCTTGCTCTTCAAAAATAATTAAATTCAACATACACGGACAGAAGTAGCATAGAAAAAGACAATAGAAATAGTGAAGAAATACAGATCAAAAGAAGTAAGTAGACAGGTAGAAGCAACATGAAACGAAGAACAGTAAGTAGAACTTGTGCATTTGTGTAGTTACCATATTGAAAATTTGATTTATATTTTATAATGTATTCTGGAACACTAATATACGGGTCCAGCTGAAAACCAGCGCTGCAGGCCATCTGTTTCGGTCTGCAGCTGTATGCTGAGCTGGGTCCATTTCAGCATAATTATGTTTTTCTGTTTGGCTGTATTGTGAAACATTTTTGAATGCTGAATAAATAATTTCTTTCTTTCTTTCTTTCTAACTGTGTGTCCTATTCGGAGCCCGTCAGTCACGTCCCGTGTACGTGCAACCGCCAAACGGGTCCCTTCTCAGCTGGATGCTGCTAAGACAAGATAGGCGTGCCTACCTTGTTCTTTGGTAATAACACGGGAGTTATTTCAATAATACTTACCATAACAATATGCGTGATAAGGTCGCCAGGATCAAACGAGATCTCATCAGGCGCGGCCGCCTGGTAGTCGTAGAGAGCGCGCGCCGCATACCCGTCTTCCTCCTCTTCCTCGTCCTCCCAGCCTACCGGCGACACCACCACCGTCGGCTGCCGGCATAACTGCAGGATAAACGTTTATCCCGGGATAAAAACTAGCGAAGGACCCTCGCGGATAATGTAGCTAGGTATGGGTGAAGGAATTTTTGAAATCGGACTTGTGGTTCGTGAGATATACGCTTACATACACAGTCGTAACTAAAAATTCTATTTGGAAAAACTTAATGTGAATCAAGTAAGTAGCCCAAACACATTTTGCAATAGTTACTAATTAGTATGGAACAGCTGATTTTTAACAAAGGTTTTAGAGTTAAACTTGGTTATGAACAAGCCTCCTGTACCAAATAATATCTGACCTTCGCTGACCCCCACAGCAATGTGTAAGTAAAAAAAAAACAGTGCAGCAATGTCTAAAACAAGCCAATGCACAACATCCATTACCTCTTTAGACGCTTCCTTCTCTTCCTTCTCTTCCCCTACTAAAGTGACATCAGGTAGATTTTGCTTCAACTTCTCCGCATTCTGCTCTTCAACAATAACTTGACTTAACTTCTGAACTGGAACTTCCACTTCTGCGGGCACTTCTGTAACTTCTCTCTTTACTTCTGCCTTTGGTTCTATGTTTCGTTTTGGCTCTTCTACAACTGCTGGCCTGGATTGCTCGTCCTTTTCGATCTTTTCTTTCTCCTAAAATGGAAAAGATACGGTACAATACCTACATACACAACGAAAAATTTTACTACGTTTAAAATCGAATTATAGGCTGATTTAGTTAAGATTGAAACGTTCATTACGTTTCACCTTATTACACACCACATTAGGTTTCACCTTAATAATCTCAATAACACAATAAATAACTATGACTTGTAAAAAGGTATAATTACATAGATGATCTTTACTCATTCACGCAAAAACTACAGAACGTATTTAGACGGAAACTTAGCAGTTATATAGCGTATCTGTATCCGAATAATCCATATCACGAGTGCACGTAGCGTTGAGGCAGTGTGGCCTTAAAGGACTAATTATGACTGCATACCAAATAAATTATATTATGTCATTTAACAAACGACGCTCTGACGGGCGTGCATTATCCCCAAAGAAGTTGAGCAGAAGTATTACCCGATTAAAACGACTTGAGTGGTGAGTACTTACTTTTTGTGAGAGATCTTTGTCCATTTGCTGTCTCTGTTGTCTTATCTTTTGAACGGATTGTTGCGCTTCCTGGAACCAAGAAATTTATAAATATTGTGGAAATTGGACACAAATTAGTTCTAATTACGTCTAAATTGTCAGCTGGAGCCGAAAGGTTCTAGAGTGGATATCACATATCGGCAAACGCAGTGTGGGAAAGCCACCCGCGAGATGTACGGAAGACCTAGCCAAGCTTTGAGTGCTGATGAAGGTCGCGGGTATCGGCTGGATGCAGGCCGCTTCCGACCGGTCGGAGTGGAGATTGGTGGAGACTTATGTTCAGCTGTGGACTTCTCGAGGCTGTAAATAATGATATAACGGCACCGCCAACCTAGAAAACGAAAGCCTAACTAACCTGCTCCTTCTCCTTAGCCAGGTTTTCGAACTTGGCTCTAAGCGCGCTGGGCTTGGCGCCGCCGATGTCCGGCTTGTGTCGGCTGTAGTTAGTGCCGACTCGTTCCACCGAGTCGAACCGATGCGCCGACTTGTCCACACGGTCGGTTTCTACGCCGAATTTGCCGCCGAAACCCTGCGGATTAAATTATTACATTAATGTATGTTATACTAGATAGACTAATTAATATATCAAACAAAACAATGCTTTTTATACAGGGTGTTTCTTTAGTTGTCACCGTTTACAAGGAGTACGAACTCTCATCATTTTCTTGCCCTTAACCCATTATAAATATGATGATATGGCTTCTTTGATGTTGCCAAAGATTTAGCGTATTTGTTTTGACGGCCGGCTGCCTGCGAACCTTTCTCGGGTATATATATACCTACATCTATACACATAAAAAACATTGTTTGAACCTACATTAAGTATCTTATACCCCAATACATAGACTACGAATATACCATACAATGTTTTTTATATACGAGGGCTGTTTGATAAGTCCTTTTAAAAACTATTTGTAAAACCTTTTTTCTGGTAAATGGCGTTAACACTGGCAGGCACAATCTTTCAAATGAAGACTGTCAAAAATTCAGCAAAAAAAACCAAGTTTTTGTCAGTATAACCATTGTTTAACTGTGATCACTCGTAAATATTCAACAACTATGGAAAAAACTGAATTTCGTGCCGTTATAAAACATTTTTTTATGAAGGGTTGCAGTGCTGCCACAATAAAAACTGAACTTGATTCTGTTCATGGCACTAACGCACCAACGTTGCAGACTGTTTATAACTGGATAAATGATTTTAAACGTGGTCGGTCAAGCACATCTGATGCTCCACGCTCTGGTCGCCCAATCGAAGTCACTACTGAGGATGTTGTTGAAGAAGTCCATAATATTGTACTCGACGACCGCCGAGTGAAGGTGCGTGAAATAGCTGAGAACACAGGCATCTCCACTGAGCGAGTACATAAAATCCTGCATGAAGATTTGGGTATGACAAAGCTGTCTGCACGATGGGTGCCACGTTTGTTGACAATCGAACAAAAACACGAAAGAAAGCGAATTTCAAAACTGTGTTTGGATATGATGAAGCGTAATCCTCGGAATTTTTTGAGTCGATTTGTCACTGTGGACGAAACTTGGGTCCATCATTATACACCTGAATCAAAACAATGGATGGCGACTGGTGAACGTGCCCCAAAGAAGGCCAAGACTGTTTTGTCGGCTGGAAAGGTCATGGCGACAGTCTTCTGGGATGGCGAAGGAATCATTATGATTGATTACTTGGAAAAGGGAAAGACTATCACTGGCCGTTATTACGCAGAGTTATTGGACCGTTTTAATGCCGAATTGTTGGAAAAACGACCAAAATTGTCCCCCAAGAAAGTCCTCTTTCATCAAGACAATGCCCCAGTGCACACGTCAACTATTGCAATGGCCAAAATCCACGAGTTGGGCTTCGAACTGGTTCCGCATGCTCCGTATTCGCCGGATCTAGCTCCGTGCGATTATTACCTATTCCCAAATCTGAAAAGATGGCTTGGAGGGCAAAAATTTTTTACAAATGAGGACTGCATCGCTGGTGTAAACGCCTATTTTGAAGACCTCGACAAAACGTATTTTTTGGAGGGGATAAAAAAATTGGAAACTCGCTGGAACAAGTGTTTGGCCCTCAAAGGAGACTATGTTGAGAAATAAATGTAAATTGTTTAAAAAAAATATTTTTTTTTTTACTTTTTAAAACGACTTATCAAACAGCCCTCGTAATGTTAGTTCGTAATTGGTTGTAATGTTACTCAATTTAACGGCCGATTGGTGTAGTTGGTGGTGGCCCTGCCTGCGACGCCATAGGTCCTGGGTTCGAATCCCGGTAGGTGCAAACATTGATGTGATGAATATCGATGTTTGTTTCCGAGTCATGGATGTTTATATACTTATGTATGTATTTATATACCGTTGCCTAGTACCCACGACACAAGACCTTAGGGATCTTAGTGTGGGATGTGTTGTGAAGTGTGTGAATGTGAATGTGTGAATATGTCAATCATAGATAGATAGATAGATAAAATTCTTTATTGTACTACAGCAAAAAACACATGTACAAGGGCGAGCTTAATGCCTTCTATCATCATTTACAGCCCTGAGAAGTCCACTGTTGGACATAAGCCTCCCCCAACAACCTCCACTCCGACCGGTCGGAAGCAGCCTGCATCCAACCGACGCCCGCAACCTTGGCCAGGTCATCCGTCCACCTCGCGGGTGGCCTTCCCACGCTGCGCTTGCCGATACGTGGTATCCACTCTAGAACTTTCCGACTCCATCGGCCATCAGTTCTTCGAGCTATGTGCCCTGCCCATTGCCACTTCAGCTTGCTGGACCGTTCAGCTATGTCGGTGATCTTTGTACGTCTGCGGATCTCCTCATTTCTGATTCGATCACGCAGAGAGATCCCAAGCATAGCTCTCTCCATCGCTCGCTGTGCGATCCTGAGCTTTTTTATGAGGCACATAGTTAGAGACCACGTCTCGGCACCGTAGGTCATCACCGGCAGCACGCACTGGTTGAACACCTTCGTCTTTAAGGACTGGGGTATCTTGGACACAAATAAGCTTCGTAGTTTCCCGAACGCTGCCCAGCCGAGTTGGATTCGCCGAGTTACCTCCTTCTCAAAGTTGGACTTACCTAGTTTGACCGTCTGTCCCAGGTAAACATACTCGTCAACAACTTCTATACACCTATTTTATATAAGTGTCTGTTTTGTGTTTTTTTTTTTACATTTTTGTACATCTGTTTGTATGTATGTCAGTCTGTATGTTTTTGACGTGAAACGTCTTTAAAATCGCGCCGACACATACGGGTACCAGGTTTAAAAACTGGACCGTAACGAAAAGGTCTATATCATCGTACCTTAATAATTAAAAAACTATTGGTCTTAGAAACAAAAATGTGGTGTAAATATTTCACTTATATAGTCAGCTCGCTGTTATGACATTGAGTTCGTGTCGGGGTCAAGCGGGGGGGCGGGGGAGGGATACTGCGATAACTGTGCGAAACCGGCGCTCGCGCTTGTTTCTATTCAGTGTAACTCGTGACTCCGACTTTATAGCGTGGTGATTCTTTCGTGTGTTTGTCAAGTTTATTTGAACCGATTGATTTATACAAAAATAAGTGTAATTTGGACAGTATTTATATCTATACTAATATTATAAAGCTGAAAAGTTTGTTTGTTTGTTTGTTTGAACGCGCTAATCTCAGGAACTACTGGTCTGATTTGAAAAATTCTTTCAGTGTTAGATAGCCCATTTACCAAGGAAGGCTACAGTCTATACAACAACCTGCCCGGCTTCGCACGGGTACAACGCCCCCTCACGCGGACGAAGTCGTGGGCGGCTGCTATTTAAAATAACCAGAAAGTGACAATAAATATATAAACATTTGCTATGTATTTTATGTTTCTATTACGTACCTGTTCTTTTTTTATTAAAATACTTAAAACAGCGTCCATCTTGTTTTCATTTCAATCTTTTACTTTAAAAGCGATTCGCTAACATAGACGTTTCACGTTAAAACCAACGGCCGTGTGCCCCGACACAGCCCCACCCGCTTTTTTCGGCTAATTTTTGAAACGGTTGGACCGATTTAGATGGAACTTTTCCTGGCAAATTGCTAATATAATGTAATATGGAATAACTTAGGCTACTATTGTTTCCGTAATTCTTTCGGGAACGAAACACAACGGGAATTCTAAAATCGGGAACTTTAAGAAGGGAGAAGAATATACATTTATTAATGAAAATTCTTATTGAAAAGATGGATTAAACCAGTACAAGCAGAGTCACCTAATGAGTGGTATTGAAATAACGCACCTTCTTGTGATCGACTTGACTAGCGTGCGCCTCCGTCTTCTCCCGATGGTCCCAGCCGAGTGCGGACGCGTCCTGTCTGTCTGTCTGTACGCCGAACTTACCGCCGAAACCCACTGAGTGATCTGCAATTATTTAATTATTTATTACCACGTCGGACTTAATAGGCCTACTGGTGAAAAGTGGGTGTGTGATTTGCACACTTCTGCCCAACTTTTTCGGGGATGATGGGGGTGTCTGTATGTATGTATGTATAATTAACTCTGACAAGTCACTGTGCCGTTCTTCTTGTGTAGGGGTAACAGCACTGGTGGAACTTTTTCCCCGTGTAATAACAATAAGTAGCGTCGTTGAATAAATAAAGCATACATATAAATATTAATAAAAAAATAAAAAACAAAACCACCCGAGTGAGATTTGAACTCACGACCTCTAATATTCCGTCGTTCATCGCTCTAACCAACTGAGCTATAGGGTCACTTAATTCGGATGACGAATTTTACTATCCCTTTTAAATTACGCTTTTGGCAACGTTATTTTTTCATCCCGATAGCAATATTATAAAGATATAAAGCATATATCCATGCCACAATTTCGGCGAAAAAAAAAAACAATTGTGTACATACTGCTGGGGGGCAACTTAGTCTGATTGGACGTAAAATTATAGCCTCGCACTATCTGACGTAGGATTTTTTATTTATAATATAATAATAATAATATAATCTTTATTTTAACATTAACTTTTACCACTATTACATAGTTATTATATTTATGCAAATAGGTACATGTGGGTAGTTTTATAATAACGTTCACTAACAACTAAACTAGGCTGAGCCTGTATCTTAGATGCTAGTTACTTCCATACATTTTAATTAAAAAGAATGTTACCGCGCTCGGTTTGACTACATAAATTGTGGAGTTAGGCAACTTTTTGTGGCAGTTAACCAACCTTAGGTACTTATACAAATTAATTATCTTTAACAATACTGGTTATACTTATATACTAATATAGATCAATAACATAAAGAAGGAAATAGTTTGTCTGTCCGTCCGTCTGTCACGCAGGGCTATTTAACTTTTTGTGATAATTCCATAGGTATTTATACAAATTAATTTCTTATCCCAACACTAGTTTTACATATTAATATAGACCAATAACGTGAAAAATGACATACTTTGTTTACTTTATATTTACATCTGGCCCGCTATACTAAACGTGGATGTACTATCACCTTCGTGATCCTGCCTTTCTGGCTATACCATTTTGGAATCACAGCCATGTGTTATTATTATACACTAGCAGCGGCCCACGATTTCGTCCGAAGGGTTATTATATTAGCGTGCAAAGCCGGGGCGGATCGCTATATAGCCTTCCTCGATAAATGGGCCATCAAACTCTGAAAGAATTTTTCAAATCGGATCAGTAGTTCCCGAGGTTAGCGCGTTCAAACAGACAAACTCTTCAGCTTTATAATAATAATAATATAGTATAGACCAGTGGACACTCGCGACTCCGTTGGTGTGGACTGCAGAAAAAACAAAATGTCGAAATTATCCGGGATAAAAACATTTTCCCGGGATATAAAGTAACCTATATGTTAAGTGGGATCTGTCACAATATATTCCTGAAAACTGCATCGAAATCGGTTTAGCCGTTTCTGAGATTAGCGTGCACAAACGCACAGACAAAAAATTCTGAAAAAAAATTTGTGGTACTACTGCATTGATAAAAGGTCTCCTATAATATTTTTTCTCATATATCTTCCATGTACAGACATCAATCCGTTACATTTTTATTATATGTATAGAAGATGTCACTATGTTTACCTGTCTGTGAGTGATGTGTAGGCACCTCCTCCTTATGTTCCCAGCCGAGCGCGGCCTTGTCTTGCCCCTGCGTCACACCGAACTTGCCCCCGAAGCCGTGAGAGTAGTCCGTTTGGGAGGAATGCTTTGGGACCACTTCCTTGTGTTCCCAGCCTGCTGCGCTCTGTAAAACAATAAATCAAATAAAAAAAATCCTGCACTAAAATCCCTACGTCGCAACAGTATGTAAATATCGCAAGTTTATTATGTTATAACTTATAAGACACATTGTAAAAGTCTAGGCAGTTTGGGTAATATGTATAAGAGAAAAATTTCCTTTTAGCATCATAACCATTAGTTAGTTAGCAGGGCCGGCCCGCCTATACGGCGAATGGAGCAGTCGCTCCAGGCGCCAAATCCTAGAGGGCGCCTAAATGGTAAAGATATAGGTATTAGGAACAAACAGGACAGGCGCATTAACTGGATCTCGCTCCATTCTAAAATTTACTTCGGGCCGGCGCTGTTAGTTAGATTCAACATAATTTAATTTAATTAAGCGGTCGAAGAAGTTAAAGCTCTGACCAAAACCCATACTATTCAATATAAGGTGCAACTTCATCATCATCATCATCATATTTTTGCTCTCTCATTATTATTATTATATAAAATGAAAATCCATAAATGGCAGTATGTTATGATGATAGAATGAAGTACAAAATATACACTGTACTATTCTAAGTGCTGTGGATTTTGGTAAATAAAATAAATAAAAATCATTTACAGCCCTGAGAAGTCCACTGTTGGACATAGGCCTCCCCCAATAACCTCCACTCCGACCGGTCGGAAGCAGCCTGCATCCAACCTTGGCCTTGCTGCCACGCTGCGTTTGCCAATACGTGGTATCCACTCTAGAACTTTCCGACTCCATCGGCCATCAGTTCTTCGAGCTATGTGCCCTGCCCATTGCCACTTCAGCTTGCTGGACCGTTGTGCTATGTCAGTGATCTTTGTACGTCTGCGGATCTCCTCATTTCTGTTTCGATCACGCAGAGAGATCCCAAGCATAGCTCTCTCCATCGCTCGCTGTGCGATCCTGAGCTTCTTTATGAGGCACATAGTTAGAGACCACGTCTCGGCACCGTAGGTCACCACCGGCAGCACGTACTGGTTGAATACCTTCGTCTTTAAGGACTGGGGTAACTTGGACACAAATAAGATTCGTAGTTTCCCGAACGCTGCCCAGCCGAAAGGGAAAGTTCCACGGGAATTCTAAAGGCCAAAGTCGTGGACAAGTAGAATACAAATATACCTTATCGACGCGGTCAGTCTGCACCCCGAACTTGCCCCCGAACCCCTTGGCGTGGTCGACCTGCGAGGCGTGCTTGTGTATGTCGGAAACGTACTCGTGTCCGACCGCGCTGGCGTCCATGCGGTCTGTCTGTACACCGAACTTGCCTCCGAAACCTACAGGGAACAGTGCATTAATCTTGGATGATGTTTTCTTGGTTTGAGGCAGGCATTCGATAAGGATTTCCGGAAGTTCCAACGAGAACAAGGGACAAGTAACCGGATTTTTTTAATTAAGGCGAGGCCGGTCTCTGGTATTAGATCCCAGCGTCGGGCGAGCGTCTACCGATTCCAAATGGATTTATGTAAAAAAATGCTAATGTTAATGTAACTTTGGACCCCAATATCTTGGACACCCGTGGTTGCCCAAGGGTGCTTCCATAGATAAAAAATTATCGTGATGTTACAAAGAATACGAAGTATTAAAAAACAATGTTGTCTTTTTACACCCAGTATGTAAAAACTTAAATAATGACTGCCACATTAAAAAGGTCCCCTTTAAGCGCTCATACCTTGTGAGTAATCCTTCTGTGAGACATGTTTCTCAGTTTTGCCGATATAGTCATGTCCTACTGCCGTCTTGTCCATGCGATCCTGTTGCACGCCGAACTTGCCCCCATATCTGGAATAAACAGTCAACTGTGGAACGAAATATTTGACAGATAGTAACGTAAAGGGGGTACCGTTTTTGCGCTCACTAGTTGGTGACACTGAGATGAGGCTTTTTTAAAGAAAGCTGTTTTGTTAGTCAAAGTTTGTATAGTTAGATACACACACGTGATAATATTTAAAACGTAAAATATATATAACCATACTGTTAAAACAATAGCAAGCATGCGCAGTGACACTGCATCATTTTCTAATTCATCATAAATTCAGAGATTATTGTACTAAATAGCGGCTGTATAGACATATTTTCCCTTGCCATTCCTTCAAGATAAGCTTAATTTAAAAAACTCTTTGCTATACCAGCGCCTCTGGCGGCAGAATTCAAACGGCGATCCTCATTGTCACCATGAATGTGTAAGATCGATGGATGGAGTGCTGTCACTGCGCAGATGCGTATTTTTCTGTATGTATATGGTTTATATTGAGCTTACTGAGGTTTGTATGTGTGGGATAACTTGTGAATACTCCTTGATACACCTTAAAATTTACATATGTTACAGGGCTAACTATAAATGCTTCGATAGGGTCGTTTATGGTTTATTTATTTGTATTTATATCGAAAGATCATAAGATAAAAGAAATATTTGCGAAAGAAAAACTTCGCTAGCGTGAAAACTTCCCGGGATATAACGATTTCAAAATCACAATTTTAGAGTTGCCAAAAAACGCTCCATATAAACAGCTACCACAATTATGATGACACTGTTTCAGTAACTTGTATGCGCGTAAAAGAACTTTTGTTCTGCGGCTATTTTAAATATTGCATTTATAAATATGGTCACAAAGCAAAAGTTACTATAAATGATGCAGGTGGACATGTGATGTTGTAATTTTCAATTAATTTCACATTTGAAAAATGGACTTGTCCACTTAACTTTGAAGGCTTATTACTAACTAATAATTACTAAATAATAATAAAATAAATAAGTATAACTAAGTGTCCAAATCACTTAATACGATTGTAGTTTTACAGATAGGTATGATTTTATGATTTATTCTGATAAAATGTCATTAAAATTCAACCATAGTAAATAGCCCTATTGGTGTAGTTAGTGACAACACTCAGTCTGTTGTTATTGATACATCCATGATCGTCACATTGTCAATGGGGTCTGCGCCCGTAACATGAACTTGGTGAGAGTGAAATGTCTCATATTTACGCGACAAATTCACAGAGCTATGTAATAACTAGATATGTAAGTGTATGTAGGTACTTCACCTCGTTCACATGTAAAAAGGGATTGCAAAGCAGAGGCTTTCAGGGCAAATTCATTTAGTTTTAGCTTAAGAACGAGAGTCTATTCTAATTCTCAACTGTGTTTTACAGGCAAAATACATAACACTTTGTCTGTGAATTTGATATTTAAATGTGAGATCTCGCTTTCACTAAATTCACGGTACGGGCGCTGGTCTATTAATGAAAAAAGGTAACAAACATCTCACCCATATGATGACTTTGGCCCTTGTTCATATTGTTTCTGTTTTGACAACTTATCGGCTTCAAGGACTTCTTCTCTCAGCTTGGCCATACTGAAAATTATATTTATTAATGACTAGTTGATGCAAGTGACTTCGTGAACATGAACTGTAGAAGAATACTCCAAACTAAATGTACTAAAACTTTCAAGATTGAAAGAGTAAATAATGAAGAGGTAACAAACAAACTTACTTTTGCATTTTATAATATTAGTTGGAGGTGTTCTATTTGTAAATATGTCCTTGATTTAAGCTTTTTATTTTGTATTATATTATCCACCCAACAATGTAAATTATAAATAAAATTTCATAACATATTAGTTGGAATCTAATTTAATGCAATATAAAATGAATAAATCATAAATTAACTGACTCTTAATACTGTAAAAGAGTTTTGTTGCAATTTATATAATTATATATTATCCTCTTAGAAGACCACACTGAGTAATTCAATAAGGAGATATATAAAAAAAATATTATTGTTTTGTTAGAATTCTATAATTTAACACTCAAAGCTATATCACTAACATAAACAAAGCTATTATGGTCCATTCTGACAGTCTGACCTAAACATAAAATTAGTCCTACCTGTCCTTTTCTCTCTCAGCCACTTATGTTAAGAACAGAGAGAGTTAGGTTTATGTTTAAGTGTCACGGTCAAAATCGACCCTATTGTTTAGGTTTCTTTGGTTATTTATTCTAACTTCATTTAATTTAGGGATGATTTTTCCAATGGCCAATTAGAATTAGAATTATAAAGTTGATACTGTCTCTATCTCAATCAAGTTCAAGAGAAAGACAGCATCAAATATAAGATCATCATCAGTTGTTCTATTTGCCTATTGAAAACTCTGACCTGATAAATTCAATATTCCTTTTTTCCTTTTACAGAAGATGATAGATCACAAAAAACAAATAACTAGGGTTTTCCCGACGTTTCCATTCATCATCATCAATATATATAATTATCATCATTATATAATTTATATCATCCATCACAAATTCAGTAATCATTTACTAAAGACAATGGCTGTATGGGCTTAGTTCCCCTTGCCTATCCTTCGGGATAAACTAAACAAAAAAAGTAGTTTGTTTACATTTCCCTGGTTGTCTAATGAATGAAAATACCATATTTTGAAATAAATAAAAAAATACTTACTCAATAGCTTCAATATTTCGTCCTCCTGGCCCCCATCGTTGCTCGTGCTCCGTGACATCATTAACGAAGTCCGGGTCGGTCTCCCAGTCGTCACCTTCCTCTGGTGCAGGGGTGGTGACGTCTAAACCAGCTTTCCACATCTATGGTTTAAGTAGCAAAGTATAAATTAAGAAGTCTGAACACACTATCATCAATATTACACTATTATTTTGTCTGACTTCAAAAACCAGTACATAGCTAGTTACATATTTATGACGGGTTTGTTATCTAGTCCGACTGTAACAGTTTTACAAAGAAAATACAAGTAATAACGCCCTTATGCGTTAGATGTTTTGATTTGAAATCCAATACCACCAGGCATTTTCCAGTAACTTTTTAGCACTTAAGCTGCATACAGGGATTCCTTGGTTATTTTATGTTAAAACTGCTTATTACAGCATAGTATAAAGTCTATTACAACTGCAAAATACCTTAATGTGAAGCCGGTTAGTTAGCTGAAAGTCTTCCAACAGGATTCAAGTTTTGAAATCGTATTCCACCAAAGTAACACAAGAATACCACTGTTTCCAATCATACACTGGAGCGTTATTGAACACTTTATACGTTTATCAGATAAAATTTCTGTTAGATAGAAAGAAAAAACGGCGACATCGAAATTTATCTCCGTGATGATAAACCGATGCGTCACATAAATAAATGACAGTGACAGCTAGCGAGATGACGTTGACATGTTTACTATTTAATTATTCTAATCAAGGAATAGCAAAAAAAATATACATACGACCATATCAGTCTCGATAATTATTGTAAGTTATTATATAAAACACGATAATAATATTTTCTACATAATGTAATTTGAGCACGACACACACAGATGGAAAACGAAGGGCTTTGATTTGACCAAAGTGACGCTGCGACGACTGGGTGGGCGTGTCAAGCAAACAAGCTGTAGCAACGCAGCATATCGCAACACCTTAGGACTCATTAGTCTTGATACGATGAATACTTAATTAATATGATTGATTGTGTGAATGCTATAAAAATGTAAATAACCATACTTATTATCACCCATGTAGATACTATGTACTTGTTCAAGCTGAATAAAATCTAATACTTTGCAATCTCAGCTCAGCCAGAAACATTGTACTAGAATTAATACATATTCATCATCATCATCATCATCAGCCTATTGCAGTCCACTGCTGGACGTAGGCCTCCCCGGGGCACACCACAAGACTGCCATGGGGGGTTTTTGCCCATAGTCACCACGCTGGGCAGGCGGGTTGGTGAACGCAGTTTGTATTTCGGACTATGTTGTCAACACCGGAGGCGCTGCTGCCCACCTCCCGGAAATCCTTAATCGCCTTGTACGATACCCACGGGCAGACAATTAAGGGGTTATATCCACTTGCGAGGCAGAAAAAACGCGTTTTTTTGTGAATTTTTTCCAAAGAGGCATTTTATTTTATACATTAATGGAAAAAATGTACTTAAACAGAATTTAATGTACTTTAACAATCAGCGGTTTATTTAAAAAAATATTGGATCCCCTAGCTCCTGTAGATGATCTGCGGAGAGACCTCCAAAAAAAAAGTGCTTGGCGGTGAGCAAGATATCTCTGGTCCAAATTATCTGAAAACCAAAAACCAAAAATATTTTGTTTTATAATAAATAAATACAGGTAATGATCGAAGGTCTAGTCAAAATTTTGATTTTTGACAAAATGGCGGCCGTTCAAAAAAAATTTCAATTTTTCATGAAAATTTTTCACTTCAAAGTGGCTTAAAAAATCGAAATTATTGTCCAAAACCTTATTCCTTCGATCATTACCTGAAAAATATATCTGAGTAAATCGTGTGAAAATTTCAAACCGATCGGTTTAGCGGTTTCGGAGAAATTTTCCTCACCGACTCTGAAAACACGGTTTTGAGATAAACGCGTTTAAAGTTTCGGGAACGATTTACACTAAATAATTTTTTTTTTTCAACTTACATCGTGTCATCTATTCCAGCACCATAAGAGGAACCCTCTGCTTCGTCGTTTGCTTCCATTTGTATTATTATCTTAGGGTCCCAAACACAATATAAGTCGAGAACAAAAGGGTAGAAGCTACCAGAAACAGCTGCTACTCCGGCTCGTGCTCCGCCTACTTTCGAACGCTCGGAGACGTTCTTACTAATACGCTCATATCTCCGAAACTAATTGTCGGATCGATTTGAAATTTTTAGAGAATATTCTTGAATATATGTACATTCAAAAAATGAAAAAAAATCAAAATCGATTTTTTGAAAATCACAAGTGGATATAACCCCTTAATACATATTATAAACGCGAAACTTTGTGAGTATGGATGAATGTTTGTTACTCTTTCACGTAAAAACGGCTGGAGTGATTTTATTAAAATTTGGTATGGAGATAGCTGACACCCTGGATTAACATTTGGCTATTTTTTTATCCCGGGAAAATATTTTTATCCAGGATAATTTTGACCCCAGTCACGGGCCTGTACCACTAAATTTATTTCATGTATGTACGGATTTAGTAAAATTGTCACTTAGCTAATACCCGAGTAGGGTTGGCGTCAGGCAGGCAGCCGGCCGTAAAATAAATTCCAAATCTTTGGTAATATTAGTTTCGAAAGAAACCATATTGCGCCGACCCCATATATATCAGCATAAGGGCAAGAAGATAATGATGATACTCTGCCATGACGTAACTTTGCGTCTATATTACGGTATAATACGCAAAATGACGCCCTAAAGTAGTTGGGCGAGATATGCAAATTATACACCCACATAGGTAACCATGTTCAGCTCATTTAAACACCCACGTAGGTAGGTAACTACCTACGTACGTTTCGATTTGACGGCATTAGTTAGTGCCCATCTAGGCCGAGATCTAGGCTGTACCTAAATAAAAAATCGACTAGATCGCAGGTGATTTTATTTCACTACCTCAGCGCTAAGTTTTCATTTTACCTGGCTATGAAATAGCCCATTATCTCCAAGATGGGTAAACGTATGCAATGCAAAGTACCTGAGCCTAGCTAGTATAAGTATACAGGGTGTAAGAAAAGGGGTTTGTTAAGTGAAATGCTTTGAAAATAAACAGAAGCTATGTACAAAATATATAGCGGGCTATTTTCGACTAACATAATATAACCTATTCCATTTACAGCCTGTATACTTAAGTACTCATGTACGTACAGTCTAAGAGTAAGCATTTAAAGACCCACATAGTAAAGTAACTAAGGAATGACAAGCTTAACAAAATGATATAATAGATCCACCATAGAAATATTGCCTCTACCGGTATTCGAACCCAGGACTTCTGCTTAGCAGGCAGGTCAATCTGCGCAAAGAGTTTACCTAATGATACCCAAGCCACCAAAATAAAATACCTACCTTTATTTTCCCCAAAATTGGGGGCAAAAGAGATAAGAGAAGCACCTAAATAGTCGGATAAGTGTCCATTCGAACATAATTATTTGGTTGAACCGATTGGTATAATTACGAGAATGGAAAAAGGATTTGTTTTGTAATCTATAGGATTATGTAGGTCAGAACTTAGGAACCATTATTGAAACACTACTAGTAAGAAGTAAAGTCCCAGAAAAAAAGGAAGAAATAATGAAATCAATTTGGTTACTCATCATTAGTCACACATAATCTATAGAGATATATATATATTTATGTTAAGCGAAAAGCTATATAAATAGCCTACTATAGGGAACCTATTCACAAAATTTGCGACTCGATATCAAATGTTTATTTTTCAAGATTGTATGAAAATTCCTGAGATGTTTAAGAATTCTCTATACTACTCGTATCTGGAAAAATAAACATGTGACTTCGATTCTCAAATTTTGCAGATAGGTTCTATACAGTGGGCTATCTTTATAGCATTTCGCTTAACATACCCCTTTTGTTACACCCTGTATATTACATATAATAAAAATGTAACGGATCGCTGTCTGTACATGGAAGATATATGAGAAAAATATTGTAGGAGACCTTTATCAACGCAATAGTACCCAAAACAATGATTTTTTGAATTTTTGTCTGTTTGTCGGTTTGTCTGTTTGTCTGTGCGTTTGTGCACGCTAATCTCAGAAACGGCTGAACGAATTTCGATGCAGTTTTCAGGAATATATTGTGACAGGTCCCACTTAACATATAGGCTACTTTTTATCTCGGGAAAATGTTTTTATCCCGGATAATTTCGACATTTTGTTTTTTTGTAGTCCACGCGGACGGAGTCGCGGGCGTCCACTAGTAATTACTAAGGTTTTGTATTATGGATAGTCTTGAGTAGATATGAGGTTGCAACGGTTTGCCGAAATACTATTCGACGGTAAAAAAAAGTACGGGTACACTACCGATTGGTGTAGTTGGTAGTGACCCTGCCTGCGACGCCATAGGTCCTGGGTTCGAATCCTGGTAGGTGCAAACATTGATATGATGAATATCGTTGTTTGTTTCCGAGTCATGGATGTTTATATACTTATCTATGTATTTATATACCGTTGTTTAGTACCCACGACACAAGACCTTAGGGATCTTAGTGTGGGACTAGGTCAATGTGTTGTGAAATGTGTGTATTTACTACCAGTTCTTTGCTCTTTGTCCGCGCGTTCTTTATACATACTTATTCTGCTATATAAGGCAGGAGTGAAAAAGTGACAAACCTCAACATATCTTCAAGCTTTCACATTTACAATAAGGACAGATAGAAAAACACAGAAACATCCATGCCCCTAAAACAGTTATTGGTAATCACCAAATTAGTGATACTGAAATTTCCAACCGGAATTTGAACTTAAGACCTTAGGCTCAGGGTAGCTACTACCAAACCATTCGTCAAACAGTTACGTGACACTCGTTAAGGTACATACAAACAACAAATCAATTACATGTACGACGACTACACAGTGATTTGTATACAGGATCGCAGGGAGTAGATACGTTATTATACAGGATTAATTTTAAAACATCAATACCCTCCGCAAGACTCGGTAGCTACCACCATAAACAACATTTATTCTACGAGTTTTGGTAATTTAACATATTTTACTTTTATACAAAAATAAATATCAATTTAATATTACTTCTAAATGTTCTTAAGTCTGTACATAACACAGGCGAGCGCGCGATCGCGCGCTTCAATCATCTACGAATGGAACATAGATTTATAAATGTCACGACAATACAATAAAAGCTTGGAAAATCATTTTTGATTAATGTATTGAGTTATGATAAAACTCGTAGAACAAATGTTATTGTTTATGATTTTAGCTATCTAGTCCTGCGAGGTTATTGATGTTTTAAAATTAACCCTGTATATATACGGTGTTTTTTATTAAAGTTATACTCGTATATTTGTTTTAATACACGAGAAATCTTTTAAGGGAAGGCATAGTTCTATTCTTACAAAATAAATAAAAATTGTTACCTATCGCTTGCATCCTGTATAGGTGGGTAGGTACCCACGCAACAATTTGCTGAATCAACATAGTTGCAATCTGGGACCACGCAATTACATTTGAAGAGTTTAGTCAAATGCAGTCGGTAAACAGGGTGATTTTTGGTCACGGTTTGCAGTGGTCGTGGGTTCGATTTCCACTCGGGTGAAGAATTTTTTCCATTTTCTTTATTAATAATTTTATGATTTTTGGTCGTCAACGTTCCCGAAAACTACGGAATCTCCTCATCATCACGATCATTTTTCTCTATGGAAGCATACGAAGGATGTGTCTGGTTTCCAAGATATTAGGGTCCAAAGTTGAGTAAATAGACTGCGTTTTTCTGCATAAATGCACATAGACGCGCGTAGCATGATTTTTTCAGGAGAAATAATAATTATCTGTCTATGAAAAAAGTAATATATATATTTTTTTAAATCTTTTCCCAGCATTTTTTTTGGCATAAACTTACTTAATTTGATGTATAGAGTACGTACCCTTCGTTAAGGGTGGCAACGAAAAAACATCCTGTATGTAGATATCTAGTTACAGGTATGTATTCGGTATTAACTTAAGGTAACACGGGATTTAAGGTGTTTGGTAGCTATTTAGGCATACACACCTTTGTTCTGTAGCCACGTTTCTTTCATAGGACATTCCACTTATAATGCCCCCCTTAGGGAGACAAATCGGAAAAAGTTTTATCTATCCCCCAATTTTTGAAGACATATCTATACAGGATGATTTTTGGTCGTCAACGTTCCCGAAAACTACGGAATCTCCTCATCATCACGATCATTTTTCTCCATGGAAGCATACTTGGAAAGTGTCTGGTTTCCAAAATATTAGGGTCCAAAGTTGAGTAAATAGACTGCGTTTTTCTGCATAAATGCACATAGACGCGCGTAGCAGGATTTTTTCACGAAAAATAATTAATATCTGTCTATAAAAAAACTAACATAAACACTAGACACTATAAATTTCGCACGATCAAGGAATTTAAAATAAAAAAATAAAAAATCCCAGCATTTTTTTTGGCATAAACTTACTTTATTTCATGTATAGAATACGTACCCTTCGTTAAAGGTGGCCACAAAAAAACATCCTGTATATATATCGGAATTATCCCCAACCCCTAGTTGTCACTAAGGTATTATACCTTACATGTTTTAACAAATTGCATACATTATATCAAAACTTATAAAAAAAATTGTAACAAACAAGTATTAAGGGCCGTATGTCAGAAATTAAATTTTTAGATTAATTTGTTTTAAATAGCTCAATGACATGTTTCTTGGTGAAAACGAGGAGTACGACAGGATACGGACAAATCTAAAACAATATCCAAAAATAATGCTACGAGTCGTAGCAGTGCTACGAGAGCCGTAGCAGTGCTACGAGAACCGTAGCACGATCATTGAAGGCACAAAGCAGTTTTTAAACACCGAACTTATTTGAGGTACCTTAAAATACCTCTAGTGCTGTTAGATTTTGATTAAGTACTATAACTTGTATTTACTCTAATATCACTAGGTAGGTAGGTAACTACCAAAGTATCTACATACTTATCTAATTACTAGGTTTTTTGATCCCAAATTTCCCAAAAACTCTCAGTGGATATTGATAATACATTAATCCCACTACTTATTTAATCCTGATAAAAAACCCATTATAATTGCATTAGCAACCATGAAAATTACATGAAAAACCTATTATATTATCGCCTAAACTTAATCAACGGCGAACACCGAAACTACAACTCTATGAAACAACAAATCTTAACTGTAGTAGACACTAGCGACGCTCTAAAGCCAAAAAGTCGTGTTGGTATTTGCGTAAACTTTTTGAATGAGTCGCCTTTAACGTGATTGGTCGATCAGAGTTTGTGGAGGCGTTCGAGCGCTGCCATTGGCCGGTTTAGGACGTAAGTAGACGAGTTTTGGCGCGCTTTCCATCAGTTTGCGAAAATTTCGCGCCCATGTAACAACCGCGGGCTTTTAACGTGAAAAAACGCGAAAAGTTATGTGATACAGATTGTCGCGAATTATTCAGTAAGCAGCCAATAGAAGTTTAGGTAAGTGCGAATTTATATACATTTTAAAAGTTTTTTAACGTTATTTATTTTATTGATTTAGAATGACCCTAAAATCTCCTCCTATGAGACGGGAAGAAAAAAACTTAATTTCACGAGATCTTCTCTAGCACTTAGAAAAAGTTTTTCAGTGTTTCTAACGACTGGAGATCAATTACACGACGCATTATGTATATTTGGATATTTTGGACATATAATTGTGTAAGGGCTGAATTCTCATTAGGTATCAACTGAAAATTTCCGAACGCATTTCAAATACTTAGGTATCTAACTACGCTACTACAGAATAAGTAAGTCTAATAAAATCTAAACAAGATTTCAGATAGTAAAATATATTTAATTCATGAAAAAAACCTGATTACCTCAAATTTTTGAACCAGTGTCGCCCTCACGACTAAAAACACCAGTGCGTTTTTTTATTGCAAAATTATTGGCTCCCAGGCTCAAATGTGATAGGCCGTTTACGCTCTAAAGCGTTCACTATGGGTGCGCCCACCACCGGGCCCTACACCCTCCACTGACCCTCGGATCTGATAAGTCATAATTGCGACAATAGGCACTTGCACTAACTACAATCGCCATGAGAAACCCCTTCCATGAAAATGCTTTAAAGAGTGCCAAAGAACATACATACACAAAGTTACATAAATACACTCAAAAAACATAACTCTCTTTATTGCGCAGTCTGATATAAAGAAGCAGATTGTATGCTGGAACGCACAAAAAATTATCGAAATCTTCATGACCGTGTAATTATTTTTATTTCTGCCGCCGCTACCTACCTCAGCATTCTGTCGTGTTCTATAACAGGGGTCACATGCAAACAAAAATCCATTAAAATGCGCATATTTGGACAACTTTTATATTGTTATAAATATTATTAAGAAGTGAAAAAAATTTTCACACAAGTGGGACTCGAACCCATGACCTATCGCATTCCGTGCTGTGTTCTAATAAAGAAAACCGCATCAAAATCCTATGCGTAGTTGTAAATATCTAAGCATATATAGAGATAGACAGCGGGAAAAGCGACTTTTTTATAAAATATATAGTAATTTAAGATATTAAATGCTTAAATGCTTGTTGTACTATGTTGTTGTACTCTGAGAGAATTCACAGTAAGGGCAATGTTTGTTGCATGTTATGTTCATGATTAAAAAACTATCAAACTTATAATTAATAATAAGTGTTAAGATAAAAGCTAATTTATCGCATTAGGGTAACCTGTAATGATAAACATTAGTTATGTGTGTGTGTGTAAATAAATAAATAAATAATAGTTCACGTAGACGAAGTAGCAGGCGTCCACTAGTATTAAAATATAAGGTGCCTACTATCCTTTTCATGGATGACGGGCCTCATTATAATAATAAAAGTATTATGTCGCACTCTTTATGGACAGCAACACGCATGCGAGACGTAGGTACTGCGGAGGTGTCACAGTTATAATATCGTAAGTATAACCTCGTCAAATGTAAAGCAAAAAAAAAAAAAACAGAAAAGCGTAGGTACTATGGTCGATTTTGACCGTCACAATTAAACCTAAACATAAAATTACTCCTACCTGTCCCTTTCTCTCTCAACCATATTTTATGTTAAGGTATAGACCTGATAAAGAATAAGTTACGTGTGACCGTCAGAATCGACTATACTATTTCTCTATACGAATTTTTTTTAATAATAATTTTCTGCATTGTTTGAACGTGATGGTGATATTTTTCCTGCTTATATACCAACGAAAATCGCTCTTTATTCATATTTACTGAATTGAAATTTTTGAAATTACATATTGTATGTTTGTTATCCTTTCATGCAAAAACTTCCAAACAGATTTCAATCAAACTTTCTTTATTCTTTATTGTACACAGAAAATATTTAAAAAAAACTAGTTAAGTTTTGCAGTTTATAAATAGTCACATCAGCTCTAGCATGGCCACGCATCGTGGATATCGTATGATATTCAATTCAATTTTTGTTAATGGCCACAATTGTGTCGGGTACAATGAATATCGTATGATATCGTATCGTCTCTATACAAAATTCAACATGGCGGCATGGCGGCTATATTTATCGTATTTTGACAGGCTAAATGTCGATAAATCATATCCTGTTTCGCAGGTCATGCTAAGTTTGCAGAAGAACATAAAATATATTTACCTTTAGTATAGATACGAAGTCGCGGGCGAGTCAGCCTCTCTTTTAGGCTCTATCTAAAAAGATTATTCAATGACAACTCTGCATGACCTCTCTATGCGAGTTTTCTAGCATAATGTCCACATTCGTATAGGATTTTCACGCAACATTAGTACCTTACGGTATATTCATGCACGCTACATAATTTCACACATTTCACACGGACGTTGCTTTGTGAACATTTTACGGACATGTTTTTCTATGGCCATAAATTTTATATTCATACTTTATTATTTGTGTAATTTATAATAGATACGCATTGGTATTATTACCTACATGATTGTTCGTGTATCAATAAATATTTTAATCCATTTCGACATTTTGTTTTTTCTGCAGTCCACGCGGACGAAGTCGCGGGCGTCCACTATATTTTTATATTTTACTATGGGCAAAAACCACCTTATGGCAATAGCCTTATGGGATACGTCCTGCAGTAGACTGTAATTAGCTGATATCTTGAATAGGCCCACCACTCATTCCTGCCACTGCAATTCCTGTAAGCCAAGATCAACAAAGGCGACAGGAGAAATAAACGATAAAGTTTTTTTGAAGAGGCCAATTACAAGCAGTCTTTAAACTTAAACATAAGATTTGCCCAAAAAGAATTACATATACTTATCTAGCTAGACTCAAGACTAGACTAGTGTTGCCAGTGTTATTCAAATTCCTTGCATCTATTAAGGATTTTTGTAGGTTTAGTTAAGTTAGGGCCAGTATTTCCACCCTCTCATTTTAATACCTCATTTTATTTAGAAATAGAATCCGAAAGAACAAAATCAAACAATCTTTTATTAGGCACAGTCTTGTGTATTATTATCATCAATCGTAAAGATTTTTCTACTCAAACACAAAACTGAACTTTTTAGTAGAATATGGAAAACGTCAAACTTCACTCATATCTTACAAGTATGAGTGTTCTAATGTTTACAAACAATGCTTCTGTAAAAATAAGATTTCTATCTTAAAAAAAAAACGGGGTATAGTTAACCCATGATAATCTCTGGTTAATACTGTCGTGTTTTAACCATGGTTTAGTGCAGAAATCCTCAATATAAATTACCTCATTTATTTAAAGCAAACACATTATCTGCGTAATAATTTTAACCTATAATGTCATCCTCACGACTAAGATGAATCTAATGAATGACACATCTCAAGCTCAAAAAGAAATATACATACATTATTACAAACAAACACTTGAAAAACATAACCCTCCCTATCGCGTAGTCAGGTAAAAAGTTTCCTCTCATTCAAATCCGGGTAACACGTACTGACAATTCGTAACATTTAAAACGGTATAAAACTCGATGGCTCACGAAACCTTTTATCTCTGATAACAAGTTTATCACTTGTTATTCCCGATGGTGCACCATGGAGTATGTACAATAGGGAGATGTGATAAATGTTAGTTCTTATGACGACCGAATAGAGGTCTACGCCCAGCATTGGACTGCAATAGGCTGATCTGGGTCTTCACTACAATATAATCAGCTGCATCTCCTTCTGTCCATGTCGTAAGTCGTCTAAGGAACTTTTGGGGCGTTCTCTCATGCGGTGAGCTAGCAACGTACCTGTTTGTAGGTGGACAATTGACGAGGAATTGAAACGAGCCAATATGCTTGTGTTTGCGTTTACTCTCTGTTCTGGTAAGTTCTCTTAAGATTACTGTCACTAATTATTAGGTGTTTTAGAGACAGCGCCATCTGTCCCGATCTGCTTGAACCCTTTGGATGGATCTTAATATGATGAGGACCTTATTTCACGGTGATAAATTAAGATAGAGGATAATCATCAGCGAGACAGATGGCGCTGTTCTTTACATTGTTTAGGATCTAAACAGTACCTATATATTTCTGAAACATGCATATTGGCCCCCCTATACTAAATATGACTGTAAGATCTTCGTGATCCTGTAGTTTTGGCTACCCCATTTTAGGAATACAGCATCGCTTGTGTATGCACTGAGATTTAACATGCAATTAACTATCTAATCTACCTAACCTACGACGAATCAGGTTATGGCTGTCTTTCTAGCAGAATGTGCAATACTACGTTGCTATTAAGAGTTATGTTAATGAATTTGATTGGACGATATTACACTCTAGTAGAAAAACAGTCCAATTAGGTATTACATTTACTTGCTTTTATCGTAACGATGAAACGCCATTTAGTTTCAAATTATCGTCGATATATCAACTCTTCCATGCTTCTGCTCCACGGGCAGGTACCACCATTGCCGTAACACCGTATTATCTTAATCTAACTTTAAATTCGACTTAACGACTTCTTTTCAAACAAGATATTTTAGCGTAGGTTAAAAGGACAGGTTATTTTGTGAATGTGTAATTGTATTAGTTTTAATGGATTGGCGGAAATAATTGGACATTGAGCAAAGGTTAGGTTGTTAGCTGAGTATAGCCTAGGTTAATTGACAAGGCTAGAAGGTTACGAGCAAAAATATGGGGTAGTCAAATTTATATTAGACGACAATATAAACTTATATTTTCTTGCAATAACAGGTAATTAACTTACCCAAGAATTAATTTCAACCAAAGGTTTCACATATTGTAAAATTAAAAAAGAGTTGAGAAATCGACGTGTGTAGCTTTTTTTCTATATGAATACAAGCAAAATATTCAGGAAAATGATAAGAAGACCTAAAAATATTCTACATTCGAGAAAATAATTATGCGGATAAAAATTAATCTAAAATAGAAATTTTGTTCAATCCCTCGAATTCTACCTTAAATTAAAACAGGAATTTACAATGTAGATACTTTATTGTTTTAATTACTGAAACATATTTTGAATTTATGTAGAGCTACTTAGACAAGATTATGTTCGTGTAGGGTAAAATTAAATTTACATTTTACAAAAAATTATGCAAAGTGCTTACGTACCTGTTGATTTAAATAATCTTTGTAATTATATTACTTAAGTGACTACTTATTTAACCTTATCAGAATTTATTACTTTTTGAATATTTCTATATAAGATAATGCAAAGAACTTTATTTGACATAATCATACATGAAGGGTTAAAATAACTATTATCCACTAACTTAAATCTATGTAAAGCAAAAATGAAATGGTTGCAGATAAATAAAGTTTAACAGTGTTTCCTATGTACGGGGATTAATATAGGTAATAATGTTTCATATAATAATAATAATAATAATTATATATTGAAAGCATTAAATTGATAAATACTCTCATGTCATTTCATAATAGTACTTAACAAGCACTTCGTGGTAAATTAATAACTAGCTTTTTTAGGTTTTATAGGTCCTAACCTAACCTAGATGGATTAAGGGAAGTTCCTAATAAAAATAAATAAATAAATATTCACACACTACACAACACATTTACCTAGTCCCACATTAAGATCCCTATGGTCTTGTGTCATAGGTACTAAGCAACGGTATATAAATACATAGATAAGTATAGAAACATCTATGACTCGGAAACAAACATCGTTATTTTCTCTCTGTATTCGGAAACATCTCTCATCATCATCATTATAATCATTTACAGCCCTGAGAAGTCCACTGTTGAACATAGGCCTCCCCCAACATTTCTCATAACATAACAGAAAATACAACTCAAATAACCTAACCTACTTGCATATCAAAGCCTGAATGTAACCGTCAACGGGCCATACACGAAATAATTAGTGTATCAAGTAAATTCAAATAAGCAGCAAACGGGACAATTTTACGATTGGTTCGGCATTAATAATAATTATGTATTGTCACGTCATTAGCTGACTAAAACAGATACACAGAGGAGCTGTTATAACATACGAGTATTTCAGCTTTTAAGTATACCCATTTTAGCATTAGAAATAACTAACTATTTAGTGTCTTATCGTGCACATTTTTATGCAGGAAGATATAAATACTATTATATAGGTATATTAGGTACTTCTCTGAAAAGTTAGCAGAATAAAAAACCTACAGAAGCAGATGTTCAAGCCCAGGATCTATGGTGTCGCAGGCAGGGTCACTACCGAATACACAAATGCTAGTCATAAGCTATAGAGTGCCAGAATGACCCAAGCAAAATTTTCTTCCTTTATTTTGTTCGACAGTGACACGGGCATAGGTTGCCTGTTCATATCTGTGTGCCCACGGATCGAATATTGTAACTAATGCTCCATAGATTACGTGTATACTCTCTGGCTGTGACCCTCTAACATCTCTCTGGTAATAACAACACCTCCTCTCTACCTGTTACATGGCTGGCACAATCATGCTGCGCTACGAGTATTTACAATTCATTAGGCACTTGTGACATTATTGGGCTGAGTGTGTATCCTGTCAATTATTTAATTTTCGTTATCCTGACTTCATTCTTGACTCACAAATCGCGTACTGGTGATATTTTTTAACGAGGGAAAATCCAATAGGAATCAATAACTGGTTAACTGGAAGATAATGCTATGGAGAATTAAGTTTGCCTTTGTGTAAAGAGTTAATAGTGCAATAAAGAATTTCTATCTATCCAATGGGAAGTGGATCAAATTAAACTTCCAAGATTTGATTATAGACAACCGGACAGGTGTACCTAAATAAAAGCTTGTAAATAATGCACTGTTTTGTCATGACGCTATACGATAAAAAAATAATAGCAAAATTAATCAAGACCACAAGTAAGAAGTTTTAGTTTGTAATTTAATTTGTTCAGGAAATTCAAAAGAATTGAATACTAAATTCACCGATTCGAAACCACATTATGACTAATTAGAGTATTTGCGAGCAATTGAGTATACCTCCCAATTGCATCCAGTTATTTATAGATTTATGTTTATGTGAAATTATATCTATTAAAAAAAAAACTGATATATCAACAGAAGCGTAGCGTGCCTTGACGGGGCCCCGTATAAAAAAAATATATGGGGCCCTTAGAAAGGGTAAAGATTTCTCACAAAAGAAAAATAATTGCATAAAATTAAAATAAATATTAATTCATCATAATTATCTATCTGTTACTTTTTCCAAAATGTTTACAAACAATTCAAATTAAAAATACCTACACTCTCCTTGCCTCGTTTTCGGCAAACTGATTTATTAAATCATTTATAAAAAATTGGCAAGTTTTTATTATTTGATGCTTATGCACGCACGGTAAGGGCCCCGTATAATTGATACCGCAAATACGGCGGTAGCTACACCCTGTGTATCAACGCACAGGCCGAACCGAAACGTGATATTACATGTTTAAGGTTAGATTCTGTTTGAAAATGACATTTGACAGCAAAATGTATGGAATATCTGACAAGTTTAGATAATGTTTAGCTTATACAATGTTCAAATTCATTAATAATAACACGGTAAAAATTTTGGCATCGACTAAAGAAGAAATTTTTAAAATTCAACTCTTATGGCAGTAGAAAAATATGAAGAACTCCACACGGACATAGTTGCGGGCATTTGCTGGTTACAAATTACTTTATTGTTTGTATAAAAACAATTAATCCGCAGATAAAATTTATATCTCTATAATAATTCGGTGCAAGTAGGACTGAGATATAATAAAGAAAATAATATGCAGGGTGATTTTTGGTCGTCAACGTTCCCGAAAACTACGGAATCTCCTTATCATCACGATCATTTTTATCTGTCTATGAAAAAACTAGCATAAACACTGGGCACTATAAATTTCGCCCGATCAAGTAATTAAATTTCAACAAAAAAAAGAATACATCGTTTCCCAGCATTTTTTTGGCAAAACACCCTGTATAGAGATACATTATTACAATAAGGAAAATCAGGGAATATTTTAAAGAAGTTGAAGGATTATAATTAGGTACCTATCTACTTAATAATGAATTTAATATCATGTAACAATTAATTATATTTTTCTACCGGTCCGCCCATGACTTCGTCCGCGTGAACTCGTGAACTTTGCATTTCTATTTCTTTCCATTCTCGCGAAAATTTCAGAAAATCTTCTACACTCCAAACATACTTGTTATTTTTAAACTTTATACTTTATTCTCGGATAATTTGGATTAAGTAGGGTTTATAGAAAGATTATGTGATTAACGCCATTTCTAAATCGCCAATCGTACCTAATAATACGTACAGTAATCACAAGGGAATCAAAAATAAAAGACAACTTCATCGCAATATCACTGTTACAAGGCCATACCAATATTCTCAAAACTAGACCCTAATCCTCACAAATAGTATGATACAAGCTAACCTAACCCCAATCTGCAAATGTATTGAGATATGCATAACATTCATGAAGACTTAACCCGTCCACTGCCGCAGCCTCACCGGAATGATGGCGGTCAAATGCGACAGCCGACAGTCTCGGGTTACGTCCATAGACTTAGAGCTGATGGAAGGCACAGGAATATACATACATACATATTCAATGCTTCGTTCCCGAAATGGGGTAGACAGATTCTGAATTGCAGGATAGTAAAAGAGATCTCACAGCCACATTTAGCAAAACAGGGAAATATGTAAATATGCACAGGAATATGAGATATGAAACAGGTCAAGTTAAAAAAGCCGTTTAAAAATGCGTTTTCTGAATGGTGTTCTCATTCTGTCAACTCAATCGCCATTTTCATACGTATACGGCCGTGTTCCCAAAATGAGGTGGCCAAGGTGCTATGATTTTGATGATTTATTCTGATAAGCATAAGTCCAACGGTTAAAATCAATATAAATATATAATTATTCAAGTTGAGAGTCTCATCATTCATCAACATTCATGGCTGTAGCCCTGAGAAGTCCACGGTTGGGCATAGGCCTCCCCCAACAACCTCCACTCCGACCGGTCGGAAGCAGCCTGCATCCAACCGACGCCCGCGACCTTGGCCAGGTCGTCCGTCCACCTCGCGGACCGGACGTTGAGAGTCTAACAAAACAATATTGTAAGACATTTTGCTCTATCTATAAAGTTATATCTGTGGTTATGCCTCATGTTTAATATCTTTGGTTAGGTTAATAGCAACAATAATTGTTGCGGTTAATAACGAGCTCGACTTATGTTGATAGCAAAATACAAATACATAAGCGAATAAAGTTTTCAACAAGTATGGAGAAATTAATTACCGCGTGGTGCCGGCAGAGTAAAGTTTGTACCATGCCTGCCCGTGGGTATCGTACGAGGCGATTATCGGTTTCCGGGAGGTGGGCAGCAGCGTCTCCCGTACTGACAATATAGTCCGAAAATTACACTGCGGTCACCAACCCGCCTGCCCAGCGTGGTGACCCCAGAACGTGTTCTGTGTTACGTGTTCTGTGTGGCAGTAGCCTTGTGGCGTGCCTGGGGGAGGCCTACGTCCAGCAGTGGACTGCAATAGGCTGAAGAAGAAGATGTAAAAATATTATAGGTAAGTAGGTAATGTTACATAGTTTGATTTTAAGCAGATTTATTACAATCGGAAAAATTATTAATAGACTGCTGGAAATTAAGTAATTTTAAATTATATACATATAACAAGCAAGCCTAGCATGACCTGCGAAACACGATATATTAAATCGATTTATCGACATTTAGCCTGTCTAAATATGATAGCCGACATGTTGAATTTTGTATAGAGACGATACGATATCGTGTGATACGATATCCACGATGCGTGGTCATGCTAGATGTAAAGATCGGTAACAAGTTGCCTGCTCAACGCCTGAGAGGACGCCCCTGGAGTTCCTCGACATACTGCTTTGTATATTAGCCTAATTCTTCATAAGAACTGGTTGGCTGAAAGAAATCTCTGATACACTTCCAAAATTTTTGGATAAACAATAAGAATTCTCAAAAACAAAATAATATTAACACAACCAGTTAGTGAAAAGGGCCCTAATCTTCTAAAAGCTGGTGACGCTGTGTCATAAATATAACACATATACTATGACTGCTATGATTTTATTGTCAATCTTATTTTATCGCACTCATACCGGAAGACAATGTTATTTGTGGTGATACATCCGGTTTATTTATGTTGACATTACACATGGGATCAGAAAGGGGATAAATAATAAAGGGTGAATTGCTGGACCGGGAGATCACGTAATACACAAAACGTTTTTCCTCCAAAATGTAGACATATATAGGGTGTAACAAAAGGGGTATTTTAAGCGAAAAGCTTAGTATTCTTACGAGTAGTATTCTTTATTGTACACATAAATTTTTATCATAGACAGTAAGTTGTAAAAGAAATAGTACAAAGGCGAGCTTATCTCTAAAAGAGATTTCTTCCAGCAAACCATTAAGTACAAAGAAAATTTTATAATATATAAAAGCTGTATAGTAGCCCACTAAAAGGGACCCACGAAATTAGGACTCGAAATCAGATGTTTATTTTTCCACATAGTATGGAGAATTCCTGCAGGAATGTTTATACAATCTTGAAAAATAAACAAGTGATTTCTTTTAGAGATAAGCTCGCCTTTGTACTATTTCTTTTACAACTTACTGTCTATGATAAAAATTTATGTGTACAATAAAGAATACTAAGAATACTAAGAAGTTCGTAGTAGGAAACACCTCGATATTCGGCCGATAATTCGTTTATCGTCACTTCAGAGTAGATCCCCTGTGACCCAAACACAGATGTAAATAAATAGTTTTGAATTTATTTAAGAAAGAAGACGAAAATTGTCAATGAAGTGGCAGGAGCGGGTCACATCTGTTGTAGAACCGATGGACGGTGGAGTAAGCGGGTTCTCGAATGGAGACCGCGCCTCGGTAAGCGTAGCGTTGGGCGCCCTCCGGCCAGATGGACCGAGAGGACGGCTGGTAGTGGTTGGATGGCAAAAACGGGAGATCGAGCCGTGTGGCGTACTCTGGGGGAGGCCTACGTCCAGCAGTGGACTGCAATACGCTGACGATGACGACGACGTCTATTTAGATTACAGAAATTATTCTTCTCTATAGCATCCTCCATAGTTATAACCACTCCTCCGTGTATTTGCTCCATGCTCATCAATTGCGTTAGTTTTTAATGAGAGCGTCCTGCAATACTAGGCTAATCTAACTTTGTAATAATCGCCCGATAATTAACGGACAGTCGCTTCGTGATTGACTTTTAAAAGTGTAAAACTAGATTACAAAAACTATACTTGTCTTTATATATGTAACCCAAAATGAATAAATACATAATGAATAAATAGCAAAATAAGTTCTTTATTCTTTATTCTTTATTCTTTATTGCACATACACAAAAAGAAATATGGCATACAACATTAAAGAAGAGATGCATGTACAATGGCAAGCTTATCTCTACCAGAGATCTCTTCCAGCAAGCCAAGCAAGTAAAGAGAAATTGTTAACAACAGGGTAACATGTGCAATTAAACAAATTCTAAGAAACTACAGAACTACATTAAGAAAAGAAAGGAGAAAAAACAAATGACAGCATATTCATATAATGGACAGGTAGTGATCCTTCAGCTTTTCCCTAAATGTACCAACAGTGTGACAATCTCTAACCGTGTGGGGTAATTCATTCCAGAGCTTAACCGCCCGAACCGTTCCCTTTTTATTTTATAGAAATATTTTATTAACCATGATTTTTTTACATTTAAGACAAAATAATACTTAGAAATCACCACATACTACACACACACACACACACACACGCACACACATAATCGAGTAAAGAAGTCATTATATCCATTACCTATTTATACAGGGTGTAACAGAAAAGGTATGTTTGAAACAAAATTTGAAACTAGAAATCACATATTTATGTTTCAGATAGTACTCGTACTTAGGAATGTTAATAGGTTTTCTATAGTAGGCTATTTTTATAGCATTAACCTTGACATACCCCTTTTGTTACACCCTGTATACTTATAGATGTCGAATTTGTAACAAACTTAAGCTCGCACCTTCTACACTTGATGAGTCTTGGAACTTAAAAAAAAATCCATTTAATGTAACCCACTGCGATTTTAAACAGTCAGATAGGTTTTAAACAGTCAGTAAATCGTTTCCTCCACCATCCCCGCTGGAGATTAGTTTCGCATTAATTATTCCGTTCGCATCCGAAAATTAAATTGAGGAAAATTAAAATCTAAGCTTTTCATCCACTTACCCTGAAACAACAATTAGGTATGTCCGAATTTCCATAGACTCAATGATATTAAAATTATGAAAAAAATCCTATGAAACCTTCAAGGAAAAAGGACTTTTGAGGCGAGTAGCCCGGTCAATACCAGAAATTAAGTAGGTAATTTCTAAAGTCTACCTTTCCGCCTTCAAATACGAGTATGTAGGTATAAAAATTTAAAAAGTTTCTAGTAATTTCCATACAAACTTTCTTCCTGAATTCCCTATTTCAAAGTTTACATACATATAATCAGCCTTTATCCCTTACGGGGTAGGCAGAGCACCAAGGGCCGATAGAACCACATGGTGTAACTTCTGACCAATTTTGAGGGTATAGTTGAGATGTATAAGTTCGGTTTGTAGTGACAGTTGGTCAGCCCATCGCCTACAAAACACCAAGACCCTCTTGTCCCTCTACTGACTTGTACAGTATGCCCGAGAAGAGAAGTAGCTGTAGTATTAGTATTTCAAAGTTTTATAACCCCTTTTTCACATTAAAATGTAGCCTATAGCTGTCCTCAAGTTCTAGACTACCTAGGTACGCGGTAAAAAACGCGACAGAGTTATATACTTAGCTTTTATGACATTAGGAAGGATATTTTCTTATGATTAGTACGTAAAGTATTGTTTTTCAAGCGACACCTGAACTAGTAAAAAAAGTAATATAAATATAATAAATATATTATATAATAATATAAGTATTTATATATTTATATCTTGTCTAGAGTAGCTGACCTGACAATTCAACAGGGGGGCAATTCTTGAAAATTTTTGAGCCGAAACACAACCACTAACGAATAGACATGGGTAACTCCGGACACAACTATATCCTCGGATATATATCCAGAGGAGGATATGAATCAACTCCTTCACTTTAAAGAAAGTTACCATATCCTATATCCGACCCACTCCGACCTACCGAATAATGCCGAAGATAAGAATAAGTGAGCGAGACGGAATGCGAACGCGCCGGAAAGCGCGGTACTATCGCAGTAGACGCATGAGCGCGAATGTAACGACATTACACGAGTATATACGAATACTCACGAGTGACAGGCTTACACGTTTAGTATAAATATTTGTTTTCGTAATTATAATTTTCAAAATTTCTATTTATTCCGTTTTGTATTTGATCTTAAGTATTTTGTTTTTAATGTAAATAAAAGCTGTTTGTATTTGGAATTATTTTTAGGACTATAGTTTTAGTGTACCTATTTAGTGATTTTTAAATACGCCTATCAAATATTCTAATTATTATTTGGATAGATCATCCCAATCATATCTCGGTTCGCTTAATCTCTTCATTCCCGGATATGTACGCGGAGTTGGATCTGTTAAAAGGACACCTACAACAACCTAACCAAACCAATCCCAGTCATATCTCGCTCCACTTAATCTCTTCGTTTCCGGACATGCACGCGGAGTTGGATCTGTTAAAAGGACACCTACAACAACCTAACCAAACCAATCCCAGTCATATCTCGCTCTACTTAATCTCTTCGTTCCCGGACATGCACGCGGAGTTGGATATGTTAAAAGGATATATATCCATAGTCGGAGTGATTTGCTACATGTTCAATCCTTTCCCGGATATGATTAGCCCATGCCTACTAACGAACCGTTAACGAAACGCGATGCGAAGCAATATACTTACCGGTTGAGTATTAAGGTATATTTAAGCACGCATCAGTCGCGAGTATGACAGCTGTCTCGAGCTGAAAAGTGTCTAATTACGTCACCATAATGTAATTTTTGCTTTGTTCTGAGCGTCAACCACGGTTCCGTTTCGGCTTCGTTCCAATTAGAGACTTTTCGAGAAATGGCCCCCAGGTCATTTTCATCTCCACCTCTACGCGAAAATAATTAATACACAATTACCACTAAATTGTTACTTTTTAAACTTTAAATGGCGAAGGTTAATTGGATAATGAGGCAGTCTGAAAAAAATAATTACATTTCTTGAACTAAACGAGAGCTTTTCACTCGGTATAACTCAATACCGCGTTTATAAGCACAGGTTAAGTGCACATGCCCCCCTAGCATGACCACGCATCGTGGATATCGTAACGTCTCTATACAAAATTCAACATGGCGGCTATATTTATCGTGTGTGTACCATGCGGTTCTATCGGCCCTTGGTGCTCTGCCTACCCCGTAAAGGATAAAGGCGTGATTATATGTACATATGTATGTAAATAAATATAATTTTAATAGAATAATCAGTGCTGGCTCACAATATTGCATACCGCGTTTGTGTTAGATTACATTGTACAAAGTTTTAGTTGTTTGATAACAAATAAACATGTTTTTATGCCTATTGAAACCGAGTTTGTTTTTCACAACTGTTGCATTACACTATAATAATATGCAGGTAGGTTAGTGAAACAGCTTTTATTTCATTTAATACCGTGTTATTACAAAAGAATTTAGACATTGTTTAAGCTTAACATTGTGTAATTTTGTAAATTTATCCATACATTTTGTTGTCAAATGTTACTTTTAAACAGTTCTTTAGACAACGTTTTGTAATAACACCAATAGAGTCTAATAAGAGGCAAATAGGGATAATGCCAAAAAGAAAATCCATGTTTAAAATGTTATCTAAATTCTACATGAAAGTAACTTTTCGTTTACTTACTCACAGTGGAAAAAAAAACAGTTATTTCCCTAAGCAAATAAGAAGCAATGAGCAGCAAATTATGTGTTGTATAGGTAAAGTCCAAGATACGACATAGAAAAAACGATGGTATTGAAAGATAAGCCCAATGAAAAAAATCGCATTTATAAACCGTCAAAATTAAATGTTCACATCTACACACTTGTACTTACCTAACCCGTTGTCCGAATATCTCATTTTTCCCAGGGTAAAGAAAATCCCGGGTCCCCACATTTAACCCTGCCCCGCGGGACGCCTGCGATATGACACGTGCTATTTACTCCAATAAAAGTTAATATCAACCTTGCTCTTTATGTTTTATTTGTCAGATATTGCGTTGCGTGCTTTATTCTTGCGGATTCCACGTTGACAGGTTGACTTGTGCAATTTTTGACGTGAAACGTCTTTAAAATCGCGCCGACACATACGGGTACCAGGTTTAAAAACTGGACCGTAACGAAAAGGTCTATATCATCGTACCTTAATAATTAAAAAACTATTGGTCTTAGAAACAAAAATGTGGTGTAAATATTTCACTTATATAGTCAGCTCGCTGTTATGACATTGAGTTCGTGTCGGGGTCAAGCGGGGGGGCGGGGGAGGGATACTGCGATAACTGTGCGAAACCGGCGCTCGCGCTTGTTTCTATTCAGTGTAACTCGTGACTCCGACTTTATAGCGTGGTGATTCTTTCGTGTGTTTGTCAAGTTTATTTGAACCGATTGATTTATACAAAAATAAGTGTAATTTGGACAGTATTTATATCTATACTAATATTATAAAGCTGAAGAGTTTGTTTGTTTGTTTGTTTGAACGCGCTAATCTCAGGAACTACTGGTCTGATTTGAAAAATTCTTTCAGTGTTAGATAGCCCATTTACCAAGGAAGGCTACAGTCTATACAACAACCTGCCCGGCTTCGCACGGGTACAACGCCCCCTCACGCGGACGAAGTCGTGGGCGGCTGCTATTTAAAATAACCAGAAAGTGACAATAAATATATAAACATTTGCTATGTATTTTATGTTTCTATTACGTACCTGTTCTTTTTTTATTAAAATACTTAAAACAGCGTCCATCTTGTTTTCATTTCAATCTTTTACTTTAAAAGCGATTCGCTAACATAGACGTTTCACGTTAAAACCAACGGCCGTGTGCCCCGACACAGCCCCACCCGCTTTTTCTTCGTTTTCCAGGATGATAATGAAATTGTTGATTTATTTTTGTCATAGCTTCTTTATCAACATTACGATCATATCACATCAGTCTATTGCAGTCCACTGCTGGACGTGGCCCTAGGACACAACACAAGGCTACTGTCAGAGGGGGGTTTGGCCAATCGTCACTATTGCTGATAAATAACCTTTATTAAGGGTTTTTTCCCACAGTCACTATGCTGGGCAGGCGGGTTGGTGACCACTGTGTGATTTTCAGACTAAACGTTTAATCGCCTCTTACGATACCCACGGGTAGATATGAGGGTAGTGCTAATATTCTACTCTGCTGGTATGCCAACACACGAAATTGCTATTTACAAACGTGCCTCAAGTAAATTTTCTATTAGTTAAATATAGTTTAACCCATTAATCGTCGATAGAAAACTGAATCATCGTCAAATATTGAAATAGAATATAATTTTATAGAAAACAATGTAGATAATCATCTCTCAACTGAGTACCCAAAGGGAAATGTTACCTCGAGCGTTAGTCTTATAAGTCTTCAACCCTTCAAAAGCCCTTATTTAGTATCATGAGATATTTCTGAAATTATTAAATTTACATATAATATTATACAAAACTTTGCACGTGAGTACTTAATATACAAACATTCAAAATTCTCAAACGCGTTCCAAATTAATTATTAATAAACTTACCTAAATTTGTATTAAAACACGTAGGTATATTACTTAGCGCAGATAATTCTGTTATGCAAACCCATTACGCAATCAAAAATAATTATATTATTGAGCATACTAGATGAAGGAATCCCAGGAGCTGGTTAATCTACATCATCAACTCCACGTGCCATTTGCCGACGCCATAAGTGCGTTATGACGTCACATCCTGCGGGAACTTCCCGGGAATTAGTGGGGAAGTGTCTCTGGAATAATTACTGTTGATTTATATGACAGGATGGTTTTGACGATTGATTTATTGGTACAAGAGTGGGTTTCAGTTGAAGACGTAGGTGCGCAGTAACTGAACAAAGTTTAGTCCTTGATAGGTTTCCCAGGATTTACTATGCTTTAGGTACTTGCATTTTCTGGTCTCATATAAACTAACTAACTAAACAAACACTGATTGGAGTAGCAACCCTACCTGCGACGGAATAGGTCCATGGGTCTAGATCGAATCGATTGAGGGTCATCAGTCATCACCGATATGATTGCTTCAATAGGAAGCCTTCATTTTCGCGTGTTCGTCAAGTCCCGTAATGAAATTGTAACTGCAGTTGGTCGGAGTATTGCGACATTAAATTTAATGTCGATGCCAAACGATGTTAAATTGTCTAAATACCCTGGGTTCGAATCCCGGTAGTTGCAAACATTTATATGACGAATAAAAAGTTAGAAACTTATTTTATTTTGAGTCATGTATATTTACCTATAATTCATATACCCTTGCTTTAGTATCACGTACATTAATCTAATCCAGCACAACATTAATACAATCCAGGGTTTGTGAATAAAAAAATATAAAATAAAAATCTGACTGAAGTAACAAGTCAAAAAACTGGGGTTATATGTAGGGAATTTGATCCCGGCCGCGATATTACAAACCCTCATGTCATATCAGATACAGTGCGGACTGAAATGGATTAGTTTTTGTTGACGTAAAAACTTTTACAAACCCTAGTTTACTTAGGAAAGGTGATTGTATCGAGCTTGTAAATAAGTTGATCAATAGATGGCTCATATCTGTATTGCTCATATTCTGTACGGAATCTCCTCATCATCACGATCATTTTTCTCCATGGAAGCATACCTGGGAAGTGTTTGGTTTCCAAAATATTAGGGTCCAAAGTTGAGTAAATAGACTGCGTTTTTCTGCATAAATGCACATTGACGCGTGTAGCAAGATTTTTTCACGAGAAATAATTAATATCTGTCTATGAAAAAACTAGTATAAACACTGGACACTATAAATTTCACCTGATCAAGTAATAAAAAAAAATAAAAAAAATTTTACATAATTTCCCAGCGCTTTCTTTTGGCATAAACTTACTTTATTTCATACATAGAGTACGCACCCTTCGTCAAGGGCGGCAACGAAAAAACACTCTGTATATTATAGATACCTACGGACTTAAAAATATTTTATCGTTGTTACTACATACGTAAGTACTAAAAGATACTATTCTTATAACACATTAATTTACTGATGAGTGGCTTCACTAGAATACATCAGCTGCATCTTCTGTGAATGTCTAAAAGTCGACTAATGAACTCAAAGGCGTTCTCTCTCTCAGGCGATGAGTCAATAACTTGTCACTGATCTTCTACATCTGGCCCAGCTATTCTAAGCGTGGTTTGGTAATCTCTTTCGTGATCATGTAGTTCTGCTTACCTTATTTTGGTAACACAGCGATGGGTAATATGTACTCGTACCTAGTATAATAATATGTAGTATAACACTTTACAAAATATTCTAGTGTAGGTCTAATAAACTTACAGAGTATTATCATTAAAGATAGAAGATATCTATCTCCAGGCAATCGTAAAAATTTAGGATGAACTCGAAAGGATAAACATTACAATATACAGGGTGGAAGTGACAGCCAGGCAAATATTGTTATGGGGACTTCAGACCATGATTCTGATGCGAAAACCACTAAAAATGTTCGCAGGAAAATCCCAAAATTTTCCGACATTTTTTTCATTTTTTCAGAAAAAAAATGTGTAGTTCGTTTAAGTAGGCCTTAGATAATGACTTGAAAACAAAATTTTATCCTATGATTGATTTTCAAAAAAAAAGTTGGTCCCGAAAAGTTTAAAATACTGATCAACCCCAATGGAGAGTCACAAGTGGTCTAAAAAACAGTAATGTATCACACAATAGCCAATAAGCCCATTTAACTAGTCACAGGATCGCCCGATACAAATGTTTGCTTTCCGCGGATAATCAAATTAAAAATGCATTTCCTGCGAGTAATGACACTGTCGTATAACTCAAAACAATGGTACTTGTTCAGTATATCAGTATTTGCCTGGCTATCAGTATCACACACACCCTGTATTACTTAATTATACGTTTATCTTATACAACCCTTAATGCGATCTATTAAAATACTCCCTCGGGTTTTTAAAATATTATCTTGATAGCTTCTTGGCAGTTCCAATAAAATTTAACCTTTATAAGTTTTTAAACGTTTATGTTAATTGCCACATTGTCTGTCTTTATTTTTTATGATGCAACAATTTAGTTTTAACTAAGGATCGGTACTAAGTGCATTTGCAAATAACTGTTTATGTTCTTATTCTTTATTGTATACAAGTCACTATAATAAAGAGAAATTTACAAAAGGAATCTTACTTTGCTTCTGTTTGCGTCACATTTGCTTGGTTTGCTGGCAGAAATCTCTTCAAAAGATAAGCACGCCACTATACATTTCTCCTGTATACTGAGATTTTTTATAATATTTTATATTCATTGGTCCGTGATGTCAATGACATTGATTGGCGTACCGCAAACGCATCAATAGCAACGTAGCATGAAAAGGCAGAAAGGACTTTAAAATAAGACAGTCAATGCAAAACGCTATCACAAACTATTGAAGCAAGTAAAACGTTCACAAATACGTTGAAAAATCTCAAAACCTACACCTCAGTGGTAAAACTTTAGGGCACTATCTAATAAGGACACAGTCGTGGAACTAATTACTTTTAGATATTTACTACCTAGGATTAGGTATTACAGCGAGATTTGTAGTTTTTTATGGTATTCGCATTATCTATAGGTATATATAGCAAGTTACTCTCATAGCCCAGAGGGCGGAAAGCCGACACGACGAGTATCGGAAAAGAGAGTGCATCTGTGTTTGCGCACACACTTGTACACTATAATATCTCCTGCGCACCTGGCCAATCTCCGTAGAGATTGGTCGCCTTGACCGAAATACGGTCGGAGATCATCATCATCATATAGCAAGTATTATTATTGTGTGTAAGCTACATAATTGCTAAGTTAAATCAAAATCCGTTTGGTAGCTTTTGTGTGAAGGGGTAATAAACATGCAAACAATATCCACAACCAATACAAACTTTATGTTTAAAATATTCGCATCTTGTAAACCACATTTTAGTCCTGTTAAATGTTAAAGGTTGTCAATGATATTATGTTTACCTACATATTGTATAGCTATTTGTAAGTAGGTAAAAATTTTCATAGGCTGGTCTGTAAGCTAGTGCTACCATAGAAGGTATCTTAGTGAAATTGCAGCTCTATGTGAAGAGAGGCTTCTACCAGGGGTTGTTAACATTGGGTATGTCGAGTTCTTTGTCAACAAGCTTCCCGAAGACGCCAGGTTGAATCATCGACCGTTTCTCAACTGTATCTCAAGTATTTAAAGTCGATATTTAAAGGATAGTTTTCTAGAAAGGTGGGAAAGGTTTTGTTAGAATATTATTTGTATAGGACTTCGATTAGAATTGTAAATTAGTTTTCTTTTAGTTTGTCAACTCTGGCTACCTAGTTCAAAAGTGGAAGTGTTCTATTTCCTATTTTGCATCGGGTGACTTGCAGCAAATACGTATATCTAGCTAGACTTAATTTTGAATGTCTATTACACACGAAGTGTTTTTCCGTTTAATACAGGATGTAACAAAAAGGGTATGTTAAGCGAAAAGCTATATAAATAGTCCACTATAGAGAACCTATTTACAAAATTTGAGACTCGAAATCACATTTTTATTTTTTAACATTGTATGAAAATTTCTGAGATATTTAAAAATTCTCCATACTATCGGGAAAAATAAACATGTGATTTCTGGTCTTAAATTTTGTGGATAGGTTCTCTACAGTGGGCTATTTACATAGCTTTTCGCTTGACATACCCTTTTTGTTACATTCTGTATATGAGAAGAAGCAAGATGACATGTGTGCTCATTCACTAAAATTAAATCTAAGTTTACGCACTTGGAATGATGACTAATAATTTAAAATTCATAGTCATCATGTAAAATTATGTATAGAATTCCAATGATTTAGTGTCCGACTCGCACTTGGCCAGCTTCACCGACCTTTTAATTTATAGCAACTTTTGTTATATGATCATATCTATAAACATAACATTTAATACAGCTGTCGAAAAAAGTTCTTTTACGCGCATAAAAGTTACTGAAACGTGACCATCATGATAGAGTAGCCGTTTCTACGAGTATGAAGCGTTTTTGGGAAAGTAAAATTGAAATTTTAAAATTGATTAATCTTGGAAAGATTGTACGCTAGCGTAGTTTTCAAAATGTTTTTTTTTTACTGGGTTATCTTTCGATATACTAAAAATACTTTCATCATCCCCATTAGTGTGGGACTAGGTTAATGTGCTGTAAAGTACAGAATGTTTAATTATGTTATAAAGAAAGCCGCGTTGCTCTAAGTTATATACCAGGACATATTGATTAAAATGCCAGGACTATACATGTGCGAGCCCAGTGACAATACGATTGAAGAGTGTTAGTGGCGTGCGAATTTCAAAACATGTGTCTTTAACATATTCAGTGTTGGCGACTACGTATTTGCATTTTCTAGGCTTTCTAGAGGTACCGCTGACACTGCGGCGTCGCAACAGGCGTTGACCTAATGTCAGCACCCTTAGAAAATCTGCCGATAGCGAATGTGTCCTGACACTTTTCCTGACTCTAAAACCCAGGACGACGCTTAAAAACTATCCAGGACAGCCCAGGACACCCCAAAAAGCAGGACATGTCCTGGGAAAACAGGACTGTTGGCAAACCTACTCTGAGTGTTATCGCAATAAACAATCATAACGAAGAATTTCTCATGGGATTAAGACGGGAATCTTATAAATAACTGTCAGATACATCTAAACATGTTTGTTTTCTTTGAATGTTTGATTAAATCGACCACGAGATTAATTAGGTATGTAGGTAGTCCGTGTAAATATGGGGAACAATTATCTACCCTGTGGGATCGGGTATGGCAATATAAACAAGCGTATTTATTTATTTATTTAGACACACTTACAGAACATACATTAAGAGCAACAATAATTACACTTACAACTAAAAATCTGATGTATGTGCCAATTATAGGTGTGCCACATCATTCACAGATAATATTATAATATTATAGTGGAGTGTGTTTCATCAAACAGCTCCCCTGGGCGAGGGCGCCAGCTACTATATGTATGACTACACCATCTGTGTCACTGCATACAATAAATGTTAGTTGCCAAATCAGGCATAGGAGCTATTCCATGAAACTCACCCCAGATTGAGGTAACATTGTTACAAAAGTAAAAAAGAGCCAATACTTGAACATGCATATTTATGTGCCTACAGCTAACTTCAAAAACACCCATTATAGACACTTCCCCAACACTCCTCGCATAACAGAAATCGAAGCACAAAAAATATCAATGTCCATATTATTGGACTTCAGCATTCCCATGACACGATTGTAGCTACTGCACAGTCTTTTTATCGGACAGGACGACCCCAAATTTGTCCTAGAGGGAGGGATGTGGAACAGTGACTTGACCTGAAAGCGTGGACGGGAACGAGGAACAGAGATGTGGATATCACGCAATAAATCACTGCAGTCGATTTGACCACCGATCAATTTTACCAATAGGATTACGTCATGAGATAATCGTCTGTTGTGCAATGTCTGCATCCCAAAAAACTTTAGCCTTTGATCATAAGGACATCTGTGGGACATATTGGGCGATATAAACGCCAAGTGGCGGGTAAATGCGCGTTGGATACTCTCTATACGTGAAGAGTGATTAGCATAGAACGGAGACCAGACCTGACAGGCATATTCTAAGTGACTCCGAACCAAAGCGTTGTAGAGTATCATTCTAGTCGATATTTTATTAAAGGATTTCGCACTTCTTCTTAAAAATCCAAGCATTTGTGCAGCCTTACCAACAATGGCATCTATATGTGGTCTGAAACTCAGCTTGCCATCCAAAAGCACTCCCAAGTCTCGCACCTGAGTAACTTCTCTCAGTCTTTCGCCGTCAATGCAATATGTTGAGGGTAACACACATCTCTTTCGCGAAAATGTAATATGGCAACACTTAGCGTAGATATATTTATGGGAATTTATAGGAAAGTGTAGATTATTATTTTATACTTATTTATAATGGTTACCTGAAATTATTTAAAGTTTATAGTCGTACATTCGGTAACAATAGTCAGCAAGGTTGACATGAAATTTAAGTTTCTACTGGTTCCTACCTATAGATAGATGAACGGAGTCGAGACCGTCTGTCTAAATCAGGATAGACGAACGCCGAACATTTATGCATCTACCATGTTAATATTGTATCGCGTGCCATTGGTTCTTCCCCCATAGCGTACATGCAGGTGCTCTAGTGCTTAGATATTTTTTGGAATACACACCCCAAATTCTTGGCAAGATGAAACCCATCTTGGAAGGAAATATAATGTAACGACGCGTGCCCGTAAATAATGAGATAGGGCAGGAGGACGATGACACATAGAACCTCTTAAACCAGCAATATAAAATTTCACAAAATTAAGCCAATTTTAATTTTCTTTCTAAGGAGTTAATTCGACTCCAGATAAATAGCATTCATCAATAATAATGTTGAATGATGTGGAAATTAATTGTTTGTCTAACTTTTAAATGTTTAGTCATTGATTAATGATTCCCTTTTATAATAAGTTTAATTGGTAAAAGTCTCAATGAGCTAAAATTATCTATTTACAAGTTTTGTTCATATTTAATTTGTATGGATATTTTGAATAAGAATTAAGACAGGGGTACCTTCAATATCTAATTATATCTAAGTGTATTAAATATTATACCCTCAAAATTGGTCAGAAGTGGCACCATGTGGTCCTATCGGCACTTGGTGCTCTGCCTACCCCGTAAGGGATGAAGGCTCGAGCACACCGGATGCGTATGCGTGCACGTAAGCGTAGACGTACACGTACTTCTGAGTTTAATGTATAGAACTGTCACCGCTTGACAACTCAGGGTACGTATACGTCTACGCTTACGTGCACGCACACGCATTCGGTGTGCTCGAGCCTTAAAAGCGTGATTATATGCATGTGTTAAATAATTATGTATAGATATTAATTATATGACTTGTTTAGGGATATATTTCGTAAGTTATGTACAGAATTATATGAATGCTACTTATTATATGACTTGTTAGTACAGATACAGTTTCCCTAAAAAATGGCTGAATATGCAAGCTAAGAATCCCACACATAGAACTTGTATAACATTTAAATTACACACAAAAATATACTTCACCATTTGAAACATCTTTCCAAATCAGTGCCCAAACCGAAACCACACGTCTCATTGAAATACAGTTGATTTACTTGATTTATGGATTTACATTGCTAACGTAAATCGACATCAATACCTGTTCGTGTGGAAAGACTTTTTTCAATCTAAAAATGAATGGTGCGCTGTTGAATACACCCGAATCGAATGCGGCGTTTTGAATTTGTCAAACGTGACCTGCGTTTGTGTGCGTGATTGTGGACGGTGTTATGCATGTGTTTCGTTTCATTTGCTGTTTTTTTGGTTTTATAAACTTACGTGCGAATAATATTATTTTCAATATATAACAATAGCTTTAGCAACTTAACTAGCAACAGTAACATTAATATTTATATACTATAAACAACAATATTTATATACTATATACATATCTTGTACCAGTTCAGTGTTGCTCAAAACTGAGTAGAATGGCGGCGAACTATGGAGGCCTTCTATCCCATCTAGAAGACATAAGAATTTAAATCAAATCTGTACCAGTTAGTAATAACATACGTTGATCCCTAAAAATACTTTTAAATAGTCCTTCTTAGTACTGAACTTTATAATACAATACAGATATAAAGCAATTGACCTGTTTTAATTTGGTCGATTAATTTTATATTAGAAAAGGCGTACCAATTCTTAATATCAACAAATTAAATTTCCTCAAAATTTACTGAAGTAAGGTATTCTCGTTATTAATAACAAACTTACGAGTAAAAGCACTCGGCTCGAACTGTTCATCGGAGGGAGAGCCAAATCTAATGAATGAAATTGACTTGAACTGACCGTTCAATTGAATGAATAATTATTCTGAATGAGTTTTAGATCGCATTTAATGCATCTTATTAGCTTAATCAGACTTTTTAGAAATTATTCTGAATATAAAATACAGAGTCCTAAGTCCTTAAGTTGAAAGTATACTTATTATATGTATATTTATATGAAGGTTTATAGGATATTGTTTGATAGGTCAATGATTTATTATATTTTTTTTACATAGTTTTATACTCTATAAAACCAACAGTTAAAGGGTACTTTTTACTTTTACTTGGTATTAATCATGAACAAAATGAATCTACTTTTCATCTAAATAAAATATTTCGTTTCCGAAGAATCACGACTGTTAGTATTTACTGTAAGCTAAAAGCCAAAATAAATATATTCAAACATCTCCAGAGGGACACATAAGTAAGTATTCTCTTTACTACCTAAATAAGGTTAACTAAGCCTTGCCTTTAAAACAACTGAAAGCACGTAAGTAAACTTTTATTTAAATTTATTAGGCCTATAAAATAGTTAAGGTGGGCAGCAGACCAAAACTTTCCGTTAAAGGCTTTGAGATTTCGGGTACCTACCTATATCTATGATGATCTCCGACCGTATTTCGGTCAAGGCGACCAATCTCTACGGAGATTGGTCCAGGTACGCAGGAGATATTATAGTGCACAAGTGTGTGCGCAAACACAGATTCAGAACACTCTATTCCGTTACTCTCATAGTTCGATGGGACGGAAAGCCGACACGACCGGAGAGAGATCAGGCGCAGGACCAACGGTTTTACGTGCTTTCCGAGGCACGAGCTAAGTGCCGATTTTGCAACATTAAAATCTGTACATGAAATAAATTCATTGGTACAGGCCCGTGACTGGGATCGAACTTACGCCTCCCGCTTGGAAGGTGCACGTCTTAACCACTGGGCTATCACCGCTTCTATATGTACCTACTAGCATAGTACTTATGTATGTCAACGAGGTAGGTAGAGATTTTTGTGTAGTGTGTTGATTATGAGGCCTTCACTCAGGCAGTACAGGACGTATAGATAGATATAAAAAGGCACTAGTCATATTTCTAGTTCGTATAATTATAGTATTTAAGTTTTTACATTATGGTATAATTATTAATGTAAACATTTAATATTAGTAGAAATAAATAAATAGATATTACATTTTTTTAAAGTAGGTAAGTACTATAAATATAAGTAGCTATCTATGAATAAATCTGCATTTATAATTTTTACCGATGACATTTAAGGCAGTTTGCAATATCATTTTATTCTTATTAAATTTGTCTAAAAAATCTTTGTGTTCTTAAAATGAAAGGGGTATTAATTTTGGGACAGAATAAATACTACCTCGTACTCAACAAATAATCCGATGACTAAATAGCAAAAATTAATAATAATTTAAATTTAATTATTCTTACTTTTTATTGTACATAAAGACATTACAAAAAATACAGAGAAAATTCACAAAAGAAATGCATACAAAGGCGTGCTTATCTCTGCGAAGAGATTATATTAGAATTATATTTCCTGGATCGCATTTTTTACTACATTATTTCTTTTTTTATCTTTCATGATCCTGCAGTAATGGGATATCTCCTAAAAACCTGTTAGTTATATCAAGTTAATTATATGCTCCCTGTTTTATTTGTTTAAAAATATACATACTGTGTAACCTGTTTTGTGTTAAGCATTATGTAGGCCCTCTGCCCCATCTAGGGCACAACAGGAACATAAGTCAAGTACCCTGTTTTGATTCTCCCTTGGTGTCTTCATTTCAACCGATCATTGCCCCATCATTCTCCTAAAACACTTACAATTAACTCTAACTGTTGCAATAATAGACACATAACGTTTTGTGATTGGCCCAACATAATATCAAAAGTACCAAATTAAGCTTGTAAAATAAACAATATGGCCACCAAGCTCGTAAAGTCAATAAATATTTTGTTGAGTTCGCGGTGAAAAGTAGTAAAATTGCGTCGTAAAACACCTTTTTACATGTTATGGTTTTGTTTTATCGCTGTAAAGGTTGACGTAGATTGTGGCTATCGACGTTATTTTTTGCGTAGCGATTTAAATAGTCATAAGAGATGAGATGGGAGACCAACATAATATCTCGCAAAATTATTTGGCGTTATAAGTATAATTTTAAGGGCTTCCAGCACAATTTTAGTCGGTCCACCGTTCATTAGATACCTATACCTACGCCTACAGATATTCGTCGTCAGCCTATTGCAGTCCACTGCTGGACGTAGGCCTCCCCTAGTGTACGCCACATGACTTACGGAGCCGAGACGTGGAACCTGACGGCGGGGCTAGCTCACCGATTGCATATCACACAAAGAGCTATGGAAAGGTCAATGATCGGAATGCTCGGAATCTCGCTAATGGATAAAGTCCGAAACGAGATTATCCGGCAGAAGAGTGACAGACATAGTCTCGAAATATAGCAGACTGAAGTGGCAGTAGGCAGGCCACATCTGTCGTAGAACCGATGGACGGTGGAGTAAACGGGTTCTCGAATGGAGACCGCGCCTCAGCAAGCGTAGCGTTGGGCGTCCTCCGGCCAGATGGACCGATGACTTAAAGAGGACGGCTGGTAGTGACTGGATGGCAAAAACGGGAGATCGAGCCATGTGGCGTACAGATATTATATGAATTAATATATATGAAGAGTATACGTCTTTAATACCTACTTAGCATTATACTATGCGTACACACATGTACATACGTTCGCTAACTCTGTCATTGATTGCTTAAAACTACCGTATTCGTAATATTACCAAAACAATATGACTAAAATCTAAAATATTCCTTGAGGTGGTCTGCAGGTGATCGACAGTGATACAAGTTTTAATCGTTCCAAACTTCTCAAGTTCTGTAGCTACTTTAATAGACATGACGCTTCTCTTTTCCCATGTGGAAATCACTTCAGTTTGGACGTACCTTAAAGTCGTTTGTTTTTATTCCACCTCGCTGTCAAGTTGTCGGAACTGGGACGACATAAAAATAGCATTATCTATGATAATAACTGACAATATAACGACCTTACAAACTAGGCTTTCTTTGTTTTAAATTTCGAACGTCACTTGTTTATTGGTTTTCGATGACATGAGATTGAATAATAAACGTGTATGTTTCGCATAGTTTCGATAGCGTATAAGACATACTCCTTATATGTATAATATGGTGTAACAAAAGTAGTATAAGAAGCGAAAGGCTATGAATATGGCCCTCTATAGAGAATCACAAAACATCAAGTCTCATGTGTATAGGTTCCTTAGTGGACTGTGCTCAGTAGCATTTCGCTGAACATTCCCTCTTTTGTGTTACAACCTGTATTTTAAGAAGAGATACAACTGATACAAACACATTGGCTCAATACTTAGACTTATTTTAAATAGTATATTTTACTTATACCATTATTATTTAATAATAGACTTAAAAGTAAAATGGAAAAATAACGAAAATATTATTAGCGACAGCTAAAAATATTAACTTTTGAAAAGAAACGTCATAAATTCCCAATAGCCTTTTGAGATGACGCGAACGGATGGAGTGAAAAAAAATCCTATACAATGTTTTAAATTGAGAGAATTCGACGGCTCGATGCTTCTCAGCATTACGATCACTATGTAAGTACGACAAGGAGTTGTGAACGGGAGACTTATTATAGAGGAAAAAAGTTTTGCTTAATAGATGACGCTGATCAAACGAATACTCGTAATGATAGGTAGATTTTTTGATTTAGACAATCAATTTTCGGATATGCTTGCCAACTCAAAAATCATATCAAACTTTCAAAAGCGATTATTACATTATACTTCAGTCGTGTCTGAGAAGCACCATTACAGAATGAAGAATAAATTAAAATCTTTAATAGCCGTTAAAAAATGCAACTATTAAGGTACTACTAGTAAAATTTTTCTTTGTTCCTAGCATCATACCATATTCTTTCCTAACCTCTTCCCTCCAAAACCACGCAACAGCGACATTATTATCATTGTGAACAGACGTCGTTAGATATAACCTCCTTTGTATACCTACTCGGTGTTTCGGATTACGCCAGGCTCGGTTTATCGAGTTACCTAATCTTAAAGGTATTGGGAAATTTTTGAGTTTTTTACTCGACTGCGCCAGAAGGAAGGTTCTTTTTTCCAGTGAATGTACTCGTATGTGTATTTCTTTGGCATACAAATTTTTTTCCAGATGTTACTCTCTGGAAAAAAATTTGTATACTTACGTATCTCGCTAATATTATTTTCCAGTGGAATTTATGGTTAGGAGTACCTATAGATCTTGATAATAAAACGGAATATGAGTATTTTATGCTGTATATACAAATCCAATATTTTTAGAAACTTAATAAATGCGTGAATATTTATTTAGTGAGAGCTGAGAGAATTGAGTTGCAAAAATATAACCTAGAATTACAAGAATCTTTTAAAAATAATATTGAGCTTTCATTTGGTTGACTAGCCATGACCGGCGACGATGCTTGTAATTGTACTACCCATGCTTACGGTTGCCTCCGGCCAGTCATCTTCACTTTTCAGAAATTATTTAAGAAACTTCCAAGAACAATATATATTTTTAATGCATTCCCTATTATGTTACACGCGCATTTTCTTATAATAATAATAAGCCCGCAGGGCAGCTTGTGGCGAGCTGTTGGGAGGTAGCGTTCCCACGGACCTGAAGTGCTCCCGGGGGAAGACCCTGTTCCTCATCTCCGGCGCCGGAGTGAGGTCTGACGAGCAGCAGTTCCCCCACCTCTGCCTTGCCTTCGCCGGCCGGGCAGAGTGGAGTCGCGAGAGCTATGACAGCTCGAGGGTGGACGTGTCCGTCCGTAAGTGGTGAGTTGGCTTCGGTTTAAAGTCCAGGGGCACTCCTCCACCCTAGCCGCTCACCAAATGTTGCACCCTTTGTCGCACCGTGCGTGCGGCCGTTTCAGGGGGCCCATGAAATGAGTCGGCGAGTCACCGTCTGCCAACTTTGTAATTTTGAGACTTGGTTGTAATGGCAGGCGTCCGTTAGTCTCCTTCAATAGCCCGATTATCCAACCCCACCAAAAATTCAGCCCCATAGCCCATGACCTTGTTTTCCATCGCATGACATAGCTCTGCACTCCAATAGTCTTGCACATGGCGGAGACCATCGCCGGATGTATCATATTGTGCGGTCGGCGATGGTATCCGCCATGTGTATCCCACACCATATTAAAGTTCTCTAAAAGGGCCTCTACATCTTGGCTATGGCCCGATGCACGCCTCTCAAAGGACCGGGACTCTGTAGTCCTGAGAATTTAAACAGAGATACAAATAAAAATAAAATTCTTTATTGCATATTTAAACAGTGTACATGGGCGAACTTAATGCTATGTAGCATTCTCTACCAGTTAACCACTATTTCTGGCGAGAATATCCTAGTCTAAGTCACATATTACATTCAGTATTTAAAAATTTATTTGACGTGAATATACCACGTATGTGCACCTTACACCGGTGAAAACACCCTAGCTAAATAAAGCTAAATAGGCTCGTTGGAAATAACCCGCAACATAGAGGCTAGTTCCTTGAATTTTCTATTTAAATAACAAAATTAAGCTTCTCGGCCACCTAAAGGACTTTTTATTTTTGCAAGATGACCGCGATACGATTTCACAGCAGAAAACACCACAATCTATTTTGGTTTGGTGCCTATATTTTAATGATAATTATAAAGCCCGCAGCCATACCAACTGCAGTTTTGAATTGTATTGAATCTTTCCAACAATACCTACCTACTCAATTCATTTATATATTTACCTAAGTAGGTACTAGCGAACGCCCGCGACTTCATTCACGTAGGTAGACCTTATAGCATATCTGTAATTCTGATATACTTATAAGCTTTGAATTTTGAGCTTATATTATTAGATCGTTTAATTTTCTTGGGTTACGCAAAACTTACAAATTTTTGCTGCGTTTTTGTTTTCATTCATAAGATTAATTTTGTTACAATAAAATTAAGACAACAAAAAGGAGTAAAAATTGTTCCTCTGTTCACGAGTGATACGAGTATTAATGTAAGCAAATATATAGGTACCTACATATTGCAAATACTTCAGTAAGTCGATGCCAACTTTGTTCTTTTATTATTGTTGGTTTGTCAAAGCAGTTTAGCAAGAAATGTGATTCATACTCGAATTCAAGGCCTTACTTACTATCTTTGCAAAACTATTCCAATTCTGATATTCAATTAAATTGGTCATCGAACTTTCGCTTCTGTACGTTTAACAATCGCCAAGAGGTAAATCTAAGATTAGCCAATTTTAAAGCTGGAAAATTTTATAGCATAACCTATGAGTTTTTAAAAATATTATTAATAAGAAAATGAAAAAAAAATCACCCGAGTGAGATGATGATATGAGTTTTTATTTTATAATCATGATGATGATCTTCCACCGTATTTCGGCCAAGGCGATCATCTCTACGGAGATTGGTCAGGTACGCAGGAGATATTATAGTGCACAAGTGAGTGTACAGATGCACTCTCTATTCAGTTACTCTCATAGTCCGATGGGACGGAAAGCCGACACGACCGGAGAGAGATTAGGCGCAGGACCAACGGTTTTACGTGCTTGCCGAGGCACGAGCTAAGTGACAATTTTACATTTTACTGTACATGAAATAAATTCATTGGTACAGGACCGTGACAGGGATCGAACTTACGCCTCCCGCTTGGAAGGTGCACGTCTTAACCACTGGGCTATCACCGCCCATAATAATTATAATCATACGTAGCCTATGAAACAATGATTTTAAAATATACAATTGTGGGTCACGCATTTTTGTGTTATTATCTACAAATTACACTAGTAAATAAAGGAAGTTTCACCATCAAAAAGTGCTTAATAATCTCTTTGTTTTACATTGAATACTTTATTTTACTGGCTGCGTGGTGCCGGCAGAGTAGAATTCGTACCACCCCATGTCTGTCCGTGGGTATCGTAGAAGGCGATTAAGGGTTTCCGGGAGGTGGGCAGCAGCGCCTCCCGTGTTGACAACATAGTCCAAAATACAAAGTGCGGTCACCAACCCGCATGCCCAGCGTGGTGACTATGGGCAAATACCCCCCATGGCAGTCTTGTGGCGTGCCCCGGGGGAGGCCTACGTCCACCAGTGAACTGTAATAGGCTGATGATGATGATGATGACTTTATTTTAAGAATAGGTAAGTTAATTGTAGTTTATACCTATGATACTAAAGACAGTGTCATGTAGAATCTTATTTGAAAACTGTTAAACATTTTCTTACTGCGACCACTTTGGCAGTAGCTATAGCATATTAGTTTAACAGTTCAATTTTGTTACTTAGTTCGTTCTTACATAACACAGTTCAATTTACGCAAGGGGTTAAAAACATTTGTGTATACTGTACCTGCAGCCGCCCGCGGCAAACCTGGGGCGGATCACTAGTTATACATATAAACCTTCCTCTTAAATTACTCTATCTTTTAAAACCGCATCAATATCCTGTGCGAAGTGTTAAAGATCTAAGAATACATAGGCACAGATAGACAGACAGTGGGCCGACTTTATTGCAGTGATAGTGACTCTTATTGCTCATGACTGTACATAAAATCTTCACACCTCCTTTACCTTCTTGCTTCATGGTTTCACCTACTCAATTTCGTCGAACTCACTAACGGAAGATCATGTTTGTGTAATAACATATTGGCGAGTTAATATTCAGAGAAAACAAAACTTCGCGGTTGAAAAATATTGACAAACTCAATTTATGTTTATTCCCGAGTTGTGTTTGGTTTGCGAAAATTACTTCGGCGGTAATTTAGAAGGCATATGATATATACCTACATACGTATACAGGCTGTAACAAAAGGGGTATATTAAGCTAACAACCGTTGAAAATAATCCACTAAAAGTACCTATCCACATAATTTGAGACTTGAAATCACATCTTACTAATCCTACTAATATTAATAACGCGAAAGTTTGTGAGTATGGATGGATGTAAAAACGGCTGAAGAAATTTTCATAAAATTTGGTATAGAGTTAGATGACACCCTGAATCAACACATAGGCCACTTTTATACCGAGAAAATATTTTTATCCCGGATAATTTCGACATTTTGTTTTTTCTGCAGTCCACGCGGACGAAATCGCGGGCGTCCACTAGTAGATTTTATTATTATTACAAATAGGTAAGTATAATTTCCAAACAACTTAGGATTTATCATACGATCTTGAAAAATTGGTCTCAAATTTTGTGGGAAATTCTCGACAGTGAGCATACAGGGTGTAACAAAAGGGGTATGTTAAGAAAAATTATATAAAAATAGCCCTCTATTATTGAACCTATCCTTTAAATTGACACACAAAAATAACATTTACATTATTCTTATTCCAAGTATGAAAAAGTCATATACAACTTAGGAATGTTCATAAAATCATGGAGAAAAGCATGTGATTGTGAGTATACAATTTCGTTGATAGGATTATCATAGGTAGCTTTTCACTGGAAATAAATTTAATTATTATTATTGTTAGTTTAGTTTCAAGCTTTTCACTTAACACACTTCATGTTTTCCTAGTATTAGTATTCTTTTCTTCAAGTCTATTCGAGGAGTGAGTAAACATCTACGGTGTTATTACAAAAGGGCGCCTAAAGTTAGACTTGTTTTAAATATGACGTTTTACAGAAAAAATGTATAGAATATCCGTCAAATTTAGGCAATGTTTCGCTTAAATGATGCTCATATTCTTTTGTAATAACACCGTTACAGGCTTAAAAGTAGCCTTTTCATTTGTCTATATTTATACCTATGTAGTCTATAGGTATATAGCGTCTCATTCTAGCTGGCGCCTAAATACGTTTTTGTAATAGATATTTTTTTAAACAAGTGTGCAATTGTGTTTTGACTGTTTTGTAATGACAAAACTTAGGTTGAACAGGCTAAGTATTGTCGTGTGTCAGTTTTTAAATAAAGTCTAAATAGCATATGATGGCTAAAAACGTTTTTGTAATAGAGGTTTTTTAAATCGCGCGTTCGACAGCCGTCTTAATTGTTTTTTAATAACACCGCTATGGTCTTATTACAAAAGAGCGGCCTAAAGTTAGACTCGATTTGAATATGATATTTGTCAGCAAAATGTATGGTATATCTACCAAATTTAGGGCATGTATAGCTTAAAACATGTTTAAATTCTTATGTAATAACACGGTTACACTTTACATTTACAATATGTAAACAAACTTATTACTTAAGAGACGTTCGTGGTTGGTTACTCAAGTTTCATTTTGGATTAATACAGGGTGCTAGTGACATTTCACTTACATTCATAAATTTGATAATTATATAGTTCATCAGATTGAGTTAAAAATAGTAAATTGGTAGGACATGAGGGTGTATTATGATTTGTTGTCAACAAAGTCAACCAGACGCTTATGGTGAAAAGATAGGTCGGTAGATTCGTTTCATAGAATATATTTTAGCAAGCTATAAGCTACAGCATAAATATGCAACCCTTTGGCCGGGTCACCGTCAACTAGAAAAAAAATACTGGCGGTCTATACAGGGCGTTTTTTCGTTGCCACCCTTAACGAAGGGTACGTACTCTATACATCAAATAAAGTAAATTTATGCAAAAAAAATGCTGGGAAACAATGAAAATTAAAAAAGATCATTGTTTATTATTAGTGTTTATGCTAGTTTTTCCACAGACAGATATTAATTATTTCTCGTAAAAAAATCTTGCAACGCGCGTCTAAGTGCATTTATGGAGAAAAACGCTGTCTATTTACTCAACTTTGGACCCTAATATCTTGGGAACCAGACACTTCCCAGGTATGCTTCTTAGGAAAAATATAATCGTGATGATGAGGAGATTCCATAGTTTTCGGGAACGTTGACGACCCAAAATCATTCTCTGTATAGCTTTTGTATACTTCTATAGTTCAGTTATTCTGCTCGTAGCACTGCTACGAATCTACTACGAAAAATACGTAGTAAATTCGAAAAATGACTAACGGTGTTACTTATTACAAAACCATGTCTAAAGATAGACACCGTTTAAAAAATACATTTGACTGCAAAATGTATGAAATATCTGTCAAATTTAGACAATGTTTAACTGAAACAGTGTATAAATTCTGTTCTATAACTGTGTATATGTTAAAATAATTTCACTATCACTCTGTATTACAAATTGTACTGATGTACTGTTGTGTAAACCTATCTATGGTTAACTTCGAAAACAACTTGTAATATACCTTGTTAAAGAAAAGTTATAACTTTTAACCCTTGGAGGCTTGATTTTGAGTCAAATTCAAAAGACAATGTATATTTCATATCGTTCGTTGATTTGCAAACACGGAACTCCATATCCAGTTAGTAATCCATATTGAGTTCATGGATGCAATATTCTATAGATATATATTTGAAACATGTGGACGCCCGCGACCCCGTATACAGGATATAAAAAGACAAAGTCTTTTTAATACCTCGTATTCTTTGTAAGGCAACGATCATTTTTTTCTATGAAACCAACCCTGGGAAATGACAAAAAAATTATAAAAAATGACGTTTTATTGCTTGCAATAAAAGAACATTTAAAAAATTTTGTTTACCAGAATTAATAACTTTTCTACCCGGGCAAAGTTGCGAGACATTCACCTATCTATTTACCTATGAAGGTTTATTTTTAAAATCTAAATAGCGATGTCACGGCCAGCCCTACGTTATTTTGATCCCAACTCAACTTAAAATACAACTTAAGCCAAGCTACGTAGGTATTATAATTTAAAGTAGCAATTTTATGCTCTCCACGTTGTTAAAAATCTCGTTATAATATGCCGGTAATATGATTTCCACTGGCAGGTATTTTAAAATACCCACTTTATTAGGCTCCCAGCGTAAACCTTGAGTTTATATTCAGCCCTTTTATATCATGTTTTAGAAGCGATTGTGTAAGATGTCAACACTGGTTTGCTTTTTATGATGATATTTTATGATACTAGTCGTAGCAATGTTTTTCATGTTTATTAACTAGATTACTAATTGAAAAATATATATTTTGCTGCGGAAAAACGTGCACATGTATCTTTGAGATTTTTAATTTTTTATTATGGACTATTTTTATATTACTTTATTTCAATATTTTTGTATAACATAAAAACTCTTACTCGTAGATGTTAGTATCATAAGCAAGCTTATTTTTACAGGATTTTAAAAGAAAAACAAACGCAGTATATTTTTAAATTAACGTGACTTAAAGACCTAGATAACATTGATGTAGGCTTGATTGATTGAATGCCTTGTTTGTAATTGATTACAGGACTAGTACCTAATCATGGTAATGATTTAGTACGTCTCTGTATGAAAGAATATCCTGGACAAATAAGTTTGGATTATTGCATAAATATAATTATCATAACTTTATGCTCAAGTATATAATGCTATTTTGACTCTTTGGGGTGTATTAAATAAGTGCTTATGTTTCTGAAAGTATTCATTAACTTCCAAATAGGTCTTTACTTATACAGACTGGCTGTTTCTTGCGCTTCGTTCCGGATATATACAGGATGATTTTTGGTCGTCAACGTTCCCGAAAACTACGGAATCTCCTCATCATCACGATCATTTTTCTCCATGGAAGCATACCTGGGAAGTGTCTGGTTTCCAAAATATTAGGGTCCAAAGTTGAGTAAATAGACTGCGTTTTTTTGCATAAATGCACATAGACGCGCGTAGCAGGATTTTTTCACGAAAAATAATTAATATCGGTCTATAAAAAAACTAACATAAACACTAGACACTATGAATTTCGCACGATCAAGGAATTTAAATTTTTTTTTCAAAAAAAAATTTTTTTTCCCAGCATTTTTTTTGGCATAAACTTACTTTATTTCATGTATAGAATACGTACCCTTCGTTAAAGGTGGCCACAAAAAAACACCCTGTATTTTTATCCTGATAAATATTAATGTACCAAGTGCCCAAAATTTACGGAAATTTAATTTTCACATCACCCCACATTATATATAATGTAAGTATATGTATGTGTACACATATTTATGTTTATTTTAAAATGTCACTTCTCACAATTCTCCAATACTTTCGTATTTCAATGTAGAAACGTAAAAATTGAATTTATTATTCGCTTCCCGTTGGAAATACATATGTAAAATCGTCGATACATGTTTCATATGACGAGGGAGAACGCTCATTTTGTGAATTTATTCTTTAAAAATCTCCGAAAAGGTTAGCGAACAATATTTCTATCTTAATATTACCTAGTTTGACAGACACTGTTTAAAAATTACATTTGACAGTACAATGTATGGGATATTTATCAAATTTAGGCAATGTTTAGCTTAAACAATGTTTAAATTATGCTGTAATAACACGATAAAAGTATTATAAAGCTTCATATAGTTAGGTAAATAGGTAACGTAACTAGCAAGTTTAAGAATACACGTTTTCACTGGATGTCGCTTTTCAAAATGTTTAAAAAACTTCTGTGACTGAGTGACATACAGACAGAGCGCAGCCTCAACTGGACGCAGTGCGTGTAGTAATATGTTTTTACATATAAGTACAGGATGTTTTTTCGTTGCCACCCTTAACGAAGTGTACGTACTCTATACATCAAATAAAGTAAGTTTATGCCAAAAAAAATCTGAGAGACAATGTATTTTCAAAAAAAAATGAAAATTTACGCGTATACGCCTGTAGTTATCTAGATATACGAACAAAAAGCCTAAATATTATACCTACTACAAAGCCATATTTGTTTCCGGATTGAAAGAACATTCCTGCCCAATTAAGGAATATGTCCGTCTATACAAACCGGAAAACAAAACGCTTCAACCGTGGCCATATTCTCTACGTTCGGAAATCGGATTATTTTCCTTGCATTTCATTTTTTTTTTCATATCTAATCTTGCGATCGGTATGTTCGACCATTAGCAGATGTGTTGTATAGTTTAAGTGACGGTTAAGGTTTGTTCTCCCACTGGAGACTCTACCTCATATGTATAGTCTTGATATTGGTTCACTTAGAGCTGAAGCTAAGTGTGAGCATCAATGTTTGCGACTGCGTTTTTTAATTAAAATCAAATGTTGATACTATACCTTTATCAATGTTCGTGCTATGTACTTCAGTGTGAAAACTTTTTGAATACAACTCGTGTTCGATGTAGTGCAAAAATGACACCTACTAGGTATAATTTAATAAGAAAAAAAGCGTATCTACGGATACAAGGTATTTTTTCTTTAGTTTCCATAGTTCGCACCTGCATTTCTTCGCTGCACATTCTACGCGAGTGCATCAGATAACGATTGTAGTTTTAATGGCTTCTGTGCGGCGAAGTGAAATAATGTCAGTAAATCTTCTCAAGTTAACTTACGTATTAATAATATAGGTGTTTGCATAATAAATAATGTCCTCCAAGCAGAATTAAGGCGATAACCACACTCCCACGCACCACGGTGCATGTTGCGTGTCGACGGACCTACGTGAATGCGCGTGGATGCATTTTCTGTGTGTTGGACTGTGCGTGTTTTCTATACAAACAGAGATACTTATAAGCAACGTTAGAAAACGCATTCAAGCGCTACGCTGCATGGTGCGTGGCAGTGTGATAATCGCCTTAGGTAATTACCTACTCTACTTATTCCCGCCACTGCATTTCCTGTAGGCATAGAGGAATAACTGTAGGTAAGCGAATATCAACAACAGAGGCGATAAAATGCAAATACAGCATTGAAATCCCAGAGCATCCTAGCAAGGGACTAAAATAGTATTCAAACCACGGAATAGTTACATATTAAAAGTTTTAATATGTAACTATTCCGTGTAATATAATTTATAGAAAATCTATACATATAATAAAATTGTAACGGATCGATGTTTGTACACGTTAATCTCAGAAACGGCTAGGCCGATTTCGATGCAGTTTTCAGGAATATATTGTGACAGGTTCCACTTAACATATAAGCTAAGCTTTTTATCACTGGAAAATGTTTTTATTCCGGATAAGTTCGTCATTTTGTTTTTTCTGTAATCCACGCGGGCGGAGTCCTGGCGTCCACTAGTATAGAATAGAGATCTGGCGTAGGACCAACGGGTTTTCTTGCTTTCTGAGCGCGAGTTGTAGATATAGATGTACTTGTTTTAATGTATATATAGCTTCAATGGTACCTATTACTGGGGCATATGGTTTAGCACAGATGTGCGGAAAAGCCTGCTGCACCCTCCGTTTATACTTAGACGCAAGAGATACCGCATGTGACAAGACACATATTTGCACAAGTTTATTTTATTTATTTAACATTGACATAATTACTCGTTTGCATGTAAACTTTCCCAATAGGAAATTATGTCCTCAAGGCAACTACTTACCACTATACGATATTTTTACAAACTTTAACGGTTATAATATTAGTCTAGTATAGGTATAAGCTGCTTCTCTTCCCGGGCATACTGTACAAGTCAGTAGAGGGGCAAGAGGGTCTTGGTGTTTTGTAGGCGATGGGCTGACCTGTCACTACTAACCGAACTTGTACATCTCAACTATACTCTTAAAATTGGTCAGAAGTGGCACCATGTGGTTCTATCGGCCCTTGGTGCTCTGCATACCCCGTAAGGGTGGCATAAGTAGTGGCATTTTTGAAACTGCCCATTCTAAAAATAAATAAAAGAATGGTTATAGTCACAGAGTGATAGAAATTCAAACAGAAATTCGTGTAAAATAGCAATAAAATAAAATAATAGGTAAGTTCAATTAAAGAATAATACGTATCAGTTCGTTACAAAACAAACAGCTCAGAAAATGCTCATTATTTATGCAAAAGTTTTTCCAATCTTACGTTGTCAAAGTTTAACTAACTTAACTACCCCACTTAACTTGTAGCGTTAAGTTTTAACCGTCAACAACAACTGTTAAACTGAACTTGCTTTAAAACTACCTAGGTAGCGGTTACTGGAAATATTTAATAATCATACAATGTGCATAAAGTTATAACGTTAAGTTAACGGAAGGAAATCCGAAACTTTTTACGCGACTATGCCAGGTGGAGGGTTATGTATATTTTCTTTATACATTTGTGTTTGGGTCACAGGTTTACACTAACATATCATACACTTGATTTGGCCCAGTAGATTCAGCAAAGATTGAACAAATTGGCTGTAACAGGACAGATAGCGGTCAGATAGACGGACACACGTATAAACAACTAATTGTTCGTTTTTTATATTGAACCCTAAAAAATATAAACTTTCCCTTCGCATTTATCTACGCTAACAATCGTAAGATAAAAAAAGATTAAGATGCAGATGCTACCTTAAGAATAATTACTTCCCGGAGTTTAATATAAAAGGAAAGTTGACTTTTTGGCTTAGGTCACTTATCTCGTGTTGAATTAGGCCCTTATTATTATTAAATATGGCTGACAATTATTTAGGGACAATTCATAGATAGAGTCTTTTCTGTATGGGACAGTTACTTTGATGCTTTGACAGCAATGTATACTGTAGCAAGCTACTCCTTTGCCTAATTTATAATACTCATGGACTAAATTAAACCTTTTTTAATGTCGAAAGTCAGTACCAAAACCATGATCAGTAGCAGGATTGCTGACACATACATCAGCCTATTGCAGTGTACTGTTGGACGTAAGACTCCCCAGGGGCACACCACAAGGCTACTTCCACAGGGGGGTTTTGCCCATAGTCACCACGCTGGGCAGGCGGGTTGGTGACCGCAGTGTGACTTTCGGATTATGTTGTCAGTACGGGATGCCCTGCTGCCCACCTCCTGGAAACCCTTAATCGCGTCGTAAGATACCCACGGGCAGGCAGGGGTAGTACAAACTCTACTCTGCCGGCACCACGCGGATGTCGACTATAATGGGTGGTAAATGATAGCGAGTGATTAACTCATACTGCGATGTAGTCAACATACGCAGCATGGACGCAGCTAATGCGCTTGATTGCAAACTGCATTTAGCACAGTTTTATTTTACAACTTTAGAGAATTATGTCCCGCTGTGACGTCACTCTAAAAGACGCCATGTTTGTTTTATTTTTATGAGTAAGAGTAATTTATTTTAATGAACTGAGGATCTTCAGAATTTAGTTCTTTTATATTGCTTTGGTAAAGTTTATTTCTTTTAATCTTCATTTATTTTCTTACCTGAAAAATCGCAGATACATGTCTATGTTATTTTTATACATATTTTTTTGTTATACATTTCATGACCTGACATGTTTCAAATCAGGATCTTTTTTCGCAAAAAAGTAACTAGTGGCCCTTAACAAGCTTAACATCATTAAAATCAGTTCATCGGTTTTGACATGATTAGGTACGTACCTAACCGCCAGAGTAATTTTCGCACTTATGATAACTAGTAACGAAAGAATATACTTACTCTCGTCCTAGTAACTCTATCTTTTGGAAATCTCCCAAGTCGGTAGCATTATATACTAGTAAATAGCGTCGGATTTGGTCAAAAAACATAAAAACCTACACGTCATATCATAAAAAATCATCGCGCTATCTAAAAAGGAAATTATCACATAAGTGCTCTCACCCAATTATGTACTTAACGGTCCATTAGTCGCGGAAAATAAAAGAAAAACACCGAATTTTCATTAAACTCTATAAAGATATATAACACACTCATAGCCATAAAACCGTAAAGCTTAGTTCGTATGATAGATGTGGTTTATTATCTAAAATACATACATACATACGATTGAGCTTATCCAGGACAGCTGTGAAGACAAGTGTTAGTTTTATATTATACAGGGTCTTTTTTCGTTGCCACCTTTAACGAAGGGTACGTACTCTATACATCAAATAAAGTAAGTTTATGCCAAAAAAAAAATGTTAGGAAACGATTTTGAATTTTTTTTTATTACTTGATCCAGCGATATTTATATTGTCCAGTGTTTATGCCAGTTTTTTCATAGACAGATATTAATTATTTTTCGTGAAAAACTCTTGCTACGCGCGTCTATGTGCATTTATACAGAAAAACGCAGTCTATTTACTCAACTTTGGACCTAATATCTTGGGAACCAGACACTTCCCAGGTATGCTTCCATGGAGAAAAATGATCGTGATGATGAGGAAATTCCATAGTGTTCGGGAACGTTGACGAGGTCAGAAATGGCACCATGTAGTTCTATCGGCCCTTGGTGCTCTGCCTACCCCGTCGTAAGGGATAAAGGCGTGATTATATGTATGTAACACTAAGGAAATCTCAGGCATCAACTATAATTAATGACCACTGGGATACCTTTCAACAAACCTTCAACTGGGATAATAAAAAGTAATAAATACAACCTATAAACATCGATATATCGAGCTGCAATATCTTGACAGCCTCACTCTTCCTGAGAGCACTTAAATAAAGTTAAGTATTTTGCCCCTTTGTTTCCATTAACCAACATTTCCGATGGCCGGATTATTTAAAAAAATAGGGGAAAAATTGGTATGCATTTTAACAGGGAAAAACTTCAAGGTATTCAAGCAAGCAAGAACCTAAAATTGGGTCTATATAAAGAATTTTAACACATCCAGTTATGTAGGTAGATTTTCAATCTATGAGCCTAAAATCAATAAAAATGCTAAGTGTAATGCTTTAAAAATGCTGCCACTGGCGCTGGTTAAGGACCTATCCACGAAATTTGAGACTCGATACTTGTTTATTTTTAAAGATTCTATGAACATTCCAGACCTGTTTAGAAATTCTCCATAAAATCTGGGAAAATAAACATGTGATTCCGAGTGATATACAGAAGAGAGCTTATGAAATCTCCGCTATACGGTTTTCAAAAATAACAGTTAACTGACCATGTCTCTTTAATAATATAACAATTCGTATTTTCCCTTTGAGCAACTTGAATTTTGTGTGATTCAAATTTCATAAAGCTATTATGATAAAGAAGACACAATTCCATTATGTCTATGACTGTACTTATTACGTCATTAAGCGCGTAACAGTTCATGATAAACTGTAGTACTCGATGCTACGGTGAAGTGCAGTATTTGCAGTGATATCGTTCTAGTGCCAATAGCAACTTATAGTGCTGTTATACGGCCAAAGGTATGTAAATATTTTTAAACGTGTCTGTGGTATTTCCTTCGTGATTACACAGTTCTGTCTACAGGATCCTTTTTAGTGGTAAGCACGCTTTTGTACATTTCTCTTTTCATATAAACTTTGTGTTAATATTTTATAGTGTACAATAAAAAATAAAGAAATGATGAATAGAACACAGCCATGTGTACTTATATACAGGGTGTTTGTGACAGCCAGGCAAATACTGAGATACTGAACAAGTATCATTGTTTTGAGTTATACAACAGTGTTATTACTCGCAGGAAATAAATTTTTGGTTTGTTAATACGCAATGTTTGCTTTCCGCGCCAATTGTGTCTAGCGATCCTGTGACTAGTTGAATTGGCTTATTGGTTATTTTGTGATACATTGCTATTTTTTGGATCACTTGTGACTCTCTTTTGGGATTGATCAGTTAATTAAACTTTTTTTTTTTTAAAATCATCCAAATGTTAAAATTTTATTTTTAAGTTATTTATTAAGACTTACTTAAACGAACCATACTATTTTCATGAAAAAATGAAAAAAATGCCGAAAAATTTTAGAATTTTCCTGCGAAATTTTTCACTGGTTTTCATCTCAGAATCAGGTCTGAAGTCACCATATCAATATTTGCCTGGGTGTCACAAACACCCTGTATAACCGAAATGTACGTATGAAGAACTCAATGAATATGGATGAAGCGAAAGAGGTATTTTGGAACGTGCTGAAGAGAGATGATGTAGACATCACCTGCTGTATGAGATATAGGCGTCAGGTTATAATTATACCTTTAACGAAGGGTACATTCTATACACGAAATGAGAAAAAAAAATGCTGGGAAAAAAAAATTTTTTTTGAAAATTTTTTTTAAATTCCTTGGTGATCAGTGTTTATGTTAGTTTTTTTAGAAGTATTAATTATTTTTCGTGAAAAAATCCTGCTAAGTGCATTTATGCAGAAAAACGCAGTAAATGACCCTAATATTTTGGACGTTCCAGGTGACGAAGATTGAGAACCAAAATCACCCTGTATACCTACATACAAATGGTAGGTGTTGATCAAGTATGGCATGGGACGTGGTGACGAAGATTGAGAAGGGTATGTTGAGGTGGTTTGGGCGTGTGGAGAGAATGAGTGAAAGTAGACTGACAAAGAAAGTGTACAACGGAAGAGTGGATGGAAGGGTTGGAAGGACCTTCACCGATCAAATTGATGAAATTCTAAAGAAAGGTCAGGGCAAGAGTACCCTAAACCGACGAGCGTGCATGAAGAATATCATGAAAGTAGATGAAGCGAAAGAGGTGTGTCAGGATCGTAGCAAATGGAGATCTGTGATCTCTGTCTACCCCGCAGAGAAAGAGGCGTGATTTTTATGTATGTATGTATGTATGTATATACAAATGGCTGTGTTTCCTATGGGAATCATAAAGGTGGTCCCTCAGCCACGTTAGCACTCCGGGGACATGATGTTATGCATAAGCTTATCGCCCGAGAGAATGCCCGAGTTCCTTAGTCGACTCTTACGACATGCACGGAAGGAGAGGCAGCTGATGTATTCTAGTGAAGCCCCGCATCAGTACAGGATACATTGTATTACATACGTATATAAGAAATATGTCTTTTACTATTCCTATTACCTACTTAATCGTTTAGTAGAAAATTGTAGTGGGGTGTTAAACCCCCGTTCCCCCCACCTCGGTTTACTTCCCCGTAACAATTTCCACGGCTATATTTGAATAATTAATTGATGTTTATGAAATTGAGATCTCAGTCGTAAATTTAATTTAACTCGTCGTCTTCGTTGCAATATAAAAGATTTTCTGTGGGTAGCTGTTCAATTATATATATAATATAATAAACGTATAATACTACAACTGCTTCTCTTCCCTGGCATACTGTACAAGTCAGTAGAGGGACAAGAGGGTCTTGGTATTTTTACCACCTGTCACTATCTTTTAGATAGGCTGTCTGACCATTGAAAAAAATCTGCCCTTAGTAGGTTTAGTAAGTTACCTACCTTACTCCTACCAATCTGAACCAGTTAAGCTAAACGTGGCTATAGATTCTCCTACGTGATTCTGCAGTTCTGGCTATCCCAGCTTGGGAAGGAATACGGCCGTGTGGTACCTATAATATTCCATACTTCACGATTATTAGAAACTAGTGGACGCCCGCGACTCCGTCCGCGTGGACTACAGAAAAAAAAAACAAAATATCGAAATTATCCGGGATAAAAACATTTTCCCGGGATAAAAAGTAGCCTATATGTTAAGTCTTTAAGTTTACCTGTCACAATATATTCCTGAAAACTGCATCGAAATCGGTTCAGCCGTTTCTGAGATTAGCGTACACAAACGCACAGACAAACAGCAAACCGACAAACAGACAAAAATTCAAAAAATCATTGTTTTGGGTACTATTGCGTTGATAAAGGTATTCTATAATATTTTTCCTTATATATCTTCCATATACAGACAGCGATCCGTTGCATTTTTATTATATGTATATATCTGATCGAAAGCTACTGCGGGACCTAGGTAGATTAAACTTTAAAAATGAACGTAACAAAATTGGCGATATAAAAGTTAACCGTAACATAGTTTCGGATATAAAACATTCTGAAAGCATCTCTAAAGCAACAAGTAGTACTCTAAGATGTAAGCGAAAGCAATTTCGCGTAGTTTTTAACACGATTATATTCATCTTGCATGAAACAAGCTTTTATTACTTACCTACCCATTTTTATAGTTATGACCATGGAGAAGGAATAATAAATTTTTAACTTTTAAAATTATTACAGCGAGTTTTGAGTTAAAATTGTGAACTAACTTGCATTCAACATAATCAACCTATACTCATATATACAGGGTGTTTTTTCGTTGCCACCTTAACTAAGGGTACGTACTCTATACTTGAAATAAAGTAAGTTTATACCAAAAAAAAAAAATGCTGGGAATCGATGTAAATATTTTGAATTTTTTTTTATTACTTGATCGGGCGAAATTTATAGTGTCCAGTATTTATGCTAGTGTTTACATAGACAGATATTAAATATTTCTCATGAAAAAATCTTGCTACACGCGTCAATGTGCATTTATGCAGAAAAACGCAGTCTATTTACTCAACTTTGGACCCTAATGGAGAAAAATGATCGTGATGATGAGGAGATTCCGTAGTTTTCGGGAACGTTGATGACCATAAATTAGCCTGTATAGGTACCTTCACATCAGCCTAATGCAGCCCGCTGATATTCTACTGCCATGGGGGGCTTAAAAGCCCATAGTCACCACGCTGGACGGACAGGCGGGTTTGTGACTGCCTAATACGTTACCCACCTATTGGTTACCCGCCCAGTTGCGCTATTGTACTCTACCGTAGACATTAATTAACATAATATATTTTAATTTCATTTAATTTTACATTTAATTTTTGTTTTAGTTTTAAATAAATTAAAAGCCCGTGCCCCTGACTGATCTTGTAGCCATACCATTTGACAGAAAATCATCCACTGTGTAGATAAGTTAATGAGCTGTTACCGCTTAATTCAATTAGTAGTTATTTAACTTAATTCGATGTAACCAAATAGATCACACATTAAATTCAGAACACGAGTATGTATTAACGAAACCTTAGAAAAACCTTCTCTTGTTCGTTTAGCTTATTTGTTACAATGACATGCAAAAGTTACAAGGTCGAAAAGTTTGAACTTGTATTTGATATATATGATTTAATTTAACTTGCAGTCATATAGGTACTTATTTATTAATTAACATAAAACACCACCCGGGTGAGGAATTTTTTCCATTACTTTATTAATAATTTTATAATATATAATATCTTGACTAAGATAAAAACACTTCTCCATAATATAATCCGTTAGGATATGGTTGATCGTTTCATCATTAAAACATTGTAGGGATTCAGCTTAGATTTGGCTTATGTATAGCTATCGGGATGAAAAATAAGGTTTCCAATAATGTAATTTCAAAAAGAGATGGTAAAATTCGTCACCCGAGTAATTGACCCGGTGGCTCAGTGGTAAGAGCGCTGGCACGGAATGCAGAGGTACCGGGTGAGGAATTTTTTCCATTACTTTATTAATAATTTTATAATATTTGAATATTGCTATGTAGCTTAAATTCTGTTTATACTTAAGTTCTAAGTGGAAAAGTAACTCTGTAAATTTGCTGATGTAGTACCTAATGCTGCATACTGCATGTATCTATAAATGGCAGTATGTTATCGTACAATGCTGTGCTCTTCTGCTATACTTTAGAAGCTGTGATTTTTTGTAAAATAAAAAGTGGCTGCTCGAACGTCTATGTTTAGTACACGGATTTGATATCCACGTACCGCTCACTGCGAAATAACTCTGAATATATTTTTAGTAGTCTGCAGTATTTTTCATACACTTGACCTACACAATGTGACGTAAAAAGGAAGCTAAGTGAAAAAACATCTCTTATTTTAGACGTCCACAAAAATAAAACTTTTTGCTTTATGACTATAAATTTAATTTTGGGCCACAGTGCGCGTCACTCTTCATAAGGGGCCACTTTATGAGGCAGACGCATCAGACAGAGGTATTCCATTGTGGCAGTGATCAATTAGGTGACGTCAGAAACTATGTGGGCCGGTGACAAGCAGTCCCGCTTGTGGGATTAGGGGATGACGTCCATTTTGATTGTTATCTCGCTTACTTTCTACTAAAATGAGCGAGAATGATTTTTATTCTTTCATGAGTTACATTAGATCCCGGAAATATAAATCAAGTATTCTTATTTCCCTTTACGTCCTCTTTATTGTTTTGTATACTTATATTATGCTATATCTACCTATATTTATTATGCTATTGTGATAAATAGATATAGTACTTACATTATTTTTGTTACCGATCTTTTACATATCGCCCCGCTACGCTAAATATTGCAGTAGGGTCTCTTTCGCTTGGTACTGGCTACTCCATTTTGGGAAGACAGTCAATTATACGTCTTATATGAGTCAGTCTTTACTTAGATTTATTCTAATCTCACCCAATCCAAGGTATACAAAATATACATATACCGATTGTGTTCCCGAACTATAGTAAGGCATTCTGTCAACAAAACTATGTAACTCTGTCGACGGAGCGCCAACGTCGCTGCACGCAGCCATCGGGCATCCGTCGACAGAGTCACATAGTTTGTATGTAAGCTGCAAGCGGGCGTACATCAAGCGTACAATGACGAATACGCGTCTATGAAGCTACGCCTCCGTGGACAGTATGCCTAACTGAAGGATCATTATATGCGAAACAATCCTAAAATGTGAATCGAATCACAAAAGCCATGCGGAACTTAATTATGTAACATACACGTACGGTCTAAACAAAAATATAACAGCATTTCCACAAAATGGACGGCAAAAAATTAATATAGCGTCTACCCGCGGACCTCATATATTATTTACAGCTCGTGTGGTGAATACAGAATACTCATAGTATTGATTACACAATGAAATAAACCACTTTTGCATATTCAATGATTTTGGAATATTATTATGCACAGAAGGGTGGAGGGCATATTTTGTAGAGAGCGTTGGACATGTAGATGTAACAAAACGGAATGTTATGCGAAAAGCTATGAAAATAGGTTGGTACTATAAAGAATTTTCCCCTTTAAACTCGAAATTACGTGTTTAGTTTTCCAGATAACTCAGGAATATTCATACAATCTGTATCATCATCATCATTTACAGCCCTGAGAAGTCCACTGTTGGACATAGGCCTCCCCCAACAACCTCTACTCCGACCGGTCGGAAGCAGCCTGCATCCAACCGACGCCCGCGATCTTGGCCAGGTCGTCCGTCCACCTCGCGGGTGGCCTTCCCACAATCTCTATAGATTATTTTAATAGCTTTTCGCTTAACATACTTCTTACATCCTTTAGAGGAAGAGAAGGACCTAAAACGTGTTAAATGGACTGTATGAGAGGGGTGTAATTGAGTGTAATTACTTGAGTTAACTAATAATTATATGGGTGTTATTTTATGAGGGTCAAAATAGCCATGCATTTTGTCATACATAATATAGTTACGCTCATTAACTCACACGGAAGTTGAGCAGAAGTGTGCAAAATACACACCCACTTTTCACCAGTTAGGCCCATAGTACACGGCGTATTTTAAACGCGCCGACGACGCGCGTTTCAGGAACGCGCGTCTTCGGCGCCGTAGACGCTGCTTGTTGCGTTTGCATTGATGATATAAGATTGATGATGTAAGATTCAAAATTAATTAAGTACAGGCGCGTTTTACGATCGCTACGTGTGCTTAGGTTACGAGGTTGCGTTCAAATCTCGTATGAAGCGCGTATACGCGCGTTATCTGCGCGTCGTCGGCGCGTTTAAAATACGCCGTGTACTATGGGCCTTAGCCTATTTCCCACTAAGTCCCACGTGGTAAGTGGTAAGCCTATTGCCGCCATGAATTCAAAAATTCAAAATTCAAAATTCTTTATTGACAAAAAAAAATCACATAAAACATTGCGGATATCCTTTTAAGTTAATAATAACCTGTGACAGGAGATCCTATTTAATTGTTTAGCACATACATATTTGTCAACATTAATATAGGTCGTTCTATCTTAGTTTAAAATGTACGTTAACTAAACTTTAATTACCTACATTTCATTGTTTTATTCTCATAAATTAAATTAAATCAAATCAAATTACAAACAATGAATTCATTGAACTGTCCACAATTTATCCATATACCTACTTCTTAACAATCTATCTATTCACATTAAAATATTAATTCCTACCAGGGAACAGGTTAATGAAATAATTCGATGAATTCAAAATGATACTCTTGAAAGGGGAAAACGAAATTAAATTAATAAACGCATCTTTATGTCCCCATTTCAATACAGTATTATTACTTACTTAGAATCAGCGGAAATACATTTTAATTATATTTAGGTGTTTTGAGATTCGATTTTGTGTGCCACGTGCAAAAATAAGGCTGAATAATTGTATCGGCCTTCACTAATCGAAAGTTCTAATTATCGATCGTTTTCAATGGACGGTGTAGAGTACGTTTAATAGAATAATTCCTATGCCGGACTTCGAAACTAAAATTTTTGTATGAAATGAAACAGAAAATGTGGTCATACACATTAGTAACTACGGGTAACGCCATCATCTATCGGAAATATACCTACGATGAAACACACGTGTATGGTCTTACACTCTCCGCTCACCCTTTTCTAGCTACCCCGCTATAAAAGCACATCCATTTGTTTATTAGTATCGCATTAGCACAGAACTCTTACCGACTAACAAAAGAATTAAAATATAGTTTAAGCTGAACATTGCTTAAATTTGACGGATCCATACATTTGCTGTCAAACAGTTTAATCTGAGTCTAACTTTAAATCACGTTTTTATAACAACACCGTATATCGCCGGGGACAGTGCAAATCCGCGAATCTACCTCACGTAAAGTCCGCGTATGTATTTGCAATAAATTTTATTTTACAGGGGAAGGTTAAAACTTAATAAGTTTCTTATTTAAACCGGATTGCACGTGAAAACTGAAATTAGCTACCGTGGATTTGTACTATCCCCGACGATATGATATACTTTCCATTTCCTACCACCTAAAAAACCTTACACTAACATGTCCTATCCAATAACTTGACACTAACCACAGTGTAAATATACGGCGACAGTAACATGTTTAATTGCTCGCCGTGCAAACCATTTGCGCCGTGCTATCGAGCCGCGCTGCAAGACGTAAACCGGAATGCAATCTGTTTCGCGACGCAGCTTTGGTGCCACAGAGTAAATGGATACAGTGGTGAAACGTTAGGAAATACTTGGTTAGCAACGAAGTACGTTGGTAGGAGGGTAAAGATTGTAATGGAAAACAATTTTTACCTTCCTACACTATGTCAAACTCAAACTATTCCGTACAAAATGTCATTTATCATACAATACAACGGGATCAACAAATTCCGTTTATACTCCATTTTCAGCAATATTATGGATAGTGGAAGTAGCTGTGTATGTATTACGGTATAATTTAAAGGGTAAAGAGGTAGAACTCAAATTATTAAATTATTTCCTCCGAATATCATGTCATTCTAAGCTCATACTATAGCTGTTGTTTGTAAAATTATGTAAAAGATGACCAGAAGTTGATACACTGGTGCCATAGTACCCACATTCTGTGACCAGAAGCACTTAGCACGTAATGGAGTGCGCGCCGATTTTGGATAAATAAGTTTGCGAGATGCCACCGACCGGCCATGACTGTACTTAGGTAGCTGGTGGAAAACAGTGGGGTAAGCACGAACCTTTTTACGCGGCGTAGCGACTCGCTAGCAAAATCTATGAGAATTGACAGTTTGACGATAGCCTCACGAACTATCGAGAGGTTCGTGCTTACCCCTCTGAACTAGATACAAAATGATGGTACGTAACTAAGGTATCAAGGCTGATTCAGTACGCAATATATAAATAGAAGCTTACAATGTCTGCTTGTTAGTTTCGGCTATTCTCAGACAAAAATTATAAATAATGATGTTTTATTGTACGTTTTTTTTAAGGTCTGGCTATCCCATCTTGGTAATACATCCGTTTGTATCTGTATATAGTTCACGCGGTATCGACATAAATATTTATCTACAAATCAATATCCAGTCGTGAGTTTGACAATCAATGCAACATTTTCACGTGTCTCTTCCGATAGGATTCAGGAATGCTTTTAGGTACTCCCACTGCAGCGACTGCTGAGAAGTTTCGAAGTGATTTTGTTTGTATTTGCTTTAAAGCCTTAGACAGCTAAAGGTTATTTAATAAAGATTATGTAGATTCATCTCTACTAAATACCCGAATATTTTTCCAAAAAACCAAAACTAACAAATCACTAAACTAAAACAAAACTAAAAAAATAACGTAAGTATCAATCGTTAATCAGTCTTAGTCACTCAACTTAGAATACTGTCGTCATGTCATCATGTATTTAATTATTCTCAATAATATAAAAAGTTGCCGATAAATTAATCACTTCGCATAGATTTATATTATACTAGCTGTTGCCAGCGGCTCCGCTCGCGTGGATGTCGCTTATTGCGTAGAAGGGGTATAAAAAATAGATAGTAGCCGATTCTCAGACCTACTGAATATGCATATAAAATTTCATAAGAATCGATCTAGCTGTTTCGGAGGAGTATGGTAACTAACACTGTGACACGAGAATATATTAATGAGGTACTTCTAGTAATCTGATCGTAGTGATTTTAAAATTTGAAGATTAGTATGGAGCTAAATTTCACCCAGCTTTCATCGTGGGTACTAAGTAGCAGTACAGATACATAATACGTAGAGTACCTATATATTTGAAGCTTTCGACAGGAGTTTAATGCGTACTCGACAAGTTAGAGTCCCATTAAGGCAAGTCCCACGTGGGCCAAAGCTAAATGTATCAGATTGTCTTAACATATTGACGTTAGTACGTTTTAGTTGACAATTCAATTTACGTACTATGTATATTAGCTTACCATTTTATGTATGTATATTTAACGTGATAACATTTTATACCAAATACGCCATTATTGACTGGAAAAACTTGAACTGTGCATAAGAAATGGCAGCTTAGAGCATGCCAGTCATTTGTTGCTTCATTAAAATTGTATGCAACAGGTAACATTATAATAATAATTATATTCACACACTACACAACACATTGACCTAGTCCCACACTAAGATCCCTAAGGTCTTGTGTCGTGGGTACTAAGTAACGGTATATAAATACATAGATAAGTATAGAAACATCCATGACTCAGAAACAAACATCAATATTCATCATATCAATGTTTGCACCTACCGGGATTCGAACCTACCTACTAGACCAATCGGCCATATTATGTATTAACATAATGGTAGGATCGTGTAAATGGGGCTTAAGTATACAGGGTGTTTTTTCGTTGCCACTCGTAACGAAGGGTACGTACTCTATACATCAAATAAAGTAAGTTTATGCCAAAAAAAATGCTGGGAAACGATGTAAATTTTTTTGTAAAAATTTTTTTAGTTACATGATCGGGCGAAATTTATAGTGTCCAGTATTTATGCTAGTTTTTTCATAGACAGATATTAATATTTCTCGTGAAAAAAATCTTGCTAGACGCGTCAATGTGCATTTATGCAGAAAAACGCAGTCTATTTACTCAACTTTGGACCCTAATATTTTGGAAACCAGACACTTCCCAGATATGCTTCCATGGAGAAAAATGGTCGTGATGATGAGGAGATTCCGTAGTTTTTGGGAACGTTAACGACCAAAAATAAGCCTGTAGATGTACGATAAAAATGGACCATTAAAATATTGTGGCTTATCATAGCATACTAAATAGTAGATATAACATATTATTAGTATGTCGCCTCAATTGTACTATATTTATATCAGATCAACATTTTGTAAATAAAGATAGCAAACCATAGTGAAGATAGTGGACTCCCGCGACTCCGTCCGCGTGGACTGAAGAAAAAACAAAATGTTGAAATTATCCGGTATAGAAACATTTTCCCGGGATAAAAGTAGCCTATATGTTAAATGGGACCTTTCACAATAATATCCTGAAAACTGCATCGAAATCGGTTCAGCCGTTCCTAAGATTAGCGTGCACAAACACACAGACAATCAGACAAAAATTCAAAAAATCACTTTTTGCTACTATTGCGTTGATAAAGGTCGCCTATAATATTTTTTCTCATATATCTTCCATGTACAGACAGCGATCCGTTACATTTTTATTATACAGGGTGTTTTTTTGTGGCCATCTTTAACGAAGGGTACGTATTCTATACATGAAATAAAGTAAGTTTATGCCAAAAAAAATGCTGGGATTTTTTTTTTTTTTTTAATTTACATTCCTTGATCGTGCGAAATTTATAGTGTCTAGTGTTTATGTTAGTTTTTTTATAGACAGATATTAATTATTTTTCGTGAAAAAATCCTGCTACGCGCGTCTATGTGCATTTATGCAGAAAAACGCAGTCTATTTACTCAACTTTGGACCCTAATATTTTGGAAACCAGACACTTCCCAGGTATGCTTCCATGGAGAAAAATGATCGTGATGATGAGGAGATTCCGTAGTTTTCGGGAACGTTGACGACCAAAAATCATCCTGTATGTATAGAATAGATTGTATGTAGGTATTATGTTCAATACCTACGTGGTGTTGCTTGTTTTTGCGTAGTAGGTATCGTAGTATGTTCGTAGCACATGCTACGCGTAGCTAACTACGTGTAATCTACATGGCCATTAATGGGCAATAACGGGCATCTACACAAGATTGCTCGTTTAAATAACCTCCTTTATTAAAAAAAAAACCGACTACGCTAAAATTTTGACTCAGTGTCACTCTCATAGCTAAGACGAGTCTAACGATACCTCTCAAGCTCAAATGCGACTAGCCGTTTAGGCTCAAGAGCGTGCCTAAGAAACATACATACATACCCTTATCACGCCTTTATCCCTTACGGGGTAGGCACATCACCAAGGGCCGATAGAACCCCATGGTGCCACTTCTGACCAATTTTGAGGGAATAGTTGAGATGTACAAGTTCGGTTAGTAGTGACAGGTGGTCAGCCCATCGCCTATAAAACACCAAGACCCTTTTGTCCCTCTACTGACTTGTACAGTATGCCCGGGAAGAGAAGCAGCTGTAGTATTATACTTTTTTTTCACTCCCAGAGCAGCATAGAAGAAGAAATATTCATACCTACATACACCTCCTTCTCCTCCTCCATTGCAGTCAGTTAAAAAGACAGTTAAGTAGGTATCAATGTAATTAATTTTAGAATACCTCTCAACAACCATTCTTTATAAGAAGTATATTTGTGGAGACCTGTTATTGGCCCGATGGTTCTAGCTCTTCTACTTTACTCTTTTTGTATCGCTGTTGGTCTTCCAAAAATTGTAAAATAAAATAAATAAAAATAAATAAAATAAAGTACGAGTAGCTTATTTGTGTCGTTTTCACACAAATTCTGAGCCCAATTACTCCACAATACATTAAACGGCTGAAGAAAATTCTAAAACGACATACAAGCACCTTACACAATGCCTTTTAACACTTTGATGAGGGACAGCTCACTCATTAGGGATGTTTACCTCTCTTTCACACCTGTTATATGCCGTATATCTCCATGCCATTCGCTTGAGGTGCGACAAGAAAATTGGCTGTCCGTTCCGTTTTTGGGTCAGCGCCATGTTGTTTTTAGAACGGTCTCCGCCGGGCTAATTATTTGTAATGATATAAACGTTGGTCTTAATTGACTATTTTGCTGTTAGTGATAGTAGATTTGGTCTTTACCTAAATGAAAATGAGAATTTTCTCAAAACATGGTACAATTATGACATTTCCCAGAGCAAATATATTTACGGGATTAAAAGTATCCTATGTTCTTTCTCAGGCTTTATCTACTTGTGTACCAAATTTTATTACAATTGGTTCAGCAGTTTTTGCGTGAAAGCGCAACAGAGCTACTTTCGCATTTAAGTATAATATTAATCTTCGTCTTCAGCCTATTAGCAGTCCACTTTATAATATTAGTAAGTTTATGTAATTAAATACACAACAATAACACACTTACAGCCAACACGATGCTTAGGTATATTGGGAATGTTTTAACCATAATAATGTCATATTACTTTATTATAATAATCATAATAATGTGTCCGTGCAACTCGAGATCCACACAGAATAAGTGAAAGGAACTAACTCATTTAGCGACTAGTTGTTATTCTCGTCACCTTTGCTACAAACATAGTTACACGGTTAATTATTTAAGACAGTGGGACAACCACAGAGTACCTAACTTTATAGACAGTAAAAATCATAGACTGTGTTCTTTAAGTTTCGTATTTATTCAAATTTGTTATGGCTCTTCCTCTTCTTTCTTAATGTAAATGGCTGCAATAGACAGGGATAGGTATAACTAATTTTAAGATAATGTTTAAGTGTGATGGTCAGAATCGTCCATAATATCAGCAATATTGGAGCAATAGACGAACTTCTATCGATTCGATCATGAAACTATGCTATAGGCCCTATAGTATCGGGTTAAGTTCTCTGCCTTTGCACTTTTGTAATATGTGCGTGCAGAGCAATGATGATTATCTCCGCCCGTATTTCGGCCAAGGCGACCAATCTCTACGGAGATTGGCCAGGTATACAGGAGATGTTATAGTGCACAAGTGTGTGCGCAAACACAGATGCACTCTCTATTCCGTTACTCTCATAGTCCGATGGGACGGAAAGCCGACACGACCGGAGAGAGATCAGGCGCAGGACCAACGGTTTTACGTGCTTTCCGAGGCAAGTGACAATTTTGCAACATTAAAATCTGTACATGAAATAAATTCATTGGTACAGGCCCGTGACTGGGATCGAACTTACGCCTACCGCTTTGAAGGTGCAAGTCTTAACCACTGGGCTATCACCGCTTTTTTTTTCACCACAGAGCAATACACAATACCTATATACTTAGTATTACTTAGGTAGGTATGAAAACGGCAGAATATTTACATCTCTACGCAGTAGAGGCTTCATTCTTTACACCTAGAAAATACTGACGATTACAAGTTACTGAACTCTCAGGCGATGATCTAGCAACTTGTCACTGAATATTTACATTACATCTGGCCCCGCTACATGATTCTGCAGTTCTGGCTGCCTTATTATGGGATGATAGCCGTGTGTCGGTATATGTTCCAGATGTGTCCCACTGCTAGGCAAAGGCCTCCCCTATTTGAGCCCACACTGTCTTGTTCCCGCTATAGTGGCCCAATCTGACAGAATGTGCAACAGATTTTTGCGGCTGCTAATTCATTGAGTTTATACACTGACATACACATTCTGCTCTATGTTCACTTGCACAATGTCTCTAGGGAGGATAGTTACGCACGAATTGTTTGCAGTTGTATCTTGCGTAATATTGTTTAGGTTAGCTTTAGGGTTTACTAGGCATTTAGTATTTGACTTCGGGTTGTTGCTAATAATAAAGGTCCTGTGCTAATGCGGGGCTTCACGAAAATAAATCTGCTGCATATCACCTTCAGTGCGTGACGTAAGAGTCGACATGCACTAAGAAACTCTGCCATTTTCTCAGGCGATGAGTATAGAACTTGACACTGATCATTTGATGAAAGGATGGCTGAAAGGATCTCCTTTATAATACTGCAGTTTTGCTGGCTACCCCATTTCGAGAATACAGTCGGTTTGCAATATTACTTATATTAAATATAATGTTTGTTAAGGTTTGGGTTTCCAAAAGACGTATTACGGGGTTTGAGAGCGACATTTAGTGTAAAAGTTTGAAGATTTATCTTTCCTTAGAATTTCTTTAGGTCCTGTATGTACCTACATATCTCCAGAAAAGCTAGACGATTGCAAATAAACGATAGATATACAATTAAATACTGTAGAACATTTGCTGCTTCAAAATTAATATCACAATCGTCGAATTTAGATTCTAACTTTGAAAAGTGAAATATTTTGAAATTCGCATTATGTACTTAGACTAATAAATACGTAGGTGCTTATCTATCGTTTTATTTATTCTAATAAATAATACCTGCCTCGTAAAACTGTTCAGTTTCAAAATGAAACATTTAGCCATTTTCTTTCATTTCAGATACACCACCGAAAATGGGCACTTCCAAGAAATACCTGCTCTTCATCACCCTGCAGCTGATCTACGCCATCTCCGCGCAAAAAGTGGTGAAACGTGTACCGCAGGGCTTCGTCGGTCTTCGCGGGAAGAAGTATGTAGACTCAGAAGAAATTGAGAGGTTCTACAAGAGGAAACCACAGTTCTTCGTCGGAGTTAAAGGGAAGAAGAACTTCTTAGACTCCCCAGAAGAATTGGAATACCTCAAGCGAGCGCCAATGGGCTTTGTCGGCATGAGAGGCAAGAAATTCGGGCCCGAAGATGGCTATCCAGATTTGGGTAATAACAAATACGGATCATTGATAGGACAAATTGATTATTCCGCTAATGACGATGAAAATTCTAATACAGATTTAGGACCAAATTTTCCCCTACTAAGGGATATAGTAATGAGATATTTACAACTCAATCAAGCTCCAGGCCCTCAAGTAGACCAACCGGATCTCAAAGAGGAATTGGAACAGACCAAAGAAGCGGATACCCAAGAAAACAATTCAATCCAAGATACTGAAGAAGATCGTATAACAAATGAAGTGAAACGAGCTAACATACATCAGTTTTTCGGCGTACGAGGAAAAAAATCGATTCAAGCTAAACGGCCCTACGATTTGTCGTTTCGTGGAAAATTTATCGGGGTGAGGGGCAAGAAAGACCTGAAGAACAGCGGGGCGCAGGAGATCAGGTTTTTGCTGGACGGACCTTGGCCGAAACGGAAGGCTCAGATGGGATTCTTCGGCATGCGCGGCAAGAAGTGGACCGACGGTGAGTCAGCAATGTGTTTGACCTTGTAATTTATGAGCCTTTGTTGAGTTCAAGGAGATATTAATTAATGTGGTATATCACGATTCCCGTACACTGTCATTGTGTTGAGATTAAATTGTTTACTGGCAATTTATTGCGTATAATACTAGAAATTGTAAGAATAATTGTCAAAGTAATGTAATGTACCTATAACTAGGCCTTTTCACCGAAGTGGAGCGAGGCTGCACAGCGGAAACACAAGGCTATGTTCTCAGATATGGCAGCCAGAACTGCCGCGTTTAGCATAGCGTGGTCAGATGTTTAGGATCAGTGGCAAGTTTCTAGCTCATCCCATGAGAGAACCTTCAAAAAGCTCCAAAATTCCTTAGTCGACTCTCACGACATGCACAGAAAGAGATACAACTGATGTGTTCTAGTGAACAGGAAATTGTGATGTTCTAATTTCTTGTTTTTCTTTCATTTCAGAATCAACCTCAGCAATGGAAACTTCGTACTAAGTGTCTTCAAATGTTAACGATTCTATAGATAATATAATTCTTGGCCAAAGACTTTACCTACATATTCTGATTATCGATAAAGAGAAGCTTCAGCGCCTTTGCTGATTATGGCTTATTCTAGCGTTTTCTATGATTAGCAACAAAATATTTAATTTTTTAAATTATTATATTTCCAATAAGGACCGACTTTTCCAATAGTCAGATTAGTCCGATCGTTAAGATAAATTTGATGCTGTCCTTCTCTAAAACTTGATGAAAATAGAGACAGCCTTCAGACAAGCTATCTGACCAACGGAAAATCCGCCCTTAAAATCTCATGGCGATATACTGTTCTGCATTTACCCTTCCCCGTACAATGTTTTGCAGAGACTATGGGAATGCTCTACTATTTTTGAAACTGATCTTTAATTTATAAATACATATAATTATTATTTTAGACTTGTTTTGTACCTATCTCTGGAACCAAAAGCGGCTTTTGTTAGGACTTGTTTACTGTCAATCCCACTTCTGGTATATTATTTTAAAATAGCATACATACACCATCTCCTGTGTATTATATTTTTTATTTAGTTTATTAGTAACACCTACTCAAGTACAAGCTTATATTTTGTTGCTAATTGGATAATTACTACTAAAAATGTCTAGTCAATAAATGATTAATATTTCCTCTAGTCAATAAAATTGTACTATAATCTATTTTAATATACTTGTCACTTTATTTTATACTAAGTATACATACAGGGTGTAAGTGACACCGTAAGTGAAACTTAGAATATTGAATAAGCTCATGACTCCGAGAGGGTTTGAAGTGAAATAAAAATATAGAAACATCAGTCGATAAATCGCTAAGTATGCGCTACGCATGCTGAACTATGAAATATTCTAGAGAAAAAGCAAACTGAACTGTTTTTTATATTATGATTTTTTTATTTACGCATAGAAAACAACTTTCGCGTGACTCTCGAGGTTTTCACTCAATAATGGACTCTGAATATTGACGATTCTTTCTTAAATTGATTTATTATTATATGCTGCCACAAACACCCTGTGTAGGTAATAAGTTAATTCACTATTCAATGAAAATTCGAAACGTCAAATTACTTGGTGTTATTAAATATTACTTAGTAGATAGATAATCGTGGAATTTGCAATTGCTAAAATTACTAAATTTTCTCATGAAATGATTAGGAGATATAGTAATATGTAAATTAAATAACAATCATAACTTAATGTTGTTCTATATTTTTGTCAAATGATTAAATTTTTTGTACTTAAGTACCTACTTAATATTTTGTATTTAATTAAGTAAATACCATTAAGTATATATTATATCTATAATTTACAATAAAATTAATCTGAATTGTATTATTTAAATACTAAAACCTGTATTAGATGGACACATTTTGCTAAGGCTGGCAAAATGTTACTTGTGTTTCATAATATTTAAATTATAATGGAAAAATATGAATAAATGCAGTTGCCAATGTTATTATATATTTATTTGTTGTTAATTTATACTATCCCCTTTTTCCTAACACCCCTAACATCATAGTTGTTAAAACTATAATTTTGTATCTCCCTTTTCTAATTGCCCTCTCTTTTCTTCGCCACGGACGCTGGCCACGTGTTTTCCTCCGCCCTGCATCTGCCAGTTGCCCACCGGTCGCCGGTGGTGGCCCGCGTCTCGGCAAATGAATTTTTGTGTGTGACAAACTGACCTTCCCAAAAGAGTGCCCTTCACCTAAAGTGGGCTATAGTACAGTGAAAACCTGAAAATCCTACCATCCGCGCGGAAGAAAGAACAAAACCCTACAGGTGCCTCTTCAACCTACTTACCCATTTCTAGAACCTTCCCCTTGGCACAGTCCCTTCTTTAACAATAGTTTAGGGTAGATAGTTCTAATATTGATGCTGTCTTTCTCCAAAGCTTGACAAAAATAGAGACAGCATAAGCTTTAACCTTGAAACCAAATGAAAATTGTTAAAATCGGGCATCATTAATACAGGGTGGAAGTGACAACCAGGCAAATATTGAAAACACATACTTTGATTCTGAGGCCACATTTTCGCAGGAAATTCCAATATTTTCCGACTTTTTTTTTTCATTTTTTCAGAAAAAAATAGTGTAGATCGTTTAAGTAGGCCTTAAATAATGACTTAAAATCAAAATTTTAACCTATGGATTATTTTCTTGGAAAGTTGAACTCAAAAAAGTTCAAATAACTGATTTACTCCAATGGAGAGTCACAAGTAGGGTTGCCAATCGTCCCGCGTAGCGCGTGATGTCTCGTTTTCAGGGCCTAAATTACTCGTCCTGTTTCAAGTATCTGCGGGACGCCAAATGTCCCGCTTTCAGGTGAACATCCCCAGTTGATAGAAAAACCATTCTAATTATCACGGAGAACACGTGATACACAAATCTTGAATTTTAATTTTTGCAGCTTCCTGAATATTTAATAATCTAAGTACTTATATACTTGTTACTTCACTGATTTAAAGTCAATGAAACATCAAAACGTATGAGTAGTGTTAGGTTCTTAGATAATTATACAGGGTGATTTTTGGTCGTCAACGGTCCCGAAAAATACGGAATCTCCTCATCATCACGATCACTTTTCTCCATGGAAGCATACATGGGAAGTGTCTGGTTTCCAAGATATTACGGTCCAAAGTTGAATAAATAGACTGCATTCTTCTGCATAAATACACATTGACACGTGTAGCAAGATTTTTTCACAAAAAATTATTAATATCTGTCTATGAAAAAACTAGTATAAATACTGAATTTCGCCCGATCAAGTAATAATAAAAAAAATAAAGACATCGTTTCCCAGCATTTTTTTTTGGCATAAATAACTTTATTTGATGTATAGAGTACGTACCCTTCGTTAAGGGTGGCAACGAAAAAACACCTGTATAATCTAAAGTTAGGTTAAATATTATTGAAATCGTTCTCATTCCTTCTCTTCACTTGCTTACGTACTATGTGTGTGTGTCAATCACTCAACCAATCGACCAAATATTATGGATATGTAAGGCGCCATCGCCGTTTTGACACTGGTTAATCGAAGTTTCATTTTGGGGATTTATGGATTATTATTATAATATAATTAACATTATAATAATAATGTGGAAAACTTTGAAGACTAAGGATTCAAATTTAGCAAAGATTTCCGCGCTCACTTCGCTCGCGTTCAAGTAAAATTTATAAATTGGCCTAATAAACACGTTATTTTTTTTATAAAAAAATAATAATTTGTCATGACTTTCCCGCAAATCTGTGTATAAGAGTTGGTAACCCTAGTCATAAGTGATCCAATAAACAGTAATGTATCACAGAATAACTAATAAGCCCATTTTACTAGTCCAAGGATCGCTTGATACCATTGGCGCAGAAATCAAACATTGCAGATAATCAAATTAAAAATGCATTTCCTGCAAGTAATAACACTGTCGTATAACTCAACACAATGGTTCTTGTTCAGTATATCAGTATTTGCCTGGCTGTCACACACACCCTGTATAAGGGTCGTTACACATCTGACAGGAAGTACGCTGACATAGTATCGCATACAAAATGCGTATCATATACTACTATGATGCAAGCCTACCTAATTTACGTAAGTATCACAACACAGCCAACGATAATAACGTTAATGCCAGAAATATACAATAACAAGCGAAATACGGCGAAAAGAAACCATTATACAGAATCCTGAAATATATACTTGGAACCCACATCCCCAGTAATTCGAGGAATGAAGGAAAAATTTCAGCAGAGTCTATATACTTCATTTCCTGCGCCAAAAATCATGAAATTTTTTCTTCAGTGCCGCATATAATTTGTTAATTTTAACCACTAAGTAAATATGTATAGGTAGATATAGTATTAATGTGGGTACAAGGTTTGCTTCACTTAATACAAAATGAAGTTGATGAGTGAATGTACACATATACAGGCTGTAAGAGAAAGGGTATGTTAAGCGAAAAGGTATGAAAATAGCCCAATATAGAGAACCTATTTCCGAAATTTGAGACACGAAATCACATTTTTATTTTTCAAGATTGTATGGACATTCCTGAGTTGTTTCGGATTTCTTCATACTATCTGGAAAAATAAAAATGTGAATTTGAGTCTGAAATTTTGGAAATAGGTTCTCTATAGTGGGCTATTTACATAGCTTTTCTTTTAACATACCCCTTTTGTTACACCCTGTACATGCATGACTATACGTGTATGCTCATGACTGTACACGCATAAACAATATTATTATTAACAGACATATAATAAAAATAAACGAGAAATAAATTTCAATTTTTTTATTAAAACTTTCTCCTTATAAATCCATCGATTGCTAACATAATAATAGAATAGAACGTACAAAGAAGAAGCATGTCGGTGATATACATAAATACATTACAATAATAATGCTTACTTACACCAGAAAAAACATTTGAACCAACTACAGTTATTTCCAACTGCTTGGCCAACTCATAACCTCTATACATACCGATCCGATATTTCCGCAACTTATAAAAATCTAGCATAACAGCCGCGTTATCTTTTAATCCCAATTTTGCTATTACACATTAATTTACAGCGATCTCACATAGGTCCGTATTACTCCGCATATAATAAGTTGGCCAAACAGCGCTGGCCAAGCCGTTGGCCCAACATTTGAGGATATTTAACGAATGACAGCAATGACAACAACCTTTTTAATATGGACGCATTGACTCGCGCACCCTCACAAACATAATTTAACTTTCATACTATATCTATTTGACAGAATATTAAAATCTCATTAAGGCGGCGGTAGGCTTAGCCCTTAACGTTTGGGACTTTATAGGCTCATTCGCTTACACTTCAGTCCAACCTTTTTTAGGAGAACAGGCGTGACTTGACCTTTTTTTAAAAAAATTATAGTGTCAAATCCCTAGAGGATTCATTTAGCAACATACAGTGCGCTTTTCAATATGATCCGTAGGCACATATATGAACAGGCAATCCCAAAGACCGTATGAACGTATCACTATCAATCAGTAGATAAACAAGAAAATTTTGCTTCCGCTGGAAACAATAAAACGAAGCGATACTGGCACTATATAGCTTATCCATATATGCTATGATCAAACACACTACAAACATACAATTTCAATACCGAAATTAATAAGTTGATAAATGATTTATAATTTAGGTTACAAAATATAAAATTAATGCTTTTAATTTTAATATTCCGTCAGATACATCATGTAAAGACACCCGTATCACTCGCAACACGACGTAAGAAATACAAAATAACTATAAACATAACTACGCAAGGCCGTACCATCTACGACATTTTGTGTAAACAAAAAACGCGTGACAATGGACTCTTAGCAAAATATATAAAAAAGATTTGAACTAAACTACAGTGGACATTTTCCTTTTTATAGCAACACCGGTGATTTTATAGCAACACTGGTGTTTTTATACCACTGGCAACACTAAGAAATATAATGTACACTGTAAAATAGATACCAAATTGTAAGACATAATTCTTTCATACACACCCATAGCTAAGTCTAGACTATCTCGCTCGCTCTAATGATTATTATACGAAAGAGATAGCAGTACTGTGCTATAATACACGCAGCTAATAATTTCAAAAATCTACTGATTTACATATATTATGCGAAAGGAATAATAAAATATATACTTGGAACCCACATCCCCAGTAATTCGAGAAATGAAGGAAAAATTTCAGCAGTGTCTATATACTTCATTTCCTGCGCCAAAAATCATGAAATTTTTTCTTCAGTGCCGCATATAATTTGTAAATTTTAACCACTAAGTAAATATGTAGATATAGTATTAATGTGGGTACAAGGTTTGCTTCACTTAATACAAAATGAAGTTTTTATTAAGGGTCGACTTTTCCAAACGTCATATAGCATACCAGAGGAATAAAGTTGATGTTGTCTTTCTCTAAAACTTGATCATAATAGAGACAACATCAACTTTATTCCCCTGATAGGCTATCTGACGTTTGCAAAAATCGGCACTAAGTAATATAAAGTTGGACATGTCAATAAGTTTAAATATATTAAACTAACTACTAAATGAGTTTTCGGTGCGAAATTCGTGAGGGAGTGTTATTATAAATGGGAAAAATTATTTGCTATATTTAATATAACGCTGAAAAAAAAGAAAAAAAAAAGTAAATAAAAACATGAATTGATTAGATTACACTTTTGAATCGCTAACTACTTATAATACAATTGTTTATGCATGTAAAGTCATTATCACAGGAAACTAGTAATTATATAATAAATAAAAGTAATAAACCAGACTTAATTTAAAGAATTTAAATATATTGTCACAAGGTTTTTGTATGCCAGTTGAAGAAAATGTAATTTCTCTCAACACAATTTTAAACTTGTTTGCAAAAAAAAAATAAAAAAAAAACTCAGAAACATCCATGTGTCAGACTTGCCACTATATTTGTAGAATTTGGTTTAATAACAGGTATAACTCGTATAATTCCTAGTTTTCCGTGACGTGACTATAATTAAATAAGTTATTTTTATTTTTGTATTTTGTTAATTTATTATCTCTATAAGTCATAACATGGGCATTGAGTTATTATATCAAATAACTTCTTGTTATACAGTACATGACATAATTTTAACCTAATAACTAAATATAATTCATTAAAAAATCGAATGAAAAATTCCAAATAAAAAATGTTATACCCTTTATAACTCTCTAAATTGATAATATAATTATACATAGTAGCTTTAACAATAAATTATTTGATATAATAACATAGTTAGGCGATTGTATAATCGTATACAATAACTTTGTATTATTGTTATTTACGCAGCTTGTATGTTTGAAACACATTTACACTTTTAAACAAACTATATGACCGAGTTTTATACAGGCCCCAGATATTTAAAAAAATCGATTTATTTTAATAAAACTCATGCCCACAGTATATACAGAATGTAACAGAAGTTATGGTAAGCAAAATGATATAAAATCAGCCCCCTAAAGAGGACCTGTCTACAAAATTATACATTTGTGTTACTGATTTGATAATCTTCGACATAGCACAAGGCCTTGCTATTTATTTAATTCAGATTCCATGCAACACAAATCAAATATTATTTCCCCATGCGGCTTTATAGCATGCCATAATGTCGCGTTATGTTGCATTAACATACATATGACTAAAGCTGATTTTCTTTTAGATATGTACTATGATGTCAATGATTTTGATTGGTGCGTATCAAACACACCGACAACAATTATACAGCACATCATTGGTGGAAAGGCAGCCTTCTTTAAGCTAATGAATAATGGACATGTAATTTTACTAAAACAATCGATCTAGATAGAAACAGATACTACACCTCCGCCATTTATCACAATCCTATCCTCTCAGACTCTTCCATCTCACTCTCACCGGTATAGCGCCATCTATGAATTAACGGCAACAACAAAATGGATTTCGGATTTATAATCTATAATGAAGTATGCGTGAATTCATTATATTCATTAGAGTCAGTTTCATAGAATAATTCCTATGCCTGATTTCGGAACTAACATTTTATTGTATGCAGTGAATCAGAAAATGTGTTCATACATATAGTAACTAGCGCCATCATCCATCGGAACTATACGATGAAACGAACATTAGCAATATCTATCAAAGTAGGTACACTAGAAGGTAAAACATCATCTAATGTGAGAATCCTATAGATATTATTTGGGTTAGCTATCTCACTCTTTTTGGTATATAACGAGCGAGATAGCAAATCTTAAATAACCTTGGAGACATTAATTTTTCACACGAATTACGTTCTTAATAGTGTAGTTTAAGACAGATATTGCTTTAACACAATCCAGTACTAACGTCGGTTTATAGCCGCTATCTAACATCACAATAAATAAACTTATTAATTATTAAATAGACGAATAAATCTTCAATGTGAAATGTCTATACACAACCTAATAATGATATCGAATAAGGTTCGTTGTTGTATACCTTGAAATAACTTATAAATAATTTACTGGTAACACTGCTTGTCCCGAAAAATAGATAAATTTGCCCTCGCAAAAAAATATATACTACACATACTGGGTGTAAAAAGACAACTTTGTTCTTTTAATACCTCGTATTTTTTGTAACATCACGATAATTTTTTTCCATGGAAGCACCCCTGGGAATCCACGGGTTTCCAAGATATCGAGGTCCAAAGTTACATTAATATTATCATTTTTTTTACATAAATCCACCTGAAATCGGTTAACAAACATTTCATTCAAAGATACCATGTCAAAATGTTAGTTTTGTAGGTACATTTGTACATTGCGCATCAAACGAATACATTGCTTGCAATAATTTTCAAAATTATTTTGTCGTTTCCCAGGGTTGGTTCCATAGAAGAAAATCATCGTAACCTTACAAAGAATACGAGGTATTAAAAAAACATTGTTGTATTTTTACACCCTGTATACTCAATAACTTCATTTATTTATTTACTAAATTAGAAAGCCAACATAATACATAACAGTTCCGTTCCGTACAAAATGGACAGGGGGTACAAGATAATATCACAATTACTTCATTTTAGATATTCGTATAAAAAGCCACCTTGTATTTTCTGTTTACATTTCCAAGCTCAATATTTTGTTTCCATAACTTTTCGACCTTGAACAACATATCATGCTTTCTTTCTATACTATACAAAAAGCTTTTTAAACGAATTGAGATAAAATTATTAATAAAGAAATGGAAAAAATTCCTCACCCGGGTGGGAATCGAACCCACGACCTCTGCATTCCGTGCCAGCGCTCTTACCACTGAGCCACCGGGTCAATTACTCGGATGATGAATTTTACCATCTCTTTGAATTGAGATAAAATTAAAACGTAATGGACGGCGCATCATCTCACTCGCACACGAAGAGTGTGAAAGAGACAGAACAGTCTGAAGTTTCATCAAAACTACACAACAACGAAACTTCTCGAAATAATGAAATACCCTAGAGGAAAATTATTAATGACATTAAACCTTAGTCCCTGATCAATGATATATTTTTGTTCACCCAGTAACTTACATTGCTAGCATTTTAATTTATGAAAATATTTTATTTTTACGAGAACGTTAAGCAGTTAATATGATTTTTTTATAAACGTTGCTTATTTAGGCTAAGGCTTTTTCGCCCTTCAGAATAATAAATTGTTATATTTATACTGGGCGAATAAGTCTATATACAATCAAGGGTTCGCAATTATAAATGCATTAATAATTATATTATTATAATTTCATGTGCCTTGTAAGCATTTGTCTTAACTATTCGACGAAGATACAGTTAAATATTTAACATTTCGTTAATACAAGGAATAAATTGGCTAACACTGTTTCAGTGTTTCATATCTTGTCAAATAGCCGCGCGACCATTTTGCTTCCAACGCGAAAATATTGACTGGAATCAATTTAACAAACTTATATCAAATTTCATTTTGGATAATCTTCCGCTTCAATACGTAATACATAGCACCAAAAGAAACAAAAAAAGCATACAACGCCATCTAACATCCGCCCTCAGTACTATTATCGCAACTCGGGTTCGACGTCGGGTTCCAGTCAATACGCAGGCGTCGTCCGCCATTTTGAATTCAACCTACCGGCAAGTTATTTAGATAGCGTTTTGCAACGTTAGCGGATGCGTGTTGTGCCCGTTGTGCGTCGCGAAGTCGTCTTCTAGAACTTTCTTCTCGAGTTTCTGGTTGTGTTCGGCCATGCGTTCGGTTTGTATGAAGTTGGCAGATACGTTAACGTTCTCATTGTGAACGTTGCCGTTGTTTGTGTTGGGAACGTTGTCTTGTTTGGGTGCCGTCTGCTCTTGGGGTTTGTCCTCAGTCTGGGGTAGAAAATTACGGACATTAGACTCAATTTGACTTTTTAGGCTATAGACGAGGTAAGAATATAATAGGCAGGTAGCCTGTCGTAAAACAAACGCTAAAACTTTGGCAATATGAGTTTCAAAAGAAACCATATTGCGCCGATCCCATTTATAATGGAATAAGGGCAGGAAGATGATGATGATTTTATAGATCGGTTTTGTCACTTAAATGTGATACGTGTAGCTCTCAGCGATCTTATTAATGACATATGAATATTATAAGCATTTTCTAGTGATTCTAACACTATACCCCTCACCTGGCTTTGCTCGGACAGTCCCAGTAGATCGACGTTGCCATTGTCTGTGGGGTTGGAGGCCGCGGGACGCGATTCTGATGACTTCGACTCTTCTGGTTGTGTCTAAAAGGAATATTATCGAAACTAAGATAATATGTAGTACACAGTCTGTAAATCACACTACGGTCGCCAACCCGTCTGCCCAGCGTGATGACCTGTGAACCTGTGACCTCAAACCCCCCTATGGCAGCAGCCTTGTGGCGTGCCTTGTGCAATAGGCTGACGTATATGGATTTATTAGTCATAGGTACCATATGTGGACAAAGTCCGAAACAAGATTATCCGACAGAAGACCAAAGTGACAGACGTGGTTTCGAAATGTAGCAAACTGAAGTGGCAGTGGGCGGGTCACATCTGGCGTAGAACCGATAGATGGTGGAGTAAGCGAGTTCTGGAATAGAGACCGCGCCTCGGCAAGCGTAACGTTCGACGCCCTCCGGACAGAAGGACCGATGACTTAAAGAGGACGGCTGGTAGTGACTGGATACCAAAAACGGGAGATTGAGCTTTGGAGTGCCTGGGGAAGGCCTACGTCCAGCAGTGGACTGCAATAGGCTGATATGTGTGTGTATGGAGGCCTACGTCCAGCAGTGGACTGCAATAGGCTGATATGTGTGTGTATGGGGGCCTACATCCAGCAGTGGACTGCAATAGGCTGATATGTGTGTATGTTACCTGTGTGCTGTTCATCAGTTCAGCTCGGCTGGCGTTCCCGTTGTCTCCGCTCTGTTCCGGTTTGTTCTCTTGTTGCTGCTTCTTCTCTTCCTCGGCCTGAACAAAAATCGTTATATTATTATGTTGCCTCTGTAGGGGTATAGTGAAAAGGAAAGGGCATCCGGCCTCACCGGGCCACTAGTTATTGTTTGGCCCATGTATATTATAAAGGAGACGAGGAGATACCACAACCATATTCAGGAGGGAAAGATAAAAAGGATCAGTGACAAAAGCCTGAAGGAATATCAGAGTTCAGAGGCGGCTGCTGACATTTTTAGAGGGGTGTTCACTCCCTCAACGAATGGGATGGTGTAAGTTCAACCGTACACTTATAAAAATTCAGATGACCTAATGAAACACATTAAAGAAAACCATATCGCGTTCTAACTCGGACTAAGTGACCTCTAGTGGCGGCATACGCGAATTAAAGTGAGCGGCGCTCCAGATAAGGCAAATTTTTCATACGAAATCTTCTGTTTCACGCGCCGGCCTATGTCGGTATGTCTCTTTCGCACTCATTGAATACAGTACTAGGAATCGTACCAAATTTCGTTTCATTGAAGCGCGATCGCTAGAGCTCCACTCGATACATAAGATTACAACTTACTTGAGACGAACGACGACTATTGTATAAACATAGTAGAATTGAAAGATAATTATAAATATAGAAAAATATAGATTGCCTATGTAATCTTCGTGGGTGGGAGTGCACCGCACCAGCGCTCCTTAGGACGAGCCGCCAGTGTCCGAGTTCGTTAGTCCACTCTCACGGAAGGAGATGCAGCTAATTAATTCTTTGTATCCATTATAATCTTGCAGTTCTGGCTACCTCATTTTGGGAACACAGCCGTGTCTATATGTAATCTTACTAATATTGTATGTAGTTAGCCGACACTCTGGATTTAACACATAGGCTACTTTTTATCCCGGGAAATTTAGTAAACAATCCAGCACGGAAAAGGTATAAAATAGAATAAACCGTAATCATGTAAAAACAAAGTTGATCTCACCTTAGCCTTACGAGTTCTAGCCATGATGGCTTCTACCCTCATCTTCCTCGCAATCCGCTCCTTTTCCTCTCTCTCCGCCTCTTCCCGCCTCTGCTTCTCCGCTAGCTCTGCCTCTCTTCTCTTCTCTTCTGCGGCTTGAAGGCGCGCCTGCTTTTCCGCTTCTTCTTTTATCTTACGCTCTGCTTCTTCGCGTTCTAATTGTTGTTGTGCCTGATTAAGTTACATAAATAAATATAAACATAGATGAATATCGCCTTTGTACACTCTCTGTGTAACTATGCTAAGTCACTATATTGTCTAATGTTTGTGTGTACAATAAAGAATACAAGAATAAGAATAAGTTATTAATGTTATAGCCTATCTGAGACATAAAGTTGATGCTGTCCTTATTTTTATTAAGTTTTAGATAAAGACAGCATCAACTTTATACTTCAGATAGGCTATGTGACAATATTAAAATAAAAAAATAAGTATAAAAAGAAATGCTTATAGTTTACTCCATCCCAGGGCACGCCACAAGACTCCATCTATAAAGTATCTATGATATAGGCATGAGCCGCACAAGACAAGCACAAAAATAAAATAAAAAAGTCACTAGCCAGATAAACTTACTTCAATAGCTTTCCTAAGTTTCTCCTCTTCCATTTCCCTCTGCAACCGAGCTAGCTCTCTCGCTTCCTCCTCTTCCCTTCTCTGTCTCTCTTCTTCGAGCCTCTGTTTTTCCGCTTCTTCTTCCGCTTCGCGTTGAAGCCTACAACATGGAAAAAAAAAATTATGTATAACTTATTCCTTCTACTTATATTGATTTACTAGCGACCGGTGCAGTGCTGTTACTATACATATAAACCTTCTTGAACCGCTCTATCTATTTAAAAAACCGCATAAAAATCCGTTACGTAGTTTGAAACATCTAAGCATACATACATACAGCCGGAAGCGACTTTGTTTTAATAATACAGTAGAATCCGTTTATTATGACTCCGCCTATAGTGACCAACCGGTTATTATGACGTAATTATACTACGAAGTTTGGTTTTCATATTAAATTCTTTATAAAAAAGTTGGATATATGTAATGTCTTCGCTTACAGTGACATGTCGCTTATTATGATCCGTTTTTAATAAATTATGTCCAGTTATAATGACCGACACGATGTAAAGACATTTGGGTAAGTCTCAGTGAGTAATTGACACTTGAAGGTCACGCATTGTATTTCGTTTGTCGTTTGTGTTTTTCATTGTACTCGTACTGTGAACTGACATCTCAACGTCGTAAAGCATTTATGATTGAGGAGAAAGGTGCAATAATATGCAGATTAGAAAATGGAGAATCAAACTCATCTCTCGCAAAGGAATTTGGCGTGGGTCATTCGACAATCTTAATGATTTTTAAAAACAAGACCCGCATTAAGCAATCGTTCAATTCAAATGTTTTGAAACCGAATAGGCTTCGAAAATCGCAACAAGAAAATGTTGATCAAGCAGTGGTTTAAAATCATAAGAAACAAAGGAATGCCTATCAGCGGCCCTATGCTACAAGAAAAGGCAATGTTTTTGCCGCGCATGTTTTTTGGTATTCTCAACTTCAATTGTTCTGCAAGCTGGATCAGTCGTTTTAAAGTTCGACATAACATTGTGGTGGGAAAAATTGTCGGTGAATCTTCGTCTGTTGATCAAAATTCAACAACAAACTGGTTGACATAATACTTTTTACGTGCAATATTTTTTTTCTTATTTAATATGTATGTAAACATATGCACTAATGTTTCTCTATTAAAATACTTAAGTGCATATTTACACGAAAATTGATTTTTTTTCACAAAACGCTTTGTGTGACATTTGCTTATTATGTCGTGTTTGTCGATTCCCGTCGATGTCATAATAAACGGATTCCACTGTATGTAGTGATTACCCATGCAAAGAAGACAATGCAACGCTAACAGTCTGAGGCGGAGATAATGCAACGCTAACAGTCTGCGCGAAGATAATGCAACACTAATAGTCTGCGCATAGATAATGCAACGCTAATAGTCTGCGCGGAAATAATGAAATGCTAACATTCTGCGCGGAGATAATGCAACGCTAACAGTCTGCACCGGAGATATACAACGCTAAAAGTCTGCGCATAGATAATGCAACGCTAACAGTCTGCGCGGAGATAATGCCACGCTAACAGTCTGCACCGTGGAGATAATGCAACGCTAACAGTCTGCAGCGGAGATAACAGCGCAAACAGTCTGCGCGGAGATAATGCAACGTTAATAGTCTGCGCGGAAATAATGCAATGTAACTTCTGAGATAATGCAGAGTCTGCATAATGCAACGCTAAGATAATGCAACGTCAGTCTGAGGCGGAGATAATGCAACGCTAACAGTTTGAGGCGGAGTTAATGCAACGAAGGCAGTCTTGAGATTATGCAACGCTAGCAGTCTGAGATAATGCAACGCTAACAATCTGAGATAATGCACCACACTTGCTCACTCACCTCACTCCGCTCACTCACCTCAGTCGTTCCTGCTCAGCTTGTCGCTCTAGCTCGGTCCTCGCTCGCCGCCGTCGCTCGGCTAATGCCGCTTTCGCTTGCTCTTCTGTGGTGATGCGCCGTGCTGTCATTGATGCTATCAAACAAAGATAAATGTCACATACACACGGTGTAAAATTAAAATTTTGTATCTCCCTATTTGAATTGCCCGCTCTATTCTTCGTCGCCGGACGTGGGCTCCGTGTGCTTTCGCCAGGCCACGCTAGTAGTTTGTTGTTGTCCAACGACCGCAGCGCCGACCTCTCGCTCGACAAGTGAATTTTGGTGTGTGACAAACAGACTTAACCAAGAAGAGTGCCCGTATCTTAAAAGTGGACTATAGTGATCTGTGAACCTAAACCCTACGATAAATTCCGCGCGGAAGAAGAAAGAAGAGAAAACACCCAAGGCAACTCTCTTTGAGATTAGTTCCATTTTCACTTTAATGCGACGCGTCCCCAGCACCTAAATCCATAAACAATAACCTATTCCTAAAATATGAGATTCGAAATTACATGTTTATTTTCATGATTGTACGAACATTCCTTAGTTGTGTAGGAATTCTCCATACATAAGCGACTGATATTTGTAAATATGTATCGAAATGTTCCCGGCTGATGCGACGCTTCACTAGAAGACATCAGCTGCATATCCTACCGTGCATGTTGTAAGAGTCGACTAAGGAAGTCGGGCGTTCTCTCAGGCGATAAGCTAGCAATTTGTCACAGCCGTGCTTGTATGTCCATGTATCGAAAATCGTTAAAACTATTGTAATTAAGATTGACAATGACAATTACAAAACTTACCAGTCATCTCATTCTCTTCAAACCTCTCCAAAGAAGGCTCTTTCTTCTCTTCCCTCTCGACCTGTTTGACTACTTCTATCTTCTTCTCGACCACTTTCGGTATATCCGCGAGTGGATCTTCTACGTTCTCTTCTTTTTCGATATCCGGTTTCGATGGAACCGGTTGCAATACCGGTTCAGTTTTGCAGGAACCGGTTGTAATACCGGTACCGGTTCTAGTTTTGCGGGAACCGGTTGCGATACGGATACCGGTTGTAAAACCGGTTGTTCGGGCTCTGGCTGTAAATCTAACTCTACCAGTTGCGGCTCCTGTTTGGTTTCGATTTCCAGTTCTTTGTTTTCAAGGGTCTAGAAGAAAGAGATAATTATATTTATGTTAGCTGACGCTCGCGACTTTGTGCGCGCAAACTTCGCGCAAACCTGGCCAATTTCCATAAAAATCTGTCAGTTAAATTTAAGTGAAAGAGTAACAATCATACACATACATACAGGGTGATGTTTGGTCGTCAACGTTCCCGAAAACTACGGAATCTCCTCATCATCACGATCATTTTTCTCCATGGAAGCATACCTGGGAAGTGTCTGGTTTCCAAAATATTAGGGTCCAAAGTTGAGTAAATAGACTGCGTTTTTCTGCATAAATGCACATAGACGCGCGTAGCAGGACTTTTTCACGAAAAATAATTAATATCTGTCTATAAAAAAAAACTAACATAAACACTAAACACTATAAATTTCGCAGGATCAAGGAATTTAAAATAAAAAAAAAAAAAAAAAAAATCCCAGCATTTTTTTTTCATGTATAGAATACCCTTCGTTAAAGGTGGCCACAAAAAAACATCCTGTATATAAGGTCTATCCAAAATTACTGATTATCTTTTGGCACGAAACTAGGTAGGTAAAAAGAAACAACTTTCAGTATGGGACCAACTCCGAAATATTGAAAAAAAAAATCAGCTAAAATAAAACTAGTAGGACAGTATTAGCAAGCAATCTTATACCTTATCGTGTACACCATTGAGTCTAGGTTCGCTCTCATTTTGTATCTGCAGCGCTTCTAACTTTTGGCTGACTTCTATCGCGCACAAACTTTTGTCTGTCTGTGATGTCGTTAGCTGAAACAAATAATAATAATGTCACCGACCGTATTTCGGTCATGGCGACCAATCTCAACAAAGACAAGCCAAGTGCGTAAGTGTGTACGCAAACACAGGTGCACTATCTATTCTCTCAAAGTCCGATGGGACGGAAAGCCGACACGACCGGAGAGATCAGGCGCATAACCAACAGTTTTACGTGTCCGTCACTGGGATCGCACCTACAACCCCCGATTGGAAGGCACACGTCCACTCTAATAGGCTATCACCGCTTTAAACAAATTATATTCCAATGCAACGGAAAGGCGTTAGTTAAAGGAAGTTCCATGTAAATATCCCACAATACAATACACAATAAAAAAAATTGGGCACATACCTGAGTAGGTATCTCCTTCTCTTGACTGAGTTCTTTCGCCGGACTGGGAGATAGTGCCCGACCGGGCGACGCCGACAGTGATTTGTTCGCTGCCTGTCGAGATAACACACCATTTGTTACATACAATTGATTTATGGGCGTAAATAGGTTCAACCAATGCCTTCCGACACAAAGTCAACCTGACCTGCCTGTGGTGCACCCTGCTATTTCACGGACGAGGCTCCGACGCCAAAAACTTATTATATCTATTTAGAACGGCACAGAAATAGTTCCTATTGGATTCGTCACCGGTCGCTAGATTGTTATATTTGTGCCCGAAAAGCGACGGTAGGTAGGCTTGCCACTTACCACGTGGGACTTAATGGGCTAACTGGTGAAAAGTAGGTGTTTACTTTCCGCAATTCTGTCTAACCTTCTTGGGGGATAGTGGGCGTAACTATATGTAATGTATTATGATAACGTGTCTAAAGTTATGTTGTTGAATGTTTTAAAATGGCATTTGACAGGAAAAATGTATACTTAATCATCATCAGCCTTATTGCTGTCCACTGCTGGACGTAGGCCTTACCCAGAGCACGCCACATGGCTCGATCTCCCGTTTTTGCCACCCACTACTATACTACCATACCTCCTCTTTAAGCCATAGGTCTATCTGGCCGTAGGAAGTCCAACGCTACGTTTGCTGAGGCGCGGTCATTATTCAAGAACTCGCTTACTTTTCCGTTTGTTTAATTAAGACAATGTTCAGCACTATGTTTAAATTATTTTTATTGTAGTTAAAATACTCATAATGCGTTATGTAGGTATTAACGTTTTGAGATAATGATATTATGTATTTCCTTCCTTACCTTACTATCGTTTTCTTTGGCTGGCTTTGGTTTCCTGTGTAGCGGCGGTTTACCGTCGGCCGGAGACAGAACCGCTACGGCTAAAAAAAAATAAATAAGAATATATAGGTATGTATTGTCCATACTTATAGCAGTCACGGGCCGCGGCGGATATTTCTTTACCTTTTCCATCCTTTTACGCTCAGTCAGATGGGACGAAATCTGGCAGATTTTATAAGGGTGCCGACATCAGGTCAATGCCTAATGTGATGACACAAATAAGCGTCGCTGGCCCCTCTAGAAAGCCTAGAAGACGCAAATATGTAGTCGCCGGCATTGAATGTGTTAATACTTTTTGTTTCCAAAAAAGCCGTGGTCGTGTCGTGGTAGTGCGGTCTAGTGGAAAACGTCCAATCTATCTATCTTTTTCTATATTAAAAAATGTTACGGATCGCTGTCTGTACATGGAAGATATATGAGAAAAAATACTATAGGAGACCTTTATCAACGCAATAGTACCCAAAATACAGATTTTTGGAATTTTAGTCTGTTTGTCGGTTTGTCTGTGCGTTTGTGCACGCTAATCTCAGAAACGGCTGAACCGATTTCGATGCAGTTATCAGGAATATATTGTGACAGGTCCCACTTAACATCTTACTTTTTATCCCGGATAATTTCGACATTTTGTTTTTTCTGTAGTTCACGCGGACGGAGTCGCGGGCGTCCACTAGTATCGAATATATTTCGAAATTGTGCACTTTGAACAGCGAAAAGGCGACGCATGTGTGTGTATACTGACGTGTTTTGGGCAGATGTACGGAGACAGGGCGCGGGCGGCGCGGCGGGGCGCGGCGGGCCAGGGCCGTGCCAGTGCCGTCACGCGACACGCTCGGGGTCGTCGCCGCACTCGCGCCGCCTAGCTCCGGACCTGGAGGGAATTGGGTGTGGTTGTTATTGTTGCTTAGATTCGTACCTGGGTTAATGTGACCTTATCTAAGTACGTGCGCCTACCTAGCTCCGGACCTGGTGAAAAAGTGTGGTGTTGTATAAGCACAGAGGCGGTTTCTAGGTACGGACCTGGCGAGTTTAGTATGCTATTGTACAGAGACGGACCGCCTAAAGGATTTTGTAATTACGCGCTGCCTAGCTCCGGACCTAGCGGAAATAGTAATGTGGTTGTTCAAGGATGCAGGCAGGCCTGGCTTCGGATCTGACGGGGTTAGAATGTGGTCCAGCCATTTAACAGAGAGGGACGGTCATTATGGACTCATAACATAATATAACACAACAATGAATCACATTATTAGAAAGAGTAAAACATATCGTATAAATTTTACTATGCTACCAAGACATGGAATAAAATTGTACGGAGAATAACTAAATTCTTACCTTTCGGAGTATTAACCCCTGTGCCGGCTATAGAAGCGGGTCTAGGCTTCCTAGCCGTAGCGGGCCTTCTGACAACTCCTGTGGCGTTCGACATAGCACTGCCTGGCCTCGACCCTGGCGTCGTTTCACCTGAACGCGGCTCTGTAAGTTCGCGCGAACGAAATTGTATGGTGAGCTCGTTGAACGGTATGTTTCAATTGATTATTATGGAGCATGACTTGGAAGTTAAACGTGGTTAAGTATAGCAGAAAGAAGCGTTTAATACGATTTGTACTATCGTAAGTAAAATACATTAAATGGCACTGAAACTATTAGGAACAATGCCAATTTTATAGGGAGTAAAGAAAAAGGCATAATATAGCTCATTTATGGAGAAGTGAGTTAACAATTTTGTTACTTTTAAATATTCGCCTTCAAAAAAATTAAGACATTAAGCCTATGTTATTTACTTACATGTATATTATAATGTGCGGCCTCCTTGTTAATAGTGCTGAATAAAATTTGTATTAAGAAAATAGTGACATCAGGGCATATAAAAACTGATCAATCACAAGAGAGCACGATGCGATCTCCTACGACATTGGTTCGCAAATTGAAAATTCATTGCGTTTGAAATTACCCAATCATAAAAGGCCTGAGTCACGTGATCTTGTTCCTCATTGGTCAGTTCCTTAGTTCACCATTTCCTTAACGCAAATATAAGTACTTACTGTAATAAAGTAGTATCAACTGAGAGCTTCTACCATCCTCATATGAGTGAACGAGACAAAGAAAGTAGCTCAAGTATGTAATGAAAAGGGATGGATATGTGAATACTATCATTTCGATACCTTTCATGAATTTCACTATACAGGGTGCAAAAAAGTCTACACAATAGGTGCGTAAAATAATACTAAGTTATTTTATTATATAGTTAAGTACACAAAACACTTTCTTTTAAACAATATGATAGGTAAGTACGGTAACATCGGGTTACTTAGCCCTGCGGGGTAACTTTGGGCCAAGCTAATAAATACTGTTTTATTAACGTAATAATTTAATAACGACATCTATCGACGAGAAGCGCAAACTACATCGATAGCTCCTGACGATCATTGTGAAGTTTATTTTTTGTTTTGTTCTGGACCAAAGTTACCTAGGCTAAAATTTCCCGAAGCAATGAGTATAAATATTGTATCAAACTAGTTTTTCTACACCCTGTTAGCGTAGTTTCACTTACCTTGAAATGTGAGCACATAACGTAGACCCATAAGCCCAAAGGAATGACAATGAATGAATGTTTAGGTCATAATGTCGATGTTGCATTCTAGGAAAATCCAAATCAAAAGCTTCAAAACCGGGGAGTTTAGAACAGGAAAAACTCGTTCTTTTGTGTGTTGCCAGAAAACAAAGTCATAACAAACTAGGCATTAAGCATTGTGATCAAACTTTCATATAAAAACACTAGATTTAAAAATCCCATTTAAAGAACGAAGGGAGGGACAATGTGACGAATGCGTCAGAGTTCGCGTTTATGACCTAATGCTTATGCGTTTATGACAAAGTCAAGTGGATTCATTTTAGAAACCGTAGGTCTACACAATACACAGACACACACAATCAAACATACAGGGTGTGTGTGACAGCCAGGCAAATACTGAACAAGTAACATTGTTTTGAGTTACACGGCTGTGTTATTACTCGCAGGAAATGCATTTTTAATTTGATTATCCGCAATGTTTGCTTTCCGTGCCAATTGTATCGGGCGATCCTGTGACTAGATAAATTGGCTTAGTGGTCATTGTGTGATACATTGATACATTGTTGTTTTTATAGATCACTCGCGACTCTCTTTTGGGGTTGATCAATGAGTTATCTCCAAATAAAATTTTGATATGTGAAGTAATATCACAGACGATAACCAAATAGAGAGCTCCCGGGAAATTTTTCAACATTCAGAGACTTATGTTATGATGACTTGTGTCAATACCACATGATTTAGTGACAGCACCATGTCAAAAAATGTCAATTACAACCGAGCGAAGCGAACCCAGTCAACCTTAGTATCTCGCGAAGCCTCCCAAAGCGTAATCCGTCCCCTGATTACGTAACTTGCAATAGCAGAGCCGAAGCAATGCGATAGCGAAAATTGAGAATGTGTGTGTGCTTGAGCGAGGTGCGGGGCGCGGGAGGTCGCCGAGCGCTCGTTGCGCGCACGCACACACTCGAGATTATCGCGATCGTGCTGCTTCAGCTTTGCTATTGCAAATTACGTAATCAGGGGGCGGATCAGATCTACGGGTCCGGTTGAGGTGATGCATGGACGGCAAAGCAACGTTGAAAGTTCGAAAAGGTACACGAGTGGAAGGTCAAGGTTAAAAATGACTTCATCAAATGTGGAATTTTATGAAATAAGTATCTATACTTAAAAATGCAGCGATACTGACAACCCAAATGAATTTTGACAAGTAATGATTAGTGACAAAACTATGTCAACTTGTGTCAATTACCACATGATTTAGTGACAACACCGTGTCAAATAACAACCGGAGAACCGAGCGAAGCAAAACCAGCCTTAGTATCACGCGAAGCCTCCCAAAGCGTAATCGGATCAGATCTTACGGGTCCGGTTGAGGTGATGCATGGACGGCGACGCGGAGTGCAGCGGCCGCTGCGGCGTGATGCGGTCCAGGCGGGTCATGGAGTACGCCCTACCTGGGGCGCGCGGCGCGGGCAGGGTCGGCACCAGGTCCGTGCGCCGCCGGGCCACTGACGACCACATCACTGGCTGCGGCGACCGGTCGGATTCGTCTGGGGAATGGAAATTACTTTTAGAGCGTAACAATGACAACTGTGCTTATTATCACGTTCGCTGCCGGCTGATTTTCTTAGTACGCCGACATCAGTTCAACGTTGAGCCCAGAAATGCAAATAAGCGCCGGTGGCACCTCTAGACAACCAAGGAAACGCAAATACGTAGTCGGCGCCAGTGAATGTGCTGATATGAGGCTTCACTTGGATACATAGCTATATCTCTTTCGGTGGATCTCGAAAGAGTCGACCGAGGGAACTGGGGCATTCTCTCGGGCGATAAGCTAGCAACTTGTAACATATTTATATCTTTATGATCCTGCAATTTTGGAACACAGCCGTGTGTATTGTATTGCTTTTTTCGACACTGCCGATTTACAGTATGTGCTTGGACTGGAAGAGACAATAGATGATGTACTTATTTCCATGCCATTCAAGTCACAATAGAAACCCATATAAAATATAGTGCAACACACTGTTACAATACATATGAAATTAACGCTAACAATGTCGCATATTAAAAATAGCATTATGTTTAACCGACCCATTTACGTCAAACATGTAACTTGCAGAAAATTTCAGGTACACGTATTTTAATACGTAGGAAATAAAGTGCCATTTGCTGATGCAAACGTGCTCAATATAGTTACGTTATCTTAGTTGCAAATTCTATAGATACGACTTACACGTGGCTTAGCGAGTGAATTAGAATAATCCTTTATAATCCTACTGCAAGGGCAAATGCGCGATTATAATATTGTTGAACGTAAGTAATATGTATCATACACATAGTAACTAGCGCCATTATTCAAAGGAACCATTTGGCGAAACACACTCTTCTGTGCCCACTTTTTATAGGATATAATTTTGTAATATTTGTGTACTGAACTATGCCGTTTCTTTAAAGTGTTGCAGGTGATGACGTGACATTTTTTTCAGTAACGGAAAACTGAAAACCTTCAGTAATTTTAAAAATACTTACACATGCTGGTGAACATCCTCATTCCTTTTTGAGCAGCAAAAATAAGAAAATATAATAAAATTTATATGTAGTTAAATCTATTTTCTGATATTTACTTACCTCTTACTCTCTGGTAAACACGAGTAAGTATGTACTAGGTAGGTAGGACCTACATTGTGAATGTCTTCTGATTTCTAGACATGCATAAGTTACGTGTAAATTCTCTAGAGAGGCTAGCCTAGCCCCTTGTTGATATAGTACCTAAGCACTTTCCATTTATACATACATCTGTAAAGTAGTTTTTGTGGCAATGTGTTTGTATAGATAGGTATATTGCATTGCAAGTCTGTAACACCTTATGTACCATTTTTTTTGCAATAAAGGATATAAGAGTTAAAATTGGATTTGCCGGTTATTACAGTTTTTAATTGTGTGTCTGGTGCGAATTATATTTGCCACTAATTCTTTTTCTTTGATACAGTCTAATCTCAAATGCAACCAACCGTTTATGCTTTAGAGTGTGCCAAAGAAACATACATAAGTACATAAAAACCTGTATACATACACTCAAAAATCATAACCTTCCTTCTAGCGGAGTGGGTTAAAAATATCGTTATTATTCAGTGACGTAAGCATACCTTTGTTATCTATATCGGAGTCCAGCTGAAGTGCCGAGGCGCGTCTCGTGAGCGGCGCAGATGCGAACATCACATTTGTGGTTGACGCTGCCCTGGAATTGTGTACAAACACCATTATAGCACTATTATAGAACTGATACATACATATAATCACGCCTTTATCCCTTACGGGGTAGGTAGAGTAACAAGGGCCGATAGAACCACATGGTGCCACTTCTGACCAATTTTGAGGGTATAGTTGAAATGTACAAGTTCGGTTAGTAGTGACAGGTGGTCAGCCCATCGCCTTCAAAACACCAAGACCCTCTTGTCCCCCTACTGACTTGTACAGTATGCCCGGGAAGAGAAGCAGTTGTAGTATTATACTTTTTTTTTCACTCCCAGAGCAGCATAGAACGTCGACTCATGTGCATCCATTTAGTTGGTGCGAAGTCTGTAGTAATTCTACATGCATTATTACAATAATTTCGAGTTCTACGATCAAGTGTGGCATGCCGTGTTGTTAGTTAAAATAAATAAATATGATTACCATAAACTGAAATATACGTCGATTTGTAAAATACACTTTTCTCTTGACTGTGAGTCCTAGTTTTACAAAAATCTGAATTTAATTTTTTTAAAACAAATACCTAAATAAGCAAATATATCCACTGAAAATAGGGATGGGCTAGTTATATACGCCATAGGTCCTGGGTTCGAATCCCGGTAGGTGCAAACATTGATATGATGAATATCGACGTTTGTTTCCGAGTCATGGATGTTTCTATACTTATCTATGTATTTATATACCGTTGCTTAGTACCCACGACACAAGACCTTAGGGATCTTACTGTGGGACTAGGTTAATGTGTTGTGTAGTGTGTGAATATTTATTTAATTAATTATGTTATTTTTTTTATATTAGGTTCACTATGGGTGCGCCCATCCACCGGGCCCTACACCCTCCACTGACCCTCATGGGTGGTGGGCGCACCCATAGTGAATGTTTGAACTTCCGAATTGTAACGCCTAACACAATTTCATTTAATATTAGGTTCTTAAAATTTTAATTATTAGTTTTAGTTTAAAATTTATATTTAGCCATTAGGGTCGACTCCGGCAGTCCCACTTAAAACCTAAACCTAATTTTAGTCAGGTCTATCTCTCTCCGTTCTTAACATAAATGGCTGAGAGAGAAAAGGGCAGGTAGGACTAATTTTACGTTTAGGTTTAAGTGTGACTGCCGGGATCGACCGTATTAGCTAGGCATGTGAATTAAAATTGTAATCATGCTATAATAACAGAATTAGGATACTGATACCAAACATTCTAAAGTAAGGTCGCTTAACCCACCCAAAACGAATATATCGGCCCGGCCAGTATATCGATATACATTACCGAGAAATACATATAAGAACATAATAATAATCAATAACAATACAAAATACATACAAGAACATAATAATTGATTATATATAATTGACAATACAAAATTTCTGCTTACTACAGCATCTACAGATGAAGACCATGGAAAGACCTCGCGTAAGTGTTCCGTATTAATTGTTCTTTGTTCATACATGCATACATAATATATGTATACCTAGTTGTACACATTAACCTCAAAGTAATAGGGTAGAGGTGTGCAAATTTTCCACATTTCCACATTTCACCCGTTAGCCTATTAAGGCACTCCTACGCGGGATGTATCTGACAGGCTTCAGACTTTTTAAAGTGTTCTCCACTGTCTTCCTGTTTTACCTAACGTTTCTATGTTTCTACCCTCATTGTTGTGTATTTATCTGTGCATGTGTAATCTTGAAATAAAAACCTATTCTATTAACCTACATGCTGGCTTACCGCCGCTTTTTGTAAAAACGGGACGTTTTTATAGCCAAAGGTATATGTTGCGAAATGTTACAGTGCGCCTCCTGTAGGTAATCAGCGACGGAACACCAAAATTACCATACAAAATTGCATAATAAACACTGTCCGAATTTTCGCCATTGACAGATCTCGGTTTCGCGGCCATTGTTTTAGAGACAATGGTAACAACACGGAAGTGACGTCACCGGCGCCCGAGCGTGGCGGAAGCGGTGACAGATCGGCCGCTTTCGGGATTATGCTGTCGGATATTTTCGGGAATGATCGAGGTGCAGTGGGTAAAGGTAGAGTCACCAATATCTTTTTTAGAGATACTTATACACACAGGTGTTCGAGGTGTGACACGAAGCGGTAGGTAAAGGTAGAGCCACCTATCACTGTCTTAGTTAGCGGGTGTTCGAGGCTGACCACGAAGCAGTAGGTAAAGGTAGAGTCGACTTAAATCTGTCTTATTTAGACATATATAGCTACATACATATATAAACCTATCCTATACATATATAAAATATCCACATTTACCTACTCCTTCGTGGGTGTGACTAAGAATGTACTGAGCTTAAATTGTCCAGGATGTATCTGACACGGTAATTTGGTTAATCTTGCATGGCGTTTATTTACATTTTTTATACTTTAAACAGTGAATCATTGATTTCTCAGTAATTAGAAGTTAGGTTATTTTGGGAATGAAGGTTTACACACTGTGCGGAAATTTAATCGCACACTATAATTAGAATAGAACAATACTAAATGGCGTTCAAATTATGTACGTCTAACATGAAAAAGCTTTATTACCCGACTGCGCCTGAAGATTTATGTTTTTCAGTTATGTGTATCTTTGGCACGCTATGGCACCGGTATGATGAATTTGGTGAGAGCGAGATGTCTCACTTTTAAACGTCAAATTCACAGAGCTATTAATAACTAGATAAACTAAGTGGATGTACTTTGCATGTAAAAAATAGACTTAAGAATTAGAATAGACACTCGTTCTCGAGCCAGGTCTGAAGGAATTAAGGCTGATAGAAGTGGTTTGCAATCCTATTTTACACACCAAGTAGAAACACTTGCCCTGTCTAGTTATTACTTAGCTCTGTGGATTTGACGTTTAAAAGTGAGACATCTCGCTCTCACCAAATTCATTATACCGGTGCTGGAGTCTAAACGGCTTGTCGCTTTTGAGCTTAAGAAGTAGGCAGGTATCGTTAGATTCGTCTTAGACGTAATGACACAGGGTCAACATTTTTACGCAGTCGGGTATTTTCCTTTCCTAAATAAAGTTATGTCTTAAGAGTAACATTCGTATTCTAAGGATACATATAATCACGCCTTCATCCCTTACGGGGTAGGCAGAGCATCAAGGACCGATAGAACCACATGGTGCCACTTCGTGTATAGTTTTACAAGTTAGTGCAGGTGGTCAGCCCGTCGTACAAAACACCAAGACCCTGTCCCTCTACTGACAAAATTCGTTTTGTTTTCACTCCCAGAATAGTTTAATTTTCTCTAAAATTAAAAATGGTAGTAAGTACTTTGTTCCTTTAACATAAAACTCATTTATACTGAAGTAGGATATGGAGTTAAATGGAAAGTTATTTTATAGCCAATTATCATCAATGGCAGGTATCCCTAAATCAATTATCTACCTATATCTGTTGAACAATAACCTAACAAAAGGATTTTGGCGCATTTTACCATGGTTAATAAGTAGGTGCATCTAAACATCTCGTGTAGTTTTAGTTATGCCTCGTTGAACAAAATTCTTATGCAGCGGCCTCGATTATTATTAGGCACAGGGAGGTTGTATTTCGCGTAGATTAAAGAAAAGACGCTAAGACTTTTCCTGGCTAAACATATTTCTGCAGGATAATGATAACAGTATCATTTTTATCTTGGAAAATGCTTTCCTGCGCTGATGCGGGGCTTCACTAGAATACACCATCTCCTTCGTTGCATGTTGTAAGAATCGACTAAGGAACTCGGGCATTATCTCAGGCGATAAGTTAATGACTTGTCACTGATCTTTAACATCTGACCCCTCTATGCTGAACGTGGCTGTGGGATCTACTTTACGATCCTGCAGTTCTGGCAACCGCATTACGGGAACACAGACTCTATGTCATCGTGGAAAATATCGACGGAGTCGCGGGCATCCAGTAGAATGAAGAATGGAGAAGAACCTTTATTAAAAGCGATAGCAGCGTCACAAGTAGAAGTGATATCCTACTAATACGAGTATACAGGATGTAACAACAAGGGTATGTTAAGCGAAAAGCTATATGAACAGCCCACTGTAGAGAACCTATCCACAAAATTCGAGACCCGAAATCACATGTTTCTTTTTCCGGATAGTATGGAGAATTTTTAAATATCTCAGGAATTTTCATACAATCTTGAAAAATAAAAATGTGATTTCGAGTCTTAAATTTTGTAGATATTTTCTCTATAGTGGGCTATTTACATAGCTTTTCGCTAAACATACCCTTTTTGTTACACCCTGTATAAACGCGAAAGTTTGTGAGTAAGGATGGATGGATAAATGGATGGATGTTTGTTACTCTGTCACGTAAAAACGGCTGGAGCGATTTTAATAAAATTTGGTATGGAGTTAGCCGACACCATGGATTAACACATAGGCTACTTTTTCTCCCGGATAATTTAGATTTTTTGTTTTTTCTGCAGTCCACGCGGACGAAGTCGCGGGCGTCCACTAGTCATACATACGTTGACTGGAATTCCAAACATTCACAACAAATATTTCCTCTATATTTATAAAACACTTGAACTCTTGTCATTTCTAGCTGCTGTAAAATAACTGTGATGCATACAGATTATCACGCGCTACTTACAATCGTAACACTTCAAAATTACGGTTCAAATTCACTTGCGGTGGACACAATACTTGGTTCCAGTAAGACTGTCTCTAACATTGGCGCTAGTTTCTGTGTAACTATGACACTGTTTCATACATTTTATTTAGTTACACGAACATCCGTGGGATCTAATTATTGAAATAGGTCGCAAATATTCAGGTCAGACTTCAGAACCTAAATTATGCTATCTAGTTTTATTAATAAGCACTTATGCGAAACGATTTAATGACTATGAAATATGTGATGTCATATAAGTCGCATTGTGCCGGCCGCGTGGTGCCGGCAGAGTAGAATTCGTACTACCCCATGTCTGCCCGTGGGTATCGTACGCGGCGATTAAGGGTTTCCTGGAGGTGGGCAGCAACGCCTCACGTGTTGATAACATAGTCCAAAATACAAACTGCGGTCACCAACCCGCCTGCCCAGCGTGGTGACTATGGCAAATACCCCCCATGGCAGTCTTGTGGCGTGCCCTGGGGAAGGCCTACGTCCAGCAGTGGACTGCAATAGGCTGATGATGGTGATAAGTCGCATTACTAACTGGAACCGTCTAGCAAAAGATCACGGTTCGAATCCCAGTTGGGGACTAATATTTGTGTGAAATATGTGTTGTCGATGCCTATACAGGATGATTTTTGGTCGTCAACGTTCCCGAAAACTACGGAATCTCCTCATCATCACGATCATTTTTCTCCATGGAAGCATACCTGGGAAGGTGTGTGGTTTCCAAAATATTAGGGTCCAAAGTTGAGTAAATAGACTGCGTTTTTCTGCATAAATGCACATAGACGCACGTAGCAAGACTTTTTCACGAGAAATAATTAATATCTGTCTGCATTAGACACTATAAATTTCGCCAGATCAAGTAATTAAAATTTATTCTTATTCTTATTCTTTATTGTACACATACAATTACATACAGACAGAAATTATGAAAGAAAATGTACAAAGGCGTGCTTATCTCTGAAAGAGATTTCTTCCAGCAAACCATCTGGGAAAGTGATAATTAAATATAAAAGGTAGATATGCGTGTACACAGAATATATGTATAACAAAATTTTTTTTGTTATTTTTTTTTCCCAGCGTTTATTTTGGCATAAACTTTTTTTAAATACGCACCATTCGTTAAAGGTGGCCACAAAAAAACATCCTGCATATGCATATAGGTACATAATAATATTACACTATAGGTACATAATAATATTACAATACAATGTGGCTTCCGCTCTGTTTGTCCCTATGTAGGTATGCTTTGATCTTTAGAGGAAGGTTTATAATATGTATCACTAAGGGCCAGTGGGGTAAGCACGCACCTTTTTACGCGGCTAGCAAAATCTATGTGATTTGACAGTTGGACGATAGCGTTACGGACTATCGAGAGGTTCGTGCTTAGCCCTCAGTCCCAGATTCGCACGCGCTAAATAAAGGCTTCCTATTGGCATAGAGGAATAAGATATCATAGAGTGCTAATGTCATACTAACTGTCTCGATGCACCATTAGACTTTTCGGTGCCTCACAATTCCAGTCCTTGACACTTAGATTCTATTAGTGCAATGTATAGTAATGTGCTACATTACTAATGTATTGTAACGTATATTAATGCAATCTAAGTGTCAAGGCCTGGAATTGTGAGGCACCGAAAAGTGTAATGGTGCATCGAAACTGTTAGTATGACATTAGCACTCTGTCTAAATCTTATTCCTCTATGCTATTGGTGAAAATGTTATAAGGGCTCTGGTGCTAGTTTTTTGTTAAAATTACCTAGTATGTTATTTTTTAGGAAAAACACAAATTATGGAGGTCATTTGAATTTACAAACATTTGGCTACCGATTTCCTATCTTTTATCTAATCGCAGAGTTATATTTATTACTTCAAATTATTGCAAGAGATAATAAAATAAACTAAGAAGTAGATTAGACACGGAAGTTTATGGTCTAATTCCCAAAATAATATTTAATTTATTTATATTTAACCGAATATTTTAGTAGGTACGGTAAAATTATTTCAAAATCAGCTGAAATATTCATGATTCAGGTTTTAGTAGATAGTAGTACTATCTCATACAGAATGAATGAATTGAAGCTTCTGTAACTTTTTAGTTTAATGAATGACACATTATTTATAAAGTTCCTTTGTGAAACTGTGCGTATGTATGTGTATTTAACTAAATTTATATAAACTATTACTAAATATCACACATAATTCAAATATCATAATTCAAACCTTATAAACTACCATACCAAGCTGGGACATGCAAAAACAAACCATAAACACATCCAGTACAATCCAAAATTGCACCGCATCAATTTTAGCATGACCTTAATGCCCGTAAGTACTAACTTCCTTAAATATATTTCATGCAAAATATGCAAAGAAACCAACACAGCAAGCTTAGACGGAAAACTTTGGAACTAAAACGACAAGTACTCAGTAAAGAGAAAACGGACGTAGATAGTAGCGACACACATCAAGGTATTGTTATATTTGTACTACCACTTTGTAAACAAAGAGAAATAATTTTAAACTTTTATTAGTACGTTAATATCTAACCACTGCTACTGTGGCAAAGGTATCTGTGCAGAGATTATAGATCAAATATTGTTTTGTAAATAGATAAGAATACAAGTAGGAAATTTAACTTTGCGATGACACAACTAAATCATTAAAAAGATTTCCTTCAAATGAATTATAATACAATCTTTACTAACAATGAATATAGAATAATAAGTTTTTAATTAAGTAAGTAGGTATTAGAAAGTTTTCATACCCAATAAATTCTTTATGTGCTTTTTGGCTATATTTTTGGTTGTTGCAAAGAAATTAAGTAAGTACATATAAGTATTCTTATTTCTAATATTTTTTCTAGTATTCCCAGAAAGTATTTTTAATCTATAATTTTACACAGTTAACTACCACAGTCTATCTACATTAGTTAAAATTAATTTTCAAACGACAAACAAAAAATGTACAGAACAAAAAAAAGAAAAACTGCTTACAGTGATTCAAAAAAGTTCATCTGATCTATTGGGTTGGTACTGGGAAGGGGAGAAACAAAAAGAAAAACATAAATTAGTGCTTAAAAGAAAAAAAAAAACACAGTGTAAATACCTTGACATAGATATCTGAGAAAACTATTAACAAATTATAACCAAAACTAAAATGTTCACTTTAGTGCATTTTATAAAATTACAATAGGTACATAGTTTCTTCTAGCAGCTAGAATGTCTGTGTTGCACCAGTATATACATATTTTTATATTATTTAATTACTTTTACACTGTCTCTATTTGTACCCTGTTTGTTTAGTTTCATTGTTGCTATTGTATCTGTGTGTGTGTAATCACTAATCACCTAATAAAAACGTATTCTATTCTACTCTATACCTAAGTAACTTTTAAATATCTACAGATATTTTATTAACTTGATTTTGACTCATCATTATTGTAAGTACTGTCAATAAAGTGGGGGAATTTTGTTGAAATTATTTATGCTATGTACATCAACAGTTAATTTTACAACATATTTATTTATTCAGTTATAGTTTTTAATTTAGTAGTAGGAAAAGACAGCAAGACAAGCATTTCGGTTATTATTTGTCGTCTATGGTTTGTGCTCAGATATCTCAGTCAGGGTCTAAAAGAGAAACACAGTGGACTTGATCATGTAAACCTACTTAGTTATTTACCCGAGGTTTAGTTAGACCACAACCAGGTTTAAATTGAAAGCAAAACAGCTATATTTCAAAGCTAAATATAAAATCATAAAAAATCTCATAAATAAGGCCAAAACTCAAATATCTAAATGAAAAAAATTGAGAAAAATACTACTATGGCTTTAAAAATACTACGAAGACCTAAAAAAGTGTGTACTATAAAAGGAAAAGGAACACACGTTTCCTACTTAACACACATAACATCGAAAATTCTTGTGAAATAAATACCTAATATCTCAACGTGGTTGGATGACTATATCGGTGTTAGTACAAAACCAAGTCTAAAGCTAAACTGTTTAAAAATTACATTTGATATCACAACGTATGGAAAGAAAAAATTAAGACAGTGTTTAGCTTAAACAATGTCTAAATGGTTTTGTAATAATACGGTAAAAATCAAACGTGTTGCACGAAACTGTTGCAGCAACATACCTGCGCGCCGCCCAAAAGAACCCGGCTGAATCTAGCGGCTCGAGCAGCCGAGGCGTGGACGAGCCGAACGCGAACGCCGGTCGTGGCGACGAGCGAGCGGCGCGCGCTCTTTCGAGCCGCTCGGTGCGATCGCGCTCGCGTTGCAGCAACGACTCGCGCCGCGATATCGATGCCTCCCATATTGCACGTTTGCGTTCTTCCACCTGCAAAAAGAAGTTTTCTATTAGATCAAATTAAGATGGTTATTCCAATACGCAATAGAGAGAGATCGGGGGGCACGGCAGTGCCCCCGCCAATTCGAGCGCGAAGCAAACACTGCCGTACCATCCTTTACTGGAACCATTTCGCCGCATTTTCAGGCCCCTATTTGAGAACCTCTGGATACGACCAGAACGCAGAAATTTTCGTCATCCATGAAGCTATAATCACATACTTAAAATCCTAAATTTCAAGTCTGTAGGTCATTTAGATCCGAAGTTAAGCGAAAGCAAATTTTCGCATTTATGACACTCACTCAAGATCATCAGAATAGAACTAGTACTTCCCATAAACTCAGAGTGCTGAAATTTGGTACAGAGTTATTGGCCACATAAAGAGAAAACTATAAAAACTAGGATAATCGAAGATCTGGAGTACCTAGTGAACCTGATTAGAAAACACAAGAGCCCAACCAAACTATTAGAGATCGACATACCGCCTTTACAAAAAATATTTACTAATAATTTTATAAAAAATATTTATTTATCTTGGTGGGCCGCTTCATTTGATGTCAAAAATCGAAGGTCTGAAGTATCTGATGAAGAACCCTCAGCTGGTCTCAGCTGTATTAGAGATATGGTAATGCCCCCTTCTACTATTGGTACATAAAAAAATCGATTGTCATTGCAAAAATCCAGCGTAGTGGGACACATCTAATGTAATCTAGCCTATAGCGTCCCACTGCTAGGCGAATGCCTCCCCTTCTGCTTTTAATACGCATATAAAGCCCACGTTTCTACAAAAAGAAGTGAAATCCCACCAAAAACATTCTGTAAAAAACTAGCCAAGTCTCGATAGAGCCGCTTGTTTATTTCTAAAAAGTAATGAAATCTAGACAAAGTCGTGCCAAGTCTAAGGTTCCTTACTACGATTTCTTTATTATTATAGTTAATGTTGTGTGATTAGGCCGTTGAACACATACAGGGTGTTTTTCGTTGCCACTCTTAACAAAGGGTACGTACTCTATACATCAAATAAAGTAAGTTTATGCCAAAAAAGTGCTGGGAAACGATGAAAATTTTTTAATATTTTTTTCTTAATACTTGGTCGGGCATTACAGTGTCCAGTGTTTATGCTAGTTTTTTCATAGATAGATATTAATTATTTCTCGTGAAAAAATCTTGCTATACGCGTCAGTGTGCATTTATGCAGAAAAACGCAGTATATTTACTCAATATTGGACCTTAATATTTTGGAAACCAGACACTTCCCAGGTATGCTTTCATGGAGAAAAATGATCATGATGCTGAGGAGATTCCGTAGTTTTCGGGAACGTTGACAACCAAAATTCACCCCGTATAATTGGGAACACACAGATTGGGAATTGTTCTCTGTACACGTATGCCCGGGGTATGATCTCAAATTTTGATATAATAGGCAATTTTTAGCGAATTATTAGCGATTTTACTACCAATTGTTTAGGCTTTGTTTGCTCTCTTCCTTTTGGAGCGTCAAATCGACCACCGATCTAACATAAAATAGACGTACAGGATGTTTTTGGTGGGATATTTTGGACATGTAAGTATATGTCGGTCTTGATTTAATGCGAGGGCTTCACTACAATACATTAGCTGCATCTCCTTCCGTGCATTCTCATAAGCTAGCAACTTGTCACTGAGCATTTACATTGGTCCCCGTTATGCCTAACGTGTCTATGAGATCCCTTTGTGAACCTGCAGTTCTGACTGTGTATGTATACATATGAATGTAAGCATATATCTTCTCTTGGATCTTCTTCTTCTTCAGCCTATTGCAGTCCACTGCTAGACGTAGGCCTCCCACAGGGCACACCACAAGGCTACTGCCACAGGGGGTTTTGCCCATAGTCACCACGCTGGGCAGGTTGGTGACCGCAGTGTGATTTTCGGACTATGTTGTCAGTACGGGAGGCGCTGCTGCCCACCTCTCGGAAACCCTTAATCGCCTCGTACGATAACCCACGGGCAGGCAGGGGTGGTACAAACTCTACTCTGCCGGCACCACGCGGCTAAACTCATCCAGTAGCATACCACACCAAACGTGGATCAGCCGGGTACGCGAACGGTATTATTTACAATTTCACGCATTACGCGTATGAAGTCGCGGGTAAAACCTAGATGTTATACTTAATATCCGTTTTAATAGGTCTTAATGGCCGGTTATTAACTATTGCAGTCGTTTATAATATACTAAGTAGGTACTGGTAATGCTATAGTTGCTTTCTTTCTTGTGTATAATGGAGAAACTTTTATAATACAATCGCACAAAACTTTACTTGCTAATCTCACACCTATGTTTCATAGTGTTAGGTAGAGACTACAAACCTCCATTTGTATGTTCTATTCCCAACATACCTTTATCGCCTCGTCAACATTCATTCAAATTCTTCATACATGCTCGTAAACATAGAAAACCAATATAGCCCATTACCAAGGAAATTTCAGGAAAGCGTCATTTGGTCTATCCACATTTACATATCTAGGATGTTACAACAATTTGGTCAACTTTTATGATTTAATTACCATACATGGAAGCTTAGTTCCTGAAGGCAATCCCACGCGAATTAACAAGTTTTACCATAACAAAAGAATTTTCACATTGCCTAAATTTTACAAATATACCTACCATTATTTTTTTCTGTCAAGTCATTTATAAACAGTGTCTAAGGTTATACGAGGTTTTATAATAACACCGCAATATCCAACATCACAATCGTTACTAATAAATTAAGTCTTAACAGTTATCTATACATACGAGATTCGATTACAGCAAAACGCATACATGTTTTCACTCACGTACCATTATTATGCAAGAAACAATATTTACCATGCAATAACAAAAAGTCACTTGTTTTGGCATTTTTCACAACACAATAATATCACTGGGAATATAAAATTTCACGAAGATAGGTAACTTAGCTCTACATTGCACAAAAATTCGGAAATAAATTAGGTAATCGCGTGCAAAACCGTTCAAGAAAATTTCTCCAAATTATTTTACACGTTTTTAATATTTAAAATAATACTTTAAAACAACATTGTTGTTGAATTCAGATATATCACTAGTGATTCCACTCATAACATATTAACAAATGACTTCACTGAAATGATTAATACAGTAACTGATAAACTAGAAATTGAATATGTAATACTAGGAATATTGGCTACAGTCATCAGCAGAAACAAATTAATAGCAGAGGTGTTTTTATAAAAAGAATACATGTGAAACGAAATAGATAAGATATACAGTTTAAATGATTATACACAGATACGTAGTAGGATCATGTTATGTACAATGTTCAAAATAATGATGACATAATAATTGATAATCATGGAATAATAAATCGAATTATAATAGAAAATCATGCGTACACGCCCACAAATATTCACATACTTATCAATCTACTAAAACCCCTTACAAATTGTATTTTTATTTATGAAATTAATACAATTATCACCTCTTTGCAAGAACAACGCGATATTTTTACGCACAAATTAATGAAATATCCGTTGTTCTTGTAAACAGGCGATTTAATAAATCTGCCGCGGTAAATTTTTTTATTAAATTGTGATATAGTGCAATGTCTAGTGCAAGGTTGTGTGTGCATCATGATGATGATTGCTGATGTAAAATATCAAATAGGTGCTAAAAATAGCACAATATGAATTCAACAATGGAAAACAATATTAGAACCTGAGACGTAGTAAAATCTAGAGAGGGGGGTATGTAAAATTATTAACGTATAGACTACGCAAATTAGGTCAAATAGCCTATGAATTGTATGATAGTCGACTTTGTACAATTGCGAAGTGAAGTCTACTACAATAACAATAAGCTCACAGTGATAGTTTATTTGAACCAATTTCATTTTGCCAAGGATTGGGTATCTGTTATACAACTACAGAGCACAGACCAGTACCTGGATTGTACTGGAAGGCGTACGTTTAAGAAAACCACTAAGCCCCAGCCTCATCTCTATCGAACCAACCCAAATATCATAATTAATGTAAACAAAAAGCGACACCATGTTATTGATAACAAACAGCAGACTGCAAGGAATCCCCGCGGACCAGACGACCGACAATTTATCGCCCAAACTGTAGGAAGTGCGTCGACGATTATTTTTGCACTAACGGGTGTTTGGCCCAATTCGCCAAGTGTGTCAATGTCATACATGCTTTCACTGTCAACGGTGTCATTAATTAAATATGCGATGATGCTGGCATATTTATAGTTGATGCGGAATCTGTGGATCGTGACGGCAATCAGAAACATACAGAACTGCAGGATCGCCGATAGGATCCTATAGCCACGTTTAGTATAGCGGGATCAAATGAAAAAGTACAAGTGCTAGCTCATTACTTAAGAGAACGACCCTGAGTTCCCAACACTTACGACATGTACGTAAGGAGATGCAGCTAAAGTATTATTGTGTATGTGTGTATGGGGGGGAGATCGTATTGCATCTCTTTCCAATATTTTAATAATTGCCATTTGCATTTGATACAAGTTCTTTGTTTTGTATACCCAAGTGACATCGTATGTTTCATTGTCAACTGACGAAAATAAATATGTTAAAAATTGCGCTATGTGATACACATGCGAAAAATGTGGGAATGTTGTTTTCAGAAAATTAATTGGGCTCTCACTTTCCAGTGAATTTGCGTGAATGTAGCTATTTCGTAAAATAGCTCTGCCGTGTAAAAATAAAACCAATTTATTAAAAAGTTTTTAATCTAGTGCAGCAGTGACACAGGTGCAAATAATAAATACAAATTACCTTAACACCTAACGGCGGCGGTCGGAGTTGTTGACCTAGGTGATTAGCCAAAATAGAGAGAGAGACTAGAAAGAAATCAGCGGACATACCAACTAACTCTAGTAGTAATTATAATTTATTAAATATTGCACATTATTTTATTACATTAAACTTGATTGACATGTACCTTACTGATTACGATTAGAATAATATTAATTGTTTCACTATTAAATAAAAAACTTACCAATAATAGCCCAGACTAGAATAAAATCAATTTCCAAATAATAATAGATTTTTGGGAAGTGGATAAGCAAAGAATTTTACCTGTTTAAAAAAGATCAATAATACGCTCACTTTTTACAAAAAGAAGGGTAATTAACTAATTCGATCGATAAAACTGGCACCAAACTTAATGAACCATTATTTTAATGAGTCATATCAATATATACAAAATACTGAGTAAAGGGTGCCGACAAACCACTAAAAAGCTTCGAATATAGCAGTAACTAAGGTAGTACTACTCCATCATGTACTCCACTATGATTCACTTAAATATACTATTTGTCATTTGGTTAACAGCTTTACATAAATCTAAATGATTCATTGTTACAGGTACACAAACTGCCTCATTCTTTATTATATTCACCTGAGATTTCATATCCCCTTCACCCATTTCACCATATTGAACCAATACACGAACAAACACTGCACCTAATTCATCTAAATCCAAACACACAAGTTATTCAGTCACAGTTTTTTCTCCAATTATATCCAAATACGTTTGAAAACGCACTCGACTCCTGAAGGAAGTGAGTGACTTATTTTTGTCGCGACTCCTCGAGCGGCGCGCCGGTTAAAATTAAAATATTTTTGATGCACTACAACGCGATGTATTTCTGGTATAAGACATTGACTTCTGATTGGGAGCACTCATCGGATGGGAATAAGCAACAGCATGTTTTCTTGTGTACGCTTTTTTATTGTGCACTATACAATATCTTATCTTTTAATGACACATCAAAGTTAAGGAAATCCAAGAATAGTGATGACACTTTTGTTAGGAAGATCACATCAAAATCTACCGTGCCATATTACAAAACGGCTAGGCATTTTGAATAATATGAAGGAAAAAATCTCATAGCCTTTAGCCGGTTGCTGCCAAGCTACCGCGATACGCTTGCTTTATCCGCTCGGCTCGTGGATTAGCAATTCTAACTTAACCTTACCTAATTAATAAAGCATAATGCTAGAAGGCAAGTTATCTCCCTCCAAACCACATATTATTCAAAATGCCCAGGCGATTTGTAACACGGCGTATTATACAATATGCCTACGACATATACACTATACAATAATAAACTTTCACAAATACAACTACAGCAGGAACGATCTATCTGTATTATTATTTTTAATGACCAAATCCATTGTTTCTGTTGGTAAATTTTATACTTTATAGATGTTTATCTTGGCTTAGATCACGCACTGGCACAGTATACCTCCCAGTGAGATGATTCGATAATGTGCATGAAGACAACACAATACATTTAATACAATGCATTTCTAGAATGTAATTATACATCGGCATATGCTGGAGATATTCCCTAAATATGCTAACAGTTAACTACACTTTTGGAAAACATCGCCAATAAGCTTGATTCAGTATTTGATAGATCTTCTTCTGAGGTCATAGAACAATGTACCAATTTTAAAAGTGATTCGCAAAGTTATTGAAATATTTCAACAGTTATCGACCGTCAAGCATTCCAGCAAGGGTCTAATAAAGATGGAGGTTTCCACAATCCCAAAACTAGTTTCAGGTTAACCTGTAAATCCATTATTTTTATGACACGCAAAATTAGTAAACTTCTCAAAAGTAGTCTATGTTTTTCCAAACAAAATGACGATATCTTACCTACTTAGATTAGAAAACAATCTATAGAATAACTAAGGAGCCCTTCTTGGAAAATAAAGTTAACACATTAAATAGCATAACTAAAAAAACGTTATTATAAATAACAAATTATAAACGTTGCGTTAGAAGATAGAAACATAAAACAAGCCATTACAATTCCTCGCACAAATCCAGTACTTCCGATCGCCGCTGCGTACGCGCACCTAGTTGCGCATGACCTCATAATTGACAATAGAGATCATTATATAACTGACCCGGTCACCTGCTCCGCTGTTTGGAAGGCAGATAACGTTATTACAGCTATTGGAAAAAGATTTGTTGTTGTTATAGATAAATAACGGAATGTAGACGAAATATAAGTAGGTCAGTTTATGTCTGACAGTACTAGTACATACTGTAAATAGTAACTACTGGTTTGGTGCTCCAGAATATTATCATATAGTTTAGTTTATCCAGAAGGAAAGGCAAGGGGAAGTAAGCCCATACAGCCATTGTCTTTAATAAATGTTTTCTGAATTTATGGTGGATGATTTTAAATGGAAACGTCGGGAAAATCCTCAAGAATGGGTGTAAAATTAGTAAAGATCAAAAAGAATTGCAGAAACAACTTATATGAGCCCATGAAGAGATCGTATTCCGACTGAAGTTTTACTTAGCCTACCTGCATATAAAACCATGCACACACTAGATTCACATCACAAGTAAACAAAATATAACTAATCTACCAGAAAACATCACTTTACGGACACATGCAAGCCATTTACAAATAAATTTTGATTTTCACAAGAAAATTACACCTGCTCCCCAGCTTTTCCCGCCGAATCCAGAATATTATCAAAACACAACTGTCAGCAGGAACGAAGTATAAATATTATCGAACAGCAGTTAATTTCTACGAAGGAAGGGAAGTAGGGTTCTAATGAAAACAAAATGTACACAAGCATATAGATATATACATACGGCTGTGTCCCGAAATGAGGTAGCTAGAACTGCATGATCATAAACTAGATCCTATACTCGCGTCTAGGCGGAGATAGATGTAAATGATCAGGGACAGGTTGCTGGCTCACCGCCTGAGAATCGACCGAGTTCCAAACATTATTATCAAACAAAATTTTATTATGGGAAATATGATAATCTATGGTGGCAAATGTTAGAAAGTTATTAGTTCGTAGGTACTGCACTGCGAAAGTCACATTTTTGGGTCGCAGTTCTACTCAATAAGCTATCATCATATTGCCCTTCCTTAATTTATACATAGATTTCCTTTATTTCCGATATTATTTACTGAATTGGAGCGAGTTGGTAGTAATACCATTTCCTGTTTAGATCGACTTATGAGTCGTATACTGCCATCATACCTTTTATAGAAATGGAAAATAACTTGTTTTACTTGATGAAGATCTAGTCTTATTTTATATGTTTCAACATTTGCTTAAATCTTAAGCATATACATTCTATTTTTAGCCCCACTTCCATCAACACGCTTGTATTTTTGGTAGTAAGTTTTCTCTTGAGGCCGCCTTGACATAAGAGTTATTTTTCAATTGATGAGTGTGATTGAAGTTTGAGTCAACGACTAATGATATGGGGTCAATCTTCAGATTAAATTGTAAGGGACTTCTATTGTACATACGTCTCAAGTTGGTACCAAAAAGAAGACGGAGAGCGTCCGCAGATAAAATAAATATAAAAATAAAACTAGTCATGAAATTCAAAAAAAGTTTTTTTTTAAAAAAAAAGGTAATTTAATTAGCTTACATTAAACACAAAATTTATTCAAAATGTTGCCACCATTTTTCACACAAGCCTTCACAAAAGTAGTTTTAATATACTCGTACACACATGGATATGTTCCTAAGTCCTGTTGAAACACAAATGGCCGTCCTCCAAATAGTGTCTGGGTATACGGAACTGCGGATCACGAGGAACAGCCTGTCATTGCGACATAGAGGATATCGCGGTGTCTGTTTCTTGCGTACCGCTAGCAAAACTTTGACTAAAGATGCCTATGCTCGTAGTCCCAGGTCTTCATTGAGTTTTTTACGGTACTTCTGGTTAATCCCATCTCCAAAGCCATCAGCTTCTGTTTGCGGACGGGATTTCTTGCAATACGCGCCTAGTTACAAGTGAGAAGAGGTTTCATTGTACCCTAAGTTCTGAGTTTGAATATCGTCTTCGGTGGAGGCCGCAACGATCTACTTCTCTGTCCTCTTTGCGACCTCCATCGAAAAATTAATGAATGTAATTGTGATTTGGCATTTAATTTTTTTTTCTAGGTGTTCTATTTTTAAAATAAATAGCCAGTGACAGTATTTAAGAACCAGGGTAATTTGACAAAAGTAAAAACTCGTACACACATGGATATGTTCCTAAGGGGTATACGGAACTGCGGATCACGAGGAACAGCCTTATGGTCGATCCTGACCGTCACACTTACCGACATTCACCGTATTCTAAACTTAAGATTACACCTAAACTTAAGATAAGCTACCGGTCCCTTTCTGTCGCAGCCATTTATGTTAACAATGGAGAGGGACAGACCTGTCTAATTTTAAGGTTACGTTTAAGTGTGACGCTCAGAATCGACCATATAAAGCATAAAGATTTTAAATAGGCTATTTCCGAAATTAGCAGTAATCATAGCATACAGATTCCAACAAACAAGTACGCAATTAAGCACTTAACTGACGTAAGATTTTCTCGAATTCCGAATAGCTCGCGAGATGCCTACAGACACAAGAATGTGTGAACTGCAGGCATGACATCATCCCAGCAAGGACGGGCTTATGCAACCTCCGTCACTTTAGAAAAACAGGTGGAAAGCTAAGCTATGCATTAACCTGTTTCCGTACCTTAGGTACTAAAAATGACATTTTGATATAATTGGGAGTTATATACTGCATCCCAGTTGTACTCGTAATTATGTCACACTATGCATTAACCCGTCTCCGTGGGTTATTACAAAAAGAGTTAATTTGACATGATGATGATCTCCGACCGTATTTCGGTGAAGGCGACCCATCTCTACGGAGATTGGCCAGGTACGCAGGAGATATTATAGTGCACAAGTGTGTGCGCAAACACAGATGCACTCTCTATTCCCTCACTCTCATAAGTCCGATGGGACGGAAAGCCGACACGGCCGGTGAGAGATCAAGCGCAGGACCAACGGTTTTACGTGCTTTCCGAGGCACGAGCTAAGTGCCGATTTTGCAACATTAAAATCTGTACATGAAATAAATTCATAGGTACAGGCCCGTGACTGGGATCGAACTTACGCCTCCCGCTTGGAAAGTGCACGTCTTAACCACTGGGCTATCACCGCTATAACATTCATAACATTCTTGGAAGTTGTTGTATGCTGCATCCAAGTTGTATCCGAAATTATGTAACACAAGTCTTCAATATCGAGATTGACAGTGTAGGACAGATTAATATACACACATATATATGCTGTGCTCCCGAAATGGAGTAACTAGAACTGCAGGATCATAAAGAGAGTCACGTTCAGCATAGCGGGGTCAGACATCAGTGACAAGTTGCTAGCTTATCACCTGAGGGAATGCCCGAGTTCCTTAGTCGAACCTTACGACATGCACGGAAGGAGATGCAGCGGATATAGTAAAGCCCCACATCGGCACAAGATTAGTACCTATACATATAATAATTAAGTGATTCATTGCTTTTATCCAATTTTAAAATATACTCAGATTGTTCATAAAGAGATTCCTTAAACAAAGAAAATCTACAGGTACTCTATGTTTTAGTTGCGTGCGATACAATAAATAATTCTTCCGTGACTGATTGACACAGACAGACAACGCACATCCAATAATACTCGACTTAGGAAGCTAATATTTTGCATGTTTTGTTGTGAATTCCCACGGGAAAAGAAAAAAATGGAAATTCTAACGTTTAACGCGGATAAGTAGTAGCGCTAGTATGATAAAACTAGCTTAATTTGGTGGTTACATACTAAACTAATTTCTTATTACAAACATCTTAAGGAAGAAGCAGCTAGGCAAGAGTATGAAATATAGGCTACTTTTTACCTCTTAAAGAAATTAAATTACCTACAAATATTTTTTTAAACAAAGAAAGATGTCGAGAACAACAAAATACGTCACCAAAGTTATGCACCGAAAATCTCAGTAAATATGTACAAACGAGCAAACACAGATAATGTATTCGCACGACCTGCTTGAAATTAATTCAATTCAAATTCTTTATTTCGGACAACTAAGATCCATGGGTTAGTTAAGTTACATGCATACATAAGTTAATGCTAACAAGTACAATCAAGGTCTTGTACCGTAGAAGAATCGGATTTTCGTCGCATAGAGTTAGTGACTATCATATCAGGTGTGAGACACCTGCTGGTGAAGGTATAAAGGTCGAATGAGTGATCTACATCTTATTAGGAAAATGTCTCCTTTACGGAACGTTTAGGAACTGAAATGTGAGATAAAGAGATATTCTCCTGACAGCTTTGAAACATAAAAAATCTATGAACGTGCCGCCGACAGGATTGAAATATTTTGTATTTTAATTTGAAAAGCATTCGCTTTTTATGATAAAAAAGTGGTTTATTGTCTCAGTAGATGACGCTTCCCAGACGTACTATTTGTTTTTATTTTATGAGTTGACATAAAGTTTTCAACAAAGGTAGAAAATTTGCCATATCTACTATACTTTTAAAAACGTAAAAAATTCCATTATTGTGTCACCTTGAATTAAATAAATTCAATAAGTATTAAGTTTTGCATAACATCAATGAAATATTAATAGTCAACCGGGCGTTCAACTATCAGAATTCCTAACAAACTCGTAAGTAATAACTAATATCTATTCAATGTAATCTATTGAATAATTCTCGAACATTCCATTCAACTCTGGTGAACCTTGATCTCTTCTCTATACATATAGTTATACTATGAGCTATGACGCTGTTTCCTTACGTTTGTTTCTTTCTCTATGCGTGATCCAATCTCAACCCACGCAAAAATTCGGCTTAAGGCAGGCTTAAGGCCATTTTTTTCCAATAGTCAGATAGCCTATCGAAACTACTCATATACTAATCTCTCTCGCACGTTGGTAAGCTGTCGAAAAATTAACGAGTTGTCTTGCCGAGTCAACTATAGCTAGCTTTCTAGTAGAAAATCTATTCAAATAACCGCATCCTCTACAAAATATAGATCTACCATTGTCGGACTACACAATGTAGTCAGTCAGGCATGAGAGCTTCAGCAAAAAAGCTATCAAAGAAATAGAATTAGGTATCTCAAACTGAGGTCGACAGGTCTAGAGTCTAGACCCGTTGTTTATTATTAGAGCAGCTACCAGATTTTAATTTTAGAATTTATGTGATGGATAGTTGGAGTCGCTTAGCTAATCCTCCTAATCATGGTATCACGGATATCTATGAGTAACGTGTCCTTAATAATTTTCCCTTAAAAATGGCGATGGAACATAACATTGGTGAATTGATGCAACTGGCCGAATGGACGGTTAAAACTTTTGTTGCTTACAGTATCGGAATCTCATAGACCCGTGCGAGCAGTCTAGGGCTGACCCCAGAATGACTATGTAATGTCCTTGGGCTGATCTAGCTACAAGTTTTATGAATTCTTATAGCCTGCTCACCGAAGCATCCTAATCAATAGTGATAAGGTAAGACGAAGCCTCGCCCCGTCAACCCATTCCGGCTTCCCATCTACCGCTAGCTGGTAGTTACTGCCTAGAAATAGCAATAGCTGTAAAGCCGGAATAGGTCAAGTATTGCACATGGTCTGGCGCTATGTAATTTTTGACAGCATGGGCCAGAAGAAATCATTGAAGTCGATTCACCTAATAATTTTACACATACATCTACCAAGCTCACCTGCAGTCTTCTATCCTCGTCCCTCGCCCGCTGCTCTGCCTGCCGTTTCCGTCGCTCTTCATCCCTCTTCTCCCTCTGAGCCTGCGCGGCAGCGGCGTGCGCTCTCAGCTCATCCAGTCGTTTCCTCTGTTCAGCTTCCCGCCTCTCTCTGGCTAACCGTGCTCGGTCTATCGCGTCGATCGTTGCGGCAACGTCGACGTTTGATAAATCTTGGTTTTCTGGGAATTTTATTGATTATTACATATCGTATTGCATGAAACGTTTGGTAAATGATTTTTTCCCAAAATTGGGTTACGTTAGGTGGACAATTGATTTTTTAATCTGGTAAATACAGATAATCTAAAATCGCCGTGTCGTGGCCCATTTTTGTGTCAGTTCAGTCAGAATACACGATGCGATAAGCCTTCCTTTCAGCTTACCAAAGCCTAACATCTAAAGTCGAATGAAAATTTCAACATCATAATCGGCAAGACTGTTTGCTTAGATGCGGCTTGCTTCTATGCTAAAAAGTGCACTTGAAGAGAGCGACGAGATGTGATTGTGTTTTGCCGAGCTACTGCACAGTTTACGACCTAATAAGAAAGCGCCCTAATGCCAAACAACATGATAATAAACCATTGCCAGTAAAGCTAAAGAATGGGTAAAGGGCCATTCAACGATGATGGATGTAGAGCAGAGACATTTGGATCAAACTGTAATCATTTCGACGTACATTCGAGACGTGATTTCGCCACACTATATTAAAGATACAGTTGATTGCACCGCAATGGACTATATCAAATTTATTGAAGTCTCACATGAGATGTCAGTGAAAGTGACGAATTCGCCGTTACGTTGACGATATCTATAAATGCAGAAAACAGCAATAAAGCTTGAGGGAAATAATTTAATAGACAAAAACAAGGAGTCTTGTGCTGATGCGGATCTTTAGTATACATCAGCTGCATCGCCTTGCGTGCATGTCCTAGATTCGACTAAGGAACTCATCAAATATGGCAAAACGCTAGGCATAATTTACTAGCACCAGGTCTGATATAAAAATATTTACACAACCTTTTAAAGCCCTAATGGAAGAAACACTGAGCAAAAGCTCCTACCTACATTGTCTTAAGTGTCCTACATTGTAGCATTGGACCCCTATTTACATTTTTCTTTCCAACCCCTGTATGCATTTTTAATGCAATCCATTTTTCGGTGCCCATCTCCCTTTTTATAGCTTTGTAACGAACATTAAAAATAAACTAAAATACTATTTTCTTAACAATATGGAAACCTATATGCAATTCAGTATATAACTATTTCCCTAGCTTCTACCCACGACACCAATGACACTGGATAATGCATATAAACTTATTAGTTTACAAAAAAAAAAAGTTATATCCTCAAGTAATTATGTGTAATAACTAATAAGTAATAATTAATTTTTTTTTTTTTTTTTTTTTTTTTTTTCAAGAAAAATACAATTTGTCTTATCTTTTAACTATCTGCCAAACTGCACAGCAGTTTGTCGGCAGCCGTTCTCGTCTTAGAATGTACATTAATACATATAACTATAGTTTATAGGCAACCATTTATAACAAATGCAATCTCACAGCATCTAAAAGCCATCCATCGTCATGGACACAATGACAGGTAGTGCTTTTTTAGTACATTTTTTAGGTGGTTTTTGGAGTTGACACCCTCAACTAGATCTGGTGGTAGCTCATTGCAGAAGGTTGGAGAAATATATTGCCTGGTTCGCTTACCATAATAGTTTTTATATCTCGGTACTACATATAATATTTTTTTACTCTTTGATTGTCTGGTTGGTAAGTAAGTAGATATAATCTATATGTGTAAAGGGATAACGATGTGAACTGTGTAGCACTATCACACAAACCTCGTTGGTTTCACAAAGTGCTATTGAAACTAAGTTTTTTGTATAACCATTTTAAAAGATAAATAAATGAAAAAAAAAAGCTACTTTGTACTTTACTATCATTACCATTTAAAACTATGCAATAAACCTTCGTAAGTAGAGGGTACCAAGAATTGTATCCGCAGATACCAAATGGACGCATTTTACGGTCTGACTCTTTTTAAGTTCAAGTACTTACCTAGATGAGTAGATAGGTACAGCTAGTTTAGTAATGTAAAATAACGAAGGTTATTAAGCAGGGCAAGGAAAAGACGTGTCGTAGGTTTGAATGAAGACGTATATTGCAAGCTTGGAAAATCATGCAAGAGTGGGAGTTAAAGTAGAGCTATGACAACCGACAAAATGAAAAAATTAGATGAAAACGTGCAAAAATTATTAGATTTATAGTTTCAGTTCAAATAGCGGTCTGAAAGCCGGAGAAGATGTGTAAAAATTTATCTACGATATTCCTGCCGTGTTCACATTTACCTGGGGTTGGCGAAATATTATTAGTACTTTTTCTTCCACTCATCCGTCATCTCGTTATTCATTCTCCCGTACACCAACAGCCTCTAAGATATAGACATTTTAACGCTTATAAGGCGTTCCCTTTCCAATGTAACCATCATACCATGAAAATAGAAACAGCCAAGTTGCAGAGTGATACTTTCAAGTAACAAACGTCACAAAACCGTATTAGAAAGAACCCTCCTCGCCGAATGGATGACCTAATTTGACGAGGCACGAACATGTAGTAGTGAATCGATGGACGATGAATGAAATTACATGGAATCGATAACTTTAACCAAATCGAATTCTTAGGCATAGCGTTACGTACTTACATTATTCTAGTCTTCATCTAGTGTTTGTATTACGAGATTTCAATTACCCAATAGGCACTTAACAGTTCTCGGGACAATTGTGTCAGTCAGAGTATCTACACCAGAAGAAATTACAGTAGTTCATATTCCGGGATTTATACTAGTATAAAGTATTAAGTATACTTACCTATAGGTAGTACCTAAATAATAAAGGCTTACGAGTAGGTATGTAACTATTATAGGATAAGTAGGCATATTTAAGCGAGGACGAATAGCCAGCAGACAATAAAAATAATAACCTTAACAAAAACTATCAACGAGATGAAAAAGCTAATTACCGACTGCTAAGCAGGTGTAGAGTCCACAGATGATGAGTCATTGAAAAGTAATGCCTCCTTGATACTTGCAAAAACATATGGAATGTCTTGCTTGTTGACCGATTAATACATTTTGTTTTTCAAATCGACAACTTACCTATATTATTTAACTCATGTTCTTTAGGGTCGGTTCATATCTGACGGAAGATGCGTCGAGCGTATCTCCCTTACAGGCAAATGTAGCTGGACGCACTAACGTATCATCGGTTGAGTGTTTTTCTATACATTTTGATATTCTGGCGTTACGCGACCGATGATAATATGCGATGCATGTTCCGTCAGATATGAACCGACCCTTAGTACAAATGTAGCGTAAGTTTCAGAATAGGTTGATACGACCGTGCATTTTGTGTTCTTGGCGAAATTTGTAAAATTAAGGATTTTGCCTTTCGATTTCAGTACCTACTTAGAAAGCCGTTTGCCAAAATAGTGAGACCACAAAATGTAAACAACCCTACAGGTTCAACAATCAAACCAAAAGACATTGAAGTAAGTTATACGTAAAGCCGCGTGGTGCCGGCAGAGTAGAGTTTGTACCACCTCATGCCTGCCCGTGAAGTATCGTACGAGGCGATTATGGGTTTCCGGGAGGCGGGCAGCAGCACCTCCCGTGCTGACAACATAGTCCGAAAATCACACTGAGGGCACCAACCCGCCTGCCCAGCGTGGTAACTATGGGCAAAACCCCCCTGTGGCAGTAGCCTTGTGGCGTGCCCTGGGGGAGGCCTACGTCCAGCAGTGGACTGCAATAGGCTGAAGAAGAAGACACGTATTAGAATAGAAGCTACATGTAATAAGAGGATCAACGCAGCATTAGGACAACGTGCCATCATAAGTCCTTATTTAACTACATTAGATTATAATTATCATATTGAATAGAATACCAGAGGTACAGGAAATTGAACAATTACTAAAATTGTATGAAGGAAGCAACGATCCTATAAAGATTAAGACACGAGCAGCACACGAGGTGCGTAGGCGAATGTCTGGGCATGCATGTACCTTGTAAAACCTAGCTATTGTTGTCAATGGTACCATGATAATACTGAATAGTAAGCAGTAGATATTTTGTGCTTGAATCTAGAGCTATGCGCCCGTTTCCATGAAAATCAGACATAACTATAACGTTTGCTAAAACATTTTTTTAAGAAACTTTGATAACACACTCATTTCTAAATTAACCTACAGAATATTCATAGTACTCGTATATGGGATTATTTTCTTTGGTAACAGTTTTGAAATAAAGATGTGATATCACCGGTATGAAGAACACAAAGATAAGTTCAATCAATATTGGACAGATTTACGGATATAACTAGCCTATTAAACGCGGCATTAAGCCTTTTAAAAAGAGGTGGGCACGGTGTATAGGTTATTTTAAAAAAACTGTCTTTAGCCAATATATTAATTATTAGGTAATGGCTTTAATCGAGAGAGCTTTCTCAGAAAAGAGTTCTATTATCAAAGTAAGCACTATAAGATATGGCAATGTACCACAAAAAAGCAACAACTACGCAATAAATCTTCGCCGCCTCGTCCACTCTCTAATCACGTTAGATATCTAACAGTTATCGAGTTTTCTAGAGTCGATAAGCTAAGGTTAATTCCATAGAATAATACCATGCCAATGTAGGAGAATAATAGTAGATATTCTATTAGTTACAAACGCGTTGATATTGGATTGGATCTGAGGAATAAAGTTGATGCTCTGTTACTATTTTGATTAAGTTTCAAGAAAAGACAATCAACTGTGTCCTTTAGAAGAAAGGTAACTCACTGTTGGAAAAATCGGCCTTTAAACTAGTAGGATAATAAGAATTTTTTCCATTTCTTTATTAATCATTTTATAGTAGGATAATACTAAATTATAAAGTTTGACAGTGAATATCGCGAAATTGTAGTCGCAACGCAAGAGAGACAATAAGGTGGCCGGGCCGAACCCGATGATAATTAACTTTATGCGGTGGAAAATAATAAGTGACGTACTAATTTTACACTTCCCACTTTAACAGACTTTTGAGGTATCTATTTAATGCCCAAAGTGTCTGCGATTAGTTTGATTTAATTGCGATTGGTGTGCATCTACCTTGCGACGTAAAAAAAATGAGCAGGTGAGAATACCTACCACTTTCCTCATACCATAACTAGGTACAATTGTAACTTACAACGTAGTAGTATTACAGAATCAATCGATATCGTTCTCGAGTAGTTGATAAGAGATCGAATGGAATGCGAGCGATTTTAGGTCAACACACATACACAATGACTTTTAACTGGCTTACTGATGGAAGTAGCTCTAGTTCCATTGTTGGTAAACACGGGCCTGCCTAAACTTTAGTTAATTTGAACTCAAGATGCTGCGCAAATTTTGAAAGATTATAGCTGCTGTACTCCAAAAAACCATGTTTTTACCTGTCTGCACCAGAAAAGGGTTTATTTTTCCAGTGTATGAGTATGGATATTTTTTGGCAAGCTCTAGTCTAGAGCCCAAGCGCTTATCTCATTTGAGTTTGAGAATCTTCACTATGGTTGCGCCCACCATCGGGCCCTACGCCCCCCACTAACCTGATAATAACTCATAACTGCGAAAACAAGCACTACCTACAATCGTCACGAGAAATAAGTAGTGAATCTTTGAACTTCCGAATTCTAACGCCTAATACAATTTATGTGATATCATTAGAATCGTCTGGGGTGATTGTCATTAGTTCTGTTTTAAGGGTGTTTTCTCTTTAATATTAATTAAAAAGTCTAGCCATTTTGTAATACGGTGTGTTCTACAATATGTCTTCGACATAAAACATACATAGATATATACACTCGAAAAACGTAACCCGCCATCTGGCGCAGTCAGGTATAAATATTGGAGTTTTTCGTCATTATATTGTGAACTCATGCTTATCAGTGATTCGACGTATTGGCCATAAGTTTAGTCAATACCTTTATCGGGATTCAATTTTAGATAGCTAATGTAATCTCGATTACAAATTTAATCCCTCGTTTGAAGGGTAGATAGATGCTTTATTTTTGCAGCTGATTTAAAATCTACATCATCATCGTCCTGCCCTTATAAAATTATTTATGGGTTCGGCGCAATATGGTTTCTTTCGAAATAAGTTTAAAGGTATTCTCAGCCTATTGCAGTCCACTGCTGGACGTAGGCCTCTCCCAGGGCATGCCACAAGGCTACTGCCACATGGGGGGTTTTGCCCATAGTCACCACGCTGGGCAGGCGGTTGGTGACCGCAGTGTGATTTCGGACTATGTTGTCAGTACGGGAGACGCTGCTGCCCACATCCCGAAAACCCTTAATCGCCTCGTACAATACCCACGGGCAGGCAGGTGTGGTACAAACTCTACTCTGCCGGCACCACACACGGCTAGTATTGAAACAGCATAATTCACAAAAGTAGCGTTATTACAAAACTAACGTGTGTCAAAATCAATAACTAATCACATTCAAACTCGCCTACACAAAAATCTTAAGTCCAAATGACCTTACAGCACGAAAAAATTTTAAATGCATTTAGTGGGAAAACCGCTTAATCTGCTGTGAGCAATATTGAGCCTAATTCCGAGGTGTTAGGTGTGGTCCACATGCGTGGGTTAAGAATCAGCTATTTAACCTTAAACCTACTATGGAGAAAGATGGTGTTTCACCATATAGCTCCTATGAATGGCGCTAGTTGCTCTATGTATGATTGCATTATCTGTGTAACGTAATACAAAAAATGTTAGTTCCGAAATTATTCACGTGATGATTGTATGAAACCGGCTTTAAGAATATATCATTGGTATCGCCCACGAATTTATTGGTACAGGTGGTAATCGTATAGTTAGCAACAGAATTAAAAGATTTAGATCTTTAGTTTGCAGTCCATTTAAGCTATATAATAAGCCCCTTTATTCTGAACTTATACAGCTTTAGATGCTAACTAAGAAATTACAATATATCTCTGAGTTCTGTGTGCCTTTTGGCATAGGCCTCCTCCAATAATTTCCATTGTTGTCTGTCGCGTGCTACCCGTCTCCAACGATGTCCAGCTGTGAGCTTTAGATCATCCTCCCATCTTGTTAGTTGCCGTCCTCTGTTTCTTTTGCCATCTCTGGGATACCAGTCAGTGACGCTGGTACAGCATTTCTCGTGTGTATCACGGATCATGTGTCCCGTCCATCTCCACTTTTTTTGATCAATTGGAGTTAGTACGTCAACAACTTTAGTTTTGTCTCTTATTATGCTGCTTCTCACTCTGTCCTGTTTCTTTATTCCTGTCAAGCTTCTCTCCATGGCTTTCTGCCAACGTTCTAGTTTTTCTCTATGATTTTTAGTGAGTGCCCAGGTCTCTGTGATTACTGGGAGTACACATGTGTTGTACACTTTCTTTTTTATTCGCATACTCGTCTCCTTAGATTTGAAGACTTCCTTCAGAGACCAATATTTCTTCCACCCATTTCCTATTCTTTGTTCTATTTCTTTAGACGTTGGGTCTTTGTGAGATATTATCTGTCCCAGATAGGTGTGCTCTGGCACATTACATTTATGCTATAAATGACGTCAAAAACACGCAGCATACGCGGTCGATGGCGAGGGGACGGTTGATTGGTGTAGTAGTGGCAGTAGTTAACTGTGCCTGCCACAACATAGGTCCTAGGTTCGAATCCGGGTAGGTGGAAACATTGATGATGAAATAGTTAGTGAAATTTTTTCCAAGACGCGGAGGTTACAATATACTAATGAATGTATTTATTTTACCATTGCTTAATACCCACAACACAAGACTTTAAGGATCTTACTGCAGGAATTGTGGTATAATTACTTATGTAATAAATTAATTACTTACTTATTGATATTTCAAAATTATACTTTAATTTCACAAGACATAAAGGTCAATGTGCTAACCATTTATGGCATCTTCCATTTATGGAAAGCATTATTTAAACAAGTCTGGCTATAGCCAAGTGATGATTCAGTAAAGCACCTACTCATAGGTAATTTAATTATGCATATAATTTCAATGAGATGAAAATTTGGAGAAGTTTCTCGAATATTTTTGAAGAAGGTGAATTGCCATCTAATATATAAAATTCTCGTGTCACAGTGTTAGTTACCATACTCCTCCGAAACAGCTTGACCGATTCTTATGAAATTTTATATGCATATTCAGTAGGTCTGAGAATCGGCTACTATCTATTTTTTACACCCCTTCTACGCAATAAACGACATCCACGCGCGCGGAGCCGCTGGCAACAGCTAGTAAATTTATAAATTTTGACCTTCATCATCATCATCATCATCAGCAATTTATGTCATCAAATCCCCAATTCTGGTAAATTTCCAGGTCAAACACTACTCCAACCCTTTGTTGCCAATACCTGTCATCATACTCTTAAAGAGATGAAATCTATTACATATAATAAAAGTGAAATGGATCGCTGTCTGTACATGGAAGATATATGAGAAAAAATATTATAGAAGACCTTTATCAATGCAATAGTACCCAAAACAATGATTGACTTGAATGATTTTGACTGTTTTTCTGTGTGTTTATGCACGCTAACCTCAGAAACGGCTGAACCGATTTTGATGCAGTTTACAGGAATGTATTGTGACAGGTTCCACTTAACATATAGGCTACTTTTTATCCTGGGAAAATGTTTTTATCCAGGATGATTTTGACATTTTGTTTTTTCTGTAGTCCACGCGGACGGAGTGTTAGTGTTTGCAGGTGTTAGTTGAAATTAAGCGTGTATATGCTTTCATGACGAAAATGATTGATTGATAGTAAACTACCTAACTAGTAAGAAGTAACTATAGCAAAAGACTACAGAGAATAGATAAGAAACAGGTAAGAAGCATACTTGGGTAGACACAGCCTACCTATTCTGTGACATCACTTAGTTAATGGACCAAGGTATAATCAAGTTATAACCTTGAATATAGGTAAATAAAACATATGGATGGAGATCATTGACCTGTCTACAGACACTCAAGGCATGTTTTACTGTTGATTGCATCATCAGATATCACCAACATCCCAACCAAGTAAATTGACAAGGTTTTATGCATTGCTTGATAGACACTTCAAATATTGCCAAATGGAAACAATCAGTACAAAAATAATTGAATATCAATTCAGTAAATTGTCAACACATAGTAAGATTGTCAGTAGAAACATACAACATAGGTACCTAATTGAGAATGTTTGTTTACATTCTCACAAAAATAGACAACTTGACACACTGAGCAAAGCAATTTAGCTTAATAAAGTTGAGAAAATGCTACATTTGAAAGTTACCAGTATCAGAATGAGGATTTCATAATGAAAATCCCCTCAAAAGTAATAGTAGCCGATGGGCCCACCTCTGCAAGCCAGGATCAACAGAGGCGGCCAGAGAAATGCTAGAAATAGAAAATCTTGGGAGATCTATCATATCAATGAAGTTTTAAACAAATAGAAATAACAAAATGTGTTAAATGAAGATAGGTATCTACACTTAATGAAATTAAGAATTAAGGGTTAATTTAAAAAAGTATAATTATCAGAATGCTAAACTTGATGCTGTTTCTAACTACTTACAAGGTTAAAGAAAAACAGCATATTATTATTTATTAAATTAGATACTTAAGGTAAATAATGTCTATCGGATTTAGTAAAAAGCCATTGTTTATCAAGTTTCTTCATTTTAGGTAGGTTGGGAAATATTTTGATACCTAATATTTATTTAATGGTTATTTTAAGATGTGGGTGTGAATGGGTAATTTAACCTTTTTTTTTCTCAACTTTAGTCACTTGGTTTCATACAAGGCTCTGTTAAATTTTACTCTAGCCAAGAATAAGGTACCTACATGAAATATAGTAAAACACACCCAGTAAAGGATTAGCAAAATTATATTTAGTATCTTATTTACTTTAAACACAATTTGCTCATTTTTTGTACTTTCCACCACATTTGAATAACGAAAAAGAATAGTAATTTAGAATATAAAACAATGATCTCTATGTTATGAACTTTGCCAGTATAAGGCAGGCAATATTGTGAATCTGTCGATAACAAATAAATATTGCAAATTAATCACAATCTGTGAATTCTTTTAACATCTTAGCATTTAAAAAAAACTAGTGTTATACTAATTAGAATTCAAGATAACACCACACTGCTGTTTATTGTAGTTATATCATACTTGCAATTAAACTTCAAGAGTGATGAAACATTATTGTCCAAGATAAAAGATAAGATACATGTAGAAAGTGAATAGAATTATGCTTTACTTTTTTATTAGCCTAATATATTTTAGAGGTAGCCAGGCATGCATCACTGACACCATCTGTTCAAGAAATTTTGACAGCTAACCTATTGTTATGAACTCAACCAAAATTATACGTAAATAAGCGAGGAAATCATGGCAATTTTAGTAGGAAATTAATTACGATGAACGTACTATCTCCTAATAACGTAGTAGATACATTTTCGACGCAGAATATTGAAATAATACGTAATTCCTACGGTTACCTTATCGCCCGAGGACATGACATTAGGGTCTCGTCACTTCAGCCCAGCATTCCTACCGCTCTGGGGAATGTTTTGCTAATTATAGAACATACCACGACGGGAAAAAGGCATCCAAATAAAGATGAACAACAAAACATCGCATTGCGTCGACCAAAACCATTTCGGGCATTCTCGAAAGCGGTGCACGAGCCCGAGACGTGGGGCCACGACACGGTTTAGGGTTAGATAATTTTAGTCACATTTTACACTAAAACGGCACATTTAAACTTTTAATTGCACTTATACCTTTACTTTCAGCTGTTTCCGTAATATCTTTCACGTCATCAACCATCTTGCTGGATGACAGTCACTCACTAATATTTTCACTTTTTAATTTTTATTCGAACATTTCGAAAACTTCGTTCACAATTTTCAACCAAACAGCCAGCCACAATCCGCACGCACGACTACTCCTCCGTTCCGTTCACCACCAACGTTACGGCCCGATTGATAACTTTCAATTAATATTTGAGGAGCTGGCGAACAGAACCGGACTTGTCCACTACTATTCAAAAGATGTTTTTTTTTCGAATCGTGATGTCTTGACCTAGTTTCGTCGATCCCTGTTAATATTTTCACCCAAAACCGGCTAGAAGTAGGCTAAAAAAGGCTTAAAAAACTAAATTTTCATACAAAACCGGACTAGTCCAATATCCAACACAAAGATTTTAAAAAAATATATTTTTTCATTCTAAAGCGAACTTGTCCTGTAATGTATTTATTTCATCAACACATGGAAATGTCTAACAAAAACGAAACACGCAGTAATAAAATGTTGTATTTATTTCACTGGCAACACTGTCATTAATCTGGCAGATTAAAAAAATAAATCAGCTGTTATTGTAATTTGTTGGTGTTTTGTTTCTGTAAATTTAAGTTTTGAGATGCTGGAAAGTATTAACATGGTTGTCGTAAGAGAAAGAAACGAGGACGTATTTTCAAATTACAATAATTAGGCACTTTATGCTAATGCCTTAGTCTTAAAATACACTTAACGAAATAATAAGTAACCGTAGAAATTTGTACTCAAATGTTGGCAAAAATGCTCAAGATACGTACTTATCACGCTTTATTGCACCTTACCCTGTCAAAAGAAAGAGAGAAAGACAAAACTCAACCACACCACGACCGAATGAATTTTCTGTTACCTACTACCTACTTCGTGATTCTAAACATGTTGTACGTGTATGTAAGAAGTTTTTTTTAAAGGCACTTGGATTAGGTAAGCTCGGGTTAATTTACTCTCAAAGTTATTTGAAGGTAAGATTCCTCGTGATGGAAGAGGGGGAGATAGAAAGAGTGGCAATTCGGTGACTAAAAAAGAAAGTGTTCATAAGTTTATTGCTTCATTGGGCCAAAGTCGCATTACAACAGACAAAAGAAAAGAATCTACTTGTCGTATGAATTAAATATTAGAACGTTATGGAAAGGTTATAATAACTCAGTAAGTGATGAAAATCATAAATGAGACAATGTTTCGGCGGGTACATTGGGTTTTCATCTCCTGCGTCGGATATCTGCAGCACCTGTTTATTGTACAAAAACAAGTAAAATAGAAAAGGATCTAACCAAATTGCTGCTCTAAAAGGAGAATATGCTTTCCATAAGATCAGAGCAAAGGCATTTACTAGCCATATGAAACGAAAACCAGAAAATTCCCTGTCCCTATGTTTTGATCTGCAGCAAGTGCAACCTCTGCCAAAGACCCCTATACAAGAGAGCTTCTATCTGAGGCAAATCAGTTTCTACTCATTGTGTATTACAGACATTGATACGCAACACCCTTATTTTTACGTGTGGACTGAGAATATGGCTAAAAGGGGATCTACAGAAATATCATCAGCGTCACTTGGACTATCTCGACTTATTAGAAGTTTTACGTCTTTTTGCAGATGGATGCGGAGGGCAAAATAAAAATTCCCACGTAATACATACATTAATCTTTTGGCTCAAAAATCATGCGCCTTCTAATCTCGATAAAATTATAGTGACTTTTCCTGTACGAGGGCACAGTTATTTGCCTGCAGATCGAGTCTTTGGCAGGGTTGAGAAAGATTTACGAAAAAAGCCTTTATTACTCAGACCCCAAGAATATCATGAAATTTATGCTAAGCATGGCAAAGTCAAGGTTCTCTCTGAGGATTGGAATTTATTCGACATAAAAGGGCTGGAAACTCATTACAAAAAACTGGAATTATTCGTGATGCCAAAAGGGTTATAATTAAAAAACGAATAGAAAACCAGGTTGACTCCGAAGTTACTCAAACTCGAAGTCGTGGTCGTGGTTCTAGACGAGGCCGTGGCAGAGGCGCTTGTAATACAACGCCTTCACTAACGCACTTTATGTGCGGTGTTACTATAACAATGACGAAGATACTGTGCCTTATACGAACATTCTTAAGCAGGGAGTCCATCCATTACTACTTCGAAGAATGCCTTCAGTAAACGAGATTAAACCTCAAAAGAAGAAAGACGTTGAGCGTATTTTGGTAACGCAGTTTGGTGATGACTGGGCTGAGCATCCAGAAATAGAATGGTATAAAGAGATAATACAGACTGCGTCTAGATCTACAGATACCATTGAGATTGATGAAGAAGGTGAACGTGATGACGTTGACAATTGCGAATGTCTGGAAGTAGATTTAACGGAAGTTGTTATCTGATTTTTTTTTGGAAAAAAAATACAATAAACCTTTTAGATCTATAATTTTGTTTTAATTTTAAATTCCTCTTTTATACAAAACCGGATTTGTCCGATACTAACAAAACCGAACTTGTCATACGTTTGCAGTCACAACCGGATAAGTCCACCTTTTTCAAACAAAACCGGTTTAGTCCATTTTTATTTCTTGAATAAGTTCCAGAATATAGAAGTAAATTAAAAATAGGTACCTCATGCAATAATAGAACTAATCCACCGACATATCCTAATGCAATGTAATACTATTAGTCTCCTTCATATACTGATATTAGTTTTTTAGCTACCGTGTAAAATTTATTTTTGTGGACTAATCCGGTTTTGTTCGCCAGCTCCTCATTTTATATGCAGATAATTCATCGCTTTAATATTTTTAAGCAATATCTGTCTTTAATAAATGTGTTTCTAGTGTACAGCATATTTTTAATATTTTGAATGCTAACAAAATATTTTCAAATAAATAATTAGGCACTTTATGCTAATGCCTTAGTCTTAAAATACAAATTTATTAAAAAGCATAATGACGTTTACATGCTTGCCATCTAGTGAATGTAATGACAACTTATTATAGTACTGGCGTCCTCGGAAAGTTGACGAAATGGTTCATATTTACAAAACATTCATACTGCCATCTAGACTAGTAGTATGAAAACTTTCTGTTGTACTCGTCATGGAACTCGCACTCGTTTATTATTTTAGATAGATGTCACTACTGACAATCAGCAGTCAATCTTTCCTATTCACCCCACTAAAATTATGGCATAGCCAGCCAAATTAAAAATAATTACAGCAACAGAACTGAAATGAAACAATAAAGTGATAGGCACGTTTACTAAAATCTTTTTTAACACGGTCAGCGCCAAAGCCATTTCTGTAAAAATGTGTGGATTTTCACAATTTTTTTTATTGCAAATTTGGATTCTACTCGTGTCAGTCATTACATATATATATATTTTTTATTTATTTTTTATTTTTTTATCCCCCTTTTTTAAGGTGTATACTTTACTATACACCGGCCTGGGAATGTAGAATCGACGGATTTGTATTCAGCAGGCCAGGTGTATACTACAGTATACACCTAGTTTTTCCCGTTTATTTTTAATTTTGTGTTGAAAACTTTAATTTTTGGTTTGTTTCAGATCATAAGAAGAACCTACGATACGAAAGAAGAAAGAAAATAGAAGAAATATAGAAAAACATTACATTTTCAATGTATTTTTTTCTATATTTCTTATATTTTCTTTTCTGATTGTTATAGTTTGAGTGATTTGAGACATTTAGTGTTTACGAAAAAATGGATTATTCATCAGACGATTCAGATTATGATCCCGACTATTATCCTAGTGATGAGCCTAGTGACTATAGTGATATAGGAGACAGCAGTAGTAGTGATGATATTCCATCATCATTGAGATTGAGAATACCACAGCGTGCAGATTCGCCGAGCATGCCCAGTGTTTTTGGTACAACAGCAAATAATATTACTGAAGATATGATTGTCAAACAGTACGTTGACAATATCAAATGGGTCCCACCAAAAGATCCCGGACCTCAGGGTGAACAATTTACTGGTACATTAGGAATGAAAGATATATACCAAGGTATATTAGCTGATGCACAGCCGCTGGACTACTTTGAGTTGTTTCTTACTCAAGATATTATGGAACTCATTGTGGATCAGACAAATATATACGCCAGTCAATATCTATTGACAAATGATACATCTGCCCAGTCTAGACTTCATTCTTGGAAGCCAGTAGATTCAGCAGAGATGTGGAATTCTTTGGATTGATAGGATGGATGGGATTAGTGAAACTGCCAGCTATTCGTGATTACTGGCGAAAACATAAACTCTATGGTCTACCTTTTGCGAGAACTGTAATGTCACGTAATCGATTTGAAATGATTTTGAAGTTTCTACATTTCTCTAATAATGAAGAAGATACCCAGAATGACCGTTTGTTCAAAGTGAGAAATGTTATGGAGAAATTCATAAAAAATTATCAAAATTCATATACTCCTGGAGAAAAGATATGTGTTGATGAGAGCCTGATCCCATGGCGTGGCAGATTAATCTTTAGACAATACATACCTAACAAAAGACACAGGTACGGCATAAAGGTCTTCAAATTATGCACAGATAAAGGGTATACATATAATCTTTCTGTTTATTGTGGCAAATCATCATCGACAGTAAAAGATATGTCTGAGAAAGCTGTAATGGAGATGACAGAAGGTTTGCTTGATGCCGGACGTACACTATATACAGATAACTATTATACTAGTATTCCTCTGGCTTATAGGCTAAAACATAGGAAGACCGATTTAGTCGGAACATTTAGACAGAACAGAAAACATGCATCAAAGGAAGTTGTTCGACAGACATTGAAGAGAGGAGAATTGGCAGGCATGGAGACGGATGATGGGAAAATAGCTTTGACCAAATGGAAAGATAAACGATACGTTACTGTACTAAGCACTAAACATTCTGCGAAATCAATGGAGACCATCAGGACCAAAACTGGAAGATCTATTCTAAAACCATCTTCCATAGTTGATTACAATACCGGAAAATCATCAATTGATGTGAGCGACCAAATGGCATCTTATAGTTCAGCACTAAGGCGTTGTGTGAAGTGGTATAGAAAGCTTATTTTTGAATTGGTCTGGGGTACAAGTCTCGTAAATGCCTATTTCTTATACTCTAAATATTCCAGGCAAAGTAAGTTGACTATCACCGAATTTAGAGAGCTTGTTATTGAACAGATGATTGACAAACACAAGGGAAATGTAACTGAGCCAGAAAAAGAGCGACAAGCAGCCTCAACTTCAGCAGTACACAAACTTGTTGACAACATCATTGAGAACTCTCCGAAACCGAAGAAAGGTCGTTGTAAAGGTTGCTATGCAATTTATGGCAAAAAAGGCAAAATCATAGACGGAAAACGAAAATACGCTGCCCAAGTAATAACGATTTGCAATATTTGTAAATGTTTTTATTGCCGAAAATGTTTCAACAAGGCACACTAATTTTTAAGAACTTCTTTGAAGGATAATATAGATAATAAGTTGATTTAAGACTGAAATAATCATGTTTAAGAAGAAGAATTTTACTTTTTTTGTATGTTCCTATAGAAAATAAAAGTCTCCGTTAAAAAAAAAATCATAACTTTTTCATTTTTATACATAATCAAACCCCAATACACTAGTACATTCTCCAGGGCCAACGCTTTCAAACGCCATACTAAAATGTATGGAACGGTGTATTCTGAGCTACACACTGGCCCGCGAAATTGGCATAGTACTGTGTATACTCAAGTATACACTGGCCTGTGACAACTCACCCCTTGGTGTATACTTAAGTATACACTGGCGCTGACCGTGTTAATATCTACGTTTATCAAATAAGTACCTAAATAAGCTTACTTTCTCAGCACCTTTGTTAAAGGGAGGTGCTGAGTAGGTATGCCCCTATAGGTACAATAGAGATTATCCACATTTGAGAGAGAAACTCAACGGTGTTATACAAAATCGCGTCCAAAGATAGACATTGTTTAAAATGACATTTGACAGCAAAATGTGTCGCTTTTGTGTCAATTTTAAACAATATGGTTAACTTAAAATGGGCTGTTTGCATAAGTGACCCTATGTAACACTTCGTATTTTGAGGGATGTATTTTATAAGTATGTAGGTACTTAAGTTTATTATGTTATTAGCCGCGTGGTGCCGGCAGAGTAGAGTTTGTACCATCCCATACCAGCCCGTGGGTATCGTACGAGGCGATTAAGGGTTTCCGGGTGGTGGGCAGCCGCGCCACCCGTGCTGACAACATAGTCCAAAAATCACATTGCGGTCACCAACCCGCCTGTCCAGCGTGGTGACTAGGGGCAAAATCCCCCCATGACAGTGGCCTTAAATAATGGTGTGCCCTGGGGGAGCCCTACGTCCAAGTAGACTGCAATAGGCTAAAGACAATAATAATAATTTTCTTAAGGGGTGTAAGTGGGTACAACCAATAATATCTACATTAGGACCCAAAGTCAATCCTCTGACCCTAAAAGCTTATAAGTAAACCTATTTAGAACTTACTCGGTAACATGTCCCATTGGATTCCCCTTATTACCTAATTTGCAATAGCAAAGCCGAAGCAAAGCGATAGCGAAATTTGTACAACATTCGCCTTGACATGTCAAAGTTCCTTTGAATTCATTTCACGTAGGTAATACGAATTTGACAAGCAATCAGCGATTTTTGTACAATTTTCGCTATCGCTTTGCTTTTGCTAGTTAGGTAATAAGGGGGCCGGTCGCTAGATTTATTGTATTTGTGTCCGAAAAGCGGTAGCAAGCTCACTCCTTACCATGTAGGACTTAATTCCTACATGTAAGGCAATTTAGGGGCCTACCAAATTACTCGACTAATAGCCATTTTGTCAAAAAACTGTTTTCGACTGTGATGTAGATAGGTAGGTGCTTATATTATATTTCTTTATATATTATTATTTCTTTTAATTTTAAACATATTTTAAATTCAAAATTATTGCCAATTGTTTTTAGTGGGGGCTGGGGGCCCTTTGTATCCACGGGGCCCTGGGCTACAGCCCAAAAAGCCTATAGGGAGATCTCCCCCTGGCTATCACGGTCATTCACGGTACACTATTTTGGGAACGCAGGTATTAATATGTAGGTATGTATTACGTTTAAACGGGGATATAATGTTATTAAAAGATGTTTGCTACAGTGTTTGTACACAGGCTATACAGGATGTAAAAGATAGATAGATAAAATTATCAAAACATTTCCTCCAAAAAGTAGCTCCGATAACTTGTGATCTTTGTTTGATATCAGTCGAAAATTTTACATTGTCTTAGCCCTATGTTCTCTAAAAGTGGTGGGCTATGTTTATTGCATTTTGATTTTGACCTTAATACCTAATTTAGGTAAGTAAGTACCTAGTTGCTGCAGCTATACTACTCATTTCTACTAGCTAAATTACTATAAGCAGCACATTATAAAGTAGAGTTTTAAATAGCACAGGGAAATTATTATGTGTTAAAGGCGTGTTAGTGCTAACACGACAAAATGCCAGAACCGACTTTACGTACTAAAAGTTCAATGTTAATTTGATATAATTTCGTGTAAACTGATTTCCAAGTGAACCGGCATAAAATGCAAGCACGCAATAATGACATCCGTGACAAATATATAAATGTAATAATCATGTCTCTACTATAAACAGAATGGCTGTAAAATTCAACCAAACTCTAGTAGTTCCAAACAAAACCGTTATCATTTCATAATTTGGCCAATAAGAACGCAGGTGAACTAAGTATAAACCAATTAAATACAGTCCGATAGTAAGACAAGTGAACGCAGGAGTAATTAGCAATCGTTTTGCAGTGGTCGGCTTATATCAGGTTCTTAGCGTTTTCCTCCCAGCCGCTTTGGGTTGACAGTAGCGTTTGACTTTCGAACAAGATTGCGCGCGCTTTGGTTCTCTCTGATTAAAAACGCGGCAAACCGCGTATTTTGTAAAAAAATATATTTTTGTCTGATTACATTTATGTGGATTAAATTATGTTTTTCTAATGAGAAATAGGGATAGTCAATGATAGAAAATGTTCTTGTAAGTAATGCAAGTGAAAAATAGTGGTTTTCAGTGAAAGTGTTTTTTTTTTGGATTGTTGTTAAAAATGAAGATTATGCATTCCGTTTGCTGTTTCGTAATATTAGCCGCTTTTGTTGGTAAGTTAAATATTTTATTACATTACTTAATATTTAAATCCTATACTTAATTATACCTTCCCATGTTACGTAGAGCGCCTTGGTAGAGCAAAGAAAAAGCAATTACCTGAGTCCCTATTAATATAAACTCTGAAATAAATATATATGACCCCAGTATTTTACCCATAAAACATACTTTTAGGGATCGAAGAGGTATTTTTTTCGCTTGAGAAAAACGTAACGTTCCTAACACGAAACTGCGATACACTACATTTTTCACGACAGTTTCCCTAAACTCTTTGTAGCTCATATCGGAATTTTTCAACTGCAGCATCGGCTTGACGAATTGAGATGAAATTTTGTTTTTTGTAAGAAGGGATAATAGTATACAATAATAATAAAGGCATTATAATAATCCAGATTGAAGTATCATAAGGAACACCTGAAATATCTTTTTTCGGGAGTATTACGCGAAATTTTTTTTTTAACCGCTCAGTTGCGTGTTTCGTAATTCTTTCTATAATGTATTAAACAGCATATTTATTTATTTGGCATTGGTAGGCAACAATTAAATGTATTTAACTCATGCATGTCCAATAAGTTAATAACATACAATTAAAATACCGATTAATGAAATATTTTGTACTTTTATATTTCCCAAAGATGATTATTAATGTGATGAATACTGATCTCAAATTATAGCTGATTAAGTAAATTTTGTTACTAGGCGGTTGCAATAAAAATTTTGTTAATTTTAGCTTTTGTATTCTATATCTTGTTTAAGTGACCCCCCATTACTCAATCTTCCCCTAAGTAGTTTATTGTAAATACACAGAAAATGGATAGGTACATTTTCCATTTTATATTAAGTAGTAATATCGCAAAGGAATTTTGAATATTTTTAACATTTGGCTAATCGATAACATGCTAGATAAGGTCGAAAATGATTTTATAAATATTACTTTACTAGCGGACGCCCGCGACTGCGTCCGCGTGGACTGCAGAAAAGACAGAAGAATTCAGAAGGCGCCATCTGTTGCAGACTTATGGAACGTACGATTAATAACAACAACCAACGTTGATGATCAGTTTTTTTTATTAATTATTAGTTATTAAGACCATTAATTTAAATAATAACTATCCTATCATCTAAGTTGGACCAAATTACATATATATGCCAATTTTCATGAATATCAGTTGACTCGTTTTTGAGTTTATTCGGAACATACACAGTGACACGGATTTTTTATATATTATATTTAAAAAAAAACTTTTATCCATTATACTTACCAAGCAATGACGTTTTTTTTTATCAGAAAATCACAATTGTACTTCCAATCCTAATTATCAGATTAACTAATACATCTATAATGATAGGTATAAGTTCGCTTTCACGTCGAAAGTCGTGCATTCATTTAATTAATTAATCGTTAAGCGATTCCGGTCTAGTGTTTACTTAGACTAATATAAAATACTTACTATTATAATGAACGATCACCCTTTCTTAGTGCTTGTTCAGTTTTCAACGCCCAATAGTATCATCTATGCGTTGTTGTTCCATCTGTCTCCATGTGATATTCCTATCTGTAGGGGGACTATCGGGAAAGTTCATCTATCCTGCCTATACCTATAGAGTGAGAATATAAAGTACGAACTGTCACCTTTTAGGGGGTACGATTTGTAACCGGGGATTTATGATAAGAATAACCCTAGGCATAGGCACTTTGTACTTCATATGTAGATATGCGTAGAGCGTCTACATGTATACACATATTGTGTTCCCAGTATGAGGTAGCCAAAACTGTAAAATCACGTACGATCATATGGCCATGTTAAGCATTAAAAAGTCCATGTAAAATGTCAGAGACGAATCTCTGGCTCTTCTTCTGTGAAAACGGCCCCGAGTTCCTTAGTCGACTCTTACGACATGCATGGAAGGAGATGCAGCCGATGTATTCGAAAACATAGTTCAGTTAATTATCTTACTTACAAACATCCGGTAGGGAGTGTCCAGTCAGGTCAGACCCTGATATAACGGTACACACGATCCAGATTGGCACGACCTTGTTACAAATCAATGACCACCACCTGTGGCATGGCGCTAGTGTCTTTGTAACTCTTATACTGTTTCATAAGTTTTATTTAGTTTTATGAAAATCCGTGGGACATCGCTATTGAAACAGATATTGGCTATCCCACTTATATGCACCACGAGTGTGAGGGACGGAGATAATTCGGACGGCCGATTGGTGTAGTTGGTAGTGGCCCTGCCTGCGACACCATAGGTCCTGGGTTCGAATCCCGGTAGGTGCAAACATTGATATGATGAATATCGATGTTTGTTTCCGAGTCATGGATGTTTATATACTTATCTATGTATTTATATACCGTTGCTTAGTACCCACGACACAAGACCTTAGGGATCTTAGTGTGGGACTAGGTCAATGTGTTGTGATGTGTGTGAAAAAAAAAAAAAAAAAAAAAAAAAAAAAAAAAAAAAAAAAAAAAAAAAAAAAAAAAAAAAAAAAAAAAAAAAAATTGCACTCAATCTTAATTGGTCGCTTTAAAATGTTTACTTCAAGTCCTTGATCCAGTGTAGGTAGGTATAGAGTTTATGTGATATCATACAATCAGCGTGTCACTTTTATTCTATATTAAAAAGAACGAGACAACATGTAAGTAATGCATGCGCAAAATGTGACTACGACTTTTTTTTTTTTTTACATTATTAATAGTTTTTTTTGACAATAGGTACGAATATCCTATATTATAATTCCCATGTTGAGAACAAAATTGATCTAAAAAAAAAAAACTTAGTTATAATAGTAATATTACTTTTAGTCTTGTTATTTTTTTAATACAGCACAACCATAAACACACTTTATAGGTCACAAAATAATATAACGTGAATGAATAATGCATAAAGATACTCAGCTAGCCTCATCTAAGGTACTTCCTCTACATCCGTTTTAGTTTTCCATAAGTTAAAACAAGACTACATGAGTCACTGCGAATTCTGTCTACCCTAATTGACAGTCGGGAAACTTTCAAATAATTAAAAACGTAAAAAGTCGCAATTTAATACGTCATTAAGTAGGTAATCAATTATTAATTCTATTACAATAAAATTGCTAATGGTTAAAGTTAGTACATCACATAATTGTTATTGCTAATTTGTTTATATTAATGATTCACAGTATGTAATATTAAGACCACACATGATTTTAGAAAAAAATAACTTATTGACTATTTTTTTTTATGACCCGCGTTTTTAGTAAAATATAGTTCTATTAATGAAATATATATTTTTTTTATAATGACTCGTACCCATCTGAAATAGTCATATTAGGTAAGAGCATTTATTCCCGCAAAAGATGAAGCTCTTCGTAATCTCTTAGTTTTAAAATAGAGGAGAAACATCATAGCTGACTCATGACAATGCCACAGGACTTTAGACTATTTACTACTCGTATCACTATATACGGACGGCGTTGGCGGAATAAACTGCCAAATTTTAATATAAGTGACGTTCAGGTTTAGGATGGAGAGTTATGAGTGCAACATGAGAAGGCATTTGCTTAGCATCGGGATACCCAATGACCAGATAAAAATATTGATTCTGTTAGTTTTTCTTACGGTAAAGTAAAGATGAACTCTTGTAAGATTCGTTGGTATTCTCAGAAGAATATTTCCCGCTCTCGGCCAGTTCAATCAACTTTTGGTTTCTTCGATTTGCCATCAGTTTAATGTCCCCATTTTGACCACTTTCCCTGTCGCAGGTTTCGCTTTTTAACTAGCATTAATTTACATAAGCACGTGTTTCGGCGTCCAATTGTAGCCTAGTTTTATCATTATTTGTGTGTTTCTGACCACAACAAAATGAACGAATGGATTTTGATGAAATTTAATTAAGTTACAATAACCATGTAGCAAGTGATATTATGTACATACGGCTCTGTTTTGAACATAGGGTAGCATAACTACAAGATCACGAAGAAAATTAATAAAGCCACGTTTAGCAAACCGCGGGCTAATGTAAAAAGTGAGTGATAAGTTGCTAAGTTAGTTATATTATACACCTAAATAGGTAATAATAATAATGAGGTAGGTAGGTATTCTATTTTTCTGTCCACTGTGCAATAGTTTCACTACTATAATATTGGAGTACCTACTATTCCACTATTAATTTATGCGTTACACGAATGTATTTCCTAAGTAAATAATAAATATTGCAAGAAAAAAAAATTACGAAAAAGTCCAAATGTTACTATACGTTTGCACACGTTCGCGTTCTCTCAATATACCTACATAAACATTTTGCAACTTCACTATAATATGTTAATTTCAAGCCTTTTAACCTTGATATAAGAAATACAGTTAAAACGAAAAAAACACGAGATCCATACTAAGTAATCTTTTTGGGAAGTAGGTAACTAGATAAATGTAGAAAAAACTGTTATACTGTCTTGATGTTAGTGTGTAGAAAATGCATGGAATAAAATAAAGAAAATACTTTTAATTCTTTAAATTACCAAAATTATTAATTCAATAATTAAATTAATTAAAATTAACGGAAGAGATATATAAGGCAGAAGTAAATGGCAATGCTGGGAGAGGTCGTCCTAGACGAACCTACATAGACCAAATTGGGGATGTGTTAAAAAAGGGCCAGTCAAGAGCACCCAAAACCGGTGAGGATGTATGAAGAATTTAATGAATGTGGATGAGGCGAAAGAGGTATGTTTGGAACGTACTAAATGGAGATCTGTAGTCTCTGCCTACCCCTATGGGATACAGGCGTGAAGTTATGTATGTATGTATAATTAACGGCATTTATTTTTACTTCTTAGATTACATACACCTATTTGTCACACACACTTTCTTCCTCTATGTCTTACCAAAAATTCTAGAGAAAGTTCAGGTCAAGAGTACCTATCCTATTTCAATGCGCATATTTACGAGTATTAAGAACTAGGGATCCGGCCCGGCTTTGAACGAGTCTAATGCCCTTTCACGTGGACAAAGTCGTGGGTGGCCGCTATAGAAGTGCTGTTTTTAGGCTTTTGTAGGCAATTTTTTGAATTTTTCTTCTCCGTAACAATCATCCTCGTACTTCAAGAAATATCCTAAAAAAGAATTAGCGAAATCGGTTCAGCCGTTCTCGCTTAGCCACACATTTAGCGGTTCGTTTTTATATTATAGATATTTTGAAGGTAAATAGAGTAAAATAGGAGTATCAGTATTGTTGCAAATGGATCTCCATGGTCTCCAGAACTGCTGGACCATAGAGGAGATCGCATAGCTACGATTAGCATCGCGGAGACAGATGTTAATGATCTGCGAAAAATTACTAGCTCATCTTCTTACAGATTTTAAAGTATAGGGAACTTAATAAATAAAATCAGTTCTCGATAAAATAGCTAAAGTTTTTAAAGTGTTGCAAATAAACTTCCTTTTCTGATTAAATTTATTAAAGTAGTTTTATAATGAATTTGCTTTACTAGCTAATGTGGCTAAATCTGCCGGAAGTCGTTTATATTTCAATATGGCTACATAAACGCGGAATCAACTTTGTGGCCGAAAACTTTTTACGTTTGCAATGGAGATTAGAACTAACTAGTGGATTTCTGCGACTTTGTTACCAAATATGAAAAAGTTTTTCAGAAATAGGATGTCTACACTAGTTACTAATTTCGCTATACAAACGATGAGGGCATAAAAAATACAACAAGATGTACTTAAAAAGATTTTCCCATTGCTATACAACTCCACTTATTATTTGGTATTATTAATATTTGACACTCTTGCAATTTTTTAAATATTTTTTTATAACATATTTTGTTTTTGAATAATTATAAGATTCATGAGTTTGTGTCAGTGGGTCTTAGTTTTCTATTGCCAGTAAAAAAAAACGTTAATATAAACTGTAAGTGAATGAAAAAGATCTTAACGCACTATTTTAGCAACACAACTTCTCGCATAATTTAGAAATGACCTTAGTTTAATTATAACACGTACATAAATCTGAACTTGACCTCGGAAACTAGACTAGATAAAGTACTTACGTAGACAAATTTATGATGTAACGTTCCTAAATATTCGGAGGTCGCAGGTATAACTTGCTAATTATATAATTAATTGTAATAAACCATTCTTTTTATTATTATATTTCCACCTAAAATATTATAATTATAAGTATCGACTTTAACATTCTCTATGTTATCATTCAGACGTCATACTCCTAGTCATTTGGTGAAATAAGGGTGAAAAAGTTTCTTGGCAACATATTATTATAGAAAGAAAAATAATGTACCTACTTATGTACCTATTTCATATTTTTTTAAGCTTCCACACATTTTGTAATTTTATCACAGAGATGTTCCATACATTTTGCCTCCAAATATCATTTCTAAGCAGTATCTAAAATAACTTTAGACGTAGTTTTGAAATAACATTGTCGCTTTTTAAGTATTAGTATTAGATAGGTAAACGTACAATTTCTACTGAGAGCTGAGCATTTAACGATGAAATTAAGATTGCATTGTACAAATCAACTCCCACGGTGCACACCTTGAATGAAGAAAAATGCTTGCGTCTCCAGCATTTAACATTGACATCAATATAGCAGGCACACTTTTTTTAACTTTGCGTAATTTTTTATGTGTATAATTTATACATGTCGGCAAATATTAGTGTTTGATAGCCATCCCACATGATGGAAAATGGCATTGATTAATGTTATGGTTTGGTCAACTATTGAACGGACCTAATTGTGAGATTTTGAGAGATGTTCGATCCTAAGCTAGATGGTTGCTACAAATTCCATGTTTTTATTATTTATTATTAAAAATTTATTTAAGTACAGTGGTTTTATTAATTTAACTTTACTCAACGAGAGTAACAATATTTATGTGTACATGGCAGGTAGGCAAGCTTACAAAGAACTCATCCGGCGAGTTTCAGGTCTAAGATCAGCGATTTAGTTGATCCGTTTATTAAGGACAAAGCATTATTTTAATGTATATAAACAAATGCAATAGGTTAACAGTTTGTTTTACTTAAGCTTATATTCTGAAGTGTCGAGTCTAATAAAATATCAATCATCGATGACTATAATCTTTAGAATCTGTGCATCTCTCGGCCTTCTCAATGATTTTCACATAAAAAGAGAGAGGTTTGGAATGAATAAAACAACAGATCCAAAACAGGTTGTTGCGTTTTCACGGATTTCTTCACAGTTGGATCTTTATATCATTGCTAAATGACATTTGAGACATTTTGACACGTCCAGCAGCTAATTTTTACCTATAACGCTATGATTATTAGCTAATAATGATGACATCTTCAAAATTACGGCATACTTGTAAAATTATGTGATTGCAGCTAACTTCATACTAAATTTTATTAAAATTGCTCCAGTCGTTTTTACGTGTAAGAGTAACAAACATATATAATGTCTAGTGAATATGTGTCCCTGTAGCCAGAAATGCAAGATCGCGATTAATATCCTAATGCTGTGTTTAACATAGTGGGGTTATTAATATAATCCGTTAGGATATGGTTGATCGTTTCATCTTTAAACATTGTGCTGAGGGATTCAGCTTTGTTTGCCGACATTTGGCTACTGTATAGCTATCGGGATGAAAAATAACGTTGCCAATATGTAATTTAGAAAAGAGATGGTAAAATTCGTCATCCGAGTAATTGACCCGGTGGCTCAGTGGTGAGAGCGCTGGCACGCGGAATGCAGAGGTCGTGGGTTCGATTCCCACCCGGGTGAGGAATTTTTTTCTATTTTACTCGTATATTATTTATATCTATTTCTAATTTTATAGTGGGGTTAGATGAAAGACATCAATGAAAAATTACTATCTCATCACCTGAGGACAATACCCACCCCTCTTAGTCGACCCTTCCGATATGCATGGAAGGAGATGCAGCTGATTCATTCTACTAAGGCTGCTTTTCCACCAGAGATGTGCTGTGCAGCTATTTCCAACAATTTCCAAAGACCGTTTCCAACAATACATACCTATGTGGCTGTGCGAGAAAGATGCGCAGCTCGAGCTTTCGATGTACCTATCGATAGCACATCCATAGCACACATCCATAGCATGCATCCTTTAATATAAAAAACATATCTTAGTTGAATCAATTTCCACCAGTGCTAAGCTATAAATATGATTGGTAGATATCAAACGCATACATAGCAACGAAAAGCAGCCTAAAGCCCCTCATTAGCACAGGATATATCTATGGAAATTCATCACTTTTATATTCATCAATTTTAACTGTTAAAATATGTTGTACATCATATTTAGTACCAGTATATAATGATAACGATGAAGTTAACACAACGTGAGATTTACAGTCAGTTACAAAACAATTTATGGCTTTATTAATGTTTCAACATAAATATATTTCAACATGTCGAGGGCCTCGTATGTCAATAATATCTCATCTATATAGGTAGATAAAATTCTTTATTGTACTACATTTTTTTTTATAAAAGGGTTGGCTTAATTAATTCCCTACTATTCTCAATTAGCTAACTTGGTTAGAAAATAATTTATGGGTAGAAAGAATAAACTGTAATCAAAAGCTTGCGTTTTCTTGAAATTGGTTTTGCAGTTTGACAAATATTTTCTTATGTATACTTGCATTGAGTACATAAGTGCCAAGGTTTTCTTTGACATTTTAAAACATGTGTAATATTGCAAATTATGTAAATGTCAATCTATTGATGTACATGTCACTGCTTATCAATTAGGAACTAATTTAACATATTATACTACTTAAACAGAAAATGATGAAATTCTTCATATTGGAAAGTCAATGTCAAAAGTATTTGCTTGTCAGGTAGCATATCTTGTGTGCATAAAGGCGAAAACATATTATTATGTCGCGACTTCTAAACATACATACATTCACTTTGATTATTACATATTGCACTTCTGTTATTATAACCTTGTAAGTATATGACGCTATATAAAAACATCGACTTATTTAGATATCGGTGTAGAAAACAAATTAAATGTTCTGTCATGTACTAATAGGTAAGTTTAGTTTAATTGACCCGATAGCTCAGTTGGTAAGAACGAAAGCACGGTTTGCAAGAGGTCGTGAGTTCAAATTTCATTAGGGTGATTTTTTTTTTCATTTTCTTAATAATATTTATAATATATATAATATATTGTTTAAGATAAGACACTTCTCCACAATATAATCCGCTAGGATATGGTTGATCGTTTCATCATTAAAATATTTTTCTGAGGGATTCAGCTTTGTTTACCGAGATTTGGCTAGTGTATAGCTATCGGGATAAAAAAATAACGTTGCCAAAAACGTAATGTAAAAGAGATGGTAAAATTCATCATCCGAGTTAATTGACCCGATAGCTCAGTTGGTATAGCTCAGCCTTCCGCTTGGAAGGTGCACGTCTTAACCACTGGGCTATCACCGCTTACCTTATAAAACCCAAAACATAATAAGGGGTGTTTGTATGTACCTTACATATCTACCTATATACCTGGAGATATATAGATATATAACTGCTGTCACTGTCCATTTGGTCAATATCACGGCTAGCAGTCATTTCACACGCAATTTCACTGGTCGCTCTATTAACGGAGCTGTTTCACCGTAATCATACGTTGTTTGTTACCGTCATATACAGGTCAACACTAGGTTTTCTATAAAAAGTTTGCTGGTTGAAACAAACTGAAAACACACGGCCGTGTACCCGAAATTAGGTATGTAGCTGGTACTTCTTCTTCAGCCTATTGCAGTCCGCGCTGGACGTAGGCCTCCCCCAGGGCACGCCACAAGGCTACTGCCATAGGGGGGTTTTGCCCATAGTCACCACGCTTGGCAGGCGGGTTGGTGACCGCAGTGTGATTTTCAGACTATGTTGTCAGTACGGGAGGCGCTGCTGCCCACCTCCCGGAAACCCTTAATCGCCTCGTACGATACCCACGGGCAGGCAGGGGTATTACAAACTCTACTCTGCCGGCACCACGCTAGTACTGGCAGGATCATACAGACACATTTAGTATAGCGGGAACAGATATATATATTCACACACACATACACTACACAACACATTAACCTAGTCCCACACAAAGATCCCTAAGGTCTTTTGACATGCTGCTTTGTTGCCCAAAAGAATGCCCGAGTTCCTTAGTCGACTCTCACGACATGCACGGAAGGAGAGCTGATGTATCTTGTGAAGCCCGCAGGACAGCATGTATCCGCTTGTAACACAAAGTACAGAAAACTAACTTGTGCGAACAGCTAGAGGCGCGAAACAAGGTCTTTGGTGCGAACGAACCATGCATAATAACATTTTAATTGAATTCTCATAGAAAAGACTTCAACGGGTTGCGTTTAAACATTGAAGGAATTTTAAGAATTGTTGGGTTGTTAAACGAGATAAAATTATGCTCACCATCATTCCTTACATATCTGCATAATTATAATTTTGATTTTTTGAGGATAGGGTAAAGTTGTAGTACCTATTGAAAAAACCTACTTACCTAGATCTACTGAAACAAGTCTCCTAACAATCCTTGTTCACTAAACATTAGTTCACTAGGCACGTTTGAATTACAAGCAGAAAATATGGAAATTTGTCCTAGATACAGATCCGCTTTATTACAAAATTACTCGAAAACTGCTTATTTCACATAAACAAGGACGATCTATATAATAAAAAAAAATACTTGTTCTCAAACTGATAATGTAAAGTTAAATAATATAGGTAACAACTCATTATTACAGTCAATGTCAAGCTTGATGTGCTCTTGACTTTTTACCCGATTTGTGCTTCATTAAAGTCAATATGACAACCCCATGAATACAATGGAAGGTTAGGCACAACTCCCACAGTGCGATTGCTGTAAGGCAAGTGCTACCAATAAAGAGGATCAAATCATTAAAATATAACTTAATAAATACGGGAACTGGCGCGACTGACTAACGCGGTCAATGTCATCTATAAACATTTTTTAACTTTAGACGCGATTTTGTAATAAGCATCGTTAAAATTACATTTGATAGCAAAATGTACGGCACATCTGTCAAATTTAGGCAATATTTATCTTAAACAATATTAAATTCTTATGTAATAACGCAGTATCTACTCGTACATGTAAACTAACCTATCTTACTTAAATTACCTCATCACCAAAAAACTCTTTAGAAAAAGTTTCCTGACATTTTCTCTAGACAGATAAACGAAAACGAAATCGCAAACATTCTCTCGTTAAATGGTCCAAATGCACGTGAACCCAAACAATTTGCTAACCTTTCACTTTCACCAGCAAATTCGTCATATAGGCCCCAAACTCTCCGAGTTGTGTCTCTCAAAGCTGGGTGTTTCCAATAGCAATTTTCCAATAGTTAGTCCGTCCAAAAATGAAGCTGATCCAATATCCGGAATCACAAAGGAGCATTCATGCCGCGATTAACATTGTTGTCTGTCCGAAACAAGCTGGATATCGACCACGACAAATGACCGGCTAATGTTATAAGGCGAACAGTCTTATAGTAATCCAGATTGACAATAAATAGGTTCAATAGGAGCTCTTACAAAACGAAGATATTTGGTTGGGCGCCTTCAGCTGGATTGTTGAATACAACAACATTTTCGTCAGGAAGGTCGTTATTTGTTGGCTCTTTGCCATTACAAAGCCATATGTTATTGAAAATAACTAATAAAAAAAAATACTACATTATATAAAACTAAAAACTAAATTAATCTACACGAAATTAAATACATTTACAAAGTTGCCTTCTACCGGGAGGGTGCCCAGAATGCTGGCAGCCTTGCCACGTTGTATGGCAATGCTAATTTTTTGCGCAAAAAAGAGACCAGCATTCTGGTCACGGGAGCTTTCGCGTAATTTATTTGAAATTTCCCGGTAGAGGCGATGAGCGTCTGGTCCCCACGGTCCCAGTGTCTCGACGCCAAACGGCACAAACATGTAGTCTCCTGGGAGCCCTGCAATTTAAAAATTGTTTGAGTTATCAAAGGGTTCTCTAGGATATTATATAGGTATACATTTTGCTGTCTATTACCAATTTAAAACAGTATCTAACTTCAGACGCAGTTTTGTGTTAACGACGAAAAAACCGTGGGCTAGAATTAAAATGATGGGTATACGAGCTAAAAAAGACGCAAGTAAAAACCACAAAAATTAACCACCTGTGCATAAACAGATGTGCCAACTAAACATAATTATGATTGACGCTTCTTCAGTGTATAAGTGAATGATTCCGTACTTTCTAGACGGACGGAAAGAGAAAGGTGCGGATAGGACGCTTGGACGTAGCCAGGGCGATTTCGATATGTGTAAACAAGTTCATTCTATATATACAATATACACTTTTACTGGTTTGTAGAAAACAAGGAAGCTTATTGTTCTCTTAAGGAAGTCCAGTAGTTGAAGCTATAACATTTTAACAATTTTGTTTCATAGTTTGTTCGTGAAAAAAAAACCAGCGCGCTGAGTTAATTGACTGTTTTAAAGCAACAATAAATGTCATAAAACTATGACATAAAAAATCATTATGCTAAATACCAAGCAGATTTGTTTTACACATACTATATACATTTTTTTTTTATCCCGGAAAATAAAGAAAATCACTCTTATTTTACAACAATCTTACCTAACAGTACCTGTAAGGTTAACGAACTCATTCATACATTTTTCCATACATTCCTACCTACCACACAGTAATTTATTACATGGGTACTATACAGTTGTAAATCGCTAAAAATTATTGCGGTTAAAACTAAAGGGGCTAATTCGCGCACAAGATTACTTATAGGTAAGTATGAATTTAATAATGGGGACAGCCAATGGGGCCAATGGGAAGTAATTTTAATTATTTTACTACATTCCCGCTGGCCCCATTAATGGCTAAGGACTACTGGATGCCCGCGTAAGCTTAATACTCGTATTTTCCGCAATTCCCTGTGTGTGAATTTCGAGAAATCCTTTCTTAACGGATATCTTCAGGTCATACCTTTCTACTAAATTTTATATCTACTATAGGTACATACATATATTACGTCACACCGTGCACCCGTTAGTTGCCACTGCTCATATTTAACTCGCCTTCATCTATATCACTTGCTACATCTTTTAAAAATAATGACATGATTGCTGTTTGTCACGCAAGTCACTTTTACTGCCTACACGTATTTCTGGGCCGGTGGAAGTAAAGGGAACCTTCCAGCTATCTGAAAAAGTCTAGGCAATTTATATTTTTTATGTAGAAACTAGCGACACATCATCAGTCTATTGCAGTCCAATGCTGGACGTAGGCCTCCCCCATGGCACGCCACAAGACTGCCATGGGGAGTATTTGCCCATAGTCACCACGCTGGGCAGGCGGGTTAATGATCGCAGTTTGTATTTTGGACTATGTTGTCAACACGGGAGGCGCTGCTGCCCACCTCCCGGAAACTCTTAATCGCCTCGTATGATACCCATGGGCTTTCATTCATTCATTCTTTCTTTCTATTCATTCTTTCATTCATTCATTCACACGGGGTGGTACGAATTCTATTCTGCCGGCACAACGCGGCCAATTACCTAAAAATTATCTATATTTTTTTTTATTAAAAAAGTAGTATTTCATTTATAAGCGTTCGTTATAAATCACGTGATAAAGTTCAACCGATATTGGTGGGAATGTAACGATAACGAACGTCAATGCGAAATGAAGCTGTTGGTGCAAAGGTGTCGTCGACGAACCTCTATCGAATCGATCGTGAAACATATTACTTGGTCTAAGGCTAGTGTGGAAGACACCCTGTTTATATTCAGTCTACCTACATATACCGCGGCCGAACGCTGCAATAATGCACTTAAAGTTATGAAATAAACATTAAAATACGTAATGCACTTTACTTAAGGCGTTAACTAGGTTTTAAGCTAGGCAATTATAGTTGTTTTATTACTTTTGTAAAAATAATCACAAGTGGGTATGCACATTAAGTTTAGGTGACTGCTATGGGTTATGATGCTAACCTAGGAAGCTTCGCCACTAAGAACACGAGCGTTATTTGACCAGTATTTAAACTCATCTTTATTTATGTAAATATTCTATTCGTGTGTTTGTAATTGAACTCCTTCTAAACGACTGGACCAATTTTGATAAAATTTTTGTGTGTATTCATGTTGGTTCGAGAATGGTTTAGATTCACAATTCGGTAAACTAGATGCAGTCCACGCGGACGGAGTCGCGGACATTCACTAGTTTTAGTTAAAAACTTTGTCAAACCGTACAAACCATTATTGAAGTAAACAGGTTAAAACAGCCAGCTAACTCTTTTAAGCCCACTAGTTAATACTCTATTTTAATCATTTACAGTCATAGGATAGCGGGACTAACTAAGTAACTAGTTAATGTTTTAAACCACGGTTACATCATTAATAATATGTTATTGACTAAGTTGCGTCAAGTCTGTAACTAGTATATGCGATCTTAGACTAGTTTTCTAACGGTACCCACTACCTACACTTATATACAATGTACTAACTACCTATTTCAGAGTAGCCTTAATACTCTGCACGGGATATAGTTAGATCTAGAAAATATTCAGTGATTATACATTTTTTTAGGTTCATTTGTTACGGGAAAATTATTACCAAAGAAAATTGCCCACGTCACAAGACTCTAAGTCTTGCCTTTCGGACACAAATATTCAATTTAAACAGTATATAAACAAAATTTAGTTATTACAAAACTTATTGAGTGTAGAAGACGGCTAAAGTTTTAACGTAGATCGCAAGTGTGCTATAACGGATACGTCCCAAAAAATAATAAACAATGTAAAATAAACAAAAACCTCACGTCAATCTTGATAGTAAATTAAACATGGCCAGAGTTACGAAATGACATGGTTAGAAAACTTTCTTTCTATGTTAATCTACCTATTGTCTAACTGGTCAAGTGTTTATGTAATGAATTTATTATGTGACAATATTTAAAATGGCGAAATTTTTGAATATATCTGCGGAGTGATCTATCCTGATGCGGAGCTTCACTAGAATACATCAGCTGCATCTCCTTCCGTGTATGTCGTAGGCGTCGACTAAATAAACTTAGGGGTATTCTCTCTGGCGATGAGCTAGCGACTTGTCACTGATATTTTACATCTAGCCACGATATGCTTAACGTGGCTGCAGGATTTTATTCGTGATCCTGCAGTTCTGGCTAAGCTATTTTGAGAATCGTCGTCTGTATAAATCCTACTAATATTATAAAGGCAAAGTTTGTAAGTATGGATGGATGGATGGATTTTGTTACTCTTTCACGTAAAAACGGCTGGAGCGATTTTAATAAAATTTGGTAAGGAGTTAGCTGGCACCCTGGATTAACACATAGGCTACTTTTTATCCCGGAAAAATATTTTTATCCCGGATAATTTCGGCATTTTGTTTTTTCTGCAGTCCACGCGGACGAAGTCGCGGGCGTCCACTAGTAAATAAATAAAGAAATAACATACGTACAAACCTAAAACTCGAAATAAATTAATATATAATAAAGCATTAAACCATCCCATTAGATGGTTAAATAGCTCTATTATTTATCATTATATACCTCTTATACGATATAACTTGAATCAGTATCAGCACAAGTAGCATGCGAAACACGATATGATAATCCGATTTATCGATATTTAGCCCGTCAAAATACAATAAATATAGCTGCCATGTTGAATTTTGTATACAAACGATACGATATCCACGATGCGTGGTCATGCTAGGGGGGCTGATGCGTATCTAGTAATCGTTGCATTTGTCTCCAACATAGCTCAATACCTATACATTGAAATCTCAATCTTTGACTATTTATTTAGAGTCTTACTGGAATATAACTCTTGGTACTCGTGAACGCGTAACAAGATTGCTTTGTTACGACTATTTTACCGCTATAGGAGTAAGTTTACTTTTTTACTCACTGAAGAAAATGTTGTCGAAGATGACTTGTAAAATATGGCAATTATAAAACATTCTGCCTAGTATTTTTTAAAAGTTTTGGTGACATAATTTGGAATTTAGCACTTTGCCAACTTAATTATAGGATGTAAACAAAATACATACATATAATCACACATTTATCCCTTACGGGGTAGGCAGAGCACCAAGGGCCGATAGAACCACATGGTGCCACTTCTAACCAATAGGATGTAAACAAGTTAAGATAACGGAGCATAAGGTGAGCGAGCGAAGTGAGCACACAAATGAATGTAGTGATAGTAGTTAGATAAATTTTGTTATACGATATTTAAATTGCCTAAATAATTAAAATATACCAGAATAGACTATACATCAACTACGTAATGTATATCTATCTTTAGGTATTCGTTGTCGAAACTTTTCAAAGCTCTTACGTTAGCTAATACAGTTGCAGATATTGCAAAAAGATCAAACACCTCTCTCTTGTAACAGCAAATAAATAAGCTATATTTATTAAACTTTCCATCTTTACAAGTAAACTTATTTGCTGTAAATCTTACTTTTTATTTCCCATAAAGTCTCACCGCCCATTGTTTGGTGGATTCTGCGCAAATACAATAAGTAACGATAGGTTTTCACCGTTTCCCTATCTGAGGCGAACGGCTAAACGGTTATCTGAAGAGAGTGGAAAAGTTGGGAGATAATCCGATTTGATTTTCTACTTTGTTCTGAAAAAAAAAAACGCGTTATATAAGTAAATAAAGTTAAATATGACTCTGCTTGGATCTCCTTCAAGATCCTGCAGTTGTTACAACCCTAGTAGCAAATAATAATGTATAAAAGCGGTCTTATCTATACAAAGATTTCTTATAGTCAACCAGTTAGTATTAGGCAAACACAAAGGCAAATCACATGACGTGTACAAACAAATAAAAACTTTTACCTACTTATTTGTATAGTGTGTGTTTAAATATTAGGACAGAAATATGATAATTTATTTGTCAGTAGTTAAAATACATTGCCTATTATATCTATTCATAGATAATTTAGTAACTCTCGCTATGCCATTGTAGTTGCATTACTTACTAGCTATACTACGGGTTTAAAACTTTACATGAAACATAATACATTACTATCTCATAAATTACGATTGCCTGTATAAGGCACATCATGAGAGCACTCCTTAGTTAGTTCTTCAAACGTTACACTATGATCTTTCCGATGATGATAATCTTAATCATCATGAGAGCACTCCTTAGTTAGTTCTTCAAACGTTACACTATGATCTTTCCGATGATGATTATCTTAATCACCTTACATCATACGAGTACATAAGCCTCATCATCACAGCTGTCGACGGTTGTGACATTTCTGATTTAATCACATAAGTTAACATAATTAACTATTCGTCTACATTACGAAGTATTCAATGAAAAAGTGATCACACGATTATAATTTCTTAGGTGATTGGTTTATTCTTGAGTCAATAATAAGAAGAATGTTACTTGATGTGTTTCCGAAATGAGGTAGTCAGAACTGCAGGATTACAAAGGAAATCCCACAGCCACGTTTAGAATAGTGGGGCTAGATGCAAAAGATCATTCACCAGTTACTAGCTCATGGCCTGAAGGAACGCCTGTGGGATCCTTAGTTGACTCTTACAAGCACAGAAGGAGATGAAACTGATGTATTGACTGGCTGTCTACTCGGAACTCGACTTGTTCAACTCAAATCCCAAATGCTGCAGAACTTCAATTACTAGGTTGTGGTTTAATAGTTCTCAATCTGTCATTAACTAGTTTTATGTGTAACAGACAAGTATTTTGGCTACAGTCATGTGAAAACATGTAAATGGTGTTCAATCTTATTCATAGTGGTATATTAAGATAAACTGACTGTTTGTTTTCTAAATAAAATAAAATATTCAAGTGAAGCTCCGCATAAGCCTCAGCCAGCACCTATTAAGATGTCCAAAAAACATATGAATTTACTCTATTTTGGAGTCCCACGATACCACTAAAGTATTAAACTCCTTCAATTAGCGGAATGTTATTTCCGACAGGTTTTATACATTGTAGGAAATGAATAATTATTTTACCGGACGCCATCATGTCCACTTTCCCTTGTGCGTCCGTTTCGATATTCTTTCATAATGCATTTGCATTTTTAATGTTTTGTGCATATACTTACTTACTTAACATTGTAATACTCGTAATAGATAACCATTGTTTCGAACAATAGGTAATCTTTGTAATAGTTTGGAAAATACAGCGTGTAATAGAAGGGGTATCGTCGTCAGCCTTTGCAGTCCACTGCTGGACGTAAGTCTACCCCAAGGCACGCCACAAGGCTACTGCAACATGAGGTTTTGCCCATAGTCACCGCGCTGGGCAGGCGGGTAGAGAAGGGTTATAGCGAAATCTTATTAAAACAATTAGTCCACTATGAAAATTTTGAGGCTTAAGATCACATCGTTATGTTTTATTTTGCAAATAACATCATTTTATAAAATTCCATAAAAATAAGCTTTGTATTTGAGACTCGATTTCCCATATTTATTCCGAGCCCATTTTCCATGGCTTTCGTTACATTGTGTTTTAGGTCCCTCTCCTTCTAATATTTTTCTTCCATTTTTTCCTATTGGATCGATTTTGAAAGTAATGTTGTAAAGGAAAGTAAAGTAATATGCATTTCTTACTTATCTAGTATTTATTCAGTTAGTGGACCTTTGCCAGTGAATTTGCGGGCGATTTAAAAAAAAACATTGTAAGGTTTATTGTATAAATAGTTTGTGGTTTGCATTTGTGTAGTTATCATATTGAAAATTTGAATTATATTATCCGAGTAATTGACCCGGTGGCTTAGTGGTTATAGCGGCTGGCACGGTTTGCAGTGGTCGTGGGTTCGATTCCCACTCGGGTGAAGAATTTTTTCCATTTTCTTTATTAATAATTATATAATTTGAATTATATTTTATAGTATAATCTGGAACACCAATATAAGGGTCATCTGAAAACCAGCGCTACAGACCATCTGTCTTTTGTCTGTAGCTGTATTCTGAGTTGGTTCCATTTCAGCATATGTGTTTTTACTTGGCTATATTGTGAAACATTTGTAAATGCTGAATAATATTATTCACACACACATACCCTCCGCTAAATATGCCTATTCATGATCACATTCACAAGACACTACAGTCACAACACATTGGTTTTAGTTGTTAGTAGTTGGTTCCTAACATGGAAACTAATCCTGATGATGCCCTAAGGTCTTGTGTCGTGGGTACTAAGCAATGTCGGTATAAAATTTTAATTGTTTTCGGATAGAGCTAAGTATATATGGTTGCATGCTAGGTGCTTGGATCTGGCTTCTCGTTGCGATGAGTGTCTCGGATCATGACAAACATCGAGGGTATTCATCACATCAATGTTTGCACCTACCGGGATTCGAACCCATTTGTAAATACTGAATATAATTTCTTATTTTTATTCTACTACTTCAAGTTCTTCATATTTCAAATTCCACACAGCTGTGTCACATCTCATCATTGTGCAAGTCAGCTAATTTCATCAAGTCAAGTCAGCTAATTTCGTCAAGTCGTTAGTATTACTGATGATGATCATTAGCGATAATTAGTTGATGAAATGAGTTAATGGATTGTCGCAAGATTGGCAATAACCCATCTATGCATAGATCAGATAAGGAAGCATTAATGTTTATGGGCTTTAATGATGTTTTATAAAATTTACGAGAAATATTTACGAACGTTACACATTAACCTAGTCCCACATTAAGTTCTATAAGGTCTGATATCGTGGGTTCTAATTATAAGAAACGCTAAGCGTTGGTATAATGATGAGAATATGTATAATTGAATAATAAGCTGGAAACATCATTAAAATACCCATAACATTTTTTCCTTAGCCGAAGAGTCCCCCGTGGGTTAGTGATTACTTGCTACATGAATTAGGTAACGCTAAAGTCATCTTTAATATAAATCTAAATATCAATTCTCAAACATTTTTTTAGGGAAAACCATAACAAAAAAAATCTATTATAACTGTTTCTATTACCTATATATATATACAGGATGATTTTTGGTCGTCAACGTTTCCGAAAACTACGGAATCTCCTCATCATCACGATCATTTTTCTCCATGGAAGCATACCTGGGAAGTGTCTGGTTTCCAAAATATTAGGGTCCAAAGTTGAGTAAATAGACTGCGTTTTTCTGCATAAATGCACATAGACGCGCGTAGCAGGATTTTTTCACGAAAAATAATTAATATCTGTCTATAAAAAAACTAACATAAACACTAGACACTATAAATTTCGCACGATCAAGGAATTTAAAAAAAAATTTCAAAAAAAAAAATTTTTTTCCCAACATTTTTTTTGGCATAAACTTACTTTATTTCATGTATAGAATACGTACCCTTCGTTAAAGGTGGCCACAAAAAAACACCCTGTATATACCTAATTTTTATGGTTAGTTTTAGTATACCTAGAATTCAAGCGATTTTCTAGATAACCGAAGAAGGCTTGTTAGTTTTATAAATTTCAAACACATTACTACATATATTTCGAAATCAATGCAAACACTTGTACATTTACTCATGCTAAGAAACTAACATGCATGCTAATAGTAAACCAAACATACAAACATTGGAACTATTACTTAAAATATGAAACAACAAAATCCACTTTAAGTCTTAACAGCAAAATTTAAAATAGCTTGGATGGTTTCCATCTTTTATGTGCGAAGTGAAATTTGTTTACGCATACATTGCCGTTTTCATTCCAAATTGCTGAGTTCAACCTTGACTTAGGCGGTCAATGTCGTTTGCACATCTTTCTATCACATTCATGCATGAGGTGAATGGATGTGGCATCAGACAGAAAATATATATTTCTCGTAAATTTTTAAAAATAAAAAGGAATCTAACAGTTAAAATAATTATCGAAACTTTACTAAAGTAGAAAATAAACAGATGTGTATATCATTCATTTAAAAAAAAACGTAATAAATATGCCACTTGTACAATTTATAAAAAATCTAGGTAATTGTACAATATACATGCAATTATATAAATTATGCACGAATTAATACATGTACTGTACAATTATACTAGATAATAATAGGTATAGGTCACATGCACTCCATATACCTACGATAGCAAATCATAGGTTGTAATGCCTCATCCAAATATTCATAGCTCGGGAACACTTTCACCGATCGATCGGCGCACGCGCAACATTCCGGTTGCAGGTGGCGATGACTTAGCATACAAATGTATAGATGGGAAAAAAACTCCATTCTAATCGTAACAATAGTACCTACTTATAGTTTCAAAGATACATTTTTATGGAATATCCCTACTAGCGATTTGTTTTCTGTATTATATTTGTATTTTTGACAGAAAAACGTAAGTAAGTGTTTATTGTTAAATATTAACGTCCTAGTAATGGCCTAAGGCCTTAAAAATGGATACAAAATAGATAAGTAAAATAAATACTCATAATAGTTACAATATAAAATAAACACTTGGGTCCTCTTAAGTCTCAAGCAAAAAGATTGACTGTAGTATCATTCCAACTGTTATAACTTGTATAATTATAAACCCCTAGTCATCAAAGCGTGACTATGACCTCACATTCACAATGTGCATATTTTTTTATCTCAACACAATCACCATTTCTCTGGTAACTAACCAAATAACCCAAACAGAACTAACTACAAAAGAAAAGACCCACAAAAATTAACCATCCGATTTTCGAACGAAAATGTAAACGAGTATTCGAATGCCATGAATCGATTAAAAATCAAGAAACTCGGCTACCTACCGGTTTTTCTTCGCCCTTCATTCAAGTCAGTAGCTCACTATGTCAGTATGTGGAACTCATGTGAAGCGTAGGAAAAGTCTCTACTGATCGTGATACACATTAAATGTGACTTAGCTTAGCATTAAAATATTATCTTACTAATAATATAAACGCGAAAGTTTGTGAGTATATGGATGGATGTTTGCTAAGAAAAACGGCTGGAGCGATTTTAATAAAATTTGTAATTTGCAACACCCTGGCTTAACACATACTTTTTTATCCCGCATATTTTTATCCCGCCGGCAGCCGGCGCCGGTCCACTGTTTTTAAGCACGCTCGCTCCGTCGTGTGGACTCACAAAAAATGTTAAAACAGCACCAGATCTACTGCTAATAAAATAATGAAAATCCTGTAGTTTTTGGGTGATACAAAAAATATAGGTACCTACAGACGGACAAAAATACACTGCAAATTAGCATCCCATGTATGATCGCATACTATTGTCGAATCTTTTATCGCATAGCCATTTTTAATATGTAATATTAAAGATATAAGTAATTTGCTAACAAATTATTTGCATATCAACATTTGCATTTATGCAGTTATATTTTCGTGCTTGATGCACTTAGTAGGTACAAGTTATCGCTTACCGTGCTTCAATTAACTTGGATTTCTATATTCTCTATTTGCATGCGCATGTATGTAGGTACAAGGAAAAATAAATCGTGCTTGAATTTATTTACAGTAGATCAATGAGGTTCACTGCGTTAAATATACGAATTAATGCTACATACTCCTACTGTGTTAGATAAGTGTGTCTGTAAAAAAAACTATAATATGTATGTAATTATCGCAAATTTATATATTTTTTCGAAATTAATATAACAGCATAACCACCAAACTGCTATATTTATTTACTTGTACATTAAAATTATACTCTTATTTTTATGGGTGCTTGCTTTCTGCCTTCTTTATGTATAATGTGGTTTGAAATTAAAACATAATGCTATAACTTAAACAAGCAAAGAACTTTCATTTGTATGTCTGTCTATGTCACAAATTTTACTTCCATATTTTATTCAATGGCATTCGTAAATGTTGCCTTTTTTATTTCGAAATGTACGAGTACATTATTATGACTGACTGCTTTAGATTTTATTTTATTTCGAAAGGGGAATGGTCTAATTATTATTTAGGTACCTTTAACAATAAGGTCGTAATTATACGTTTCATTTAATAATTGTGAACTTGACCTTAAACTTAAAATCCGGGAAAAAATTACTTATTCGAAAAACCCAACGCGTTCACCGTGACACCATCTGTACGAAAATTTCTATATAGTACAATTCTAAAATAAACGTACACATAATACAGGGTGATTTTTGGTCGTCAACGTTCCCGAAAAAGGAATTCCTACTCACGATCATTTTCTCCATGGAGATACCCGGGAATGTCTGGTTTCCAAAATATTAGGGTCCAAACTTGAGTAAATAGACTGCGTTGTTCTGCATAAATGCACATAGACGCGCGTAGCAGGATTTTTTCACGAAAAATAATTAAGATCTGTCTATAAAAAAACTAACATAAACACTAGACACTATAAATTTCGCACGATCAAGATAAAAAAAAAAAATTCCCAGCATTTTTTTGGCATAAACTTACTTTATTTCATGTATAGAGTACGTACCCTTCGTTAAAGGTGGCCACAAAAAAACATCCTGTATACAGAAAAAGTTTTCTTCATAAGAGAAACCGAAGCATCACATATTTAATTAGGTACTGATACTGATAGGTATGTATCGTCTGTATTTAAAAAAACCTAAAATGGTTTTTTAATTTTTATTTTACAAAATATTTATTTGAGAAACACTAATTTGGCTACTAAAATTAAGTAGTAAACAAAAGAGAGCTTTGCCATTGAACGCAGAAACGTAACCAGCATTAAAAGCACGTGACCTAAGGACTCCATTTCTTCCAACATTTTTTTATATATTATGGTATAAAATGCTTATAATAGTAGGGGAGCCCGAGATATAAGCGTCATGTAGATTCTCAATTATGTTATGAGCCCATCCGTGTACACCGTCATATGGAAATACTCGAGATCATTTATAGTACTATGATATTACGACATGGAAGATGGTAAAAAAAAAAAGAAAAAGTTAAGCTAATTAAAGTGAGTGTTAAGTAAACTAAAAAGTACCTGGGTTTGCAAGGCGTTCACTAATTAATTTTTTAATATGTAAAAAAAATGAGAAATACTCCAGTAGATTTTTCAGGGGGATTATGCTGTCCTCCTGAATCATAATCTGTTATTGAGGAAGCTAATCTGTTTTTATGCATACTTTGGGTTTAGTTTCCACTTACACTCTATGCTTGTTTGTCCTGACATTGCTTGTTGGTTTGGTTGGTACAGTACTGAATTTTAGTTTAGAGTGTTGGTACGATTGTTTTGTTGTGTTGTCGTAAACTAAGCTTTATTGTTATTTTTTTTGTGTGAGTTGTATTTATGTTAAATGTCATGTCCAGATCATAATTTTGGCAATTTTTATAAATAATTGCGGGCAAAAAATTATATATCGAAATGATATTTCTTGGGTGATATATATCTCGTCAAAATATCGTATTTTTTTCCATTTGCATCACTAAGTAATCAGGTAGTTGTGACGGTGCGAAAGTGAGAGATAAAGAATGAGTGAGAACGAAAGTGGATAACACAGCTTGGATTTTTACTTAATAAACATTACCCCATTTAAAACGCGATTATTATTTTTTTACAATCCTGACACTATTATCTTTAAAATAAAAAAAAAATTAATCACGCTTTTACGTTTTTTTTTTACTGTGCTGATTTCTTAATGCACATTCAAAACGAGATTATTGAAATATACTTCAATAACTTACCCTCTCTTAATCTGACGCGCTCGACAGGATCATTTTTTTTTACAGCTTCCCCTCAACTTACACCACCATATTAAGCATATGTGGTAAGGGTACTCATTATGCAAGGATTCCATAATTTTCTGACACGCTCGTTTCAAAAATCCCCGTTGGGCTCCCCTAAGTCAACCCATCTCACACGAGATTATCTACGTGGTAAGAACTTCTTACCTGGGTAAACATAAAGAGGTCTTATGCTTATTGAGGAAGGTTCATACTTTCCACTGCGATAAAACGATCTCCTTTCAGCACCGTTACTGGACTGCCACTGACAAACTGGATAACATTTATTTGCGGGCTTTTACCTGTGCTGACGCAGAGCTTCAATAGAACACATCAGCTGCATCTCCTTCCAGCTATACGATGGCTTTTCTCATGGATAATCTAGCAACTTGCCACTGATCATTTATATCCTTTTTGATTCTGCGGTTCTGGTTTTGTTACCACTACGTGGTGGTTGGCCGCGTGGTGCCGGCAGAGTAGAATTCGTACCCGTGCTGCCCGTGGGTATGGTACGAGGCGATTAAGGGTTTCCGGGAGGTGGGCAGCAGCGCCTCCCGTGTTGACAACATGGTCAAAAATACAAATTGCGGTCCCAACCCGCCTGCCGAGCGTGATGACTATGGGCAAATACCCCCCATGGCAGTCTTGTGGCGTGACCTGAGAGAGGCCAACGTCCAGCAGTGGACTGCAATAGGCTGATGATGATAATGATGACGTGGTGGTTGGCGTACCAATATATTTTAATAATTTTTTAAAATTGTACTTTTGTAAGGAAGCATCAATATTAATTTTATCTGTGGTGTAACATAACATCCGCCTACAGCATACTACAACTTGACCAAGGAGGATACATAAACGGCTATTTATATATGTATGTGTAGTCGTAATCCAGTAACATTACGGTTATATGCAGACAGGTTTTACCGCTACAGGTGGAGACCCAGACTTGCGAAATGTAGACAAGGGCTTCCAGTATTTTTAATTATTCAACTTGTTATCAATGGGTAAACAAGAAAGTTTTTTCTCCAATTCTTGACTGATCGCCCTCGTAAGGTGCACTTTTTCTCCGATTTCTCGTGGGTATTCTGATTTTGGGATAAATAGGTGTCGATTTTTTATGTGATAAGTAAGTAGGTATGTCGTATTGCTCATTTGCCGGGCTATTCGCCATCTCGACCGACGAAAACTCGCCCCGTCGGGCGACTTGGCACCTTTCGAATTTAAATAATATTTCTGTCATTAACTCGTACACTAGTACAAAGTACAGCCAGGTAAATAAATGTGAAATTAAATTTTAGAAACGACTTCGAATAAACGACATTGTATTAAATCGTTGATTTCGATATTTGATTAATGTCGTTGATTATATTTTGATATTGTTGATCATATTTTTGTACTTAGCTAATAAACAAGCTAAATGCTTTTCAGAATAATTATAATAATTTTATTTTGTTAACGTGGTTATTATTTGGTGTAATATATATTTTAGAGATATTGATTTGTGCAATATATATCTAAAATTATGATATAATAACATTTTTTATATTTTAAAGTTCAACCATAAAATATTAAACATTTTTTAAAGTATTTTTATAGTTGACTGTACATAGTTACCTCACAATTTTATGGTCGGGCGAGCTGACGACAGAAATATTATTTAAATTCGAAAGGTGCCAAGTCACCCGATCGGGCGAGTTTTTGTCGGGCGAGATGACGAATTAGTCCGTCTGCTCAACCCCATAGGATGACATAGTAAGCATGTATATAATATATGATATCCTACTAATATTATAAACGCGAAGTTTGTAAGTATGGATGGATATTTGTTACTCTTCCACATAAAACGGCTGAAGCGATTTTTATCATATTTGGCATGGAGTTAGTTGACACATAGGCTATTTTTTATTCCAGTAAAATATTTTATCCCGGATAATTTCGACATTTTGTTTTTTTTCCAGTCCACGCGGCCGAAGTCGCGGGTGTCCGCTAGTATTGTTCTACTTTTTTTATTAGTTAACTGAAACCAATTTTAACCATATTTCTCAAATTATTGACAAAATTCGCGCTTGCCCTGATGTGTAAAATTCATACCAAGTAATATTATAAAAATTGGTGCCGGCAGAGTAGAATTTGTACCACCCCATGTCTGCCCGTGGGTATCGTACAAGGCGATTAAGGGTTTCCGGGAGATGGGCAGCAGCGCCTCCAGTGTTGACAACATAGTCCAAAATACAAACTGCGGTCACCAACCCGCCTGCCCAGCGTGGTGACTATGGAAAATATCCCGCATGGCAGTAGCCTTGTGGCGTGCCCTGGGGGAGGTCTACGTCCAGCAATGGACTGCAATAGGCTGATGATGATGATGAATATCCTCTGCACGCTTTATTATCTCCACCAATCTTCTTGAAAAATTTCTTAGGATACCTACATATCGTTAAGAATACTGAGAAGGACATAATTCTGTAGTCAACAGCAACAGCTAGTTTTATGTAAAACCCTTACTATACTATCAAAACTCAATCACAATCAAATACTACAACCGAACGGTTCTCGTTATGCGATACAGTTTCGAAAGTGCTAACCTTGCATATCGAGTTTACGAGTATGTATACGTAGTTATAAGATTCCGTGCCTCGAAGGGCACTGAAACCAGTGGTAGAGGTCGTATTTAATGGTGGGGTCTCCCCACGTTTGTGGCTTGTGGGCAGAGAAGGGGCATGTTTTGAGAGAGATTCACTCGCTATTTTAATAGTAGTAGTTAAAGGAACGTAGAAGACTATCTATTAATTAATAAAGAATTGTTGTATTTGTATGTTACACTTATTTTTTTAATATCAGTAGGCTTTTGTAGTTTATCGTAAATTATATCTACTTACAGTTAAAATATCAAAATAACGAAATTCACGTGCTAACTGCATTGTAGGTAGTATACAATGAAAACTCATGTCCAGTGGGGTAAGCACGAACCTTTTTACGCGGCGTAACGCTAGCGAAAAACGAAATTCTCAAGGGAATGAGAAATAAGGGGTATTCTAAAGTTTACGCAGACAAACACGTGGTTCCTACTACTCTAGACAATAGTTTGAACAAAGAGGTAAGCACGAACCTCTCGATAGTCCGTAACGCTAGCGTCAAACTGTTAAATCACATAGATTTTGCTAGCGAGTCGCTAGCGTTACGCCGCGTAAAAAGATTTGTGTTTACCCCACAGGACATGTCACGCCTTTGTATAAATTTCTGTGTATTTACTGTGTGGAATAAGATTCAGAATGTTACTTTAAATACAAGAAGAAGACATCCATCTTTTGCTATTGTATGTCATAGTCTTTTAACATCATATTAAGATGTCCCACATTGAAAGAGCAAGGAAAAATTAATTATCATTTTATACATTATACCTGTATAATTATTTAGCTGAAGGTTAATTATGATATAAAATGTTATAAAGTTATATACATGTCGGAGATCAAGATGTCATATCCTACAGTCGGATCTCCAACGCCATCTATTTTCAATCGTTGAAGTTAGAAACGTCAAGTCGACAGCTATCACTGACTTGAGGACAGCTGTCACTTGGGTAAAGACAAGACAGAGTACTGAGAGGGCGCCACTGTAGATTTACAACGACCACCGGGTCGTTTGAATTGAGCCGGAGGGTATTCTGTTCTTTTTGTTGCGTCTGGAGCGAAGCACGGGTGCTAATCAGCCTCTGTCTTGTACTTACCACGTTTCTACGTTATCCGCTAGAATCCTAGTAATCTTGTGCGTAGATACAGTGAAAGTGTTTGTGATTCCTAATTAAGCTTGTTTACTACACGCCGCATTCTTTATTTCGGATTTTGGAAGATGTCGGACACACCTAACGGCACGCCACTCGACCTATCTACGTCATCAGGCGTGGGATGCAACCCGGATCACCCACATGAAACACGTGCTTCAAATAGTGACTCGAGCGAAGAAAAATGGCGTCTTCTCTTCGAGCAACAAAATCAAAATTTTCTGGCGTTGGTGCAAGCAATAAAACTACCTGCATCTTCGGACTCTATTCGCCTTCCTGATTTCGACCCAGAGAAAAGAAACATCGACGCCCGAGCTTGGATAACGACCGCGGACATGTGTATCACAGATCGACATCGCCATGGATCTTCTCTGATGATCGCGTTAAGCCACGCACTCAAGGGCGAAGCATCATCTTGGCTGTCTTCAATATCGTTTCCTAATATGACGTGGGCCGATTTTAAGGAGCTTTTCGTAGCAAGGTATGACTGTCCTGAAACTGCTGCTTCCTTTCTCATCAGTATGCACGACAAGAAAACGAGAGATAACGAGTGCCTGGCCTCATACGCCGCTACCCTCATAACATCCTTAATGGCAAGGTGGAATGGACTGACTACAGAACAGATAGCAATAGCCACTGTTCTTAGCTCATATTTCAAAACAAGAGCCACGTGTTCAGAGGATTGCTATAACGACTGACATCAAGACGCGTAACCATTTACAAAAGGAACTGAAGGCTGTCTCGTTCCTGAAGAGAAGTTATTCATCAAGTATTTATCGTGATGGACCCGACCTAAAAAGAAACCGACCTAATGGATCTGCTGTGACCATCAAGTGCTTTAATTGTGGACAACTAGGCCACAAATCTCTTCAATGTCGCAACAAAGCCAATTCGAAGAAGCAAGATGACCGGTCCAAACACAGGTCCTTTCACGGGGACCATAACTCGACCAACCAACCTACAGGGAGAACCGATCGCATCACCTGCTTCAACTGCCGGGAACAAGGCCACTATGCATCCGACTGCCCGAAGAGGAAAATCAAGGAGGGGAACAACGGTACCGGCGGCGGCACTGGAACTGGTCCAGCTAAGGAAAAGCGAGTAGACGTGTGCATTGTGAATGCGCCTTCGGGTTCTCTGCGTCACTCTGGTGAGTCATTCCCATTTACTTACGACTCAGGTTCAGAGTGTTCCTTAGTTAAAGAATCGATTGCTTTGAAACTTAGTGGTAAGCGAATTTATGACAATATTTCTATGACTGGTATAGGACAAACTTCTATAGCCTCGTACATGCTCTAGGCGATCTCGTGAACAAGTACGTTGTAGTGTACATGGATGACGTGCTAGTTGTGGCCAGTAACATCGACGAAGCTTTCGATAGACTAAAGGTAGTATTAGAAGTTCTTTCTGGGAAGGGATTTTCGTTAAATCCTAAAAAGTGCTCATTCCTGAAAGAAAAAATAGAGTACCTAGGCTTCGAGGTGCGCCGAGGTCAAATTCGTCTGAATCCACGAAAGATAGTTGCACTTACCGCTTTACCACCGACCGGCGCTCTTAATAATCAAGGTAGATTTTATGATTTTCATTTTGATTCGGGTGCTGAGTGTTCACTAATAAAAGAAAGCGTTGCATCAAGTTTCAATGGTAAAAGAATTGCTAAAACTGTCTCTCTAACGGGAATTGGTCAAACCAGTGTATTCAGCACCCAGCAAATACTGTGTAATGTTGAAATTAATGATTATTGTTTAGAACTTTTATTACATGTTTTACCCGATGTGTATATGCGTAGTGATATTATGCTAGGTCGTGAAATATTGAGTCAAGGCTTCGTTATTAACTTGTCAACAAATAATTTTAGCATTTCAAAACAAAATAATTTGACAGTTTTAAATTGTGACCTTTTAACCGATTCTAGTATCGGTAACGACTTTAGTAATGTTGACACAGATATACCCTCTTGTAAAAAGTCAGATCTTTTAACTATTTTAGGTGAATATTCCAGTTATTTTACAACAGGTTTGCCAAAAACTCGTGTAACTACAGGTGAACTCGAAATTCGATTAATTGATCCGAAGTATAGAGGTCCTTTTAGGGTATCGGAGGTACTTGAAGGTAACGTTATGTTCTTAAAGCCCTTAATTCCAATAGAACCTATAAGTACGCACATGACAGACTTAGGCGAATGCCTGCGAATGACATTACCAATGACACGCTGACATGTGACCGTGATGATAATCTGTGCGAACTTGACGGGGATGGACCGTCATGTTCTAATTAATGTTGAGTTGACTGATTGAGAGTGGTTTACGGATACCGGATAGAGGTATTCAAGAGTCACTGGATGGAAGTGACTAGACTGGTATACGGAAGCTGGATGGAAGTTTCCAAGAGTCACTGGATGGAAGTGACTAGACTGGTTTACGGAAGCTGGATGGAAGTTTCCAAGAGTTGCTAGATTGAGGCAACTAGACTTACTTGACTGACGTTACTCTATATGGATTGTGTATACTGTAGCCTTGTTTTGGAATTATTTACCTTGTGTGTGACGATTATAGTCGATTTCTTTGTTTAATAGTATGCAAGTAAATTTGTAACAATTTGGTATAGTAAAATGATTTTCAATTTTGATTATGATGATATTGGTTCGTTTGAAATAAAGGTTTAGTAACGTTTAAATTAAGTTTTTACTGTCCCAATGGTCAGAAAGACCGAGCGTGATACATGTTACTTTGCAAAATCCTCTTTCTTTCCAGAAACCCCACGCGAGGACGCGTGAGTTGTCAAAATGGCCGTGTCGGAGATCAAGATGTCATATCCTACAGTCGGATCTCCAACGCCATCTATTTTCAATCGTTGAAGTTAGAAACGTCAAGTCGACAGCTATCACTGACTTGAGGACAGCTGTCACTTGGGTAAAGACAAGACAGAGTACTGAGAGGGCGCCACTGTAGATTTACAACGACCACCGGGTCGTTTGAATTGAGCCGGAGGGTATTCTGTTCTTTTTGTTGCGTCTGGAGCGAAGCACGGGTGCTAATCAGCCTCTGTCTTGTACTTACCACGTTTCTACGTTATCCGCTAGAATCCTAGTAATCTTGTGCGTAGATACAGTGAAAGTGTTTGTGATTCCTAATTAAGCTTGTTTACTACACGCCGCATTCTTTATTTCGGATTTTGGAAGATGTCGGACACACCTAACGGCACGCCACTCGACCCATCTACGTCATACATATAAATCTCTCCTATAAAGTTTCAAGGTGCTAGGGGGCTAAGATCAATATTTATTATCCATTTATGATACTAAAATTATAGCAACATTGTTTACAGTTTATTTACAGTGGTAAAGTCTCATACATCAATCTATTTCTATAACAATACTTGATTAATAATACTTAAATTCTTTATTGCACATACACACATTTCTTGAATATTTATTCAAAACTATTTCATAGTAAACTTTATTTAATTAGTTGAGTACAACGTTTGGGATACGTCCTTCTTCTTATCTTTAACTATACAAGTATTGTAGGTTGTTAAAAAATTAGATTCTTAGGTGTACCTATAAGTGGCTAATTAAAAAAAATTCCAATGTCGATTTCCCGGATATTGCATAATTTATTTTTCGGATATTAACATCCGATTGTAATAACTTGACGATATCTTAGACAGAAATCTTTTAGTTCTCTTGGAGACTATGCAGTGAATCTTGTAGAAATAAAATATATTTTGAAGTTTCTTCTTGAAATCCTTTGAAAAAAATTTACATAATAATAAATAACTCAGGAAGGGGTACATTTAATTCAAGACAAATATGTATTAGAATATTAAAATCCGCTGGGATCCTTTTTTAGTCCAACACCCTGTCACATTATTTCATTTTAAAAAATGTAATCTGTTTGAGTGCCAAAATAAATTTTAAAAAATCCGTACTCGAAATAAATTCAGTGGTAAAGGCCTGTCACTATACAGGGTGTTTTTTCGTTGCCACCCTTAACAAAGGGTACGTACTCTATACATCAAATAAAGTAAGTTTATGCAAAAAAAAAATGCTGGGAAACGATGAATTTTTTTTTGTAAAAAAAAAATTGTTACTTTATCGGGCGACATTTATAGTGTCCAGTGTTTATTTATATAATTTAACTAGTGGACGCCCGCGACTTCGTCCGCGTGGAAATTGAATTGTAGCTTATATGACACGTTTGTCGGTTTACCAAAGCAGCGCCATCTATTGATACTTATCAACCAAGTCGAAAGGTTAACAGACAAATAATTAGCAATAAATTAAAATTGCATATAATTTGAATTTAAACTATCCTATCTCTCAAGTTGGATCGAACTGCACATGGTGTGCGAATTTTATTATAATCGTTAAGTGGTTTAGGAGTCTTGAGGACAAACATGTGACACGAGATTTATATATATTAAGATTATGTCTAATTTTTTCATAGAAAGATAATGATTATTTCTCATGAAAAAATCATGCTAAGCGCGTCTATGAGCATTTATGCAAAAAAACGCAGTCTATTTACTCAACTTTGGATCCTAATATCTTTGAAACCAGACACTTCCCAGGTATGCTTCCATGGAGAAAAATGATCGTGATGACGAGGAGATTCCGTAGTTTTCGGAAACGTTGACGACCAAAAATAACCCTGTATAGATTCGATCCTATGTCCAATTGAAATGGGAGGCCGCCGGTGTGATACAATACGATACAGTGTCTAATAAAGTACACATTTTTGAGCTATCTGGCAATCCTTGACATAACCTCTAACATTTCACATTCAACGTTTCACATGTCAAATATTCTCAAACAATAAATTAATCAAAAGATAAGTTTTCTAATGACTCTTAAAATAGTCGTCAATATTGTAAAGATTTTCATCACAACATGACACGAATAAAGTGACCCTTAGGTCAAACGTAAAGTGAAATGCGTCAGCAAAAAAATACCGACCTAATTATACAAAAATTCGAATGTCAGATTTTAATAATTGCTACATAGGTACATGTATGCTATTTTGAGAAAAAGAAGAGGTCAAAGTTTGAGGTCAAAAGACAGGACTGTAATTTATCTAAATACTTACATACATATGTCTTCAATAATAAAAAATGGCAATGATAAATTGTCTGTTGTTAGAAAGTCTATGAAAGTGGGGTCATATTTCTGCAATTGATTTTAATTATTCAGTAACGACAAGAACTTGAATGTAACTAATTTGTGTGGTGATTGACTATTTTACTGCAGCCAGACATTAACTACTCTCTGAACACGTCGTTAAAATAAATGAACTCCTGTGCTGATGGTGGGATTCACTAGGCTGGACTGCCCTAAGAGTCGACTAAGAAACTCAAGGGGGTGTTCTCTCAGGCGATAAACGTTAATAATGCGCTCTAACATAATTAACATCTGCTATGCGAAACGTGGCTGTGGGATATCCCTTATGATCCAGTAGTTCTGGCTGCCCCATTTCGGGAACACAATAGTGTATGTTATGTTATGTTATGTAAAGCATTCTAAAGTTCAAACATATAGGTAATAATATATATGAAATTCTAATTTACCAACTCTAATGTTAAAATCTAAATAACAAATCCCCTTATTTTGTCACCACCAAGCTGAAACTTACATAATGTGTAACTAAATAGTAAGCGGGTTACATAATATAGAAACATACAATAGTGATTTCGTATTAAAAACATTTAAAAACTTTTAACTTTATTTAACCCTTGCTCTCTTGCTTTGACGCCAAGGATCCCAGTGTTAAAATGTCGAAGTTACCTAATAAATGCTATTCTACTCGTAAGTATATGTCGATAATTAGTAAAAAAATTGGTCAATAAATTTGACTAGGGTCAATAAGTCAAATGTCTTCTTTGCAAATTAATTATGTCCGATAAATTTCACTATATCGATTGATATGAAGCTACATCTTTATGTGTGAAGAAAATAATTACCTACTAGGTAATATAATATCGACACTTATTACAAAAAGCTTTTGCATACTTTCTTGTATCGTCGTCGTCAGCCTATTGTAGTCCGTCGTCACCCTATTGCAGTCCACTGCTGGATGTAGGCCTCCCCCAGTGTACGCCACATGGCTCGATCTCCCGTTTTTGCCATTCAGTCATTACCAGCCGTCAAGGAGGACGCTCCTTAAGTCATCGGTCCATCTGGCCGGAGGGCGCCCAACGTTATGCTTGCCGAGGCGCGGTATCCATTCGAGAACCCGTTTACTCTACCGTCCATCGGTTCTACGACAGATGTGACAGGTGTGGTTCAGTCTGCTACATTTCGAGATTATGTCTGTCACGTTGGTCTTCTGCCGGATAACCTCGTTTCGGACTTTCTTGTATAGTAGAAGATAAATACTACAGTACCCAGTCATTCACTGTCCCTCCCAGATGACCTGTCTCATCTTCATGAGTTTCAAATGTATTAGATGAATGTGGACACTCCACATAATAATATAACTCTAACACGTGAAACTTGCAGTTTAATGATACTACAAGATCACTAGGCCAACCATAATAATGATCGTAATCTCTTTCTAATGACAGGCTATTGCGTCACTTAGGTCATTTACACCGAGACAGGTCAAGATCATGAGAATATCTAAATGATATTTAACGCTTTGTGCTAAATAACTGACCGATCATCGCATAGCCAAAACCGCTTTAGAAATTTAAAACTTGGAGAATGTGATCTTTGTGTGACGTAGACATCCGATAAGGAATGTTTTTTCGAAATTCTAAAGGGATGTATGGCGCAAATGTTAAAAACTAATTTAACTTTTACATACTCAGATATAAGTACCGTGAGCTTAAATATACTACATGAAATACAGGGTGTTTTTTCATTGCCGCCCTTAACGAAGGGTACGTACTCTATACATCAAATAAAGTAAGTTTATACCAAAAAAATGCTGGGAACCGATGTAATTTTTTTTTTTTTTTTTTTTTTTTTTTTATTACTTGATCGGGCGAAATTTATAGTGTCCAGTGTTTATGCTAGTTTTATCATAGACAGATATTAATTATTTATCGTGAAAAAATCTTGCTACGCGCGTCTATGTGCATTTATGCAGAAAAACGCAGTCTATTTACTCAACTTTGGACCCGAATATCTTGGGAACCAGACACTTCCCAGGTATGCTTCCATGGAGAAAAATGATCGTGATGATGAGGAGATTCCATAGTTTTCGGGAACGTTGACGACCAAACATCACCTGTATAAATATCGCACACCTAGATCTAAAGAGAGTAAGTAAAAATCTGTGTATTGATATGCTTACCATTTAATTGCGCCTCTATTTAAAAATAAGTGCAAAATTCAACGCTTATGGCGCCTAGGTCCCTTTTGTTGAACTAGGAGCCGAGCTCCTCCCGCGCCTAAACGGGAACAACGCTAGTTGTAATCAGAATTAGAAGCGCAGTCTTCCTGAAAATGTTTGGAGTTATTTTGAGTTGTACTGTTTATTAAATTTGAAGCAGTATTATTTTGAATTGTTTTTAGATGGTTATTCTGTTAAGAAAATGTTGCAAGTTAAACCTGTATTGCTGGCAAGGTGAGTAAAGTTTTTGTTATTATTTTGAGTTGTTACCCTATTTGAAACATTTTTGATTTTGTATTGTGTCTGTTTTGTTGAGTCATATTTTATGCCTCTTTTTTCTGTGAAATCTTATCAAAGTCAAACTTGTTTTGTTATTGGCGATTGGAGTTTTTAGGTTTTAGTACAATTTAATATTCAACTTAGATTAAAAAGTTTGTTCCTTTTTTATGACAATTTTTCAAGTTGAGTCCCTTTAGTGGTTTCAGGCAAATATATTTTTACAACATAGCTAAAAAGTTAAAAATACTTTTTTACGGACTTTCCAATTCGATTTGGGACACAAGACTCTGTAAGTTAGTAAAATAAACATCTTATATTTCAGGAAAACAATGCAACTAGGGCGATTTTTAGTAAATATGAATAAAAAAAATATCGCTCCTCCTATAAGACTTGAAGATTCGAACTCTTATTTCTTATCACCGGTTAATAATCTATCCCTATACGTCTAAACAACAAAATTCTGTTGCCCCGAACTACTATATTTCACCGATCCGGATGAAAGTGAATTGACATCCGATGAAGATCCTAATTTTCAATTGGTTACAAAAATATCGTTCGTTATGTAAGCAAGTAGGCCCGGAAAATGTTATGGTTCTTGAAATTAGATCGAAAAAAAGAGCAAAAAGAGAGTGGCGCAAACAGCAACGTGGAATCGCGAAACAACTGAGAAACTCTGGAAAAGCTTACCAGTCCCTGTCATTGACCTAATACTAGAAAGAAAGGTTGGACACCTGTGATAACAAATATCGACTAAAATGCAAAGATAAAGTGGACGAGATGTCAAGACAACATGTCTTTAGCTGATTTTATAAATTCTATTCCCCGGACTTTTTTGAGAGCCTAAACAATAAGAGAATTTATAGCAAGTGATAAATCTTAGCAGATATATTACAAAACACTAGAGGATGGACACCGGTTGCTGATATTCAATACTGAATTTAACATTTCTTTCTTCGTACCGAAGAAATTAATGGTTTTGCGAAAGGTACAATAATTCAAACGAAAGAAAAGTGCAGTTAATTCAGGAATATGAAGAGCATCTAAAAGAAAAAGATTTTGCAAGGACTAAAAATAAAATGACAAGAATAGGACAGATGGCACAATCGTAGCATTTACGAGTTACAGGCTTATTCTTAACTCATTAGATCTCATTATAGTGAATTACCAAAGTTCTTCAGTACCCATAAAAATAAAAAGGGCTATTAATATAAATAAGGTGTATTTTATTAACGACTTTTCTATGTGCCATTATTAGTACTTAGATATTTAGATTAAACCTAAATTTAAAGGTGATAATTTTTTATTCATAACAGTGTTTTTTATTCTATATAAATATTCTATATAATTATTAATAATTCTGAATTGAGAGACATTGGTTGTAATGATTCAACATTTAAAACTGTTTTTTCTAGTTTTGCATTTGGGTTTATGAGCTTTTGACTAATAATAATAGACTAATAAATAATATTGCTGCAGTCGTTTTTTTAATTATTTATCAACAAATAATATACTCTTACTGTTGGTCATGTCAACTTATTTTAAATAATTCAAAAAGATTGGAAATGCCTCTTCAAAAGAGAGTCAACTTAAACTATTCACAACACAGGCTTACTCAAATAGGTATACAAATATACATACAGATACAAAAGGGAAATAATTCTGTTTTTAGCTTGTATAAAATAATAAATTACTACAATATCATAAAGTATAAATAAAGCAAACCATAAAACAAAACGCTCCTGCAGTGCACAGGTACACAGAAAACAGTTTTTCGTGTTTATTGAAAAAAGTGCTTTTTTGAGTTAATACCTCTTTAGATCTAGGTGTGCGATATAATCATATAATCTCGCCTCTATCCCTTACTGCAAGATCATAAGGGATAGAATATTATGAAAATAAACATTCAAGATCGTACAGCCACGTTTAGTGGTTATATACCTTCGCGGGGATAGTGCACTTTTGTAACTGTCCTAGCAGGCTGATAGTGTTTAGGGTTTTTTTTAAAAAAATGCCCATAGTCTTATTGATCATGTGATAAATAATAAAAAAATCTTTATCAAGGGACTTCTGGAGTTTCAACAGTTTTGCAATGGGCTTTTGGAGCAGTCAAGATGGAAGATTTTATACATACATAGGTATACATATAGATACGGCTGTCTTCCCTAAATGGGGTAGACATCACTGCAAGATCATAAGGGTCGTACAGCCTCAGGTAATGTTCGAGTTCTTTAGTCGACTCTTACGACATGCACGGAAGGAGATGCAGCTGATGTCTCCTAAAATCTGAAGTCTACTAAAGCCCCGCATCAGCACGGTATGGTTTCCTTATAATAAATAATGAAATAAATAGGCACCTAATGTTTTCCTGTAAACCCCATAATAATTACTGTTTCACGTAACTTCTGGATGTCGTAAAAGTTAACACAATCTACTAATGAGTTAGGTTACATTAAATCTTGCCACAGAATTGTACTCGTACCTAAAACGTTGACGCGGTGTGTTGTGATGCCATGGTTTCATAAGCTTTAGTTTCCTAAAATAGCGGTGCCGTCACATAGCGGTAATATGTTGCCGACATGTGAAGTGTTCCTTCAAGATCGTATTGACTACACAGAATTGCAGGATCACGAAGATCTTACAGTAATGTTAACAAGCGGAGGTAGGTTGCTAAACTTTATTTTTAATGTACTAATTTGTTCCCCTAAAGTGACAATTATTTCCAAAAATATTTATTATCTTATTTATTTTCTTGTGTTTGCATCATGGGACTATCCTGCCAAATTTTACCTTAACTTAGTCCAATATATTCGGAGCAAACTGGCTGAGACAGACGGACGGACTGACTGACAGACGCACGACTAATCCTCTAAGGGTTACTTTTGAACTTTTTCTACGGAACTCTATAAAATTAATTAAAGAGGCAAAAACAGCCGGGCGTCACATAATCTGCATAATAAATAAGAGGCGTGATTTTATGTATGTATGTATAATAATTTCAAAGCGAGCGCCGACCAGACTCACTTTCCCATGGTCGAAAAGGAAAGCGGGTTCCGTTATATTATATACGTTGACCATTCAGATGAACGACGCGGGCGCAGCTTTAGTGATTCAACACCAAATAAGTGTGTCTTATCGTGATCAATTACTTTGAAAAATACGATATAAGGATATCAAGTTTTGAAGATCTTACACGTAGTTAGGTCATTATAAAATAAAAGTCATATAAAAGTCATATCGGATATTTTTATATTAACGGATATCTTAATCTCTAAGAATACACCGTCAAAGTTTCAGGTCTCTATGAAATGATGTGTTGTTCCGTTAGTCATTCAGTACCTGCATTTTGTACCTACATGTGTTTATAGGTAGATATGACTAACAGTATTTTGAAGAAGAAATAACATTATCACAGTATGTGTAGGGCAAATCCATGCAATCAGGAGCAAGGCTAAGGAGTGGAAAGCACTTCCTGCCGATGTATTTCCCGAGCACTACAATATTGGTCTCTTCAAAGCTAGAGTGAATAGGCACTTTCTAGGCAAACATGTACCACCCTAGGCCGCATCTTGCTTAACATCAGGCACGATGGCGGTCAAATGTTTGCCTAGGTAATTGTAAAAAAAAAAATCTTTGGTAAACCGATAAATACATAACTATGTAATATTGTCCCAATGTATTACATACAGGGCCATGTTCCCGAAAAAGGGTAGCCAGAACTGAAGAATCAAGTGCGTAGTCAGAATTTTATAGACTCAGTTCCGCTATTCTGTATTTCCCGCACGAGTTTTAAATTACTGGTGCGTGCAATTATAATTTCGTGGTTTACATTATATAATTGCAGAAAGATATTAATAAAGATTTTATTGCATTGTATCTATTCGTAAGTCTGTGGTTGCCATATCATATTTGAGGATGATAAACCCTCCACATGACCCAGTGGTAGGCAAACACTAGTTCCTTGTAAATGACATTCTCTTTAGAGAATAACAATATTCTTTGATGACGATTCTCTTAGTTTCAAGATATAATAATTATAATCTTCTGCATAGTTTGTGTTATTCACTAAGTGTTATACTTATTATATATTTTTTATGATGAGCAATGCTATAATGTTTTCATACATTTCACACACTCGTACCTACTCAGAGTCAAAGTACAGTACTGTCCTACTTTGTAATAAATCAGGCATAACGCCCGTAGTGTAGTAAAGCACGGTGAAAATACCGTAACGCATGTGAAAAGGTGCCAAGTTGTTACAAGTGGTCACAGTCGCGGCTTGGACATGAAACTTCTAAGAAAATTTCGTTTCAAACAAGTAGCTTTCTACTGTTAATATGTATTATGTTAATTTGCATGTTGGTGAGGACGATTGTTACAGTTCATTGACATTTTATAATATAGATACATAATATGACTATGCATATTATTGGTTCTAGTTCGTCTTTTTTATGTTTCTATCCCACCATCCGCACCAAACGTTATGCTAACTCGTTTGTAATGCGAACGGCTAAGGAGTGGAATGCACTTCCTGCCGATGTATTTCCCGAGCACTACAACATTGGTCTCTTCAAAGCTAGAGTGAATAGGCACTTTCTAGGCAAACATGTACCACCCTAGGCCGCATCTTGCTTAACATCAGGCACGATGGCGGTCAAATGTTTGCCTAGCTAATTAAAAAAATTAATAATTAAAAAATCTTACCAATTTTAAAAGCAATATGCAAATATTTTAATGTATCGTTCTAGCTTTCATACTTACTCCTACTATAAACAAGAATTGATTCATGTAAGATTTGACTAACAAACTCGAGCATTCTCTCAGACAGCTAGCAAGTTATCACTGATAATCTATTCCAGCTTTGCAAAACGTGGCTGTGGGATGTCTATTATTATTTTGCGGTTCTGGCTACTCAATTTTGGTAAAACTACGATTATGATATGTATTATTAATGTAACGTTAATCATAAGTGTTAATCTTAATCTTAAGTTAAGTGTTACTCTACACTAGACACGCTTATTACATTTTAGCCTGGGACACTACCGCTGCGCTCAGATAAAGAACATAGAATCGATTCACATAGAAGGGAAATTGCGTTATAAGTTATAACTCAATTAGGCAAGCAGTAATCTTCAATTACTATGACCAGTTCAGGATACGTCTGAAGGTGACCCAGATTTCACTCGGTTACGCACCAAAATGGTCTTTGACGGCCCACGTGTGCATACTGCAGTTTTCTACGCAATAGCGAATGACGTGACTATGCAAGTTTTTAGGGTACTACTATACAATAAGGATATGCAGAGTACCGGTTGCGTAAGCAGTATAAGCAGTAGCAGGTTATTGGTGTAACATTACTTAACTTCTTAAATTGACTCGGTAACATTTGCCAATGGATTCGTTACCGGTAGGTAGATCGTTGTATTTGTACCCAAAAAGCGACGGTAGGCTCCTAACTACGTTGTTATGAATAGGCTAACTGGTGGAAAGTGGGTGTATAAATTGCACACTTCTGCCCAACCTGTTTGGGGGATAATGGGCGTAACTAATCAACGTAACGTCAGTCATAAGCGTGACGGCTATATTTATTATTATTTACGTGCGAGTAACAGAAATGAAAAGCCAAGGGTCATTGTACAAAATCCTTCGTGCTCCACGTCTTTACTTTAACCACATTTTGTCACAGCCATTACACAGAATAACAGTCTTGACCCGAAGATAAAACAACACATGAGTGTTTTTGAAGACAAAAGAAGTATTGTCAAAGTATTGGGACACACTGCAATTGAATTTAGATGCTTGTGTCTCAACCGGTCTAATCTTTTGTATGCTCTAGGTAGGCACTAAACCACAGAAGTTAACATTTTTAAGACACTAGAACCAACAACCGTGGCGTGGATCCTCCAGCCAGGTGGACTGATGATTGAAGAGGGCGGCTGATACGGACCGGATGGTGATAACTTGTGGCGTGCCATGGCATGGGGCAGGCCTGCGTTCAGCAGTGTACTGTAATAAGCTTACCTGGGAGCCAACAAATCAAAACCAGTAACACTGAACTATTAGGTTATTATCGCATCTAGTTTCTCATAGCAAGTAATTATAGTTGTCTTGATTTGCCTGTGATCGCAATCATTACTTGTCTGATTCAAGAAGAAACAGTGGAGGTTGTAGAACAGCGTTAGAAGAATCCTAGTTAGTATAAGTTACACGTTTAGACCTCAATAAGTAACGAATCGAAATGAGAAATGCTTCCGTGTCGTTTTAAATACGCGTTACCAGCTGTTAGCCCTCGTTAAAATATCTGTCAATCTATATATATAATAAAAATGTAACGGATCGCTGTCTGTACATGGAAGATATATGAGAAAAAATATTATAGGAGACCTTTATCAACGCAATAGAACCCAAAACGATGATTTTTGGAATTTTTGTCTGTTTGTCGGTTTGTCTGTGCATTTGTGCACGCTAATCTCAGAAACGGCTGAACCGATTTCGACGCAGTTTTCAGGAATATATTGTGACAGGTCCCTTTTAACATATAGGCTACTTTTTATCCCGGGAAAATATTTTTATCCCGGATAATTTTGTTTTTCTGTAGACCACGCGGACGGAGTCGCGGGCGTCCACTAGTCCCAAAATATAAATATTACGTAATACCTGCACAAATAAAGCCTCGTAACCTCTGACTCACCCTTAACCTTATAACATCCTTGAATAACTGATGTTACGGATCGAAGCATAAAAAGAGTCGTACTTTCACTTGAAATAACTAGAATTAAATTGAATCTATGAGGTACAGCCTACAGATTTTCACTTTGTCTTGCCTTCTCCGCCTATTTAATTAAGATTTAATGCGATTTCTAGAACTGATCTTTTCTTTGGTAAAAACTAGGACGACAGTGACGATGACAAGATGTAAAAAAAAAACGTTATGAGCTTTGATGAGTTACTGTTGTTTGCATGTCAACACGTGACATTGGCGAAGTCTTCGTGTAAACGAGAAGACGCCATATCGCAAAATTAAATTGAGAGTTACTGTTGTATCTATTGGTGACAAGCAGAGCGTCAATTACTCCACGTACGGATCATTTTCTGATATCTATAATAAATCCCATAGCCACGTTCAGTGTAACGGGGACAGAGGTAAATGATCAGTTACAAGTTGCTAGCTCATAGCTCACGAGGATTCCCGAGTCCCTTAGTCAACTCTTACGACATTCACGGATCTCCTTCCTTTGCTGATGTTATTTTCTACTAGTACTTACTCGTACCTACATTGATTTAATTCTTTATTTTACAAAAAATATACGTAGAAATTATGATAAACTAAGGTGAGCTTGTCTCTAGAAGAGATTTCTTCCAGCCCACCCTAACGTTAGTTACAGATTTAAATGGCTTATAGTTAAATATATTCCGATATCTGCGGCTAGGCACAGAACATTTAATTTATGCCTAGTTTGCTTCGATCACTTTCGCCTTTAAGTCGTGTGGTATTGACTCTGTAAAACGCACGATTTAATATTATAGATGACACACCGATAGAGAATGTCAGTTGGATTCTGTCAGATACCGGATGTCCGAATGTTGGACTAGTTAAGAAAGCTATATTTATACTTTCTTAGATAGTCTTGTTTGGTTAAGCAATATTTCCAATGCTTACTTAAATCAAGTGTACCTAAATTATTATTTATAGAGAGGTATAGGTACATATAATGGACAATATTGTTCGAGAAATTATTGCATACGCACATATATAAATGGCTGCGTTTCCAAAAATGGGGTAGCCAGAACTGCAGGTTCATAAAGGGGATGCCACAGCCACTTTTATCATAGCTGGGATAGATGTAAATGATCGGTGATTGATAAGAGCTAGGTCATCGCCAAAGTGATCAATGACAAATTGGTTGCTTATCGTCTGTGAGAATGCCCGACTTCGTCGACTCTTACGACATGCACAGCAGGAGATGCAGCTGATGTATTCTAGTGAAGCTCCGCATCAGTACAGGAGAATTTAAGATAGGAGAAATGAGTTCCTATGCACAGAACTGATCCTAATTTGTTTATTTATAGGGCTCAGGTAAGATTTCATCCAGTAGATGTTGCTACAATCAGGTTTAGTTTGAATAACCTTCAGTAGCAAAAGCGTAAACTTTAATTTACTTGCGAATAGAGAAATAGCGAATTTCTATATTCATAGACTAGTAAGTTTTATACAAGGTTCAATAGAGCGTGAACGGACAAACGAGATACGTTTCTGCGAAATGTATTGATGTTGCAACTTCATTCAGAATATGAAAAGTGAGGTTGTTTGATACCAGCAAGATATATTTAAGCCGTTGAGTCATTCTAAATAAATGATAAGTTAATTAAATTTTATACGATACTTATTGATCTTACGATACTTAAGACCTTAGATCCTTAGTCGACTCTTATGACATGCACGGAAGGAGATTCAGCTCATGTATTCTGGTGAAGTCCCGCAGAATATAGCTCACTCTTTAGCATTCACGATAAGAAATATAGGTATAGTCGTAATGCCGGAAGAAAACAGTGTGTTTGTACCTACATGTGTATGTAATATTGTTTCTAACTACGTAACTATATCGAGCAATATCGTACAAGCTGTCAAATAGTTAACTTTACACAACGTGACGGTAAACGATGCGCTTGAGTTCAAATTACCGTGAAATCTGTTTAGAACAACTTCCGAAGCATTGTAGAGACAACGGAGTAGTTATTTAGAGGAGCTGGCCTAATAACGTTAACCCGGTAGGTGCAAACATTAATGATATGATAATCATCCATGACTCGCAAACATCGATGGATGTTTTAATACTTATTTATGTATTAATATACCATTGGGTACTAAACCCACGCACGATACAAGACCTTAGGCCTTAGGGATATTAGTGTGTGACTAGGTTAATGTTATGTGAAGATTGTGAATATAAAAAAACTTTACAAAAATAGGTACATGTACATAATAATGACAATATTTAGTCAGTGTCTCAGGTACGAGTATCCAAAAACGTTGAAGATTGAAAATACATACCTACTTTTCTCTAGTGTGTCTATTAAGTCCCATGTGTTAAAGGGTAAACCTGTCGCCTCTTTAAAAAAAATAACTAGTGGCTAGTAACGGATCCAAATATATTTTCAAGTAAATTCTAATTATAATATTTGTAAATAAAATGGAAATTTTATTTTATTTTGTAGACCTAATAGATTTGGCTAGTGTATATAGGTAGCTATTGGGATGAAAAAAATAACGTCGCCAAAAACGTAATTTAAAAGAGATGGTAAAATTCGTCATCCGAGTTAAGTGACCCTATAGCTCAGTTGGTTAGAGCGATGCACGGAATGCGAGAGGTCCGTGAGTTCAAATTTCACTCGGGTGAAATTTTTTTTTCATATGACCTAATTATTATTTTTTACGTAGGTGTAGTTTTTATTGCCAATAACTTTTAGTACGTAGGTAGTTATATTTATTGGTTATAAAGATCATTGTGAAAACTTTAATAAAAAGACAAAGAATATTTATACCTACTTTGTTTATATAAAATACTGGATAAGGGACGAATATTTTAACTTTAACTCGTGGGATATTTAGCTGCACGTGTCGTCGATTCGTCATCCGCCCAAAGTGATATAGCAGCTCCCCTTCATAACTGCTTCTTAATAAAGACCATTTACAGGCGACATTACATTGTTTCGAGCCAATTATTTGGTAAAAGTGATTTCTTATGAAAGGAAAAACAGTCAACCTATACTTAAGGTCCAATTTATGGTGGACAAACAGTAATAAGGAGTTTGGGATATAATAACTAGGTTATTATACATGCAAATCGCCTTTTACAAGAACAACGTGACATCTCATTTTAAACATAAACTCAGCGAAATGCTAATAGAAAAATGTTACTACAATTTAAATGATTTCTTACGTGACAAAAAATAAATTAATTATGTAGTGTACTTAGTAATGTAGTGTACTTGCAATAAAATTATATAGTAAATGAAACCATAATTTTGACACTGTACTTATAAGTTTATTTTGTATGCCCTATGGCTGGTCATAGCTGATCACAGTACAATCTATTTAAGACCTTATATTGTAACCTAACATTGTATTTACCTATGAACCACAATAAATTATTTCTGATTCTGATTCTCATAAAGTAGTGGTTTATAAAATATCACGTTGTTCTTGCAATGAGGCGGTATGTTCCGCAATAGTTGTACTTAGATATATTATCGTCATCATCATTTTCGGCCATAGAAAGTTCACTGCTGAACATAGACCTCCCCTGGTGACCTGGAAATCCCTTCTTAGTGGATCTATACATTACAAAAGGAAGTTACAGTCCAAATATCACGTGTCCAACTTTGAATAGTTTTGCCTCGGCGTTTATGATTCAGTCAGGACCATGTTACCGTATAGATATTGTTGAACACGTAGGTTTTATTAAGAAATTGTTTTTTAATAAACTTCTTTAATTAAGTTGTAGTTGATAGTTCTAAGTTTCATTTTCAATTTTTAACCAAGTTTGTATTTGTTTCAGAATTCGTCCATTCAACATGCGTGCTGGAGTCAGACTTCGGGTTCAAAATTAACTGCGCTTTCAAGAAGTCCGGCCTTTTTAGAGTCCGCAATCTTGGAGGTGTCAAAGCTCATGCCAGTATAGGTAAGTTATTCAACTTTCACACAAAGATTACTAGCTGAAATACCAGACATGTAATTTCCTATATGTAGCCCATCACTATTGCACTACTAAGTACTATTGATAAATACATATAATTCAATGTAGCGAGGTAATTTCTAACAAATCGTCACTGATCATTAACATCTGTCCACGTTATCCTTAACATGGCTGGAAGATCGCCCTTATGATAAGCTATATGACTATTCCCTTTCGCAAAGGCAGCCATGTATATCATTATTATAATATCAAGAATGCACAGCCAAATTGTGTAGGTACCAAAGACGATATCTCATTAAAACTTCCAAATGTGAATACGGACATCAACAACCTATTGATGAATAAAGAAAGACTAATCGTCTCTTTCATTGACAATAAGGAAGTGGCTTTCACCATGTCTTCGGTACTTGTATGAAAAGGGGTCACTTTCAATGACCTTAGAGTATCAGTATTGTACGTAGATATATCGCAATGATCAACACCATGGCCTTAGTTTTTCATCGCACGACGTATATCTGCACTCTAATAGACTTTAAACATTGCGGGCCCATCGCCGGGTGGTATCCGTCATCATGTGTATCCCACACCATATAAAAGTTCTCCTACAACTTGGCTACGGTCCGATGCACGCCTCTCAAAGGACCGGTATTCTGTAGTCCCTTGAATTTCTAAAGAGATACGGTAATAATAACCAGGTTATGCATACAAAGGTATTATTATTTTTGTTTTCACATGTTACATGTTATAGGTAGTTGAAAATAAATAACCTTTGTTACCGGATCAACTGAAATTATGCAAAAATCAGCAAGCAGAATACCAAATATAAATAGGTACACTCCCGGACAAGGCAGTGAGTAGGTATTACTTTAAATAAGGCAGCACAAGTCACCTTTGCTACACAATTAAATGTTATTATGGGTTTACAGCTCTGACCTGGAATTATTTTAGGTATCAAACAAGGCTAAGCTTATTACGAAATAACTTAACAACTTAACTGTTATTATTCCTTTGCTACCATTATTTCTAAGTAATATTGATTGTTAGTTTGGTCTTGTGGTTTAACGTTTCACACATTTAAAAACCCAGACGTTCACAATTTTCTGGTGTCAAAGTTACAACCATCGCTCCAATCTGGCTCCAACCTCTTAACTATGACGACTTCTAATTCGCAGTAATTCTATTGTCAAATCATCAATGGAACAAAATGATTTAATTGAAGGACCGTGTCTGCTTAAATTCATAGTTTAAAAATATTTATTAAACAGAAATTAAGAATAGTATATTTAATAACTAACAAAGATGTACAAGTAGATTATTTTAGAGTAGGTTATTTTAGATTACACTTGTCATCATCATTTCAGCTTAGAAAAATTCACGGTTGAATATAGGTTTTCCCAAGTATAAATACTTTATATTAATTAAAATTCCTTTGCAATTTATAGGGTTCAGCTTAGGCGACGAGCTCGGGTTTGAGCAGTCACTCACCAACTTAGATCCGAGCAGACGAAGATCTGTCAGCGTCAGGAACGGTGCGCCTGTCAACTTTGTCGACAACAATCGCAATGGCAAACAAGAGGTTGGTCTTCTCATTTTTCTCTATTTTGTTCGCTTTATGTACCAAACAATCAATTAAAAATAAAATTATGGATAATAATGATGGAAACATTTTTCTTATTTCAGAAACGCGGAAAACAGAACAGAATCATGATGAGGCCTATGGCACCAGTGCCAAGACCGAACCAAGCCGCTATGGACAAACTAAGCAGCTTGCATCAGAAGGCTAGCACCATGCAACCCATCGTCGTTGGACCCACCGTCAACTCACCGACTACCTTCGCAAGAGCCAACCCCACCATCACCATGGCCAAGCCGATGCCCATGGGCGTCCCAGCCTTCAAGCCCATTCCTCCCAAGGATAATAGTCTCCGAGTTCTACCGGTGGCTACAACGAAGAAATCCTATACTCCGCTTCAAATACCCCAGTCCAAAGGACCTGGACAAACTTACCAAAGTGAGAATTACCCTCATGCATCACACGACCAAGTATCCAAGATGGTATCACAAATGACAGCCATACATGTCGCTCAGCCACAATTTCTCAGAATCACACCCAATCCCATCATTGTTAACACTCCGAGACTATTCTCCATGCATCCGACTACTGTTCATCCATTTGTTCCAATGCCAGTAGCCGCTCCACCTACCGCTGCTATATCTATCATACCCGGGCCGGTCTTCAAAGAAATGCCTCCAACACACTCTTACTCTAACACTTACTCTGCTCAACCAACTAACGCCTATGTACAAAACGCAAACCCTCTTTTTAACTTTCTAGATCCCGTTCCTCACCAAGTGCACAACGTGGCGAATCAGTATGCTTTCAAGAAAGTAGATGATTACAACTCTATCACTGGCTACGGTGATGATACTACTCTTAAGTTTAGCAAAGAAGACATCAATTCCAAAATAGCTGAAATCGCGAAGGCTGGGAATATTTCTATGGAAGCAGTGGAGGCGGCCATTGCTTTGAGACAACAGCAGTTGTTGAATAAGTACGCGAATATTCCTATGCCCACGACGACCACAAGTACTACTACGACCACAAGTACGGAGCCACCTCAGCCGATAGTGTTCCAGCCTGAACCCGAAGAATTGGTGGCGGCTACTCAGACTCAGAAGCCAAAGAGGTAAGACTTATTTATACAGTCTATATAAATAAGTATTATATTTAGAATGGTAATTGTTTCTTTTGAAAATTTAGTCTCATTATCACGGTACATCCGTCAGCATCAAGCTTATCAGCACATGAAATTGTAAAAAAGTTAGGGATTTTTAATGATTAATACAATACAGTTTCTAAGTTATAAAACACATCTATTTGTCCAAGTATCTCCCAGTAACATCAACATATTATGAAATGTTAAATTAATTTCTTTACTAATTACTATTTTCTAAACACCATCTTCCTGTCATTATTCAATGTAATTTTCTTTCGAAACTCTTGTCATTTATTTTATGGCTGGCTGCCTGCATGACGCCAACCCTCCTCGGATATAGCCTAAGTGACAATTTTTAGAAAATCCGTACATTAAATAAATTCGGTGATACTGGCCAGTGACTGGGATCGAACCCACGCCTTCCGGCTGAAAGGCGAGGCTATCACCGTTATTCTAAAGCCTCACCCAAAAATATTTCAGGACATACGCAACAAGCGGCAAAGTAATGAATGCCCCTCGAGAGTACTACCCTGTCGGTTATGAAAAGAACTTCGACGATAAGTTCCAGTCCAAAGTGGACCTGCCAGACACGTCCTTCCATTGTGGAGATCAGAAGTATTTCCCCGGATTGTATGGTGATGAAACACTTGGATGTATGGTAAGTACAAGGCTATATTTCCGAAATTGGGTAGTCAGAACAGAATTGCAGGATCATAAAGGAGATCCTGTAGCTTCGTTTAACATAGCGGAGATAAATAATCAGTGATAAGTACTAGCTTATCGCTTGAGAGAATATACGTGTTCCTTAGTCGACTCTTATGACATGCACGAATGGAGATGTAAGTGATGTATTTTAGAGGAGCTTGAATCTGAGTTATGTACGAGTATGTACAAATAGCGCAAATGACGTGTGAAGTGAAGAAAATTGGTAGGATCTCAAGTCATTATGTTTACGAGTATTCGGTTGGACAAAATTCGTAGGACCACATCAAAAAATTATTAGATGACCAAGCTTACAAAATGGAAAAAGTACTAACTGGTTGTATAGGTAGGTAGTGTACATGGATAAAAGCGCGGACGGCGCTTATACCTCATAGCCATACACGACTTCGACCGTCCAATCCCATGGGAATTTCGTAAAATCCTCTCTTTTTGTTTATGTAATAATTAACTTTAGAATTATGATCTTCCAGGTATTCCATGTATGCGCTCTAACCGACGATGGCCTCGTCATGAAATCTTTCCTCTGTCCGGAATCCACGCTGTTTGACCAGACCATTCTCAAATGTAACTGGTGGTTCTACGTCGACTGCAAGAACACTAGGAAACTATACGATACTAACATACCGGTGTCGAAGAGTTACCAACTTATGAAGGCGCTTACTTTCTTCTCTTCTTATAAGAAAGAGATTCAGGATAATGGTAAGCCGAGTCCAGTTCTATCAAAATAATATACTCTATTGATAGTTCATTAATAAAAACAAATTGTGAAAGTTCATCTCTCTCTCCTAAAATTTTGTGTATGTATTTGAATATGTCTAAATGTGGTTTAAACGATTCGGTAGGTCAATCAGGTTTTATAAGCTGCTAATTGCGCTTAGGGTAATAAATATTTTTATTATTTTTTCAGCTAAACAAACCAATCCAGAAGACGAAGCTGGTATCAAAGATGCTATAACAATCCTAGAAAACCATGATCAATCCAAACCATCAGATGTCCATGTCGTTACTCCCGCACCTTACATAGATGAAAGGCATGCTCACAGCTCTGAATCCAATACCCCAATATACAGAGGCACTAGAAACTATAACAGTAACTCAACTAGTAATATCAAGAATAAGAGCAACTCACAAGAAGACGTTAGATTAATTACCGTCGGAACTGGTATCAATTTTAAACCAACAGCAGACGTTTCTTCTGAAAGAACAACTTCGCAAGACTCAACTGAAAGGAAGCACAGAAGAAGGATGACGCTCAAAAGCAGCTATTCCATTGACAAAGCAAACCAAACTACTGTAAAACCTGAAGTTCATACTACAACTTCAGTAAAAGTAACACCAATGATTCCAAGATTAAACGTAACAATCAAAGAAGTGAAACAGGAAAAATTGATAGATCAAATTGAAAACGATAAAATTGATCCTAAAAATATTAACGATGCACTTAACGGACCACCTGTTAAACGATTTTATAGATCAAGTGCTGAAAAAGTTATTTTTAAAGACTCAGAGGAATCCGTTGAAAATAAAAGAAGTTTTAACGAACCAAAAGAGATTTCTATAATCAACAATGAAAGAGTTCAAATAATTAGACCAACTTCAACAGCTAGGCTAGTTGGTGAATACCAAACAGCTACAGCTACTATTGCCAAACTAGATGATGCTGTATTAGGTAGTAATAATAGATTTAAGAAACACATAACGATAGTAACACCATTTACGAGAAATCGACGAAGATAGATTAGTATTAAATAAATTCTTAGTCAATAACTTATTATAAGTGTCATATAACTCTTGTTAATAATTTATTTATTCGTATACAGATAGGCTGTAGAGGCTAACTGATTCTGTTGTTACGTATTTGCTTGCTCAATGTTTATGTTAGTCTAGTAGGAATTCAGTCAAGTGATATTACGGTGTATGTTTTTAGATGATTAGATGTAATAAACTTTGTTTCCTAAATAATGATTTTCATTCCATTTGTATTGTACAGGTATTCTCAAATCCCTGGTACTGATGTAATATCGGTCATCAACCCGCCTGCCCAGCGTGGTGACTATGGGCAAATACCCCTCATGGCAGTCTTGTGGCGTGCCCTGGGGTAGGCTTACGTCCAGCAGTGGACTGCAATAGGTTGATGATGATGATGATGATGTAATAATGATTCAACCAAATGTCACCACAGGCAATAGCCGCGTATTGACTGAGCGAGCAGCCTCGCGAGGCAGCCGTGCTAGTATCCTCGGTAGGTCAAGACGTGCCTCGCCTGAACGTTGTCGGTTTTTGTCCATGTTCAAAAGCGCCCCAGTACGTTTGCCGCGCACACCGGTTGTGTTTTGCCTCGCTTGTTCGACGACATGAATAAAGAACAGGGTCTCAAGTTAATATAATTATATGACGAATATAGACTACTTTAGCCGTGTGTGTTGCCGGCAGAGTAGTTTGTACCACCCCTGCCTGCCCGTGGGTATCGTGCGAGGCGATTAAGGGTTTCCGGCAGGTGGGCAGCATTTTTACAATGGTCAGGATAGCCTATGAAGGATAGAGATGATGCTGTCTCTATATTAAGTTTTACCATACCAGCATACCATTGTTCTTAATCGAATTTGTATTTTTTTTATCTCTTTCTAGTCAATCTTAGTGACCATATAATATAATTATCAGAGATATACTCTCGTATTGAGGTCATGCATAACAATTGAGAAATTTGCATAAGTCTACCTGCGGGCTGCAGATAGCCGCTAAATTAAGTTAGACTTATCTTATTTGGCTGTATCCCATGATGTACTTTTTATTAAATAAAACAATTTTCTAATTATAACACATTATTGGTTTTATGCAGTCGACTTTTTATTAGTGACAGATACAACACACCAGCTTGCATTAATATAAATTGCATTTTGTATAAAACCCCTAATATTACTGAAGACATTTTAAAGACAAAAAACTTTCAAAATTAGATTATAAGTACATAGATGATCGGTAAGTTATTACAAAAAATATGAAATGCAATCTTGGTTATACATTGTTTTAAATAAGCCATGTCTTCATTTGAAGGCTTGCCTTCTGATATGATAAGCTTACTTGCCTATCACATGGTAATTTCCAACATTCGTAACAAATCTCCTAAATAAAAACGAGTTAGTTGATTTTATACAAAAAAAATATATTGTACAGAAATGAACAAGAAAATTACATTGTAATCATGACAATTGACCTTACTTTTTACTTTTCATGAAACATCTTAATAATCTATCACAAAATATTGGGCCACATGCAATCAGGCTTGCCGCTGCGAAAGCCGTGGCACAACTCATGCAAATCATGACTGACCCTCAAGAAAATATAAATTTAGATGAGAACAATCATTCAATGCAAAACTCTCTAGCCTTAATAGAACATTCCACAATCTGGACAGATTGGCATTGGCGGACAAGAACACCTACGTTGGAGACACTGGCTAACCAGAAAAGGGAGAGTCAGTACTAAAGATGCAGCTCCTAATATAGAGAGTACGGGTATACAAATCATACGCGATCACTTTCGCTCTGCAGTTATCTGAAACAAATATACATATATTTATATATATATATATACTAGTGGACGCCCGCGACTTCGTCCGCGTGGAAATGAAGTAGCTTATCACGAGCAGCGCCATCTATTGATTACTTACTCAACCAAGTCGAAAGGTTAACAGACAAATTTAGCAATAAATTAAAATTGATATAATTTGAGATTTTGTTGTTTAATTTTATTATAATCGGTTGTGGCCATTGAGGACAAACATTGTGACACGAGATTTATATATATTAAGATAGAATGAAGTATCGAAAGTTTGAATTATTTTGGTTTAGTTGGGCCCAACTACCAAGAGAATTTCAAAAAGATTCTAATTTACATCTCTCTAGTTGATTACACAATAATAATTTCAAATAAAACTATTTCAAACAAGATAAATAAAACTCTTGAGCCCCACCTTATGTTTAGCGATCCTTAGAAATCACTTGACCGTACGGAATGATAGACGTGCATGAATCTTTCGCAGATTACAGGGCAGACTAGTATAGCTCCAAATATTACAAGGATCGTACCAAACATTTTCCTCTTTAACAGTTCGGACTTACAAGCAGGTCTAGAAGATCTGGTATTCTCTGTGTTTATCGATTTATTTATGACCCTGGCATCGGCAAGTGGATCGTATTTTTGATACGCAGACCGGTATGCAAGCTAATAATGCAGTTACGGCGACCACCCCCACAAAGGGGACGCAAAACATATGTATCGGTATCTGGAACAATAAATAATCTGGAATTATTTAGATTTCTTACAACATTTTCAGAATTTAAACTCATTACATCCTTTGGATCCATTTGGTAGATCCTATAGCTGGATAATATAGTGATTTCTCCAAGGTAAAAACAGTTCTCGGAGTTTATGAATTTGGTTTGTCAGTCAATGGTTTCTTGATATCCTATTGGTTTTGGGTCTGATCAGATTTACACAACACTTTCTTTTAATACAACCTGGTGAAAAATTAAATTTTCTCAATAGCAACGTCAACTGTACTTACTTATAACCCTCTATAATGAGATTTTTGGCCTGGCTCTTGCACGACCAATAGTTTTATACTCTAAAAGATAATCCTGAGATCAAGATTATCCTAGCGCAATTCCACAGTAATTTCACATGCATTGTAAAATACGGAAAATTTCAAAAAATATGGTTTATTCACGACATGACAGCACACGAAATTTTAACTGATGTTTTTTCTAAATTTGAAATTACTTCTTTATACTGTCATCAGAAAGCAAGAAGTTTGGTTGTTAAATCTATAGGATCAAAAATAACGGTGTGAAGGCTCTTTTAGTCAATATAACGGCCGAATACTGAAACGTCCCTCAAATATCTTCTTCAAATTCATTTATTACCAGTTCTCAATATCATGCCGCATGCCTTTATGAAATATAGCGCAGTGTTTGTATCGTTACTGAATAAATAACAAATATAGCAAGGCATTACGTTAAACTGCTATATGTCCAAGTCTGTAAAGGAGATCACGCAAAAATTACCAAACTAATTTTGATAAAACTTGGCAGTTATAGCCTACTAGTTACTACTTCACCTGCATGGATTACAGAAAGCCTATGTCCTTCTACAAAGTTTCTACTATATGTATGTATGCAAAATTTCATGAAAATGGTTATATAAATATAGCGTGAAAAGGTAACAAACAAACTAAAATAAAACTTACTTTCGCATTTATAATATTAATCAGGATACCTACAGAGTTTGCACATCAGGATAACAAACAGGTTGTGAAAATGGACCGATGGTTCAAGAGGGGTATCACAAACAGGTGTCTAAAACACCCTGAAGCGGACGGAGTTGCTTACCGCCGCAAGTCGGAAACAAAACTGTAGAAACAACCTGTGATTCACGACAGTGACTCGGTTTCTGCTGGATTCATAACACCTGAAAAAGCTCTTAGAACCAGCATACATTTATAACATCATTGCTTTATATCCAGCTGCTCGAGCAGCTATCAATGGCAGCTTGGAGTTATTGACTAGACTACAACAGTGATCCGTGTATGTTAATCACAGAACACTATAATGTTAATCGGGTACCTGTTCTAGCACTGTGCAGGCGGACTTTACTGATATTCTGAAATATCTGCTAAAATATGACGAACTAAAATTATTGCTACTAGAAAATAGTACATCCTGGTGTTAGGAACGAGCCTAGATGAATGCCCGGGCGATTTGAAAATATAAAACCCGAATTTAATTTTCTTGTTAAATGATCTCTTCTTTCTGACAATTTAATTATTGCACAAAAATGTTATTATTACCTAATGTTTTGAAATTGAAAATGTAATAAAATTCAGATCATATAACATAGGTAGAGGTTTGTACTGCAACATAAGAAAGTAACTTATAGATAAAACCAACAAAACAACGGAAATATAGCATCGCAGTGATTTATTTACAAACCTATACAAAACAATAAAACTTCAAGCAGTCGACTTTGATCTTTTTGGGCAACAGGGACTCTTGCAAGCCGGCGGTGGGTCTTTCCTCTGGCACCTTGTTGGAAGGAAGTTATCCAAGATTATCGGCCCACACGATATGCAGCCAGCAGCAAGCAATGCCGTGAAGATCGTCATACAGACTAGCATAGCGGTAGGCGAATTATTTCTTATTGCCCATGCACTTAATGAACTTGTTCATCTCAAGTTGCCTGTAGCAGACGGGGAAGCAAGCGAGGAACGAAGCCGAAGCAATCAGAGCATAGAGGGAGAGGCAAATCATCTTTCACGAGCTCATAGGCACTGAGGTATCTTTCCGTTTGTACGAGAAAGACCGCAGCGTGTTGCTGTAACAAAAGAAAATACATATATAACATACGGTAATGTTCCCAAAGTGGGTAGCCAGAACTGCAGGATCGTAAAGGAGATTTCACAGCCACGTTTAGCGGGGATAGATATAAATGATCAGTAAGTTGATAGCTCATCGCCTGTGGGATTGCACGAGATCCTTAGTTGTCTTACGGCATGCACAAAAGAACAACAAGTTTATAAATCTGAAAAAGCCACTGTAAACTTAAAATTGGTACGGCATACAAATATAATTGATGTGCAGCTAAAAAAATAGGAAAGTTTGATCTTACTATGTAAGTACTTATACATATTAAAAGGACACAAGTTTTCCTAGATTTCCTCGCATGCCTAGAATATGTATGTATAAAAACTATTCCTGACTCTGGTGATGTTTAGAAAAAGGTCTACGTGAACTTTAGAATAAAAGTAGTTTTCAATTAACAAAATATCATTCTGGGATACTTAAATTATTGTATCAAGTTTTATCAATAACTGATTGCAGGTAGAGATACGCACTTGGACCTGCACGTAACTAGTAAATAAAGAAAATAATATTCTAATTTGTATTACTAATATTTAATACAAATATTAGTCCAATCATACCTCTCGTTTCTTCAGTTGAACAATATATTGTTGTACAACTGTTCCCACTGGGTTTTACTGACTATTGACTACTTGGACACCTTTAGTTGATAAGATAACGTCAAAGCTTTGTCATACAGGCCAATGGTATTTATTACATCAACCCTCTTGAGTAAACAAAGCTTATTTTTGTGTAATTCATCATACAGGAAAAGACAACTGAAGCAGTATCAAACTATCGCAAGGTTAAATATATGTAGTAATACGGTACCTGACGAAAAGATTGACTTGAGCTCAATATTTTTCAGATTTATTACGAGGCCTGTTCTTTTGCCTCTAGAACATACGTTCGTTTATATTACCACACATAATTTGCAAGGATTTGCGAAAATATCTAAAATAAATATTTTTAGGAAAAGTTACTCCATGACAGATTTTTTTTTGACAAATGACAATTTTTAAATGATTGTTTTGTTCCTTTGGACTCTTTCTTAGCGCTAAATCCTCTATAGAGATAATAGTTAGACTTTTTAGGTAAGTGGGAGATTGGAAGAAGTAGCACTGAGGCAAGCGGCAATGTACTTGTGAAACCTTTAGTTTAAATAACATCATAATAAATCATATTATTAGCCTGATTGTAGTCCATTTCTGGACGTAGGCCCACTCCAGAGCTCGCCTTGAGACATCTGCCATAGAGTTTTGCCCATAGTCACCACGCTGGGCAGGCGGGTTCGGCTGGTTGGTGCCCGCAGTGTATTTACGGACTATGTTGTCAACACGGGAGGCGCTGCTAACCACGGGGGCATGAGGTGATGCTTTTCTACTCTGCCCACACCACACGAAAAACAGAATACATATCGTTAATGTTAATGTTAGTGTCAACTATGTAGTAGGAGTTCTTCCCAAAAATCTGTCTATTCTGACGCCAATTTTTTATCGAAATGTTGACTGGTCTTGGTCCTCACTATGTTGTTATGTACCAACTTTTAATTAACTACTTATTCCTTTAGTAAAATTTTTAGGTACTATCAAGCGAAGAAAGGAATAAAAGGTATTATTTCATCAAAATAAACACACCAATTTATTTCTTCTTCATTATAGAGGTAATATGTCCCACACACACGCGTAAATTCGTTTCGATGCCTATAATTTTAATAAGCTCTGATTTGAGTTCACTTATGAATGATATTCGAATATCACTTGCAGTAGAGGTGTATCATCAGTTCAAGTTAATAGTATTTAAAAAAGACGAATATTACATTCTGACACTTAGCGATAGTATTGTATTCATTCGCACAATTTCAGAAATTCGCACAATGTGTGGACAGTTCTGATAAGTTTTATGCTATCCAAGAAGTCTTCTCGTCATCTTATTATTTTTCTAATTTAGAAGCTATATGTCACTTTGGCACTTGATAGTGATTTGTTTGCTTTTCAACGGCACAAAAATCAAAATTTCTTATCCACCATTCTATGTAAATTCTAATGTATTTTTCTAGTGTATTTAATAGCACTTTTAACTAGAGGCAACTTGCGATTGTAATGCCAATGTAGTGATCAGTGACGTGTATATAAATGAGACTGTGCCTGTGGCTTTTGCTGGCGGTAGTGTCAGTGCAGGGATTCCCAGAGAAGAGAGTGGATCGACAAATGAAGCTGCCTGTGCACCTGTTGGAGAATACTAACTAGTGATTACAAAATGGTGATAGGCGCCACCAAGCTAGGCGTGGGTCCACCCAAAGAGAGAGAAAATACATCGAGTAAATGGCGGCATTGCAAAGGGAAGTTATATATGATAATAAAAAGTATAACGCAACTAGTATTGCCCAGAAGGCTGCAGCCGAAGCCAAGGCTGCACAAGCTGCACAGAAGCGATTCAAACAAATCGCTTGACGTGATTTGACACATGTGCTAGCCATTACATAGCAACAGAACATTCCTTAAAATACGGAATTTTTGCTACCGCGAAGGTTTGTTTTACTATATTATGTACACTTTATTTATATTACAAATTACATTAAATATATTTAATTACTCTATTAAATATGTTAAACATTTTCAAAACGAACCCAAGTTTTTCATGATAATATTATATTTATGCCTTTTTCAACGTCTTTACTTACATTATAGGGTATTTTTTTGCTGTGTAAGGGATCCCTTGTGGGAAAACAAGAGGCTGTCATTTTTTCATGTTTCATTTTCTTGTTCAGAGCTTGGAATCCATCCTAAGAGGAGATACCAAATCCCTGGTTCTGATAAGTTTTATGCTATCCAAGAAGTCTTCTCGTTATCTTATTATTTTTCTAATTTAGAAGCTATCAATGTCACTTTGGCACTTGATAGTGATTTGTTTGCTTTTCAACGGCACAAAAATCAAAATTTCTTATCCACCATTCTATGTAAATTCTAATGTATTTTTCTAGTGTAGACGAGGCAACTTGCGATTTCCAATGTAGTGATCAGTGACGTGTATATAAATGAGACTGTGCCTGTGGCTTTTGCTGGCGGTAGTGTCAGTGCAGGGATTCCCAGAGAAGAGAGTGGATCAGAAGCTGCCTGTGCACCTGTTGGAGAAAAAGGGGAATCGTGTGAGAGATACATCGAGGGATTGCAAAGGGAAGTGCGCAACTAGTATTGCCCAGAAGGCTGCAGCCGAAGCCAAGGCTGCACAAGCTGCACAGAACGCAGCGGGAGCACAAGCGGCTCACATGGTTAGTCCTGTTTATAATTTTATACTTAATACTGCTTAATGTAGAGCTTCAATAGAATGTACAGCTGATACAAATACAAATGATACAATAATACAAAAGAGCTTTAGTTGAATTGTTTTGGCAAATTTTTTATGAAATATGTAGTTACAGCTGTCAAATTGTTTGATTACTTTTGGGACGAGTTTTGAGTTAACATTATTTATCTTATTTTTTTAGAACAAACCTAACAAATATTGTTACTGATTTGTCATACTATGGCTTATATAATGGCGATTCTTGAAATATAACTGTTGCAAGAATACAAGTATTCATATTCACAAAATGATAGAAGCGATATATTAACATTGCAAAATTATCAGGTGAAAACGCAACTAGCTGAAAAAGCACTTCAAGCGGCTAAGGCAGCTGAAGCAGCACTTGCTGGAAAACAAGCAGTAGTTGAACAGTTACAACAAGAAGTAAAGGAGGCTGAGGCAGTGGTAGCTGAGAATACAGCAGCTATTCACCAGCAACAAGGAACCGTTAACGCGGCTATTCAGGCAGCACAACAAGCTACTGCACAGGTGAAAGAAAATTTTCTAGTATTTTCCAGGTAGCTTTGGTAGGAGAAAGTAAGAGACTAGAGCTAACAAGCATTCATTTAGCCATTACACAATATAAATAATTTCTGTCATGGAAAGTAATAGGTAAGTTGAGTTGCACTGCACGTATATCTATCTAATCATAAGTCACTAAAAGTGCAAAGTAGCTACAGAAATAGCATAGAAATGATTCGCCCATGAAAAAATATCTAAATCCTAGATAACTGTACTTAAGCAATTTTCTCCTTCTAAAGAAAACTCTATTCTGATATTAGCGCCTAGCAGAACCGCACCGTAATTTTGAGTTTAAGCATTATTTATAGTTCATACAGTTATAGATAAGGTGTTTTATAAATTTAGAGGATCCGAGGTGATCGAATACATAAAATACATTACTCGTATTGTATTCTATAATGATTTCACAAAAAAAAGTTTCACTTAGGTTCCTTTATACTCAACCCGCGAAACTAAGCAGCAAGACGTGCAGCCTATTATTAACTTCCGCTTCCACAATTTTTGGAGAATTTCAAAAAGTAGAATTTTTCATGTAGAATTCTAATCACGGAAGAATTTCAACTATCAATATTGCTGTTGCGTTCGTCAATATAGCTTAAGCAACGCAGTATAATCACTGGCTAATACTTGCCTGAACCCTACTGCCCATCACCCGCTTGGATTTTAATCGATCTTTTACGATTATCAAGTTCGTTGACAATCGTATCTGATCATCTCGGTGCCTCTTTAGATTCCATCTTCAACAATTCCTACCGTATCAGAATCCATGATTCAAAGTTTTACGAAGTTCTAATAACTTTTGCCTATTACTACCATCCTAAATAACACTATGTGAAATTTTCAACCAAAAAATTTTCAATATGGTAGTCATTGTTGAAGAATGTCTCATTGCGCTTCGTAAAACTTTGTTTTCTCTGTTTGAAAGGTCTGATGCGGTCGGAAGAGTTGAAGACTACGGACGTTTGCGGAAGATCTTAGAAGAAGAATATAAAGATGATTTGTATATCCATCTACACGTTTGTGGCAGCGGCGACCCTTATCTCCTGTCTGCCTGTGTGTCTTCGGTCCGCTGGTCTTTTAGAAAACATTTCGTGTTTGTGTGGTAAAAATAGGAAATAATTGAGTGGTAGTACCGAATAGAATGGTGGATAAACGTGTTTGATCCGTACTATATTATCTGTTTTATTTATTAATTCGGAAATAAATCTACAATATTTATTTAATTTATTTGAGTTCAAAAACTTTACAATAATACAGTGTAGGGACACCAAGCCACTCTAAAGGTCATAAAATAAAAACAATATCTATAAAATGTAAACAATATAAAAAATATGAAGTTAATATGAAGTATAACTTTTTTAGTTTGTACACTGTTTGTTTTCCGAAATAAATAAAAATAAAAATAAAAAATAACAGAAAAAAATTGCTAGGTATACTCGTATATAATTATATAGAATATATACCTAGCTACCCCTAAGATACCCCAGTCCTTAAAGACGAAGGTATTCAACCAGTGCGTGCTGCCGGTGATGACCTACGGTGCCGAGAACGTGGTCTCTAACTATGTGCCTTATAAAGAAGCTCAGGATCGCACATCGAGCGATGGAGAAAGCTATGCATGGGATCTCTCTGCGTGATCGAATCAGAAATGAGGAGATCCGCAGACGTACAAAGATCACCGACATAGCTCAATGGTCCAGCAAGCTAAAGTAGCAATGGGCAGGGCACATAGCTCGAAGAACTGATGGCCGATGGAGTCGGAAAGTTCTAGAGTGGATACCACGTATCGGCAAGCGCAGCGTGGGAAAGCCACCCGCGAGGTGGACGGACGACCTGGCCAAGGTCGCGGGCGTCGGATCGGAGTGGAGGTTGTTGGGGGAGGCCTATGTCCAACAGTGGACTTCTCAGGGCTGTATATGATGATGATATACCTAGTATCTAAAAATCAATTTATCTAAGGTCGACCATTTTTTAAAAGCTCTAATAACTGTACGTCATAAGGTCTGAATGCCTAATTTATAAGGTAGTATGGTGATTTAGATTTAGATTTAGAGGAGATTTGCCAATGGTGAAATAGCCTGTAGGAAAAATTTGATGCTGTCTTTTTTTGATCAAGTTTCAGACAAAGATAGCATAAATTTATCCTTCAGACAGTATACAGATCTAACGATTGGATAATCGTTCTTAAGCAACATCTTTACTTAGTTAAAACCGGGTTAACTTGTCTGGTAAATGATTTCCCTAAAATGCACATGCTTAACACCGGTTGCTATAAAGCTAGCTACTTATAATATAGGTCTAACTTTATGATGATTGATGATATTATTAATAATTTTATAATTTATGATGATAGTTTACTGATAAAACCTTGGGGTATCTACCCAACGACTTTGAAAATCAAAGCAACTGTCCTTGGTTTTAATTTTATAACCATGTGTCACTGGACTTCTTTTTCGAAGTAGCAGCTATACACGTATTGCTATTGGGTTACGATGACGAATGTCAATGCGAAATGTTGTTACATTGTCGTAAGCACCCAGAATAAATAGCGGAAGCTAAATGAGTAGGTACATAATATTTAGACAATGTAACATCGTTTCGCAATTCTTATACCTTTTAAAAATAAATTAAATTGATGCATAAGGATGAAAAGCAGTTCCACCTGCCCCCGTATTGGCTATCTTTTTTGACAGTTCATAGTCATGATCACTCATTGAAACTTATTGAACTGGAAGTGACATGTATGTGTGTGTTGCCAAAATTTTCTTCAGATAAGGCATTATGCCACTTCCAGTTGTTGAGTTTCAATTGAGTAATGATCCTGCTGGAAATAGAACGCTAATGTTACCGTCATACTACATTCTGTATTTTCTGTTGGTTAAATACTTTGGTAGTCGCTTGTTAGGTCTTTCCAGAATTTTCTATGCTTAATTATTTATTTTACACTTCTCTGGTCGCCTATATTTCGGCTTGAAGAAGTTGCAGTTGCGGGAATGAGTGGTGGGCCAATCCCGGTGACATGTTATCGACGTTTCCTATACAGAATTAACATACCTACATAGGTACCTAACCTCATGCCTATGTCCCATAGGGGTAGGCCTGTGAGGTAGGCAAAGAAGGGGGCCAATTCTCGAAAAGTCTCCAGTTGGAACGAAGCCGAAATTGAACCATCGTAGACGCTCAGAACAAAGCAATAATTACTTTATGGTAATTAGACACATTTCAGCACGAGACAGATCTGTCTCGTTTGTTTTTATTCTGTCATACTCGCGACCGATGCATGCTAAAATATACCTTATTACTCAAGCAGTTAGTATATATTGCTTCGCACCGCGCCGCGTTTCGTTAACGGTTCGTTAGTGGTTGCGTTTCGGCTCAAAAAATTTCAAGAATTGCCCCCCATCTCATCAAGTTCTAAACATACCATATCTCAATAAGTTCTAAACATACCATATAATATTTTCTTTTGATTTATTTAATGATTACCCATATGAAGGAATAAAATATGATGCTGTTTAAAACTTGATCAAGACAGACAGCATCAGCTTAATCCTGCATATAGGCTATCTGAATATTGGTAAAATCGGTTCTGAGTACTGTTGCAAACATTTAATATATATTATAAATATTAATAAGAAAATGAAAGAAATTCCACCCGAGTGAGATTTGAACTCACGACCTCTCGCATTCCGTGCATCGCTCTAACCAACTGAGCTATCGGGTCTCTTTTAAATTAAATATATATTGTTTTCCAGCACAAGTTAATGATACAAGCGGTGCAACTTGCCGCACAGTTGGAGAAAACGGCGCACTGCGTACTAGAGAAGACCAAGATAGGATTACAGGAGAAGGCGCACAACCTGTCTGAAGCGAGAGCGAGGTTAGCGCATCTACAGCACAAGCTGCAGTGCGCATGCGCCGAATGCTCAGCGACAAAACAAGCTGCACATTGCGCTTGTGAAGCTGCTCGAGCTGCTTGCGGAAACGCTAGAAGGAAACGACGGAACGCGCTTCGCTCTTTATTAGTTAAAAGACAACGGTAGAGAACTAAGTAATCTTATAAGTAATCCTGTTTAGTGAACGTGTATGCTATGCCCGCTGCTACTGAGAAAATCGTCTCCGATAATGTTTATAACAGTGTTCTTTTACAAAGATGTGTGGATAGGAAATGTTTTAATAATGGTAGTATACTAGATTTTGCGATTTCATTGTTAAGCTTTTGATATTAATTTGGTTTCTATAAGCTTCTGATAATATAGTGTAGATCATGATAATAACTATGTGGTTTGTTTTAAGTCCTTTTATTATTCAACATCTGTAGGCCACTCTGGTCTTTGATGATGCTTTTTCACCTGCGAAGCGTAAGTACAGAGAAATTAGAAATTTCCTTTAAGTATATTAAAAATTGGCCACGTGGTGCCGGCAGAGTAGAATTCGTACCACCCCAAATACTTAATATTACTACGTACCTACATTAAAATAAAACGATGTAATACATATTGGTGTTATTAAAATATTATTTATCTTACGTTCAATCAACATTTTATTATTGTTAATACTTAATTTGTTAAAACACTTAAAATTATTGCACAATACAGTCTTATGATAGGATCTATGTAAAGTAGGTACTCAAGAGATCTTGGGAAACAATAAATAAAACGAAAAACACTAGACATACTATACATAGAGATTTTTTGTAATTTGGCTATAGCCATCTGGATATCTACCACACTTATTAGAGAAAAACATGGCAATCATCAATGCATACGCTTAGTTTCAATTTAATTTAGGGCAGAAGACCCAATGCACTAAATTTGTTTAATCACAATTAAATGTTCACATTGAAAATTGAATTGAAGGAGTAGTTAACAAGTAGCTATTCTTCAGTTCAATAAAATATTGAAGTCTGTAATTCTATATCTCTATCACGTACTAAACGCATCATTCAAATTTTGTGGACTGAATGCCATATTACTGTTCTTATAGTTAACATACGGGGATATAGGAGGTGCACCATCATGTATCCTTGCTGGCTTGAAGTCATCTCCATCATACATTGGAGCACTGGGCTGGAACTTTGTAACAAATCTAGCCGGGGGTTCCGCATATTGACCGCCTACCACCTCAGCATCACCCAAAGTCCCCACTTGTCCCAGCTTTGGTGGCCAACGGTTAACCGTTTTGAGATGAATAGATTGCTTGTCAGATGTTTGATGTGGTTTGTATTTATATACCGATGGGTAGGTGTTTAATTCTGCAGCATTATCATGTGCAGAGCTGAACGGTGGTTCATATTCTTCGCTATCAAATTTTATGTAAATGGGTCTTTTCTTTGTTGGGGAAAGCATGGCATCATATCTGTTATCATATTTGTTTCCGTGTCTGCTCTCGTGTCTGTTTTCGTGCCTGCTCTCGTGTCTATTGTCATATTGTATATGCTCATGTCTGTTGTCATGTGTAGTCTCATATCTATTGTCATGTGTAGTCTCATATCTGTTATCATGTCTTTTGTCATGTATATTCTCATTTTCTTTTGGGAACTGATGCCAGGACTGGTGTTCAGATCCAAAAGTATCTTGCTCTTCATTAAAGAATTGTTGGGTGTTCATCATAATATTCGAGTTATGGATTTGTTTGACTGGGTTGAGTAGAGTTCCATATGAATCTAGAATGGGCTGGTGAGGAAACAGCTGAGTTTTTGGATACTCAATGGTGACTTCTGGAGGTGGTTCCGCAAATCCAATAGGCTCAGCTGGGCGATAATGCGCATAATCTTGAGTTGTTTTCTTATGATGTTTTCCATGGACGGCTTTGTAAGTGGTCTTGATGGATTGGGGTTTGAGGATTCGGGTCTTGTACGACACGTATTTCGGGTTAATGTAGTTGCCACGTCTTTTGTATGGTTTCCTTCCGTGGGTTGGAACAAACTTGCTTCTTACTTTTCCTCTAGCGTTTTTTGGTGCGGAGTTTGCTCGCGGTTTAGGCTGGCCTACTCTTCTGATAACAACTCTAGGTTGGGTAATAGTCAGATCCGACTTCGTAGTTATCTAATATGACATTTCGTCTAGAGAATGGCATGTCTGTCAGTTCTTTTGCCGCATTTGTGGACTTTGGTCTCTCCTCGGATGCAGGATGCTGTTATTGTTATCTGTAATGAACAAAACCATAGTTATAGTCAACTTTGAAATATTTGAATTCTTGTATTGTCACTGGTACTATAATCGAGGGGAGTTGCATAGTTCGAATAGTAAAAATAATGTTATTGCAGTGTTTTAATTCCAAGATAACTTTTTTCTTGTGTATCATAAAAATGAAATGGCTGAATAACTACATAGCTTGACATAAATGGTGTTAGTAGTGGATCTCAAGGAAGTAAATGCAATTGAGGAAATATTGTCAAGTTGAGTTAACTCTCGTATTTATTTAACCACAAAACGTTATGGCTACGACACGACAGTCCACAAGAAAGTAAACCAAGGTGTAATTGTATTTCAAAGTTTAGGTAATATGCAATTTTATAGGACAATAAATTAATATCGTGAGTTTATTAAATCTATCTCTATTCATTGTCTATCTAAACTTTAGAACTTAATTGGAACTTGATCATTAGTTAGAACCGAACTAAGTCATATAGGTCTATCTGAATTTATCCTTTAGATTTAATGGGTTGATGCTGTTTTGGTTGTTGTCCTTGGTCAAGTCTTATAGAAGGATGGAACAAATTTTTTCATCTGTTAAAACTATCTGCTTACTATAAAATTTGCTTTTAGCTTAAGATTTTATTTAGGACTAGTGGACGCCCGCGACTCCGTCCGCGTGGGCTACAGAAAAAACAAAATGTCGCAATTACCCGGGATAAAAAGTAGCCTGTATGTTAAGCGGGACCTGTCACAATATATTCCTGAAAACTGCATTGAAATCGGTTCAGCCGTTTCTGAAATTATCGTGCACAAACGCACAGACAAACCGATAAACAGAAAAACCGAAAAACAGACAAAAATTTTAACAATCATTATTTTGGGTACTATTGCGTTAATAAAGGTCTCCTATAATATATTTTCTCATATATCTTCCATGTACAGACAGCGATCCGTTACATTTTTATTATATGTATAGATAATACGAGTATACCGAAATTACACTAATCTTTGTATACTTATTCTTTAAAGGCACTTGGCTGAAACATCGAAGTAAGTACTTAATTTGTTTTTTTTTTTTTTTTACATAAGAGTTATTTTATCAATGGTTCAGTGTGAGTAAAGTTCGATGATTAACGATAATTATAGGCATTGGGCATTAGACTTACCCTACTTTATATAAGTATACAAATATAATGATTAACTTTGATGATTTAACGTAATTTAATTATGATTCATCTAGACAAGAAGTACAAATTAACTTGTCAATGTTTTCCCATCGGGAAAGTGAAGCTACCTCAACTATCCCATTGTATAGAGATAGAGATTTATCTGAATACCTTCCTAGTAATTATTACATGCTAAAAACATCTGTAATTATCTATCACTCATTGTGTTGATGGGTATGCTATCGATTTTCTGTGAATAGTTAGAACATAATAATCTTATAAAAAGATACGACAAATTGTCTTTGTAAGGAAAAGGATGGAATGTCCCAAAGTTTTGACTAATTAGGGTTATAATGATTTTACGGAAAGTAAAATATATATGTAATTTATTTGATATTAAGATAGCTAAAAAACTGAAGTAAATAAAACTTTTGTAAATAACACTCAGGAAGATAAAACTTTGTTTCAAGTTATTTTTTAGGAACGCTGGCATTTTCTCAGGCTATAAGCTGGCAACTTATCACTGATAATTTACAACACCTCCGCTATGCCAAACGTAGCTGTAGGATATTCCATTTCGGGAAAACAATGTGTATATACAGGGTGTAACAAAAGGGGTATGTTAAGCGAAAAGCTCATATAGCCCACTAAAAGAATCTATCTACAAAATTTCAGGCTCGAAACTACATGTTTAATTTTTCCGATAGTATTTTCAGAAGAATTCTTAAACAACTTAGGAATGTTCATACAATTATGAAAAATAAACATGTGATTTCAAGTCTCAAATTTTAGAAATAGGTTCTCTATAGTGGTCTATTTACATAGCTTTTCGCTTAACACTGTTCTTAACACTTTTCTGTTACACCCTAAGCCATTAGAAAAATATCTTCAATTCAAAATCACCAACCAACAATAATATCTCGATCCTTTCAAATATCATTTTACATCCTGACCTACTGAACCTCAACATTACATATTAATTAGAAACCAAGTAAGTTCCATAACGACCAAAATCAGACGCCTTCGCTTTCATTCAGTGAAAACGTCGTAAGTATTAATTTCACGTTTAATATACCACGTTAATGGATCAGAGGTATTCGTTCGTTATTTCTCCGATGTGTTCTGTAAAACGCATTTATAGTCATTTTCACTGTCATCTTGTATTTTATTATCACGTAACAATGCTGTTGCTGTAAGACGAATGATTTTTTTTTTATATTGTGGTCAAGTAATTTTACCGTAATAATAAAATTGATATATGGGAATATTGTTTTTGGCATTTCTTAAACCGAACCGTACTGAGTAAGCGTATGTTACCTAAATACGGCAGCCAGAAGAACTGCAGTATCATAAAAACGATCCCTCAGCTACGTTTAGCTTAGCAGGGTCACAAAATGGTCACAAATTAAATCACAGGGTTCTGGAAGCAATGTCTCAAATATTCTGTTTCTTTACGAGTAATTTTGTTAAATATATTTTTTACTAACGAAGGGTACGCTCTATACATCAAATAAAGCTGCTGGGAAACAATGTAAAAAAAAAAAAAAAAATCTTAATCGGGCGAAATTTATAGTGTCCAGTGTTTGTGCTAAATAGACAGATATCAATTCTTTTTCGTGAAAAAATCTTGATACGCGCGTACATTTATGCAGAAAAACGCAGTGCTTTATCTTCCCACTTCCCAGGTAGCTTCCATGGAGAAAAATTATCGTGTATGAGGAGATTCAAGTCACCAAAAATCACTCTGTAGAGTGGACAAGCTGCTTTTCTTCCCGAGCATACTGTACAAGTCAGTAGAGGGACAAGAGGTTCTTGGTGTTTTGTAGGCGATGGGCTGACCACCGGTCACTACTAACCAAACTCGTAAGTACATCTTAACTGTACCCATAAAATTGGTCAGAAGTGGCACCATGTGGTTCTATCGGCCCTTGGCGTGATTATATGTATGAATGAGCTTATTTTTTACATTCATATTTCAACTTGTCATTTAATTTTGCTCTTTTGTCCGACAGCATAGTGTCGTTGTCACGTTGTTAGATCAAAATGCTTTTGATTTCTTTGTAAAGAGATTTGGCTTTTATAATGATGTAAGCTGATGTAAGGGATTATTTTGTGATATGTAAGATCTAATTTGATATAAGGTTTTAATTGTGACCTCAATGTCCTTAATAATCATCTCTTTGGTAACATTAAATAGGAAAATACAACTTTTTACATACATATTCACATGACTACTTTACCAAAATGGGGTAGCCAGAGCCGAGATCACGAAGGAGATCCTCGCAGCCACGTTTAGCATAGCTGGTACAGATGTAAACAACATGATAACTGATTAATGATGATAACAAGTCGCTAGCTTATCGCCTGAGAGAATGCCCGAGTTCCTTGGTCGACTCTTAAGACATGCTTGAAAGAAAAAAGATGCAGATGTATTCTAGTAAAACCCCGCATCAGCACGGGATGGTATGTTTAAAATAACAGAACTAGAAGAAGATAAAATTTTTTATAGATTCCGCTTAAAAAGTCTATTTATTTAGGTCAGTGTCTTAAGATACGTGTGACACACTAGACGGCACTAGAAATTTAACACCACGTGAACTGGGAGAAATTTATTCTTCAGATATCAGGTTACTGTTGACCTCAATACATATACGCCGAAATAAGTAGGGCAGAAGTATGCAATTTACACACCCACTTGACATCATAGGTCCCTCCTCGTAATAAGGCTAAGGATGAGACTACCGCCTTAACATAGTTGTAGGTACTCTAGGTGACCATCAAAAGAGTTATTTAGTATGTAGTAATAAAAATCTTTTGTTTGGCCAATGATATCAATTTAATCTAACTTGCCCCAGCCGTGGTCGAATGGGTCATATTTTCACACGTTAAAAAAAGATCACCGATCAAATTGGTGAAATTCTAGAGAAAGGTCAGGTCAAGAGTACCTTAAACCGACGAGCGTGCATGAAGAATATTATCAAAGTAGATGAAGCGAAAGAGGTGTGTCAGGATGTACCAAATGGAGATCCGTGATCTCTGCCTACCTCTCCGGGAAAGAGGCGTAATTTTTATGTATGTATGTAAAAAAAAATAGTAATAGTGAAATATAAAAAAAAAATTGGTCTAGAAGTTTCCGAGTCTATTGGCAAAAGAACAAATAAATATTGGCATGTTTATAGTTAAAAAAAGCTGTTCACATAGAATTAGTTTCCATTTTGGAAACAGCTTGACGATACTACAGTAGTCTACCAAATATCATTTCGTGAGGAATTCCTATGTACGTAATGGAGAATTCTCAACTGTATTGACCCAATTTTAACCTCTTTTAAATTCTCGACCTCTATCTAATATCTACCCAGCTCAGACAATGATGACTTGTTTTATTGTTAACCTAGTCTACCTGTTTTCGATGCCTGACTACGATTATTAGTCGAACAGACTCAACAACTGCTGCCAGGGGAAGGACGACAACGTCACGATGGTGGCAGAAATTTGCACCGCCATGCGCCTGAGGGATCGTCCAACGAGCTTCCTTGTCTTCTACCTATGGATACATGACCTGATTCGTTGGCTGGGAGCATGTCACGGACACTGCCATCTACTTTTATATTATTCATATATTTGTTCACTGTATTTAAGTAGAGGTCGCTTGAGAGATTACAAATTGACATATCGGAAACTGATGTGTTTTATTACCAAGTAATTCATTTATATTTAAGAACCTGGTTCCTGGGTCGACAGGAAATAATTAGAGAGTGCAAGGGAGTATTGTATATTTATAAATTCCTACGGGAACGGGAAACGGGATTGTTTACAAAAAAACGTTTGAATCATAAGGAATTTTAAAGTTTACGCGAACTATTTAATTCGTGGGCTTCCGATAGTATTTATATAATTTGATTGATATAATAAATAACATACAACTTTCTACAAACAAGCTAATGATAATGTACATGCCTATTGCCTACCCAAATACCGTTACCGTATGGTACGTAGTTTTATATCACTATAAAGCAAGTATTTGCCAAGTCATAGAAATAATCACAGTGCGAACTCTATAAGAAAGTAAGTCAGTGACATTAAAAGTGAAAACTATGAGTTCCGTACATGCCTACGCAAATGCAAATAACTACCTATAGAGTGGCCATAAATACCTACTAATTATAATCGGCATAGGTACCAATTATTACCAGTACAGTAGATAGGATATTACAATAAAAGGCCAGTTAAAATCCCTTTAGTAGGTAAATTGAGCGGACGGACGTAAAAGTTTAACTTTGACGTAAAAGTTTAAGCAAGAATTCAGATCTGCGTGATCTAGTGCTACATGAGACTTACTTATGCAATACAGAGTCATCATTATCTGCCTGTCCTTATCCCATTACTCGTATTTATAGTGTCGACGTATATGGTTTCGTTCCAAACTCTTTTGGCCATTTGTTTTATGGCTGGCTGGCGTCTGACGCCAACCATCCTCGGAGACGCGGGTTACAATTAATAATTTTCGAAAATCCCAACGTGAAAAATAAAATCAGTGGTACATGCCGGGAGAGAACATACGCCTATCCGATTGGAAGTAACAAAGTGTTATCAAAAAATCTAGTCTCCTAAGCTAGTATACTATGGGAAAATGTGTAGTGGACCTAGTCCCACACTAAGATCCCTAAGGTCTTGTATCGTGGGTACTAAGCAACCGTATATAAATACATAGATAAGTATAGAAACATCTATGACTCGGAAACAAACATCGATATTCATTATATCAATGTCTGCACCAACCGGGATTCGAACCCAGGACCTATGGCGCTGCAAGTAGGGCCACTACCAACATCTCCAATCGACCGTCCTAAGATAGATATAACATACATATACAGCTGTATTCCCAAAATACTAGAACAGGGGCAGGAAGGAGATCCTTAAGACACATTTAGCAGAGCAGGTCCAGATGTAAACGAACCGTGACAAGTTGCTAGCTCATAACCTGTAAAAGTTAATTGTAAATATTCTACAAATCGACTATTATGCGACCGGTTGGTTCTAGTGATAACATTGACTGGTCTTGTAACCGAGAGGTTGTGGGTTTGACTGCTGGCTGAGGCGGTTTTTCTAGTTGTTGTTTACCGTTGTCGTTTTTTAGTATTGTGTTATTTTAGTGTCCATAATACAATCTAGTTATCCTATTTAAAAACCGGAACTGAATGTTAACGTATACTATAATATAGCTAGTATTTATAACAGAAATCACACCTTCAAACTTAAAATTTATGAGGTAGGTTCCATATGGGATGTAGACATTCGCTAAAAATGAATTTTACGAAACTCTACCCCTAAAGGGGGAAACGGGGGTTGGAAGTTTGTATGAAAGTCCCATGTTTTTGAAATAAGGATTTTCTGAAATTGCCATGAAAGAGATAATGAGTAATTAGGTATTCATTTTGATTTACTTATAACGTTTTTGAAAATTTGCCGAATATTTTGTGGATGTAATTTTAAAGCTGTAGGTATATCCAGCATATTTTGACCAATACCTATCTTACCCATTTCCTGTGTATTTTTATCTATACCTTAGACAAATAAAAAATATAAAAGGACACTCACCGCCAAAACTGCATAACACAACGCGTCAGGCCACTGCATCGCACTCACAGTTTGGGCGTCTTCTTATCGAGCTATGATGCGCGTGCGACTCGATCGAAAGTCGCCAGCTTTGTGCTGCGTGTGCTGAGATAACTGGGCTAGCCCGACCGTGAAAGAAAATGCATGGAGCTGATAGAAAATCTATTCCATTCTTTATTGTACACAAACATTATATACAGAAAGATAATTTACATTGACAATGTACAAGGACAATGTACAATCCTTATTATTGTATAGAACATTTTTTTTATTTAAATTATGATAATATTTATAAATGTTAAGATTCCTATAAATAAACCATGGAATGGTGTTAAGACAATAAAATTCCAGGAACAAGGATTTTTCATAACCAGACTTACATACAAGATTGTCCTCAAAGCAGTACCTACGTATTGATTTTGATGGTTACGGATTACGGATAGAAGTTCTGACTAGTATTAAATGCGTAAACTTGCATTCGGTACCTAATAATTTTTCTATTAATAAAATAGATTTTATTCTATATTCTGTCATTTTATCGTAAACAAACAACATAAATACGGTCCTATTCCCAAAATGGGGTAGTGCGTAATAATAATAGGAAATGATTCTGCACCAATAGTGGTACACGATGTATAAGATTCGTGATAAGTAGCAAATTTATCGCGTGAGACGTCCTGAGTTTCTTAGTCAACTCTTACGTCATCTACGGAAGGAGATACATCCGATGTATTCTACCCTGGATCAGCACAGGATACGCGATATTATACTATATGAGTATACATGTTGTAATGAAAAAATGTTGAGCATTGATAAGTTTTTACAACTCTATGTAATTCATCAATACCTAATCACTCTCAGCGCTCTCACATTTAAGTATTAGTGTTTATTTATTCTCAAACAATAGTAGGAGATCTCGAACCTAGTGTTTACATACTTATTGAAAGGTGAATGTAGGAATTTGACACTAAAACGGCGTGGTAGCTTAGTACAACTCTATATTTTCTTCCAAGTTGTTCACGTCTTGACGATCACACTAAGTCCGCCATTTTTTCCCGCTCCTTCAAGTTAATCAAAAACAAAAACCAACCCCCTTAACAACCGACACTTTGGCGCTAGTCTGTTCGTCAAGTCTGCTTAATATTTATAATTTGCTAACCAAGTCATCATCATCATCATTTACAGCCCTGAGAAGTCCACTGTTGGACATAGGCCTCCCCTAACAACCTCCACTCCGACCGGTCGGGAGCAGCCTGCATCCAACCGACGCCCGCAACCTTGACCAGGTCATCCGTCCACCTCGCGGGTGGCCTTCCCACGCTGCGCTTGCCGATACGTGGTATCCACTCTAGAAATTTCCGACTCCATCGGCCATCAGTTCTTCGAGCTATGTGCCCTGCCCATTGCCACTTCAGCTTGCTGGACCGTTCAGCTATGTCGGTAATCTTTGTACGTCTGCGGATCTCCTCATTTCTGATACGATCACGCAGAGAGATCCCAAGCATAGCTCTCTCCATCGCTCGCTGTGCGATCCTGAGCTTTTTTATGAGGCACATAGTTAGAGACCACGTCTCGGCACCGTAGGTCATCACCGGCAGCACGCATTGGTTGAATACCTTCGTCTTTAAGGACTGGGGTATCTTGGACACAAATAAGCTTCGTAGTTTCCCGAACGCTGCCCAGCCGAGTTGGATTCGCCGAGTTACCTCCTTCTCAAAGTTGGACTTACCTAGTTTGACCGTCTGTCCCAGGTAAACATACTCGTCAACAACTTCAAGCATCGAGCTCCCAACCAGTACAGGAGTGGGCGGCATATGGACTTTCGACATGATCTTCGTCTTGTCCAAGTAACGTAATGTATTTTCCTTTAATAAAAATAATTTTAAAAAGATCTTATGCTTCATTATGATTTCCACTGTTATGTTTTACAATATTTTTGATATCTTTTTATAAATAAAGAGTTATATTGACATATCAAATTCACAAAATATATTTAAAATAAACAAAATATTTAAGTCAATTGACTTGCTTGTAAAAAAAAAAAATATGGCGTAGTATATCAAAATAATAACTAAAATACATCAATTAATTCTAACATTATTAATCTGACTTTTTTTATATAACTGTACTTTATCACGATTTTTTTATTTTTGGACCATACAATAATAAAGATAATAAGCCCGCAGGGCAGCTTTGTGGCGAAGCTGTTGGTGATTGGCGTCACCACGGACCCGAGTTCAAGGGCCACTTTACCATCTTTAGCCCTCGACTCCTAGCTTGCCTTCATTGGCCGGCTAGGAGGGAACAGCGTAAGAGCGGAACCTTTGCTCCAGGGTGGAAGTGTAAAATGTCATAACGCCGGGGGTAACTGACGTTCACGCCCCGCAGTCTCACCTCTCTTCACCCTTAGCCGCCCACGCCGGTGTTGCCTCCGCGGCATGCGCCACTTATGGGAAGCCCACCTCATGGCCTTAAATTACGGGCGGCAAGTCACCGCCTGCCATCTCACAATTTTGGGACTAAATTGTTATGGCAGGCGTCCGATAGTCTCCCTATATAAAATAGCCCTTATCCAGCCACCTAACACTCAACCACATAGCCCATGACCTTAGTTTTCCATCGCACGACGTAGATCTGCACTCCAATAGTCTTTGCACATGGCGGGGACCATCATCGGCCTCTACATCTTGGCTACGGCCCTGTAGTCCCGTGAATTTCGAAAGATAATAATTATAATTTGGATTACCGTATTTTTATTTCATTATGTCTGCTTATTGATATTATCTCTATAGATATATCCTGATATATTTATTTATATCTCGTTATAAATATTATAGATTTATATTTATAACGAGAATTGAATGGATATCATTCATTTTATTCCTTACAGAAGTCATTTATGTTATAATGCTTTAGTTTAAGTGAATGGGTTATTGTTTAATTATTTAATAAATTCCTAACACACGTATATAGGTACATCTACCGTAGAATAGATGATTTAAAAGGAATTATTTCTAATAGGTTCCTGGAATAATTTTAACTTATATCACTGTTTCACAATGCTTCTATATATACCTAAGTGTGGACCTATTATTGGCTTTATGTCTCTACAATTTTAATATACATATATATAATCACGCCTTTATCCCTTACGGGGTAGGCAGAGCACCAAGGGCCGATAGAACCACATGGTGCCACTTCTGACCAATTACGAGGGTATAGTTGAGATGTACAAGTGCGTTTAGTAGTAACAGGTGGTCAGCCCATTGCCTACAAAACACCAAATTTATGAATGACTACTGTTGCTGACTTGTCAGAATGTAGTCTATGTCTCTCCGTACTGATATGCTTGTACAGTACTTATAACTATTAACCCTCGTGTAGTAGAGAATAGATACCCAGGATGCAAGAGCTAAACAGCTGTAGTTTTGTCTGCTTTGTCTATCTATAGTGCTTAACTACACTTGTACAGTATGCCCGGGAAGAGAAGCAGCTGTGTGTATATGGGATATGGGGTCTTCCTGAAATTTAAAGTAAAATTAAATAAATAATGAACAAATTACATTTTGATGTATTGGCTGGATGCAGGCCGCCTGAGTGGAGGTTTTTGGGGGAGGCCTATGTTCAGCAGTAGACTTCTCATGGTTGATAATGATCATAAATAAATTTTTTTTTTTGTCAACTCATCCCACTTTAGAAAAAAAAATGGAATGTATTGTGTTATTTGAAATTTAAGTACACACGTGAGCAATAGTGTTTGGGGAAAATAATGATATACTTACCTACTATGGTTTTGTTATACTGATGTACTCGTATTATTAAAAAATCACAGCCGTTTGATAAATAATAAGGAAATTAAATCTATTACAACATTGTTTAAAGATTTGAAAGAAAAAAAAAACATTTAGTAAACATTTTGGTCGAAAAATAATAATATAAAACTAAATAATAAAAAATGACCGTTGTTTTTTTAATATGTACTTAATACTACGTGAAGATAACTGAAATCATAGTTTTAAAGTACGTGAATCTGCTGTCAAACAATTTTGTTCGCGACTGTATAAATCATAAAAAGTATCAGTGGGATGAGTTGACCAATTAAAAACATTCAATAGGTCAACTCATCCCGCTAGATGAGTTCGAATGGGATAAGTTGACTAAAGAGCCGTAACTAGCACCAGAGGAACTATATGATGAAAGGCACTCTAATCGTAATCTTGTGAGCGACTACGCTCGCGTGACTACGAATGGTAAGTAACTGCCTTTCTCATACGTAGTCGTGTTGCTTAAATAGTTCTGGGTTGTATCAACAGATGGCAGTCTGGTATTGAAATAGACGATTATATTCATCTAAGGGATTTCTGTAATGTTAATAAGATTTATAGCGGAATAAATAGCTTCTGGCTCGATCTTGGCAAAGTTTAATAGAAAGACAATTTATAACGAAAGAAATTTATAAGTGAAGTTTATTAAGGAAAAATTCCATTGGTCAGATAGCTAATGTAATGGATAAAGATTATGCTGTCCTTATCAAATTTTAAAGAAAGATAGCATCAAATTTATCCATGAGATAGGCTATCTGACCGTTGGAATTATTCTCCCTAAAATAGGTAGGTAGGTACGTACATCAATGAATGCTATGTGATTTTTATGATGGAAAGTGGGCACGTACCTATAGCTTGTCAAAAGAGTCTTAAATAATAATAATAATATTTATTTAATTCAGACACATTGTATACATAATATACAATTTTATCCATATTTACTGCAATGCAAAATAAGAATGTGTTCATTCAAAACTGTTACCCTGTTTTTAGCAGGTTTTTATATTACGACAGTGGTGCCATCATTTTTCCACGTTTTTCACAGAATATCACGAAAAAAATCAGAAAAAAACTTGTATTCAGTGGCATGAAAAATTTATTTGATTTTCATTTTAATTACATTATCAACCTATATTTTAAATAAATACAGAAACTGTTGGTTATCTTTAATTTTATTTATTATAATTAATTAAATAATTACGAATAATACAAGCGTCACTAAACTAATTTTATTTACAATTTTTCGAATAAGTTAGAGCAAAGTTCTATTATTATAAAAATGTGCGAGTTTTTGAAAACTATAAACACAATTATCATTGTTTATTTTCTTATTATGTTTAATTATGATTCGGATAGTCTATTTTAAACATTATTAAAACTAAATGAACAATCTCTGAAAGAAATCCATCATGTACAATTAATTTCAGGAAAATATGGAAGAAAAAATTACGTTACCACGATTTCTTTTCATACAGTGAATATTATTGATATCTATAACTGTTCACCAACAAATATTGTATTTTAATAAATATTATGTAGAAAAAAACACTGTAATGTCTATAGAGATTTTGGAATGGATTCGTGTTAAAATAGTTTTAATTAAAGTCACACAATGGAAGAAAAACCGTTATAGACAAATTTCAGAATCACATTTTTACAGTGTCATAAATTCATCTCGTCTGCTATAAGATTTTTTATTTCACCTTATTTAATTAAAGATTTGAACAAGATTCATCTAATTCAAGGGGAATTATGATAATTCAAAGGATTGAAGCCGAAAAATATTGCAATAGGTATTTAAGGGTTTCATTATGATAATTTTATGACACTGTAAAACTATACCTATCTAAGTATAGTCATAACGAGTTTGAAAATAATTTACACTGTGAATACGGCTCAAATCATGGTGTTATTGGAGGTATTGACATAGAAAAATACATTTAAATATAGTATTCATAATTACTGCATAGTGATGAGATCACAAGTGATTATTTAAGCTCGTAAATGTTCATAAATGACAAATTATTGGACTGGGTGATACATATTACACAATTTATTCTTTAAAAAACGTAGTCAAAAAATTACATCTTCGTATGTATACAGTTATGACCACTAAATTTAAATAAAAAAATATATCCTATCGATAGAAAGTAGTGTCTGAAGTTGTCGACTTGGTGCCAATTACTATTTCTTTGTCAATATCTCTTACAACATCTTTTTTATGCTAATTCTTATTACTAAAACGTCGGAAGATGAAACTGGAGGCACCTGCCGTACTAACGCCGATCACTGCGTACAATCAAATTAGTTAAATGAATACTCTAATAATTATGGAATTCAATAGAAGAATATATATGTTTTATTTAAAAAATAAATAAAAATTATAACGAATTTACTGTGAACCAAAATCTTGAAAAAAAATCATTAAGTCAATATTATTCATAATTTAATATTAGTCATAATTTAATGACTAATATTTATATAATTAATGAAAATAATATTTTGATCAAGGAATTGAACATTTCAACAGTGAAATAAAATTATTTATTATCTTTTCAGTTCTAAAGTTTTAATAATTTAATGGTCTTCTACCAAATCCATAATTATAAATTTAAATATATAGCAAAAAGGCACACGAAGTGTATTTACAGAGTGTAATCAGCGTTAGCATGACGGTGAGAATGTGGCCATACGAAAGAATCGCACAATTATATCTTGTTCATAAATCTCATAAATGACATTGTTATTACCTGCATTTATGACTATAAAACTAGAGGCCTTAGACAAAGTAACATTGCCTATATCTCATGTCTCAAATCCAGTGGTGAAGTAAAACCGCGGCGCGGCGGTGCGGTAGAAGTGTGGGGACAACGAACGTCGATGCTAAATAATGTTACATTATCTAAACACCTCGATGTGCGACATGTACAAGCCTAATATTGTGACGGGGTATCTATGAACTTTTAAAAGCAGCATTGTTTTGTGGAAGCGAAACGGCACTCTTAACTCCTTATAGCGTCGCTCTCCCACGAAACAATCCTACTGAATGGAATATAGTTCGGAAATTTAATAATATCTTTTAAAAAATAAAGGCCTTATGTTTACTCCATTTTAAGATTGTATTTTATGTATGTTGAACTGTTCATATAATTTCATGATGGCTATCTTTTAAAAATCGATATGCGTCACTTAAAGCGTATTTCGAGCGATGTATAAATGGATCATGCTTATAACTTATTGATATGTTTTGTTCTATTGTTCATGATTTACTTATAACTTATTTATTTGAATGATAAATGAAGCAAAACAAATCTATTTTTTTATTTTTTATTTACCTATGCTAGAGCTGTGTACATACGCACGAACGAACAACGAACACAAGGAACAATGAACATTATGTACAAAAATATTCATGTTCATGAACGGTTTTTGGAGAAAATTTGGTTGATGTAACATTGATGTTTTTTTTTAATTATAACTGATTTCTTGCTATTTTATTTGCTAGATGTGATAAAAAGCACGAGCCAAATGTTTTTATGTTAGCTTTGCTTATGTACCTACCTTTATATATATGTACACGGCTTAAGGCATATAGTTAAATGACTGATGGTCATATTTAGTCATTTTGCTCCATTTTCATGCAAAATTTAATTTAATAAAAAGTGAACACTCACTAAGCTTCAACCTTTCATATAAAAGCAAAAGCTCAAAAAACCTTACAAAAATATTTACAACATAAATGGTGTATTGCATTGCGTGAATTTATTAAATTACTATACCTATATTATTTACCTACCAAATCGTCTATCGATTAAAATTATATTTTTGGATAGATTTCTCGAATAATCAATATAAATATACAATTCTAATTTTATCTACATAGATGTGGAAGGACCCTGTGTAAGTCAAATCGACCAGGTTTCTCATACAAGTAGACTTAAAAACCACTGAGCGAGGTGAATGTAACATAAATTATACATATAAATAATAAGACTGGTAACCAGAAAGATAATTATAAGATAGAAGCTGTTTTTCTGAAGACGATAAAATTCTGGAAGAAAGTTGATGGAAAACTAGTAATTTGATGAAATCTTCAGAAAACGTAAAAAACCGCGCATCTCCAAAGTATTTAAGTATTCCAAAATCACTAGTACAAAAACATCGTTGAACATTTCGGGTCATTCGAACCTAAATTCTCACTTAGGTTTTTAACAGTAAAAAAAAACTAGAATGCAAAAGCTCACTGCGTGGCTTCAGCGGTGTGATAGTGGGAGGGGTAACGCCAAACCTGGGGAGGGGAGTATTCCACGGGGACCTCCTGAGCCGCCCCCCCTGCCCCCCACATGAGCACCGTCTGCCTCGGCATCTCCGTCTGAAGCCGCTCCTGCTCCGTCGACCCACTCGAACCCCCAGGACTGGGTCCAGCGACCACGCTTGGCGACCTTCTCTCTTGACCCGTCACTGGACTCATATACCTCCCACTGCTGTCCACATACGTATACTCTCTCGAAGGCGGTCGGTGGTACGTCGGTGGAACCTCATACCCGGGCGGCGCAGGTTCTAGAAAACCGTTAGGAGCGTACGGAGTATAATGGTAAGACAATGGCTTATACTGGTGGAAGATGTTGTCGGTAGCTAAGAATCTATCATCTAAAGGCGGTGGTGCGTAGTGAAGTGGCGCTGGTGGGTATTCCCCGTAAGGAGCTGTGTAAGCTCCGTTTAAGTTTGTATACGCCGCCGCAACCGCATCCGCTGCTAAATAGTCCACCGGTGGCGGCGCTGGTGTCGTCGGCACCCGTCTCTTATTTCGACAAGTTGAAAGAAAGTCTCTAAGTTGGGTTTTGTATCTTCGAGCGGTTCTTGGCGGAGTGGTGACGGTGGATTCACATCCAGAAAGCTGTTCACTTTCGGAGAAGTAGAGGCTGGTGAGTCCGGTGTCTAGGTAGCTAACTTTGAAGTCCATAGTTCGTTTGCCTAGAAGATCTCTGCCTTCCTCCTCCCTGAAATATCATAAAACATAAAAATGCTATGCGGACTTTTATGTACTTACCTATATATATATACCTATATATAAGTGACTAACTATAACGTGCACGCCAAAGCTCGAATAAGCTTAGGCTCAAGATCACATTTATCAGAGGCATGACTAAAAATGTTGTTGGATATTTGTCTTAAGACAAATATCCAACAACGGGTATAACTGATAATTTTTATTTTTCGTGGGATTTGAAATTTTGGTTTTGTGATCTTATTTTTAATAGATTTGAAAATAATATGCTGCTCTGGGAGTGAGAAAACGTATAAACTACAGCTGCTTCTCTTCCCGGGCATACTGTACAAGTCAGTAGAGGGACTCGGGGGTCTTGGTGTTTTGTAGGTACCAACCGAACTTGTATATCTCAACTATACCCTCAAAATTGGTCCGAAGAGGCACCGTGTGGTTCTATCGGCCCTTTGTCCTCTGCCTACCCCGTAAGGTATAAAAGCGTGATTATATGTATGTATGTATGTATGTAAAATAAGATTATACCTCCAGTGAAAGTAAAAGAAAGCTCTAAGACAAAATAGATACGCTACACGGAGTGGACAGATAAATGTTTTATAAATGAAATTTTATTAGGCGTTACAATTCGGAAGTTCAAACATTCACTATGGGTGCGCCCACCACCGGGCCCTACACACTCCACTGATAAATGATGAGAGAAATGTTTAGCAGCAGCAACAGACTCACATTAGCGGTCGATGCGTGCTAATCACGAAGTCAGGCTTCGAGTTCTTGTAGACCAGCCTGGAGGAGGTCTGCAGCCACTGCCACTGACCGTCCTTGGTCTGGAAGCGGTATGCGATCATGCCGGAAGCACCTGTTTTTAATACTGGAAAGAAATGTAAATATTGCATTACATAATTTTAGAATATATTAAAACAGAAGTAGATTGATAAAATACTTGGTACACATACACATTGAACCCAAGAGTCCAAAAGCAAAAAGATAACATTATTATTCCTGTGACTACGGGTAGATTTTTCCAAAAATAATAATAAAAAAAACTCTGAAACTTGATCCTGATAGAGACAGCATCAACTATCTGACGTTTGAAAAAACCGGCCCTAAGTGAATGAGTAACATGAATAATCTTTTAAAAATGAATTTTAAACTTCTGCTTACATTCTTGATGCGCACTGGCTACATACGCCAAGTCGTCGTAATGGACTAGATCATATCCGCCCATATTCGCCAACTCAGCATCCGTGTAGCCTAGTAACATTTTACCCCTGAAAATAAAAATGGGGTCTTTGAAATAATGCATATTTACCTCCATCTTTCTATTTTTTTTATATAGAGTAACATATCCTAATTAATACATCAACTCTGAGGCAAATCTACTGAAGTTATATTCGGAAACATTATATTCGGACCGTGGCGTCAATTTATGATGTAGGTGGGTCTACTAAGAAGATATTTCAACGGGAATAGGAAATAAACTGATAACTACTACTAAAGTTAGTTATCGTGATAATCTCCAATAATTACAGGACTATATTATCTAACGAAAACGTGAAATGAAGTCTTCTACCGGGCGGGACCAACTAAAGATATCGTGTGTATGCGTTTGTTTCACCGGTATATGACGGTATCGTTATCCTAGGAAGCCTCCTATCGAATTGACAGGTTAAATTTGATGACATCGACTTAAAAAAGCTTGTGGTCTATATTATATATACGTAGTTCGCCTACATATTCGACGGTCAAGGTTCATGCATTCTTCAAATTTTCATTGGTGATAAAAATATAAATAGAAAAACTATTAGTTCCATAGCAACAATTTGTTTAGCGATTATCGATTTGTCATGGTGCGAAGAATCATATAAATTTCTATGGTCTCGTAAAATTGCTATTGTTTCCTGTTCGTCTTCACACTTAAGAATTTTTGTGCGGATTGTACTTCAAGGTCTTATAGAGTAGTAGGTTTGCTGTCGATCAAGCAAAAATTCTCGATTTTATTTTAATGAGGGATTTTCTGAGGGATTCTAACTAGTCAGAAATTCCCTCATTGTATTGTATTACCCCTTATTGAGTTAACACACTGATACATATACTTAAAATTATAGATAGCAGGTCCGGCATCCGAGTTGTATACGAAAATCCTTCATACTAATATCTCTGGTGTGGGGAATACTGGAGATTGAGTGAATATACGGACGTACTTAGAGAACTATTAATTGACTGACTGCAATCAGGACAATCAGTAGTAATACTGAAAAATTCTCTCGTGTTACTACCAGGACAGTCAATAAAACATGATCAGCAAAATTATGTATGGGGAATATGAGCAAAAATCAATTATCCGTGTTTACAGTAGACAAACATGTTCTTTGACAGAGAGGAGTGTAATCATTCGAAGTAAGTAGCAGAAATACTGGTAGTAACATCGGTTGAAGAGATTATTTACGAATTCGTGACTTGGAGGATTGAATATCAAAATGATTTACCGTTGATCCATAGACACTAAAGACAGATCAAGTTTATGTTTGCTCTTGAACATGACTTCTTTCTGCGGTATTTCCAACAGACTGGGCGGTCCGAAAGGGGCACAGATTGCAAAAAGTGCTAAAGGCGGCTCATCGGTTTTCTTGTTCTGTCCGTGTAATACTTTTATTCGACCCCGAATGTCTAGCCTCTGTAAATAAAGAAAATAAGTAATTAGAACTATAAATGCACATTGTATATGAAACGTATAATATGTGTATTTACAACCTATTCGTATTCTTTTATTTTAATGGTGTTCCAAATAATACTTATTACAACAAAAAAATTTTTTTTACTAATACATAAAAATAGCTCGCATAATTTCAATGACTTTTTAGAGTACGCTCAGCACATATTAAAGCAGCAACAGTCCCCAGAATCATAGCCCATGAACACCAATGCCTACATTTAAACAACAAACCATGTACATTTAAACAACAAACCATGTAAATGCTCACCATTAGAACTAGTTAAGACACATAAATACCTTGGCCTTATCTTGGACGACAGATTCAACTGGTGTGCATACATACAACATATTAGTAACAAATTAAGATCATTAATAAGTCAATTTCATATACTTAAATATAAAGTACCACCTAAAATTCTAAGACTGTTGTACCTAGCACTGGCTGATTCTGTCATCAGCTATGGTATAAGTAGCTATGGTAGAACTTACAAAACGTACATTGAAGATATTCGAAAACTACAAATTAGTTTATTGAAAATTATTGCGCTAAAAAAATATAGAGATAAATTTAAAAAATGAAAATTATGAGGGACTATTCTCCCATTGCAACGTTATGAATATCTCCAATCAAATCAAATTTGCAATTTTAAGTGAGGAATATCCTAATTTAAATTGTCTAGAATTAAAAGTTAGACCAACCTGTATGAGAACGCTGACCTATACAAAAACATTTAGCCTGCCGAAATATAACAATGTATATGGTACACGCACATGGGAGTATATGCTACCGGATATAATTAACGAAATGCCTGCTGAACTAATAAGAGACTTTGTACAGTCGCCTAGAAATAACTTACATTTAATTAAAAAGTATTATGTAAACGGAACGATCTCGCCACTCCAGACAGACCAATAAGGACTACGTGAGTGGCAAATTGTATTATTAATAGATTGATTAAAATGTTAAATAAATAAAAAAAAAGAAGTAATGAGATTTTGAAATAGCCCAAGTGTCATTGGACCAGTAAATTAGACAAGCAAAGTAGAAGACAATAATTCAATAATGAAGAAACAAACAATTCTCGTAAATGACTTTGGAGAGTGAGGAGAAAATATCAGTATAAACAACCAATTACTGTTTGTAACTTACCAAAAACCCCGACGTATTATCCAATAAACACCTAAACCGAACAGTGAAGCTTCTTTCTAAAAGATGAGCTCGATCCGGCCTTAACACTTCTTGAAGACTAAGACTGTTGACATCGGGAGGAAGAAAAGAGTTCCACAGGAGCTGCCGCTGAAGCTCCTCGCGGTCTTCTGAATGGACCAGCTCGTATACTGACTGGTGGACTATGTCCGACTGGAATAGAACAAAATGTTGCGTCACATTTATTGCATATTAATACTTCGTAATAATGACACAGATGTGAGAGTTTATGATAATGATATGATAGGTATTTTATTCATATACACGCGGCTGTGTTCCCATAAATGGTTGTGCCAAAACAACAAGATCGCAAAGTAGATCCTTCTACCACGTTTAGCATATCAGGTTAGGTATTTGTATGTTTGTAACTTTTTCCAGCAGTAAAAAGACTACTTTGTTCTTTTAATATCTCGTATTCTTTGTAACATGACGATAATTTTTTTTTATGGAAGCACCCCTGGGAAACCACGGGTTTTCAAGATATTGAGGTCCAATGTTACATTAATTTTATATTTTTTTTTTACATAAATCCATCTGAAATCGGTTAACAAACATTTTTTTCAAAGATACCATGTCTGAATGTTACAATGTTAATTTGTAGGTACATTTGTACTTTGCGCATCAAACGAATACATTGCTTGCAAGAAAATGACAGTATTTTTTTTGTCGTTTCCCAGGGTTGGTTCCATAGAAGAAAATGATCGTAACCTTAGAAAGAATACGAGGTATTAAAAAACATTGTTGTTTTTTTACACCCTGTATAGGCTATGCGGATGAAGTCATAGACATTCCCTAGTATTTTATAAAACATACGGCTGTCTGTTCATTCCCTATTAAACTACTCGTAGGTATGTTAAAAAAACTTTTAATAAAGAGGAAAAAAGTATCATGAAAATGTCCTATTCCGTTTATTTGCCTCGCTCGTTATATTAAGTACAAGAGCCCTATGTTTATATTACTATACCTTACATCATAATTAAAATAGAAATAAAACAAGAACTCTATTATAAAATAACAGTATCTCCATTACATATATGGAAGAAATAATTTGTATGCTGTTTTATATTCCATAAATGTTCATTTTATTTACGTGGGGTATTATGTGAGAAATAGGAATCCACAATAGGAGATTATTAACACACAAATCTATAAACGATCTAATTATATGGAAGTGCAAAATATAATCTTCACAAATTGTATTTAATTTAGTATGATAGCTCAGTAATGTCTATTTTATTAACTCAATAAGGAAAATATAATATTACATACATTATACACACGGCATGTGTTTCTAAGAACGGGGTAGCTAGAACTGCAGATTCGCTACAGTGATCACAAAGCGGGGTTAGGTATTTCAAAACAGTGACAAGTCGCTGGATTATCACATGAGAAAATGCCCGAGTTCCTTTCCTCAGTCTATTTTATTATCTCAGTAATAGGGGTTTATTTTTAAAAATAAGTATCACTTAGTAAAGATTTATAAGCAAAAAAAAAGAGCAAGTCACACTAAAACTGTAAATCAATAAGCCGCTGATAACCCTAAAATCGATTATGCTCAATCATTAAAACATCGTCTGTAACGAAGATGGACATGTTAATTTTAGAATCGACGAAGGCAATTTACAGCCTTAACCATTGCCAATAGCCCATAAATTCTATTGTAAGCCGATAATAATGAATTTTAACACGTCATTTAACAAGGGACCGTGTAAACAGTGTGGATAATGCGGCATCAACATATGATGCAAGTACAAAACTAATTGATAATCAATGGGGTCTCGCAGGGCACACCACTGGACCCCTTGCTTGACATGTAAATGATTCATACTAAAACTCACTTATAGGGTTCTTCGTAAATAGCAATGTGGGTTTGAACATATTGCCATGGCATTATACGTCAGAGAATGATTTGTTGGGTAATTGGTTTTTATGCTCTGCAGGGGTGAGTTGCTATGGCGAATCCAAATTGTTTTGTTGATATACCTTTGTTTTGATAATTTAGTTTCTTTCGTTTGTGTTTCCCCGTGATTGATGGCATCGTAAACTGTTACAAACTTTTGCATGCGATGAATTTTTGAATATTTTGTTATTCCTATATTTAATTTTACCACATTTATGTCAACTGAAAATGCCTTTGAAAACATTTATTCTGGTAGTAGCCTTTCTATTTATTTTCTTTAAACATCCCGATAGATTCTGTGATACAAACCCTATTGTTATTTCAGTGATCCCTCCATAGAGCTGGTCATTAGGCGTGTAAAGAAAGATCGATATCAGAGCCACCTGGTGGTAAGTTAATCACTGAGTATTCATTCTCGCTGAGCTTAGGGTGAGCTTCGAGCTTTTGATCTGAAGTTTATTTAATAGAATATATCAAGTCGTCCATGTCTGGGGGAAATCTCCTATGTGAATAAAAAAAATAAAGGTGTATTATTTACTCATATTTTATACTACTTAGTGTACTTATATTCAATTTATTTACAAAAGTAATTTTAACTACAATAAAAGCTACACTTTCAATGACACATACAAATAGGTCCTGCAATGAAGTATTACAAATGGTTGCATCAAATAAATTAATATAAATATAATGTAAATTTCATAGAATTTTGCACCTTTTAGAGCTCAGCTTTGCTATAACAATGGGATGTATATTTTATTCCAACAATACTACAAGCACGTACTAAGTTATATTACAAATAAGGTAAGCAGATGCGTTTGTTAAGCAATTTAAATACAATGTTTTTTCTAGGCTTTATAATATTATTTTACATAAGAATTATTTTGTGTGTTGCTGTCAAAGTAAACTAGATCTATAGGAGTACTATTAAATTATTATTACTTTTAAGCCGATTTTTATATAATGCTCAGATAGTCTACCTAAAGGATAAAGTTGATACTGTCTTTCTCCAATGCTTGTTAAAAATAGAAACAGAATGAATTTTAAAGTTCAGATAGATTATGTAACCATTGGAAAAGTCGGACATCAGAAATATATACAGGGTGTAACAAAAAGGGTATGTTAAGCGAAAAGCTACGTAAATAGCCCACTGTAGAGGACCTATCCACAAAATTTGAGACTCGAAATCACACGTTTATTTTTCCCGATAGTATGAAGAATTTTTTAATATCTCAGGAATTTTCATACAATCTTGAAAAATAAACATGTGATTTCGAGTCTCAAATTTCATGGATAGGTTCTCTACAGTGGGCTATTTACGTAGCTTTTCGCTTAACATACCCTTTTTGTTACACCCTGTATTAGATAAAAATAGCTCTTTTTCTATTGAGGGATCGCCCACCACTGGGCCCTATACCCTCCGCTGACCCTCGGATCTGCCGACTCATGATCACGAACACAAGACACTACAGTCGCAACGAAAAGCCAGATCCAAGCAACTAGCATGTAACCATAAATACATATAATCCGAAAACCAATTAAAATTTTAATCGACATATGATTCAATATCAATTCAATATCTAAAATTTTAAAGAACAACCATACCGAAATCACTATAAATTAATGCCAGTAAAATAAGTAGATATTTGTCATCTGATTGCAATACGTCATTTATATCCACTGCCTGTTATTCAAATTATATAGAGAATATACAGCTCTCTTATATTATTTTGATAGTTAAGCATGTAGACTAGATGAGATTTAGAACTATGTATGTATTTACAAAGTAAGGATGTTTAGTGTTTCCAATTGAGACTAATATCTCATGTCCCCTGTAAGCCGGCACGCGCCTAATGTCAGGAAGTGCCACCGATTTACCGATTTGAAAATCGATTTATTTTAATCGTGCGCCACCCCTACGGTGAGCTTTAGACATAGACTATGAATTAGGTTTAAATAGAGCATGGATTCTTCTAAGTTGTATAACGTAGGTATTTCTAATTTTGACTGTCTAGTGCATATGTGAACCAAATAATTTTGATTAATATGTAGCTAACTGATTAGTCTCATTTTATTTTTCATAAGCCCAGCTTGATGGACCTATCACACTTTCCGTTTCTTTTCGTTGATGTTTGATGTCAAAAAAAACAAGACGACATGTGGATCTGCTTTACAGATAAAATGAAATGTATGATGTAATAGTTGGTACATGTGGAGCTATTAAGTTTATTATGTACTGCTAAGACCAGATAAAAAAAACATAAGCATTATTTAGAAAATAATGATGTTATTAAAATTGTGTTATATTATTATACAATCGGATTATAATAGCAATGTACAGTTTCAGAATCTATTAGGTACATAATATATATTAAGAGTGAAGAATCTATATTTTTCATATTCTTTGCCCAATGTTACTCAGGTAACCAAATCACAGGGTTACGACTCGCGTAAACAATATATATACAGGGCGCGGTTGAAATGAAATATTTATTATTTTGTACTAAAACTCCTATAGAAGGGGACTCGAAAATTAGGGGTTTTACTTCTGATAGCGATATTTCACTCGGAGTTTATTGGCTGTAATGCGAAGGGCATTTATTAACGAGCGCGTTTTAATTTGCTATTTTTGGTGACTTGCTTTGTTGGGTTTGTATTTGAAGGTTTTTTGGTGACCCATTTAACACAAATAATATATTTTTATAATTATAACTGTAATTTTAATAATACTTGATCAACAAATACCAAAAAACTATAATTTACGCAGGTACGGTGAAATAATGTTTATTGATTCCCGCCATAACTCTGGAACATATGGCTATTCATTTACGGTTCATGCCATTATGTTCTGGGAATTCCCACCTCATACCATAAGAGACTCGCAATCTATTGGCACCTTTCAAGAACAAGTTAAGAAGTCACTACTGTTCTCTTCATTGATGATGTGTAATTTTACCTTTTGTTCTATTTTTTATAAAATATGTATGTACCTATCTTCTTCTTACATATAACAAAAATGTAACGGGTCGCAATCTGTACATGGAAGATATATGAAAAAAAAAATATTATAGGAGACCTTTATCAACGCAATAGTACCCAAAACAATGATTTTTGAATTTTTTGTCTGTTTGTCGGTTTGTCTGTGCGTTTGTGCACGCTAATCTCAGGAACGGCTGAACCGATTTCGATGCAGTTTTCAGTAATATATTGTGACAGGTTACACTTAACATATAGGCTACTTTTTATCCCGGGAAAATGTTTTTATCCCGGATAATTTCGATATTTTGGTTTTTTTTTCTGTAGTCCACGTGGACGGAGTCGCGGGCTTTCACTAGTATATAATGTATTTATTTAGTTATATTATATCTATTTATTTGCTTGTTCTATTTGTTTATATATCATTGTTTTTTTATTATTATTTGGTTGTGCACGTATGATTTCCCGTTTCTTCGCTAATCATTTTATTTTAAATGGTTGGCTGAAAGAAATCTCTGTTAGAGATAAGCTCGCCTTTGTATATTATCTTCTAAAATATTATATCTTGTGTGTCCTTTTTCTGTATACAATAAAGAAAAAAAAATAAAGAAGGAATTGAAGAAAATGGACATAATGAATGTAAATTTTATAAAGGAAAAAGAAATACCGAATACAAATAGTAAATAAGGGTAACGGGATAACGTTCGATAAGGAAGGGGCAACAAGAACTATTAGGCAAAATCTTTTTGACGGGAAAAGGGAAAAAGATAATAAATACACTGGTAATGTAATCTTTTATTATGAAACACGACTATTTAGGTATGTATAGTTACTATATTATTATTTATAATACTATACCATTTAATTATCCCACTTTTGCATACATAATGGTTACGAGTACGGAAAGGAAGGACTATAGCTACATTCTGTCATCCATACCGACGAAGTCGCGGGCAACAGCTAGTAGGCTATAAATCATTGATTTATGTACCAAATAGGTAGAGAATAGATCGATAATATTCAGTGCAAATAAAAGTATGTAAGCATGTAAAACAATTAGTAGGTATTATTTAACATTGATATTATGATGAATATCGATGTTAGTTTACGAGTCATGGATGTTTCTAAACTTATCTATGTATTTATATATTTTTGGTCCGTTGCCTATCATCACGATCATTTTTCTCCATGTACCTGGGAAGTGTCAAAATATTAGGGTCCAAAGTTGAGTAAATAGACACAAGACGCATAGCAGGATTTTTTCAGAAAAATAATTAATATCTGTCTATAAAAAAACTAACATAAACACTAGATACTATAAATTTCGCATGATCAAGGGCATTTTTTTTGGCATAAACTTACTTTATTTCATGTATAGTACGTACCCTTCGTTAAAGGTGTGTATACCGTGCCTAGTAGGCACAAGACCTTAGGGATCTTAGTGTGGGACTAGGTTGATGTGTTGTGAAGTGTGTGAATATTTATTTATTATTTATTTATTTATATTTTATGAAGACATACAGACTACTTAAGTACAATATAATGTAACAATAGACAGTACAATGCCATTAAGCTGTCTCCACCAATAGACGAGATATATTAAAAAAAAGAGAAAATAAAAAATTTGCCTAAAGGAAATAAGCAATAATAAAAATAATAATTTACTAGCCAATCTAACATTATAATAACTAGATTTTATCTAGCTATCAGCTCAATCAGCTCTTTAGGTACCTACTTATTATTATAATGTTTTTCCAAAGCCTTTTCAAAGTTATCGCGATAATAAATTCTCCTTTACCCTTGGGTATTATTATTTTATTTCACCCCTAAGAGCCTAAGCTTTGCTTATCTTAGTTTTACTTAAGTGATTAATATAGCGGAGTTACGGTCATTTATAATTAAAATATGGGTAATTTTGGTGTTTTTGGTCATAACTTTGTTTTTATGCTTAGAATTTATTTTTTCTACCACTACTTATACAGGGTGTAACAAAAAGGGTATGTTTAGAGAAAAGCTACGTAAATAGCCCACTGTAGAGAACCTATCCACAAAATTTGAGACTCGAAATCACATGTTTATTTTTCAAGATTGTATGAAAATTCCTGAGATATTTGATTTCACATGTGATTTCGAGTTTCAAATTTTGTGGATAGGTTCTCTACAGTGGGCTATTTACGTAGCTTTTCGCTAAACATACCCTTTTTGTTACATCCTGTATAATAATTATGTCAGCGAATATTTCCATATTCAGTATTCTAGACCTTCAACTTTCCGCCCTTACAACATTATTTTTGGGTCGTGTTAAATTTGAAAACTTAGTAATTAAATACTTATTTTTATTACGTAGTCATATTTGTCCAGTGCTAATATCTAAAATCCCTACATCTTCTACCGTGCATGTCGTACTCGTAAAGTCGATTAAGGAACTCAGGGGCATTCGCTCGGTCGATGAGCTAGCAACTTGTCACGGATCTTTTCATTTCATCGTATATTAAATGCATATAGCGGTGATAGCCCAGTGGTTAAGACGTACACGTTCCAAGCAGGTGGCGTAAGTTCGATCCCAGTCACGGGCCTGTACCAATGAATTTATTTCATGTACAGATTTTAATGTTGCAAAATTGTCACTTAGCTCGTGCCTCGGAAAGCACGTAAAACCGTTGGTCCTGTGCCTGATCTCTCTCCGGTCGTGTCGGCTTCCCGTCCCATCGGACTATGAGAGTGAGGGAATAGAGAGTGCATCTGTGTTTGCGCACACACTTGTGCACTATAATATCTCCTGCGTACCTGCGTATTGGTCGCCTTGGCCGAAATACGGTCGGAGATCATCATCATCATATTAAACGTGGCTATAGGATCTCATTCGTGGGCTATCCCACTTTGGGAACAACGGGAGATCGAGCCTTGTAGCATGCCCTGGGCATACGCTCAGCAGTGGACTGCAATAAGCTGATGTCTGGACTGGCAATAGTGATATTACAACAGCTGATATAAGTTACCTGATGGAAGCCTAAGTAACTTTCTATGCTGTGCGTCGCAAAAAACACCTCCCCTTCACATGTGAGGATCATCAGGAAGCCGTTTAGAGCCTGAAAAAGATGAGAAAAAAAACACTATTAGTGACTGTTTAAATACAAACATTTTTGTAAGTATAAAATAAATAAAAAAACAAATTGGGAGTTAAAATTAAGTTTACAATTTATAAAAAGATGACGGACTAAACTTTGCTGGAGGAGGACTACGAAGGTAAGGGACGACAAAGGTGGTAACAGGAGTTAGAAGAACTTAAACAAATTCACCACTAACAGAGTTTTAATAAGAACCTAAATAAGTTTAGACTCATATAAATACCTACGTGACATTGTAGTTCAGACCATAAAGTAAGTATTAGTTAATAAAAAAATACTAGGGTGATCATAAAAAGAAAAGTTTTGTATGGAATTCAGCAATATCGTGATATGCGGCTGAGTTATGAGGCAAGTTCAGGAATCCCAATGATTCCATGTGAACGTTTCCGTTGAACTTTTTGAATAAGAGAATTTTTTAATGCAATAAATACACTTTGTAGTATTAAAGACCACAGACCTACTTATATATATCATAGAATTTGTATATCTATATTATAATTTAGTTTTTGAGAACAGGCATTTTTTTGCTTTGTTCCTCATCATTTTCCTGCCTGTATCCCATTATAAATGAATTCGGTGCAATAATGTTTCTTTCTAAACTTATAATGCCAAAGATTTGGCGTTTGTTTTACGGCCTTGTTTCTATTTATTTATTTACATTTAAATTAATATACCTACTGGGTATTAAGATCGCATTCGCCAATTAAAAATTCTATTTTTTCATTTTATTTTTCTACAAATATTTTAATCTTATTACACACTTTTTTCACCTCTCTTTCTATCTAACAATTCTTTGTAGCAATGGAAACAAAGCATCGATATGTACAGTTAAAAACGTAAAAGTATTTAACGTAATAGTATTTATTGCCGAAACTTGGGAATGATTTACTAACAGGTCGGAACGGCCGATTGGTGTAGTTGGTAGTGGCCCTGCCTGCGACGCCATAGGTCCTGGGTTCGATCCCGGTAGGTGCAAACATGATTAGAATATCGTTGTTAGCTGATGTTTATACACTTTAGGGTTTATATAGTTGTAAACGACACCAGATATTTAGTGTGGGACTAGGTCAATGTGTTGTGAAAAAAAAAAGTCGCAATTCTCGTAAGTGTACATTTTGATTAGGTTGTTAGCAGATATACACTTTAGGGTTTATATAGTTGTAAATATGTATAAAAAATCCCAGTAAAACATATGATTAAGGATTTAATTATAAAAACAAAATCTTTGCATAAGAGATTACGATGGACTTTAAACTCTATTGTAGAAGGCAAAATGGCGTACAGCCAAAGTAAGAAAAGAGGTAAAATTTTATAATGCTCTCGACAGTAATAAACACATAAAAACTTACGGTATAAAAATACAATTACAAACTACGAGTAGATTGGAAAAGTTGATCTAAATAGCCCACTATAGAGATCCCATTTCCAAAATTTGAGAATCGAAATCACATTTTTATTTTTCAAGATTGCATGGACATTTCTGAGTTGTTTCGGAATTCTTCATACTATCTGGGAAAACAAAAATGTTTGTTTTTGAAAGTCGGCAGAAGGTATAGAATCCATAGGTAGGAGTGAACCGGTTGGGCATATTGGAAACAATTTGTATTTCCCTCCACAACCATAACGTCAGTTTATTGCAGTGTACCCTGTCCTGCACCGATGATGGGCTTCACTAGAATACATCTATCTTATATCTATACAGGGTGATTTTTGGTCGTCAACGTTCCCGAAAACTACGGAATCTCCTCATCATCACGATCATTTTTCTCCATGGAAGCATACCTGGGAAGTGTCTGGTTTCCAAAATATTAGGGTCCAAAGTTGAGTAAATAGACTGCGTTTTTCTGCATAAAGGCACATAGACGCGCGTAGCAGGATTTTTTCACGAAAAATAATTAATACCTGTCTATAAAAAAACTAACATAAACACTAGACACTATAAATTTCGCACGATCAAGGAATTTAAAAAATTTTTCAAAAAAAATTTTTTTTTTCCCAGCATTTTTTTTGGCATAAACTTACTTCATTTCGTGTATAGAATACGTACCCTTCGTTAAAGGTGGCCACAAAAAAACATCCTGTATATCTTCTTCCGTGCATGTCCTAATACCAAAGAACTTTCGTGCGTTGACTCACAAGCTAGCAATATATTGTCACCGATCTTTTGATCTTCTTCGTGATTCTGCAGGTTTAGCAACCCCATTTTGGGAATTTGAGAATTTTTTGAATTTGTACCGTCCCATACCCGCTTGGGAGGTAGGGAGCGGCGCCTCTCATGCTGACGATAGTCCAAAAATCAAACTGCGGTCACCAACCCGCCTGCCCAGCGTGGTGATTATGGGTAAAAACCCCCTATAGCAGTAGCCTTGTGGCGTGCCTACGTCCAGCAGTGGACTACATTAGGCTGAAGAAGAAGATTTTGGGAATACCTACAGCCGTTGCTATATTACCTGTAAGAACATTTCTCCATCCGGCATGGCGTGGTCGTACGGCGAGTGTTCCCGGCGATGCCCGTGTAGGTCATCCTTGTCTTTGTGCATCACCACTGTGGACAAAGAAATTTGGATTTACATAATCAGCCTGTCTACCGTTCATAAAAGACTTGGGTTTTATTAATGGCAACAAGAATCAACGGCATTACTTTAAACTTTGTAGTCTCTCTGTAGTGCCTGCCTACCTCTATGAGATATAGGCATAGGGATATTATAATATATATTTCTCCGTCATAAATTTTGTAAGAATATATACTAAGCAACGGTTTTGAAAAGATAGATTGGCGATTGAGGACAGATATAGCGTTTAATGAAATGCTGATCATTACTATCTATTTCCATATACAGGGTGTAACAGAAAGGGTATGTTAAGCGAAAAGCTATCTCAATAAACCACAATAGTGAACCTATTTCCAAAATTAGAGACTCGAAATCACATTATGTTTATTTTTCAAAATTGTATGAACATTCCTGAGTTGTTTAGGAATTCTCCACTATCTGGAAAATTAAACATGTGATTTCGAGTCCGAAATTTTGTGGATAGGTTTCTTTTAATGAGCTATTTACATAGCTTTTCGCTTAACATTGTACACCCCTTTGTTACACCCTGTATACTTAGATATTATTTATTAGTAGGTATCGACTGGTTTAATGTAGTTTATTCTATTAAATGTCTTGTTTACCTGTTTTGTGCACGTCTGTATGTAAATTTTGATCTCAAAACAGTATGGTATTTCTTTTTTGTTTTAGGTACATTGGATCTGTCAGGTTACGGTACAAAAATCTTTTTAAGGAAAATTTCGGTTACATGTATTTTTTTCTTTTTTTATTGTCCAAATTTCTTTTTGGAACGAAGTTCCTTACGGCAGGCTTGGAGGAGATAGGGATTTTGCTGCGCGACCGAACTGAAAAAAATGTGATAGTAAAACCGTAAGAAAAAGTGCGTGGAATAAAACCGTTAAATGAGACGTGCGCAGGCCTTTCTCTTTCTCCCTCTTTCTTTTCGTTCTCTCATCCCTTCTCTCTCTATTACTACTCCACCCCGCCAATGCATAGTATATACTCATGAATTCATGGACAAGCACGTGGCGAATACTCACATTATAGATACATTTTAAACCTAAATAAAATTGATCAAGATTTTTCTTTTGCAAATTGTGTCGATTCTACATTAGCCGAAGGAACTTCGTTCCTACCTGGTGTCCCACGACACCACATTTAATTTTTTTTTAAACCATTTCCTGCGCGATTTCTCCTCTCTACGTGACATTGGCGGAATCATTGTGCCTGACACAATTGTGGCCATTAACAAAAATTTAATTGAATTGACAGAAACAAGGAAACCAATTTTTATTATTTAATTGTAACTATCACGTGCTATCAGATTAGGATAAAACTACCAAGAAGTACAATCAGTAGGTATTATATCTTTTTATGACAATTTTAATGCAAAACACAACCCTTACGAAACAGCTCACCGCCACCTGCCTTTCTCCATAAGGCATTGTTATTAAAACTGCGAAATAAACTCATTAATATTTTAATATCAAATACACGCCCAGAATTAAAAGTACTTAACATCTTGATTAATTATATTAATATTAATGTTATCTTTTAAAGGTGCACAATCTACCTTATGTCATATTATGGATTTTTAAAATTATAAATACTAAGTACTTATAACATATATGTAACCCAAGGAAGCCGGAAACCAATTTATCTGGACTCAGGGGAATTTCACCTGCGCAAGCGCAGGGTACATTCTATGAAGTAGAAGTAATGGGGAGGTGCACTAATGGTGCTTGTTTTTATAAAATTTTATTACATAGTATAAATCTTAATATATAAAAAATCCGGTCACTTGTATGTTCCGATAAACTCAAAAACGAGTCCTTAATTCATGAAAATTGGCATATATATGTAATTTGGTCGCAAACTTGATAAGTAGTTATTTTTAAATTAATGGCTTAATAACTAATAATTAATAAAAAACTGTAATTGACCCGGTGGCTCATGGTGAGAGCGCTGACACGCGGAATGCAAAGGTTGGGTTCGATTCCCACCCGGGTAAATTTTTTCCATTTCTTTATTAATAATTTTATAATATATAATATCTTAACTAAGTACACTTCTCCATTAATATAATCCGTTAGTATGATTGATCGTTTCATCTTTAAACATTGTGCTGAGGGATTCAGCTTTGTTTGCCGAGATTTGGCTAGTTATAGCTGTCGGGAGAAAAATAACGTTGCCAATATGTAATTTAGAAAAGAGATGGTAAAATTCATCCGAGTAATTGATCCGGTGGCTCAGTGGTGAGAGCGCTGACACGCGGAATGCAGAGGTCGTGGGTTCGATTCCCACCCGGGTGAGGAATTTTTTTTTCTTTATTAATAATTTTATAAAAAACTGATCATCAACGTTGGTTTTGCATACGTTCCATAAGTCTGCAACAGATGGCGCCTTCTGAATTCTTCTGTCTTTTCTGCAGTCCACGCGGACGGAGTCGCGGGCGTCCGCTAGTTTTATATTGCGGATTACAGCCGGCGTCAGAGTAGTTACAACAATTTTTTTTTAAACGGATGGTGCATTTTGCGGATCACGTACAGCCGGCGATGAGTACGGACAGACACGCCCGAAACTTGGCCCTGTTAAGACGTTTGCATTGCCATTGCCTCTGACGATCTTCTTCCCATAGTGCGTTGGTGCGAGCTAGTTCGCGTCCGTCCGCAATATCACGCACCATGGGAAGCTAGCATAACAATGACCGCATACCATATTTGGGATACTAATATGACAAATCCGGAATTTTCCGTTATACAATTTTACCTATTATATTTATGATGTCAATATTATAGTAGGCAAAAGGCGGGTAAATGTAGAAGAGGCGTGGCCAATAAGAGTTGACAAATCACAAATCATCCCTCCGTTTGTTTGGATGCTGTAAGGGTTTGGGGTAGATTTTGATTTGCAACTTTGAACGTTATAACGCACTATAAAGACACAATTTACAATAAATTAGATTTTTAGGTATGTAACTACCCGGTAGGTTAGTACTTTCTACATTTCGTAGATACGATAGCCGGACGGAGGACCTGTCCACAAAATTTGAGGTTCGAAATCACATTGCAAAGTTTTACAAATAGAAAAAACAATCCGTAATTAACTCAGTAATCTAAAAAAATAAACATGTTTCTAATATATATTTGTTATCCTAAGCTCTTTCTTTACTTTTGTTTTCCTCACTCTCGCTTGGTTTGCTAGAAGAAATCTCTTAAAGAGCACGCCACTGGGTGATCAAAGTGAAATAGACCGTATGGAGACTACTTGTAATATTTTTATATTTATGTACAATAAGAATAATATCTCAAATTTTGTGGATTATTTACACTGGTATATTTTCGTGGCATTTCGCTTGACATACCCCTTTTGTTACACCCTGTATGGGTAGGTATAGTTATAATTAATAACTTATCACCAAGGTAATGACATTAAGTACAAGTTACCGTAATTAGAGCTTACACATCAAGTCACGCCCATCACCGAGTTTGCGGTCAACCACGAGTTCTCAATAATTAAGGGAACAAATATTTTTAATTATACTCGTTAGTTTTAAAGATGGATCAGTTAGAAACAATCTATCATAGATAATTGAATGTTTTCGACTTGTTTCGAAATTTTCGCTTGTAGAGATCACGAGCTTTAGCTTTCGCTATGGTATCGAAACTTGGGTGAACTATCTCATTAGCAGCCAATTGTTACTCTAGATATGATTTATTTCATTATTTTCACACGAAATTTTAATTATTTAGGAGACAAAACACCTACGGGTTGAGCGAGGCCTATGTGTTCAGCTGTGGACTTCCTTTGACTGTAGTGATTTAAAAATATGTGATGATAGAACATCCTAAGGTTATGCATGGTATAACTTAATTCCGCGTTTATTTATAACACTTTAATGTTGAAAAAGCAAGTATAATGTTTACGATGAAAAAAATCTTGATATCGTGTACTAAAGCATGCACAAAATGCATTAGTGTGCATCACTATAGGATTATAATTAATATAAACGACTCATGGGAGTTCCTTGATAATGGCTGAGAATTATCAGAAAAAAAAACACTCGCGCAAAAAGGTGTGAGGTTGAGTTTAGTACTCCATCATATAATGACTGTTCCAATGACGAAGTCTTGTAAATTTCAAAAGAACTAAGTAAATAAATTAAATAGTGTAACAGCTATAAAGATACTAGCGCCTTTGACAGAGGACAATAAACGTAATGAAGTATGTGTGGAAGTTCTGCAGACTAACATTAGGTGCAAGTTGTGTGTCTAAAATGTTCACATAGATGCTCCTGCTAGGGACGGTCTAACAAAATGATGGTTTTAACATAAAGCAGCAGATTTGGTCTTTAGATGATCATAACCATTATTAGTTTCACGTTGGTTACCATAAAGCATTGAACCGCCAATTTATATTTGCAAGACCTTTTTGAATAAGCTCTAAAAGATACATTCTTCTCGCATAGGTATTTCCTAGACCTTGAGTAGATACCTATCTATATATTAGACAAACTCCAGAAACTAGATGCTAAAAAAACTGTCAACTTTTTAAAATTGCGACCTAGTCTAATAAAAAAAGTCGCAAACAGACCAACAGACAGACATACAATATGGTTCTTGGTCGTTTCGGGCCAATTAACTCACCTGGTCGTGGGATATGGCATGTGGCGCTATAGGGATGTACCTAAAGGGATGTCGATAGAAATATTGTCGATGAGCCAACTAATCAATGTTAGATTTATTCAGCTATGATTTTTGTAGCAACTTTAGGTTTAACTGCTATCTGTGGTTTTTGTCCATATTATGTACTATCGTTTGGAATATTTACTAGCTAGCTATCTATCATCAGATCATTCCACAATATGGAAAGTATAAATATCATTGGATACTTCTTAAAATAAGTTGCAACTATTTTATTTAATTATTGTGTTAAATTTTCACTGGGTAAACAAAGATTTTGTCAGGTTAAGTTATTATACTAACGATTAATAGACTAAGATTTATTTAATATCGCGATAACTTGCTTTCTATCAGCCAATTTCAATACTAGAGATTATGAAGAATCTCGGATATTTTTTATTCCAAATTTAAAATTTAAATGTGCTGAATACATATAACTTTTTATTGACAATTAAAACCAAACAAATAATCGTCAACTCACCCCTATCTCAGAGGATACTTTTAGCTGGAAATCCCAGTTATTGTTTTGCAAACCTCCGCGATCAAGATAAGTGGGATCCACCATCGATAAGGGATGCCAAATCGACTCGATATATCGATAAACTCGGTTGATACGTCACTAGTCGACCGCGTTGGTTTTATCACCCTCTATAATCGTCATTACTCAGTATTATCCCTAGGGGAATTTTTTTGTAAGTAAATTAAAAGTTATAGGCTTTTGTTTAATGTGGAAGAGTGATAAATAATATTGAAAGTGAATATTGCGGAATTTTCCTATAATAGACTAGAGGATATCCGCGACTTTGGCCATGTTAGCTATAGTGAAGAATTTCGTACGTTTTCGTAAATCGTTTTTAAAACTGAGAATGGAATGAAATATAACACATAATTTTCTCCTAGTGGAGTTAAAGCCGATATTCTTTATAGTACTTAACCCCCCTTAAGGTCACCCTTATCCGAGGAAGTTTAAGCTTATTTTTCAAAAATTAAGCATGAAGATAGCTTAAATGATATTGAAGTGTAATAATACAATGTAGGCAAACGAAATAAAAAAAATAGAAAGCATATAATGATATGCAATATTTCCAACGATTCCTGAGCATTTGATTAATAACCAATCAATTAAACAAAATGGTAATTAGCAAATGAAATAGTCGGCAATCACGTGAGCCTACGACTTGGGGGCGAAAGTGAATTCTTTCTGATATAGATATAATTATAGTCAATTACAATGAACATGCATATTTAAATAGGTAACGTAACGTTATGTTAAAAAAATATTTGTTTAACAGTTAAATATATCAATATCATACTACGTGTTCCCTATTCTCAACAGTGTTTAATTTGACAGATATTAAATACTTTTTGCTGTTTAATGTCGTATTTAACGGATGTGTAACTTTTCACACTTATCAACTATAAATATATTTTGTATACCTAGAGATTGTTTAGTTAGACAATCTTTAAACGTTAGGTACTGTCTAGCAAATCAGGTATTTAGACATTGATTAGCGATTCTTAAATAGCGTAATACAGTAATTATACGTTATTTTTTTTATTCTTAGGCATCTTGATGTATGCTAACGATTTTTAGATTTCTACAAGTAAACACGTAAAAGTTAAAACCTTATTACAATAAGGTAAAAATAACTTCCAAAACCGTCTCAAAATCAACGTCGAATCTTATAACCGTTAACAATTACCTCGCCTTGGTTAACATTAACCGGGCGTTCGTGTTAAATACCCATAAACTAACCGCGTTAACTCCGGTTATATGCGCTGGTTAAAAAAATATTAGTTGATCCTTTATTTTTATCGTACTTACTAGAACTAGGCTTTGTATGTAGGTACTGGGAATAATTGAGCAATTTTAAACATTCGCTTTTTTCACTTAAAAACGTTTTTGGCATTATTTTGGAATCAATTGCGGCTTTAAGGAGTAGGTAGGATTTTCGTTATTTGTTGTAAATGAAAAGTAAAAGTTTCCACCAGACTGTTACCTTTTTGCAACAGCGCAATGGCAAAGTAGGAAGCAATGTTTTTTTTTTCATTTATTTAAGGGCTTCATTGCAGCGAGCATTAAAGCTACGGATATCGTGTCGCACAGACTTGGAGATACGTCTATTGAGCTGACGATATGCTTCCGCGTCATCAGAGGACTGCAGACATTGAGCACCTTTCCGCCATGAGGTTGAGGGCATAATTAATATACATACACATATAAAATCACGCCTCTTTCCAGGAGAAGTTGGCAGAGATCAGTCACTACTCACACCACTACTGAACCAATTTGAATGAAATTTGGTACACAGTTAAAAGCCTAAAAAGTTTTTCCTTCTCCTAAATGCTACTTTTTATCCCGAGATAATATATTTATCCCAGATGATTTCAAAATTTTGTTTTTTTTGCACCTACACGCGGACGGATTAAATGAAAATAAATAAAAGAAAACAAAACAATACATCAATAAACAACCAAGAAAATACCGTTGGCACATCATTAACCCGCAATAAAAACAACCGAAAAAACAGCGGCAGCCAGTAATTCACCAAAAACAATTAAAATAGCCATCTGGTATCAACGGACACACAATATGGCACGTGGTCACCCCTGCGTACACCCTTAGGCAACCCCTAATGACCAACCATGCGGAGAGGAGATAGAACTAGCCTTTTTGTAATCTGGCGAGGTTAACGAACTTTTGAAGGTTAATCTATAGATGATTAGGCTAGATTTGTAAGTTAGATTTCTGTTCATCTGTGCTTTTTTTACATAAATAAATAAAAACAGTCATCAGGTGTGTTACTTTACATACTTTGCGAGTTGATAGTGTAAGATTTTATACAGGGTGTAACATACGGAAATGTAAAGCGAAAAGCTATAGATGAAGCCCACTATAAATAACGTGTCCATAAAATTTTAGATCAGAATTCATAATGTTTGTGTTTATCTTTCATGTGGAAAAATAAACATGTGATTCCGATTTTTTTTTGAACTGGATCTTCATATAGTAGACTATATTCATAGCTTTGCTACATATCCTTTTATTACACCCTGCATATGCAAATTATTTCATCATAGATTTTTTTTCATTTCATCATTGTAATCTCTGATTGTAATTGTAAGCTCCTTAAAATTAATTCTGTCGTTCAAAATTGTCCCAATATCTGTGTCGCTATAATCTACGCAGCAAGCACTCAAACTAAAAGAACTAGTTCCTATGTGACGGTAAAAGTAGAGTTTCCGCTTACTTCCACAGGATAAAAAGGCGTGAGTCACTACACCTATAAACGTCACGCTATCGTAGGCGCGAGCTGTCTACTCGTGTTATGTCATTCTCACACGCATTATGGCATCACACCATTACACTGCCGAAGTAAAAAGTGATAAGTAAAATTCAAAATAGACTATTTATAAGATCAAATCACACACCTATATTTAAAGAAGCTTCACACACATGGCTGTGTATCCAAAATTTATTTATTTACTAGTGGACGCCCGCGTGGACTACAGAAAAAACAAAATGTCGAAATTATCCGGGATAAAAACATTTTCCCGGGATAAAAAGTAACCTATATACTAAGTGGGACCTGTCATAATATATTCCCGAAAACTACATTGAAATCGATTCAGCCGTTTCTGAGATTAGCGTGCACAAACGCACCGACAAAAATCCCAAAAATCATTCTTTTGGGTACTATTGCGTGGATAAAGGTCTCCTATAATATTTTTTTGTCATATATCTTCCATGTACAGACAGCGACCCGTTACATTTTTATTATACAGGGTGTTTTTTGTGGCCACCCTTAACGAAGGGTACGTACTCTATACATCAAATAAAGTAAGTTTATGCCAAAAAAATTGCTGGGAAAAAAATATAATTTTTTTTGAAAAAAATTTTAATTCCTTGATTGTGCGAAATTTATAGTGTCTAGTGTTTATGTAAGTTTTTTTTATAGACCAATATTCATTATTTTTCGTGAAAAAATCCCGCTACGCGCGTCTATGTGCATTTATGCAGAAAAACGCAGTCTATTTACTCATACCCTAATATTTGGAAACCAGACACTAGAGGTATCGTGATGATGAGGAGATTCCGTAGTTTTCAAACGTTGACGACCAAAAATCACCCTGTATGTAATAATTGAAATCTGATAAAGATGACCTAAGGTCTTACCCAAATATACATAGGTAGAGGTAAAGGGAGTTTCACCAAATAGTTCTTTTGAATGATGGCGCTATTATTTACTATGTGTATGATACACATTGTTTGTGTATATAAAAAAAGTTTAGTTCCGAAATCAGACAATGGTTTCTTAGTCTGTATATAGTTTCATAATCTATGTTAGTAGTAGCATTAGCACAATAGATGACGATATGTAACGGTGTACGGAAAAACTTGCATAAAGTTTATGAGACACTGTACTTTATTCTTTGTAAAATATGTATTAATGATAAATAAATTTAAAAAAAAGACATAGTAGACGTAGTAGTTATTCTATGAAACACACTTTAGAAACAAACAACTTAATTATTTAAAGAAAAAACTGGACTGCGTAAAATTTTTGAGCCATTGTCACTCTTGCGACGACGAATCTAAGGATACTTCTGAGTTCATAAGAGCGTGCCAAAAACGTAGATACCAGTAGATACATTTGAAAAACGAAACCCTCCTTCTCGCGCAGTCGAGTAAAAATAGGCGAGAAGCATAGACTAAAAAAATAAAACGCCTAACGACGGCAATCCCCAGTCATTATCAGAATGGAATACAAACATAAATCGGTGGACGTGCAGCGGTTACTACTAATTCCTAAAGTAAACATATCGATAAAATTTCTCGATCATTCGAATAAATCACTCACAAAGGACGATGTCTTAATATTCTTCAAGTAATTTTATGCTCGGTCGGACAAAGATAGCGATAGGCGAGGGTAAACATATTGGTGTGTTAGAAAGAGATGTCGAGATTTTCTCGGTTCATATTAATTAAGGTATACGGTGGATTTAAATCATTGACTGTCAGCGCGCCCTGTGGGAATTCGAGAGAGTTATGGAGTCCTTTATTCTAAATTTAAAATTACAATTTTGTAAGTGTTTCGAATAATTTGAATATGCTAACCGTTAGTAGTCTCTCGAGATAATATGGAATTTTCGAGAACATTCTAAGAAACTAGTCTAGCGGCGTCGAATAAACGAATTTTGTAAATGTTATAAACTTAATTAACTCTAGGTACGTTTAATGACATGCATTGGATCACTAGTCAGTACTATGTGACTTAACAAAGGTTTTTATAAACAAACAAACCTAACTAATCCCTTATATGAACGTGGAGTCAAGTTATACTAAGCATAACCTAAGAATATCTAAGCGATCGACTAAACGACTTTCATACTCTCCCAGGTAGCGCTTGAAATTGCTCTACTTCAAGTTTATAGGTAAATAGACATGTGTTTAAATCTTATTAATGCATTACAAAAATTACCTTCCATAGTTGCTAAGTTATGTACCCTCTAATTAAATTATCAACCCGCCAATCATCAGACAAAATGTAATTAAAATTAAAAACGAAAATATTAATATTCAAAATTCAAAATACTCCAATTAGAGGATGCCGTTGCGTTCCAAATCCAAATTACGCGCGCGGTCACCAACTGTCATATCTCGTCAGTTGTGTGACGCGAAACGTCATTGAAGAGACGCGTGATTGGCTGATTCGATATCGTTACAGATTATTAATATTAAACTGGAGCTACGGGGCATTGTGATCTGTTGTGTAGTGTGCTGTGCTGATGCACCGCTTCACTAGAATACATCAGCTGCATCTCATTCCGTGCATGTCGTAAGACTCGACTGAGGAACTCAGGGGCCTTTTCTTAGGCGACGAGCACTTGTCACTGATCGTTAACATGAGGCCCTGCAATGCTAAATATAGCTGTAGGATATCTTTCGTGATCCAGCAGTTCTGGCTACCCCATTTTTGGAATACAGCCGTGTATATATATCTATGTATGTACATCTACATAATGGGGAAATGCAAACAAGCCCTTACTGTCTTATTACGAGTACATACATGCACCCACCTATTGCGGTCCACTGTTGGACGTAGGCCTCCGGGCTCGTCACAAGGCTACTGCAATAGGGGGGTTTTGCTTAAAGTCACCCGCTGGACAGGCGGGTTGGTGACCGCAGTTTGTATTTTGGACTAGTTGTGAACACGGGAGACGCTGCTGCCCACCTCCCGGAAACCCTTAATCGCCTCCCACGATGCCCACGGGCAGACATGGGGTGGTGCTATTCTACTCTGCCCACACGGCACTTAATATATAGGGTGTATTAAAAATCAAATGTCACTTTATCTAAAGCCGCTTTCGAGGGGTGAAATGTCAAAGTTAATTTTACGTTTCAACGAGTATCATACTAATTACGGTTATTTTCACGATAACGCTAAAATGTGGAGTTCACTCGGTTTAATAAAGCCTCTGTCGGGTGGTTTAATTCAGGGTGTAGCAAAAAGTGTGTGTGTTAAGCGAAAAGCTTTTACCCAGAAAATTTGAGACTAAAATTTGCGAAGAGGTTCTTTATAGTATACTATATTTGTAGCTTTTCGCTTAACACCCTGTAACTCGGAAGGTTCAAGAAAAGAGTCCAATGATGCCTCTTTAAAATCTTATGGTTCGATTTTACGAAAACGTTTATGCAAACACAACGTCTCTGTCACGCTTCCAAAACAGGGGTACCAACACCAATAAAACAAATCAATAAACACACAAACAAAACGAGTCTGAAACACAAAAAGGATCGCTAATTAAAAATCGCCGGTCCATACTGAGATGGTGTGGAGCATTTAATTGATACGAGCGGAGTCGCAGGACGGTCGTTAGCTTATCAGTGCGCCGGTTTCACACCGGGGGTTAAGGGCGGCTTATATGGAGATGCTTGATGTACTTATACAAGCATTAACCATATCCTTCGATAACATTAATATTAAATTCAGTGACCACGCTCAAAATATGGTACAGCAAATAGAAATAGAAGCTGAAATGTAGAGCTGGGTATCTTTTGTCATAATTTTTAATACAAGATTTATTATATTGCACAAAAGTATAATATGCGCGAAAACAGGTGATGTCTCCTATTCCTTTACTACCATGATCCGATAAGATGGAAACGTGTAGAAAAATCTGCAGTAACTTGACGAAAATTATTCTGCTTAGAAGTAGCTAGCTTGTCATTATTATAATCTACATGAGCTTGAAATTTTTTCGTAAAAAGACGTCAGTCTATAACAGGAACTTGGTAATAATACCTACTACTATATTACTAGGTCTATAACAAATTTTATTGATGTTTAGAAACAAATTTCGCCGCATGTGAACCCGGCTCAGTAACAGAAGTCCCGGCAGGTCACGCCTCGTCGCTACAAAACGAGAATTCGAGTTTAACTCACAATTTTATGTCCGATGTATAGAGGTATGCATTCTGCCATGCGCATAGGCAGGTGAGGTTTATAATGCTCATGTCGGATTTATAGATGCAGTCTGCACTTGTTATAATTATCGCTTTGCTATTGAATAGAGACGCCAAATGTTTAGTAATCTAAAGAATCCAATTTACGCGTCGAGATCGAAAATAGTGGCATAAGGATTATATGATTTTGATTATCATTAATGAATGAATATTATTATGAATGAATGGCCGCGTGGTGCCGGCAGAGTAGAATTCGTATCACGCCATGTCTGCCCGTGGGTATCGTACGAGGCGATTAAGGGTTTCCGGGAGGTGGGCAGCAGCGCCTCCCGTGTTGACAACATAGTCCAAGATACAAACTGCGGTCTCCAACCCGCCTGCCCAGCGTGGTGACTATGGGCAAATACCCCCCCTCATGGCAGTCTTGTGGCGTGCCCTGGGGGAGGCCTACGTCCAGCAGTGAACTGCAATAGGCTGATGATGATGATGATTATGAATAGATAAAAGCCTAGTTTGATACCGAAACATGACAAGGAATCTCTCGCTTTAGACCTGATCTTTCCAATGTCAGATAGTATAAAAGGACTGAAGGATAAAGTTGATGTTGCCTAAAATTTGATCACGATAATTACCATCAACCTTATCTTTTAGATAGAAGGCGTATGCCTATCAAATACTGAAATGATCCGATCCTTTCATCCACCTAGTGATCTATCTATAGTCTGTCTTTTGCCGAATCTTTTTGGCCGATATTCCTTTGCCAACCAATGTTTCGTCGATGTTTCAATTTGACAACTAATGAATTACAAATTTTTGTGTGACAACTTTACATTTGCAGCTTAGAGACTTGAAACTTGAAGGATGTATTCTATTCTTTGTATGACAAAGGTATCGGAAATAGAAATACGAAAATTCTAAAATTTATCTCGTCAAAATTGTAAGCGCCCGCTAGCTAGTCTACTTTTTAACATGGACATTTGTACAAAAATACATTTCTATTTCATCTCACATCCTGCAAACACTCGCAACGCAATTTCCTTATCGAATAATTGTGATCAAATGTAATCGAGTAACCGATTAACTAGTTACTAAAACTTCGATTAAAACCGGAATACCAATCGATATCTCTCACATTGATGTATAGGCTATCTTAACTGAGGTGATGAAAAATCAATCGGAATGATATAATATATTATTTCAACTCAAATGAAACATAAAATAAACTGTAAAAAGGGAGTGGAACTGTCCTTTATATTCGAGATCTGATTTGATACATACGGTGCTTAAGAATGGGGAACAAATAAATGAATTGAGGGTTTTATTTTTTAATAAAACGATTATTTATTTGCTCAAAAAATGGTACAATAAAGTTATTTTAACATTATTAGATCAGAGACATGTTTTGCCAAAAAATGTAGCATGCAAATATTTCATTTGTAATAGATAAGGCCCTGGCGCTAACAGATTAAAATAACTATTTAATATGACTCGCGAATATTTCCCATTAAATTAATTACCGGTCGCTAGAATTTTTAAAAATAAAATATATAGGGTATTTATACGTATAGAGAAGTTTATGCCAAAAAAAATGCTGGGAATTTTTTATTTTTTTTTGAAAAAAAATTTTAAATTCCTTGATCGTGCGAAATTTATAGTGTCTAGTGTTTATGTTAGTTTTTTTAAACGTTTTTCATTAATTATTTTTCGTGAAAAAAATCCTGCTACGCGCGTCTAGTGCATTTATGCAGAAAAACGCAGTATTTACTCAACTTTGGACCATAATATTTTGGAAACCAGACACTTCCCAGGTATGCTTCCATGGAGAAAAATGATCGTGATGATGAGGAGATTCCGTAGTTTTCGGGAACGTTGACGACCAAAAATCACCCTGTATATAGACATTAAAAAACGTTTTTCAAAATAGCATCTATAAACCAACGATCTTTAGTAAATAACGTAAAAGTAAACGTTATATAAACTTTAGCAATAAAATTAAAATTCGCACAATCTCTCACGCTTACACAAACTGAATAAGTCATTAGCCCTTTCCCTAAGACGCAACGAAGTACTTCCTCCTCGACTAAGGGTAAGCACTACGAATACCGGGCTGGGTTCACCAAACCCCACATCACTGTGTGCCTCAAAGAAATAACTTTTGGCGGGGCCATCTCATAAATCAGCAAGACCAGTGTTGCTCAATTAAACCTCTGCTATCTGATGCAGTGCTGGTAGCTGTTACTCTTTATTTTCCCAGATTTATCTCCGCAGCGCACCTTTTAAACGCTTTTTGTCAAGTGTTTATTTTTCGAATTTTTTAATGGATGTACGATGGTTTGTGTTAATAGGAATCATAAATGTTGTATGGCTTTTGATGGAGCTAATACAATGGGGAGTCGTGATCGTGTAGCCATACAAGTGCCGATGTATGACTGGTGTTCTCTCATCACCGGGTCACGCCTCTATCTCTCACCTTCTCTATGTTTATGTCAATAAGCGATCTCTGACAAAAAGTAAAAGTAATGTTGGCGACCGATACTGACTGAATAATAGAATCTGTAGTAAATAAATCACTATTGATCTCAGCCGCGGTCAACCTGTTTAGATCTTTAAATACATTGTTTACATACAGTATTTTGGCCAAGATTATTATGAATTTGCTGTCATTTGTTTCTCTCCTTTTTTTCTCAATGTAGTTATGTAGTTTCTTAGAATTTGTTTAATTGCACATGTTACCCTGTTTGTTAACAATTTCTCTTTACTTGCTTGGCTTGCTGGAAGAGATCTTTGGTAGAGATAAGCTTGCCATTGTACATGCATCTCTTCTTTGATGTTGTATGCCATATTTCTTTTTGTGTATGTGCCATTCGTTTATGTTGTATGCCATATTTCTTTTTGTGTATGTGCCATAAAGAATAAGATATGAACCCTATCTGATCTGACCCCGCTATGCTAAACGTAGCTGTGAGATCGATCTCTTTATGATGCTGCAGTGCTGACTACCCCACTTCGAAAAACCATCCGTGTCTGTGTGTATATGAACCCTACAAAAACAAATCATTATTGTCATCGAACCAACCAGTCAGATTTAGCCAACTTGTTAAAAATACTCCAACGAACAAGCTCATAGCAAATCTTGGTACCGCCGCGAGGTACAGGCGCGTGCATAAATAACACGCAGCGGCATGAAGATGTCGGCCCGTAATGAAACGTCAAAACATCGCCCTCATTGATTGCGGATGAAATGGCTGTTAAATCAACGCGATTGTACTTATTGTGGGGCAAGTTTGCGGTGGAGGTGTAATAATGATTGTGCAAAAGAGCAGAGCTTGTGTAAGGTATACTTTATCTTATGTAGGCAGCATTGGAAGTTGCATATTCCTCACTAATACTTATTCATAATTTCAGCCGTAAAGTCCACTGCTGTATCAAGCAGATAACTGCGGTCTTGACTAGGTCATCCATTCATAGGGTTCTTTGTCCGTTGTAACTTGTACCTAATACTATGGGAAGTAGCTCGCCTCTCTGTTGCGCATTCATGCCGACGATATTTTGATGTTTCCGCGTACGGAGTTACGGGCCTCTACAAGTATTTATATATTAATGAAGACGAGACTTGATTAAACAGGGACCAAAATGCTAGTCATGCTACGTAAGTAATATTGATGGTCAATGATATCACTACTCCCCTTAGTAACTGCTTCATGGTATTTACATCTAAATCACACAGTCAACTTCAGAATTGAGATATAAATAAACAATTAGCAAAACTTTTAACCCTGAAGATGCTACGGGTGTTGCTGAAACCATAAAATATTTTCGGAGTAGCAGCTTTATGGTTCTGGACAAGTAACAATCAACTATAACAAGCAATGCGATTAATATTTGCTGAATTCTTGCAAAATTTGATATTACGTAACAGCAATCTCAAAGGAGTTTGACATGTCAAATTAAAATTTTCACTGAGGCATTACTATTGCTTTACTTTTGCAAGTTCGGTAATCAGCCTCTGGATTTGGTTGCCTGAAGTGCCAAATACGACTGAAGTAGTCTGTGGTTAAGAACATAAGTTGTCAGATTCTAGGGTTAGCGAAGGGTTTAGTGTAGGGCCCAGTGGTGAGCGACCGGAGTTTAAAAATTTGTAATTGTAGAGTCAATGATTAAAAACTTGAAGTTGTACCAAAAATCTTGAGAACTATGCTATTAATGAGGATAAACATAACAAAGTATATATATAAAAAAATCTTTCATTATTATGACAGCCACAATTTAATTATGGCCAAAAAAAAAAAACAAATTAACGGAATGCTCGGCCATTACCATTTCCCAAAAACAATTCAATATAATCGCCATTGTAACGAATTACTCTATTTACCATCAATTAAAAATTGCCAATAATTTGCTCACAATCGTCTCGTTTCCGGTGAGAACCGGTTATGTCGCGAAATAACGGGTTATTGTCAAAGGACCGGTGTCAAAAATGTATTTTTTGCTATATTTTTGCTTCTGAAGAGTACTTTCTTTTTACTTTACATATAGCATTTAGTATTCCCTGATAGAGAAAAACTAACTACATAATTTAAATATTATAATTCGCAAATTAAAATCAATATCGGGGCAATCACAGTATGATTGTACATACATACATATGTAGGTATGCAAAGTTGTTTTCCTGAAATGGGGTACCCAGAACTGCACGATCATTAAGGAGATCCGTCACCCACGTTTGGCATACCAAGAGTAGGTTTAAATTAATTTATGTAATTAATTATAAGTAATATTGTGTCTCAATAAAAGCATTTTTTTGCGTCAGAATGCACCATTCAATTAATAGCTTCTAGATTTAACCAAAACATCTAAAGTGAGACGATATGATGATGATCTCCGACCGTATTTTGGCCAAGGCGACCAATCTCTACGGAGATTGATCAGGTACGCAGGAGATATTATAGTGCACAAGTGTGTGCGCAAACACAGATGCACTCTCTATCCGTTATTCTCATAGTCCGATGGGACGGAAAGCCGACACGACCGGAGAGAGGTCTGGCGCAGGACCGACGGTTTTACGTGCTTTCCGAGGCACGAGCTAAGAGACAATTTTACAACATTAAAATCTGTACATGAAATAAATAAATTATTACAGGCCCGTGACTGGGATCGAACTTACGCCTCCCGCTTGGAAGCTACCACTGACTGGGCTATCACCGTCTATATGCTTTTTGATGTAGAAAAAAACGCCTATTTGAAGGATAAAATTGATGATGTCTCTATCTTGATCGAGTTATAGATAAAGACAGAATTAAATTTAACCTTTAGACTGAGATTGAACTCACGACCTCTCGCAAACCGTGCTATTACTCTAACCGACTGAGGGTATAATATACCAGAAGGGTACGTACTCCTGGGAAACGATGTAAATTTATTTGAAAATAAATAAAAAAATCTCGATCGGGCAAAATTTATAAGTGTCTAGTGTTCATGCTAGTTTTATCATAGACAGATGTGCTTGCTACGCGCGTCTATGTGCTTTTATGTCGTAGTCAAGGACCCTAACATGAGAAAAAGGAGAAAAATGGTCGTAATGATGAGGTGATTTCGTATTTTCAGAAACGTTGACGACCAAACAACACTCTGTATAATATGTATAGTAATAATATGGTTACAAAGGAAAAAAAATCCGCCATTTTATGCACCGCAAGCAGCGTTATGCTCGTAAATTATAATGATGTTTGTTTTAGTTCTTAACATGAGAATATAGAGGAGTAAATAATTTAATAGCGACTTTAATGTTGTAAAATTGTCAGTCGAGCCTTGGAAAGAATACCGTTGGTCCTGCGCCTGATCTCTCTTCGGTCGTGTCTGCTTTCCGTCTAGAGGGTGTATCTGTGTTTGCGTACATGCCTTGTCGCTATAATAAGGAAGTCCTGCGCACTTGGCTAATCTCCGTGGAGCTTAGACAAGTTAACCGTGTTTAACCGTCGACAATCGTTTTCGCTACACTCCCAATCCCACCAACAGAGGTTAGAATTTTATTGATGACGTGACTTGACCGACGCGCGAAAATTAAGGGTTTCTATTGGAGAAAATTATGTCGAGCAATAATATTACTCTGTACAAGTCCCTATTCAAAGGTATATTAGTATTTTTCCTAAATACAGGAATAACAACTTATAAGGATTATAGTTTAAAACAGTAATACTGGCACGGAATGCAGAGGTCGTGGGTTCGATTCCCGCCCGGGTGAGGAATTTTTTCCATTTCTTTATTAATAATTTTAGTAATATTTCCCTTTATCTACTATCTATGATTGAACTGTAATTTGTTTTGTGTGTCATAGGTAAATAAATAAAATTAAATAAAAATAAAAATATCAACTCCACTTAACTTTCCTCCTTTAAAAATTATACAGAAAAAGATTAATAGGATATTCATGTAGATATAACGACCCATTAAAGCTGTAAGTAGACATAAAATTAAAACCAAACAATTGGCAATATAGTTACTACTAAGCTCTGATACAATCGATTCAAACATTAATCGATTAAAACTGATTAACTGAGTACTTTAAAGGTTATTGTGGGTTCTTCTAGAGGTGCTAAAGTCGACCTTATCTGCCCATGGTGCACCCTGCTATATACATAGTATGTAAAAAAAGGGTATGTTAAGTGAAAGGTAGTCCAGTATAAAGAACCTATCCACAAAATTAGATACTTGGAATCTCGAAATATATTTATTTTCCCAGATAGTATGGAAACTTCCTAAAAATCTCCGGAATGTTGATACAATCAAAAAATAAACATATGATTTCGAGACTCAAATTTTATAGATAGGTTCTCTAAAAGAGAGAGATGTTTTCATCTAGAATTACACGGAATTTCCCATTGGATACATTACCGGTCGCCAGTTTGTAATTTTTGTGCCCAAAAAGTGGCGGTGGGCTCATATCTTACCACGAGAGACTTAATAGACAAAGTGATTATATTTTGCATACTTCTAAAACTAACTCTAAATCTAACCTAACCTAACCCTTTTGTGATTATGTGTCTACCTATTAGGTATTTATTATTGAAATACATTAACCATACCAAGCATCTTGCAATGTAACAACAAATTAAAATGTTACTGGATCGTTACATAGATGAAAGGGTATAATTAGAAAACTGAATGGAAGATGGACGTTGAAATGCGTAAAATGGCATTTTTGCAGATATTCACTTTCGATCTTATCCAATTACGGCTGACAATGATTGGAATTAGATTTTTTATCGACTATAAAAGTACTGTTAAATATTTTTATAGTCGGGATAAAAAGTAGGCGAAATGATTATGAAGATATTAGTATCGGATTTCTGTCACTTTTTGTGTAAATTTACATAAAATATGTAATACTGCACAGAGTATCTAACTACAATAGCGCCATCATTAAAGGAAACTGAGTGAATATGAAGGAAACATTAATGTGGTGAAAAACACCGTTACATTTAGGGCAGTTTTTTCCTAATAGTCTATCTGAAGAATAAAGATGTATTCTTTCTCTAAAATTTTATCAGAGACAGAATCAACTTTATCCTTGAGATTGGCTATCTGACCATTCTGAAATATCGGACTTAAAGCGAATAGCCCCATTAGTACCAATTGATTGGGCACATTCATTGAATAATATCCAAGAAAAACACCAATTTCTAAGTCAATCGCAATTTGTAAGGACACTATAATGGCCCTAGACCAATTACATAAATGTATGTTTAGACAGGTAGGTACTTTGCCCAGGGGGCAATTCTCGAAGTCTCGAGTTGGAACGAAGCCGAAACGGAACCGAACAGAACAAAGCAATAATTACTTTATCGGTGACGTAATTAAACACAGATATTATTATTATGTCATACCTTATTACTCAAAGCGGTAAGTATATATTGCTACGCACAGCGTTTCGTTAACGGTAGTGGTTGCGGTTCGGCTCAAAAATTTTGAGAATTGCCCGCCTGGATCTATAATGTACGTACGAACGTACAAACAAGTTTTCAAAATTTAATTAGTTGAGTAGAAATAATACTGAAAATCCTATAATTATATCGTGATTAAGAAAATTATGTAAAAGTGAGTTTTGTAATGAGAGATTTGTCTATGTATTCATATGTATATTAATTTAGAGATATTTCTGTTGGACTAGGTAAAGTACGATGTTTCATATTAATATTTTTAAAACTTCCGGTGCCATAAATTATGTCAATTAATTTTGTGATAGTCAAAATATAAAGAAAGAAGTGACACCTTCTGTAGTTTTGCCACGTGTCACTTATTTCTTTATATTTTTACTTGACTTCTTTCTTTCTTAAAATTAAATTATACTAATTACTAAATACTCGTATGGTCAGTCAACAACAGCAAAATGTACGATTAAATATGTTGACATGTTTGTTTTTTGGTTTGATTGTAAGAAAATGTGCATACGCAGTATGTATCTAATTGACGTTTCATGGGTGTTTATTTTTACAAACGAAATTAAATACTAATGATTAATTTTGATACGAGATACTCGTATAAAAATATATCTCAGTTTTTTGGTTCAAATTTGAAATTTTCTATGAAAACAATTTTTAACATTAATTTTTAAAATCTTTCAAAAGAACAGACAAAGTCGCGATACATACTTCTACACTAGAGGAAAACTTGTTAATAATATTGGACATTTCAAAAATTCTTTCACCGAAGAATCCTTTACGGATGAACCTAGAATTTCATTTGAAATTATAGAAAACCGTATACATAAACCGGGCATACATTGGGGACAGAGGGAGGAAAAAACGAAGGGAAGGGGACAAACGGGAATTTGTTTTTAATCATATGAAGCTAGTAGTCCATATCATTGACAGCTATAAACGTTGAAATTCCCACGAGTAAGTTTTACCCGCTTACATATTGAAATATATATGTTCAAGGGACTGCGAGGAAACTAGAACGGATATTCCCACGAACCTTATTATTTTTTACGTTAAACCTGAAGTTGAGTATTGTTTACCCCGAAGCACTTCTTTAGTAACATATAGGCTTTTTTACATAACATATAGGCTAGTATGCGGACGGAGTTAAGCAAAGGCCTTTACGCCAGTCATTTTTATAGCCTACTAAAAATAATCTCACTGTTGAAATGAGTATAATTATAATGTTAGCGGTTTTTTACGAAGAACAGGAATGCTAGCTCACTAATATAATTATAATAGAATCTTTCCACAAAATATGAGGCTCGAACTCACATTTCTACATAATATGGAGACCAAAACAACTCGGGAATTTTTATAAGTTAATGTGTTGTGAAGTGTGTGAATATTTGTTATTATTTATTCATTTAATTTCGCTTTATATACCCCTTTTTAGTTGTAGACGGACAAACAAATAAAGATAGAGACGATAGACAAATAAATTTTGTTCCTAATCTTTTTTTATATTAAGTTTTTAATAACAAACAGTATAATAATCAGCACACCTTTAAAAAGAGATCCAAAATCAAAAACCTTTTATGTCACTTAAAATCGCCACCATTTCAAAGTTGGTACGTTAACAAACGTAAGAGCAAAGTAAAAAGAAACAAAGAAACCGACTCACGACCAAGATCGGAATGTATTGTGACAAAATGTTTTTACGCCTCGCTTTTTGGTTTCATTCCATTTTGTTTTGCGCTACTTAAGCAAGGGAGGAGAAGTATTGTAACTAGAAATAAAAAATATAAAGGATTTTCGCATTTATTAGTGACAAAATATTAAGCATAGTTTATCACCGAATCTATGGCTGTATTTGCAACAGAGATGTGCGCTACGACGTTGTTACGGATGCGTGGGATATCCAGCAATCATATTGATTGGTCTTTGATGTCGATAATACTATAATAGACACATCCATAATAACATAGCACATCTCTGTTGCAAAGGTACACGTTATGTTGGGAATCCGAACTTGGGATGTACTTTGTATATTTATGACGTGTAATGTTTTTAGTTTGAACTAAATACTTTTCTAAATACCGTCCGGTGCATATTTGTTTATTAAGTTATGGCTGAGCAAGATAAATGAAGCAAGTAAGTGCAGCATCCCGTGTAATTTCTCCAGAACCATATGGACTTTTAATTAAGTTTTAATTTGGATCCGCGGCTCCTGTTTGTTTGTTTATTTAGTTGTCTAATAAGGTCCGGGGTTCAATATCTCGACATCGGCCCGAAGAGTTATGGTTGGTACAAACGTGTGTTTTGGACTTTTTTAATTGAATTCCAATAATGATGCAATGATTTCCGGCTCAATATACCGAAAACTTTAAATTCAATGGAGTATGTTTAGTTCAATGGTTACACTAAACAGATATCTTACTAATATTTTTAGTAATATATTTTTTATTTTAGCCCCTAAAAACTAGAGAGCTATATTTATCCTGTAAACTTCAATGCCTCCTTTAACTGCAATGACAATTGGCTAGCTGGGAGAATGCCTGAGTTCCTTAGTCGACTCTTACGATATTCATGGAAGGAGATGCAGCTGCAGTATTCTGGTGAAGCCCCGCATCAGCACAGGTAGTTTAATGCTAACAGTATTAATATTTACATAACTTAATAGCGGTTGATTTGTGTACATAATACTGGTTATAAATAAACCGGCGGTAAATTTAAATAAGGCCAGTGTATCAGTGCTATCGGGCACAATGTCCGCTACCTGTTAAATATGGGATGCGAGTAAATGGACACAGAGTTACGAAGGTGTAGAGCTCACTGTGCTAATATTTACTTAATAAAAAAAAATAGTGAGCCAATGAGAATATAAAATAATATAGACCTCTTTTATTTTTACCCGTCTGCGCCAGAAGGTAGGTTTCGTTTTTACCTACCTGCGCCATAAGGGGGGTTATATTTTTCGAGTGTAGACATGTTTGTATGTAAGTAATTCTTTGGCATGCTTTAGAGACTAAACAGGTTGTCGTATTTAAGCTTGAGAGGTATCCTTAGATATGTCTAAATCGTGAGAGGGACACTAGGTAAGTAAGTACTTCGTCATTTTTGTACGCAGTCGGGTTTTTTCTATATTTTATGTAAATGTGGTTACTATTATTATTACCAATACATTTCAGCATATCTGTTATAATTTCAAAGGCTACAGTTCTCAACCAAAAGCCAAGCTATGATTAAAAAACAGTTAAAAATTAATATGATGACCTACAATTTAAAAACATAACAATCAATCAAGTCGATAATTTAATTGTAAGGAAACATAACTTATATGTGAACCAATTATACAGCAATTTAGTGGCTAATAATATGGATAATGAAAACGTAATAGCTAAAATTTAAATTAGAGTAACTAAAATAACCCTGAAAAATAATAAGTGGTGTATAAACTAATCTCACACACATTGTAACTGATTGTTATACTAGTTTCAAATTACATCATTATTAGGTGTCTTTGTTTTCTCATCTGAATTTTTCGAACCAGATACCTACTATTCCAAATACGAATGAAAATATGATAAAGTCCCTTAAAAATCTACCTGTATATTTATATTCGCAGCTTTTATACTATAGGGGCACAACTCGAAAAAAAGATTATTGGGAAAATGCGTTTAAGATGTAAGCGTGTTGATTATGTGCCCATACATTATAAAAACTCGAAATCTCATTTTTTTTAAATGTGCCCCTATAGTATGAAAGCTGCGATACGAGTATATAGCTTTATCCTGAATGACTGAGAATGAAAGAAAGATAACGTAGGTATTCCAATAAGAAAGGGTTTTCCGATATTCTTACGGAAAAGGGGATTGTCGTGAAAATATGCCGTTTAGTTATTTTTAGTATTTGATTTTGTTATTTCAGATATATTAGTGCAGTTTTTAAATAGCACTATTTCAAATTCGGGATATTATACTCCTGGTAAAAATGAATACCCTTCTTACTGTGTAATAAAATAATATTTTACTTATTAGATAAACCTTGCCATATCTATACAATTCAGTGGTCTACAATCGAATGTCTCACTCATCGAGTGCCGGACTCATAAATCGGACGGAACTCATTCGAATGCGAGCGATTGTGATCGATGCACGCGCCCGCGCACCATTTATTACTCACGGTCTTGGTATTGATACATACAGGCGGCAATACGCTGACGTATACCTTGTGAGATGGGGTTCAGTATATACTGCCCAAGTACGTGACGCCTAATTTTAAGTTTGTAATAATTATATTATTATATTATATTATTATATTATATTATTATATTATATTATTATATTATATTATTATATTATAATTTTATATTATTATTTTTTGTCCAAATTGGGTAGGAACTCTTTTTTAATTTTAATCAAAGAACAATATTTTTTACAATCATTAGATATAAGTTCATTAGGTTCAGGTAGATCATTAGATTAGGTCATTTAATAGCAAAACTAGATTTCCATCTTTTTCTTATAGTTTATTAATTTTTTATAATACTATTTATTTGATTTGAAACTGTCTTGTAGTAATGTACTTGAGTATTTTAATTGAGCTAATAGTATGAAAGCCGCGTGGTGCCGGCAGAGTAGAGTTTGTACTACCCCATGCCTGCCCGTGGGTATCGTACGAGGCGATTCAGAGTTTTCCGGAAGGTGGGTAGCAGCGCCTCCCGTACTGACAACATAGTCCAAAAATCACACTGCGCTCACCAACCCGCCTGCCCAGCGTGGTGACTATGGGCCAAAACCGCCCCTGTGGCAGTAGCCTCGTGGCGTACTCTGGGGGAGGTCTACGTCCAGCAGTGGACTGCAAAATACGCTGATGATAAAAAGTATACTTAAGAGTGTGGCACCGTGTAATAAGGTAGCTTGTTTTGTTAAAAGGTGTTTTAATATGCGTCTAATATTCAACTTTGTAATGGAATATATTAGGCAGATAGGTGTTTAAGCGATTTATTTTATATCGGAATAACAAAACTTTACGGAATAACATACAAGGTTTATTTAGAGAATTAAATACTACTGGAAATACTATAATTTAAAACGGAAAACGGCATTCGATGTTTTTTTTCCGGAAAATGATGGTCATAATTTTTTTTCTAAAGGCAAAGGGTGCTGCTATACTCGTACCTATATGATATCAGAGTTCTATAATTAATTATTCATTCAAACTAAATAACATAGCCATTTTAAGAAAAGAATTGGGAATTGGATCCTAATAACTTTTTGCACTAGCTGTACAACAAGTGAACTGTGGGACAAGCATGAACTTATCGAATGTCAATGAACAGTGGAAAAAAAATTGTGCTTACATTCCTTTATCGATTGGAATACTGTAAAACATTTTGGAGGCGTTAAAAAATCCGCAATCAAATTGCAAACTTGTGACCGTTTCGTTACCAATTAAAGAAACGGTTGAGCACCAATCAATAACAGATTACCATCTTTACGATCGGCCGTGTAATTGTTAATTTTTTACTACTTTCATTTTTTTTTCTTAGCTTCGGTGGCCACATCTGGCATAGCTTGGCGGTAATTATAGTAGAAAGCATGCAAGAGTCGCTGTAAAGGAGAAAATGGTTTCGCTTGTGTACGTGCCTTGTCTATGCGTTGTTAGCTCTGTACTACTCGCATATAGATACAGTTTAGGCTCAGCATAGATAGAATGGAGAAAAAAAAAATATTAATATTACATAATTAAGGCTCTTAATGCCTATTGTCATGGCATAGGTAGGTGACTGAAAATCGTATTGTAATGAAAAAATGCTAGGAAATTTAGATTAACATATTATGTATGTTTGTAATCTTACTTCTTACTAACGGCTGGAGCGATTTTAATAAAATTTGGTAAGTAGTTAGCTGACACCCTGGATTAACACAGAGGCTCTTTTTTATCTCAGGAATATAGGTATTTTTATCATCCCGGATAATTTTGACATTTTGTTTTTTCTGCAGTCCAAGCGGACGAAGTCGCGGGCGTCCACTAGTATGTTATATTAATAAAATGTGTCAGTTAATAATTATACATCCTTGAATTCAAATAAAAATAAAAACTAGCTTGAAGTATTTTGGTTCAAAATATTTTTATAATTATGTACTTAAAAAAGTCATACCTATTATGTCATACCAGTAAGCGCAGGCCATTAGGGTTATTGCAGTGTGCGTTTGTATAACTCTGTATGTATTTATGTGTATCACGTATATATGTTATGTATGTATATGTACGAGTATATGGAGCGTTACAATTACGCAATTATTCGCAACAGTTACTAAATGATATTACTTTTGTGTTTGATATGCGATTCTATTATTCGAATGCGCTTTATGAATGTTAGTAATGAGCTAAGGAGATTTTTGTGTTAAGGGGAGGTATATTCTGATAGTATCACCAATAAGGTTTACGAAATTCATGATGAAAAAATACGATATGGTGAAATATCAACCACATCAGTACTAGATTATATATACCTTTATATTCAACTTACTAATAGAGTGATTATATAAAAGTAGGTAGCGAATAGGTTGTAATGATATTTGGAAATGAATTAAGTATACCTATTTCTGTTCATCTGTATAAAACTTTCCGGAATATAAAGTTTGCGCTTAGTTAGCGGTCGCAAATTGAAAATATTTCAAATTATTCTTTAAAACAATAGAAAACTTTTAGATAAAGAAATCTTCCCAAGGTAAGCATACTCAGAGTATTTTTTTAAATAGATTAATTAACTACCTGAATTGTTTTTCGTTAAGAGTTAAAATCGTCTCCTTAATACATTTTTGTAATAATGTATCGTATTGAACAAATTGTTCGGTATTATTTAAATTATGTGAGAATATCACGCGATTTTCTTGAGTGCATTTTATGTTATTGATCTAATTTACGATTCTTTACAAATGTAGAAAGTATGATTTGGTGTTTTAAGTTTTAAGTAAGTAAGTATAAGTCGTTTCACATATCGCACCTTCGGTAGAACAAGGGCACAATTGCGTATTGCAATGTTTGACAATTGTGCCCTTGTTCTACCGAAGGTGCGATATGTTGAGATTAAAATTTCTGTTGCATTATTATGGACGAAGTACTTAAAATAGTCTGTGATTATGCAGACATTTCTTTTACAATTTTTCTTCCTACCAAAAAATAACCATCTCGTCACCGTGGTAACTGTAGTGGTAACTACCTGCATAGTGTAAACGCAGATTACTCCATGACGCAGCCAAGATTCAGAATGCAAAGTCAAACAGCTTACTCGCTATGTAGAACTATTTATTTATCACTTCTACAGTTAAGGCTGCTTCAGGCGATATACGAACATACAACTCGTAACATTCGGGAAAAGAAGCAGCAAGAAACCTGACTCACCATAAATCTATACATAATAAAAATTAACGGATCGCTGTCTGTACATGGAAGGTATATGAGAAAAAATATTATAGGAGACCTTTATCAACGCAATAGAACCCAAAACGATGATTTTTGGAATTTTTGTTGTTTGTCGGTTTGTCTGTTTGTATGTGCGTTTGTGCACGCTAATCTCAGAAACGGCTGAACCGATTTCGATGCAGTTTTCAGAAATATATTGTGACAGGTCCCACTTAACACATAGACTACTTTTTATCCCGGAAAATGTTTTTTATCCCGGATAATTTCGACATTTTATTTTTTCTGTAGTCCACGCGGACGGAGTCGCGGGCGTCCACTAGTAGATAATAAAGTTACAATGTTTTTATATCATAAACATCTGTCCCCGCAATGCTAACCATGAATATGATGCTATAGTTCTAGCTACAACATTTTGAGAATACAGCCGTACTCGTATGTACGAGTATACAGGGCGTAAAAAGACAACAATGTTTTTTTAATACCTCGTATTCTTTGTAAGGTTACAATCATTTTCTTCTATGGCACCAACCCTGGGAAACAACAAAAAATTATGAAAAATACCGTCACTTTATTGCAAGCAATGTATTCGTTTGATGCGCAAAGTACAAATGTATCTACAAAACTAACATTATAACATTTTGACAAGGCATCTTTGAAAAAAATGTTTGTTAACCGATTTCAGATGGATTTATGTAAAAAAAAGAAGATAATATTAATGTAACTTTGGATCTCAATGTCTTAGAAACCCGCGGTTTCCCAGCTCTAGTAGCATGACCTGCGAAACACGATATGATAAACCGATTTCTCGACATTTAGCATGCCGAAATACGATAAATAAAGCCGCCATGTTGAATTTTGAATATAGACGATACGATATCGTACGAAACGATACCCACGATGCGTGGTCATGCTAGGGGGGCTGGGGTGCTTCCATAGAAAAAAAAATCGTGATTTTACAAAGAATACGACGTATAAAAAGAACAAAGTTGTCTTTTTACACCCAGTATGTATATATATATATATGTATAATTCTATTAAAAATGCCTTCTTGTTATGTTTATCATCGCGTCCAAGCACCGTAGCCAACGCTCTACTACCTTACTTAGATGGCATCGAGAAAAGTTGCATTTCCCTTAACCACGTTAATAGATATTTTAATTACTGTTTTATTATGGTTACTGGTTCTCGTGTCACTTTGTTTTTTTCCCGATGAGAAAATGTCTATTAACGGGTTGTAACATTTATTTTAAACACGATATATTGGTCATCTATGCGATAGCCCAATGGTTAAAACATGCGCCTTTCAGCGGAAGGCGTAGGTCCGATCACGGGCGTCTCCACAGTGGAAAACTACTACGAATTTTCATATACTTACTGAAATAGGGAATATGTGTCTGACACGAAAACAGATTTTTTTATATTTCATTCGAAAGATATTACAAATACAAACTAATTGTGCAAAAATAACATCAATAGGTTAGTAAATACCAAAGTTACAGGAGTTTAAGAGTTTGAAAAATTTACGAAAAAATTTAAAACATAAAAGGAGTCAAAACATACAATTTTACCCATATTTTGAATTATCTCATTGATTTAATAAATACTTTATTAATATCTGCACCTATTAATAAAAAAATATTCTTAAACCAGATTTTTATTGACAACAATACACAAAATATAAAATATTACGTTTATAAAATAATATTCCATTTTTCCCCATATTAATTTGAGACGGTTGTCTATTATGGCGTCAAAGTCTGCCATTTTAGTATGGAGCAAATGGAGCGTTTCAGAAACATTTTGCCGGCTCGTATTTTTTAATTGCTATAAATCCAAAACGGTTAAAGTTAGATATGCCATTCCAAGGGCAAACTTTATTCATTTTTTACGTAGAATATAAAAATGAAATAAAAAAATTCATGCATATACCCTATAGTCACTTAGCTATATCCGAGGAGGGGTAGACACCACTTGATACCAGGCAGGCATTCGGCCGTGAAACAAACGCCAGATCTTTGGCAATATCAGTTTCGAAAGATTTCCCATAAAGAATGGGATAATGGTAGGAAGATGATTGTTGAGGTTGAGGATGATTGGCCATCTAGAATGTGTTGACACCTTAGCAGCGTCCCATCTCCCAGGCACAACAATCAAAAGTGGCTCTGCGGCCAATGCAGCTGAAAACCTCAAACGACGCAAATACGCAAACCTCAGTGGTGACTACCTATTTGAGCCGTTTGGGGTTGAAACCACGGGGCCATGGGGTCCAGGAGCCCACAACCTTTTTAAGGATATTTCGAAAAGGTTGGTCGAGGCATCTCATGACCAGAGGGCTGGCTCATTTTTTGGACAGCGAGTAAGCCTCGCTATCCAACGGGGCAGCCTTTTGGGCCAGCGGTGGAGGACTTGCAAGGAGTCTTCTATTTGTAAATTTTATTTTATTTTGTAGCTCTAGTTTTTTTTTTTTACGTAGGTTTAGTTATTATTGTAAATAATTATAGATAAATAAAAGATTGGCAATTATATTAGTACGAATGTGTTGTAAAGTTTATTAATATTATTATTTTTAAATCAAGATCCTACAAGAAGTTACTAGCTAGTTAATGTTATCCACGACACATGTTCTTAGGTTTGTATTATTATTTATTTCATAACAAGTATTCCTTCAGTTATTACTTAAAGAACTTATCCCCTACCTGTTGTCCCTAATTAAGCGCGATACTATATTATATCAAAGTATAACTTCCATTAAATATATATTCGTTATAAACATAATTAATTTCTACCTTGTCGGTGTCATTTTCAGGCTTATTAACATAAACTCATTATAGTTGGTTGGACATAAATTACTTTATACGGCTCGTAAAAAAATATATTATCTAGGTAGCTCCCTCTGGGTGTGCTATGAGGTACTTTATGCTTTGTACCCAGTTTACGGGTTACGTTCTTTTAACATGATATGTAGGACCTTATGTATGTCGAATAGTTGACCTATATTTTAGTTGATTTATTTCGAATCTAATGCTACCGGGAGGTGGGCAGCAGCGTCTTCCGTGTTGACAATACAGTCCAAAATACAAACTGCGGTCAACAACCCGCTTGCCCAGCGCGGTGACTATGGGCAAACACCCCCCATGGCAGTCTTGTGGCGTGGCCTGGGGGAGGCCTACGTGCAGCAGTGGCCTGCAATAGGCTGATGATGATGATGATTTCGAATCTGTCATATTCCTTATAAGTCCATATTCAAGATTTGTCACATAGATATATTCACGGCTGTGTTCCGTAAAAGGTCCAGAACTGCTGTATTAACGAGATCCCTCAGCCACGTTTAACAGGACAGGGACAGTATATTGGTGTGTATAATCGGACGGCCGATTGGTGTAGTTGGTAGTGGCCCTGCCTGCGACGCCATAGGTCCTGGGTTCGAATCCCGGTAGAGGTGCAAACATTGATGTGATGAATATTGATGTTTGTTTCCGAGTCATGGATGTTTATGTATTATCTATATATTTATATACCGTTGCTTAGCACCCACGACACAAGACCTCAGGGATCTTATTGTGGGACTAGGTCAATATGTTGTGTAGTGTAAATTTGTATATATATATATATATATTTAAGTATATAAATGAACAGTTATAAATTGCTAACTTATTGCTTGAGAGAATGTCCTTAGTCGACTCTTTCACCGTGCATGGAAGGAGATGCAGCTGATGTTTTCTAGTGAAGTCCCGACGGCGTATATACCTATATATTTATGTATGTAATACCAAATCTTTTCCGTATGTAGTAAAGTAAACTCCGTATTTTTGTCTGTTTGTAGATCGAGGCACAAACAAGTTCCCTTCGAAAAATGTTTACCAAAATATTGCTCACAATTTGGTTATAATAAAATTTTCCGTAGCATTCTGCCAGAAACGGAATGTTGCAGAGCTGATATTACGACTTCGACGGTAAAGAAAATTTGGATTTTCTTGTTTTCGTAAAACAAACAAAGTTCTAAATCGAAAAAATCCTGTTTTTTCATAAATCGTAATCTGTTGACTTTACTATATCAACCTGCAAAAAATTCAAAAACATATAAATTATTGTTGGGGTCAAACCTCCCGTTGATTGGACTATGAGAGAACGTCCGAGTTGCTTAGTCCTTAGTAGACTCTTACGATATGCGGGAAAGGAGATGCAGCTAATGTAGGTATTCTAGTAAACCTCGCATCATCACAATACCTCTTCAAAGTATCCATTCGAGTATTTTAGTACAACTTATTAACAACTCTTTAAAGTTACATTCACTTTCACATAGTCCCAACTCGGGTCACTGCCGAAATTCTGTCACGCAATGCCGCCATTAAGGGTAGTTCATCCCCCACCCCCTTGTCGCCCCCTCCCCGTAAGGAGCCGGCGAATTTCACAGACTACCCCTTAAGTAATTCAAGCCCCCTGTACATAAGGGTGTTTGCAGGGGTAGCTTTTTACGAGCCCTATTGGTTGGAGTTTTAAAAAGATTTTTTATTTGTTTCATTTTTTTTTTACTTTTTTTGTAACACCAAGCATAGTAGTTTTTAATTTCGCAGGCAATAAGCTAGAAATTTGTCACTGATCGATCATCCACATCTATTTCCGTGGCTGCGGGATCTTCCCGGTGATGTTGCATTTCTGGCTACTCCTTTTCGAGAACACAGCCATGTATACATATACATGTATGTAATACAGTGTGTCCGGGTTTTGACTAACGATAATTTAAGGGCATGAAATTCGTATAATTTCATCGACAAAATGCCAAAGGGGGGTCCATCTTCACCCCCCTCTGAATTGCCGCCATTTATAATTTTATTTTTTAAATTTGATGCGTACTACGAAAAAAAAAATTGTATCTTTCCACTGGGACATATATCTTTTTATCCATGAGATTATATTTTCTTTAGAGCAGCCTTCTCGAACACCGTTTTTGATTGATATTTAAGGCGGTGTGATTAGACAAAAGAGGCATTTTAGAATCGATTTTTTAAATACTTGTCCGATTACCACAGCTCTAATTTTTTTATATGTTATTATTTAAATCTTTATCAAGTTTGTGGCCAACGTGGAAACTCAATTACTTAAAAAATTCTCGATAGAATTTCGATTTGAAAATTACCTTTTTTACGTTTTTATAAGCGAAATATCTTGAAAACTATTGTGAATATCAACACGAAACTTGCATAGTTGTATAGCGCTTTATCAGATCTAGTTTATGGCCAAAGTACATTTTTTGTAAATTTTGTAGATAATTAACAATTAATAAAAAACACATCTACAACTACGCTGTTTTCTAATCCTTGCACTGGCCAGTCTCGCTCGGAACATTCAGTACCGCCGTGACCACTGTCAACGCCGGTTCTGTGCTTGTTTTTTCGCGCGCAAATACATAATATCAAATACTATATTTATTTAGTAAGTAGACTTGGGAAATCGTAGTGTAACAAAAGTTACAAAAAAGAGAGACCTTACGTAAAAAAGACTTACGTAGAAAACATTAAGTACCTACCTACATAGATACTTTATAGTATGTTTTAGATTGTACTAGCGCCCGCCCACGGCTTTGCCCGCGTGAGAGTGCATTACTCCCGTGCGAAGCCGAGGCGGGTCCCTAGTTACATTATTATAAACCTTCCTTGTGAATCACTCTATCTATTAAAAAAACCGCATCAAAAAAATCCGTTCCCTAGTTTGAAAGATACGATACATACATAAGAGGCATACGAGTACATAGGGACAGACATCAGAAAGCGACTTTGTTTTATATGTAGTGATTTCGTATTTAAAAATGATATTCATAAGTAGGTAATTATGTTACGTGTCTATTTTACCATTTCTATGACCTAGTATAATTTTATATATCTACTTAGTTTTTTTTAGATCCACAAAATCCCGCGGAAAAAATCCGGGATTTTTCCGAACATTTTGTGCAAAAGTTTACGTGTGTTAGTATAGTCCTCTTTATGACATTAAACTGCAAATAACTTAGTATCAATAGCAAATATAACAAGTAGCAGTATATACAGGATGTAATAAAAAGGGTATGGTAAGCGAAATACTATAAAAACAACCCACTGTAGATAACATATCCCGAAATTTTTAGACTAGTAATCGCATGTTTATTTTTCAAGATTGTATGTTCATAATATTCCTGAGTGGGTTAGGTGTTCTCCATACTATCTGGACAAATAAATATGTGATTTTTAGTCTAAAATTTTGGTGATAGGTTCTTTATAGTGGGTTATATTTATAGCTTTTCGGTTAACATACTCCTTTTGTTACACCCTGTATATACACCACTTTGGGGGATAATGAGCGTGACTATTATGTATATATGTATATGATTTCAAATTGTTTCGAACATAAATCCCTAAGTTGCCCGCGAATCCCTAGCTGTCCCGCGACTTCGTCCGCGTGGAATAGTGACTTTCGGCAGCATTTTAAATTTTTTTAGGCTAATTATTTTGCAAGTAAAACACATGTACATTAAAATAAGTTATTAAGCTTATTATAGTACATTTTTATATGCGACGTTTTTAGTACGATTTTTAAAAGAGCTGTTTGTTGCATATTGTCCTGCTTGATAATCATTATGAAGTTGTACTCGCATATTTGTAGTGAGACAAAACTTTTAAAAATGACGTAATTTCCATACAAACTTTTATCCCCTATTTCAACCCCTTACATCCCTTTTTTGCATATGGCACGCAGTACTTGGCAAGTTTCTTACTTAATTCTCTGTATTGTTCTGTTCTATATTTTTATTTTCTAAACCCTAAGCTTTTTTCCGATGTCATCACACAAAATTTTTCACCCCCTATTTTAAGCCCCTTTAGGGTATTCTTTTATAAACTTTGAATGTCTTATTTATTTATATCTAATGAAAAGCCTAAAAAATAAGTTTTAAGCTTCTAGCTTAAAAAATGACGTAATTTCCATACAAACTTTCATCCACTATTTCAACCCCTTACATCTCTTTTTTGCATTAAAAAGTAGCCTATGTCCTTTCACAGGCTCTAGACTATCTCTGTACCAAATTTCATTTAAATTGGTTCTGTAGTTTAGGCGTGATTGCGTAACACAGAGACAGACAGAGTTACTTTCGCATTTATAATCCGAAGGAAGAATTTGAAGATCATACTTTAATACTACTTTGGGGTAGAAGAGTTATAAATAATAATGTGTATTATCCAGCAACTGCAAGCTATAACCGATCATAGCTATTTGTTTAGGAGATATTTTTAATTGCACATTAAATAAATAATCGCCCATCAATTTAATCTCATCTTTTATATACTTTATTACATACATACATACATATAATCACGCTTTTATTCCTTACGGGGTAGGCAGAGTACCAAGGGCCGATAGAACCACATGGTGCCACTTCTGACCAATTTTGAGGGTATAGTTGAGATATCCAAGTTCGGTTAGTAGTGACAGATGGTCAGCCCATCGCCTATAAAACATCAAGACCCTCTTGTTCCTCTACTGACTTGTACAGTATGCCCTTTATATACTTTATTACAGCAATTAAAATTATTTTAGTACAAATAAACTCAATGTTTTACAAAATAACTACAGCAGATAATTCGAAAATACATAATATCAGCCCAACATAAACTGTTTTCCTCGAATGCAAGACAAATTAATACCTTTTGGTACAAAAATACTACAATCTCATAATAAATACTGACTGCACAGCAAATTAACCTTAGCGCACAACTAGTATAAGACGAATGACGTTTTGTCGGTGTAACAGTTCCCTTTTCATACAATGATAAAAATAATAAGTTAGGTTAGGTTAGGTTAGAGTATGACAAACAACGCACGAGCCGAGCGAGCGGAACGAGCGTGCCGCGGCAGCTGCCGGCGAAGTTTCAGAATCGAATTGATGAAACGATATTTTAGTGTTGATCTCACTCATTATGTTATGTTTTGTTTATATTTAATTCGGCCTTAGAAAATGGCTTAAAAACAAAAATTTTACCAATAGACGATTTTAAAAAACCAGTTACGCTCAAAAAGTTCAAAAACCTGATCAACCCTAATAGAGAGTCACAAGTGATCCAAAAAACAGCTATGTATCACACAATAACCAATAAGCCCATTTAACTAGTCGATATCGCCCGATACAATTGGCGCGGAAAACAAACATTAGGTACGGATAATCAAAATAAAAATGCATTTCCTGCGAGTTATAATATTGTCGTGTAACTCAACCCTATAGTACTTGTTCAGCATTCCAGTATTTGCCTGGCTGTCACCTACACCCTGTAAATTTTTTAATTATATTTACAATTTATGCAGTAAGAAACCCAGTTACAAAATTGATTATACAGGAAGAAATTAAAATCCCGGCAATTAATCCCGAAATCAACCAGAATACGGATGGCGACAGAATAAGGACGTCCGCGGCAGATTGCGCTGGTTGCGGGGGGCGCCCCGCAGTTACGTCTACCTCAACCCCCTCAAATACCTAAAATTCGTCTATTGGAGCGCCTTTAAATATCTAATCTTTGTCCGATATTTATTTAGTACACGGCTACCACATCCATGTGACAAGCGTGCTGTGCACTTCAGCGTGGTTGCTTATAAAGTATCGCTATCTCTTTTGCGCTAATGCTAACTGTATCTTTCTTTGTCGCTCATTACAACATTTTAATAGTTACGAGTATCTAAAAAAATATTGTATCTATCGAAACCCATCACGCGGTTTATCAAATTTTATCTACTAGTGTACTAGGGAATAAATTTATAAAATGAAACCTTACTTTAAATAAGTAATTTAAGAGTAGGTACAGACATATGAAATTCATTAGCTTAATGATTAACTTTTATTTTGTATCTATTAGTAACTTAATTTTAATCTTTCTTCTGTTAATAATTGCAATTAAAGTTACCCTACCAAATAAAGTCAGGTGTTAAAAACACTTAATTTTTGATAACTATATGTCAATTAGTTGTGTTTAAAAAAATCGTAAAGATAAAATTGTTACCAAAATGGTATGTCAATTCTAATCTCTGTACTACGAATTCGTAGCATTGCTACGTGCTACGTAGATTTACTACGATTAACAATTTATTAGAAACCGTAGTAAATGTTAGATAATCTGTGATGTAGCTTTGATTTCTGTAACTTCCTTTGGCCCACTCAAATATACATACACAGAAAATTTAATTAAAATCTGTTCAGCCATCCTTGACGTTCTATTTCCTTATTGCAATAAAATGGCTGGACAGATTTTAATGAAATTCAACTAGCGAGATATTAATGAGCTCTGTAGGTGGAATTCCTTTTTAAAATACTTGTGTTATGTCGGTGATTTTTTATAATTGCAGGATTCTAAACAATTATTTTATTATAATTCGTTGAAGATTAAACATTTTCCACCCCTAAACACCCCTAATTTAAACTTACCCTTATCGGCTAGTTTACGAGGTGTTCCTACCCGCGCGGGTTAGGCTTTTGGAAACGATGGGCCAACTGCGTGGGACATTGGGCCAAATGCGTAGGACTATGGGCCAACTGCGTGAGACGTTGGATTAGTGGATGGACAAATTTGTAAACCAGGCCGGGCAAAAATAATGTGCTACCTACACAAGATTGTACGAAAGAAACATAGTAAAGCACACAACTTAAAAATGAAATACACAGATAAAGAAAAATTAATTTACAATTGATTCGAAGAATTCTTTTTTCTCGCGGAAGCACTGCAATTTATCTCTAGAGCAAAAAAATATTTAATATTTAGTCCAACAGTTGGCCCACGCTGGTCCAACTCCTTATATAAAGTACCCACAAGAACCTTTTAATTCCACTATTATGTGCTATAGTGAAATATACCAATTATGGCTTTAAGAGTCAAATTTCTGGCGATAGTAATCAGTTATGAATAATATGAAATTGTTTTATTTCGGTGATTTGTGGTTATTGGGTTCATGATTGATATAAGAAGGAACCTAGGTGCTAATAAAGGAGTTATTTTATTTTTATTAGAAGAATATCGCGCTAGTGAGTGATACCAGCAGGGCTACGTAACGTGCAGTAGCAAAGCCGAAGCAATGCGACAGCGAAAAAATGCGAGCGCGTGAGTGCATAAGGGGCGCAGGAGGATGCCTCGCGCTTGTATATTCTTATCTATGTATTTATTATACCGTTTTCAGTACCCACGATACATGATTTTATGGATCTTAGTGTGGGACTGGGTAAATATTATGTGAAGTGTGTGCTTTGTGCATAATTTTTTTTTTAGAGCTCATTCATAAATAATATTATTATAGTACATACAGTTTCGTGGGTTCGATTCCCACTCGGGTGAAGAATTTTTTCCATTTTCTTTATTAATAATTTTATAATATATAATATCTTGACTAAGATAAATTTATAAAAACACTTCTCCATTAATATAATCCGTTAGGATATGGTTGATCGTTTCATCTTTAAACATTGTGCTGAGGGATTCAGCTTTGTTTGCCGAGATTTGGCTAGTGTATAGCTATCGGGATGAAGAATAACGTTGCCAATATGTAATTTAGAAAAGAGATGGTAAAATTCGTCATCCGAGTAATTGACCCGGTGGCTTAGTGGTTATAGCGGCTGGCACGGTTTGCAGTGGTCGTGGGTTCAATTCCCACTCGGGTGAAGAATTTTTTCCATTTTCTTTATTAATAATTTTATAATACATACAGTTTGCCTATAGACAATTTCTAACGAAAGCACTCACAAAACCGCATCATCATCATTTTCCCATATCACATTATTACCCTAAAGGTATGATTCCGAGCTACGCAGTACGCCGCACTGCCGCCGCTGCATTGCTGCCGCAGCAATACTGGTCCGCATACATTGTCTACAGGTTTATATGAGATTATATTATTCCGAGTTACGCAGCAATCTCGTGGCAGCACTGCAGTGGCAGCACTAAAAAGGCTAGCAGTGCAGCGTGCTGCTTAGCTCGTAATCATATCTTAACCCTTATTTACGGGGTCGGCGCAATATGGGTTTTTCCGAAACTTACAATACCAAGGAAACAAAGTAGTTTTACGGCCGGCCACCTGTCTGATGCCAGCCCTTACTGATAATATCACAATATCCAATGGCAACATTTCAAGGACTTTCGAAAAACAATTTCCCCCGGCCGCGATAACCAGTCAAGTGACAAATTAGTGTTTTTTCCAGCGACCACCGTTCATGGAAAACAATAATCTGCGATAACGCGGGTAATCCATCATGCCGATGGAAAATTATTTACTGAGCGACACAAACCTAATAGCAAATCAATTTAGCTAAGTCACTAAATACTTGATTGTACTGGAAGGCGCCTATGATCAAATCCTTACTATCTAAACAATATAATAATAAAAATGTAACTGATCGCTGTTTGCGCACGCTAATCTCAGAAACAGATTAACTTTGGTGCAGTTTTCGGGAATATAATGTGATATCTCGCAACATATTCGTGAAATAGCAGTTCATTTTGGGATCATAGCCGTTTTTATTATATATATATAATACACATATATATATATATATAAGTTTTTTAAGTGTGTATGTATATTTTTTCTTTATATTGGCGTTACGCTAGATTTTACGTAGGTATTTTGCTGGTATCATAATACTTAGAACTTATAAATACTTATAATTTTTTATAACACAAGTGTTCGATTGAAATCTGACAATCCTAAATACATAATCAAATTACTCCATTAAATTCGACGTGACTAGAAAAGTACCTAATGGGACCCTTCCATACAATTTCCTAGCTCATAATGCTTAAGCGTACCAAAAAGGTTTTCAACATGGCTTATATTTAAAGCAGATGTTAAGAGGAGTTGCGATAATCAATTTAGTCATGTGATCAAAGTGACCAGTAGTATAAGTCACTGGCTATTATTGTATACCTTATAACCTTGCTACCCAGTGTAACTGAAGATTACTCGATGGCGCAGCGGTATATTCAGGATGCAGTCAAACAGCGCAGTTGCTATGTAGAACTATTTAATTATCTCTTATACAGTTAAAGCTGCTTCAGGCGATATAACTTTCGGGAAAAGAAGCAGCAACAAACCCGAATCGCCATAAATAGATTATATCGTTACAATGTTTTATATAGAACAGAGATCGAGCAGAGTAACGTCTTACAATTTCAAGTGTCTACAACGGAGTGTCAAACATAATGGTTCTACCTTCATATTTATATTGAATAATAGTGGTATAAAAGTTATGGGATTGAAATCTAGTCAATCCCAGAACTTTTATAAATGCAAACCGGAACTTATCAAAGTTAATGATATTATAATAATTTGTTAATGTCTTAATATCTATGCATATTATTCATATGCGTGATGCAGTGCGGGTTGTAGTTTGTAACACCAGTCATAAATCCATAAACAAAAGCGAAAAGTTTTTCATAGGTCAGATAGCCTATCTAAAGGTTTAAGTTGATTCTGTCCTTTCTTCATATTTTTTTAGAGAAATCTAAAGGTAAATAAAACATTATTATATATGCTTATCTGTACTTAGTTTATTTAGTATAATAAAATGTGAAATAAATCGAAAATAATAATGAAAAGTAATAAATTGTCATTTAGATATTATAACACCTCTTTTGGTACCTCATCTATGTCCACAATGCTTGAGCGTACGAAAAAAAGGTTTTTCAACGTTCTATATCAGATCAATTATATATTCGTCGCCGCGCTGACTCACGCTAAATTAACTTTTAATACGTTTCACGAAGTTTTATATTGCACTTAACGATGTTATTTTTAATTATACATTTTGAGGCCAAAGTGCAAGAGGGTGGTTTTAAGTTATTTTATTACGACACATTTCTGTAATTGAAAAATACAGATATTTACCAGTTAATCTTGTTTTAATTCGACTTAAGTTAATTATTGGATATTAGAGTGACACATGCCTACGTCACTCTCCAGTTTATATCTTACAGTGAAAGATATTGGCTGAACGGACGCAGCGCAAGAAAAATGTCTTTGGTAGACTGTTAGTTTAGTAGATCAAAAATTTCACACTATTTTGTCTATTTTTAGTACCTTGCAATCACAGTAAAGTTTCTGGCTTAAAAAAGTCTAAACGTCACTAAATTTTGAACACAAATAAAAATAAACAGCCAAAACCAATGGCATCCAATAAAAAAATCACAAGAAACCAAAAGAGACACAAATATCCATAATTCTATACATTTACGACCAAAACACGGTACGAGGTACTACCCCACTCCGCCTTTCACCCCCCTAGCCCCTCTCCTTAATACGCATCCCCTGGAAGAATAACCAACAGGAGATTCGATAATCCTGCCGCCATAAATCGACATTCGTTGTCTCAACACTCCCACCAAAAGCGGTTAGACTTCATCACGTGACTTGACAAACGCGCGAAAATGAGGGCTTCCTATTGGAGCAAACGTTTCGGTGATATATCGATTCAATGAAAATATAATGTTATTTTATGTGAGGCTTTGGACCAGATAATTGTGACGATCACTAGGTCATAAGGTTCTTGGACGAAATCGCTAGTCTACAAACAAACGTTACCATCTCCTTTTTGCACTTGCTTCACGACGCACCCCCTCAATAGGGCATTACGTAGATCGATGAGGTTTCGCCCGGTTCGTATCCGAGGCTGGCACGGCTTAGGTACGTTCTTTGTGTACAGTCGGAACAGAAAAAGATTTCAATGGGCGCAGCGGAACGTTGTGGGTGTAATGCATTTTTGGTATGTACCTATTACGAGCATCTATTTATACTTAAATAGATCGTAGAACCGATGGACGCGGTAAGATGGTAAGCGGGTTCTCGAATTTGCGCGCCTCGGCAAGCATAGCGTTGGACGCCCTCCGACCAGATAGACCGATTATTTTAAATATCATGAAACTAGATGAAATAAGATACTTGGCTAGTGGCTAATGAAGGGCCATGTTCTCTGCCTCGCATGCAAGAAAAATGCTGTTCATATGCTTAGATTAGATGTGTGGAAAATCGAAGTTTTCTTATATTAATTACATCAAAATATCAGCCACAATGGTTATTAAAAGTCCAATTTTTTTCTCTATAACTCAGGCTTAGTCTCAGGAAACAGCTAATACCTTACCATGACAGTATTTTGCTCCGTGACAGTATTATTTGTTTAAAACTTTCATAACATTCACACAATCAAGCAATTTTCAACCAAATCACAGCAAACTAAAGCCCAAAACCTAGATGCCGTTAGAAAATGTCAAACATCAAAACCTGTAACGTTCTAAAAATAGATTTTAAGCCGTGCGACAACGTAACAAGACACAGTGTACAATGCGGTGACAGTTTAGGGTAGTATAACAGTTATGGCCAGTAGTAAAATAGATGTGCTGTGTGAATACGTTTATTGGATCGCTACGATTTGTTTTTACAGCTTTACGTTCGTATAAAATAACGATGTTTTACACAGAAGGTAGATATGTGATTTTTACAAAAATCCCCCTGCTAGGTTCCTGTTATATGAATCACTGGCGCCTAAACCGCTGATCTAAAAGAAAAACTTGGAGGGTGCGTTCATTGTATGGCTTAGGCATTCGATAAGAAAGAACTCCTGCGAAAATGGAAAGAGCGAGAATACTAAAGTTTGCGCAGACGAGGTTGTTGGTGATCACTAGTTTTGAAGAAATGTCTAGTCAAGGCAAATAAAAATATGAGTCCGAAACCAATGAGCATGTATGTATGAGTAGGTACGAAGAATTGATTAAATGTGGACGAGGCAAAAGAGGTGTGTTTTGGAACTAGCATAATGGAGATCTACAGGATGTTTTTTCGCTGCCACCCTTAATTAAGGGTACGTACTCTATACATCAAATAAAGTAAGTTTATGCCAAAAAAATGCTGAGAAACGATGTAATTTTTTATTATATTTTTTTTATTACTTGATCGGGTGAAATTATTAGTGTCCAATGTTTATACTAGTTTTATCATGGACAGATATGAATTATTTTTCGTGAAAAAATCTTGCTATGCGCGTCTATGTGCATTTTTGCAGAAAAAACGCAGTCTATTTACTCAACTTTGGACCCTAATATCTTAAGAACCAGACACTTCCCAGGTATGCTTCTATGGAGAAAAATTGATTTATTTTACGGGGACGTTGAAGACCAAAAATCACCCTGTATAGTCACTGCCTACCCCTTTAGAACATAGAAGTAAGGATACATAATGTATTTGTGTATTAAATTTTGAGGATACTAATGACCTACATTCCAAATAAAATTCCGTAACCAGATAATAAAATCTCTCCATATTTTATGTGAATCATTATGCATATACACCATATTAATCATATTCAAAATGGCGTCTTCCTAAGAAATTCGCTGTAAATTTACAAGCTACCGTTCGCGAGTTAATGTTTTTCTCTTCATACATTCTAGTAAGACACCCCGCAGCGTCGCGCCGAAATCCTTTCGTATCGATACACGGTGTAATCGAAGCTTCAACAATCGATTTAATTAGAATTATCGATATTTTTTCAAGTACCATCGCGCTCTAAAGTGTCTTGGAATTTTCGGGCATGAATAAAGATTATCCGCCTCGGTGTTGGCAAGGCACGCGCATCTCCATTTTTGAGTTGATTAGATATTTAATATTTAAAGTTATTGATAGAATTTTGAAGGTGAAACAATGTAAGAAAGTGGCATTGGTATTTATAGTTTTTCCATGCGATTGAATATAAATTAAAAGCTTTAACTAAACTAGTTTTGGAGTGCCTTTGTTTAACATAAACCAATAATTTAAACGTATAATTATGATAAATATCGTATTATATTTGAATCAATCGATTGAATTAGCATAGCAAAATTCCTGTTAATTGTAAAGGTTTTTTAAATTCCGCAGGGTTTAATTACCAGAAATAGTATAAATGGCTAATACTAGCCAACACTAACTAGTACTGGAATGGCAAAAACTCAAGCCTTGTGGTCTGCTTTGAGGGAGGCATACATCCAGCAATGGACTGCAATAAGGCTGATGGTGATGATGACGTATACGCACGGCTGTGTTTTCAAATGGGTTAGCCAGAATTGATCAGACACTAAGCACAGCGGGGACAGATCTAAATGATCAACGACAAGTTGCTAGTATATCGCCTGAGAGATTACCCCAGCTCCTTAAAAAGAAGCAGCTCTTGTATTCTAGTAAAGCCCTGCATCAGCAAAGGAGAATAATAATAATAATGAAAAAAAAAAACAATTATGTATACGACTGTACTGTCCTCTCACTACCTTAAAATACCGATCGTCGATCTCTTAAACCTTTGAACGTATAATAAACCAACTAAGAATAGCCCCCCACTGGCAATCGTACCGGGAACGAAAGTTCTCAAAATTATCGTCCGCATTAATAACTCAGTAATTGATTTATGTATATATTGCACATGCAAATCTCCTGTTTTTTATGATTTACACAAACAATTACGGTGGTTCGCTTTCTAGTTTATTGCCTGTTAATTCGATTGCTTAAACTGTTACTGTGTTACGCACGACCATGCTTCGGTATTGTTTTGGTGTCTGCATGCGCGTAATAATCTTCTACGGTCCTCAATCAAACGTATTTAGGTGTATAACCGACTTTTAAAAAAGGCAGGTTTTTAATTCAGTTGATGTTTTCTTCTTACACAAAAAGACATAGCTGCTTCCCGATAGCCTGAGAGAATGCCCGAGTTCCTCAGTCGACTCTTACGACTTACACTGAAGGAGATGCAGGTGATGATATACCTACATTGTATTCTAGTGAACTCCCGAATCAGCACGAGAATTTATTTTCTTCGTGTGTAGTATTTACATTATTATTTGAGATCATATTGTTCATATTTTTTGAGATCTACAGTTCTTTATAGGAGATTTGAATCTCCTCTCCTCTCTGGATGTAATTAAATTTGGAATAGGGAATTACCCTTTACTACACAAAAATTGAATTGTGACAAATTTACACATGCATTTTTTTGTAGCAAATCAACTTTGTGGCAAATGTACAATTACCCGATTTCGTAGCTAACCAGATTCAGAGGTTTTAAAAGAATTCATAGAACTTTTCTCTTTCTCTTGCAGAGATAAGCACGCCTTTGTATGCATTTCTTTTCTAAATTTCTCTGTATATTTTAGTGTTTTGTGTACAATTTAAGAATATGAAGAACTTTTAGTTTCTGTGGGACTTGCTGCTCAAACAAACGAAGACACTAGTTCATCATATGACCTACTAGTTCATTAGCATCTGTATTTTACTAAATACCCGATAAAATTCTAACAATCGATTCCTATATCGATTGCAGAATCGAGAACACTTCCAGCGCCATTTATTAATACATTCGAGCGAGCAATAAAGTGCTCGGACAGCATTAAATACGTGTCGAGAAGCACATTTATAAGTAAACCAATACGACGGTATGCGAGCGATTAAGTATCGATAACTATCTGTGATCTGTAACTATCGATTCTATGTTTGTGTTTGTTTGTATTGTTATATACGAAGTGTGTTTACTTTTCTATTTACGGTAGATAAATGTTAGGTTTGGTAATATCTTGGACTAAGGTAATGGTTTTCTAAGATATATATAGGTATGTATACTGTTGCCCAAAACTGAACTATACATATAATGTAGCATATTATAGCCTTCTCCACCCACTCTCGAGTATATACAAAATTTTAAGAGATTACTTGAGTAAATACCTATAGCGTGAAGAGGTAACAAATTATGTATATTCTGTATTTTTTTCATCAAAATTAAAAAATAAAAAAATTGACAGTTAGTTATTCATATTTAAATCTAGCTAACCAGGCAAACTTCGTACCGCCTTATTTATTTTTATACAAACTTTTTCCTAGAAAGAACAGATACAAAAATAAAGAAATCGATCAATTTGGTGCAGTAATTCAGAACTAATGCACGTACATACATTTCGGCGATTCTTTTTTATTTATATAGGTACCTTAAGCGCAAATGGATGCAAAACGTCACTTACCTTGAAAATAGCTCTTGGTCCTAAGATAGCTGACAGACAGCCGCAGTATGGAAAGGCGGTCCAGTTTGCTCAGGATGTTTTGCTCAAACGGCAGGAGAGACGCCAGCGTGTCCAGCTCAGCGTTTAAACGCTCCCTGTGACGCTTGCTCGGGTTGCTCTTGGTTACGCCGTCCTTTGTCGGTGGTTTTATACTGTGAATGAAAAAACATTTTAGATATTTGATCGGATTCCAAAGGTATATGGAAAAGATTGAGATATGGGAAATTTAGGACTGAATTTTTCCATGTTCAGAAAGCATATGTGAAGGCCTACCTTTCTCCAAAACCTCATCAACTTTGTCAAAATAGTCGACTAAGGAACTCCGGCATTCCATCAGGCGATAAGCTAGCAACTAATCACATCTGTCCCCTCTATGCAAAACGGGCCTGCGGGATCACTTTCCTGCAGCTCTAGCTACTACATTTCAAAAGAAAAACCAATATGTGTATCTATTCTGGTGATTTCAGCATTTTATTTTACTAGGGGAAGTACCTATTGGTACTCTTTCAGAAAAGTTCGAACATTGCTTTAAAAAAGGTCACAAGCGTGCCCATTCCGCGCATACTTGGCCATCGCGTGAATCTGGTCTCTAGTCTCTTTAGAAGTGTCGCATTGTTAAGAAATTACTATTCTTTTATAGTATGTATTCCAAATGATATGTCATGTTCTTAAATCTGGCAAGATTCTACGAGTACCTTATTTCGTAAAATTCCTATATTCTGGTGAAAGAAGAATTTTTCTTTTTTTGCTCTGGCAATCCCTTTAACCATTCCAATTTCTATTAACTATACAAATTTTCAAACTAAAGTGTGTTTTAAAAAAGGTCGCAAGCGTGCCCAATCCGCGCATACGTGGCCATCGCGTGACTCGGGTCTCGAGTCTCGTTAGAAGTGTCGCATGGTCAAGAAATATTACCTATCTCGAGCCGCTATGTAATAAGTAGTCAGTGCTAAAGTTATGTTTATATTGACATTTACATATATGTATGAGTAAATACGTTTAATGATTTCAATATGACTTGATTGTCAATACTGATGAACGAATCTTTTAGATGCTACTATATTTTTTGTAGTTTATTATCTATGTGTACATCATGTAATGCACTTGCTATATCATATAAGCTAATGTCATTTAAGTCAAGTCAAGATTCTAACCAAAAAAAGCTGAAAATTTACTTAAAAGCCAAAGACGCTATGCAAGATGTGTGCTCAAAATATAAATATATATTACACTCAAAAAAGCACATAGACTAACAATATAAACTTTAGGTAGGTATTTTTCTTCTTCTTCTTCAGCCTATTGCAGTCCACTGCTGGACGTAGGCCTCCCCCAGGGCACGACACAAGGCTACTGCCACAGCGGCCCATAGTCACCACGCTGGGTTGGTGACCGCAATCTGATTTTCGGACTATGTTGTCAGTACGGGAGGCGCTGCTGCCCACCTCCCGGAAAACCTTAATCGCCTCGTATGATACCCACGGGCAGGCAGGGGTGGTACAAACCCTACTCTGCCGGCACCACGCGGCTAAAGGTAGGTATTCCATTTTACATGTATAGGTAGAGACAACAACACTCCTATTTATAACAAATTAATGAACAGTCAACTGTTTGAACTAATTATAGATTTCAATTTTAATAAGGTACGATGATAGTGTGCGTGTTATTTATATTAATATATTTAGACCAAATACCGGCGGGTGTTTAACTTTTAAGAATCTTAATCTTAGCATAAATGATAATAAATTAAATATTGATCAGTAAAATCATGAATTAAATATCGATAATGCTAAAAAAGCTAAATTGTTTAAATAAACAATACCCGAAGTTTGAATTATAATTAAACATTATTGTGGAGTCGGGGTATTTGTTTTGGCTTAATTTGTGGCCGCTCGCCTGCATTAGTTTCGAATTAGTAATAGAACAGGGATGGCGTGGAGTAGAAGAATTCTACAACACTGTAAGTAAAATTAAACTAAGTTAGTTCGGATAAACAAATTAGAATCAAATTACCTGGGTTGATACATACGAGTACATAAGGAATGCTTTATTCAAATATTAAGAAGATGAATGGATATTACGGTAAACTATTTACTCGAACTTAGGGCCATACCGGGCCAATTCTTACTGATGTGCTTATTTGCAAAGAGGTGTCTGTCTACTTGAAATTCCCCACAAAATATCTTGGTAAATCTTAATAAAAATATACAGATTTTTGCGATATCATGATAAAAGGAACAGTGATGCTATAAGTAAAAACACAAAAATATAACTAAATGCTTAAACCAGCAGCTATTCCATGCCACGGCACTTCTGTTCTGAACTGCCACATACTTTTGAACATTACTCATTGCCGCCCGTCGTTTTTGTTGATTTATTCAAACCCAACTACAAACAACCCCATTCAAATGTACTCCAAAACCTAGAAATACACCTTGTTAAGCTTAATTTGTATACTTGATCACGTTCCTTACTATACAATACGGCGCATGCTCGGCTCTTTGATATTACCAGCACAATTTGTTATCATACACTCGTGTTATATCATTGTAAAATCTATCTTATCGGTTACAATCAGGGTTGTTTATCGAGCGTTTAAAATGTACATATCGATAAATCAGTGACCGATTATTTCTATAAATCGTAACTCGATTAAGTTATAATCGATGGTGGATTGTCATAGGACCACGGAGGTTAGAGTCGGGAAAGAGTTATTACTAGCAACCTAATAGGTACGAGTATCATTAAATTTCTCATTCATCAATTTGTATGGGTTTATCAATACAAAGTCTGAATGCGAAAACAGACATTTTCTCGATTCCTTATAATATTCAATAGAAAAGAAGAAAATGCAAAGTCCCTACGTATTTTGACGTATTGTTTCTGAACGTTTTTCTTTTATTTGTTCGTTAATTTCTGACAGTAAAATGGATGATGAGGTGGAAGTTATTGTTAAAGCTTAAGAAAATAAAGAATTACGTGATGATTATTAACTTTGGATCCCTTATTTTGAATTGCATATATGTATTTTTATGCATGATCGCTTGAAGATAGAAAATTTCATCTGAATAGTCAGTTATTTTAACTTCATGGCTGACTGTTCCGCTAATCTTTCTACCTCATTGGCTAGGGCTAAATATTACATTATTTATTGAGCTAACATGCTGAAGTATCACTATTGTAGGAATTAAATGACAATAATTTAGGTTTTTGTGTTTAAATTATTCGCATTTATCTTTAAGCTGTTTAATTATGGATGTTAACTTTATTTGTATGCCTAATAATGTATACATACATAGATATAATCACGCCTTCATCCCTTACGGGGTAGGCAGAGCACTAGGGGCCAATAGAACCACATGGTGCCACTTCTGACCAATTTTGAGGGTATAGTTGCGATGTACAAGTTTGGTTAGTAGTGACAGGTGGTCAGCCCATCGCCTACAAAACACCAAGACCCTCATGTCCCTCTACTGACTTATACAGTATGCCCGGGAAGAAAAGCAGCTGTAGTACGAGTATTATAAGTTTTTTTTTCACTCCCAGAGCAGTATAGAAGATAATGCCTCAGATAATTATTAAGTTTGGATGCATTTCGTCCATGCAAGAGTAGACAATTAATTAGTGACTGTGCACAGTTAGAGATATTAGTAATTTTAAAGGCCGATTTTTTTAATGGTCAGATGGCCCATATTCAGATAGGATAAAATGGGTGGAAATTTAAAAAAATCTTGTGCAGTTGAAATACGAGTATGTTTCACTTTTTATATCCTTTCTTAGATATACTTTCAATCTTAATATTTTTTACTTCGCCATAAAAAAGATGTGTCACGTGGTGTTCTATTTTTCTTATAAAATCGCATGTAAACTTCACGATAATTAGAAAATAAAATATGGCAATTCTTAGTTCTATTGGACTTTCCTCGAACCAATCATAAAATCCAAAATGGCGGTCTCCTTCTAGAACTCTCAAAACAGGATTTGGAGCAAGTAAAATAACTAAACACCAAACAGTTTGAATCGTTCTCATGTTTAAGTGTAATCTCTCTAACGAACATTTAATCGGGCTTTTATAAACGTACATACACAGTTTTGGTTTAGAAAAAATGTTAAGAATGATACATCTACAGTTATACCATCATCATTATCTTTGATTTTGAGTATGAAGACGGAATGAATTTTGTACCAACACAAAATGTCAGTTTCTTTAAATCCTGTTAACTTTAATGCGTCGATCCCTAGTTAAATTATAGGTAGTTAAATCGTCAGTCAACAAGTTGGTTACGAGACTTTTGACGGTGACTTGAATCCCGACTAATAAAAATGCAGAAGTAGGTTTGTTTGTTTGTTACCTCTTCACGCTTAATTTACTCAACCAATCTCCTTGATTTTGCATGCATATAGTTGGGAGAGCAGAGAAGGACGCTGACTACCTACACTATGTGTTCTACGCAGACAAAGTCACGGGCAGCAGCTAGTTTTTATATAAAGATAAATTATACGGAATACATACGAGACTGCGTAAAAATTTGACCCAGTGGTACTCTTACGACAAAGATGAATCTAATTATACTTCTCAAGATCAAATGCGACAACCTGTTTACGCTCTAGATAATAATGTGGGTCACAGTCATGTACGACATATTAAAGATAGAGTACTGGTTGGTAAGTATTTGCCACGCTCAACAACATTTGCATTGTATATGAGTTACCATTGCTGCGTTACGCCCAATTTAGTTATTTAAATAGGCTTATTTCTAAAGTGCAATTTATTTGTCTATCGTATCATTATCCATAGGTGTTTATTTCACAAAACATGGCGCATTGCAGTTCGCGGCAGGTTGTTAGAGAGATAGTATCGCTATCATAGTGTAGTTATTATTTCTATATAAAGCTAAATACTGTAGGTATAAAAATGGATATAATATACTGTAAAATTTAAAGTTTTATATATTTTTATTTGACCTACTACACCAGGGGGGCGTAGACAAAGTAATACTTAATTTCTCGATCGAATCTATAGAGATTCGTCAAATGACACGTTGTCTTTAAAAGTACACAATTTGGATGATGTGAATCAACTCATCTAGTATTGAAATTAGCTGCAAATTATATTAATAATAGATAAGGAAAACTACCAGCACATCATAACGCCGCAGAATATAGGACAGTGCGTACTACAAAGTTGACTGGCAATATCTTCTAGCGAGTGAATGACCAAGGCGGCATGACTGAGGAGGTGCCTCAATGGCGTTCCGTGCTGACATGCGAACGGCACGCGGCCAACGAAATCGAAACTAAAGTGCCACTAGCACGTCACGGGATACGTCAAGGGCGGTGTCATGCATGCGACGTGATGGACGGACTAACTGTTGATACCGTCTCAGAGTTCTGCGAGCCTGGTACATTATTTGCCGTTAATTTTCTGATGTTGGGTTGTGAAACGCCCGGGGTTGTGTTTGCCGGTTTAAAAAAGTTGATTTGTAGTCATTACGTTAGTAGAGTCAACCATCAGTAAGTACGGGGCTTCGTTTGCTTTCATATAATAATGAAAATTTACCTAATTATAATGGAAAATACAAATATTGATTTTGGCCCTGTGACTAACAGCAATAGTAGTCAGTAGACATACCGTTATGAATGCAGAGTTTACTGTTAGAAACATAGGTACCGACTATTTAAACTACGTATTTATCCTTTTATGATAAATAAATAAACTCTTCAGAAGAACATTAATTTCATGAATTGTGACCAAAAAAATACTAAAACCATGGATAGGATACTGATGCCGTCATAGAGGTCCTGAAGGAATCTAAAGCAGACGTGGTTTAGCGCCACAGCACCATACTCCGGCCAGATTGACCGATGACTTAAAGAGGACGGCTGGTAGTGACTGGATGGCAAAAATGGGAGATCGAGCCATGTGGCGTACACTGGAGGAGGCCTACGTCTAGCAGTGGACTGCAATAGGCTGACAACGACGACGACAGCACCATACTAAGGAGACCAAGGCTTAGAATATTGATGTAGGTATATTGCTTACAAAATAAAGTCACTAAGACACCAAAAAAACAATGTTAATAATAGAAACACTAAAAATGTCAATCAAAACGCACTTGGCGCCGAAAGGCAGGAGTAAAAAACATTTTAATAATAAAAAATAATAAGCACATGTTACGTCACAGACCCTATGTTTACAAAATGCCGGTGTGGAGTATGTAATTATAAATGTATTAGAAAGGTTCACTCGGGTTAAGGCCACGGCTAGGCCGTTGATTTTGGGCTTTACTAGTTGGGTTAAATTTGTCAAAAAGTATGAGAGTTTAAAGCATTTTATTGTACATGGTATTGTAACTCCAATGAAATACGCTAGTAGCAAAACGTATAAGGTATTAAATAAATAAGTATATCATAAATAATATTTATTACATATTATTCGTTTTCATCTATCACGGCCCCACTTCCGAATAGTAATATGCCTGATACAATTCATTAACATTGGGAAATAAAATATTTTACAGAGAGCGTTGGACATGAATCTGGATGGTTATAGAGGAAGAGGAAGACCTAAGAAGATATGAATGTTTTGGGAGTGACTAAAGAGATGTAATCGGGACAAATGGAAGGAGAATACATATTGCGCCGACCCCAAAGCACTAGCAATATTAAAAGCACTAATATTCCAATTTGTTTTAAATTTTAGTCTCATAGAGATAAACTCCCTATTTGCTACATCGAGTAGATCCCTCTACCTACAGTATCAAAATGAATAAATAAAGTAATTTACATAGTTATGATTGATGTAAAAAATAGGTGAACATTGTTTTCAAAAGAGTCAAGACCTATTAACTTCTGTGATTAACGCCTTTGTTTTAAAAGTATTGTTGAATGAACGGCATTGAACTGGTATACCTATTAGAACGAACGATTGAAATAAACATCAATTAAATGATAAATCCATTGCTATGAATGAACTGTACCTATGTTAGGTGATTAAAGATTACTTACGAACTAAAGATCTTATCACAGGAGATATTATTTTAATAACCTGTGCTAACAATTTTAAAGAAGAATCATACATTAGGTATACATAAGACTTATGTTCCCGAAACGGTTTAACCAGAATTTCAGGACCATATAGGAGATTTTACAGTGTTTAAGTAAAGTAAAAAAGTAACCAACGGATAATAAATTGCTATACTCGTATCTGGCGCATCATAATGACTACTTTTAAAAAATCAGAAAATAATAAAATTAAATGAAATGTGATCAAATAACCATTTTATTTCAATGAGAATAATTGGTTTAAGAAGTTTATCCTCAAAAGGAGGAATAGATACGATAATGACTACGAGAAATAAACTGACGTGAATAAAAACTTACTGCGCAAAAAGAGGCCCAAAGCTAATGTCCTATAAAATCACTGATGATGCAATTCTTAGTAATTCCTCATTAGATTTGACACAAATATCTTGAAAGTTTTAAAACAGCTGTAATTAAAAACTTGGAAGACAATGGGACGTTTTTGCTCGTAATTTTAATTTATTTATGATATCTGTCATTGTTTTTTAACGATTCATAGTTGGTTGAGCATGTGTGCCAAATAGCAAATATGCCAATATCAAATAAACGCTTGATTGCGTTCAGCCTTCAAAGAATAACCATTTTCCGTCAATTTTTCTCAGTTATACAATGTATCTACACTTCCAAATATACTAACACTAACTTCACTTGTAAAAAATACTAACGCTTGGAACGCTTGAGTTGAGTTGCTCACGTTCCCTAGTGTATACTTAACGTACACATGGCAACAATTTCAACTACACAAGTTTTTAATTGCGTATACTATGATGTATCAAAGGTGAGTTATAAAGTTCTAATGGTACAGTTATACACTAGCTTTAAGTATACTCAGTGTAGTTTTAAAAGCGTAAAAGTAGGTGCTAAGAGGAGGTGGAATGTTGAAGTCTGTACATCTTTAGGTCTTCCTTTTGGCCAAGGTCTTGGGAAGTAGATTGTTATGTAAGGGCATGATGTATGTGGCCTAGGAAGGAAGGAAGAACTAGAATTACCTACATATTTGCGAACATACAAATTACGAACCATTTACTCTCCGAGTTTGATATATTTTTACCAAGCATCTGTCATGTTGAACTAAGAATCAATGGAATGACGTACGCATGTTGATGCTATAGACGTATAATGACATTATGGGGTACCCAGAACTACAGGAGCATAAAGGAGATCTGAAAGCCACGTTTAGAATAGCAGGGTCAGATGTAAAATATCAGTGACAAGTTGCTCGCCTGACGCCTAAGAGAACGCACCAGTTCCTAAGTCGACTATTACGACATACGCGTAAGGAGATGCAGCTGAAGTATTCTAGTGAAGCCTCGAATCAGCATAGGAGAGATATTGTGCGCTGACTATGTCTTCCGTCCGCTGATGCGGCTTCATTAGAATACGTCAGCGGCATCTCCTCCAGGGCATATACCTACCTATAGTTAGAATTAGATGAAAATAGAGTTATATATACCAACGGATATGAACCCGCTACCTGCGGGTCAGTGTATTGACGCACAATGTCACTGATTACACTAAATCGGACAAATTGGTGGCCAATTGCTGTAAACGGCTGTAAAGGTGCTGACAGATGGCAAGTTACTAGCTAGAGTAAAGGCCAGCTACCTATGATGGCAAAAGACTTAGTGCTGATAATCACGTTTTATTTTTAGTCTTCATTTATTTTACATAATCTCTTTTCTTAATAAGATAGATGCAAGATATTTCTTACTCATTTTTTTTTACAAGGCGTACTTGCAGACAGTTCACTGAAGTAGAACATTTTAATATAAAGTCATTCTAAAATCATTAACGTTCTAATGGTCACCTAAGTGTTTCCCTACAGTAAATTTAACAAAAACAATTAAGCATAATTATTATTAATATTTTACGCTGCGATTTTCACTAGCAATTTTATTGTTGCACTAAATCTTTCCCAACAATATTTTATAGCTAGCAATACAGCAGTATTATTACTGTAGTTAGAATACTGATGACCGTTGGCTAGGCTAGGTAGGCTAATATAGTCAACATGGTTAGTGTCATTATACCAACTGCTATCTGCAACTGAGCTATGCAGTTAGGATTACAGTTTGAAATAAATTGCAAATATAAAAACATTGTGTGTTTATGAAATTTTGATATTAGTACAAGTACGAGTTAAACTTTCAACAAAATAGGATACAACTAGGTTAGGATAGGATACAAGGATAACAAAATGAATGTTGCCTTATTTTATTTATAATTTTCGGAATACAATTTTCTTACACCTATGCGTTTTAATCATAGGTTCTTTTGAAAGCAGACCACCTCTGTTGAAAGTAATACCGTCCTGACTACCTTAATTGTTTTTTCTTAATTTTTTGCCATCACCCAAATAAAACTTACATAGACTCTAAAATTGCAATTATTTTACAAAAAAAAACCTTTAAAACCACCGCCAAACGAAAACACCCCTTTTAATTACCGTAAAACGTCTACAACCCTTATCAAACGACAATTATTCTCCACCCCCTAAAGTCGCAATATCTTTAATGCCCCTATCAGAAACTGAAAGACACCGCATTTATTTTGACAGGAGCCAATACGGATATAACATCTCTACCTGTTGGGGGACAATAGGGACCCCTGCGGGGACAATGGGACCCCCTGACGGGGATAGAATGACCCTGTCGGGGTGAATAGGTTTGGCATGTGCCGTATTGTGCTTAGTAATTCAGATAATCGAATGTAGTTTAATGTGAAGTGCTTTGGGAACGGAATTGTTTGTGTTAAGTACTTCTGGAATGGATTATTTATTTGTATTTAATAGTTTTAATTTAATAAAAAGAATTAAGGTAACAATCAAGTAAGGCTCGCAACTAGATACTCTTACATAATAAGCACGCTATTGTATATTATCTTTTTAACAACTTGTATGTGTTTTTGTATGTCTACAATAACGTTTAAAACTAAAGATTTTTATGCAGCCTAAGCGAAGCCCTCCCAATTTTGAATAATTTGCTAACTCGAGTCATCCTCAAAACCAATAAAGACTAAAAATGCCAAAGTAAACAAAACGTTATTTTGAGACTGTGAAGATTGGCAACATTTTTGAAGTAACCCTTTAGCGGGTCCTTGCACTTATATTACTTATAATGGCATAAACATTATTTTAAAAAATCTTTTTATTTTTATTAGTATTACTAGGCCCGCGACTTCGTCCGCGTGAAATAGTGACTTTCGGCAGCATTTTTTTTGCCGACGTCATCACACAAAATCTTTCACCCCCTATTTTTACTCCCTTTAGGGTATTTTTTACAAACTTTGAATGTCATATTTATTTATATCTGATCAAAAGCCTAAGAAATAACTTTTAATCTTCTAGCTTAAAAAATGACGTAATTTCCATACAAACTTTCATATATACCATATTTCATACCCTATTTGAACCCCTTACATCCCTTTTTTGCATTAAAAAGTAGCCTATGTCCTTACTCGGGCTCTAGACTATCTCTGTACCAAATTTCATTTAAATCGGTTTAGTAGTTTAGGCGTGATTACGTAGCACATAGACAGACAGAATTACTTTCGCATTTACAATATTAGTAAGGAAGTAAGAATTGACCATTCCAATGATCAACTTCAGCTAGTATTTCTTAACCTATCTCCAGCAATTACATACTTAAGCCGAAAATAAAACTAGTCGCCCAAGAAGTTATGATAAACACAAGAATTATGATAAAAATAGATTATCAGACACTGATCCGAGATATGTTTGATGATGTGTCATTAAGGGGCATAAGCCCTGAGCACACTTAATACAGTTTTAATAGTGATCGCCTTGCCCTTAAGTAGTGGGTTTTTTTATTGTTGGTCGAACTGGTCAAGGTATAGATGTTTGGTTGAGAATCCGTTATGATGTAAAATGTTTTAGTTTTGAGTTCGTTTGGCATAATAGATTGTATTTACATTGTTGCACAAGGTTCAACTTAACTACGTTCATACAAATAATTACCTATATTCATAAAACAAAAATATGTCAAAATACAAATCTTTATTACGATTGAGTGGAAATGTACAAAAACGTTGCTTTTAGTGTTAGGATCCGGCCTTTAAAAATGCATTTTCTAATGATTTAGTGTGTGCGCAAACACAGATGCACTCTCTATTTCCATACTCTCATAGTCCCCTGGATGGAAACCCAATACGACCAAAGAGTAGGCGTAGAACCAATGCATCACGTACTTTGTGGGGCAGGAGCTGACTGACAGATATCGAAGAATTTCATGTCGCTACAATGTAACTAACCCTAAAAGGGAACCACACAAGCGTATCTAATACCGTCTAAGTACCAAATCGAGGGTGCAATACTGGTTGACTAATCGTAAGGTATCGGTCGGCTAATGGTCTTAGAATGATGTTAGGGTGGATTACACCCTTAGGGTGAAATGTATCGAGATTCTTTTGTGGCTAAACATTGCTAAGTTCTTTTAAGTGTATAATATTGCTTTAGTAGTTGTAAATGCTCCTTTGTTCTAAACAAAAAAGTGATGTGATATCCTGTGCTGATGCGAGGTTTCACTGGAATACATGAGCTGCATCTCCTTCTATTGTAGGAGTTGACTAAGGAACTCGGGTATTCTCTCATTCTCTATCGCTTGAGAGAATGCCGGAGTTCCTTTGGCGATTCTTATTCAAGTTACACGGAAGTAGATGCAGTGGATGTAGAATACAGAAGACGTAAATGTTACTCTAATGTGTAGTTAGATAACATTTTATATGAAAGTCTGAGATTAAGATCAGAGTATGCTTGGACCATCGCCAAAGCAAGAGCGACCTTCGCACAGCTGTACCCTGCCTGGCAATCACGGAAACTGACTAGGAGAGTCAAGCTCAAGATGTTCCGGTCTAATGTTAAAACCGTGTTGCTGTACTGGTGTAAAACGTGGAAGGTTACCAAGGACATCTCGCACCGGCTCCAGGTCGTAGTCAACCGCTGTCTTCGCCATATTCTCGGTATTTACTGACCCGAGAAAATCTCAAATTAGAGCTGTAGGATCGCTGCAGTGAGACCCGAATCGACCAGCAGATTAAACGCCGCAAGTGGAACTGGATCGGCCACACGCTTCGAAGGGAGGAAAACTACATACCGAGACAAGCCCTGGATTGGAACCCCCAAGGGAAGCGTCCTAAGCCGACCTGGCGGCGTACAATCATCGCAGAGGCGAAGAAAGTAGGGAAGACGAGCGAAATAAAACGTGACGCTCAGAACCGAACGGGATGGCGGACATCTGTGGAGGCCCCTGCCCCTGCTAGGGGACACAGGAATATAAGTCAAGTAAGTCATGCTTGGATCAAGATACATAATATACATACAGACGACTTATTTCCAAAGCTCGGACAAATTTTTCGCATTCAATATGACGCATTTTTTTATTAAAAAGACCAGGCGTAGCGCACCTTAACAAGGTTGTTATATTAAAAGTACCTATGTAACTACTATTTTTATAACCACTTAATAAACTTAAGTTTATGATTTAACCAATTATTAAGCATCTGATAGTTGAAAGTATGCCAAAGACGCTCACACGACCAAGGTTTGCAAATGGCCGATTTAAGTTATCATTGTTTTACTGTCAACAAATCAATGGAAGAAGCCAACCGGTTTTTTATGGGTTTTTTCTTATATTTATACATGCAGTTGCATGCGCGAGTGCAAGATGTTTAGGATATTTTGTAATATAGGTAAAAATGTACTAATGGCATTTAATTTTGGCTTAAATATCTTTTTGACCTACTAACAAAATGTTTCAGGGTTTGCCTATGTAGTACCTAATATTTATAAGTTTCCTGCACTGATGCGGGACTTCAGTAGACTTCATCTACTTCCATGCATGTGAGATTCGATCAATAAGGAACTCGGGCCTTCTCTCAAGTGATAGATACCTAAGCTAGCAACTTGTCACTATTAAATTTATATCTGTCTGCTATGCTAAACGTGTCTGTGGTATCCCCTTTATGATCCTGCAGTTTTCGCTACCACATTTCGGGAACATTCAGCTCTAGTAGCATGACCTGCGAAATACGATATGATAAACCGATTTATCGTCATTTAGCCTGTCAAAATATGATATACGATAAATATAGCCGCGATATTGAATTTTGTATAGAGACGATACGATATCTTACGATACGATATCCACGATGCGTGGTCATGCTAGGGGGGCTGGTGTGTGTTTATATTATGTATGTAACTTGGTAAGTCTGCGTTTTAAATTAAAAAAAAATCTATATAATCATTTTTCTCCATGGAAGCATAGTTAGCATAGCAAAGTTGAGTAAATAAACTCCGTTTTTCTGCATAAATGCACATAAACGCGCGTAGCAGGATTTTTTCACGAAGAATAATTAATATCTGTCTATAAAAAAACTAACATAAACACTAGACACTATAAATTTCGCACGATAAAGAAGCATTTTTTTTGGCATAAACTTACTTTATTTCATGTATAGAATACGTACCCTTCGTTAAAGGTGGCCACAAAAAAACACCCTGTATAAGGTCTTTTCAAAATTAGTGATTATTATTTTTTCACACAAAACTAGGTAGGTAAAAAGATTGTATGGAACCGCTGTTTTTTTTCACTATTTCGGAGTAGGTCCCACAGTGAAAGTTGTTTCTTTTTACCTACTTGTTTTCGTGTCAAAAGTAATCACTAATTTAATAATAATAATTTATTTTCGGATAGAATATTACAATCAATTTCTTAGTAAGTACATAAAAACACCACTTAAAATCTATGTTAGTAAGACACAGTTTAAAATCGTTGTTTCCGACATGCTCTTACCGAACAACATTACTTTTTCCAGACATGTACTTTTGCAATATTATTCAGATAAGAACAGTCCACCCTATTTGCTATCATGTTTAGAATGCTGTTGGTGCTGCCACGCACTCTGCTGACCATTGCTGCTAGGCGCTTCCGTATCAAGGCCTCAAACCCATCTACTCTAGTCCACGCGAACATGCCCGAGGCACTACAGTAACGCGGCAGCCTCTTTTTGAAAGGACCTTATATGGAAACTTACTAATAAATCGACACAGTATTCGACACTAAACATCATTTTATTTAAATCCCTTGTAAAAGAAAAACAACTGTCGCCACAAAAGAGCAGACAAAATGAAATGCTTCGTAACGCATGATTTGCGATAGTGGCGCGGAAAAAACGGGCCAGGTTGCGCAGACGCAGCGAGGTTCCGTAGTTTATTTCATGAAGATACGGTATTTACTAAGCTATTATCAATGCTAAATAACACAACTGTTATTAAAAATAATAATTATTTTATTTTGGAAAGAATATTACAATCCACATAAATAGAAAAATAGTAAAACATCCAAATAAATAGAAAAAGCTAACAACACATTTTTTAAAATATCTATGAATAATTCGGTAGTCTCGTCTCGTCTTCAGCCTATTGCAGTCCATTGCTGGACGTAGGCCGGCACGCCACAAGGCTACTGCCACAGGGGGGTTTTGCCCATAGTCACCATGCTGGGCAGGCGGATTGGTGACCGCAGTGTGATTATCGGACTATGTTGTCAGCACGGGAGGCGCTGCTGCCCGTCTTATTCGATAGTTTTTTGTAGGACCTTTATCTCATATGGCGATAGTGAGTGTTAGATCCACAGGCTTCTTAAAAACGGGACATTCATCATGAGGCGAGAATTATTATTAGATGTTCTTTGGCGGCAATAACCATCCTCCTTGATATGCAAACTTACGCTTCACAAATAAACAACATAACCTATCTTACCTTATTTACTCAAAGAAAAAACCCAACTGTTTTGTATATCAGTCTCAAGACTAAACCTAATCTCAGGCTCAAATGCGATCACGGCTCAAGGTATCGCGTCCTAAAAAACATAAATACATACTATGTAAGTACCTAAACTTACATGCATACACTCGATAAACATAACCCTCCTTCTGGTGCAATCACAGTCGACAAATAAAACTATCCATACTTTCAAGTCTAATTAATGAACCATTGACCTGCGGATCCCCAAAACCGCAGTAACCGGCTTCGGGAGCGGACAGTAGTACAGCAACCCGATATGTAGATTAGAGAGATGCTACACTTGCTGACTTATGGACGGTACGGTTTCCATTTGTTTTATTGGTTTGGCATGCGAATTAAAATGCATTTTTGAACTGTGTATTTCACGTTATGTATTTGAGTATGCACAAAGTTTTAACGACTTACTGATTATGTATTTTGTAGGTAATATTTCTATGAATGTATAAGTAAGTATGCGTTTTTAAACATGGTTTGCTTAGTATTCGCGAGACAAGACCTTAGGAAAACATTAAGATATAGGTATTAAATAAGGGCTAATTTGTTGTCAAGTTTGTGTATTTATAAAAAATCTAGAATAAGATGTGAATAAAATACGGTGATAGCCATTTTTTAGATTCAGGGCCAATTTTTCAAAAGATCACATAGCTATGAAGGATAAAGTTGATGGTGTTTTTGTCTTAAACTTGCTCAAGATAGAGATAGCTGCTGAAAAAATAAGCCGTTAGCCTAATAAATTTTAGAGCTTTTAATAAAACAATGTATAAGGTCTCTTACAATACAAAATACTTGGAATTCCACGAATGTTTAATGCACAGATGGTTCCGTCACATTTAATTATGTCAAATAAATATTAATATATTCATTTTTGTGTAAATTTGATTATTTATATATGCCTGTCAGTTTCTATTGTAAGGTTAGTAACTCCTGTTCTACAAACACTGGGTTTTTATTCAGTCTAGTAATTTCGCATTATAATTTCTAAAATAGTGACTTTGAAGCCATTTGGATTTTTTCCTATAAATAATTCATCCTAGCTGCCTTTATAATCAATAGCTGTTGCCCGCGTCTTCGTCCGCGTCAACAAACAGAATAAAATATTTTAAAGTACTTCTGCGAAAATGTGCAGAAGAACATACTGATTTCCTCCGCAACACGATCTTGAAGGTTTAGCACATAAGTCAATTCCAACGTGTTTAACGTTTGCCCCTGTGATTTATTAATTGTTACAGGATAACAGGGAATTGAATAAAATGTTGATCAGTATTTTCATATCTCTCAAAATTTAGCTGGGCTGTTAAGGGTTCATCAGGTTATCTAGACCTTCAATTTTATTACGTTATTAGAAAGTGCTTATCATGCTGAGCAACTTTTTCTAAGACGGTATTTTCATATCTCTCAAAGTTTAATGCATCAGGCGGACCTTCAATTTTTTCTTTCATATCATTTCTACATCATTGTATTCTTTCATACATATTTTTGGATAACTTGAACCGTTTACGCTTGGTCGACTGTCCCTATTGGTCGCACTGTGATGATATATAGCCTAAAGCCTTCCTCGATAAATGGACTATCCAACACAAAAAGAATTTTTTAATTCTAGTTCCGGAGATTAGCGCGTTCAATCAAACAAACAAACAACAAACAAACTCTTCAGTTATAATATTATTAAATAGCTGTTGCCCGCGACTAGTACTTAATATAAAGAAGAACATACTGGTTGACAACGCGACATATAATTGGCCGTGTGAAAAGCAGTCTTGACAGTCAATTCCAACGTGTTTAAACGTTTGCCCCTGTGAATTAATTGTTACAGCAAAAGATAACTTAACAGTGAATTGAATTCTTTTAACATATTTTCATATCATTTAGCTGGGCTGTTAAGGGTTTGCATCAGGTATCTAGACCTTCAATTTTATTACGTGCTTATCATGCTGAGCAACTTTTCCTAAGACGGTATTTTCATATCTCTCAAAGATAGCTGGGCTGCTAAGGGTTCTGCATCATCTAGACCTTCAATTTTTTTCTTTCATATCATTTCTACGTCATTTTATTCTTTCATACATATTTTTTAGATAACTTGAACCGTTTACGCAGCGCACGCAACGGAAGTCTCCATTGACCCCGTTTTTTCCACACGGTCGCACTGTGATGATATATAGCCTAAAGCCTGCATCCATTTTTTTAATTCGACCCAGTTTCCGGAGATTAGCGCGTTCAATCAAACAAACAAACTCTTCAGCTTTATCTCTATGTAAAAACATTGTGCAATTTTTGCATATACCATGAGCCCTTTTTGTATTCACTCTTGTAATAGCTGTGCTGATGCGGGGCTTCACTAGAATACATCAGCTGCATCACCACAGCAAGGTTTAGCACATCAGGGACAGAAGTAAGTGATCAGTGACATGTTGCTATCTTATCGCCTGAGAGAATGCCGGAGTTCCTTGGTCGACTGTTACGCCAATCACGGAAAGATCTAAACAGTTTTGTTGATAGTACTTAATATAAAGGTTGATACACACAGTGGCTAAAATTTGAAGGCAACATTCCATATAAATATGTGCAGAGGAATAAGATGTAGACATAGAGTGCTAATGTCATACTAACGGTTTCTATGCACCATTAGAATTTTCGGTGCATCACAATAATTGTGATGAATTTATTCCAGTCCTTGACACTTAGATTGCATTACTTTACATCACAATACATTAGTAATGTAGAACATTACTACATTACACTAATAGAATCTAAGTGTCAAGGACTGGAATTGTGAGGTACCGAAAAGTTTAATGGTGCATCGAAACAGTTAGTATGACATTAGCACTCTATGACATCTTAATCCTCTATGGTATGAGCCAATCTTGGATCTACGACGACGGCAAAGTAATACAGTTAATTATAATATATATAATTCATAAGGTTCTTAACGTACTTAATGCTATGCTATGTAGGTACTAGCTACACACCACATATCAGAGACAAAACTGCGTTATACGGGCGCCCGCGCTCGTACAAAGTCATACGGTGATTTCTGAGGCGTGTTACACTTTACGGGGTTTTGGTCCTTAGTCTGTTTTAACAGTGAATACCTAATTCTTTTAATATGAAAATACATAAAATAAAGATACACCGTTAAAGGTACAAGGAAATATAGCGAAAAATCAAGCAAATTTATGTCCAAATTGATCGGCATAGGACTGTGTTTACAGATATTAGAACGGATTTGAAGTATAGATGCATAAATAAAAAACTGTAAGTAATACCTGGAAGTTACGAACTACCAACCACTTGACAGGAACACGGGTAGGAGTGGCTTTTAACACGATTTCAGCTATAATCTTGTTTATATTTGTCAGAGGTGCGAGTTTTTGCGCGACCAAGTCGTTTCACGCGCTCGGTGTGACCACGCCTTTTTAATGGTGGTCGCGACTTTCAGTGCGCCTGCGCAAGATCGTTTATGTCTTTTGTTTGGGTTATTTTCTTTGAGGCAATATTTAGGTTTGATATTGGAGTTGAAACTGGTTTAATTAAACAGATTCTTAACTATCAAAACGAAAATATCCATATATTTAGGGTCGACTAAGGATGGTAAGAGTTCTGTCAGGCTATAAGCTAGTTATAATGTTTTACATTTGACCCCGCGTATGCTAAATGTGTAATCTCCCTTGTGATGTAGTTCGGTCCTCCTCTTTTTTAAATTATATAACAGTGAGAATTACAAAGCTGATTTATAGTTGATTTGTTTTCAGGCCTTCTGTAGTTAGTTATATTTATTTTGTTTCCTTTTTACCTTTATAACATCCTGGTATACTAAGGGCCAATGTTTCTAATAGTGTAAGCCTACCTGCAAGCCCAGCATGACCTGCGAAATACGATATGATATACCGATTTATCGACAATAAGCCTGTCAAAATACGATAAATATAGCCGCCATGTTGAATTTTGTATAGAGACAATACGATATCCACGATGCGTGGTCATGCTAGGGGGGCTGAAGAATAAAATAGATTCTGTCTCTATCTTAATCAAGGTATAGAGAATGACAGCATCAAATTTATCCTTCAGATAACCTATCTATCTGAAAAATTGGACCAAATTATATTTTTAGTACCTATTGCTGGAAATAGTTTATTCTAAGACCGTTTAATAACCAAAGTAATATAATAGCATCCCGGTACTATTATAAATACACAACCCTTACCAAGCCAAACTATTATCAGTAACCCAAGTAAATCCGTTTAAATTGAATCAATGCTAAAGCCTGCACCACAGCTAAGCTAGCTGGTGCAAAGCTAGCTAAATCCTTAAACCAATAAAGGGTTCATTAAATACACCTATTGGATTTGCCGGCGGCGCGGCGCGCTGATGCATTTTGTGTTAAGGTTGACGCGCATTTGAACCTTATACTATTTATTTATTTATGCTTTAAATATCAAATCAAATGTGTTTATTAAGCATATGAATAAATAAATCCATTTGAAGTTTGATTTTGACTATTTTCTTATTGATAGTAGTGTTAATAATCTTTGATAGTGCGTTGTACAAAATTGTACATTCACAATTGAATTATGGCACCAGTTACTATGTACCAGTAAGTATATGACAATATTATTTGTGTCACTGCATACAAAAAATGTTAGTTACGGAATCAGGCATAGGAGTTATTTTATGAAACTCTATCTGATCTGTTGTTATATACTTAGTATTAACTTATCTCTTTAGCTTGTTTAAATAGTCCGAACATGACATATAATCTTAATACCTTATGATTGTTTTTCAAGTGTTTCTAACACCAAGCTAAATCCTCTTTTATATGCAGTAAAGTAAAATTAAAAATTAAAAACAACGGACGGAAAATACATATAAAAACTGTTAATTCAAAATAATTATTATGTTATAAATATTCTATTCCGTTTTAAATATAATCCCCATTTCTATAAAATTATGGATAAGTCTGTTATTTCATTGGTAATGATTGTTATGACAATTTACTTTATAACTTCGTGGAATTCATTCCAGTGTGCGTCATTCTTTCCCCGAAGTCTCGGCTCATTCGATTAGCCAGTTGATTGAATTAACAGACTTCCACTACTGGATTACTTACCTGTTTTATTTGCTCTGTGGTTATAAGCTTTAAATACACCGTCGGGGATTCAAAATATTGGCTGTGTTTTCCTTGCTAGACTTGGCGGTGTGCACTTCCGTGTGTCTAAATCTTAAAGGTAGAATAAAATAAGGTAACTAGTACGTATTTGCTTAGGTTAACTTTATACTATAGGTAATTTTTTTAACAGTAACTATTACCTATTTATGCAAACAATTTTTTTAAGTGACCATAATTGTCCTACTCCTTGACAAAGGCTCTTCATCGGGCCCTTACAACTCTTTGCCTTGGCCAGGTCAGTCCACCATATCTGATACCAATCGAGGTTCTTTCACCATCACTGTCTTGGCCAAAACCTACCTAAGTCCCGTCGTCCGTACTCACATCTCCATTATCTCCATCCTTAGGTACTTTTTGAAGGTAACGACCGAGGGCGTGGTGATCCTGCCTGCAGCGCGATAGGTCCTGGGTTCGAATCCCGGTAAATGCAAGTATTGATATGGTGAATCGATGTTCCGAGTTATGGATGTTTTTACTGCTGCGGTTTATTGCTGGCTGGGCGTAAGCCTCCCCTAGGGCACGCCAAAAGGATACTATATAGGGGGATTTTACCCATAATCACTACGCTGAGCAGGCAGGTTTAGTGGCCGTAGTAAGATTTTCAGACTATGTAGTCAACACTGGAGGCACTGCTGCCTACCTTCACTTCGCCTTATAATACCAACAGACAGACAAAGGGTGGTGCTAAATTTTACTCAGCCGACACCACACAGCGCAGTAATATAGATATCATTAAAAAAACTCGATTTCCACTCATAAATACATATAACATAAGAGAGAATAGCCAATCGTTTTAATGAGCGAGCCGAAGCATGGAGGGTTTTTCATGGCCCCGCGTCTGCAATCTCTTGTGTTTAACATTTATAATTTACATAATTCATAATCGGACAAGGTGGGGTCTCAGTTGCAGCGGGACAAACTATTTATATTATTAGCTGGTTTGTTTACGTCTGATAAACGTAGCTTTTATGTACTAACTATGCAAATTCGTGGAAACTTTTTTTACAACGTTTGTCTATCTTTGGGTCTGTATTTTTGTCAGTTTGTTGTTGTCAGCTGATCTATGAGATGGCTGCAACGATTTTTGGGACTTTAACTAACAGATAGCTGATGTAATAAGCAGCAAGTTAAGCTACTTTTATTTCCAAAATTTCCACATAAACGGGAGATAACGGGAATTCTAAAGTTATAAAGTTCACGCAGTCGACTGTCGCGTGCGGCCGCCAGTTATATTATAAAACTGTTGAAAATATGTATCGCCACCCGCTCACAGTCAGACCATACCACAGAACCTAATCATTTTAATTACTGGCACAGTTGCTACAAAGATGGAGAATAAACTCAATAATAATACCTTTGTTGTTCGGCTGTTTCAGTAGAAAAAGCGACCTACAATCCATACATTGTGGACAGCCAATCAGAGAGCGGTATTCCATTTTTAGTGGCTCAAGGAAAATTCTTTGGATACCTCTTAGGCTATTGGATTATGTAAGTTGGAAATTATTATTTTTTCTACACTGGCCGTTTTCCGCAACTTTGTATATGTGGATGGAAACGCATTATTCGGCATGCCTCTGTATCATTCTAAGGGTCCGTTTTTTTTTTTCAAAAGTCACATAGCCTATCAGAAGAATAAAGTTGAGGCTGTCTTTCTCTAACACTTGATCATGATAGAGACAGCACCAACTTTAACCTTAAGATAGGATAGCCATTGTTAAAATCGGCCCTAAATAGGTTTTATACCTGAGGGGCAATTCTCGAAAAGTCTCGAGTTAGAACGAAGCCGAAACGGAACCGTCGTAGACGCTCAGAACAAAGTAATAATTATTGTATGACGTAATTAGACACATTTCAGCACGAGACAGATATTTGTTTTTATTACTACCCTACTACTCAAGCGGTAAGTATATATTGTTTCTTAACGCGTTTCGTTAAAGGTTAGTCAGTGGTTGCGTTTCGGCTCAAAAATCTTAAAGAATCGACCCCTGAGCTTAACACGTCAGAGACTCGTCCATTATAAGGCAAAAAATTAATTTACTTCAGTTAAATACCTTGAGGTAGTGTCAAACCCATCAGCTCTGTTCCTAAATGGAGTAGCCAGAAGGAAAACGAGGAGATCCTATACCCACAGTTAGCATAGCCTAGCCAATTGTTGATGATTAGTGACAAGCTTCCAGATCAGGGGTTCCCAAACTTTTACACACACTTTTCACTTGCAAATAATCATCGAGTCTCCTGTGGTCCCCTGGGGGTCCACCTGGACCACTTTGGGACCACTGTTCCAGATCATTTCCCTGAGAGAACGCCTCTGAGTTCCTTAGTGGACTCTTACGACATGCACGGAAGGAGATGCAGCTGATATATTCTAGTGAAGCTATGCATTTTTCCTACTTCAATTTTAATTATTAAAACCTCTCCATTTAAATAACAATATCTATATCGATTACCCACAGGAAATATTAAAAAATACCTGGGCATAAATAAGTAGATAACTGGTTAAATTGATCACTTAATAGTATACACTAAATGAGTCCGGACAAACAGACAAACACACTGACAATAAAGTAATAACTAGATTGAACTGAGCAAACAACTGTTTGGGGTTTGGCCCAAATCGTAAGCGAACGCGGGCTGTAAAATGATCACTTCGTTGCACAAATTGTTGTAACAATTTAATTTTCATTGAAAAAATCGACCTGCTGCTGGTCGTTTGAGAATATTTCTCAAAAAATAATAATATTTAACTGCTTGTATGTACATACAATGATTGATTCTTTTGGCAAAAAAAATTCGGAAGTCTTAAAAGCTTTGACTTTCATCCGGCTACGCCAGGAAGAGGGCTATGTTTTCTTTTTCTTTGACACGATTATTAACCTTAGGTTTGTCACATTTGAGCCTGAGAGATATCAAGATTCGGCTTGAGCGTGACACTGGGTACGTAGATCAAAAATACTCGATCAAGTTTTCCTATGTAAATAAGGTAAGTATATAAAAAAATAATGGGAATTGGTTAACATAGATCGTATGGGAACTTATGATAGATATGATAGGGATGAAAAATAACGTTTCCAATAATGTAATTTCAAAAAGAGATGGTAAAATTCGTCATCCGAGTAATTGACCCGGTGGCTCAGTGGTAAGAGCACTTTCGTTTCGATTCCCACCCGGGTGAGGAATTTTTCCATTTCTTTATTAATAATTTTATGATAGGTGCTTCAACCATACATTTTTCTTACAAAGTACCTACGCTGTCAGCAATCGCTTATAACTTGAATCTTGATATTTTTCTATTATCCTCTATGCGATCTCGATACGATTATTTAGTAGTAAAGCATCGTGAATTCGCATTTTGCATAATTAATAAACCAATTAATTCTAAAAAACACTGCCGTCAGTAATAACAGTATGGGACTTGGTTGGACTAGCCATGTTTTTTTATAGGCACAATAACTACACCTGTATACTTCTATCCTTAGGTATTCGATCGCTAAAAGATACTGTTAGTTTGAAGAAACTTTGTTTTACAATCTGTTTACAATAGACATTGCTTAATACGTATGAAAAACTACAATTTTACTTATAAACACAGCGAGTCCTGTGCTTATACGGATTTTCACTAGAATATATCAGCTGCATCTCTACGTGCATGTTGTAAGAGTCGACTAGGGGTTTTCTCTCAGACAGCGAGAAAAGTTTCTACAGATTTTTTTACATTTTCCCCGCTATACAGGGTGTTTGTGACAGCCAGGCAAAAATTGATACCATGACTTCAGACCATGATTCTGAGGTGGAAAACACTGAAAATTTTCGCAGGAAAATTCCAAAATTTTCCGATTTTTTTTTCGTATTTTCAAGAAAAAAATGTTTTGTTCGTTTAATTAGGCCTTAGATAATGACTTAAAAATAAAATTTTAGCAAAACTTGTCACTTTATATTTTTTCCTTTCGTAATCTACTGCATTAAATGCAGACGACTTTACTTGCAACATGAAATGCAATAAACCTTATTACTCATTTGCAATTCAACAAAATCATATTATTTTATAGCGGACGCTAAAACCGTGACACATATGGACGAATATTTATTCTAATTATTTTTAATTGGACAGAGACTAAGGGAGAAGAGATTCTGATTCTAGAGTATATTTTTTAATATATAATTTACCAATAAAAAGGTCTCCTTCGCGCTCTTGCAGTTTTGGCTAATCCCTATTTGCTAACACAGCCTTGTGTATAATTATGTAGTAAATAAACATAATATAAAATTAATTCAAATAATACATTTTGATGAAAATCACTGAATCAGGGTGAATAATATGTCGGAAGTAAGTTTGCTTTTGTATTTAAAATGTTTTTTGTAGTACAATATAGAATTCATCTACCTATCTATAATTAGTATCCAAAAAACATCTCAGATTTTACTAGTACTAACCGGACTTGCTTCTTGCTTTATTTCAAAATGGCGAGAAACAACGTTGATTTCTTTTTTAATCTAGAATAAATGAATAAACACTTGAATTATGATACGCATACTCATAAAAAAAAACAGAACAAGTTAAGTAATTAAATATTTCAGATGCAATAAAACGATAAAAGCAATTTCTAGATAAAACATTTAATATCCTGTTTTCACATAGATATAAGCTATCCAGCATACAGCATAAAGCAATTAAATGCAGAATTACAGCTCTAATGCAAATAATGTTTAGCTGCAGAACCTACGGAGCGTGACTCGACTCGTACTTAGTTTTTTCTAGTAGTCTTAGAAAGTGAACATTCCAGTGAGAGATATAGGTACTTGGCTTTTCAGTGTGCATATAGGTAATTATTAGGCAGTAGGTACAATATCGATTTAATTGCTTAGTGTTGCTGCTACGAGTATGACGTGAAACTTTGATGCTTACCAGTATTTTGAAGAAAATATGTGGTCTTTAATAAAATTTTAAGATGAAATAGGCAAAAATGATCTAAAATATTACTTCCTTAACGTTGGTGTATCTGAGTATCGTTTTTGTGAGACTGCGAAAGTTACTTACCAAAAGAGTGTAAACATATCATTTCCATCATAGACTACACATAAGATATACGAGCGCGCTTTACAACGTTATGATCCGTAGACATACGATAAACAGATAATCTTAAAACCATGTTACTGTCAATCAGTAGAAACACACGACACATTTGTTTACCTACGTTAGTGCCAGGCCGCACTATGGTTTTTTCCCGCAAGCGGTTGACCGCGTAACCGCAAAACCGCTCAAAACGCACACTCTACGGTTAAAAACCGCGAATATAAGTTCGATAGACAAGACATTTTGCCGCGGTTTTTACCCGCTAGTCATGCGGTTTTAAAATGAGTCGCGGGAAAAACCGTAAGTGCGGCCGCATCCAAAGAAGACTTAAGCATATAAGAACGAAGCAATCCTGGGCTCAATGATCTATATTTTGTACTCTATGATTTTCCTCTTGGATTGAATTATGTATGTATATTTTCCGTTACTTTAAATAGGTTTAAATTTAAATGGGTTTAAGTGTTTTTCTCCACAGTTTTCGGAATTTCTTCCAGATAACATAAATACTGAAACAGGATCCGACAATTGTCTATTCGATGACGCATATTTTTTCTCTATAATATATTATTTTCTCATAATTACAAGATTTTTTCTTAAGTCCATTGTCTCAGTAAATGTGACAACGTAACTATTCAAGGTAAATCAATTATTATGTGTTTATTGATGGAAAAAATTGACGTCTTCCCATAGAGGTTTGAAATTACCCTTGGCCTAGTGGGCGGGGTGGCCGTGGGTTCGATTCCCGGCGTAGGTTTGTAATTTTCTCATGATTAGTTCAAGTTGATAGGTTTTGGTGTTAATTGGTTATTTTATTTTTTCTCTAATTAAAAAATTTATATAGTTTTTATGAAAGATATTAACCTATAGATGATTTTCAAAAAAAGCTGCGTTATAAAAAGTTCAATTAACTGATCAACCAATACAGAATCACAAGTGATTCAAAACACAGCAATGTATAACACAATGACCAATAAGCATTTGCACTAATCACAGGATCGCCCGATACAATTAGCGCGGAAAGAAAACATTGCGGACAGTCAAACTAAACTTGAATTTCCTGCAAGTAAAAACACGGTCGTATAACTCAAAACAATGGTAAGTACGTGTTCAGTATTTGCCTGGCTGTCACACACACCCCGTACAATATTTTGACTGCAGATAAAACATATATTTTCATACAAATAGTAGGTATAAAGCACATCTACTGTTAGTACATACTATATCTATAATACTTATAGCTATTCGCCTAAAGCTGAATCCGGTATTGAACAAATACATCCTGAAAACCTGAGACACAAAATATTTAATCGATAATGCTAGAAAGAGAGGATCTAACCTAGACACGCCCTCTTTCTTAGAAGAGGGAAACCTTAATAAATATAAGTACAAAAGGTTATATAGGTACACCGGCTCAATATATTAGGTATAATATAAGCGTTGAACTTCTATACTGTTAGTGGGTAGCTGGTTGATTTGCTAGTATACTTTTTAGTAAGGGCTAGTGTACAGTTTTGTAATAAGGGTGAACGTACCTGCATTAGGGGTGTAATTGGCTAGCACGTGCCCGAAAATTCAACGGTGGAATAGGGGAGGTTTTACCCTCGCAGCATTTTTGAAAGGCATTGTGGTTTTGTTATTTTAACTAATGCTTTCATACGTGTTTTTATGGCAACATTATAGTGGCATCAGATTTAACATATTTTTTTAAATTACTAAGAAACGGTGTATATCCATGACTTGGAACCAAACATCGATATTTATTATTATCAATATTTGCACCTCCCGGGATTTCAACCCTGGGCCTATGGCGTGGCAAGCAGGATCACCACCAACTACACCAATCGGCCCCCAACATTATCTCTCAATGAGATTTCTTCCAGCAAATCCAGAAAGTTCTTACAGTTTCATGCAGTGATCTACTTCCTGACCTGACCAATCTTGGGATGTGTCCATCGATTCCCCCTGACCCTTCGTTTAGGACTTGCGTGATCCACTACAATCCCATTCCAGATCCAAAGGGCATGGACATTGTAGTACAAGGCTTCAATTACACCGAAACGTACCTAAGACAAGGTAAGAAAATTCTTTCTACCTAATAATACCTAATAAAAATTACTTGCAAACATATTTTTATGATTCTTCCTAAACCATTTTTATGGTTTGTCTGCAAGATTATCTAAACAATATGTTGTCTTTTTTTAATGAAAAAAAAAAAATAATGTATAGTGCGTTACACCAAATAGCTTCTTTGAATTATGCTGCTAGTTACTATGTGTTTGACTACATTATCCATGTCAATGCATACAAAAAACATAAAGGAACCTACCCACAAAATTTTAGACGCGGAATCAAATCATATAGCTTTTTCCAGATGGTGTGGTTAACTGCTAAAACAACTCGGTTATGTTATAATTATTGAAAAATAAATCAAGAGAGATCACAAGATCACAGACCTCTATTATTAAAGATCTGAAAAACGTAAGAGTCCACTTAGGGACTTAGACATTGTCACAGGCAATAAGCTAGCAACTTGTCTATCTATCTACAACTTTATTATCTGTCCCCTACATGCTTAGTGGCAGTGGGATCTCCTTTACGATCTTACAGTTCTGGCTAACCCATTTCGGAAACACAGCTGTGTGTATGTATTTATGTATGTAAATATAAATTTTAATCTGTTCCTCTATCTCCATAGAAATTGGGGGACAGATAAAACATTTTCCCGATTCGGTGTGCTTGAGGCCTGCGATCTTGCTACTGTATTATTTACCGTGTTCCAGGCGTCGGGTTAGGAAATGTAATCGATTTTGTTGTTAGTACAATTAGGGGTAGTAAAATAACTTTTTATATGGCCGGTATTATATTTTATTAACGTTGTGAGTATATTTAACTAAATTAGTTTATTTACTGAATAGACAATCGGGTTACCGGCTAAAAGGATGTTTTAATATACCTAACTAGCGGACGCGTGAACTTTATAGCCTATGTCCTCCGGCCTTGCCCTTACTCATAACTATTTATGTTTGCAAAATTTAATTATTTAGTTCTTTAGCTATTTATAGCGGTCCCTTTTCCACTGAGGCAGAACTTTTCTATGACTGCAAGTGAAAATGAAAACAATGATCTTAGGTACGTTTGACATATACGCATTGGTTCAGCGTATTTATTTATTATGCACTTTGTCTGATATTAGCCTACATCAGTATCGAAAAACCAACAACCTTTAAGGAATTATTATGCGACTAATGTGATGGTTTCTCCAGAAAAGACTTCAACCTTAATACCATGGAACTAAGTTGTAGCTGAGTCCCTAGAATGATCTCTCCGACCGTATTTCGGCCAAGGCGACCAATCTCTACGGAGATTGGCCAGGTACGCAGGAGATATTATAGTGCACAAGTGTGTGCGCAAACACAGATGCACTTCTGTATTCCGTTACTCTCATAGTCCGATGGGACGGAACGCCGACACGACCGGAGAGAGATCAGGCGCAGGACCAACGGTTTTACGTGCTTTCCGAGGCACGAGCTAAGTTACTTACCCTTTAACGAGGGATTTACAATATCCATAAATATACATACCTATAACTTACCCTAACGAGGTTTCCTAATATGTCTGAATTGTATCAAACCTATTTTAGTAGTAAGGTAAATAAAGAAGTGCAGATCAGCAATGATGTAGGTACTATATACCAGTATCTTCTCTACTAATTTATCACCTCTTGCCGATTTGTTCAGCTACAGACTGGCTTTCTGCCGGCCTGGTACATCAAAGAGAGCTCTGGTGGTCCACCCCACCGTGGAGATTGTGAAAGTAGGTATGTATTTTTATAAATGAAGTGCAGTAGAAAATACTGGTTGAAATAATAAAAGTATGGTGAAAAAACCCTTGTTTTTTAAACAAGTCCAGCCGCTATCCTGACGCAAATGTAACGACAAATAATGTCACCACACCTAAGAATGCACAGTTAGCCACCAGATCGGTCATCCACCTATCACCACCATGGACCATTATCGTTTCAAGGCCATGGCAGTAGCACGCATGCCGTCGCGTGTCTACCACGTCATGGCCCGACCACGTGGTTGGAACACGCAAGGTATATGATAGTGGCTGAATGAGTGGCGTGATCAGCATTGCCTCTTAAGCTTGGATGGGATGCTTGCGTGAGATTTCGTAGGGGCACGCCCGCTGTGACGTGCTTAGCCGACTACGTAGGTTTGGATGGGTTATGATTTTAACGGTGTGGTGACACTGGAGATTTTTTCGTTATAGAACAATGACTGGTCAACAGTTGTTTTAATGTGTTCGTGATTCTAGTTGGATTTTTTTTTCTGATGTCGCTATTATACAGAGAACTAGTCTATCGACTATAGGACATAATTAAAGATCTTTGGAACGTTGTAAATAAAATTATTAATAAAGAAATGGAAAAAATTCTTCACCCGAGTGGGAATCGAACCCACGACCACTGCATGCCGTGCCAGCCGCTCTAACCACTGAGCTACCGGGTCAATCAAACGTTGTAAATATAAAATACAATTCGGCTTTTGACGATTTTTATCCTAGGTGGATAGGTAGAAATATAATAGGAACTGTGCCGGATAATATCTAAAACTAAATCTATCTCTTCCCCTCTTAGCGACGATGGGATAGTTTGAAATTTTTATTTTTAACTATGTAGATCATCTGTCCCCATGTCAATATTAGTGTATTAAGTATGAACGGTGATTCATTCATTCATATTGCTAACATAAAAGAAAGAAAAAAGTTTTTAGAATACTACCACATTAGTTATTGACATTCGCACTTACAAACTTCAGTACAAAACAGTTCCGTTATTCGTCTAACATCCGTGGTCATTACAATTCCCGAAGAGCCCCGAACCAACCCGAAGACCCCCCCGAGCGTGACGTTCGTGCTAACGCCACATTGATCGCTCAACACATTAGTTTTATACAACTGGGTACTGTTAGAAATAACAGTGGGTATGTTCAACTTAGGACAAGCAACTTTTTGCTAAACTAACTCGTCAGGTTATTGCAGTCCACTGCTGAACGTAGACCTCCCCCAGAGAATGACACAAGGCTCGATCTCCCGTTTTTGCCATCCAGTTACCAGCCACCCTCTTCAAGTCATTTTTGCGGTTATTGCAGTCCACTGCTGAACGCAGACCTTTTCTCCCGTTTTTGCCATCCAGTTACCAGCCACCCTCTTCAAGTCATCGGTACATCTGTCCGTTTTACAATAAGAAATACCATTGCAATAAAAGCAAAAAGTTGAACTCAAAATAAAAAACCTACCAAATCGAACCAGCTCACTAAATACTTATTTTCAAAACAAAAACTGCGAAACAGCACATTAAGTATTAAAGCCTAAAAAATCACTAATTCCCGAACTAACTCTTTTATTACACGTTGCTTGAAAAACTTTTGGTCTGACTCAGGAATTACCTTTTCGAACCAACAATAAGGTATGCAAATCCGGTTAGGGAGCATGCACACTAGCATTAAAAGGCTTTATTATGGAGTTTAGAAACGGTTTTCGATTTCTGAAGAAAAGAGAAGATAAAGATTCGATAATCAATATAGACTTGCGACCGTCATGTAGCAGAGTTCAGAGCCAAAAATGTGCTCGGTATAAATCAATCACCTGATAATATTTTGCCTGCCTTTATTCTCGTATGTTTAAACCGAAGCTATTAAAACTTTAAAAAGTATATAAATATGTTATTATACTCATTAGTCCTTCAAAACCAATGTTGTCAACAAAAATAAGTGCAGGTCACTCTATGTAGATTGTATTTATAGAAATAATAAACCCTTTTTACTGTTTTCTTTATTTTTTACTCAGTAGGTAGGTCGTTAACTGTTATTATTATCTGATCATTTTCAATTCAATCTAAAAATTTAAGTACTTACCCTATTTCATTTACGACAGTCTCTTTTACATGCGATAATATTTTTTATTAATTCAAATCAACTAACCGTTACATTATTATCTTGAAAAATCACTTATACGTCCGCATAATTAATTATGGGAGCAACATATATCAACAACAACCATATAAAGCTATTTATTATGCGAACACACATAAGTAGAATAATTACAATAAAATGTCTTAACTCAAGGAAATGAAAAAAATTCAAAGCGCAAAACAGCTTAGTGCAAGTTAAAAAAAACTTATCGCGCCACTGTCCGAGTCGCAGACAGGCATATCACGAAAACCGTCACGCCGACGGGTTCGAATCCCGCCTGAGTCACAGTTTATTGACCCTAGGGGGTGAAGTTACGACGTTGTTAAATAGGAGTCATTTTTTTAGGAAAATTACTACGGTAAATATTATTTTCGCATTAGCTAGAAGCCAACTTGAAAACCTGGGAAGGGGTTATGGGCAATCAAATTTTGTTGACATCAAATATTAAGAGAAATAACTATTGAAAATTCGTGTGTGATTTGCACACTTTTGCCCAACCTCTTTAGGGCATGACTATTTATATAATTATAGAGGATTTAGTCGAAGGTTATACAAAACAAATGTGAAAAATTTTCTTATGTAAAATCTCCTTTAACTTCGAAGTCGAAAAAGTCAATGTGAAAAAAATGATGGCACAAATGTAATGCATGCAGTTTTCAGTATTAGCGGAATTAACACAAAACCATATTTTTGCTTCTTTTCCTACTATTTTCTATTTTATTTTACCACCTAACCAATCATGACACAATTCGATATACTTACGAATTAGGTCCAGCAAGCTGAAGCAATGGGCAGGGCATATAGCTCGAAGAACTGATGGCCGATGGAGTCGGAAAGTTCTAGAGTGGATACCACGTATCGGCAAACGCAGCGTGGGAAGGCCACCCGCGAGGTGGACGGACGACCTGGCCAAGGTCTCGGGCGTCGGTTGGATGCAGGCTGCTTCGACCGGTCGGAGTGGAGGTTGTTGGGAGAGGCCTATGTCCAACAGTGGACTTTTCAGGGCTGTAAATTATGATGATGATGACTAATTATTTCACCTCGGACATTTTTAGGATATTTTACCTAAAAGCACTATGGATACATCCATGTTTTAAATTACTTGAAGAGGGCAGCTGGTAGTGACTGGGTGGCAAAAACTGGAGATCGGAGCTATGTGGCTTGCTCTGGGGTAGGCCTACGTCCAGCAGTGAACTGCAATAGGCTGATAATGATATTTTTATTACCATAGAAATAAGCCCAAAAATCAATGTAGATTCAATATTTTATTTGCTTTTTGCAATATTTCGGATTTTCTCATATTAACCACCAATCTTTCATAATCATAGGCTCTTCTAAAAATAGCGCACTTAAAAAATAATGAGGTGTTTATCTCGCCGTCTGGTTATTATATATTTATTTATCATTAATTTCTGTTTAAGCGTCGTGTCTTGCTGGCTGCTCTTAATTCAGAAATGACAACTTTATTACTTACTTACTCCAGCCGTTAGAAAAAGTGTGTAAGTAAGTAGAATAAGTAACATTGAAAATAACTGAGCGTGTAAAGAGGCTTTTATTGCAATTTCACAAAGAGTTTGCAATGGTACTAATAATAAAATAATACTGTGCGTAGCGGCACCATGTGGTTCTATCGGCCCTTGGTGCTCTGCCTACCCCGTAAGGGATAGAGACGTGATTATATGTATGCATGTGCGTAGTGATAAAATTGTTAAAAGTATTCAGATTAAAAAAAAAACAATAACATTTTTCTATAGTATAGAGCAGTGGTTCCCAATTAGTTTTTTCTACGTACCACTCTAAGAAAGACCTCAAACTCGCGTACCCCTTATTGCAGGAACAATAAATAAATAAGAGATGAAATCAGATTAAGATTATAAAGGTATTTAGAAATTTATTACTATCAATATACTATAATACAATATGACAGAGAAATGTGACAAATGGGCACGTTTTTCTTTGCACAACTCTGAAAAATCTGGTTGCATAAATATTTTTTGGTAATTTTAGTAATTTTGGTTTTTTTCGGAACGCGCCGCGTACCCCTTGATGCAACCTTGCGTACCCCTAGAGGTACGTTTACCACTAATTGAGAACCACTGGTATAGAGAATAACTCTAGTTATTTCATGGATGTTTAAAGAATTGATTTAAAAAAGGTGATACTCGCAACGATGTATAATTTAGTTTTATGTGTTTGGGATTTTTTAACGGTATTTAAACGGGAACACATGTAAGTAAGTACTCTATAAAAAATATCTGATTCTCTTGTTGCATATTGTTTTGTCTCGTTATGTAAAGATAGAAGGAAAATTAGCTATAGATATATTTTATAACAGTTGTTCGTATCCTATGGCTTTGTTCATAATAATAGTTTCTTAAATTTGAATTGATAAAGATATACAGAACATTATATATTATTGATAACCTTATAAATAACACAGGATATCTTTATAAATGTAACTTATAAGAAATATTACCTTATTTTTATTTATGTAAATATACAAATTTACAATTCAATACTTACTCGCTTTTGTCTTGCGACCGTAATGAATTGAAACACAGTGACTATTGATATATGTCTCAATTATCGATATCGAGTATGCGCGCGCGCAGTGGGGGACGCTCGATATACCGAATCTATAGTGTTGTACCATAGATTTGAACAGCGTGAGATATTGTATTAATTTTTGAGGATACGACTTACGCTGTTTGCTTTGGTGTTGTTGTTAATTTGTAATAAATTAGCCTGTGGACGTTTTTATCGGATTTGTTAATGTTGAAATTAATTACTAGATGCAAGAAAATCGAATTAGAAATAGATTTGTTTCTATAATCGAATATAGTAAGTTCTTGAGGTATTCCACCATGTCTCCTCATAATATTAGGTTCAAATTCAAATTCAAATTCAAAATCATTTATTCGACATGAAAGCATTAACACTTGTTTGTCGATTGTCTAATTATATGTTACTTTCTATGTTCGCACCCCAAAAATGAAACCGCTACCAAACAAAAAAGTAGGTGAATTTAAACAACCCAAAAATAAATAAATCGCAAAGCTTTTGCTTTGGCAACGGTCACCACCCCAAGGTGCGATTTGTTACGGTCTGTCAGGCATAAGTTAGCGATTCGGGGCTTAATAGCCACCAACGTGGAGAATAAGAGTTAAGGTCGCCTAAAGACGAAATCCAGAAGAGCTGCTACACAGTTCTCCTTTATGGCAAAACCAACATTAGGTCTGACACACCGCATGATTCTACTATTACTGTTACACTATCTCAGTGAAGTGTCACTGCTTGGAAGAAGAAATAGCAAAGAAAACTCCCAGCGACACAGTCAAAACTAAGTAACATATATATATACTAAGTAACATATAGTTCTAAAACTAAATATAGTTTTCATTGTTATAAAACGTTACTGTGATTGGCAAGTTCAAAATTTGAACTCACTGGTTAGCCAATCAGTAATCGGAAAAATTACGCGTATCCAACTTAGATAAATTATTAGTATCCAATGAACATACTACCACATTAGGATTAGACAAATAACATTCATAACATATGCAAATTCACTTAAAACTTTTTTACTAATCTTTATGAGGAGGTCGCCATGCAAAACGTAGGAGCCAACGGGAATACAGGTATAAAACATGTTCCTCGAATACCCATGCCTATTTAAACACACGTATCAAAACCAAGAACACGTAAATCGACACTAAACAGTAGCTCAAAAAAAGAACCTTACCCCCTCACAATCTGGCAGCTTGTAAAGTTCAAAAAGTTCTGTCCGTAAAGGAGGCCAGTCGAATTCGAACTTTAAATTTTTGCGCTGCGTTCGAAATTTGCACGAGGTTGCACATGGCTGTATAGAGTTACAATACCAAAGAGTTTTCCATACCATTTAACTTTGAACACCGGGTGTACGTCACAAGGAATTACGTGGTTTTTTGAGACGAACCTGATATCGTATAAGGCACAGTCTATTTACCAAAGAAAGGTAATTAGGCGGGTCCTTGTGCAGTCTTGCTGATTTTGTAGTGTGGTTTAGTCAATCTTCCAATAAGGCTGCATTTACAGCTGAGATGTATTATTCTACGTTGCTAGGATGCCTGTGATATCCGCGAATCATATTCATTGATCCATGATGTAATTGAATTTGATTGGTGGATACCTATCAAACGCAAGGTAGCATAGCAGATGTCATTATGGAAAGGCAGTCTAATAAATCTATACTTTCTCAAGAATAAAAAACCTAGATTATAAATAGCTAGTAACTTTTTTCTCTGGAACTTTAAATTAGGACTACTATTCGTTCCAATTCTGAAGTCCTCTAGCATTGGCGCTAGTGTCTATTTAACTGTAACACTGTTTTATAAATATTGTTTAGTTCCATGAAAATTAAAAGGACTTTATTAAAACAGAGACTAAAAGGACTTTACAGTTGATTAGTAAGAATCAGTGGCTACTCAGAACTCGGCGGTATGTTTTAGCAATAGACTTATCTGATGGTTCGTCACAATCATTTCATTAAGTTGTCGTTTAGTTCTGAGAGGAGTTTTGCTTGGTATTTTGATGATGAATTTGTATTAAGATTATGTCCCTTATTTGGGTTTATTTTACTGTTAAAAAGATATCTATTTACTATACGTTCTGGTGTGGAGTGTTAATTCCATTTCAAAAGAATTTATTTTAACTTATTTCGAAATATGGAATTAAAAAAGTTTTAAAAAAAATTTGTATATTTTATAATCTAAAAATCGCTATAAAGACGACAAAACATAGAAAATTCTGTTTTTGATTAGGTACTGTTCCCGTGAAGAACTACGATAGAGGAGAAATACGCCCTTATTGACTGACTGACTGAATTACTCGTATTGAGTTACTAATAGACAACGCATAGCCGATTCTATTGGGTTTGGGAACAATTAAGGATAAGCACTAAGCATTGTCACGAAATTCCGACGGAAATGGGAGAAATCTCGATTCCGCAGCTTACGTTATAAAATATTTCTATCCTGCCCCAACACATCTAAGTTTGAATCGTATATAACAACTATCACAATCCAAAGTTTACAGCTGTTTTACTACGACATTAACATGCACGGAAAATATAGGCAATTTTAACGGTATTACGAGTACGTCACCCATTTTAATGTTATATGTAACCAGCCAACAGCATAAAATAAGAACTCTATAAATTATGTTTTATGTTAAGTCTACAGTGACATTTCAATGAGTGCCAACATTATAATTAAAATATAAATATTTATAGGTGACATTTAGTGTTCGCAGAGTAACAGAAAGGGTATGTTAAGCGAAAAGCTACGTAAATAGTCCACTATAGAGAATCTATTTCCAAAATTTGAGACGCGAAATTACATGTTTATTTTTCAAGATTCCTTAGTTGTTTAGAAATTATCCATACTATCTGGAAAAATAAACATGTGATTTCGAGTCTGAAATTTTGGGGGTAGGTTCCTTTAAGTGGGCTGTTTACATAGCTTTTCGCTTAATATACCCCTTTTGTTACACCCTGTTCAACTTTAAATAAATAGAATACAATCCAATAATAAAAAAAACCCTTTAAATATGCCTTTAAAGTTATTGCGTATAGCATAGATGCTGTAAGGGTAATTATGCATGTCACCCTTGCACGACTAGTTTCTTTTTATATCATCCCTTAATTCTAAATAACTCTTTCAGAGAGATAATCATGACTCTACTATTTTTCGTAACATTTGTTAATATAAAAAAAAAATGTATGTAGCATGTACTAAGCAATAGAATGTACCTTAAATAGTACACAAAATATAAATATCCAAGACTCGAAAATCATCAAAAATAGTCTGACCTAGACTCAAACCCAGTAGCCTTAGCTCAGAAGGGTTTCACTATCAACTGTACCAATTCGGTGGTGCACTATCCAACAATAGTTTACTTGTATATGCCGAAAAATATGACGGCCGATTGGTGTAGTTGGTAGTGCCCTGCCTGCGACGCCGTAGGTCCTGGGTTCGAATCCCGGTAGGTGCAAACAGTGATGTGATGAATATCGATGTTTGTTTCCGAGTCATGGATGTTTATATACTTATCTATGTATTTATATACCGTTGCTTAGTACCCACGACACAAGACCTCAGAGATTTTAGTGTGGGTCTAGGTCAATGTGTTGTGAAGTGTGTGATAATTTATTTATTTTTGTGAATTATTTAAGGTTTACTCATGTTCTACAGTTTTGTAAGTTTAAGAATGGGCATGAATGTTAAAACTCTAGCCGTTACAGGAAATAGGTGTGACATACCAACGAACACTCAGTGATTAGCACACATTGCTGCTGTTTATCTCAGGTAACCATTCATTACATTGCCGCTATTGGTGAACGTTTAAAGAAAGAGGTAGTTTATCTGTACCCAACAAAGATCAAAGTATACCAGATACCTGGTCATAAACTTGCAAAAATAAATATTTACATACATACGCCTGCGTCTTCGTCCGCGACAGTCCGCGTCGACTACAGAAAAAACAAAATGGCGAAATTATCCGGAATGAAAATATTTTCCCGGGATAAAAAGTAGCCTATGTGTTAATCCAGAGTGTCAGATAACTCCATACGAAATTTTACTAAAATCGCTCCAGCCGTTTTTACGTGAAAGAATAACAAACATTCCAGCCATAATTACAAATTTTCGCGTTTATAATATTATTAAGTAGAGAGTAGTATTGATACGGCTGTGTTTCAAAATGGAGTAGCAAGAGCTGCAGGATCACAAAAGGAGATTGCACAACCACATTGCGAGAACGGGTATTATTATTATCAGTCACAAGTTGCTAGCTAATCGCCTGAGAGAATGCTTGAGTTCCTTAGTCGACTCTTACGACGTGTCTGGAAGGAGCTGCTGCTGATGTATCTAGTGAAGCCCCGCAGGCACAGGTACAGGCATTTTTTTTAAATTAATAGGAATTATAATATCGAATATCAAATTCATTAGTGATCACTAGATTGTACCCTACTACTGCCCTTATTTATTGGTGCTTACGGCGTTTTCTCATTTTAACAATGGAAACAATTTTGCTCTGAGTTATTGGTACGGCTTAGTACACGGCTATGATAAACTACGAGCTTGTTTTTACTACGTCACAGTCAAGTATTCATTTGCTTCGCCGCTAATAGTTTCTAAAATTATCGCGTAAATATAATAATTGTATAGTACGATACTATGTTTGAATGTGCCCTGTACCACTGGTAAAGACCGGTGGTTGCAATGCCTACGGACTATTTGTGTAATGTATTCGGTAACGGTAACATACATACATACATACATATAATCACGCCTTTATCCCTTACGGGGTAACATTTCATAATAATAAGTTAAGTATGTTATATCATCGGAATATAGTCAAGACTCGTATACTAACCTAATCAGATGCGCATAAAAATACAATTGGGATAATAAAATAGAAATCCGCAATTTAGTAGTTACAGCATTTTTGAATTCATCCGCTGAACTTGAGATAGTGCTCATTATTATGTTTAGAGTTAACAATAAAGAATATATATCAGTAAATCTGAGTTTATTTACTTGCCTACTTCATCATCATCATCATCATTTCAGCCCTGGGAAGTCCACTGCTGTACATAGGCCTCCACGCTGCGTTTTGCCGATACGTGGTATCCACTCTAGAACTTTCCGAATCCATCGGCCATCAGTTCTTCGAGCTATGTGTTCTGCCCATTGCCACTTTAGCTTGCTGGACTGTTGAGCTACTATGTCGGTGATCTTTACTACTTGCCTAATTACTAGTATTTTTTCAAAACTTAGTAAAAGAACTTAGCATTTTTTTTTATAATTAGCTAATGATATTTTTCCATACAATTTATTAACCCTTAGCTCTATCTAACTGTGCTCGCATTTATGTATACGTCACAATAATAGTAATTTCATAATGATGAGTCATTTGAGCAGCGCCCGCGGTCCAAGTGCGGGCTTAGCTTAAATTCTGGTACGGTTGTCAGATAAAGGTCGAAATAAATATATTTTTATTTTATTTTAAAAGATTTATCATGTGGCGATAGGATCTCCTTTATGATCTTGCAGTTCTAATATTCCCATTTCAAAAAAGTTGAAACTTTAATACATGTAAAGCAAAGATGTAATTGAGTAATAAGGAGTAGCAGTAAGCTCAATAATGTAATAAAAATCAGTATGTACAGAATGAGTTGTAAGTCTATTCGAAAAAGTGCAAAAGTAAGTTTTATTGTAACATGTTCCCTATTTCTTTATTCAACTAATCATCTTGAAATTTTTCATACATATAGTTCTTTAGTCTATGCACTTCTGTTGTCTATACACTTCATTTAGGCACAAGTTTTATTATAAAATTATTAATAAAGAAATCGGAATCGAACCCACGACCTCTGCATTCCGTGCCAGTTTTATTACAAAACCGCGTTTAAAACTTTCGACAGCAAAATGTATGGTTTATAAATTAGTCTGTATGTAACCTAATTCAGCATAAACAATGTTTTGAGGTTTTTGTATTAACACGGTTGGTGCTAGTGGAATAAAATATAATACTTAGTGAAAAATACAATGAAGTTACTTATATTCCTGTTCGACTATCTTGCACTAAATCTATATCAAAAAGAGATTAGTAAAAATTACGTTTTTAAAGTTGTTAAACATTCACATATCGATAATCTCAGACAATTTTCTACTTATCTTTTTTTACGAATAATATAATTCGAGTACGTAATGGCGGCTTTCGAAAAAACATTTGGAAATAGGTAATTGTGGCAATTATTTGTAATCGCCTAACACTTGGGCTAATTTCGCTGCCGACGGTACCCGATTTTCGTGGAACTAATTCCGTAGCATTTGTTTGATGCGGTGTAATAAGGGACAATTATGAAAAAAGTAGGTACCTTTTGTATAGTAAAAGTTGAGTTTTGTAACTTTGTATTTTTGAGACGATAAGTTCTGGTATTATGTACCTTTATCTGCATTATGTTATGCTAATATAAAAAAAAAATGCTGAACAGCCGAAATTCCTAAATAGAAAGATCTAAAAATAAATATATAGAAATTGGTTTTTGCCTAATTAATATTTTCTAAATAGTAGAAATTCTAGAGAATGGTTGAGAGCTAACAATTCTATAGAATTTCTACAAGCGTGTATAAAAAATATAAATTTCTATAGAAAAGTCATAAAATGTTAGTTAGAGCACGGTGGATATTTTCGGTCGATATACCACTAAAAAGATTGTAAAAACAAATTAAATGTACTTAGCTCACCCCTTCTTAATACAACTACATAAAAACTAAAGACTGACCAAGACCACACACTCGCGCTATTAATGTTGAAAAATGCATAAATATTTTTTAATAATACAAACTGATTACTGGCAGATGCTCAGTTTTTAAATGTCAAATGTACTATTTAAAAAGTATGGCTAATTTTCGTAATGCTTAATACCGGCTACTCGACGGTTTTAATTAATAACTGCGCATAAATAGAGTTTTTTTAAACAGATACTTTAAGCCCTTGTAATTCTACTGACAATCGTGTGTATGCTCGTATTTTTGGTGGTAACTTGTCCCTCAATGGGTACTCGATTGAGAGATGGTTTACTTCGTTACATCACAATGGTTGAGCGTGATTAAGATTTAATAAATGATTAAGTGATCTCACGGCAGATATGTATTGAATGAAACCTCATTTTTGCAAACATTGACGATTAGGAGATTATAATTTATGTATATCTATTGTGTTACCTATCCGAATATGGCCGCTATTTTAAATAGAATTTTCATAAATTTCAAATTCGTGAAATTGATTGTTGCAGTAAGAAGTATGTAACATTCAAAAATATTTTTTAAATAATAATATCTAAATCACAATCAAGCTTTTACCTAAGCTATAGGTATACCTAATACCACGGATATGATAAATATTGAGATCAAAAAATATCATACTCCATCAGTTTCTACTACAAAAACGAGTACGTGCTTTACTCCCCATCTTATTAATATGCAGATAAAGAAAATGGAGCAGTTCTTATTCCAAAATACCGTACTGTTTCCGCGGAATCGCGGCAAAAAGGTGACCGCACACTGGCGTCCCTTACCATTACGATTAAATAAAACTTAATGAAGCAATAATAATTATAGTAAACAACGAACTTATTAACCAACTATTGAAATTTCGTGTTTTTATCTATCTTCCTCCAGTCAAGCATCATTTATTTAAGCGTGGATATGACCAGTGTAACTTGGTATCTGCTAATATTCTTAAAGGACCATTTAGTATGGGGGTTGTACTGTTGATTGGTTGACGTTATATTGGTTTTATTTTATGTTTTAAGACGTGTTACGGTTATACGTGCAATTATGTCGTACCAATTGACGGATGCACCTCTGGTATTCATTGAATTATCGGCTTAATTGGAATTGGGAATTTGATTAGTGAATATACAATAGATGGTTGGATATTAAAATTCTAAGCAACAGTTTGAACTTTAATTAACGGCTGTATTTTTATAGTTAGTAGCAGTCTTTGTCCCTATCATGAATTTTTAAAAAAAAATATAAATGTCCTCTATCCTACCTACAGCCCGCGTTGCTCTAAGCTACGAGTACCTGCGTTTCGCCGAATGGCTCCTGTGAATAATGACTAGCTACTGAGCCGTGCACGCCCATAGGTACTATCTATGCAGTGTAGTGTATATGTCGTGGCCATTGTAGAATGTATCTGTGTCGAGCATACATAAAGGGCGCCAAGTGAAACCCAAGATTATTGATCTCGTAAAATAGTTACGAATCACCGTAGAGGCGCTGCGCGCGTAATGGCACCCTGAACCTAATTGTAATTCTTAAAAAAAAAAAACTTAGATTAATTTAAAAAAAATTACCTTCTTATTTTTATGTTTTTAAATATTATATTGTGAAAATATCACATAAATAATAGAAAAAAATCATACCATCATACCTTATGACTTATATATGGTGTACGGTATATATTATTTATATAAGAAATCTATATTTACCTGTAAAAAAAATGTAGAGATTTAACGATCTGGTCTCATGAAATGCTTTAATATCATTGAGTATCACATATCAATCATCAGCCATTATCATCATCAGCCTATTACAGTATTACAGTCCACTGCTGGACGTAGGCCTCCCCCAGGGCATGCCACAAGACTGCCATGGAGGGTATTTGCCCATAGTCACCACGCTGGGCAGGCGGGTTGGTGACCGCAGTTTGTATTTTGGACTATCAACACGGGAGGCGCTGCTGCCCACCTCCCGGAAACCCTTAATCGCCTCGTACGAAACCCACGGGCGGACACTAAATGTAGTATAGTAACTTTAATTTCTTGATAAATTAGGGTTCCCATAAAAAAAGAGAAATAACCATTTATAAAGTTCATACAACAATCTCTAAAAGTTAATTGAAAAAATATATAAAACCAGCTATGTCACAATCATAAACTTGAAAACATAGGTAAGTTGATAGCTACATATAATTTCATACTAAATACACTACATACACTTCCTAAAACGGAACATCAAAATAACAAAAACACCGGAAATGACCCGTTAACCGGCAACCGATCCGAGACTAAACTACTAAAACTAAAACAAAAAAAACAACGCCATTATACGAGCGTCGCAACGTCGTGGGAGACAATTATTTTCCAATTTTAATCAAAAATATCGCCTCAGCCTTTCACCTCTACTTAAACGTTTAAATGTCAATCTCGGCTTCAGTGTACGTTGCTCTTTATCCCGGCAGCACAAGTAAATTCCTACTCAATTACATCAGCGAATAGCTTAAATTCGCTTGAACAGTTCCCATTAATCTTAAACAATTTGGTTGTAAATGATTAATGTGTGTTCTATTCTTCATGATCCGCTTTCGCATTGTTTAAACTTCAATGCTATATTGTGTTGGATTAAGTTTAATTTTGGTCGTAACTTTAATCCTGAAGAAGGAAATTAGAAAGTGCATGAAAGAAATTGATAGAAATATTGTTATTATGTTTGATAGAAATAATAATGTTGGTCTAAATGTGGTTCTAATGTACATAATGGTGTAGGAAGTCGGTTTTTCTTCGAACAGATTGGAGATCAGTCATTGTCATAAAACAATGGGTTAGTTCGTAAGAAGTTGATTAGATTAATGACCTGATTATAGTTGATAAAATTATAGCAGAGAAGTAGATTTATTATATTAAAAGTGCAGTTTGTTTACTTTCGCATCATCAGTTCTGGTATAATGAGAAAGAAAGTCGGTCTGGGGTTGTATAACAACCACATATATTAGTAATATCACCAAGTATATTAATTTTGTTAACTATCTTGGCTTGCCAAAAATACGTATCTACTAGTAAAATTTTGAAGTGGAATTTTTGTGGCGTTTTCGGGAATTTTTCTGGTTCCAAGTTTTTGACTGCATATTGTCTGTCAGTTATTGACTTTTTATAGTTCAGTAACGAAGAAGTAGAAACATAAAGAGCAGTGATAAAATAAATAAAACCATAAATCGTGCCAAAACAAAGTTTAATGACATTCTGACCAAGGTAGATGAGCTGAAGTAGCGCTGGTCAGGACACATGATCCGCAGCAAGCACGAAAAATGGAGCAGAAAATTAACTAACTGGTACCCAAGAGATGGGAAAAGGGCTAGAGGCAGACCGGTCAAGAGATGGGAGGACGAAATTAAACTTACAGCTGGACCATACTGGAGAAGGGCAGCTCTGGACAGACTGCACTGGAAAGAGCTGATGGAGGCCTTTGCCGAAAGGCACTCCAATATTAGGGATATTATTTAGTTAAAACTGATTAGGTATATTCCTACTTGTAAGTATAATTTTGGAAATAAAAGGCTATAATTATTAACAAAGAAGCTTAATATATTGATTGGCGATTTTTATCCGCGTAAATATTAGAAATTCCGTTATATGCCGTTCCCGGAGTGTCCAGAAATCCAGTCTACCTATACATACGCCTCAATTATTTACCATTCAATTTTTTATTATGATGTAGGTCCATCTTTATATGTATGTTATACTTAACTTGTCTTTCGTTGATTAACTCCATATTATTAAGGTATTACTTGTTTACTTGTCGTGTCAGTGTGATACAAACCTGAGTGATAATGCGTCCTTGTAGATTTATTTTTCGAAATGTTTTGACTAGTATTAGTACGTGCTGTGTTTGCCCGTAATTAATTGTGCACTACCAGGAATTGTATGATATAGATGATACTCAATCATGTAAAAGTGTAACAATTGTGGGTATTCCTCAATAAATAAATAAAAAAATAAAATAAAAACATACTACCTAAGGAACTACATTTTTGTAGATTTATGTGTGAATCACGGTTTTTTGTATGAGATAAAGAATATACCAGTTGGTAGGTATTTATAATATGAGGTCAATGCAGTTAGTGCATTACATAGTATACTTGTGTCAATTGCATAATTTAAAATGCATGACCCATAAGTTTTCCGAGATCGATTTGCATAGAACATGACTATTTTGCTCGCGTGTTTAATAAAGAAAGGCTTTCCTATTTTTTTCCGATTAATTAAAATCGTTCAGTATGAGTTGTTCTTTACTTGTTTATGATAATTTAAAAGGTTACCTGCAGTATACCTGGTTACTGTACGTTTTACAAAATACTTTAACAGTATAGTAGAAGTAGAAATACAGTAAAAAAAAATTGAGTTAAAGGTAGTCTGCGGTAGAGTTGTTGAGATGTCTCATTTTACGGAAATAATGTAAGATCTTCTAAATAAATTATAACCGAAATTTTCAATAACGAAATTTGAACAGAAAAAAATTTAAACACTGGGTAAATTTTTTATTAGATAAGTAACTTAAATAAATAAAAAAATAGCGAATATGTAAAAGAAGCCATTTTGGCATATAATATCGCATCTTCGATAGAACAAGGGCACAATTAGTCAAAAATTGCAAAAAGCAATTGTTCCGTTGTTCTACCGAAGGTTCCCATATTTGGATATGCGGACTTAGTTATGCAAACGGGAACCAACCCACATAAACAGTAACATCGAATTCTAACAAAATTTACAGATTATTTTGATGTTTACGAGGTTGATAGAAAGTTCATTTTTGAAAGCTTATGTAGCCTAAAATTTTATTTTATACATTGGTGGGTTAGTTCCCGTTTGCATAACTATGTCATTGCGTTAACTTTAAATATTTCGTCAGATTCAACTAATTTTGCTTTGGCTACAGAAAATGCAACTTTTACCCGGGAACAGAGTCATAATCGGTTGTAATCGTAAGCAAAGCAAACAACCCAATGTCACTAGTGCCCATAAAGAGCAGCGCACACCGGCGCGCGTACCGTGTCGGTCTAGGTGTATAAATTAATTTATTTTCTGCACTATCCCCGTCACGCATGCGCGGACCCGTTGCACTGTGGATGCAGTTTTTCAAACATTACATCGCATGGTGCAGTCATAAGAATGATGGACGATTCCGATTAATGAAATAAGCTGAAAGTTGATGCTGCTTTAACATTGGCATTGCCTAAAATCTAGGCCATTTTAGATTTTATTGAACAATGTATTGGAGGCAATTTTGTTTTATTACTAACTCCAAGTGTCCTGGACACTTTGCCTTACACCCTCCGCCGACCCTCGAATCGAATAATTTATGAACACGATTGGTACGAAGAAAAACTAGACCATACTATGCAATGTATAGGTAAAGGTACACATGCAAAATAGTCATGTTCTATGCAAATCGATCTCGGAAAACTTATGGGTCATACATTTTACTCTAATACGATATGTCTAGCTAGCCTATTGGCTGCTATACATGCTGGCATAGGGAGGTTTTGTCCATAGTCACCACGTTGGGCAGGCGGGTTGGTGACTGCAGTGTGATTTTCTGTCAACACGAGAGGCGCTGCTACCAATCTCCCGGAAACCCTCTTACGATACCCACGTGCAGACATGGGTTGTCGCTATTCTACTCTGCCGATAACAGACGGCGAATGTATAGTAATAAGTTTACAAATCAGACAATCAATTTAAAAAACACAGCAGAACGCGTCCCTTTAAACGTTTATTAAACGATCATTTTCCAACAAAATTAACTGCATTGCGCATATGATTACTTCCCATTTTGGCCACCGTTACACTTGTAAACATGTATTAGCTACTTTATATGGCTAATTATGACGGTTCTATATAGTAAAGTTCTCTTAATATGGTACTAATATGTTGTGAATATTCATTTACTACTGTGGGAGGTCTGAGAGGGTTTTTACCTATTAGTTTTTTTAATACATTAGTAATGTTGTATTAGATGGAGCGCGAACGAATCTGCGCAGCTGCGGTTACTTTTTCCTTTGTTTTCTTAGAGGAATTTTTTACTAGAATTTAGTGACAACTCTCAAAATATGTCATGACAAATAGATGTATTGCTGGGCGTAATTCCTAAAAAAATATATTAAGAAATTCCAAAAAATAAAACTATATCTTGAAAAATAAACATGTGATTTCGAGTCTCAAAATTTGTAGACAGGTTCTCTATTAGCCGATTAAATTATACTGGGTGTATAAAGACAACTTTGTTCTTTTAATACCTCACATTCTTTGTAGCATCACGATCATTTTTTTCTATGGAAGCAACCCCGGGAAACTACGGATTTCCAAGATATTAAGGTCCAAAGTTACATAGATATTATCATTTTTTTTACATAAATCCATCTGAAATCGGTTAACAAACATTTTTTTTCAAAGATACCATAAGAAAATGTTATAATGTTAGTTTTGTAGGTACATTTCTACTTTGCGCATCAAACGAACACATTGCTTGCAATAAAATAACAGTATATTTTCATAATTTTTTTGTCGTTTCCCAGGGTTGGTTCCATGGAAGAAAATTATCGTCACCTCACAAAAAATACGAGGTATTAAAAACATTGTTCTTTTTACACCCTGTATAGGTAGCATATCGCTACCCTTTTGTTACACCCTGTATAGGTTCACTCGTGCCACCTACCTATAATAGTAAAACGGAAACAAGACGTCATAAATAAACAGACTTGAGACTACTTGAGAGTTTGAATCCACATGTTTTTTCTCTTTCACGCTCCTATAATCCGATTGAGACGGTTTTCTGTTGTGTTCAGCTTAATTGCTGATAAAATACTCGTGAAAATGATAATTTAATAATAATTGTGGGCTACGGCTATGTGCAGACGGCCGGTTTTTGATAGATTACTAATTTGTGAAAGCCTTGACGTAGTATGTAAGATAAAACACCTATGTAAAAGTTATTCAATAAGTCTCCTTGAATATGCAGTTTTCTTATTACTGTACTAGTGGACGCCCGCGACTTCGTCCGCGTGGACTGCAGAAAAAACAAAATGTTTAAATTATCCGGGATAAACATTTTTCTATATGTTAAGTAGGATCTGTCACAATATATTCCTGAAAACTGCATCGAAATCGGTTCAGCCGTTTCTGAGATTAGCGTGCACAAACATCGATCCGTTACAACTATATTATATGTATAGATTTCTCGACTCTCTCTAAACTCTACACGTCCTTAATCTAAGATGGAAATTTGAAATGCGTAGTACTTTTGCATATCATATTTACTGCCACCACTGGATATAACCTGTTTATAGTTTTATTTCAAGAGATATTTTTTGTTCCTCGTGCAGGGCTTTAGAATACATCAGCTGCATCTCCTACCGTGCAAGTCATATGACAAGCGATGAGGTAGCAGTTTGTCAGTGACCACCATTAACATCCTGACCCTAGTAATACTAAGCGTGGCTGTAAGTATCTCCTTCATGATCTTGCAGCGCTGGCTACCCCATTTTGCTATCTAGTACATGTGGGTTGTGAATAATAACAAATATTCACACACAATAATCGCAAGACACATTATCGAATTCACGCACTAGAGTCCGTTTCATAGAATAAGACCCGTGAACGGTTTGGGAACTAACGTTTTTTGCATGTACTTGCACAGATAATGTGGTCATTCACAAAGCAACTAGCGCCATCACTTAAGCCTCGAGCACACCGGATGCGTATGCGTACACGTAAGCGTAGACGTATACGTACCTCTGAGTTTTAATGTATGAAACTGTATAAGACAGGACACACAGCTTGACGTCTACACTTACGTCATAGAGGAATAAGTGTAGACATAGAGTGCTAATGTCATACTAACAGTTTCGATGCACCATTAGACTTTTCGGTGCCTCACAATTCCAGTACTTGACATTTAGATTGCATTACTATACGTTACAATACATTAGTAATGTAGTACATTACTACACATTACACTAATAGAATCTAAGTTCTTCTATGCTTACGTCTACGCATTCGCATCCGGTCTGCACGTGCCTATACAGTTCCATACATTACAACTCAGAGGTACGTGTACGTCTTCGCTTATGTGTACGCATACACATCCGGTGTATCGAGGCTTTAAAGGAACTATTTGATGAAACGCATTCTAACAACAATACTCCAGTCTTTCATACAATGCCATTTACCTGTTTTCTTGTGACAATTATCTAACTGTCGGCCTGAACTATCACATTTCACTTCATGCGTTTAAGATTGTTCTCTGATAAATGCATACTATGCACATTGCATAGTGAACGTCTCCGTAGAGGGTTCCATTCGTTTTGGAGTTTTAAGTGAAGTAATAAGATGAAAGAGGGTGTGGAATATTTCATGGTCCTGCAATTACCTACCCTACTTTGAGAACGGAATCGTGTTTATATAAGGTATTTTCATATGCATCTTTTCATTTCCATGCAAATTCTTGGCAATATGAGTGTAGCGGAGCCACCTATCGGATACAGGAGAGAACTACAATCAAATGCACATCCTAGAACGCGATATCGAAGTTTCTCACAATGATTGTATATATTACATACATGGGCCAATACAACGACTAATGGCCTGGTGGGGCCGAAAGCGGTTCCCTTTTCACCACTTCCACATTACTCCACAATACCGAAGAAACCATATTGCCCCGACCCCATAAATAAAGGGATAAGAGCAGGAAGATAATTATATGTATGTATGATGATCTCCGACCGTATTTCGGTCAAGGCGACCAATCTCTACGGAGATTGTATAGTGCACAAGTGTGTGCGCAAACAGATGCACTCTCTACTCCGTTATTCTCGTAGTCCGATGGGATGGAAAGCCGACACGACCGGAGAGAGATCAGGCGCAGGACCAACGGTTTTATGTGCTTTCCGAGGCACGAGCTAAGTGACAATTTTGCAACATTAACATAGGTACAGGCCCGTGACTGGGATCGAACTTACGCCTCCCGCTTGGAAGGTGCACGTCTTAACCACTGGGCTGGGCTATCACCCATGTATATAGATAATCCAAACATTTAAACTAGTATCTAAATAGTTGTAGTAAGTAGTTAGACTTAAAAGCTCGGTTTGTACATACACTAGAAAGACTTAGAAGTCTTCATTCACCATGAAATAGGCGTTTCTAAAAACCATCGGAGTCATCGGAGGCGTGATCGTGCGAAATTCAGACAGATCAACGAGTTTTTCCTCATAACGTTATTGACGGGATGGATTGTTTCCCGCCTTTTTTAGCAATAAAAATGTTTCTATCGTTATTTGTCTGGTATTTGTCCCGTTTTTATATTATTAAGTGCTATATCTCATTCTCTTGATGACTGTTTTTTTTTTCATGTTAGTACCTATCTACTTGATAATGAATAATTATGTCTAATCGCATATAAGATTCGTTTTACGTAATAATCATGAATACTCGCAAAGGACTTTGTCACAGCAACGCTACCTACTTGTACAAATTTCGCTTTGCCACTGCTTTGCTCTAGCAAAATACTTACATAAGTAATTAGCCTCCCGAAGTGTAATTAAATGCATGCCTAAACCAAAACATTACTGCCATTGAACTTATTTATTAATTAATTAAAATAATTGCTTAATGAGCTTAATGATATCCGCCATTTTGAAAAACTTTTATTATACAATTTTCGGCATACACAAAGCAATATAAATTTCTTGCACCCTATCCACACACACTATCCACCACAAAAGTCATATTCCCCATTTTTACAGTAACTGATCCGTTGCATTATAATGACGTGAATATTGACACCAAATACGGCGACGTTTTTGCTTGACATATCGTCTGTTCGTCACCTATCAAGTAAGCTAATTAACTGGATAGCTGAAGTAGTTCGTCTTTATCACACAGCCCGCTAACAAAGCAATTCACTGACCTTTTTGCAATGATATATGTAAAAAAGCTGCCAAGTTCGTAATAAACACGCAACATTGGGATCTGTAGAATTTGCGGAGACATAGTTCTAATTACTGGCACGCATGATGGCTGCTGATGTTGGCGCTAGTGTCTTTGTTAATTAACATTGTTTCATACTAGGTTTATTTAGTACCTAATAATTTGCGTGCTTATATGGTAGTTACAAAGCCGCCTATTCATAAAGATATATAGATATATGAGTACATAATTTATGCGGCTTATTTAATATACTTTGTATTATAAAGTTTACGCCCATACTCGGTTTTGAATAGGGCGTATTGTGAACATTGAAGTCGGCGGTGGGCACTTAAAACGTCTATAGTTAAACTTCCTGAATATATGTTATTTTATTGGACATTAAGTACAACGCCTTCCAAATACTAGGCGTGAAGTTTTAAATACTAGCTACTGCTACTACAATGATTAAAGCTACAGTTAGGATATAGTAACATTTAAATGAAACCATCTTTTGAAAGGTGTTTAAAACATTAAAATATGACGAAGGATAATTTATAACATATTACTTACATAATTTTTTTTTATTTTTTTTATTATCTAAGTACCTACTTCTTGATTACCTACCAATAATAAAATATTCGTGCAGAGTAAAGTAAAATTGAAGAAATATATTGCGCCAAAAATCTCAATTTTATTTTTTAAATCGATCATCATTACCGCCCGAAAAACCAAACTTACAAGTTACCACTCAAACAGTCCCAATAAGAATGGACCAACCAAGGCCCAACAATGGGCGTGAGTCTTTGCATATATTTCCAACCATTAAACAAAAGTAATTTAGCCTACAGTAGAAGGCGGATTAATTATAAATATTACTTGTTAATTGCATCTAAATATGGTTAATGATGCTCATTTACTGATGTCGCTTTTTGTATCGGCAGATCAAAAGTATATTGCAAAGGTTATGAAAGAAAATTGAAATGTGTAAAGTTGGGGGACAAGCTTGAAGGAAACTTATTTCTTTTTATTATTTACTAGTAGACGCCAGCGGCTCCGTCCGCGTAGACTACAGAAAAAACAAAATATCGAAATTATCCGGAATAAAAACATTTTCCCGGAATGAATAGCCTATATGTTAAATGGGCCTGTCAAAACATATTACTGCATCGAAATCGGTTCAGCCGTTTCTGAGATTATAGAGTTCACAAACTCACAAACAAACAGATAAACAGACAAAAAATCCAAAAAACATTCTTTTGGGTACTATTGCGTTGATAAAGGTCTCCTATAACATTTTTTCTCATATATCTTCCATGTACAGACAGCGATCCGTAACATTTTTATTATGTGTAGGTATATAGAAGATAACACACGGCTGTTCCCAAAAAGGAGTAGTCACTGCAGGATCATAAAGGAGATCCCAGATATCTCACGTTTAGCATACCGGGGCCAGAAATAAAGGATCAGTTACAAAGTTGTTATCTTGTTGCCTGAGAGATGCGTTCCTTTGTCGACGTTTATGATATGCACGTGAGGGAAACCAAGCTGATGATTTTTCAATGAAGCCCCGTAATTTATTTTTCAGCTGATTTTAGCTAGCCAAAGAGACTGAGTTGGTTTTAGACAGGCGGTCAGTTTGTAAACAAATTAGGAATATATATATATATATGTATATGCGCGAACGAAGATCTTCTCTGTGAAAGTTGTACCATCAGATATATAACTTTAATTTTACGCTAGCCTAACATATAGTGTGACATGACACATATACTAGTGAACGCCCGCGACTTCGTCCTCGTAGACTGCAGAGAAAACGAAATGTCGAAATTTTGTTTTCTCGGGATAAAAATATTTTTCCAGGATAAAAAGCCTATATGTTAATCCAGGGTGTCAGCTCCATACCAAATTTTATTAAAATCGCTCAAGCCGTTTTTACGTGAAAGAGTAACAAACATCTATCCATCCATCCTTACTTACTTTTGACGTGAAACGTCTTTAAAATCGCGCCGACACATACGGGTACCAGGTTTAAAAACTGGACCGTAACGAAAAGGTCTATATCATCGTACCTTAATAATTAAAAAACTATTGGTCTTAGAAACAAAAATGTGGTGTAAATATTTCACTTATATAGTCAGCTCGCTGTTATGACATTGAGTTCGTGTCGGGGTCAAGCGGGGGGGCGGGGGAGGGATACTGCGATAACTGTGCGAAACCGGCGCTCGCGCTTGTTTCTATTCAGTGTAACTCGTGACTCCGACTTTATAGCGTGGTGATTCTTTCGTGTGTTTGTCAAGTTTATTTGAACCGATTGATTTATACAAAAATAAGTGTAATTTGGACAGTATTTATATCTATACTAATATTATAAAGCTGAAGAGTTTATTTGTTTGTTTGTTTGAACGCGCTAATCTCAGGAACTACTGGTCTGATTTGAAAAATTCTTTCAGTGTTAGATAGCCCATTTACCAAGGAAGGCTACAGTCTATACAACAACCTGCCCGGCTTCGCACGGGTACAACGCCCCCTCACGCGGACGAAGTCGTGGGCGGCTGCTATTTAAAATAACCAGAAAGTGACAATAAATATATAAACATTTGCTATGTATTTTATGTTTCTATTACGTACCTGTTCTTTTTTTATTAAAATACTTAAAACAGCGTCCATCTTGTTTTCATTTCAATCTTTTACTTTAAAAGCGATTCGCTAACATAGACGTTTCACGTTAAAACCAACGGCCGTGTGCCCCGACACAGCCCCACCCGCTTTTGCGTTTATAATATTACTCGTAGTAGGATAAATAAGCTATTATTCATCATTTTATATCGAGCTATCAAAAGTAGCAGGTGCTTTTTCACACTTCACAATGTTTATGAAAGTAGAGCTTCTAAATTCTATATACAATATGTTATATCTATAGTAATTATTATCAATTAATTAGATAACGTCTGAGGTACTGTCAATAATTTTTAAATTAAAAAACGTCAATTATTCACACGATCAACCGTTAAAACCGGATACATTGTAAACATCGCTTATCGAGCTATAAATTTCATAAATTTCATCAATAACGATTCAGGCGGTCTCACCTTTGATCTAATTGGGACATATAAAATGGCGGTCACGTATGCGCTTGCGCAAGTGTGCAAAAAATGTGCTGCGTTTGAATGTAGGGTTAGTTTAGTTACTGTACTTAGTGACTTTGAACAGGCTTAGTAGATATCTTAACTCTATAATTTAATTTTATAGCAAGGTATTTTGTAGTAGCTTTTGTGAGTCCTGTGGCTGTATGTCCAGGCGAAGCATATAAAACCAAAAAAGCCGTATATATAGCAAAAAATATATTTAATAAAAAAAAATCCGTATTTATTTTATTGAATCGTCATTGAATCTATTTCAATTGTATTGGTACCTATGTATTGTTATACTCGATGAGTAAAATTGTATTGATTCTGTATACAGCTATAAGACCACTGTACTTACATACAATTTAACAATAAATAAATAAATAAAAAATAAAGTAGCTGTAGTGTTCACATAATATGATACTTTTTTGTACACTACTCGCAGAGGGAGTTTTTAGCATCTACTGGTGTAACATATAAACATTCGAGAACCCATTGCAGTAGCACAGCCACTCTCCTGAACTCTACCTACGACTAATGCCGTTTTACCTTCTGTACCCACCGCAAATGGCTCATTACTCATTCAAGTCGACTCAACGCTCCTCCAGCACACATCTGCTGCGAATTAATACTACCGCCCCGTAAAAATCTTTAAAAAGCGGACGTTTTTACTTTAAAATGTGAAGGGTTGCTTTATAATTACACCCCTTAATCGGTGAACTGATGGCTCGCTTATTACCAGTTTTAATAGGGCCGTATTTAACATATGCCTGGTTAGATTGCAGTGTACTTGGTATAACAATTTGTATGGATATATAATTTTTGTGGACATACTTTATTTTGCATATTTTTTGGTAAAAGTCACTTGTATTGTAATTATTATGGCGTAGTTGTATTGTCATGTATTATAAATGAAATTGTATTAGGCGTTACAATGTGTTGTGTTTTAGAGTTTTCATAATAATTAGTGGTTTACTAATTTATTAATTTCTATAATCCTGAGGATGCCACGGTTGTTGGCGAAACATATGTAGATTATTTATCTAGTTTTTGATTTCGGAATAGTGCAATGTATTGTCTTGCATGCTAGTTAGTGCAAGTGCCTGTTTTCGCAGTTATGAGTTATCAGATCCGAGGGTCAGTGGAGGGTGTAGGGCCCGGTGGTGGGCGCACCCATAGTGAATTGTCATGTGTTACTGAACTTGGCGGAGGCACTACCGTGCTCCCAGATGCTAAATATTGGAAGATTCCAAGTAGGTTTGGAGCATAGATAATATGTACTCGTATCTATTAAATGTCATAGAATATGTCTAAAAAAACATATTTATTTTTTATGTAAAAAAAATCAATTAAACAATTTATATAATATTTATAATAACTGAAACTAACTATATTTGACTAAAATTTTATTCAGTGTTTATGTTCTACCGTAACCTATTATCTAAAAAACCTCTAACACTATTTTGCAAAAAGGAAATAAAACACATATGTTACAGGTGTAAATGAGAAAGGTAATAAATGAGCGAAAGGGGCTTATTAAGGAAGGACCTACAATATAAATCTACCCTCAGTTGGCACGATTAAGCGTGCTGCATGCAGTGTGATTCGTGCGTTCGAGTGAGCATGACGTGACAACGGTTGCACGCAGGTCTTTGATTCATAGTGGTGCAGTTGGTAGTGACCCTGTTTGTTGAGCCGAAGATCTTTGGTTCGAGTCCTAGGGAACACATAAGGCATTGAACCTATTTGTCTATTTTTTATCGGGATCATATATACCTTAGTATATAGGTATCCAGTATCCACGATATGCAAATTGACCTTAGGGATATTATTATTAAAAAAAACCCTCCAAGCATGCACAATCAACCGTCTAGGCTGTCCGTTTATTCGTCAGTCAGTTATTCAGGATTTAATATTTATAGATAAGATTTAACTCGGGTGAAGAATTTTTTCCGTTTTCTTTATTAATAATTTTATAATATATAATATCTTGACTAAGATAAATTTATAAAAACACTTCTCCATTAATATAATCCGTTAGGATATGGTTGATCATTTCATATTTAAACATTGTGCTGAGGGATTCAGCTATGTTTGCCGAGATTTGGCTAGTGTATAGCTATGGGATGAAGAATAACGTTGCCAATGTGTAATTTAGAAAAGAGATGGTAAAATTCGTCATCCGATTAATTGACCCGGTGGCGTAGTGGTTATAGCGGCTGGCACGGTTTGCAGCGATCGTGGGTTCGATTTCCACTCGGGTGAAGAATTTTTTCCATTTTCTTTATTAATAATTTTATAAGATAAGATTTAGTTTTATAATGTGTGAAGTGTTGAAAATTATCGTAACATTCTCCTCGTAATATTTCGGTTATACACAGCGACCAATTTTAACGGAGATTAGCCATCTACGTATAATAATTGAAATGCTATTAAAAAGAGCTCATTATAAAGAATCTACCAAAGTATAAGACTTGAAATAACGTGTATTATTCACGCACACTCACTTACTTATAATACAAAGATACTTAGCTATTACAATCAGTTTTTTTTTTCAATTGAATGGAGAATGCCTGCACAACTTTATAGTGAGCTGTATTCATAGCTTTTCGCTTAACATACCCCTTCCATTACACCCTGTATAGAAATGGAAATGTCAACAGGATCACAATTAAAAAAATATCTTACCAATGAGTAGATACACAAAGTCTCCATATACTCTGTAAAATATATTATAGTCGACAGCCGCAAAAATAAGTGCATTCTCTATTCTCTCGCACTATCCAATGGTATTTAGCTTAAAGGACTACTAAATCGAAAAGTTTTTTTAATTGCACAATATCGTAGGCACCTCTACCATATTTTTGATTTAATTTTGTGATAGTCAACTAGGTAGGTACATCAACAAAAAAAGTTGTTAATTGTTTATTTTTTCTGTTCACATGATGATTCACATCACCTCTTCTATGATGTGTCTTTTTTATTTGTCTTAGTAAACTGGAAGAGATCTCTTACAGAGATAAGCCGTTGTACATTATTTTTTAATTGTGTCTCTTTGTGTGTTCAATAAAGAGTATGAATATTAAAGTGTCTGAAACATCTTAAAATATATGGAAAATGTCAATACCAATACCAATAAACCGTAATAAGTACTTTACAAGAAAATGAAAACATTATACACTTAAGGGGCACGCGACATAAAACCGCTCGCGATTCCGCCCGAAGCGATCACACACTATATCGATATAATCAACCGTTTGCGGGTCATTTAAAATCGATACTTCATGTCGATCACGATTCGAGCCGAGTTATCGATTACCATTATGATTTTCCCGGCGGCTGGTGATTGGCGTTATACTTTTAGACATGTTAGCACCACTTGCAGGTAATGTGTGAAAATGGTTTAAATTTAATCTAATAATTAGGACACATGCCGTTATTGCCGGCCTGCAGGCCTATTAACTATCTATTGTGACAGTTCATAGTTATCATCACCTTGTTGAAACTCAATGAACTGGAAGTGACATGAATGCGTGTGTTGGCATATTTTCATCCGACAAGGCATTATGCCACTTCCATTTGTTAAGTTACATTTAGTGATTATCACTATGAACTATCAAAAAAGATAGCCGATACTGGGGCTGATTTCTTTAACATAAACAGTTCTTAATTTACTTAACATACATACATATATACACGGCAGTTATAGCTTCTATTCTTTTGAAAAACCTTGGTACAAATTACCTACAAATCGTACAGTATCTTGAATCATGCGGTGGGTACTTGTAGTTAATGCGTACCTAAATCTTGATTCAAAAACCTTCGTTTCTTGGTTCCATTAGGAACGTAGACGCAGATTTTGGGCAAAATCCACCAATGTAAAAAAATCACGATGTACTTACATTCAGATTTCTAACATCTTAATTGTATAAGGTTCTATCCAGCATGGTTGATTGCGTAGAATTGCATAAAAAAAGGTATATTAAATTGTTAATATTTTATAGCGACATGCTAGATAGCGCATCAAGAACCCTTGTACGTTCATTTTATGTGAAGCATTTTTATTTAACATTTCCTAGGTGGTACCTCCATCAAAGCCAGTACCAACATTCACTGATAATTACATTATACTAATTGCCACAACGCCTCCTGCCTTCGGCTATTTGCACATCAATTCAACGGAAAAACATGGCAACTTCGAAAATTATAATCAAACTGACAATCGCTTTTTACTCTAATGTCTAAACTCATTAATTGAGATTAAAATGTAAATTCTAGTAAGTATAAAAGACGTAAGTGCCGTTTATGGTAATTATAAAAGTAAATCATGTGTGGAACAATTTGGCGCGCAAAGTTCAAATGGCAAAATGGCCGACTGACAGCAATATGCGGACAGAGGCAGGTGTAGTCAACACGGGGTACAGTCTAGTACACTTTTAATGTTACTTGTATACAATACCAGGTGAAAACAACGTAATCGTAATTTTGTTAATTTTTTTAATAGTCACCGCGACGGTTACAATTTTAGAGGAATTTGGTTGAAATACAACTCGTAATTTGTCTTTTGAAATTTTGCAGATGTAAGTTAAAATAATGTAGTGTAATAAATAGTAAATGTCTTATAATTCATACCGGGAAAGTACTTTCTGTTTACAAATAAAATAGTTAAATTGCACCTGCTCTAAATACTGATTAGTTTTACATACCTATGTGTAAATACCTGACTAATTTGTGTTCAAATAAAAATAAGACAGAGACAATTTTGTATTTACTGCCAAAAACCCAAAAAACAATCTAAATTGCCGTGTCCCCAATAAGGTAGGTACTAAGTTGCAAAAGCAATCGGATAAAATAAGGACTTTCATAACTTACATATGGAACTAAGACATAGATTTATTTATTTATTTATTAAAATATATGAATAATTACGGCCACTTTGTGCCAAAATAAAAAATCTATTGAAATGTAAACTTTTAAGAAAATCCAAATATGATCAAAATATCAGTCCTACCATGTATAAGAGGGGTGACAAATTGTTAATAAAAAATGAAACGGGTACCAAATTAGATACTTTGTTAACTGGCCCTTACACAGTTATTTAAGAAAATCAACTCAATGTGACAATTGTAAAAAAATGCGAATATGTTACTGTCCATAAAAACAGGACAAGACCTTACATTTAAATTATAAAAAAGTAAGTATTTATGTTTTTATAATTTAAATTCGGGGAGATGTAGTGTGTACGTAAATTAGCATAGTAAGCATTTTACGTAATTAGCGTATTTAATACAGTGTTATACTTATATTCGTTGTAGAGAGCAATACAGTGACTAAGTTGATGTGATTGAGTATTATCTATGAACCTCTCGGACACCCCACATAGGAAAGCAATATAACAAAAAAGACATTTTATAATATTTTCATTTCAAAATAAATTCTCAGGCATAACTGTACAACTCAAATAACACTTATCTCTTTTGATAGAACTCAAATGATCTGACAACACTTGAAATAAACATATTTTATGAAATTCCCTCCGAGTTCTAAGATTTTTCACCTAAAAGACACTCAAAGTTAATCCGATATTAAAAAGCCGATAAGTGCGAGTTGAACTCGCGTGAAGAGGGTTCCGTACGATGTTACCTAATGTTTTTTAAATCTGACAAAAAGTTGGTACGCACGAGTGATTTACATGTTATTTTAATATCATGGACTTATAGGTTTTCCTATAATCTATAAGGAGAAAACTAATTTCTGAATTTTTTTTTAAATTTTACCGGAGATAAGGGAGGTGGGGAATGGTCAATTTTCGTCTATTTTCTTGAATAACTTGGAAACTATTTACAAAAAAATACATAAGATCTTCTCAACAAGACCTTTCATTTGATATGCCACACGAACAGAATTTTTTTTTTTATTTTCCCCTTCCCCCCAAAAATGACCCCCCATATACAGATTTCATCTGCTCTCGTCACACCTCTGTGTTTGGGTCACAGGAGTTGATATGTGTACCAAATTTCAACTTAATCGGTCTAATAGATACTGTAAGCGACGGACGGACAGACACACGAGTGATCCTATAAGGGTTCCGTTTTTGTATTCAGACGTACGGAACCCTAAAAAGCAAACAGTATCAATCATCGCCGTTACAATTATTAATTAGAAAAAAAACTTAAAATTCATTGACAACTTACCATATTTGGTACCCACAACGCCTTACTAGCCAATTAATACATTACTGCTAATTACTAACGGCTTCGATTAGTACTCGATAGTGACTTATAATCGATTAGCGGTATCCAGTAATTTTAAAGGAGCATTTTCCGCGGGCACTCGTCTGTGAGCGCCTTAATGTTTTGCATTTAATTTTCCTTTGTTCTTGCGCCGCCTTTTATTTTGCCGGCGGTAGATGTTACCATTACCCCCGACTTTGTTTGTAAAGGTGAACTAGCCTATTGCGTACCCAAAAAGGAGGCATATTTGACGCTACAAAAATTTTTGTTTAGTAAAACATAGAATATTATTAATTAGTGAAATTTTCAAGGTTTGCAATATGTTTATTAATATAATAACAATACATACTGAAACAAAGACAAAAATAATTATGTACAATAACTTCTGCATCGCCTCTGACCCAAAGAACACTAGTATTTAATAATAGAGTATGAATAAATACTATAATACTAGTTGTGATATGTACTCGTACGAATATCAAGGAGCTGTCACTGAGCGTAAACGCCATGAAATCGCTATGATATGTAATTTGTATGAGCAGCCACCATAAGACACGTAATTAGGTGTTGTGATTTTGATATGTACAGTCAGAAACAGAAGCACTACTTATTAATTCATTGATATAAATGTACAAGGACAGAAGCATCGCAAATTATAAACCTAAGTTCATAAAATATTTGTTTATTCGTGAAATAGTAACAAAATATGCCAATATCTTACTAAATTCACTTCATTATTTACAAAATAAATGTGCTAAGTAGGTTGCTGTTCCACTACTAAATTTTGAACTCATACTCAAGAAAAACTTCTGAGTTTGTGAATTGAAATATAAAATGTTACTTAAAATTAAATATAATAAGTTAATCTACCTAGTTATTTCTTATATTTATCTCAAGATCTGTTTACAAAAATAATTCTTACTAAGTAGATTTATTATTATTTTAATACAATTATATATAATGAATAGCCTGATGGGTGATAGCCCAGTGGTTAAGACGTGCACCTTCCAAGCGGGAGGCGTAAGTTCGATCTCAGTCACGGGCCTGTACCAATGAATTTATTTCATGTACAGTAGTAGCAAAATTGTCTCTTAGCTCGTGCCTCGGAAAGTACGTAAAACCGTTGGTTCTGCGCCCGATCTCTCTCCGGTCGTGTCGGCTTTCCGTCCCATCGGACTTATGAGAGTAACGGAATAGAGAGTGCATCTGTGTTTGCGCACACACTTGTGCACTATAATATCTCCTGCGTACCTGGCCAATCTCCGTAGAGAGTGGTCGCCTTGACCGAAATATGGTCGGAGATCATCATCATCATCATATAATGAATATGTACCTAAACATACACACATTGTTAAAATTTGTCATTAAAATATTCTTGCACCGTGTAATATGCTTTTTTTTTTAGAGAAAAGTATGTAATTCACATATGAGTAACCCTATAGTACTCAAATCACGCATGATCCTTGGGAGCTTATTATAAATTTTTATTCCCATGCAAAATATGCTGTCCTGTAGATGTTTAGATTTCGAAGGTATCAGGCTAGCGACCGGTAACAAATCCAATGGGATGTGTTTCATTTGCTTTCATTTGTTTCATTTCGCTTCATTCTAAATAGGTATTTTAATCTATCTAGATATTATTACTTGCAAATTGCTTACAGTTATGTCCCTCAGTATACATTTTGTTTAGCTCGGTAGACGCTTGGCTGCGCCTGCGCTTGTCAGTGCTAAACAGATTTAGATAAAATAAATGAAGAGCTGATTGAGATGACATTATTAGCATTGTTTAGAAAACGGCTCGTTTTCTCTTAATTTATGGTACACTTGTTTTATTTTATAGCACGTTTAAACACGCATAGAAAAGCCTGTTTTTTTCTGTAACTGGGGTTATTAAAAATCTTTACTATGATTTATCAGCAGAGGTCGGAATTAGGTAGAGTCATTTATGTACTTGCACTGATTTCATACAGCGAAAGAATAAAGTAGATATGCCTCAAATTCCGGTATTAATTTTAAAGAGCAGAAATTTTATGTTAGTTTTATTTGTCTATCTCTGTCCACACGGGATTGTCCATTAGAAATCCTGGGAAGGTCCACATTAATATCAACATTTCGATGCAAGTACATAAATGACTCTACCTAATTCCGACCTCTGTTTATCAGATGTATCTCCTTCCATTCATGTCGTAAGGGTCGACTAAGGAACTTAGGGACTATCTCTTGCGCTGAGAGAATAAATTTGTTACTGTCCTTTTACATCTGACCCCACTATAAACGTTGGCAGAAGAATCTCCTTCGTGACAGTGCAGTTATGGCTGCATTTTGGAAACATAGTCGTATGTATATCTATGTATGTAATACCATAGAGGAATAAGATGTAGACCTAGAGTGCTAATGTCATACTAACAGTTTCGATGCACCATTAGACTTTTCGATGCATCATAATTCCAGTTCTTGACACTTAGATCGCATTACTATACGTCACAATACATTAGTAATGTAGTACATTACTATAAATCACACTAATAGAATCTAAGTGTCAAGGACTGGAATTGTGAGGCACCGAAAAGTCTAATGGTGCATCGAAACAGTTAGTATGATATTAGCACTCTATGACATCTTATTCCTCTATGGTAATACTGTACTTAATGATAGTGGTACAATAGTCATACTTCATTTGTAAGAAACACTGTATTACATTGACAGTTACGTTAAAACTAAAATACCGAATAGTTTCACCCCGTTACTTGAATTATCAATCAACATCGCACGGTCCGAAAATTCACGGCAACAATCGATTTAACTGTATCGATTCATATCGATACATCGGTCATTATTCACCTCATAAATTAGTAATCGAATCAATGTAATAGGCCGCGACTAATTTTTGAACGCTACATTCGGCACGCCTGTCACGGATGTAGAGTAACTGGAAATCCATTTCATAGAATAACTTGCCTACTTGCTTGGTTTCGGAACAAACATTATTTTGTATGTAGCTGTTATGGTTCTCTGCCTTTTTGTCGAAAATCGTTTGCCAAATTTTCACTTCCCAACTAACGTTTCGCAGAAATTTTATTACGCCGAATAATCATTTGCCAAATTATAATAAGAATAATTTTTGTTTTATTTCTCAAACTTACAGTTTCCAGCTGTACCTACGTTTGGTCTGGTTTTCATAATGACACTTTTAAAATGCCTACTTTCAAGTAGCGTTATGTTTTATTTCGCGTAATATTCATTTAGTTGTTTATTGTTTACCAAATCTAGTAGGGTTTCGTCTAATAATAAATTTGTTTACGATTTTCATTTGGGACAAATTTTGTACAGGTAGTTATTATTATTATTGTACACAGTAAAGTTTTCATAAATAAAGTTTATGACAAAGAAAATGTACAAAGGCGTGCTTATCTCTAAAAGAGATTTCTTCCAGCAAACCAACCGTGAAAGAGAAATTAACATAAGAGGTAGGTATGTGTGCACACAAACAGACCAATAAACTAAATAATTAAATAAAAGAAAAGTCATAAACCTAAAATAAACAAAAATATCTAAATAGACTACATAAACATAAATACCTAAATAAAACGCATAAACATAGATAAGCATAGATAAATAGTATACAAACTAAAGGATAAAAATAACATCAAATGTAATTATTTTTATTTTATTTATTTATTTATCAAGAAGATGGGAGAGATAAATAATGGACCTTCAATCTTTTCCTAAAAACATCAACTGATGGACAGTCTCTCACAGAGTGAGGCAGTGAGTTCCATAGCTTTACCGCATTGTTATTGTTATTTCTTTCGAAATTCACGGGACTACAGAGTCCCGGTCCTTTAGAGGCGTGCATCGGGCCGTGGCCAAGATGTAGAGGCCCTTTTTAGAGAACTTTAATATGGTGTGGGATACACATGGCGGATACCATCGCTGACCGCACAATATGATACACCCGGCGATGGTCCCCGCCATGTACAAGACTATTGGAGTGCAGATCTATGTCATGCGATGGAAACAAAGGTCATGGGCTATGGGGCTGAATGTTGGGTGGGGTTGGGTAACTGGGCTATTGAAGGAGACTAACGGACGCCTGCCATTACAACCAAGTCTCATAATTGTTTGGTGGCAGGCGGTGACTCGCCGACTCATTTCATGGGCCCCCTGAAACGGCCGCACGCACGGAGCGACAAAGGGGGCAACATTTGGTGAGTGGCTAGGATGGAGGGGTGCCCCTGGACTTTAAACCGAAGCCAACTCGCCACTTACTGACGGGCACGTCCACCCTCGAGCTGTCATAGCTCTAGCGACTCCACTCTGCCCGGCCGGCGAAGGCAAGGCAGAGGTGGGGGAACTGTTCCTCGTCAGACTTCACTCCGGCGCCGGAGATGAGGAACAGGGTCTTCCCCCGGGAGTACTTCAGGTCCGTGGGAACGCTACCTCCCAACAGCTCGCCACAAGCTTTCTGTTTCTATACTTATAAAAATAAAACTTATTTCTTTTATATAATGTTCATTTTTTCTTCTTGAACACAAAGTTACATACATCAGAAGAAAAATAAATTATTGCTGTGAATTGCTGCCAATTTGAAGGGTTAATGTTATTTTTGAGATTCCTAAATAAAAAATGTATGTAAAAATTACTTTAGTTTTTAACATTATATGAATGTATGAAAAGCGAACTGTTACACTGACAAGACGTAATTTTTTTATTTATATTTTAGGAAGACATACAGACTACTTAGTACAATAAAATGCAACAATAGACAGTACAATGCCATTAAGCTTATAGAAAATAAAACAATTGCCAAAGGAAATAAGCAATAATAAAAATAATTACAGTAAAAAAAAACTGTTGGAATTGTATCTAATATACTTACTACTATAATATTGTAATAGAGATAAATTATTATTATACTTACCTAATTCCTTCCTACTAATATGACTGTCATGTGTAAAAAATACGTAATGTCTGATAAATGCTACAAAGTAATATAAAATATAAAATATTCTTGCCTTAAATCACATAAATAAAAATGTAATAATGCCTGGAGGAATTAAATAAATACTTATATAAGTATGTATTTTAAAAAAAACCTGCGTTAAGAATAAAATCATAGAGTGCAAATCAAATGTTTCGATGCAAAGACTTTTCGGTGCCTTACAATTCCAGTTCTTGACACTTAGATTCATTAGTGTAAAAAATGTAACATGAACGTGCAATAGCCGTTGTGATCTAATGGTGCATCGAAACTCACACTCTATGTAACTTATTCCTCTATGCCTGCTGTATGTAACAAATCAAATGACAAATTATGATTATTCATTTAAAAAATTGATGAGTGCAGTAGCCGTTATGGTGGATCACATGTAAAAATTTAACTTATATTTTGACAATATACATGTCTCATATAAAGTGGGGGAAAATTAATTTAAAAAATCACAATCTACCTACTAGTTAAAAATTTACCTAGAAGAGTAGGTAGTCTAAGTACGCACCTTATTGGAATTCTTCAGTGTCTAAATTGTACCTAATAGGTACTTTATTTGAATAATTTATATGAAAATTTAAAATAAAACTTTGAAATACCTACTATGTATATTGTTCAAAATTCACTAATATTAGAAAACAAAAAATAGTAAAACAATTTAAATTGCATGTTTCTCTTGTTCAAAGCACGCGCTACGTATATCTCTGTTATTTAATTTTTATTTAGATATTTTAGGTTTATTTAGGTTTTCATAATTTTTCTCATACCTACCTATACCAGAGAGTGGAAAAAGATTAATAACATTTTTTATCCTATAACACTAGCATAAAAGAAAAAAACCTACCTCTTCCCATTCCTGCGCCGGCGCTTCGTCGCGTACACCGTGCCGAGCTGGCTCGCATGCTGCGGCCGGAGCAGGCCTGGGTCCACGCCCTCCAGCGCGTACTGCCCGCTCCAGCCGCAAAGCTGCAGCTTGGACTCGCTTATCTTGCTGCCTGGCTCCGGTGGGTTGGCCAGTTGGGCGCTCCAAAGCTGGAGCTTGGCTTCACTGGTCGTTGAAGGAGGCAGGTTGGCCAAGTCGCCCGCCAGTTGGGATGTGGCCAACGAGTTGGCCAACGTCGGCTCTATCGCGACATTTGATTGGAAGATTCGAGTTGTCGATGGAGCATTGGAAGATTGGGGAAGCGCTTCTAGATAGATTTTATATCTTTGTTGTAAGTTTTTTTGGGCACAGGTATTAAAATATTTTTTTTGGTTCACAATTTGCCTCTATGTCCTAACACTGTTTCAACACTTCTCAAGTTCTGCTCATAATATTAAAACTGTAGAATAATTACTGTTACCTTTTTAGGGTTCTTATTGGATAAGTTCAGAAAATCTACTCTAATCAATCATAGGGATCAATTAAAACTCAAATTACTAATAGGTGTTATCGATGTTGAATAATTCATGAATCGATTAATGATTCGAAACTTAAATTCGGCAATGGCCTCATTTTCAGGATCTTCGGAAAAACACAAAATAATTTGTTTCATCCGGCTTCGAAGGGCGATCCTTTGTTGCTTCTTTGGCTAAGATAAAGACGCTATAATATATTTTAAAATAAGTAATTTACGTTAATATTGCACTTGGTTAGTTTTACACCATCTATCTTGGAAGATCTTTGAGCCTATGTTGACTAATGAAACGTGGAAGATCCTAATTTTAAAAAATTGATTAAAATCAAATGAGCAATTCTCTCCCCAACTGTATCTATATTAAAAAGAACGCACTGTTTTCAAAATGTTTCGGAACACTGAAATGTTTACGTCAACACCGCCAGAGGTCACTGTTTTCAGATCGATCGCAACGCTTCAACGTTTCAGGGGCACTATTTCAAGAATCCGATGCGTATCTTCATTTTGCTATTCCAGAACACTGTCAGCACTATATTCAGTTATCGTTTTATCACTATGAACTACACTTACGCACATTTGTTAGTTCACGTGTTTATAAGAAACGTATATGACAGCACGCAGCGCCTCTTTCGAGCGCCAGAATTGGTTTGCGGGCCTGTTTGTCGAGAGACCCCTAACCGAGATGGGAAGGACTAAACGTGACCACGCCTACCAAACGCAGCGGACCAATAGCATGCCGATCTATCTTTAAGCGTACAAGGGACGTATTGAGTGACGTAAATTTTTATTTATCGTATCTTTTGTTTTGTTTTAAAGCTTCTATTTGCCGAATAGTTGGGAATGCCAGTTTCAATGTTGACGTACGAAAGAAACTAGTTAGTGGATTTTGTTTACAGGAAATCATAGTAAGGTATGCATTTTTCATTGCTAAAAAATTGTGAATTTTTTGTTCGCGTTTGGTAGGTAATTTGAAATCTGAAAATATACTTTGTAGCTCAGGAAAAGTTAAACTTATGCAAGACTATCATTATGGTGAAATATACCTATTTTTATACCCATATTTCTAATTTGATAAGTATGTAGAGGCCAACTGTTTTTTGACTGAAGGAAGGGTTTTGATTTCTAGTAATGTCCAGTACGTACATTAATAATAAATTAATAAAATATACTTACTTACCTACATGTTTTCGATCAGATTTACGCTAATTTTTATCACTGATATGTACACAGTAAATTATTGTTATTCTTTATTGCACATACATAAAAATATAACTTACAAGATTATTTAGAAATAAGTTTATGTTTTAGTATATAAGAGAATATTAAAATATTGAGAGAATATAACTCATCGTTATAAAAATATGTTTATTTAAATTAGGCAAAGTAACAAAATCCAGACATAAATCGTAAAAATATTTTCAAAATAATTGATTTATGGAACAAAACAATTTCGTAGTAGGTAGGTGCCTACCTATCACCTCACAGTCCACACCTAAGTCCGTCCCGTGCCAGTCACGATGACGTCACAAAATGGCTGCCAGGTAAGGGCGAATTTTCGCAATTTCCCCTCGACAGTCCTTACCGGAGGTCCCCTGGCTAAGTAATTAAAATATCAATGTCAAGTACAAACATTTATTGAAAGTTAAAGTATAGCTCTTTGTACCTACTGCCAACAGAAATTATCTAAGTTATGGTAAAACTAGTGAGATGTCGGTTTTAAATGGATAGTTAATGTTTATGTCAATGTTTTATTTAATAGGTAGGCATTTGTTTCTGAAATGGGTAATGGTATTGTCATTTGGATAAGTGAAGGTAATGCCTAATGCAGTGATAGCTTGATAAGTAGAATGAACTCTGCTAGCAGAGGTTATTATAGTCCAGTTGCTACCTAGTACCTACGTATTTATATTATAGGTCAATACTATGTAATTAGATAGTTTTTTAAAAAATTAAGTTTCATTATACAGTTGAGATATACTTAGGCACTATCTACCTATGTAGTAGGTAGGTATAATTAAGATGAAAACTTTTTTATCTTAAAATTACATTAGTGAATACTACCTAACTGTATCTTATAATTCCGTTACTCTCATAGTCCGATGGGACGGAAAGCCGACACGACCGGAGAGATCAGGCGCAGGACCAACGCTTTTACGTGCTTTCCGAGGCACGAGCTAAGTGACAATATTGCAACATTATTTTGCAACATTAAAATCTGTGCTTGAAATAAATTCATTGGTACAGGCCCGTGACTGGGATAGAATAGAATAGCATGAAACAGAGAGTGCATCTGTGTTTGCGCACACACTTGTGCACTGTAATGTCTCCTGCGTACCTGGCCAATCTCCGTAGAGATTGGTCGCTTTGGCCGAAATACGGTCGGAGATCATCGTATCAATTAGCTCTACTATATGATAGCATTTTCCAACCGGTCACTATGATATCTTAAAGTAAGATTGTATCCTTTATAGAAGCGAGATATCTTCGTACAATATTCATAGCGGGCTCACAATGGAAATAATCCTACTTTAAGAGTTCTTGGTAATTCCCCTGGTATATATCTTTAGCTCAATACATCGTCATATGCCTTTAAGGTAATAGGGTTATTCTTACTCGACTGCGCCAAGATTTGAGTTATGTTTTTCGAGTGTATGTAGGTATTAATTATTGTATGAGCTCTTAAGATTAAATGCGTCAAAAACGAGCCTATCGGCTTTATGAATATGGTGTCGGTCATTTGTTTGGCAATACAGTTATCCCGATTTCCGAGTCATGGATGTTGCTATAAATTACCTATGTAGGTACCAAGGTATTTACCTAAAACCATTGCTTTGTACTGGTTGAGTACTAAGAACCCACTTCACGCAACAAAACGGGTTGAATAAGAAGCTCCAGGGTGTTCAGTTTAGGTAATGTAATATCGTTTGGCATCGACAATCGTTGTCGAAACACTCCCATCAACTGTCAGACTTCATCACGTGACTTGACAAACGCGCGAAAATGAAGGCTTTCTATTGGAGCAAACGTGTCGAAGACGTTTCGATCGAAAAAATGTTGTTGCATTATCTAACATCCCAAGATTTTAGGTATCTACTTATATCATAACATAGATATAAATAGTTGGTCTATACATATACATAACCTCACGCATATGTCCCATAGGGGCAGGCAGAGACTACAGTGGGGTAAGCACGAACCTTTTTACGCGGCGTAACGCTAGCGACTCGCTAGCAAAATCTATGGGAATTGACAGTGTGACGACAGCGTTACGGACTATTGAGAGGTTCGTGCTTACCCATCAGATCTCCAAGCATAACTCTTTCGCCTCATCCACATTCATTAAGTTCTTCATACATACTCGCCGGTTTCGGGTGCTCTTGACTAATTTATCTATACATATAAATGTAGTTAAAAATCGCTTCCTAAATCCTCAAAACATCAGGATACCATCCAAATCAAATGTTTACGTCCAAATTACGGTATTTATGAATATGATTTATGCACCCCTCCACCCCCTGCGCCCCCTCCCCGACACCCCGCAGTAAATCACGGTGGAATTGCCGAAACTCACGCAGTTTACGAATATCTAACTTTCGGGGGGTTGGTGTAAGTTGAGAGCGGACAACTGGGTAAAGAAAAACGGAAACCAATTTTTTTTTTTAAAGATAACGGAACTTTTTGCACTGAATTTAAATCCAAACTTATTATTTCTAGTATACATACTCGTCCATGTGCCATATACATACTTCCTGTGTTCCCAAAGTGGGGTAGCTAGACTTGCAGGTTCATGAAGGAAATCTAGAGTCGCGTTTAGAATAGCGGGGCTGAATGTGAAAGATCAGCCCCTCTAGCATAACCACGCATCGTGGATATCGTATCGTACGATATCGTATAGTACGATATCGTATCGTCTCTATATAAAATTCAACATGGCGGCTATATTTATCGTATTTTGATTTGCTAAATGTCGATAAATCGGTTTATCATATCGTGTTTCGCAGGTCATGCTACTTGTGCTGTGACAAGTGGCTAGTTCAATTTCTAAGAGAACGCACCTGAGTTTCATAGTTGTACTCTTACGACATGCACGAAAGGTAATGCAACCGATGTAATTTAGTGATGTAGGTGATTTTATTGTAATCATTTCATTCATTCATTCGCATATTCTTTCCCTATAGCACAGCCTGTAGTAGATAATTGGTGTTGTACATAATGTTATTGACTAGGCAACAATAGTCAATTTATGCGAAAATTAAATAGGAAATATTCAAATTAAAAATGCATTTCCTGCGACTACAACACTGTCAATACAGCAATATATACCTAGCATGCAAGATAATACATCGCACTGCTCGGGTCTGGTTTCTCGTGGCGATTGTAGGTAGTGCAAGTGCTTGTTTTCGCAGTTATGAGTTATCAGATCCAGGGTCAGTGGAGGGTGTAGGGCCCGGTGGTGGGCGCACCCATAGTGAATGTTTGAACTTTCGAATTGTAACGCCTAAAGTTGTACAATTATTGTATGTAGTTGTTCAGCATTTTAGTATTATGCCTGGCTGTTACTTACACACAGTACAATCCGTGACACATGTGTTGTCTTAAAAATGTCTGTGATCATTGTTTTCGGTGTAACAAGTTAATAATCTGTGATAAGTTTTCCTCGCTATGATAAACGTGGTTTCCTTTATCATCCTTCATCTCACAACCGTATGTATAGTATATTAATCTAACAAGTACGTTATTAATATAGAAATCCGCCATCTCTTCTGAAATACGCCATCACGGAATAATAAAATTTTAAGGGCAAGTGTCCATAAAAGCTTTTAATTTTTCTTTTATTATTGTTCAGTTATAAACGTTATAAAGAAATCTGCTTTGTTTAAGGTTTTTATAACTGCCATTTTATTATTTTTAATGGTGGATTAAAACCTCTTCATTATAATTTTACTGTTGATATTAGGACAACTTTTATTTATTAGGGCAGATTCGTTAAAGTGATTAAAAAGATGTTCAAGATTTGCGAATATATAAAAGAAAAAGGATAATGCAAATGTTTGTATCGACTCTGGTACCCGCTGAAAAGGTGCTATGTCATACACTTTTAGAAAGGTTTTTTATATTAGCATTTATGAGGACCTACATTCTTTTCATTACTTGTCTGAATAGTGTAATGCCATACCTACTGCTGTAAAGATACCTACCTACATCTCTCTTGTTGTAAACCCTCTACGACAATTTAGTGATAAATATGCATTAATGCCACAGAGTAACTCTTTTATGGTGCTTACTTCAAATATGATTAGGTAAGTAAATTCCATTTAGTATACTTACTCGCGTAGATATTCTATAACAATATTCATACATTTTTGGAAGTACCTTGGTAGAAATGGACAAACATTTCAACAAAGGCGCTAAAACAACTACACAGCTAAGCAAGAGCTAACCGAAATTTTATGAAAATTGCCAATTATCACTATTTGAATTGATTACGAATTTCTCCATTTTACTTGGTTATTTTCCAAAAATATATATGATTTCGAGTCTCTCAAAGTTAGGTTATTTGTAAAGGGCTATTTACTAAAGTATAAATTTACCGAACTTTTATACGTTTTAAGACATGTAGCGCCATCTAGCTATTAAAGTGTACATTACAGTGAGGGGTGACCATGGGGTGACGTGCCAGGGAGAGCTTTAGAACCTCAAGTTCAGACGGACGACAACTTTGTAAAAATCAATGCAGCTAGTTAAAAAAACTCTTTCTAAAATCAAAATGTATGCTTCAAACCATAATATTAATATCAGTAAGTAAGTATCCGTATATTAAAGGCACATTTACGATTTTACATTCAAGAGCAATAATTAAATTAAATTCTCTAATATCTGTGCGTCCTGTATTCATGTAGGAATAAAATAAATTCCATGTATACATTTGTATGACCTACGTGTAACATACTGAAGATATACACTACATATGACGTTTTTTATATGCTGAATAAATGATATACTGATGCTGAATCTCGTATTATAAAAAGTAACAATATCCTGACTGATTAATTAACGCCGAGGCTAAACTACTGAAGAAACTTGGACCGTGGCTTCCTTTTGTGATGTACCTAATAGGCCCTCTAAGAAGAGATTTCCCGAAATTTCCATGGGAACGGGAAATAACGGGAACTAAAGGTTATGCAGACGATGTCGTGGGCAACTGTCAGTATTTTATATGCAGCTGTCATTTTCAAAAAAGCATCAATAACAATAATGTTGACGCGTGTTTTTGAAATAACCAAAACAAGGCAGTTACAATGTATCTGCTTTGTTTTTATTTAAAAAATACTTGAAACCCAAGAAAAATTGCAGAAACTCGTCAAGAATCCAAAAAAGAAAACACTCAAAACTGGGATCAACCCAAAATTCACTTGCAACATTTAAATACGAAATTCGCCTTTCTCAGAAAAATACATTTAACCGCGAAGCTCAATTTATTCGAACATATGCCACGAGAATTTCACCGATAATAATCGTCTCGATATTATAATCGTCGATAATTCGATACGATTCGAATTTCAATCGAGAATTTGTCCGATTTTTTTCCGAGTCGGCGCCTCAATCGGTCGAACATCGTAGAACTGTCAATCAAACTATGCTGCATATTATTATTTAGGGTTTTGTAATCGAGCAAAGAAATTTCGACATCGCCGGTGTGTTTTTTTCGCCTAATTGCATTTTGTCTTCAGGCTGTATGTAATTGTGTCCCGGGCTAGAGGGACCAAAAAACGCACTTATTGTCTGTTGTTCTTTTTTCGAAATTGGAGTTATCCCTAATCTTCTATTGACACGGTAATAAGACGAAAATATTGTACGCCTTTAGAGTAGAATAGAGTAACTGTGGAGACTTCAATAAGGCTTTAAAAAGTCATCGGTAACCTGTATTTATTACAGACTTTTAGTAGTTTTGTAGTATTTTGGAAATTACCACCCTAGGCCGCATCTTGCTTAACATCAGGCACGATGGCGGTCAAATGTTTGCCTAGCTAATTGTAAAAAAAAAATGTTCATGTGAAAAAGAACAAAGTCGAACAAGATCTTCTTACTTAGGTATCAGATATTACGAATCTTTATTTCAATAAAATATTAACAAGCAGTTATTATACAGAAAACCGAGAAGGAATTTGTTGTGGTAATAGAAAATTAGAGGACATTTCAGCTAAGACTAAAATATCCAAATATGCCTGGTTTGGTTTCTGCAATTTCTAAACTACCATTAATCAACACATTTAGCAATAAATAATATCTTTATTCAAAAAAACTTTAGCACCAATACCACTCCACAACCCTAGCCGGATTCCAGCCACCAGCACCGGACGGATTTGGTTCCGTGAACTAATCAGGCTAATAAGTAAATTGACGACGTCACGCGAGAGCCCGGCCCTGGACGGATGCTGTATGGCTGTTATTGGACGCTGCTTTTGTCTATTTCACGAAAAGTATAACTGGTCAAGTACAAGGCTGCCGAATCTACAGGATGTAACAAAAGGGGTATGTTAAGCGAAAAGCTATGTGAATAGCCCACTAAAAAGAATCTACCCGCAAATTTTGAGACTCGAAATTACATGTTTATTTTTCTAGATAGTATGGAGAATTCCTACACAATTCAGAAATGTTCATACAATCTTGAAAAATAAACATGTGATTTCGAATCTTAAATTTTGGAAATAGGTTCTCTATAGTGGGCTATTTATATAGCGTTTCGCTTAACATACCCTTTCTGTTACACCCTGTATAGTAAGTACCAGTGAATGCTGTATGGCTGTACAGGATGATTTTTGGTCGTCAACGTTTCCGAAAAATACGAAATCTCCTCATCATCACGATCATTTTTCTCCATGGAAGCATACCTGGGAAGTGTCTGGTTTCCAAAATATTAGGGTCCAAAGTTAAGTAAATAGACTGCGTTTTTCTGCATAAATGCACATAGACGCGCGTAGCAGGATTTTTTCACGAAAAATAATTAATATCTGTCTATAAAAAAACTAACATAAACACTAGACACTATAAATTTCGCACGATCAAGGAATTTAAAAATTTTTTTCAAAAAAAAAAAATTATTTCCCAGCATTTTTTTTGGCATAAACTTACTTTATTTCATGTATAGAATACGTACCCTTCGTTAAAGGTGGCCACAAAAAAACACTCTGTATAATAGATATTGCTTTTGTCTATTTCGAGAACTTAAAAAGTAAAACTAGGCTAAGGAAGTGCTCAACTGATCTGTGTTACAACCTAGACAATTCTACTAATATTATAAACGCGAAAGTTTGTGCGCATGTATGTTTTTTGACTGAAACTGCTGAATGGATTTTAATGAAACTTCGCTATAATATAGTTTACATATCAGAATAACACATAGTCATTATCCCGAGAAAATATTTTTATCCCGGATAATTCCGAAATTTTGTTTTTTCTGCAGTCCACGCGGACGGAATCGTGGGCGTCCTAGACTAGTATCAATTTCAATTATAATTGTAACAAAAATGTATACCTAGTTGTATAATTTAGCCGCGTGGTATCGGAAGAGTAGAGTTTGTACCACCCCTGCCTGCCCGTGGGTATCGTACGAGGCAATTAAGGGTTTCCGGGAGGTGGGCAGCAGCGCCTCCCGTACTGACAACATAGTCCGAAATTCACACTGCGGTCACCAACCCGCCAGCCCAGCGTGGTGACTTTGGGCAAAACCCCCCTGTGGCAGTAGCCTTATGGCGTGCCCTGGGAGAGACGTAGGCAGTGTACTGCAATAGGCTTAAGAAGATGAAGAAGTTGTATCATATTTGGGGTGCTTAAAAATAATTTTAAAAAAACAGGTCAGGCTGCCGAATCGAAATCGAGAACCAATAACTATTTAAGAATATGAAATAGTCATTCACAGCGTGTGTAATAAACTGACACTATAAAAAATAATTACATAATATTTAAATACAAATTCCCTGATTATACAACAAAGGTGTTCCTCAGTACCTACGTGAAATGATTAATATTTGCAGCGCAGTGAAAAATGACCGTACGTGAGTATAATGCTTATTTTATTCTTTAATAGCCCGATAACCGACGTTAAGAAATTTAACATTGTAAAAGTAAATAAGTGTGGATGTGAATTCGATTATAGTTTATATGAAACGGATTTGGGATGTATCATTTTTATACTTTTACTGTCTCCAGTGCCTAACAGCTAATTGTTGTGCTCTGGGCAGTGAGATCAGATTCGTAGACTCTTCATTAACATTTTAATTTGTTTTTTTTTTTTGAGTTGTCTCGATCTCTTTTATTATTATTTTGACAGTTCTAAATAACTTGGTTGCTACAGGTATTTACTGGAATAGCAAGTCTTTTCTAAATGCAAGAGTGACGTTTTCTAAGGGATAGTCTAAAGAAACCAGAGGACAGAGTATGCTCGGTCTAATATGACGAAATTTATAAGACCGATTGAGCACGTTGTTGATAATTTGTATTAATGCAGCGGCTATTGACTGCTGAAAAAATTCAAGGTACTGTTGACATTTTTAACAAATTTAGCTAGTATTGACTATAGGTAATATTGTTGCAGAAGCTCTTGTTTATTGGTATATTTTTAATTAAGTGCTACTGGGTGTACAATGGTAGATTCAAGGTGACATTTTGAAGTTTAATCGCTCATTTTTTTCTAGATTTATGGATCTACTAGTTTTCACCCGTGACTTTGTTCGCGTAAGTACCAAAAATGTAGTATTTCTAGGAATAAGGTATTATTCTTTACCAGAGTAAAATTAATCTTACTTCACTTCTATTACCAGGGAAAGTTTGTACGATTGTTTGATTGTTGACGGATTTTTGTTACTCTTTCAGACAAAAACTACTTAACGGATTTTGATGAAAGATTGCGTTTTATAGCTCATACGAATAACAGGATAGGTAAGCAATAGACAAACATACTTCGGCATTTGTGATATTGATATAAAACGTGTATAAAAGAAAATAACTATGTATGAGACGCCGCCGCATAGTTGATATTTTTATATCAAAGATAGCTTCTTTTAATATCTTGACACATTTCATGTATATTTATAATTGGATTGTAATAGTAGTTTTAATATTATTTACTATACTTACATTGTTTGCACCTAGCTTATCATAATATTGTAGTATGACCAACCATCCTATTTTCAGGATATTCCAATTGTGCCAACAGGCGCAGTATACGGTAGGTTACAGCTACCAATTCCTATTTCACAGATAAACGTCAAATCTATACTAAATATGTACCTAATATTTGGTCTGTCTGTACAAGTCAAGGTACAAGGTACCTATAATCGAAAAAATTACATAAAAATTCATAGGTTTTTTCGTACCTAGGTCTATACTATAAGATATTTCTAACAGTTTTTTAAGAAGGCTAAATTTAGTTTTACAAATAATTTATATGCGCATTTCAAGAGTTATCTTCAAAATAATATCGGCAATGGAATTTACGCCAATTCGTGAAGCAACAATAAATATTTTTTTTAATAATAAAGTTTTATGTTGCAATGAATACTGTAACATGAAACTTTACAATTAAAATTACAACTCTATACTTATGTCTCTAATTTTTAATTTTACCTACTAATTGTAAAACTTTTTTCCGTCTACTTTTTTTATAACCTACCAATGCAGATTATTACAGATAAAAGCTAGTAAGTAAAATAAAAAAAAGTTCTTCACATGTTTTTCAACGCGCGCTTGTCGGCTTATAAATTATCGCTGTGTCAAAAGACCGCACACGTCAAAACCAAGCTGATGCCCTTTGTAACTTATCTTACTGTAATTACGTTCACATTTACCAAGTTTTGCGACTATAATAACGGTAATAAGTCAATTTAAAGAAGCTTATAACTCATTATGTAGTGTCGTGCATCTTTCCGTGGATGTATGAACTTAGAGTTACTAGAATACGTATGCAGAAATGTTATACGCAGGTGTTTTCTAAAAATGTAGTAAGTCCATTTGTGCCAAAATGCAAAAAAAATATACATACTACATACTTATTTGGATTTGTAGGTTAGATGTGTTATCTGTGTCACCATACAGGTTTTATCTAGATTATTTTATATCTAGGGACTCTAGATAATCATTAATCTAGTAGGTATCTATCTCTCTACAGATTCCTAATTCAAAGCCTCTAAGAAGTTTTTTTTTGTAAGGTAAAAAACACTTTCGTTCTGATCCTAAAAATTTTATTGAACGTTTATATGACCATGTCTTATTATTTATTAAAATATAAACGATTGATAGTTTGTACGTAATGATGAGGAAGACATGCCTAACTAGTAGTTTCTTTTGAAATACACATAATAAATTGGAATTTGCTTGCTTGCTTGCTTGCCTCTACTTGATGATAGATAGAGAAGGATGTGATTATTTAATTACAATATCTAGTAAAATGTGCCGTGTCCTGTCGGCAGTAGAAGCACCACCATATCTACCCGTGGGTATCGTAAGAGGCGAGTGAGCTCCCGGGAGATGGGCAGCAGTGCTTCCCGTGTTGACAACATAGTCCGAAAATCACACTGCGGTCACCAACCCGCCCTACCCAGCATGGTGACTATCGGCAAACACCCCCCTATGGCAGTAGCCTTGTGGCGTCCCCTGGAGAAGAACTACGTCCAGCAGTAGGCTGTAATACAGGCTGATATGTATATTATTATGTATCTAGTAAAATACCATAATTTCAATTTCACCGCAACTCAGTAGGTACTGACAAAATAACTTTCATGAAAGTAAATGCTGGAATCATTAAACGCATTGCTGCACTCTTAATTATAGGCGGTAACATTGATACACATTTTTCTAGATAATTATTAGACGAGTATTCGGTAATGCCTAGACGATGTAGTTAATATAGTAGATAAATGGAATTAATTTGATTTACGTGTTTGTAATAATTATCGGGTTTTTCTATTTTACGACTGTTTTTATTTGAAGTTAATGTTTTTTTTTGGTTTACCTTTCTTTTACTCTGTGATTCTCTTCCCGGGCATACTGTACCTACAAGTCAGTAGAGGGACAAGAGGGTCTTGGTGTTTTGTAGGCGATGGGCTGACCACCTGTCACTACTAACCGAACTTGTACATCTCAACTATAGCATCAAAATTGGTCAGAAGTGGCACCATGTGGTTCTATCGGCCCTTGATGCTCTGCCTACCCCGTAAGGGATAAAGGCGTGATTATATGTATGTATGTACTCTGTGTCTTCTAGTCAACTAAATGCTTTGCTGTTTTGGCCATAGAATAGCTTTAAGATTTAAGGTGATTTACACCTTCAATACCGATTCTCTCAGCGATGAGCTGATATTTTATATCATCTCCCGTAGCATGAATTTGGTGAGAGCGAGATATTTCAGATTTAAACGTCAAATTCACAGTGCTATATAATAACTAGACAACTAGACTTAGTTCGTACTTTGCGTGTAAAAACGGAGTTGGGAATTAGAATAAACACTTGTACTCAAGCTAAGACTGTATGAATTTGCCCTGAAAGAAGTGCTTTGCCAATCCCTTTTTACACGTAAAGTCTAATCATTCATTACATAGCTCTGTGAATTTGTCACGTAAATGTGAGCCATCTCGCTCTCACCAAGTTCATACTACGGGCGCTGGTCTCGTTAAACGTGACTATTGAATCTCCTTCTTGAATTCGGACTAACCCATTTCGTGTACCTTATTATGTAAAGTTATGATAGTTTCCGGGAGGTGGGCAGCAACGCCTCCCGTACTGACAACATAGTCTGAAAATCACACTGCGGTCACCAACCCGCCTGCCTAGCGTGGTGACAATGGGCAAAACCCCCCTGTGGCAGTAGCTTTGTGGCGTGCCCTGGGGAAGGCCTACGTCCAGCAGTGGACTGCAATAGGCCGAAGAAGAAGATTATAGTTTCATAAAATTATCGGTGTTAATGGAAAACAGTGTCTAAATTTAAGCACTGTATAAAAATGATATTTGACAGCAAAATTTCAAATTTAGTCAAAGTCCAGCTTAACCGATATTTAAATTCTTATGTAATAACATGGTATATATCTAACGGTTAAAATATAATATCATAGACGTAATTTTTATTACGAAATTATAGTACCTTCTATTTTTGCCGATACAAGTATTAGTAGGTAAGTACTTTATTACTACACTAGTGGACGCCCGCAACTCCGTCCGCGTGGACTGCAGAAAAAACAAAATGTCGAAATTATCCGGGATAAAAACACTTTCCCGGGATAAAAAGTAGCCTATATGTTAAGTGGGACCTATCACAATATATTTCTGAACTGCATCGAAATCGGTTCAGCCGTTCCTGAGATTACACGCACAGACAAACAGACAAAAATACCCAAAATCATTATTTTGGGTACATACTATTACGTTAATAAAGATCTCCTATAATATTTTTTCTCATATATCTTCCATGTACAGACAGCGATCTGTTACATTTTCATTATATGTATAGATATAACCCTGTTACATTATTAAAAAGTGGTTCCTAATAATTAAGATATTGATTGTGCGTGCATATTTCTTTAAGGGCAGGTGTACACAACGTACAAAATTCAAATAAAAAAAAAGATATTACCCTCTTTGCCGGCTTCGTTTTAAAGATGTATGTGTATGTCGAACATGCTTATTGCATACTATGTTGCGATTAAAGTGCGAACTAATGTTTGTTTTGTGCTTTATCTTGACTTTTACGTACAAAGTAGCGCCTCTGTGTATAAATTAATGTTTATAGAGTAGGAAAAAGATAGACGGAATCGGGAATTTTTAGCTAAGTTTCACATAATATAGGTGGTTATTTCCATAGTTTTGAAATATGTGAATATGGTACTTATATATAACTTGTAAATAATACAATAAGTGCATATTCTGAGTTTATATTTACGATGTAGATTTAAGGCTTGGATCATAATCTTAAAATAAAGCTACGTAATTGAGTTTTAATTACTAGATGATTAGTATATACAAAAAAAAATAACTATAAGTAAAGAATATGTAACTAGCTATGTAAAATACCAAAATTTATGAATATTGGAGCCTTAGACATCTGATTTGAAATAATTATACCTCTCAATTCATATTCCTTTCTGGCTTCACTTTTTTTGATATTTTTTCTTCTCTATTTTATTTATACCGCATTTTGCTATAGTTTTGCAAATTTAATGTAATAAATACCGTTTTCTACAATGCGTATTAATTGAAGTTATTGTGGTTGTTTGCAAGAGTAATGAGATTAAGGTATTATAACTTTAAGTTTAACTTGCAGCGGAACTGTAATAACTTACTAATCAAGCGGCCATTTTTATTTATGTGAGTTGAAGTTTTTTAATTAGTTCGTTGATTATCCTAATTGGTAATTATTTATTTATATACATACATATAATCACGCCTTTATCTCTTACGGGGTAGGCAGAGCACCGAGGGCCGATAGAACCACATGGTGCCACTTCTGACCAATTTTGAGGGTATAGTTGATATGTACAAGTTCGGTTAGTAGTGACAGGTGGTCAGCCCAACGCCTACAAAACATTATTTACATACTACAGGTGAATGGTTTAAACTAGTACTAGTAGGCTGCACTAAAATATTTTAAGTTTGCATTACTACAAAGGAAATCATACCGCCACGTTTAATATAATGGGACTAGAAGAAGATCACTGACAAGTTGCTAGCTCATTGTCGTACCAGAGAGAATACCACTGAGCCATCTAGTCAAAACTTACGACATGCACGGAAGGAGATGCAGCTGATGTATTCTAGTGAAGCCGCACCATCACAGGAGAAATATACGGTGATAATTGAAATATATTATATTAAATATACATTTATCTTACTAATGTCATAAACGCGAAAGCTTGTAGTATGAATAGATGGATGTATGTTACTCTTTCACGTAAAAACGGCTGGAGCGATTTTAATAATATTTGCTATGAAGTTAGCTGACACCCTAGATTAACACATAGGCTACTTTTTATCCCGGGAAAATATTTTTTTGCCGGATAATTTCGACATTTTGTTTTTCTGCAGTCCACGCGGACAAAGTCGCGGGCGTCCAGTAGTGTTTAGAAAAAACATTCAAATGTTTTACAAATACTTACTTGTTTAAGACTGTTTCATTTTCAAACATTTACATTACAATGCACATAGATTTAAGGTTTCATCGGTCCAACTGTATCAATCGAAATAAACATTTATATTACGTGACTTTTTAATGTAAGCGTTAAATAAATACGATCGACGTTTCATCATAGTCGTACACCATCTAGTACCTTAATTAAACAACGTAATACAAAAAAACTGATGAAAATGTATGAAAAAGTGATAAAATTACGAAGACAATAGCGCTATTGTCTTACATGACAACTCGATAAAAGCTCAAGTAATATACAGGTTTATTTCATTCGGTGGCCAAAATTTGAACTACATCTTATTCTATAGGCTTTCTTAATGAAAGTGCGACAACAGCGCCCTCATGAGAAGTTTGTGATGCTAGAAGTAACAAACTGACAGAAGCACGTCGCGTCCAGATGCGAGTTGTAATTGGGAAGGTACTACGGACATATCAATGTGTATGGCTAGTATAGGAAGCATGAAGTATTGTATATTTTGTATGAGGTTAGCTGGCAGAGAATGCTACAGATGGCATTAAGTTTAAAGTAAATTTGTGAGTATTAAGTAGTAAGAATTTTACGTACTTGTATTTCAATTTTGTATATTCAGTAAGAATATGGTAAGAAAACATTGAATATTACCGGATATAAAAAAATTGGCTCTCTATCCGACTGAACTGTTTATATTAACTTTTAAATACACTCATTAATACTAGCTTTTCTTACGTATCTTTTAAATTAAAATAGTTGCATTTTTTTTAAATAATTTGATTTAATCAACGAATTCTGTTATAAGTGTTTTATAATAAGAGACTTTACAAAAAGCTTAAAAGTCATATTGCAGTGTTAGGTACCACACATAACGGAAAAAAATGTACATTTTCATAGGACTAGATACTTACACAAGTAAGTACATCATGCCATACCTACAACATTGAATGACGAATGTGGCACGTCAGCATTAAATTTTATTCAAATTGCAATGTTTATTTCTGTAGTATTCATGCACACGGCGTCGTCGGCATTTCAGCTGCTTTGCAGTTAATTGTCCGAATACACGACATCATCTAGATATCAGTGAGATGACACGACATCATTTAGATATCAGTGAGATGCTCACAGTGTTACTCGTACAAAACCGCGTCTAAAGTTAGACGTCTTCGTCTTCAGCCTATTGGAGCCCACTGCTGGACGTAGGCCTCCCCCAGGGCACGCCACAAGGCTACTACCACAGGGGGTTTTGCCAATAGTCACCACGCTGGGCAGGCTAGTTGGTGGCCGCAGTGTGATTTTCGGACTATGTTGTCAGCACGGAAGGCGCTGCTGCCCACCTCCCGGAAACCCTTAATAGCCTCGTACGATACCCACGGAAAGGCACGACGCGGCTAAGTTAGACACTGCTTTAAAATGATATTTGATAGCAAATGTATGGAATAACTAATAATGAAGCGGTGATAGCCTAATTGTTAAGACGTGCGCCTTTTAACGAAAGGCGTAGGTTCGCTCTTGTCAGAGGCCTGTACCACTGAATTTATTTCATGTAACTACGGATTTTCTAAAATTAATTAAGACATAATTAAAATTTTTTTCGTTTCCCAGGGTTAATTCCATAGAAAAAAATTAACGTTACGTTACAAAGAATACGAAGTATTGAAATAACAACGTTGTCTTTTTACTCCCTGTATAGTTATGCACATTATCCCCAAAAGGTAGGCGGAAGTGCACAACAACTTTTCACTAGATATTCACTAGAGGTGAGCCTACCGCCGCTTACAAACAAAAGGTAACAAAAGGTACTTTGGAAAATGGGGATAAATTAGACTTTTCTTGATTACTTCCCCTTTGTGATGTGCTCTTCCCTCTGTAGCGATAGGATATCCTTCATGATTCTGCAATTCTGACTACTTACCCTATATTGAGGACACAGCTGTTGTATAACATGTATCTGTATTTAGTATTAAGTGCCTAAGGCGACCAAGTTGTTTAGGAACTATCACGTTCTAGTTCACGCGAACTAAATCGCGGGGTAGTTTTTAAAATGTGTCGCGCAACCATCATCAACATTGTACTGGAACTATGCAGTATAAGAAAAAAATGGCCGAGTGTAATAACCACATTCTAATTTACTTATATGTACAGCAGTTCTGATTATACCTTAAACTTGAGTTAGGTACAATTGATCACATAAAGTTTTGCTATTTATATTTTCATTCATTTTAGGTTCAAGTACGAAGTAACCGTCTGGCTTGGTACGGGCATGTTAAGCGACGGGATGAAAGGCATATTTTACAGAGAGCATTGTGCATATGTCGTGGCCATATCGTAGAATTGATCATTTCATGAAATGGTCGAGCATTTCATGAAATGGTCGCATTTCATGAAAAGTTCAACTGTCTATTGGCCACATCATGATATGGTTTGGGCAGATCGATGATTAAAAATCGTTTCTCGATATGGGCAACTAAACGCCCGATCATTTCATGAAGTGGTCAAGATTATTGATCATATCGTAAAATAGTTACATGAATCACCGGTAGAGGCGCTGCGCGCGTTTTATTTATGTGTGAAGATGGCGGATTTTTCTTTTTAGGTTATAAAACAAATTAAAGAGAGTAGGGTGACTATGCAGAAGAAGTTCACGGATAGTGTGTTATATTGTATAATGTATATTAGACTTAATGGTGGTTTATAATAATATTGTTAAACAAAAACCTTAGATTACGATAGGTTAGGTTAGGTTAGACTATGACAAATGACGCACGAGCCGAGCGAGCGGAGCGAGCGTGCCCAGGCAGCGTCCGGCGATGTGCCAGATGCGAATCGCTTTTGTTAAGTCTTTTATGTTTTTAAATATTATATTGTGAAAATATCACATAAATAATAGCAAAAAAATCATACCATCATACCTTATGGTATACTTATATATGGTGTAAGCTCTTACCACATTCGGATTTTATGGACACCCTGTTAATACGATTTGGCCAAACGTGAATGACAAAATCGTGAAATGTAGACGATTTAACGATCTGGTCAAATTAAATTGGCCACTTCATGAAATGCGACCACTTCATGAAATGCTCGACCATTTCATGAAATGATCAATTTAACAATATGGCCACGACACATATATGTGGATGGATATAAAGGAAGAGGTAGACCAAAGAAATATTGGATGGACTGTGTGAGAGAATGGAACGTACATATTGCGCCGACCCCAAATAAATGGGATCAGAGCAGGAAGATGATGATTCATCTTAGGTACAAGATAAAGGTATGGTGTGAGTGCGCAGTTTCTATTAAAAAACTACTTATGAAAAGAGGGACCTTAAATGACTATTGTCAATGCAAGTGTTATAGTATTAATGGATAATAAATGCATATTCCTATGGCCAAGTGATTTTATTAGTTGGTTACCTACTCCAAGATATGTCGAAGATATACCATCAATAGACTACCTATATGTACATCAAGGGCGGCTCGTGATTTTCATAAATTTCGTTTCATTGGAGCGTGATCGCTAGCGCTCCACTCGATACATAAGATTACAACTTACTTGAAACGAACGCGTAGACACTGTTGTATAAACATAGTAGAATTTAAAGATAATTATAAATATAGAGAAATATGGATTGTCTATGTAATCTTCGTGGGTGGGAGTGCACTGCACCAGCGCTCCTTAGGAAGAGCCGTCTCTGATGTACATATAAGTTATAGTATAGATCGCACTTTATAAAATTCGAGCTTTTGTGGAGGTACTATATGGGTGGAACATATCTACTCGTATTGTCACACGTCACCTTTTGTCTAAATAATAGCTTGAGCATCACTATTAATGAGCAAAAAGTTGATAGTGTCTGATACAATGTTATAAATTCTATTCAGTTCAGATACTTACTTCACTTAGATGTTTATTTCTCATTCACACGAGAACAAGTGTAATTATTATGTACTAACTAATAGGTATTATAAATATTAAAAAAGGTTGTTTGTTTGTTGCTTTGCAAAACCTAGGACAGGCTACATTCAGTAGTCCATGCGGTCAAAGGCGCGAGCAACAGCGTGTAGGTAGGTATACAATCTATGCAAAGTCATCATCATATAATATACAAAAGAGTGAGTACCTAAATTACTGTTATGTACCAGTGGTATGAAATATAATAAAAAAATTAAATAAACATCAGAAGAATGTACCCTAAGTTTCAAAGAATTTTTATAATTACACTATACCTACTTACTTAACATTTGTATACATAAACAGGGTGTTTTTGGTCGTCAACGTTCCCGAAAACTACGGAATCTCCTCATCATCACGATCATTTTTCTCCATGGAAGTATACTTGGGAAGTGTCTAGTTTCCAAGATATTAGGGTCCAAAGTTGAGTAAATAGACTACGTTTTTCTGCATACGAGTAAATGCACATAGACGCGCGTAGCAAGATTTTTTCATGAGAAATAATTAATATCTGTCTTTGATAAAACTAGCATAAACAATTTTGCCCGATGAAGAAATGCAAAAAAAATTACATCATTTCCCAGCATTTTTTTCGACATCGACATAAACTTATTAACCGACTTCAAAAAGAGAGGTTATCAATTCGTCTGTATGTTTTTTTTTGACGTGAAACGTCTTTAAAATCGCGCCGACACATACGGGTACCAGGTTTAAAAACTGGACCGTAACGAAAAGGTCTATATCATCGTACCTTAATAATTAAAAAACTATTGGTATTAGAAACAAAAATGTGGTGTCAATATTTCACTTATATAGTCAGCTCGCTGTTATGACATTGAGTTCGTGTCGGGGTCAAGCGGGGGGGCGGGGGAGGGATACTGCGATAACTGTGCGAAACCGGCGCTCGCGCTTGTTTCTATTCAGTGTAACTCGTGACTCCGACTTTATAGCGTGGTGATTCTTTCGTGTGTTTGTCAAGTTTATTTGAACCGATTGATTTATACAAAAATAAGTGTAATTTGGACAGTATTTATATCTATACTAATATTATAAAGCTGAAGAGTTTGTTTGTTTGTTTGTTTGAACGCGCTAATCTCAGGAACTACTGGTCTGATTTGAAAAATTCTTTCAGTGTTAGATAGCCCATTTACCAAGGAAGGCTACAGTCTATACAACAACCTGCCCGGCTTCGCACGGGTACAACGTCCCCTCACGCGGACGAAGTCGTGGGCGGCTGCTATTTAAAATAACCAGAAAGTGACAATAAATATATAAACATTTGCTATGTATTTTATGTTTCTATTACGTACCTGTTCTTTTTTTATTAAAATACTTAAAACAGCGTCCATCTTGTTTTCATTTCAATCTTTTACTTTAAAAGCGATTCGCTAACATAGACGTTTCACGTTAAAACCAACGGCCGTGTGCCCCGACACAGCCCCACCCGCTTTTTTAATTTTTTATATGTGTTACCTCAGAACTCCGTCGTTTATGAACCGATTTCAATTTTTTTTATAGTTGGTCATGGTATACTTCCAGGTTAGTCCCATATTCACCACATCAGGATCTGATGATGGGATCTTGGAGAAATCGAGGGCAATCCTCGAATATTGTAGGCACATGTAGTCTGTTTTAATACTTTTACTGAGCGTTTTGTTCACTTACATATAAAACATAACATCTGATGATGGAATCTCTAAGGAATCTAGGGATATCCTTAAATATAAAGGGCACGAGTAGTCCGTTTTTAGATTTTTATAGAGAATTTTGGTCAGCTACACATAATATAAAGGAAACGAGGGTCTGATGATGGAGCCGCCGAAAAACAGATAGTGGAACTTTTTAGTAACAAAATCCCCCTATGGCAGGGGGGGCCTACGTCCAGTAATGGACTGCAATAGGCTTATGAAGATGAAGATAATTGTGTTAAGTCGTGAAATTATATGTTGTGTTAAGCCGTGTCCGAAGTTAGATGGTTATAGAGGAAGAGGTAGACATGGGAATAACGAGATGACGGATAATAGGGATGAATGAAAGAAGATTATATATTGCACCGACCCCAAATGATTGGGAACAGGGCAGGAAGAAGGAGTGTAATTATATGTTGCTTAAATAAGTGTGTACATGGCTGTTGTGCTGCCAAATCTCTTATATTCCTCCGAGGCGTGGTGCATGTACCGTCGCCACATACGCACTCTGGATCGATTCCACCTCAAGTGCCTTCGATCCATCATGAGAATCAGATGGTCCGACCGAGTGCGTAATACCGAAGTATTGCGAAGAGCCAATGTAAGTGGCATTGAGGCCTACTTAATGCGTCGGCAGCTTCGGTGGTGCGGTCATGTGTCTCGTATGGCGGAGGAGAGATTGGCTAAGCGCATCTTCTTTTCTGAACTGGAGGAGGGCAAGCGGAAACGCGGCGGGCAACTCCTCAGATACAAAGATGTTCAGAAAAGACATATGAAGAGATGCAATATAGATCCATCTAAATGGGAAGTTTTGGCAGCACAACGACCAAAGTGGCACAGGACGGTGATAAAGCAAGTACACGAGTTCGAGGAGCAGCGTCAAGCTGACCTTGATGCTAAACGTGATGAACTAAAGACTCGTCCTCCTGCTGCCATTATCTATAATACAATAATGGCGCACTAACCTGTCCTCTGTGTGCGCGGGCGTTCAGGGCGAAGATTGGCTATGTAAATGTAAGCCATCTCCGAGCGCATGAACGCCAACTTAGTAATATCTAGGAGTAGAAGTGGTCGCCATGACCGAAATCGGTAGGAGGTCATCATTATCATCATAATCATCATATTGTCAGACGTAAAGTTTCGAGTAGTCCTTTTTCTCTTTTGTCATGTGGCCTATTTATATTTGATGTATACACCAAAAAAACATCCTGTGTAAGTAAGTTAGTATAACATTTATTATACATCTCTATCTTTATAATAAAGTTTGTAAGTAAATTTGTCCGCGACTGTACTAGTTACACTAATTTCTTACCCTCAACTTTGAAAATTAACCTAGATTTCACTACAAAATTGCAACTATGAAGTTTAGCATAATTTTCAGATTATAGATAATTTTTACGAACCCGAAAGCCACGATCTTTTCACGATAAATTATTATTAAATAATCCCAGTTCCAGTATAAGTAGCAGGAACAATAGAGAACACTTACCCCCTTAATAATGTATTAAATATGCCGTTTACACTGCACTAACTGCATCTTCTTCCGTGCATGTCATAAGACTCGACTGGACACTTACACTATTTGTTGAACGTATTTACTAAAATCAAATCACATCTAAAAATATTATGCTATGCAGGCACATTCGTATCGTGCTTTTTTGACAACATTTAACGCCTAATAGATGTTTAAAATATCTAAACGTTGTAAAATTAAAACCATAACAAAAATGCTGGCAATGCAGTTTTGGCTACCCTAATTTCGGAACACAGCTTTGCGTATAATGTAACATAGCTAATATTAAATTAGGTCTATCATAGACATCTTTTTTTGTATATGCCAAGCAACATAAAGCATGGTGATTCATGCATTTATAACCCTCTCTTTTAATTCAACTAACGGTCTACTCAACTGATATACAAAGATTAGTCCAATGTAATAATTATATGTCCTTACTCGCCATTAATAATGTAACATTGGATACAGAATAATGTTTCGGAACATGCAAGCCTAACGGATAACTTTACAGGTGGAAAAAAGTGTGCTAAAACGTGTGCAGAAATGACCCTTGTCAGGAACAAAGTCTGAAGGAAAGCAAGGGACAAACAAAAGGGATAAGAAAAACGTTATGAGAATAGTCCATTATAGAGAATCTGTCCACAAAATGAGTTTCAAAATCACATAAGTATTGTTAATTTTTTGAGATTGTATGATCATTCCTGATTAATATATGGATTTCTCCATACCATCTAGAATAATAAACATGTAATTTGGAGTCTCAAATGTTATGGATAGGCTCTATATTAATGGGCTATTCTTATAGCATTTCGCTTAACATACCCCATTTGCTACATGCTGTATTTATTAGATACATTTTTTTTTCAGATATTTCGTATCTAACTTAGGACATATGACTCATATGACTTAATAAATACGAGTAACAACATAAAAAAATCTTTCGTAAAACATCATTTGACATAGGACATTCGTGTTCACAACTTTCGTATCAATTAATAGTGGTTGAAATTCATCACGTGACTTAAGGAATTCGAAATTAAGGATTTCTATTGATGCTAACGTGGGATTACACCTCTATCGATGAGTTCAGTTGATAATATTACATTATCTAAGTCCTGTCCATCAGCCTACCCATGTTTGAACTAGCCCCGACAAAAGTTCAGATAAAAACTTTCTCAAAAAAGTATGCTTCCCTAATTAGGTTCAATTAATGAAAATAAACCGACAAACCGGAAACACAAGTTCACTTCTTTGTATCATATCATGCGGATAAACTCGCGGGCAAAGGTAGAGGAGACCGGGGTGTGTAGAACAAATTTGAGCTTAGAGGTGTTTATTTTTATTTATTTACAGTTTATTATATAAAAAACAGGTACAGTTATAATATTTACTATTACGCTTTATAAAAAACATGAATCCAACATTCTTTATAAATGCTTTGACAATCATTAATCATGTATGTTTAAAATATAGGCATTATTACATATAACATACATACATATAATCACGCCTTTATCCCTTACAGGGTAGGCAGAGCATCAAGGGCCGATAGAACCACATGGTACCACTTCTGACCAATTTTGAGGGTATAGTTGAGATGTACAAGTTCGGTTAGTAGTGACAGGTGGTCAGCCCATCGCCTACAAAACACCAAGACCCTCTTGTCCCTCTACTGACTTGTACAATATGCCCGGGAAGAGAAGCAGCTGTAGTATTCTACGTTTTCACTTCCAGAGCAGCATAAAAGTCACATATAACATTACGACAAAAATAATTACTTGTGAGCGTTGTTTTTCCTGTTATTGTGTTCTTTCTCTCAAGCCACTTGCATGTGCAACGTCGCTTTCTTGGTGATTGAGTGGAGGACAGTGACGGACTCTTGTTCCTCACTGGTTGCCTTAAGGGTACTGCGGCGAATGAGTTTTTGACAGTGAGTCTACCTACCCCAATAGTCAACCAGCCCCGGTCTCCCCTACTCCTAATTGGAAATGATCGCAAGAAATCGAATATTAATAATTATGAATTAATTGAAACATCGCTCCTTTTTGTCAGGAAATATGGCGGTCAAGTGCTTGCGCTTTAAGGAGTTATTAAACTGGTGTTGTGTGTGTCGGATTATGTTATTTACAGTTCTGTATATTTCTGTTACAAAAATTTAGCCTAGAATTAGTTAAGTGAACATCATTACAATTAAAACGTTATAACATAAAATCGCGCATAAAATTTCCTGTGCTGATTTGGGTCTTTACCAGAATACATCGGCTGCTTCTCCTTCCTTGCATGTCGTAAGAGTCGACTATGGAACTCAGGGGTGGTCCCTAAGATAGATGAGTCAGAAACTTGTCACTGGTCATTGACATCTGATCTACGCTAAACGTGGCTGTATGGATCTTCTTTGTGATCTTGCAGCTCGGGATACCTCATTTTAGGAACACATGGGTGTGAATATTAGGTGTATCTTAATATATATAAATCTTAATATATATAAATCTCCTGTCACGATGTTTGTCCGCGATGGACTCCTAAACTACTTAACCGATTTTTAATTAAATTGGCACACCTAATTAATTTAATTTAATTAAAAACGCGGACGAAGTCGCGGGCGTCCACTAGTATATAGTATGTATAGCCCCATCGTGTCCTTAACAAGATGACTCAGCTCTCATCTCGGTTTTTAATACTGTCTTATACAAACATATAAACTAACTTAGCTGTCTCTGTGGTTGGAAACGCCAAAATAGTCTGGAATATACATAAATCTAAAGCATTGTACTTAACGAGGTTTTGCAAGTATGTTTTAAATCGCTCCCATTTTCTGGTGGGGCAGACAGTGATCACGGATCTCAGTTTTCTACGATCCTATGATGGTGGTGCCTTTTTTTCATGGACTTTCATAATATTCTGCATGTTTGTTAGTTTTAGAACATAATAATTATTAGAATGATGGTTGTTCTAAAATCAACTATTTAGTCAATTAGAGAGGGGTATTATGTGTCTAATAAAAATGATCTTTTTGTTTATCGCAATGATGAATAAATGAAAAAACATAATCCTCCTTCTGGCAGCAGTCGGATAAGAAAAGTGATTTTCATAATAGTAATTCTGAAAATAAATTTCCAATGGCCCTAATATTTTAGGATAGCTTTATGTATCTACATTTTTCTGAGACAATGCAAAACTGAATATGACGAAAGGTTTCTCTTTTCCGAGGAATCCTAATAAAAAGCTCAAGGAACAATTCATAACCTAATTAGTGAGTTCTGTTCAATAAGTCGGTTTCTTTCATTACGTTGAATATAAAAGAAATATCAGAAACTTCAGTTGTACAGGGTGGTTAGATCTCCCATGTTCAATGCAAGTGACATAGTGAATTAATGACTACTTTGAGGTACTTTAAGAAAAAGCTGAAGGCTTCATAGAATATATCAGCTGCATCTCTTTCTGTGCATGTCGTAAGATAAAAGATAACTTTTCATTGACACCTGCACCGGTATGATGAATTTGGTGAGAGCGAGATGTCTCACTTTTAAACGTCAAATTCACAAAGCTATTAATATATATATTTCGGGAAAACAGCTGTTTGTATTTTATAAAACCCCGTAATTTTCATATAAGTTCAACGATTGCATTAATCACATTTTTATAAATGAAATTGTACTAGGCGCCACAACTCGGAAGTTCAAACATTCACTATGGGTGCGCCCACCACCGGGCCCTACACCCTCCACTGATTGTGTTGGATTTTAGAGGTTCATAATAATTAGTGGTTTACTAATTTACTAATTTCTATAATCCTGAGGATGCCACGGTTGTTGGCGAAACATATGTAGATTATTTATCTAGTTTTTGATTTCGGAATGGTGCAATGTATCGTCTTGCTTGCTAGGTGCTCGGGTCTGGTTTCTCATGGCGATTGTAGTTAGTGCAAGTGCCTGTTTTCGCAATTATGAGTTATCAGATCCGAGGGTCAGTGGAGGGTGTAGGGCCCGGTGGTGGGCGCACCTATAGTGAATTAATCACATTTTTAAAGCTGATTCATTTTCCATTTTCATATTTCCATATTGTTATTCAGATCCATTATCTTAGAACTAATAGGTATTATAAGGTGAATTATTCTCTGAGACCATACTGTTACGAAACCATATAATTATTTGCTTTTCTCCATTTCCATAGCACACAATAAAACGCATAATGAAACTTGTAATATCTAAGCAAGATGTTATCAGTAGATGACGCGAAAACCATGTACGATGCGGTCGTACACCGCGTGAAATGTAAAAAAATTACCGTTGCTTTTATACTATTCACCCTCATCTTCGGGACTCATATCGCTACGAAAATTAGCAATTATTCTGAAGTTAAAACTGAGATGGTAGATATACTCCTACCTAACAGTGACGTCCCAAACGTTTTCAGTAAGAACAGAACTAAAAACATACTAATTTGGTCCGATAGAAATGTCAATCCGATGAAATTTTTCTACAGAGGACGAACATCCTTTCATATAAACAGATGTAACAACACCAACTGCTATGTAACAGATAACAGGGGATACCTAAAAGACATAGTAAACTTTGATGCTGTACTATTCAATGGGAAAACTATTTCAGACGAGAATTTCGGAAGAATCCTGCCAAAGCGGCGATCTACGAAACAGAAATACGTTTTCGCTGCAACAGAAGCTGCCCAACACTATCCCGTAACACTGGCAATCTTTAATGATTATTTCAACTGGACGTGGACATACAGGCTGGACTCGGATCTAAGGTGGAACTATTTTACAATTCACGATCTAAATGGAAATCTTGTCGGACCAGCCATTAATATGAAGTGGCCAAAAATGAAGCCGGTTACAGATGAAGTAAAAGCTAAATTGAAGTATAAAAAACGAGCAGTTGCGTGGATTGAATCTGACTGTATAGGAGAGAGGCATATTGTCGCATCGAATTTAGAGCAAGAGCTGGCACAATTATATCTACATGTTAATATATATGGAAAGTGCGGTTACTCCAAATGGCCCGGGGGGGTCTCTTTCAATAACTGCCATAAGGTCTTGCAAAGTGACTATTACTTCTATCTTGCGTTTGAAAATTCTTTTGCGGAAGATTACGTTACGAATAAAGTTTTAATGGCATTCGATAACTATGTAGTTCCCATTGTTTATGGAGGTGCGGATTACTCGAGGTATTCTTATTGAATTTTCATAAATCTAGCTATTCCGATCTACAGGGTGTAACAAAAGTTTTCGCTTAACATACCCCTTTTGTTACACCCTGTATACAGCATGTTAACCTATGAATTAGATAGGTATAATTTAATTCATTTAATCGCCGTATTTGTATTTAATATTTTCAATGTTCTCAATAGTTTTATGGAGTCGTAAAATTTTACAACCTTGGACAGGTAGTTTCTCAACAGATTAGTATGGGTAGTAAAATATTCCTCAGCAATAATTTAATGATAACCCTCTCTGTGTGTGTACCACTCAACTAATCCGTGTACCACTCAACCACATAATACAAAACTGCATACAGTATATGTACATGTATATGTATATAGGTATATGTACTAAAGCCTTCAGTAGCTACAATTAGTTATCCATTGCCATGAACGTATAAAGAACAATGGACGTAATGCTGTCACTGCACAGATTGAAGCACCAAAATGGCGGCGCGTTGGGCATGTGTGCGTATTTTCCAGTAGGCGCCGAGCTTACTATGGTTTGTATGTGTGGGCGGATAACGCGTTAATACACATTCCTACCTCATGGAATATCGTTGCCGAGCTTAATATTAATGCTTCACTCTGTGCAGTCACAACACCCTGTTCGTTATTCTTTATACGTTCATGTCCATTGCATTCCAGATTTTTACCACCAGGAAGTTATATAAGAGCAACAATGGATAATGCGAAAGAAGTAGCGGCTAAAATAAAATATTTAATGAGCAACAGAGAAGCGTATGAAGATTACTTCCGTTGGAGAAACCATTTTGTGTTCAAACAAAGCGTATCTGAGTCGGCGCTATGTGAAATTTGCAATGCGCTCAATGATGAAAAATTCGATGGAGTTAGTGTGAAGAAAAACTTTTTACGGTGGTGGAATGTTGACAAATCTTTTTGGACGGACTAAGAAGACGCTGTGAGCTGTGAAGTACTTTTTTTTTCTGAATGCATCAGTTGAACGGCTATGTTTTCTATTTGTAGTACGTATGTATATATGTATATGCACGCTCTAGAAGTCTAGAGTCTAAACGTGTAGTTGCAGTTCAACTTGAGAGATATCATTAGATTCATCAATCGTGAGAGTAGCAGTCAGGTTTCAATTCTACTTCACCAGAAGGTGGAGATGATTTTCGAGTGGCACTGGATAGGTGCGGGTGTTTTTCTATGTGTAAATGAGGTTATTTTCTATATATACCTAAATAGATAATTTATTACATACATACATATAATCACGCCTGTATTCCTTACGGAGTAGGCAGAGCACCAAGGGTCGATAGGACCACATGGTGCCACTTCTGACCAATTTTGAGGGTATAGTTGAGATGTACAAGTTCGGCTAGTAGTGACAGGTGGTCATCAGCCCATCGCCTACAAAACACCTACAAATAATTTATTAATTGAAGTTTAACTCAATAATCCCGGTCAATAATCCTAAGGAGGTGATCCTCAAATATTGTAAGCATGTGTAGTATGTAACGTAACTTTTACTGAGCGTTTTGATCAGTAACTATACAGGATGATTTTTGGTCGTCAACGGTCCCGAAAACTACGGAATCTCCTCATCATCACGATCATTTTTCTCCATGGAAGCATACCTGGGAAGTGTCTGGTTTCCAAAATATTAGGGTCCAAAGTTGAGTAAATAGACTGCGTTTTTCTGCATAAATGCACATAGACGCGCGTAGCAGGATTTTTTCACGAAAAATAATTAATATCTGTCTATAAAAAAACTAACATAAACACTAGACACTATAAATTTCGCACGATCAAGGAATTTAAAAAATTTTTTCAAAAAAAATTTTTTTTTCCAAAATTTTTTTTTGGCATAAACTTACTTTATTTCATGTATAGAATACGTACCCTTCGTTAAAGGTGGCCACAAAAAAACATCCTGTATTGTGCAGTCCTGGCTCATAACAATTTATAGATAAATAAATCTAATGAGCACAAAAGAAACTAAGAAACTAATGAATAACTAACCTATATTTTTTTAAGATGGTTAAAAGAAAATAAAAAACATATTAATTTATGTATCTTCTTTTATATTCCTGAATCTGGAGTCTAGAGTGTGGTTAGAAATCTACCGAAATCAATTAATATTATATTAATTATTTTTATTACAATTGCCAATATTTTTAAAATTACAAATTGATTGCTTTAAATACAGTTAGTTATCTTGTAATCTATAACTCTAGCATTAAAAGATGTGAATTCCAACACTTCACCATAAATCTATAGACAGATAAAATAAAGATTAAAAAACAGATATCAAGAAGAAATGAATACGGAATATGAATTCCGTAAGTTTCAATACAAAAGGGCAATAATTTAATATATTCACTGTACTATGACATTTACCATTACTTACTGTAGTTGTAAAGTAGGTAATAGGTGGAAGAAGGGCTTTTTATATTTATTTATATATTTACATGTAGGTGTATAAAACTCCTGTTTCATCACCACTTAAAAACTAGTTAGGTGCAGTCTTCTTATTTATAAAAAACATATATTAACTTAGTATAATTATGTTAATTTTTATATTAGTCATAGTTTTGTATCTTAATTTAAAGTAAATATTGTTGTTACAATTCTAAGTTTCCTTAAATAAATATATTTTCTTATAAAAAGTCTATAGCATATTTTTTTTTATTACGTGCCCCTAACAAGATATTTAATATCAGTAATTAAGACTTCGTTCCATTATAAACAACACTGTTAACCACAGCCTTACGTCGATCACGTTCTTCATTTGTAATTACGAAAAGCACCTAACCTAGTAATAACTAATACGAGCAATAACACGATGTTATTGTGCATTATTGCTAATTATTAAATGTAATATGAATGAACATAGTAAGTCTGCATCCGGCTGAAGCTGGTTTAACCATGTTATAAGATATCAGTATGATGTTTGATTGACCAAAGTTTTAAACTTTTGTTAGGACTTTTGCTTTCAATTTTATTTATAGTAAAAAAAATGTAGAATCCATTTAAATATTTGAATAATGAAATAGCCGTTTAAATGGGCTCAGTCACATCAACCACCTAAATCTATTCTGTATTTTTTATCCCTTATTACGTAGAATCTGCCTATTCTGATGCGGCTACACTAGTATACCTACATCAGCTGCATCTACTTCTGTGCACATCGTAAGAGTCGGCTAAGGGTTTTTGGGCGTTCTCTTTTTCAGGCAATGAGCTAGCGAGTTGTCACTGATCTTTTTCATCTGCCCTCCTAGCATGACCACGCATCGTTGATATCGTTTCGAACATGGCGGCTATATTTATCGTATTTTGACAGGCTAAATGACGATAAATCGGTTTATCATATCGTGTTTCGCAGGTCATGCTACTAGAGCTGATCCTGCTATTCAAATACTAAACGTGGCTATCATTTGCAAATTCTGCTCTGTGCAGTTTTAGCTAAATAGCGAAGTATATATATGTACGTATGTACCTAAAACATCTTGTCATTTAGGTATATTGGTTTTAGTACGAACGTAATTTTACCGCCGGGGCGGTTGAAGTCACAGGACTGAACTAGTACTCAATAAAATTAAAGTATAAATCGAAATGACTGGTGAAGACAAACAACATAATTGTAAAAGTAATTAATTTGTAATTGTACGTTTGTATGTTTGATCGTTGTACTCTCGATAATAAGGGTAGCAAAGGAATTATAGATACGATGGTAATAAATGTGGAGAAAATTACATCGATATTACCTATTAATTACTATTTGATAACCACTAGGCTGTACCGAGCATATTTCTTATTGCGCTCTTTTTTTTTTTTCAAATTACCGTATCTTAAATACGTTCTTCTGTACACACATACGCACAGGGTAGCCATAACTGTTGCCAGCATCATATAGATGATCTCACTACTAAGTTTAGCATACATAGTGGGAACAGATATTATTATATTGATCTTGTCACTGATTTTCCTAGCTTTTCGGGTAAGAGAATCCCCGAGTTCTTTAGTCGATTCTTTCGATTCATGCACGGAAAGAGATGCAGCTGATGCATTGTTATGTATATTACGTAGCTTCATTAAATACGTACAACTCTGCTCTGTCATTTACTTGAAGCCTTGAAGTCACCACAATATAGGTTACCGACACTATCCATTCCATGACGGCCGATTGGTCAAGTAGGCAGTGACCCTGCCTGCGACGCCATAGGTTCTGGGTTCGAATCCCGGTAGGTGCAAACGTTGATATGATGAATATCGATGTTTGTTTCCGAGTCATGGATGTTTCTATACTTATCTATGTACTTATACAGAATGTTTTTTTGTGGCCACCTTTAACGTGCGAAATTTATAGTGTCTAGTGTTTATGTTAGTTTTTTTATAGACAGATATTAATTATTTTTCGTGAAAAAATCCTGCTACGCGCGTCTATGTGCATTTATGCAGAAAAACGCAGTCTATTTACTCAACTTTGGACCCTAATATTTTGGAAACCAGACACTTCCCAGGTATGCTTCCATGGAGAAAAATGATCGTGATGATGAGGAGATTCCGTAGTTTTCGGGAACGTTGACGACCAAAAATCACCCTGTATACCGTTGCTTAGTACCCACGACACAAGACCTTAAGGATCTTAATGTGGGACTAGGTTAATGTGTTGTGTAGTGTGTGAATATTTATTTATTATTTATATTTATTTTATTCATTCCTAGTATCCGTCATTACGTGACTCACTCCCAGTTTAGATATAAGTAAGTATGTGTATAAAATAATACTTTGGGGGATGCTTAAATTCAGTAGCTGACTGAAGTGTAAAATGCAAATTAATTATGTTATGTTTAACGTAGCATTAATTAAACAATTTCAATAAATTATACCTATTATTTATTCTACACAAGACGTTAAAGGAAACAAGGAGGTTTCTTATAGCATACTAGATAGCAAAGTGAGACAAAATAAGTAGGTAAATATTTATAAAAAAAATAACTACCAGTGGCAACACATTCAACTGAAATACACATAGTATATAATAAATTCATTGCATCGAAAGCCGTCCGCCTATTCCATGTATTCCGATTCCAAATTAAATTATTATAAAAACGGATCAGCTGTACTTACACACTTTTGTCCAGCAGCTTGCGTTTTGAAATGCGAGATTTAGCAGATACGCCTTTTTGCGATGCGACCGTTGATTTTTATTATAAACTCTGAGTTATGTTTGCGTTTACTAATTATTATTTTAGGTTAAGCTACGTAGTACTAGTAGTTTGTTATTTTAAAAACTAGTAAATATTCCCGAAATGGCGTAGCCAGCACTTCAAGGATTACAAACAAGATGCTACAGTCACGTTTGTAGCGGGAACAGATTTAATTTTATTTTATTTGGGAAACAGAGGGATGACAATATCTAAAGTTAATAAAAAACAAGTTTAACAACTACTCACCACTCAAAAATTTCAAACTATATGTAAATGATCCGAGACTTTTAAAAGAACTTTCATCCAAAATTTCATCATTGGAGAGTATACCACCATCTTTAGTGTAACCTTCAAATAGTGGTAAAAGACACAATATTCATAATAACATAATATTCTTAGATCTCATACAGCATTAATAAGATAATTTAGTCGGTATATCTTTGTCTAGTTAGCTTATGACACGTCCAGTATAACTTGAACTGTTCTAAACTTTGAACATGAAGATGGTAGGGATCAAGATTTTCTGGTTATTTCTAGTGGTCTAATTTTCCTAAATGATCGCGACGAATCGTTCACAGCGCGGCGCCTTTGATGCGGCAATTACAAAGGAGAATTCATTTCATTGGGGTTCAATGTTGGTTAAAGTTAGGTTCTGTAGATTTTTTTTAAATATTTTTTAAAATTGCATAATCTGACTGGTTAGGTACATTTAATGTAACTGAAATTCAGAATAGGTACTTCACTGTTTTTATTTTATTCTGAAATGAATAATGTTTTCTTTTACTAGGAATCTTGCGCTTTTTCACCCTTCATACATTTATGATTTCTACATTATAATTTACTATAGGCTATGACAACGTCTAATGCACCAAAGATCTTCGAATGAAGACTTGATCAAAACTTGGTGAAAAGGTAATTGTAATATATTAAGGAGTTGTAGAATAAGTATTTTAACATTTTGTGTTGTTATAGATTTTTTTTTATATTATGGATTATATTATGCAAGCCAAGGTAGCAGGAGACAACTATAATTTGTATTTAAACACTTCTGTCACGCGAATTTACGACTCTGTAACGTACTTTCTACGATTAAATTATTAAATATTTTTATTATTTCATCGTGCACAGTTATTAATGTTTTATACATTATTTTTTTCACTTACAAGTGGAGACACCTTTTTGTATACTAAAAAGAAGAACGACCCAATTACCAATTAGCCTAGGAATTTAAATAACAAAAAAAAACTGTCAAAATAAAAAGTAGGTATTCGTCCTCATCTCCTGACGAGTAGGTACAATTTAACATTCCTAAAATGGTAATATAGAACACAAAAAATGTCTCCGCCGAATGAACATTGGCTTCACGAAGGAAGTACTAAGAATAGGCGGCATAACAACGTTACTTTGTTAATTAAAAATACTCGAATGCTAGTTCACAGCGCAGCCTCGCGAGGCAATATAAGTTTTTATCCATATTTTTTTGAATTAACACTTTTGGATTGTTTTTCGAGAGTAGGTACCTACAGGGTGATTTTTGGTCGTCAACGTTTCCGAAAACTACGGAATCTCGTCATCATCACGATCATTTTTCTCCATGGAAGCATACCTGGGAAGTGTCTGGTTTCCAAAATATTAGGGTCCAAAGTTGAGTAAATAGACTGCGTTTTTCTGCATAAATGCACATAGACGCGCGTAGCAGGATTTTTTCACGAAAAATAATTAATATCTGTCTATAAAAAAACTAACATAAACACTAGACACTATAAATTTCGCACGATCAAGGAATAAAAAAAAAAAATTCAAAAAAAATTTTTTTTTTCCCAGCATTTTTTTTGGCATAAACTTACTTTATTTCATGTATAGAATACGTACCCTTCGTTAAAGGTGGTCACAAAAATACATCCTGTATGTAAGTTTGTATGTAGGTATATTTCTTTGGCACGCGTTAGTGCCTAAACGATTTATTGCCGCATTTGGGCTTGAAGTATTATTAGATTCATCTTAGTCGTGAGTGACATTAGGTTAAAAATTTTATGCAGTCGGGTTCTTTTCTTTATAATAAAAGAGGTATCTAATTTACTGATGTACTTTATTGATACAGCGCTGCGCAAGCTACATTAATTATTTATCGCTTCTCTCTTTTATTCTTCCTTTACGGTTGGCTTTAAACTGACATGGGGAAACGTACGTGATCCAATTATAATAAGGCCCAATCGAGTGTGTAAGTTTGTATGTATATTTCTGTAACACGCTCAGTCTAAACGACTTGTGGCGTTTGAGCTTGAATGGTATCATTTAATTTGTATCTTAGTTATGAGATTACTGAATATGTGCTAAAAATTTTATGCACTCGGATTTTTTTTTCTTTAAATAAATGAGGCTACATTGATAGTCGCATATCCTCTATATTCTTCATTATTGGTTGGCTTCAAACTGACACGGGGAAACGTACGTGATCCAATTTTAATAAGGCCCAATTACTGATTTTTCTTAAACATTACCATATAAAGTGTTAACTCACCACCGTAATTGACAAGGATGTGTTTTGCAAAGTACCATGGGAATAATTTGGCATATATAATTTTTATAATTAGATTAAAGTTGAGGTATTATGTATACCTCAAATTTAATCTAATTAATTATAAAAATTATATGCTATTACACGGGGCAGGAAACATAGCTTGTAAAACCGATGGCCAATGTGGCCGAAAGCCTCTAGAGTGGCCACCTAGTATCGGCAAGCGGCATACGGATAGGTACGGACGACAACGACTGGGACAAGAGATACATTCATATACACGTATGTGCTCCCGAAACGGGGTACCCAGAAATGATGGATAATAGGGATATCCCACAGCCACGCTTAGCATAGAGGCGACAGATGTTAATTAACAGTAACAAAGTCGCTAGCTTATCGCCTGAGAGAATGCGCGAGTTCCTCAGTCGACTCCTACGACACGCACGGAAAGAGATGCAGCTGATGCATTCTAGTGAAAACGCGCATCAGCACAGGGCTACATTCGTTTCTATTAATAATATTAGTTGGGATACGGATACGCAAGACAACCGTCGCCAGAAATAGCCAATAATAATCGGAAGTGCCAACTCGTAATATTCAAACATCTGATATAATTTTGTTAAAATTAGTCGTGTTTTTTTGAGGTACCTATAAAAAAAACACGACTAAAACATTATTTCCTCCAATACAAGCTGTTACAAGCAAAAAACCGTATATTAAATTCAAGATCGGTAATTTCCAAACACACGCCTGATATCATGGAGCAAATATAATGTGGAGTTACGATAGTCAATATCGTTTTGTAACGCAATTGTAGCTTATGCACAACTGATTAACTCTGGGTAACTTATTAGTCTTGATATATAGTCTTCTTATCCATATTTAACAATATGGTCGATTCCGGAAGTCACACTTAAACCTAAACCTAATCTTAGTCAGGTCTATCTCTCTCCATCCTTAACATAAATGGCTGAGAGAGAAAAGGACAGATAGGACTAATTTTACGTTTAGGTTTAAGTGTGACTGCCGGAATCGAACCTAATGTCTCTTTTTTAAATAAATTAACATTATTATAATACACAGCTTATAATAATTCCTATGTACAATCGGAAACATTTTCCATTCTGTACCTGTCGCTACATTTTATGTAATTTTGCCTGAAAAGTGGCGGTAGGCTCACTCTATACCACATAACACTTAATAGATGAAAAGTGCGTGCGTAATTTGCACAATTTGGTCAACCTCTTTATGAATATTTATGTATGTATGTAAACGTTACCTTTAATACCTTTTTAATGTATCTCATCCACGCCAAAGACAGGCCAAAGATTAGTGCTGTGCAAATTATCGATAATTAACTCAACTTTATCGATAATTTGCACGAATTATCGACCCGAATCATCGACGGTCGACACATCGAGGCAGGTGACACGTTGCCGACATGATATGAGGAACCTGTTATTTTAATTTAATACACTGTTTGCCTTATTAAATAATGTTTAATTATTCCTAACTGTACGTAGTTAGGGCATTACGATTATCATCATTAATTCAATTATCCTAGATGAATAATACATGACTTTATAGTAAAAAAAAATAGAATACTAAAATTGTAATAGCGGCAGTTTCTTTTAAGAAATCGAAAATTACCTTACCTTTAATGTCATCATTAATTTATCCATTAACCTTATTAAAAAGTGGCTATAGATTTGATGATCCTTTAATAGTCAAATCGTCAAAGATATGACAGATGTCATTTAAGTAAGGCCAATCGACACTTGTATTTATGTTACAATAGGTAACCATGTAAAATTTCTAGCAAAAACATAGTTAGGTACACCAACAATATTATACTAAACGTTGTTTTAGGATCTCCTTCGTGATCGTACAGTTCTGCAGCTCTTCACCAACTGTCAATAAGTAGTTACTTAATCAACTTAGCCCTTTTATTTTGAAATGTATCCCAGTCGTTCCAAATGAGTTAAGTTATAATCTATTAACGCAAGAAGGTCGCTCACCGTCATAGGTAGCGTGCACCACAGGCAGGTGAGTGAGATCTCACTCATCCATCCATCTTTTGTATTAATCGAACCTGCCAACATCCCATTAACGGATTTTGGAAGCAATCCGGCCCATAACTAAAAAGTTCAAAATGGCAACCTATTTAATATTTTTGACATTGGAAATGTGTTTAGAAACTGCAAGGAACCTCGGATGTCGATTCTGCAAGCAATCCGGCTCTTAACTAAAAAGTTCAAAATGGCGTCCACTTTTATTATTTTTGACATCGGATATCGTTAAGACCCATTCGATGGAGCTGCTCATTGCGCATCTAACCATTGGACACATTATATAGATTTCAGTCAATCGGATCGCTGTCTGTACATGGAAGATATAAATAAGAAAAAAAATATCATAGAAGACCTTTATCAACGCAATAGAACCCAAAACGATGATTTTTGGAATTTTTGCCTGTTTGTCGGTTTGTCTGTTTGTCTGTGCGTTTGTGCACGCTAATCTCAGAAACGGCTGAACCGATTTCGATGCAATTTTCAGGAATATATTGTGTCAGGTCCCACTTAACATATAGGCTACTTTTTATCCCGGGAAAATATTTTTTATCCCGGATAATTTCGACATTTTGTTTTTACTGTAGTGCACACGGAGTCGCGGGCGTCCACTAGTCATTAACCAAACGGTTTGCGAGAAGGAATCTCTGTCAGGAATAGGTTATGCCTTTGTACATGTCAAAATTGTTATACTATAATATAAACTAAATCATACAATTCCTGGTAGTGCACAATTAATTACGGGCAACCACAGCATGTACCTACTAATACTAGTCAAAACATTTCAAAATAAATCTACAAAAACGCATTATCACTCAGGTTTGTATCACACTGAGACGACAAATAAGCAAGTAATACCTAAATAATATGGAGTTAATCAATGGAATAAGACAAATTAAGTATAACATATGTATATATAAAATGGACCTAGATCATAGTAAATAATTGAGGCGAAAATGTACACTCTGAGTTAATATCTACCCAGAGCCTTACGGACCTGCAACCTGTACTTCGATTCACTTGTAGCAAATATATCTGTGCATTGGCTTATTTCATTGAACAGTCTCGACATTCGCGGTATAGGAGAGTTTCGACCTAATACGGTTATACGTAGCGGCGCAGCAAAGGGGGAGCTAAGACCACGGGGATATCTTGCTGGAGCACTGATCCTAAGACGAGAAAGAAGATAGAGGGAATCTATGTGACCCTGAACAATTCTTTAAAGTAACATGAGGTCGATCATGTCTCTAGGCCTGCTCAAATCTACGAGCTTAAAGTAGGTACTCCAGCTTCTCGTTATACGATTTATATTTCTTCGCTATTTCGCTACTCTTCTGAATCCTTTCGAGCTGTTTTGTATAAAATATCGTGTACAATAAATATATAAAGCATAGAAATGTTATCATTTCTAATTATAACACCTAATGGTATTCCTCAATGACTACACATATACTTTCTATACTGACAAGTAATTATTTAGTTCAATCTATCGGAAAACTGATATATGCAAATGATTTATTAGCATCGAATGCAAATCGGACTACGGTATTTAGAAATCGCATAATAACGGCGAACGTACTTATTTTAATTGTATCGATAATTATTATTCTATCGATATGATTTACATGCCTAATTGATAGATTTAAATATTTGACACATGCCAATATAAATATCTGTACTGATATCTTATTATCTGGTGATAATGATAACGTGTTATATTCTGCGTGTTAGGTCGCCTTAAAGCAGGATTATTTACATTGTGAGACAGCACGATCGTCTAGGTTGCTCAATGGAAATAAATCTTTGTGAGTTCATAGTTATGCTTCAGTTTCTGGTTATTTCTAAATCAACCCTAAAACAGGCCCCTATACTTCCATAAAGAAATGAGAGAAATCATGAATTATAAAAGTTTACTCTGCGATGTTTCGCTTCTAAAATTTAAAATAATAAACTATTTTAATAAATACACTACAAATAAACCGCTCGTAAAGTATTATCCTTGTAATATATGACGTTTGACAGCAAAATATATGGAGAGAATATCTGTCAAATTAACCCAATGTATATAGATTATAAAAGCTTTACTTCAATAAGGCCCTAAAAGTTTGTAAGTTTTGTAAAATATTTACCGTTACCAGTATTGTTGTTAAAAGTTAATAAATAAGTTTTGTCTAAAGTAAAAACATAACAGTTACTAATGGTATAGCATACATTAATTATGTGGACCCCACATTGCATATTCTTTGCACGCTTTTCACGTTTTCTAGCCATAACCGCTTAAGGTATGAACATAGGAGTAATTGTAGAGCCGAGAACGGAGCAGAGTCGGCATTTTATGTAAAGAATTGCCAGTCATCTTTCTGGATATTAGGCGATAAACACACTGCCACGCACCACGCTGCATGTTGCGTGTCGGCGGACCTAGGCGTGATCTGCATGAACGCGCGTGGATGCATTTTCTGTGTATTGGACTGTGCGTGTTTTCTATACAAACGGAGATACTTACAAGCAACGTAAGGAAACGCATCCTCGCGTTACGCTGCATGGTGCGTGGTAGTGTGATAATCGCCTTATTATGATTGGCCGTTGTTATAAAAGTAGTACATATAAAAAGATACATTTTTATTATTCGATATACACAATACATATGGACTGGGCTGTGTTCCCGAAATGCAGGATCATAAAGAAGCTCCCAGAGCCACGTTTAACATAGCTGGGAGAAACCATTAACTTAGACGTTAAAAAATATCGGCAGATTTGCTCCAGATTTCAAATGATCTCGATCGCCTTTATATTCTATTACCATTATTATCTTACACAAATAGGTATGTCTTAACTTACAACTTAAGGTGGGTTCCCACGGTGTGTGATTTCGCGGACGGACGCGGACGCACCGACGGCTACGGACGGACGCGCGCCACGGACGCGTCTGTATTACCACGGACGCTCCATGCGGGCTGGTGCGCGTCCGTCCGTAATATCACGCACCGTGGGAACCCACCTTCATCATCATCATCATTTACAGCCCTGAGAAGTCCACTGTTGGACATAGGCCTCCCCCAACAACCTCCACTCCGACCGGTCGGAAGCAGCCTGCATCCAACCGACGCCCGCAACCTTGGCCAGGTCATCCGTCCACCTCACGGGTGGCCTTCCCACGCTGCGCTTGCCGATACGTGGTATCCACTCTAGAACTTTCCGACTCCATCGGCAATCAGTTCTTCGAGCTATGTGCCCTGCCCATTGCCACTTCAGCTTGCTGGACCGTTCAGCTATGTCGGTGATCTTTGTACGTCTACGGATCTCCTCATTTCTGATTCGATCACGCAGAGAGATCCCAAGCATAGCTCTCTCCATCGCTCGCTGTGCGATCCTGAGCTTTTTTATGAGGCACATAGTTAGAGACCACGTCTCGGCACCGTAGGTCATCACCGGCAGCACGCACTGGTTGAATACCTTCGTCTTTAAGGACTGGGGTATCTTGGACACAAATAAGCTTCGTAGTTTCTCACCTTAAGATACTCGAACTAGTAAAAAACCAACTGTTAACAAACGGAAAGAGTTATTTTATAACTTTCATTTTTGTCCTTGCATTATATACTTTAGTATAGGCAATAACACTACCAACTCATAGTAAAACTACATAAAACTTTTAACTCCAGGCATTTAATTCAAGATTTGTAGAGATGAGATCTCATGCCGTGTCTAACAGACTCACAGCTCTACATAAATAACAGACTGCAGTTGCAGCATATGCAACTAATGCAGATGATGCATGCCATCCGACGATTTAGCGATTTCTTTGCATTTTAATATTAATTAGTACATTGTTTACATTATTACAGAGTATCGGAATATATGTTATGCTAGAGTAGTGTGTCTAGTGTTGCCAGGCAAAGAAATCTCATTTTTCTCGGGTAATTGTTATAATTAGGAAACGGGTGAATGTTTTTATTTAAGTAGGTACTGTTATATAGGTATAAATAGATGGTGATTATTGTAGAAATATGTCTTAAAGATCTGAATATTGTTTTTTCATTGCCACATAATGTTTTGCTTAGAAATATATAAAGTCGTCTCGATTAGACAATGGGAATATGTATTTAAAATTGTTTATCAACTTAAAATGGTACGAAAATTAATGTTTTGTAGAATATAATTTTTACATAAGTCTCTTAACAGCGATATTAAGAAAGTCATTACAGTCATGGCCTAATGACTAAACTAACCATAAAATATCGTTAACATTTAAAAAATATATATCTTAGTGGGTGATTTCCAGGATTGTAGTTGGCAACACTGATGCACTGTTAACATTTTTAAGATAATTATTTTGTTATTAACATAGCTATATGGATAGAGATTCTGCGATACATTCCTGAAGTTTGTAAAAATGCAGAATACGCCGTTTAGTAGCAGATCTCGACTTTCCATTTCCACTTATAGCAATAAAATTCATTATTTAACGTTGTATGAAGAAAAATTGTTTTCATTTTATTTTGCATCTATGCCGCTATGCTAAACGTGGCTATGCGATCTTATTTATGATCCTGCAGTTATGGCTAATATATGTGTGTGTGTGTATAACTAGTGACCCGCCCGGCTTTTTGCTCAGGCATAGAGGAATAACATGTAGACATAATAGCGTGCTAATGTCATACTAACAGTTTCGATGCACCCCTTTAGACACTTAAATTTCGGTGCCGATCACAAATTTTTTTCCAAAAAAAAAATTTTTTTCCAGCATGGCATAAACTATCGGCCCTTTGTGCTCATGTATAGAGTACCTACCCTTCGTTAAAGGGGCCATAAAGGCATCCTGTGATATATACGTATAATCTACCCGCCCGGCTTCTCCATACCGAAATTATGAGACATCGTTCTAATGGTCATAGTAACAGTTTTTAAGTATACCGTAATGAATCTAAGTGAAGTGACAATTTGAGGCGAAAAGTCCAATTGCATTGTTAGTGGATTTAGCCTCTATGTCTACCTTATTCCTCTATGGACAGAGTTCTAATCCGAGACAAACTTATAGTGGTTTTCACGCTACTTTTTAAAAACCGCAGCGTGTGCGTCTAAGGATACTAGGGGCAGACAGACAGTGGGAAGCGCCTTTGTGTTATAGTTGAAGAGTTGAAATTTTTAAAGATGATAAATTTTTCATGGTATGTAAATGGAACACTTCGTGCGCGGGTCCGACTCGCACTTGGCCGGTTCTTTTTATATATTTTATTTATATATACATTATGGCGGCATACATACCTAGATTTAAGTACTATATTTTCATTATGTACTAACTTTTAACTAACTGATTTTTATTAAGAGGGTAGATTTAATTTTAAGTTTATTTAGAGTTTTTATAGGTATTTTCTAGAGCTTGTATAGAAGGACTGCTTATAGCTACCTACAAACCGCATTTATTTGTAGGTAAATAGAGATGCTTTTCAATGCACCACGATGCAGCATAGTAAATTATAAATGAAATTGTATTAGGCGTTACAATTCGGAAGTTCAAACATTCACTATGGGTCTGCACACCACCGGGCCCTACACCCTCCACTGACCCTCGGATCTGATAACTCATAATTGCGACAACAGGCACTTGCACTAACTACAATCGCCATGAGAAACCAGACCCGAGCACCTAGCATGCAAGACGATACATTGCACTATTCCGAAATCAAATCTTGCATGCTAGGTGCTCGGGTCTGGTTTCTCATGGCGATTGTAGTTAGTGCAAGTGCCTGTTGTCGCAATTATGAGTTATCAGATCCGAGGGTCAGTGGAGGGTGTAGGGCCCGGTGGTGGGCACACCCATAGTGAATTCAAACATTGATAAGTAGTAAATTATTTTTATTAGGCCAATCAATCATTAAAAAAGACATAAATACCTACCTAAAACTATTTGAATACCTTTATCAGAAATCAAGATAGCCATTTTAATAGCCAGCAAACAAATAACGAGGAAACGGTTTTAAAAAAATTACCTCCATTAAAATAACTTACTATACCATAATGGCGTTTGGCAAAAAAAAGTGTAAAAAAAAATTAACATCAGCCTGTATAAAAGGTTCTAACCACTCACTGATAATAACGTAAATTACACCTTAAGGGCTATGGAATAGGATTGATTTTAGATCAGTGACTTCCAAGCACAGTATGCCCTCAAATTAATATCAAAATGCATGTAGGAAAATTGTATTAACAATTCTATAATCTGTGCCCCATAAGCAGGATAGAGCGAGATAGCTTCAGGCGGGAAAATAGGGAGGGAGACAAGGACAGGTGTAGTTTTAGCGTGACATCCTAACTTTGTTGCCGGTAGCCAATCCGTGGGCGGTAATGGGCGGTGCATGCTTCTGAATTCAAATTGGTTTAAATATCGAATTTGGAACGTTTTGTGCGTTCATTCCGTTAATTTTTACTTGGAATGCGTTTAGATTGTCTACGGTTTTGTTTTGACCGGAGATAATGTAGAGCCTTTTAGGTTTAGTCTTTTAGAAGAATTTCTTTGAAATTCTTAATTGGAACAAGGAAACTAATAGTTACAACATCGGTTTCTATTCTTTTTATTCGTAGATTATGACGACTATGACGGAGGGTAGGCATAAATATAAACTTTTAAAACACGCTGGTTGCTTACTCCACCTGCAGTGCCCTGGGTTCAAATTCGCGCACCTAGGTGCAACCATACATGAGTGAGTAAGGTACCTAAGAAGTATACCTACTGAGAAAATACTTGCTTTTTCGACTCATTGATGGTTTCTAATTTCTAAATGTACCTATTTCGTTCATTAGCCAACTGCGCAGGAAATAATACCTACAGTGTCCAAATGTTGGTATGCGAAAATACCAGCACCGGGATGATGAATTTGGTGAGAGCGAGATGTCTCACTTTTAAATATCAAATCCACAGAGCTAAGTAATAACTAGACAAGGCAAGTGATTTCTACTTGGTGTGTTGCAAAAAAGGGATTGCAAACCACTTCAATCGGCCCTAATTCATTCAGTCCTGGCTCGAGAACGAGTGTCTATTCTAATTCCTAAGTCTATTTTTTACATGCAAAGTACATACACTTAGTTTATCTAGTTATTAATAGCTCTGTGAATTTGACGTTTAAAAGTGAGACATCTCGCTCTCAGCAAATTCATGCTACGGGCGCAGGTTTAAATTCAATCTCAATTTCCTATAGGTAGGTTTATCTATGACAAAAGCTAGTTGGTATATAATAATAGAATGTTTGTAATGTCAGTAGGTACCTATGGCTAGTAAAATTGCCGTGATCGTAGTTTAGATTGGGGAAAATTGCGGCGACCTGGTTAAAAATACCGACGCCATTTTCACTAATTTTTACCTATTTAATAGCACAGTTTGTTCAAAATGGGGCTTCACTTCATTCTAGAAGAATTTTTTTCTTTCATTTTATTCAAAATGCCTAGCCGTATAGTCTCCCTACCTACTATAACAATTGTAGAAAGGAATCTAATGAGTCAAAACTTGGCCATCTGATTTTTAACCCCCAATGGCAGTCTTGTAGCGTGCCCTGGGGGAGGACTACGTCCAGCAGTAGGACTACAATAGGCTGATGATGATGATGATGAGACATTGTATACAGGGTGTTTATTCGTTGCCACCCTTAACGAAGGGTACGTACTCTATACATGAAATAAAGTAAGTTTATGCAAAAAAAATGCTGGGAAACGATGTAAATTTTTTGAAAAAAAAAAAATTAATTACTTGATCGGGAGAAATTTTAAGTGTCTAGTGTTTATGTTAGTTTTTTTAAAGACAGATATTAATAATTTCTCGTGAAAAAATCTTGCTTCGTGCGTCTATGTGCATTTACGCAGAAAAACACAGTCTATTTACTTAACTTTGGACCCTAATATCTTGGGAACCCTTCCCAGGTATGCTTCCATGGAAAAAAGTAATCGTGATGATGAGGAGATTCCGTAGTATTCGGGAACGTTGACGACCAAAAAACACCTTGTATTATATTATGAGAAGGTACCTATTACAGTTCTGAGTATGTAGATTATGCACCTACATTCTAGTTTTCATGACACGTCTTTGTTACTACGAGTATCTTAAACATATAATAAACTTTATTACACCTGCATAATGTTAAACTTCATTTAACTTTGTAAGACAATGCAATACTTCGTCTATTTCAGTTTTTGCGTCGGCGCCGGCGAAGCCACAACTTTTAATTAAAGAGCGGCGCATAATACTATACCAGACGGTCACAACAACGTAAACTAGGAAAAATAATTTGCTGTCACAAAATGAGCTTTAACTATCTGGTATTAATCCCTATTTGGTATATAAAACCGAAAAGTTTACGTTCATTTACTTATTGACTAAGGTTGTTGTATTAACATCCTACTTATTTGCCTATAATACAGGTGAATTAGATAATTGAGGCGACGGGAAATTATTGTAGGTAGAGTCTAGATTAAAAATTGATGGGTTGGCAATGTGTGAAAATGTTATAGAAAAGCTTGTTGGGTTTTTACGTACCTACTTAATATCTATTGTTATTTTCCTAAGGGAACTAGAAACAAGGGTTACGTGTTAACGTTACTTGTGTAATTGCCTACTTAGGGCTGATTTTTCCAAACGTCATATACGAGTAGCCTATCTGAAGAATAAAGTCAATGCTGTCTCTATTATGATATAGTTTTAGAAAAGGATAACAACCTTGATCTGGTAGGTTATCTGACATTTGGAAAAATCGGCCCTAAAAATAATTAACTAAGTAATCTATATAAGAAGGCAAAGGCACTGAAAAAAAACGTAAGCTATAAATAAAAGTTGCCGTATTTACAACCGAGTAACTGCTTCGTATGGAGCCTGCAAAGTTCGTTGTAAAATTACACAAGTCAAATTCGTTAACATCTCGTTGGTAATATAAACCGAGTAAGGTGGTTAAAAAATAAGTATTCAAGATTTGTTGCTTCTATCCTAGTCACTCAGTAAATTTAGCAAACCTATTTACTATAGTGAATAGCGAGTTTCTCTGTTAACTAGTACCCAACGTACTCTGTTGTTTTAGCAAAGTCTTATATGTTTTCGTAAAACTAGCTAGGCAATGTTTATCATGTTTATTGGGTAGGGACATTACACTAAAATCAATTTGGAAGTAGCCAAGTTTTTCAAAATTAACTAATACTCTGTTCCAAATAAGGTAAATTTACTAAATAGCCAAGTTACTTTTGTTCTATGGTAACCATACTCAATACTTTTTTCCTACTCTAGATTTGCTATTTTTTTACTTTGAATTCTTTTCCTATAAAATACTTTGTTGCAAGTACCAATTTAAACGACACATCTAATATTGTTGCCATATCCAAGTTATAACAAGGGGTGTTTCATCATTATTATGATGAACTTTACTATGCTTTGTTGCAGAATTCCGAAATCGCGAAAATAATAATCAGTTGTTGCCAAAAATTATGTTCAATACTCCAATTCACAGACATGGACTTTTACTAGTGCGACCAGCTGAAATTTTTTTTCGCGATTTTGGAGTTGTCCCATAATAATGATTCAATTCATGAGTCAAAAAGACATACTTAAAGTCAGCTTACGGGGAGTAAAAGATAATAATGGTACAAAAAAGAAAGTCATACGGGTATTTTTATAACACCCTTATGTTTAGTATAAGGTGACACTGTTCATAGGCCGAACAGTACTCGAAAATATGCTAAGTTCGATATGACATTGTTACGCAGTGCAGTGCTGTTGTAGTTCATGCAGTAGCGGACAGACCAAAAATAGAAGAAACTGAAAAAAAATATGTACAATAAATAAAATATAGCTTTATTGAGTACTCGATACAATCATTTCAAGTAACATACTAACTTAAATACTAATCCTCTTAAAATAGTACTCAAGAAACGAAAACTGATCTTTTTTAATTTTCACAATAACAGAAATTTGAAATTTCATGGAGTGACTCAGACCACGACCTGAACTTCAGAAACATCAAATAAAGAGTCGGAAGGTTTCTATCGAGGTTTTGGCAAAAATCTTTTTCTAGCTGTGAACAAATAAACGTGATTATATAAACACATATACACTTTCAAAAAAACTGAACTCACTACCAATATCCTTTGTTTTTTATATATCGAAGTATTGAGCTTTTAACTCTTATTAACCTTTTTGGTCTCTCCCAATATACAGAAGAATTTTTGAGCCATATATCAAATTAGTCCGTCTGGTAAACGTAACGTACCTTGAGATTGAGGTTGAGGTGAAGATCCTCGCGGTATAATTGTTTATTTTTGTCACTATATTCCTACCTATTTATAATAAAATAAACAGGTAGATAAATTTTAATCTAACTTGCACTTTACATTAACATACACGGACGCCCCTGCGTGAGGTCTTGTGGTTCGTTAATTGCCGAGTCCAATAGACAATAACTTTTGTTTGTTTTTAGCAAGGAAAACGGTAAATCGTAGCAATTATTATTAAGCCAATATGATTATGTCTAAAATTAAATGACATTTCGCTTAAAAATATAAATATTAGCTAACTATGATTGTGTGTAAAATTACAATTACTAATCATGAAATAATAAAGAATTTTTAATCGAAACTTTAAGGGCAACTTAATTACATGTTAATAATAATAGCCATAATATTCCCCTAATACTTTTGTTCCAATCAACCTTAACAAAGCTTTATTGCGCAAAATATGTTCTTTAAATTCATCAGAATAATTTTTAACCGAGCTAAATTGGTACTTTGCTAAAGATTTTTTTTTCGGAGAGAGGATCAGAGATCCCAGGGTGCGTTTCACGTGATTCTTTGGTCCTATCTCCTTCAAATTTTCCATAAGGATACTTTGTTGAAATTCATCCTCTAACAGGTTATGATGGCGCTATATGCTTCTTGTAGAACGGTTGCCTGTGTAAACATACTTACTTAGCTTTTTTATATAACGTTTTTTTATTTTTTTATATACTATATAAAATATAAATATATAAATGCTATACAAAAAATGTTAGTTCCCAAATCATGCACAGCAGAGATCCCAGGGTGCGTTTCACCGGATTCTATGAAACAAAAAATGTTAGTTCAAAATCATGTCTCTGTCATAGAGACCGAGTATAAAAGCTGAACTAAAAAGTCTGCTCGGTGGAGGGAGACGCAGAATGAAACCATCTTTTTCTGAACCTGTTAGTTCATTGTTCACCTACCAGATGGGTCTGACACAAAAGCATTTACAGCGCCATCTATTACCATCCTTCTAAACTATTAAAATACGTTATTACGTTATTTGTGGTATAGATGGCGGTGGCGATGGTAAAATAAAAAATGATGATTTTATTTAATTTATCAACAAATTGCAGAATAGTTAGGCAGAATAGTATAAAAACATTTAGCATAAAGCCACGCTCTCACAGCGGTTTTGGCATTACTTTGCTTAGGAATGCAAGTGTCGATGATCTGCTCGACATCATCACGTTCTGAAACAAAGAAAACATAGAATTACCAATATTAATTTATATCAATAAGTATTGCCTTTGTAGGCTTTTATAACCTTACCATGTTTCTACGTGATCCGACCTCCTGAGGTAGGTACCTACCTACATTTAGCGAAATACATACATAGGTATAGTGGTATTGCACTTTTCTTAATCCGTGGATTGGAAACTTAAAGATCTCATGGAGACTTTGATAGTTATATCTCTGGACATTAGTACTTTAGAATTTTCTTTTTTACAGCTTTTACTAATGATCTTATTAAAAAGGAAAACAGAGACGACATTGACAGGGCGGTGCAAAGTTATGCAGAAATATCTAGAAGGTCTAAGAGAACATAAATTAAAATCATTTCCCAGATTTTTTCAGCAAAGACTTACTTTATTTGATGTACTTATAGAGTAAACGTACCCACAATAGAAACCAAAAAACTCCCTGCTATGTCTTACCATTGGGAGGTATATTCTTCAAAACTGAATCCACAGGAATGACTCCCTCCATGGTCATCATACCGACTTTATGCATCACGCAGAGCACCCACTCCATCAGGGTAGGGTCTTCCTCCTGAAAGTAATCTCTCTTTAAGTCCCTTTTTGCAAACCAGCGCTGCAGAGGTAGAATGGTGGACAGCTCCTACCTTGTTTTAGCATTCTTGTGTCATGGTCATGGTTCATCCATCATACAGAGTCGCTACACTAACCCGTTAGAATTTCTTCTTCATGTAGGTACGACTCGGGTTCATGCTTAAAGAAACTGCCAATTGGCAACACCGGAAATATATATTATGTACGAGTATATTATGGATACTAAAGTTTTTTAATTGAAAATTAGAATTTTCGAATTTGGATTCAAATAGTCCGAGGATTTATCTCGATCTCTAGTATTGCAATAAGCGAATACTCGAGGAAATTCTTCCGTTAACAAAGTGGGTAAGTACTTACGGACCAGTCGCCCCCTTTAAGTTTGAGTACCAGCCCGGGCTTCGTGTTTGCAGTGTCAACACATTCGACATGCGCCTTCCGGACTCCCAACTTATCCTCTGCACACTTTGGTGAAAAAAAAAGAAATAGCTGGTCAATAGAAAGTAATTCCTTGTAAGCATCAATCAAAATTCATGCAAATTGAAGTTACAAGATATCTATAATAATCTCATAGATTATAATCTATACATAGTATTTTCACTGATGATGATGATGAAGAATTTCGTCGCCTAATTAAGATAGAGATTAGATAAAGAATAAGTAGCACTACCAGCCAGATGGACAGACGACATCACCATCACAGCCGGCAGGGGACTGATGGCAATGGATGCCGAAGACACAGGACTAGAGTAGATTTAGTAGAGTAGGGCCACGGGTTTTGTAAGAAAAAATAATTAATATCTATAAGGAAGGTGAATGTAGGCTAAATTGATGATTTTGTCAATTTATTTTTCATAAAACTTTAACATAACATAAAACCAATGAAATACATTTCACTTACCAATGTCTTGCGGGTAGTATAATTACAATTGACCATACAAGATACTATCATGACAATAAAATATTTCAGCTCTAACATTATGCCTATTGAAATCTCTACCAAAATCGAATGGAAGTTTGGTTACTTTCCAACATACATTTATACCTTTGTTATTTATTAAATACTCTATTGAGTGCAAAGTTTATTTGATAATTTATCATATCACCGTTACATTGTGGACAATGGATGATTATTGCGTAAGTAGTGTGTTTTTCACATTATACCGGTGATAACTTGTCTTGCTCGATGAATCATCATGGTGTACAGTAGTCCCGTCGACTTTATATATTTAGCTAGTAGGTACATAGGATATTGTTTAGCAAAGTATGTCCTAATAAAACAGAAAAAAACTGGATTCCTTTTACGTGAAACCGTTGGTGGGCTCTAGTATGAGTAATGTAAATTATTACACTAAAGAGTCATCTTGGATGACTGACGCTGAAGCATTAGAAATGAAAAAATATATAAGACATCAAATAAAGTTATTCCAAAGCTTTAATTGAAATGAAGCAATTTAATGGGAAACGTTTACATAGCAATGACATATTTGGGATCCTTCGAATGATAACACTTGATGAAGTTCCACGCCCTTTCTGGAGGGGTGGCTCCTTTAGTGAGGGTACAGGACTCTATGTACCACTCTACCGCAGCACGATCAGCTATAGAAAGGAAATCAATCAGTTAACTAACTTATCAGCCTATGGTAGTCATGGATGTAGGTATGCCCCAGCGAATGCCACAAGATAACAGCCATAGGCAGGTTTTGCCCATAGTCACCGCGCTGGACAGGCGGATTGATGTCCGCAACGTGATTTTCGGATTATGTTGTCAACACAGGAGGCGCTGCTGCCCACCTTCCAGAAACCCTTAATCGTCACTTACGAGCAGACATAAGGTGGTGCTGTTCTACTCTGCCGCTACACATGACATAATTATAGGTACTAAGCGATGCAATTAACTCTGGCTTTCCCTAAGGAAGTTTAAGATCATGACTTCGAATTCATATTTGACTCAAAATTGATTTCAGGAAGTACCTACTGACTACTTACCAGAATATAAAACCTTGGATAAAATAATATCTTTCTTAATTTCACCATCGCTTGTCATCATTTTGGATTTCACTAACATACAAAAGGCGTAATCCATGAGTTTTGAGTCCTCAATCTGCATGTAAATGAAAAATCATCAAAGTATAATTAAACTGGCTAAAATATGTCTTTGTGATGTATTATTTTTATCGAAATATTAATCTTGTCTGATGCCTTGAATAGTTTTTTAAAGTAATTTGTATATACTATATTATGTTAATATAATCATTCGTCGGTGCAACCATGAGGAGTCCACTGCTGAACATACATAGGCCTCCCCAATGACCTTCACTATGACCGATTAGAAGCGATACCTGCGCCTACGACTATGTTGTCTATCTATATCGCAGATGGCCTTTCCATGCTTGTTGATACGAGGTTTCCACTCTGAAACTCTTTGGCAATATCGGCCATCGGTTTCTAGAGCTAAGTGCACTACTCACTGCCACTTTAGCTTATCTGGACCATTGGTCTTTGTCGCTGGTAATACATAATAGCTACATAAATTTATGCTCACATTATAGTCTCCGGCTTTCATTTGGTTGACCAGACGTTTATCCACATGTGTTCTTATAGAGCATTCAGATCTATGCGCCTTCAGTTTTTCCAAAGACTGAATTGCTTGGGCCTGGTTAAAAATAAATACTTCAATACATAAATCGATTTCTTTAAGATTTCTTTAATATTTAAATACACTTCACTAAATACCTCACGAGCGATGATGTAGCTAGCTAATAAAATAAAGGTCTTCATGATTCAAGAAATAGAGTGCAACTAAGTTTAATGGTAAAATCTATTTCAGTTTGAGTTATAATAATAATTGATCAAAATTACCTATACAATGTGATGACTAAGTTTAAAAGGATGATTGTTGAAAATTTATAAAATATTTTGAAATAAGTAGATCAGTACACACCTACTCATACCACTCATATCATACTCACTACATACCACTTTTCGTGCAGGTAAATTATTTTATCTATGTATAATAGATAGCATAACCAGCATTCATAAGTAACCTAGCCATTTCGGATTTATGTTATTTGAAGGGAAGGGCACAAAAAGTTAGGAATCCATCATAATGCACCTCTCTAGTAAGTACCTATAAGTCCAGCAGGATACTGCATCGGACCGGTTTGATTAACTTTGTATTACTATGAATTTTATTATGAAATAAGACACCTGCAAAGTAAAGCTGCTAGGCATTCCTATATACCTTGAAATGCTTTATTCTGAATGACTGAGAATGTTTGCACAGCCTAAAACGTTGATCTTTGAGATTTGAAGGACCTGGAACTTGAAGGATGTATTTTTTGTTTACTCAACAACTTTGTGTGGGCATCTGATAAGAAGGGATAGCCTAAAGTTCCCAAAGAAATGAGAAATAATGAGAATTCTAAAGTTTTTATAGACGATAATATAATTATTAATATAAAACAGGCTCAAGCCAAATTAAATAAAACAAAATTAACTCTCAGACATACTTTATTTCTTTTTTTGGGAACTTAAATTAGTAAATTCTTTTAAGGCTGACATTCCTGTATCAACGGGTAATGCTGATTTAAATGTAAGTAACATCACAGCAGGTAGTTTTGATGAAAATGATGTTATGAATTTACTACAATGAAGTACTTATGATTTCACAAGCATATGATGTTTCTTAGATAATTTTTTGTAGTAATATTACACAGTAATTACATTGTAACAATAACAGTTCTTAGAATGTTGGATTGTGAAATCAATCTCGATGATTTCTTAGAAGTTGTTGACGAAATCAAGTCTTTTGAATCCATTGAGGTAGTCCCCACTCCATTAGGTGGTGAAGGTAGTATAGAGACGGCTGTTGAAGCAGATTTACGCTACGACTGAGTGCTTGGGGTCTTTCTCGTGGTAGCACTTGACGTAGTTCCAGGCGGTCTGTTGCGGGGTGTTTCCTTTGTTGGCCAGGCAGGCGTCAATGAGCTTCTCTACTGCTGGTTTGTCAGCTGTGAAAATTTCGAAAATTTATTAATTGTTTTGTTTAATCTTGGTTTGAGGTTGTTCCATATAACAAAACGTTCCGAAAATATGGTAGCCAGAGGATGGATCATCAAGATCTCGCAGCCACGTTAAGCATAGCGGGAACAAATATAAATGTTCTACATAGCTGGCATTAAACCGGTGAACATATTATTTTTGATTTATACGGGTTAAAAACATAATTTATTGTTGCAGTTAAATTAAGTAAGTAAATAATAATGGATGTAATTTTTTTTTAAATGCCGCTTTTCATATAATTAAGTTTGTTTGACCCACAAAGTCTCTCGAAATTCTATGTTTGGTAATAGCAGTATATCATTATACTTTAGGGATGTTTACAAATGGCTACCTACCTGGGTTGGGAACCTTGGCGAGGGCGACGTCCTTCTTGAACTTGCCGTCCTTGGTCATCAGCTCTGACTTGACCAGCAAGCAGTGGGTGTATTTCTTCAGCTGCTCGTTATCTGTCTGATTATTTTACACAATATGTTAGAAGGTGTGGTGATACTGAATGTTACCATGGATGCGTACAAATACCGGAAGCCTAAAAAAATAGCCTAGTGCCAAAAAAAAATTGCATTATACATGATTTTTGGAAGACTTAAAATCAAAAAACTTTTGCTTACGCAGTCATCAATTGTAATAACCTTAGCCAGTATCTGTAGTGAGTAACTGGCTACTGAAATACAAGTCTCCTAGTTTGGGAACCAGGACATTGAATTGTTAGATATGCAACTAACAAAATGGCAATAAAACAGTTATTTACTATTATTAGATATAGTATCTATCATAATTATAGTGCCTGAGCCTAGCCTTTAAACTGTTATGCCGGATACAAATCGCCGGTGACAAAGGTACACTTATTCCCAATTGCCCAAATTGTAGCTGAATCTAATTGAATAAGTATGAAAATCGGTTTAGGTAATAGGCGCCAATTTAGATCCTATTGATGTTTCAATATGTGATATAGAGGATAAAATAGCTTACAATAAGTAATTTAACATTAACTGTAAATACAACTTTATAGTGCCAATTCTCTCTTGGGCTTACTAATAAAAAGCTTTAAACTATTTTACTATCATCATCATTTACAGCCCTGAGAAGTCCACTATTGGACATAGGCCTTCCCCGACAACCTCCACTCCGACCGGTCGGAAGCAGCCTGCTCAGTTTAATTTGAGAGATATTTTATATATTTTTATTTTATATAGTTAAAAGTCATGTGCATCGAGGATTTAACTTTACGCGCGGTTTTATTAATAGCACCGTTAGAAAACCTATGACATAACTCTTAGTTACATTTACTTATAAGTAGTAGGTACATTTCAAAATTACTACTTAAAAATCTATCCAATTTCTTTATTTCTACTTTATTTCATAATACAGTTCATATTGTCGAATTTCATATAAAGCTCAGATTTTCTTCCGGTTAGATGCTCCTATATATTATTTATTCCTATATATTAAATTTTCACTAAGGTAATTCCAGTTATTTTCCCTTAGTCCAATTTCTCATGTATGTTGTAGGTTATGTGGTTCTTAAAACAACAGAGTTTTACCCGTCTCCCATCTTACCTTTTTTTCTAGTAACTAAATAACCAGCTGATTAAAATTTATGCACATAAATTTTATAATGCTTACCTTAAAGTCTCCAGTCTTGAGTTTGTTAACTAACTGCTCATCTGCTTTGGTGTCGAGCAGGCATTCTGACCTGTGCTTCTTTAGCTTCTCCTTCTGTTCATCAGTTAAAGCCTGTGTGGAAGAGAGATTAACATATTAATTAATATTCTAAAACATATATGAAGATCTGAAAAATCTTTGTTTGTCGATCAGCACCAGTTTTTATAGTGACAAAAAGCAGGAAAAAAACAGCATAAGATATACGATGCTTTACTACAACGAGGTAATAAGGAAACAAAGGTTTTTCATTTTTTAATTTTCAAATATTTTTGCACGGCAAAGTACGTACAATTTATTCATTATTTCAGTATATTTGTATAAAATTGTCATTTTTAATGGCAAAGGACTGAAATAGATCAATTGTTATTATTTTTGAAGTCATATTGGTAAAAATTGGTATTCGTTTTCTGTGAGGTATCGTCTAAAGTTTAGGAATTATTCATGTGAATTAGTAAAAAAGAGTGAAATATTTAACTTTAAAATTTAGTACCTACGACATTATAGTTAAATTTGAAATTCACAATGAAAAACAAAATAATAAAATACATAATTCGCTTCTAAACTTTGTTTATACAAATATAACATTATAGTTCAACTTGAAGTTTAAAATGGCCGACAAATCCAAATTTATAACTCACCTGAGCGGCGACGAGGCAGATGGCGAATACGATGAAGGTCTTCATGTTGCTAGTTACAAAACAGGACTGTGTCTGGACAAGCAGGACTTTGCCTTATATACACCCAAACCAAGCGAGATCAATCTTCACAACGCTAACCCTCCACAACCTATATACACCTTATTACCTGAGGAATGAAGATAGGAATGCTTTGAACCGACCAGCCTATAACTTTGTAAAATATTCCAGTAATCAAAGGACTTAGCTGGATGGACAGTTGTTGTGAATCTTTTCTATTGTTCAGTTTTATAAAAACAGTATTGTGGAAAATGATAGAGAATGTTGGCAGACATTTAATAACAAAGTAGTTAATGTTAGAGACAAGGATTTGAGACTAAATAATGATTCAATGTGAATTTTATCAATGAAATATAATGTAAGTAGTTTTATATTTGGTTTTGATTGATTAACTTGATTTACCCAAATAGCCTAGCTTAACGATAAAGTTGATTCTGTTTCTATCTTGATCTTATATTCAGAGATCTTTATAATGAAAAAAATTACTCTAAGGTGTCAAATACGAAAAAGAAGTTAATTTAATAAATATGCACTATTTACTAGCATCATTGAGCAAGACCAACAGGTTTATCTGGTAACAAAGAGCAATGGCAATGACACTCAATTCATTCATATAAATTCATTTCTAGTTTTATTCGTAACCAGAAATGAATTTTAGTTTTTAAAACAGCCAACAATTATTTTGTGATCCTCAGGTTGATCTCAATGGCAAATTAAACAGCAAAGATTAAGGTCAAGTCTTATTCGGAGTGAGACTGCAACATTGTCCAAGTAGCACTTTGATTCCAAATTAAAAAACGAGGTCCCCGCTTAAAAAGGGCCAACATAACTTTATTATTACCGGTTTAAAAAAAAATGCTTTAGAATCGCTGAATGAATAGTTGTAAAACTGGTGTGAGTAATATAATAAGTGTTGAATATACAATATTTGTTTCCTTTAGCCTTGATCCTTATTTAGGTCCGATTTATCAAGGATATCAGGAATATTCAACATGATATTCAAATGAATGCTGTATTATCATTATATCTAACTACATAATTACAAAAAGAATATCGATAATGTGACAACAACCATGATCGATAGATGGAGAGAAGGCTGATTCAATAATTGAAAGAAGCTTAGGATAAAAGACATAATGAGATAACTTGCATCTTATGAATCAACCATAACAGGATATGGTTATCTTTTAATCTATTTATGTACGTAGGTACGAGTATATTTACAAAATAAAGTAGCCAGAACTACGCAAGATCACAAAAGAGATCGTACAGTCACATTTAGAATAGCGGGGCCAGATGTAAAAGGTCAGTTACTAGCTAAGCGCTTAAAACAAGGCCTTTCTTAGTCGAGTCTTATAAAATGCATGAAAGAGCTACAATGAAGCTGATATATTTTTTTTAAGCTTAGCATAAAAATGGGATAAGGATTAAGTATATTTATTGGTCGACGTTTTTATGTTATTATGTATGTACTTTAAAAATACAACAAACTTTAAAATGTTGACATCGCCTTAACCTGCGGGTCATTCTAGAATGATCAGGGCAAAGCCTGTCTTTCTGCATGTAGATCCACACTAGGTAGTTTTCAGTCAATATGATATCGACAGTGGAAAGACAAAAATAAAATTTAGCGCCACGGAATGAAGCTAGATATGCTGCAGGGTTGAAAAACAGCTGCTAAAAAAGTTTTTCTCGTTTCAAACAAAGGGTCCAATCTATTGGTGCTAAAATTTAATGAATTCATTATCATTATTCATCTTCCTGCCCAAGTTTTGGTGTTTGTTTCACGGCCGGCTTCCTGCCTGATACCAAACCTCCTCTAGTATAGGTAACAAATATTTGTGATATTTTTCTTCGAGATGGACTGGATATCGTAATATACTGTGTTCATCCCATCGCTTTGAAAATCTTTAAATATCACAAACTGACCTACAAAATAAATTTATAAGGTGGCGAAGAAACCACCTAATGTGCCCAGGGCCCACTAACAGCTAAATTGCGACAATCGCACATCACAATAATACAATAAGCGGATCGACTGCTCCCGATTATCTGATTTATGGCTGCACACTGTACATTGACCCGTGTGGTCTTGTGACAGCAATTTTGGAGGTTCTCCTTGAATACTAATGTAGTAATGGAGTATTGTATTCTATAATATTTTTCCAAGCGGTCAGAGGTAGCACGATATGACCGTATTTTTCCAAACATCAAGGTGTCAATCGCACGATACCGTATCTTAGGCAGAGGATCTGTGCGTGTTTATGTATGTAGTAGCGCATAATCTTCGCGTAAAGTTTCCGTTTGTTAAAATTCCTGATTGGTCCTGTTTTTCTCTGAGCTGATGCGGATCTTTACTAGAAAAACTGCATCCTTTTCCCTGCATATCGTAAGAGTTGACCAGAGAACTCAGGCATTCTCTCAAGCTATACAAGGTGTGTGTGACAGCCAGGCAAATATTGAGATACTGAATAAGTACCACTTACGACAGTTATACGACAGTGTTATTCCTCGCAGGAAATTAATTTTTGATTTGATTATACGCAAACATTTTGCTTTCCGAGGCAATTGTATCGGGCGATCCTGTGACTAGTTAAATGGGCTTATTGGTTACTTTGTGATACGTTGCTGTTTTTTGGATCACTTGTGACTCTCCTTTGGGGTTGATCAGTTAATTGAACTTTTTTGAGACAAGCTTTTTTTTCTGAAAATCATCCATACCTAGGCTAAAATTTTATATGTATAATCAAATCAAAAATTATTTCCTGCGAGTAATACTCGTAACACTGTCGTATAACTCAAAATAATGGTGCTTATTCAGTATCTCAGTATTTGCCTGGCTGTCACAAACATCCTGTATAAGGTAGCAACTTGAGGCTGATGATTTATCTGTCTCCACTATGCTGAATGTGGCTGTGGTACTTTAAGAGCCTCCAGTTCTGGCTATCCCACTTCGGAAACATGGCCGTGTGCATATGTGAGTATGTTTTTTCCCATTCACCTGCGTATTTCGGTGAACTTAACTGATCATGCTTCCCTATATTTTCCAAGAGACCTAGATACAAGATTTCAGCTTGCCGTTCCTAGTATTTTCAGCGGTACATCGTCTATCAGTCCCTTAATATCACTAGAGTCTTGTATAAGGGTAACGAATAGGAATAGGAAAGGAAGATCAGAGTGTCAGAAGATTTATTTCAACCCAAATAAAAAATAGGCTATGTAAATTGCTACAGAGTATCCGATGACTTGAGGACCCGGAGGGATATAAGTTTCGGAATGACAAGAGAAGGCAAGGCATCGCCAAGTCCAAGAGGAGGGAGGCCTTTACCCTGTTGTGTTTATTAGATTTTGTCTTTAGGCGATGATAACCGTTAGCTGCGTGGTCCGGCAGAGTGAAGTTTGTACCACCCCATGCCAGCCCGAGGGTATCGTATGAGGCGATTAAGGGTTTCCGGGAGACGGGCAGCAGCGCCTCCCGTGCTGACAACATAGTCCGAAAAATACCGCGGTCACCAACCCTCCTGCCCAGCGTGGTGACTATGGGCAAAACCTTCCTGTGGCAGTAGCCTTGTGGCATGCCCTAGGGGAGGCCTACGTCCAGTAGTGGACTGCAATAGGCTAAAGACGATATAACAAAATGTCAATTAACAAATAATCTGTGTCATGTAGAATAAATTATTTGAATTTGAAAAGTGGAGAACATGTAGTGTTCTTTCCCTGCATATCGTAAGAGTTGACCAGAGAACTCAGGCATTCTCTCAAGCTATACAAGGTATGTATGGACAGCCAGGCAAATATTGAGATACTGAATAAGTACCACTTACGACAGTTATACGACAGTGTTATTCGTCGCAGGAAATTAATTTTTAATTTGATTATACGCAAACATTTTGCTAACCAAAAATATAATCTCATGTTGGCCTAGTATACAGGGTATAACAAAAGGGGTATGTTAAGCGAAAAGTTATGTAAACAGCCCACTATAGAGAGCCTATTTCAATAATTTGAGACTCGAAATCAAATGTTTATTTTTCCAGATAGTATGGAGAATTCCTAAACAACTCAGGAATTTTCATACAATCTTGTATATTTCTTACTTGTTGTTATTTAATATAAATTTATAAGACACTTCTCCATAATATAATCGCTAGGATATGGTTGATCATTTCATCATTAAAACATTGTGCTGAGGGATTCAGCTTTGTTTACCGAGATTTGGCTAGTGTATAGCTATTGGGATATAAAAAAAAACGTTTCCAAAAACGTTATGTAAAAGCGATGGTGAAATTCGTAACCCGAGTTAATTGACCCGATAGCTCAGTTGGTTAGAGCAAAAGCACGGTCTGCGAGAGGTCGTGAGTTCAAATCTCACTCGGGTGAAATTTTTTTCATTTTCCTAATAATATTTATAATTTCTTACTTACCTTTGAAGATAGCAGAAGACCGTGAAGGATGTAATTCAACACTTGATATGACGGTTAATAACAAGGTAGATAATTAAAAATTAATTTGCATAAAATTGGCAATGAAATGCATACAAAGACACTTAAAAAATAATTATATTTTTTTAATAGCCAATGCGACCTTATCTATACTTAAACAAGTTCGTAACTAAGGCCAGTATTCTGAATTGTATTTTTCCCTTGAGGCCACACTTACTCGAGAACTCGAGACGATTGTGGTTTCAGTTTTTTGTACATGAGATTACTTGAGATTATGTATCTAATACATACTGCATAAACCTTTGTTCACAAAATGGGGTAACTGGAACTGCAAGATTATAAAGGAGATACTACAGCTACGTTTAGCTTATAGGGGAGATGTAATTATCTTTTTTTTAATTATCAGTGAGAAGTTGCTTGCTCTCGAGTTCTTTGTCAACTCTTACGACATGAACGAGAAGATGCAGCTGAAGTTTATTAGGTACTAGTGGACGCCCGCTACTCCGTCCGCGTGGACTACATAAAAAAATAATGTCGAAATTATCCGGGATAAAAACATTTTCCCGGGATAAAAAGTAGCCTATAAGTTAAGTGGGACCTGTCATAATATATTCCTGAAAACTGCATCGAAATCGGTTCAGCCGTTTCTGAGATTAGCGTGCACAAACGCACAAATGCACAGACAAACCGACAAACAGATAAACAGACCAAAATTCCAAAAATCATCGTTTTGGGTTCTATTGCGTTGATAAAGGTCTCCTATAATATTTTTCCTTATATATCTTCCATGTACAGACAGCGATCCGTTATATTTTTATTATATTTATAGATACTAGTGGACGCCCGCGTGGACTGCAGAAAAAAACAAATGACAATATTTTTCAGATTTTTTTTTTTCGGTATAAAAATAGCATGTCCGGTCCAGTCTCTGGCTATAGATTACATTGTAGTTAGACGCGTGGTGCCGGCCGGCAAAGTAGTGTTTGTACCACCCCTGCCTGCCCGTAGGTATCGTACGAGGCTATTAAGGGTTTCCGGGAGGTGGGCAGCAGCGCCTTCCATACTGACGACATAGTCCGAAAATCACACTGCGGTCACCAACCCGCCTGCCCAGCGTGGTGACTATGGGCAAAACCCCCCTGTGGCAGTAGCTTTGTGGCGTGCCCTGGGGGAGGCCTACGTCCAGCAGTGGACTGCAATAGGCTGAAGAAGAAGAAGATTACATTGTGTACCGATTTATATTGGTTCAGTAGTTTTGGATTGAAAGCGCGACATACAGAGTTACTTTCGGATTACTAAATATTAGTAAGGATTTGATCTTAGATTAATGATTGGTCTTCGCTCGAGTGAATCACTATTCTAAAGATTTGACAGAGTACAATATCCAAGGTAGTCAACTCCGGTATATGGGGCCATAGACCGGGCGTAAGCGCTTAAACGACCATAAACTATATTGTACGACCATTTATTAGCGTGAGCTGTGGACTGCGTTTCACCAAACAGGTGCTTTATATAGTGGCACTAGTTGCTCTATATGTAACTGCATTATCTGTGTAGAGCATACAAAAAATGTTAGTTCCGGAATCATCCACGGGAGTTATTTTATGCATCGGACTTTAGGCAGATAGTACTACTTACGCTACGAGAAGGCTATAAAATATATTGGTGCTGCCTACGACTTTGTTATTTTACCTACTGACAGAGATTTTTAGTTTCAATAATACTCGTAATTACTACTAATATTATAAACGCGAAACTTTGTAAGTATGAATGGATGTTTGTTACTCATTCACGTAAGAACGGCTGGAGCGATTTTAATAAAATTTGGTATAAAGTTAGCCGACACCCTGTATTACACATAGGCTACTTTTTATCCCGGATAATTTCAACATTTTGTTTTTTCTGCAGTCCACGCGGACGAAGTCGCGGGCGTACACTAGTACTTAATACAAAATGTCGCAAATCAATATTTGCAATCTACCTATAGGTACATAGGTACTAATAAAACTCTTATTACAGGCACTATGAATCTATTGTTCTGTTTGTGTGCACACATACCTAGGTACCTTTTTTATGCTTATTTCTCTTTCACGACTGGTTTGCTGGAAAAAATCTCTCTAAGAGATAAGCACGCCTTTGTACATCTTCCTTATTATAAACTTGGTTTAAACTTTTTTTAAATAAATAAAGAATAAGATTAGGGAAAAAAGGTCGTAACCTTACAAAGGATACAAGGTATTAAAAAAACAACGTTGTCTTTTTACACCCTGTATATATATATAATGGATACCACGTATCGACAAATGAGATGGACGGACGACCTGGTCAAGGGCTTCGGTTGGATGCAGGCTGCTTCCAAACGGTCGGAGTAGAGGTTGTTGGGGGAGGCCTATGTCCAACAGTGGACCTCCCAGGGCTATAAATGATGATGAAAGAGCTTTGACATTATTTGACATTGTGACATTATTAACTTAGGCGGCGGTTTATTTCATTGTCAAATTTTTATGCTAATTATTATTCTGTATTTCATGCAGACAGAGTCGCGGGAAACAGCTAGACTATGATGAAAAAGACCAAATATTATCTATTCAATTTTGCCATTAAAACTTTCCTGCATATTATAACTTCGAAACCTGCCCCCCTAGCTCGTACTTCTGTGTTCCCAAAGTGGGGTAGCTAGACTGCAGGTTCATGAAGGAAATCTAGAGTCGCGTTTAGAATAGCGGGGCTGAATGTGAAAGATCAGCCCCCCTAGCATGACCACGCATCGTGGATATCGTATCGTACGATATCGTATCGTCTCTATACAAAATTCAACATGGCAGCTATATTTATCGTGTTTTGACAGGCTAAATGTCGATAAATCGGATAATCATATCGTGTTTCGCAGGTCATGCTACTTGTGCAGGAAAATCAATAACCTAGCGGTGACGTAAAATAAGATACATAGCTAAATGAATAAAGGTTAAATTTCTTTATTAATAATTATACTTATATATTATATATTAATAATAGTGTTTTTTTGTGGCCACCTTTAACGAAGGGTACGTATTCTATACATGAAATAAAGTAAGTTTATGCCAAAAAAAATGCTGGGATTTTTTTTTTTTTTTAATTCCTTGATGAATTGAATTTATAGTGTCTAGTGTTTATGTTAGTTTTTTTATAGACAGATATTAATTATTTTTCGTGAAAAAATCCTGCTACGCGCGTCTATGTGCATTTATGCAGAAAAACGCAGTCAACTTTGGACCCTAATATTTTGGAAACCAGACACTTCCCAGGTATGCTTCCATGGAGAAAAATGATCGTGATGATGAGGAGATTCCGTAGTTTTCGGGAACGTTGACGACCAAAAATCACCTCACCACAAACCTTTATACAGGTTAAATATTTATCTACCATAATGTTGTTATTGTAACTTGAAATTACCTATCGCACCCTTAGTGCGAGACTGTTACTTCTGCAAAAAATGCAATATTGAGTAAAATATGTAATAACTGTCCTTAAGCAAGCATTTACTTGGAGCGATAATGTTACTTTCTTGGTTCACATTGTTTATAGTAACTTATACAAATATTGATATGGTGACATCAGACCACGATTCATAGGCGGAAAACACTGAATGTTTTCGCAGGAAAATTCCAAAATAGTTTAGTTCGTTTAATTAGGTCTTAGCTTAGATAATGACTTAAAAATAAAATTTAAAAATAAAGATTACCTACCGATAATCAAATCAAAAATATCCTGCGAGTTATATCACTGTCGTATAACTCTGAGTTAGGTACTGGTAGGTACAGTATTTCAGAATTGCCTGGCTGTCACTTTCACCTTGTTTAATCTTTTTTATAATAATGAGTGGTTAATTATTTTTTTTTAATTTATTTCAGATTTTTAAAAGAATTACAATTAGGTTCAGGGTGCCATTAAACCGGAGGAGTTTCACTTGGCGCCCTTTATGTAACTATTAGTTATAAATTACTTACTACATTTATTCAGTACCTACACTCAGCCTGGGACACATTTATACGTTTCACCGAATAGCTTCTATTGCCGCTTTTTCTTTTTTTTTCTTTTATAAACACTTATCTATTCGCAACCGTCACTTTTATTAGACATAGCTTTTCAAAAGTAAGTAAAAATTTACGTTGTTGTATTAGTATATTCATCTTGTCTAAATATTAAAAAAAATGTTGTAATTTGTACTAATTCTTGTACGACGTCAAAGTTTCAAAATGTTTCTCCTAAATATATTTAACGACATTATATAAGTAGTGAAAATCTCGTGTAAAAAAAAAAAAAATCAGGAGTAAACTGAAACGAATGCTGTTTTTTGTGCGGTGCTTTCTTATGTCTTTTATTAATATGCATCATATATTATATAATATAATGTTAACCCAGGTTTTCGCTCTAAGTCAGCAACAAGACCATTGAGAGACCATAATAAATATCTATCTGACGTCAGAATGGCGTGACCGCTTTAAAAATATAATAATGAAAAAATCATTTAGGTATTAATATTGACATTAATGGCACCAATTAGTGGCAATAAGGTACTAATTTTTTAAGCTTTCTGGGTAATATTTTTTAAAATGGTCTCGCAGTCCTGCCGCTGACTACTCTAGGGCATCAATAAAAGGCAGTGTCGTACCGGGATTACGATATGATTATACTAACGTTACTAATTTCAATGAAACTGCAATGTCACTAAGAAAGTCGATGAAAACGGTGCAGAACAAGAAAAGCGTTAGCGAGGCTATGTTTTGGCATTACGTCGCACATGCGTACTAGACTAGCATAACCTCAAAATGACTTAAAAGTAAATACTATTTGCGCATGAAAACTTGTCTGTAAACAAAAGAGTTCATAATGTGAGAAAAAGTTTGCTGGTGTTTTGAGAATGGAATTAATTAAAATGGTATGTATTAAATTAAGTACATATATAGAATAGAATTATTATTTTCATATATTTTTGTGAAACTCGGCCGGTTACTTTGTGCCTACACACACGTATAAAATGCTACGATTTTTTTAAAAATTCCAAATCGAAATTATTGGAAAACTATTTTTTAAAATGTTGTTTAGCCATATTACGAGTTTGAAATAGATCTGAAACGTTATTAGGTATATACGTTTTGAATATAATAATAATTATATATTTGAATAAACACGTACTTATGAGCATAGATGACTTTAATTATTGAAACAGCATTAACAATAAATTAACCTTTTTCGGTACAGAAATAAAATATTTAAGTTTTAGGTCTGTCCAGTACAACATTTATTAATAAATAACAACAAGTGTAATAAAGAAAAATACAAAATTTTTTCTTTAATAATATGTAAGTACTTGTATTTAACTATACAAAGAAAACAAGCAAATGACAGAATCGCATTGCGCAGCTTTATACTCGTATCAGCAACTTCACACTGATCTAATGTCAAACTAAAGAGAATACACAATGCAACAGAGAAATTAAACAATTTTCTACAGATAAAAACAGATTAAATAACACAAATTCAAAATAAGACAATAGTTATACAACTTTTACTATTTACTTAGAGATTAGTATAAATTTTTGGTGCTTCTGAATTTATCAGCATTGTAGAGGTAAGGTTTGTGTTTGTTTTCTATTTTTAGACTTAATTTGTTGTAAAACGAGTTGATATTTTGTCTGTTTAAAGTCATCTTCTTTAATATTAAAAACTATAGTTTACTTAATTAAGGATATCGTGTTTTATCGTGGTATAATTAGGTTGTGTTTAGTAGAATAACAAAAATTAACATTTTTTTATTTCCGTGTAGCTATCTCTATTTTTTCTAATATATAACAATAACTTTAACAAACTATCTAAGTCAAATAACATTTTTAATTTTTATTATGAAAAAGAACAATAAAAAGTCGACTCAACTCCTATACAAATTATTTTATTTTATTGTACGAGCGTATATTAATGTAATATTTAAAAAAATAATAATATTAATAGAAAACCAGTATCTTAAACATAATAATTTGTTTTGAATATGATAATGCCATATAAATACATTTATACAAAAGTATTAACCGGTCTCTATTTTTTTGTCATTAAATCTGCATGCAAGTCAGATAATAGTCGATAGCATATGCAAAATATTATAATTAGTGTAAATTTAAATTAAAAGTCCGGTATGCTACAACGTTCTGATAACGCTGGTCAAAGGCCATTGACATCAATGATTTATAAATAAAATAGAGCAGTCGCAGTCGGGGTTGCCTGCACTGCGAACTATCGATCGAAGGTCTACGCATGCGCGCCAGCAACATCACCCATCAGTGGTGCTACGGCCCGGACCTCCGCAACTCTGCGAGTTCTGCGCCATGCCGAAACCAACACCAGTTGAGGATCTCGTGATACCACCGCAAGATACTCGAATATGTGGCGTGATTTGCATCTGTCAGATGACAGCTGTCCTCAGCTGTGTCTCCATAGTTTACCTGACGGTTGCGATCTACATGCCCTACACTCGCGCCAATGCTTCGGGAATCAACACAACACCTATAATGTGCACAACGACCAGGGCTGTCAACAAAGATAACTGCGACTGGGGATCCTGCGGTGAGTGGTGCCTCAGCAAGACTTCCGGAGCATGCATCCAGATCTACGTCAACGTCAGGAGGAACGGAACTTCCTTACTGCTATCCGAATGCGGAAGTGCTGCCAATAAAACATGCTACGGTATAGACCAGGAAAACGCCAAGAAATATCACTGCATTAGGGATGAATGCCGAAATCTTACTGGCACTTTCAATTGCACGGAAGGAAAATGTATCAACATCACCGACGCTTTCGAGTGCGCCTTTAGAGAGACTGATCCACCGTTAAAATGTTCTGGTAGAAGAGGGAAAATAACTTGTATAGACGTGCATGGCTTATTCTCGTGTAACAGAGGAACTTGTCGGAAGATTAGAACACCTTATAATTGCGATCGTCGCTGTGTTGACATCCCAACCCGCAACAAAAACGTGATAGTGTTAAGTGGGGACAGAGTATTTTTGGCTAGATGTGCGAAGCTGGCTTCTGAAAACGGCAGTGATATTGTGTGGACTGATAATGGTGAAGAAGTACTAATGTTATCCTGCCATGCCGTGCATAATGGCACAAATGGAGTAGTTGCTGTGGATTGTATTAACGCTGCTTTACTACCTCGTACCGAGATTTCTGATTTGACCAACTTTACATATCTCCAGTATCTTTATACCTCAAGAGCTACGCCAAATCGGTACATAGCACCATCAGAAGTTGAGCTGACTATGGCCAATGATAGTCGCCTAATGATCAACTTGGAAGGTTGCGTGAATACTCTAGCCGATGAATGCAAAGAATTTTTGAAAGATTATGGCCGAGATGGGACTGATCACAATGCTAAAGCAAGATTCCCTTGCTTTTACACCGATAATAACCCGGATTATGTTGTGGCAAGGTTTGATTTGGACGCCACATACCGTCAGTTTATAGTAGCACTATGTCTTCCGACAGTATTGGTAGTTGTATCATGTATCACTTTGATGTTATGTCAGAGAACAATTGAAGTTGGTGACGATGCGAAGATGAGATTCAAAGGTTGCGGTAAAGGTCCGGCTGAATTGAACCAATTGAATCCAACAGATCCTGTGTCTCCACTCTGAGATCAGTCACGTAAGCAAATTGATTATTATTATAAATCGCATAAGGACTTCAGAGGATTTGATTAGCCAAGACCATACTTATCAGAAAGATAACTTTAAAATCATGCAGAATTTAATTATACACATATTGTATGAATCTAAATGTATTTTGTAGTATGTATTGACAATCTAGAGCCATAATTATTAAAACCTACTACGCACGTTACGTACGAAACAATCTAGTGACCTTGGCATGTTTATCGTGACTCCAAGGACCTCTCTGCCAACTGAATATTTTATTTCAAGACTCCTCACGAAAGGGGGTTACGTCATACATTTATAATTCACATAGAGCACGACATTTAGAGTAGAGCATATTTTGAAGGAAACAAAATTACCTGTATAATATATGACATTCGAGATATTGATAGGTTCCAAAGTTTTAAATGTTACGAATTACGTAATTATTTCAAAACAATTTTTATATTTATATATGGTAGATTTTTGGTATACAGGATTACTTTGGAGTGTTCAGACATGTCTCGTTACCATATTTATCAAATAGTAAAATAACACATATCTTTTCTTCTTTTCCAGGCGTTCCCCTCCTCAGTGAGGGTCCGGCTAGTTCACTAAGAGACGACTAACTAACTAAACTAGCTTACTGCTTTATGCCACCTGCACCTCGTTAGTCTCAATGTCTTCAATGAGCAGATCCAGAGGGAGCCTATCGCCAGCAGCATCTGAGCGATCGACGCTACCTATGTGCGCGTCGGGAGATCCACCAAGCCCAGATTTACAGCCATTGGAACCGACGAGGGAAGAGCTTTTAGCCCACTTTTTCGAAAGATTTAAATTCTACACGTCACTTTGCCTTGGCACGTCAGCCATATTAGCAGTTTTTGCTTTCCTCTTTCTAATACCATTTGTTGTAGAACCAGCTATACAGACGATATTGGCGGAATTCGTACCAGAAGCTGGAATATGTTCGGTGTCGGAACACGTTAAAGCAAATACATTAACTAACTGCACATGGGCATCATGTCGAGAAGGCTGTACAACAGCTCATACAAAATGTCACAAAATCCGAGTAAACTTAGCTAGAAAACCATTCACTGAAGACACAAAACCACCAATAGAATGGGATGAAACAGATTTAAAATTTCTAATAAATCCAGAAGGATGTGGTTATCCGCCGAAAGTGAATTGTTCTGTATTTGCCAACGACTATGCGGGAAAAAATGCACCGAAAATCTTCCCGTGCTTTTATAGTTTGACGAGACCAGACTTGGTTGTGGCGAGATATTCTTGGGACAGTACAGTTCGAGGTTTGATAATAGCCTTGGTCCTTCCAACGACTATCTTTGTCTTCAGTTTGAGTGTGCTTGCTTACTGGCACTGTCGCTGCTGTGACAGAGCCTGCAACAGACGAGTGCATGCCGAATCCTATGCAAGCAAAGAGGAGTAAGTACCTTATTATTGTATAAATGCTTTTAGATATTTTTTAAGATAAAATTGTAGACTCGATAACGACTGCACAAAATCTGCAAAATTTAAGAAAGTATTAAATTTCTATATTTTATTATCACATTATTTACAAAATAGGTTCATAAAGCCCTGGAAGCAAACTTAAAAAAATATATTGATTTCAATGAATTACTTAAATAATTCTCACAAAATAATTTCTCAAATAATATTTTCAGTAGTTTGGTATGTTATTGATTTTAGTAACTGGACTTTCAGGTCCCATAAAGATTTCAAGTTTGCTGATGGAACGACGTAGTTTCTTCTAATAGTTGTATTGGAAGTAGTGACTTACAAGTACGTTATATTGGACATAATGCACAGCAAGTGAACAAACTCAAATGTCATATATGTCGCATTAATCTTACAATCATGTGTTTGACTTTCACTTTTCATTTCAATATGTGAATTTTCTCTCTCTAAAATAAAGACATTATAGTTATAGTTATTCAAGAACGAAATTTATTTTTATATAACTTAAGAACTCTTGAATATCTATCATGCAAAATGGTTTTTCAATATCGATTAGTACTTCCATTAGCAAAGTTCCACTACAATTACAACCAATGCACAACAATAGTGAATTTCCTGTAAACTTAGTCGCTCACTCTTTTTTGCGCTAGTTCATTCCAGAAATTTAACCGTATTTTACTATTGGACCAATTAAGATTGTTGTTTGATTTGTTGGGATATTTAGTCAAAGTTTAGATGTTATTTTGTGTAATAAATGAAAACTTTACTAAATTTCGAATCAATAAGTAAAATATTAGTAAATATTATTACTTAGTTAGAAAAAATTTAATACTAACCAAAATGCTGTTGTAACTTTTTCTCCTTAGAAATTTGATCATTCCTATACTTCAAATATTAAATACCTTTCTAATCTCCAACTCTGCATTTGTCTCCTTCCGCTAAAATTTTTTAGTTTTGTTAACGTAATTGGCTGTTTAATGCTAAATCTATTTTCTCTCTCTTTTCTCATGTGCTTATTAGGGGTAATTTAAAATATTATTTTCTTATTTTTCAGCAGTAAACTCCTTTGCGAGTTGGATGATGACCCGAGTGATGACGTGTTCTGACGCCGAGCCTCAGCCACCCGCCGCCGAAACCGCACTGGCTACACGCAGCTGTAAGCATCCGTAAATTCTTCGCCTAAAAATTTGAAATTCTTTTACAAGTTGGGATTCTTCCATGGTCCTGAAGATTGGTCCATATTAGCATGTTTAAAAATTCTTCATGCGGGACTTTGAATTATTTTTTAAGTAGGTACATAGTTTATTTTATACAAACACATTATAATAATTTGTAAAAATTATTCATCATTTTTTATTGTCTTTTATATTTTATTCATAAAAGTCAAAGTAATATTTATCAATATGAAATTTTTCTAACAATAATATTTCCCTTTAAAAATAATATACTTAATAATATTTTTAAGTATGTAAAAAATTGCTGACGTTTTATAATATTTTTATTATATTACCAATGTTTTCTAAGTCGCGCAAAAAAGAATTTACAACATTATAAAAAATTGGACGAAATGAAATAAAAGGTAATTTTACTGCGAGAATAAAACCTTTTTAAACTAATTATTCATGACAAATAAGTGATATTATTTATTACAAAATCTTAGAAAGTTAAGATTTATAATAATCCCGGAAGATGTTAGGTTAAAAAGGTTTTGACGTGTAAAGAGGAAAGTCTAAAAAACAGTATTAACATCACTTCGGTCTTTCGGTGAGAGTGGCTTCTGCTTGAAAAGTATTAAAATAAATAAAAGCGTCTCTTATTCACAAAATTTGAGCTAAGCCGGATAGAATAGTTAAGTCTTTAATTTAGTTTTAATTATGCTATTGGAAACGCGTGATATTTTCTTAATAGCATTCTATAATATTAAGTGCATATTGATAATAAATTAATTAATAATGCCTTTTTATTTATAAAACAGGAACTTGAGTAAAATAATATGGATAATTAGTTAACGTATAATTTTCAACCTTTATTTAAAGGTTTACTTTGTTTTATGAATAAAGAGGTTTATTAATGTTCGACTTAGTGGGGACAGAACCGTGCCCCTATCTCTAAGTCTGTACAAAAATACTGTTTCAATAACAATAATAATAATCAGCACAAAATATAAGTATAATTTTATTGACCATAATATAAGTAATTCTTTCATATAATATGTGTGTACATATTAATTTGTGGTGTTTTTATAATTATAATAATCTAGTCATATTATTTTTGCATTTATGTAACTTTAAAATGTATAAGGAATTTATTTAAATATCCTTTCTTCGATTATTGGCATTAAAGAACAATCTATTTTTGTGTTATTGAAAATATATAGTTATGTGCTTGTATAGCATATTTAGCTCGATCAAAAATCTAAAGTCTAGTTTATAGAATCTGATGGTGTAATATTCCTATTCACCGTTCACTCGTTATGAACTAATTTAGAAAAATTGCATTGTCCATGTTTTGTTATTATAGGTAATTACTACAAGCTACAATAGTACCTAATGCTAAAATAAATTATAGTTATGAATATTTTGGCACAAGTTTTTTTTTATGGTTGCGACCATTTTACCTGTCGTTAAATTATTAAGATTGGCATAATAATTTCAATGTTACTATGTATTGATTAATCTATGTCCAAAGATTGTAAAGTTTTATTATTGTTAAAAAATATATTATTGTGTTGTTATTTTGTGTAAGTAAAAATAATTTAACATGTTAATAAAGATATGTAGGTACAAGAAAAGACATATTCTTAAAATCGTATTTGATGAACTACATAATATAACAGAATCAATATTTGGCAATATATTACCAGTGTGGCATTGCCAGTTTTAATTGCCAATTCATACTTTAAGTACCTGGGCTCAGTCTTACAAGGTGATGGGGAAATAGACCGAGATATAAAGCACCGAATTAGTTCAGGGTGGATGAAATGGCGACAGGTCACGGGAGTTACTTGCGATGACCGGATGCCGTTAAAGCTAAAGGGTAAGGTGTACAAGACCGTAAATCGACCTGTCGTCTTGTATGGATTTGAATGCTGGGCCGTAAAGAAGAAGGATGAAAATCAACTGCATGTAAGCGAGATGAGAATGTTAAGATGGATGTGTGGAGTTACAAGAATATATAAAATAAGAAATGAGTATATAAGAGGAAGTTTGAAAGTTGCGCCGATCACAGACAAGTTACGAAGTAACCGTCTGTCTTGGTACGAGTACGGGCATGTAAAGCGACGGGATGAAAGGCATTTTACAGAGAGCGTTGTGCATGAGTGTGGATGGATATAAAAAAAAGAGGTAGACCAAAGAAGTGTTGAATGGACTGTGTGAGGGAGGATATGCGTGTACAGGGAGTGAGCGGTGAGATGACGGATAATAGGGATAGGACGGATGAATAGAATAAGGTACATGTTGCGCCGACCCCAAATAAATGGGAACAGGGTAGGAAGATGATGATGATGATTATTTAATATTATCTGTTGCATAATAGCTTCTATAATATTTAACATAAAAATTAACGTTTTTTTTATAATGAATTTGTCATTATTATTTCCGTGAAATCACAAATATCTACTATTAGTAGATCAGCAACATCTATGTAGCAAAATATTGACACAACTTAGGGCAAATTATTTCAATAGTCAGACATTAATGGCCTAGAATAAAGCTGATGGTGTCTCTATCTAAATCATGTTTTAGATATCTAAACTAATCTATCTTTATAGACAGGATCAAAATTCATCAGGTAGAACTATGTGCCTATTGGAAAATCTACCCTCAGTCACACCACAGCATATTTATCTTGGAATAAAAAAGCATAGTACTTTCTCGAAAAATATTGTCAATGTATTATGATGTAGTTCATCAAAGATAATGTAAATATCTTTATTATATATTTGACGCAAGTGGCACGAGGTAAAAGACAAATAAAGCTTAATTTGTATTTTTGTTTTATTTCTAACTAACGAACAACCGCGAATTCGTCTGCATAAGCTTTAAATCCCGTTATTTCCTATTTCTGCGGGAATTTCGATAATTAATATAGTCTTAATTAGTCCTTAGTACATGAGCTATCTGCGAGTGAAAGTTCCGTCAAAATTAGTATGGTCGTTTCACAGATTAACTGGAACAAGCTGACAGGTTGACAGACAAATATTGGGGGAACTACGTGTGTATATTTATATATGTATGATTCTAGAAGAGTTTGAGAAAGGAACACTAATTAAATTGACAAATAATTATTTATATTAAAACTAGCTATTTCGCGCGGATTCCGCTTATTGCGTGGAAGGGGTATAATAGTTAACGACCTAACAAATCAGATTTTATAAAATTTTATAAAATTGTTCAAGCCGTTTCGGAGGAATTTCATAAGTAGTATTAGTAGTATAGTATATAAAATAAATTGTTGTGTAAGTAAAGAACATAATAAGGTTAAGTAAAAAAAAAGATTAAATATGGTGTCGTGGGACACCAGGTAGGAACGAAGTTCCTTCGGCTAATGTAGAATCGACACAATTTGCAAAAGAAAAATCGTGCTCAATTTTATTTAGGTTTAAAATGTATCTATAATGTGAGTATTCGCCACGTGCTTGTCCATGAATTCATGAGTATATACTATGCATTGGCGGGGTGGAGTAGTAATAGAGAGAGAAGGGATGAGAGAACGAAAAGAAAGAGGGAGAAAGAGAAAGGTATTATACACTACTCGCTTGTGTATACGACTGTCGCGCCTGCGCACGTCTCATTTAACGGTTTTATTCCACGCACTTTTTCTTACGGTTTTACTAGCACATTTTTTTCAGTTCGGTCGCGCAGCAAAATCCCTATCTCCTCCAAGCCTGCCGTAAGGAACTTCGTTCCAAAAAAATTCTGTTATACTGGTGACCGCTGCGTACTAAAATATACCTTATTACTCAAACGGCAGGCGAAAATTTTCGCTAAATATTTAAGCCTAAACGCAACCATCAACAAACCTTTAACGAAATGCCAATTTTTACCTATTCGCCCCCCCCGATTTGATGATACTTGGCATTGAACTTGGCAGGTTATTTACTCATGATGTAACAAAAAGGCTATGTAAGCGAATTGATATTTCTCATTATAAGCCTTTTTTATCTAAGCACAATTTTCGTGGACTTAAATATTAAAAAAAAAAACATTTGTTCACTTGTAATAATTTTACTTGTCAGTATTTAATTGGCCGCGTGGTGCCTACATAGTAGAATTTGTATCACCCCATGTCTGCCCGTGGGTATCGTACAATGTGATTACGGGTTTCCGGGAGGTGGGCAGCAGTGCCTCCTGTGTTGACAACATAGTCCAAAATACAAACTGCGGTCACTAACCCCAGCGTGGTGACAATGGGCAAATACTCCCATGGCAGTCTTGTGGCGTGCCCCGGGGGAGGCCTACGTCCAGCAGTGGACTGCAATAGGCTGATGATGATGATTGTCGCTTGTTAGGTCCCCTCACTATTTTCTATGCTTTATTTGTACTAAATGGAGATCTGTAGTCTCTGCGTATCCTTATAGGATAATGTATGTATTTGTGTTTTCATGGTCGTCTCTGTTAATCCTGGCTTAGAGGTTGCAGCGGTGGAAATGAGTGGTAGGCCAATTCCGGCTAAGACAGTATTGAGAATTCGTAAATAACTCAGAAATTTTCATACAATGTTAAAAATAAACCTGAAATAAATTTAATCGCACATGCTACCCTTTATAAGATAAAAAAAAAATCACTTTATTTGCTTACCTTGCTGGAAGAGATCTCTTGTAGAGATAAGGTCGCCGTTGTACATGCATCTTTTCTTTTATCCTGTACTTAATTGATATTTTTTGTGTGTGTGCAATAAAGAATAAGTATAATTTCTGAGTTAGTTTATTAATTTATATATTTATGTAAATCACTGTAGGTACACAGTTCACATGGCCGCGTGGTGCCGGCAGAGTAGAATTCGTACCACTCCATGTCTGCCCGTGGGTATCGTGAGAGGCGATTAAGGGTTTCCGGGAGGTGGGTGGACAACATAGTCCAAAATACAAAAGTGCGGTCACCAACCCGTCTGCTCAGCGTGGTGACTATGGGCAAATCCCCCCTATAGCAGTCTTATGGCATGCCCTGGGGAAGGCCTACGTCCAGCAGTGGACTGCAATAGGCTGATGATGATGATGATTACACAGTTCACACGGATAAAATCACCGACAAAAGGACAGTTCTTACCTAAATAAAACAAATAATGCATCTATCAATACCCGTCAAACCTAGTACACGACATTAACCTAGTTAACTGGAAGAAACGCCAGGGTTCACTGGCCGCTTGCACGAAACCCGGCAATACACCACTGCAATGCCGCACTAGTTATTAACTCGGCAAAGTATTTTAATTTGCATCTATTATGCGGAAAAAATCTGGCACAATAACTTTTATTTTTATGGCGGCAACTAAATAACTTGTCATAGCTTTCCTAATGGCTTATTTTTCTCAATTGCCAAATAGCTTATTGGGCCCTCAATTGGGCCTCAGCCTCGAATTTAGCTTGCATGATCAAGTTTCAGAGACATCATTACATTTATACCAGAGCATTAACTCCTTTGAATTTATAAGCATTTGCATTAAAAAATTAGGAAGGCGCTGATAAAATGCGTGACTCACCAGTAGAAAATGTAGTGTTAATGTCCTTAGATACATTTAACGAATTAGGATACGCTTACATACGGCTTCTCGAAATGGGGTAGCCAATAGATAAGATAAGATGATGATGACGTAGCAGGGTAAGAGGATAAGAAATCTAAATATAATAATATCCTATATCTACTTTTCGTTATACACCAAACAGTCCTCAGATCTAGTCGCGTTTCGACAAATTCGTAGATTCTGCAGGAAATAATAAAATCGGTATAAAAACTACCCAATATGGCTCCATGCCAGATATAAGGTGATTAGCACACTGCCCCGCACAACGCTGCGTAGCGCGAGATAGCGTGTTCTAGTATACGGATACAGTGACAAAATGGCAGAGATACAGATCTGGTTGTGCTATTAAATTAGTTGTAAGTATTTGTTCGTATTGAAAACGAATGATATAATACGAATTTGAGAAGCAATCAGCGAATATTGTAAAATTTTCGGTATCGCTTTGCTTTTGCTAGGTAGGTAATAAAGGGGGCCGGTCTTTTCAAACGTGTCACGGACCACACAGCATGAATCGTGATACGTCGCAATTGTGAGGATAGCCTAACTTATATCGAGTGACTCATACTTCGATTGTTTGAAAAACATCTACATAGCCTAGAAAATCTGACAAAACTAGGGCACTTTTGAAGGTCGATGATTAGTGATGCTGATAATCAATTTGCGAACCTTCTGGAACATCGCCAATTTAATTAACTTGTGCGGACAACAGCCTGGGATTTTGGTAGTTGAAAAAGCAACTAATTATTTATTACCTAAGATTAGAGAGGCATTTTGTCAAACGAAATTCTCTTAAACGAAATTATAAGCGAATAGCTGAGAAAACTGACGGTTTTTTAAGATAACGACGGGCTAGAATGAGCTAGAATGAACATTGTCACCAAATTTTAAAACAACAATAAATAACAATATTATTTTTATTTCATGAAATTTGGCCTTCGTTGACTGGGCTAAAGAAGTATCGTTAGGCATCTGCAATAGTTGCTTTTTCAACTACCAACCTGTTGTTTTAAAATTTGGTGACAATGTTCATTCTAGCTCATTCTAGCCCGTCGTTATCTTAAAAAACCGTCAGTTTTCTCAGCTATTCGCTTATAATTTCGTTTAAGAGCATTTCGTTTGACAAAATGCCTCTTTAATCTTAGGTAATAAATAATCTCACATTACAAATTACTATAGATTTCGTAGTTCGGGTTTCGTAGCAAATCGTAGTAATTACTACGAAAATTATCCTACACAGTTACCGTTTTGTTTTCGACCATTGCTTGTCAATTTTGTGATGTTTTTTATCGATAAAATATTTGTATTTCAAAGTAGTTTGATATTATTTCGATGTCCACTTTACGATCCAACATGTAAAGGTTCAAAACCGGTTTATTACGGCGTCGCTATCATAGCATAACTAAAACTTTAGGCCAAATGTTGGCGTCGCATTTCATGGTCTATATTTTCCAAAATACCATGAAACTATTAGTCTATTCACCTATTGTTTATCATTGTTCTACTTGGAACACATTTTGCTTATCGCTAATGCCTAGGTTGAAATAGGTCATTGAGTTTATAATTATACTCCGTTTCCGTTATAAAGTCCTCTAACATCGGCGCTAGTGACTATCTAACTGTAACATTGGTTCATACGTTTGTTTAGTTCGATGAAAATCCTTGTGCCTTAGTAAATGGAATATACGATAGTTGCACTCACTTTATATTGCATGGATTAGTTACAATGTAGAGGAAGATTGCCTTTAGTTTTTTTAATATTTCTTCTTTATCTATCTACTCTTTCTCAAATTAGTTTAACATCTATTTTATAAAATTATTAATAAAGAAATGGAAAAAATTCCTCACCCGGGTGGGAATCGAACCCACGATCTCTGCATTCCGCGTGTCAGTGCTCTAACCACTGAGCCACCGGGTCAATTTCTCGGATGACGAATTTTACCATCTCTTTTCTAAATTACATATTGGCAACGTTATTTTTCATCCCGATAGCTATACACTAGCCAAATCTCGGCAAACAAAGCTGAATCCCTCAACACAATGTTAGATGAAACGATCAACCATATCCTAACGCATTATATTAATGGAGAAGTGTTTTTATAAATTTTCTTAGTCAAGATATTATATATTATAAAATTATTAATAAAGAAATGGAAAAAATTCCTCACCCGGGTGGGAATCGAACCCACGACCTCTGCATTCCGCGTGTCAGTGCTCTAACCACTGAGCCACCGGGTCAATTTTATCTTGCCTCGGTCATAGTAAATTGTATTTCTAGGATATCACATGTCTTTAACAATCTTGACTTAGGTACTTGATATCAGTCAGTTCCTGTGTCTCCTAGATAGGGCAGAGGGCCCCTATAGTTCTCTGCAATCCAATTTGGTTTTGAGTTTCTACGTTTTTCATCAGTAGGATGTCCGTTTTTTTCTGAACTCTAAATCATAGCTTTGTTTAGCTACTCGTACATATGTATTTTTTTTTCCTGAGTGACTGAGTATCAATGCACAGCCTTATCTGTTAATCGCAGAAACCTCAAACATGAAATTGTGTTCTTTGTATACCACGTACGTACTTATGAAGAAAAAACCAGAGATGACGCGGCAGAAGCCGTGGGCGTCCTCTAGTTCTAATTGAAACAGTTGCACCACTTTTCTACAATGTTGCAGTTAGAGACAGAAGCGCAATCTGTGCCATCTGCAACTTTGTCCCGTTGTAAATAAAACGTTAAAAGTTTTCCTTTTAATTTGAACGCGTAAATTACAGATTTACTGGACAGAAGTATGAGTACCTACATAGAAGTATGAGTTAGAAATTAAAACTTAGAAGCCGAAAGCTTTGTTCCATTTAAAAACATTTTAAGGTGATTGTGTGAACTGAAGAACGTAAAAAATGTAGGTAGGTACATATTTACCTATAAATACAGCATGTTTTTTTGGTCGTCAATGTTCCCGAAAATTACGGAATCTCCTCATCATCACGATCAGTTTTCTCCATGGAATCATAACTGGGAAGTGTCTGGTTTCCAAAATATTAAGGTCCAAAGTTGAGTAAATAGACTGCGTTTTTCTGTATAAAGCCTCAAGCACACCGGATGCGTATGCGTGCATATAAGCGTAGACGTACACGTACCTCTGAGTTTAATGTATGGATCTATCACCGCTTGACATCTATGCTTACGTCTACGCGTACGCATCCGGTCTGCCCGTGCCTATACAGTTCCATACATTACAACTCAGAGGTACGTGTACGTCTACGCTTACGTGTACGCATACGCATCCGCTGTGCTCGAGGCTTAAATGCACATAGACGCGCATAACAAGATTTTGCACGATTAATTTATTAATATCTAACTATGAAAAAACTAGCACAAACACTATAAATTTCACCCGATCAAGTTATTAAAATTTAAAAAATAATTACTTCGTTTACTAAAATTTTTTTTGCCATAAACTTACTTTATTTGATGTATAGAGTACATTGCATACCCTTTGTTAAGGGTGGCAACGAAAAAAAAACTCTGTATAAGAAACTAGAAATAATTAAATCTAAATAAATACATCAGAAATTTATGGCCGAATTTCATCTACGATGTTTTAGATTATGGATTTGAATTAAGTTAATACTTTCTGGAATATTTACCAAAAGCTATAAGCATTGAGTCCTGCCAGGCGAAGGTCTAATTTCGAATTTATGGGCTTTTTTTCATCAGCTATATAGGTTGGTATATACATGGTATATATTAGAGATAAAAATTAAATTCGTATGTCCTTAATCAACCTCATATTGTATTCCTATCCACCAGCCCGTACTGACCATCGCAGTGGAATTGCAGGATCATAAAGGAGCTCCCACAATCACGTTCAGCATAGACATAACAGAAAAATGTAGGTAAATGATCAGTGACAAGTTGCTAGCTTATCACTTGAGAGAACGCCCGAGTTCCTTAGTCGACTCTTAATTGCACGGAAAGAGATGCAGCTCATGTATTCTAGTGAAGCCCCCGTCAGCATAGCTGGAAGCTAGTTTGAAAGCTTGTATGCAGTACTAACAGAAGCAAACAAATTATTCTCTAGACGCATATTATAACCAACTGACCAATAAGCCTGCTGGGACCCAAAGTGAATGCCCTCAGTGATAATTCAGAGGCTATTACAAAATATCGATTCATGCGGTATCGAGAGGTTTGAGTATGTGAATTTTGGAGCAGATACAAGAAAGAGGTGTTCTAAGTTTCCAACAATGATAGTGTATAGGAAAGTAGCTAACTTCGTCCGCGAAGACTACAGAAAGTAGCCTATGCTTACCTACGTCGTCCTCTGTATGTACGAGTAGGTATTCAATATTTCAAGAAAATTTAAAAGTAACAACTAAACAAGAAAATTAACATACATATAACCACGCCTTTACGAGTATCCCTTACGGGGTAGGCAGAGCACCAAGGGCCGATAGAACCACATGGTGCCACTTCCGACCAATTTTGATGGTGTAGTTGAGATTTAAAAGTTCGGTTAGTAATGACAGGTGGTCAGAAAATTTTCGCATTCATAATATTAGTTACGACTTATATGTATTATTTCCAAATTCCATTTGAGTGTAAAGAAGTATGAAGACAAACTTCAATCAGGACAACCTCAAAGACAAGAATCAGGGAGTACGAGTAGGTAGAGAAACATACATATATAGTCACGCCCATCATCCTCTAAAGAGGTTGTGCAATTTACACGCCAACTTTTCACCAGTTAGCCTACTATGTCCCACGTGGTAAGGGGTGAACCTAACGCCGAGAAAGCTACTCCTAAAAGTACTAGGTATGCTATAGTAGTTACCTTTGACTATAGTACTTATAAATACCTACTCTACAGAATATCTTAAGTAGTATTTTACAAAATATCTTCCAATAAGTAGATCCCTAGCTACTTATTGCAACCCAACACCTCTTATCTCTAAATGCCCGCTGAATTAGCCGTCCTGCGATGTTCACCAAAAGTAATGCTATTAGCCGTTATAACTTTACTCCGAGGTTTAATATATGAGGTTTAGAGTCATCATTTACAGCCCTGAGAAGTCCACTGTTGGACATAGGCCTTCCCCAACAACCTCCACTCCGACCTGACGGAAGCAGCCTGCATCCAATCGACGACCGCGACCTTGGCCAGGTCGTCCGTCCACCTCGCGGGTGGCCTTCTCACGCTTCGCTTGCCGATATGTGGGATCCACTCTAGAACTTTCCGACTCCATCGGCCATCAGTTCTTCGAGCTATGTGCCCTGCCCATTGCAACTTCAGCTTGCTGGACCGTTGAGCTATGTCGGTGATCTTTGTACGTCTGCGGATCTCCTCATTTCTGATTCGATCACGCAGAGAGATCCCAAGCATAGCTCTCTCCATCGCTCGCTGTGCGATTCCTGAGCTTCTTTATGAGGCACATAGTTAGAGACCACGTCTCGGCACCGTAGGTCATCACCGGCAGCACGCACTGGTTGAATACCTTCGTAAAATGAGGTTTAGAGTATGCTTGGAATATTAATGTATCTTTTTACTAATGAGACTACAAAATATGACGTAGGATGCTCGGTGATAACTTTATAAGACCAAAAAAGTTGCCAATATCTATGAGGTGATCAATACCAGAAAGTTTCTGACCTCAAAAAAAAACATACAGCATAATTACTAACAACATAATATTTTCCCCATAAACTTGAATACGACATTTGTTGGCACTCGGAAACCTTTTAGTGAAATTGCCCTAAGTTTACAACTCCCAATATTGCGTGCAATGTAAACGCATCCTAAGCGGAGTTAAAAAAAGAACACAATAAAAACCTCATTCGAATTTGGAAAGGAGGTTGTGTAAAAAAAGAATGCATATTTTTTTTGTAGTGTGACCATAGTGTGACGTGTAGTAGTGGAATAATCGTAATTTGTAAGACTGAAACAAGACTGTCTGTCGCCGTGGCGTAGCTCACAACATAGCTCTATCGACCCGGTGAGGCGACGCGCGCATTCAAATGAACAAATATATCAGCAGAGACTGAATTTAGTTACAAAACACCACAATTTGTAAGTATTATCACTATGAAAAATGAGTAAATAAATTAAAACTAAAAACAATCACAAAATATATTTTTTATTTTATTTTAATTTTTTAACAAATAAATTAAACTTTTTTCTTTATTTAAAAATCAATAATCCCTAGAAAATTAAATTTTCTACAATATTTAGCCATTAAAAAGAATATTTATGATTAATGAAGTACATAGAGCCTTTTGAAATTTCACACAAATCGTCACAGCCTGCCTGCGCCCAGTAGTGACTGAGCCGCCGCGCCGCGCCGACGTCTATCGAAAACAACACAAAAGCACCCCCAAAAAAGAACATTGCCGAAGTTCCAAACATACTACACAATGGTACAGTGCTAAAAAAACTAGTGTACAATCGCAATTTGTATGATAACACAAATTTACACCGTGCAGTGGACAGTGAGAGCTTTGGTGCCGTTTTCATGTCTTAGAGCTATTTTTGGTCTGCAAATACACGTTTGTAACATCGTCCCATTTTCTAGCTTTTGTTTTTATGCTGTTATATCTATTAGCACTCTTTTTGAGCGCCTAAAAAGCGTTAACTCTCCGACGTGTGAAGTAATTCGCCTATTACTGCATTATGTCAAATCGCTCCACGTTATTGACGATAAATTAATCAATGAATGGATTTGTTTTTTATTTTTTATGTTTTCACTTACACTCTTTGATAATACTATCGCTGTATCTTAAGTGTCTTCTTATATGTAAGGCACGTATACCCTACCCTTTATAACATACGTGATTCAATGAATTGTTAATTATACACGAACATAATATAAATTGGTTTTTCCTGTTTTGATCTAGTAAAAGTCGATAAAAAACGAATGTGACGTCAACATTTCTTGCGATGAGGTTAGGTTATGTAATGCTAGTATAGAGCTAGAAAGAATTCTAGATTTAGAGAAGCTAACCTCTGAAGCTAGGAAAGGGTTGCCAACTTCGATTGTTGTTTTTTTTTCTAAATTCATACATAAATACACACGGCTGTGTTTCAGAAATGGGGTAGCCAGATCATAAACTAGATCCGATAGCCACGCTAAGAATAGCAGTGACAGATTGAATTTTCTAAATTTGACTAAAATATAACGAAAATAGCCCGCTTTGTCGGCAAGTAGTTATAATAAAAATGTTTTTTTACCGCACTGTGTCTTGTTTAACCCTGACGTTGGCAGAATCGTCGATAGTCTACGGAGCAATTAATATTTTAAAAAGTTAAAGTTGAAGAAATAGCCCAATCATATCTACTTATAAAATAGACTATAATATCTAATAAAATAGACTGTAGTAGCCATTTTGTATGGTAGATTCATGTAGTTGGTAGGTATTATTTTAGTTTTTATCATCCAAAATTTTCATTAACTTTGACATTTAGGCATTGTTTAGATATTCAACCCTTTTACTGAAACTCCCCGGGGGTGTTTTTTGGGAGCTTTGCCAACCCCAATAGAGCTTTTGACACGAGCCTTAACACTAATATATGTACTATATGTCACTTTGAGCAAGATATTATTATAAATGTACTTTGACACTCTAATAAGGAGTAAAGCTATTCCAAGCCTAATCTAAGAGTACGCAAACTGACGTTTAGTCGAGTAAACTTTATAAATATTTATTAAAATTAGATATACTGCGTACAATAAAGCATAAGCCCTCCGCTGGCGATTGTACGCAGCGTACATAATTTTATTTACCGTTAATTGGCGATTGTACGCAGCGGGTTTCAAAACACATAATATTTCAACAGAGTAGAATTTGTACCACCCCATATCTGCCCGTGGGTATCGTATGAGGCGATTAAGGGTTTCCGGGAGGTGGGCAGCAGCGCATCTCGTGTTGACAACATAGTCCAAAATACAAACTGCGGTCACCAACCCGCCTGCCCAGCGTGGTGACTATGGGCAAATGCCCCCCATGGCAGTCTTATGGCGTGCCCTGGGGGAGGCCTACATCCAGCACTAGACTGCAATAGGCTGATGATGATGACTGGAAATAAATATTGTCCAAAGTTTATTCCTCGACATTCTGATATCTATTAGCTTACTTAATATTTGGATAACAAATAAAACCAAGTGATTTAATATAAATGTATTGTAATAAAATTAATTCAGCCGAAATTAATTGGAAACTCCAGCCAAACGTTGCAATATCAAAGTGACACGACAGTTTGACAGTGACAGGTCGGGAACCAATCAGAATCGTGAAATTCGAGCTCAAATATGCCTTACTCTAAATAATAAAATACATTCTTATGTATCTTCCTGGCTCTTAATCTAGCAAATATTTGCTAGTGTTGTGTTTCGAATATATTCGTTGGTTCCTGTCAATTATTTCGGAACCTATGTTTCAGGTCATCGATTTTTCATTCATTCTGATAGTAAAGGTAGTATGTCTATGTACCTACGGGTACTACGGTTATAGTAACCATAATTACAGGGTTGTCCGGTAGAGCAGAAGTGTGCATATTACATTCACGCCCACTTTTCCCATTTAGGGTTAGTGGGGCTTATTACTGCTCCTGATCAGGAACAAATACTCAATCTAGCAATGGTAACAAATCCATTGGAAAATGTTTACGAGTCATTCTAAATCAGAGCTAGAAGCTGCTAGGGCTAGAGCCTCGTCCGTTGAAAAGCCTGTTTGAATAGAAATATCGTTAATTTTTTTAAATAGAAATGTTATCGTAAGCCCATAATCATGGTAATTATAATCTATTCATTGTTTGAATAAGAAAACACTAAATAATGAACATTAAATAATAATAATAATGTTTTCTATTAGACAAACAAACATTTGATTGATTCCGGACGTAATAAAGAAACATAATTATATTCACCGCGCAACCAATTTTCCTATACTAAAGGAAAATATAGGCGTACCGTTCAGAATAACTTTTCCTCATAAATGTCATGAATGCATATCACTTGTGGCACCTGTATGACAGTTGACACAGAAAGCCTACAGCGAACCAATCTGTATTGTATCTGAGCTATTCAATATCGAGCTCAATAGGGAAATAACGTAAAATATAACGTTGTAGACTAAGAGCTGAAACTATGGTCACCATATTAGGTATAAAGTTGATAAATATAAAAATAAATACCATTATTTTCCATATGACTCTTCATGAAAATCAATATAATTTATTTATTCAACCCAAATAGCACTTCCTATGTACTCTGAAAATATTAATATTTATCATGAATAGATCCAAGTTAAGTAATATATAAAAAATAAATATATAAATAAATAAATATTCTCTAATTTTATAAACTAAGATCCCCAATATTTTATGGGAACATACATACTAAGCCTAAAGCTAAAAACATAGACTATATTAATAATATCCGTGACTCAGAAACAAATATCGATATTCGTTATGTCAAGTTTTGCACCAGCTGGGATTAAAATCCAGCACCTGTAGGCAGGCAGGGTCACTACCAGCTACGCCAATTGGTCGTCAAGTGGGTTAAGACATACTACTAATACATATAGTATACTTTTTGATATCGCCTTAACAACTGGACACATTGAGGTCAACCACAAGATTAGAATATTTTAATTCCATTTACATGCCCAAGAGTCAGGTAATTTCAGCCAGATCGATCGATACACTGAAACTGAAGTTCTGGTCCAGACTTGTCCAGACTGTCTGGCGTCGCGATACGTCTGAAATGTGCTTGTACGTCAGCACCGAGAATAGAATCACTATATTTGGCAATGGAACGAGTTTATAGGTCATCTTTATTTACTTTACTTTAGGTTCTTTCTTCAACTGCAGATTTAGAATTTTTCATCTACTGACTATCTTTCTATAGGTTTTTCTTTGAGACTTTATTACCAACACGAAGAGATATTGGGCTTTGTCTTGCTTTGTTCGCTTCAAAAACATTTTCATCATTGTTTTCAGCGAAATTTTCAATTAGTGCGAAGAAAACTGGTGGCAGTAAAATAAATTACTGGCAAGCAAATCTATTCTAAAAATCTCCGTTACTCATAATTAATTACCAACATTAGTTAGATAAAGACGCTCCATAATAACATCAAACTTTTATTCCTTTTTATCTTAGAAATCATGTCTATAAGTACTTAACCTTTCGTAAGTTTTTTAGGCATTTGAGCAAGATATAACGTTCTCTTGGGACTCTCATTAATTTCAATGATTTATTACTCTCGGCCAAGTAAACCGAGTAACAAGATATTATTGGAAAATATTCCCTTATTATCTTTTAATACACCCAAAAGCTTTTCTGAAACGAAGTTATAATAACACATTAATTATCATGCAGACCAAAAACAGCTTATATACGTTGTATATCAACAAAGCATAATATAATATATTTCTCTTCCACAGATTCATAACCGAAAATGTAAATGAGCCTTCATAAAAACTACAAAGTCTGTTAAACACAATACAGTTCTCAACAAAAGACTGACATGAACATTCTCCTGAAATGATACAGCCGAGCTGAAACAAGCGCTATGATCGCACCTAGCGCGCTCTCGCCAACATGGCTGAAGAAGAGAAACTGCCCCCGACATTCCTCGAGAAACTTCTATTCTACACAACAGCGACATTCGTTCTACTCGCCATATTTAGTCTATTCGCATTCCTCTTCTTGGTGCCATTTGTCATAGAACCGGCATTCACCACAATATTTATGCAATTCGATCCCGTCGGGGCATTATGCGTCACCACCTCTGTCAAACATTTGGTTGGAGTCAGCAACTGCACTTGGGCTTCCTGCAGGGAAGGGTGCACTAAAGACCTCTTCGATTGTACTCAAATCCGCGTCAACTACAAACTCGGCTACTCAGCGAACATCACAGCGACGGAATACGAAAATTTAATCAGGGTCGAAAGATCTCTCAGGAAAGATTACGATTACGATAGTTACGAAGCGTCAGCAGAAAAGACATACCCAGATATGACGGAAGAGGATATGCCTGACGCTCTGCCAACAGGTTTGCAGGGAAACGACTCGGAATGGTATTTCACGGGAGCTCGGCTATTTCCCAATGTGAAAGGATGCGGTTATCCACCAATACTAAACTGCACAATATTTCACGGTAAACACAGGCCATTAGGCACCAACTATACATGCTACTACAGCAGAGTGGACCCTGGTCTTGTAATAACAGAACTAGATATGTGGCAGAACACGTTGAATCTAGTCTACGCGATGGCCATACCGATCCCGTCATTCATAATTTCTGTAATATACTTGACGTTCGCGTACTTTAAGATTTATAATACTGAGGAAGAGTCTGAACAGGCACCATTGCAGAGCGATGCTGAAGGTATGGCCGTGGGAGATGACGAGAAGCCAACGACACCAGGCTCTGATACATTCAGAGAGGACCTGGCGTGCTTTGGACATCAATTGAAGATGCAGTTAGCTAATGAGAAGTCGAAAGAAGGCTTCGAATCCAATAGTCCACCTATTTCTAATTCTGCATCATTATCTGGGTAAGTTAAATATGCTCCTAATATGTACCTATATTTTATTATAATCATAAGAACTGATTTTCAAGTGTTTAGATAACCTATATGGAGGATAAGGTTGATGCTGTGTTTCCCTAAAACTTGACTAAGAAAGTGACATGTATCTACTTTATCCTTCAGACAGGCTATCGGACCAAAAAAAAAATTGGCTCTAAATCATTAATTGACTATGGCGTTGATATGGTTGGTATTTATTAGATTGCTATATTTTACAGTAAATATTTTTGATGCTGTAAGTACTCTTAATGGAATTTTGTTGAATGTTGAAACCTTAACCTTATAATTTAACCAAAGTTATGTCACTATTTCGGGATCTTACATTATAATGTTTTCCAACATTCGATATTGTACCTACATATCTTATGTTACCATAACATCCGACATCCAATATTATTTATATTGATTTTCCTGATTCTCCACTCTGTAACATTAAAGATGTATACTCTTGTTGATAACGCTTACGGAAACAAATGAGGTGATTAATCATCCCTTGTCTAGCGAACCAAAATATTTTGTTCCAAAAATTTCTTACCAGTATGGAAACATTCACATCTATAATTTCTTTTAAATCCGGCACAGGACAAGGTATTCCATTTATCGAAGTTTAATATTATTAAATACTATTAAATAATAGTATTGAACGTCCCTATAGTACAAATATTTGCTCTATTGGTCTATTTTTGATGATTTATGACTAAAAAAAGGTTTAAGCAATAGCGGTTACATAGTAGTTTCAATTATGGATACTTAATTTTACTTTTAAAGAACTTTTTAGATCTAAAATGTTCGTTAAAAGTAAAGTTAGCTCTATCGAGCACGCACAAAGTTCTTCACTGTCAAGTCATCTCCAATATTTCAACAAGCACTCACATCCTCTCAAAGTGAGGCGTTAAAACCCCTTTTAAATACGGTTAAGCGACGAGACCTATATTGAAAATATTTATCATTCACTGAGGTATAACTATAAATATATTTTCATTACATACTAACCGAACTTGTACATCTTAACCATACCCTAAAAATTGGTCAGAACTGGTGGTGACTACCCCGTAAGGGATAAAGGCGTGATTATATGTATGTATGTATATATTTTTTCATTTTATTGGAATATTATCAATGCTAAAAAAGTATGTAACGAAATTGAAACATGGGTCATAGAGGATGTTGATACAATTCAAACCAGTAAAGACAGAACAATTACCAATTCATTAAATTCCATACAATTACTAGGGTGGTTGAAGACAATGTTGAAAACTGTAACAAAGAGATTCTTTAGCATTCACAAGAAATAACAAAAGAATATCTTACTCGTTTTCTATGTAGGAAATGCCGGATATCTGCCATTCCAGAGTTGGCCCGGTAGCAGGGGCTGTTAATTTTAATGTCGCAGGAAGATTGCAAAACAAATTATCCCAATACATATTCTTGAAATTCAAGACAGTAAAAATATTCTTTGGCAGAGTGGCAATTGGATTTCATCAGGCGTTGCTATTTGGAATTTCTAATGGTATCCACTCTTTAATGACCCTTGAATGGGAGGACTGATGTTGGTCAATAACCTTGAGGATGGCTGTTGGCGAAATATTAAAGGAAATTTATTACCACAATAACTAGTTTTCGGAGTAGCAGTTGCACGTAATTGCATGCTAGGTAGTTGCCTATGATCGCAACATGATACGTCAGATTTGAGGATCATTGAAAGATCTAGGGCCCAGTGGTGAAAATTAATTTGCAAATGAAGATAATAATTGATAGTCGCTTGCCATCTGCCTACATTAAGCAGTTGTTATCTGGCTAGTTATTGTGGTTAACGTTATATCAGAAGATTTTATACTAGCTCGAGCTTCTATTAGCTCGTACTATGATCCAGCCATCTTTTATTACGTGCGATCCGTTTATTCATCTAAACGTAATTGCGTAGTGCTTCGTAATGATTAGAACTTAGCGTTCATACATTATCCAAAAGTTGATTTGTACATTATATAATATTAGGTAATAAATACTAGATTGTACTCAATAGTTAGACGTAAAAGTAGGTATATAAACTGTTACGTCTACAGATTAGTCCATGATATAATTTACATTAAATATGTCGTTTTTAGAGACATGTTATTAATTACAGGTACACCTATACAGTAAACACTGACCATATAAGAAGCAGAAAAAAAGATGATCATGAAAATAATTTTATATTATTTAACAAATTATAATGTATGGGATATAAATTTGAGGGTCCTAATGATTACGAGTATATCACCCTAAGAATTATTTATACTAGAATGGTATATTAATTATTTTAAAACATTGTATATTTCCGACAGGACCAAGTCATCTTTTGTCAACGCCTAATGATAATCATCATGCTAATAATGAGGTATGTCCAAAAGCTGATGCTACTTTAATTTGGCTTGATCCTCATGTAATAGGAACACATGCATTTTATCACATCCTCTATAAATTTTGCACACTTTACCTCTATCGTTTAAAAGTAAATGCCTAAGCTTTACATGTATTTTAAGCTGCGCTGAACTTTTTGGTTGTATGAACCATAGGCTTGATAAAAAAAGCATTTATATTTATTGTTATAATTATTTATAAAAATTATAATATTGTATTTAATGTGCTTATATTATTAACCCGAATAAAGATTTTTAACGAAATGTACTTATTTATACCTAACGATTTTTTTAATATAGACAAGAATTTGAATCTAAATATAATATAAAAAACAACTGCTTGCTTGAATCATTATAATACACGTAATCCACGTATTTGTTATACATTAGTTTCTTTACGTCTTACCAGTGCTCCAATTTCGGAAAAGGGTTAAACTTATTTATTCATAGTTTTTTCTTGCGTTAAACGACATTTTAATGCTTCCTCATTTTATATTTAGTTAGACATAAAGGTCAAGTTTTATGAAAATGTAAAAGGTTCTATTTTTAAAAACAATCAATTGATGTTGTCTACGTATGAGTAGCTTTATGCCGATGTTCATACATACCTAATTTTACTAGCGACACCTATAGGGAAATTTATCTTTTCTTATGAGCTATCCAAAAGAGACAATTGGACTATCATTACGTTATCGTCAAGGCAATTTCACGAATTTTATCAATTATAGCGATGACGATATAATTAATAGAATAGCCATTAAATTCTTGACCGACAAACTTGATTATTGTTATTTGGTAAATTCAATTATTACCTATATTACAATATAAACATAATAGTTGTAAACAATTCCTTTCAGATGACAGGATTCCTGAAGAGGCGGTATCGGCTACAGGATTCATCACGAACTGGGATGAATGAAAAACAATTAGAAAAAAATGTGCTCGACTTGTGATTATTCAGCTTCTTTCCTTTGTGTTGGAAGAAAAATAAAATATTATAGAGAAATGATAGTAAATGGACAATCCACGGAAAGACGGGGGGAAATGAGCGAAAGAGATTTTTTATAACGCGTTGTGAAATTATAATTGAACGGTTTTATTGAAGTGTTCTCTGTTATTATTTATAATTTTATTGTATAAACGTTATATTATTATATCAAACTTTAATACAAAATACGTAAGTTTCCACATTTTTAAAAATTAAAGTTATTCCTTGACATCTTCGAAAATAGTTGCATAGTAAATATTGTAACTGCTCAAAAATTAGGATAATTTGAACAGAGAGGACTTTGATGAAAATCTTTATATTGTTAGCATAAAATAATTTTATCTTCTATAGTAAATTGTGGTACTATAAGATTTTAAATTGCTCGTACGCTAAATGTGTCACTGCACGCGTGCTAATAAAATATAAAAAATGGATATAAATATACGTATTTATAAATTATATGAATGACATCTTAGTATTTCTCTACTCTTTCATTATTATTGATTATTTAATAATTGTTGTCAAAAAATTACCATGATTCTAATTTAATAGTAGAAAAATATCCAAGATGTCCAAATATTTATACTATACTCTACAAAAATATGGTCACAGTTGGGTTTAAAAAAGTATAATGTTATGTGAAGAAAGATATTTATTTGTGAATATATGAAAAAAATAATTAACATATATTGAAAGTGCTGAAACATCGATAAATTTAATATATTTATTTAATAGTTACTTATAAAATATTTCCTTCTCAGTACAATTTCATAATATCAGTTTAGTTTTACGAATAGTTTTTAAATAATTTACTTGTAACTTACACTTTATTTATTTGACTTGTAATTTTTTAACTGTTCTTACAACAGTACGCTTGCGAAGCTAAGTGCAGGCTAAAATTTAAAAAAAAATCTATCTAAAACATAGTGACTGACAATTTTACTTTATATTAAATTGGAATCCTGAGAGATCTAACGATTTGTTCGTCACAAACTTGAATAAAATTGATTACATTTAATTAAATTTGTTGTGTAATACAAAATATGTATAAATAAAATTGAAAAGAAGCCATTGTCACAGATATAGTTAATATTGATCTTCCGTCCCGTGCCTCGACTTTTTAATAATTCATCGACGTTTCCAGTCCGTAGATGAAGTATTTCCTACACTATTCCGAATAACATTAAGTTTTAATTTGTAAACCTTCTGACGTGTCAATATAAATTGACCTATGGAGTTATTTTTCACATTCTCATAAATATCTTTTGATGGATTAACTGTCAAATGTCGTCGAGTAAACCTTTCAATATTTAATACAAATACAATAAGGAAACGAGACATGTTTCATATTATTTATAAAACCTTTTGTAATTATAAATTTTGAACAGAGCTCCCTGTCCTGAGGTGTTTACTACCTAAATCGAAATGTTGCCTACATTGTCATCATCAAAAATTCAAAATAAAAATCCGTTCCAATACCTACACACGATATACCTGCCAGTTCACAATTTACCTTAAAAATATTTTAGACAACTTATACGAAAAACTCTTAAAAATAAAATTACTAAAGATATGTACCTTAAATACAATATTTAATGCAAATTGCCCTGCTGTAGCTTAAAAATGTACATGTTTAGTCCATTTTTGGTAAATAAATTAAAGGCTTGTGAATATTGCTTGATTACTAAAAATCTGAACATGATGTAAATATTGTGTTCTAATCTTTTCATTCGTGTGTCTGGGACCATATACACGACACTTAATGGAGGTTCCAAGGTGATTAAATCAACTCTTTAAAGTTTTAATTAAAATGCAATTAACACATTTTTTATTTACACAGATTACAATTGCGTTTTGAATATTAACCACGTAGACTGGGAAAGAGTTAATACTCGTAGGTATTGCTAAATTCTTACGCACAGATGATAGAAGTAAATTTATGTATAGGAGAAAATTATTTAATGTGATTATTAGGTTATTAATTTATTTTAATGTTATTACATACATTAAATACACAGATTTAATTTTTTTTTAAACTTACTTAGTTATTTTGGAAGAAACTGTTAAATTAGGCCAAATATTGTGCTAAAATTGCGCAGGCATTGAAAATGCTCTAAAACTAAGATCCTATTAAAGATAAAATAATTTATAACACGTTAGTTTCAAGTAATAAAGCTTTAATTAAAAGTGAAAAGCAATTTATTGATATCAAATTGTAATAAAGTCAAATTAATTTAAGGTATATTTTTTTTTAAACGGATTTTTTGTGAACCTTGGTTGTGTTGTAGACTTTTTTTCTAGTGATAAAGTTAGGAAATAGATCTCTTTTTTTTCAATTATATTATTATTATGTAAAACGATAATTTATATTTTATTTAAGCCAATTTATTATACTAATTGAACTGGGTCCACCATTTTAAAATGTTCATTATTCCCAATAAGATTAAAAATAAAATAGCGTATGGAAACAATTTATTTATAGTAATATAACGTTTAATATTGCAACGAGAGATGGAGTCAGTTCAATTGTATAATTTAAGTTTTATTTTCTTTAACGTAAACAAAATTATAATTACCTAACAAATAATTGAGTAATAATTATATTCATAATCGTATTTTTCGTATATTATATTTATTTTATTTAAAATCCTCTAAGTATAATATTAACACAGGTTACGTTTTTTTTAACAGTAAAATAAAATTATATACGAATTATATTATGAACTTACATAAATAACTGTAGCTAACATAATATTTATATCACAGTCAGCTAGTTAACATAGTAATTTAATTAAAAGCATAGCCGTATCCGATTATTGACTAATCATTGTTTATTTATTTATAAATAAAAAAAATATTAATATTTTTGATCTAGTGCAAAAAAGTAGAGACACATTTTTTGGTTCGGCTAGGCAATTAATTAAAAAGCTAATTATACCAGTGAAATTATTATAAATATATTAATTAATTACATAAAAATATTATGTCTCATTTTTGTCGTTATACGTATATTATTGATAATATATATTTTATTTGCAAGATAAACTTTAATTATAATTATATTCTAATCGAAATCACTTAGTTTTATAAATCAACTTAATTGCGAGAATTCTAGATAAAAGTCCATTAGTGAGTTTTTTAATGAGAAGAAGTTTATTGTTTTTAGCCAATAGATAAATATTTCTAAAAGATTAGCAATAAGGTTAATAATATTAAGTAGGATTTCGCGGCAATCCTGGTTATACACATTTCTAAAAATAAATTAAAAAATAATACCTACTTACTTGAAGAAGATTTATGAAATAAACATATTTATCGTAGAATTGGTTCGAGTAATAAGGGACTGAATTTGTATAATTTTAATATATATATTTTAATATATATATATATTTTAATATAAGATAAATAAGGGACTGAATTTGTATAATTTTTTGTTCATATTTTTTATTCTTATTCTTTATTGTACACAGAAAACATAAAAGATAATGCTAATACGGGGAGCTTTTACACCGTCACCACGCTGGGCAAGTGGGTTTTTTGGCGACCGCAGTGTAATATTTTTACTATGTTCTATGCTGCTTTGGGAGTGCAAAAAACGTATAATACTACAGCTGCTTCTCTTCCCGGGCATACTGTATAAGTCAGTGGAGGGACAAGAGGGTTTTGGTGTTTTGTAGGCGATGGGCTACTACTAACCGAACTGCTTGTAGATCTCAACTATACCATCAAAATTGGTCAGAAGTGGCACCATGTGGTGCTCTCTGCCTACCCCGTAAGGGATAAAGGCGTGATTGTATGTATGTATGTTCTCAACATAGGAGGCGCTGCTGCCCACCGCCCGGAAACCCTTAATCACCTCTTACGATCGCCACGTGTAAACTTGAGGTGCTATTCTAGTCTGGCTACACCCATAGGCAAGGCAGGTGAAATATTACAAATTATTGAGAAATGTGTGTAACCAGACATATTTTTTTGTGTGGCGCATTATTTCTGCTAAGAAACGAAACAAGAAAATGTTTGTAAAATACTTGAAATAAGTCAACATTATTGTCATCGTACCGCGTTCGTTAGTATTTTTTTGAAACTGTTGCCTTATGACCGTTTTGTACATAATAAATAATTATAGTATGTAGTAAATAAAGTACACCTTATTGCTTCGACTTAAATGTTGTTTTATTGTTACCCATATACAGGTTGTAACAAAAAGAGTATATTAAGAGAAAGCTATGTAAATAGCCCACTATATAGAGAACCTACTCACAGAGTTTGAGACTCGAAATCACATGTTTATTTTTATAGAAAGTATGGAGAATTTTTAAACATCCCAGGAATTTTCATACAATATTGAAAAATAAAGTTGTGATCTAATAGTGGGCAATTTACATAGTTTTTCGCTTGACATACCCTTTTGTTACACCCTGTATAAATTTGTAAGACTTCCTGCGATTTTTGTAAGTGAACTTATACAGGATAAGTATAACAAAAGGGCAAAATGCTATGAAAATAGCCCACTGTAAAACTAACTTAAAATCATTATGTTTATATTGCAAAATTATCTGAACATTCCTATGTTGGTTAGGAATTCTCCGTAGTAAGTAGACCTATTTGGAAAAAAAAAACATGTGACTACGAATTTCTTATTTTGCCTCTTGTAGGGTTGCCATCTCAAACTTTGAAAACCAGGATTTGAGGAAGAAACACTAGGACATTTCGATTAAAACCCAGGACTATACATGTGCGAGCCCAGTGACAATACGATTGGAGGGAGTTAGTGGCGTGTGAATTTCAAGACATCGGTCTAACACATACAGTGCCGGTGACTACGTATTTGCTTCTTTTAGGCTTTCTAGAGGTGCCGCTAACGCTTGTTTGCCCGATGTCGGCACCCTTAGAAAATGTGCCGACAGCGAATGTGTGACGATGGTTTAAAAACTATCCAGGACAGCCCAGGTCACCCCAAAAAGCAGGACATGTCCTGGGAAAACAAGACGGTTGGCAACCCTACTTTAGTGGGTTATATTTTTGTGGCCAAGTAGTTTCATCAAAATCCGTTTTGGACTTTTTGTAGGTACCCACTAAAAACATTTTGGACTTCCATAATCGTTATAAAAGACCTATGTTGGCAAGGAACAAAAACTATTAAATTGATATATAACGTTTTTTTATTACTGGAGCACTAGCATAAAAAACAGTGATATGTAATAAATATAGTAGATATTGATAAAAACAGAGCAGAATACTATTGATACAAATTATATTTGTTCTTTGGTCACCAAACCAGCTGGACCTTGCCCTATTACAGGCGCTAGACTAGCCACTGCTACTGCTCGTAATGGCCTGAAAAAAAATATTAAATTTTTAAAATAGTATCTACTACTACATACGCCATCTATTTATTTTGGATTTTAGTTTTAAAATCAAAATAGCATGGGTAGAAACCAGAAACAACGGAATGAAAAAAATAATCATTTTAATGCACAGATGGCGTTTGTATAAAATTAATTTTCGCGCCACCTATGTTTTAAATGAAAAACTTAAAAGGTTGACATAGAGGTCGCTCGCACTCAGGTTTACGCAGGGTCGAACTTAACTTAGTTCTCAATTTCACAAAAAGATGGAGCTTATTCACGGTTGTACAAGTAGTTTCATCACACGATGTTAGATGGCGCTTATTAATAAACTTACTTGAATCCGAGCTCTTCAGCTGGAACACCGAGTTTCGCCAATTTCGCTTCGTAAGTGGCCAAAAGGTCATCGTGGGCCTTGCGAAGACGCGCTGCTTCGTATCGTAGGTCATCCACTTGAGTGTCTTTTAGTTTCAGCAACTCCTAGAATGTTTAGTTTCGATTCGAAATTCACGCAAGAATAATTTAATAATTATCCCACATAGGAACTTAGCCCCTTCTGACCCATGACACTACCAGACCACACTACCGGTAGTGTTGCGGAGAATGTTTTGGCCCTTCTGCACTACTAGCCAGTAGTGCCGTGGGTACTTTATGAAGGGTCTAACATCTTCGTTCCCATCGACACTACTACTATATAGGTACTAAATTTAAAAATAATTTCAAACACTTTCCAATATAAAAGCCAAAAATATTGGGAATAAAACAAAACAATGGGTAATTTTAAGAATGGGTTTTCCATTCATTTTAAGAATAACTTATTTTGCGGATTGTTCTTTATAAGAATAATCTATTCTGCGAATAGGTTTTTTTAAAGAAAAAATAATTGTATGAATAGGTCATCTTTTTAGGGGTAAGCCGTTTTGCGAATAAGTCCTTTGTCTACTAAGCCTAAAACCCTTACATGCATTTCTCTAGGTCCTAAGTCACGTGACTCCAGTTGATTGAGTTTCGTCTCAAGTAGAGCTGTCTTAAGAGACGCTCTCTGCTGGACCTCCAATACCGCTCTTGAAAATCTACATTAAATATGAAAATCGATACATAAATTTCTCTGAAGTGCCAAAGTTACATGATTATTATATTACTAGATACAAGGATAAATGAACTTGAATGTCATAGCATATCATAGCAGACTTGATTTTAATCTGGAAATAAAAATAAAGGCAGGCAGATGAATTGATGTGTGTTAAAACTTACTTTTTCATTACACTAAATTAAATTTATATTTAACGTTAACTCAGTTTACGTGAAACAAGGTTTGGATATCATTAAACATAATTACCTAGCTTTCAGCTCATCGCGCTCTCCTTGGACCCTATCAAAGCGGACCTGTAGCACCTCGTACTCCCACTTGAGCACCTCAAACTGCTTCTCTAAGGCTGTCAGCTGCTTTGACTTCGCCTGTATTTTAGAAAAGTACATAAATTACAATAGCCTGGGTAGAATAAACACGTGCTAAGGTTCAATTATCACTTCTTATCCAAAGCCGTGATTTACATTGATCTATTGGAAGACCTTGTATTGAGCCTTTGTAATAGTGTTTTGAAAATAATTTTTTTAAAACGAAAAACCGACTTCCTCCCCTATTAGCCAAAACTCGAGCTAAGTACACCAAAAAGAGTTCCAGTATCTCAACTGGTTCTTAAATCTGGTTATGATTATGTACTTACAAATAAGAGTACAAAATAGGTTTCGTGAAACCAAGATAAATGAGCCCAAACTCCGCTCCGTTTCGTTTGCATAGTAGTATTATATATTATAACAAAATGCTATGTAATATGCAAATGCGCCTCAACTGGAGGAGCTTTCTAGTAGACATTCTACAGGATGTAACAAAAGGGGTATGTTAAGCGAAATGCTATGAAAATAGCCCACTGTAGAGAATCTATACTCTATTAAAAAAATTTAGAATTTGTTTATTTTTTCAGATAGTATGGAGATTTCCTAAACTACTCAGGAATATTCATACAGTCTTGAATAATTAAGTTGTAATTTCAAGTAGGTATCTGTGAATACGTTCTCTATAGTGGGCTCTTCGCTTAACATACCCCTTCTGTTACACCCGTATAAGAGTTCCAATGTCTCTCATCTGGATCCATCATCGGACCCTTGTTGTAATTATTAGGTTTCGTCTAACCAAGATAAATATGACCAAAACCGAAGGAGTACCTATATGAAACTATTTCACTAACAATAAAGTACTTAGTTCTGAATTCAAATTCAAATACACGATAAATCTAATAATTGATGCACATTATGATAATTTTTACTGCGAGCCGTAATCAATAAAAAATTCGAAACTCAAATTTAAAACATTGGTATTTCACATATAGAACAGCGGCTGTGGATGAGAAATGGAAAATTCTTAAGTGATCAACCTGATGTCGGGCAGACGAATGAGGTCAGACGTCGTTTACGGTTGTCTCCAATATCTCAAATTTCTATGCGATTGTACCTATGCTTTAATATTTTTTTCTCTAATGTAAAATTATATAGTCTGGTGCTATGGTCTGGTGTTGTTTATTGATGAATAATTTGACTCCGTGGTCTGTGTAATTCTTTAAAAGTTGGTTTTAAAAAAACTAAATTAAAATAGGTTTAGGGCGTTTAGGTTACCAACTTTACTTTCTCTATTAAAATTGTTAATGGTTGTAGTTCCACATTATAGATTTAGCTCATTTATTCATATGTTCGTTCATTTGTAAATAGGTACCTGGAGGTGCCGTGGTCTATGCAATTAATTGTCTCAAAGTTCACTTAAAAATAAGTATTATTTATGCTTGTTTTGGTTATTTTTAAATAGGTTTAGGATGTTTAGGTTGGGTTAGATTATAATTCTCTATTAAAATTGTAATTGGCTGCGGTAGATTTAGCTCTTATCTGTGTCATAAATCCTCTCAAAGTGTAGTATTTAGATTTATTCTACAAAACATAGGTTTGTTCATTGTTTGTTCATTTATAAAATACCTGGTTTTACAAAGTTTTTATTATTTTAAATATGTTTAGTTACTAGACTGAGCTATTTTGCTATAAGCAGTTGTGTTCATTTTGTAAATTTATAGAATTACTGATTTCTGTATGTACTTACATACATATTACGTGTTGGAGCTGAGTATATAATATATTATATGTTCTGTTGTACCAATATAAAGTTTTGTTGAAAAAAGAGATAAGTATTACGTAAATTGAAGTAGGTAAATTTAAAAAAAAATTACATACCTGTATTAATATTATTTAGTGGTTAATAGTGTACTTTAATTATAGGTTTCCTTGAAGTAGATTATTATTTTGTTGAAATTTGTTTTATCTGTTGCTTTGTAGTTTAATTTGTTTATTGATTTTTTATTTCTTACTTAATAAAATAAATATGGGAAGACCAACTAAACGCGCTGCTCATATGAGACAGCGCCGTTTAAATGAGACGAACTCAGAAAGGGACAAACGCCTATCTCTAAATAAAATATCGAATTCTAAGGCTATTTTAAAAGAAAATAGTGAACTGCGAGAAAAGAGATTATCTAAAATGCGGGGTTACATTACAAGAATATTAAATAATGAAAACAGCGAAAGACATGACCACCGTCTTAACTTAATCCGAAATCGCCTTTCTAATGAAACGGAAGAGGAATGTGCCCATCGTCTCAGTTTGAACCGCGAGCGTTTATCTAATGAGACGGAGGAGCAACGTACCCACCGTCTCAGCCTAATATACAATCGCTTATCTAATGAGACGGAGGAGCAACGTGCCCATCGTCTCAGCCTAATGCACGAGCGCTTATCTAATGAGACGGAGGAGCAACGTGCCCATCGTCTCAGCCTAATACACGAGCGCTTATCTAATGAGACGGAGGAGCAACGTGCCCATCGTCTCAGCCTAATGCACGAGCGCTTATCTAATGAGACAGAGGAGCAACGTGCCCATCGTCTCAGCCTAATACACGAACGCTTATCTAATGAGACGGAGGAGCAACGTGCCCATCGTCTCAGCCTAATGCACGAGCGCTTATCTATTGAGACGGAGGAGCAACGTGCCCATCGTCTCAGCCTAATACACGAGCGCTTATCTAATGAGACGGAGGAGCAACGTGCCCATCGTCTCAGTCTAATACACGAGCGCTTATCTAATGAGACGGAGGAGCAACATGCCCATCGTTTCAGCTTGATAAACGAGCGTCTATCAAATGAGACGGAGGAACAACGTGCCCATCGTCTTGATTTGATCAGTGAACGTTTATCGAATGAAACGCCCGAAGATCGTTTGATTCGACTATGTTTAATGAGACAAAACATTCATGTTCGTAGGAACATAACAAATGAACAATCATTTCAAATAGCTATCAATGTTTACGCCGACGTTTCATGCGCTGTTTGTAAAAGAACTATTTATCCTCAACAGCGTCTCAAATTACAAACATCTGTGTATAGTACACTGTTACCCCAAGAATTAGTTTCTTTGGGTACAATAACTACGTGCTCCCGCTGTTATATTAATATTAGGAAAAGAAAAGTTCCATCAACTGCTTATTGGAATAAAATGATGCCGGCAGAAATACCGCCTGTATTAGCCAATTTGACGAGCATTAATTATTAATTTTTTAATTAATTAATTTATTTTTCGGAAAGAATATACAATCCATTTGTTAGTAAGTACATAAAAACACCACTTAAAATCTATGTTAGTAAGACACAATTTAAAATCGTTGTTTTAGACATGCTCTTACCCGAACAACATTACTTTTTCCAGACATGTACTTTTGCAATATTATTCAGATAAGAACAGTCCACCCTATTTGCTATCATGTTTAGAATGCTGTTGGTGCTGCCACGCACTCTGCTGACCATTGCTGCTAGGCGCTTCCGTATCAAGGCCTCAAACCCATCTACTCTAGCCCAAACGAACATGCCCGAGGCACTACAGTAACGCGGCAGCCTCAACAGCATCCTGAACGCATTATTAAACTGAACTCGAAGGGCATTATACGCTTTTTTAGTGTATGTATCCCATAGGCTGCATGTGTAGAAGGAGGTACAGTATGCTCTAAATAATGTAATTCTTGCTTCAATGGAGCAGCGTGCAAACCTACGAGCTAACATATTTGCTCTCACCGATAATGCCCTCCGCTCTCTCTCTATGTCCAGTTCGTCACGTAAGTCTGAGGTTAATATGTGACCTAAATACTTAAAACGTTCTACCCTTTCTAAAGAAGCCCCATTCATTTTTACTGGCGGTATTATAGGGTAATGTTTAATACCGGATTTAAAAACCATATATTGGCTTTTTTTGGCATTATATATTAGGCCTTGCTCACCAGCATACGCCTCACATATATGAAGGAGCTTCCTCAGTCCACAGACTGATGCGCTCAGTAGCACCATATCATCTGCATAACTAATATTATTTACGCATACGTCATCTATAAAGCATCCGACATGAGTGCTACTAAGCGCTTCAATCAGCGCGTTCATGTATAGGTTAAATAAAAGAGGTGATGTCAGACCGCCCTGCCTTACTCCACACTCCATTTTATACGGATCAGATAATTGCCCCGACCACTTTACTCTGTTCACCTGGTTCTCGTACCAATATCGTAGGAGGTTGATGACCTCAGGAGATAAGTTATCATTCTGTAATTTCCTCCATAATACATCATACGAAACCATGTCAAACGCCTTTGACAAGTCGAGGAAACAAGCATACACCGGTGTTCCTCGACTTGTGTAGTATCTGACAGTCTGCTTAAGACTCAAAATTGCACTTTCTGTTGACAGTTTAGGACGAAATCCAAACTGGTTATCATGCAGTTTAAGGTGTTTATAAAGTTGAGTCTCAAGCAGCCTGTCATAAACCTTTGCTATTATTGTGGCTAGAGATATAGGTCTATAGTTACCTTTATCTGATAAATCTCCAGTTTTATTTTTAACAACTGGCACTACAGTTGTATTTATTAGATCTGCAGGTAAATAGCTATGAGATATACATAGGTTGAACAACCGCGCTAACACTATGCATATGTGGGGTCCCGCATACTGCAGGTGCTCGATGCTGAGTCCATCATGACCTGGCGCTTTGCCTCTGGTTATCGATTTAATTGCCAATTCTATGTCCTTAGCCGAAAAATGCACGGTCAATTTACCTTTCGGCTTTTCAGCATCGAGCATCGAACGCGACATGCCCAGTGGAGATCGTACCACAAATTGGTCTCTAAAGGAATTTGCAATATCCTTCGCGTTACACAAGCCACCGACGCTCACAGGTATACCCGGTTTCGCATTTAATTTGTTTGTTGCTTTCCAAAAACTACGAAAATCATGTGATGAATGCCTACTAGAAATAATATCCATCTTAATTTGGTATTCATTATCTTGACACCATTTCAAACGAGATTTGAATATTTTTCTGCTATGACACATTTCTTTGTATTTGTACCCACTGTGAGGTTTACCACAACAGACCCATGACTGAAATTTCAGCCGGGCCTCCCTGTGAGCATCTTTGACGTGCCTGTTCCATCCTATCACCTTTCGTTTTTTGCTTTTTACGCTTATATTACTATTGAAAATTGCTGAAAGGGTCAGAGCGGTCACAATTTCATTATACCACGCAGTATCCCTAAGGATGTATCCACCGCCGAGGTGCCCGTCGAACTGAACTCGCTGTGTATGGTATTTAAATAGGAAATTTCTTCGGGCAATAACCAAGTTTCCTGCAATACAACTATGTCTGATGTATTACATAATTGCCTTACACTGTCAATCGTGCGCTTAATATTCTTGCAATTAAAGGTAGCCAGAGTGATACAGCTGTTATCCATTGTTTTGTAGCAATTGATCGTCAGCAGAAATATCGTTTCTGTTTATTACTCTATACTTAAAACGAACAAACTTTCTAAATATAATTCCTTGTGGCCATAAATTTTTGTTCATAAATAGAGAAAGTTTATCTTTGTTTACAAAAAATTTGTACGCTTTGTGATCTGTTGTTTTTTTTTTCATATTTATCTTTTCTAAGGATACTGACTCGCCTGTTTGTGTATATATGTATTTTTCAATATCTGATTCCTTCGTTTCGTTATGTACATTCGAGATAAACATAGGGATTTTTCTCTCTGCTGCTTTGAAATTCTCGGACGATGACGCTTCATTTACAGCCACTCCTACCTGACCTCTATAACTATAGGTGTGTTTGCTTTTTCGCCGCACCACCGGTTTCCATTTACTATCGCCATTTTTTAAATCTTTATTCACCTCTGTATCTTGCATGTTAACTACAGTGACATTCGGGCTGGAAGTGCTTTGTGCGGGATCCAATTGTGACTCACCCTGTGAGTGTGACAAAGGCATTTTCTGACCCGGAGTAGGTACTTCACTTATAACAGCAGACGTTATGCATTCCGGAGCTAAGGTATTCGAAGTACCTTCAATCACAATTTCTCGATATTCTAATTTATTACTTGGGTTGTTACAGTTAGACTCCAACTCATCGTTTGAGATAGTGGTTTTTTCATCATTCAGCGTAGAATTTTGTAGGGTCAACATCCCAAAAGGTCCACTATCCAAACATACATCTCCTCCGCGATGACGCATATTTACATTACACGGAGTGAGGCACGAAGATTGCTTAAAAACACTTTTTGTGGTCATTATTTCGGTTTTTAGTACTTCCAATTGATTTTGTGTCACATATGTAGATTTAAGAATCCCAATCTCATCCCGTAAGCTCACTATATCTTTCAGAAGTTTCGTGCAGTCAAGGTGGTCGAACGTAATAGGGGGTAATTTTTCCAATCTTCTCGCTACGAACACTGGAATTAGGTCAGGGTCAGTGACCTTGAGCAACTGAATAATATCACTGAGATCTCTTTGTTCTTTTTTATCCCTTTTTCGTTTTATTTTTCTTTGCGCCGTTGGAAGCGCTTCAAATAGTAACGATTTTGATGTTTGAATCTCTTCACTTGTAAATGATGTAGAACACAAACGCAACATAGTATCTTCGTCCATTACAGACAATTTATTTTGCAAATAAGCTAATAATTCGTCAATGACGATATTACACCGAGAACATTTTAATGTGTCGGACATTATTAACAATCACGTAGGAAGAACCGATATCAGCGCATGCGCCACGGTTGAGCGCTCGCGGCGGACTCCGCGGCATTGAAGAACGTTTTTTATGTCGTATTATACCGTTTCTAAAGATTGTCAAACTTAATAACCGCTTTAGTCAAAATTGGTGTAAGGGCCAGGTCGTTTTATTTGCAAAGGATATTATAGAAATTGCTGAGCAGTTGCCTCTGACACCAAACCAAGCTGGTTTAGTATTGGTTGTGGAAAGTCTCGAGAATCTTTCATACGCTAAGGAATTTGTCGTGGATATGCAAAAATTAAATCTAGCTTTAACTTGGTTAATTTCTAACAATCATCTTTACAGAGATGTTAAAGCGCATTTTGATACTACGCCGAGCATTACTCCGTTAATACAAATAGCTGAAAATTCTATTTCAGAAGAAGTTAGCGTTTCCTCAGAAACTCTTACCAACCACTATGTAAATTTAAATGAAAATAAGGCAATATTACGAGGATCATTTCACCAAGGTAATTTACAATTCAATTCATCCCGGGATAAACAATGCACCGGGATAGCGGCTGTTGCTTGTGTAGTATTCAATGTATTAAATCCAAACGAGTGGACCAGAAGTGATATCGATCATATTCTTATCATTGGCGATAAGTACTATAATGACTGCCTTGCTGCGAGAGTAAATCCTGCCCTCGGAGAAGTAAACCGTGACTACCTAGCTCTGAGAGATCTTTTACCAAGAATAATATATAACAGACAAAATGTAGGGATCACAGTTCTTGAAGAAACTAACTTTAACGGTCACATTGATATTAATAATAGTTCTTCTGGCTTCCCTAACCTAAAAACAGCTATCAAAAGATTTTTTAGACATCATTCTAACGGAATACTTACAGCAAACGCCGTCTCGGTGGCAATACACTGCAGTACTTTCGCTGAAAATAATAGATATTGGTTGTTTGACTCCCATGCACGTGGTCCCAAAGGTGCTCCAGCACCCAGGAATGGTTCCGCTTGTTGCATACGCTTTAGTGACTTAGATGATCTACATGCAATTTTACGACGTAATTTATTTGTACCCTCCGCTGAAGTAGGTAATCTTCGTGATAATGTTAATGTCTATTCCTTAACAGCGTTAATAGTAGATATAGAAAACCAATTTTCTAGACCAGTAGTAAATCAATCGGCAACAGAGAGTCCAACCTATACACCACACAACGATTCCCAAACACCAAAACAAGTAATAGAGTTTTAAAAAAAAACTACCGAGGAAGCAAGGCGTGAACAAAAAATACAATTACCATTACAATCGGTATTAGTAAATATTGAAAGTCCAACATATACACCAAATAGTATTGAAAGTCCAACATATACACCATATAACAATTCCTTTCAACCAACAATGCAAGTTATGAATTCTCCCAATATAATAAATAATACAGCATCAATCCAGGAATCTAGTCGTGAATGTATTTCCAATACATAATTCCTTAGAGGTCATTTATATAGAATCAACAAACATGCTACGAAACCTAGACGATAATATACCTAATTTAGAAACTGTTGTCAGAATGAATAGTTCTTCAATTGATACAATTAGATTGGCTGCAATTTCTCGGAAAACTGCACCACCCTTGAATTTGGATCATGAGCGGCGCATGGAGGAGTTGTGTTGGTTCTTTCTATATCCAGATGGTAAGAATGGCTTTGGTGAGGAGAGAGAAATTTCAGTTACTCCTTTGGATTACTTCCAACACCGGGTAATGAGTGGAGACAAGAGGTTCAACAGGAATGAGTATTTATTTTATGCTCTATCTATTGTTGAATATTTTCGTACTAAATCAAGTGTTTCTGTATCATGTAGAATGCGCCAAGGTCATGGCGAGCAGATACCTCATGGGCTTGTGGATAATATTCATCTTACTATGCGAAACATTAGAGGATCAGCGGCATATTGGCAGAAATGTTCATCTGAATTGATTGCAATGGTTAGAACTTTAGGGCCGCCAACGTGGTTTTTAACATTTTCTTGCAATGATTTAAATTGGCCAGACATGATGAAAGCATTGTTAATCGCCGATGGACGTGATTATTCTGATACCGAACATCTGACATTTCCGGAGCGCATAGATTTAGTGCAGAGATATCCGGTAGTAGTAGCAAGACAGTTCACATTGCGGGTTAATGCTCTTATGCGATTCCTAAAGAATAATCATGATTGCTTGGGTGGTCCTATTGAAGACTTTTGGTACCGAGTAGAATTCCAAAATCGCGGCAGTCCACATCTGCACATGCTAGTGTGGTGTAGCAATGTTCCTGAATTCTCTACTCCACAGGGAATACACGTAATTGAAGAGGTTGTTTCTTGCTCATTAACACCTCACGATCCTGTGTTGCGCAAATTAGTCGAGGATTTACAGGTACATAAACACACTGCTACATGTAAAAAAAACCGCCAAAGCGATGGTTGCCGCTTTGGTTTCCCTAGACCAGTTAGTAATGAGACCGTTTGCTTGAGCCCGGATGAAGCACTGGCTAACAATGGACGATTCTGTATGTTGAAAAGAACCTCAGAAGAATCGATGGTTAATAATTACAATGCAGTTCTTTTAGGTATATGGAGGGGAAATATCGATGTACAACCGTGTGGTAGTGTCGCTGCTGTTGCCTACTATGTCGCAAAATATGCGAGTAAAGGCGAGCCACATAATATAGGTGATGTAGTTCGAGAGGCGATATCGAAAGCAAAAAAGCGGGTGGGGCTGTGTCGGGGCACACGGCCGTTGGTTTTAACGTGAAACGTCTATGTTAGCGAATCGCTTTTAAAGTAAAAGATTGAAATTAAAACAAGATGGACGCTGTTTTAAGTATTTTAATAAAAAAAGAACAGGTACGTAATAGAAACATAAAATACATAGCAAATGTTTATATATTTATTGTCACTTTCTGGTTATTTTAAATAGCAGCCGCCCACGACTTCGTCCGCGTGAGGGGGCGTTGTACCCGTGCGAAGCCGGGCAGGTTGTTGTATAGACTGTAGCCTTCCTTGGTAAATGGGCTATCTAACACTGAAAGAATTTTTCAAATCAGACCAGTAGTTCCTGAGATTAGCGCGTTCAAACAAACAAACAAACAAACTCTTCAGCTTTATAATATTAGTATAGATATAAATACTGTCCAAATTACACTTATTTTTGTATAAATCAATCGGTTCAAATAAACTTGACAAACACACGAAAGAATCACCACGCTATAAAGTCGGAGTCACGAGTTACACTGAATAGAAACAACCGCGAGCGCCGGTTTCGCACAGTTATCGCAGTATCCCTCCCCCGCCCCCCCGCTTGACCCCGACACGAACTCAATGTCATAACAGCGAGCTGACTATATAAGTGAAATATTTACACCACATTTTTGTTTCTAAGACCAATAGTTTTTTAATTATTAAGGTACGATGATATAGACCTTTTCGTTACGGTCCAGTTTTTAAACCTGGTACCCGTATGTGTCGGCGCGATTTTAAAGACGTTTCACGTCAAAAGACAAGGTGGTGATGTCTGGCAACAGCTGTTTTCAGTGTCGATGGTCATTTTAAATCAACGGTTGGTAAGCGCACCAGAATGTGCATACAGATTATGCCATCTACCGTTGAAAATGTCGTCGCGAAAATGCGTGTTTGTCAACAGTTGTAGGCCGGAAGAACGCTTTAGACTTTTAAGATTTGACAACGATGAAACCGGTATACACAATAACATTTTTGATCGGTACGTATTACGTCCGAACAACCTGGACGACTTAAGCCTTGCGGAATTTGCCATCCGATATGAAACTATATCTAACACATTATGGTCAGAGGATGATGGTGATGCTGAGCTCAGAGACGATGATATAACACCTGTGAAGTATATAACATTGCACGACAATACCAGAATGCGTGTAAGAAACAAGCCCGCTGTATTACGTAATCGCTACTACACAATTAACAGTGACAAAGAATCATATTATTATAGTTTAATAGTGTGCCACATACCATTCCGTCATGAAGGTGAATTATTGATAGAAAAGGAAACAGCTGAAGTCTGTTTTATAAGGCGTCAAAGAGATTTTCGCCCCTTACAAGGTAATGTTAGCGCAGAACAATTCACCCATGCTGAGCAACTTATTCAACAGGCTCTCGCTCAAGTTACAGCACTCAATGCTGCGCATGATACATACTCGTATATCGATAACGCTCCCATGTTATGTATTGATGAAGAAACGTTAAATGACGAAGATTCATTTTGCGAAGATATAGGAGAACGAGCCGTGATGCCAAACGAACTATTTCTAGAAAATATTCGCGGATTAAATATCCAGCAGAGAGACTTATTTCAAAGAATCTCTACAACAATTGAGAACGATTTGCACACACTACAAAGTCAGCTGTTACTTTTTATAACGGGTGGAGCAGGTAGTGGTAAATCGTTCCTATTGAAATTGATTGTGGAGCATATTAAGCGCTGTTACGCACCAACTGTAGATACACTGCTAAAGCCGAATTTTGTGGAGGTTGGATCTTTGACTGGAGTAGCGGCTCGTCAGGTATTTGGCAAAACCCTTCATAGTATTTTCTTGTTGCCAATTGAGAAAGGAAATACTATGACATACAAAAAAATTACCGGCCAAAGACTTGAAAATGAAAGACGTAGATGGCGGTATACAAAATGGCTCATCATAGATGAAATTTCTATGGTGTCCTATGAAAACCTAAGAATTATCCATCTACGTCTTCAGGAGTATAAAAACAACGACAAATTGTTCGGTGGCCTCTTTATTTTGCTCTTTGGTGATATTTTTCAGCTTCCTCCGGTGAAAGGCCACTGGTGTTTTATGCAGCCACCTTGGTTCTCAGCGGAAATTAATTTGTGGCATCAATTTTCTCTTTGTGAACTGACAATAAATATGCGACAGTGCAATGATACCGAGTTTATAAACTTATTGAACAGTTTACGGGTAGGTGAACTGACGACTGCACAGCTGGAGCTACTTTGCGAGCGGAGACATGTGCCCTTAAATGGCCAATTCGCGGATGGAGTCGCTGTACGTATTTTCCCTACGGTTAGACAAGTCAACGCATATAATGACAATATGAGCAAGGAAAATGCAAAGAGACACCACACATACCAAATAAATGCTATAGACCAGTCTCGCGAAGCAGCTACGTATGGCAAGAAACCACCAGATAGTGTTATTCCCAAAGACGCTAATAACTGTGGTGGTTTCTTGTCATCAATAAAAATAGGCGTAGAATCGCGAATAATGTTAAGACGTAATATTTCCGTCTCTGAAGGACTTGTGAATGGAGCTATGGGTATTGTAAAAAAAATTAAGTGGCCGGCTTTAAGGAGAGAACAACTCGAGGATGGGGAGTTACCCGAAGCTGTGTACGTCAAATTTGATGACCAAACTATAGGCCTTAGGCTAAAAGATAGTGACGGTTGCATACCCATAGCACCATCAAGTACCACGTTCCAAGCTAAAAGGGGCTACGGAGATATGGAGCGTCGTATGTTGCCTCTAATATTAAGCTGGGCAGTCACTGTCCATAAACTACAAGGTACGACACTCGAGAGAGCTGTGATAGATCTTGGTAAAAAAAATTTTGCTAAAGGGCAACTATATGTTGCATTAAGCCGTGTACGAAGTTTAGAAGGCATAGTATTGTCAGATTTAGATACCAGCAAATTATTAAATCGGCCACATGACGAAAGGGCACTGAGAGAAATGACTAGGCTTCGAAATTTCACGTCTGACAATATAAGCAACATATAATTACACTCCTTCTTCCTGCCCTGTTCCCGATAATTTGGGGTCGGTGCAATATGTAGGTACTCTTCTTTCATTCATCCCTAAGATCTGTCATCTCATTATTCTCATCTCTACCTCTTCCTTACCTACCATAGGGGGATTTTATTACTAAAAAGTTCCAATATCTGTTTTTCGGCTGCTCCATCATCAGACACTCGTTTCCTTTATATTATGTGTAGCTGACCAAAATTATCTATAAAAATCTAAAAACAGACTACTCGTGCCTATTATATTTGAGGATATTCCTAGATTCCTTAGAGATTCCATCATCAGATGTTATGTTTTATATGTAGGTGACCAAAACGGTCAGTAAAAGTGTAATAAAAACAGACTACATGTACCTACAATATTCGAGGATTGCCCTCGATTTCTCCAAGATCCCATCATCAGATCCTGATGTGGTGAATATGGGACCAACCTGGAAGTATACCATGACCAAATATTAAAAAAAAATTGAAATCGGTTCATAAATGACGGAGTTCTGAGGTAACACACATAAAACATAAAAAAAGGCTTAACGCAACATATAATTTCACGACTAAACACAATTAACTTCATCTTCATAAGCCTATTGCAGTCCACTACTGGACGTAGGCCTCCCCCTGCCATAGGGGGATTTTGTTACTAAAAAGTTCCACTATCTGTTTTTCGGTGGCTCCATCATCAGACCCTCGTTTCCTTTATATTATGTGTAGCTGACCAAAATTCTCTATAAAAATCTAAAAACGGACTACTCGTGCCTTTTATATTTGAGGATATCCCTCGATTCCTTACAGATTCCATCATTAGATGTTATGTTTTATGTGTAGGTGATCAAAACGCTCAGTAAAAGTATAAAAACAGACTACATGTGCCTACAATATTCGAGGATTGCCCTCGATTTCTCCAAGATCCCATCATCAGATCCTGATGTGGTGAATATGGGACCAACCTGGAAGTATACCATGACCAACTATAAAAAAAATTGAAATAGGTTCATAAACGACGGAGTTCTGAGGTAACACACATAAAAAATAAAAAAAAATAAAAAAAAAAACATACAGACGAATTGATAACCTCTCTTTTTGAAGTCGGTTAAATACACACATAAAACATAAAAAAAGGCTTAACGCAACATATAATTTCACGACTAAACACAATTATCTTCAACTTCATAAGCCTATTGCAGTCCACTACTGGACGTAGGCCTCCCCCTGCCATAGGGGGATTTTGTTACTAAAAAGTTCCACTATCTGTTTTTCGGCGGCTCCATCATCAGACCCTCGTTTCCTTTATATTATGTGTTGCTGACCAAAATTCTCTATAAAAATCTAAAAACGGACTACTCGTGCCTTTTATATTTGAGGATATCCCTCGATTCCTTACAGATTCCATCATCAGATGTTATGTTTTATATGTAGGTGATCAAAACGCTCAGTAAAAGTATAAAAACAGACTACATGTGCCTACAATATTCGAGGATTGCCCTCGATTTCTCCAAGATCCCATCATCAGATCCTGATGTGGTGAATATGGGACCAACCTGGAAGTATACCATGACCAACTATAAAAAAAAATTGAAATCGGTTCATAAACGACGGAGTTCTGAGGTAACACACATAAAAAAAAAAAAAAAAAAAAAAAAAAAAAAAAAAAAAAAAAAAAAAAAAAAAAAAAACATACAGACGAATTGATAACCTCTCTTTTTGAAGTCGGTTAAAAAGAGGAAAGGGATTTTAATATACCTATTAGTGATGTAACTTACAGCCAAAGCAGCCTTATCTCTGTCATAATTCGACATCTGCCGCTTCAGCTCTTTGTTATCAATAATGGCCAATTCCAGAGGTTCTCGAAGATTCTTCGCTTCTAATAGAGCATCTTTGGCGATCTTTTCAGCTCTTTCTTTTACTTTCTGCATTTCTTCCATTTGATGTTTTAAACTGCTGATTAGACCTAATAATAAAATACGTTATTTCGTCCTATATAAGTTTAGAATTTTAATTACATACATAACATTCTTTACTCACCTAAGTTGTTCAAAGTGATGTCATTGTAATAATTCTTTAAATCGGAAAATGCTCTATCGTGATGGGCTATTAAGTCAGATAGTTGCTTATTTTTTCTTTCCTCTACCTCCGCCATTTCTGTTCGATGTTTTACTGTTAATTCTACTTTTGTTTCCTGAAGTTTTTTTTCAGCTTTATCTTCTATTTGTGCGGCTCTCTCATCATATTCAGCTCTTGTTTTCGACTGTTCCTCAGCGTGAACAAGTTTAGCTCGCCTTAGTTCATCTTGGGCAGCTAACATTTTTTCTCTCATTTCAGATCTTAATTTTCTTTTATCATTCAAAAGTTCTAGTTCCTGTTCCGCATGTTCCTCTTTAGCGGCTTTAAGTGCAACTAAATTTTCAGCACGTAAAGCTGCGGAAGCAGCCTGTTGTTCATACTTTAAATGCTTAATTCTTTGCTTTTCAGTTTCTAATATAGCTTCATTTTCCTCCTGTGCCTCTTCAGTTGCTCTCTCGCGGTTCCTTAACTCAGCTTTCGCTTCTTCGAGCTGTGTTCTAGTGATCTCCCAGAATGTGCGGATCTTATCTCTTTCTAACTGAAAGTAGTTCCGTTCTTCCCTTTCTTTGTCTAGCTCCGATTTAACACTGAGCGTGAATTGCTCGAGTTTTTCTCGGGTCATCTCGGAGGTATCGACGCCATCGATGATGATTGCTGTAAGATGAAATAATACGTTATTATAAGTTCGTTTTTCTAGTAGATGAAGAAGCTATGTGAACATTATAATTGATATTTACTTTATATACAGGGTGTAACAAAAAGGGTATGTTAAGCGAAAAGCTATGTAAATAGCCCACTATAGAGAACCTATCTACAAAATTTGAGACTCGAAATCACATTTTTATTTTTCAAGATTGTATGGAAATTTCTGAGATATTTAAAAATTCTCCATACTATCGGGAAAAATAAACATGTGATTTCGGGTCTCAAATTTTGTGGATAGGTTCTCTATAGTGGGCTATTTACATAGCTTTTCGCTTAACATACCCTTTTTGTTACACCCTGTATAACTGAATACATACGTATGCATACATAAACCGTTATATAAAGCTACGACTTTTAAATGGCACTATCTTACAAGTATAATGTAAAACAATATGGGAACCTGTTGCTAAAAAAGTAAATTTTAATAGCAGTGAAATAGTCATACAATCCTACTAGCTTTCTGGACTGTTCCAACTTTGCTACTAGAACTTCTAGGTATCATAAACATTAATGGTGTCCTAGTTACTATCGTTATAATCCCTTAATAAAGTAAATCCGTCATACCTGGAGGCTTTTTTCCTGCTTTTGGGGCCTGAAAATCAATAATTTTATCTTATCTTCACAAATAAATACTTAAAGACTTACTTATAAAAATGATAGATTAATATTAATATAAACTTTATGAACTACACATAGCTCAAAAGTATAACTGGTTATATTAAATAATAAACTTACCATTTTACTCTAAGAAAAATATTATTTTCTTGCAAATTCAAAGGTAAATTTCATCAAAATAATGAATCTTGACAGTTTACTAACGTTACCATGACAATCACCAGTTGCCATGGTAATGTAAGTTAAGGTATGAACACGTTATGGCTACGCATACGAGTAGTTCCGCATAATGGGGCAGTTAGACATAAACACAGAGCGGTGTTCTCAAAAGTAGAGTAGACCTGCATGACCATGAAGTGAACTGAGGAATGGGTTAGGATTATGGTTAGGATCTCATTCTACGTTTAGCGTTACGTGCATACTCGGGTATTCTATAACGCGATAAGCCAGTAACGTAACTAATAAATAATATCTGTTCCTGCAATGCTGTGGGATATAATATATAATCACGGAGTTCCGGCTAAGCCATTTTGGGAACACAGCCGAGTTGTGATATTTCGAAACCTCTTTCAAAAATCATAGACAAAATATCGGAAAAGAAGAAAATAATGACACCGTCTTTGAATGAGAAACTCAAAATCTTTGCCCAAAATAAGTCAGACAAATTTTGATAAATTCGCCGTGCAGAATGTGATATTTGCAATAGCTATTGCCTTCCTCCGTCTGTCGTCTGCTAAGCGAAAATGACGACGCAAAACGTGACTGCTATCACCTACGGTGGAGTCCTCACGGCGCTTTGCTTCCTTGACTACGTCTTGGGTAACGGCGTCGTGGAGAGTTGCCGGAGTAGTTTCTGCAAAGTGCTCTGTTTTGTGAAGAGGACGTGGAAAGAGGAAGCCAGGCTAGCTGCGCAGATGTCGGGGAAGGAAAACCCCATCAGTTTTTCGGTTTTGCTATCGGAAGTTATTGTGTTGATACTCACTGTTTTAGTAAGTATTTCATAAGGTACTTATCTACCTCATACAAAATTGTATAAAAATTTAAATAATCATGCCACCTAAACGATATATAATACACAAGTTTCACGTATTCTAGTTTTGATTCTGGTAAATCAAGAAAATATAATTTAAACAATAAATCGTCAATAATCCATTTACAACAACTTCCAGATTCTACATAAGTATAAAAAGTACAGAACCAAAGATCGCATCGACGAACTGTTGCAAGAGAGCAAAGAAGCACTGCGGCAGACAAACGAGTTTCTGGAAAAGTGGCGGTTGCGTCGCGTAAGGTTCAGTCAGACTAAATTCAAATTGATTTATTTGTGATATACATGTATAAAAAAGTATTACAATAACAGATTAAGCTTCTTTCTGCTCCGCCATTTTGGCATACAAATTCAGAAAAGAGCGTACAAAATATAAAACATATAATTAATAAAAAATACATTTACACGACAATAAACACCATACCACAAACAATAGTTTACATGCATACTCCTAAGCAAAAGTCCTAATAAAATTGTGGAGATACACTGAGAAAATTAGTAATTCCTTCTACCTACTAAATAAAGCTTTAGTTTCCTAGGATAGCGGTACTTTCGCAAAAACACGGTCTCTTTACGATGCCGAAATGAGAACTGACATGAGACATGTTTCTTTTTGACCGCTATATGACGGCAACGCCATAATAGGAAATGAAACCAAAGCTTAAGAAATCGCAGTTATTTTAGTAGTCAATAATCTGGTTTAGTTTTAAATAGATATAATGAGGCTTTATTGGATAGAATGGTGACAAAGTTATAGTCGGCATTATTCTAAACTGAGGTTAATAACAATCTTATGCAATAGTTTAAGGTAAAATTGTAAATAATACAAGGCAACTAAATTAGCTCACAATTTTCAAGTTGACTCAAAACTTTTACAAATGAAATAATACAGTTTAGATTTGGGGTGTATCCCATCTGGCCCGGTGCCTGGCCCGGCGCCGGGCCAAATGGGAAAAAAAGTTTCATCTGACCCGGTGATATTTTTACCGGGCCAGATGACACAAATCAAGTGCCATCGCCCCCGGTGATGGGAGAAAAGTACAAAAATCCTTGCAGCTAAAAAGAGAAAAAAAAACAAAATCCTCCTGGAAACTGTAATAATAAGATCTGTTTGTACTGCAGATAAATCGTCAGGCAAGCACAGAGGATTACAGTTATTTGGACGAAGAACCACAGGAGCCACAGCCGCTAAAAATGGAGGTACCAATACTGCATATGGCCATCGTTGATGTAAATATTCAATATTTTAATTTGTAACCAACTCTTTTGATGATCGTGAATATTAAAAGGATTTAGGAATAGAAGAATCAGTAATGGATGTGAGTGAGCTAGTTTGGATACCTTAGGTTTTTAAACATGGGTTAATTAGAGGTCCTATAGCCCCTTTCTAGCTCTTCGCCTGAGAGAACGGCCCTGAGTTCTGTAGTCGACTCTTACGTTATGCGCGGAAGGAGATGCAACTATTCTAGTGAAGCCTCGCATCAAAATAGCGCATAACAATAATAGAATCAACTATAAACAATTGACTTAGCTTATTAATTTCTATTGCATCTGCCTTTAACTAACAGACATTAGGAAGCAAAAGAAGCCAACAAGAACGGGGGGATGCGGGAGATTCGATAAATTTGACAGACCCAACTTTTCTGTCTATGACGTCATTGGTCTGCGGTGATGATGATGATGATGAACCTCTAACATTATCAGGACCAGAGGAAAAGATCACGGAAGAGACCAAGTTAATTGATTTTAGGAACAGGTAAGAGTAGCAAGGGTAAGCTATTGATAAATGGTTATAAGCATAGAAACTAGTGCCGTCATTATATTGGTATTATTTCTTGAAACGCACTCTAGGTACCTAAATGTACTATTAATATTAACCTAATAGTATAAGCAAAGAGTTAACTGAATATTTTGTTTAGTAAATTTAATTATTTTTCACACATACAGAGAGTACAAATAATCCGTCGATAGCCTAATTTTTTTTCGATATGACTTCGCAATTAACAAGTTTTATTTAGCTAAGTTAAAATAACAATTTGGATTGAGACAGTTTTAACATAATTATTTACCACAGGTATCTTTGGGATGTCATAGAAGAGGATTCTAATAACATGGGCGACGAAGAAGATTAATAATTTTTAATAATGAGTTGTAAATTGTAAAAGTTTAACATTTGTAAACATTAAAGTGGTGTCCTGTTATGTTTTAAGTTTTGTTTCATATCATTTTTACTATATTGGATGGATAATTCTGATTAACTTGTGACTGTCTTTTATAAAATTAAGCAATTTCGATTTCGTTAGTTATATAAATGGGGTTTTTAGACAGTTCCATTTTAGCTCATGCCTTTTGGTGAGCATTTCAAAAACAATATAAGATTGCCAACAAATTACTCGTAATCGCAATACTTGTTATTTGCAATTTATTTGTAATAGGTAACATCTCACAATCTCTGGTAAAGGGAACTTTCTTGCTTGTAATATATTTTTTTCATAAATCATTTCGGTATACTTATGGATAATTTAACCTTGTGTAAGCAAACCTGAAAACCGATGTAAATACTATTGGAGCATTATTAGATCCCATTATATTGGACACCCTGCTGTGAATACGACATCAAAGTGTATTAACACTATTTTTGCAAACTTATCTCTACCATTACTACTCAACTACAATTCGAAATGGGATTCTAAAAGCTTTGCTATAAGGTTTGAACATTATTTTGATGATGGAAATGGCGTATTGTTGTAAATTGGCAATGATTTGTGGTATAAAATTAATATCTGCCGGATTTTAGGTTCTTTATCCTGTCAGTATTATGAGCATTTGACACTGGAAGTGTGCGATGTTGGGCAACCTTTGAGGGATTAGGGCTTATACCTTCAATGAGGGTATTAGGATGTTTTGAAGCGTAAAGATTTTGTAGGATTGCATGTGGTTTATTAATAAAAGATTAGCTAAATTGCTTTTGGATTAAGTCTATGTTCTTTTTATTCCAGTGAACTAGAGCAAATTTAAAGAACTAGAATACCGTATTATTTAATTATACTTTAAAATAAGACATTATTGTAAGCGTGAAACAAGAGCAGCACTTAGAACAGACAATAGATCTACTTACTTTGAATAAATTATTCGGCTTATTACAGCTGACAATCTAAAAATCGAACTTCTGCGAATTTATAGTGTTGTCACTACTTTTTTATACGTATTTGGATTAGGTACCTCTATGTCATGAATTAAATCGACTTGTAGTAGCTCCACTGCCAGATTATCAGACTTCTTTAATGATAACATTTAGAAATACTACTAATGAATGCAAAATTTAACAAATAAATTATTAACTCAAAACAAACGTTGATGATAAGTTTGGTACCTACTAAAAATCACTGGCCAAATTAGTGGCAACAATCAAACAACAATAGCTCAGTAATCAGTGTCCAACGACGTTCTAAAACCTATAATTTGTGCCTAAACTTTCAAACAAAAGACACGTGTCGTGAAACCAAGACCCAAAACGCGTGTCTAATCATGCACCGTTCAATAATATACTTTAAATCTCGATGCTCAATATTCAATTTAAATATAGCTGTACTTCTTTACAATATCTAACCACTATAATGTGATTGCTGGATTGAGAATTGCGTATTACAACACCAAAATATACCCTAAGCGATATTTTTTAAAGATCTTTATGTAATGATGATATTACATTCTCCGATGTAATCTACACTAATATTATAAAGAGGAAAACTTTGTTTGTTTGGTTGTAATGAATAGGCTCAAAAACTACTGGACCGATTTCAAAAATTCTTTCACCGTTAGAATCCTTATTGGACCTGGATGAACATAGGCTATAAGAATTTCCCGATATTCCCACGGGAAGGCGACCAACGGGAATTCTATATTTTTTACGAAAACCGCTATACATATGAAGCTGAAATCGGGCATATATGTTCATTGGGGACAGCGAGGGAGGACTAAAAACGGATTTCCCGAAATTCCCACGGGAAGGGGACAAACGGGAATTCATAGTTTTTACGAAAACCGCTATACATATGAAGCTGAAATCGGGCATATATGTTCATTGGGGACAGCGAGGGAGGACTAAAAACGGATTTCCCGAAATTCCCACGGGAAGGGGACAAACGGGAATTCATAGTTTTTACGAAAACCGCTATACATATGAAGCTGAAATCGGGCATATATGTTCATTGGGGACAGCGAGGGAGGACTAAAAACGGATTTCCCGAAATTCCCACGGGAAGGGGACAAACGGGAATTCATAGTTTTTACGAAAACCGCTATACATATGAAGCTGAAATTGGGCATATATGTTCATTAGGGACCCCGAGGAAGCACTGGGAACGGATTTCCCGAAATTCCCACGGGAAGGGGACAAACGTGAATTAATTTTTTACGACAACCGCGATAACATATAGGCTACTTTTTACACTTAACATATAGGCTACTTTTTATTTTTTCTGTAGTCCACGCGGACGGAGTCGCGGGCGTCCACTAGTTATAGAATAATACCGGAATCGCGAATAAACCGAATGATGGATATGTCCACGCCTTCTGGTTTTGTGTGTGATTGATTTAGGGTTGATTACCCCTTTTTATACATTAGATACGTGGGAATGTTAGGATATATATTATGGAGCTAAATCAATATTTTATTAAAAGTTTTCTGTTACATATATCTGATTTTCCTGTTCAATAGTAGATAAGCAATCAGTATGCAATGCTGATAATATTTTTATTTTAGTTTTATTTTGTATTTACCGTTAATTATTTTATTTAAGTATTGTTTTCCCTTATTTTCCCTTTTTTTGCTTAGCATCTGTAGTCGTTCAAGGAACTACCTACAGAAAAATGAGCATAATTTAGTCACCAAAAACTACAATTCTTATTCTTATTCATATTCTTTATTGTACACACACATACAATTCTTCGTTATTGCCAATGCAAAAGTAACACTAGTCTCCTAACTTTTATGATACTTAGTACAATTACAACTGCTTTTTGCAAGCAGTTTATTAACATATAAAAATAGAACTACATTTACAGTCTGCATAGTCTTAAAAGTAGTAAAGAAAAATGTATTCCATATCTGGTTTCCACCTCAAGGGGTTGGGAATAGACAGCATCTACTAAAATTGACAGTTCAGGTCATCTTTCATGGTTTAGTTTGAACATAAACGATTTATATAAACCTTCTATAGTATGGCAAAAATGTGCTAGAACTAAAACAAAATTATTAAAAGTAACATACTCTAGGTAAATCTAAAACGAAATGTGAATAGACCAGCAAAAATCATCTTGAAAATGTATATGTTTATGTCGATTTGACTAGTATTAATGAAACAAAAAAAACAATCCATTATTTCAAATTCAGCATCAATATAGCAGCTTAAGTTTAATTCACCAGCAATATAAAACAGGAAAACATCGTCCTTCATTTGGAAGCAAAAATCATAATCAATGTAACGCCGGCTAGACGTGTTAGGATAAAAAAAGTGTGGTCGCTGACAAGATGAGACGAGACAGGACCAGTGCTGCTTGAGCTCTGGTATGTTGATCGTATCTTGCACAATGCGCGCAACCAAAGATGAGACTTGACGGATCACGTATAAGTGGTGTTCGTTTTATACACGATGACGACAGCGGTAAATGGCGATTTCTATATTTAATAAATATTTTATTAATCCGAACGAATTATCTTATTTACCTACGCAAAATCCCCTCTAACTAGTAATTGACAGGTCTCATTTTTGGTTTTGCGCATTATAATGGTAGGTTCTCTGGGAGAAATGGTTGCATTAATGATACCTAGTCTGCAAGATTCTTAACGATGTAGGGTGATGTGACACGTTAAAACTGTACAAAAAATTTGTCTTCTTCTTCTTCAGCCTATTGCAGTCCACTGCTGGACGTAGGCCTCCCCCATAGCACGCCACAAGGCTACTGCCACAGGGAGGTTTTGCCTATAGTCACAATTAATATAAATTATTAATATCATAGTCAAAATTAGTCTATGTAACAAATATGGTATTTGACCATATTTATTACCTTTATTATTTTATTACCCATGGTCTTAGTCAAACATAGATGTCAAATTCTGACGATGGTTAGCAAAAGTGCAGGTATCTTTTGATATGTAAGAGCGGACAAAACTTGTCATAGGGTACAACTTATGCCTAGAATAAGGTCTACTAAAACATACATCATAATCCTAGGATATTTACTATTATGAAGAAAGCGATGATGCGACATAAAGCATACTTTACAGGTATGTAACTATGAATGTGGATGGTTATAGAAGAAGAGTTAGGCGTCGTCCTAATTGGGAGCGATCGTACGATGGCGCGATGCGTTCTCGTCGTGCGATGAGTTCAAAGATACAAATTTCATCAGAGTGTCCTATTTGAACCTCGCAAGTAATCGTGCGAGCACATGAAATGCTTAATAACGATCGTACGATGCGTTTGATCGTGCGATCATGTAATCAAAGCAACAGATCTCTTTTGAGTGTCCTAATTGGTTACATACGCGATGCGTCGACGCGCGAGGGGCGCGGGACGAAAGAAAGGGGCAAGGGCCAACACCAGTGACACACAGTAGGTACTCGGCTCGCTCGCGGCCGGACGCCATTTTGTGTTTTCATTGTTTGTGTAAAGCGTTTGGCTATTCTGTTACATACAAGATGACATTCGAAGAAGATTTAATTAACCAAGTACGTTTACATCCTGTTGTTTGGAATAAACAGAGTGAGGACTATAAAAACAGGTTGAAAAGTGAAAGAGCATGGGATATAATTGCGAGGAACGTAAATAAAACAAGTAAGTAGATAGTAATTTGAGCTTAGTTTTAATCACAACCAGAATTATATAATGTATACCACACACACGGCTTAAGTATCGACTTAGTATAGTTAGATATAATTTGAATCGTAATCGTAAATCGTACCTCCGTTCATTACTGAAGAGGTTCTGACATTTTTTTATGAAGCCTGGCATAGTGAGTTCACCCATGAGGAGCCCCAGTAAGGGGAAAAAATTGTGACAGCCAATGATGAAACATGTGTCAAGTAAATTGTCGTAAGTGGTATACGTTAGAAGATATGAGGGTTTGAATCGTCAATATATTTTTTACATTTTTTATAATTTTATTTTCCCATAGTGGGGCTCCTCATAGGTGAATTTAGTATGCCAACCATGCACTAAGTCCTATTGACGTAAATTAACTGATAATTAGGAATCATTTCTATTAAGGAAATAAGTGGTGAAGAGTTCTCTAGCGTTAATTGCTGTTATTGTAGCGCGATTATTAACTCTATTACGAGGAAGTCTTCCATAATTGTTATTTAATTGATTATTTGTTACAGATAATTCTGATTCTCTCTTATCTCTGTGTATTATAATATTGTGCAACAGACAGACTGCCTTTACAATTTTAATTGAATTATCCACAGATGTTTCGATGCTTTTTAAAAGAATTCTAAATTTACTAGCAGCCATTCCAAAGGTGCATTCTATACCGACCCTTGTAGTAGACAATTTGAAATTAAATCTTGATTTATCTGCATTTCCTGTTGCTTGTGTTCTTGGATAAGGTCTCATTATGAACGTTTTCAAAGGAAAAGCCTCGTCCCCTAAAAATACATATGGTGCCACAATATCACTATTCGGTAATCGTTCCTCGGGTGGTAATTGAATATTTCCACTGTTAAGTTCTTGAAAAAATTTTGAATTGCTGAGAACGCCTCCATCACTATCTTTCCCGTATGCACCTACGTCAATGATGCGAAATGTGTTGTCTGAATCGGAGATCCCTAATAAAACAATTGAGTAATAATTTTTGTAGTTGAAATACATGCTTCCAGAGAGTTGTGGCTTTACGACACGAATGTGTTTTCCGTCCAGATTCCCACAGCAATGTGGAAATTTATTTTTATTTGAAAATGAATTTGCTATTTCCTTAAAATCTTCGATACTAGGAAACTTCATATGTATTTCGTTAAAATTATTCCAAATTGCACTACAAACCTCCATCACGATACTTGCTATTGCGGTTTTTGAAATGCGAAATGGCACTCCTAATTTCCGAAAAGAGGTTCCTGTTATTAAGTACCTGTAAATAATAACACGAATTAAAATTTATTGTTATTTATTACAGAAATGGACGTTAAAACTAGGTGGCGACACTTAAGGGATGTCTTTCTAAAAGAATTGAAAAAAGTTCGTAAGCCTCGCTCTGGAGATTCAGGAAGCCCAAATGAACAATATTACTCAGGAAAGTGGACCTATTACCAACATATGTTGTTTTTAAAGGATGTTTCAATGCCTCGACCAACCGAAGGTAATAGTGTTCATCAAGAAACTGGAAATAATGATAATGATGCCAGCCTACCATCCACTTCAAGATCAGAGCAGAATCTTCAGTTGCCTGATGAAGATAATAATACTGCAATGATTAATAGATCCGAGACTTTTGTATCTTCTGATGACGAACCACTGTCTACCAGTGTGCGCAGTACAAATACACAGAGCTCGAGTGCTTTGTCAACTGAAGCTTTAGATAGTGGATTACAAAGTGGATCCCAAAAAAGAAAACGTAAAGAAAATCAATCTTTAACCGAATATCAGCGTCGAATGATCCAAATCGAAGAAGATAAAATTAAAGCGTTTAAGGAGAAAGAAAAAGAAGTTGAGGATGAAGATTTACTATTTTTGAAATCGCTAGCTCCATATTTTAAATATATGAATCCAGTGCAAAAATTAAGATTAAAAAGTAAATTACAGAATACAATAGCAGACGAAATTTCTCTAGCTATGCCATCACCCCCTTCAAACTCTTCATCTACTATGTCAACAATCATACCCTCACCTGTGCACGCATCCTCACATCCATCCATGGCACCACCAACAAACACACAACAATTCTACGAATCATTTAATGCTCAATATGATTCTTGAATATAAGATTTTTTACACCTCAATTTCTTTTTCTTATAAAAGAATGTGTGATTATTCCTTTTTTTATACCGTAATAGTTGATTATAAGATTTTATTAAAATTTGTACATCCAGTAGTTTAAAACTAGAATTCTACGTAATTTTGCTGACTTAAGAAGTGTTTTATATACTCTGTTGCACATTAAACCGACATAATGACTACCTATATGAAAGAAAAATAAAAAAGATAATAAATACATAATAAAAATATATAATAAATACATAAAATGTTTGTCTTTCATTTAAATGTACGCACACATAATAATAATAAAAAACTTACCTGATTGTTAATACCAATCTTTCTTCCACACTAATGGGTTTTTTAAAGTTGGTCACTCTATGATTACAATCGCTACGTATTCCATTGCAGATGTAGTCAAATGTTTCTTTTGCCATGGACAAATAATCGTAAAAGTCTTCTTCGTTATTTCGTACATCAAAATAAAGGTTGAAAAATTCACCGCGCAGATTTCTGGATCTATAAAGTATTTTATGTTGTCTACGTTTCCTTTTTTCAATGTCATTTGCAATTTTTAAAGCAATATTGCCCGACAGCAAAAACTGTGTATCTCTATAAAGAGCCATCGTTAAAGTGGCGTAAAGCGCGACGCCAGCCATCGAGCGACGGCATCGCACGATAGACATCGCGCGATCTATTAGGACACCTGTTAGGTCATCGTACGACCACTTTGATCGTGAGATGAAAAACGCATCGCGCCATCGTACGATCGCTCCCAATTAGGACGACGCCTTAGACCTAAGAAATGTTAAAGGATATGCTACTAGGAGTGAGTAATGAGATGACGGATGATAGAAATGAACGAAAGAAGAGGACATCACACCACTACAAATTATGAAAGAATGTTCTTTTATCTATTTATACTACATATAATATAATTGTAACGGATCGATGTTTGTGCACGCTAAGGAACGGCTGAGCCGATTTCGATGCAGTTTTCAGGAATATATTGTGACAGGACCTGTCAACATATAGGCTACTTTTTATCCCGGGAAAATGTTTTTATCCCGGGTAATTTCGACATTATGTTTTTTCTGCAGTCCACGCGCACGGAGTCGCGGGCGTCCACTAGTAGTAAATATGTCTTGTTCACTTTATCATATTGCATTAGCATGTGATATAGTAATATAGTCACTTTATTTAATACTTTTCGTTTCTCAAAATCGCCCTTCTTCGAGTGTCTTCACACCCGTTTTCTAGAGTTCTTCTAAAATTGGACAACAGTATTAATGGTTCGAACCTCGAACGACGTGAAATTTAATCTCCCCTACAAAAAGTATTGAATAGAGCGGGACAAAAAGCGATGGGTGATAAATGGTCTACCGTGTGATCTGGTGACTAGGTGTCTAGATTCTGGTGAGGTTAGATTTTTCTTTTTCCCACAATATTTCATCATGTTCTCCATCACGCCAAATCCTTGGCAATATTAGTTTCGAAAGAAACCATATTGCGCCAACCCTTAATAAGGGCCGCAAGATATGATAATGATTTTGATTTCTATCTTCATCATTTACCTCTGTCCCAGCTTTGCTAAACGTGGCTGTGGGATCTCCCCTATGATCATACAGACGTATCTATAGATATATGTTTACGTATATTCCATGAACGTATAAAGAATAACGGACAGAGGGTTGTCAATACACAGAGTGAGGCATTTATAGTACGCTCGGTAACGATATTCCACGGAGTAGGGATGTGTAATGACGCGCTATCCACCCACATATATAAACCATAGCAAGCACGGCGCCTACTAGAAAATATGCACACATGCCCAACGCGCCGCCATTTCGGAGCTTCTCTATTAATTGACAGCATTACGTCCGTTGTTCTTTATACGTTCATGGTAAATTCCATAAACCTTGTTAATTATGATTACCATATGTTTACTTAGACACCATTTTTCTACGCGCTATAAATATGTTTACTATCACGCCTACATATTCTATACAGTACAGACAAATGTTTACCCTTCCCGTCATTATCCGTTTCACGATTGACAGATTACGTTAAACACCTAATTGTAGTTACGGAATGATTACACTATAACACTTGCTTTGGTGGCGCTACCAAGGATAATAATATTATTGTTATGTATTTTTACTTATAACTTTTCCACAAAATTTGAGACTCTAAATTATGGACGTATAAAAAACAATGATGTTCTCAAACATTCACGTTCAAAGTCATATTCTTTTATTCTTTATTGTACAAACATTGAACAATATAGTGACTTAACATAGTTAATACAAAGGCAAGTTTATATTTTCTAGAGATTTCTTTCAGCAAACCCAAAACACAACTTGTTAAACAATTATACAATGGGCAAGTCATGTGCACCGAAATATTCTTTATTGTTCTTTATTGTACACAGAAAATATATAGCAGGTAAATATATAACATAGATAATGCACAAAGGCGAGCTTATCAGTTAAAGAGAAATATGTTATAGGTATGTTTATTTTTCCAGATTAATTTAGTATAGTCAAAAAAAAATTAAAGTTTTAGTAGGCTATTTTCATAGCATTTCGCTTAACATACCCCTTTTGTTACACCCTGTATACAGAATAACTTGTAATCAACACCCCTTAAAACAGAAGACACGTGTCGACTAAACTACACTGGTTCGTCAGATTTGAACAATATAAGATAAATTACATGTGTATTGGTTGAGGGTGAATTAAGGCTTTATTTTAGGGTTGCCTGATTTAAAAAATATCTAAGGAGAACAACAATCTCACAATTTAACTAGATTATCTTCTGAGGAGAGCACAAACTTCTTTTATTTATTTACTTACACAATCTTAAAAACAAATTTCTTGGGAATGAAAATATTTATTTGAACTCGCAAGTAGGACAACACTCAACAGTAAATGACAATAATATAGTGCCAATTAATTACATAGTCATCAATATCATGGTTAAAAATGTACCTATCTACGACAAGATTAAAAAATAACTTACTAACTAGAATGGTAAAAGAAAAAGAAAATACATAGCCTAAACCTAAATGGTTCCTCTGTAACCAAATACCCAAAAGCAACCCTAAAAAACCCAAAACGATAGAACGCCCACGAAACTATGATGCCAAAATCATAGCCTGTAATTTTCAATGCAAACTCATTACCTAAGCATACCACATCCCTATTAGAATGCATTTAAGAATCATATTCCTTTAAAACAATTTACATGCATTATTTAAATTCAAACCATTGGAATAAGTAGCTTAAAAAAACCAGGCTAAATAGACCTGTTAAATCAATATTTTTCAAGTAAAACGGATATCTGTTAAAATTGGTTTTATTATTTCAAATTGGAGACCGTTTTCAGTCACGTGACTCACACGTGTCAAAGAAAACCGAAGCGTTGGTTCGGAATGATCATCTAAATACCATCATTAAGGAATTGATTATGTTTTTTTATTGTTTACAGGATTTTTGATATGGATATAGGGGTATGACTATGCTTCTTTTGCATTGATACCGAAATAATTATAACCCAAAATAATAATTATAGCTTAAAATGTAGGTTAATAATTACTTTTGGCATTGTGTTTTAAAACTAAAGTAAAATTATTTTTACAATAATAGGGTACCACCAGCAAAAGTAAGTTTTAATGTAAAAACAAAAATATTAAAGTAAGAAATATATTACTTATTTGCTCGATATCACAAGTGATCGGCTGAAAAAAATTCGTTAGAGATAGGCACCACACGAAGGCAATTTCATATTATTAATTACCTTTATACAATAGAGAATATTAACTAGATTTTACGCTAATGCGCCTTTTCACGTGGTGCCGGCAGAGTAGAGTTTGTACCACTCCATGCCTGCCCGTGGGTATCGTACGAAGCGATTAAGAGTTTCCGGGAGGCGGGCAGCAGCGCCTCCCGTGCTGACAACCTAGTCCGATAATCATACTGCGGTCACCAATCCGCCTGCCTAGCGTGGTGACTATGGGCAAATCTCCCTGAGACAGTAGCCTTGTGGCGTGCCCTGGGGGAGGCCTACGTCCAGCAGTGGACTGCAATAGGCTGAAGACGAGACGAGACGCTAATGCATCGGACCCCTATTTTAGCTCTATCTACTACGGCTCTTCTACATAAACCTTTTTAAAAAAAATCGTATATTTGCTACAAAATCGACAAACTCATTTCACACAAAAATCTCATTAGCCTGTTCCCATCACTCATCAAAAAGGAAAAGGGTGATCTTTGGCACGTGACCAAAATATTGGTTTCCTTTATACTGTAGTAAATGTTGGGGAAGTAGCTACCACACCTCGTGGAAGGGTCAACTACATGAAACGGATATATAGGATGTGTGTAACAGAAGAGGTTTGTAAAGCGAAATGCTAAAAAATAGCCCAATATAAAGAACCTTTCCACATGCTGTTAAGAACCTGAAGATACTTAAGATATGTAAGAAATATTTTCATCCAATTTCGTTGAGTTTTAGAATTTGTGGAAAAATTTATAGTCCGCGTAGAAAAAACAAAATGTCGAAATCATCCGAGATAAAAATATTTCCTTGGAACTACCAGATTACCTGTGCACCAAATTTCATTCCAATCGGTATTGTGATTATAATTATGATTTGTAAGTATGGCGTTTACATTACAAAAGTAATATAGTGGTGAATTACAGTAATTTCTACATAAATGTAAGTAGTAACGAAGTAATGTAATGAGACGAGTAATAACAAAACATGGCATCCCCTGCGCATTTGCATCGATATTGGATGTCCAGCGCTGACTGCAATCAGGGGATGATTTTACAGCGCAAAGTCTATGAAATTCATGTAGATGGGCCAAACTTATTATAGGTATACCGAATTGTTATTTATTTGTTTATTATTTATACATACACACATATAATCACGCCTTCATCCCTTACGGGGTAAGCAGAGCACCAAGGGCCGATACTCGTAGGACCACATGGTGCCACTTCTGACCAATTTTGAGGGTATAGTTGAGATGTAGAAGTTCGGTTAGATATTATTTAATATTCTTTAAACATTAAAAAACTTAAAATGAGGTACAACGTCCCACAAAACTGATTGATTTTACCATTTTGAACTTCACTGTGATATTTGCCGGCATAAAATGATAGATGTTTTATAAATAACTTTGGGTTATTAATACAAAAATAAAGTCTCACTCAATGACTTTATTTTTTTGTCAATAACACAAAGAATAAGTCTTTATAAAAATCTACTATACTTACGCATAAAATGCCTTGTCCTAAATAAGAAACTGATAAATACATAACCTAAACCGCTGATTACAGAAATTTGAAACTTTAATGGTGTGTTTTTTATTACACAGGCATCCAATATGAAAGGATTTCTCGAAATTCCTATGGGAATTTTAGGTGGATGAAGTCGTGGGCGTCCTCAATTCTAAAAATAAAATGGGGGATTAATGATCAGCAACAAAGACACAATATCTGTCTTTCGAGACATCATCTCGAGATATTGTACCTACAGAGTTAATACCGGCTGCAGGCACAAATATACGCTATTTTTATAAAGTTTAGCATCACCCGCTCAAAAAAAGTAACATTGCAAAATTTCAATAAACGGATGGTCAAATCTACAAGAAATCTATTCTTTGGCCAATATTATTAAGGCTTCCCATTTGGGGTGTTGACCACCATGGTTAACTGATATTAGAGCATAGAACTGATGATTGATTCCGGCAATTTTGACACTGGCTTAATCGGATCCTACACTAGCCGATCCGACTCAGATCCTTTGCACTGCATTCCTTATAATATCTGGGACTAAAATCATCATATTCCTGCCTTTTTTCCACTATTTATGGAATTATCGCAATATAGTTTATTTCAAAACTCATTATTGCCAAGGATTTGGCGTTTGTTTTTTTACCGCCGGCTACATAGGTACTTAAAGCTAACCTTCCTCGTATATGCCTAAGTGAGAATTAAAGAAAATCAGTACATGAAAGAAATTCAGTGCTGCAGGCCCGTAACTGGGATCGAGTCTACGCTTTCCGACTGGAAGGCGCACGTCATAACCATTAGAGCTTAACGACTTTTTCCGGACGTCATAAATATATCGTATCGTTATTTATAATGGGAACTATTATGAAAATTAATGCAGTTTAGTGTTAGAAGCACTATGCATTAGTGGAATCACATTGTCGTTCCTATTCAGATGAAATTAAAGTGCACTGAAATTCAGTTTAGTCTCAATAATGTTATTGGACATAATTTATTGTTGTAAGGTTAAAATGTATGATAATCAGTCTGCTAGTGAATACACAAATATAATGGGTAATTTGGAATAGTATACCATGAAAACCCTAAACTAGTAATAAGTGTTAAAGATAATCTATTATTCATATAATATAACAAAGGTATCAAATTAAAGTAGCTTTATACGAAATAGTGGACGCCCGCGACTCCGTCCGCGTGGACTACAAAAAAAAAATGTCGAAATTATCCGGGATAAAAACATTTTCCCGGGATAAAAAGTAGCCTATATGTTAAGTGGGACCTGTCACAATATATTCCTGAAAACTGCACCGAAATCGGTTCAGCCGTTCCTGAGATTAGCGTGCACAAACGCACAGACAGTCCCTTCCCGTGGGAATTTCGGGAAATCAATTCTCAGTGCTTCCCCGCAGTCTCCGATTTTAGCTTCACATGTACAGCGGTTTTTGTAAAAAAATTGAATTCCCGTTAGTCCCCTTCCCGTGGGAATTTCGGGAAATTCGTTCTTAGCGCTCCCTCGCAGTCCCTAATGAACGTACAGGTCTAATTTCGAATTCATATGTATCGCGCTTGTCGTAAAAAAATGAATTCCCGTTTGTCCCCTTCCCGTGGGAGTTTCGAGAAATCCGTTCCTATTGCTTCCTCGGGGTCCCAAATAAACAAATATGCCCAACTTAAGATTCATATGTGTAACCGTTTTCATAAAAAATAATTAATTCCCGTTGGCCCCCTTCCCGTGGGAATTTCGGGAAATTCGTCCTTAGTGCTTACTTGCAGTCCCTAATGAACATCTATGCCCAATTTCAGCTTAATATGTATAGCGGTTTTCGTAAAAATTATGAATTCCCGTTTGTCCCCTTCCCGTGGGAATTTCGGGAAATCCGTTTTTAGTCCTCCCTCGCTCTCCCCAATGAACATATATGCCCGATTTCAGCTTCATATGTATAGCGGTTTTCGTAAAAAATATAGAATTCCCGTTTGTCGCCTTCCCGTGGGAATATCGGGAAATTCTTATAGCCTATGTTCATCCAGGTCCTATAAGGATTCTAACGGTGAAAGAATTTTTGAAATCGGTCCAGTAGTTTCGGAGCCTATTCATTACAACCAAACAAACAAAGTTTTCCTCTTTATAATATTAGTATAGATAGATAACATTATTATTCTTACAATTTGCTATTATGTTATCCTTATGTATAATATATCATCATCATCATCATCAGCCTATTGCAGTCCACTGCTGGACGTAGGTCTCCCCCGAGGCACGCCACAAGACTGCCATGGGGGGTATTTGCCCATAGTCACCACGCTGGGCAGGCGAGTTGGTAACCGCAGTTTGTATTTTGGACTATGTTGTCAACACGGGAGGCGCTGCTGCCCACCTCCCGGAATCCCTTAATCGCCTCGTGATACCCACGGGCAGACATAATAATATAAGTACGTACAAAAATCTAAAAGTATATCTACCTACCAAAGCGGAGTAAGTCGTAAAACATGGAAAAATAAAATAATGCCTATTGTAACACCAGAGCGGCGCAATAATACCGTTTTAATGAAGTAACACGACGCGGTGTGTCACAACCCCTTTATGTTGCTGTTTGGGGTGTATTCGGTGTTTTTGACTATGACAGTATACCTATATTATAAAATTATTAATAAAGAAAATGGAAAAAATTCTTCACCCGAGTGGGAATCGAACCCACGACCACTGCAAACCGTGCCAGCCGCTATAACCACTAAGCCACCGGGTCAATTACTCGGATGACGAATTTTACCATCTCTTTTCTAAATTACATATTGGCAACGTTATTCTTCATCCCGATAGCTATAACTAGCCAAATCTCGGCAAACATAGCTGAATCCCTCAGCACAATATTTAAAGATGAAACGATCAACCATATCCTAACGGATTATATTAATGGAACTTGTAAGTACATCTCAACTATACCCTCAAAATCGGTCGGAAGTGTTATCACTTATCATTTTTAGATAATGGTACTGAAATGAATGGATTTTAATATAATTTTGTTATATGTGATATCGTAAATCTTGTATATTATTATATATATTGTATTATAACCTATATAACTTTATATTATAATAATGGATTAAAACAAATCTATTTTTATGTTGTGCATGTGGTACATCGGTCACCAACCCGTCTGCCCAGCGTGGTGACTATGGGCAAATACCCCCCATAGCAGCCTTGTAGCGTGCCCTGGGGGAGGCCTACGCCCAGCAGTGGACTGCAATAGGCTGACTAAGATGATGATGTGGATGAATGGCACATTATGGTAAGAATTACTTTGTAAGTAATTACTTTCATTTGTATGTTCTTTAATGTGTATATTCCATTATTGTACAGTGAGTATTGTATATTTTACTTTTGTATATTGTATATTGCCTATATTTACTTGAAAATCTAAAGCACCTTTGATGAAATTCGCGGCCGTCCGCTACTAATATACAGTGTGTTTTTTCGTTGCTACGTACTCTATACATCAAAGTAAGTTTACGCTAAAAAGGTTAATAAAAAATCTTAATCGGGCGAAATTTATAGTGTCCAGTGTTTATACTAGTTTTTTTCATAGAGAGATATTAATTATTTCTCGTGAAAAATTCTTGCTACGCGCGTCTATGTGCACTTATGCAGAAAAACGCAGTCTATTTACTTAACTTTGGACCCTAATATCTTGGGAACCAGTTATTTCCTATGTATGCTTCCAAGGAGAAAAATGATCATGATGATGAGGAGAGTCCGTAGTTTTCGGGAACGTTGACGACCAAAAAATATCCTGTATATTTTTTTTCCTGTATAAAATGAAATAACTGTGTATACAAATGCAATAGATATTTCATACAGCCATACAAAACTTATTACATCCATATTTTCACAGTATCATAGAATAGCCTCCCCACTGCCGACATGCGCGACACTCCCGAATCAAAAAAGCAATATGTAACAAATTTGTTTTTCAATTTCGCACCAATTTTGCATACAAGACCCCGCCGACAGAAAATAAAACCGGTATTGTGGTTTTTATGATGCGTAAATATTTTTTTTATTTTAGGGGCTCACGCTTTGTGGCACTGGAATTGATCTGTCTGATGGCGATTGCATTAGAACTAGAAATATACCTACATCCAGGTAAGGTACCAAGAAATCTATTAAATTATTTTTTGAGGTAGTTATATCCAGTAAATAATATAGATGATTATGTGTGCTATAGTAGCTTATACCTACATCTGTCAAAAATCTAGATTAACTAATATAAACAAATTTGTTATACGGAACACGTATCAAAAAATAATAGCTCACACTTTGCTAACTTTTTCAACTTTTATTGGCGGAAGGTGGAAATGAAAAGAGGATTTTTTTCTTCACAAAGCCGTATTGTCGCTGAAATACGTTAATAACTGGTCGGGTATGGTTTTTTACGGGTCGTATTGTATATTTTCAAGTTATTTCATTTTGCTTTTAACTTGACGCTTCGATATATTTCACGCTGGGTAAAATTGAAAATTAATAACATGTTTAAATTCTCTTTGTGGCTTTAATAATATACTGTTGTATATGCAAAGTCTTTTTGGAAATGTTAGAGCCATGATTTTATACGTATACATTATACAGGATGTAACAGAAAGGGTATGTTAAGCGAAAAGGTATGTAAATAGCTCATTATTGAGAACCTATTCCCAAAATTTGAGACTCGAAATCACATGTTTATTTTTCAAGATTGTATGAACATTCCTGAGTTGTTTAGGAATTCTCCATACTATCTGGAAAAATAAACATGCGATTTCGACTCTCAAATTTTGTGGGTAGGTTCCTTTTAGTGGGCTATTTATATAGCTTTTCGCTTAACATACCCTTTCCGTTACACCCTGTATAGCAATAAATATGATTTTAAAAGTTTCCGTAACTATACTTTGACCTAACTAAATAAAGTAGGACTTATTCACATTATTTTTCACATAAGTAATTAGAGTTCACAACAAAGATCAATCATTCTTTCGATAATCTAATCACACAATAACCTAAACCCCAAAGTATTGAAATTACCAATGATGGATGATTGTCACCTTGTCTATATGCAAATGTGCAGTAGTTCGCGGATGTCAAAAAAACATTTGAAATTCAAAAAAGGCAAAGTTATTTGTTGATTTTTTCGATACGCCTGCCTAATAGTGCGTGCACTATTGGAATTTAAATATTTTGTATGCAAAAATGTTGATTTGCCGGGTTGTCCTGTTTTGCATGCGATCGGGTTTGCAATTTTTCGACTTAGAGCGTTTCTGATTGATGCCAATATGGTTGACTGAGTTGACAGATGTTGTTTTTGCATGTGAGAAAATTAAATACGAATTGATGAAAGCAATCCTTTGATATTGAAAGTTGGTAGTTGTTTGAGTTTATACTTATGATGAGGTTGATAGTTTTGAAAATACTTTTAGGTATGAGAATACTGTCCGGTCCTACTTTGAGTGTAAATAATTTTTAGTATTTGACAGCCGATGCGACTATAAAGAAGTACCTATCCTCAGAAATATCTAGGTAAAATACAAAGGCGTTTTAAGAATTCATCAGAGAACCGCATACGACACCTAGCTAGTGAAAGTAGTAAGTATTTAGTATTATTTTTATATGTTATTTTTAATCAACAACATTGCCGGTAATCTCGACTAGTTTTTTTCGTGCAAAACCATGGGAAAAGGTAATTACCCACCCCTCATCTATAAAACTATTTGGGGTGTCTCGAAAAGTTAATCATTTAGATATTTATGCGTAAACACAAGACTCCCTATCCACGAATAGATAAATTATGTGTTTAATCTACAAATTGAATTTAATCACAATTTTTGATACCTGCTGGGAAGTATGGTTCCCACGGGATGATCAGGATTTGTTTATTTATTACATTATTTTAAGATGCATTATGACATAATGTTATAATATGACTGTACTTTAAGTAATTAAAGTATAATATTTTCCTATCTTCAAGCACTTTTTGATAATTAATTTTTAAAAGTAAACAATTTTATTTAAAATGTTTTATTCTAAAAAAAATATTCAATTATTTGGGACGCAACAAAAAAAATCTCGATTAAATTACACAAAAAAATATTACGACGTAGATTGCCATGAAGACGTTAGGAAGATCTACATTTTTTTGCACTTGTATAGATGTTGCTACGAACAAGTGAAATTTCAATGAAATAAAACAAAAGTTTTTTCTTGGTGATTTAAATCGCGTAAGTGTACTCAAAACGACCATAAACACGGATATAATTAGAAAGCACAAGATATGACCAAAAACATTGAACTAATCGCTCTCGAACCTAATTAGATAGATTTATGTTACCCTAGCAACAATTTACTAGGAATTTAAGTAATTCCTATTTTACTATGCATACATGAGAATAAAGTTAAACGGTTTGAACGACACTGACTTTGTACTATAGTATTTATGGTGTCATTAAATTATATTGATTCCTTTCTGGATGTATTTGGACTGACAAATAAAAATTATTAAACACGTTTACCAGACACAACATAGGGTTGTGATTAAATAAGATAATATAAATATAATTAGCAAGTATAGTAGGTACTTACTATTATATAGAGACGATTTTTTAAATGATCGGATAACCTATCTAAAGGATAAAGTTGACGCTGTTATTAAATATCTGGATAAAGTTTTAGAGAAAGACAACATTGACTTTATTTTCAGATAGGCCATCTGACATGGCCATTACATCTCAACACTTAAATCTCATGTACATTTTCACCTCTTCTTCAGCCTATTGCAGTCCATTGCTGGACGCAGGCCTCCTCCAGGGCACACCACAAGGCTACTGTCACAGGGGGGTTTTGCCCATAGTCACCACGCTGGGCAGGCGGGTTGGTGACCGAAGGTAGATGGGAAGGTAAATTGAATTATATGCAATTAAATCGTGATTGACCCACCATTTATTATGACTACTGCAATTAGTATTAGCCAGGATCATAAACATAACTACACACATCTTGATGTACTTATGTACGAGTATACAGGATGTAACAAAAAGGGTATGTTAAGCGAAAAGCTATGTAAACAGCCCACTGTAGAGAACCTATCCACAAAATTTGAGACCCGAAATCACATGTTTAACATACCCTTTCTGTTACACCCTGTATAGTATACTAAATGTCGACGTGTACAAATGGAATAAGCGAATGTCATTGCCTCCACAAACCTATACAGGTTTAGAGGTAACAGAATATTAAAATGTGTGATACACTGTAAATAATTACCCAAATAAATAAAAATAAATAAATAAATAAAAATCTGTGTTCCCTAAATGGGGTAGCCAGAACTGCAAGATTGTAATGGAAATGCAGCTGATGTGTTCTCCCGCACCAGACCAGGACCAAGACCAGAGAAATGCGAATAAAGTATAGAAAATTCGACGGCGATATATTGTAGACACTATCGCCTTTAATGCAATATGCAAAAGTTTTGGAGAATGTGAAGATATTTGGATGTTCTTACTCTTTCTCACAAAAAATACTGATCGGATTTTGATGAAACTTAGCTTTCATATCGTAAGCGGACTAAAAACAAATGTACAATTTAATTTTTCTACCATTAAGCGCATTAATCACATAAAGTACTTACCTACCAGAAAACTACTCGATCACTCTTTTAACCGCAACTACCATAAAACCATCTAACTGACATTACCACTTAAATATACTTTTAGAAATCGTATTAAAGTTGAAACTCTACGTTTCCTAGATAATGTTCTAAAAGAACTGGGATGACTAAAATGGCATGTACTCAGACACAGTATTAGTTTGAAACGAGTTACACATTTACAAAGTGATTGCGAAAATGGCTTGAAAGTTTTGATCGATTGAGTTGCGACTAAAGTTAAAAATTTTAAAAGATAGAGATAATACCTTAACTGTTATAGACATAGATGTAATACTATGTAAAATTTGACTTAACAAAAATTGCCGGTGATAGCCCAGTGGTTAAGACGAGCACCTTCCAAGCGAGAGGCGCAAGTTCGATCCCAGTCACGGGCCTGTACTATCAATGAATTTATTTGATCTAATATAATATTTCAATTTTGCAGAATTGTCACTTAGCTCGTGCCTTGGAAAGCACGTAGAACAGTAACTGTTGGTCCTGCGCCTGATCTCTCTCCGGTCGTGTCGGCTTTCCGTCCCATCGGACTATGACAGTGACGGAATAGAAAGTGCATCTGCGATTGCGCGCACACACTTGTGCACTACCTGCGTACCTGGCCAATCTCCGAAGAGATTGGTCGCCTTGGCCAAAATACGGTCGGAGAGAGTTTACTTAACAAATAAGTATTATCTTTATTTTTATTTTTCTACTTATATAGGGGAAGATTGGGTAATGGGGGTCACTTAAGCAAGAATTAGAATACAAAAGCTAAAATTAACAAAAATTTTATTGCAACTGCCTCATAACAAAATTTACTTAATTAGCTATAATTTAAGATCAGTAATCATCACATTAATAATCCAGTTGACGTTGCGCCGGCGACCGATAACAACGTGTTCCGCGTGTCTGCTTATCGGCTAGCCAATGTTCTCGCGTCAATTGTTTATTTGTGCAAACAAAACATTTAATTGGTGTAATTATAAAGGGAAACTCCTTTTATTAGGAGTTTCTACTAATAACAACAATGTTTAAACCCACCCAAGTGTCCCAACCTACTGAAATTACTCAAACCGAATCCCAGAATGCCATAAATCAAGTGTTAACAAGCCAATCCACAACTATGAGCTACGCAAAAATCGCATCAAGCGGGCAGTTCCCAAAAAAAGATCAGGCTATAGTTATTGACTCAATCGATGAATGCACACTGCGTGAGTACCTACAGGCACTTTCAAAGGTAATGTTACCTACTAGTATCCGCTTTATCTCGCGTATCTCAAATGGTCGCATATGTGTTTACCTGGACACAAAGAAAACCGTAGATAAGTTAATAGACGACAAAGCTCATATTGAAATAAAAGGAAAAGTACTTAATATTCGACCATTATTAACGCGAAATAGAAGAATAGTTCTATCAAATGTTTGCCCCGTCATTCCACATAAAGTCTTGGAAGATAAATTCAAAGAGCTGAATATACCCATTATGTCATCTATAACCTTCATGAAAGTTAGTGTTCCAGATGCTAGCTTCTCACATGTATTAAGTTTTCGAAGACAGTTATTTGTTACCCCAGAAGATGAAAAGCGGTTACCTGAATCCTTTCAAGTTTCTTACGAAGACACTAAATACTGGATATATATTTCTACTAACTCACTGAAATGTTTTACATGTAATAATGAAGGTCATTTGGCAAAAAACTGTCCCAGCATAAATAGTGAACACGTGAACCTAACCGTAGATTCATCGAGTATTCAGAACTCAACAATTAATATTCCAACATCCCAACCTGATGATATTCAAACAGAACCTCAAATAGATAATATAAAAGGAACTAAGAGAAATCACTCACCATCTGCAACTAGTTCTACATTTTCACAGTTTACCGTACCCGAACCAACATTTAAATCACAGGAAATTATGTCTGATCTCGAAACTAGTAGTGTAACAAGTATAGATGAAGATATAAGAAAACCCAGAGTTTCAAGAAAGAAAAAGAAGATAACTGATAATAATAGTGATGAGGATACCTGGAAAAATATTAATGAAATACTACCAACTTTAGACCCGCAACATAAGTTTCCGTTAAGTATTAATCAATTTATTAGTTTATTAGATAAAACCAAGGGTAAACAAAATATTAAAACAATTGTATTCGATTTTACTGACAAAATAGATGAATTAATAGAAATGTGCAATCTATTGTACCCTAACTTTAGTAAAGGAGTTAAAAATAAGTGTGGTAGATTATTGCGAAAAATTTATGAAATTAAAGGTTTATCCACATAGTGACACATACATCTACTACCCTTATTTTATATATAACATTCATTAAAATAATGCAATGGAATGTAAATGGTTATTACGAAAGACTAGAAAGTATTAAATATTTAATAACAAAGTTGGACCCCATATGTATATGTTTGCAAGAGACTAATTTTAAAGATAATGGTTGTGCTTCTCTAACAGGATATGAGAATTTTTACAAAAACAGAACAAATTGTAACAGAGCAAGTGGAGGAGTTGTTATCTTTGTTAAGACATTTACTTTTCCCGAACCGGTACACATAAATAGTAACTTTGAAATCATAGCTGTGAAAATTAAATATCCTTTTGATCTTACGATTTGTAATATATACCTACCTAATAGTCAACCTTTTACACATCTCGATTTAAATAATATAATTAATCAACTACATGAACCATTTATAATCATAGGAGATTTTAACAGTCATCATTATTATTGGGGATCTTATAAATGTGACCAACGAGGTAATGAGTTAGCACTTTGGCTCGATGAGAATGAAAGATTGGTATTGTTGAATTCGGGTTTACCGACTCGCTTTAATAGTAATAAAGGAACCACAAGTTCCATTGATTTAACCATAGTTTCTCAAAGTATAGCATCATATTTTGATTGGAACGCTTTGGATACCTTATATGACAGTGACCACTTTCCAATAATGATTAACTCTTACGCTAACGAACCCTCTCATGAGATACAGTCTATTCCATCAAGATATAAATTTCATTTAGCAAATTGGGAACTGTACCAAGATGAATTGATATCATCGTTGCCTTCGTTACCTGACATTAATAGTACAAATTACTCCATTACTGAGTTAATAGATAAATTTAATGATTACATAAGAAATGCTGCTATAAAATCAATACCAAAAACCTCTGGAAGATTAGGAAAAAGACAACTCCCATGGTGGAATGAAGAATGTATGAATGCAATAAAAAGTTATAAAAAGGCATTTAGACTTTATAAGAAACATGCGGCTACCGACGTTGACTATAAGCTAAAAATAGATTACAAAAAAAAGAGGGCTTATGCTAGAAGATTGCTAAAATATACTCGAAATAAACACTGGGAAGACTTTGTTTCAACAATTAATAGTTCAACACCTATTAGCGAAGTCTGGAAGAAAATCCATATAATTAATAAAGGAAAAGTTAAGAAAAATTTGATAATATTAGAGCAATCTTCAGGCGATTTGTCTTCTGATCCCATAGTAAACTCAAATCTTCTAGCCAATACGTTTTCACAAAATTCACACTCAAGTAACTATGAACCCACTTTTCTAACTTTTAAAATTGAACAAGAAGCCAAAGGAGTTAGTTTCGAAGCTGGACAAAATAATAATATAATTAATAATGATATTCAAATGTATGAATTAAACCAAATTATCTCTAATCTAGGAAATACAAGTCCTGGTCCAGATGAAATTCCAAATATCCTAATTAAACACCTTCCAGAGAGTTCACTACAATACCTGTTACAAATATACAATTTCATTTGGAAAACTCATATGTTTCCTACACAGTGGCGACAAGCTACTGTTGTACCAATTCTCAAGCCAGGAAAACTACCTACTGCTACGACCAGTTACAGACCAATAGCTTTAACATGCAATTTATGTAAAATATTGGAAAAAATCATATGTAAAAGATTGAGATGGTTACTAGAGACAAAAGAATACTTAACACCTGGTCAATTTGGATTTAGACAATTTCGTTCTACACTGGATCACTCAGTTAATATAGAAAACGAAATTACAAACGCCTTTGCCAATAATGAAAAACTTGTACTAGTTGCATTGGATATCGAAAAAGCCTATGAAATGGTATGGAAACCGAGGGTAATAGAAATACTTCGTTCATTCAATATCGAAGGAAATATTTTAGCTTTTGTACATAATTTTCTCGTAGAAAGATTTATTAGAGTTAGAATCAATAATACATTATCAAACCCAGTTCCTATTGAAAATGGATTACCTCAAGGTTCCGTACTAAGTGTTATATTATTTTTAATTGCTATAAATGATGTACTTACAGTAGTAGAAAAACCCGTGAAAGGGTATCTTTTTGCAGATGATTTAACTATTCTATGTAGTGGGAGAAACTTGAAATCAACTTCTAATGTTATACAGGATACATTGACAAATTTGGAAAAATGGTCTAACAAAAACAGGTTTTAAATTTTCAAAGTCAAAGACGGAAGTAATTGTGTTTTCCAGAAATAAAGGAATCGAATCAGTAAAGTTATCAATTGGCCATAACATAATCAAACAGGTTGAAACATTAAGATTACTGGGTTTAAATTTTGATCGCAAACTAAATTGGAAAAGTCATATACATTCATTAAAGACAATGTGTTATAAAAGAGCAAATATTATCAAAATATTATCTTCGTTTCGATGGGGTGCGGATAGCAAATGCTTACTTAATACATATAAAGCCTTAATACGTCAGAAACTTGATTATGGTTCGATTATATATGATGCTGCCTCCCAAGAAACTTTAAAGTCATTAGAGGTTGTACAAAATAACTGTTTAAGATTGTCAATAGGTGCTTTTCGAACCAGTCCCATCGATAGTATTTTAGCCGAATCAAATGAATGTCCTTTATCTATCAGAAGAAAACAATTATGTTTAGTATATTTGACAAAAATACTTTCATGCCCAAACTATTCAATACATAGCTGTTATGCGAATGTTAACAATACAAATGATCATGAATATGAACTTCGCAAAACATTACCTAGACCATTAAGAATTAGACTTTTAGAATACCAAAAAGAATTCAAGATACGTTTACATACGCCTTTCGCCAAAAAGTTTTCCAGATTTGCCCCTTGGAATGTTCCGTCCTTACCTGTCAATTTAGAAATATCAGAACATACAAAAGATAATACTCCAGAGTATATATATAGACAATTATTTTTTAGTTTACTCGAACGCTACAAAGAATATAAAGTATTTTATACAGATGGTTCGGTTTTAAATGGCAGGTCTGGATGCGCTGTAGTATCGGGAAATGATAAGTTTAGGATTAGATTACAGAACTATGCCTCTGTATTTACGTGTGAAGCTGTAGGTATTATAAAGGCACTACAATTAATAAAAATAACGGCTCCAAAAATAATATTATATTCAGTGATTCCAAATCATGTCTTATGGCTATAAGTAACTTAGGAAATACGGAGCCGATGATAAAACATATACAAGAACTAATGTTGGAAATAATTAGCTCCAATAAAGTTATCGAGTTGATTTGGATACCTGGTCATCAGGGAATAGCTGGCAATGAAAAATCGGATTTTGAGGCTAGGGAAGCTACTAAAGAAATAAATATATGCGAAACGCATGAAACAAACCAAATGGACATGATTAATTATGTGAAGCTATGTGTTACAATTAAATGGAATGAAATTTGGATAGATAAGAATAAGGAGTCTAAATTATTTCAAATACGCAAATCAATTTTTGATAAAAAGCCAATATTGTTTACTAATAGAAATGATCAAACAGTGATAACCAGAATTCGTATTGGCCATACCAATCTTTCTCATATCCACCTAATAACAAAAAAGGATAGAAATAAGTGTGATCGATGTAATTCTGATATTTCCGTTTCCCATATATTAATTGATTGTTTAGGTTATAGCCAGGAAAGATTAACAGTAAACTTACCTAATGTATTTATCGATTGTCTAAATGAAAATGGATATACAAAATCTCTAGAATTTCTTAAGCTAATTAATATTTATAAGTTAATTTAAGTTAATTGGTGGTCGTTAATGACCTCAATGTTAAAACGACCTTAAAAATAAATAAATTTAAAAAAAAAAACATTAATAATCATCCGTGGGAAATATAAAAGTACAAAAAAAAAACAGATTTGACTCCCATTGCACTAAGTTACGGGTAATTGGGGTCACAAAAATCTAACACAAATCGCGTCACGTCTGATACAGAGGTATCGTTTGATTCCTGGGGAATCTTCCTCTTTACTCTTTCGGTCACCTTTTTTCGGCACTTTCATCTTCTTTCCTTGTTCCTTGGCCTTGCCTTTATGCAGAAAAACGCAGTATATTTACACAACTTTGGACCCTAATATTTTGGAAACCAGACACTTCACAGGTATGCTTCCATAGAGAAAAATGATCATGACGATGAGGAGATTTCGGGAACGTTGACGACCAAAAATATATATGTATATTTTTCCTTTCCCCTATCTTTTTCTTTGGGTGGCGGTCACTAGCGGGCAATGGGGATCACCCGATTCTCATTACCCATAAGTATTTTATGAAGAAAAAATAATGAACACAAAATATACATTAGAAAAACTCGGGATTTAAGTAGGAAATCATTACACCAAATGTACAAGTAAAGGCCTAAAAAAGTAACATACAAGTAAATCAATAACTATAAAAGTTACTGTTTATTTTGCGTCAGTGAAAATTTACATCGGCGAGCCGCAAAAACAAAACACACCTTTCATTCTCTATGCTGTCGCCATACCCACGCGGCACGCTCGCAGCGACGGCGAGGGGAACAGAGCGTGCAGGGAGGACCCTTAACGCGTTTCTATTAGTGTTACTTTTGGAGATGTGTGGGTGACCACTATTACCCGCTGACTCCCATTACCCGATCTTCCCCTACTCGTACTTCTGAAAATACTCCCATATAGGTAAGTATCTCAGGTACGTTCGTATAAAAAGTTAATTGCGTAAGTAAAAATAATAACAACCAAGACTCTGAAACAAACGTTTATGTTATCAATGTTTGCCATACTAGGATTACAACTCAGAGATTTTATTTATTTATTTTGAATATTTTAGGGACGATTTTTCCAATGGTCAAATAGCCTATCTGAAGAATAGGTAAATCTATTGATATCTTTCTTTAATACAGTATTCAGCATTCGGTATTCGGTCTATGTACGGTCTATGCATAAATAATGAATATTTAATATGTAAAGCCGTCAGGTATTCTACAGGGTGTAACAGATGGGGTAAGCGAAAAGCTATGAAAATACCACTATAATGAACCCATTCTTAAATTTGAGACAGTATAAATCATTTTTAAACAATCCATACACATTGTTATTTCTAGTCAGTGCCGTGAGTAATAATTCATCTAAGTTTCTTGTCTATAAATTTTGTGAGTGGGTTTTCTAATATCCGCTATATTCATTTTAGCTTAACATACTTCTGGTCTCCTTACTGAAATATCTAGACTGCTAACATGAATATTAAGATGTAAATAAAACAATAACATATTTATTTTATAAAATTATATTTCAAAATAATAATATCAAACAGACATAATATATTGGCAGTTAAACTCATAAGGTTATAAAATATGAAATTAAAAGAAAAAAAATGGAATACTTACAAGTTTAAATAAGTCAACTGGTATGACAAATTTATCTTTAAACACCAAAATCAATTAAAACTAAACTAATACTAAAAATTACCTAACATATACAGGCCATATTTAATACAAAATAATTTACATAATTTGTCCTAACAAATTCGTAATTATTAAATCATAGTTTTAATTATTTTCATAATACAAGAAAGTTAAGTATTTAATACAAATAAAACCAAAGGTGGTCTGATACATTTTTCTTGTGCGTTTTGACCCAAATCTCAGCGGCGCCAAATTATTGGGGCGGATTCCGATAACATTTTCGGATAATTTTATGAAAGACAAATTTTGGTAGTAGGATTATGTATAATCACTTAAACACTAAATTATTACATTCTTATTGCTTAAAAATTCACATTATTTTATTATACGTTCTATTGTTATTTTAGCAGCAAGCGAGATCATCACTTCTATGACTGAGATACAATATGACAGATGCAACAATTTTCATTTATTTTAATTATTATTACATTTTACATAACAGATAACTGATGAAAAGTTGTAATATCTCAATAGACCGTGAGTACATGGTTTATTAAATGAATTCAAAACATTCCTAGTTTTCAATTATATCATTCTCATAATTGTGTATCTCTTTCATAGAATTTTCTAAAGCACAATATTTGAAATTTTGAAAATTTCGCTATGAGTATAATCTTAGGGCAAACAAGCATACCAATTTTATGTACAAAACTCTTATGCTAATTAAGAATACAAAGTTCATATTAACGAATACATTTTAATTCCAATTTTAAATTATGTCAAAACAATAGGTTATGAAAAAAAATTCTATCTTTAGTTTTGTTCATGATACCATGTTGTAAGAAACATAATATTTTCTCTAAGTAAAAACTGTATTCGTTACTACAATTTTGTCTAATTCAGCAATTAAGAGTTTTCAAGAGATCATTAGGAAAACTTTTTTTCATTATCTCCCTTAAAAAAATACAATATCACAATTGAACACATCCTTCCGTGTATTTTTTTCTTAAAATAATGCAAAATATAAATATAAATGTGTTGTATTATTATAATGCGAAAATAAATTTCTTGTTCCCAAAAATCTTTGCTCCCTCTTATAATTTGAATAATAAAACACATTTACAACCAAAATATTTGTCCAAATCGAGGATTTAAAAAATGTAATTGTAATGGATAAATTAGACAAAGCCTCAAAAATTATATTTACGATTATCCTAGCGCAAACTATTTATACTTTATTTATACACTATATAGTTTTAAATAATAATAATTGTAGTTAAATTATTTACAAAATACATTAAATGCTCAAATCATTTCATCGGTAACAAATTAGTAAATTATTATTGAATTTGAATTTATGGCCACTAAGTTATGGCACACACAACTTTGTTATATTTTATTTAAAATCCAAATATAATTTTATTTGAATAACATGTACATACTTATTTAATTTCATAGCTACCAAATGAAATTTACAAAAGTTGGAAATTTAGTTACATTGAAATACTTAAATAGAAATGACTGAGCATGTTAATAAAAAACTTATTTTACAATATGGATAATAAAATATACCCTTTCTCTTAATAACTCTTCGTAACAGGATTCTTGGCACTTCTCCCAAAATCTCATTTACCTAGTACTATATAATAATATAATATCTAGAATAAATCATTTTTTATAAAACAAAAATATAAAAATGAGATCAAATTGACAATAATTTTAGGCTGCTCTCTTTGGAACAAATCTTATAAAAAATGGACTTTGCTAGAAAATATATTATAAATAATATTTTACTGCCTTAGCTGAATAATACGAATCATTACAATTGCTACCAAGATTATTCATATTTTTTTTATATAATTGAATGAAGTAATTATGTGGAAATATAATTATGACTATGAGCTAAGAGATTATATCTGAACATCGAAAGCGGAATGTGAATTGAAATTTTTATATAATAACTAAGACATTGTTTTATACTAAGTATTATCTTTTCCAATATGAGGCAAAATTTGTTAATTTTGTGTTGTTTTTATGATTTAAAATTTATGATTGTATTAAGACTGACATCTTAATATTTTTGCGACATAATAAATAGTTTTGGAACATTTAGGAATTAGAGAAAAAATAATCTAAATAATGTATTTTACGCATTAATTTTAACAAAAAATGTAGGTGATACATTTTCCTGCAAAAATTAGATAAGATTAATTCTTTCGTAATCGTATGGTCATATAACTGTCTGGTTGATCTGTATTTTTTTTGCTGCTAAGTATAAAACATTTCCTAGAATATAAGTACATAACAATATATTTTGTTCAATTTTGGTATATATCTTGAATAAATAATAAATTAAATAAAAATAGACAATAACACATACAAATGTTACCAAAAAAAGATGCCACTGTCTAAATATGTATGTATATTCATGTTCAATTTCAAATGAATTTTATTAAATGTCAGCAAATAGTTTTACAAATTTCGTTGCTTCCAAACTTAGAGATTAAATACAAATAGAGCACCAACTAGATTTACACGATATCATACATACAAATTTTAATAGAAAAAAAAACATCATAATATCATTAAAAAGCCATGTTTGAAATATTTTATATTTTACCATCGATACAAACTTTTGACCAAAGTCGTGTACCATGACATTCAAAAATACAAGCCTCGTGATACAAAATACTAACTATATATACATTTTAACCAATTTTAGCATGACAAGATGAGTAGTCCACAAATACTCATGGCATGCTTAGGTGCCGTCCAAATAGCGGGCGGTCTAGATTTCTGCGTTCAAATATACAAAAGACTATTATTTATGTTTTTGACAAAGGCAGAAAGATCTGTGCTAATTCTCGACTTAAATTAAATCAATATTTAGTACTTGCTGCACGTAGAGCCATTAAAACAGAACATATATTTAAACTTTACAGTGACATATAGCGTGATGAAAGACAATATAGACCATTCGCTGCAAGGACGTAGCTTTAAATCAGAACATGGCATGGTATGAAACCTAAGAGTAAATTCATCGTTTATTGGTAAACACCTTCCAGCACACCATGAAGAGGACAGCAGTGCAGATTGATCCGGAGAATTTGCGGGGTATGATCGATGAGAAGATCGACTCCGATGGCTCCTTGTCTGGTGACGATGGAGCAGGTGACGCTGCGTCAATCTGAAAAGAAGATAGACGAAAATTTATGAAATTTGCACTACGAATACAACATGAAATAATCTACTTCCGAAAATCGGTGATAATAAATATCATAATGGCATGATATTTTAAGACTCTAGAAATCGGTTCGGTGATTCTTATTACAATAAAGTTGCAAGGTGTAAATTTGTTTTAGCCACGTGGTGCTGGTAGAGTAGAGATTGTGCCTTGCCTGCCCGTGGGTATCGTACGAGGCGATTAAAGGTTTTCGGGAGGTGGGCAGCAGCGCCTCCCGTACTGACAACATAGTCCGAAAATCACACTGCATTCAGCAACCCGCCTGCATTGCAATAGGCTGAAGAAGAATTTCCTTTTCGGACTTTACTTTGCGTCTAAAAGAATTGACTGAGGCTATAAAATACTATGAATGTCATGTTATCTTCATAGATAAATTACTCAAATTAGCAAATTTGAATATACATAGAGCAGAGAATTGAGCCCTTGTAAAAAGGTAGTAGATGAATTTGAGTTTGATGATAAAAGTTTCGCACGTGTCTAGACGAAAGAAAATAAAATTAACTATAACAATTAAAAATAAGACGTTTTATAATTTAGCACACTTCACATAGATAGTTTATTTAACGTTAATTTGAATTGTTGCATAAAGAACAATCATGAATATAAAACGAGTCTTAAGCGATATAAAAACTATAAACTTAGCGTGTCCATAAAGATTGTAAACACTGAAAGTATAAGAGGACTTCTGACTAAAACGTTGTACTTGGAAGTACTTTTTATAGATATTAATAAAACAATGCCCTCGTAAACTTTAGTACGTGGACCGAAGGAATCTTTAACAGTACGATGTGACCACGATGTTCATTCGACCTTTAAAGAATACTGATTCAATGGAAGATCAATGTAGATGCTTTTAGAATAACCATTACGTCGGTTTAGCAAGTAAATCATTAACGTCAAAAAGTATACCCATAGCTGATAAATAATACTTTTCAGTTCTCTGCGAAGTTATTAATTACAGTGGGTGCCTAAAGTGCAACGCGGAGGCAGCGTATTATACGGACATGTGACCTAAGATTCGCTTGTAATTTGTTTGACTCTTGTAATGTTTCATTGTAGGTAATTTAGCCAAATTAACCAAACTGACTCATGCCATCAGTGGAGCCTATTCAGATGTTCGCTCTATTAAAAATCGTATCGTGAAATATAAAGATCGAGGTGCAGTAATTCGAATGAGTGATACACTTCACTGTTTTATTGTAAGTGTAATTTGAATGTTATTTTTATAGTTAGGGTGGAAACAATGCATGTGTTATAGCAACATTAAATCGCAGCGATTCCTAGTCAATATCATTTAGATACTTAAATGTTATTGGTTAGTTATATGTTAGGAAGTATATTGGTTTGTTTACTAATGGTCATTTATACAAGCCACAATATGAGAAAGTTTTCCCCAGTGTAACAAATTAATTTGTGTTAAATCATGACATTGAATTTATGCCTAAGATTCTTTGGCAACGTGTTATAGAACCATCAAAAATAGGTAATATAATCTATCTTACTGCTATATTAAATACAGTAACAAACTTTTCAAACTACTCTATATAGCGTACTCTGAAAAGAGCTTTAATGTAATTTACATAAAGTACTAGCACCTGAAAATAATTCGTTACAGCACTCCAATATAAATTGACTGCATTCGCTTGGTTGTAAAAGGTTATAAATTGATGCAATTCTACTGTCTTAGTACAATTGCCCAATGTAATAAAACGCTGGTGTAGGCACTCCCGAAGAACTATATTATTGTTTTGTAATTTATTATGTTTAGAATACCATAAATATATTTCATTTTACCGAGGTGAATTTTCAAGATTTCGGAATAAATTCGTTCAAGGTATCAAATAAATTTTAGAATATTGAAACAATGTAGTGTTAAGAACTTTAGATGATTGCATATGAGTCAGATATTTTCATTTTAAGTGACAATGTAATATAACGTAGCTTCGTGTGGGGTTATTGTTAAATACATTACATAAATTAACATTATCCTGACTGATTCATTAGCACTGAGGCTGAGGCAACTACTGAATCTAGAAACGTAATAAATTGGATTGTTGCTTCTTTATAGTTCCACTAAGAAGGAAGTTTCCGAAATTTTTACGGAAATAAGAAATAACGGGGAACCTAATGTTAACGCGAACGAAGTCGTGGGCGGCCGCTAGTAGATTATAAATTAGCATAGTCATATTATACATACATATAATCACGCCTTTATCCCTTACGGGGTAGGCAAAGAACCAAGGGCCGATTGAACCACATTGTAAAATTATGTTAAATATAAATTGTAATTAAGCGATTGCTAACGATCTAATCAAAACAAGGTACCAGTATTCTCAACAAATGAAATCTATGAAACTTTTATTACCTGTACCAAAATAGGTATAAAATGTAATCTAATCTCCCAAAATTAAATAGCTTTAAAAATTACCAACAGAACCACCCCCGAAAATAAAAAGAAGCAAATAAAATCCTCTTCCTTTACGTATTTATTACTCTATACTAAAAATGTAAGCGTAAATCTGTATAATTTTATTGTACCTAATTTTACTTTGCCAAATTGAATACGCCGCCGACAAATTGTTTGCATTATACTGCATTAGATGGGGGAGAGAGATAAGAATACGAATTAAAATTTGTAAGAAAAGCACAGAAAGATACGCGCACCTGATAATCCAAACGACAAAGCATCAATCGCGGGGAATCATTTGCATACATTTTTAACGTAGATAAAAAGTAAATGAGTTTGGGATGCCCTTGCATTTTGTTGTTAGGAAATTGTTGCTTAGTATTGGCCATTAGGTATTACTACCAAGTTCCTGGTATTGCCTTGTCTTAATCCTAATGGTTAGTTATTATTGAGTATGTTTAGTTCTTTCGTATCTTTATATGCATCACTCTTTCAACGTCTATTCTGGTATCTCTTTCAACGTCTAGACTAAATCTAAACGAACCTAATTTATTGTAAACTAGTGGCCCGCTCTCGCCTCGCTTTGGTACATCTCAGTACATAGCTACAACATTATATGTAGGTACAGCGATTTCGTAAAAAAATAGAACTCCAGTTGGTCCCCTTCCCGTGGGAATTTCGGGAAATCCGTTCTTAGAGCTTCCTCGTAGTCCCTGATCCGATTTCAGCTTCGTACAAATAGCGGTTTTCGTAAAAAATTAAATTCCCGTAATTCCCCTTCCCGTGGGAATTTCGGGAAATCCGTTTTTAGTACTTCCTTGCTGTCCCCAATGAACATATATGCCCGATTTCAGCTTCATATGTATAGCGGTTTTCGTAAAAAATATTGAGTTCCCGTTGGTCGCCTTCCCGTGGGAATGTCGGGAAATTCTTATAGCCTATGTTCATCCAAGTCCAATAAGAACTCTAACGGTGAAAGAATTTTTGAAATCGGTCCTGTAGTTTCGGAGTCTATTCGCTGCAAATAAACAAACAAACATACAAACAATCAAAGTTTACCTCTATATAATATTAGTAAAGATACTTTAAATTCAAAATAAAAAAATAAAAAAAGAATATCGTCATTAATATTCGCAACTACTCGTACAGGGATCACTACAAACTGCGCCAATCGGAAACTTATTTCATCATACGAACAGAAGAAAACATTGGCAAAATTACTTTCTTCTTTCAATTTGAATCTTACAATACAAGATTGTAGCTTATTTACATCATTTTCCATCTATTTCAGACATCAATGAACTCCTTTTTGCGAGAGAACAAAAAAGTAATTCAAAATTAAATAGAATTCATTTTGCTACTCTTTTCATAAACCTCTTTCCTTAAGGCGACTCTGTAAATAACCCCATAGATTGTGTCCTGCTCTTTTGTAACAAATTTATTTCTATTTTCAGCGTTACAGAGTTCACATTTCTTTGCATTGATTACTGGGTTTTTTAAAGTAGCAAGATCAGTATTCAGTGAAAATTATATTCCGATACTTTGAACGGATTTGTCGTGGCGGATCTTTTGTTCGCTTTCGAAGTGCTTTACGTGTCTTATTATTACGCCTGTATTGGCACAAGGATGTAATACGATTGTTATTCCTACGTTTGGAAAATAAACTTAAGGAGACAGAATATTTGGATGCAATGCCAAATAATTGTTACAGCTTTTTATAATTGTGTATTCGATAGAAGATACGAGAATTTTTTATATAACCAGAACTGCAGGACCATGATGAAGTGTCTACAGCTACGTTTAGCATATCGGTACCAGCCCAAGTAGCATGACCTGCGAAACACGATATGATAAACCGATTTATCGACATTTAGCCTGTCAAAATACGATAAATATAGCCGCCATGTTGATTTTTGTAGAGACGATACGATATCGTACGATATGATATCCACGGTGCGTGGTCATGGTCATTGAAGATCAGTGACAGGTTGCTAGCTTATCGCCTGATAGAACGCCCCTAAGTTCCTAAATTAACTCTTACAACATACCCGAAATAAGATACTACTGATGTACTTTAGTGAAGCCTCCTCGTCAGCAGGATTTAATTTAGTTCATCATCATCTTCCTGCCCTGTTCCCATTTATTTGGGGTCGGCGCAATGTGTACCCTTCTTCCATTCATCCCTATTATCCGTCATCTCATTGCTCACTCCCAGTACACGCATATCCTCTCTCCCACAGTCCATCCAACATTTCTTTGGTCTACCTCTTCCTTTATATCCATCCATATTCATGCACCACGCTCTCTGTAAAATATGCCTTTCATCCCGTCGCATTACATGCCCGTATCAAGACAGACGGTTACTTCGTAATTTGTCTGTGATCGGCGCAACTTTCAGACTTCCTCTCATATACTCATTTCTTGAGCATGATATATAATTTAGTTATTTAATTATATATTAGAGAATATTTGTTTAATTTATTATAATTTAACTTCTATATTGTGTATATGACAAAAATATTCATAAACAAGCAACACAAATAATACCTATTTAGCGACATATTTCACACAAAGTTGTATTCCATACGTCACAAAACATAATGCCAAGATCTCAATATGCGAAATCGAATAAACTTCCAAAGCGTTTTGCCGTACGCGATAAAGTTCAAACTATCGATATGAAAATATCGACGTAAAACGTCGATATCGGTATTATGACTTCTTCAAGGTGGTCGTATACGTTTATGGAGTCAATCGTACGATCTAATTGAATTCAACATTGTTGTCTATCTTTCTTTTAGCACGTTGCTTCAGTTCAGATTTTTTTTAAACTTTCAATATTAAGGAAACAATAATTTACAATGTAGTATAAGGTTGTGATTTCAAATGTTTACTGTTCACCAAAATATTCTTTGTTTTTTCATATTATTTTGTAAAAAGGCGACTTTAAACATTGTATATTCTTTGAAAATTCCCCAAAAAGCAAAACAAACTCCACATTTAGCACTACAAAGTCAGGAATAATATAAAATGTATTATTTTATTAAAAAATAACATCACGTTATACCATAATAGGGCTAATATTTTATATGCAAATAGCTAATTCCGAGCAAAATCCCAGCTAACAAAAACATTACACTAAAAATGGTCGATAACATTTAAATAAAACGTCGACCAGAACACAAAATAACATCATAACTTCAGTTAATTTCATCATTGGAAATCGCAATTCCGCAATCTTGTAAAGAGCATTAAAAACTGCGTTGGTGTAATCTCAAAAGCAACATGACGATGCCCAGAATGACGTTTATAACGGATATAAATTAAACGTGATCGTAAAAATATCGAACCGTATCGGCAAGCGTGTCACATCGCTATAAAAATGTGGTATGACAGATGGGATAGATGTGGCAAAAAATGCACAAAAGTGAATCAGAAATATCACATCACTATGTATCGAATATTTCAAAATATGGAAAACAGCATCACCTGTATTGAAGTTGACGTAGAAAATAATACGCTTACATACCTATAGATATAATATTTATTAAGTATTAAAATTAATCAAAATAACATTTTAAACAGGTATGGATAGGAGAAAGGCGGTAATCTGTCTGCAATTGAAATAGAAAAAAGAAAAATAGTTAGTTTTATTTTATTATTACTCGACAAAAAAGAATACAAAACCAGACTAATGCCAGTTCTAATAAATTGTAAGCACATAATTCACTCTATGGCCGCATAAGCACATACACGTCACAATAAAAAGTTGAGTTATATTCTTTTTTGGTATTTTTATTCATATTATTTACGGTCAACTCTTAAGGATTTCAGCTAATCGTTTCGTCTCGAAATAAATTCGAACGAATCTCGTAAAGTGACATGAAATTTGTAGTAAAAAAATAAGTAATATTTTAGCTGGATCTATAGTATTTTTATGATATCTTAAAAACTATGTTCTTTTTCAACGTGTGTTTTTGCAAAGTGGTAGGAAATGAATGTATAACGAATTTTTCTATGAGTTAATCAATGTAGCGACTGATCAAAGTTTTTGGGCAAGATATATTTACATGAAAATATTTCTTTATTGGAACCTGTAGGCAAATCGCATTGAAATTAAGAAAAAATAACGTTATTTAGTTTAATTTTCTTGTGACCTCATACACAATAAGTATAATAATTTTAGTAATTTTAAAATTAAATCAAGAATTGAATTAGTATATTATTAGAATCTAGACCTGGATATGATTATTAAAAAAATAAGAACACGAATTAACTGAAACTAAAATACTTCTCTTATTGAATTATTAATATGAAAACAAATTATTTTAAAACTAATTAAGAGCTAGGATTTTTGTACACGTCCAGCGCATTCGAAGAGATGCCGCGAAAGTGCACAGATTATATTCGGTCAGCAGGGTGTCGTCATGCCCGTCGTTGAGGTGTACTCGCTTTGCAAACTCTTTATGCCAAACTCCTTCCAAACGTTACAAACGCTCAGCCCTTGATATTTGTAATACGGCCTCTCCTGACGGCGGGGCGTTCTCGACCGCTTGGTGATGGGTGGGATGCTCCTTGGATGGCTGATCAACATCATCTCTCGCTTGGCCTTTGGCAGATGGCTCTCCATTGTCAGCAAGATTCTCATCATCTGAAACGTGATATAATTTTTAACAATGCCAAAATTTTAAAAACTAAAGGTCTATAACAATTAACATATCTCAAATCACAGTTATAAGTGTGCACTCAAATAACTATGATTTGTACATGATCACTGTTATAGGTCAAGCATTCATAAAAATATAAATAAGAACAAATGATAGAAGTCTATCATTTATTCCTTCCAACACACGCCATAGATAGCGGCCATAAGACACGCGCACATGGCTTCTCATAACTTACAAGCATACGCCATAGGTAGCGGCCAAAAGGCACGCGCACGTAGCTTACCGGACACCAGCATACGCCATAGGTAGCGGCCAAAAGGCACGCGCACGTAGCTTACCGGACACCAGCATACGCCATAGGTAGCGGCCAAAAGGCACGCGCACGCAGCTTTCCGGACACCAGCATACGCCATAGGTAGCGGCCAAAAGGCACGCGCACGCAGCTTTCCGGACACCAGCATACGCCATAGGTAGCGGCCAAAAGGCACGCGCACGTAGCCGTCCGCAACTTACCATCGGCGAAAAACGCTGCACACACGTCTGGGGTCCATTCACCACGCCAAAGCACTATATGCTCCGCGGCTGCCTGGGTCCGTTTTCCATAGGACCCCGCCAGAAGTTCTAGGTCATAACGATGATGTGGGAGCTGCTGAATGACCTTGTATGGACCCCTCATACCAGAGTCCAGTTTGCCAGAACTCTGTGAACATTTACTAACGAATACAAAATCGCCAATATTATAAGTACGTGGCTGTCTACGCGTTTCATTAATACGTTGATCTTGCTGACGCTGATTCTCTTCGAGAAGTTCACAGGCTCGCTGGCGCCTCAAAGTAATCATTGCTTCACGATTGGCATGCGAGTTTTCAAGAGCTACATCCCTTACCAAGGCTCTCAAGATAGGAGTAGTGGCTTCGACACCGATCATAAGTTGCAGGGGTGACGTTTGAGTTGTGGCCTGTCTAGTTATGTTGAGGGTCAATTGAATTTTCCACAAAGTATCAGACCAACTGCTGCTCTTGTTAGCTTCGACACGTAGCATATTTAGGACGGTACGGCAATACCGTTCTGCTTGACCGTTTTCTTGATGCATCTCTGGCGTAATTAAATGTGTGGCACAACCCAACCCAAAATCCACTTTTGAAAGCCAGAACTTTCAAACATCCTACCCCTGTCAGCCACCACCAAAGTTGGAGTACCAAACAAGAAAATAGCGTTTGTAAAAACACGCTTCAATTCATCAGTATCTTGTCTGTGCAATGAATATAAAAGACAAAATTTCGAAAAGGCGTCTACTATTACCAATACATACTTAAACCCATTTGATTCTGGTAGTGGACCTAGAACATCCATATGGACTATAGAAAAGGGGCTATCGGGCTTAGTCCAAGATTGAAAGACAAACGATACAATGGGAAATGTATTTTTTGACGAATTGTCTAAGACCAGGGAACCAAAAGTGACGAAGAATTAGGACAATAGTTTTATCCATCCCGATATGCTCATGATCGTCGTGGAAAACACGCAAAAGGCTAAGTCTGTGACCCTTGGGTATAAAACACAGAAGACGTGATTCCCACCCGTGGAACTGTACCTGTAGTACAAAAGATGGTTTGATGACATATCGAGATGAATCTAACTGCCCGTCCCTTAATTTTTCCATCAGCTCTTGTGTTTCGGAATCAGCGGTCTGGGCGATCTGTGCCCAGTTGTTAGGTCTACGAATGTGTGAAACGTTTACAGGATTGCGACTTAGAAAGTCAGCATGTTGCATCAAGGCACCTTTTCTGTACTCAATAGTGAAGCGAAAGTCTTGCATGTAGACCCCCACCTAGCTACTCGAGGAACCAGATCTTTCTTTCGTTCGGTTAATTTCAGTGAATTGCAATCCGTCACTATCTTAAAGTCGATGCCTATAAGATAATGGCGGAAATACTGCAGTGCTTTCACTATGGCCAAAGTCTCCAGCTCATAGCTGTGGTATCGAGACTCTGCACCTTGAGTCGATCTACTGAAATAACCGACGACTCGCTTCCGCTTGCCTTCATGTTCTTGCAACAATACAGCGCCGTACCCAATTGCACTAGCGTCGGTATGAAGTTCAGTAGACAATTGTGGGTTGAATATTGCAAGCACAGGCTCTTCAGTCAGACAATGAATAATGTAGTCATGCGCTTTATTTTGATCATCGCCCCAGAGGAATGGTTCTCCTTTTTTGGTAAGTTTTGCTATGCAGGCGGTTTTAGCAGCGTAATTAGGAATATACCGCCTAAAGTAACCCGCAAGACCCAAAAATTGCCTCACTTGCCTAACGCTGGTAGGTTTCGGTGAATTTACTAAGGCGTCCACCTTTCTAGGACTCGGCCTCACCTGACCTTGACTTATAAGTCTGCCTAAATATTCAACTTCAGTCTCTAGAAAAGTGCACTTTTTCAGATTGATTGAAAACCGGCCTTAGTAAGACAATCGAGAACTTGACGTAACAAGTCTAGCCCTTCGTCTATCGAATCCGATAAAATAAGTACGTCGTCAATGTAATTAAGAACCTTTCCCGTATCGATAAGGCCCTTGAGGGTCTTTGATATAATTCGTTGATAAACTACAGGAGCGTTTTAGTTAAACCGTAGGGCATCTTCAAATATTCGAAGTGACCCTCCGGTGTAACAAACGCCGTCTTGCTAATGGATGCGTCATCTTTCATGGGCACCTGATGAAACCCCGTCGCCATATCTAAACTAGTAAAGAATTTACTGCTACCCAGTTTATCAATGTGGTCGTCTATCAGGGGTAAGGGAAATCTATCCTTGATTGTAATTGCGTTTAATGCTCGATAGTCTACGCACATCCTATCACCCGTCTTTCTTCTTGACAAGTATGATAGGACTTGCGTAGTCAGACTCAGATTCGCGGATTATTCCCTTAGCTAAAAGATCGTTCACTATATTTCTGACTCGCGATTTCTCATCCGCAGATAACTTATATGGACGGTAATGCACAGGTACATTACTGCTAAGCTTTATTTCCATACAACCTGTATTTACAGTGGAGGTCGCAGTCCCAGTAACAAAGGAATCAGAAAATTCACTAACTAGTGCTAACACCGTTCTTGTCCTCAAGTACAAGAGACGTATTTAAATGATTAAAGTCTAAGACGTGTAATTGATGCACCTGAGCTACGTCATTCATCCTGATAAGCCGTTGTACATTACCAGTTCGTACATAAGTTACTCCATCCCGATTCAGAACATCAGTCCCTAATAAAATAGGTGCACTAATATTTTCAGCAGATACTACGAATAAGTCCACTTCCACAGAAATTTCAGGAAATTCAATGACTGTTGTTATATAAGACGTAGACTCAATCTCTTGACTACCTATTCCGCGCATTAACCGATATGTGGGTATTTTATTGCAAGTAATATGTTTTAGCACTGAATCAGAATTAGAGATATATCAGACCCACTATCAATTAATACATCTATAGGCAGTGTTCCAATCACAGCAGTCATGACATTTGTATTTCGGACGACGTCTGACAAAAATTTACGTTATTAGTACTACCCTTTGTTTCGACTCGTTGTTTTACAAAACACTTATCAATGGTGTGACCAGTTTTGCTACAGTATGTACACGATATAAGTGTCTTGTTTGACCCTTCTGATATCGTATTTGGTTTATTGACATTAATTTTCTGGCGTTTAGGACAATTCACTTTAAATGACCAACTCCGTCACAGTTAAAGCATTTAATGTCTGGCTTAGAGCCCTCACGTTTACGGCATTCAAAACGACCTACATTTACCGGACGAGTAAAATTGCGAGTAGTTCGAAAGTCGGACTTTGGCATAGAGTAAACTGATAAGAATTCAACTAACTGACTAGGCTGCAAATTCGCATTAGAAGCAGCAGCTTTTACTTGAGGATCTGTAATACCTCTAATGACAATAGCTGTTTTCAAATCACCCGATAAACCCTTAACAATATTTAATCGTAGCAAAGACTTCCGTGCATATTCGGCGTATGTGGAATAGTTTTTAGAATTTGTACTCATTACATCAACAAAATATTAGCGACGTCAATGTTACGTGGGCATAGTGATCGAAATTCTAACTTAAAATTTGTCCAGGTACGATCATGAGAGACCCAATCATTTAGCCAAGTACGCGCATCACCTTTCAAGCAGCCACCAATACGCGATAAGCATTCATTATCGTCCCAGCCATTTAATTCGCGACCTCGATCTACTTCTGCACACCATACGTCAAAGTCGGTAACACTCGGATCAAATTTGAAATGTAATAGTGCTTAGGCTTTGGTTCCAACAACAACGACAACGCATTTACAATTTTGTCCGTTTTGTTACTCAAATGTTCGGCTAACGCAGGGGTGCTTCCTGTTTCGACAGGAGGCCCCGGGGTAAGGCATTCGCGCGCTGGACGTGACGTTTTCGAAACTGGTGTCGAAGTTGAAGATAGTTTACCCTCGATCGCATGCAATCTACCGAGAATTGTATCAAGTGCCTGACTATGAGACTATCACGGCGTCTACGAGAGCTATCGCGGCGGCTATTAGAACTACTACTACTACGGTGGCGCGTACGTGAACTATCATGGGAACGCTTACGATTTCTGCGTGATTTATTGCGGTTTTTATGCGAACTGTCGTCTGTTTTCTTTGATCTAGGCATTATAAAATCAAAATGTACTTACAGTTTACCACACACAATACTACATTACTAATACGTAAGCCTTACAAGATTTGTAATGAACCCGTTAGCGGTAGGCTACGTGACTTATCCCACGCGCTGATATTAGAATCTAGACCTGGATATGATTATTAAAAAAATAAGAACACGAATTAACTGAAACTAAAATACTTCTCTTATTGAATTATTAATATGAAAACAAATTATTTTAAAACTAATTAAGAGCTAGGATTTTTGTACACGTCCAGCGCATTCGAAGAGATGCCGCGAAAGTGCACAGATTATATTCGGTCAGCAGGGTGTCGTCATGCCCGTCGTTGAGGTGTACTCGCTTTGCAAACTCTTTATGCCAAACTCCTTCCAAACGTTACAAACGCTCAGCCCTTGATATTTGTAATAATATATTAATTACCCTACAAAATAATTTTAGTTTTAGATGAAATTAAATGTTCCCAAATAAAACCAAGGTACATTTTGAAGCCACTAAAATTAGCAATTAATGCTAAATACCCGATAATGGTCGAGCATCCTTTAGAACTGTAATAATTTTTACTCGTAAAAATGTAACAGCCTGTAATAATGGTTGATGACGATACGTTGTGCGCACGCGACGATAATAAAATCAAATTCATCTCCTTAATAATATTATGTCATTGTAACTCACAAACTATATTTTTAAACTTGTTAACAGTTTTATGTCACGACACAAAATTTTGGTTTTTTAAATTATTATTTACATACATACATATAATCACGCCTTTATCCCTTACGGGGTAGGCAGTGCACCAAGGGCCGATAGAACCACATGCTGCCACTTCTGACCAATTTTGAGGGTAAAGTTGATATGTACAAGTTCGGTTAGTAGTGATAGGTGGTCAGCCCATCGCCTACAAAACACCAAGACCCTCTTATCCCTCTACTGACTTGTACAGTATGCCCGGGAAGAGAAGCAGCTGTAGTATTAGACGTTTTTTTTCACTCCCAGAGCAGCATATAAGAAATTATTGTTTAATATAAATTTCATGCCATATAATTTTCAATTTGACACAGGTGTAATACTTATACCTAAGCTTTATCATTAACTAAATAATAAATCTTTAATAAACGATATTTGAAACTTTGATTAATAATTAAATTATGTTAAAAAAATAAACTAAATAGGGTTCCAAATCTTTTGGCATATTAAAGTGCAAATATTTTTTAAAGAATAATATTAGTCCCAAAATTAAGTGTGCCTATTTTTGCATTAAAAAAATACAATAAAAATCCACATCAGAACACGTTATAAAAAAATTGCGAGGTTATCTTATCTCCTGATTTCGGTTGTAAAATAAAGAACATTCGAACATTTTAACGACATTTTTATTTCGATCTTTTAAATTTGGAACTCTTAAACAAAATGGCGGAGTTACGAACGTACTTAGAATTATCAATAAAAACAAAACATTTTTTTCTTTTAAAGGGGGTTTCTTAAGAGTTTAATTTTTATAACATAGGCACCTTTTATTTCGTACGTACTTTATGTTTGAGTAGTAAACTTAGTGAAATAAAAAGGGGATATAAAAAGGATATATTTGTGATAGAATTATAATGATCCGCAGTAGGGATCTAAGAAATGACGTTTGTTTACTACCACTGTTTACAAAAAAGACCAAATTTTTCTTGACACTCTATTTATTCTACATAAAATTTAGCTTAATCAGGGAATATGTTTTCACTAAAGCGACTAATTTAGAAATAGGGTCCTCCCTAGGAGGAACTAGTTACACTTTAAACCCAATAAGAAATTACTTACCATCTTTATATTATTTTTATTTTAAAACGTATCTAGTTCTTAAGTATACCGTATGATGTCGGCAGAATAGAATAGCACCATTGCATGTCTGCCCGTGGGTATCGTAAGAGGCATTAAGGGTTTCCGAAAGGTCCCACCTTCGTGTTGACAACATAGTCCGAAAATCACACTGCCGTCACCAACCCGCTTGCCCAGCGTGGAGACTATGGGTCGACAAAAACCCCTATAGAAAAGTATCTCCCGCCTGGCCTCGCCCTGGAGTAAACCTACGTCCAGCAATAGACTAGAATAGGCTGATGCGTATACCTAACTACTTATTTACATGTCCCTAAACGAAATTCTGTTTCTTCATGTGATTAGATACTCGTAGGTATATAAACATAATTTTTATTAACATCCACGCATAGACACGTCATATTTTCCATAACATTTTAACGTCGTAAATAAAAATCTGTATTTTCTGTATTTTTATTATCTTACACACGTGCCTTGCTCGTCTAAAACCTACGGTTATTTTTATAACTGGTATCAAATCGTCCGCCATTTTACGTATAAAAAAGTAAAAGTTTATTTAATATCACTTTTTTATTGTTCAGATTACAATAATGGGTATTGGGATGTGTTGCGTTGTTTTGAGATTGAATACAGTTTGAAATGTAAAATTTTTGAAAAATCACATAACCGTCCGCCTAAATAAATGAATTTTATTAGTTGAATAAGATAAATTTTGAAAATTTTATTACTTCTGTAAAATAACCACTAATTACCATTTTATTTATAGTATACCTAATGTGTGTAAATTAATTTAACTAACTTTGAAATTTGTTCCATATTTATTATACAGGTATTTTTTTCAATGTTTTCAAAGTTTTGGTCAACGATCCCGAATACTACGGAATCTCCTCATCATCACGATATTTTTTCTCCATGGAAGCATACCTGGGAAGTGTCTGGTTCCCAAGATATTATGGTCCAACGTTGTGTAAATAGACTGCGTTTTTTTGCAAAAATACACATAGACGCGTGTAGCAAGATTGTTTCACGAGAAATAATAAAAATCTGTCTATAAAAAAACTAATATAAATACCGAATCTAGTAATTAATTATTTTTTCAAAAAAAATTACATCGTTTCCCAGTATTTTTTGGCATAAACATACTTTATTCAATGTATAGAGTATGTACCCTTCGTAAAGGGTGGCAACGAAAAAAAAACCCTGTATATGTGTAATGTAATTATAATAATGATAGAAGAGAAAATCCACCCTAGTTTTCATATTATAATATTAACACATAAGTCATATTCATATTAGTAAAAATATCAGAAAGTATTTGTATTTCGCATGTATTCGTGCCGTCTGCGATTTATAGTCCGTAATAATCTTGTCCGTAATGTCTAATACATTTGATAAAAAGTGCGTGGTGGCATTTTTTTTTTACATCGTTAAGTATGTTACTTTGTACAGCTGTAAAATATATCTTATCTTAATAACATATAAAAAATCCGTGTCTCTGTGTATGTTCCGAATAAACTCAAAAACGAGTCAACTGATATTCATGAAAATTGGCATATATATGTAATTTGGTCCAACTTAGATGATAGGATAGTTATTATTTAAATTAATGGTCTTAATAACTAATAAATAATAAAAAACTGATCATCAACGTTGGTTGTTGTTATTAATCGTACGTTCCATAAGTCTGCAACAGATGGCGCCTTCTGAATTCTTCTGTCTTTTCTGCAGTCCACGCGGACGGAGTCGCGGGCGTCCGCTAGTGTAGGTATAAAATATACATACATACGTACTTATATTTTTTTACTGTGATAGGACGAAGTAAAAAAAAACAAATTTTTTACAATTAATTTTTATTTCTGCGGGAAGTTTACACACATACATAAATAGATGTAATAATACTAGCCTTAATAAATACACAGAATTAAATGAATAAATAAAAATATCTGTACTAAAAATTGATGATGAATATTTTAATTTAAGTATCCTGCAAAATTTATGGTCTCGCCTTTTTACTTATCTGATGGAAAAGACATAATAAAACACCAAACACCCAAGGAAAACCCCAGGGAAATCGCTACGACATGAACATGCCTTGTATTTTTTTTTAGTAACACAGAATTATGATGCCTTCGTTTGTTTTCTAATGTTTTGCTAAATGTGAAAACATGGAGTAATTACAATGACATATACTATATAAATACCTATATAAATTGTAAAACACTAAAAACATTTTTGTTTAATTTTTCGAAACTAGAAATCATATCTTTCAGTTCAAAATAACAATAATTTTCTTAATTATATTTATTAGTGAGCTTTTGCATACTCTATTGGAAAACTTACAATAAATAGGTAAGTACTGTAAAGTTTTGTTCAATAAGAAAAATATTATTACTAGATTAGAATATTAAGAAGAATATTATTATGTCCTACGCCTTTTATCACACCAAATGTCATCCACTAATATTTCATACTTAACAAATCATGCAAAGCATAAAGCAGACACCCTTCTCTTTGAAATTTCACTCTCGATTTTATTACGATATCTCCAAAGAATGCTGTGATTTATTTTTCTCATTTCATTTCTTTGTGATATTTGTCGTCTCTCCAATATCTTATTATATGTGATACCATCTATTTAGGATTATTATGCATAATTTTTCTTATTAGATCTCTCGAGTTTCCTTTGAGGGGCCTTCGCCGTTTTTAATAATTTTCATTTTGTTTGTTGAGATGTGATTGCTTGTAAGATGGATTTTGTAAAGAGAAAATATATCCCGTAAGGGAGCTTTAGCTTATTTGTAAGTATGTTTTAATATATTATTTATATAATAAATAATAAAGAAATCAAAATTGTGCGTGATCCTACAGATCCGGCTACCCTTTTTGGAACCCTTTTATGTTGTTTTCTTCTTGAATTGTGGTACCTACTTATGATTCTACATAATTGTTTCTCCAATTCATATATTCTAAAGACTTCCCTGGTAGATCAGCACTATTCATAAGACAATTTTCGGACATATTTTACTTCATTTTATGTGTTGTCTAAAAGCAAAATCAAATAGCCCTTCTGCTTTGCAAACCTACAGAATGGTAACAACGGTATCGCATAGACTAGGGCTTAGTATCAGTAATACAATAGGTGCGGTTAAGACACCATGTCCCATATCGATTACCTCTTCCACTTCCCATGACGGGCAGGTGTTGAAAGGGTTACTACATTTCGTTTAATAGAGTTCTCTAACCCAAGCGCTAGTATCTTTCTAACGACTCTGTCAGTTCATTTATTTCATTTAGTTCCACAGAAAACCGTGGGATCTTATTAAAATTGAGTATAGTTTTTAAATCTAATTTTAATCCGGCATGAAGTGCTGATTGTTTTATTAATAACAAATATGGCTATTGATATTCTGTTGTGTGTGAATTTGACGGCCGTTATTGAGGCGGTTTTGGTATAATTAATGATACTTTTGTAGAGTCCATCGGGTTTGTTTGAACAAGTGTTAGGTTTACAAGTGAGAATATAAATATTTCAAATACATTTGTAATGGTTGTTCATAATGGTATTCGTAAAACTAGGAATATTGAAAATTTCCTATTTTCTGTTCAGGATATAACCTTTATAATTAAAGTATTTAATCCTGTTGTATGCAAAGATATTGACTATTACAATATACTTACTTATGTCCGGAATACATGACAATTTATTATTTAAAAACTAATTCTATCAATATCTGTAGAAAAGATTCATTAAGAAAAGCGTAAAGTACCTACTTTTCTTAAACACCGCTTAACCAAATTACATTTTTATCTTAACACTAATCTGAATGCTCAAACTATTCTGTAACATAATCAGTGATATCCAAAACGCTGTTTACAAAATGCCCAACTACCAATCCCTTCTAAACAGCAAACACCACAGCATTAAGATTAAAAGCAAGAGATTGTGCAGAGAAAATGAGTCCAAGAAAACTTTAGCTGAAAGTACGAGAACAAAAGGAGCGCGGACCTAAGGCTAAGCTGAAGAGTGGGAAGCTGAACCAGACGGTCTTGTGGAAAACCTCTGGGAACCGGATCGAAAATAAAATAGAAAAAATCGAGACGTCTTCAGAAGCGACGTTCTTGAGCTTTGAGATTTCGGTGGTTGGGTATTACACCGAAGTGAATTTTTTATGGGAAATATTTCACTACTATATTTTCTATCCTTCAAATATTGAATGTTTAAATGTAATTCTTTCACGCTTAAAGGCTATATAGTTCACGCGAAGAAGTTTTAGCTTAATTGTACAACATTCTTTTTCAGTTTATAAAGGTTTAACTACATTGACAAAAGATATAAAATCTAGCCGTGTAGGAAGTTTTCCAGTATATTTTCATTCAAGTATACTATACTTTGAATGAGTATTATTTATTTACATCTGTTCCCGCTGTGCTAAAAGTGCCTGTGGGATCTGCTTTATAATCCTGCCTTTCAGACTACCCCATTTTGGTAATCCACTTTATGATCTGTATAACATAGCCCAACGGTGTAACAGAGATTCCTACCTTTGTTTTTCGCCACTCAGCGTGCCGTATCATTAACTCGGAGTGTGCGATTTTTTTGATTTTTTAACTTTAATCCTTTTTTTATTTTATGGAAAACTCGAGTGGTGTCACTGATCTTTGAGTACAAGCTCGGAATTCTGCTTACGGTGGCATGTTTTAATTAGAGAAAGCAATAATGTTTTTTATTCTTGTCAGGTTTTAGAAAAAGCATTGAAAGTGTTGAAGAGGTAAACGTTGAAGAGGAGAATGTAGATGAGGGTTAAGTTACAAGACATTACATAAAACAAATTGTGAGTATTTAGCTAACTATTTTGACAATATACTTTTATAAATTCTACTAATAACTACTACTACTAATACACAAACAAATGAAATAATTGTTCCTAAGAGTAACCTGAATATCCTTACCTAGGATAACAGAAAATAAGTAGCTCACGGAATTCGCTTCTTTATGTTGTGAAGCACTAGTTGCTATTAAGTTTTAACTGAAATAAGTTTCTGAACACTCGTTATACGTGGTCTAAAGAATATTTTTGGGATGATTTTCCTAAATTAGTATATCAATTGTAATTGGGTTAACTGGTAGAAAATGCTATATAGCATTAAGTTGGCCCATGTACCAAAAACAATTTTTTTGTGTGTACAATAAAGAATTTTATTATTATTACAATTATTCCATATCTTTTTTTGGCCGCGTGGTGCCGGCAGAGTAGAATTCGTACCACCCGATGTCTGTCCGTGGGTATGGTACGAGGCGATTAAGGGTTTCCTGGAGGTGGGCAGCAGCGCCTTCCGTGTTGACAACATAGTCCAAAATACAAACTGCGGTCACCAACCCGCCTGCCCAGCGTGGTGACTATGGGCAAATATCCCCCATGGCAGTCTTGTGGCCTGCCCTGGGAGGCCTACGTCCAGCAGTGGACTGCAATAGGCTATGCAATAGATGATGATATCTTTTTTATAATTTATTAGGGTTATTTACGCATTCATACACGTACTTAACTCATTTTTTTTGTACCTTTTCCGCTGTGTACCTTAATATTTCTTACCTCTGAACCAGTATTACTCATAAGAATGAAATCTGGTGTAATTTTCTCGACTCCATCCACCCACTTCAGTACTTCCTGATTCGCGATCTCTTTCAAACTCCCCTTTCTTTAACATGTTTTATTTTTTTATTCCCTCTTTTTGTCGCCAGCGTCTCAGATGATTGCTTCGCTATACGCGAAGCTCTCACAACCTTAGCTGCTCTTATTGTTCCCTTTATTTGAAAACCAGGCTTTGCTGGTTCGTGTTAGGTACATTTTGGAGTGGGATGTTTTAGGTTTTCGTGTACCTTTTCGTGTAGACGACCATTTTAAGAGGGACTCCACAATAGGGATGGCATTTTCTTTTTAATCCCTTATCTAGAGTATAAAGATACGAGGGGGATATTTAAATGAGTCAGGTGTGTTTGTTGGGATGTTTGTATCGCTTTTTATGATTCTAAATAGATATATTTTATTGGTTCACTGATATGGTTAATAATATTTTTTTGGATTGTTGTGGTGATAAGAGAAAATAGAATTGCATCAGGCTTATGTATTTTTTAGGAAGAAAAAAGTAACATCATTTTTAAACAATTATAGGTTTTGTTAAAGTGTAAGTGTAAACTAAAGTGTAAGACCAATCTTTTCCCGTATTTAATACAAAATCACACATATTCATATTTCATTATAGTGTTTGGAGTTTAAAATTTTAATTTATAATATCTTAACACAACATAGTTATGCATTCCATCCCAATTCAATACATCAACAGCATACATAACATTAGTATGTACAAATAAAATTTTCAATACCATCTCTGGCGGATCATCCACCAATTTACTTATGAATATTAATGCGAAAACGAAAAGAGGAGCGCGACAGAAAAAATACGACGAAAAAATCCTACCCCAAAACACCGTTAACAAAAAGTCCCTTTTCAACGTGAAACAACTACAAAAGGGAGCTGTCATAGTCAATATAGTGATGTCACCGGTAAATAAGCCATTGAGCATGATCACAGTGAAAAATATATTAACTTATTTTGACATATTATTGTGGATGGACCTTTTGGAATACCATACATTATATAATATGAAAGAAGTATAGATATAGCAAGAAGAAAGTTTTTTGAGAAATTTACAATATGCGACATTCTGACAGCCAATAAAAACAAAATTAATAAGTTAATAAAATACCAAATACATACCTACAAATGTAGCGATATGTAACAAATCTAATGGCAATATTTCAAGCCATTTAGCATCATTTATTGAGATACTAAAATTCTATTACAAGATATAAAAGAAAATTATTTATTTTTTTCGTACGTTTTTTTTAATATTTTCTATTATTCTAGACTGAACATCGAAAAACTAATAGTAGTAAATGTTTTGGCACATAATATCCAACATGTTAGTGTTAGAGTAATTCTAGATATTAATATTATTATACTACGATTTAGTGTTCTACTGAGATTAACAAACGTTAGAACATCTCCCCGTAACTGCTTCATGCTTCTGATTCTCAATGATCCTTAAGAAATTTTAAAATACATTTTGACGGATGACAAAACTTAGGGATCACACAAAAAGTATTCGTCTTGTAATTTTCTGCGCATTTAATATTGGTGAGTGTATTAGATTTAATGTATTTCAATCCCTTGTAAAGTAATAGGGGTTTTCATTTTGGATAATTTGAGTAGGTATAGCATATGAAGAGAATAGGGTTTATTTTTTGTATTCACATTACCATTGTTCCTTTTTATCTCCATATAATTTACTACATTTTTTTAAAATCATTGTATACAGGATGATTTTTGGTCGTCAACGTTCCCGAAAACTACGGAATCTCTTCATCATCACGATCGTTTTTCTCCATGGAAGCATATCTGGGAAGTGTCTGGTTTCCAAAATATTAGGGTCCAAAGTTGAGTAAATAGACTGCGTTTTTCTGCATAAATGCACTAAGACGCGCGTAGCAAGATTTTTTCACGAGAAATAATTAATATCTGTCTATAAAAAAAATAACATAAACACCAGACACTATAAATTTCGCCAGATCAAGTAATTTAAAAAAAAAAATGATTTTTTTTTTTTAAAAGCATTTTTTTTGGCCATAACTTACTTTATTTGATGTATAGAGTACGTACCCTTCGTTAAAGGTGGCCACAAAAAACACCCTGTATATAAACGTAGAGTAGAGACGCAGTAACATTACTCCGAGGTGTAAGTGACTTTGTTGAGTAATTAATATTTTTCTAAAATTATAATGTGCCATGATCGGGAGCTATGGGGGTGAAATGAATGGGAAATCAATGCAGCTGATGGTGCCCAGCTTCACTTCTTACTTGTACACACACACGACTATGTTCTTAAAATCGGGTAGCCAGAACTGCAGGATCGTGAAGGAGATCATATAGCTACGATTAGCATAGCAGATGTAAAAGTTCGGTGAAATCAGCTCATCGCCTGAGAGAACGCTCCTGAGTTCTTCAGTCAACTCTAACAACGACTTACACGGAAGAAGATGCAGCTGATGTATACAATGAAGGCCCGCATCAGCCGTACATTAATCTCGTGAAACTATCTTACACATATTTATTATGTATAGACAACGATACAAGAATAAAAAACTAGGTTACCATCACTTGTTTCAAAACTACATCATAATTTACAAATCGAACGTATCCATATGACTAACACCAGATACAACCTTGTCACAATAAGCGCATATACTTTCCAAGCACGTACAGTTCTCTCGGTCAACTATCGGTTAATTGGACAAGAGTGCATCTGCTTATTGCGTGCTATTTTGCAGTTTCATATAGATAGCTTTACTCTCCCACTGTGAATCAGTGAAGACCAAAATAGAGTATACCCGACGGTTTCGAAAAGGTTGATTTTAAGTCTTATGGTGATGCGATAAGGATTTAATTTGCTCGAGTGAAGATTACCCAAAGGATGTCTTGTAATGAATGTGATACAATAATAACGAATGTTTACGTTTTATAGCCGAGTCAATGAGAATTGGTTATTCAATAATTATAGCCTGATATAAATATATTATATCCTAATGGCTAATATTTCTTTTGTTATGTCATATTAAACGAAAGAATATATTAGCTGTATATCTTCTTCGTCGACTAAAGAACTCAAGCATTCTCTCAGACGATAAACTAGCAATTTGTCACTGTCTAACATCTTCTTCTATATCTATATATAATAAAAATGTAACGTATGTGCGTTTGTGCACGCTAATCTCAGAAACGGCTGAACCGATTTCGATGCAGTTTTCAAGAATATATTGTGACAGGTCGCACTTAACATACATATAGGCTATTTTTTATCCCGGATAATTTCAACATTTTGTTTTTTCTGCAGTCCACGCGGACAGAGTCGCGGGCGTCCACTAGTAATAAATATAAATCTATCCCCGCTGTGCTAAAAGTGTCAGATATTCTTAATTATCTTGAAGTTTTAGCTACCCTATATCGAGAATACAGGCGTCTCTACGTATGTATTCTGATCCAAGTATCATTTTGTTAAATTTAATTATGGGATAGAAACCTATTTTATTTCTTACTTTTGTTAGGAAAATAACATATTATAAATTTTCTGTGGATAAACCATACAGGTATTTTATAACCATTACATATGGTTATAAAATATTTGTAAAACAAAAAACCTACTTATTCATTAATATACTGATTATCTGAAAATATTTATTGTCGTAAATACTTTTGGGCTAAATTTTATGTCCTATAAATAAGGCTAATTAGTGCCTACATAAAATAAGTGGATATAAATTCGTTGTTCCTTAAATAACATAAAACTAATTTACAACTAACATCAATACATATCTACAAGATCATTTAAAACGTACATTATCTTAAACACTGAGCTTGCAGCATATGCAATATGAATAAATGAATATTAATTTGAATAAACTATCGTTATAATATTATGGCTATAGTTCATAAGTTAAAATAGTGACCAATTGTATTCACTCCCATTATAGTGGTCAGTGGTGACTATTAGCCATTTTAATGCAGTATTAAAACCTTATAAGACTGTAAAGGTTATAATGATATTATTACAGCTGTTATTTATTGACTTTTGGGCGTGTATATTGTATAGAGAAATATTGATGGCCCGATTAACTCCCAGTTAATACTAGTAGAGTACATTTTATAGAATAACTCGCATGTAGTTGTTTAGTAATTCTCTATACTATCTGAAAAAGTGATTTCAAGTTTCAAATTGTCCGAATAGGTTCTCTATAGTATCGGCGTATAGGTTGGCGTCAGGCAGGCAGCCGGCCGTAAAAGAAATGCCGAATCTTTGATAATATTGGTTTCGAAAGCAATCATAATCGGCCCCATGAATAATGGGTAACGGCAGGAAGTTGATGATGTTCTCCATAATGTGCTATTTCCATAGCATTTTGTTTAACATACCCTACAGATCTCGTCTCAGTCTCGAAATGTAGTAGACTGAAGTGGCAGTGGGCAGGCCACATCTGTCGTAGAACCGATGGACGGTGGAGTAAACGGGTCCTCGAATGGAGACCGCGCCTCGGCAAGCGTAGCGTTGGGCGCCCTCCGGCCAGATGGACCGATGACGTAAAGAGGACGGCTGGTAGTGACTGGATGGCAAAAACGGGAGATCGAGCCATGTGGCGTACACTGGGGGAGGCCTAAGTGGACTGCAATAGGCTGACGACGACGACCCTACAGAGATACTTATGATGAAAAAGAACATCCAACTATATGATTCAGAGACTTTGCACCCCTTACTCTGCCTATAATTCCAGCCTATAACTATAAAACCTCTAAAGTAAGCAATAACAATTACTTACACAGTATTACCACTCAACTGGATTGTAGAAACTGAACTCACGTTTTTATTAAGCATTACACTAGAATAGCCTATTCCGATCTTTCATCAAACCTATCCAATAATGCGTAAAATCCATCGAAACCTTCAAACGAAATTCAACTGTATTCCGTTGTAAAAACATTCAGAATGCGAGTACAGGAAAGGGCATAAAATATCCCGTGTTTAGGAATATCTTGTGGCGCAATTAATCCCGTACTAAATACTGGAATAAGTTTTTTTACGTCAAACGTAAAGTTTAAATGTTATCGGAAGTCAAAATTGAGAAGGGCTGCAGAAGTGTGGAGATGGAAAAGACTTTTAAAAGTGATGTCTTTAATGGCCTTGAAATAGTGACCTAGGTGTAGATCATAGCAAAGATAGAATGATAACTGAAAAAAACTACAACATAGAGTGGAATAGGGCGAGAAACAACTTTCACAAAATGAGTTGCGGCTGATGTATTCGAGGGAAGCACCGCATCAGCACTGGACCTAATAATAATCAACTTAACTTAAATTCTTGTGAATAAAAATTAGGGTTACGATTTGTTGACCATATCTATTAAGCCGAAGGTCTAAAATTCGACTTATATAAAAACGAATGCGTCCATTTTAATACAGAACATTTAGATTAGCAAAACCAAGTCGCATGAGTCACATTTTTGTAGCATAATAATGAATGACTCGCCTGACAGAATAAAACAAATTAACCGCGCATTCGACCTATTTAAGTGGACGTAACGAAACAGATGAAATCGTACCAAAATAGCTCATTTACAACGGATAGTAATTGTTGCGCAATGCATCCTTTTCTGTACCTACCGTGCGCGTGAGTTTCATCTTGTCACACAGTGTTTGTTTTATCTTCTTCATTATGAGTTTCTTGAAAATTTGTTTTAATTTTCCACATAGCTATAATAATTAATTTGCTTTTAAAAATTAGTAAGGCGCTGGTAAAAAAGACTGGTATTTGTGATTGCGTTTATTTTTATATGAAACCTATTCATGAAGGTATTGCTCTCCATGTACATTACCTAATATTCCGAATAATATGGAAGTTTTTGAAATTAGAGATTTATCTATATGTAAATTATACACCTTAGTGATATTTTACTGTTATATAATGTTTTCAATAAGTATTCTAAATTTCAAGCGATCGACTTTGCTGAAATCATTAACAAAACTGATGTTACCGTGTAACAAAATCCTTAATTGCTATACGTTATAGAAAATAACTTAAAGCTTGGAGTGTTGCCAGAATACTAACACATCTGTGCCCGAATAAATTATTATTAATAATTTATACATGTTTATATTCTATTTCAATTCATTATGATGATATTGGTACAATTTGACGAGCTCGTTTGTTTATAGTATATTCACATAAGTTTGCAATAGAATGATCTTGGAGGGAACTCGCAAACATATGTCTTTTACTAGCTTATGGGCCCTTACTATTATACTATTGGCCTATGGCCAGTGTATAGAGAATATGCCGAAGTAACATAGCTTCATAGCGATACGAAATCCTTTTTCGTCGTCGTATCTTTTCCTTCAAGCGGTTCAAGTAAATCACGTGATCAAGTCTAACCATTATTTGAAGAGACCAATGAGATTATAAATCGCTGCAAAGAAATGAAACTTTCATCGAGTAGTATTTTGTAGGAAATCTATACACATAAACGCGTAAGATAAAAAATAAGATACCGACTGGGTGGCATTTGATCAAATATCAAAAATGACGAGTGATTTAAAGAAATAAAGAAAGAAAATTTATCTACTTACTTATAAAAATAAAAGTTGAGTTATTATGAGCTTTACAAGAAAAAGAAGATAACGTTTATTGCACCAAGCCTTTTAGGTTTTTATAGAGAATAATAAAGCCGTATCCACTCTCGCTTATCCCCGTAACAATGCCCAAACAAATCTTTATTACACATTAACCAGCAAGCCGATTGGAAACATTTAATTTCTTACCGTCAGCACTTTTTATTTTATTAAAGGCATTAACTGAATAATTGTGTAAGGAATCCTTTTTATAACACCTCGTTGTGATCTTTTGCTGTGGATTAATCTCACGTTAACGCGTTGCTCGAGGGATTTTAGACAGATTTTTACACTCCTAGCTATTGTTGACGTTTGTTTAAAAAGTGACCTACTTGTGTTTTTTACAGTTTTCTATAGTAATTTAAAGTTTCGAGTAAACAATACAGTTAATGGTCGATGTATTACAGCAGCCTAGCAGTCCACTGCTGGACGTAGGCCAGGACTTGCCACAAGGACTGCCATAGGGGGGTTTTGCCCATATTTACCACGCTGGGCAGGCGGGATGGTATCCGCAGTGTAATTTTCGGACTACGTTGTCAACACAGGAGACGCTGCTGCCTACCTCCCGGAAACCCTTAATCGTTACTTACGAGCAGACATGAGGTTGTGCTATTCTAAACTGCCATAGAGGAATAAGATGTCATAGAGTGCTAATGTCATACTAACGGTTTCGATGCACCATTAGACTTTTCGGTGCCTCAGAATTCCAGTCCTTAACACTTAGATTCTATTAGTGTAATGTATAGTAATATACTACATTACTGATGTATTGTAACGTATGCAATCTAAGTGTCAAGGACTGGAATTGTGAGGCACCGAAAAGTCTAATGGTGCATCCAACTGTTAGTATGACATTAGCACTCTATGTCTAAATCTTATCCTCTATGACACTGCCGACACCACAAGGCGGCTTGTTCCCGAAGGTCCACGACTCTATTGTTTTCAAAAAATGTAAGTTCATACTTTAATTCCCAACAGATCCACGATATTGAAAAATAATAAACATTTTCTTTCTCAACGGGAACTGTCCATGAGAATATTTGGTACAATCAGCAGAAAAACCTAATTGATTATGAAATAAAAGACAGATAATAGTTTAGATAAACAAGGAGTCTATATTGTATCAGACTATCTCTTTGCACTAAAATAGGCTTATAATTAAAGGCATTTAAATCACAAAAATCATCTCAATCTTACACTGACCATCCATGGTCCTTGTCGTCTGCTGACTGACCTATGAATTAAATAAAAACACAGTTTCGGTATAATCATAGGTAGTAAATCATCTCAATCTTACAGTAAAATAGACATAAGCATTAAAAATCACAGTTTCGGAATATCACAAAAAACATCTCGATCTTACATTGACCGTCCATGGTCCTTGTCGTCTGCTGACTGAACTAAGCATTAAAAAACACAGTTTTGGTATAATCATAGGTAGTAAATCATCTCAATATTACAGTAAAATAGACTTAATATACAAATAGCACAAACTCTCTTGTATCGTTTTTGCTGATTGTACGAGTACTTCGGATAAATATCGTGGACCCGTTGGGAATTCGTATATGAAAGTTTTAAAATATATTTTATTAATTTCATGCACCTGGTGGAAAAAGAAGAACAATAGAGTCGTGGACCTTTGGGAACAAGCCCACACGGCATAAGTTGTCGCGACTAGTCCCTTAATTTTTTCTACAAATAAGATGAGAAATAAAATAATCCAGAGCTTTGTTTTCCATATATCTGACTATTTATTGACTTATATTTGACTACAATATCTTCATAGACTATTATTGGTCCCAGCCCAAATTTAGTTCCTGATTTGCTTTAATATAGGACATTGTCATGTTGTTGCTCCATGACAAGAACAATATGCATATTATTGGGATGTTGTCCAGCACAAATAATTGTATTTACTTATTGACATGATATTTTAGTGGTAAATAATAGCTTATTTCAATTGCGGTTTTAATTAAAGGATATAAACTATACGCCTCGTTTAACCGCGCAAATAGGTTTAAACGCAATAGTGGTAAATAATCTAGGTACAGTGGTTAAGTAATATGTTCGTATGCATTTATTTATTATCCTATTCATTGTTTACCTTTTAACTATTAAGTTAGAATTTTAATTTACGAATAGTGAGGCTAGATGCAATTGAATATAGATGTTTAGTTTGGTCAAAAAAGCTTGATTTTACAGAATTTTTTGAAGAATTTAGATCCAGATGACGGGACGACCAAGTTTAACAGATGAGGATAAAGCAGGGTGAAAAATGTAAGAATAGTACGAAACCCAGCCCTGTAAGAAAGGTAGGTTACATTACAAGTAGTACATTACAGTAGTACTCGTAGTAGTACCTATATATACATACATAATAATCACGCCTTTATCCCTTACTGGGTAGGCAGAGCACCAAGGGCCGATAGAACCACATGGTGCCACTTCTGACCAATTTTGAGGGTATAGTTGAGATGTACAAGTTCGGTTAGTAGTTGTACCTATACTTGTAAAAAAGTAAAGAATAACCTCATTTTTGCGACTGCGTAAAAATGTTGTCAGCGTCGTCTCTAACGACTGACGAATTTAATGATACCTCTCAAGTTCAAATGCAACGATGCTTCGGGCGCAGGCGCAGTCGGATAAAAATAAAGTATTTTTTTTAAATTTCATTAGAATTGCTACTACTTTACGAAAAGTACTTAATGTCAGATTTTTACTAAGTTTTTAAAAAGGAATCAGAAATGCAAGAAGCATCTAGCGGTAAAGCCATAAACTAACTACTGTATGTACTACAACAAACTTGTCTTAAAAAAATATAGATGGCGCTTAACTCCGAACTTGGTTGCGATTGCAATACCATAGTAATTTACCAAGGATACTATATAAGTCTAACTAGGTGGTTATTTACCTACAACTAACATTATACCTACTCTATAGTTTCTCGGTTCATCGCCTTATGAATCACATGACGCGGACAAAGGTTCAAAACGCGCACGTGTTACAAGATAAACAGTTTGCTTTTATGTTTTTACATATTGCATTATATCTACTGTCTATTAGTACTTAGAAACCATTATTTTATTGTAAGAATTGCAGGTACAAGAATTAAAAGTTTATCTATATTCAACGGGCCAATTTGTATGTAAGCTGGACCGATATGCGACATCTCGTATGGTAAATATTATAGAATTTTTTTTCCAAAAATTCCTGAAAATCGTGATTCAAAATTAGTGCCAATTTTACCAATATTATTATTTACTAGAGGACGCCCGTGACTCCGTCCGCGTAGACTACAGAAAAAAAACAAAATATCGAAATTATCCGGGATAAAAACATTTCCCCGGTATAAAAAGTTAGCCTATATGTTAAGTGGCACCTGTCACAATATATTCCTGAAAACTGCATCGAAATCGGTTCAGCCGTTTCTGAGATTAGCGTGCACAAACGCACAGACAAACAGACAGTCAAAAATTTCAAAAATCATTGTTTTGGGTACTATTGCGTTGATAAAGGTATTATATAATATTTTTCTTATATATCTTCTATGTACAGACAGCGATCCCTTACATTTTTATTATATGTATAGATAGATTAGGACACCTGACATCTAGCAATAACTCTATTCGACTGTACCAAAGACGAGGTTACGAGGTTCACTGGCAAACATTGATAAGTTGTATATCGATGTATGTTATTGAGTCATGTATATTTCTATATATATTATAATATACCGTTGCTTATTTACTCATGTTACAGTAGTTAACACTATGCTGTAAGATGACAAAATATTTAAACCTGAATGTTTCCTGGTGAATGTTGGAAATTCCCACGGCAACTGGGAATAAACTAATTTTACGGATGGTCTTTTGTGAAAAAACAGACATACATATAAACACGGCTGTTCCCGAAATGGAATAGCCAGAACTGCAGGAGCACGAAGAAGATACTAAGACACATTTACTGTAGCGGGGTCAGATGCTAGAGATCACTCGCAAGTAAATAAGAAAGTAAAGATATGCTTACCACATCAGCGTCTTGAACTTCAACCTCCGTTCCTCCTTTATCCCTCCAGCCCTTTTCACTGGTCACGGCAAAGTTGAACGACCTCTCCCTTCTAGGGCTCAAAGGGATCCCTGCAGGAGTCCTTGGACTGCTGTAGCTGAAGATCTCCAAGTTTCTAGTAGCAAATAGGTCACTCCCATTATCTGTGCGGGGGCTGACAAACACATCATCGTCTCCATCCAAGTCGAAGGTTAGAGCTAGAGGGGGTGACGAGGCTGATCTTCGACATGGTGGAATCTGCAGGATGGCTGGTCTTTCCACGTCTGACTCGGATTGAGAGCGATCTGGAATAGAAATGTTTGGATTAAATTATGATGATGATAAAGATGGTGAGGACACAACAGGTATGACGGAGAAAGGCAAAATATTATTAAGTTTAATTATCTATTGTTGGTAAATATTCGACAAGTACGCGCCTTCACTCTAGTTTCTAATAGATCAGCTGCTTCAGATGCAGAAGGAGATTCTCCTTCCGTGTATGTCGTAAGAGTGGGCTAAGGAACTCGGGCATTTTTGCAGGTGATAAGCTAGCAGCTTGTCACTGATCATTAACATCTGGCCCTGCTATACAAATCGCCGCTGTAGGATCTCCGTAATGTTCATGTAGTTTTGACTACCCCATTTTGTTAGTCCAGCCTTATGTATGGTACCTATGTATGTTAATTTTCGACGTCAAGCTCACCAATTTATGCGATGTTTTGGGTCAATGTAGATCCGCATCCTCTCTATTATTAATTTATGACAATGACTCTCCTAATTGCTTGATTTAGAGAGCTTGCTAATTCAAGCCGAGCTTGTAAGTCGTTTACCGTGTACAGAAACTAATTGTTAATTAGTCTAACCAGCTGAGCCTAATATAGCATGAGCAATCTCATTGGATTTATGTAATTTCCAATTTCCGAAATTGGGACGAATACGTCATTCATTGTCATTTCAGAAACATAGGCGTCCTATTTCAACGTAGTACCCATAAAATATCAACGGTGATAGGTCTCAAAAAGAAATCGTCATAATTATAATGTTATTTTTGAATGTAGATACCTATAATGGCGCCCCGAGTAACTTTCTTATCTATTTATTGACTACGTGCAAATTCAATTACCAAAAAGTGCCCTATTCATCAATATACCAAACAATGCACATTAGTCGAAAACCAAATTTAAAACAAAAGTAATAGCTGTGTAAAGAACAATTGCTACACATCCCACGTACAATTGTGGGTGGACCATTAAACATTTGATTTAGTACAACAGATTACTACAATTCATTTTAGTTATTAAGTCTTCTGACATAGGCGCTAGTGTCATTGCAACTAACACTGTTTCATTTAATATTTTATTTAGTTCCATCAAAATCAGCGGATATTCATGATTCGGACATAGATTAGGTCGTTGTATCCAGACAATCGATCTCATGGTAATGTTAGCATGCGAAAATATTTTCATGCAAGGCAGATTGTATTCGACCTATATTTTATGTAATATAATTAAACCATAGACAAAAGTATGCCTGATTTTTTCCAAGTAAATCTCACAACCCTCTCTTTAATGCTTAACCTAAAGGTAGGCCCTTGTTTTAACCTAATTTTATACTAATTACAACCGGGTTATGCTGCACAGAACTTCCTCTACTTACGTGTACATATGAAAATTAGGTTAAGTATTAACTTGATACAATTTTTGTTTGTCAAGGATTTTTGTAATAGTAAGGAAAAAATAATTTGATGGAAAGTAAAGGTGAAGTAAGATTTATTTATTTATTATTCTTTATACATTACAAAACATAAAATTAGGTACAATGATTCAAGGTTTACTTGGTAGGCCAAGGAAATTAATAGGGCTAGGATTTCTGGGCTTACACTATTTATTTGATATTCTGGCCATAAGCGCAGTTTATTTGTATGGGAAAAAGTATGTGTATCCTGTCTAGTAGGTATATCAAATGTCATTAAGATCCGTTTTTGTCCAGAGGTTTTGTGATGAAACGGTAACAGTCATATAAACGGACAAAGTTACTTTTACACACAAGTATGAATTTACTTCAGAGTCGAAAGACAGGGTACCATTTTACAACACAAAAAGGAAATATTAAAAGATGAACATACTCGGAATGACCGCAAATAGCGTTTTGTTCAGTAATACAGTAGCAGAAACCAATCTCGAACACAATGCTCTACAATTTCTTCGTTTTTGTATTTGGGAGCGTTTTGTTTTCAAATTCGTATTATTTTCCTGTGGTTTTGGTTTCATGAGGTCAGTTTATTATTAGCTTCTGTTTAGTACCTTCTCTATATACTTATGTTATTTTGAATAGTTTTAAAACAATGTTCTTCTCTTGAAATTATGGTGTTATTATAAATGGTGATGTTTTTTCTCATTTTATATTTACATTTTCTTCGATATTTTTAGCTCTTTCAATTTACTAGTAAATAAATACTTTACAAAGACTTAAGTTGTTAAATAAGTTAAATGTTGGTGATGATGATATCGTGATCTGACTGACTGAAAAAGGCTTTGACGCGAAAAACTGAATTCTAGTGATTGCACATATATAAGGCAAAAATAATGATTGACCAATTCTGTCCAACTGCATTACAAAAGTAATACAATATTCATAAGAATCGCAACAAAACAAGACAGTGCCAAACGAAGACAAATTTCAATAAAAACAAAACTACAAAAGTCAGGACAGAACAAAGAAAAACAATTTGTTATCAACAAAATCGTTGGAACGAGCACCAGCTCTACAGAAGTCCCGAAGAGGTGAAACACAAAACGTATAAGAAACACAAATTAATAAAATCTTGGGCCGTCCGCGGGTGAAACGGGTTTCCTACGACGACACACGTGCAGCGACCGGGCGATAGAGACAGAAGTTGCAACTGTCTCATTCTTGTCTAATGATGATTTTGGTATGGACATGCATATACTGTAACATCTAAACTTAACATGATCTGTTTTGGTATGATTTTGATTATATTTAAGGTCTGTACAGTATAGAGTATATACGAGTACATGACCAGAAGTTAAGAGATTAGGGCAAAATAGAAATAAGTAAGCAACGAATTAGACATATTATTTGCAAAACTTATGTTGCGCCTGATAAATCTACTATGGGCTGTAGATGTGACGAGGAAGACAAATTATGTTATGGATCAAGCAAAGGTATGAACATGATACCTAAGTCATACTCACAAACAATAGGATAGAATTAGAAGATAGAGGAGAAGATTAAGAACTTTCTTAGATATTTTTTCTCTACCTATATCATTCGTACCTATTTTTAATTTGTACCTTACCCTTATTATTTAATCATTTATTCCTTTAGACAATAAATGCAAATACGGTAAATATATGCATAAAGCAAATCCATACAAATCTTTCGTCGAGCACACTAAACTTATACTCGACTATATATTTTTTTCCTTGTAGATGCGTAACACAGGTGTCCCTAGCCTTACGCCCATTTACTAGCGTTTTTATCATTTTCCATTATGTCGATATCGAATTTTAAAATCATATTTTAATGCATAATTTTTTTTCAAACCATCATTCTTACACATTATTTCATAGCTAATTATTGAAACATATATTTGCCAAATCTTTAAAATACAGCAATATAAAAACTAATATCCAAAAATACTGCAAATTAATAGTTGGGACTATGAAACATTTATTTAGAGTTAATATTTTTAAAATCCCAGAAAGAAAAAAAATCATGAAAGCAAAAATATATATATATAAGATTTTACCATGTTTTGATTATATTCTCAAAGTTACAAGCTCTGTAATTAAATAATTTAGGGCATAAAATACATATTATTTATACAGTAAATGTACCATGGTCCATGATACTACAGTGCGGCCACATTTACCACCAATTTTATATCTTAGTAAGGCTATATAAGATTCAAAATCATGTTACCCAGCTTTTTATTGGTTCCCTTTAATTTTGCCAACAATCAACGATTGTCACATTGATTTATTAGCTTCTATAAGAAACTTATCTCCAAATCGGTTTCATTCCTTAACTAAGAACATAACGTTTCAAATTCTGAATTAAACTTTATTTTCTTTAATGTAAGGTTCAACTAATATTTGAGAACTATTTTGTGAAAATACACAAGATTTGTAAGGGTACAGATTACAGGATTGAGGTTAATCACTACATAACAATGGATAAGGGCTGTCGGTCTCGGAAATTAATGGTTGGTCAGATTAATGTTTTCAATATCAGACAAATTTTAGTGTACAAAATATAATGATGGAATTACTAAATTAAGATCAATTACTAAGTCTAAATTTACGTTAAGAAGGTAACACAAAGATAATAATAATTGCGTAATTTTTGTAGCTTGCGACAAAGTGTAGCTTAGCAGCTTATTATACAGTACCTATATTATTAAATACTTTTAGCGGTACTATAAACACCTATACGTTGAACTTAATACAATTATATTGTAGAATAATAATCAAAGCTAAAATATTACTCAAGCGGATTGTCTCTGAAATGTTTTCTAATTTAGAATAGTCACATGTTATTGCAATAAAAAGTACTCTATTTGTAACTGATTTCATCACCTGACATCTTGCGGTACCCTTTGCTAATTCGATAGTAATTCCGCTAATAACGCCTAACCGCCTTCACTAGAGCTAGTAAATGTATGGTTTGTGTAAGTTGCAGCTTGCAATCTGTTTTCATTATTGCGTGGTGTACTGCTAAAGTTTCAATATGTTTCATTTTGGAATTAATAAAACTACATAGTCTTATGTTTCAACCACCATATAAAATGTTTCAAACTAATTATTGTTATAAATTTTTTATCATAAATAAATTTCGAAATCCTTCTATTCTCCAAGCAATAAATATGTCGAAATTCTTATGAAATGACTTTTAATAGGCACAAAAACTAACCTACCAAACAATTATTCCAATTTTATCCATGTCCATGATGATTTTAATTATATCTTCCATCGAGTAAAGAGAATGTTAAAGGAAGTTAATGATTAATGTTATATAATGTCTACGGATAATAAAATTAGTCTAAGGTTGAAATAAAATATCCGTTCCAGTAGTAACAGTTAAAATTATTGTGTTAGTGTCATTAAATAAAGTATCTATGTTAGCTGTCTATGGTCAAAGTGATGGTTTGATCGTTCCTAATGGTGGATTGTCTATGATTTGGTATATCACAGATAATGGCCGACAATTAAGTGTAATAACAGGTAATTGGACCAAAACGATTCGAGATGATGCGTTCAGTGGTTCGACGCTTTTATTTTGGTTAGGAATATAAATTTTTAATTTGCAGGAAGGGCTATCTTATTGTTACTTAATGCATTCGTGGGCTTGCTTAAAATTTTATCATGGTTTAACCATTACATTAGACGATTTTGTGGTCATTATTATGACAAACTTAATCATTCCACTACTACGATACTATAACAGCCAAACATGGAATCAAACGGTTAATGCATCACAAACTTATTTTTCTTGCAGAAGAAGTACGTCTCATTTATAATTATTGTTAAGGACTTAATCCTATGATCCGACTACAGAGTAACTGTTAAAACCAGTTTCGCCGCTGCACAAATAATTACAGTGATTTTAAACATTCTACAAAGTTGACCAGCCTCGCATCTAACTTGTTTCAAGATAATCCTTCTTATTTCTATAACTGTTTAGTCATCTATCTAATCATCACGTATGCGTTTGACTTCATCTCCATCAAAATTGATACGACTTCATCCACTAAAATCAGGATCGGCATCCTGAAAACTATTCGAAGTATCAACGAGTATTTAATCGATTAATCATAGCATTGTGTTTAGTGCATAGTCATTGGGTATATTTTGGAATAATGCTTTTGAAGTCCACTAAAGTTTTATGTGACAAAATGATCCATTATTCCTGCTTACTGTTACAATGCTTGTGGCCAACGATGTGTGAAGCTTGACCAAAACACGATCCTTGTGAACGCCGTCCATTGTTACTTTACCGATTTCTAAGGTTATAGATCATGAAAGTGAAATAAACTATAAATTCGAGACCACTCAGCACTTTCTCTGCTTTAAGATCAGTTTAAAGATCTATCGATAGTTGATTTATGGCGGTCGTAAAGTCGACTGTTTTATTACGGGCTAGTGTTTGATGTGCCACTTCTATACACCTCACTGTTTACATTGCAACAAGGTTATAGTTTCTGATGGTTCTTTTTATTGGCAGTTAGTCTTGATGAAATAATGCTAATTAAACTGAGTAATTGCTTTTTTATGTTAAGATTTAGCCATTGTAAATGCAAGTCTTATTTAATGGATAGGGCTATGGAAATTGTACGGTATTATACATTTCCAAATTCGATACATTTTTAACTTATATAAAAATACACCTTTGACTTATAATGAGAATGGATGTAAGTAAGTAGGTAGATTTCGTAACAACAATCGCAGAATATAATACTGATTTACTAATGTAACTGTGAAGTGTATATTTCAGAAAAGCTGCGCGTACGCTCTCTGTATTGTATGCAAATAATTTAGTACAGATAGTAAACCACCGAAGTATACCTTTGACTTTGAACCCAAATGTTATTAGTAATAGAAGATATTGATTTGGATAAGTAATGATGTTGATGATTTTGCCCGGAGCTTTATTAATTATTGTGTCTGTATACGACATGAATAGTAACAAGGTTTTATGTTTATCATTGGTGTTTCGAGGAGCGTTAGAACAACGAATTAAATTATTAAAGTTTTTGTATTCTTTTGAATCATAACTTACCATTATAAATCGACCTAGCTGACTAACTTATTTTTTTCTGACTGCCAAAGGAAGGTGCTATTGAAAATCATTGACATTTTAGTTGTTACTATATACCAATTTGATTAAGGATAAATATGTCTTCTATGATTTTGTTTCTAATTTGCTTTCGACATTACATTAGTAAATGTCTATGTTAGTTATAACTTAGAGCCGATTTTTCCAATGGTCAGATAGCATTGCGAAGGATAAAGTTGATGTTGTCCCTATCATGATAAAGTTTTAGTAGTTGAGTGTCCCGTAACTAGTTTTTGTGAATTTCCTTCGTTTAACATCCGAGATGCTGCGTCACGTAGCACATTACATCTTTTTTTACCTAATCGGTCGCGTGTCTTTTTTCCACTAGCCTCACTAGCCTCACTACCGTACTACGCACTCTTTCAAATGGTAATTTACTCAGTACCATTGTCATTAAAGAAAACCATTGTCAAGACTGCTTTGTTGATTTTTGTGTCTTCATTTTTGGGCACTTCATTTATCTTAATCATTCCAGTTAGATTTCAACATGCGACTCTGTCTATTGTTAGAGATTTTGAGTTATATTATAGTTACGTTTATATAAAATATATATGTTACGTTTATGTATGGGTATATATATATATCTCAAAAGCTTCTTTCCTCTAACAGTTATTTTCACTGATGACCCTGTTGTGTCTTTTTTGGGAAGGGTCGAGCCCACTGATTCGTACCACCCCATGACTGCCACTGGGTATCGTACGAGGCGATTAAGGGTTTCCGGGAGTGGACAGCAGCGCCTCCCGTGTTGATAACATAGTCCAAAATACAAACTGCGGTCACCAATCCGCCTGCCCAGCGTGGTGACTATGGGCAAATACCCCCCATGGCAGTCTTGTGGCGTGCCCTGGACGAGGCCTACGTCCAGCAGTGGACTGCAATAGGCTGATAATGATAATGATGACTTTCCTAAAATGTACATTATTGTACACATACGTGTGTATGTACACTGTCGTAACTTTACTCTGAGATGTAAAAGCGAACAAATAAATCAGGATTTACGGTCGCGTACGCACGAATAAGGTAAATCTCTGTGACACCGTTGTATTATTCAAAATTTTTGGCGCACACGAATGTAAACCATATTTAAGACTTGATGCTTTATAAAATGCAGTTAAACTTAAAGAGGTCGTAACTCTCATGGACGGAGCAAAAAAACTTCCCGAAATTCTGCCCGTATTGGAAGTAAATTTTATTTGCGGCCAACCACATTTTCTTATAAATTCCGTAGCAATACTTTTAGTGCGAAACCAAAGTTTTCCAGTTTTTTAGTACCAAAAATTTTTGGCCCGTATCTGGATGCGATAAGAAGGTGCGGTTTTGGTACCATAAATGTCAATTTTTATACCCATGATGTCAATATTAATCATAATCACTGTATAGAAAAATAAATGTACCTATATACAGGTTGTAACAAAAGGGGTATATTAAGCAATAAGCTATGTAAATAGCCCACTCAAAGGAACCTACCTACAAAATTTCAGACTCGAAGTCACATAAACATAATTCCTAAACAACTCAGGAAAGTTCTACAATCTTCAAAAATAAACATGTGATTTCGAGTCTCAAATTTTGGAAATAGTTTCTTTATAGTGTAATATAATATAACATACCCTTTCTATTACACCCTGTATAAGCCAGTGCAACAGTATTTAGAAAAAAAAATGCCAAATTATATTATATTTTTTTAAATTATTACAAGTTATCAACTTTTTTGTATTGAATTGATTTGTTAAATAAAAAAATTATATCACCTACAAAATAACATGTTTGAAAAATCACTTAACCAACCACGTACATAATTATTTTTTTATCAGTCGAACTGGACACAATACATTTATTATTTGCAAGTGTATTTAATATATAATGTATTGTACCATTTATTTATCTTTAATTACATACACGTTAGGGAGGGGACATAAACATAAAATACCTAATTTATCGACAGTATCGGCAAAGGATTAGATTATGCACGGCAAATGGTTTACGATGGTTCTAAACTTCAGAAGCGGGTCTATGCAATGATTTGTGATGAGTGTCAGGTTGAGTGGGTGTCAAGCTACCGTGCAGTGGGCTAGTGTTGTGCTAGGTATCGATATAAATTATACCAGTTTGCTTAACCTTCTAAGTTATACTCGCATCATGATTTATTCTTCCACAACCAAAAATCTAAAAGTAAGTAGGTAGATTATGTAGGTACATGAAATATTTATTAAAGTAGTACCTTATCTACAATAGGGATGACCATTTTTCTAGCAAATTCTTTTATTTAAATTTTGTAACCGTAACGGCATACAAAATCAAATAATAAGATTCCGTTATAAAAAATCCAGCTTTAACCTCCAAACGAATTTAATTCAGATAAAAAAGACTTGAAAACAGGTCGGAAACCACGATTTTTATCGCCAAAAAACGAAAAACGATTCATCGACAGTCGACACAGATAATGCAGTATACGGTACATCACTTAGGGCAGTGACCCAAAAAGCCTTCAGAAAAAAGGTAGGTAATATTTTATTTTCGAGATACATGTAGGTACTATCGTGGCATAAATTAAAGGTTTTATTATTCTCTTATTTTTTCTTTGCCACGTGTTTTCTGAGCACTCGAGTTTTAGTTGTACGGTTGGCAGAAAAGTTTGTGATTATAGTTTTTTTAATTGTTAACGCTCGAAAGGCATTGCTCTTGTAAAATAAATCTTGTAGGTACAGCACAGCATTATAGTAAAAATAGAGCCCTGTTCTTTAGTACCTAATAGCCATTACGTAACGCAGATTGAGGTAACGTAAAATAGATCTACAGCTGTTTCATTTCAAAACTAAAAGTTCAGATATACCATTAAATAAAAGCATTGACAACACACTAAATCTCACCGACCAGTAGCTGAGAAATTTCTACACTTTTTGTACATCTTTTTTTGCTGTCCCTCCTCAACAATATCACGATTATTACCGTTCAGTTACGTATAAACTCGCTCACTACTGGCTTTACGCAGTGTCTGTGTGTGGGTGATGCTTACACATGCATTTGGATGTATGGGTGTAGGGTACAATTGGAGACAAAACTTATGTTATTTCGTAAAACTTCGATACAAAACGTCAAATGGAGATATATATGTGTGTATTATTTAACTGTCCATATAACTACAATATACAATTAACAAACTATCGGTAGGTAAGGCATTAACACACGTCAAAATTTGGGCCAAATTGTATTATCCAACACATTAATTTTATTTTATACTTATTTATCTCTTGTTGAGCTGAATACAAACTTTATAACATAAAATTAAAGAACTTTCTTCATCATCAGCGCAGTTTTCTACTCCAATGTACCTACTGCAACGTAAGCCAGTGTGGGTAAGATAGCACATGTGTGCAGTTAGGGCTCCTAGTCAGGATTTATGTCCTAGGCCATGCTGTACGCTGCCTAGTGCTTTGACGTTTTGTTTTACCATCACATCATGCTTGCGAGACGTGGCAAGTGCACTTATAAACTTACTAAAGCTGCAATCAGGTACTGGATACAAACTTATTAATACTGTGGTCATATTTCAGTACCTCAAGTATTATTTATAATATTGAATAATTTTTTTAAAACGAAAAACCGACTTCCTCCCAAAACTCGAGCTTACTAAAGTAAAATTTAACTAAAGGGCAAATATATATTGCGTTAAGCCGTGTACGAAGTTTAGGAGGCATAATATTGTCAGATTTATATAATTTTTATATAAAATAGGCCCACTGACAAAAGAGAAAAGGACTAGGCTTCGAAACTTACGTCTGACTATATGATGATTATGATGATAATGATGACCTCCGACCAATTTCGGTCATGGCGACCACTTCTACTCCTAGATATATACTAAGTTGGCGTTCATGCGCTCGGAGATGGCTTACTTTACATAGCCAATCTTCGCCCTAAACGCCCGCGCACACGAGGAGACAGGTTAGTGCGCCATTATTGTTTATAGATAATGGCAGCAGGAGGACGAGTCTTTAGTTCACCACGTTTAGGCGTCAAGGTCAGCTTGACGCTGCTCCTCGAACTCGTGTACTTGCTTTATCACCGTCCTGCGCCACTCTGGTCGTTGGTGCTAGTTCAGAAAAGAAGATGCTCTTAGCCAATCTCCTCCGCCATACGAGACACATGACCGCACCACCGAAGCTGCCGACGCATTAAGTAGGCCTCAATGGCACTTACATTGGCTCTTCGCAATACTTCGGTATTACGCACTCGGTTGGACCATCTGATTCTCATGATGGATCGGAGGCACTTGAGGTGGAATCGATCCAGAGTTAAGCAACATATAATTACACTCCTTCTTCCTGCCCTGTTCCCAGTCATTTGGGGGTCGGTGCAATATGTAGGTACTCTTTTTTCATTCATCCCTATTATCCGTCATCTCGTTATTCTCATGTCTACCTCTTCCTCTATAACCATCTTACTTCGGACACGGCTTAACGCAACATATAATTTAATGACTTAACACGATTATCTTCATCTTCATAAGCCTATTGCAGTCCATTACTGGACGTAGGCCCCCCCCTGCCATAGGGGATTTTGTTACTAAAAAGTTCCACTATCTGTTTTTCGGCAGCTCCATCATCAGACCCTCGTTTCCTTTATATTATGTGTAGCTGACCAAAATTCTCTATAAAAATCTAAAAACGGACTACTCGTGCCTTTTATATTTGAGGATATCCCTAGATTCCTTAGAGATTCCATCATCAGATGTTATGTTTTATATGTAGGTGATCAAAACGCTCAGTAAAAATATAAAAACAGACTACATGTGCCTACAATATTCGAGGATTGCCCTCGATTTCTCCAAGATCCCATCATCAGATCCTGATATGGTGAATATGGGACCAACCTGGAAGTATACCATGACCAACTATAAAAAAAAATTTGAATCGGTTCATAATGACGGAGTTCTGAGGTAACACACATAAAAAATAAAAAAAAAAAATTAAAAAAATAAAAAAAAAAAACATACAGACGAATTGATAACCTCTCTTTTTGAAGTCGGTTAAAAAGAGATCTAAGTTTTAATGAGATTTTGCATGTAGGAAACAGTAAGGTGTTATATACCAAGAGCAGATGAGTTTTCTTTCTGACGCTTACATTTTACGGCTTTATAAAAAAAAAAAGGATATTTCAGCGATTTTTCCATTAAGGAAACCGTCTCACAACACCCGTCTAAGAGATTGTTTGACCATGAAACTTGTATATGCCGATGATAACATTGATGTTATCTTTATCTCTATTATAATCAAGTCTTAGAGCTAAGACAGCATAAAATGTATCCTTCAGATAGGTTTTCTTCTTATGACGTATCGCGTGAAAAGTAAAAATATTTTATTACCTTACATAAAGTGGAAAGAAGCAAAGTTCTTAAAAAACAAGTCTTTAGCGAATCAATTATCTGCTTGATTTAATTGAAATCCCTAGTTTAGTTTAATTGAAACCTGCTAATGTCTATATGTAATGAATATATGTAAATTGCCAGCCACCTGGCAAGGGCTGTGACTGCGTTGACCAATAGGGACGTTTTTTAATCCATTTTACACATATACTTCTATTTTAAACGTTTTTAAAAAAATTGATTCGCGTTATGTGCATAATTTGATTACATTATTTATTAATCTTATTAATTTATTAAGTTTACAGTTTATACATTGTGATTGTACAATATCCTGCAAAACTGTTATAACAGTTTGACTACGGGAATGTGTCAAGCAAGTTACTGTAACCGTAACATACATGCGCCATCTACATAGTCACGCCTATTATCCCCCAAAGAGATGGGCAGGAGTGTGCAAATTACACACCCGAATTTCAACAGTTAGCCTATTAAGTCCTACGTGGTGATCCTAGCGCCGCTTTTCGGGCACAAATATAACATATTGACCAATAATTTTAATTATTCCAATAATAAACAAGGTAACCTACAAAAGACAAACTTAAAATTAGAACTCCACTAAACCGATTTATCCATATTCATCCATCAACAAACGTCGCGCTCACTGTTTTGTGTTGCAACGGGTACCGTTAGCAGAAAAATAAAATATTTTCTCATATTACTTTTTCCTGTCACTCGAACTTAAGCTTTAAACCCAAGTCGTTAAGAGGCTGAAGCTTTGTTTTTCGCTGCAAAAGAAAGTTTGTATCTTATAATCTCAGTAAGGCGCGAGTATAAGTATACAAAATAATATAATGACAGTGATATCGTCGTGTGATTACAATGGCGCTTATTATGTTTTTGTTTTATATGTTTTACGAGGTTTAGATGGATTGGATTGTTTTTCGTAAGAGTCTAGTATACTTTATCATATCTTTTTTGGCCCAGTTTTTAAATGTTTTTTAAGTAACTCTAATGGTTGCAGTACACAGTAGCGTTACAACGTAATATTTATTCATCTACGTGGACTCTTTAGTCTATGTATTATTCTGCTGTTTCATCTATACATCTAAGCTATAGTTTGAATGTACAAGAAACATTAAAAAATCCGAACATTTTAAAAACTTTCTAACCTATAGGATGTCTTCATACTCAAGTGTTTGCCTCAACTGGGTATCTAACCTAATACCTAGTTCTCACTAAACACTAACTATTTCAACACAGTAGACATCCAGACCTCTAACCACAATAATTAGATGAATGACCTTAAAAAGACTTTATAATACAGCACCCTATATGATAAGAGGACAGATGTAAATAATCCTCGATAATACGATCTTCTTCACAAACTCATTGGTGCGATTATAATACCGTTGGTACCAATATAATGCGGGTACCAAAATAATACTTATAATACTGCGAATAATAGGAGATAATACTTCGTTATTTTTGTACCGCAAATTGTTGTGATTGTTTAGGGGACGACATTGATTTGGTTTTAATAAAAGATTGCAAATTACACATAATAATCCCTTTTTGGAGCAGGCTAAATTAGAGTTATGACCCAACTGCATGATCTGTTTAACCAGGAATTGAATCCGGGATCATCAACAGCTTCTACGGGTAGCACATTTAGATAGAAATACCTAGTCTAGTCATTATTTATGTAACTCTAAGTCTTAAGTTGATCTAAGAAACCGACACTTTTTCGACAGCATTCGATTTGGGAACAGGGCAGGAAAATGATGATTCGCCTTTAAGTAAGATAAGAACTGAGCCTACCGAAAAGAACGGTCTCGATTTAACCCAAAACCACCTCCAGCCTGATGTTATGATACAAAATTTTCGATATTTACAGCATAAGGTTGATTGGAATAAAACGATGTAAAGATTTAAGACTACACAGAGCAAAACCAAATGCACGTGCTTGAAAAATAACAAAACATAAAATCCGTATTACACAACTAAGCTCTCGTATCGATACAAGAGACTAATAATACCTTTAATTGGTTAACATAGAGTAAAATATAGCTAAAAGCAACAAAATAGGCCAAAAAGCCGAGTAAGACCAACAAAACAGAATAAAAAATAAAAAGATGCATCACGAACATAGGCGAGGGAGCGCAAAAAGAAAAAAAAACACAAGTTCAACGTTTATTTTGGTTGCGTCCTTCTCTATCGTGTGGTATTTTAGTCGTGCTAGCTCTTTCTATCGAGCCGAACGCTGGACACCTGTGCTTTAGTTTCCCCTGAGTACCAACGACCTCTTCACGAACGCGCGACAAAATGGCGCAACTAAAGAAAATTGAACGCACGATTTTCAGTTTTAACTTACTTGCTGACGGTATAGTATTAAGGCGCGCCAGCGTAATTATAGATGTGTTATTTTTCAACGGAAAGCAATCATTGTCGTATACCGATTTGATTCGTGGCAACTTCGAAAACTTGTTTTTTTTTTCTTTTTACTTTTAATGCGTAAACCAATGTATAGTAATAATAATAAAAATGGAACACCTGTTACTAATCCTATTGTTAAAATCTGAGGCAGTAAGGTAAAATTAGGGACTTTTGGATAGTAGGGTGCAAAATTACCAGCTTTTTTTGACAGTTTTGGTAAGTACATTGTGATGATTTCAGTGGGACGTTTTTTTTTTGGAAAAAAAGTTATTTGAAATGAAATGAAATGAAATATTGTTTATTTGTCTGATTTCCGGTAGATAATACAATGATATTATACAATGTCAATGTACTCGTATGGTGTCTTAAATATTGGTAATGTCCGCGAAAATCTGCCTATTTAGGCGTACAAATATTTTTATCAGAAATAGTCATTAAATAATTAAACGTTTGTGTTTGTGTTTAGTCCAAGGGCACATGTGAGATTTTTTTGTCAGTGTTTTTTTTTTGTGATGTCTATTAGTACCTACATTTATTATTGTAATCAATGATAAATATGAGAAATTATTTCATTATCATTTTGAAGCTGGAGTAATTTATGTACTTAGTATTAGTATACTTTTAGTACGTAATAAAATAATGAGATGTACTTACGGAAGAGAGATAGTGCGTTTAATCAGCAGGAATAAAAATATAAACACGCAGTAGTGGAATAATATAAAAAACCCCGACCCAAAAAAAGTACGCAATCATTATGACAAAAGGTTTAAAATTCTAAACCCTATTAAAAGCAAAAAATAACTTTTAACACTACATAAGTACCAACTAAAGCATGTCAGACTATCTACTCGGGACTTTGTGCCACCTTTATGTCGGAGGCATAACCGCTAATTTTGAACTGCAAATGGTTATCTTGGCCTGCTGTTGACCGTACGTATGAAATTTATTGATTAAATTTTGTCGCGTCGTTATTGCGTCGGGGGTTAAAAACTGTATAGTGTATAGGTATACCTAGCTGTAATCTTACTTAGCTTTGCCATAGAGGAATTTGCTAAGTGGACTTTTTGTTCAAATTCCACATAGATTTATGGATTTTCAGAAAAAGGTTTTCTATAAATCAATATAAAATTTTGTATAATTTTAAAGAAACCTTCAAGGTTTGACTACACACACAGAATAAAGTTATGACTTATCCCTTCGTCCTCATATTCAAACAACATACCTATATACACTGCTGTGTTATTGAAATGGGGTAGCCACAACTACAGGATAATAAAGGAGATCACTGAGAAATAAATTTAAAAAATCGGTGTAGCCCAATAAAAAAATTACATGACACATTGCCTAACACCATTAACTCTTTGAACCAAATTAAAATTAAACATAAAAAATCTAACCGCAGATAACAAATAAACAAACATGTGTCACATGTTAACGATTGTTAAAAATAACCTTCGAGAGATGGCTATAATGTAAGGAGTTATTGAACTGTACACGTTACTTGATGTTACTACGAGTCGGGCGTAGTAAGCTAATGAGGGATAGTGTGGACAGGACTTTAGAAAAAATGGCGGCTTGTTTAAAGTGCATGGTGACATTTTTAAAATTTAATTTATTTAACTCTGTTGATGGTTTTACAGCGGTACTATGGTGCCGTCGAGTTTAGGGGAAAACATAGAAAATGGAAACAAATAAAAATAGTAAAATAGTACATACCTACGCTTCGTTAATTATAAAAACATACAAAAATAATAAAAAATGCAAATTAAGCAGAACCTAACAATTGACTATAAAGTTCTAAAACTAGTAGTTTCGTTAAAAACCGAATGTGAAGTAATCAAGTAATCAAATGAGATTGCAAGCGTCTTTGTTAAAGACTAGCTGTTGCTCCGCGACTTTGTTCTCGTGGAATACCTTTCTATATCTATATCTTTCCCAACTATAATGTATGCAAAATTTCAATAAGCTGGGTAGAAAAAATAATCCTTCTTCTAGTCATCAGAAACTTTCGTTGAAAGTGTACCGTAGCCATAGCACTGAACTTATAGACTTATGAGTCAGGCTAGATTCACGCGTTTAAGGACAAAAAAATATACAGTCTAACCTAAAACTACGTTAATATGAATTTGTTCAAAAACCCTATCCATACAACTAAGGCATACATACACATCCCGATATCGTATTCAATCGGTCCGTAATGCACACCACATTACCAGTACAATGACTATTGATGGTCTCCATTTTACATTTACGATCGGTGTAGTGTTACACTAGCCTTATGACAGACGTTCGTACTCGAAACTTTTATGTACGGGACACCTGCTTTATGTTATAGTTTTGTAATGTCTACAAAAAGTTTGACTAACTCGCATAGTTTGTAGAACTTTTGAGTTGTACATATTCACTTTTTCAGATGTAAAAATTATAACTTATATATGGGTAATTGCAAAATTTATAGATCTTGATAAATCCGCAGTTTTTTATTTCAATTTCAATTGAAGTTTTAACTAACAATCCACGATCACGATTTTGATCTCGATCTTAAATATAGCAATCCATCGTCGTAAGCCAATCAATTGGGCAACATTAAACGGTGAAATTAACTTTTCAGCATTACATCCTACTAGATCGTCACTTTAGATAGCCAGATAACAAGGACAATCTCATTAACCATAATATAGACTGGATAAAATTTGAACACATTATTTTTGGATCAAAGGGTTCTCTTGAATTTAAATGATGCTATTAAAATATTAAATAATAACTTAACTTGATCTTAATTTAAACTTGACTTATCTTAATTTGTGACGTTATTTGCAAAATAAACTATCTTCTTTTCGCAAAAAACTATATGACTTTAAATGAAAAAGTCACTGAAATAAACTGAAAATGCTTTCTAAAGCGACTAACGACGTTTCTGTTACCTTTTAACATCACCATTAAAATAACCCTTGTTTGTTTGACTTATCTATTCCGGTCCAGCGTTTTGTGCACGGAATTAGTCATCTTTTAACAGTGTATCACTTGTCCCCTTTATTATCTGCTGGTTTATTGTTTTAGACGTAAATAGATCTAAGTCGGGGTTAAATACAGGTTTTGTGATATTGGCTGCAACTTGTCTTTTTCTTTACTTTACTATGTCGCTATTATCTTTATTAATGGTTATTTCTTCATGATTATTTTATATTGGTGGTTTCTCATCTTCATCTCTATAATCTAATTTAGGTATAGTATCGTATTTATTGATTTTGTTATTTATCTCTTAAAGATTTCATGGTTAACGTTTATCGAGGTACTTATTTTTAATTTTACGTGGTACGTAGAAAGTATTTATGAATGTTTTCATTTTTAGAAATAGCGTGAACTCATTCATATATTCCCTATAAATATATTGTTTCACACCCTGATCATATTAAATCTGCACCAGTTTTCATCTTCTGAAAATACTCAAAAGTGAAATAACAAAACAAATACAGCTGTAACAAAGTAGTGATGAAAGCGTGGAGTTGACGGACGTTCGCTAATGTACTGCGCTTGACACTAAAATGGAAACTGATTTATTATCCTAACGACACACGTAGATAGATCATAATTATATTATAGTTCATACATACGGCTATGTTCCAAAAATGGGGTAGCCAAAACTAGAGGATCATGAAGGAAACAAAGATATTATAATTAATTTAATACAGGGTGTTTGTGACAGCCAGGAAAATATTGATAACATGACTTCAGACCGTGATTCTGAGGCTGAAAATTTTTGCTAAAAAATTCCGAAATTTTCTGACACTTTTTTCCTATTTTTAGGAAAAAAATTGTTTAGTTTGTTTAATTAGGCCTCAAATAATGACATAAAAATAACATTTTAACCAAAACATGATTTTCATAAAAAAAGTTGTCCTCAAAAAATTTCAAAAAACTGATCAACCCTAATGGAGAATCACAATTGATCCAAAAAAACAGAAATGGGTCACACAATAACCAATAAGCCCATTTAATTAGTCACAGGATAGCTTAATATAATTGGCGCGGAAAGCAAAGATTACTGATAATCAAATCAAAAATATATTTCCTGCGAGTAATAACACTGTCGTATAACTCAATACAATGGTACTTGTTCAGCATTTCAGTATTTGCCTGGCTGTCACCCACACCCTGTATAAGCATTAAGATACTACGGGCATGGCTAACTACGGCGACGGGATGAAAGGCATATTTTACAGAGAGCGTTGTACATGAGTGTGGATGGAAGTGTTGGATGGTCTGTGTGAGGGAGGATATGCGTGTACAGGGAGTGAGCAATGAGATAACGGATAATAGGGATGAATGGAAGAAAAGAACATATTGCGCCGACCCCAAATAAATGGGAACAGGGCAGGAAGATAATGAAGCATTAAGATACTATTTAAATTGTTTTTTATATCCTGCAAAAGCATGGTTAAACATATAAGAAAATTACACAGGTTACTCAGCGCTTTGCCCGAGAGGACGCCCATGAGTTCCATAAAGAACGACAGGCACGGAAGAAGATGCAGCTGGTGTATTTTCGTGAAACCCCACATCAGCATAGGATATACCTAATTAAGGGTTGACTAGAGTAGCATAATCTACCACATAGATGCCCGAAGGTTTGCAGCTGCAGCGGTAGTGTTGCTATGTGTGGCATGGAAATTGTAACGAGCTATCGTATGATAGGAACGATAATATTGCAATAAAGTTTTTCTAGTCCTTTACCATCAGATTCATTCTGCCAAACAACCATAAACAAAATTTAACAGGTTGGAAATTATCAAGATATCTACATCGAAAACCTTGAAAAGATTAGAGTAGTATTTAAAAAAACACTTGCTTTTTTATCTTCAATATAAAGAAACTCTTCAACCTAAAATGATGTTAAAAAATAACTTAAAATTTACATTAACAACCTGTATGCATAGTCAAATCATACAGTAGCACCTTTAAAAAATCGTCATAACATATTCCATGGGAATCTACCCAAAACAGCACCCTACCAGCTTCCGAATATAAAGTGACTTTTTTCGAACTCATTTGAATATTACAAAATATACCTATGATTACGAAGATAGATGATCTACCTCAATAACGTTGACAGGTAAGTGTTAAGTCTAATAGATTATTCTTCTCTCTTTTTTTGGTATCATTACAATATCTGAATATGAATTGATTACAGACAGGTTGGATTTTGTATTTTCGCTTTGGATTTTGGTTAATTGTACGCATTGGCTGTTTTTGTCGATAAAATTTAAATAGTCCACGTGAGACTTAATGGTTCATAAGTGGGTGTGTAATTTGCCCATTTCTGCCTACCCTCTTTGGGGATGGTGGGAAAGACTATGTGTCTCAATGTGCTATTTTTGTAATGGCCAGATAGCCTATCTAAAGGATAAAGTTGATGCTGTCTCTACTTTGATCAAGTTTAAAAAAACACAGGAATTAAAAGAAAAACAGGAATAAAAAAAAATAGAAATTTAATTTTCTATAGGCTATTTGGAATACTCGGTCCTTAAAGAATATAATGACTGACACTACGACTGTCTTACTAGAATATAAATTCAACTGCTTTTTCTTTTTAGATATCTCTTTATATTTACTATCTTCTTAAACATGAAATCAATTCCACTCCTATATAAACTTATTTAAATCACCATCAAATTAAAGATCGAAGCCGTAAGATAAGGCAGTATTATTTATTTTGTATTAAAGTGGTGCTACCGAACAGGGTCATTGACCTGGGCCGGTCATCGTGCGCGCGCGCATCATCTAATACTTTTTGTAGTGTGACTCTTGTGATATAAGATATTTGTATGCAACGTAAAAGGTTGTATTGTACTACATATTGGATACTGGTTTTAAATTCATCCCAAAACTTAGAAGAAATCTAGAAATTTCATAGAGATAAATTGAACCGAATATTTGCATTGACCAAGTTTTTATTGCTATTATTGGGAATGTCTATCCTAGAATATATTATACGAACCTTGAGATACCTCTTTATCGACTTTCATGATAAACTTTATCGCTTGATTTCGCCTTATATGTATGTTTATGATAAAAACTTTAAATTTGTGGTAATTTTTACAATGGATTTCATCTATTTTCTATTAGTCAAACTAACATAATCTCAGTTATTTCTGCTTTATGCAAAAAAATATTTTGCGTAAAAAAACCTTTTAGTTTGCGTAAAAAACAACTGAGTGACTAATCGACAGAAAAGCGAGGTACCTACATACACTTAATTTTGTCCGATTATTATTTTATGGCTCTGTAAATCTTACGTTTAAACGATATACCTACCTATATCTCACTCACCTCATGGCTCGAGGGAAAGTAAGTTCTTTTAAAGTAAAATACGCCCAAAGTTACTCTATATAAAAAAAGATGACACTTTGGTATACCAGTAGACACTGTACAGACGCCAAGTTCCATCATAAAAACGACTTCACACAAAAATTCTGTAAACTGTAAACAAGCGTGCCAGATGTGCATGACCTACGTCAACGTCGCACGCTTCTACGAGTGCTGTAGTAATAACAGACTTTTGTGTATAGTTCAGTGCTGGTTATTTTGGTTATATAACATTTTTTAATAGGCTTAAGTTAATTACAGTTTCTTTGACGATATGCATAAGATTGTAAACGGCTGTGTTTCCGTAATGGGACAGCCAAAACTGCAGGATTATAAAAGAGATCGCACACTTAAGTTTAGTATGGCGATGAAAAATGTAAATTATTGGATTGATGATAAGTTGCTGAATTATTGCCCGAGAGAATGAAGGTCCTCTTAGTTGACTCTACAAATACGCAGTTGGAAATGTAACTGATGCAGCACCGGTATGATGAATATGGTGAGAGCGAGATGTCTCACTTTTAAACGTCAAATCCACAAAGCTAAGTAATAACTAGACAAGGCATGTGTTTCTACTTGGTGTGTAAAAAGGGATTGCAAACCACTTCTATCAGCCCTAATTCCTTCAGTCCAGGCTCGAGAACGAGTGTTTATTCTAATTCTTAAGTATATTTTTTACATGCAGCTCTGTAAATTTGACGTTTAAAAATGAGACATCTCGCTCTCACCAAATTCATCATACCGGTGCTGGACGTAAAACAGTTGGTCCTGCGCCTAACCTCTCCGGTCGTGTCGTCTTTCCGGCTCATTGGACTATGAGAGTGAAGGAATTTGACAGTCCACCTATGCTTCCTCACATAGGTACCTACTTCTGTATTATAAATGTCCCGCTTAATTGGCTAATCTTCGTTGAGATTGCCCTCTATACTAAAGAGGTTGGGCAGAAGTGTGCAAACTACACACCCACTTATTTCAAACATAACCACTTTCTCACCAATACACTGTATAAACAACTAGCGCCACGAAACCAGAAGAAGTTCCCGCCGTCTATTTATCAAACTGGAAATAACTGGAATAGTAAACATTAATTTTTGTTACTTGTTTACAATTCCTGAGTTATTGTTTTTCGGTACTTAGTTCTTTGGCGTACTACGCCTTTGAGTTTGCCGACAAATAAATATTGTTTCACAAAATTAATACTCAGTTTCTTTCACGGGTGAGAAGGAATTTGAAATTCTTTTTTATTAGCTTTTTTATTTTTATCTCGTATTTTTAACTTAAACTTGTAGATATCGAACCGGATTCTAATTACCCGACTGCGCGACGCAAAGGAGTGGTATTGTGTTTAACAGCCTATGTATGTATGTATGTTCCTTTGAAGCACTACACAGACCAAACGCCTCATTCATACGTCAATCTATTCCTCTTAGTCCGGGGAGTGTCACTAAAGACATGACGTTAGTGAAAATCCAATACGGCGACTACTGGACGCCATTTTGTGAAAATGAAAAAAAATTAAAGTCGACAAACTATATCGAGTGGGGTATCGTTGAATAGGTATTTAGAAATCATTATTAGGTTTCTCACAACATTTTTCGATTCGACCAACCGTTTAGGATCTATATCGATTGAAAGTTGCGTAACAACCATTCTCACATATAAGTTTTCAGACAGCAGCAAGACGAAAACTTCTTGCTGCCGAACATGTTGAGCATGTTTCTTGAAGCGTATCTATTAGCTAGGTACTTATAACAAAAAAGTATAAAATAAAAAAACATAATTTAAAAAATCCAAAAACCCGACTGCTTAAAAAAGAACCAAATAATGTACATAATAAAAAAAACTGAAAAGAAAAAAAACAAGCACTTAAATGTCCGGTGGTCTAGAATTCTACAATATCATTATACATCTTATTATCTTATCATTGGGACATCTAAGTGCTTGTTTTTTTTCTTTTCAGTTTTTTTTTATTATGTACATTATTTGGTTCTTTTTTAAGCAGTCGGGTTTTTGTATTTTTTAAATTATTTTTTTTTTTATGTTTTAATAAAGACCTGGCCCCTCGATGCTAAACGTGTCTGTAGGATCTCCGTCGTGATTATTCAGTTTTGGTTACTTTAATTTGAGAACATAGCCATGTTAATATTGTAGATATGTAAGTATGTAGAAATAAAAACGCTCTCAGTCGTATTAACAAATCGATAATTAAGTATCAAGACTCTATTGAATGCTCTATTCCGTTACTTGTCTCTATTAGAATTGACTTTTTTATTTTATTTTGTTACTAATTGAATATTTTTAATTTGTTACTATAGATTTTGTAAGTAGTGTCGGGCGGGACATTATTATTTTTTACCTCCGACGAAACGCATTCTTGCTTCTTGCCAAACAAATTAGACCCAGGGATCGCTTTTGGGGTTTTGCACCCTTTTATTTAACACGTGGTCCAACTGTCAGATGTCGCTTGAAGTAATGTCCACTACTGTCCGATAGATGGCGCTAATGGAATATTGCCAATATGTATGGAAATCTAGAACGCGATGGTGAAGTTTTTGCACTTCTTGAGTATATATAACAAATTTTATCTACACCGAGTGTACTTGCTTCGGCAGTACATATACTAAAATTGGAACGATACAGAGAAGATTAGCATGGCCCCTGCGCAAGGATGACACGCAAAATCGTGAAGCGTTCCACATTTTTTGGATATTTTGGGTTTTCCTACGTAGATGTTGATGGTAGGTATTATGGACGCGTAGCATTTTTTGGGTTGATGCTAACAGATTTTTGGAAAAATCGACTCTTAGTGATATTTTAGAAAAGTTATTTATTAAAAAAAAAAATATTCTTGCTTTTTTATTAGGGATTAGGGATAAAATGGTACCCAATGAAATAAATGGTATAAGAAAAATATTTGTTTAAAATTTTATCATTAGTTTATTTACTTTACTTTAACATTTCCATTAAGGCTGTAAAACGCGGTAACTTTGTTATTAAAGCCTCTAACTAGCTAGTCCCGACTTTATTTTTGTTGTAGACGTGCAAAAACGGTATGTGAATATTAAAATGTAAATATGAGGCTACTTATATTAAATTGAAAAAAGGTTTGCAACAACTTACATTATGTTACATATTGAATTTGTAATATTAATCGCCCTTATTTAAACTATTTAAAGCCCTAAGAATCGTAATGCACTAAGATAAACTATATTATTTCATATAAGATATTTGACGATAAAACGTAATTTGATAAAAATATATTATATTTATGAGAATGTGTGTATTTATAGGGACCACCCTATAGAAATAAAATATGTACACTATACCTACCTACATTAATCATTATCTAAATTTTGTTTTTTTTTTTATCCAATCTTTAATTTACCTACCGATTACTTTCCTATGAAACGAAAAATTTCCCGTCTATTTATTTTCTTTCACCTATTATTACCAATGCATTACCAATATTCCAAAAACCTGTTACCAACAAGCTTCCCTCTACACCAGGGGTCACAAAGTGTTGGTCACCTTATTATATTATACGCACGTATACCAGCAATCGGTCATTCAACCAGAAGGTGGCTGTACGTGATCATGCATTTATATGTGAAAGATAATTGTATGGAGTCTGTGGTGTTTGTTTTCATCAAAATAAATAAATATATCGTAATATGCTGTAATAATGTTTTATTAATAGATGCAATGGAATATGCAATTTCGATTTTTCTAACGAATCCCTTGTCCTAACTAGTGTTATAAATGGGAAAGTAAGTTTGTTTGTTTATTTACCAAACCAATCATTGAAATTTTGAAATTATGCAAACATAGGTTACATAATTTGTGTAAGTGTGACGTAATTTATGGATGACCCCAAAGGACATACATAGGCTACATTCTGAGGCCTACGCGGACGAAGAACTTACCTTCATAAAAGTTTGTGCCTACCTACGCTATTTAAATCTGCGCGAACTGAATTTAGTTATATTGCGAATTATTCATATAGAGTGATACAGCAGGTATATTATATCCATCGTCAAGAAACTAGTAGGTAATTCTGCTTGTGATATACTCAGTCAGACTCTACCTACTCATTGCTTAATCTGCAGTATTACGATTAGTAGAATCGTTTAAAAGAAACATAATAAGTGAGGTTCCGAGTATCCCAGTCTTTATTATAAATCATTATAGGTACATGCTAAACAAACAAACACATGTACTTATTTAAACATCGTTGTTAATTACATTAATTTAATTTATATCCTTATTTGCTTGTAATAAATTTATATAATTCAGTGAAAATTAATGCAGAAACAAAATTATTCAATTCAAACAACATAAAATTGCTTTATATGAAAACCAGTTTTCAAGTAACGAAGTCAATCATATTATTACGAAACACGATGTAATGAGGAAATTTATCAATAATTGACACAAAACGAAACAATTAAATACCAAATTAATTACACCTTAAAGGATACTTTTGAAAGTAGTCGGTGTATAATTTTGGAAGAATACCAATTTCGATGATAATTCAGGTGGACACGGTTCCAAAAATACATTGTAAACAAACCTCGAGTTTGCGATCTCTGGAAACGGGTTTGGGGAAACCAGTTTTGCGTCCTAATATAGGATCGAAAGTGGTATGGAGTGTCCAAAATAGATTTAGTCAATTGATGTTGTGGGTTGAATCGAATCCTGTGCTGAATATCCGATTTAATAGTCGAATCACTCGGTACTTGGATAGATCTTAAATTACTCATGAACTATTTATTTTATTTTATTTCTGGTCTACTTCGTGCAAAAATTGTACCTACTAATTTTAAATTCTTATATGTTTTTCTATACACTGAATGGGACAATGGTTTTGATTTTGATATCGATATTAGATTAAATTTTATAATTTTATCGGTCGTTCCTATTTTTATTATTAAAACTGAAATTATTAAAATGAAAAATTAAATTCCGTCCATTGTTAAATGCAATATTAGGTTCATAAATTGTAACATTTCAATGGACTAAATATGACGTATTAAAATTTAAAGACCGTCATCCTGAAAACTCTAACTTCAAACACTTTATTATCTTTATGTTTGTAAAAAAACTTATAACAGTTTGGAGTATTACGCGCCTATGAATTGCTTTTAGCAGAATTGCACGATGCAATATTTTTAAAGCCAGTATTCCGACTTATGTATTACGATGCGAAATGGAGATACTTAGGTGTAGTGTTTCATTACAAAGGGTAAAGGTAATAAACATAACCTTCTGTAAGGACTTAACAAGTTATTGATTTATTGTTTACTAGCAGCCGCCCACGACTTCGTCCGCGTGAGGGGGCGTTGTACCCGTGCGAAGCCGGGCAGGTTGTTGTATAGACTGTAGCCTTCCTTGGTAAATGGGCTATCTAACACTGAAAGAATTTTTCAAATCAGACCAGTAGTTCCTGAGATTAGCGCGTTCAAACAAACAAACAAACAAACTCTTCAGCTTTATAATATTAATATATATATATATATATATATTAATATTAATATATATATATATATGTCGGAGATCAAGATGTCATATCCTACAGTCGGATCTCCAACGCCATCTATTTTCAATCGTTGAAGTTAGAAACGTCAAGTCGACAGCTATCACTGACTGGAGGACAGCTGTCACTTGGGTAAAGACAAGACAGAGTACTGAGAGGGCGCCACTGTAGATTTACAACGACTACCGGGTCGTTGAATTGAGCCGGAGGGTATTCTTTTTTTTTTGTTGCGTCTGTCGAGCGAAGCACGGGTGCTAATCAGCCTCTGTCTTGTACTTACCACGTTTCTACGTTATCCGCTAGAATCCTAGTAATCTTGTGCGTAGATACAGTGAAAGTGTTTGTGATTCCTAATTAAGCTTGTTTACTACACGCCGCATTCTTTATTTCGGATTTTGGAAGATGTCGGACACACCTAACGGCACGCCAATCGACCCATCTACGTCATCAGGCGTGGGATGCAACCCGGATCACCCACATGAAACACGTGCTTCAAATAGTGACTCGAGCGAAGAAAAATGGCGTCTTCTCTTCGAGCAACAAAATCAAAATTTTCTGGCGTTGGTGCAAGCAATAAAACTACCTGCATCTTCGGACTCTATTCGCCTTCCTGATTTCGACCCAGAGAAAAGAGACATCGACGCCCGAGCTTGGATAACGACCGCGGACATGTGTATCACAGATCGACATCGCCATGGATCTTCTCTGATGATCGCGTTAAGCCACGCACTCAAGGGCGAAGCATCATCTTGGCTGTCTTCAATATCGTTTCCTAATATGACGTGGGCCGATTTTAAGGAGCTTTTCGTAGCAAGGTATGACTGTCCTGAAACTGCTGCTTCCTTTCTCATCAGTATGCACGACAAGAAACCGAGAGATAACGAGTGCCTGGCCTCATACGCCGCTACCCTCATAACATCCTTAATGGCAAGGTGGAATGGACTGACTACAGAACAGATAGCAATAGCCACTGTCTTAGCTCATATTTCAAAACAAGAGCCACGTGTTCAGAGGATTGCTATAACGACTGACATCAAGACGCGTAACCATTTACAAAAGGAACTGAAGGCTGTCTCGTTCCTGAAGAGAAGTTATTCATCAAGTATTTATCGTGATGGACCCGACCTAAAAAGAAACCGACCTAATGGATCTGCTGTGACCATCAAGTGCTTTAATTGTGGACAACTAGGCCACAAATCTCTTAAATGTCGCAACAAAGCCAATTCGAAGAAGCAAGATGACCGGTCCAAACACAGGTCCTTTCACGGGGACCATAATTCGACCAACCAACCTACAGGGAGAACCGATCGCATCACCTGCTTCAACTGCCGGGAACAAGGCCACTATGCATCCGACTGCCCGAAGAGGAAAATCAAGGAGGGGAACAACGGTACCGGCGGCGGCACTGGAACTGGTCCAGCTAAGGAAAAGCGAGTAGACGTGTGCATTGTGAATGCGCCTTCGGGTTCTCTGCGTCACTCTGGTGAGTCATTCCCATTTACTTACGACTCAGGTTCAGAGTGTTCCTTAGTTAAAGAATCGATTGCTTTGAAACTTAGTGGTAAGCGAATTTATGACAATGTTTCTATGACTGGTATAGGACAAACTTCTATAGCCTCGTACATGCTCTAGGCGATCTCGTGAACAAGTACGTTGTAGTGTACATGGATGACGTGCTAGTTGTGGCCAGTAACATCGACGAAGCTTTCGATAGACTAAAGGTAGTATTAGAAGTTCTTTCTGGGAAGGGATTTTCGTTAAATCCTAAAAAGTGCTCATTCCTGAAAGAAAAAGTAGAGTACCTAGGCTTCGAGGTGCGCCGAGGTCAAATTCGTCTGAATCCACGAAAGATAGTTGCACTTACCGCTTTACCACCGACCGGCGCTCTTAATAATCAAGGTAGATTTTATGATTTTCATTTTGATTCGGGTGCTGAGTGTTCACTAATAAAAGAAAGCGTTGCATCAAGTTTCAATGGTAAAAGAATTGCTAAAACTGTCTCTCTAACGGCAATTGGTCAAACCAGTGTATTCAGCACCCAGCAAATACTGTGTAATTTTGAAATTAATGATTATTGTTTAGAACTTTTATTACATGTTTTACCCGATGTGTATATGCGTAGTGATATTATGCTAGGTCGTGAAATATTGAGTCAAGGCTTCGTTATTAACTTGTCAACAAATAATTTTAGCATTTCAAAACAAAATAATTTGACAGTTTTAAATTGTGACGTTTTAAACCGATTCTAGTATCAGTAACGACTTTAGTAATGTTGACACAGATATACCCTCTTGTAAAAAGTCAGATCTTTTAACTATTTTAGGTGAATATTCCAGTTATTTTACAACAGGTTTGCCAAAAACTCGTGTAACTACAGGTGAACTCGAAATTCGATTAATTGATCCGAAGTATAGAGGTCCTTTTAGGGTATCGGAGGTACTTGAAGGTAATCGTTATGTTCTTAAAGCCCTTAATTCCAATAGAACCTATAAGTACGCACATGACAGACTTAGGCGAATGCCTGCGAATGACATTACCAATGACACGCTGACATGTGACCGTGATGATAATCTGTGCGAACTTGACGGGGATGGACCGTCATGTTCTAATTAATGTTGAGTTGACTGATTGAGAGTGGTTTACGGATACCGGATAGAGGTATTCAAGAGTCACTGGATGGAAGTGACTAGACTGGTATACGGAAGCTGGATGGAAGTGACTAGACTGGTATACGGAAGCTGGATGGAAGTGACTAGACTGGTTTACGGAAGCTGGATGGAAGTTTCCAAGAGTTGCTAGATTGAGGCAACTTCTTACTTACTTACTTACTTACTTGCTTACTTGACTGACGTTACTCTATATGGATTGTGTATACTGTAGCCTTGTTTTGGAATTATTTACCTTGTGTGTGCCATGCCGTTTGGTTTAAAGAACGCCAGTTCAGTTTATCAGCGGGCTATAGCAAAAGCTTTAGGTGAATTAGCTCATAGTTATATTGTTTCTTACATTGATGACCTGCTGGTATTGTATTCTACAGGAGAGCAGGGGTTGGAACGTCTACGACGTGTCTTAGATGTATTCATTAAGAATGAAAAACGTAATCAAGTTAAACTAGATCCTAAATTTTAAGGACCGTATAAAATTTAATTGTTAGATGGTGATAGATACCGACTAAAATCTTTGTCTTCAAATCGAACCTACAAATATTCGCACGATCGGGTCCGTAGGGTGCCAGACCATCAAGTTCCTAGTATTTTGATATCGAAATTAATGTGACCTCAGAGTCTAAATGAATGAATTTTCATATGCGATGTACAAGTTACTGACCGGTTTTTTTAAATTGTGACTTTGACAAACCCTTGACAGACAGTAGTATGTATTTGTGGCAGAACCGAAGGACCGAGTTTCTGCTGTAGCCGATGGACAGTGCTACATGTGTGTGTGTGGGAAACCGAAGGACCGTGTTTCCGTAGTAGGTAGCCGATGGACTGTGCTACATGTGTGTGTTGGAAATCGAAGGACTGTGTTTCCATAGTAGATAGCCGAAGGACTGGCTATATGACTAACTGTTACTGTAATGTTGACCGAAGGAAAGGTCTGACTGATTTAAACGTATGTGCGAGTCTGCTTATCTTTTATTTTTTATGTCTTTACGTAAAGATTTTGGGAACTTGACGGTCGATGAGCGATTTTTTGTGATTTCATGAACTATTGTAATAAGAAGTCTTTAATTTAAGTTAAGGCAGAATGGCCGAGCGCAGATACTTCCTTGAGTTATCTTGTTCACAGATTCATCGGTTCTACCCGAGGACGGGTAGTCTGTCAAAATGGCCGTGTCGGAGATCAAGATGTCATATCCTACAGTCGGATCTCCAACGCCATCTATTTTCAATCGTTGAAGTTAGAAACGTCAAGTCGACAGCTATCACTGACTGGAGGACAGCTGTCACTTGGGTAAAGACAAGACAGAGTACTGAGAGGGCGCCACTGTAGATTTACAACGACTACCGGGTCGTTGAATTGAGCCGGAGGGTATTCTTTTTTTTTTGTTGCGTCTGTCGAGCGAAGCACGGGTGCTAATCAGCCTCTGTCTTGTACTTACCACGTTTCTACGTTATCCGCTAGAATCCTAGTAATCTTGTGCGTAGATACAGTGAAAGTGTTTGTGATTCCTAATTAAGCTTGTTTACTACACGCCGCATTCTTTATTTCGGATTTTGGAAGATGTCGGACACACCTAACGGCACGCCAATCGACCCATCTACGTCATATATAAGTATAGATATGGTGTTTCTTGTAATTGAATTGTAACGTATATTTTATCGTTGACATGTAAGTAAAAATAGAATTAATATTGTTTGAAGTCATTCCCATAATAGGTTCCTGTAGATTATTTGACACTGACTTAATTCTCTAATAAGTAAAATTTGCATAGTAAATTAATTGTAATTGAAATATCTAGTTATAAATTTCCCCAGGAATTTGTTTTTCTTAAAACCCCTTTAAAAATAAAAATAAATGAGGACATTTACGATTGCTGCTAAGATCAGCTTAAAAAAGCGGGTGGGGCTGTGTCGGGGCACACGGCCGTTGGTTTTAACGTGAAACGTCTATGTTAGCGAATCGCTTTTAAAGTAAAAGATTGAAATGAAAACAAGATGGACGCTGTTTTAAGTATTTTAATAAAAAAAGAACAGGTACGTAATAGAAACATAAAATACATAGCAAATGTTTATATATTTATTGTCACTTTCTGGTTATTTTAAATAGCAGCCGCCCACGACTTCGTCCGCGCGAGGGGGCGTTGTACTCGTGCGAAGCCGGGCAGGTTGTTGTATAGACTGTAGCCTTCCTTGGTAAATGGGCTATCTAACACTGAAAGAATTTTTCAAATCAGACCAGTAGTTCCTGAGATTAGCGCGTTCAAACAAACAAACAAACAAACTCTTCAGCTTTATAATATTAGTATAGATATAAATACTGTCCAAATTACACTTATTTTTGTATAAATCAATCGGTTCAAATAAACTTGACAAACACACGAAAGAATCACCACGCTATAAAGTCGGAGTCACGAGTTACACTGAATAGAAACAAGCGTGAGCGCCGGTTTCGCACAGTTATCGCAGTATCCCTCCCCCGCCGCCCCGCTTGACCCCGACACGAACTCAATGTCATAACAGCGAGCTGACTATATAAGTGAAATATTTACACCACATTTTTGTTTCTAAGACTAATAGTTTTTTAATTATTAAGGTACGATGATATAGACCTTTTCGTTACGGTCCAGTTTTTAAACCTGGTACCCGTATGTGTCGGCGCGATTTTAAAGACGTTTCACGTCAAAAAATAATAGATTACCAGAGTATATCAATATGTTATGAAAGCATTTAGTCAAAAGACCAAATATAAAAAGCTTTATATTTAGTATCCAAAGTTACCCACATCTGAACTAAGGTGAGACAGGTTGACGTTGACTATGAGTTAAAAACGAGCGAATGTGTGCATTAATGCAAAATGTTGGACCAATGGTTTGTATGTTGCTTATTATTTGTGAATTCTGTTAACTTATTACTACTTAGTGAACTATGTGAATAATAATCTAAATAGGTTGTATTAATAATTATTTTATGCAGCAATCTGCGTTGTACCACCATAATTTCCTTTCTCGCTAAAGTCTATATTATTTTAAGAAAAACAATAATATAACATGTACAAAAATGGGACGCATACTGGGAGTGGAATAGTACGCTTTGATAAACTTTTTTGAAAACCTCCTTTGTCTCACGAAAGTAAGATTTTTTCGCGCTTTTTTCAAAATTATTTCCTTTATTTACTTAACACATCTGTGTTTTGGGTCACAGAATTTCACTAAATACCAAAGGGGATTTGGTCCAGTAGTTTCGCAGCAAATTGGACAGTGACAGACGAACGAACAGACAGACACAGGAGCGATCCTGTCAGGGTTCCGTTCTTAAATTTTTGAATGGAATCCTAAAACACTAACTTTAGTGTTACCGTTATATTAGGCCCACTAGGCTCCTGAATTATTACGAATCGTACCACGTTCACTTCTGATTGTTGATTACCCTAAATGGAGAGCTTGAATCAGTCGTTGACTCCTAAAATAGTCGTTTATTGGTTACTAATATCTGAATTTGTGTTGAAAAGCAAATAATTATTTATTCTGCTGGTGTATTTTTATTATTGGGCCGAGCAAACCACTATTAAATTAGTTTTGTTTTTTCAATTTGTTTTTGTAAAATAATGTATTTAGAGGTAAATACAAAAAAAATAGCTTATTGACTATTCAGAAATATCTTTTTCGGATTGTCCACAATCCCACAGCCACGTTTACAGCCACAATAGTAGAGGGGCCAGTTGTTAATAATCAGAGACAGGTTGCTAGCTCATCGCCTGAAAGAATGAAAATGAAGACCCCCGAATTTCTTTGTTAAATAAACGTAGTTAGGTATTTAATAATTTAGTGACTATTTCTGATAAAAATATTTGTACGCCTAAATAGGCAGATTTTCGCGGACATTACCAATATTTAAGACACCATACATTGACATTGTATAATATCATTGTATTATCTACATACCGGAAATCAGACAAATAAACAATATTTCATTTCATTTCATTTTAAGTATATTAATACAAAAGTACAGTTAGTATAAAACCTATATAAAATGTAAACAAACACTGACATTCAACGACCGAACATGAAGACCTTGGTTATTGCAACACTGCAATCTACTTCGCACTAAATCCCTTTCAAGAAACGGTGAATTAACACTTAACTACCCACGCAACAAGATTGCTTTTACTGTGTATACCGTTGTGATATATGGCATAAAGCAGTTGCACGATCGAAACATGTTTCTTCTGAAAATGGAAACAAGAAAATAGTCCAGTAATGTATACCTACAGTAAAATATATGGTAAGGGACCTAACTCACTGGCAAACCAATCGATGGTGACACAACCAGTGGTACCACTGGCTATTAAAAATATGTGTAAGGGCCCTAAGACCTTTTGGTGATTTTCAAATACAGTCTATCTATATTAAATTCTCTTTATGCGCTCTTTAAACACATATGTATAGGCATACGAGGTGTGTTAAAAAAATAAGGTGACTTTGTATTTTTAAGAAAAAATATTTATTTATTTATCAATATTTATGTTGTCCCCTTCAAAGTAATCCCCCTCAGATACAATACACTTATGCCAACGGTTTTTCCAATCCTCAAAGCACTTCTCTCTCTTCGTATACTGGGTGTAAAAAGACAACTTTGTTCTTTTAATACCTCGTATTCTTTGTAACATCACGATAATATTTTTCTATGGAAGTACCCCTGGGAAACCACGGGCTTCCAAGATATTGAGGTCCAAAGTTACATGAATATCAGCATTTTTTAAAAATAAATCCCAGGCGGAAACAGTTAATATATATTTTTTAAAAGACACCATATTAATATTCAAAAATGTTAGTTTTGTAGGTATATTTGTCAATCGAATACATTGCTTGCAATAAAAAGAGGTTTAAAAAAAAAATTTTTTTTTCGTTTCCCAGGGTTGGTTCCAAAGAAAAAAATGAAATGGCACGGAATGCAGAGGTCGTGGGTTCGATTCCCACCCGGGTGAGGAATTTTTTCCATTTCTTTATTAATAATTTTTTTTAAAAATGATCGTTACGTTACAAAGAATACGAGGTATTATAATAACAACGTTGTCTTTTTACACCATGTAGAGACGACTTTGTTTCCAAAATGAGATAACCAGAACTGCAGGATGATACTCGTAAAGAAGATACCCACAGCTACGTTTAGCAAAACGAAAACAGATATATTAGATTAGACACATGATGCTAAAATGCCAGAGTTCCTTAAAGTCGACTCTTATGCCTTGATCACACGTACCGAGTAAACGGGCGAGACAGTAAAATGATTCTCGGCCGAGACAGTGACGTGGGCGAGTAGCTCACTCGGCCTAGTAAATAGAACAGTACTGTCTTGCCACTCTGGCCGGCCGAGCACTCGGCCGAGCACTCGCCAAAGTGTTCAGACGAACCGAGCACTCGGCCGAGTTCACTGTCTCGCCCGTTTACTCTGTACGTGTGATCAAGGCATTACAACGTGCACACAAGAATTTTAAAAATTTGAACCAGGTAATATAGCACTGATTTAGGCAATTGAAGCTGTGACAGACCCATAGATAAATTTGGATCAGGTGGTCACATAAAATATATATATATATATAGGTACGGACTCCAAGCTATTTCTTAGGTCTCTATAATTATTTTAAATTGTCGATAAACTATCAACCGATATCGAGCTATCAACTAATATTGCACAACGCTAAATATAGAACTATCATTATTACAACACTATTGTTAATACAAATGCCGTTCTTACTTCAGTGATGACTGATGATATAAGAAACATAGTAGACAGCAATATTTTAAATTTTAAGATAACCTCTAAATCTAAATCTCAACTAATCTAATTCTAAATTCAAAATGTCAATCATCAAATTAAACTAAACTAAATTGAAATTAAACTATTGGTACGTACTATTTATCGATGGTGTAGCCCTAGAAGTTGTTCAGAAGTATGTATACCTTGGGCAAATATTGCAGTTGGGTAAAGACAACTTCGAGGGAGAAATCACCAGAAGAGTGCAGCTTGGGTGGGCAGCGTTTGGGAAGTTGCGTCTTTGCGATCTTTGAGTCATCCTTGCCACAATGCCTCAATACCAAGGTTTTCGATCAGTGCGTTCTACCAGCCATGACTTACGGAGCCGAGACGTGGAACCTGATGGTGGGGCTGGCTCACCGATTACATGTCACTCAGAGAGCTATGGAAAGGTCAGTGCTCGGAATCTCGCGAATGGACAAAGTCCGAAACGAGATTATCCGGCAGAAGACCAAAGTGACAGATATAGTCTCGAAATGTAGCAGACTGAAGCGGCAGTGGGCCGGCCACATCTGTCGTAGAACCGATGGACGGTGGAGTAAACGGGTTTTCGAATGGAGACTGCGCCTCGGAAAGAATAGCGTTGGGCGCCCTCCGGCCAGATGGACCGATGACGATGACGTACTGTTTAATTTTTTGTTGGTGTGTATATTTACGATTTAGCATACTTAAACCAATTGTTATTATTTAGTGAAATTGTTTATTTTTAGTTTATTTTATCACTTACTAATAGGAGCTGCTATTTAATCATGCATTACTGATCATACTCTATTTAAAGGATAAATATGGCTCTTTCGTGATCATGTTTAAGAGAATGTTATAACACTTCCTGCCTATTAAAAAATTTAAATCTAAAATAATATAAAACTATCGAACGGATTTTAATGAAAGTTGACAGTTATATACAAGTAGCATTAGACATAATAATGACTTACAGAGTATTTACGGTCACGTGAATGAATTTTCTAGCATTAGCTAGTATGATATAAAATGCTCTACTATCTGCTTTATACGACGCTAATAGTTTGCAGACATCCCGGCGACTGCGCACCTTTGTTTGTCGAAACCTCACGTTCAACCCTTTATGAAGGACTGGATACAGCCTTTACTCTTATGTTTTGTTAGTACTTTCATTGAAAGTGAATAGTTTTTATTATGAAACAGAAAAAAAGAGCGTCATATAAAGCTTTGGAATATGATATGATGAATCGGAATATTGATATTTGATTCCGAGCCAGGGATGTTTTTATAATTATCTATGTAAATAGGTATACTTAGGTATACCGTTAATTAGTACCCACGATACAAGACCTTAGGGAACTTAGCGTGGGACTAGGTTAATGTGTTGCAATGCAAAATTTGTATTATATTTAATGTATTATTTAAATTAAGGAATGTCAATTTAGATCCCGTAACTTTGCGTACCTATCATTAGGTAGGCTTTAATATGAAAATCAGTCAACCAGAAATTCTAATCGTAAGGGGAGCAAATAAGTTCATCAAATAACCCCAACTTACGTATATTTTAAACTATTTGTGGATCAAAAATAATGAATGCAGGCAATACTAAAATAAATAGCAACATACAGCATTCCACGCCATTTTGGGCAGCGCCGCCACCAAGTCTCGCAGTGCAGCTATTTCTGACGCACGCGCAGCTGGTGCCTGTGATCACTGCGAATGGAATCTGCTAATGCGATACTATTTAGGGCTTATGGTGTCCTGGTACTTTTGTTATGATGTTTTTACTGTAAGTACCTACGGTGTATTAACATACCGATATTTTTTGGTCCCACGGAAAATATTTTGAATTATTTGAAAGTGATTAGTTTAGAATAGTAAGGCCGAATTATCTCATGTTTTGTCAGGCAGTTTTTTAATCTTGTTGAGGATTTATTATTATTATTTAAATACCACGTTCAAACTTTTTTCATAATATTTTTTATAGATCTACAATACACAAGCTACATATACTCCATTTTAAATAATTAATTATTATTAAAGGTGGGAATTTTCATAATAAAGCAGGCCTAGTTCGTAAACAAACATAACTCCGATATACTGACAGGCATACAACTTTAATATACGTAGTAATTTAATATACATAGACTTATATGGCCACAGTATTTACATTATATTGCAGTATTTATTAAAGTTTAATGCTTATTTTAATTAACCACTGTTAGCATATTTTATTTAATTGCAGAAGCAGTTAAAAAATCAGTTGTTGTCAATGACAATCTGAATTATTTTGAAGGTGTATACGACCCTTTACCATCAAAATGTTTCTTAGAGCGCTAGCGTTTCTTTATCAATGGTTAAATATTAATTGTAATATGTACGAGTACTTATACAAATAAATTAATATAAAGGTGAACTAAATCATTACTCTGAAAAATGTTAATTGAAAATTCCATGTTAAGTATATTGTCATGTTACTATCGGGTGTCACCTTTGACATTCCGGAATTTTGGAACTAAAACTTTAAAAGCAGATCCGGAAATTCTTTAGGGGACTTTTGTCATTTAACCTGAAATTAAAATGTCGAAATCAATGTCCCTGTCATCTTGTCGGAGAGCAAGCATTCTTCATGTCGTTTCACTTTTTTTCCCCAAATTTTGGGGTGCACTAAAATAGTTTGGGGCAAAACAATGTTTCGACTAATTGGGTTCTAATTTTGGTGGCGATTTTTAAGCGATATATTTTTATATTTGATTAAATGCATAATTCACTTATTCCCTAATAGATCTTGATTTTATGTGCCATTAACAAAAAATAGTTGCTCTTCAAATAATTAAGTTCTAATAAAATTTTGGTAGGGATTTTCTATAATAGTAATATTCAGATTTGTCCGCTACTTTGTGGACTCAAAAGAGCCTTTGCCAAACTTTGGAACACCAATATCCCAATGTGTCCATTCCCCAGATATTAATAAAACACAAATCTTTCTCACCATAGCAACTCTATAAGTAGCTCGTAAATACTTACCTGTAACAAAATAATATAATATTATTTGAAATAAACTTAAGAACAGTAGTCAACACATTTAAATGTCAAACAATTACACACTCAAAACAAGCCAATTAAAATATTTTGGTAACTTCAAACATAATAAGCGAAACAGAAATTGATTGCAAACAATATTTTAAAAGGTACTCGACGAACAAAGAATTTCTATGACAAACTACTAGCAGTTTTGGAGTGAGTCAAAAATAGTCACAATGGAAATAGGGTTGACTTCAGACGGTTAACATTAATAATCTATTTTCAATATTATTACATTGAAAAGTTGATAAATATGTTTGTTAGTTGAGAAAAGATAAAAGAAAAACCATTTGCTAAAATATCGGTTAGGTTGGAAAACGTATTTGTAATTGTATAAATATCTGATGCTTGTATTTTAAGCTTTCTTTGAAACTTACGATAAAAGTAAGTTAGGTTCAATTTTTTTAAATACTGTATTTTATTTCAGTTGCTAGTTAATCCATATTATTTTCATACCATTAGAGCACTAAATTAAAATAAAAAACTGCAGTATTTTAACCAAAATCTGCCTTCTTAATCTACACAAAAAATCTTCAGAAGTATAAATGAATATTGATTGTGTGGGGACAAAAGCACCCTCATTTAGGGTAGCCTAACTAAATTCAAATATGTCAAATGACTAAACTCTACAGGGACTTGACACTGAGATTAATGTGTGAGCTTTTTTACTTAGCTTTCAATTTTTCAGTAACTGAGGAAGGAAGAAAGTATTGTTAGAGGGAATATTAAGCATTCGTAGAGGATCTGTTAAAAATATACTCGATGCATAAGTATATTGTTTTCCTAATGACCGATGGTAATATATTGATTTCTTTATTAAGGTATATTGGCATAATTCCTGCTTCTTATCTAAATTAAGGTTAGCAAAAGGCAGCAAATTATTTTGGTTTTTATGTTACGTGAGAGAGGAATTCATCACTAAGGAACTCGGGCATTCTCTGTCCCTGCCATACTAAACATGGCTGTGGGATCCCCCTTCTGATCCTACACTTTTGACTATCCCATTTCGGGAACACAGCCGTCTCTATGTACATAGACATATACATTTGTCACGCACACTCTGTATATAATGTATAATAAATAATGTATTAAGAAAATAAAAAGAAAGTACACCATCACCGTACCGAATCGTCTTAAAGAAGCCCCGCTAGTTAGACAGTCAATAAATTTAAGAGTAATTATAGTTAAGAGTATTTTGTTGAAAGGCAATTTGAGTTAAGACATGGCTTTGTTTTTAATTTATTGGCTAAATACCGTGTTTTTTAAAGATCACTGAGAGTAATTTTAGAATAAGTAATTGACGTAGAAACGTAGTAAAATCTTTACAAACGATATTATAGGTATTCTGTGATTTACGTTATGTAATTTGATTACCTGTGTCTCTTAAAGAGGGTAGCCGAAAAAGGCAGCGGATTTTTTAAGTTGCTAACTTATGACATGTACAAAAGGAGATGCAGTCGATGTAGTCTAGCTAAGGTTCGTATTTAGATACTAGTGGACGACCGGCGACTCCGCCCGCGTGGACTCTAGAAAAAACAAAATGTCGAAATTATCCGGGATAAAAACATTTTCCCGGGATAAAAAGTAGCCTATGTATGTTAAGTGGAACCTGTCACAGTAAATTCCTGAAAACTGCATCGAAATCGGTTCAGCCGTTTCAAAGATTAGCGTTCACAAACATCGATGTGTTACAATTTTATTATATGTATAGATAGATAGATAGATAGATTTATTACCATAAACTTGTAATATAAATAAAAAAATACCACGAAAAGACATTATACAAAGCTGAAGTTAACTTCATGATAGGTAATTAGGCTCAAAATTCACACCCTAAACAAAACTTATGAGCACCGAACAAAAACTCATTATAGTCTTTAAGGCGACGTTATTAACTATTCCAAAATATAATGGGTTATAAAAAGAAGTTGTAAGTCCAACAGACACTGGATCTAACCAGGGGACAATCTGGAGCTTAACTCGATTGCAAACGTTAGAAGTTCTAAATTGGAACCAACTTTTCCGTCCAATGTCTTAAAGTCAGGGTTGAACAGTGACCAATAGTAAATACCTATATTATTATTTTCTATCTGGATACCGTAGATATTATTGTGGTAAATAATATGTTCGGAATTTTATAGGTCTATGTTAAGCAGTGGACTTCCTATGGCTGAAAGTTATATTTTGATTTATAAATAAAAATATTTCGCAATAAATGCGATTGAATCTTGACTCACATTTACCTATTACTGTTAATAATCTTATATTGGACAGAATTAAGAATCTCATACTTTCTAGTCATACGAATAGATAAATTATTCATAAACATAACGTAACAAAATTTAAATGTAATTTACCATATTTTCCCTTATAAGAGTAATTTTAAATACGTTTTTATAACCCCTTAGACAAGTTTCAACCCTAGATGTTTCGCGCAACATTGGCCCAACTCATGCAAAGTTGGCTCCAATCACTGCATCCTGATTGTCTGTCATATAGATGTCAATTTTGTCCAATGGCCGTCATAACATAAAATGTTACGAGCCAGCTTAAGGTGACGGCACACTTAATGTTTCTGAAACTTCTTATAGGGATTTCATTTATGGAAAATATTGGAACACTTTCGAGAATGCCAAGAGTATAGTCTCCGCTTGTTTTAAGAAAAATAGAGTTATTGCAGTCGAATTATGGTACGGTATGGTATATTTACTGTAGGACCATGTTGTCAAACGACAAAGTCCAAAAGACTTATTGGTCGATTGACACCACCATAGACTATTATACGACACCATGGTGTCCATCGCGCAATTCAAAAAGGTCCTTGTGCAGTTGACACCGCGGCTCGTGGTGTCAACCGACGAAATACCCTAAGCTGTGTACAGTGACATTTCGTTTTGACAATGGAAATACCTGAAAAACCCTGCTTTATCTTTATTTAATCATTAATTATTTTACTACACTCCAGTAAGTGGACATTGTAGGTATTAACTTAAAAGTTAAAAATGGTCGGGTTAGTCAAGAGTCAGGAACTTGAGTATTTACCCTAACTGACCTTAGTCAAGCAGCGAATGGTAAACCAAACGCCGTAACACAAATTTTTCTATTTTTACACCTATACGTTTCCCACAGTCCGAAAATAAACCGATAACACTATAATTACATTTACTAATAATACGACTCAAGGGCCACTACGTTATTGACATGCTCAAGACGCGATGTAAGTGCCTAATATCAAATAATGTTTTCAAGTACCAACAAAGTTCCCATGTTGCCGAAAATAGAAGGTAACCTATTGGGCATTGAGTTAATTAAAATAAAGGTAAATAAAAAATGTTACAAAGAAATAATGTGAAAAACTTTAACTAATAAATTAACAATTCCATCATAATGGAGGAATTTGAATTTGAATTTGCAGGATCGCAAAAGGGATCTTACAGCCACGCTTAACATAACAGGGTCAGTTGTTAAAAAATTGTGACAAGTTGCTAGCTCTTGCCTAATTCCTTAGTCAACACTTGCGTTAATTGTAATGGGACAATTATACAAATGAAAGTGAAATTTTCTAGGTATTATGATAAAAGCTAGTCTTAATATATTGTAAATATGTACGAAAAACAAATAGAACATAAATCGAACAAATCAATTAAAACAAGACTTTCAACCAGCAATTAGAGAACCCAGAAACGTGAACCCAAATTAATATTACCAATCATTGCTACACTTACCTCCTCGATCCTATAATTACGGGTATACGTATGAAAGGGACAGAACTAGGTAGTAGGCCTGTGGCAATGATTTTCCTGGTCATCATTGTAATTGGCTGGTGGACTGTTTTTACTGGAGGTGTGTGTTTATAGCACTCTTCAGTTGAAATGAACTATCTAGTTTTAAACTGGATTTAGTGATGTGATGTTTCTATCTAAATAAAGTTTTTAAAATTATGACATTTTGAAGATATAAATTTTCGAGATTCTGGCGCAGTTGGGTAAATATTGCTAAACTAGATAGATATTTTCCCAAAAAAATTACATTTTACCGATTAAATGGAAGAATTTTGCCAGTTTAACGCATTCCCTGCCGGCGAGTACCTATGTGCGTTTTCTTGACTTTCTAGAGGTGCCAGTGACGCGTATTGGCGTCCATACAAATTTGACTTCGCTTTTAACAAACACGTTTCAATAATGAAGTTCATCGGATTTTATTATGTATGTAATTGAATAAAAACTATAATACTTAATTGACATTACAAAAAAAAACTTTAGTCAGGAGTTCATTACTAAAACGAGGCAGTATCATAAAATGCAAATATTATCGACATGCAAAGCACAACACTATTCGAAGCCAGCTATTGGTCATTACCATTCGCCACAGTAGCCCGACAACTGCCGTGGAATCATACGTACTACTTAGAAGTAAGGGCCCTATCTCATTGGGGCAGTGACGGCGCAACCAGCCGCGATACCGAAACAAATATCAACTGGTTTTTGATTTGGAGACATAGCTCATTGGATTCGTTACCAGTCACGAGATTGTTATATTTTTGCCCTGAAAAGCGGCGATAGGCTTATTATCCTTTATCATATAATACTTAACAGACTCGTTGTTGTTGGTAAGGCAATATTGCGGTGAATTTGATGTGTAATTTGCAGATTTCTGCCTAATTTCTTTGGGAATAATGGGGCATGAAATTACATAGCCATCCCTATTTTCATCTTGAATGACACGAACGGAAAGAAATGATGTACCTATTCTAGAGAAGCCCCGCATCAGCACAGTAGTAGTGCCTACTATGCATGTAAATTATCGTAGGTTCCATTTTCGTAAGAAAAAAAGAGGTGAACCAGGTAATGCATTTGTGTTGATGACTTATCTATAATTAAGAGACTTGGTCCAAGTCTTTAAAGGAATCTCATATATAAATACAAAAATAGGTACAATTGCAACTTTGTACAATTATATAACTGCATATAATACCTAAGTACGGACAGGTAAGTACTGGCTCAAACAATGATTTAGCCGAGTAAGCAATTTAAAATTACTCATAATGCAGCCTAGCTTTGTTATGAAGGTATCTGACGTAGTAGGTAAGTCAAGGTCTTTAGATAAGTATTGTTTTATAGACTAACGTTCTTATTCTTAGTGTTATCTTTATTCTTGAGGGCTCTTAATTGAGAGATGATCGGTACAGTGCCTGCTTTGTTTTCTTTGACATAAGAATTAGCCTATGCTGATGCGCCGAGCCGAGACGTGGAACCTGACGGTGGGGCTAGCTCACCGATTGCATGTCACTCAGAGAGCTAAGGAAAGATCAATGCTCGGAATCTCGCTAATGACAAAGTCCGAAACGAGATTATCCGGCAGAAGACCAAAGTGACAGACATAGTCTCGAAATGTAGCAGACTGAAGTGGCAGTGGGCCGGCCACATCTGTCGTAGAAACGATGGACGGTGGAGTAAACGGGTTCTCGAATAGAGACCGCGCCTCGTCAAGCGTAGCGTTGGGAAGCCCTCCGGCCAGATGGACCGATGACTTAAAGCCGATGACCGGCTGATAGTGACTGGATGGCAAAAACGGGAGATCGCGCCATGTGGCGTACACTGGGGGAGGCCTACGTCCAGTATTGAACTGCAATAGGCTGACGACAACGACCACGATGCAGGGCTTTTGCTAGAAAACATTGGCTACATCTCCTTCCGTGCATGATGAAGTCGACTAAAGAACTCAGGGGCATTCTTTCAGACGGAGAGCTAGCAATTTGTCACTGATCTTTTACATCTGGCCCCGCTATGCTGAACGTAGCTGTAGGATTTTCTTCATGATCCTTATAAGGTGTAACAAACCTAGGTGCAGTTGACTGTGTGCCTCTATTAGTCAAACCTATGAAAAATACAAATACGAATATTATATCAGTGGAAAGGCTAAAAATGCTTAACCGCCACTTTTTTCGAAAATGAGTTAAATAGACTAATCGATTCGGCGAAAAAAACTGCGTCGATTGCTCTATTTACCTCATTTTGGCGCATTTGCGTTTTTGCCTTTCCACCGTCGATATTCTTATTAAACAACTAGTGGACGCCCGCGACTCCGTCCGCGTGGACTTCAGAAAAAACGAACTGTATAAATTATCCGGGATAAAACATTTTCCCGGGATAAAAAGTAGCCTATATGTAAAGTGAGACCTGTCACTACATATTCCTGAAAACTTCATCGAAATCGGTTCTGAGATTAGCATGCACAAACATAGATCTGTTACAATTTTATTATATGTATAGATAGATATCGATTTTCATATAAGTGTGAAATACAAACACTTAAATGTCAGTAAGAACAACAGTAGTTGGGAAAGCACTAACCTATCACGATGGGTTCTGTTCCTACGCTAGCCTAGGGCCATATAAACATATGAGCATAGTAATAAACCAGTAGTAGTTTAGGAGATACATCCATCCATATGGTATGTATGCGGTAGGGCTGGCAATGAGGTAGTAACTGGTCATTGATCTTTTACTTGTAATGGTTTATATTCCGTGTGTAGAGGGTCTTGATGTTTTGTAGGCGATCGGCTGACCACCTGTCACTACTAACCGAACTTGTACATTTCAACTATACCCTCAAAATTGGTCAGAAGTGGCACCATGTGGTTCTATCGACCCTTGGTGCTCTGCCTATCCCGTAAGGGATAAAGGCGTGATTATATGTATGTATGTAGATTTGACGTTAAGGTTTAATATATTTGTTGCTCTCATCCATGTCATGCTAGAGTTGGTTTCCCCTCTCTGTATCTATAAATATAATAAAATTGTAACAGATCGCTGTTTGTGCACGGTAATCTCAGAAACGACTGGACCATTCGATGCAGTTTTTAGGAATATTTTGTGGAAGGTCCCACTCAACATGTAGGCTAATTTTTATCCTGGATAATTTCGACATTTCGTTTTTTCTGCAGTCCACGCGGACGGAGTCGCGGGCGTCCACTAGTTACTAATATAATCATTGAAATTTATAGCGTAGGTACATTATTAATTTATTTATAAAATCACATAACATTAGAGTAATTAAACCAATGCATTATGCATTCTATACTATAAAGGTAACGGTCAATAAATTAATTTTAAATTCCCAAATCAGATACGGTAGTTTGTTTCATAAAACTGACGCTACGCCTACATTTTGTGATGATACAGCAGAGCTAAACTACATGTTTGTTTATACTATGACATAGGGTTATAAATAAGTGATGGCAGAGGTCCCTTCGTATTAGAGATTTCGATGTTGCCAAAGATGACAAAATAAATGCCCTTTTACATTGTTTTAGTAAATTTCGTCATTGTATAATTCTATTTTTAAAGGGTTTTCTTATGAATATGAATATTTAATATATTTATGGCCTTAACAAAATTTTTAATCGACGATTTTACTAATTAAATAATATTCAACTATAACATGTTGCGTTATTAAAAGAAATCCTTTTTTAGACTTAAATAAACCTTGCCTCCATAAATAAAGGGGTGAGCGTTCACCTTCATTTCTCTACAATTTTTTTTTCAATCATCCCTGGTTTGTAAAAACTAAATAAACAAAATGAACATCAAAGTGGTGCCCCCACACAGTTGCTTTCATGTTGTAACCCCAGGTTAGTAAAAAGATAAACAATTTTTGATAAAACTACCTGCGTATACAGTAGCATCGACAACTTGAAATCAACAAGTAAGCTTGCAAAAAGTTTGTTACTCATCATAGATCATTCTGAATTTGAAAAAAAAAGCTTGCCAGTATAATTTTTCACTTTCAAATTTCGAACTACACGTATCAAAAAACGAAAACCAGCTAAGGGTATGTTTACATTAGCCGCGTCGCAAGCATTTAATGATTTATTTATTTACTTTGAAAATAATACGCACGAAAACGAGGCACGTGTTCAGGGATAGTGCGTTCCAAACATTAAGTCCCATGGATTTTTGTAGAACTAAGCGAAACATCATGTGATGATACGGGGCTTAGAATAAGTACATGAGCTGTATCTTTTTTCGTGCATAATGTAATAGTGGACTAAGGAACTGGAGATACGAGTTAGTTCTTGTGTTTTCCTCGGGAGATACGAGTTACACGTGTGCGCCGATGATATAATTATCGGAGGCGGACGCCGGTCAAAAATCGGCGGCAGCGGCGTGATTTCGCCGTCTTTTCGGCGTGAAGAATTAAGATATATCCCCATAGTTTTTATTTTAGTTAGGTGCGATGCGCCTACCCGCTGAACCTTCAAAAGTGCGCAAAAGTTGTCAGTCTAATAGATGTGTTGTGCACGCTCCTGATGGCAGCTGGCGGCGCTGGACCTGGCTTGGCCTAAAAATTGGTTTTGAAACGTTTAGAAGTTGCGCCGATTTCACGCCAAAAATCAAATCGGCGGTGGTGCGCAGCTAGCAAGTTGATACTGATCTTTTACATCTAGTCCCGCTATGGTAAGCTTGATTATGAGATCTCTTTCGTGACCCTGAAGGTCTGACTTTAAATTTTCCCATATTTCTTACACAGCCCGTTTGTATCCCATTTCAACTAATATTGTAAACGCGAAAGTAAGTTCGTTTATTACCCCTTCCCGATTTATTTACTAAATCAATCTTATTGAAATTTTGCATCCATATAGTTGGAAGTACAGAGAAGAATATAGGCTACATTCTGTAGTCCAAGCGAATGAAGTCGCGGGGAATAGTTAGTGCGTACACATATAAGTAAAATATAAACCAGTTTAAAATTACACAGTCGCTAATGTAGGGGACTTCATTGCTGGAACGAAGATTAGTGCGTGTCATAAAAATCTTAGAGTTTGTGCACATCTGGTGTGGTTGTGCGCACAGCTTTAGGATCGCGGCGATAGAAAAAATAAACTGCGATAAGGATTTTAACAGAGTGCGTTTCACTAAATACGTAATTCTTTTCAATAATGGCGCTAATCAGAATGTGCATGACTACGTCATCGGTGTTACTGCATACAAAAAATGTTAGTTCTAGTAGAAATCATTCATAAGAGTTATTCTAGGAAATGGACCCTAGACTCTGGAGAAAAGCGTAATAACCTATTAGATATTTAGAAAAAAATTGTATAGGTATTATAGGTAGTCTCTTTTATTTTACTAAAGATTGGTATTTGAACGGTTGCCTACTTGAGTGTTCACAGGATGAGCATTATTGGAACTAGAGAATAGAATTTATTCAATTGAAATTGTAAAAGTAGAAATCGCATACTAATCAGTAGATCGTCACCCATCCCATGGCTAACCCGAGCTATAATTGCTTAACTCAAGCTGGCCACAGTTTAGGAAAACCATTGGAGGTCCAAACAAGTCTGTTGAGGTCAAAGAAGCCGTCTATAAGGTAAACACATAAATTTAATATCCGTCAATACAACGATATAGCCTATGTCGGTCACAGGTGTTCAAAACATAATTACCTAGGTCTGTACTAAACCTAAGCTGTAAGTAAAACTTAGGATATTACAGTATAATTGTTTTAAAGTACATCAACTACACGATTGAAATAAATCTGTTACAACGAAGGTGATTTCGCCCGTTGAATTAACCGTTCAAAAAGTTAGAAGTTAACTCAAAATACAAAATGACTGATCGTGTAGTTACTCATACCGGTCTTTCACGGAAAGCCGTTAAACATTACGAATATAACATCAGGATCACCTGCATACTACACATCTCTATTCTGAACTAAAGACAATTTATAAACAAATGACTCTAATTAAAAAATCTAATTTGTAGCTACAATGTTAACATAGAGAGCGCTAAGCTGTCTTACTGTAAAACTGCACTGTGTCCACGTAAACCTAGTCCGTAGCAAACAAATAAACAGTGGGTTACCTTTGAAGTTACTTCACCGACTCTCAACTTTAAAATAGCAGTATTTTGTAGAGTTTTGAAGCCTTAGGTAACGTTTTATAGGCACATTTATAGCGTAAGGGCTTAATTTACTATTTGTTTAAGTATTTATTTATTCATTTATTACATTTTACAGTTAGGTATACGTTTCGTGGTGGGCTGGTCCTTAGGTCTGTTCATTATAGGGACAAAGATTTTATTATGCATAAGTTTAGTATGATTTTCGGAAAAGGATAATGTATTACGCTGTTTATTCTAATTCTTTGAGATACTTACCTTCACAAAAATATAAATGCAATAAATATGTATTATACAGGATGTTTTTTTGTGGCCACCGTTAACGAAGGGTACGTACTCTATACATCAAATAAAGTAAGTTTATGCCAAAAAAAATGCTGGGATTTTTTTTTTTGTTTTTTTTTTAATTACTTGATTGGGCGAAATTTATAGTGTCTAGTGTTTATATTGTACTTTTTTATAGACAGATATTAACTATTTTTCGTGAAAAAATCTTGCTACACGCGTCTATGTGCATTTATGCAGAAAAACGCAGTCTATTTACTCAACTTTGGACCCTAATATTTTGGAAACCAGACACTTCCTAGGTATGCTTTCATGGAGAAATATGATCGTGATGACGAGGAGATTCCGTAGTTTTCGGGAACGTTGACGACCAAAAATCATTCTGTATATAGACATTAATAAATAGGTGCGCTTATGTAAAAGCGATTTTCAGTATTTTTTATTTACAACCCAAATCTTATTGCATCCAAGTTTTCTTCAACCCCAAATCTCGCTAGAGACCTTCGTTAGTATTATTTTGATCTGTTTATTTTACTAGCACTTAACTATAGCGGCTGACTTGTAAATAAGGCTAAACAGAATGTATTAAAAATCTGTACCTAATTAAATTCACGACAAAATCAGCTTCATACCTAAACAATCGTCTAGACTTGGAATACTACGATAAATCTTATATTGTCTACGTTAAGGACATGAAGCAGACATTATAGGAGTAGTGATTAAAAAGTAGTGCTCATGTAATAGCTAATGTAGTCTGAATAGTAGAAGTAGTTGTAGTAAATTCACTAGAGACATAATTATCAACATAATAATTAATATACCAGAAATAGCCTAATAATAATGACCACAAGGCGACCACCAGTAACTATAATAAAATTTGACGTCCATATTTGATCACCGCCATCTATGGAGCAATCTTTGAACTGATTGTTTGTTCTTTTTTTGAGCTGTCACTTTGGTTATCTTGCCAGAATGTTGTTAGAATCTCCACTTTGTATCTTTTTCGATGTTTAGACATAGGAATAGTGTCAAGGATATTCTATAGGACAGAGTAGTAATGAGTTTGGTGCTTGGAAATCAATTTTAGATACAAATTGTTTGACCACGAGATGGTAAATGATAGATTTTGTGCAGTTTAATGTTATATTTACTCGTATTAGGTAAGGTTATACCTTGGTATTGTTGTTTTAAACATAAAAACTAAAGGTCACTCAATCTTTCAACACACAATTTTGAAAACAACATGGTTGAAGAAAAGTAGAAGACGTCATGCTATGTAAGGATTTCCTAAAATTCCTACAGGAACGGGAAATAGAGGGGAATTTTTATTTTTTTATTATTTATTTATTTCCACATATTTTACAATAGTACGTGCCAACAGTGTATACATAACAATTACTGGTTTTTTTAACACTGCCGTTATCCCTCTTCAAACATAAAAATTCAAAACTATATATAATAATATTTTTTTATATTCACACACTTCACAATACATTGACCTAGTCTCACACTAAGATCCCTAAGGTCTTGTGTCGTGGGTACTAAGCAACGGTATATAAATACATAGATAAGTATATAAAAATCCATGACTCGGAAACAAACATCGATATTCATCACATCAATGTTTGCACCTACCGGGATTCGAACCCAGGACCTATACATAAATATAAAGCTACAACATACAGATGAAGTGGTCAGCGGGCCCCAGTTAATAATATATAACAGGATGGTTGGCACCAGGCAGGCAGCCGGCCGTAAAATATACGCCAAATCTTTGAAAAATGTGTTTCGATAGAAACCATATGCGCCTACCCTAAAAATATCATGGGATAAGAGAATGAAGATGATGATGATGACGTATGTATGTAAAAAAGTAACGTACCTATAGTCATACATAATACAGTTATAATTTGTAATCAGTTAAACACCCGCATGAGTCTACAGGGAGCTGGAGCCGGTGTCGGGTTCCGTCTGTATGTCAAAGAAGAGGTCTGTTTTGCCAGGAACGAGACGGACGGCGCCGGGTGGTTCAAGTTATAGAATTTTGAGCAAAACTATTAAGAATCCTGGACAATGGGAATTAGCTACATAATACAGAGAACACAATTTAATGGTCTATTACATACATATCTGGCAAAAGCAATTCGAAAGCAAAAATTGAGAAATTAGCACGCGTCAACTTCTGTTTAGGTTAAAAAAAAGCAATATGACAAGTGTGCTGTGTCGATTTACCTAAAATGTAAAAAAATTACACTTGCCAGATAGTAATGGTAAATTCATGCGGTCTGACAAACCTAGTGTTTAGTTTTCGCTTTTGACATAAAGGATAACTGATTTCAGAGAGAGAAGAACAGTCTCCTATATTCGTCATGAGGCAGCTAAAATTATTAATTAATTAAATTCTTGCCAGCCGTAAAGTGTCGAAACATCAACTTATGCTAGATCGTAAGCAGTAAGGAAATAACAATTAATCTTATTGACAAGTAATTTGTATATGCTTTCATATCGAAGGATTGTGTTTGAGTTAGTTTGGATATTTATGATGACGTCCATAATAATCTTGAATAGGAATACTCATAAACCCTTACCATAAATTATAACAAAAGTATTTATAGATTGTTTAAGCTAAACTAAGCACTACCAAATTTAACAAATATTCCATACATTTCGCTGTCAAATGTCATTTTTAAACAGTGTCTAACTTTGGACGTGGTTTTGTAATAACACCATTTATCTTTTATGCCTTGCACCACCCATCATCACCAGCAAGCGTTGTATACGTTCAATTGGAGAGTAATTGCTGCCAAGCAGCGCCAGCTTGAGAGACGCTCTGTCTCGAGATGGTGTCTACAGAAGTGTACCTCATTAATATGTTTAATTGGTCTGCTTATATTATTAACGGTGTTTCTATTACATATTACACTTGAAAAGTCAACTTTAACAAAGTTTTTATGGGTATAAATAAGTATTTAAAATTCATACGGTAATGACAAGTTCTTCTGAACTTAGAAATAATTTTCTCATTTTCCCGGAATAGAGAGTATGGACATGGATAGCCATTTAAATGTAATTAGAACTTACATTATATTTATTGTATAGATTCTAGTATACGAGATTTCTAAAGTTGACAAAGATTTGGCATTTTTACACCCTTCATCCTTCTTCTATGTGTAGGTATATGATGTATTTAAAACTATGCAGAAATAGACATAAACAAATATACCCACAATATCTATAGGTAAACACAATCGACTACAAACACGTTCACTATCAGATCTCGTCGGCTCGTGACCGGCTTCTGAACTTGGTAGCTCCTGTGTTGGCTGGCTAGGGTTGGCAGTGTTATTTTTAAAAAGATATTTATAAGAACAAATAGTGTATTGTTCATTCTGTGTTCATGTAAAGTGTCTTGTCACACAAATTTTTGGCAGCTATTATTTTCTGATTCTGCTCTAAATGTATAAACATTAGTTATGCAAATGGTTTATGGTTTAAAATAGAATGTGACTGTGATAAATATATAAAAAATTTAACTATTAACTTAACTAAAAATGTAACCATTTTGTAAAATTTTACAATAATAAGCAAATAACAGTCCCACGTCCAGCAGTGGACTGCAATAGGCTGAAGATAAGATAAAAAAAATCAAATAAGGAAAATCATGAAATTTTTTAAATGCCATTGAAACAACTTTGCCTTAGACCCTTACTCAGATGCTTCTGAAAAAAATTAAATTCTGCACAAAAGTTATACCGATTAAATCATCAACTTTAGAAGCTTCGATATAAATAATTTGACAAGCAACCCTACCACAAGCCGCAAGCTCCAACACTTTTTACCTCTATCTAATGACAAAGGCATCATTATCTTATCATGCTCCGTCGTTTTTTACGGAACAACCGCTAGAATAAGACAACTACGTGATAGATGGACTCCTGGACTACAATACTCGTAGGCTGTACTGCACACCTGGTACTAGTGACCTATTTGCACTAACTGAGATATGGAATATACCTACTTCATATTCTTATTACTGTTTGACGTGCAGATTGAGATATACCTATATTGTAGTGGAAAATGGATTTTACACTAATATTCGGGGATTGCTGATTTTTCAATTGATTTGGACTGAAAAAATCTGAAGATTTGATTTCTGATTGATTTGAATAACAATCTTTGTATTGCAATAATTGGTTGTTAGTTTGTCGGCCTATTAATCTTTGTCATGTACTTATTTCTTTACAGGTAATTTCTGCTAATATGAAGGGTGTAGCAAAAGGGGTATGTCAAGGGAAATGCTATAAAAATTGTCCACATTAAAAAACCAAAATTTGAGACTGAAACATATGATTTCTTTAGGTTTTCTGTAGCGGGCTGATTTCGTAGCATTTCGCGTAACATACTCCTTTCGTTGCATCGTGTATATAGGCAGTGTAAATCCTAATATATAAGAATCGTGCATTTTGTTTTACCACGTGAGTAAAATTTTTCCTTTATAGTTTTTGAACTGTCAGTTTCACTGTGATTTCGCGGTTTATGAGCAGTATCTTCCTCAGTAATTTTAACAAAATGAACGATGAAAATACTCGCCTATGTCTATCCCACCTGCTTATTCCAGGAGCATTTAAAACTAGGTCAAAAGCATTATCCAGTGCTATCTATTCTTTCTACGCCATCACGACTTATAACGGCATCATTAGGATTCACACATTGACTTAGGCATAAAACATGGTCTAGGTACGTGCCTAGGATACCTGGGCTAGTGTTATGAATTCTTGATTATGTCACGACGTGGATGAACGGTTTTCTATGTAAATTAGAGTAATGATATGCTAATCAAGCTTATCTGGATATTTGATGATTAGGTATATTTTTTCTTCTCAAGTATAAAATCTATACTTTCTTAGTTTATTATTTTCGCAAAGCCATACTGCACCCGTATGATGAACTTCGTGAGAGCGAGTTGTCTCACTTTTAAACGTCAAATTCACAGAGTTATTAATAACTAGATAAACTAAGTGTATGTATTATAAAATTATTAATAAAGAAATGGAAAAAATTCCTCACCCGGGCGGGAATCGAACCCACGACCCCTGCATTCCGCGTGTCAGTGCTCTAACCATTAAGCTAACTAAGTGTATGTACTTTGCATGTAAAAAATAGACTTAAGAATTAGAATAGACACTTGTCCTCGAGCCAGGACTGAATTAATTTGGGCTGATAGGAGTAGTTTGCAATCCCTTTTTACACACCAAGTAGAAACATTTGTCTTGTCTAGTTATTACTCAGCTCTGCGGATTTGACGTTTAAAAGTGAGACATCTCGCTCTCACCAAATTCATCATACGGGTGCTGGTTATTGTAATCTAAAACGACTTCTTTTTAATTGAATTATATTAGCTTTTAGCCCGACTGCGCCAGAAGGAAGGTTATATTCAGAGTGTTTGTATATATGTATGTATTGTTCATAAAAAATATAATTAAAAGTAAAAAGCTTCGCTTTCCGTTTCCGAGCGCATCGCCATCTTTCTCTCTTCTCTTCAACGTAAATGTGTAATAACTCAAATTCGTAATAAAAATTCATTAAAATAAATTTATTTGTTATTTATTAACAAATTGGTGCCGAAACCTTGCGCAATATAACAATACAACTGTGTGTGTGTTTGTGACGTGCTGGCTATATTATTTAACTGGAAATTCGGAATTTTATTTCGGGGCTTGGTGAGCTGACAAAATTTTAAAATCGCCATTTTCATTTTGTCAAAGTAAATATCTTTGACAGAACAAAGTCTATCTTCTCTGCATCAAGAGCCGGATATTTTCTCTTCCACTCCTGTCAAGCAAACGTCAGCAAAATCAAAACAACATATCTTTGTTAATTTGCGATAACCCAATACTATACGAAGAACTATGGCTACTGGCGCGACTAATGTTTCGGAGACGGCCGACGCAAAACGGCTGAGAGTGGCTATAGGCCAATTCAAAGCGCAATTAACACGTGCCGCTAAATATGTAATGGTGCACGAAAGGCAAGCACTGGACTTCGAGGGCATTAAATTGCGCATGGACGACTTAAGCCGCGGTTTTCAAACATATAAAGATAATTCACTAGAATTAGTATTGATCACCGAGGTACAGTCTGACGAGGATGAGGTCGAGGACCGTTACTTCAAAGTCATGTCCGATCTAAAGAAGTTCTTAAATAAGCAGACGCAAAAGGCTACCAAAGATAAGGACGGCCCATTCACAACTCTTCATGCTCCAAGCAGACTACCACAATTAGATATTTCTCCCTTTGAGGGCAAGATAACGGAATACAAGTCCTTTATAGATGTATTTAGTGCAGTTGTGGACGGCGACAGTACACTAACACCTATACAGAAGCTGTTTTACCTTCGGAAATACCTTAAAGGAGATGCTCTTACACTAATTGATGGACTGCCACTAGTCAGTGATTCTTACAATCAAGCGTTGGATCTTTTAGATAAGCGTTATAATAATAAGTTTTTAGTTATTACACATCTTGTAAATAATTTGTTAGATTACCAGCCAATTTCAAAGGGTACTTCAACAGAGCTTAGACATTTAGTTTCGATAGCAAGACAACAGGTAGGTGCTTTGAACAATTTAGGACAACAAACTCAGTATTGGGACATGCTTCTTATTCCCATTGTACTGCGAAAATTAGATCCATTATCTTGCAGAATTTACTATGCAGATCGAGATGTTACAAAGTTGCCTACATTTGAAGAACTTTTAATGTACATAGAGAGGAGAGCAATGAGCTTTGAAGAGTCACAAGTATCCGCTGGTAAGTCTACTTCATCTTACAAAAGTAGCTTTTATAAAACTACCAATTTGGCCAATGTTTGTGACAATGACAATAAGATAAACCATTCTTGTTGTAGATTCTGTGGGGCTAATGATCACAGGTTATTTCATTGTAATAAATTTCAAATTTTAAGTGCTCATGAGAGAATTAATTTTGCTACGAAAGAGGGCCTATGTAAAATATGTTTAAATGTGCATTTGAAAAAATGTAAATTTCATTTTAAGTGCTCCTTTTGCAAAAGTCATGAGCACAATTCTTTATTGCATTTGGAAGGAAAAGATTGCAACTTATCAAACCAAATTTCCCTCCATGAACATATGACCTTGCTGCCTACTATTAAGGTTCATTTTAAAAACATTGATGGTTCATTTGTCACAGCCAGAGGCCTACTTGATAGCGGTAGTCAAGTATCTTTTATAAATGCTAGCTTATTAAATAAACTGAATGTTAATACCTTCAGTTATGACATAAATATCACAGCTCTTGGTCAAAAGCAACAGGTCCCTGTTACCAAGGCTGTCAATTTGTCCATGTATTCGAGGCACGACGATTACAGTAGCAATGCTCTGTTTTCTGTGGTAGACAATATAACAAACCTTCTTCCACAGACAAAATGTGACCTTCGTAATATAAAAATTCCCACGTCTATACAGTTAGCTGACGACGAATTTAATACACCTGGTGAAATATCTTTTTTGCTTTCAGCCGATATATTGTTTTCAATATTGCTGACAGACAAAATCATTTTATCCAAGGGCAGTCTATATTTGTTGGCTACAAGATATGGGTACATTGTATCAGGCAATGTTAAAAAGGACAATAGCAATTGTCTTGTATCAACACATGCCATTGCAAATACTAGAATTTCTATGCATGTTATTTCGAATGAGGCTAGGGTAGATTCCCTCTTACAAAAATTTTGGGAAGAACAACACATTCCTGAAATTCCAAAAGAGGATATATTAAATGCAGATGCATGCGAAATAGTTTTTAAAAACACAGTGCAGCTGGTGAATAATAGGTTTCAGGTTAGTTTACCCCTTAAAGTGCCGATTGAAGAGATAAAATTAGGAGATTCTTTTAATATAGCATTGCAGAGATTAAATGGCTTGTGTAAAAAGTTCACAAAAAATAAAAAGCTAAAAGAGCAGTATTGTCAATTCATAAATGAGTTTATTTCTTTGGGTCATGCTAGTCTTGTTGATTTGTTTAGCCTGGGTAAACCAATTGATTGCTGTTACTTTTTGCCACATCATGCTGTCTTAAAAGAGGACAGTGTGACAACAAAACTTCGAACTGTGTTTGATGCTAGTGCTAAAACTGATTTAAAAATCAGTTTAAATGATTTATTACATGCTGGGCCAGTGGTCCAAAAAGAGCTTTTTGATATTCTTGTACTATTTCGCACATATGAATATGTTGTTATGACAGATATGAAGCAAATGTATAGGCAAATAAGGGTTGATCCCGCTCAAACTCATCTTCAGTTAATTTTGTGGAAAGAATGTATTAATGACCCTATAACATGTTTGCAGCTACAAACTGTCACGTATGGCGTGACAAGTTCCAGCTTCCTTGCGACCCGCTGCTTACTCGAGCTTGCGCGGCGTTACGGTCATCAGTATCCTCAGGCTGCGTCGGTAATTATGAACAACACTTATGTAGATGATTGCCTTTTCGGATCATCTTCAATTGAACAGGCCAAGCTTATCTCGCGTGAGTTAATAAGTTTAACACAATTAGATAGTTTCGAGTTACATAAATGGTGTGCTAGTCACCCCGATATTTTAGCAGATATACCAAGGGATAAGCAGCAACATAAAGACATTGATTTGGGTAACACAGATTTAACTGTCAAAGCTCTAGGTCTAAAATTAAACATACCTAATGATCAGTTTATTATTTCACAACCATGCGGTCGTATATATAACCATTGGACTAAGCGTACTGTTCTTAGTTTTATTGGATCATTTTTTGACCCTTTGGGATTGGCTGGTCCTATTGTAACACGAGCGAAAGAGTTCTTACAACGAGTGTGGCGCTTACATCTTGCTTGGGATATCCCATTACCTGATGAAGTCCTGCAGCCTTGGAATTTATTTTTTTATGATTTAATGCACATGAAACCTGTACATATAAAGCGTAGTCTAAGCTTGACTGATGCAGAGTCTATTGATTTAGTAGGCTATTGTGATGCTTCTACTATTGCATACGGGGCTTGCATTTATATAAGGGCAGTTCACAAGGAAAAGATTGTTACTACGTTGCTATGCAGTAAGTCACGAATTGCTCCTATAAAAACAAAACAAACTATACCAAGGCTTGAATTAAATTCATGTTTGTTACTTTCTAAGTTGTATTCAAGAATCCATGGTATTTTGTCCACATGTAATTTTAATAATAGAATCTTGTATTGTGATTCTCAGATAGCTCTGTGCTGGCTGCAAAGACCACCTATCAAGGACAACTATGTGTCACGTAGAGTCTCTATAATTAATGATTTAACAAGTAATTACGTTTGGGCGCATGTAAGTGGTAATTGTAACCCAGCAGATTGTTTGTCTCGTGGTGTAATGCCCTCAGAACTATCCACAAATGAAATGTGGTGGAAGGGTCCACCTGAATTGTACAATGTAAATTTTTCACCTAATAGATTTCCTTTTAAGGAAACTGATTACGTTAATAATACTGAAAAATATGTCAATTGTAATATAGTTCATGAAGTTTTACCTCTATCAGCATTTTCATCTATTGTAAAGCTTCAACGTGTAGTATGTTATGTAATGCGTTTTATAAAAAATTGCAAACTTCAAAGAGATGACCGATGCTTGTCTAAGCAATTGAGCGTAAAAGAGTATTTCACAGCAATGAATATTATTGTAAAACATGTTCAATCATTGCATTTTTCGGAAGATATTGCAAATATAAATAAATCTGTAATAGTTAAGTCTAACTTAAGTAAGTTAAGCCCGTTCATTGATGCTGATCGCATTATGCGTGTTGGTGGTAGACTGGATAATGCCAACATACCATACACACAAAGGCATCCTGTAATATTGCCAAAGAATTGCAATGTCACATGTATGATAATTAGAAATGAGCACTGTTCCTTATTGCATGCTGGTTTAAAGTTGACGGTATCTAGTTTATCTAGGAAATATTACATAGTAGGCGCCGTAACACTTGTAAAACGTGTAATAAATAAGTGTGTGCAATGTTTCAAATTTCGTGCTCAAAGAGCGCAACAATTAATGGCATCCTTACCGCATGACAGAGTTGTTCAAGACAGAGTTTTTAATAAGGTTGGCATTGATTATTGCGGCCCTTTTAATATTAAGCAATCTACATTAAGACGCTCAATTGTATCTAAGGGTTATGTTTGCATCTTTGTTTGTTTTGTTACGAAATGTGTTCATTTGGAATTAGTCTCTGATATGACTACTGAATGCTTTCTAGCCGCTCTTAAGAGATTTTGTTCACGAAGGGGTTTGCCTCATACAATATACTGCGATAACGCTGCCACATTCAAAGGTGCTAACAATCAGCTAAACGATTTGTATAAATTGTGTAAATCTCAGGATCATCAAACCGCAGTATTAGATCATTGTAGCATACGTGGCATTGAATTTAGTTTCCTGCCCAGCTACTCTCCGACGTGGGGAGGACTTTGGGAGGCAGCAGTCAAATCTGCCAAGTATCACTTCAAAAGAATAATTGGTAATTTAATTCTGACTTATGAACAATTTAACACTGTAATAATACAAGTCGAAGGAATATTAAATTCAAGGCCGATCACTCCGTTTACCAGTGATAACTCCGATTTTACGTTTCTGACCCCCGGTCACTTCTTAATAAATCAACCTTTGAACGCCATACCTGAGCCTATGATTAGTTCACTTAATATTAATAATTTACGGTTTTGGAAGAAATGTACAAAAATTCAGCAAGATTTTTGGAAAATCTGGCATAAGAGTTATCTGTCACAATTAGTTAATCGCCCTAAATGGCAAAAAGTTCAACCAGATGTAAAAGAGGGTGTTCTGGTATTGCTGATAGATGACAATATTTCACCGCTGAACTGGCCTGTAGCTAGAGTTAGTAAAGTGTTCAGAGGTAGCGATGGTCTTGTAAGATCTGTAGAGTTGAAAACACTAAATGGTAAAAATCATTGTAGGGCTATTAATAAGATTGCAGTTTTTCCTATTTATGATGATTAATGTTATGTTTTCTAACTATTAATAAGTACCTACTTACCTTTATTTTTATTTTATGGTAAATATAAAGGGTATATCATTTTAATTTTAGGATTAACCAGTATGCTAAATTTAACTAAATCTTCGCACCTTAAAGTGATTTAGTTACTATAAAATTTGTTTATCTTTTATATAATTCGATAGTTAATTGTAAAGCAAACTATTGTTTAAATATTTTAAAGTTTATATTATTAGAACTAAGTGGTTTTGTGGCCGGGAATTTTATGTTCATAAAAAAATATAATTAAAAGTAAAAAGCTTCGCTTTCCGTTTCCGAGCGCATCGCCATCTTTCTCTCTTCTCTTCAACGTAAATGTGTAATAACTCAAATTCGTAATAAAAATTCATTAAAATAAATTTATTTGTTATTTATTAACATGTATATTTCATTGGCACGTTCTATAGCCTAAGCGGGTGGTCTCATTTGAGCTTGAGAGGTATCATTAGATTCGTCTTAATCGCAATAGTGACACTGGTTTAATCTTTTTACGCAGTCCGTTGTTTTTCTTTGGATAAATGAGGTTGTTTATTATGTACTCAACAAAACTCACAATATGAAGATTTGAAATAGCTTCTTACAAATCAAGCGTGTTTGCCACACCCTGGGCAAACACGCTTGATTTGAATGAACCTATTTCAAATCTTCAATAAGCACCATAGAGTCATTGCCATCAATTTGAACAAGATATCCATAGCAATATTTAGAAAATGATTCCATAATTTAAGGCTATTATAATCGGATCTAGTACCTACTGCGTCGAGTGCGCCTATCATTACTGAGCTTAAATTGATAAATAATTGTGATGCACTTGGATCGGTCTGGTATGTACTATATGCAAGGCTGTATAGTGCATTGAATTAGATATACTGTTTGGTTTTTAGGTCATTGGCATTGGCTTGATATATTACACTCGTAAGAGATAATATCTTTGGTACTATTAAATGCTGGTTGCCTATTGCTTTTTTTACTTGAACTGCTAAAAATATAAATTAATGAAAATAAATAGATCGTTACACTAAATTCGCACTAGATTTAGCATTATATAACATAATACTTGTATATTAATTAATCTAGACCTACTATGCCTAGTTTTTATTATTTCAATTACAATAACTATAATTTTTTACCACATTATAACATACTTTTAAATTTAGATAAATATCTAAACACGCATCATCATATCCTAATGCGTTTACTGCAGTTCCTACACTCTTATTAAGTGGGTCAAGACCGAGTTGATTATGAATCATTTTTCTGCGATCATCAGTATTAAGTTTTGCGCAATTACTGTTAGTTATATTATCATTATTATTTAGATCTGCGTTTATGTTAATAGCACCTATTTTGGATCACATTTTTGCATCCGTTTTAGTTACATTCTTCTATTATTATAAAAATTACCCTCAAATAATAATATGGACCCTATGTATGACTCCTGTGCTAAAGGCTTCACAAAAATACATCAGATGCATCTCCTCTCCTGTATCTTGGAGGAAGGAAGAAAGAGCTCAGAGGCGTACTCTCATAGCAAGCAACTTGTCACTGATCAATTAGGATCTTCTTTATGGTTCTGCAGACCAGGCTATCTCAATTCGGGAACATACCCGTACAATGTGTAAGTATAGGTATGCATGAAAAAATTTTGATCGACTACTTCTACAGAAAATTACGCAACTATGCTTGTAATTTAATTAACAATACCAATAAAGCATATAAAATATATTTTATTTTTCATGCAACGAAAGAATGTAATAAGTTCTGATAAAATTTTCTATAAAATAAATTAAGCAATCAATCATGTACTACTTAGTTACTTACGAAAGAAGTCAGCAACATTACTAAATGGCCTACTTCAGTGTTTATTACCTTAACACCTTCAAGCTAAACAGCAAATGGCAACCATATTCCCAAAGGATAACATTTGAAGCTTCATTTATTAGCAAACAGGTTTCAGCGCAAGGTGTGCACAATAACAACAATTTTATACAGGTAAGACAGGCTAGAACAATCCCTATTGATATAACAGTAGAGGCTGTGGAAAATGCAGATAAGGATACTGCTGAGGTTACGCCTACGGGTAGTGTAGGTAGACTGGATTTACAGGTTGTAGAATCGAAACTAACTAGGATACAGCTATAATATAATGTATAGAAGTTTCTATAGAAGGGTCTTATTTTTGTTTAGGACAAACAGATTTAACGGAAGAAATCCTATATTTTTTAGAAATGCAAAAACAATACATTTGGAGTATTATCAAACCCAAAATTTTCGAGGATGAAATTGACACTTATCGTTAGCCTCGATAGATTACTTATTTGCGCTTTTTGGAGTGGAAGCGGTAGCTGCGCAAATCTACAGGGACTTAGCTGGGCGGCTCCTGGAGTCCACATGAGACCATGATATTGCCTGTTATTTTGAACAAAGAATCAGCCTTGCTATTCAGCGCGGCAATGCAGCGAGCATATTGGGCACGCTTCCCAATAATGGAGATGAGGTGACTTTTGTAAAAATTATGATGGCCAACTGATCTCATATAGGTACGATATGGCTTTAGTTTGTTATTATATATGAAGTTAAGAAGCCTATACTCTAATATGTTCTCAAAAGATTATGTCATTAGCGTAAAACAACATTTACAATCAAGAAACTAATAAACTCTCTGAGTTATTTCGGAGAATCAACATCATATATTTTCCACGAAAGATTAATGTTAAAATTATATGGTCACTGTGCCAATGGTGGCAAAACTGACACTTTTCTTCGCGTGAACTGATTACTTGTTACTATACTTCATTTCAGTTATGAAGTCCTGTAGAAAGCGCTAGTGTGTTAGCAACTCTAATACTATTTAACAGATTTTCTTTAGTTCCTTTATAATCCGTGCGACTTCGTTAAATGAGATAGACGTTAAAGATTGCAATTTACGAAACCTAGATCTAGTCTAGGCTCAGCGCTGTACTATAAGAAACTACGCACTACGCATTTGAAATGAGATGTTATTATCATGATTAAAGTTTTTGCTATAAACGATTTTATGTTGTGTCGTATAGATGATCATTTCGAAAAGACACTTCTATAGACTGCGATTCTTGTAAATATAACCTTAAATTTTGTAAGTTCAAGCTCAGTAATATCATTTTAATAAGCTCATTCACTCACATGAGATTAGACTAAACATAAGAACTAATTAGGGCCGATTTTTCCTACGGTCAAATAACCTATTTCACGGAAAATTTGTTTCGAGTGATACTCCTTATTTCTTTTGATTATGATTATCAGTAGTTTATTAATAGATCTAAAATGTCAATATTATAACTCGATGTAAACGAAAACAGCGAAATTACAACTGACATCAAAAAGTAGCAAATCTGTATTCAATATAAGTACATAAATTACACGATATTAGTTTCTAATAGCAGAAAATTATATGAACATTTGAATTACGATTGAGCTAGTGTTTAGAGCGCGTTGAGGTATCTATCGATAGTTTTTAAAATAATGTTTTTAACAGCCTATTTGAGTTGGTTATCTGGATATTAATATTTTAAGTCACAAGTAAGATAAAGAATGATTGAAGAAAGATTCTGAACTTTTAAAACTTTCTGATGTGTCTTCGGAAATATTTTGAGCTTTATTTAATTTAAATGTGATTACCTCGGCACCATAAATAATAGAATAAGGGCAGAAAGATTATGATGAAAAATCGGCCCTAAGTAGTTCTTTTATGTCTTTTATGTATAGACTCACATTTTTTATGTCAATGCTATAATTAGTTAGCCCGCATCTCCTGCTAACCTAACCTGACAAATATAAAATATCATAAAAATTGGTCAAGCGGTTTTGGAGGAATTTGGTTACACATACGAGAATTTTATATGGGTCCGTAACCAAAGTCCGATTTACATACTTTCGAATAGAATGATTGCGAAAAAATAATTATCGAAATATTCTAGCCCGAACAGTAGTGGTTTCGAATCTACTTGGAGCGAATCATTATGCATCGACGAACTTTTCTCCGAAAATATTTTCTGTCGAACATTTATATTCGTATTATTAAAATGCATACTTTGGTTACGGACCCATTTTATATATTAGATTTATCTACAATATTACACAAAATCACGATAAGAGTACTAACATCTTAATTACGCATTATTGTTGGTCAAAGTGTTCAGCAATTTATCATTACAAGATTATACTTACAATAATTTATATCTACTACTTTAATCACGAATGAATATATCTAACCACTAGGCATTAAATAATCATACCATATTAGCAGATAAAACTTGCAATATATATAATACTTAGTAATATGTGTGTACCTATAAAAAAGTTAGACGCAGTTAAGCTGTTAAGTAAAATATAATATTTAGTTCAACAATTCGATAGAAAATCGTAAACAATTACATTAAAATCAGAAGGAAATACTTCAAAATAGGCAACTGACTCGTGCTGAAGTTGCGCAAGCGCAGATCCTAGCTAACAAATGCATATAAACAACCTGCAATAACAAATATAAACCTTCCGTCATAACTGATACAGATCATATTTAAGAAACCAAACACAAAGATGAAGTTATAGATGACAAAGTTACAAATACAAATGGTTAAATAGAATATAACGCTTAAGAAAATACGGTTAAAGTTGACGACAAAGTTTTTGATGTTATTGTAGATATGAAACAGCTTTATGTCACTGCAATCGCTTCAGAGCTGATATTTAACGACTGCCCTATAATTTATGTATGAGAGATTAAAATTATAATGTTTGTACGCAGTGTCGAAAGCTCGTGGTTTTTGGGATTATTGGTTCTGTTTATTTAAAATAAACTAGCGCTTGATAAACGATGAATAGTCGTAATTGTAAATCTAACAGATATCTAATTATAAATCTAACAGATATTATATAATTGTAAATCTAACAGATATCCAGGTAAATTGACATTAAATATAATTAAGTGTTTTTATAATTTGTATAGTTTAAGTGGCATGGAATTGTAATGTGTAGTGTGTGAGAAATAAATAAATAAAAAATAACGACAAAACAATTTATCCTAATATCGCATATAATCTTGTGAAATAGAGGTCAAATACACGCCCTTTAAAAAACCTAATCAAAGTTTTCATTCTAAAAACCTAAACAAAAACTAAACCTATGGCATAAAAATTAATGTGCAAAACAACCTTCAAGACCAAGACAACCATTAAATCGAATTAGTTCCCTGGATGATAATAAGTTTGAACCACAATCTGCATATAAATTGACTTGAAGATCACGATTTAGTCCCAGATAGTTCACAGTTTCTGCGAGACGAAACAATCGGCCGATGGTTTTGAGAAGAAATAAATATGGCAGTCAAAATAATAAAAGTGGAAAAGGGAATATTAAAAAGTATGATGATGTCATTTATTAAAACCTTATATATAAGAGTACACAAGTATAATTTATGCACGGATATTTAATACACAATCACACACACTCAAAATTTATACACATACGGCGAAATGGGGTAGCCAGAACTGAGAATCATAAAGGAGATCCCAGAGACACCTTTAGCATATCGGGACAGATGTTACAGTAAGGTAACCTGTAACAAGTTGCTAGCTTATCACCTGAGAGAATACCCGAGTTCCTAAGTCGACTCTTACGACATGCATGGAAGGAGATGCAGCTGATACTCTATTGATGCCCCGCATCAGCAATTATACCTATCCTGAAGAGAATGTTGCATACAATATTGATATCGAAAAATACTCAATCACAAACTAGGTTCAAGATTCAAACACTTTCAGAACAGTGTCAATGTAAAGTAAAGAAAATACAGACGCTCAAATATAATCAAGCAAGCAAATTCCAAAACTAACTGTATGCAAATATACTAAAGCCAAATAAATAAATTTGTAAACACAATAAAGAACCGGGTTTCATTTAGAACCAGGAAAGGAACACAATATAGTTATAGTAAGTGATTGTAGGCTGTGGCGTGAGCGGCCGATAGTATCTATGGACAAGTAATAAAGACGCCTCGCAGCATATCCTAGCCTTTAGACAAGAGTGGGGTGGAGGCTGTTGAATTTTCACCGTACGACCAAAGTGGTGACGCAAATGGCCATGGGACGCTTCAAGTCCGAGGGACAGAACAACATCCCGATGGTCAGATGATTTCCGAATAATCAATGCGGTGATAAAATAGTAGCCAAGGGACGTTAAAAGGCGAGGGGCAGACCATTCCCCAATGATGGTCAGATAGTATGCGAAAAGCTAGACACCAGTGAATGAGGTTAGACCCGGACCGTGGACAGTGGCGTAGTGAAGGGGGAGGCCTTTAGTCAGCATTGGGTCTCTCTGCGTGATCGAATCAGAAATGAGGAGATCCGCAGACGTACAAAGATCACTGACATAGCTCAAGGGTCCAGCAAGCTGAAATGGCAATGGGCAGGGCACATAGCTCAAAAAACTGATGGCCGATGGAGTCGGAAAGTTCTAGAGTGGATACCACGTATCGGCAAACGCAGCGTGGGAAGGCCACCCGCGAGGTGGACGGACGAACTGGCAAAGATCGCGGGCGTCGGTTAGATGCAGGCTGCTTCCGACCGGTCGGAGTAGAGGCTGTTGGGGGAGGCCTATGTCCAACAGTGGACTTCTCAGGGCTGTAAATGATGAATGATGATATTGCATTTAAGTTATGAAACATTGAGTTTCTTCATTTAGTGACGTTGTCATTTTGTTTTTTTTTTATATCCCAATCTGATTACCGTAAAGATTTATGTAAACAAATAACTAGATATTATTATTATATTCATATATATAGAAACTGCCTACTCCATGCCTCTGTTCATCAACGCAACGTGCACTATTCTTAAAACCGGTTCTAGAACCGCTTCTGCCTATCCTACCCTGCAAAAGTTCATACGTGTATACGCTAACGTATAATGTACTACGTAATAGTATAGTTGGTAGTGACCTAAGTTATGAGCAGGAAGCGTTTTGATGTGACATACTTTACACCAGCTCTTATTTTATACTCTGTGAAGCAACCATAAATTCTCGTTGATGTTCTGTACTGACTATAGGCTTATGGTTATGCAACTGGTATTCTTTTATATCTTTTTCATAAAAATCTCTCATTTTACTATAAAGGTTTGAGATTCATAATCTGTTATCATAATGTGGAAAGAAAAGATGTAACTATCGAATTCTAGTGTGCTTCTGTTATACTTCCATGGGATATGTAGTAAGAGAAGATCTGTCAATGCAGAATCATGTAAAAATAGGATATGGCCGGGTATTTTTACTTACTTAACTTTAAGGTTACCATGATGGTTTACATAAATATAGCTACACCTATTTAGCCGTTTCTCTTCTACAATAGAAAAAACCATCCTTTAAGAGCTCTTGCTTATGCTTCTGTAGGTAAGTACAAAGAATTCTGAAATACCCTCTTCATCTTGTTAGTCATAGTTATAATATACTTTTGGATGTAGAATACTAAAATGGTCTCAACATCTTGTTAACACGCTAACATCTCATAAATTGCAGCAAGCGTTGGACAGTAGCTGTTACCCTGAAGCAGCTATTTCTTAGCTCTCCTTACGACTGGGAATTATATTTATTTTCTGTTTACTCAAATCCTAGTTGTTTAGTTTTTAGGTTAAAAGCCGGGTAAGAACTAGCACCGCAATGTTGTTTAGTACAGGTTCAGTAATTAAATAAAGTAGTTCAAGAGAGTATATTTAAAAGTTAGTTACAATTTAAGAGGCCGCTGTTGTTTTGTTTATCATAACCTTGAAGACTAATTCAGTTTTTGGTTGACCAAGAAATCATCATCACTTTCCCGTTATTTATGGGTAGACACAATTTGGTTTCATTCCAAACTTATATATTTTGTGGCGCACGTCTTAACCATTGGGCTGTCACCACTGATCAAAGATTCCTATTTGATAGAATAATCATTTGCTCGTATGATCTTCCTGCCCTGTTCACATTTATTTGGAGTCGGCGCAATATGTACCCTTCTTCAATTCATCCCTTTTATCCGCCATCTCATTGCTCACTCCCAGTACACGCATATCCTCCCTCACACAGTCCTCCCAACACTTCTTTGGTCTACCTCTTCCTTTATATCCATTCACACTCATGCACAACGCTCTCTGTAAAATATGCCTTTCGTCGCTTCACATGCCCGTACCAAGATAGACGGTTACTTCGTAACTTGTCTGTGATCGGCGCAACTTTCAAACTTCCTCTTATATACGCATTTCTTATTTTATCTATTCTTGTTACTCCACACATCCATCTCAACATTCTCATCTCGCTTACATGCAGTTGATTTTCATCCTTCTCCTTTACGGCCCAGCATTCAGTCGAATTACGGTCTTTTACACCTTACCCTTTAGCATTAACGGTATCCGGGCATTCGTATATAGTTACTAATTAGGATTATTAAACGCTGTTATTACAAAACCGCGTCTATAGTTCGACATAGTTTAAAAAATACACTTAACAGTTTAAATTCTTTTATAATAACACGGGTATTGTTTACGCCTACTAAAATGAAGCAGATTTTCTGTCACTAAAAGTATAGCGGGGGGATAGAGAAAGTAAGATATCAAACTTTTTATTTCGATCGTGCATATTGTTTTTCCAAGACCTATAAAGTAGTTTTTATAGCTGCTGTGGTGCCTATGGTGATAAAGTAAATTACGATTTAAATATAACATCTCTACTATTAAAAGATAATAAATTGCACGGGCTACTTTAAAGTAAATATTTGCTGCTTCCCACCCTAGATTTTATAATTGGTACTTCTCAGGTGCGTCGACTGGCGATTAGATATGACACTACAGTATAAGTGGAGTTCCAATATTGACTTTTCACAATTAAATTTTATTATGAAAATATCAATACTTTGACCATTCTGGTTTGGCAGAGATAGTGGGCCATTTGTCCTGCTGAAGATCGACACCTCGAGTCAACAAAAAAGTGTGGTAGTTTCACGGGAAAACTGCTTTATATTCTTCTCATTAAATCACAGAAATGCACCAAAAGACCATTCACTACGTAACTCTGTAATATTCTTTAAAGTATATTTTGCATTATAGAGTATATAATTTAGAGTAGTCCTGCTTCTTATATGGATATGTGGGTACAATTTTTTTAAATTTTCGTATGAATTTCAGACACACAGCGTTAGTTCAAACTAAACACCATATTAGCAATACACTAACGCGTGCAAATCTACACTGTATAAAAATTCATAACCGATATTTATATACTTACTACATATAAGATATAATAATTATAAACTTAGTAAGTATTTTAAATAATAATAAACATATCATCACATATTATTCATAAACAAATTAGCAGATGGTATTACATCGTCATCGCTAGAGTAATCGTGCGAAGTCATATAATATGTTATATAATAATAAATGTATTCATACTATAATAGTAAATAGTAGTATTATTTGTAGTATGTACTCATGGAAATAATGTTACTATACAACTGCGCATGAGCATAATATTGAGATAAGCAGTACTGCGTTTATATTGACAGTGTTAAGAGGAAGCCGTATAGATTTTTTTCTTGTAATATACATGGTGACTTCATAGTAAAAGCTTTGAGAGGATAGGCCCATGGATACTTTTTATTTTATCCTACGGGCCGATTTACCCAAAACTCTGATCTATCTGAAGAATAAAGTAGATGCTGTCTTTCTCTAAAACTTGATCATAATAGAGACAGCATCAACTTTATTCCTCAGATGGACTGAAATAATCAGTGTTTGGAAAAAAAATTGACACGAATGTCACAGATTAATATTATTTTGCTCTGACAGTGAAAGCTCCCCCTTAATTGAAATTTAAACACAAACAGAATGTAAATTGAATGTTCCCTTATCAGAGGAAACGGAGGCATTACCGATACTAACATAGAAAGTTATATTTGTGTTCGATAAAATTTATCTTGTACGATTTTCATTGTCATTTCAATAAATTGATATACAACTAGTGAGGTGCATCTTCTATCTGATTTATTTTAAAAAAGCATTTTTTTATAAACTCAATTAGAACTAGTATTACCTATAAATAAACTAATTTCAATTACTAACACAAACTTTAATGTTATATGCTAGTGGACGCCCGCGACTCCGTCCGCGTGGACTACAGAAAAAACAAAATGTCGAAATTATCCGGGATAAAATACATTTTTCCTCATGTTAAGTGGGACCTGACACAATATATCCCTGAAAACTGCATCGAAATCGGTTCAGCCGCTTCTGATATTAGCGTGCACAAACAGACAAACCGACAGACAAAAATTTCAAAAATCATTCTTTTGGGTACTATTGCGTTGACAAAGGTCTCCTATAATATTTTTTCTCATATATCTTCCATGTACAGTCATCCGTTACATTTTTATTATATGTATAGATTATACAAGTACACACACTGAGATCTAATTTAAAAAATTTGGTGGCAATTTACAAATATAATAAAATCTAAAACAAACTTGTAAAAGATGTATAACAAGATACAAGCCCTAATATTTACAAATCCGATAAACAGAGCTATTCCTCCAGTACATCCAATAAGACAATTGTTTTAAAATGTCGCAGACCAAATTGTCTATTGAAAATAAATCTCATCCAATATTAGATTATTTTCCGTCCGTTTCGCCTTTCCATTTGCAGACCACATAATATTATATTATCTGTGGTGCTGGCCGCAAGACCGTTTGCTTGATACGACAAACTGGATGTATAGTGATGGGACACTGGTTTGTTTATATCGATACTTTTATTTATCAGAGTACGTTATTTATGTATGTCCCTAAAATTATATTTAGGGTAAATATTTATTTGATACTCTATAATTAAAGTTTTTATTTATCTATTTCATTATTGTGTTATTTTTTTTATTGTAGTAAAGGTAGGTGCATTACAAACTCACATTGATTATAATGTAGCCAATAAAACATAATTAAAGAGACCCCATCTCCCTTCATATACTAGAGATATTTTAAGTGAAATGCGTTAAAAATAGCCTAATATTCTAGTCATAAAAACATATTAAATATTTGTTTAAAAAACTAAATAAAATACTGAATTTTCTTTCTTTACATTTTGATATTTAAATTTAAATATTTATAGGCTTAAATATAAACCCTAATTGTTATCACTAGCTCAAAACTTTGTCGATATAACCATGAAAATCTTGTACATCACTAACAGTTAAGAAGATGCAGAACTTGGTAGATACGATCGGCGCACGCGCCGTCTCAGTTGTACCAGTTGTAAAGTAATATTGTAATGCTTTCGACGTACTGTCACTCACTGCTTGATGTACACCTATTTAGCTTTTAATATTAGTTCAGATTAGTTTAGGGTATTTATGATAATGCTGTGTGTTGTGTTAGTAGTATTTTCACTTGGAAATTATTGTATAGGCAGAGTGCATAGTAACGTCTTATGTAATACAACAGTGTTATTAACAAGTGTATTTAATTATAAAATTTGCAATTTAGAGACGTATTATGAACTAAGGGATGCCCACGATTTTGTCTGCTTGAACTTTCTAGTGTATTCTCATTATACACCGTTCCCATGGGAATTTTAGTATCAAAAGTAGGCCTAGGTAGTAAAGTATCTTATTACGTCAATAAAATTATCTCCCAGTAGAAGTCCCATCAAAATCGGTCCAGTAGTTTCAGAGATGAGCCATAACAGATAGATATCCAAAAATTTTGTACTGTTTATACAGTATACGCGTATTTAGTAAAAAGTTATTATATATTATTGTTATTTAAATACCCTTCAGAAAGAAAGTGGTCCGTATAGATTATGTAAAAAGATGACAAAAAGTGATTTTTTTTTACATTATATAGTGATAAAGACAGTCGAGAAAAAACAAAGAAAATATTCCACAATACATTGACCTTGCTCCTATAATTACAGCTCTTAAAGCACATTTGTCACAAGCATTATCATCTAGTTATAAACCACAGCTTTTAACTCATGATTCATGACATTTTACATTTTTATTGCGCAATATGAGCCATTACCATGAGTTTATGAGGCGGTCAGGCCGATCGTCCAGTGTCTGTGATGAACAAGTCATGTGTTAAGCGATCACTTTGGGTTTTAAAAATAATGATGTTATTACTTGACACAAGACCTAAGGGATTACTAAGTTGATGAGTTGTAAAATGTGTGACAATTTATTTATTTTTCAGAAACATGCTACGCTACCCCGTTCTGACTACCCCATAAAATGAAATATATAAATTTGCGAGAATTGAAAAAGTATTTAATGAGATTTAGGTCAAAATAACATTCCAGGGCTTAATTTCCCAAACAAGCATTATAAGCATTCCTAGAATTTTTATAAATAAGAAACATTTCGTTTTCCAAATCCAGCATATCCCACAAAAGATGGTTACCCTAATCCCGGTGGTAAATGTTCAGCGATCATATTTACCGTTGCATTTTCATACGCAATGGTGGAATAAATCAAACGTTAAATGCTGGCTGCATTGTGGCTAGATGAGATGCTACTTAAAGGTCGTGTCTTACTGGGGCTCTATTTTTGGTGGCGACATATTAAACATTATTAGTTAAGTACCAAATAAAAATGTACCTTTCACATGGCGCATGAAAAGGCGATGCCGATTTGTTTTTATAGTTGACGCAATGCCCAGACATCGTTAGTCTCTAGGTATTTTACCTACTGCTTTAAAACAAACGACCAGCTGTCTGCCCGACGCTAACCTCCTCGAGTATTATTAACTAAGTGACAATTTTAGAAATGATAAATTCCGTTCTTGAAATAAATTCAGTGGTACGAACCCACTGGAAGTCTTAACCATTGGACTATCACCGTAAACATATCACAGTTAAACGTACATAAATCGAATATTTTAGCTAAATTCTGCTAACAATGAGTGCCGCCGAATGGTAGCGTAACCAACTTGTTGATACCTACAGTGACCATACCATTGGCGTCTCAGTGGAATACGATGCCTTAAGACGCCATCAAAGCCTTTATAAAAGCATTGGCTGTATTGTCTAATGGTCGAGATAAAGGCGCGAAAGATACTCATACTTCACTAATAACAAGGAAATCTTTTGTTATGTAATAATAATAATAATTCAAAAACAAAAATAATTTACTCAACTAGACCCAAAAAATTGGTCAGAAGTGGCACCATGTGGTTCTATCGGCCCTTAGTGCTCTGCCTACCCCGTAAGGGATAAAGGCGTGATTATATGATTATATGTAGTATATTTAAGAAAACTATCAATTAATAGTAATGTTTTTTTAAATACTAAAGAGGACTAAGATTATGTGTATTTTAGATTGACTCTTGAAATATTAATAAGTAATTTAAGCGCCCTTTGTCCACATAGATAAAATTAATATTTTATATTAAAAAAAAATATATGTTATACCCTGATGCAGGGCTTTCTTTCCTAGAATACATTAGCTGCATCTCCTTCTATGCATGTCGTTAAAGTCGACTGAGGAACTCAGACATTCTCTCAACCAACTAGCAACTTGTAACTGATCATGTACTCCCGTTCCGTGCTAAACGTGGCTGTGGGATTTCTTTTAAGATCCCGCAGTTCTGACTTTCCTATTTCAGAAACACAGCCGTGTTTATATGTATGTATACATTTGTACGTTGATAAGCTTTCTGTTGGCTGAGTTAAAAGTTCCAAACAATATAATCTTCAGAACAAAAGCCCGTAACATAACTAACATCTACTTAACTACTAAATCACAGCGTAAACTAGCAACTGACTTAACTAAATCGCTCTTAACTACAATGTAGAAATGACCAGGCTTCAAGTTCAGAACCACTGTATGAGAAAATAAGAACGTCTTTGCCCTGAACCCATTTATCGTCGTGTACATTTGAAAATTACATAGAAGAGTTTTGGAATATGGAATCACCAGGTACACGCAAATTCATTATTCTTCTTTGTAACTTCTAGGCTAAGATGACGTCACGGGTTCAGGTTTTGAATTCCCCTAAAGAAAATACATTATTATGTTATAAAATTATTAATAAAGAAATGGAAAAAATTCCTCACCCGGGTGGGAATCGAACCCACGACCTCTGCATTCCGCGTGCCAGCGCTCTTACCACTGAGCCACCGGGTCAATTACTCGGATGACGAATTTTACCATCTCTTTTTGAAATTACATTATTCGAAACGTTATTTATTATGTGTAAAATCTCGATTTGTTTTTGCCAGGAGTTGTGTAAGAGTAATAATTCTCACAACTAAGACGAATCTTATACGAATATAACCTGACAAACTCAAATGCGACAAGCCATTTAGGCTCTAGAGCGTTCTAAAGAAATAACCATTTACATACATCGAAAAACATAATACTCCTACTAGCGCATTCGGGTAGGTACTCAATTTTCTGTTTTCTCTTCTTTGGAGTTCTACTATTATTTTTAATCCACAGTACAAGTCCAGTAGCATAATACAAAGAGTTGTTAAGGCACCGACTTGTTATTTTGGATCATAACACTAAAATATATATAAATGCTCACGGAACATTTTCAAAATGTTCCCGGGTTATTGTTTTTGTGACATTATGCCTGTAGCTTTATCTGCGTGGGCTATAGAAAAAAACTAAATAAATAAAAAGTAAGGAACATGTAAAAAAAATCTGAGATAAAATTTAATATTCTGAGAATAACTTATGATAGTTTTTCATGTGCGAAATATCAAATATATCCTAAGCTACCTATATAGCTTCAACATAGTAGGTAATAAAATAATGAATGATGAAATGATGATTTTATTTTATAATAGCTCTGTCAAGGACTCATTATAGCTCAGTTAGTTTAAAAAGCTCTATAAAAGCTTTTGTACTCTATATAATTTTTTTGGGTTATTCAAACAGAACGGCCGATTGGTCTAGTAGGTAGTAACCCTGCCTGCGACGCCATAGGTCCTGGGTTCGAATCCCGGTAGGTGCAAACATTGATATGATGAATACGGATGTTTGTTTCCGAGTCATGGATGTTTCTATACTTATCTATGTATTTATATACCGTTGCTTAGTACCCACGACACAAGACCTCAGGGATCTTAATATGGGACTAGGTTAATGTGTAGAGTAGAGTGTAAAAAAAAAAAACAGAACGCTCATCCCTGCTCACGTAAGCATTATTGATCAATATAATGCTCAAATTATATTATTATTAGTTATTACCAGTAGACGATTTCAATATGGACTATCATCATGTCAGTAGATCACGCTACTTACTATGCTAATTATACTTACATATACAGGATGTTTTTTTGTGGCCACCTTAACGAAGGGTACGTATTCTATACATGAAATAAAGTAAGTTTATGCCAAAAAAATGCTGGGAAAAAAAATATTTTTTTTTGAAAAAAATTTTAAATTCCTTGATCGTGCGAAATTTATAGTGTCTAGTGTTTATGTTAGTTTTTTTATAGACAGATATTAATTATTTTTCGTGAAAAAATCCTGCTACGCGCGTCTATGTGCATTTATGCAGAAAAACGCAGTCTATTTACTCAACTTTGGACCCTAATATTTTGGAAACCAGACACTTCCCATGTATGCTTCCATGGAGAAAAATGATCGTGATGATGAGGAGATTCCGTAGTTTTCGGGAACGTTGACGACCAAAAATCATTCTGTATAAGGTTATACACACGGTCGTGTCGGCTGTCGATCTGAGGGCTTAGTATGAGTTTTCACTTCGAACTCATTCGCGTTAACGTAAATGATGTGATGTGATAAAAGAACAACGGCACTACGTGATTCGTTGAATAATAGTTTACGTTAACGCGATTGAGTCACTAACCTCTCTGGAAATTTAGTTCAATAAGATTAATTTCCGGTTGCTTGCGTATAACGTAGTCTTGCTATTGATGTGCTATTAATATGGTATATTTTTAATAATAATAAGGTGTTAGTCAGGATCGTAGCAAATGGAGATCCGTGATCTCTGCCTACCCCTCCGGGAAAGAGGTGTGATTTTTATGTATGTATGTGATAGAATCACAGTCAATCCTTATCACATAAGATTGTAGTTTAAATATTAAAACTAAATGTTTAAAACAGTTAAGTATATGTTTCAGTTGGTACTTTTATGCCACTTTTTTTGTAAATTTCATTTAAGACTCCGTGTCTATAATAACGTCATCTTTTAAAGTCAACTGCTTTTCAACTAAACAGCTCGTGTGTCAAATCCATTAACTGGATATAAAAATTATTACTTATTTTCCAATTGGTCGCCATTAGGGTATAGAGAACCGGATATGTTTCAAGGAACCGGGATTTTCGGTACCGGATCATGCTGGAACCGGGAATTCCCGGGATTTTCGGTACTTTCGGTTTTTTTTTCAACCATACATAATATGATGCTAATTGATAAATTGAAATTGTGACGGTCTCAAGAATAAAACTACAAATAAAAATCATAAAAGAATGTTTTATTTGAGTAGTAATCAGCTTTTAGCTAAGTTAGATAATGTCATAGAGGGGCAATAAGCCTAGCTGTCGATAGTGTGGTATCTAGACGATGGCACCCTAGGAGGCGAAGCGAGCTCTGTCCTAGGGGATCTTAAACTCCTGAAGCAGGAATTAAAATTAATAGGGCTTGAGCTCAACACGGGAAAATGTGAGTTATATGTCCCCGCTTCCACCCATCCCGTAACGAAATAATTTCTGCTTTCAACCGACATAAAAGCTCTTTTCGCCTTTTGGGCTCGCCCATCTTAGACGAGTCGATACCCTCTTTCGTGGATGAACAAATTCAAAATTTTGTCAGCACCTCAGATAGCCTCTTAATACGCAATTACGCCATTGCCCGATATGTACTACCTTTGCTCATCTGGAAATTTCAGTTAGACGCTATTAAGCAGACCCTCTCCTCGATTATCAATATCAGTTTAGATGATCGTTCCTGGGCCCAAGCCTCACTACCGATAAGGTTTGGAGGTCTGGGTGTACGCAAAATTACTAGTATAGCACTCCCAGCCTTTTGGCTTCAGCCCATAGCACTCTCCCACTAGTCATCAAAATTTTAAACAGCCAAAGCCAGGTCGAACATATAGCTCAAGGGAAGGCGGTCCCCAAACGGAATTGAACCGTAAATGTGGGACAAGCCGCTTTGTGAATGCTACGAAAAAACCTATTAACAAACCCCCAGAGCGTGCCCGCCTTACAGCCTTGGGCGAGTGGGAGTCGGGCCTTTGGTTACAATGCCGTCAGGGGACACTTTTGAACTTTCTGCGCGCCTTTAGTAGGCCTGTGGCGACCCATATTATGTGCCAATGCATCCCACATCAAGGGCCGGGCTCTTGCCACCGCCGGGGTGGCTGGCGGACATCTGTTTTAAAACGATGGCAAGAGACCGGACGGCATGACCCTCGTGCCCTGGGAGATGGCGCGCTCTCTAGTATGGGACGCTACATGCGTCGATACTCTGGCAGCGTCCCATGCCCCAGGCACAGCCATAAGAAGTGGCTCTGCGGCCGCCACAGCGGAAAACCTCAAACGGCGTAAATATGCAAACCTCAGTGGAGACTACATATTTGAGCCGTTTGGGGTTGAAACCATGGGGCCCGGGAGCCCATGCCCTTTTTAAGGGCATTTCGAAAAGACTGGTCGAGGCTTTTTAAATATGATTAATGACAATCAAACTTAATATTAATTAAAATGTAGTTAAAATCAAACTCAGTGGTGAGAGCGCTGACACGCGGAATGCAGAGGTCGTGGGTTCAATTCCCACCCGGGTGAGGAGAATTTTTTCCATTTCTTATTACTAATTTTATAAATCAAACTATTATTGAAAGTACTCGTAATTAACGCAATAAAATTAATAAGAATCCACCATAAGAGGTGGGAGAGGGTATACCTTAGGCTAGAATAAATTGAATTCATAGTCTAGCCTTCACAGATAAATGGAACTATAGTATATTTGTTTTATCGTCATTCTTCGTATCTAAAGTTCCTTCCTAATCTTCTGGAGTTCTGCATTTAGTTCGTCGCTCTTCGTAAGATTACTTCTTTCTACTGCGGATTCTAAGTCCTCTTCTATTTCAATAACCTGATGAGCGTGTGAATGTTGGGTTGTTGTTGATGGCGGGGGACTTGTACGTTTTAGTAGTAGGTAATACAATGTTATTGCACATTTCGTTACTATTTGGGCGGGAAACTGGCCGCTCCGCTCCTGAACCGCTCACGCGTAGCGTCAGTGTTGCCAATCACCATATATGTATACGGATTTGTGTGTAGTAATATGAAAAAAAGGGTTTTAATAATATTTCGATTTACGATTTCAATAATTCCCGAAAGTACCGAAAATCCTCATTTTAATTCAATTCCCGGGAATTCCCGGGAATTTCGGTACCGGGATTTCCCGGTTCTATACACTAGTCGCCATCATGGCCTGTCACGATGACGGTGCGCAGGCGCATCGCGTGTGGCGTCTGATACATCAGAGTAGCACTTTTAGATAAGTAGGTAATGTCATAGAGGAATAAGATGTCATAGAGTGCTAATGTCATACTGTTTCGATGCACCATTAGACTTTTCGGTGCCTCACAATTCCAGTCCTTGACACTTAGATTCTATTATGTAATTTATAGTAAAGTACGTATTATAACGTATAGTAATGCGATCAAGTGTCAATGACTGGAATTGTGATGCATCCGAAAAGTCTAATGGTGCATCGAAACTGTTAGTATGACATTAGCACTCTATGTCTACATCTTATTCTTCTATGGTATGTCGCTAGATAATCATGTAAGTTATTAGTTTTGATCCCTAGCCGCGTGGTGTCGGCAGAGTAAAATTCGTACCACCCCATGTCTGCCCGTGGGTATCGTACGAGGCGATTAAGGGTTTCCGGGAGGTGGCAGCAGCGCCTCCCGTGTTGACAACATAGTCCAAAATACAAACTGCGGTCACCAACCCGCCTGCCCAGCGTGGTGACTATGGGCAAATACCCCCCATAGCAGTCTTGTGGCGTGCCCTGGGGGAGGCCTACGTCCAGCAGTGGACTGCAATAGCCTGATGATGATGATGATTAGTTTTAGTATGCTTGTAACTGGTAAAATGTCTGCTGAAATATCATCAGCATACGTAAGGCATAATGTATTTGATTCTGACCGTCACAAACTAAACTTAAAATCTTACCTGTCCCTTTCTGTTTTGCATTTATGTTAATAAGGATAGCTGTGATAGCCCAGTGGTTAAGACGTGCACCTTCTAAGCGGGAGGCGTAAGTTCGACCACAGTCACGGGCCTGTACCAATGAATTTATTTCATGTACAGATTTTAATGTCGCAAAATTGTCACTTAGCTCGTGCCTCGGAAAGCACGTAAAACCGTTGGTCCTGCGCCTGATCTCTCTCCGGTCGTGTCGGCTTCCGTCCCATCAGACTATGAGAGTAACGGAATAGAGAGTGCATCTGTATTTGCGCACACACTTGCGCACTATAATATCTCCTGCGTACCTGGCCAATCTCCGTAGAGATTGGTCGCCTTAGCCGAAATACGGTCGGAGATCATCACCAATAAGGATGGAGAGGGATGGCCCTAACTAAATTTAAGTTAACCTATAAGTGTGATGGTCATAATCGACCATAATTGCGATTGAATGTGAAAATATACAGACAAAATCTATCTTAAAAAGTAAGAGAAACTACTTAAAGGTAAAAAAGGCTGTATTTCTAAATTGAAATTAATTTGAAATGAAAACAAATGTATCGAATTTTTAATCTATGATCCACAAAAATCCAACATGGTCACATCCATCTCAAACATAAATAAAAAGTTGAGCTAGCACTATTGCTAGCTCTGCTAGCTATGTGTCAGCTAAATATCCCAGGGCAATGATTGTATAATTTATATCTATGACCACGTGCTGAGTTTTATTACAGCAATCCATTGAAAAGCTTTTAAAACACGTATGGCCGATGAATAACTAATAGTTTAGGAGCCTCTTTTATCGTCGTTATGCAGCTTTATGCTGTGTAAGGTGAGTTAGGCTCACATAAGTCTGTGGTTATGCTCGCGAAGGAGGGTTGGAAAGGAGATGGTTTAACATCGCTGTTTATATAAAACAGTGTTGCAGTTGCTGGGTGAAAAGTAGACGACTACGATCAAATTATACCCATTGTTCGCTCACCACCGGGCACTACCTTCACTAACTCTTGAATTTTGTGACTATTGATTATGATTAGTCGCAATTATAGCAATGAACTATAGTAATTATGGTCGCGACGAGCACCACATCCGAATACCTAAATGCATGCATATCTCTTACTACGACTTAGCTGGTACCCCTATGATTATTTATTTCCTATCAGTCATCTATATCGCGTTCATTGTGTTCTTTAGATGTCTGATGAGAAAAGTTTTCCGAAATTTCCATTTAAACGTGAAAAGAGGAATTCTAAATATTACCGCAACTATATTTCGTATTTCCTTCATGATTATACTAACAAGGGTGATCGTAAAAATATACTTGTAGATAGGTACTTGTGATACTTGTAGTAATGATCTTCAAAATATGTCGGAATAGCACTATTTAATTTAGTCGTAACTCAGCTAAAACAGGATATCTATGGAACTAATATAATAGAGGCTAACAATTATTTTCATATTATGATCTACCTAGTCTCGTGTTAAAATGAAATAATTTTAGTTACTAGCTTACAGGAGTTTCAGTGGCGGGATTAAGTAGTGAGTAATTCAGGATAATAAAAATGAAGTGTAATTATTTAAAAGTACCTAATAGTTCGCTCAGATTACTCCTCTCCACGCAACAATATATCCACTTCATAGTAAATAGCTTTATTTTTATCTGCAACAAAACTTGAGCAAAGTGCCAATTTGTCACAGAACGTATCATCTACAAAATGCTCTTCTGCACCATTATACTCTAGTACTTAGTAAAAACTTACATAGACTAGACTATCCAGATGAATTCGATATACTTTTGCTAAATGAAGCGAAACGCCCATAAGCATTGTAGCGATTGTACACGATCCTGCTCCACAACATTAACTCTGTGCTTCCAAAACTGCAGCGTCATCTCATTTTCTATCTACTGCTATAGATCTTAAGACTTCATTGAAAGTTGCTTCAGGATCTCTATCGATAAATTTAAGTTGGTCGTTATCAGATATTGCGTATTGCAGGTATCAAATGATTAATGTGTTCGTTCCGGTAGTTCGTTAGAGCAAAAAGGGTTTTGCTGATATTCGTTTCGAAATTGGCATTTATAAATTCAAACATAAGGGAATAATGATAAGGAGATTTTAAATTGGAAATTGGCAGTAGAATAGAAATAAAAAATTCACTAAACAAATGAAGAGCTATATATTAGCTACATACATCGCAGAATACCAATAGTAATGAAGGATGACCTATGATGGATAGGTTTTTATAGATGTCATATATATCTATCTATATATATAGGTACGTACCTCATATGAAAGATTGTAGATCATTAGATATCAGAAACAATTAACGATATATTTTTTAAAGTTCTTACAGAAGAAATTGAACTTTTCAGCTTATTTGCTGGCTTATAAGCTGACAAATGGTCATATATACCACATTTGCTTTTTTCTTTTACTCTTAAAAGGACTTCGAGCTTAAACTTGTTCCTCTTATTACATAATAATACATCACCTTTTCATATCAGTGGGTCACATGACGCCTCCACCATCGAATCGAAAGATAATCCGACATCTAATAAACTCTGTATGATCGATCACTCTAATATTAGACAAAGTTTAGTATCCTATTAATTATAACCTTAAAGCTTTATGACTTAAAGTAGCTTTTTCATCAAGAACATGCAGAAGAAAGTTGGTTGTTTTTTTACTCCCTTATCGTTTTTAGACAAGTGTCACAGTTTTGTTCTGTGGCTACATATTAGTTTGATTTTTGAAGAGCAGACGTTATGTTTTAACTTTATGGTTGACTTAATTTACAATTATACAATCAAGACTATAAGAATAAAATTTAGAGGAGCTGTCGATCGAATACAAAGCACAATAAATTTGAGCCAATGAAATTCTTTTAGATAGAGTTTTAAAAGAATACAGAGATTAAGTACTTGCTTGCTAGGTATTATGACAGAAGCTGCTGACTTACCTGAAAGAAAGAAAAAAACAATTAAACAAACGAGATAAATAGAGTAATACTAGCAAATAACTGTCTAGGAATCTGCATAAAGTTTTCTTGGACTCTATGATAAGGCTAGAAAAAGCATTGAAAAATTTTGATGGTTTGACTCAAAGTAGGTACTAGGTAGTATACTCGTATATAAAAACTTAAGTTAAATCTAAACATGAACTCTAAAACCATAACTTTACTTTTTATGCTAGCTTTATCTAGATTTATATTATTTGATTATTATTGACTATCTCTCTAAATATACCTATGTATATTGTTCAAAAAATATTTTTCAAATATTTGAAACTCGGTGGATGTCTTGAGAAGCTTATTCAATTAATTAAATTAGTTCCGTGAATTTATAGCTATAAAACGGAAACCACAATTTTATCAGTTTCTTAGGTAGGCGCAACAGGAAAATCACCATCAAAACATCAAAGACTTTTCTTAGAATCCGCAAATATATTTAAAAGAAAAAGATAAATACACAGTTATACATCCCTTTGTTTCGGTTCTTGAAACTTACAAAATATAGTTTATATAATATTACGAACTTCATCGTTACGTCTAGCTGTTTTTACTAAGAAAAACTAAAAGTATACATATAGCTTACATTTTATCATTTACTAAAACTTATGGTATATTTCGTGAATGGGGATTTTGAAACTTTTATTATAATAAGGAACTTTCCTTTTAAAATAAAAAATCTGAGTGGCGATAGCGGCCAATAATATATATAATAAATGCTAGATCTTAGTACTTCGCTTAATTATATTTTATTAATGGCCAATTTTTTCAATATCCAAAAGAATTAAGTTGATCAAGTAAGAGAAATACAGCATCAAATTTATCCTTTAGATAGGCTACGAGTATCTGACAATATTTGGCCCTTAGTTGGTAATACAATACTTCCTTGTGTTTGTACCTTCTCATTTATTTATTTAATTAGTAATTAGGAGCCTTTTGATCCCTTTTCTTCGCCTATACAAGTATTTTACAGTTCTAATAAAGACGTGTTCTCACTATAACGAGTCCATTACAAAGCTCTCACGTGATTATTACGATAAAATCATAATTCAAAACGAGTTTTCTTCCCCTTAACCGACATTAATAATTTTTATAATGAGTTGTTCTTTTTATTACCCTTTTTTAACCTAAGACATGTCACGATTCTCAAAATATTAGCTTTCTTGATTTTTGTGTCAGAATAAACGAGCTTCTGGAAAATAAGTAATAGATAAAATAAGAGTTAGTAAGTAAAACTTATAGAAAATAAATTTTACTTCTGTGACAATATAAATTACTAGTGGACCCCACGTGAAGTGCAGAAATAATCAAATTGAAATTATCCGAATCCGGGATTAAAAAAAATCCGGGACAGACAGAGTTACTTTCGTATTGAATACTAGTGGAAGCCCGCGACTTCGTCCGTGTGGACTGCACAAAAAACAAAATGTCAAAATTATCCGGGATAAAAATATTATCCCGGGATAAAAAGTCTTATTTCTATGTGCTAATCCAGGGTGTCTGCTAACTCCACATAAAATTTTATTAAAATCGCTCTGGCCGTTTTTACGTGAAAGAGTAACAAAATCCATCCCTCCATCCATCCATACGCACAAACTTTAGCATTTATAATATTAGTAGGATTAGGAGAGAAGTAAGAAATATTAATTTGTTTGCTAAGTTAAGTCGCTCGTCTGCTCCGCACAAGATTATTCATAACATTGTTAACTGCTGAGCAAGTGACTAAACATTTGTAATGTATAGTATAATTGTCTAATTTCTTGTATAATAGGCAATAAAACAAAAGATACAAAATGATTGTGCTATAAGCTACCTATTATACGTTTTATAACAGCTTTCTCAGGCAATGAAGCTTGACCATTTCTCACAGGTATTTTAAAGAGCTTAATTCTTACGTGAAATTAAGCAAGTAACAGAATAATGTTATGACTAATAGAAGAAATGTATAAATAATAAAGTACCGAGAATAATTACGTATCGGTAAATTGGAAGCACTTTTTTAATATCTAAAAACAATTTGTGCTCTATCCACAAGAGATGCCTCATAATTTTTATGATACTTTAGTATCATAAAAGAAATACAACAATCATAGAAAAAAATATTATTGTTATCTTCTTCTTCTTCAGCCTATTGCAGTCCACTGCTGGACGTAGGCCTCCCTCAGGGCACACCACAAGGCTACTGCCACAAGGGGGTTTTGCCCATAGTCACCACGCTGGACAGGCGGGTTGGTGACCGCAGTGAGATTTTCAGACTATGTTGTCAGTATGGAAGGCGCTGCTTCCCACCTCCCGGAAACCCTTAATCGCCTCGTACGATACCCACGGGCCGGCAGGGGTGGTACAAACTCTACTCTGCCGGCACCACGCGGCTAATTATTATTATACTGTTGATAAAAATATAAATATTGACTCAGAATTAATTGGCCTTAATTTATTATCATTATGAGATTGATTTGATTTAATTTATAAGCTCTTATAAAAGTGTGGTTATAATTTGCTGTAGTTTCCACACTACTAGCGCCATCTATTAAATATTAAGAGAACTTTTATATGCACTATCTAACTTAATACGTGTACTGTAGTACTATTTTCTAATCTGTGTTTGAACACTAATGTAGTTTACGTTCGTCCCAAGGATATGAGACGAAAAGTAGAGTAGTCTTAAAGTGTTAGTGCCTAAAAATTACCTACTTAGGTAACTTGAGAAATGACCTAGGTTTTAAGGTATACTTAGGTACTTAGATTAACTTACATTCATCGTCATCATCATCAGCCTATTACAGTCCACTGCTGGACGTAGGCCTCCCCCGGGGCACGCCACAAGACTGCCATGTGGGTATTTGCCCATAGTCACCACGCTGGGCAGGCGGGTTGGTAACTTACATTATTTTTATATATTTCGTACAAACAAACCACATAACGACCTGTATAATGACATTAATATTTTATCCTAATAGAATAACTACCAGTAGGTTGTCCCACATTAAAAGGGAATAAAATTACATACCTACATACAGCAATATAACAGCGTCTTGCGGCGACTCGGACCACTCGAAACTCGGACCGCGGTCCCAATCGCCGCATCTATTAAATTTAATATTTTTCTTTCGGCGACTGGGAACGCTCAATATGGATAAAAAAATATATTGTTTTGATCGATTTGTAGTACAGTCAGAAGAAAAAGAATTAAAAAAAACAAAAACATTTTTTTTATGAAAATCATTTTAAATCCGACAAATTGTTGAAAAAAATCTGTTTCAATACCACATACAAATAACAATTATGTAAGGTACTATAAATTAAAATAACAATATAAAAAAAAATAACTTAAACAATCATTAAAAAAATCACAATCTATTTATCATACCAGTTCCTTCCAAAAAGTTTATAACAAATTTCAATTTCAAAAATCTGCCTTTTACATATTAACTATTAATGGTCTTATGCTAAAATTATATAGCAATGAATATGCTACAGGAATAATATTAAAGTAGGTTACAGTACTTCCTACATCTGCATGTGGCGTATGAAGTTGATAGAAAGTATTGACACAGATTTTAAAGGTGCCATCGATAAAAAAACGCTTACATGTCTTTATGTATTTCTTCATTTCTTCACCAGCAAACACTAAAATTTGCTTTCTTTTTTCTCTGTAGTCAGCAAGCAACAAATTTTGGTCCTTTTTAGGCACTTTACGGAAGTTACTTTTCTAGCTACAACAGAATTATTCCGTTTCTTGTATAATCGCTTTTCCATATTATAAAAACCGGCAATTTGGAGACAACGTGTAGTTGTCTACTGTATACTACGCGAGGGATCGAGAGAGCTAAAATAAATACTACTGTAGTGATGCATTATTATTGGATTGCCTACAATATTTTGGTATTAAAAATTTTCTGGTGACTGTACAATTTTCGTCAGATATTTTTCGCTCCCAGTCGACGGATTCAAAAACGGTATCCGGCGATTGGGACCGCGGTCCATGTTTCGAGCGGTCCGAGTCGCCGGAAGACTCCAATTCTGTAACCTCTGTCTTCTCTATGTCCAATGTCAAAGACAATGGACAGTCATGCCCTTTGTCTTTATAATTGGACACACGTGGTCAGTAGTAAATACTTATGTTCTCATAGAACGTAAATTGGTTAGATTACTATGAAAATTTGTGTTATTATTAGTTTCATTCTATGTGATTGTTTTTTTTTAGATAACACAAATTTATTTATGTTATTACACGATTACAAACAAAATTAATTCTTTCTTAAGTACATATTTCAATTGCATATTTACCTATATAATTACTTTTCTTCTTTCATTGAAAATCATTTAGGTAAGAAACAATTTCTACAGCTATTATAATAAAATTTTAAATTAATTTGTTTAACAAAAACATACAAGTCCTTAGTATGGTAGGTTACGTTAGTGGTAGATATAATTAAATAACTTAGAAACATTTTAAAATTTACTTCGATCGGAGTTTTAATATACTTATGATTTTCATGATTTTCTATTATCATCATTTAGAAATGCAGCACCACTTGACAAGAAATCCAGAATAAAACTAAAAAACGTGCATAATTTATTAGTCCCAATAAAACCAGTAATAAAATTTGAAACTGAAAAAAACAGAATACAATCAGAAGGTAATAAAAATCGTTACCGTAATAAAACGAAGATGCACCAAAAAAAGGGAAAAAAAAAACAATTTTTCGAAACAGTAGCAGTCGAACTCACGACTAATAAAAATGGAAGATCAACCTTAGATTTAGAATACAAATGACAGTTTGATTTAGATTTTGATACACAGATAAAGTTTTTAAACTTATTTTAAATGTATAGTATTTTAATATACCTAAAAGTTATCGTGACCCAATAAAAGTATATAATTATGGTAGTTACAATTTCATCAAAGTAAAATATATTTTTTAACTTATATTAAGATTCACTAAGCACTTGAAAACAAACTTACGGTTTTTTAAAACCATAACGTATCTACTGTCACAGATATGGTAATACTATCATGATCTTATGTTTACATGTTTGAATATTCTATGCCTCTATAGGCACCAATATTAATTACACCAAGATGTTACTCTGTCCAGCATTCTATTTAGCTTGTTTATCGCACCTTGACATTTGCATCTGGCCAGACTATAGGTTAGGTAGGATTCACTACATATAAATTGCCCATAAAGCTAATGAATAGTGAACTTTAACTTTTAATAGCAAGGATTAACGCGCGGAACATAGTGACTTTCCTTAAAAAATATGTATATATTTACTACTGTAAGTGATGGAAGTAATTAACTAAATAAATAGGAAGGAGTACGTAAAGAGAGACTGAACGAACAATTACAATAATAGAAAAATGAAAACTGAAAACAAACCTAAATAATACCAAAAATAAGAGAATCCGCCAAACGTTTCCTAAAACAAAAAAAATCACCCGTTCGGAAACTGAATGCACCCATTTTTTTCTGAACCCAAATCTGTAAGGCTTTAATGTATACCACAGGTGCTGTCCCGATACAGGTGGTTTTTTTTTAACTGGGACAGGTTCAGACAAGTTCAATAGGGCTTTTGTACGAAGCTGCTCCTATTCCCGATGTATTTTTTTTTTAACTTTTTGCCGTGGAACGAGCAAATGGTAATTTAATGCATTTAATTTTAAAACTTTGGTTTCATAATAATAGTGGACTTTAATATATGTTATGAAACGATTGGTTTACTACAAAAAAAAAATATATTGGTAATATAATATAAAATAATTTCAAAGAATTTTTTTTTACCAAAAGAAACATATAATAAACTTGCAAAAATAAAATAATCAAAGCAATAGAATCATTCAACAAACATACCGTTACACAAAATTATGATTATAATGTCATCCATACGAGCATGCATCAAGAAGCGTATTCATATCCATAAAATAGAGACCAAAAGTGCTAATTTCGGTACATAAATATAATAAAATTAACATAACTGACAGAATAATAATTCAACCCAGCTTGTCCTGAGAGTGTGCTTTATTACTTGGAAAATAATCGTGGTTTAGATATTCATGGTCCTTGTACCAAATATAATAACATTTACCTTATAATGCTAATATTTTGGTGCAGCAGGTGAATTCATTTTAACTACTGTTATTGTGTCTAAGAATGACCCCGATATTTTTCACTCTACATTGTATTTTAAAATATATCGCTGAACAACTTGTTGATGTGTTACTTATTGTAATTATGAGCTCTTATAAACTATGGTTTAAGTTGTGACTACAGAGTCGTGTGTTCAATCCCAGTCAGCTTTTTGTATTATGATATGAACATAAATATCTGTTATATCCTAACTGATCCTAACATGATAGGTGATACTAACACCTTTCATTATTGTGACTATTATAAAATACTAAACTAAAACTATCACACAAATTGTTTTTGTAATTTGTGCGGTTATTTGATGTGTAATTCTATAGTGTAGCTATGAAGCTTTTTAATTCAGATTACTACAAAGTCGCTTGCTTTAAAAAACACTATAGAATTACCTAACTACCTATTGAGGAATTATTATTTGTAATTTAATTTAGAGTTACAGTTAAGGGTGTTGGAAAAAGATATATAGGTATATTATAATTCAACATCTTACCAAAATTTATAATTTGTTCTCAACTAAAGGAACAAAAAGGTTTTGACGTCGCATTCTTAAATATATATCTATAGAATTCATTAATATCTTATAATTTAAGAATCTGAATGACCATTTAAATTTATCCAATTAGAAAAAAATACTTTTGAAGTGACTCCTGGGCCTGACCTCTTCAACTCGATAACCATCTAACTACTGTCAAATCAAATGTCGATCAATAGACACAAATCTTACGCCTCACAAAAGCGAGAGGTCAATAACACTATCAGTTCAGTAAAAAAATCATTGTTGCCAACCGTTTAAAACGAATAAAAGTGGAGGCAATCAATACAATGACTGACGAAAATCAATATTTTAGTGTTTGACAAAAACATTATGATCTTTGAAATCGATGGACCATTTCTTTCCACTTCGATTGTAATGGAAGTAAGTTGAAAGCGTGACTTACTTTGAAAAAAAATTAGAGTGTATGGAAGGGGAGAAATCATCTTATGAACTAGGAAAGAGAGAATATAATCCAATAAGAAGATGTGACTTCTAATGTTCGTGGTGGAGAATTTACGCTGGTCCTTAACACTACCGCATTAGCTGGATTTACGTTACCATCACCGCCGACTAAAATGTCAATGTATTAAATTGTTGGGCCAAATCATAGTGTAGATAATTTACCATGTCGAGACCACCAGTGAGTTTTGCGTTTTGATTCCAATAGTGGTGATCAAACTGTTTATTCGTGACGACTACGCGACGCGATGGATAGGTAAATTTATGAGGTAGATACTCCAAATAATCCTAAATGATTAAATTAATAAAAACAATTATCTTAAATAATTAGCCTAAAATAGAACTTCCGTTTTGTAACAAACTTGTCTTATATGGTAAAAATGACTGGTGGCCAATTCTAATTCTGCGAGAAATAGCTCGTAAAAATTATATTTATCTACCTAGTAATAAAACTGTCGCTATACCAACCTATTGTAATTTTTTTAAATCAATTATTACTTCTTCTCTTTCGAACCCACGTGACAATCCGTTCAGGTTTCGCTTTCAATACTCCAGCCACATGCTTATAGACCATTGCCAATGTTATCGGCTCAAGTAATAGACTGTTACCAGTATGGGTTTTATTAGAAAGCTTATTCTATTTATTAAGACTCTCCAGTATATTATCATACCAAGAATATTTTAAGTTTTGCTCAGGTTTTAACTGTTAATAATTTGATGTGTAACTTTATAATGTGATATGCATAGGCAAAAGGAAATATTTCACTAAAATTATATATACATACATATAATCACGCCTTTATCCCTTACGGGGTAGGCAGAGCACCAAGGGCCGATAGAACCACATGGTGCCACTTCTGACTAATTTTGAGGGTATAGTTGAGATGTACAAGTTCGGTTAGTAGTGACCGGTGGTCAGCCCATCGCCTACAAAACACCAAAACCCTCTTGTCCCTCTACTGACTTGTACAGTATGCCCGGGAAGGGAAGCAGCTGTAGTATTATACTTTTTTTTTTCACTTCCAGAGCAGCATAGAAGTAACTATATAAGTCACTTAAATTATTCTAATAAGATTTCAAAGTTTTTAATTAAAATATTTTTTAGCTTAACACCTAGTCGATGTATAATAACATGACGTCATGATTAATAAACTTAATTGATTGTTATCGCTGTAAAGTGGCAACTTGTACCTCCCGGCTTCGTGACTAGAACTACAAACGGACACGATTTAGAGCCTGCCAAGTTTACGTCTTACGTAGCAAATATAATCTAGTTCATGATACTTTAGAGCCCTTGATTTTTCTCTCAAATTCTCTGCTTTTGCTGACTATTTATAAATATTATGTAATTGTAGTGTCACGATAATTTTATTACTATCATAGCCTGTTATTCATATTTAGCATTAAGATTTTATTACATAAACTGCCTTTTGATAAGTAAATAAATATTTGCGATACTTTCAGTCGTATCACTGTCGTAGATGCAAGCGCATTTAAAAAAATTACCTACCGTAGTCCGAGAAACTAACACCCTAACAATAAACAAATTTTCCCATGTTTTCCGTTCCTTATTTTCCTTTAACGGTTCATACTAGAAAGATTATCATCATTGTTTTTTTTACACCCAGTAGCAGCCATATCAGTCTCTTTAAAAAAACTTATCTTATCTACCTACTCTACAATCTTGACCATTTTTTGTGATCACTTTACTTGAGTTAAGGCTTTCGATTCCCCGTTCTGTATTGTTAGTTTCAGAACTGGTTGCAACAAGTCATCGGTTCAAACACGTTCTGTGCCTGACATTGGTGAACGTAAACACCGGCTATTTCGGTTCAGATTGACGAGCCAACTTGACACTGTTTATGACTTTTAGCAGGCACACATGTTAGTGTTGTCTTATTCATTGTTGGCGTGTGTCAAATATTTACACCATTCTCCAAAATGGTTTTGATGAATTGAGTTTTCGACATAGCGCTTTTAATGCAGCGATTGTGCTTCGAAATTGTATTGATTAATTTGAATCCTTGTATATTTGTATCTCGAGCTTTTTAAGGGATATAATTGAAAAGAGTTTGTAATTTTTTTTTACAAAATAATCATTTAATTCAGAAAGTTTCCCATAAAAATAATGAGAGCATAAAATAATTTAACACAATCCAGTTTATTTATAGTTGATTACATGTGGTACTTATCTAGTATAGATGGATGTAAATAATCGTAATCTTAGAAAATGCTTATATGGAAAATCACAAACATTTAAATGCAATATGTATTTACAAATTGTATAAAAAATCATAAGTCTACAAAAGCTTTATAAATAAGTTCATACAGATAAAAAAATGTATATAACATTTTTTTAAACATATTTTTATTAGAACAAAATTTACCATGATAACAAAATTATATTTATTGGTTTCGATTTATACATTCGTTATATAATATTTATTTACAGTTAACCTAAGTAATAATTTCGTTACGATTAATTGAATATTGACAATATAAAAACTGTCGCCCTTAAATGAAATTTCCATTTATTTAGTTTCATTAGGTTTTTTGCAAATATTTAACTAATATTTGGTGTCTAATCAAAATGAATTCATATTATAAAGAACTAAAAAAATATGATTGACTATCGATATTATTTGGAACTAAAATAAAATTTGAGATCCATAGACAAAATTGAATAAACATAGAGAATATAAAGTAAATGCTAAATCTTCAAGAGATACCTACCAAAAATAATTGTTATAAATTAAACTAGACGTAATTAAATGATTTCAAAATTTTAAACGAACTAAGAGATCAATTGGAAACGATATAACTAAAAATCAAAACTTAACAACACTAAATTGTAGATTGTTAAAAATGCAGTTAGATTTACGTAAGCACTGGCAGAATATTATAATAATTATACTGAAGATACGGAAATACAGAGTTCATCGTTAAGTTCACTTTTGGCTAAAAGCACAGCATATCAAAATATGTTTACTCCATAAAAAATATTTTCTATTCGGAGGCGTTTTGTCGAACTTCACTCAAATTTCGGAATCAAAAAGCAAATTTCGTGTAGTATGTTAAAATATATGATAAAAATGCTTCAACCAGCAAAAATGAAAGGACCATCAGATCATCTCATTTTCACTGAGATGCAACCACCATTTCCAATTTAAGTGCAGTTTGACACAACGTCTTTCACAACAAAATAATACAAAAAACGACGGATGGACTTAAAAATATATAACAACAGTCCACCTGCTTTGCAGTATCACTGTTAACAATACTTATCTAAAACAATCTTCATTTTATCTTATAGTATTGAAGAGCGAAGACGCGAGTGACACTTTTAGGATGGCTACAACCATGACCAAGTTCACAATGTATGTCGAATTGCATCTTAAGTTGAAAGGTGGTGTGTTAGGCTCTCGAGGACACTCACCTCGACGATCATTTTGGACTTCTTGTCCTGGTTGCCGTGCTACCAAGATGTGGCACAGGACCTCATATAACTCTGCTAGGAGCCGGTTCAACCGTGAGTAGTTCTCCTCGGTTGCCTCTCTTTCACTCGGCAGGTTGAATGCTATAGCCATCTTTGTTTCTCGCTACGTCTTTTTCTACGAAAGAAGCGTGGACAGATGGACGTTTGTTTTGTATGCATAAATGCTGTGTGCTTCTTGTTGGTATTGGTCTTTTCTAACCAACTTTACTATTTTTCAAATTTCTTCACCAATTTTCAAAAGTTTAACTTTTAAAATTGTCTGTTTGATAACTTAGAAAATTTTTGGCGGTCTTCACAAAAATTTTAAAAAGTTTTTTTCCCTGAAAATTTTTCTCATAAAAAAGTTTGTATAATAAGTTGCACTAGAAAAGTTCACTTTCACAATTTCTCAAGGATGGCACAGAATGTCTTAAAAATTTCACAGTTCAAAAATTTGGCGCTACTGAGATCACGAATCGCAGTGCAAAAAGTTCACAAAAAGTTTCGTCGCAGAACTGCCGAGATGACCATTGTCAGTAATTCACTCGTAATTCAGCGATAACCGGCGGTCGGTCGATGGCACAATTACACCAACTAATGTACTATGCATCACTCCGGTGACTCGATGTAAACAACTCGCAATTTGCGCTCGCTCGACAAAAGAGGTCGGCAGACAACTATTGTACGTGCGGCGGTCGCGGAAGCGGATCGTGTAATAAGGGATTATGCTTCGTGCAGCGTGCACATCATTGCCTGCCTCGACCCGAGTTTTGCACACACGCTGCGGCGTACAACGTAACCATGCGCGCACACAATGAAACCCTATTTGATTATAAATAGTAGAACGCACGGTAGCACGTTCCCTTCGCACTCCACGGCTACAATCAACTTAGACACTAATATCCCTATCACCCTCCAACTTGTTCTAACCCGATAAAGCTGTCTCACTCCGGACTGGTTACATCATGTAACAACAGAAGTTGACACAGGAAAGCTTTCTCGGTCTGGTCTATCGCGCATTGCATATGCAGGAAAGAGGGAGATTATGACGAGCTTTTAAACTTGGTAACCGAGAAAGCGCGCCAAAGTGAATCGGCCAATAGGAAGGCTAGTTTCGTATGGGGTGAGGTGACGTAAGAATGGAGGGCTTGGGAGCACGGGGTTGTTAAACGGAGAGCGTTCATTTTGCTCCGAGCTGGCCGCAAAGTCTTGCTAAAATACGCTCCGCGATGTATTAACGACTCTTTGTTTGAATTCAGATAGTAAAGCTGCTTTACGCGAGTTTAGTGCTGGGTATTGGCGTGTGTGTGTTTTATTTGTAATTTGGTAATAGCGTGTCGAAAATAAAACGGTCTTACAAAAGCTTTTGCGGTTTTCGTTTAGGTGCGGTTGAAGGTGTTATCGGGTTTATCGGCATCTAAAACGAAGTAAAAACCTATGTTTAGATATTGAGCCGGGCAATAATATTTTTAATTGGTCTTTGGTTAAATAAAAACGCTCTTAGGCTAAATTGTGAAACAAGCTCAGTGTTCACTAGTGGTTTATTGTTAGGAAGTTTTTAATATTTGTTTATTTTAATTTACTATATGATTTGGAAAACTAAAAAAAGGAACAATGTTTCATATGAGGCTGCACAAACACTGTAAAGTATTTGTATAATTTTTAACATTAGCTTTTGGAAGAATATAAATAATACAATTAAATTGTAACAAAATCACTAACCAAAAATATCAAAACAAAAACTAAACAAATTGATTTGTAACTATCATAAGCGAAAAGAAAAACACATAAACGCCGTCTTTAAAAAATTCCAAAGTAATTTATAAAAATATAAATAAAATAATAATAATACAAATACTTAAAAGGCTTAACGCGTTAAAATCTTAGGATAGTTAGTTGTATGAAGTCGATGTTTTCATGTTTTTCAGCTTCGAGGAGAGTTTGCGAACGAAAAGGCTAAGTATTAAAAAAAAACTATCTTAGTACGTATAATTTATTATCATAATTATACAATAATTGTGTTCTATATTATATACTGAACCTTTTTTTTTGTTTTAGATATTAAAGATGACTTATTATTTTACAATATTATATCTAATGTCTTTACCTTTGAAGAACTACTACAACAACTCAGGAATAGGTACTTGTTGAAATCACAGTTTTTATTTTTATTACTTATTTAAAAATAAATAAATATTTATCCGGGCGAGATCTTTTTCCATTGAAATAGTAGGTAGTATAGGTAATATAGAAAGCTCATCTGAAAATCGGATTTCAGATACAAAAATATGTTTTGTCACTTTATAATGTTTATTCTAAATCATTATTAAAACTTTCTTACTCATAGTGACCTACTTTGAACGTGCTAACTGCAAACTTGTCAGCAACTCATTGGCTGATGATTATTTAGTATTGGTAGACATGTTACAACATGTTTATCGTTTAAACATAGCTATCCTTATTTTTGTCACGATGTTACTGCGATAAACTAGTTTGTTTACGAATCTTTCGAACTTCGGGGTTTTTAATTCGAAATTAAAAGTAGTAATAAGCTAACTTCAATATAATCTTCAATAGTAAATGTTACACAAATTATTATTAAGTCAATATTTAGACAACAATCCGCGTATTTGAATCCTTAGTTATAAGTTACCAAGCTGATATAAATAAAATATTTTCTAACATTCTAAAGGCTGAGAAGATAATTATATAAAGTAATTAAAAAAATAAAGAATAATAAAATAATACATAATAATAAAATTTTATTATCCTACTAGAAAATGCAAATTTGTTATTCCAAAGTTTCGTCAACAGATGGCGCTAGGCGTCTGGAATAGAAAATATTTACTTTATTTTGAGCCCACTTTACTTCTTTTTTCCGGTTTACAATTTTTTTTTCTCTCGTAATAATTAGTATTACCTACTCATTTTTAATAATATTTCCTCAATAATCAAACTTATAGTTTTTTTAACTTCCCTTGATTATGTGTTTATTATGAGAAAGGAATCCTAAAAAAAAATTCACAGAGAACAAATTTTATTTATACTTCCACCGATTCACACTGGCCATGCAATTAATGAGACTTACAGGGATTTGACATGATGGCGGCGAGTGGTAAAGACCGTAATCCGGCACAGCAGCTACCGCTCGATTTCACGGTGAACTCGCTTGATTGGTTTAACTGGCTTGTAAACTGCTTATACGTCTCGAACCTTTGCGTACAGCATCCGAGTTATATCCGTGAAATCTTTTCTGAAGCCTACAATTTGTATGGTATTTTGCAGACTGGAACCGATTTTAATGCTGTGCTTTACTACAATATATCAGCTGCATCTCCTTTCGTAGGTACATTATCATCATCATCATCATCAGCCTATTGCAGTCCACTGCTGGACGTAGGCCTCCCCCAGGGCACGCCACAAGACTGCCATGGGGGGTATTTGCCCATAGTCACCACGCTGGGTAGGCGGGTTGGTGACCGCAGTTTTTATTGTATTGTATTTGTATTTTGGACTATGTTGTCAACACGGGAGGCGCTGCTGCCCACCTCCCGGAAACCCTTAATCGCCTCGTATGATACCCACAGGCAGACATGGGGTGGTACGAATTCTACTCTGCCGGCACCACGCGGCCATTTCGTAGGTACATGTTTTAAGAACTCAACTAAGGAACTCAAGGGCGTTCTCTCTAGCAATGAGCTAGCAACTTGTCACTGATCTTCAACAACTGGCTATGCTGTGATAAACATAGCTGTATAATCTCCTTCGTGATCCTGCAGTTCTATCTACTTTCCTCATTTTAGGATAGGACAAGCGCCATATTAATTAAAAAAACTTATGTTAGCATCAGCTGCATCGAATCAGAGTCGACTAAGGAATTGGTGAGGTGTTCTCTCAGGTGATAAGCTAGTAAAATTCTAGCGCAAAGGACTTCTTTTAGTGAAAATTTGTTCAGTGCTCAATCCAGAACGAGCCGCTATTCTCCCCAACTCCCTTTTTACACGCATCTTTTTCGTGATCCTGCAGTTTGAGGAACAGAGCCATAAATCTATGTTTATTCTAAATGAACATTTTTTTATGTGATCCATCCAAAATAACTTGATGATCGAGCCTTGTGTCATGCCCTGGAGGAGGCCTACATCCAGCAGTCATCATCATTTACAGCCCTGAGAAATCCACTGTTGGACATAGGCCTCCCCCAACAACCTCCATTCCGACCGGTCGGAAGCAGCCTGCATCCAACCGACGCCCGCAACCTTGGCCAGGTCATCCGTCCACCTCGCGGGTGGCCTTCCCACGCTGCGCTTGCCGATACGTGGTATCCACTCTAGAACTTTCCGACTCCATCGGCCATCAGTTCTTCGAGCTATGTGCCCTGCCCATTGCCACTTCAGCTTGCTGGACCGTTCAGCTATGTCGGTGATCTTTGTACGTCTGCGGATCTCCTCATTTCTGATTCGATCACGTAGAGAGATCCCAAGCATAGCTCTCTCCATCGCTCGCTGTGCGATCCTGAGCTTTTTTATGAGGCACATAGTTAGAGACCACGTCTCGGCACCGTAGGTCATCACCGGCAGCACGCACTGGTTGAACACCTTCGTCTTTAAGGACTGGGGTATCTTGGACACAAATAAGCTTCGTAGTTTCCCGAACGCTGCCCAGCCGAGTTGGATTCGCCGAGTTACCTCCTTCTCAAAGTTGGACTTACCTAGTTTGACCGTCTGTCCCAGGTAAACATACTCGTCAACAACTTCAAGCATCGAGCTCCCAACCAGTACAGGAGTGGGCGGCACATGGACGTTCGACATGATCTTCGTCTTGTCCATGTTCATCTTCAGGCCCACCTGTTGGGAGACTCGATTGAGGCCATCGAGCATTGTGCTTAGATCCTTCAGCGATTCTGCCATGACCACGATGTCGTCTGCGAACCGAAGGTGAGTGATGTATTCGCCATTGATATTGATGCCGAGTCCTTTCCATTCGAGAAGCTTAAAGGCGTCTTCCACTGCATTGGTGAAGAGCTTCGGAGAAATAACATCTCCTTGTCTCACTCCCCTCTGCAAAGAAATCGGCTCAGTGCTCCGCTCCTGTACTCGTACCGACATGGTGGCATTGCTGTATAAACACTTCAGCACTTCGATATATCGATGGTCAATATGGCACCGCTGGAGAGACCGCAACACTGCCCATGTCTCGATCGAATCAAAGGCCTTCTCATAGTCCACGAACGCTAGGCATAGTGGCCGATTATACTCTTCCGTTTTTTGTATAATCTGCCGTAGCGTGTGGATATGATCTATGGTACTAAACCCTTTTCGGAAACCGGCTTGTTCGGGAGGCTGGAAGTCATCAAACCTGCGAGCAAGACGATTCGTGATTACCCTTGAAAACAACTTGTAGACATGGCTCAGAAGCGAGATGGGTCTATAGTTCTTCAGCAAGGCTTTATCGCCTTTTTTAAAGAACAGAACCACCACACTTCTGTTCCATGCTTCCGGCGTTACCCCTTCGAGCAGGACGGAATTGAAGAGCCTTTGGAGGACCTTCAGTACCGGAGTTCCACCCGCTCTTAGAAGCTCTGTTGTAATTCCATCGTCGCCCGGCGCTTTGTTGTTTTTGAGTTAGTCCCAAAAAGTAATATAAATAATCAAAAAAACAGCAATGTATCACACAAGGATCACCCGATTGAATTGGCGCGGAAAGCAAACATTGCGGATAATCAAAATAAAATGCACTTCCTGCGAGTAATAACACTCTCGTATAAGTCAACACAATGGTACATGTTTAAATTTTTAGTATTTGCCTGGCTGTCACCCACACCCTGTATACTTTTAAAAAAAATTACAATTCACCTAAGAGGTACGGTCATTAGTCATCAAACACGAAGATGCTTAGAGCTTCGACATTCCTGGATAGCAAAACAACTATTTATTAAATTACAGATCGACTTAAAATTGAGAGTCAATATCATCACTAGGTAATTCTGCTAAAGCATTGGTTTTCTAGGATAGCGGTGCCGCGATATAGCGTCCGCATATAAAACTACAGCCACTTTATGGTGCAAACCTTTATGAAGATTACCCAGGTACATTATTACAATACCTGTACGAGTACATACAAATTAACGTAAAGGTTTCATTATCTCACTTATTTCATGCTAAACTGAGTCCGAGAGGGAAAACTATGGGAATAGAAAATGAAACTGAGGCGGTAAATTATAAGTTATAGCTATTCCGGGGTGTATGACCATAAATAGAAATGATAACCAAAGTATGCTACGACATAAGAGAAAAATGATGAAAGAAAAAATTCTGAGATGTTATGTTCATCAAAGGATCGTTTCGTCTTTATATTCATTTTCATGTAGAAGAGTTACGGATTTTCTAGAACTAAATGTAAATGTATACAGCGGTATATAAATGACATAGGTACTGGCGCCTATGTCAGGTGCCTTCTTAGTGAGATGTATGAATCTAAAAAGAACAACGCATAGCGGAGATGTGTCCAAAACCACATAGTATCCAGGGCGGGCAGAATATACTATGAAAGGATTTTCTTATATTTCTACGAGTAGCTACGTAAAGACGGAAAGTCTATTTGTGTAAATATACAAAGATATAATTTAAAATCAAATTTCGATAACGAGTTGGAGCAAGTTGGGCTAAAAAAGAAAGAAACTTTTGGGTCTAAATCGTGAAAAAGTGGCGAAAAAAATAATATATGGTCGACACTAAATCTTGTCTCTACCTACTATTTTGGCAAAAAAACTCTACTACCCTCACAGCTGAGAGTAGAAAAAATGTAAACAAACTTTTTTTGGCCCTTTATGGGTAAGGCTCGGACATGCTGCGGACCCGATAAGGGATGGGGTAAGTGTTCCTTTTATCGAACACTAAATATTAATTTAAATAGTTAGGTTTCTCAATTACTTAAATCTATTTTATTTGAAGTACTCAAAATGAGTAGCGCCTGCAGAGTAGAGTTTGTACCACCCCATGCCTGCCCGCGTACATGCTTGTACGCGGCGATTAAGGGTTTCCGGGAGGCGGGCAGCAGTGCCTCCCGTGCTGACAACATAGTCCAAAAATCACACTGCGGTCACCAACCCGCCTGTTCAGCGTGGTGATTATGCGCAAAACCCCCCCTGTGGCAGTAGCCTTGTGGCGTGCCCTGGGGGAGGCCTACGTCCATCAGTGGACTGCATTAGGCTGAAGACGAAGACTTAAAACGACGTGTATGAAAGCTAATATTTTAAACAATATTAGAAAATATAAAATTATAAACTAAACTCTTTGTAAACTTTTCAGGACATAACAAAAGAAAAGATGGTGATAAAATAATTCGATAAATGCATGTTAGTTTAAGTAGATAACATTTGTATATATTAAATTAGACAAAATATCAAGACACGAAAATATTTTTCAATAATGTAGAGAATAGTGTACGAAATGTTTAATAGGCTAGTAAGGTGACATTCACCCTACGCCCTAAACTCCTACTGCGCAAAAGCAAGCAAACACAAAATAAAATAAAATGGAGCCTTCACTGCGATCGAAAAAAAATTGTAAAACCATTAACAGATAAGCCTAGCCCATTAGGTGAAAGATAAAACCACTTATTTAATATACAAAAATATGGTTTTTTGTCTAATATAACTAGATAAGTGACGATTGATATGTCGTTGCTTAATGCAATTTACTTAATTTCAGAATTTAGTTTCAGTTTGAAGTATGTACCTAACGTAAATATCGGATTTCGAAATCCTTATAAATCGATAATCACTATCACTAACATAATTATAAAACGATGTCGCTTCCCGCAGTCTGTCTGTTTGACATGTATGCTTTGATCTTTAAAACTACGCAACGGATTTTGATGCAGTTTTTTAAATAGATAGATTCAAGAGGAAGATTTATATGTATAACTAGGGACCCGCCCCGGCTTCGCATTGCGAATATAATTGCGAAATAAAATCCATATGTCAGAATGTCTAGCAGAACGGGTTATTACGTATTTTGAAATAACAAAACAATTATCGCTGATCGCTCATAAAATTCGCTTTATTATGTAAGAGTAAAAGCAAATGTGCCATAGCAAGTAGCAAAGCGATAATTGCACAATTTTCGCTATGGCACTGCTCGATAGCAGTCGCTGTTGCTAAAAGAGATTTTGCCAATTTTGAAATATGATTGTATTAAAGCTCCAATAATATTATAAAGTTTTACTTACTATACCCATCTTTTAGAAATTTTGAATATATATGATTGGGAGTATGGAGGAGGATATCTAATCTTTAATCTAATCTACTTATTCTATAACTACAATGCATTACAAGTACAAAGATCAGATACATTAACACTGCAAGATAGATAGTAAACTTAACAACAATAAAATTATACCTAATCACAAAGGACAAAGAAACTAACGTAGTCCTAATCTAGACCAAATGAAGGACAGTTAGGTTTAATCTTTAGATCTAGGTCCCAGACTTGTTTACAACAGATCTAAGTATTGCAAGACTTGGATTCAGTTTACGACTGAAATAAACCTAATTTATTAAGGCCCATAGCACCAACTCACTAACCCTGGCGCGAAGTTATTTACACCCTATCCACACGGTACAATTTTACGTACAATTACAAAAAAACGTATATAAAACCACATTGCATTGAAAAATCTATTTAAACTTTGACAATCTGATTGGAAAATTAAATTGTATCGTATGTAAGGAGGTTATTACTTATCCGTAGTCACCGTAAGTACAATAATTTAGTTTGAAAAGAGAACACTGTATTGTTATTGTACTAGGCTTTCACAGACTATATCACAGACCTGCATCTCATTCGCACATGTTGTAAGGAACTTAGGGGCATACTCTCAGGCAATGAGCTAGCAACTTGACACTGATCTTTAACATCTAGCCTTAGAATGCTAAATATGGCTATAGGAACTCCTTCGTCATCCTGCACTGGCTTCCACATTTAGGGAGGACAATAGTAAGTCTTCAAATCAGTGTATTCTTAAGTGATTATATCATTAGAAACTAGTTATTCCCTCTAGTATATGCCAAAAGGAACAAGAAGAAACTCTAAGCGGGGTTAACAAAGTTATCCCAGGTTTAGGCAGTTGGTGCAAGTTGGCCTTAAGCTTGTCACATCTAAAGTTAAATCTGGCCTTTTGTAATGAAGTGTCTAAAATGTCTTGAACTGGACTAACTGGTAATGTTGAAATAAAGATTTCTTCTTCGCTCAACTTCGGCCTAGATATTTAAGTTATCATACATATTGACTTATATTGCGGAACTTTATAAGAGTTGACTAAGGAATTGTGGGGCGTTCCCTCAGGCGACGAGCTGGCAACTTGTCACTGATCGTTAACATCTGATCCCGCTATGTTAAAAGTGGCTTTAAGTATCTCTTTCGTGACCCTGCAGTTCTGGATACCCATTTTTGGGAAAACAGCCATGTGTATATCTATGTATATAGGTATATACATGTAATATCATATATAATCACGCCTTTATCCCTTATGGGGTAGGCAGAGCACCAAGGGCCGATAAAACCACATGGAGCCACTTCTGACCAATTTTGAGTGTATAGTTGAGATATACAAATTCGGTTATATGGGTATATACTGTAGTTAAAGTCACTAATAGATCAGCACAAGTTTGCTTAACTATTTGTCACTGACATCTATCTACCTCTGAACTTCTGTGCCATTTTGGCGCTATGGAAGTATATTCTTCTATAAAACTTGGTTCTTAAGAGTTTTTTTTTGCTAAATTAACTAAAAAAACTCCTTTGATCATTCGATTCTATAGGTTCTTGACAAGATCTAGCACGGGACTGAGACGTTTGGTCTCAAAAGGGTGAGGACTTTGTCTAGCAGTGAAACAATTTTCCCGGCTGCATAAAAAATATCGGCTTTCCTTCCCAATAATAATCATCGGCCTATATTGCAGTCGTCTGTTGGACTAGACCTCCCCCAGAACACGTCACAAGACTCGATCTCCCGTTTTTGCTATCCAGTTACTGACATCCAATTGCCTTCCCTAATGTGGCGTTAATTTTGGTGTGAAATGTATAGAAAAGCAAGTTCAGTTGCTATTCAGGTCAGTGGTAAAGAAGGTTCTATATTGACACAGCTGCGAAACGATATAGAGACGGATTAGCAGTTTTTGTGTAGGCTTTCGTGAACATGTGGGCGGGTCGTGGGTTCGGAACCGGGTGAGGTATTGTCATTTAGATTTATGTTATTTTAATGTTGGATTTTGAGGTTTTCTTGTCTAGTGTGTGATGTTTATTAAGCTTTTTTTTATGTGAGACTAATTATTTTAAGAAGAGTGGGAATGAAGCGATACCTACCTAGTGTAGCAGACCATGAATCAGATGTTGTTTTGATATCTATGCGATCCAATTGAGATAATTCTAGAGATTGATCTGGCCATGAACTCATGAATATCTAAAAAGAGCTGTTGCCATAGTAAATAAAAAGTATGTATTTAATATTTATTTATCTATAATAATTTATACTTCAAATCCAATATTTAGGTACATATTATTTTTGATTTTTTTTATATTTTGATTGAGGGTACATTAAAAATGATTTGCAATAGATTGTTGGTTCGGTAGTTAGAACTAACGTAAAAAACTAATCCTGATGATGCCATGGGAGTTGGCGATACATATGTCGATTAACAATTTCAATTGGTTTTCGGATTATTTATGGTTGCATGGTAGGTGCTTGGATCTGGTTTCTCGTTATGACTGTAGTGTCTTGTGTTCGTGACCATGAGTCGGCAGATCCGAGGGTCAGCGGAGGGTGTAGGGCCCGGTGGTGGGCGAACCCTCGATGGAAATTTGAACTTTCGAATAGTGACGCCTGATACAATTAAATAAATATTTTTATTTACCATTACCTATATACTGACATATTTGGTTACATGTAGCTGTAATGTCTCCATCATCGTGATCCCGCAGTCCAAGTACACTAAATCATATGACTAAATAAATTCACACACTTTACAACACACTGACCTAGGGACAAGGGACAAGGCTCCAAATAGGGCACACAGTTCTACTTACTGTTCTTCGTTTCATGTTGCCTCTACCTGTCTACTTACTTTTTTTGATCTGTATTTCTACCCTATTTCTATTGTCTTTTTCTATGTTACTTCTGTCCGTGTATGTGTAATTTTCAAATATAAATCTATTCTAGTCCCACACTAAGATCTCTAAGGTCTTGTGTCGTGGGAACTAAGCAACGGTATATAAATACATAGATAAATATAGAAACATCCATGAAATGGAAACAAACATAGATATTCATCATAATCAATGTTTGCACCTACCGGGATTCGAACCCAGGACCTATGGCGTCGCAGGCAGGGCCTCTACCAACTACACCAATCGGTCATCAACTAATCTGATATATCAACATAGTTTCACACTAATACATAATTTATCTTAGATAGACACTTTAAAAATCCATAACAGACCATAATATAAGTTTTAACATACTCCACTACAGCAAAAACTATTTCAAACCGTAACTAATTTCCTATACAAATCTACCCTTCTTTGCGTAACAGGTACAAACTTTTTACAGGATATATAAACTGCAACTATGCTTAAAACAAACCCTAATTCATTGACATAAAGTTCTGTATAGCTGCTTTTGAATTGTTGTAAACTTTTAAATGCATTTGACCTACAATGCAGTTTTTGCAAGAAGAAAAAAAAAAACACTTTTGTTATGGCTGCACGTGTTTTATTACAGAGTCTGTAAGTGCATTTCGGATTTAATTGCATACTATGTACTGTCATTTGCAGGTGGTATTTGTAGGTATTTATGTGCTAAAATTAATCGATGACATCATTTGACCTCAAACTCTACCTATATAGACACTTGTCGTGTTATTAAAAATAATTTAAATAAACATTCTTCTTCTTCAGCCTATTACAGTCAACTGCTGGACGTAAGCCTCCCCCATGCCACACGGCACGCCACAAGGCTACTGCCACAGGGGCGTTTGGACCGTAGTCACCACGCTGGTCAGGCGGGTTGGTAATCGCAGTGTGATTTTCAGACTATGTTGTCAGTATGGGAGGCGCTTTTAAATAGTCGGTTTTGTAATAACATTTTTTTCAATCTATGCCGTTCGACGCGCGAGACGTGATGATTTTGAAGAAAGATCAAAATATAAAAATTCCAATGATTCTATGAATAAAACAGCTTATGTAAAATACCATAATTTATAAGATATGCAACATTAGGAAGGCTGTAGCAGTATTAAGCAGGTAAGGTACACGATATACCTAATTGTATATCTATCTAGTGACATCCGATAAAGTAGTTAGAACCGATATATATTCCAGTATCAAAGAAATCAAAATCGTCATGCCAAAAAACAATAACGCTTGATGAATCAATAAATAAGGTTAAAACATCATCAGTTAGTTTGGTATCATCAGATAGCTGAGGGTTATATGGGACACGCGATAGTAACATTAGTCTGACATACAGGTATTGACGAAGACCAGCTTGCCCAATAGTTTTTTTATGATAAATTTTTCGAACTTCAGAACTTCTGTCGCATGCTAGGCACGACAAATAAGCTGAGTTCTCGGGTTTGAATACCACTGCTAACTGATAAATCCCTAAGGTTCTGTATCGTGGCTATAGTGCAATTTTAGATACTATATAAAACATTAGATAAATATGGAAACATATGATATATAAATAAAAATATGGAATTATAGTAATTTAATATTCCCTATATCAATGTTTTCTCCTGCGGCAGTAGGCTTACTGGTGAAAAGTAGGTCCTTATTTGCATACTTCTTTATGTCCAACATTTAAGAGATTATGCATGTAATGTTTTCTCTAATCAGAAATCGAACTCAGGATGATTCATGAAGTAGGATAACTGATTAAGTGGGTTTGTATTTCCACATTTCTTTTTGTCCAACCTTTGGGTATCTATATCTACAACTATTTTTCTACAATTTGACATCAAAGTCAATCTTCCATGTGTCCAACTTACCAATAATAAAAGATCTGACCATCATTTTAATAATAAAACCCATTAACTTACAATATGGAACATGTATTTTTATAATACTAACACTTGTTGATAGTTTTTACAAAACAGGATATTACCTACTATTTATCTAATGGTAAGTAAATGACCCATTAGTCATAGACCAGAACAAATGGTATAGAAACACATTTAAAGCAATATTTGGTAATATTTCCTGTCCTTTGTTTTTTTCGCTTGCCTTTATTGTTATTGGGTTTGGTGAGTAATAATATGCTTATATTTGTCACGTAGGTGATTTCTCTAACAGTATTGAGAGAAACATGTGAAGCCTCATTGAGAAAATTTCACCATGGTTTGCAGAAATGGCGTCTAAAAAAAAGATTATAGATATAAAATAGAGATAATAGTGCATACGACTAACGGCTAAATTTTGTTTCTTCTTATAAAGTTGGACATAAAGTTAATCATAGCTTAAATTTGACAGATATTCCATACATGTTCCTAGTAGTTATACTTGTAGTTGTCACTTTTAAACAGTGTTTAAATTTAGACGCAGTTTTGTAATAACACCGCAAGTTTCTTCGCATCTACATCTTGCAATAGCTTCTACGTTTATCATATGATGATCTCCGACCGTGTTTCGGCCAAGGCGACCAATCTCTACGGAGATTGACCAGGTACGCAGGAGATATTATAGTGCATAAGTGTGTGCGCAAACATAGATGCACTCTCTATTCCCTCACTTTCATAGTCCGATGGAACGGAAAGCCGACACGACCGGAGAGAGATCAGGCGCAGGACCAACGGTTTTACGTGCTTTCCGAGGCACGAGCTAAGTGACAATTTATCAATTATCATAAATTATCAAATAATTATAAAATTATCATATACCTACATAGAGTAGACTTCCTCTTAATAACAGTGTCCGAATCACGCTTAAGAACATTTACTCTGGTCACCCCTATAGTTTTAGTTAATACTTTGATCGCATGGGACGTCCCATTATTGTGACATCGTTAATCTAATGATCCATACTATCAAGCTGGATTTCCCATGCAGGTATGTTTCCCATATGTAATGATTTTTAACTGTCACCCAATAACTAAAGGTTGGATGCATTCCTAATGACGATGTAAATATTATCAACTAGGCACTGCCTGTTATGATTCCAAAACTTTATAGTTTGTAAGCTACGAACCTTATCGTATCCTTTTTTATTGTACTTACACCAATCTCTTCGTTAGGTATGTAGATAATTATAAAAGGTAATATAAGCCTTTGTCCCGAGTCTAATTAGTGAGAAAATATTGCAGTGAGTGATACTTTTAACATTAGGATCATTACTAATCTAATACCTCTCGATCTCGCCGGCAGATACAACGCTGAAAATATAATACCCCTATTTTGCACTATGGGTTAGAAATGCAAATAATTATTAAACGAAACACTAGAAATTTTTTTACGTCTTAGCGACTTTGAATATAAAAGAGGCTATTTTCAGATGACATAAACTTTTTACGTTCGAAACACCCTAAGACAAATCCCTAGTACTTCAAAAACCAACTAAGGAGCGCACTAAAATACTTTATTGGAAGAGCAGTTATCACCCAACATAATTAAAACCATTGTCTTGAGCCAACAAAAATTACGGTCACCATAAATTGTAAAGCCTGGGTGTCGTTTAGACGCCATATTTAAAATCGCGCCATAAAAACAACTTATTATAACACCAGTGTATCCTGAGCTTGCAACCTGCAAAGATTCTGGAGAAGTTTTAGTACATAAACGGAGTGTGAGGTGTTTAGATATGTTGGTTAACTGTTGAACCAAAAAACATGATGCCCCATCGATCTTGGCTTCTTCAGGGATTTTGATGGTATTAAATATTTTATTGGTAGTTAAGGTCGGTTTATTATTCGACTCTGAGATTAGAATAATAGGTATAGTCATTAGGGTGTTACGGTATGACAAGATCAATGGTTGTTCTTTTGAATTTAGTATGGAACATGTTTTAGAATTATGGTTTGAGTAAAGCTTATCTGGTGTAACGAATAAAAACAAATAACATTGAAAAACCACTGGCCTATGAGATTGAAGGAATAGAGAGTGCACAAAGTTTGCGCACGCACTTGTGTCAATATCTCTTGCGAAATTGGATAATCTCAGTTGATCATCGGCCGCTATGACCAAAATACGGTTGGAGACATTAATGTACTGTGTAGATAATAATAGAGTTACGATACTAAGAAATAGCTTGATATCAATCATCAAGTTCGTCATAGACATGTAAAGCAAAAACGCAAATCAAACTGACGGATGGAGACAATATGACATAAATAAAACGCGACACAACCACACGTAACGACTGTCACGGGACAACAACCAGATTTTAGTAGGGTAATAACCGCCCTTAATGAATTGTTGTTATGGTCCACACTTCAAATTGATTGATCCGAAACCGATTCTGAGTTAGCTATTAGAATTTTGAACAAGCCTTTGGGAGTTCAGAGAAGGAATTTGAATGGGATAAATGAATCTGTATGCCATTGATAGACAATGGTATGGTAGGCCACGGCAAAATGGTTAATAACTACACTGTAAAATAAGCAAAACGAGGAAAAGAAAATTATTTACACTAGGTAAAATAAATTAAAATAAGGATTGAGCCAACTTAATTTGAGTGAAAAAAACTGCGAACACTATCCAATTTTAAACATAATAAAGAATCTGTAATAAAAAAATGTATTAACTCTAAATAAAATTAACTGGCATTAAGACAAATCTTTATTTACTAATACACATAGTTTTATTACTGGTTAACCGTAAAGATATTGAAACTTAAATCACACTTAGCCAAAAACCTTAAAAATTCAAACATAAAACAGCCACACCTCCAAACTGTTAAAGCCAGTTCGTGATCTAGATGCAATAAAGTAATGGTTAACTATAATTACACTGCCAAGGATAAGTCCTTTGAGTCTGTTGTCTTGATTCAACAGCTACTGAAATCTCTAAGATATCAACAGTTTTAAAGTGGGGACAATGACTGGAAAATATCGTATTCCCTTCGTCGTTAATATTTTAAGTTATTAGAAATAATATTAAGAAATTTAACAAAATTTCACCCGAGTGAGACTTGAACTCATGACCTCTCGCATTCCGTGCTTCGCTCTAACCAACTGAGCTACCGGGTCAATTAACTCGGATGACGAATTTGACCATCTCTTTACACTTTTACATTATTGGTAATGTTATATATTATTTTTTATTATTAATATTTTTATGTACATGAATTACGTAGAAATCCCGTGTACAAATGTACCTACTATATGACACATACACACGGGTGTGTTCTCGAAATGGGATAGCCAAAACTGCATGACCATAAATAAGATAGGTACCATAGGCACAAAAAGCATATCGGGGACATAATCTTACTTCTTTTACTATATACCTTAATACATATTATAAACGCGAGAGTTTGTGAGTATGGATGGATGGATGTTTGTTACTCTTTCACGTAAAAACGGCTGGAGCGATTTAAAAAAAATTGGTTTGGAGTTAACTGACACCCTGGATTAACACATAGGCTACTTTTTATACCGGGAAAATATTTTTATACCGGATGATTTCGACATTTTGTTTTTTTTGCAGTCCACGCGGACGAAGTCGCGGGCGTCCACTAGTTTCAAATAAGCAGTGGCAAGTTCCTAGCTTATCGTCTGAGAGTGACAGCATGCCTAAATCCCTTAGTCAACTCTCAGGACATGCACGCAAGGAGATGCAGCTGATATATTCCAGTGAAGCCCCGCAACAGCACAGGAATTCTAATTTGTCGGAAAAACTAATCATTTTTCACGCTTCAAATAATTGCAAGTCTGAACTTGACCTAACAAACGGTTAAATTAAAAACTACGTACATCACCTTGTGGTAGGCATGCTACAGTACATAAGATTGAAATTCGTTTGAAAAATAATTAAGGAAGCGAGTGCGGAGTAAAGTTTTATGCATTTGTGCACGCAAGGCGTTGTTCATTGAAAAGTGTAGTAAGTCCCATTTTTAATTATTTAGTTCAGATTATTTTACCTAGATGGTGGTTAAAACTCTAGAAATAAGTCTAATAAGGGACTCAGCAAATTGTACATTTCACATTTTAAATGTGGAAATAAACACTGCCGGATCATTGAGGTTAAAAGAATTGAATATTAAGTAAGTAATGAAATACGACCCCATGATTCATCATCATCAGCCTATTGCAGTCCACTGCTGGACGTAGGCCTCCCCCAGGGCACGTCATAAGACTGCCATGGGGGGATTTGCCCATAGTCACCACGCTGGGCAGGCGGGTTGGTGACCGCAGTTTGTATTTTGGACTATGTTGTCAACACGGGAGGCGCTGCTGCCGGAAGTCCTTAATCGCCTCGTACGATACCCACGGGCAGACATAGGGTGGTACAAATTCTACTCTGCCGGCACAATGCGGCCATGCTGGCACCACGGGGCCACACCACCTCTTGATTATTATAATACATATAAAACACTTTTAACCTATCAACTGCCGAGTGTTATAGTTTACTAACAAATTACGAATCCACACTTACAACACTGTAGTTACAAACTGCATGATTCAGAATACAATAAGACAATCCATATGCTTTCCCCGTTACAGTTAACTGAAGAATGTTCCCACGATTACTTATTGTTTAAATGCGACTACATGAAATTATGCATTTTAATACAAGGAATTTCTTACTCTATTACAAAGACGTAATATTCAATATCACTTCTAGTTTTATGAGCTCTTGATTAGTTTTTATTGCAATCTCTAAAATTATAACGTATGTCTTCGTTTCGGACCGCTACGCTTTAAGATTATCAAGAAATTTCGAAATTTCCATAGATATTCCTACACTAGTCGATCAATATTCATCGACTGAGATTATTTCCAAAATAGATTAACATAAAAAACTTGTGAGATTATTACAAGATTTTTTTTTGCAAAGAGTGATTTAAATAGCAAATTTTACAACTGAAATTACAAAATAAACTATAATGAGAACAGGGATTACAATTATTAAGTAATCTTTTCTTTTATAGTACAGGGAAAATTTTAGGTACCGTGTGAATAAAAACATTAAATAATACCTATACCTTGTTTTATGTAATAGTGATTGTACTATGAAACTCAAACTATGAAATATACTTTGTAGCTATTAACTATATTTTTGTGAATCTTAGTTACTTATTTTATTATTATGTATATATATATTTTTTCATGTAGATATTGTAGGCGTGTTAGGAATAATGTACAAGCTTGAGAGTCGGATGATGTATTTACAGGAAGAATATTTACTGACTATCGCGCGATATATTTTTCGATGTCGGGTTGTCCGCCACAATATGAAATATTTCTGTTAATGACCCCCATGAACACAGCTTAAGAAATAAATTGGTATCTACTTGTAAGGATATTTTGAACCATACGGAACTATCACAGTTTTAATTTGGTTCACACTTCACATTCAATAATCACATTCAAAGTAGCATATTCAGCCTCCCTTCTTTTACAAGTGCAGATGAATGTCGTTTAGGTTTGTCGTTAAAAGTAATGTGACAGGAAATTGGGGGGTTAAAAATTCATTATTTTGGTCGCAATAACTATTTTTAAATTTAAAAAAAATTGCTTTGGATTATAGAAATACAATTTTTCCATAACATTATATTATTGTATAAAGAGCATAATGATTTCAAAATAATTAATAATTTATGTATATGTTTCTAGAGATATTTTGAATCTCAGATTTATAAACAATCTTAGTAATATGAAAACGTATATATGTAAATTTATTTCCTTGCAAGATGTAACTTTAAATATTTAAAAAATAAAATCAATTGCACAAACTCAGCAAAATTGCCAACAGAATATCACCCAGAAAAATATTACAACTGTCAAAAACTCAACAATCACGAAACCCCAAGCACTTACAGGTTATTTATTTGCCCCCTGCCCAAACCAAAGCCGTAGCTCTGTCAAATGACCGCGTATAATGACGTCACTATTGTCCCTGGCACATCGCCTCATTTACTTTTATAACTCTATGGTATTTTTAACAGAAAGCGTCAAAATTGGACATCCCCGATCGTCCGAATTGATGTGTCGTGACGGTATTCAAAATTTTAATGTTTGCGACCATTTTTTATTTTTATATTATGTAACCGGCATTTTTTTGCTTTTGTTTATTTTTTTAATATTTTGGTTGTATTGTATTTTCAATGTTGGAATTTGATTAGAAAAATAATTAAAATCTACGTATGTATATACGTCGATATATTATTTTATCGAAACCAGTAGACAGGTCATAATCTTTAGATTGGTGACTCTAATTCAACTTTTTCATTTGAAATTTTCATTTACCTCTTCTTCAAAACCTCTTGAAAACTTGAGTAAAATTAAATAATTAGTTGAACCTGACACTCAAAACGTCCGGAACAAAGTACACTCGAGCGCATAAAGCATTCGGTATCCCAATTATTTTTAGCCCAATGTGTCTTAAAATGCCATTCTGGATGAAATATTTATTTATTTACTAAATATTTGAACTTATATAAATTTTGATAGAGTTTTTCTACATAAAGAAATGTCTATACATATAACTAACTTAAAAACTATGTAGGGTTATAGCGTGTATATGGGAGGTCAGTTAACCATTTCAACTTTTGGTTCTCCGTTATCCGGTAGGTATTCTTTATTAAAGTTTATTATACTATTGTGAACAGTAAAGACAAAAAATAATATAAAATCGATGACACTAATTCAATATAACTGAACTATTTCATAGACTGAACTACATATTTAAAACAGTTACGATTTAGTTTTACTAGACACAAAAGAATTGCTTTTAGCAGAATTGCAATACAAAGACATTTTAGACGCCCGTATTTGCAAAGATCTTCATTCTATCTGGCCAGGACTTTCCGGACTTGGGACACGGATGGCCACTCCAATTTTGCATAACCAATTAGTTTTGCACCGAGTAAAGTATACTTCCTACTTAGAAGTGGAAAAACACAGTGCATTAATACTAAACTAATCTACTATGGGCAAATACCCCTTATGGCAGTCTTGGTGCGTGCCCTGGAGGAGGCCTACGTCCAGCAATGATGACGATGATGACTAAACTAATCGAGGTTAAAACAGTTTGTAATATAAATAAATCTAAAATTTCAAAATCGAAATAATTAAATTTTTATTATTCTGATATAGATGTGAGGGTACATGCTTTATAGGAAATATAAATAAGAAGTAATAACATAAATTGCTTTAGTTATATAAAGCATTATTATAACATTTTTTATCAATTTAAAAGTAAAGGGAAACTTAGGCAAATTGCGTTGATTACTAACAATACAAAGGTTATTATAACCCAGCAATTATATCTATTACACCGCAGACTTATAAATATACGTCGTATATCATACGAGTAAATTAGTACATGCAGGCGACTGTCAGCGCCAGAAACACAATATTTGCATATGCAAAAGGGTAGCGAAGTGTTTTTCCTATTGATTAAGAGGTAGAGTGAAAGGACAGACGAGTACGAGAGTGCTTTGGGTATGTCAAAATTCATTATGTTTTCAATTTAAGCTGTATAAAAAAATGAAAGCTATAGTTTATCTAGCAAAAGTTCGCTAACATAGTTTCACAATATTATATTACGAGTATATAGATTTTTTTATGTATGTATATTGCATTAATTATTATAATCCCAGAAAAATTCCTGTTTCTGAGATCAAATTAATATTGTTTTTATAAATATTATATGTAAAAAATACCAACGTAGGTATATAACCTTAGAAAATATAACTAAAGGACCTAATAAAATCCCAATAAAATGTAAAATTAGCTAGGGAAAATTTGGAATAAAGCAGGTTACCCTTTTTACCGTCAAATAACAATCAATACTTAACACTTATGAGCGCGACAGTCCCGTTAAATCAGCCAATATTTAGTTAAACTGCCGCACTGTTGTTTATTCAAATCGCTAACTATCGGACAGTAACAGGCTTTAGATTGTCAATTAACCAACTTTAGCAAATGGGGGGTCATGCGTTGTCCCTTGAAGGTGTTGGTTTTGGACGTTCCCACTTATCACCCCTTTGTAAGATGGATAAATTAATAGTATTATTTTAGTCCGAAAATTACTGAACTATATTATACTATTTATAATTATGATATTCATTACTTGCCCATTTACATACACATACCTACGTTACGGCTACTTATGAAATGAGGGGACTCCCAGACAATAAGCTACCAACCTTGTCGCTGATCATTTATATCTACAAAGAAATAGGTCTAATTAGGCAACATTACTGTCTAAGCTTCATCAGGGACTAAATAATCATAAACATAATCATAGCGGAATAAGATGTCATAGAGTGCTAATGTCATACTAACTATTAAGATGCACCATTAGACTTTTCGGTGCCTCACAATTCCAGTCCTTGACAGTTAGATTCTATTAGTGTAATGTATAGTAATGTTGGCCGCGTGGTGCCGGCAGAGTAGAATTCGTACCACCCCATGTCCGTCCGTGGGTATCGTACGAAGCGATTAAGGGTTTCCGGGAGGTGGGCAGCAGCGCCTCCCGTGTTGACAACATAGTCCAAAATACAAACTGCGGTCACCAACCCGCCTGCCTAGCGTGGTGACTATGGGCAAATACCCCCCATGGCAGTATTGTGGCGTGCCCTGGGGGGTACATTATTAATGTATTGTAACGTATAGTAATGCAATGTAATTGTCAAGGACTGGAATTGTGAGGCACCGAAAAGTCTAATGGTGCATTGAAACTATTAGTATGACATTAGCACTCTATGTCTACATCTTATTCCTCTATGACATAATATAGCCAGAGCTGTGTTTTCGAAATAGGGTAGTATGAACTGCAGGATCATAAGCAGTGGTCGGAGTAGGTATATTGAATTAAGGTCATTGACATCAAACGTATATGTTAATATGGATACGCCTCCGACTTTCCGGATTATTATGATAAAAATAAAATAAAAATACCGAAACTTCGAAATTATTACATGAAACTAGTTAAAAATGTATCAATACTCTCAACGCTATGCTGCTAGTTTTTGGAAACTCCGGTACATTCCGGAAAAAATACATGTCCATGTTATGATATCAGGACGCAAGTATGTAAAATCAATATACCTACTCCGACCACTGATGATAAGTTTTCACAGCCACGTTTAGCAGTGGAGGCAGATCCTAAAGATCAGTGACAAGTTGGCAGCTCAACGCCTGAGGAAATGCGTGAGTTCCTTACGGTCAGTTCACACCGAGACGCGACACCACGTCACTCGAAGAGGCCAATGAATTCGCGCTGCGCCGCGATCCGCCGCGAGACGCTTCACTATGTCGCAAGGCGCATCATAAAATCGTAGCAGCATGACGCCTCGCTGCGCAGCGGAACGTGTAAGGCCGCGGGCGACCGCCCCGCATGCGCCACCCGTAGTTTGCCATTTGCAAGCGCATGAGAACGACTCGCGACGTAGACAATAGTAGACAAGTCACTACAGCGGCCGCAGGCTGCGCCTCGCGGCGTGGCGCGTCACCACGAGACGCAGCACCGCTCTTGCACGCTGCGCGACCGCCGATGCACCGTTGCGGCGCGATACGTCGTGCTACGCCGCGAGGCATCTCGAGGCGCAGTGCTGTGTGGTGCAACGTATTCTGAATTCTCAAAATGAAATGTCCATCTTTTCTAGCTGTTCTTTTTTTAATATTAAATAGGCTTACGCTTGACCACAACGCGCCTGATGGTAAGTACCGTTGCAGTCTATGATGGAGCGCGCTTGCCTAAAAGAAATCGGTTCACTCTCGACTTGAAGACCGCAAGATTATAGTTCATGGGGAACAGGGATTCAGGCAGGGAGTTCCACAGCTTGGCCGTTCGCTGTATTAAAATTTGAGCGCATCGTCGCGTCGCGTCGGTCTCGTGAACTGACCCTTAGTCGACTGTTACGACTTGGATAAAAAGAGATGCAACTGATGTATTCTAGTAAGTTACCTAAAGCCCTGCATCAGCACAGGAAATTTTACTACCATATTCCATATATAAATTAGTACCTTCAAGATTTACGGAGCGTCACGCGAAACATCAAACCGAAACAGAAATAATAATTTTAATACTACCAAAACAAATCGTAACGATTTATTATAAACGTAATTGGCCATCTTCGGATATTAACACAAGTCATGAAAACACATAAAATGGACTCACATACGATATTTTCAATAATATCCTATAAATTGTGTGTAATCCCTACAACAATATAAGGCATAGGAGATAGCGTCTTATGATTATTTACTTTCCCATGCTGAAGCGGGGCTTCACTAGAATACATCAGCTGCATCTCCTTCCTTGTATGTCATAAGAGTTCGGGCATTCTCTCAGGCGATAAGCTAGCTACTTGGATCAGTTTACATCTGTCTCCGCCATGTTAAATGTGGCTGCGGGATATCTCTTATGATTCTGCAGTTCTGTTCTGTTTAACCCATTTAGGAAACACAGCTCTGTCTATTAATGTTTATTTAGTCCCTGATGAATCTTACACCGCAATGTCGCCTAACTAAACATATTTCTAAATGTAGATCTACACGTAAATGATCAGTGATATAATGCTAGCTATCGTCTAACGTCATGGAGAATGCACGAGTTCCTTACTCGAATCTTGCGACACGCGCGTGCAGCTAATGTATTCTAGTGAAGCCTTGCATCAGCTCAGAACATCAGACGGTGTAGGTATACCCGTTTCTTATATTTGGACCTAGCACCGATTCTCCAATAAAACGCTTACAATTTGTCCCAAACAGTCGTTAACTTAAACCAACAGCGTGTAAATGAATCGTCTTGTTTATTGTTTCTAGCTTTAATTGAAACGCAAACAGAGGTTTGACGCCATCTTGTGAAAACAGAGCCACCTGTCGACCGCCGCGGTCAACTTATTGATTTGTGTAAGCTTCGTATAGGCTTCGCTTTGAAGATCTGAAATGGTGCATATGGCTATTGAAGGATAAATACTAGCTTAATACTACATTAACGGCCAATTACAATAAGAGACTAAGTTCAATCTCTATACTGTATTATAGTAGTACAAATAATTAATGTCATATAATAAAACCACGACAATATGTAGGTATAATACAATACGTACTAACTAGCAAAAGTTGTTTTTAAAATATCCTAGAATCATCATTGTATCGAGATATACCTACCAATATAGGACTTATGTCTGCATATGAGTGGCAAAAAGGGTCCACTTTAAAAGCACAAGATTTAATTACATAGGTCAGTCATAGATATACTTATATCACTAACGCTATTTTACAACTATTAAAAACTTTATTATTTAGCAATATAATTTAAGTACGGTAGCAAACAATTCCACTTTTATGAAAGTTTCCGACTCTTCCAACTTCCACAAAGCGATCGCTCAAAGCAGCTTTTACTTAAAAACTTAATATCCCCAAAGATACGTTATTGTCTCATCAATTTTAATTTTAGCTTCTCACATTTTCAACTTTGATAGGTATTAATTTAGAACTAATTTTCTTAAGTCATGTTATTAAAAACTTTTTTATATTCCGGTATTTTTCATTCTTTTTATGATTACCTATTCTTTGATTACCTACATTTCACTGGACATGAGTTCAAATGGTACTCGTAGCTTTGGATTTCTGATAGGTATTAATTTAGAACTAATTTTATTAAGTCATGTTTTAATATTCTTTTTTATATTCTGGTATTTTTCATTCTGTTTATGTATTATACCTATGTATTATTCTTTGATTACCTATGATATTTCTCTGGACATGAGTTCAAATGGTACTCGTAGCTGTGCATTTCATACATATAGAATGCCTTGTCCTGAATCCTTAAACTGGCCTGACTCTTTGAAGGATGGGTTCTCTGAATGATGTAAACATTCGGATTTGATAATCCTTTCATATCGGTAAAAAAGGCTTTTCTGAAATTCCCATGAGAACATAGAACCAACGGGAATCTCAAAGTTTACGCGCTCTCTAGTGTGTACATAAGGCAAAGTTAATCTAAATCCATCTTGCAGGTTGTGTTTCAATAAAATATTCATAAACATTACAACTAACGAGTAAATGTATATCTCCTGTTTACAATATCTTTACTTCTACTCGTAATTCAATAAATTATATTATCACATAACATAGTTTATTACCGTTTTAATAGGTATATGTTTTTGAAGTAATCAAATTAATTACAGTGAAAACTAATGCTATAAAATTAAACGATTAGACGGCTATGATTTCTCGACTATTCATTTAGATAAGTATAAAAATAAAAACTTACGGGATTTATCACTTAGTTAGATAAATATATAACATACGTATACGTATTTATGTAAGCCTGCACTACAACCTTAATATTACTAATCTAGGAGTAGAGATAGTCCAACTTTTATTTTGAGAATATATTGACATTTTCTCGGAGTTTTATGAATTCTCTTTTCGAAGTGTGTTCGCATTTTTCATGTGAAAAAATTACAGGGACAGAAAAACTTTCAGCGACACAATAGCTTCTAACACTTTCATTGCTTATGCTTCATTCGAGTTAAATTAAATTTGTGATTTAAAATAATTTCAAACAAGAAACTAAATATAGAATTAACGATTACATCTGTTATTAGATTCAAGAAACAATGTCGCAACAATAAAGTTGCAACAACGTTGCAAGAAAATTGCAAAAACAGCGATATTACTCCTGTTAGTACAGCTCAACTACAACCTTACGACTTTGTATGGAAATAAAAGAAAATATAAGTTTTATACTGGTATAAGCTTTTGTATTAACAATAACAAATACATTTCTTTTTTATTTTCTTTATTATAGAGCTTTCAACACTATTCAAATTGATATTTGATTTATTTCTGTTCCCTCGATATTACCCCTACCTATCCTACCTGTGCTTGATGCTGGGCTTCACTAGGATACACCAACTGCATCTCCTTCCGTGCATGTCATAAGAGTTGACTAAAAAGCTCAGGGGCGTTCTCTCAGGCGATAAGCTAGCAACTTGTCATACTGACCACTGATATAATGCCGTTTGTTTCTGATATCTATGGATATTATGTATGTTTTATCAATATTACCGATTGTAACCTTACTACGCATTTTAACTACACCGACTCATAATAAAACAATTAAAGTTCTACAAAACAGTGCATTTCCTCCCATATAACAACGTATTAGAACTCAAATAGAGAGCATAACTTGCTTGATACTTGACAAAGTTGACACATCTTTACTCTTCACTGTAAACTATTAACCTTTCTACAATACAAGTTAGCAAAACAATACTCCACTTTATAGTATAACCAATAAGGTTCAGTAAAAGCTGAGAAACGTAACTTTTGTAGTTCAGAACGTTTGATTGTAGTGTTATACCGTAGTTATTATAGTTCTATAGTAAGTATAGTGTAACTCGCACGTACTGGAGTAACCACTACGAGTCAAGCAAGATGATTTGTAAGGGCTATTTCATATGGAATTGGTCGCTTAGGAAAGTAGAAAATAATCTATTAGGTACTTACTTATATCTACTTAAAGCTAGGACAATCCCGGGCGGATTATTGATTAGGATTTCTGAAGATTTTTTTATCCTTCTACATATTTCACCAATGTATGAAGACTCAAGCTGAAAGTAGAATCACTATGGGTGCGCCCACCACCGGGCTCTACACTGTGTATGCTATGATAACTCATAACTTCGAAAACAACCACTTGCACTTCCTACAATGGCCACGAGAAACCAGACCCGAGCACCTAGCATGCAAGATAATATCGCACTATTTCTGAAATCAAAAACTAGATAAATAATCTACATATGTTTATGCCAACAACCGTGGCATCCTCAGGATTATGGAAAGTAGTAAATTAGTAAACCACTAATTATTAGGAAACTCTAAAACCCAACACATTACCTACACAGAATTCTAAAAAGTAGATTGTATGACTAGAGCAACGGAAAATGACAAAAGCTTTCTGATAGAGATGACCAACCATGATCTAATAACCCCTTTATTACTTAACTAAAACAAAAGATTCACTGGTCGCTTATAATAATGTCCTAAACCATATTAAAGTCAAAGGACCGGGACTCTATTAGTCACGTGAATTTCTAAAGAGATACAATAGTAATTTGGCAGCTTAAAAGGAATTTTGAGAATGTATTAGGTATCTTCAGCATTTGAGTTTGCACTGCCGCAACAACCCTGGTATCTTTCTATCTAATATATTTAATTCAAGGAACAGCCATGTATTGATCGTCACCTTTACTACAACAGAACCTAGACATGGTTATAATAAAATATTCATACGTTCTAACTCCAAAGTAAAGTCTGTTCCAATTGCGAAGTCCCACGAATATTCATGGAACTAACTAAAAATAAATAAAATGGAGCCAGAGTTACAAAGACACAAGCACCTATATGAGAGAACAATATAACTTTAATTTAGCGAGTTAGATGACGCACGACACACTAAGTAGAATCGCATTTATCAGGAATTGCATTAACATTTTCATGTTAGGTGAAGAGGAAATGCTGACTAATTTGAATTATCCTGCAACGAGTCGCAGCTGTTGCAAGCTAGCACTATGTTTTACTTACAATTTGGGTAATGAAAATTTAAACATATTAATATCGACCAAAGACACTATTTACTGTCTAATTTCAATCGGTCATCTTCGGAATCGCAAAGTACGTCGATGTCATTTATATATATTAAAAAACTGTTTCAGAAACCTTTAATCAAACGTTTTGGCAGAGTGATTTTTGTTGGTCTGTTAAAAAAGGCAGAGGAACCATTAACTTGAAAGCCTAGTTAACTGACGAGACAGGCAAGGGGCAAGTAAGCATTCATGTCTATATGAAAAGTCTAAACAAAGATAATTATCGTTCAAACAATAATATAACACGTCCCTATGCGCGAGCGCAGCTGGTCGACGCGCATGCGCTACCGGTTCTGTGCTAACGACCGCTCCCTCCCCGCGCCCCCTCATCGATCCTCGAACGCGAACGTAAAATGGAAATTTTTACTATAAAGTAGTGGCCTGTGCTATAAAGCCTTTTTTATTATGATTTATTTACGTACTAATGTGTGCTAGATCGAGTTGTTCGGTTTTAAAACCTTTTATTTTAAAAAGCTCAGCGATAAATAACTGCTGATGCGGGCCTTCACTGGAATACATCAACTGCAACTCCTTCCTTGTATGTCGTAAGAGTCGACTATAAAACTCAGGGGGGCGTTCCTTCAGGCAAAACTAGCAACTTGTAACCATGGACGTCTAATGAAAAACGGACGGAATGCTGTCACTGCACAGATTGAAGCACTGTAATGACGACGGCGTGTAATGCATGTATGCGAATTTTCTCGTAGGCGCCGAGCTTACTATGGTTTGTATGTGTGGGTGGATAACGCGTCAATACACATCCCTACTCCATGGAATGTACGTTACCGAGCTTACTATGAATGATTCACTCTGTGTAGTGAGAACACTCTGTCCATTTTTCTATATAGGTACGTTCATGCTTGTAACTGATAGACCTTAGGGATCTTAATGTGGGACTAGGTTAATGTGTTGTGTAGTGTGTGAATATTAATATTAATCAATATTAATCTATGCTAAACGTGGCTATAGGATCTCCTTCGTGATCTTGCAGTTCAGGTTTTCCCATTGTGGGGACACAGTCATGCATATGTATGTAACACCGCGACTTTGCGTGGACTACGGAAAAATACAAGATGTTTTAAAAAATGGCAATTTTCTATTCCCTCTGTAAATAAGCTTATGAGCATTCCTGGATAATACCGAAATACACTACTACTTAAAATTATTTACTGCTGTTCACGAAAATCATCTATACAGAGTGTTTTTTCGTTGCCACCCTTAACGAAGGGTACGTACTCTATACATTAAATAAAGTAAGTTTACGCCAAAAAAAATGCTGGGAAACGATGTATATTTAAAAAAAAATAATTAATTACTTGATCGGGCGATGATGTGGAGATTCCGTAGTTTTCGGGGACGTTGACGATCAAAAATCACCCTGTATATGTGTACCTACTCTATGGATGGACTGAACATAGCTTTCAGTAGCATATTTATTTAATTACTATGATGATAAATAATTGTTAGTCTTAACGACTCTATAAAGTATAAGTACATACAAAGATTACAAAGACTTTAAAAGAGCAGCTAAAACACTTGATTAGATCTTTTAAACTCTTGACTCTTCTAAAGCTATTTTCTTCAACACAGGCTTATATAAATCTTCATATTATGCTGATATTTGTATCTAAGTATAACTTGATAATAATTATAATATATCTGTATAATCAGTTACTTAGGATCAAGTATTACTCGTTTTTATCAAGACTTGCGCAGGCGCACCTTCCCCCCTCCTTCCCTGTTCCCCTCTGCGTAGTGCGTAAACGTGACCCCGCACAATGAACTCAGTACCCCAAGACAAGTTAGTTAACTATCCGTCTACCTAATTGGCTACGTTTCCAAATGTTAGATCAACTCTATTGTAATAGTATTAAAAACTGTTTCAGTTTGGTTTATAAATAAGTTTTCGTTTGGTTTTGTTGTGAACGTACACTTCAGATACTGCTGTATGCCTGATTTGTTTATTTTGGTTGCATTACTGTATTATAATGGATAGGTGTGGTATAACAGGACTTTCGCGTAGTATCTTTATCTTTATATGAATAAACTAAGAAAAGAGATGATTTCTTGGCATATTCAAAAATGATTTCATTACATATTGTAATAGCCACGAAAAATAATTTTGACAATGACAATTGACAGTAAATTTCAGTATGGTTCCCTTAATAAATAATTTTTTGCAACATCCAAACAACAAATACAAAAAACCACCTAAATATGCCTCCGTTTGAATAATACTAATGGAAACTTATAATTTTGTCATTTAATATTACAGGATAAATATTTGGTATGTACCATATTTTCATAATTAGCGAGGATAAAAGAAAAGTATAATTTTACCACTGTAGAATATTTTTGTAGTGATTTCTAAAGAAGCGATGATCAATAAAATATTTGCTTAATAAATGCATGTTCCAATGATCTCCCAAGCAAGTATTCTGTTCAATTCCTGCAAACGCTTGATGATTATGAGACTGATGACAATGATCATAATGTACTGGTTATTGTTCTCATAGTGGCATAAGATATTATTATTTTTACACAGAAGATGTGTAGGTACGAGTATTATACTGTAGACACCATCAGGATAAATTATTAATGAGTGGAATAATTTAAAATTTTGCTATTCCACTTATAGATTCAAACATGGAGCAAATTTTTATGATCGAAGTTTTTGTTAAGAAAATCATTTTAAAGATAGAACCACCAGAAAAAGATGAATACGAACTTAGAATGGAAGAGGAAGAGAGGCAAAGAGAAGCCGCAGCTTTGGCCGCTGCTGAAGCAGCTATGAAAGGTAAGAAAGGCAAGAAAGGTGGAAATAAGGGAAAGAAAGGAGGTAAAAAGGGCAAGAAGGGAAAGAAGGGAAAGAAAGGAAAAGAGCCACCAATGCCATCAGAGGAAGAAATGAAATTCATGCAAACATGTACGGTACAGATGAACTGCCTTCCTGTCTTCGATTTTTACGTCGCTCATGACAATTTTGTAGCACCACCACCGCCGCCACCACCAGGGAAACCAGGTAAAAAAGGAAAAAAGGCTAAAAAGCCTAAAAAAGGAAAGAAAGGCAAGAAAGGTAAAGGACCTCCGCCCAGAAAACTTATTCTTCCCTCTGAACCTCTTCCCCAGCCGCCATACTTTGGTGTAGGAAATTCAGTTATGTTTCTATCTAGACCATCTAAATTGGAAGAAATTCTTAGAAAAACTCCTATTTACATTACAGTCTGGAATAGAGACGAAAATATGAACTGCATAGGATTTTGTGTTGTCAATTGGAATGAAACCTTCTTTGAATGCCTTCAAAGAGCTGCTGAGTTGAACCCTGTTAATATGGATCAAGGTCGATTCAGAGATACCAAAAAGCCTGAGTTGACAACAACTACTGTTGAATTGACTAGACCTCTGCAATGCGAAGAAGATCTAGTTTCATCTGGCGAAGTAGAGTTTTATATAAGACTGAGTTGTCTAGGCAACAGGCTTGTTAGCTATTTCGTGTCATTACCTGAAATGGAACGTATTCCAGGTCGTAAATATCTAACTGATGACCTTAAACTTAAAGACGTAGAAGTGGTGAGGCACTGGGAAGGAACAACTATAGACTCAGTCCCTCCAGTGGCTTACTTTTTCGGTGCGCCTGATATAACTCGGGAACCAATAAGGCCTGTAGAAGAACCAGTTTTATATGAAGATTTCGTTGCACCCTTTACTAATAGCGAGCTGGCAATTTTGGCTATGGGCTTTCCAAAAGGTCCATGTGGCGGTGTCAATTGTCCTAAACGTATGGACTTTAGAGGCAGTCAGCATCAATTCATTCACGGTGAAACAATCAAAGGAAAATATCAACATGGTAGCTTTGTAAATAAAAGAGATCTTCATGGACCATGTGGCAGGCTTGATTGTCCTCTGGCGAAACGAGTGCGGAACTTTGTTTGCACTGAAGGCAGTTACAAACCCTGCAAGAAACCTTGTTTCAAAGATTATTACTAATTTTATTTATATAAATGGCAAAATTGTAAGTGACTTTATAGAAATAGAATTGATAAATACAGTATTACTAACATTTTATTTATTACCTATCTTTGCTGATGTGGGGCTTCACTAAATTACATCAGCTGCATCTCCTTCCATGCATATCGATTGTGTGCATGTAGCTGCAGACTCGCTTTTGTGATCCTGCAGTTCTGTTCTGACTACCCTTATTTAGGGAAAACAGACGTGTGGATATATCTTTTTTTAAGAATTTTTCTTCATTTTTATCTTATTACATTAAAACAGTCACTTAATATTAGGTATAACGAATGAAATTTTCACTATTTCTATAAGTCTGAAATAATTGTAAAAACAAATATGTTCTATTTATCGTTACTGTATCAAAGAGGCCAATGATTTCGCGCTGCGCCGCGCGTCGTCGCGAGACGCATCGCAACGTCTCTTTAAAATCGTAGCAGGACGAAGCGAGATGCCGCGAGGCGCAGCGGAACGTATCTACTAGCAGTCTACTTCCTCTTCTGCAAGAAGTCCGATTATAACAAGATCCCAGTCTATCAAATTTTCATCGAGCACTCGACCGAACTGCATCAAGTCTGGATAGTATCGCCACAGCGGCCTCAGGCTGCGCCTCGCGGCGTCGCGCTGCGTCGCGCGGCACCGCGAGACGCAGCACCGCTTTGCACGCCGCGCGTAATTGCAATACGTCGCGCTACGCCGCGAGGCACCTCGAGGCGCAGTGCTGCGTGGTGCAACGTAATCTGAATTCTCACAATGTAATTGTATCTTTTCGTGTAGTGAATAAAGTGTATTCTGAGTCGCTCTATGAAAAATGTGCGCGCAGCGTCGCGCCGCGTCGCGTCTCGGTGTGAACTGACCCTTACTGTATTCACTTCTGTGAGTCACAAATTGCAAGTATAACAGTATTACTTAATTAGGTGCAAGTTCAAATTTCATTGTGAGTCACAAACGGACGACTTTCTCTTTAGTTTTCGCACCCACTGCTAACAGGGTCAAGTTTTGGAATAATTAATGGACAATCCAATAAGTGAGATCATCAGTTCTTTATATATTGTTTTGTAAATAAATCTTCTGAATTATGTGCATCGTGGGTACATTACTTTCCGTTAGTTCCTATGGTTATTATCGATTTTATGTATTTTACTAGAAAGTTGTCATATTTGTATAGTGTGTTGGGATCCCTCCCTGTGCTGATGAGGGCCTCACTAGGTTACATCAGCTGCAGCGGGCATTCCCTCAGGCGATAAGCTGGCAATTTAACTTGTTACTGATTGTTAACAACTGTCCTCGCTATGCTAAACGTAGCTGTGGGATTTCCTTTATGATCCTGCAGTTCTAGCTAACCCGTTTTGGGAACGCCGCCGTGAGTATATACGTATGAATTAGCGCAGGGTTGAATGAAAGGCGTATTTTACAGACAGCGCTGGACATGAACGTGGATGGTTGTAGAGGAAGAGGATGACCTAAGAAGTGTTGGATGGACTGTGTGAGTGAGTGAGCACATGCATATACCTACTGGAAGTAAGTAACGTGATGACGGATAACATGGATAATTGGAATAGAGTATATACAGGGTGTAACAAAAAGGGTATGTTAAGCGAAAAGCTATCTGAGTAGCCCACTGTAGTGAACCTATCCTATGTTTAATTTTCAAGATTGTATGAAAATTCCTGAGTTATTTAAAAATTCTCCATACTATTGGGAAAAATAAACATGTGATTTCGAGTCTCAAATTTTCAGGAGAGGTTCTCTACAGTGGGCTTTTCACATAGCTTTTCGCTTAACATACCCTTTTTGTTACACCCTGTATTGTCTGTGCCAATAAGTAGAATAGGAGCAACGCAGGGCAGGGCGGGAAGAAAAAGAGTGAAAGAAATGTAGGTACAAAATATGCGTTGAATCCAAGTAAATGGAACCAGTTAGGAAAAGATAAAGAAGACTATGCTTTTTCGCATAACAAGCGTTATCGCGATACGCGATCATTCCTCGTAATCGTAACCGTGAATTTGAACATAAAATTTATGTTTTTCACGCTCTGTAAACACAATTTATGGTACTGTAATTAGTATCATTTGAAATAATTTGTTTCGCACATACTTATTTCTGCGAAACTTTTTGTTTGCGCTCTGCTTTCTTCAATTAGTCAATTATTTTGTTACATTGGTAAATAGATAGAATAAAGTTGTTTACAATACCTAATCTAGGTATAGGTACAAATGCGATCATATTGCAACCGAGCATTATCTTCCAGTTAATCAGTTTTTACATTAGTTAGTTCAGGTTTGACTACGTTTTCTTTTCCTAGAATGCCGTTACTAACGATACTCTTTGTTCAAACTCAAAACATTATAATTAATGTACACTTCCTAGAGGTTTCCATAGTAATATCATAAATCACCTAGTGCTTAAATTATGTACATACATACCTACAATTTTAAACATACAAACTCAATTTGCGTGTAGGTGATTAGTGAGGAACAGGGATGTGCAACCGTTGGTAAAGTTTTTTAAGATTTTTAGATACTAAAATATGTAATATTGTAAGTGATAGTCAGTATTATTTATTTCATCGGTGAATAATTATCGTTATCATCGCCTACAAGTATATTCTAAGCTAGATATATCTTCGTTTGGAGGTTTCTATCGATATTTGGTTTTACTACCGACAAGTTTTCAGTAATATTTCTCCACGCGTAAAGAACCGTTAATATATTTTCAGGAGTTTAGGCATATCTGGGTAAAATATTTATTTATTTTAGTTTATTTCCGACAGGCAACTAGTCATCCGGGAGTCTAAATCTAGCAGACATTTTAAAGTGTAATCCTTCACACATCCAAATGTTTGTATCCCCTGCTATTAATACATTCAAATTGAAGCAAACAACAATGAGGTATTATACGCGTTTATCTATGTAACCTGATATGTTATTCAAGGTCCTATTGATAAAACTCACTTACGGATTACGTACCTGCTAGTCCTGCAATTAACCCCAGTATTAACGCTTATATTTTTTCCATTACCAAGGTAAAAAGAGTAAATATGTCGTTCGTACATAACAATTTTAGAATAAGGATAAAATACAGGGTGTAACAAAAGGGGTATGTTAAGCGAAAAGCTATGTAAATAGCCCACTGTAGAGAACCCATCCACAAAATTTGAGACCCGAAATCACATGTTTATTTTTCCCAGATAGTATGGAGAATTTTTAAATATCTCAGGAATTTTCATACAATCTTGAATAATAAAAATGTGATTACGAGTCTCAAATTTTGGAAATAGGTTCTCTATAGTGGGCTATTTACATAGCTTTTCGCTTAACATACCCTTTCTGTTACACCCTGTATAATTAAGTATTCTTGCTTGATCTTCTACATCTGGCCGTAAACGTGGCTAAAGGATCTTCTACATGATGGATTATGTATATACCAAAATAAAAAATATATGTTATAGCCTTTTTACTTCGAATATATGAAACGCCTTTAAGAAACGGTTAGCAAAGATGCTGATACCTTAGAATCCTTCTACGAAAATCTTGTTCTCAATATAGTTTCTGTTACTCATATTCCCAAAAGTGTATTTAGCTTAGTTTAGGCAAACTTTCAGCAAATCTTATTCCTAGATTTCTTAGTCATACTTATTCATATCGTCCATCATGATTTTGATGACACTAACAGAAGGAGATACAATGCTCGTTAGATGCCACTTAAAATTAATCCATAGTTTTAGGTTTTGGTGCAACTTGGGTTAAGCCTCAAACACACCGGATGCGTATGCGTGCACGTAAGCGTAGACGTACACATACCTTTGAGTTTAATGTATGCAACTGTCACCGCTTGCCGTCTATGATTACGTCTACGCATACGCATACGGTCTGCCCGTGCCTATACAGTTCCATACATTACAACTCAGAGGTACGTGTACGTCTGCGCTTACGTGTACGCATACACATCCGGTGTGCTCGAGGCTTTATCCTTTATTTAATACTTTATATGATCAGTAAATAGATTTTTAGTTTAGATGCGGGAGCTACTAAAAAGTTAGTACTGAGCTGGACTACACAAACAATATAATAATATTATCTATTAGATCATTATTTTCCTATCAAAGCTTATTTCATTCGGGAGAAAAGACATAGATAAGATATTTTTCCCTGGATTAAAAGCAGTATATTATAAAACCATATAGTTGAGAAAAGAAAGCACAGTTAAACATAATTAATTACTCGTATTACAATTAGTATGGATAGATAGCGATAGAGGTTGAAAATCGATTAATCGTTTACATTATGATTCATAGACAATTACTATGCCTGTCATTTAGTAACTAACTTCTGGTATGAATCATCATTGGAATCATCACTCATATACGAGTATGGTGAACATAGTGGGTGTGTCTACTCTTTCAGCTTATGTAATGAATGTTAAGGTTGCTCAGTTCACTCATAGGCCCAGGTTCGAGTCATGTCTGAGTCAAATATTTGGACAACTGATTTGGTGTAGTTATTTATTAGCCAGTCTACGGAGTTGAAGGTCCTAGGTTCGAACTCCATTGTGACTAATATTATGTTAGAAATATCGGGTGTTGGTTTGGTTGTCCCTGGGGACGAATAGACCCATTCCGAAGGCATTGTTAGGCGTTTCGGTCCGCGGACCGAAACACGAGCGGACCGAAACGCCCCAAAACCCTAAACATCATGTGCATCTACTTCATCATCATCATTATCAGCCTAATGCAGTCCACTGCTGGACTTAGGCCTCCCCCAGGGCACGCCACAAGACTGCCATGAGGGGTATTTGCCCATAGTCACCACGCTGGGCAGGCGGGTTGGTGACCGCAGATTGTATTTTGGACTATGTTGCGCCTCCCGTGCGCTGCTGCCCACCTCCCGGGAACCCTTAATCGCCTCGTACGATACCCACGGGCAGACATAGGCTGGTACGAATTCTACTCTGCCGGCACCACGCGGCACGGTAGGTAATGTGAGGTTCTATTTATTCAAAATCTTATACGGAACCTTAGTCCATGAGTCATCAGAAAGGATATTTCGTAACGCCAATTTGAGAATCACATCTCTTCTGGAATACTAATGGTAAAAAATATGAACATAGATGATTCATATTTTCTATGAAATACTTTAAAAATTAGGTATGTGGGTTGATTTATGCCTGCTTATATCTAACAAACTTATATAAGCAATATACTTTAAAGTTTTAGTAGAGTTCAATAGTAAAGGAATTCGTGCAACGAGCAATGCCTGTACTTTTTGGCTTTCACATTTTAACTACTACCGCTACTTACATAGGTACTTACTGAATTTTCACCCTGAATCTGTACTGATTGGACATTGGCTTGATAGAATATTTTTCCCGATTTATATTTCCTGTGCTGATGCGAGGCTTAACTAGAACGCATCAGCTGCATCTTCTTTCATACATGTCGTAGGTAGGTAGGACTCTGGAACATTTGGGCATTCTCTCAGGCGATAGTTAAGCTACCTACTTGTCAAGTTGTCACTGATCGATCACCTACATCTGTCCCTGCTATGCTAAACGTGGCTGCGGGATCTCCTGTATGATCCTGCAGTTCTGTCTAGCCCATTTTGGAAACATAATGGTCAATATGTATATGTTCATAGTACAGATTCGAGGTATCCGATAACATGACATATGTTTAGATCACAACACATTCTGTACCTCCGACCGTAAATATTTGGTCTTCTATGATATATTTGTATTGTAAGTTAAGAATAATGGGGATGCTTTATGTGCTTTCATTTGGGATTTAAATGCAAGCATCTATTTAAAATTAAAAAATTTGAGCAGGGGCAAAGAGGTAGGATATAATTATGATATAAGGTATGTTTTCACTGTCGTCGTTTCTACTCGTACCTGTGTCATTGTTGCTGTTGTATCTGTGTAAAAACCTATTCTATTCTATAATAATTATCAATAATATAATTATAAATAAATATAATAATTATAGTAGGGCAAATATTTAGGTAGGCATAATATAATAAATCACCAACCCGCCTGCCCAGTGTGGTGACTATGGGCAAAACCCCCCTGTGGCAGTACCCTTGTGGCGTGCCCTGGGGGAGGCCTACGTCCAGAAGTGGACTGCAATATGATGTTGAATAAGCACGCCTTTGTACATTTTCTTTCATAATTTCTGTCTGTATATAATTGTATGTGTACATACAATAAAGAATAAGAATATGAATTAATATAACAAGTGTCTCTGCCTACCCCTCCGGGAAAGAGGCGTGATTATTATGTATGTATGTATGTATGTATGTATAATAAGTGTATGGTGTAAGGTAATATATTAACTATTTGCATGCATTAATAAATGAAACTATAAACTAATTTTAGATTTTACAAAACCCACGCCGCCACTGCCCAAAGGCTATTTAATATTATGACAATAAAATTTAATTATTCTGAATATTATACGCGACCAATATCACATGTAACTTTAAATTAAACGCGGAAACTAATTGAAAATGGCAGAGAATAATTTGGGTAAAAATTAAGGGAAGAATTCGTTTGATGTTGGACAATAGAGTTTCATTAAAACTTTTGTAATTTGTCCCACACCGCAAAGTTAATATCAACAAAATAATAATTATATTAATTATTAATAATGTAGGAGGTATAGTATACTCCAATTTGAAACAAACAATAATGATGCAAATTAACAAAATTCATTTTAAAATAACCCTTCAGCGATTCCACTTGATCTAAATAATGAAGCTGTATCCTTGCTACTCGTATGTTAGCCAATATATGTATTCTGTAGAATAGGATAATTTTTTATTTGAATATTACTCTTTTATATAAAATCACACATAACAGTATAATATTATGGGGGCAACATTGAAACAACGCAAACAGGACCCCTGATTACGTAAAAGCAATAGCAAAGCCGAAGCAAAGCGAGAGCGAAAATTGTACAATATTCGCCTTGAAATCTCAAAGTTCCTTTGAAATTCGTTATACGTAATACGAATTTGACAAACAATCAGCGATTTTTGATAAATTTTATCTATCGCTTTGCTTTTGCTAGTTACGTCATAAGGGAGAGGGTATTGGTGTATAAATAGATATTGATATATATATATTGGTCGATATAGTAGGTAAATTAATTATCAAAGTATCATAATGATAATCACATCATCTATCTCTAATAAATTATAAAGTTTATCCCATAGATCTATTGTTATCTTCTTTATTTCATCCAAAATTAATTATTTATCCTCTAATTGTCCCTGTCTTCCCAGATTGGTACAACCAGAAAATCTTCAAAAAGAACATTTCAAAAACCATCTTTTGTCTTCTTCTTTTTCACAAATAACTTAATTATTCGTACCTCCGAGTCATATAAAGACATTAGTATAGTAAAGTCCTGACTGAATACAGGTCCCATTAGTGTTTCGAAACTACAAATTTAATCACTGAACTTGCTGGAGGAAGTACGCGTATGTGAATTTGCCTTAAACTACGGGGTGAGGAAAATATATTTTATTCCAAATCTCTAAAAAGCGCTGCTTGTTATGAATGGGATATTTAGTGGCCATTTTCAATTAAAGAAAGAATACGTAATTCTACAATTCGCTATTATTCTACCATTTTCTTTTTCAGTCTTTTTATGACGGATAGAAATATAAGTTAACAGCCATAACATAGTTACAATTATAGTCATAGTACACTGAGTTACAGAACACCAATTCAAGACCTTATTTTGTGCGAAAAAGAATTTTAAATTTGATTAAATTAAGTATTGCCTGTAATTTATGTTGTAACTAATTTTATTACCCAAAACTTTAGCAATTTTTAGGTATCAAAGTTGAAGTATAAACAGCATCCTGTACCTCCAGCTCAGGTCTCCAACTCACACTTCTACAGTAAAGTGGAACTGCTGAACGTTGATTAGTTCTGGTTAGTTTAACCGAACGTATCGGTCACTATTGGTTCAACTTAAACTATAGTTTTCCACCATCAGTTTGCTTGTCAATTAAGAGTTTATAATTTGCATTTTGGCTGGTAAAAGTTAAGAATAAATTTACATTGGACACCATATTCGTAAAGTGTCAATGAATTTAAATTTGTCTGTATCAGGTACTTGGGCGTAGAAATTCTGTCATTCAAACCCCATATAGCAGTAGGTCTGAGAATTAGAAGGCCTCATATGCGACTGTTACGCAACTCTGCTGAACCTATACTTTATTTGATCTATAAACTTACTGATTCGTCAATCAACCCCGATCAGTAATTATTACACCGAATCACTATATGCTGATAAAGTTCTCACTATCCGACAATTGAATTCTGAAAACCTTCTTGTCAGCGCAAACTACCATCACCTCTGGGTATAAAGCTCTAAATATTACAAATTCATCAGGTAAAGTTTAATTCTACCGTCTATCTCGCTATTCTGTGATAATGATTAAGCCAAAGTACTAGTTACGGGACTATCGTACGAGCGATCTGAAGCATTACTGTTAGTTCAATCGTAGATTACCATTATCTTATTATCCATTATTTATCTATAAGTACTAATATATATACATATATATATAATTACCTAATGTATGTTTATGTATGTTTGTATGTATATAAGTATATATAAGTGTGTGTATGTATATACTTAAATATATTGACATAAGAATAAATATACATTTACATTTATCTACTATCTTTGATTTCTTTACTTTTTTATGTTAAATTCTATATTAATATGTACGTACTTACATATCAACGGTAACTTCTCAGAGTTAACATTTTAACTCTCCACTGTAATTCTTTTCTGGCCCCCACGATACAGGCCTGACCTAGTGTGGGGACCGCTATAAACTCAGCTCTCCTTGTATTATGGCAAAGTGTTTTTCTTTTACAAATACCTACTCTGTTAAATATTAGATAAGGATGAATTGTAAATACTTGATTTCAAATAAAAAAATTATTATTATTATTAATTATTTAAATTTGTCACCGTGTTTTCATTTTATAGATTAACCTATATTATAACCTACCTACTTTATTTGATTAAATGATTCGTCAATCAACCCCGATAGTAATTTACAGAGATATCTGGAATTTAGAAAATTGGGTAAAATCAAATTGGTAAAGTTTAAAATCTATCATAATGATTAATCTATATGTGATCAAGACGGCAATGGGCTTCATATCCATTATTTCTGGCCACCCTCTAAAAAGTGTCTTCAAAAACTTTGTCAATAATAAACTAATAATAGATAACAAGAAAAAATAAGCTATTAGACCCACCTCAATGAAGTAAGTCAACCAAAACATAATCTTCACTGAAATTCGATAAAAGCCGTAATTAAAACTAATTCATCATTGTCACGCATTTTGACAGTCATTCTAGCCTCTTTAATATTAACTGTATGAAGTCCAACATACTCTTGAGCAAGTTACTCCACGAAAGTATGGACAATAGGTGACATATTAAGATTAATATCGGTCCATTTGGATCATATTAAAATTGTTGGGTCAACTGAAGATCAATTTTAACCCTGCTAACTTATTAGATCGCGTTAAAAAACTAAACTCAACTCAAATTAAACTCTATCTCTAAAAATATAATGCTAACGCCTAAATTTCATTTCCTAAGATAACTTTGTGGTAGATCTTCACAATTCTAAAGGTCCTAATTATAATTTGAATCGTTTAGGAGCCAAATATCGGCGTCAAATAGATATAAAAAAATGTTTGAAGACATCGTCTCGAGGTTGGTCAACAGAGCGGAAGAATAAATGAAATGGAGTCGATTTGCTACTGTTATAATTATTATTATTCTTGCAAATTTTAATCTATTTAGAAGAATATTATGGTAAATCGTAACGTTATATCATTCATTACGTGTTTTAACTGGGCATTTTTTACATTTAAATATCGTAGAGCTTCTTATCAACTTTAAAAAGTAAGTAGAGTCTGTTCTGTTACTAACAGATATGTCTTTGTTATTAGTAATACTATTCTTTTCTCGTGTATTTTTTTTATTTATGTTCCAAATTCATAAGTTCTTGAAAGCTCTAATATTTAGGTAAGCCAATTTTTTTTTGTGTAAATAACATTCCACATATTTCTGTTCCACTATGAGTCATCCTGGCAGAAGTAGAACGGTGGTGCCCGGCACCGCTTTCTACAGAAAAAAGCTAGTGTGTACGCACCTTATCTCTTGCATCAGATGTACAGAGTGATGTGTTTCGCTGATAATATTATGGTGTCTTTTTCAAAATTATACATCAATTTAGCGGTGGCGGTTTGGCTATTCCTAAGTACATATTTTGATCTAAGGCGAATGCAAGTAATGGTAGTATATTCAGGAATTTACTCGTCCAGGTCCAGTGCACCTTTTCGATTCGTACAAGATTTATAAAATCCCATAACTATATAAAAACTTCCCAAAAAGTTTATCTTCTTTTTCGATATCGCTGCATTGACATAATGGATAGATAAGCTATATCCACAATTTTAATTAGAAATTCAAGTTCAGAAAACTTTTGTCAGTGTATTGGGTTTAGTGATCTAAAGGTATTTGAAAAAATAGGATTTGTTTTTTAAAATCACGTGTCATATTATGGATCTATTGATCTTGTCTTCACAGCCATCCTTTACGATCCGTCTCCAAACACAAATGTTGACAAAGCCTCGTCTAGACTCGTGTCCGACTATATTAGTGCAAGTTGGTGCAAGTCAGGCATCATAATGTTATTGGACTAACAACACTGACTAAAGTCAATGCTATAAAATCTATACAATGTCTATACATATATTTTTAGTAGATCCTGTGCTGATGCGGGGCTTCACTAGATACATTAACTGCATCTTCTTACATGACGTAAGAGCGACTACGGAACCCAGAAACATTCTCTTACAACCAATTTCAATAACCGATCTCGAGAGATTTTTCGCATATTTCAAATTAAATCTTCAAATTGTTTTCAGACAAAATTTTTCAAATTGGAATATAAAAATCCGAGATTCTTTTTGATCTCTTGTATTGAAATTGTCTATTAGTCGCTAGGCTGTAAAATATCCTTCAAGATCCTGTAGCTATCTTTTAACCAACTATATAAATAACATTTGGAATAACCATTAACAAATAGTAGCATTCTCGTAAATTTTTATATTCTATAATAATTCAATCACCCTGTACCAATGCGCCGGCGCAACCGGCAGATGACTCATATACTCGATCGTCAAACAATCTCACGACAAAGGAATAGAATTTATACAGCCTCATACAGGTTGCCGATGGCCAGGGACAGGCGATTTGTGTGCGTAAGAAAATAACTATATGTATGATGCAATAGCATGAAATTAGGTAGTAACAGTTGCGATTTAATTAATAATGATGTTCAGTAATGATAGTATGAATAATTTTGCCTTCAAACATAGTTAAAATAGTACTTAACTATGCCTTGGTAGTATACTTTTAGGGCAAATTTTCATCCTAATAGTCAGAAAGCCTTTCTGAGTGATAAAATTGATGTAAATTGATTACTCATTGAAACTTATTGAACTGAAAGTGACATGTACGTGTGTGTTGCCAAAATTTTCTTAAGATAAGGCATTATGCCACTTCCAGTTGTTGAGTTTCAATTAAGTGATGATCACTATGAACTGTCAAAATAGATAGCCAATAGGCCTGCAGATAGGAGTTATCTAACCATTCGAAAAATCGGTCCTAAGATAATACTTATAGGCCTACAGCTACAGTATATTTAAAATTATTAAATGATAACTATAAAACTGATTTCGCACAGCCATTAAAATATAACCTATTCATTGTGCCAACATTGTATATGTAACTATTATTGTAAAACTAAAAACGTCTTAAAAAGGTTAATAGCTCACACGTCGTTACAAAGTTAACATTTAGAAATAACGGTCCTTAATATCGTCCGTTTCATAGAATAGTTCCTATGCCTGATTTCGGAACTAACATTTTTTGCGTGCAGTGAAACAGAAATGTGGTCTTACACATAGTAACTAGCGCCATCATCCATCGGAACTACACGGTGAAACGCACTCTACGTGACGTTTACAATATTACCCTATTTAAAAATTAAAAACGTCAACTGACAATAGTGTTGCCAGTTTATGGCGCTAATATAAATCAGGGCGGTCATAAATCTAGTGTTGCTGTTTTATGATGAGAAAAATGGTAAAAAGCAAAAATTATAAAGGTGATGCTTTTTGGTGAGGTGAAGCTGAATGGTATAAAATGCAATAGATTTACGTCTAACGTCTTTTAGATTACGACATACATGTGGGGCATAATATAGACGCTATAAATTAATATTAATAAACTACAACACATTTACCTAGTCCCACACTAAGATCCATAAGGTCATGTGTCGTGGCCACTAAGCAACGGTATATGAATACAACCATGATTAGGAAATAAACATCGATATTCATCATATCAATGTTTGCACCTATTAGGATTCGAACCCAGAACCTAGTGCCCGCAAGGCAGGGTCACTACCAACTAACGCCAATCGCTCGTAAAAAATTAGATATTGCTGGTAGGTACAATATACGCGTAGTTTTAAAGGTAAAAGGTTCATAAATACATTTAAGTAAGTTACTAAAGTAAGTTTAATGAACTTCTAAGATGGAGTAATAATAAATCACACAACAAATAAAAAGCTAGCGTATTTTAAAATTCATACTAAAAACTACATTGTAGGTTATTGGTTTTAAATGCGTGAAGTATGGGTCTGGTCTTTATTGACCATTATCTGGCTATTGATGGGTTTCTTAGAGCCTAAAGGTGCCATCACATGTAACATCGTATTGTATAAGTACAATTTGGCGTATCAGCATTTAAGTCAAAATATGGAAGTTCAAAGATCGTAAACAAGTGCCGTATGGTGTCTGCCCGACATTGTCATAAGATACGATTAAGGGTTTTGATGAGATGGGCATAGACGTGTGCGCCGATGGTATAATTATCGGCGGCGGACGCAGGTCAAAAATCGGCAGCGGTGGCGTGATTTCTCGGCGTGTTTAAGGCGTGAAGAATTTATTTGAGGTAGGTAGATACCCGATGCGCCTACCCGATTGATCTTAAAAAGTGCGCAAACTTTGGCAGTCTAATGGATGCGCTGTGCACGCTCCTGCTAATAGCTGCCGACGCTGAAGCTGGACCTTGAAACGTATGCAAAAGTGGTTTTTAAACGATTAAAAGTTGCGCCAATTTCACGCCGAAAAGCAAATCGGCGGCGGCGGCGGCGTGAAAAAAACACCGGCGGCGGCATCGCGCCGGCGCGGCGCACACGTCTAAGTGGGCAGTAGCGCCGCGACGTCCGTGTTGACAACAAAGTCCGAAAATCACACTGCGGTAACCAACCTGCCTACCCAGCGTGGTGGGTGACTATGCACAAAAGTCCACCTATGGCAATAGCCTTGTAAGAAGCTTACGAACATCAGTGGACTAGAATACTGCAATAGGCGGAATATTCCGATCTGTCACCCTTTTTGTCCCCCTAGTGTGACAGATCGAAAAAAATAGTTCCTAAAACTAATAACATAAAATGCACGTACGCAAGGTTCCGGTATTAGACCTAAGCCTAAGTACTAATTTCTTCATACGATCCGTCCAAGGGTCCATACTCCATAATGTGGAATCACCTTTTACGTTAATAGAGTAGTAAAAAGGTTTTGCTGACAATAGATTTCTCTATTTAAAGGAAATAAGTTTTGTTTGTGGGTTTTAGTTAAGAATTATTGCAAGTTTGTTGAGAACGGGTTTGTTAATAGCTTTCCTTTTGAGTGAACGTCGTTATTAGTGACTTCAAAAGTTGTGTGGCGCTGGTTATTCTCAGTCATATTTTGAAGACTCCCTTACTCGAGGGTCTTTAGCATCTTAATCACTTTTTATATAAAAATTTACAAACTTTAGGGCCCAATTGCTTGGCTTGCTATGAAATATCTCTTGTAGAGATAAGCTTGCCATATTATCCTGTAATTTACATTTTTGTGTGCTATCACAGCCATAGTCTGTCTGTACCATTGTGAGCAACAGTTTGATTACAGAAACAAGAACAGAATAGAACATTTTATTTAAATCTGTCACTAAATTTAGCAAGAGATCCAAGGTTAGGTCGTAATACATGTAGGTATGTTCACTTATCTCTCGTTCGCTGACGAAAGATGTGAAGTGTTCACAAATGAGTTATATGTACACGTTACTGATAAAAGTTGCATTGCTAGTGCTATCCATTCCAAGTTAAAGGATAAAGATTTTCCTGTTTTCTTTTTACTCCTGCGGCTTCACTAGAATACATCAGCTGCATATCCTTCCATGCATGTCGTTAGAGTCGAATAAGGAACTCGGGTATTCTCTTAACTATCAACTTATCAGTGATCACTTACATCTGCCTGCGCTATGCCAAACGGAGCTATGGGATCTCTTTTATGAAAACAAAGCACTACCATCACTCATCGGAGTGCTCTTAAGTGATAAGTTCCATTTATAATACGAGTACCTTCACATAACCTGCACACCATAGGTGTGTCAAACAGCCCCCTCTGCAGAGGATGCAAGGAGGCGGAAGAAACGCCACAGAACGTGATCATGGAATGCACGAGCGTGGCCGAACAGCGGACACTGATCCTCCGATCGCCAGCATCACTCTCGGAAGCCTGCAGCAAGCCAAGAAGGCTGCTGATCTTCTGGGAAAATCTAGATTGGTTGGAGTAGACAGGTAAGGTAAAAATACGTACAATGGCTCACTTATAGAGGCTAAGTGCGGAAAATGCCCGGTCAAACTAACTAACTAGACTCCACATTTAGCTCCCAAACCTCTTACAACTTAAACCATACATTAGAGTAGATAAAATATATTTGAGCGTAAAATTTTAATAATGCCCTCTTTGTAATAGTCAGAAGTGATTACTCTATTTTATGAGGACACCGAGTATGTTTTTTTAATTGTGCTGTAAAAGTGTTTTGATAACGCTCCATACAAAGCCATACACATCTTTGTTTGAGTTTATTGACATTTAGATAAGTGCTTTAGTCATATATTAGTAAGGTGATATTTTGTAATTGTCATTGGTTGCTACACTTTTGGAAGCTTACAAGCTTTCGTAATGATGTCAATGTACTTTGCAATGCTCTGGAAGAATCGTGCTATAGAGACTACTTTTGGTACCCATTATAACTACAGAATAGATGAGGCACCCAATGAGTATCATCATCATCATCAGCCTATTGCAGTCCACTGCTGGATGTAGGCCTCTTCCCAGGGCACACCACAAGAGTGCCATGGGGGGTATTTGCCCATAGTCACCACGCTGGGCAGGCGGGTTGGTGACCGCAGTTTGTATTTTGGACTATGTTGTCTACACGCCTCCCGGAAACCCTTAATCGCCTCGTACGGGCGTGGGGTATCGGGGTATCCATGGGGTGGTACGAATTCTACTCTGCCGGCACCACACGGCCTAACCCAATGAGTATATAACCCTAAAACTACAAAATAATGAGTCTAGATTACCCTACTAGTTCAAAAGTTCATGAAATAGCAGAAGATCCTGGAGACTTAAATTAATGCCATGTGGTGATTAAGAATCACCTTTATAGGTAGCCCTAACCTGGAAAGGTGATTTGGTTACAAAATATTTATCTTCACAAATGCCAAGTTCAAATATCTTGTCCAGCTTGTAGGTATATAATATTGCATGCATTATTGCATTTATAATATTGAATTTTCTCCAAAGAATATCTTGTATCCACTGAGAAATCATAAGCTTAGTCACATCATGGAGTTCAAACGTGAAACATTATAGGTTCCAGTAATTTTTTTATTAAAATCACAACACAAAATAAATAACACCGTAAACCAAGGAAGTTTTAACACTGTCAATTTAAAATGTTAATTATGCTTTTAAGCCAGTATTTATGGTTCATAATAGTTAGTTGTCTGCTTTTACATACAATTAGTATGATATTAGTGGCCTATTAGGAGAATGAGCAGTTATGATTATGATGATAGATAATTTACAAGGGTGTGGTAGTAATTGTTATAGTTTAGGTGGTAAATGTCTATTCAGTAATATCAGTTATCTTAGGGGTATAACAAGGAAAATAATGTTATCGAGTTATTTCGTGTTTCCGATGTCGATTTATTTAAACTAAGAGTAGGTAGGTCTTAAAAGTAAGACGAAATTATTTTTAGAAAAGGCTGTCAATAATTTAAAACTTGACTATTCACACTAGGTAGGTAAAATTATAAAGAAATTCAATTAATATAATTTTTTATAGCTATATTATCTTCTGTAACATAAATTCTAAAACGACCTAATTATAAAATAATTTCGCCAATAAAATAGGTACAATATGGGTAGATTTTTATCGCTATATATTTCCACGCGAAATATGATAAATATACCTAATATGATATACATGTAGATATAATAAGTACCTATATAATAATAAAAATATAATACTTATACTGGTTTTAAATTAATTAAGGGAAACTTGGTTAGTAGGTAAAAGAAAACTGATTTGCTGAATAGGTAAGTAAGTAATTATAATAATACTTTATTTTAATTGAACCTCCACGTGATATTATTTGTATAACCATTAATAAACATTCAATTTCTATTACTATTCGAATTCAAAATGCACTTTTCCTGCATTTTATGTCCGCCCGTATAAAATACATAATAGCATCGGGTACCTATTAGCTCACTAGATTCGCTATGCCGGTGGAAAGTTTAAATGAATTCCAGAAAGGGGTAGATGGGTCATATTCCCGAATGTTCGGGACCGAACGTCGAAAAATTTGGCCGACGGATAGCTTAGTTCAGTCTTGTATAAGATTGGGAAGCTAGCGACGACATTTGTAACCTGGAGTTCTAGCCTACCTTTTATAGCTCCGAATCACCGTTACGGGTGTCAGAAGTGCGATGTAATGGAGCGATAGCATTGTCCCTGGAATCAGCAGTAGCAGCGGCGAATCACCTTCGGTGAATGCTATGCTTCGAGAATGTTTTAGTCATAATGCAATGTACTTAGCGTAATCGATATATGGACAATGCGAACTACTGCATTTAGGATATGTTGGGAATATCGAGAAAGTGGTCTCTGACTGGACGACCCGTTCTAACATCTGCACAGACGTGAGGCAAAGTCGGTATGAAGGACGTCACCAGGAGCCGCACTCGGAGGAAGTGCACGGGGCGGCTGAGGGGGTGAAACGGGTTGAAATGGATAGTGGATCCGGAGGAAGACTTACCTCAATAGTCAAGGTTCATTCGGATGGACGTACGGAGTCGGACGTGGAATCGATGGGAGTAACTAGGTACCTCCATCGGTGAGGTGCAGTAGCTTGACCACATGGGAATAGGAGAATAACACGAAAAGGAGTAAGGATCGTGGTGACAGTCATGCTGGTGAGTGAAACAGTGGAAGATCCTGAACAGAAAGTGATGGAGTAATGGTTCTGGCTGATAGAAGAAGGATATATGAAATGGACTGGAACAGTGATGGTCAAGGTAGAAGATCGATGAAGGACGAGAACTACGGCAAAGTGAAGACATGGAGGAAACAGGATTTGACAAACGGGACGCGTGATGGTACTTAACTGCATATGTGGATACTATTAGCAACTGGAAGGTAACGCAGAAGAAGAGCGGGGTTCTTGAGTTTAATTACCTAGTTGCCAGGATGCATAATGTGATTCTCTTTGTGGCGGCACGATGATGTTCGGGACAACATCTCTAGTTTACGATGGGTATTTACCTTTAGCTCATAGATTCGCTGTAGCAGAATAGTATCGTTTACAGGAATCTCGAGTTTAGGTTGTTGAATGAACTTTTGCCCGGATAACACCTCGGGGTTTTTGTACAAAATGTTCGGGACCGAACGTGAGCCGTACGGCGGAACGGAGTCAGTCTTAGTTCAGTCTTGTTATAAGATTGGGAACGCGATAAATGGTGAAGGAAGTATAGGTTTGCTGTAATCTTGTAACCTGCTCCACCTAATAAAGAGTTCTAACACCTACGCCTACCTTTTAATCGGCAGCTCTGAATCACCCGTACCCAGTACGTAACAATAGCATCACAAAATTTATGCCGGTGGAAAAATAATGAAAGTATCACATCACAATAAAATATACAGGATGTTTTTTCTTGTTGCCACCCTTAAATTGTCATAATAATGTACATAAATATATAAATGGTTATGTATGTTGCGTGACCTTCTGTGTATTCTAATATTTTCATGTTTCCTTACGCATGGAAGATGTAACTAGGTACCTTAGGCTAGATTATAACAAGTTTTCACATTAGAAAGTGTGCAGAAAAAATCACAGTCTAGTCAATTCGAATACTACAAACACATTACTTTTCTGTTAAACGGGCTTGAGTTTTTACCTACCAAATAATTGATTCGTCACTGGGCAATCGTTTAATGATATTTAATTTTGCAGGTGTTCAAATGAATTGACTTTCTTCTACAAAATGCGCATGCACAAAAAGTGGATTTAACGTGAATAGGTTTAGTTTGGATTATACAGGATGTTTTTTCGTTGCCACCCTTAACGAAGGATACGTACTCTACACATCAAATAAAGTGCCAAAAAAATGCTGGGAAACGATGTAAATTTTTTTGCGAATTTTATAGTGTCCAGTGTTTATGCTAGTTTTTTTTAGACAGATATTAATTATTTCTCGTGAAAAAATCTTGTTACACGCGTCAATGTGCATTTATGCAGAAAAACGCAGTCTATTTACTCAATTTGGACCCAAATATTTTGGAAAACAGACACTTCCCAGGTATGCTTCCATGGAGAAGAATGATCGTGATGATGAGGAGACTCCGTAGTTTTCGTTTTCGGGAACGTTGACGACCAAAAATCATTCTGTATACCGCAATAGCTCGGTATTACTTTTAGTCATCATCCGTCTCCGGTCTTCTGCTATTTTATTACATGATTATAAATGACGTCCACAGTACTCGTATATACTCGTACAGTACACGTCAACAGGTGTAAATGACCTTCGCCATAAAAATCAGGATTGACATTGGCTTTTTTAACGCTCATTTTTATATATATATATTTTAATGAATGAAAAAAAAATCGATACATTTACAAATACAATAAGAGCATCGATCTTCAAGCCCTAAACTATCGATTATATTTAAACAACCTATAGAGCTGATAGTTCATAGTTTCTTCATGTTCCTCATCATGTTTATCCATAAATGAGCATGAGGAGTAGGTTTTAGAAAGTAAGCAATTTCTGGTATTGATGGGACAACTCGACTTAAAATTTAGTTTTAGGTCTTAAAGTATTTTAATCATAGATCAAAACACGTACCTAAACTTTTCTTTAATCAAGTACCCAATAAATCCGCAGACAATTAACCTTTATTACCAACCCACTATCTATATAATTCAGGAGTTCATTACATTTTCACGCCACGAAGCGACGTCTTCACAATAGACTAAATGGCATATAAGCTGGTGTCATATTTCTACGAAAGTCTACTGTGTTAGCTATTATAACAACAATGGTACAGGTAAGTTAAAAAGTAATGAAATAAAAAATATTTTTAACAATTTGTTCTCACTTTAGTTTCCGTTTAAAATTCCGTTCTCGTAGGAGTTTTAAGAAATAGTTTCTTAGTGCCTACCAAAACTTCACGTCAAATTTTAGCTTACTACGTCCAGTTGCATCGGCTTTGTCTTGTCAGTGAGCACTTCAGCTACTTCTCAAAATACCGGTTTGACCAAGCTACGAGTATAGGAGCTTATTAATTTCACTTATTTAAGGCATTGCGAAATACAGTTGTGAAGTGAAATCAACATAAATCAACCAAATAACAGTATAGCGTACTTCACACACTCGTATGCACATAACACCTGTGTCTGCATCTGCACTAAAATGTAAAAACAAGACTTTATTCCTACTACTAATAAATCGCGCGTAAACTCACAAACTCGTTATACTTAATTTTTGAGTTAAATATATGGAATATCTGTCAAAATAAACTGTAAATTGCTAATACCTAGTTTATAGCTTTTTATTACTATGGCCCTAAGTCAAAAACTCTGTAGTCACTAGTCAGTACTATTTGTACACATGCAATATTTTAAGCTAAGCACTTTTCCGCTCGCCAGTACCGCAGTCAAAGTCAATACAATACCAAACTGCAACAGTATCAGTCACTGGCATTCAGCTGCAATATTCATTAAACACGGCTCACGCTTGGCTATTAATTTGCACCAGCCCTGATGCACGCTATTGTACTAAGTTTTCAGCGGTTGCATTACATTTTAATGTTTCTAGGGTTGCCAGCTGTTAATTTTATTATAATTCATAAAGAATCATTGAACACTGCATATTTCAATTGAGATATATAAAAAATACTAAAGTGTCCATAAATAATATTTATTGAGTGGTAAATAAAATGCTTTATAGTTTTAAATGGTCAATAAATTTAATCAATAATTTAACAGATTTACGCATTTATATGAAAAATATGTATCTGATCTATAAAACTTATAAACGAGATAATGTTTATAACGGTATCATTATTGTGGAGATAGTATCATTTTATTGTAGCTCTTATATGTAGAATAATAAAACAAATTACATCCATGGGAACACTTTTCTGTTCGCCTGTCTGTTTATAAGAACTTATTTAATAATCTGTTCTTTTGTTTAAAATTGAAAAGATACATAAGTATTAACTTCATAATCACGATGGACACTCTATAGCTACTGGATACTCTATAGTTAAATTTAGCGTTAGTTTAAATATCAGTGACAGGTTGCTAGTTCATCACCTAAGAAATCACCCCTAAGTTCCTTATTCGACATGCACGGAAGGAAATGCAGCTACTGTTGGTACGAGTATTATGTAATTTATCTAAAAAATGGATTTCGAAATAGTAACGCCTGATACAAATTCAATATTATAATTATTGTACGAGTAATTTAAATTGGTTCAATATTTGCATTATAAATATCATGGTAAACATATAGGTACGTAAAAATTATATAATACTGCATTTAAAATTATAATGATTTTTCTTTGTCCATTGAATAGATGAAGAACATAATTTGCAAATCTGTGAACGTGCGTCACCTCGTGCGATCTTGAAATTACTTAAATTTTGTAACAGTGATACCATATAGGTAGTAAGTGACTCAGAAGTTGAAAATTTAAGAGAAAGTTTATTGCATAAGGTTGAAGGTAAATTGAACTTTAAGAATAAAAAAAATAGTTAAAAATAATATAAACTGTTTAGTAATTAATTTTAATTACTGTTGTTTTATAAGAAGCAAACACGATATTGAATATATTAAGTTTTAATCAATAACCATCTATAATCCGCCATTACAATCAGTGTTACCACAAACTGTAGTATATTATAAATAATGCAATTATAACTAGCATTCAGTTACAGCGCCCACGGCAAATTCAATGCATTATTTATCTACAAGCAAAGATAGCTTTTTGGTAAACTTAAGAATCAAGTTTAAAAATATCTAACTTGCAGTTAATGTACGTCTACATATTTTACCTGTTTCTACTCTTTCATGAAAAATGATATCTTATGTCTATATAAACGTTACTGACAATTTGTATTACCCGCAATCAACCGACTGATTAACAATGAATTTTGACTATTTACCATTATCTAATAAACTTAGCCAACATGCCGGCACTAGCAGTTATGCTCTGCTATGTACAGATTCAAGGGTAACAGAGCGCTTCTTTGAGCACCAAGATACTAAACTCCATATAGGAAACCCTGTTGTGGATATTCCTATCTCTTAGGTCTCCACCCCAACTCAGCATCACAATAACCAGCATCAACTGTTCATCATTACATTTAATATAAGTTTATAATCAATACTAAATATTTAAACATCATCTAGAGTATTTTAAAGCCATTTCCAGCCTCATTTTGTTTGCGACTGAGTACAGAGTAGATAAAGCATCTATGAGCACATAAAGGTCTTGTCCCTGAAAATATAGAAACATAGCATTACAAATCAAACAACCTATAATTTTTAGGTTAAAATTTTTATTTATCGACAAAATATGACAGTAAAATCCCATAAGATATCTTTACAATCATACATAAATTTTTTTAATACATTTTCTAAATTTATGTTTTACTCAATTCTGTTACACCATTTTAAATTTTGATTTACATTTAACCAAGCAGACACTAGATGATCTTTCATTTCGAATACTTTACCTTAAGTTTAATTTAATTTCTTAACTTCATTCAAACCTCATTTGTACTCAAAATTCATATTAATAAATCGTTCAACACATACCAACAATACATTTTATTTCACCAGCTTTTATCCGAAATAAAAACATGAAAGTGAATCTTGTAATTGTTTTGTAATAACTGAGTTTATTCCAATACTTTGCTTTTCTGAATTTAATGTTAACAATAGATTGTACTACTGGTAAACTAATATAAACTTCCTCATTTATTTCACCATACTAGAAATGGCTGTAACAAGTCCATTTGAAAAATTGCAGGAAATTTTTTCTGAATTTGAGTTTATCAGTAAATACTCTTTGACAGTTCCAGGCGCATATATTGTATCAATTGAATCCTGCTAATTCAAATGGCTACTAGCCTTGCTTTGTTTTATCTTATTCTCTTTATCTTAAAAATTGAGGGCTACCTTTACTGTTGACTGGATTAACAAACATTGTATTATTTAAAGTCATTATCTATAGCTATAGTACATACCTGCATCCTCCATTCGTCATAAGATTTGGGTTCCTTAAAATATTGAAAAAAGTGTCTGGAGAATTTTGGGAATTTTCCGATGAATTTTAGTGAATCATGGTCTTCACTTTCCTAAGGTACAACACCCTGATAGCATCTAGTAACCTCTCCTGACTCAGAATCTTCAAGAACAAGTGAAATCATCTATAATATTTTCCCTTCAGTAACTTATGTCTCTTCTCGGGTACTCAGCTATACTATATTCTGTATTACAATTTCTTTGTTTTTCACAAATAAAAATCACATCTCCACTCCCTACTTCTAAAATAGATAGTATTTAATATGACCATATCCAACCCAAATACTCTCTCCTTATTGGGTCAATTCCTTCTCTCTTAGGAATGTGATACATGTTCCAAAAACTTTCAAAATATCAAATTTTATCTGTCCATAGAGTATAAGGTGTTTTCTTTTCTCAAGAACACTGTCTCAGCTTTTACCAGTCCGATTCAAAAAACTATAACATGCAGCAGTATTCACTTGCTTCTGCCCACATTATTGAGTGTCCTTAGGCAAATTTGAATATATCATAGTTCTTGCAAGTTGTCCGGTTTTCCCTCTCCACGCTTGTTCCATTTTGCTCAATGTGTAGGGTACAGGCTGATGTATGATGTCTTTCGTAATATTGCACATGATTCACAGACTAAGCCATTATTTCTGTAAGTATTTAAATCTTGTTGCGAAAGTAGTACTGTTTCATTTTATGTTGTAGTATAAAATTTTCTATGCAATCTTTCACTTCATGTTTTCCTTTAATAAAGTACACATGTCTATACTTTGAGTAGTCAAATAAAAAATATATATTACGAACTTTTACTGAGTACTCCTGTACAAACGTCCGCGTGAATCAACAGAATGACATGTTTTTGTTGACTTTATTTTCACAAATTCACCTGTCACACAACTCTCACACATTTCAATATCATTATTCTAATATTGCTTACATTTGTTCAAAATATCTTTGACATATACCATATTTATGAGCAAATCTCTGGTGCCAAAAAATCCACTTTGACTCTCTGGTTTACATTTTTATTTTGCATTGTATGCTGCAGATAATACAGTGGGACACGTGCAATTGCATCTTGTTTTTGTCGAAGTACTTTTACATTGCATTTTGTTCTGTCACTATGACATAACCTTTCGCAGTAATACTTTGACAGATAATAAGTTTGTTTTTATGCTGGAACGTATAGCACGTTGTCTATGGTAGTGTCCACCCAACACTTTCCATTGAATACTTGCACTGCCATCTGTCCACCAAGAGCACTAATTTGACCATCACCCAACACAACAGACTTATCTTTCAATACTAGTGGTTAACGATGTACTAGGTTTCTGTTCACAACACATATGCCTCGCATTGCACCAATCTACGATAGCCTAGCGTTTAGAATGTTCATAACTTTTACCAGTATCCGACAGTCCTCTTGCAATAAAGTTTTCGGAAATGTACTTTCCTTGTTCTTGTCTGAAGCGACACTGAAATCCTCCTTGTTAATGTCCCGGTTTACCACAATAGAAGCATTTGTTATCGATTGTACTATTCACACTGGTAATACGATTGTTTATTTGAAATATTATATACAGGATTCACTTAATGTCACGTACTATCTCACTTGGATAAACTGGGTGCATGCATATTTTCACAGTCCGGCCAATTTGCTTGCAAACAATATGATGAAAGGACCTAATGATGTCCCACCTATATTTCCCGAAATAGATTTTTTATTCTACCAATTAGTCTTTTTATTTTTGCAATTTTCATCTGGTATATCACTTCAAGCGTAGACAATTGTTGTTGTAGTTACATGGCAGAGAATTTAATTATACATTTTGTGACGTTAGATAAAAAGGTATTTTCCTCCTAAAAAATAGTTTTAACTCATTATGCATTTCCTTGCATTCGTATAGGTACCTATACACTGGGATTATCCTTATATTAGTTGAAAAAATCTCTGTAAAATGCTTAATGTGGATACATTGTCTCGCTTTTCTGTTCGTAGATAAGTAAAGTTTACTAGGTACCTACCTAATTACCTATATAGGCCAGCTGATGTAGTGCATGAGAGAACACGCAGATCAGAAATCTACAACTGGTTACTTGAAACCAGTTTACATTCTACAGTTTTGTTCCATTTGGAACTAGTACCTGACCCTTCGGCTTTTTTAGTAACCACGTTGTACATTAGATTTTGATTTTTTAATAATATCGTGGTCTGGAACTTCCAGACGTTCCAGTTCTGACCACCTTCCAGCTTAACAACTGTTCCTTGCCTGCGGTCATATATATCTTCGCCTAATTTCTAAGTTGCCATATCTAATGTAGTAATTTCTAACCTCGAGGACGGGCTGTCCAAAATAATTACTTGCAAGTATTTTTCATCTATGGTAATATTTTGCAGATAAAATGTGGCTAACTTCACTTTGTGGCGACCGGTGTATTCTTTCGCAATTTATACTACACGTTTTTTTTGGTCTCGTGTTTTAACTTCACTTTTAGAGTAGTGCCAAAATACAGGTAATGTCAGTATATTTATAAATAAAATGCATTCATTAACATTACAATAATTCTTTTTCTTCTTATTTTTGTCAATAATCTAAATATATTAGAAGTCACAATTCAATAAATTGTCCTATGATAACAACGGCCATCTTGTATGCCAATCTTCGCCTGCCCTTTTTGGTGGGTTGTCAGTGGCCTGATTAAACTTATAAAATTATTAATAAAGAAATCTTAGATGAATTATAACTAGATTCAGTGACAGAAAAAATGACACGGCAAATAGCTTGCTTTTTAATTGTATGGCTCGGCATCTATTGTCATAAATCCGATACAAAAAAGTCGAGGTCTTATGGTAACTACATAAGATTCGACCAGTTTAAAAATCTAATCTAATGCAGTTATATACGTTTATATATATTTACAGGTGCCACTATTTAACATTATGAAACCCCGCGTCTACCTATAAACACGTTACTGAAAGAAATGGAAAAAATTCCTCACCCGGGTGGGAATCGAACCCACGATTAAACTTATTCTATTCTATTTACCTATCAGTATAGAATTAGCCAGTACAGCATGGTGCCGGCAGAAAGAATTCGTACCAATGTCTGCCCGTGGGTATCATATGAGGCAGATTAAGAACCTTTCCGGAAGGTGGGCATACCTCGTCGCCACCCGTTGTTAGATAACATACCATAATACAACATCCAAAGCGGTCATCCAACCCGCCTGCCCAACGTAGACTCACCGATGGGAAGCCCAATAATAAAGGCTGTCTTAACGGCAGCTGCCTGAATGGGATGGCCTACGTCCATTGGCAGTGGACTTCTTGATGATGGATGACATAGGTAACCAGTTCTAGCCCAAATATTCGACTTTAAATGATTTTGAATTTTTACACATTGCGTAATATTTTTTAAATTTTACATCATAATAAATCTAGATAATATTTTGCAAGCCCTGACCTAGGTCCACTTGCTACTTAATAGTTTGACTGTCAGTACAGAGTGATTAATTGTATCTATGATCCAAGGGAGGCTACTGCAGAGCCCTGAAAATATAGAAACTAGCGTTTAAATTAAAATATGAAAAATTACCAGGTAAAAAATTTTAGGTAAGTACAAAGTTTTTTTTACGCAAAAGGTGCAGTAAAATACAGCCAAAGATAGACGCATCTCCCACCTAAATATAATAATTTTATTTTAATGCATGGATTATTCTAGTTTTGTAATTTAATGAAGTATTTATTAATGTGTGAGATATCATGTCCACGATAATTTAATTTTATTACCTATTAACCAAGCAAACTAAGATGATTTTTCATATATTTCGAACAATACTATCATATACCTAAAACTAGTAGAAACACTTAAGTTTAAACTTAAAATAACATAAGCAAACCTATTTACTCAAAATTCAAATTAATTATTCGTTCAACCCTGCCATCCACAATAATTAATTGTCACAGTAATTATCCGAAATGCGCGAGGAGTGAAGTACTGCTCCGAAAGGGTAGAAATTTTACAAAGGGCGCTTTATATCTAAATACGTTTTATTCAATACCGCCCTTTAGCTGTTTCTGAGGAGAATGTCTGATCCACCGTACGTAGAATAAATACAAGTACGTGCAAGCGAATACTTTATACAGGTGTGGGTGACAGCCAGGCAAATACTGAAATGCTGACACTTAATGGACCATTGTGTTAAAGTCGACAGTGTTATAACTCGCTCAGGAAATCGTTGGTTTGACAGCCTTTTGATTTATCGAGGAATCTTTGGTCTCCGAAACTATTATTGTATCGGGCGATCATGTGGCTAAAGAAAAAACTGGTACTAATGTTTTAATCGGAGATAACCTAGCATCTCATATAAATCACAAAATTTGACAAATATTGTGAGGGCACCTTTTTTTGAAAATCAAATTTTGGTATACGATTTATATTTTTACCTCCCAATTCATCTACGGCCTAAGTACATTTAACTTGACAACCTTTAGTACAGTCCATTGACTAAACTATTCGGCCCATTAAAATATGAAAAAAGTGTCTGGAGAAATTTTGAAATTTTATTAAATTACAAGACAAAAAACCCAAGAGAAACAACAATTCATGGTCTGAAGTCATGGTATCAATATTTTCCTAGATCTACTCACAAACACCCTGTATTAACACTAGTGGAAAAACTTCGTCCGCGTGGACTGCAGAAAAAAACAATAGAAATTATCCGGTATAACAGTGCATTTTCATAAAAAGTACTAGCATGTGCATCCAGGGTATCAGCTAACTCCTGATACCAAGTGATTAGTAAACTACCAGATTCAATCCAGCCGTTTTTATCAGCGAAAGAGTAACAAATATACATCCATCCATCCATACTTACAAATAAAATAGGATAGGATTAAATATGACCAATCTAAGTTGTCCTTATTGACAAAGAAAGTCAATTCGTTTAAAAAATTGAATGTCCCCCCAGGAAAATACATTGTCCTTTACGAGATTTTGAAAATTTGATACCAACCCGAAATAATTTGTATTACTGTGAACATATCCATTATTTAAATTTGTTTTCGTCAAGAACACTGTCTCATCAATTTTATTGTGCAGCTGAATCCAGGCTCATTACTACAAACTTCTTTGGGAATAACATGAGACATGAATTCACACACTTGTTGGCAATAGCCTCATATTAGTTGTGTGTCTTATGGTAATGCGCCTAATTTGAATACTGTCACTCGGATGAGTTAGTGCAAGCTGCAGGATTTGCATAACTCTTCAATTTGACACGTTGTCAATTTGCTAATTTAGGGTTGACAGGTGAAATATAAAAATCATGACATTGTTTCACTTTTAAAAAACAGTTGCAATGATTCACTACAAACTAAAATTACAATTACTTCTGTATGTCTTTCGCTGATTGATGACGAGCAAGTAGTAAACGTATAGTAGAAACACCAATATTATAAGGAAAGTAGTATAAAATATCTGCCTTACATGATCAATTTTTAGGCACACGAATTAAAAAATAAGTAATCGAAAATAAGATATTAAGTCCTATAACTTTTACGTTTAAAATTTGTACATTTGTACAAATACGCTATATGCGGAACCAAAAAAAACAGAATACCTGCACGTCTACCAAGTACTTTAAAAAAAAATTGACACTCACAAAAACTTCACCTGCACCACAAGCTCTCAAAAAGAGGATGCCAAAACACAAAATTTAAAAACGAAAAAAAATGTAGTAGTGGTTCCAGTTATTCTAATCAGGAGCCTGACATTTGTCACGAGAAATGGATATATTTGAAATACGGATGACCCCGATTATGAGGCAAACGTCGGGGAATGCAAAACGCCTTATCTCACTTGATCACGGTTTAAATGAGGATTTTATACAAAAATTATACGAAAGTGCATGTGCAATACCCTACGGACTTTCTGACAGGGGTATAGCGGGATTACAGTGGGAAGACGGGAATGCAAGGGTTTGCATCTGAAGATATAGGCTCCTTGGATGGTCGAAGTAAATTTTCCAGATTGCATTAAACATTTTGTTGGAAAAGTAATATCAATAAAAGTTGTCACAACATATCTGATGTCACAAATTATGTTAGAATAAGTGAAGGAATCGAAAGTTAATGGAGGATCCGTGCCTTTCGCATGTCACCAAGATAGCCTAGCGTTTGAAAATACCAGTGATTCCTCTTGTAAAGTTTTCGGAAATGTTTTTCACTGCTTGTCTGAGGCCAATCCTCCTTGTTAATGTGATATAATAATATCAACGGTAATATTGATTTGAAATACTTATATGTAACAGGATTCAATTACACACACAAAAAATATCTCATGGATAAACTTAGGGTGCATCATGCATATTTAAGTCCGGCCAATTTGCTTGCAACCACAATATTGAAAGGACAATACAATATATTTCATACCGAAATAGATTTTTTATTTAAATTAAAGCGTTCTTTTTATTTTTGCAATAATTTTTATATCACTTCAAGCGTAAGTCAACATTGTTGTGACAGCCCTGTGTACAATAAAGTTTGCGAATGTACATGGAGCTAACGTCAGACATGCATAACTTCGCCTACTACACATTTATTTGCTGTACGTTAGATAAAAAGGTATTTTTCCTCCTAAAAAATACTGTTTCTACAAGTTTTCCTCGAATTTATCTGTTAAAATTGCTTAGGTACCTAACGTACTGGGATTGTAACAATCCTTAATATTATGAACTTATAAAATGTGTGTACATTCGTAATGTAGAGAAAGTAAAGTTCTAAGTACCTACCTAATTACCTATTACATTTAAGGCTAGTTTCGGATAATTCACGAGATCGAATGAAAATCTAAACTGCGTATACTTGATAACGGATTGCTAGCAGTTGTACAATTGTACAGTTTTGTTCCATTTGGAACAAAATAAAAGGGTACCTATAGGTACCTCATTATTTTGTTAAAGTGACTTATTAAACCGATATTAGATTTAAAAAAATGTATTTAACATCATGTTTTCATGGTAGCTTTATGAGTACCTAAAGTATCAGTAAAAATGTACTTACCCAGTTTGGTAAAAATAAACCAAAATAATCCAAAGGGCACATAAACAACTATTATATCGTGGTAAGGAAGGACATCGTGTAATGAAACTTCGAGGGGTAAATCAGTCCATGATTTTTATAATCCAAATAAATTCGAAGCGATAAACCAAAGCTGCAGCAGCTACGAACTGACTTTGATCATGTAGGTATATAAAATTAATTGAAGCTTTCTTGTTAATATACTAGATCTTAATTTATACATACAGCTACATACTGTTATTATAAATATTAGTTTCCACTGAAAAAAAATACAATCATGTTTTAACGCACCGTTTATGATTATGGTTTACTTTTGGTTTGGTTCGTTTGGCTATTCATTTGGAATTTTCAATGTCTATCTTTTAGATTAAAACATTGTCAAAATTGATACATAATGTAACGTTATAACAACGTGTTTGTAGTTTTGGTAAGTAGCTACGTTCAACAATAGGGGCACAAGTGGAGCGTACCAAAACATTTTCCTTAAAATCTTGATGTCTGATCGTTTATTTACTGCCACGACCTGTTCAGGGTCAGACGTGTTTTGGTTTTTTGTCCAAACCAGACGGTCAAAATATAGCATGTATCGTGAACTTTTTATTTCATCTGAGCAGCATTGGTTGATTTCAAGATTTGGTTTAAGTTTTTTTGAACTTATTAAAAGAGCAAATTCTATCATTAGCGTTTCCTTTAATAATACATTGAGCATCATTTTGCTAAAATAATCATATTGCTTTGTATCTTTTCGTAAAATCTGTTTTTTTTTCAACACCATTACTTTCTCCAATACCCAAGTAGAAAATTTTCATCTAAGCACACGAATAAAACCGATCTCATTATTAGAACTTTTGCATGTAATATTCGAAATTTATCCAAATTCCAATACAAAGGATAGTGTTGACTCACCGTCATACTATCACAAGTACCCTTTAATACAATACCCCTTTTTCTGACCGTCGTCATCGGGTAGAAAAAAGTCAATTTGCGTAACCTAATGATCTTTACCAGACAATGCAAAAATATCCTTGTTATCCCCACATGAAATTATATCTTACTCTAAATATGTAGAGTTGATATTGCATAGCCGTTTTTTCACGACTCATAAGATGTTATTCTGTCTAGTATAAAGCTACAAAGTTATCACTACTGTGGACAAAATTTGAACTAAGCTTAATATTGCTATAAAAGTGATTTTAAAAGCGATACTAGCGCCGATGAATTGTGTATGGATAGGTTGGTAGTATTGCATTGTAAAGTGCACCCATAGCTTAGAAGTGCAGGTGTCAGAACAAAAGGGTTAGGTTCGATACTCGTCGGTTGTGTATAGTGATTTGTGAAAAAACGTGCGATGTTATTTTTCTATGTTTTTTTTTTGTCGAGAGGTAAAGTGATGCGGCGTATTTGTTTATTCACTGGCGACAGCTTTCGTTTTTCACAGGTGTTGGCAACTTCAGTGCTTTAGAGATTTTTTTTTGTGTATCGCAACACTGTTTTATTTTCCTTTTCTGATTTTGAAACCGATGTCGTGTAATGTGTATGGTTAATAAACTGTTTATATAAATGATATGTTTTGTACGGAATGCAGAGGTCGTGGGTTCGATTCCCACCTGGGTGAGGAATTTTTTCCATTTCTTTATTAATAATTTTATGATATGTTTTGTGTTTACATGCATTACTAATGTAGTGAAATCCAGCATCCAGCAAGCTATGAAACTTTTTACTATAGGTACTTCATTTGGTTTTTAGAAAAACTTTATATACGTCTATTATTTTGTACTAGATAAATAAATAAATAAATAGGGTTTTTATATACTTATTACCTACTAATCCTAATTAGGATTTTAAAAAAAATTAAAGCGGGCGTTAGCCTTTAGGTTACCTAATTCTAAAACACGATCTGAAAGTTCATTCGTTAATGAAAATAAAATTGAAAATTTCATTCACACTTAACTTCAAAATGACCTAAACGCTCCCATGCCAGACTTAACTTAAATAACAAATCACATACAAAATGTATCCAAACCCGTTGAAAAACAAAACCTTGGCTCGAGTCCGATACCTTGCAAATGTGAGAGTCACTGTCATCAATCAAGCCCATATTAATGGATGGACAATCTACCACTATGAAAGTATACCATTACCTTCCAACTGCTAAAATTTATATAGGTTTAAAGTAAGAAGGGTAGCTTTGTTATTAGGGTGTACAACTTCTAGCACATTAGTACGTGTATGAAGCTAACCATTAGTATAAAGAAAATACTAGGAATTGGAAATATTATTTCAAATATGGGGAAAAAGATAAGTTATTTAAAAGGTACATGAACTTTGCTGGTTCAAAATATCGGGTTATTCTATTGAAGGTGTTTTCAAAATAATAGGCCAAAATAATATAACATATTCTTTGATCGGACAGGAAGTTGTAGACAACAGTGATAAAATGAATATTTGTTTTCAGATACAGCTGTAATATATAGGTAGAATATAGAATTCTATCATCAGCATCACCACTTCGTTGGGTTCGTAAAATCTGACGAAATTCCAATTTCCGTGAGAGTTAGCAAACAAACTTGCCTTTCAGCTTCCTACACCCTGTACTGCAGCTTCGGGTATATCTTACAGTCATACAGAGGTTCAGCATTTACTTTGTATCTATGATAAAAGTCCTTAATTATAATCTTCTAATATATAAAATTCTCGTGTGGCGGTGTTTGTTACCAAACTCCTTTCAAACAAATTCGGTAGGGCTGAGAATTAGGTCGTTGACTATTTTTTATACCCCTTCCACGCAATTGAGCGACATCCACGCGAGTGGTGCTACGAGCAACTGCTAGTTTTCTGTATAAACATAGACCTACGGCTCAGAAATAGGTAGATGTATTCTCGTGAAGCCCCGAATCAGCACCGAACTATCTGTAAAGTATAAAATATTTGTCTATATCTAACCATTTCATGAAACTTTCTTTATAATGATACAGCCACAACAGTTACAGTCACTAAACTTCACTGTAAATGCAATTGATACCAAGAATTCGATACTAACATGTAATCGATATCGAAAAGCGGTTATTATGTGTGACGAATCGCTTCACCCGACGTTATTATTTTCGTATTAGGAACCGGTTTGGCTGAAATGCAAATTGCAACAGATTAAATTCTCATAAACTTGTCTGTAGGTTTGTTTCTTTTTCGAGTAACAAGAAAAACAGTTTACAAACTCTGATCACTGCAGTTAATACAATTACTTTATTTTAATTGATAGGTTTAAGTTTTATAGGTATAGTTACAGAAAAAAATATTATTTCTTCTTTATTCTATACACCCAAGTTTTATGCAGAAAAATACTTTACATCGATAATGCAGAGGCTTAACAGATTTTTTTTTAAACCACTGGCGATCACGATTAGAAGTTTTCCACCTTATCATAGGATTTTTTATTGATAGAGAAAATCATCACCATAATACCCGTAAATAACTTTTTATTGCAATCTGAAGCTTTATTTTGGAAATGTAGTAGGTAAGTATCGGCGATGGAAGTCATTTTAAGTTCATATAAAATTTATTTTATTTATGTACAATATTATTAAGTATAGAAATATATGGTGTGGTTATTGCTTTATTAACACTAGATTAACACTAGATTTGGTATGCCTGGTGGCACTAACTCTAACTTAAGGCCTTTATGTACTCTGCATATCTGTGTTGAACAAATAAAGTTTTTCTATTTGTAAACATGCTAATTTAAATAAAAAGTCATCAAGGTAAGAGGTAATAAGTTGAAATTAAATAAAATAACTTTTCTAATGGATGTAACATCTACAAACACAAGAACAAGTGCACTTGAACAACTAGAAACACTAAAAACAAGACGCTGTTTACCGAAAGTCGAACAAAACACAATAAACAAGGATGTAAACATAAACATAAACAATTACACTGGCGTCTGCTACTAAGTGTTATAGCGGGACTCTAATTGGAGTTTATTCGAGTACTGAAATTAACACCTTTGTCTGCTGTTTCATATTGGAAATGAAGATCTTGGAATCACACACAGTCACAGAGATTGGTCATATAATACACACAAAAACAGACATTTTCTTTCTTCAGTGGAAACTGGCTGGTATGATAGCAAATGGCATTGTAATACAGAGTCTGTTGGAAAAGAAACACTGATTGATTACTTAACTCTGATTTGGCTGTCTTATGGACAATAGGAAATGCATTGGACTACACATATACGAAGGTACTTTGCGCAAAATATTACAAGTAAATATTAACAAGCTGACCACCGCTTTCTCTGGCTTTCTCGAAGGCCAAGTAACGCTTAACTTTAACAAGATATCAAATTGTCTAGCAAAATGAAAATAGGTATCGCAATCTTTTGAAAAAAAAAATGTGTTAACATCAAACAATTTTACATAAACACAAAACTACTTAAAGCGAATTAATCCCACTATAATTTCCTCTATTAATAGTTCCATTATTAAAAGAACTACACAATTTAATATCACGTTTATTACATTAGCTTCACAAAACAATATGAATTTAAAGTCGTCTTTCTTCAAGATCCTCATATAAAAGGATCTCAACTTATCCTTATTATAACCTAGACTTAAATTAAGCAAACACTTAGCCAAAGTGAGCTTCATCTGGAACTGGAATGGGGGGGGTGGAATAATATTCCAGAAGTTTCCACTCCAGGTGGTAATTTGTTATTTTATATGGAGCAAATTCGCTCGAAAAGTGTCGAGTAACTTGCTCTATTTCATTTGGGATATTATTTTTTCACGTTTAGCTTTCTTATTAGATTTGTAAGACGGCTAATAACTTCAAGTTACCTCCATGAACGTATAAAGAACAACGGACGTAATGCTGTCAATGTGCAGATTGAAGTACCACAATGGCGGCGCGTTGCACATGTGTGCGTATTTTATAGTAGGCGCCGAGCTTACTATGGTGTGTATGTGTGGGTGGATAACGCGTCAATACTCATCCCTACTCCATGGAATATCCTTACCGAGCTTACTACTTAAAAATATGGTTACCTCCATATTTCCTATATTTTCATTGTATGAATGATAATTAATTGATAACAATAATAAAAGAGATTAGGTATAATTTCTTTTACAGGGATGATGAATCTGGGCTTTTATAAAAACTGTAACATTAGTTAGGTCAGTTACTGGCATAATTATTAGGCTACTTTTATATAGTTATAATGGAATAAGGATTGACTACAGTACTAGAGAAAGAACTGAGATTAAATATATCTAGATTGTTGTGGTAGGTGGAGAGATAAGGTTTTTGTGCATTATATGTAACTGAGTTGCGTCACTATCTATATATTGTTAAATGTAGACTATATTGTACAATAAAGCATATCAGGAAATAAAAAAATCCAATTAACTTCCCAATGAAGATAAACATCAACAAATTATGTAGCAAATAACAGCAGCCGATAACAAAAACACGTACATTTTAATCCTCCTATATTCGCTTTTAATAACAACACAGTATAAAATAACAGAGCAACAAAAATTTTCCGTGCAATATCGTTGAATTCTACTTAAAATTGGTGCATAAACATTAAAGGTTAATTGCATACTGGTCAGGGACCCATAATTTCTTTGCTACACCAGAAAGAATAAAAGAAAAAAGACACCAGCATACTGCGGGGTGACTCATAGTGGCTTTGACCGTTATTTAGTTACAGCACAGTGTAGCTTACCAGTATGTCAAGTGGTTTATCTCAAGTGGTGTATGAGAAAGCAGCTTCTATGCTTTACGGTTATATCATTCAAACTAGACAACAGTTGTAATGTATGAAAAAAGATAAAGGGATTCAAGAAGATCTATGATATTGATTTATTCAGCCAACTTTCTGCTTTTATTCTGTAGGTCACGTAAATAAAGTCGCAGGCAGTCTAAAATAAAAATAAATCGCTCTATTCGTAACTGTACTATGATGGTATATCTATTTTTGGACAGCCGAGTGATCATAAGTGAAGTATAGGTACATACATACATGAGTAGGTGTTATTGTATATATTTATTACACTCACAAAATTGTGAAATAGCCTTCCATCAATGGGAACCATCTCTTCTAATTTTACTCTGTGGTCTATCTAGCAGTCATGACAAAATTATGGTTTGTGTTTGCGAAAATAAACCTTAAATCTAGCCATGTTGGTGCGAGTTTAAGAAATCACCTGCAAAAAGAGTTTAAATCCCAACTAATATTATAAATGAAAGTAACAAAATAAATTTTGATGAAATTTGGTACTCTTTAAAACAGAACATAGGCATTTTTAGTATCATATAGGGTGAGTCCACATTTTCTTCTGTGAACCACATTTCTTTGTGATGTCCAAAGTTTGAAATATTTGATGATCGTTATCAAAATTGCTTTATAATTTTATGTAAGACTTGTATTTTTGTATGCAATAAGACACGGTGTTTATAAAGATTTAGATCTAGACATAAAAACGTTAACAAAAAAACAAAGTGACATTTTCTTTATTGAGTATTTTTTCTTGTTTGCTTGTAGCTATTTATGCAAATATCTTTCCTGTTACTTGAGAATTCCATTAATTTTCGAATTAGATTTTCATGTTAATATGAAAACAAATACTTTATGGATAAATCGATTAATTGATAACTTCTTTTTTTTTAAGTTGAATAAAACAATTTATTATCTCTTATAGCTTATGACCAGAGGTCGGAATTAGGTAGAATCATTTATGTACTTGCACTGATTTCATACAGCGAAAGATAAAGTGGATATGCCTCAAATTCCGGTATTAATTTTAAAGAGCAGAAAGATTTTATGTTAATTATCAGTTTTATTTGTCTATCTCTGAGGGTTTTATTATTATTTATTTGTAATATTGTTGGCCACATGGGATTGTCCATTAGAAAAAAGGTCCACATTAATATTTTAAAGTTTAAATGACTACCTAATTCCGACCTCTTATAGCTTATGACCTAATTATTAATTTTATAGGCAGAAAATATTTTCATTTCAGAAAATGTCTTTCATGGTCAACTTTTCGGCGTACTAGTTTCGGCATTTCCCTACCCTGAACTCAAATCAGGATTGTATCCATCGTGGAAGCGAGATGTCGCTCTACACTGCTTATTACGGCATCTCGTTCCTACAAGCAATCCTGCTTTAACCCCTCTGTTCCCATCGTTAAAATTGGCACTGCATAGCAATGTCATGACGAGGCATTCCTATGTTACAGTCGATACTCTTAGATTTTATGGCGGTAACATAAACTCAATTTGTTAAGTAAATAGCTTGAAATATTAAACTTAACTTGTACTAGGCACTGAGGATGTAATTTTGTTGATGTGAGTCATCCATTGTTGTTTTGGAACTTGGACCTTTAGGTCACTCAAAACTACAAGAGGGGACTATTGTGAGTTTACAGTTCGAACTCGATCGCGTCAACGTAAAGTATTCAAGCAATCACGTAGTGCCGTTGTTCTCACTTTTACTACATCGTCATTACGCCATAATGCGATTGGTTGGCTGCTTTACGTTCACATGAACGAGTTCGAAGTGAATATTCACACTAAGTCCTTAGTTTTGAAATTGTTGTTGTTTTGGGATCTAATCTAACCCGTAGCTATGTACAGCTGTAAAAAGCTCTTGGTCATACTTACTTGCTAATTCGACCCGTAGACATTTAAGTTAAACAGATTGGATCATGGTAACATACCTTTGTCAAAATATTGACGAAATTAATAATAAATTAAAAATATAAGTACTCATAAATTTATCTGGACAGATCGGAAGTTGTAAAATCCCTATTAATTTTTTACCATTCTTCATTTCCTAATTTCATAAATTATATTTAGGGTTTACGACTTTTAAATTGGACTTTGAATGGGATAAATATATCAAATTTTTATACTTTTTAATACTGAATTTTGTAGCCTATAAAATATAAAGGAATCCATTTAGAAATTGTTTATAGAAACAGCTTTGTAATACAATAAATTAACTTTTTACTCGCTCAATTACCTACTGTAGGGTGAATCGTAAACTTTCTTTCAGTGACTATATGGTAGACATTAATTTACAATAATTGTGCTAATAATATTTTTAGTAATAACAAGTCATAAACACCAGTTTTATGAAACGCTAATCAACTGATCGACCATAAATTAAACTGTTACTCTACGATAAATACTTTAGTTAAAGTGAAATTAAACTCCATTGCTTTTTCTTAAGTTGCCGGCATAATCTAAGAAAAGATTTCGTCCTTTATATTTTAAAACACACATAAAACTTCTACGTAAACACACCGCGAAAGAGCACATAATTTATGATAAATTTTCAAATTTACTTTGCATATCACACAAAACAGAGTTTCCACGAAGTACCATTAATTCATAACAGCGTAATGTTGCCATACGTCTCTGGAACTACCTTGTACGAACTTTTCAGCTTCATTAGTTCGTCATACATTAACAGCGGCACTTTAATATTGTAGGAGTGTCGTGTGGGGCTATGGAAACAGCGGTAAAATATAATTATAACCTGCTGTCATTTTGTACTCTGGAACCTAACAAATCCAGCTGAGGCTGGTGGTTTGTAACTGAATATGTAATCTTTTGATGCCATATTAGTGTAGTACCTTATCATAGGTACAAGTATATACAAGACTATATTTCTGAAATGGGGTAGCCTGAATTGCACGTTTAGCAATGCGGGGTTAGAAGACCATTTATCATACAACAATATACACTTATATTCAACCCCGAATTCTTTTATATATTTTTTTAAATTTTAAATTCAGATTTAAGTAAAATAAACAAAAGTAGTGTTACTGCAGAGCCGCGTCTAAAGTTAGACAGTATTTATAAAAGATAAAGAGATTTACAGCAAAATGTTACAAATATCTGTCATATACGATTTGACGTTTTATAGCTAAAACATAGCTCTACGCATATTACAATACTCTTCCTCCTATGCAAAAATGAAATAAAAATAGGAAATATTTAGGTATAACGAATTTCGCTTATTTCCTAGCCACACACCAACTTTGTGCATGGATTTAGATAAGCGGATTCATGGCCACTTCCATCAAAACGTCCACATTTTCACCATAATGGCCGCATTTGAGGAAATCTCCACTTTTACTCCACTACTATTAACGGTACAGACGGTGTTCTAAGTCGGAGCTTAGCCAGCTTTTAGACGAGAATATATGATTCTTGAAGCTGCAATGTTGGGCTAATACGAGTGTGGATGTTAAAATTATGTTTTTAATAGTGGACGCCTGCAACTCCGTCCGCGTGGACTGCAGAAAAAACAAAATGTCGAAGTTATCCGGGATAAAAACATTTTCCCGGTATAAAGCCTATATATTCAGTGGGACCTGTCACAATATACGAGTATTCCTGAAAATTGCATCGAAATCGGTCCAACCGTTTCGATTAGCGTGCACAAACATTGATCCGTACAATTTTATTATATTTTGTATAGTACCTATAGATAGTCCCTTTGCACCAAGAGTTTATAATCTATAGATATATATGATAGATAGATAGATAGACTAGACTAGCGATAGACTTATCGCCAAATTCTTAATCTATGGATTACTTTACATTACATACGTACAGGGTGTTTGTGACAGCCATACAAATATTGATATGGTGACTTCAGACCATGATTCTGAGTCGAAAACCACAGAAAATTTACGCAGGAAAATTCCAAAATTTTCTGACCTTTTTTTATGTCTTCAGATATTTTTTTTTTGTTCGTTTAATTAGCTCTTACATACTAACTTTAATACAAAAATTTTAGCAAATAGATAATTTTCAAAAAACAAGTTGCCCTCTTAAAAAATTCAAATAACTAATCAACCCTAATAGAGTCACAAGTGATCCAAAAAACAGCAATGTATCACACAATAACGAACAAGCCCATTTAACTAGTCACAGGATCGCCTGTAACAAACAAACATTAGTGAAAATCAAATTAAAAATGCATTTCTTGCGAGTACTACCTAACACTGTTTTATAACTTAACACAATGGTACTTGTTCAGCATTTCTGTATTTGCCTGGCTGTCACCTACACCCTGTATATACACGGCTTATTCCGAAATAGGGTAGCTAAACTGCAGAATCATAAAATGAGATCCCACAGCCACGTTTACGTGATCAGTGATGATTTTCTTGTATATTATCTGTGAAGATGCACGAGTTGCCGGAGTCTCGCTAATGGACAAAGTCCGAAACGAGATTATCCGGCAGAAGACCAATGTGACAGACATAGTCTCGAAATGTTGCAGACTGAAGTGGCCGTGGGCCGGCCACATCTGTCGTAGAACCGATGGACGGTGGAGTAAACGGGTTCTCGAATGGAGACCGCGCCTCGGCAAGCGTAGCGTTGGGCGCCCTCCGGCCAGATGGACCGATGACTTAAAGAGGACGGCTGGTAGTGACTGGATGGCAAAAACGGGAGATCGAGCCATGTGGCGTACACTAGACGAGGCCTACGTCCAGCAGTGGACTGCAATAGGCTGATGACGACGACGAATTTACATTACATTTAACCTAAAATATAAGGTTATTAATAAAGAAATTGGAAAAAATTCCTCACTCGAGTGGGAACAAAATATAAGGGTATAATCCAAAACACATCTAAACCCCCTTCCAATACCATTTGAGCAGACGAACGGGAAATGCAATCACATGATTATGTTCATTATCCCCTCGTTTTATGGTTTAATTTCCTGAAAGCTCTCATTTCGTCAGCATATGCAGGTCTTTATGAGCCTGTAATGCCTTCTCGTCTATGCTCTGAGTTTTGATTAAATTGTCATTGTATAGGTAAGGTTGTTTCTAAAGTTATTATGAAATTTATGGAAATGATAGATGTTTGGAAGAGTATCTAACATTATTCTACTCATACATAATATAATCCTGAACGTTAGTGAGAGTACCAAGATTTTTTTTAGGTACTCTTTTACACAGAAACTACTGAACAGATTTTGATTAAACTTGACAGTTATATATCCTACTATAGAGGATTAACTAGTTATAAATGAAGCTACTAAAAATAACTGTTCTAAGAAACAGCAATACAGCATAACCGCAACAAACCTAGCAATTTTTATCATACCACAAAATAATTGCAGGGCCACATCCTTAGAAATGCATGCATTTTTATCTTTCCTCTTAATATCGAGGCTGATTGGAATAGTTTTACAAAGACATACGCTACAAACAATTTTCTGTCATTATACTGAAGGCATACAAAAGATTCTGCGATGAGAAGGATTGAAAGAGTCGCCGTTTTTATTTTGTTAAGGCGAATACGGAATGTTACGAGATTATTCTTTTTCTTAACTCATAATAATGTTTAACAATTGACGTACGCTGGATGGACCTTTCACATTATGTAAATATTACAGAATTACTTGACGTAAGCACACGTTCTTACAGAATTACTTTACTAAGCTTGAGGCTCTGTTTCCACAATAAGGTACCCAGATCTGCTGGATCACGAAGGAGCTTCTATAACCACGTTTACCATAGTTTACCACGTTTACCAGGTGGAAAATATCAGTGATAATTTTGCTAGCTCATCGTCTGAAAGAACGTTCCTGAGTTTCTTTCCTTGGTCGATTCTTACGATTTAGGTTCTCTCTGACTCTGATGATGTGCACAGAAGGAGATAACAAAGTAATATTATATGAATAAAACACACTCAGCATAAACTTGGCCTTAAGAAAACAGGCAATTACGGGCAGGTACAGGTAACTACCACAATTAGACTCAAGTTTTTAATTTCATGTTATTTTGTAAAGGGATAAAATAAAAGTGTAAACGGCTCTTAATCCGTTTTGTGGGAATGATTTCGCTTTAATATAAAGTCTAAAAACTTATTACGATTTTCGTAGATAGGTCTAAACATAAGCATATCTGACTTACTAATTACTTGAAATGATGCAATACCTAACATGAACACTACTTAGGCCCATTTGCATTAGCACACAGATCCGCTAATATAATAATATAATATCATTCTAAATAATTCCAATAAGTTTGCTGGTTAACTACAATCATTGAGTTCAGTTCAACACTTTCAAATGTTAGTTATAATTTGAACATAGACTACTTAAGAAGTAACAAATAGGCCGTAGTTAAAGCTCTTTTAGCACTTGAGAGTTCATTAATTAATTTATTTTAATAACAGTTGTTAAAATCTCGTTTCTTCTGCTGGCTTGTGAGTGACGCCTACGTTACGGAGTTAGAGATAATAGAGACCGCAACTGTGTTATTAACAAAAAAAAACTATAAACATCTTTTAGGCTAAACTTGTCTAAGTATGACAGATAATCTACATATTGCTGTCAAAAGTTAAGAAACGCGTGTTTATAATTAAATGCAGCAGCCGATGTGTAATGACACTCATAATTATGGTGAAAGAAAGACGTAATTAATTTATTCATTAAGTTGCATATTAACTTAACGTAATGTAATGGTTTATAGAATAAAACTGTATATAAACATAAATAAATTAATACTTTTTCTATTTATTTATAGGTAAGTAATAAAAAAACATAATTTAAAAAATCCAAAAACCCGACTGCTTTAAAAAGAACCAAATTAAAAAAAACTGAAAAGAAAGAAAACAAGTACTTAGATATCCGGTGGTCTAGAATTCTATAATATTATTATGGAATGAATACTATTGAAGAACATAAAATATTTTCTAATGATCGTAACATTGAACAGCCAGGATCCATTGAAATATTAGCTTAGCTGTCGGATAATGGATCCCGACTGTTCAGTTGTTATGTTACGATAATTAGAAAATATTTTATGTTCTTCAATGGTATTTATTCCATAATAATATTATATAATTCTAGACCACCGGACATCTCAGTGCTTGTTTTCTTTCTTTTCAGTTTTTTTTATTTGGTTCTTTTTAAAGCAGTCGGGTTTTTGGATTTTTTTAATTATGTTTTTATATTTTATACTTTATAAGTACCTAGCTACTAATAGGTACACTTCTAGAAACATGCTCAACATGCTCGGCAACAAGAAGTCTTCGTCTTGCTGCTGTCTGAAAACAAACTTATATGTGAGAATGGTTGTTACGCAACTTTCAATCGATATAGATCCTAAATGGTTGGTCGAATCGAAAAATGTTGTGAGAAACCTAATAATAATTTTTAATACCTATTCAACGATACTCCACTCGATATAGTTTGTCGACTTTAATTTTTTTATTTTCACAAAATGGCGTCCAGTAGTCGCCATATTGGATTTTCACTAACGTCATGTCTTTAGTGACACTCCCGAACTAAGAGGAATCGATTTACGTATGAATCATAAGAATCGGTCGAGGCGTTTGGTCTGTGTAGTGCTTCAAAGGAACATACATACTTACATACATAGGCTGTTAAACACAATACCACTCCTTTGCGTCGCGCAGTCGGGTAAAAAGGTAAGTAAGGTAAAATATATTATTATTCTAAAATCTTAATAAAAAACGATATCACTACTCTAGATTAACATCTTATACTCTTTATAATAAAGAGTGATATCACTTCCATCCTCCCTACCTCTTCTATACAACCATGCCGTGTTAGACCTCCATAAATTAGTTAAAAACAAATCGGAATATTGAACAAACTTAATGTTTTGATGTGCAGTTATGTTCTACACACTACCATTATGGCGTTAAATGGCCTACTAAATTGTTTTTTCCTATAAAAGCTGCGGGTTATATTCTATTACCGTCTCATTTGAATGATTGACCATATTATGGGGTATTACACTGTTTTATGGTAATAAAAGTCTTGTTTTGGGATGATATCATTTTTGATTTGTACTAGTGGTTAAGTGATGCGTATGTTCCAGTAACTATTTAGTGGGTTTTGATTAAGAATTTTATTTAACACTACGTTTACACACTTGCCGCGGTATGGCAAAAATCCACAAACTTCAAGCGTAAACGCTTGGCTACCTACACGTATACACGTGCTGCTAAAGTGTTAGTTCCAGATAAGTAATTCACACTTCCGTTAATCGATCTTAAAAAATTAAAAATCACAATCAAAAATAATTGGTTACAAGTTCTGCCATGCGCTTGCAAGTCAATCCTAATGCTCTATTTGGGAATCCTTACGAGACTTGGCAAGCGTGTGAACTTGGCTGCATTGAAGTTTGGTAACACCAGTTTCCGAATTGAACTTTGCAAAATAAATCTCTTAACATACCACTTCAATAACTTGCAATTATTTATTAACTAGTTTAGGTTATTAAATAATTTAATTTAAAAAAATAATAAAAAATATTTATTTCGGAAACAAGGGTCCATAGCGCTAGTAACAAAATTGATCCTATAAAAACTATGTAAGTAGCAACGAAACATAAATTTTATAACGAAACTTAAAGCAAAAGATTTATTTTTTAGAAATGTACATTTTGGTAGGTACGTATTGTATAATTGAGTACAAGGTATGCAAAAGAGAATTCTTAGCTTCAAGTAACCACCTGGATCCAAACCGTTCTCACAGATAAAACGATCCTCTAAACGATCGTAAACTCTCGGGCATCGATCGTAAAAAAAATTGCAAAATCATCTCAAAAATTCATCGATACCATCACAATGCAATATCGACTTTTTATCGCCGCTAATGAATATCGACACAATAACCCCCTAAACATTCAACTTTATTAAATAATAAACTTTTTTAAACATAAAAATTTGTAGATTCATTGTTGCGTTTCAGTTATCTATGGTTAAAGAATGGGGTTTAATAAAGCAAAGGTGTGTCATATTATTTGATCTTGCCCCCTTTTTAACCCTTGCACGGTTTGACATCTTTTGTTAGCCCTTTTTTGATCAAAATAAGGTTGAATTTTCTTGACTTTGTAACCGTCAATGTAAGAAGTAGGTTAAAATCCGAGATAATACAGACATACCGTGGATAATTTGTAATCGGTTTAAAATGGTATGTAAGTTCACAAGTAGGTTACTGTGTCATGTTTTTGTCAATTTTATAATAAAAAGATTATAATACTTAGGTAGAGACAAATATGTTAGTTAGTCTTTCCTTTATATTTTGTAGCTCTGGCTCAATCAATCTATTAAATTATTATCTAAAACAGGATATCTGTGACTAATGAAACTAAACTTCAACGATGTTATTACAAAAGAGCGCTTAAAGTTAAACTCGTTTTAAATATGACATTTGACAGCAAAATCTATAGAATATCCTTAAAATTTAGGCAATGTTACGCTTTAAACAATGCTTATATTCTTTTGTAATAACACCGCAAGATGTTATACATAACAACAATCGCGGGTAAAGTTAGACACACTTTTCAACACCTTTTAAAATGACAGGATTCAGCTAAACGTTTGGAACCATGATTAGCTTAAATGTATAACCTTTTTTATAGCCAAGATAACACGATTAATATGTAAATCAACGTTAAAACTAAAATTAACCTATCATTTAAACATTTAGTTAAATAGCCACGTCACAAACAAACAGCAAATTACAATATTCATAACGTATTCATCGAGCTAATTACGATGCTATTGCGATGTTATTACAATTCTGTTTCGATGCAAAACTGATAATGGATGCATTACCATCCAAATAACGGTGACAAAAGGTGAGAGGCTTGGGTTAGTCTGCGTTTGGGAGATGCGTGGTTATGGGATACGCGACTGGTTTAGGTGCATCTACCGTAGAAAACGGATCTGTAATTTGTGAAAAATATCGTGGTGATTAAAGTATTAAAAATTGGTAATATTTATATGTGAATAGTTTTAACAAAACTTTAATCTAGTCTCACACTAAGATCCCTAAGGTCTTATTTATAATATAAGCGCCCGATGCGTATTTATTCCGAAATTCACGCTAATTTCACAATTCGTGTATCGGGCCCTTATATTATACATAAGACCTTCGTGATTTTCGAAATTAATATGCAAAAACACCCATGATTCAAAAAAAATCAAATATATAATTTACGAAACTTTAAAATATTTTATTCTGTTTGTTGACCCAAGGCGGGCAACAGCTTTATACATAAGACCTTCGTGATTTTCGAAATTAATATGCAAAAACACCCATGATTCAAAAACAAATATCGAAACCTACCCAAGGTTTGAACCTAGGAAACAGATGCGGGCAAAGGTGACACTGCTGGAAGATAAATCTAAGCGGTGATTAGATCATGGTGCTTTGCGTAGTTTAGGTTGCTGGTAATAGACTAGTAGATCTACATTGATTACTCGGCCATTAAAGTGAGAACAAGAGAAGTTTAGATGTGCCTTTCGGCGTATCAAATAGCTCTATCAGAGCAACCCTTGCCTTAGCGGATCATCTTCCCATCTCCGTGGGTCCCTGCTTTCTGTGACATCTCTTGTACCATAGTACTCTCTGATCCACTTTTCAAATTTGAACGCAGCATTTCAGTCCATCATTTTTGGTGACACGGGTGAATGTCAAACTTTCGTTCTTTTTCTAATTTCTGCATTTGGAATTTTATCCCGACTGATTAAAAATTTAGACAGAATTTTACAAGGAAGTCTTAAGGTTTTCTTTTTGATATGTATGTTTAATTCTACTCTTCATTATTTCTTTTAGACCAATATTTTCTCCAGCCACTAGCTATTCTCTTATTTATTTCCTTTGACATGATACCACTCACTCCTCTACATACTCAAATTTACGCCATCAATGTTTACTCTGTGGAAGAATTTTTGTTTTGTCCATTTAGGCCCACTCTACTCTTGGCTGCAAGGGTTTTTACCATGTCTTGTAGCTTCTTGTTCCTCGCAAAATAAGGTCAAAAATCTCATATGACTCAAGCGTTTTCCAATAGGCCATAATTGTCGTGTACAGGGTGTAACAAAAGGGGTATGTTAGGCGAAAAGATAAATAACCCACTAAAAGGGACCCACAAAATTTTAGACTCGAATTCACAAGTTTATTTTTCCAGATAGTATGGAGAATTCCTAAACAACTCAGGAATGTTCATATAATCTTGAAAAATAAAAATGTGATTTGGAGTCTCAAATTTAGGAAATAGGTTCTCTATAGTGGGCTATTTACATAGCTTTTCGCTTAACATATCCTTTCTGTTACATCCTGTATACACTCGAAAAATATAACCTTCCTTTTTTGCAGTAGGACAAAAATGTCAAATGTTAAAACAACGCACATGAATCTAGCGCACATATTACACCCACCCGCTCCGTTTCCGCGCTGAAGTGGCCTGATTACCCTATTTATTCTATTAGGTTGGTAATTGTGCGCTGAATGAGTTGCGTCGGCTACTGCTATTAGGCTTATTGTGCTCCTTTGTATGTTGGTAGTATGCTGTGTATATGGAAAATTTATGTATATGGTAATTTTGATAATTTGATGAGTTTTAGGAGCTGGGGTAGAAAAGTATTTAGTGCGGTACTAGGCTTGTACAGGTTACATAACACCTCTTTTCTATCCAGTAAAATACAGACTAGGTCTGTAAAATTACTACTAGATGCCACTGTAAAATAACTCTATAGTTAAATGTTTAGTTTTAACTTAAAAATAATATTAATCGTGCTATTTTTTTTATACATTTAAGCTAATCATGGTTCCAAACGTAGCTGTATCCTGTCAGGACAACTTTACCTCATTAAAATCTTGCGGTGCTCATTAAGTTTCATTTACTTAAGTTTTTTACTTAACCCAACCCTAATTCTAGCTTCGTCTGTGAAATTTAGCAATAAACATTGCTTTACCAATAAAACCAAAATGTCATCATTACTATACAAAAAAATATAAAAAGTATAAAAAAACGATTCCCACAGTTATCATCCGAATCAATGAAAACATAAAATACTTTGACATAATAATGACGAACTCGGTCATACATCAAAACTGTATGAAAACCGATATATTTACGAGTTCAAACCCCAAAAAATAGATAAATGGGGAAACAAGAAAAAAATCGCTAACCGCGAAATCCGAAATTATACGTTTTTTTACGTTTCGTATAAAGTTGAGGTTACATGACGCTGTTTTATATTTAGACTAACTTAGTTTTGAAGTGTAGATATGACATGAAATATGAAACAATTTATTTGGCTTCTAAAACTTTGTTTGTTTCTTCTACAATGCGAAAATTTTTTGTTACCATACGACAGTATTTGTAATAACCTTTTAAGATAATGTATGTAGAAAGAATATGAAAATAAATTAAATACATCAATAACAATTAAACTAAATAAAAAAGTATGGCATATTGTCAAAATTTCAATGCCACTAGCGCCTAAATGTGTGGCTTTTTATGTTTGTGCAGTGCTGTATCGTGTAGCTTACTTTTCTTGTTCCATACCACTTTATTTATTCAAAGTTTAGGTTTAACGTTGGTTTTTTGTATTTTACATTTAAGTTTTATATCTAAAGATGCAGTATCTATTAAATTATTTTATTATGCATGTTTTATCGGACCCAATGGATGAACAGCACAGGTTGGTTACAAGTTAAAGTGTTATGTTTCATTCTCAAATAGAGCTTTCATTCATTAACTCACTGTAAAAAAAGAAAGAGTCGAGAGAACAAAGCGAACGTGCCGCGGTTGTCAAAGTGTTTAGATAGTGACTTAGGTGTTGAACATTTTAAACATGAAGTTAGTTTAAAACTGAATATCGCCATGTGAGCCCAATTTTACCTCTAAGATCAAGGGTGAATGTAGCCCCCGTATTTAGGATACGATTATAAAAAAGACAAAATACGTTTATTTCGTTAGAGTTTGACCCTTCGTTTTTTTTTACGAAGCGACAAACCGTGTCTTGTTATTTATGATAGATAATAAAATAATAGACTTCAGTGCTAGTATAGTTTTTTTATTATTTAGGAAACTGTCGTAAGTTCTCGCAGTAAAAATTTGTTTAATTATGATCATATTAAATCTCATTCCCTAGAACGCAACGCAGTGGAAATGAGAGCATTGAGAAGTATGTGTGGAGTCACTTTGAAAGATAGAATAAGAAATGAGGTGATCAGAAGGAAGTGTGGTATAAATGAGGAATAATGAAGATTGAGAAGGGTATGTTGAGGTGGTTTGGGCATGTGGAGAGGATGAGTGAAAGTAGACTGACAAAGAAAGTGTACAACGGAAGAGTGGATGGAATGGTTGGAAGGGGAAGACCACGCCGGACTTTCACCGATCAAATTGGTGAAATTCTAAAGAAAGGTCAGGTCAAGAGTACCCTAAACCGACGAGCGTGCATTAAGAATATCGTGAAAGTAGATGAAGCGAAAGAAGTGTGTCAGGATCCTAGCAAATGGAGATCCGTGATCTCTACCTACCCCTCCGGGAAAGAGGCGTGATTATTATGTATGTATGAATGTATGTATGTACATCAGCTGCATTTGCTTCCGTGTGTATCGTAAGAGTCGACTAAGGCAGGGCATTCTCTAAGGCGATAAGCTAGCACCTTGTCACTGATCCTTTTCATCTATCCGTACTATGCTCAATGTGCCTGTGAGATCTCCGTTATGATCCTGCAGTTCACAGCAGAACACAGCTACCAACGGGCGATTGGTATAGTTAATAGTGAGTCTTTCTGCGACGCCATAGGTCCTGGGTTCGCATCCCGGTAGGTGCAAAAATTGATTATGATGAATATGTCATGGATGTTTCTATACTTATCTATGTATTTATGTATTGTTGCTTAGTACCCACGACACAAGACCTTAGAGAACTTAGTGTGAGACTAAGTTAATGTGTTGTGAAGTAATTATTTATTGTTTGTTATAAATCGCTGCCTTTGTAGAAGAAATATCTTATTTGATATTATAATATCTAGATAGGTAACTACTACATTTAAAACAGAACAAGTGCAGTGCACTTAATCCTCCCTGATGAGTAATGACAGACTGAGTGATGACTGGACGCAGTACAGGATGTTAGGAAAGTAATAATGTTTTGGCTTTTTATTTCATTAGAGATAAGATTTGAGAAAATTTTAATTATACTTTTAAATAATTCCAAACTTAATGTCTTGCTGGAGAACAATAATTTATACCTCTTTGTTTTAGTTAAGCCAAAATTTTAACCGATTTTCTTAGAAACTGCGGGTTGATGATGATGATGATGACAATGATGTATATGTAGTAGTTTATGATGTACCTATCAAGTTATCGGAGCAGGTTCAGAAACAAAGTTAAAATGAAAAAGAAAAAAACGGTTTGTATAATATTGCTGCACTGAAATTGAAGTAACAAGGGATACTTTTTAGTATAAAAACAATCTTGGTGTAATACTCAGTCCACCTACTCAATGTTCTATAAAAATTTAACGGATATACCTACAGTAAATAAAAATCAACCTGTACCATTAGAGGCGTGACTTCGCGACTGTTCCGCAGATTATGTATCGCTTGAACGCATAATGGTCCAATAGATTATACACAATTAATTACTATAACAATACCTAGAACTGTGTATGCAGGGTCGTTGCACTCACTAGCTACACATACATCAGTTTATTGCAGTCCACTGCTGGACGTATAGGCCTCCTATATTCCCAAAATGGAATAGCCAGAACTGCATTATCATAAAGGAGATCACGAGACACATCTAGCACAACGTGGCCTGATATAAAATAATCAGAGAGAAGTTTTTTAAACAAATAAATTTTATAAAATTATTAATAAAGAAAATGGAAAAAATTCTGCACCCGAGTGGGAATCGAACCCACGACCACTGCAAACCGTGCCAGCCGCTATAACCAATAAGCCACCGGGTCAATTACTCGGATGACGAATTTACCATCTATTTTCTAAATTACATAAATTTAGATAAAACCCTTAATTGATTTCATCGTGCTCAGTTCTATATAATATAATTCGTGACTGCTACCTATCGAACCTACATTGCTCCAGAACCTGAATTAATACCTCAAGTGAAATGCCGGTACTAAAAGCGGTAGGCACACAAATATCATAGTAAGCAAACGGATGCTAAGCCGGCTTATAGTACAGTCGGTTAGAGAAGCGTTTAAGGTATCTGGACTTAGAGAAAATTCAAGACTTATAATTTTTCTAAATCATTAACAATAATTAGTATAAAAATACGATAGAAAGTTGCATCGAAATAATAAAAGAAAATTCCCACTACATGGCATCATCGATAAAACAGATTTTAAACTTAAGTGTCAGTTGTCAAAAAAATTAATATTTTTATCTAACGACAAAATTAGTTATTATATTCAAAATACTTTAAATTAAAGGACATGCGTAGTAATTTAGGTTTTACTATGGCTAAGTAATCCGCTTTACTGTCAATTAAACATATAAAGCCAGCTTTTTTATACGACTGTACCCAATCACTTCCACCCATATAGAACCGCTTAACAAGGAGACTTATCAGCGCACAATACGCTCAATTGGAGCCAACTCCATCTATTTATTAGCCCAGGAACTATGTACACAGTGAAATACCTATTAGTACTAGACTAACCTAAGTACTTACTGAGTCTTATTGGAAAATTAAAATAGTTTAAAAAAATTTACCCTAAATGACATGTGGAATATAAAATAGCGACTCTCGATTGGCGTAGCTAGTTGTTAGTGAACCAAGTGAGTAGTCAAATGTTACTATTAATTGTTTTCTACTACTGTATACTTTTACTTAGTACCCACAATAGAAGACCTTACAGATCTTAGCTCGTATATAGGTATTTTACCCGATTGCGCCATAAGGAGGTTTTCGAATGATTATCTATTTCTTGGGCACGCTTTAGAGCTTAAACGGCTTGTTTCATTTAAGCTTGAGACGTATCATTAAATTTGTCTTAGTCGTTAAAGAGACAATAAAGTGAGTAGCATGATACTAGGTCAACATAGGCACTATTCCAATCAAGATTCATATCATTTTACCTTTTCCAGGAATCGAACCCATAATCTTCGGCGCAGCTGCAAGTTACTATAATTCGGCCGTAAACTTTAGAAATGTGGATAAGAGAATTGCTTAATAATGCATCACCTAAGTACATAACTTGTATGTTTACATATAGATCACTCGCATGCGAGAGGATTAAGTCCAGACTGGAACTGTGTTGACTTTACTAATGCACGCCATCTAGCCGTAGGCTTAGTAAACAGTTCGCCGCGGTGCATGATCTATTGTTCTTGTCTGCAAGATTATGAGGTTCTGCAATTAATGGTAGCTTTTTAAAGTTGTTTTTGTCTGTGATAGCTGCAAGTTTTATTTATTTATTTTTGGTTTTGTATTTTTTGAATAAGATATTATATCTAAGTTCTTTTTAGACGAAAGAGGTGTGTTAGAACCGTAGCAAGTGGAGATTTGAGGGCTAAGCACGAATCTCTCGATAGTCCGTAACGCTATCGTCAAACTGTCAAATCACATAGATTTTGCTAGCGTTACGCCGCGTAAAAAGGTTCGTGCTTACACCACTGTAATCTCTGCCTACTACTCCGGGAAAGAGGCGTGATTTTATGTTTGTATGTGACTTTGTTTTAGATGTTACTACTTGCTACGTAGGCCATAAAGAGCCTAATAAGCGTTAACATTTTTCAGTAACACGTTATTTTTCCGAGATAAAAGCTAGTTTAAGTATGTTATTCTTTGCATCTTTCTCTATCTTCTAAATTTTATCACGATCCTTCCACTATCTAGTGGGCTTAGACAAAGCAACATTATTTCTCAATCGAATTGATAGAGATTTGCCACCGAGATTTGACACGTCTGCTCTTATAGGAAGCCATCATTTCGCGTTCGTCAAGTCACGTTATCAATACCGACCGCTAGAGGATGGCGATAACGAATGTCGACGCCAAACGATGTCACATTATCTAAGCACCCTGTTTGAATAGTATGCATTAATTAGCTAAAAGTCTACCTGATAAAAACAAAACTACGTCGAAATTATTATTATCAAGTATGTATTTTCGAAGGTATTTTATTTTCTGCGATTAAGTAACATACAACAACCTCATCTATTCACTAAACACTTACATGAGGAGAATGGGCGAAATTGTGCTCTAGCCAAAATCGTATTAACCATGATTTATATGTTAGTCCACTCGCGAGGGGGACGACACACAAGTCATCGAAGATAATGCTTGGACTCTGTCTTCCTTTGATATTTTATTATGGAGAAAATAACATTTTATTACACAACCAAAAAATGTTTCCTGTTTTGATATTAAGATACTTTTTTTGTGTTGAAATATTTTTATACTATTTATACTTGGAATTATGTTTTTATACAATTTTTTTAGTATAATGTTAAACCTAACTGCAAGTTTTATTCATTATAAAATGTTCTCCAAGAAAATAATTAGTAATAAGTAAAGTAAGAAAAGATGTAGGTAATAACTTTCTACCTAGCCGTCAATCGTTCACAATAAAAATAAAAATAAAACCCTTGCTAACTTATTGTGCAACGAGCCATAGATTTGGGTCCACAAAAAATGGGTGCAACAATAACACCTACTAAAGGCAGAACAAGTGCAATACGTGTTTATACAATAACTAAAGGGACTTATAGAAAGGAAATCCTTAAACAAAATAGTGGAGTGTGACGTTAAAAACAATAATTCTTCATTATGTCTACAGCGGGGGTTGAAAATAGTGCGTTGGACAAAATTAGGTGTAACTTTTTAAGTAATTGATGAATAAAAAGTAGTTATAAGAAAAGTTTATACTAGAGATAGCTAATGCATAGATGTGGTAAAGTAAATCCGACTTAAAATCTAAAATAGTAGGTAAGAACAAAGATTTTCAAGTCCGTTCTTCGTTTCGTAAAGCTCTATAATAAGTAGTATATAAATACATGAATATCTGCCATATAGCATTTCTAAGGTAGTATGAAAATAAAGATGTCATGTACAAATAATGCAGCCTTTTTCATTGCACAAACATTTTAACAAGTGGCACCACATATTGTACAAGTTAGCTGTGAACCGCGCAGGTGTTCACCACAGTTGAACTCTACTTAATACCACCAATCATCTACATTTTACAAAATCCTTATTACTTTGAAATAAAAACTAATAACCCTTGATTCGCCCGCATGTATAACTTATCATGAATCGTACTAAACAATTATAGTAATGCGTTTAACAAGGCTCTTATGAGCTGTCATTTAAAATTGAATATGGCGAAGCTACTATCAGAATTGTAGGCTTACTTAAAACTATGGGGTGGCTTAAACTTTTTTTGTGGTGAATTGTATACCGTAAAATAGGAGTCGACTTAATAAGTGGTTATTTAGATGGGTAATGCAGAGTTTCAGATTAATAAGACTAAAGTATGGCGCAGTTTTTCGCTAATAATGGATAAGTAGATTATGCTGATATTAGTTTTGTTTATTTTTTTGGACAGTTGGTAAATTTTAAGCTTGATTTTTAACAATACATATTGGTAGTGCTCTATTCTCGTTTATTTTTAAATACACTCTTATATAATTCCAGGTAACATGGTAAGTACAGTTTTAAGATGTTATAAGTATATACGTTTTCATTATGTAGTAATACTAATTTATTGTTTTTCATTGCACACAAAAAATACCATATGGATAACATAATGCACAAAGGTATGATACAGACATGATAATCTAACAGAGATTTCTTCCAGCCAACCAGTTATCATTGATACCTTAGTTACTTCAAGTTATATAAATGTAAATATGTATTTTATAAATTATGTCGAAACGTTTTTGAATACTAATGAAATTAATAAAATCAAAGTTGGCCATATTGCAAGCCATGTCCACTTGTACGATATTAGTCTTATCTAAATTTAGATCATATCAGGAAAATTAGGGTTGACCCTCTTTTAATTTTACCGGCTTAAAATTCTGACGTTAACTGATGTGCATTCACAATTAACCGATTAGTTCAAAGTATGTTACTTAAATTTTTCATATTTGACTAGGTAGATTGATAGAAGTTATTGATTTAATGTTGTTATTTTGTTGAAATATTGTTTTTAAAACTAGAATTGTAAAATATAATTTAAATGTGAAAAAAAAAAATCTAAGAAAATCTAGAGTTAATCTAATCAGTTCATATATTTAGGTAATAACCGACACCACTTTTACATTATATCTGTAATACAAACAATCAAATAAAAGTGATAGTATTCAATATAAAATTAACTTATTTTAAAACAAAGAATGCTAAAATAAAAAGCCACCCACCAATTTCCATCTATCATGAACCGACGGAGCGTACCTTTAACACACGAAAGCACTTAGAAATGTAACAATCATCGCCCAACATCGCCATATGTGCCAGACAGACACACACCCACCGGTCAAATTTGATTTACGCGCGAATCACGTGTCATAAGTGCACGTACACTTTTACCCTACCTCCCCTTATTATTGCCACAGAGTAGCTAAATTACTTCGTTCAGAACTTACCATCTGACTAAATTTACCTTATGAATGTTAGAATCTATTTAGACTGTGGTCAGTTTTAAGGTAAGCGTCGCTGTACAAGTATAGTAACAGACGTGATAAACCTCCCTTTTCTAGTCAAGTGCGTTCATATCGATAATGCATTAATTTGAATATTCGCGGTGTCAGATGTCAAATGGTTTGTAATTTTCTGTTTGTTAGTTATTTTGTTTTTTAATGTGATTTGCTGCGGAAATGGGCAGGTTGCGCGTTTAGTGTCAATCTGTCAGTAATTTTTCGTGGGGGTGAAAATTATGTATAATAACAATGGGATTCTTACCGTTGAAGTAGAAGGTGATGGACAATAATCATAGGTTAACTTGACTATAAGTGTTTTCTAGATAATGTAGCATCAAAAAAGAACCATAATAATATTTTAAAAGGATTATACTTATTTTATTACTAAGATTATTACATGAGATTTCCTTATGAAAAATAGATCAAAATTTATTTTTATTTATACATCAACCACCAGAAGTTTTAAGTTCTAAATTAAAAAATATTATTTATTACAAAACGAATAACAAAATATACTTACCTAATGCTTATTCATTGCCATTATTGGCAAGTTTAAGAGAATAGAAATGCATGAGTATATCTAAAGCAATAAAATTATGAATTAGTACAGAAATATGTTTTGTTTACACTAAGGCCCATAGTACACGGCGTATTTTAAACGCGCCGACGACGCGCAGATAACGCGCGTATACGCGCTTCATACGAGATTTGAACGCAACCTCGTAACCTAAGCACACGTAGCGATCGTAAAACGCGCCTGTACTTATTTGATTTTGAAACTCACATCATCAATCTTATATCATCAATGCAAACGCAACAAGCAGCGTCTACGGCGCCGAAGACGCGCGTTCCTGAGAAAATACGCCGTGTACTATGGGCCTAAAGTTCTAAAACAATCAATTAATTATATTGTTTAACACATTAGATAACAGAAATAATAGACACGAGAATACGTAGCAATTATTAGTCAATGTCATATTGGCCTATTACTGCTTTCCTACCCTATTTTTAAAAAATCTCACACAAAATGCACCCCTATGCCAATGTTAATAAGTACAACATTGTCTTCATCTGCAAAAATGTATGAATGATGAAAATAAAACCTTACCATGGTACAATAAATATTATTTTAGTTTGGGTGAAATTTTGAGCAAATTATAGTTTATTGGTTTACTAAAATAACAGGTGAGCTTTGAGAAGCTCATTACAGATTACTTACGGTTGTTTGCTATAACGCCGTCTGTTGTTCGAAATGTCAAAACTGATCTATCATAAACTAATCTATTGGCGGCTTGCGCATTTTATTCGAATTCATTTGTCCATGTGAAAAGGGTTACGTAATAATTTGGTTATCTTTACTAATATTATAAATATGAAAGTACCTCTGTCTGGCTATATGGCTTTCACGCTCAAACTACTAAACAGATTGAAATGAAATTTGGTACACATGTAGTCTAGAGCCTGAGAAAGGACATAGACTACGTTTTATCCTAGGAAAATATTTTTAGCCCGGATAATTTAGACATTTTATTGGGTTCACTAGCCTATAATTATTTTAGTGAACCTAAATAATTTAGAACTGGGTCTAACTACAACTAATTTTTTCTGTCACATTTATTTGACAAATTACTAAAATAGTTACACTCGCTAAGATAAAAATGAAATATGTATGTACAACTTATTTTAATCCATAAAAAAAATCACATGTGCTCAATTTAGACCACTTAACCTAAATCCGCGATTTAAAAATACAATAAAAGTTAAAAGGGATGCTTAAATCCGCAAACGTATCGCTAAATCTCAACCCCCTCATATTTCACCCCTCGGTAAGTAAGTATTGAAGTTAGATAAAATGTTTGAACTTTCAAAACGTGAATCCGTAATAGAGTTCATGGTGAAAGGTTAAGGTTGCGGCACACTTAGTTATTATTTTTATTTACCGTAAACAGTGTTGTGAACTATTGGATGAAATTTGCTATTACTATTCTTCTTGCTTTCTTATGCGTCATTTTGATTATTTTGTAGTTCTGAAAATTATGTAAGTAAATGTAATAACACTAGTACGAGTTACGATACCTAGTTATTAATTATCTGTATCAAATAAATGAGTATGGGAATATAAAAAATAATAATTATTTTTTACTTAAGTAGCATCAGTCATATCCTCATGTTTTAAAATTTTAAAATAATACCTACATCTTTCATAAAACAAATCTAGAAAATCATGTAAAGATTTCTGCAAAATTTACTAGCAGAAAAGGTCTTATTTTATTGTTTCCAATTTTTTCACGAACTAGAGTACATTTTTCACTGTCCACTACTGAACATAGGCCTCACGAACAGAAAATATAACTTTCTAACTATGACACACTCAGTGCACCTCAACCCTGATCATTGAAGCCATGACGACCGTAATGCCGATGGATAGATACCAAATGTTGTCGGTCATGATGACTCTGGGGCCAGAGGGGACTAGAGGAGGCAAGATGGACATGATACACACATTATGCCAGCACTTAGATGCTGAATGATTTTGAGACTTTGGCAAAGTATAAAATATGACTGTGAATAAGTTAAATTCGACAGTGGAAAGGCAAAAATGCCATAACACGAAAATGAGGAAAATAGACCAATCGACTCTTATGGCCTTTAATGTTATTTATTACTTATATTTTATATGTATACAAAAGTAGTGTGATGTCTGCAACAAAAAAAATATCGGAAATATACCATGTTGTCTAAAGGATAACATGTTTATTAGAGAGATAAAAAAATCTCCTATTTAGTAAATCTACTTTAGCTGATTTCTTATCATGTATTTCTATGGTATTATAATAAGAACTATCTATATGAATATAGAATTTCAAAACTATATTTTTCATTAAAAAATGCTATATTAAAATTTGTAGTCACAGTATTTTTCACAAGTTTTCTGACTAATACCGACTTACTTCAAAAAAACATGTTCACCATCATTCTTTAATATAACCAGATGTTACAATAAAACTCAATAATAATAATAAAGTCCGTATAGATAAATGCGAAATAGAACTTACTCATTGTAATATTCATTTTGCCTCATCACTCCCAGTGAATCGTACGGTGATGAATTAGCTATGGCTTATGACGACTAATTCAGTAAAAGTGAATTTTGGGGTCGAACATACCCCAAAGAAAAATGGCTTCCATGCTGACTTCGCAGTATGGAGCTGGACTAGGGATGTGTTAATTATGGCGAAAATACGAGTAGATATCGATATTATTCTAAGTAAGAATGTTACAAAAATATTTTTGCAAAAGACCAAAAGTTATGTTTTCTTCTTATTCAGTCTCACCTTATTTCCTATTTCATTTTTTAAACGACCTCAAAGTTATTATAACACTAAATTATTACCTACCATTAGACTTTTATTCAGCCTAGTTTTTATTAAGCTTGTTTCTAAGATTGATAACAATATTTCTCGTATTTCATAAATATCATTACAACATGACATCAAGCGATTTGATACTGGCGAAAATTTTCTTTAAATAAAGATTGAAATCCAATTGGTTATTTAATTTAAATATCGATATATTATTTTTGCCGACACCCCAGCCCTACAAGGAACTAATGGTACAGTCGAGCAAGGAAATTAAAGCGACGGAAAAATGTACTTGTGTCTTGATTGATTTTAGGAGTGATCTTGCAAATTGGGGGGTTTTCTGGATGATTATCATTATTATGATTGTTACTTATATACATTTTTTATAAAAAATGCACTCTTAATAAACAAATAAATTACACCAAAGTTTTAATTAATAGATAAGTAGATCGTATTACTAGGAAGCTAAAACATCTATAACTATTTCAAATGAAATGATGGTATTGTTATTAATTATTTTAATACATAATTAATTATTAATCTTATAATTCTTAGTGAGCAATTTTATTTACGAATCAAATTAGTGGACATAATAAGCCACGCAGAGGCCAACCTCCGACAATACCTCAATAAATCGACAAAACTACTTTTATTGTAAACTTTCGAATTAGTCACGCCTAGTCCAAGACCACACGGAACTTAAAAGATCTCCCAACTTCATCTTCAAAACCAATAAGAAAAAAACTTTGACATCTGTGTCACACAATAAGTAAACTTTAACGCATGGACGAAAGAAATAACTAAGGTAAGCAAAGCATCCGAAAATTAACCAATAAAGTTCTAAAAGGATCCAAGAGTATGCAATAAGACAATTACCGGGTTCCGCGAGCATCATTAATCTTAAAGATCTGGAAAAACATGTTACTTTGATGTCACAAAATTTATAACTGTCTATTCTATTCCTATCTGTTGTAAAACCGAATTAATTAATTTATTGCTAATTTCATTATATGAGTGTCTATCTTATCTATTGGAAAACCGATTTTTTTACTTCATTGTTAAATATAATGGCTGCCTAGCTGATATATCAGCATACATCAAAACTAGTAAGCGCCAGTAAATATACAGATTTCGTAGCACTGACGCAGTTTATACGTTATTATCTTGTTATTATCATGTAGGCCTATTCCTAATGATCAGATAGCCTACCTAAAGCATAAATTTGATTCTGTCTTTCTCTAAAACTTGGTCAAGATAGAGACAGCAACAACTTTATTCTTATTGATAAGTTTTCTGACCATTTGATAAATAGGCCCTAAATAAATTTAAAAATTATACTTTTGCATACAGAACCCTAAATTGGACAAGTCATAATGGGCAGATTGTAAAAGGTCATAAATATCAATATTGACTGTGACTGTGAAATGTGCTGACAAAGTTGCCGTGGGCGTTCCTAAATGGTCACAGTTTTTAATTTCTATGGCATATTTTTTGCCTTCCAATATTTTTTTTGCTTTGAGGAAAGCGACATAACTCACATAACACTTGGGTTGGTGGATATTTTTTGTAATACTTAGTTGTTTGTAACAGCTAGAAATATACAAATTAATTATGTTTATTATACGGGGTATAACAGAAGAGGTACGCTAAGCGAAATATTATACAGAATGATTTTTGGTCGTCAACGTTTCCGAAAACTACGGAATCTCCTCATCATCACGATCATTTTTCTCCATGGAAGCATATCTGGGAAGTGTCTGGTTTCCAAAATATTAGGGTCCAAAGTTGAGTAAATAGACTGCGTTTTTCTGCATAAATGCACATAGACGCGCGTAGCAGGATTTTTTCACGAAAAATAATTAATATCTGTCTATAAAAAAACTAACATAAACACTAGACACTATAAATTTCGCACGATCAAGGAATTTAAAAAAAAAATTCAATTTTTTTTTTTTTTTCCCAGCAATTTTTTTGGCATAAACTTACTTTATTTCATGTATAGAATACGTACCCTTCGTTAAAGGTGGCCACAAAAAAACACCCTGTATTATATGCTTAGATGAAAACAAAATTGCGTTGTTTTTATCTGAGATTGGATGTTCCGAAATTAACTAACTCCTCTTTTAGGGCGCAAAAATAAAAAACATAATTTAAGTTATTGAACTTGTACATCTCAACTATACCCTCAAAATTGGTCAGAAGTGGCACCATGTGGTTCTATCGGCCCTTGGTGCTCTGCCTACCCCGTTAGGGATAAAGGCGTGATTATATGTATGTTTTTATTTTGCTTAAGGATAAGCCTATAACCAATGTATTTTTACATTTTCATACTAATAACCTACTAACCTACGGAAAACCTGTTTTAGTCTTTCCAAACCAAAATCATCATTAACTTACTTCTTAACTAAATGTAACCATTATAGAACTCTTTTTAACCACGTTTGGACAATGTTTTCTGAAGTCAGCTCGGAATTAGTATCATAAAATCAAAGCTATAACATTCCCTATAAATTAAAATAGACTTTAATAGCCTTCAACGGCCTTCCACTCCTCTATATATTTTATAGTACAAACCTCTATGTGACAGAAAAGTACTTACCTAATTATGATATGAAAATGTATGATATTATCCCAATTTTCAATGGTTATGTTATGAATGTAACTGGGTATGCCATTTCTTCTTCTTGTATTGTTAAAGGAATACATAGTATAGTATAGTAATAGGATTTAATAAAATATTCAGAGAATGAAACAATTGGTGCAAATAACCCTATGTTCCTAGATTAAATCAAAATTTAAAAATTAATTTCTTTGCTGAGGCGGTTGCTTACTCATACAAATTGTTTGATGCTTTGACATATTCGTACTTTGAAAAAACAAAGTCCACATTGTATGGGTGTATATATAAGCAATCTTTGCCCTTGTTTCTAAACGTAAGTACCACTTTAACACAGAAATATTGTGAAGACCTATTCTTGGCCTAATTATAACTTAAATTTACCTGGAAATATTATAAAATGTAAATGCTGTTGGTTTTCCTAATAAAGAAAATAAAATAAAATAAAAATAAAATTATATGTAGATAAGTTCGCCTTTACCAGCTATAGCTATCTCTTACTTCCCGTAACTTATTCCTCTATGCCGTAAGGGATAAAGGCGTGATTATATGTATGTATCACCGATTGCATGTCACTCAAAGAACTATGGAAAGGTCAATGCTCGGAATCTCGCTAATGGACAAAGTCCGAAACGAGATTATCCGGCAGAAGACCAAAGTGACAAACATAGTCTCGAAATGTAGCAGACTGAAGTGACAGTGGGCCGGCCACATCTGTCGTAGAACCGTTGGACGGTGGAGTAAATGGGTTCTCGAATGGAGACCGCGCCTCGGCAAGCGTGGCGTTGGGCGCCCTCCGGCCAGATGGACCGATGACTTAAAGAGGACGGCTGGTAGTGACTGGATGGCAAAAACGGGAGATCGAGCCATGTGGCGTACACTGGGGGAGGCCTACGTCCAGCAGTGGACTGCAATAGGCTGACGACGACGACAACGATATATGTATGTATGTATCTCTTACTCTTAGTTTTTAATTTTTTTTAAAGGGATCTATTTGAACTAAGTATATTCAAATTAGTATTCAATTGGCCTGCGAGCGAACATGTGTTGAAAAGATAAAGGACAAATTTATTCAGTTTTATGCTAATTCAGTAGTACCATGCACAAGTGTTCAGTTTTCCACAGATGTGTGGTTTGTTATTGCATTTACCTTACTGATGAATCAGGTACCTAATAAGTAGTTAATATTTAAGGTTTATATGGGAACTTCATGACATATTAGAAACTTATAACTCTCTTATTTTTTCTATTTGTTTTTTACTAGTCTTGTTTTTGTGAAATCAACTCGCAAAAGACCGTATAATGCTTATCAGTATAGACCTCCTATGCTGATGTGGGACTTCACTAAATAAAATACATCAGCTGCATTACTTTCCGTGTATGTTGTAAGAGTCAACTAAGGAATTTAGGGGCGTTATCTAAGGCGATATAAGCTATTAACTTATTTATTACTGACCCTACCTTTAGCCTCGCTATGCGAAACGTGACTCTAGGGTCTCCTTCGCGATCCTGAAGTTGTGACTAGCCTATCTAAGCCGGGTGTACATGTAAAACTTGACCGACTCTTCTAAAAACTATAAGAAACACCTACCTATTGGTTCTTAATTAATACTCCTTTTTACATAATTCATAATTTTACCCCAAAGTTTACGATCCTATATGTTTTGTTCCGCAAGTATTAAAGTTTCACTGATAATTTATTTAAAGTTATGTATCTGTAACATCGCCCTTGTATCAGAGCAAACAAATGTTCAGTGTTTTTTAATTTATTGGCGTTAGGCCCTAAATTTGTTGTTTCACGGTCAATTTACTATTTTATTACAACTATAAAATCAGGTGTTCGAGTTTACACTTTTCTTAATTAGATATTTATTGTCTTGAAGTTTTATTGTTAAAATTTTACTAGATATTATTTCCGACAAATTATTTACTAGATACCTTCACGCCTTTCATTGCATGACCGTAACTTTTATTGTAGCGCATGTGTTATTCTGGTGTACAGGGTGTAAAAAGACAATGATGTTTTTTAATATCTCGTATTCTTTGTAAGGTTATGGTCATTTTCTTCTATGGAACCAACACTGGGAAACGACAAAAATATTATGTAAGAATATTGTAATTTTATTGCCAGCAATGTATTCGTTTGATGCTCAAAGTACAAATGTACCTACAAAACTAACATTATAACATTTTCACATCTATTTGGTATCTTTGAAAAAAATGTTTGATAACCGATTTCAGATGGATTTCTGTAAAAAAAACCCGTGGTTTCCCAGGGGTGCTTCCATAGAAAAAAATGATCATGATGTTACAAAGAATACGAAGTATTAAAAAACATCATTGTCTTTTTACACCCAGTATACCTAAGCTACACTAATAATATCAAAATTAATTTAGTTGTTTTTGCGTGAAACATATGGATTGGAAGTGGAATGCCATCATCATCTTTATTAGCATGAGAAGTCCACTGCTGAACATAATATAGTCTTCCCCCAATGATTTCCTCTGCGACCGGTTAGAAGCGGCCTGCATCCAGCTAATACTCGCGACCCTGGCCATATCTCGTCCATTTGGTTATTTTTTAAATATGTAGGTATCTTGGCAAGTTTCTTTACTAAACTCCAATGATTTTCACCTTACGTTTGCTAATGACGTAATTTTAACTGGCTGTTGGCTGGAAGAAATCTCGTGTAGAGATTTTACTTTTGTACATTGTCTTTGTTGTTATTTTATCTTTGTGATTTCTGAGTACAATAAACAGTACAAGAATAAGAAAAAATAATAATACGTCAACGTGACGTCAAGAAGCGATGCCGCTATGTCGAAAATACGTAACGGCATAATTTGATAATATTGATCGATGGTTGAACTCAGATAATACATACTAATATTAATTATATTATATATGTATTTATAATGCGGCATAAGAGTTATAAGAGGATTATGTTACTACCGATTTGAAAATGGTCTCTTAAGGAGAAGCTTTCAACGACTTCATACTTAGTAATCAGCTAATTGCTATGTTAGGTACTAAATTAATTATTAGGAAACCTCAAATTATAACGATCTACATAGTAGAACATAACCTAAACTGCGATTGTTTATTAAAACTGGACTATTATTTAAAGGGCTGATCTAATAATAATCAAATCAGTTAGTTGATATATTAATGCCGCTACTGATACACTGACACTTTTCCAAGACAAAACCATAACACTTTAAAATTACAGCATAAGGGCATTTATAATCTGACAGATTATAATCTGAAATTTAACAATATAGTTCGTTTGTGTTTTAAAGCCAAGGGCAACTTGGCTTATTTGCCGTGGGGTAAGTTCGATTTAATCATAAAGCTTAAGTCTCACACATACCCTTAACCAACCAAATTTAAACCACACATAATGTCGTCATCTCAAAGCACCGTACGTGGTTATACATCAAAAATTAACTCAAAATCTTACCAACTTATTAGGACAAAGTACATTCGTTTCGCTGACAGTCGCCATTAGTTTAATAGGTAAGAAATACCATACTATTTTTGTACGGATTACCACTTAATTATAGTTAACATGTGGGCTGGGTTTTGCATTTTGAGAGCCTAACTGTGGATGACAGCTTAAAGTGATTAATCAACACATAAGATCTATCTATAGTACGAGTAAGTATTTGAATTTTTGGTACTTATTGCCTCAATCGCAACTTTGCTAGAACAGGGGCACAATTTCGTTTTGCAATTTTTGTCAATTGTGCCGTTGTTCTATCGAAAGTACGGATGTCCTCAAAATAGGGTAGCTAGAACTGCAGTATCGTAAAGGAGATCCTACAGCCACGAATTAACTTTTTTAGCTGAAAATAATTTGGCGGCCGATTGGTCTAGTAGGTAGCGACCCTGCCTGCGATGCCATTCGTCCTGGGTTCGAATCCCGGTAGGTGCAAACATTGATATGATGAATATTGATGTTTGTTTCCGAGTCATGGATGTTTCTATACTTATCTATGTATTTATATACCGTTACTTAGTACCCACGACACAAGACCTAAGGGATCTTAATGTGGGACTAGGTTAATGTGTGTTGTGTAGTGTGTGAATATTTATATTTATTTATAATTAGCTTTAATTTTCCATGAAAGTTGCAAACCGATGCTGTCTGCATAATTTTAAGTAAATTACACTAATTTCTACCAAAAGGCAACAAAAGCTTAAGTGGCATAAGAGATAAACATAAAATTAACCTTAACAAAGTACGAGTCAACCATTTGCGAGGTAATGCAGTTAATCATAATGGATTGTAAGCAAATAATGCGTTTTTCCGAAAATCTCATGGTCTACTGCCTATAGAGGTTACGTGCACAAAGAATGATGTACCTTACTAATGAGTAATAAAGTGAAAAGTAGTTCTTTTATAACTTGATTCATCATAATATTGCATAAACTTTATTCATGTACTGATTTTATAAAATTGTCACATAGCTGCAACCCAGGGTTGATGTCAGGCAGGCAGCCTTGGCAATGTGAGTTCCAGAAGAAACCATACTTATTTCGCCGACCCCGAATGATGATGATGATGATGATGATATAGTATAATGGGATACGGACAGGAAGGCGATGATGAAAAATTTTAGGCCTGTCTGTGATTATAGAAAAATAAAATACTTATCTATGCCGTACGCAAAGCAAATACAATGCCACTATACACACAAAAACATTGTTATTTTCATTGTTTTCCTTAAAACAAACAGTTTGTGGATCAGTAATTTTTCAGACCCCTAAATAATACAAGAATTCTTTAATTCGACATGGATTAAATGCAAATGACACCTCCTTACACGTGACATGAGACAACCATATTAAAACCTCAGTATATTCACGAAATTTACTTAAAAACAAGCTTTATGTCACAGCCAGTAAAGTCTCCGAAGTGATTTTATAAACGCATAATTATGTTGGTAAACGAAATATGTCAGTATTGATACAAGATGTTGTTTATTTAGAGGGTTCCGCAGTCAGAAATTAGGGTGTAGATGAAAGAAGATGAGAAATAAAACATTACAGGCATTTATCTTTTTAAAACTGCATTTATTTTCGACAATTAGCACCACAAAAATATCATATCTATAATATAGCTTAGTTGAGAAATCACCGGGGCTATAAAAATATTTATTTAATTATTTATTTGGTCAGTAGAAAACATAAGAAGCATCTCTTTTCGTAAGAGATTGACTACAAAAACTTACAATTTACATATATTTCAGCTATTCTAAACGTGGCTGTAGGGTCTCCTTTATGACCGTGCAGTTCTGGCTGTATGTATGTATAGGCATGTATGTGTAGGTATGTTAAGTGAGACGGTTTAAAGATCTTCTTAGCTAAATATTCTATAAAACCGTTTGACTGTCGGATCTATGAGGAATGCTGAATTGGAATGATGAATGAAATAGATTTAAAGTAATAAATTTTAAATAAGTACCTATACGAAAACAAAGCTAAAGATACCCCATACATTTTTAGTTAGACATAATGCTCATTTCAATATCAATCAATTCTTTTATGCAATCGAGATCTAAATCATCATGCGAAATTGCAAGTCTTAATGGCACTTCAACAAAGTATTTGCAAGTTATAAATATATCTATTAAAAAGAAAGCAGCCTGTATATCGTAACAAAAACACCAAAAAAATGTAAGAGACACAATAACGAAAATTGGTGTAAGCTCCACATAATAAGCGTTGTTCAAATATTGAGTCGATTTTCGTCGTTCTAAAAATGAAACTCGCTCTGTAATATTTTGTTTGTTCTATGAACCTGTTGACTAGGCAAATGTGTGTTTGATTTTAGGAATTTTGACAGGAACAGTTATTTAAATACGCAAATCGCGTGATGTCATAAGTATGTTCTGGGGTTAAGGTAAATAAAAAGTTTTCATTACATATTTTAAGTATCCTAGTTTTTTCAATAAATAATGAAATAATAAGTAGGTCTACGGGGAGAAAACTCACTAGCACTATTGTCAATGAACCAATCAAGATGTTACAGATTTTTTCTAACTCTACATTCGTTATCGCATTAAACCGCCAGACAATATTTTATGCGACGAAAACGTGTATTTCACTTGTAGAAAAAGAAAGTGATATTTTTGTTGTTGTTCAAACCTCGGAACTGTTCAGAACGATATCGACACCAAGTTTCGCTAACATCGATTTCGTAACTGTCAAATAAAACGAAGAAAACTAACACCTATCACAAATTCGATCAGGATTTTACCTAGTCATTTCCTAAAGATTACTCTCGCGATAATTCCTAATACCCGTTATTAAACTGTACATTAGTACAGTTAAATTCGATAATATTTCGTATTTAATATTACTATCGAGAATAAAATCTTTGATTCCCCCTATCGTGGATGTTAATTAGAACCTATACACAGCTACATGGTCAGAGGTGTGTAGTGATAGACATTTTCAAAACATGCGGGCTGGGTACGGGCTTGCTACGACGAATTGAACTTATGCACTACTACTCTTTATATTTTTTATTAACATTTCATCAAAAAAAAAACAAGTTAACATTTATAAAGTAGTAAGGATAAGAATATAATGTATTTATGTTGGAAGATATTTTGGTACCCAATTTCTGTACTGTACTTACTGTACAATGTATAAGAGTTTAGATTAATAATAACAATTACATATAAATATTTGTTTGGCTGTTTCTTCTCTCTCTCATAAAACCTACCGAAATGATTTCGATAAAATATGAAATACCTACATAGATAACAAACCAAAATAATACATTATTCGTTACTAATCAATCACGATTCGTAAATGAGTTTCGAAAATGAGAAGATAGTAGAATTATTTTTATTATTATGTTATATTATTTATTGTATTATTATAATATTGTACGTAAACCAAAACAGTATCTTAATAATGACATAATAAAGCTGGACATCGTCATCCAGAAAATAGGAAAATACGTTAAAATTCGCCACAACAAGTCCGCACAACAAGGGGAAGCGTTTTATTATTGCTTTTATCTTTCGAAATCAACATTTTTTCCCGCCTATTTCGCTCGTCATTTATATCGCAACTGCTTACAATTAATTTAATTAAACCGTGTCGCCATAGGCACTGTTTTTGATGTAATCATTTTTTATATTTTTGTTTAGCAGGTCCTGAGTTACAGGTTAAATGTGTCGGAAAAGACGTGAAAAAATGTTTTCAAATTAGAGCTCGATGTCAGCACTCGAGCAGAAAATATAAATAGATTTGATGATTTTTTTGGAAACGAAGATGTTTTGAGAGGTCATAGAAAAAGGGATACTTTTGAAACGGAAGACAATTAAAATTTAAGGAATCAGAGATAAGAACGGAATTTTAAAAAATGTCTCAGAAACTTAACATTTTGGAGAATAAAATTATAGCGAAGATGGCAAAGTAGTTGCCATAAGGTGTTTTTCTTGATTTTTTTAAAATACGTAATGTTATTTATGCCGGTAAAAATCTATTATTTTTTCACATTCATTTTTGTGGTTTTAACTACAAAATAACGTGATATTCCAAATCAATTATCGTTAAATAAAAGGTCACGATCATCCCTATTACCTATCACTCCCTCTTCTCAAATTATAAAAATAAAAACATAAAAAACCACCGCAAAACAGTTTTACGCCCTTCACAATAGTGTGTTTTCCCACGAATTATTGCTGAGCAGATTATGATGAATCATGATTATGGGCCTTCTTACACTGGCGATTTGAATCGTCAGTACATATATTTTCTGCCCATTAATAGCCCAATGGTTTAGTGCGCCTTCTAATCAGGGTGCGTAGGTTCTAGCCCAGTCACTAGTGAGAATATATTTTAATATAATAATAAATAATAATAATATTTATTTATTTCCGATACATTATATACATAATATACAGTTTTATATTTATATTAAGTCTCATAAATTATAATAATATATGTACCTATATAGTAAAATTTGTCAGTTAGCTACAGCCTCGAAAAGCACGTAATACCATTCCTTCGCCTGCTCTCTCTAAGGCTTTTCGTCCCACCGGGCCCTGAAAGTGAAGGAATAGAAATGTATGTACACATAAGACATAAGTATTTACACTTCTGCACTATAATATCTCCTTCACAATTGGCGTTGAGAGTGGCCGTCATAACCGAAATACGGTTAAGTTTTTGTATATGTTTCATACATATTTCCAAATTGTTTTGGTTTTATTTTTTCAAACAAAATTAATTTTCAAGTAGATATGAAATGTCATTGAAAAATACCGTTGAAAAATGTATGAAACCTAGTGGACAAAATTATATTACCTACAGTTATTAAAATATTTTGATACTGTTAATATAAATTAACTGATAGATATAATCATATTGCAACAATCGCTAGTGCAGGGAGACCCTTAAATTCATCCCTCTCGATTTGGTTATTTTTTAAATATTATAATGGTTTGTTTATAAACTCTGTCAAAAATCTTTAAAAAAATGAAATTATCTAGTCATCGTAACGTATTTTAGAAAAAGAATTTTTGTCGTGCAACAAAATTTTTCGCTTATTCTTTACTGTATATACTTTATGTTTGTCTAAAAAAAGTATTTGAAACATGACATTCAGTAAATTATTATTTTTTAAATAGCTTAGTGGGTTAGGGGTTTCAACTGTAAGCTCACCACACTCGGGTCCCTTGTAAGGCTTAAAAGAATAATTGCTTTATCCTAGACTTTATCGAATAAATTCTTAGTTACTTACTGGCTTTTAGACTTAGCTTAAAAATTTACTTTTATGCTTCAAAAGTCTGATTTATAGGGTATATATGAATAAATATGAGATTTCGAGTCTTAAATTACGGAGATAGGTCCTCTACTCCTATTCCTTTTTCTTACACTCTACCTTTATAATAATGTGTAAGAAATATTGTCAATACACATAAAGATTAACTATACTCGTACTTACATACATGACCACCGCACAGTGGGTAAACCTGCGTAATTATTGGACACAATAATAAACGAGGTATCATAAAGGCAGCGTGTGAATTGACGACACCTGTGCGTGGGGCGCCGGTGGTGTGGAGCAATATTGTTGTGGGATTTTTTATATTAATCGTATATAATAATGATGTTTAAGCCAGCCTTTTATATACTTAAGTTGTAATAATTTTAAAGATAACTTAAAAAAAAAAAATTTTTGTCCATCAGTCGCCTATCGAGTAGTAATTTTTTGTCTTCTATTTATTCATTATCATTTTTGTCCATCATCCGCCAATTGAGTTGTATTGACAGAAACCTTTCGATTTCTCCCTGTAGCTATTTAAAACACCATATCTGTATATACTTTCACTCTTAATGTAAATAAATATTAATACCTTATTTTGTTATCCATGAACGACAATTTAAATAACTATTATAATATTCAAAGATGAGAGTAAATTGTAATCATAAAAAAAAACAAATATATTAAGTGTTTAACACAACTCCACGCACGCCCACATTACAAAAGTGACAATAAACAGTCACGGACAAAAAGCACCGGAAACCAACATAGAACGTGACGAACCGAATTTCTTAGCGATTTCTCATTTCACCCCTCACACACAAACCATTTGATTTGTGTAATCAAATGCGGGCATTTGAATTAATTAGTTCGTTACGCACCTGAGCGTCTGATTATTTTCTATTGTGTAGCATCAACGCGTTTTGAATGCGTTGTTTCGTTGAAAAGTTTGTAATTTTTTAGTCTACACCTTGGTGGACTTACGCCATTGTGTGTAGAGTATAATTTTGGTTGTACCGGTTAAAGAAAAATTGGTCGATTATCGAGACTGGGTCGTAATTTTTTTTTTAATATATAAAAAAAGGATTTAGGCTAGTAATTAACTACGTTTTATATCGCAGATACAAATTTTTATGTGAATATTTTTATTATTTACTTTTAACTTGTACGCAAAAACTACGGAACCGATAGTGGTGAAACTTAGCAAATATATAGCTACGAGTATGCAGAATAACATGCAGAATAACATTTACGGCCACGCAGACAAAGTAGCGGGCATCAGCTGGCTAAACAATAGAGAATTGACTGTTCAATTTATTGAACAATAACAAATGTTTCTGCACTTTTGACATTGATTTTTAGCCCTCAATTACGCAGTGGACATGTATGACTAAATTACTAGTATGTTTTGATAATTTGATTGTAGGTTTCGATTTTAAACTTCATTTGTAAAGTATTTTACGACGCGGTCACACAATTAGCTTGTATCTGTAACTATTGTGCTTTTTATAATTATACATTAGCTTTTTGAAGGTGGTTGTAATTTATTATTTGGATGTTTGATTTTACTGAAGGCGTATTATTAGCGATTAAATTAGCTCTAATAATCACTTTATGTTTGTGGGCATTGAAGGGTGGGAATCTCATGTAAAATTATCACATACATATATACCTATCGATTACTAGGTATAAACCTAGGTTTAACCAATTTTTTTTCGATTCTAAACGATAATTTGGATATAAAATCTCACATCTGAACTTCCAGGCTGCTAATTTAATTTCCTTATTAAGTCTCTGCTACCCTGTAGATCCGCCCCAAAAAAATCATAAATAATGTCTTGTGTGAAATTATTTTAAAAGAAAAGAGGCTGGTGGAACTGTATTGTGAAGTTTCCACACACACTCTCCAAAGTGTATCCTGTAAAACATTGACAAGGCAGCAATTTTACGGCGATGGGCCAGGTCCTGGAGTTTCGAATTTGCTAAATAATTGTGTATAAGTACTTTATCGAAGACATTCCTACACCTAAATAATCGAAACAGCTCTAAACCAAAGTTTTCCCATTTCCCCTAAGACGTACAAGGCCGTATTACAAAATGAGACGGCTACGCGAAATCCTCTAATAATCCTCGATCGTAAAACGTCACAAGTCACAACTACTCACTTTGTCCGCTAAGCCCGCTTTATGGCGGAATTTTTAATCTCTCCGACGACGACGTAAAGAGACGTAACGTCGTTTATCTGACTTCTGCTTTATTAGTTAGTGCGGCGATAACTTTGTTATTGCTGTTTGCGAAATTGGGCTTGGTATGAATAGTGTCAGTTAATTATATTTTACAATAATTAACAAGTATCCATTTTTTTCTTAATGTAGTTTTGTAGTTTCTTAGAATTTGTTTAATTGCACATGTTACCTGTTGTTAACAATTTCTCTTTACTTGCTTGGCTTGCTGGAAGAGATCTCTGGTAGAGATAAGCTTGCCATTGTACATGCATCTCTTCTTTAATGTTATATGCCATATTTCTTTTTGTGTATGTGCAATAAAGAATGAAAGTATATTTACCTATCTTCGCTGTTATGGAGACAAGTCAGACAGGCTAAATAGGTGAGAACCGAAGCGATTTAGATTACTCTATTTCATTTTATAACTACATTATTTATTACGAAAATTATTTATTTATAAATAAAGATCATAAATCTTTATATTCATGTGGATTTTGCATAAAATTAAATAATTATTTTAAGATTAGTTTAGAAAAAAAATGTTACACAGAAAGTATGTTTGTGTGCTTATACAAAAAAAAAAACTCTATCTCTATTTCTAACCAAACTCAAAACGGGATACTGTTACGAGTAATATAAGAATAAATATAAAAAATGTACTATACTATGATTTTTAACACCCAACCAATCTTCAAATCGGGTGCAAACTACATCCAATAAATGAAGGCTTAGTTTTTACTACCGAAAGCCTTGTTATATTAGCATAGTCGTAAATTTTACTACCTTTGCATTTCGCTTCTAATCTGAACCTCCTGTAGACTACTGATGAGCTGGTACTCAACAATTTCGATACTGTGATTTTATAACCTTTGTTTGATGAAAAGAAAATTTCTTTATAAATATTATTTTATTAATGGATAAAAGGGCTGTTAGTTTGGTGGTGATTTTAACTAATAATTATGATATTCACATTAGGACTATATAGAAATTTTGTTACAGATAATTTTATTATACCGGTTTATCAATTCTAACATTTGATTTTTTTTTTTCATATATACAGGGTGATTTTTGGTCGTCAACGTTCCCGAAAACTACGGAATCTCCTCATCATCACGATCATTTTTCTCCATGGAAGCATACCTGGGAAGTGTCTGGTTTCCAAAATATTAGGGTCCAAAGTTGAGTAAATAGACTGCGTTTTTCTGCATAAATGCACATAGAAGCGCGTAGCAGGATTTTTTCACGAAAAATAATTAATATCTGTCTATAAAAAAACTAACAAAAACACTAGAAACTATAAATTTCGCACGATCAAGGAATTTAAAATTAAAAAAAAAAAAAAAAATTCATAGCATTTTTTTTGGCATAAATTTACTTTATTTCATGTATAGAATACGTACCCTTCGTTAAAGGTGGCCACAAAAAAACACCCTGTATATAGGTATTTATAACATATAACTTCTATGCTGCTCTGGGAGTGAAAAAAAAACGCATACTATTACAGCTGCTTCTCTTCCCGGGCATACTATATAAGTCAGTAGAGGGACAAGAGGGTCTTGGTGTTTTGTAGGCGATGGGCTGACCACCTGTCACTACTAACCGAACTTGTACATCTCAACCTATACTCTCAAAATTGGTCAGAGGTGGCACCATGTGGTTCTATCGGCGCTTGGTGCTCTGCCTACCCCGTAAAGGATAAAGGCTTGATTATACGTATGTATGTATGAATATTTATGGTATGTGTTTTGGTAGATAGTTACAGCTACTAGAATTATTATTGTCAATATTATTAGTACACTGCAACCATATCTAATAATATTTCGTATAGTCGTATAAATTCATATAAATTGAATATTTACCATTCTAGAGTAACTCAATCAATGTAAAGCTCACTAAGATTGTTACAACACACATTGATGTTAGCATAAAACCATAGCAAATAGATTGTTGGGCAGAAAATTGGCAATTCCTACCGATCTAACAGGTTAAGTCGAGATAAGCTTTATGTGTTGTTTGCCTCAGTTTTGTAGTACAAACATCGGTGTAAAAGTTGCTTTGTTGCATTAATGATTGGATTGTGTCAGGGAAGAATGGCGTAAGTGGGAAAACGATGTATATATTATATTTTTTCATACAGAGTTATCTCTACAACTATTATTCTTGTTATTATTTAAACGTAGCAAACTTAGCAAAGCGATTGATGCATTGCAACACGCGCTAAAGTTAAAGTGGAAATGAGCTGGTCACACAGCACGCACCTCAGACCAAAGATGGACAAAGGTCGTGACCGAATGGCAGGGACCGAAAGGCACCCGGGCCAGAGGACGGCCACTAGAACGCTGGACCGAAGAAGTGATAAAAACAGCAGGTAGAGACTGGATGCAAAAAGCCCAAGATAGGAGTACTTGGAAAGCTCTGGAGGAGGCCTTCACCCGAAGAGGGACCCAAAACTATACCTAGGAATGCATGAATTTATAATTTTAATTTAATTTTTTTACCATATTATTAATCCTAATTTAATTCAATCTATTTTAAATGTATATGTAACAATTTTGCATGGGAAAATAAAAAGGCTATTTAATTTAATTTAATTTAAAACTTAGCAAAGTCTATTTTTACACACATATCGAAACTTGGTGTAAACATACAATTATTAATTAATATTGGATACGGCAAAAAATTAAGCGCTTCACCAAATGCTGCAGCTTTTGAGGTAGATTTTTCACGCTGCTTGCATAAAGTTCTCGAATAAAAGATTATCTTTAATCTTGAAAAATTATAAACTTCATCTCTTTTATATAAGTAAGGTGAAAAAACGTTAACGTGTAATATATACAGGTGTTATTATAAAACCGCGTCTTTGACACTATATAAAAATGAACTTACGAAAATGAAGAACTATACAGGATGATTTTTGGTCGTCAACGTTCCCGAAAACTGCGGAATCTCCTCATCATCACGATCATTTTTCTCCATGGAAGCATACCTGGGAAGTGTGTGGTTTCCAAAATATTAGGGTCCAAAGTTGAGTAAATAGATTGCGTTTTTCTGCATAAACGCACGTAGCAAGATTTTTTTACGAGAAATAATTAATATCTGTCTATAAATAAACTAGCATAAACACTAGACACTATAAATTTCGCCAGATCATGTAATTAATTTTTTTTTTTCAAAAAAAAAAATTCCCAGCATTTTTTTTGGCATAAACTTAGTTTATTTTATGTATAGAGTACGCACCCTTCGTTAAAGGTGGCCACAAAAAAACACCCTGTATTTAAGAAATGTTTAGCTTAAACAATATTAACATTTTTATATAATATACAAACCTAAAACTTTACCTGATTTAAGTTGATACCTCGTAAGGTTAAGTTTGCGTTTAACACGTAAAGAAGAGCTTTATAGCGTTAATAATAACAAGCTTAGTCAAACAACCAAAGCCTTCTCTACCTACACATACAGCATACAAACAGACGCACATGTCATCAAGCAAATCTCTAATAACGGCCACTCGTAAAGCTTCCCCTGATGAATTTCATGCAAATGCCGTTGAGACAATAAAATTTGAACTGCCATTTTGGAAACTAGTACACGTCTGTGGATTTGCTTGTGGTTTGATGTTATTTCGGGTTTTGTTGTTTTAGTCATTAAAGCTAGTTAAGCTAAGTTGTGTTGATTTCATGCTGTTGATTTTTTCTATAATGCTATTGCTAAATTTGATCCGCTGTAAGGAGATGTGAAAATTAGTAAATAGATAGTAATACCTACCTACTTACCTCTTACCTCTACATTACTTTATAAAAAAAAACGTTGTATTCTAGACCCTCTACAAAGATTTTGTTCAAAATATTGATAGAATGTTCCCAAAATGGGGTAGCCAAAACTGCAAGATCACGTTGGAGACCCCACAGTCACGATAACTAAAGTGTGGCCAGATATAGAAGATCAGTGACAAGTTGCTATCTTATGGCCCAGAGGACGCCCTGAGTTCCTTATTAGGTACCTACTCTTTTATTTATTATTACCAACAATTCTTTTATTTGTTTATGTTCACATAATATTCCATGAATTATTTTGGGAATAAAAATCATATGGCACGTTAAAAACACAGACATACAGACTGTGACATTCAAATCTATTGTAGTAATAGGTAATATAAACTGATGAATCGTGTGCTGTTGTAAATTTGTAATGTGCACGTCCCTTTATAAGAGCCTTTTATTACCGACATGAGTGTTGTATGCAATTTTTGCAAGTGTATAGGTACTTTAATAGCGTTCAATCGCATTACATACGTAGCCAGCCCAAATACCTAGTTACGTTTGACGTGTACTATAAGGCGAAGGTGGGTCGATGCCGTTAGGTATCAGGCATGGTCCAAAATCCAAAATAAAGTATGCAGCTACACAGTTGAGAAATTCAGTTAGAATTCACAAACACATTCACGGTATTTGCTCACACACAGGATTGCCAAATCTTGGCAATATATAGGTAACGGATAACGTATAAACGCGGCAAGTACAAGACGGCTGATCGGGAGCAGTACACGAGATTACTCGTACCATTGATTTACTCATTGGTGGTATTTTGATATGAGATAGCGTGAATAAACAAGACTATAACGCTAATACGAGTACCTGCAGTATTGAAAAAGTAGTCTGAAAATCACAATGCGGTCACCAACTCGCCTGCCCAGCGATGTGACTATAAGCAAAATCCGCCCTATAGCAGTAGCCTTGTGCAGGCCCTGGGGAGATATAGTCCAGAGGTGGACTGCAATAGAATGCCGTGTAATAGTATTTAGTTAAACTGTCATTAGCAAGATTTTAATCAACCTTTCCGAGTGCACCTGTAAGGGTGTTTGACAAACACTGTTGGTACTTACACCAAATCACAGTAGCTCAAACAAATGCTCGAATATTCTGTCCCAAACTTCTAGACAATAATAAGACACAAAGAAAAACTCTATTATAACACGACTATTTATTTACCAACACTAATTAGTGATGTCACCACACAGAGACAGACATACACGTGTTTACAATCATACGGTACATTTGACTGTACGGCTGTTGCAAACTACGTCGACAAAAGGTCTAAATTAAGACATAGGAAATGTAAGAATTGTTAATGAACGAACATGAAACTCTTTCAACTGGTTTGGGCAGTTATTTTTGTGGTAAATACATACATACATATAATCACGCCTTTATCCCTTACGGGGTAGGCAGAGCACCAAGGGCCGATAGAACCAGATGGTGCCACTTCTGACCAATTTTGAGGGTATAGTTGAAATGTACAAGTTAACATACATATATTACATATTCACACACACACATTCACACACTTCACAACACATTGACCTAATCCCACACTAAGATCTCTGAGGTATTGTGTCGTGGGTACTAGGCAACGGTATATAAATACATAGATAAGTATATAAACATCCATGACTCGGAAAAAAACATCGATATTCATCACATCAATCTTTGCACCTACCGGGATTCGAACCCAGGACCTATGGCGTCGCAGGCAGGGCCACTACCAACTACACCAATCGGCCGTCAAAGTTCGGTTAGCAGTGACAGGTGGTCAGCCCATCGCCTACAAAACACCAAGACCCTCTTGTCCCTTTACTGGCTTGTAGAGTATGCCCGGGAAGAGAAGCAGCTGTCGTATTATATATTTATTTTTCACTCCCAAAGCAGCATTGAAGAATGGTAACTACCGTCTGTTATATAACTTAATTAGATTTATTTACGTAATTTAAGTCCTAGATTATAAATTCTGACACTTCAGTTCAGTGTTAGGTCTATCTATATACATAAAATACTGTTGTGCCAAAAAAGTGTAACCAGAAATAAAGGATCACGAAGGAGATCTAAGTCACTTTAAGCAAAGAGGGTGCGGATCTACACAAGGCTGTGTAGATCTGGGACAAGTAGCTCATCATCACTCATCGACAGTGAACTCAGGCAGTTTATCATCTCTTACGTATCATCTCTTAGTAGACCCTTAAATTAGCGCAGAAAAAGTCCACGTATTTTAACTTCCGTTATAGGTATTATAAAGTCCAATAAAAACAATTTTTTGCTTTCTTTAGGTTCTAGGTTCTGCCATACCTCCGAATATGCTCATACATTGACATTTATTGTGATCGAAATCGCATTCGTAATAAGTTTTCTAGTTAACTAATGACACGGGCGAGTTCACGAGGAAAAATAAGGCGTCTTTCACCAATTTCATTAAAAAAATTCAAATGAGCCAACTAATCAGCGCTCGTAAAATCACGGAACTATAAAACGTGCGACATCAGATAGATCGTAAATCGGATGAAGACATTCGTAAGCAGATGCTATCGAGTCGCGATTGGCGAACCTTGCAATTTTCTTCTAGTGTCATGTTGTAAAAATTGGCGGTGATTTAGTATTCTATGTGCATACTTATTATGTATTACAACGTATGTTAGGGGTAGGTGCATATCTGAAGAAACAAGTATCTGGTATTTTTAGGAACAGGTCCGCATCTATTTATGTTGAGTGTACCTTTTAAATAATATTCATAATCGTATTTAGTTTATCGCAATCATATGACATCGTGTTGTTGGCCGCGTGGTGCCGGCAGAGTAGAATTCGTACCACCCCATGTCTGCCCGTGGATAGCGTACGAAGCGATTAAGGGTTTCCGGGAAGTGGGCAGCAGCGCCTCCTGTGTTGACAGCATAGTCCAAAATACAAACTGCGGTCACCAACCCGCCTGCCCAGTGTGGTGACTAAAATACGAGTCTCAGAAATACCATAACGAAAAGTGCAAATATCTCATTACCTATTTTAGCTCTCACATATAAACTGGCGATTATTACAAAGGTCATATGCTACCTAAGTTCAAAATAGGCATAATTTCTCAATTAATTAACATACTACGTATATTAAACAATGATAGCTTAATTAGGATTGATCCCTATTGAAGCATCAATGCTTAATCCTTCTTTGCATAAATATTGCCTTAAGGATAATCTACTAAAAGGTACCTTTTAAGGCTTTTCTATAAATACATTTTAATTTCTTGATTGAAGTCGTCGTGTTTGTAAATAGCTTTAAGCGATTTCAACAATTAGAAAGAATTATACTTTCAAAGTGGTTTGTGTCGGGCATCTGCATAATTCTAAATGACAATATTTACTTTGAGGGTTAAATTGTTTCTTTATCTAAGTTTATATTATAGAAAAATTAAGCTCAATATGCTTAAAATAATAAATAAATGCCTTCAATGTATCTGTATTTTTGATTAGTTAGAAGACACACTTTATTTACGAACTTTTCTGATCGTAGAACAAAAATCATAAAATTATTAGTACCAAACTGTTTTTTTTTTGCTACATACAGGATGATTTTTGGTCGTCAACGTTCCCGAAAACTACGGAATCTCCTCATCATCACGATCATTTTTCTCCATGGAAGCATACCTGGGAAGTGTCTGGTTTCCAAAATATTAGGGTCCAAAGTTGAGTAAATAGACTGCGTTTTTCTGCATAAATGCACATAGACGCGCGTAGCAGGATTTTTTCACGAAAAATAATTAATATCTGTCTATAAAAAAACTAACATAAACACTAGACACTATAAATTTCGCAGGATCAAGGAATTTAAAAAAAAAATTCAAAAAAAAAATTTTTTTCCCGGCATTTTTTTTTTGGCATAAACTTACTTTATTTCATGTATAGAGTACGTACCCTTCGTTAAAGGTGGCCACAAAAAAACACCCTGTATAGTATACCTACACTCCAAATGATGAAATAAATGAGTTCAGCCCCAAATAATAATGTCCATGCAAATTTTTCTGTACCTCATTGGACATACAAATGTGTGTATTATTAAAATTTTTAAACTTAATTTCAATTTGGTCAGCGAGTAGCGCGATCAACCCTTTTGAGTGCGTTCAGGAATTTTTAATTTCTATTCCGAATTTTGGCACGTGTGGTTTGCAATATGTTTTTTTCATTAGGTGATCTATGTATTTGCATTTATTATGAGTTTTTTGAAATGTCAACGTGTAACAAAAGATCCCTTCTTGTACTAATTACATGGAAACTGGAAAGAATTCTTTATTGCTAAAGCGCCGAACTATGCGATCGAAAAAGTTCAATCGACGCAAAAAACATGCAGTTCGGTAACTATTTTTTACTAATTTTCGACCAAGTGGCGTTTAGGTGTTTTTGTCGATTCACCGTCAATATTATGAGATTGGCAATGAACAACTTTGTCCTTCTAAATACTAATCAACCTTCTTGCGATAGTTTATCAGAAGTGCAGGTATCTTTTAGTCTATTTGTTAGATATGGTTACTACATGTCACTCGTACTTCCAAAATAGATGCTATGTAGCATAGATACTCGTATCTGCAGATTGCGACATACCAATACGGAATCAATCAGAACCGTCAATTTCCTTTCATTACGTGAAACCGCTTTGATAAGACATGCAGATAGGATTATGAGCAGTGGAAACCTTTAGAATTAGGACGGACGTCCTCGGTCGGTGCAATGCTTTGCGATTGGAGATCAATTTGAGGCTATGCCTACTTGCTGTAACTCAGTGTGTGGTTCAAGGGATTAATAGTTTTGTAATTCGATTCGTCAGCCTATTGCAGTCCACTGCTGGACGTAGCCCTCCCCCAGAGCATACAAAACTCGTCTTCCGTTTGCGATGTAGTCACTACCAGCCGCCCTCTTCAGTTTTGTAATTGTTGTTTTGTTATTTTAGGGTAGTTTAGTGGTTGTTGCAATACAGGAAAAAGTACTGGTAAATGTTGCATATAAAGTATATTTTCAACAAGATATTTACAGTATCCAGGAGTTTGTTGCAACTTCCTTTCGGTTGATAAAATATGACAAACATTTATGATTGCCCATGTGATGAAGAGCAGTTACGAAAACCAATCCTTGTTTTAAACACACTAATTGTACGGATCTGGTAAAAATAACAGAACAAGAATACAAAAACTATTTTATTATTTCCATTTTCTTTATCAATAATTTTATAAAACTATTTTAGTTTACTATCGGAAATTAGCTTTTCCTATTTTATAGCTTCAATAGCAAGTCAGCTTTACCAACATAGGCAGCCGCTTCCGCAGTGATTAGGCTTCCGGCTTGTTTAGCTAATTCCTTTGTCTATTAGCTAGCTAACAACCAATTATACGTTATTTGGTCTAAATATAGCGTTATGGAAGCCTACGTGTTTATTCTGTATTTGATTATTAGTGAGAATGTATTTAAATGGCAGTGTCTAGTATCGCTACAACCTAATTTGATTGGAAATCTAATCTATTCCACTGATAACTCTGCTCATTATCATTCTAAAACTGCTTAACAGATATAGGTGAAATTTGTAAAGGCTACAATGGTTACATCGCAAAAACGTAGTAAGTAGGGCTGCCAATTGCCAAATGAGATTCTGTTTTCTGAGTACTTCTAAAGCCATGAGATTTAACGCCTAAACAAAATCAAATGCAAGATAGAACAGAACTAATATTTCACTGAAAGGACCTAAGGCGTTATTTCTTACGGTGTGGCTCATGGAACAAAATGTATCGACCATATTGACCACGAAGGAGATCTTACAGCCACGTTTAGAATAACGGGGCCTGATGTAAAAGATCTGTAACAAGCTCTCTCTCTCTCTCTCTGCAGCTAACTCTTCGCCTAAAAGAACGCACCTGAGTTCCTTAGTCGACTCTTACGAAATGCACGGTAGGAGATGAAATGAACATTAAAAGTCGCATTTCATAAAGTCAAGTAAAGATATTTAAAATAATGTGTTGATTTATGTACCTACGTATGTAAAATTTAAATCTGTGGTACTTTTGAAAACGGTAATAGATTATAATGTCCTTGGTTGGATCCTAAATTCCTTTGTCAAAGACGGTCTGAAAACTAAACTCCAATTTTGATGTCCAATTTTTTAATTATATTTTTTTACTCAACTAGAAACTTTTTAATTCGCCTCTCAGACGTCATCATGTAACGTATCAAAACGTCACGGCGGACAAATTATTTTTAATTATTTTGTGTTACAAATAATATTACCAAATAAAGATTGTTTATTGTGATTTTTTACATCGAGGTGTTAGTTTTTGTGTGGTGAAATGAATTTGAGTAGGATTTTTTGTTTTTTACGGTAGCAATAAGAGATGACTAAACCAGACACCAAACCAGATAAAAGGGACTTTGAAGAGAGATATTCGGGTTGTTTTGTGGATTTTGGACTTAAAATTGGTAAGAGATTATAATTTGATACCGAAATAAGTGTACGTTGCCTTCAACGTATTACAAGAAGAGTATTATATTTTGATGCTTGTCATTTCATTCAATATTTACCTACGAAACGTACACAACACAGAATGACAAGCTTTAATGATATCTGACTAAAGGCTGTTATAAATTTAATATTCTTGTTAAAAATGCTGATAAAGCTAAATGTAAAATGATTTATGTAAACAAACAGGGAAATATTTGAAACCCTTGTTATAAGACGACGGTTTTTACTAGACAGGAGATTGAAATTTTGTGATATATTAAACTAAGTTAGATCTAGTAGTGAAGTGCTACAAAGAAGTGTTTTTGAGGTACTCACATGCATGTAACTTACACACGACTCTGTCCCCGAAATAAGGTAGCCAGAAATGCAGGATCATAAAGGAGATTCCATATGAATTTTAATATACGGTATTTAACGATACATACATATATAATCATGCCTTTATCCCTCACGGGGTAGGCAGAGCACCAAGGGCCTCTAAAACCACATAGTGCCACTTCTGACCAGTTTTAAGGGTATAGTTGAGATGTTAGAAGTTCAGTTAGTAGTGATAGGTGGTCAGCCCATCGCCTACAAAACACCAAGACCCTCTTGTCCCTCTACTGACTTGTACAGTTTGCCCGGGAAGAGAAGCAGCTGTACCTTTAATATAGCGGTGTCAAATGTAAATTATCAGTGATAAGTTGTTTTGTTAGCCTAGAATTGTGAGAATGCTTGAGTTTTCTAGTCGACTCTTACGACATGCACGGAAAGAGATTTAGCTGATGTGTTCTAGTGAAGACCTGCGTCGTCAGCACAGAACTGATACAGGACAGAAATCCTATTAGGTAGTATACTCGTATATTAATTGTTAATTATTTTCATACTATACTATACTAGCGGCCGCCCACGGCTTCACCCGTGTGAGAGTGCATTATTGAATAGATTAATTAACATATATGAACTTACATATTTCCACTGTAAGCAAGTAGTGATAAGTACTTAAAAACATTATCTTATGAGGACACAGAAAATCTGTTATTAGTTGATAAGTAATTAAGTTTTAAATTGTTGTAACGTAATTTCCTTACTAGTGTGATATTTTTAATTGTTAATTTGCTTTTCTCATGTAATAAGCACTTCATCGCCTGAAACACAGGATCATCCTAGTTCAGGAATCTTAATATTATATACCTATACATAGCGTAAGATATTTAAATGTAAGTACAGAAATGTGTATTAAATAAATATTTATTTATTTATTTATTTACTCCTGTGCGAAGCCGGGGCGGGTCCCTAGTTATACATTATAAAACTTTCTTGTGAATCACTCTATCTATTAAAAAAACCGCATCAAAATCCATTCTCTAGTTTGAAAGATCTAAGCATACATAGGGACAGACAGCAGAAAGCGACTCTGTTTTATAATATGTAATGATATATTTTACTATAATATATTGTGTACGATCCTAACTAATACAGGTACTACAAATTCCAAACTTTGTTACCTCTTCACACTTTATTTACTCAACTAATCTTCTTAAAATATAGCATACCTATATGTGAGTATGGCCGCGTGGTGCCGGCAGAGGAGAATTCGTACCACCCCATGTCTGCCCGTGGGTATCGTACGAGGCGATTAAGGGTTTCCGGGAGGTGGGCAGCAGCGCCTCCCGTGTTGACAACATAGTCCAAAATACAAACTGCGGTCACCAACCCGCCTGCCCAGCGTGGTGACTATGGGCAAACACCCCCCATGGCAGTCTTGTGGCGTGCCCTGGGGGAGGCCTACGTCCAGCAGTGGACTGCAATAGGCTGATGATGATGATGATATTTGAGAGTACAGAGATTGTCTTGTCTCCTATTTTAATCAAATTGTTATTTTTGTTTCAGCAACGGGTGCTCTAATAGGCACAATGATGGGTAGCTTCTTCCTCAGAGGTAGCAGATGGCCCTCACTGGTCGGCGGCGGACTCGGCTTCGGAATGGCGTATGCGAACTGTGAAAACAGTCTCAATAGTTACCTTATGTCTATGGACCCAAAGACGTGTTCGTTAAAGTAAGTAGAATTTTACTGGAAGATATAAGGCACCTTCGGCAGAAGAATGGCACAATTGTCAAAAATTGCAAAAAAAAACGATTATGCCCTTGTTCTACTGAAGGTGCGAATATTAGGTTAGAGCAAAGAAAATTTGGTAATTGAAGAGCATGAATGAGACACGTGCTATAACTGTAGTTGTAGGCTACTTGTGACAGATTTATAGCGAAGAAATCTCTTTTAGAGACAAGCTCGCCCTTACAATGTATAGTACAGTACTGTACGAGTACCTACACATATGCAACATTGGTATAGAATAAATGTTGAGTGACAAAATATTATCATATAATAAACAATTAATAGATATCCCAAAACGTTTATGTATATTAAAAACTTACGACAAACAAAACTCCTTTAACGGCTGCAAAATCAAAGTTAATCGAAAACAGCAAATAATATTGTCCAACTTCCATCAATAGCATTGAAACGAATTCAAAGAATCCAATCACCTTTTTCTATTACCCTTATTTACAAATAACCTATGCAAAAACCTGTCGTCAGTTTTCTGAAAAAAGAAGCAATTGATTTGTTTCGCGAACAAAGAAGCGGGAACTAATTAAGGTAGTAAAATACTAAAAGGGGACACAAAAAAGATGATATCACGACACGTTAAAATGGAAGCCCACATTGTAAGGCTACTTTTACATTGGGATAAAGAACTCAAAAACACATTGTAGAGTGCAAATGTGTTGAAATATTGGGTTCTTCGCAGTAGGGTTGGTAACTTTGTGTAATTAGTTTTTGTATTTGCTAAGGTTAATTTTCTACTGAAATGTAAATGTTATAGATATTGCATTAGAATAAAGCAGGTATTAAACATCCATTTAAAATACTGTACTTAATAAAGCAGTAATTCGATTATGCCTACGTTTGACTCGTAATGTATGATGCATTTTAACCAAAATTTATTCAAAGACAATAAATAGACTTTACTATGTTTTTCTCAGTATCATCTTAACTAAAGTACCTGCCTTATGTTTAGATGACCCAAAATAAATGTTATCTATATTAATATAAAGTTATCACTGCCAACCCTAACATAAATGACAGCACAGCAAATGGTCAACGGTGAAGACGTTATTCTTTCTTTAAACATTATTCTTTCTCAAGCACAGCGGGGCATTTCCCTGTCCATTGCCGTTTCGCCGGCGAAAAGGTCAGTTGCTGTTGCGCCTATTCATACTTTTATGGCCTAAGCTTCTATAGCCGAAAACGCCCCTTTTCTTCAAATGTTTTGAAAACTTACCGCCTTGCTTTGCCACCTTAGATGTTTGCCACCCACTGAGTTTACAATATTATAGTTTTGGTAATGCAATAAGGGTACTCGTATTCGGTTTTCTTTAAAGTTTTCTTGGTCAAAACGGTGAATTTAGACCAGATAATTGGCTTGAGCTTGCTTTGACTTATTCTTCCTATGCCGCGCCGCCTTTTAGGTTTTGTTCTATAAAAAAAAAGTTTACCTATTACCATTGTATCATGCCATTTTGAGTTGCCATTTTGCCTATGTTTAAATGTGCTTTATTTATCCAAATATTTCAATTTGACGTTCGTGACTCAATACGCCTTTGATGTCCTCGCCAATTTTTGTGGCTTCTTTTTTTTGGTCAGTCAAATGCGTCAAATGTATTTTTACGTTTGCGCGGTCAGTTAGACGCATATGGTTTTGAAAACACAATGGGCCTACGGCTAGACTTTGAAAGGGCTGGAGTTTTGTATTGTTTTAATCGAGTTTGGCATTTCAAAAGTTTGGAAATAGATCGTTTTGATGACTGGAAATACATACGATTTTTTGTAAAAATTATGCCCTTTTATTAAAGTATATAAAAGAGATGGTAAAATTTGTCATCCGAGTAATTGTAGCTCAGTGGTTAGAGCGGCTGGCACGGTTTGCAGTGGTCGTGGGTTCGATTCCAATTCGGGTGAAGAATTTTTTCCATTTTCTCTATTAATCATTTTAAAGTATATAACCAATCATTAAAATAAAATAATACCTTTACCTCAAGTATAATATTATTCATGAGACAACTAATATCTCCAATAAAATCAAATTTGCAATTTTAAGTGAGGAATATCCTAATTTAAATTGTCTAGAATTAAAAGTTAGACCAACCTGTATGAGAACGCTGACCTATACAAAAACATTTAGCCTGCCGAAATATAACAATGTATATGGTACACGCACATGGGAGTATATGCTACCGGATATAATTAACGAAATGCCTGCTGAACTAATAAGAGACTTTGTACAGTCGCCTAGAAATAACTTACATTTACGATCTCGCCACTCCAGACAGACCAATAAGGACTACGTGAGTGGCTAATTGTATTATTAATGTATTCATCAAAATGTTAAATAAATAAAAAAAATATACATTGGTAAAAGAAACCATTAAAATACCTATATATTAATTTATTATTATTAAAGATGAGGCGAATTAAATTTTAAATGGTAATTTCCTAGAAATTCCCTTATCACTTTGTATGCTATGTAAGGTTATTTAGATACCTACTCATACTTTGTTTAATAATATTGTTTATTAATAATAAAAATATGATTTGTTTCAGGAAGAAACCGTGATTGTGGTGAATGCCTTATTGTATTGTATTTTAATATTATGTTGTAAAAATTGTAATATTAGTAAAAGAATTTCACAAGAGGTTTGATTCTTACTATATATTTTGAAGGCCTGGATAGCAAGGTATGTATATAACCTCAAAATTACACATGAAAAAGAAACAAAAGGCAATTACAACGGCTGTAGGATCTTTTGAACGATGCTGCTACTCTGGTGATTTTTGGTCGTCAACGTTTCCGAAAACTACGGAATCTACTCATCATCACGATCATTTTTCTCCATGGAAGCATACCTGGGAAGTGTCTGGTTTCCAAGATATTAGGGTCCAAAGTTGAGTAAATAGACTGAGTTTTTCTGCATAAATGCACATTGACGCGTGTAGCAAGATTTTTTCACGAGAAATAATTAATATCTGTACAGACAAAAAATTTTTTCAAAAAAATTTACATCGTTTCCCAGCATTTTTTTGGCATAAACTTACTTTATTTGATGTATAGAGTACGTGCCCTTCGTTAAGGGTGGCAACGAAAAAACACCCTGTATTTATATGGGTATGTAGTTATTTAGTTTCTAATCCATTACTCATCTTCTTCTTTTTTCTATATCTACGAGTATCTATAGGTATTACTTAATAATAAAATTGTAACGGATCAATGTTTGTACATGCTAATCTCAGAAACGGCTGGACCGATTTCGATGCAATTTTCAGGAATATATTGTGATAGGTCCCATAACATATAGGCTACTAATTTCGACATTTTGTTTTCTCTGCAGTCCACGCGGACGGAGTTGCGGACGTCCAATGTTGACAATATAAAAAGCAGTTTTTTTTATTTTTATAAAAACTGTAAAGAATCACAAATTGCTATGAATGATTTATCACAACCAGTTGCCTTCGCCGTCCAGCTCGGTCCAGCTACAGACTTTCCTAGAACTAAAACTTCCTAGAAGGATCAATAAAAATTACATCAAAACTGCAATCCTATACCGACCATTGAACCCAATGGAATGCGTATTCACAAGAAACCAATGGACAAGGCAAGACAGTCATCATCATCATCAGCCTGTTGCAGTCTACTTCTGGGCGTTCTCCGACAGATCTGACCAGCCCACTGCCACTTCAGTTTGCTACGCTCTAGAGCAGGCCCGTCCAACATACGGCCCTCGGGCCACAAAGCGGCCTACATAAGCCCTTCATTCGGCCCGCGACGACATCCATTAATATTCGTTCAAAAAATTGTCCAACATTCGTTAATTAATTTTATCATCGAACTAAATACTTGACTGCAAGTGCAGTACGTGTATGGCGGGCCTGAGGTTCTTTGTTTTGGTAAATCACATAGGTATACCATTGCAGTTTCTTTTAATTATATTTTAATAGCGCTACTTTAAATCGTTGCTATTGGGAATCATTAGATTCATCTTCGTAGTGAGAGTGACACTGGGTACAAATTTTACGCAGACGGGTGTTTTTCTTTGAATTAGGTTATCGATTTTGTCTTGGCTTGCTCGATTATCTCGGCTATTGGCCTCATGTAAACGCCCCATAAGTTCGTTGGCCGTGATACATGACTTCAGGTGCATCGGACCAGCTAGGCATGCCCGGCCCGTGAGTCATGACGCGATGAGTCAGCCGTTCCATCAGTCGAAACTGGGTCGCTTGGTGGTGGAACCGGTATTTTTTGCATTGCATGAAACATTTCATTATTATCAAGTTATGGTAGATCGGGCTTTATGTAATGTGCTTTGTGCATTGAGTCATGATACTGCGTATCTATCCATATACATATAAATAGACATAGCTGTGTTTCTTGAAACGGGGTAGACAGAACAGAATCATAAGGGAGATCGTGGGCTGTGGCGCCATTAATAACATAGCGATGTCAGATGTTGATTATCGGTGACAAGTTGCTAGCTTATCGCCTGAGAGAATGCCCAAGTTCCTTAGTCGACTCTTGCGACATTCACAGAAGGAGATATCTCCGTCTTAGCTGAGAATAAAAAAATAGAATAATTAAATAAATGAATAAATACTAGGAGAATATATGGCATGTTTTTTTTACAAATACCGTGAAATAAAAGGATATTAGCGTAGCAGTTGATACCATTCTTGTAACCATTAACAATTCACAATTCGGACTAACAGACCTAACACTCTACAGGTGAAATATATGAACCTTTCTTTCTACCAATTTCCTTTTTCCGTATAACTGACTAATGATGATTTTCCACGGATATCAAGGGCGGGTTGCAACGTTAAGTTAAAATAAAGCGATGTCAATTTACTAACCCACGCAAACTTCGAATTAGCAGGTTTCGTTTGAAATCGGTGTTACCATTAAATGTGTAATAAAAGCTATCTTTTTTCTTTTTGGTGCTATTGCTGGATTCATTTTTATAGTTATCGGGGGTCTATGAAGAAAAATGTGTAACCTATTTTGTGAATGATGCAATTACTTTTGCAAGCTTAGAGCTCATTCCCACTTGTCGGGCTCGGATTTTTAACCGATTTGAAAAAGGAGGGGTTATCAATTCATGTATTATTATTTTCATCGGTTCCGGTAGCAGAATATCTTCTACAGGTACAATACATAAAAAAACAAAAGTAACATTTCCTGACTGATTCATCAACGCCGAGGCAAAACTAGGTACTGAGGCTAAAAACATGACTTCTTTTCGTAACCTATAAGCCCATTAAGAAAGGATTTCAGAAATTCTACGGGAACGGGACATAACCAAAATCCTAAAGTTTTAGCGGAATAAGTCGTGAGCGGCTGCTAGTATTATATCATCATCAGCCTATTGCAGTCCATTGCTGGACGTAGGCTTCCCCCAGGGCACGCCACAAGACTGCCCTGGGGGTTATTTGCCCATAGTCACCACGCTGGGCAGGTAGGTTTATGACTGCAGTTTGTATTTTGGACTATGTTGTCAACCCGGGAGGCGCTGCTGCCCACCTCCCGGAAACTCTTAATCGTCTCGTATGATACCCACGGGCAGACATGGGGTGGTACGAATTCTACTCTGCCGGCACCACGCGGCAAATAATATTGGAATATTATGCCGGCAAGTGTGAAAGAGCTCTTTGTGAATCATACCGTAATCATTCCACTAACAATTTTCCTAGGTTCACCGCAGTAAAACAAAATTACCTCAATAGCCTTTCAATATGTTAATCAAGTTATACATTATGATCGATCTCATTATATGATAAAACCTCGTTTATATCAAATGCCTTATTATTTTAAATTTCTTGTAACATTGTTACAACATGCATTAACTAACAATGTGCAGTAACACCTACAGGTGTAGTTTATAAGTGGACGCTGCATGTACCGCAATCAGGAGGAAGATTGAGTGAACCTGAAGTGAAGTTCTGTTGATATAAAAATGGCAAGTATTAATATTATGTCAACTTTAGGAGAATAATTTGATTTGTTTGTCACAATATATTTTTCCAGCTGGCAAAATTATTAACATTGTATCTATGTACAGTCGACTAATTTTCAATAATCCCAATGGTTTTATAAGATGCAAGCATGCTGAGTAATCATCGCTACAATATCAAACGTCCACTATGTCTAAGAATAAAAAATGAAGGAAAAAATATTATTTCAAAATCAACGTGAGAGTTATGCTTAATTAGTTAAGTACTACTAAAAATATTATTTAATCAATGCAAAAGGAGTAGGTAGTATTTAGTGTATTCTTTCGTCCTAGCTCTAGCATAGTGAATGCGTTAAAAGAAGTATGTTCAATTTTGCAAAAAAGATAATATAAGTAATAAAATGTAAGTGCATGCTAGCTAAGGTATCCATATGGCTTCTACTAATATCTACACCTACGTCTCACCCGAGCTGGCATGTCCTGTGAGAGCAATGAAAATATTTTCCATCTCTTCTTTATTACCTACGATATTAAATCCAGGTTTAACAAACATGGCTTCTACTAGGAGTTTACGTTTTAATATAATATTTATTATGCTGTTACAAAGATGTTTATTTATTCTGTATTGTTATATTTTCCTTGTTTGGGTCTTTCTGTTGCTGAGAATTTGAAAAATGTGATTTGTTATATTTTCCTTGTTTGGGTCTTTCTGTTGCTGAGAATTTGAAAAATGTGATAAGGCACGTTTTTTATTGGTTTCTTGTCCCTTCTTCTCTCATATTGAGTACGTACATACACCCGGTTAGTTGAAGAAGAAGAAGAAGTTTGCTAGAAGAAATCTCTCTATCTTCCTTATTATAAACTTTATTTGTGAAACTTTACTGCTTACAATCTATCTATATATATAATAAAAATGTAACGGTTCGCTGTCTGTACATGGAAGATATATGAGAAAAAATATTATAGGAGACCTTTATCAACGCAATAGTACTCAAAATAATGATTTTTATAAGTTTTGTCTGTTTGTCGGTTTATCTGTTTGTCTGTGCGTTTGTGCACGCTAATCTCAGAAACGGCTGAACCGATTTCGATGCAGTTTTCAGGAATATATTGTGACAGGTCCCAATTAACATATAGGCTACTATTTATCCCGGGTAATTTCGACATTTTGTTTTTTCTGTAGTTCACGCGAACGGAGTCGCGGGCGTCCACTAGTAAAGAATAATGGACTGGTCGCTTCCGATAGGTTATGTATGTCATTATGGTATATTTAATCTCAATACTTAGGTACATAATATAGTCGATTCTGACACTTAAACCTAAACTTAAAGTTATGCTTACCTGTCACTTTTTGTCTTAGCCATTCATGTAGAGAATTTAGACTAATTTTAAGTTTACTTTTAAGTGTGACGGCCAGAATGGCCCATTCTGTAACAGTAGTAGCACGATAAGAGCCAACACTATTATTGCCAGTTGACGATGGCTATCCTAGTATTGCGGCGCCGTCATTAAGCGGCCTTGGATTGGAGGAACATTAGGAGCTGGCGAACAGAACCGGACTTGTCCACTACTATCGTAACGTGATGTCTTGTAAAGAGATCTAGGACGCATGATACTATTAGTCTCCTTCATATACTGATATTAGTTTTTTAGCTACCGTGTACACTTCACTTCGTAACCGTAAAGAGGGCGTGATTTTGCAGTGTGTAACAAAAGGGGTACATAAGCGAAATGCCATGAGAATAGCCCACCTAGTAGACTTGTCCCCAAAATCACATATTCATGTTTAGATTGTAACTATGAAGATTCCTATGTTCTTTAGGAATTCTTCATACTATCTGGAAAAAATAAACATGCAATTTCGAGTCTTAAATTTTCTGGATAGGTTCTTTATAGTGGGCTATATTCATATTATCATTTTGCTTTAACATATCCCTTTTGTTACAACCTGTATAACGGCAGCGGTCACCTTAAAGACCAAAACTGTAGAACACTAGAGAGAGAGAGAGTGTTATTGAATCCATAAAAACAAACTTAAAAACATTTCAAAATACCTGACTCAGGTAACATTATTATGTGCAGAATAAAATCCATTAATAATATAGTAATCAAACAAGACATTTTAGACACAATGTCGTGTGCTTTTTCGCCAACACCCACTAAACTGCTACAATGGATTAACGACGCAAGTCAACTACTAATATTTTTATTACTTCAGTAGCTGTAAAAGTTGAGTATATGCGTTGCAGTTCAATGCACTTTGCGCTGCGAAAGCAGACGTTGTCGTAGGTCTGGGTGGTTTTATGTCTTTGGCCAGTATGCCAAGTCGAAAAGGTGAATAAGGTTAGAGTGTGAAAAGATAGATAAATTTCCCCACTTGTAGCAATTGATCAATCTTGATTGGAGTCAAATGGAGAATTAGCACACATGCTCTTTTGCATTTTTTTGGCATAAGCAAAAAAGCTGTAATGTGTTTTAGGCTTACTTGCATCAAATGCTAAATCTATATTGTTCATTCCTTCATTTATTCACAGTAGCAATTTAATTTTCTACATAAACAGAAAGAGCTGTACCGTATGCTAATTCTCAATTTAATTATGTATTTTCTGCATGTGGGCCACATAGAAATAAAAATCGTTGATTGACTGACTGCAAAGCAGAATCCTTCTGGACGTTGGTAGGCAGCTAAAAGGTGCGACTTGATTCTGTAGCTAGGTGTTTTAGGGACGACTTTTCCGATAGCCTATCTTAAGGATAACATTTTATTGTCTGTCTTTATCTCGATCAAGATTCAAAGAAAGACAGGATCAAAATTCTTCTATTAACATCTTATTCGCCTACTGATCTTAAGGACCTACATCTATTAAAAATAATGTTACCAATGTTCTTATTTAAGCTACTTGATAAATGGAATTTTCAAATTAGCATACTCGGTATGAAAAAAAAGAGTGAAAATTTCATTTAACAAAGCGAAAAACCTAAACAGATTTTCCTTTAGGTGTAAATCATTTCACGGTCGTTCAACCGCACTACGAAGCGTCGAGACGTGTTGTCGTAGGTCGGGGACAACTCGTAATACAAGCGACGTACACGATTTATGTTTTCAGGAAAATAGGGTTTGAGAAAAAACAACAAACGAAACTAATTTCAACCAACTTTATTTAATGATGTTTTGTTTCTAGATATATAAGTAGGACGTCGAATTCTCTCTGGCGATAACTTGGCTTGACTCTGGCTACTACATTTGGAGAACACAGCCGTGTGTTTGTGTGTTTGCATAGCAAATTGATAAAAGTATTGTAACTAAACCCATTAAATGGAGCTTATTTTCCTATCGTCAAACTCAAGTTTCATTTTCTTCCTTAGTACGATATTTATAAAGTAGATATCAGAAACAGTTCTATCCTATAAAAATACGAAACTAGAAGTCAGTTCATAAATAAGACATGTTATTATTACAGATATATTCTTGTGCTACATTGAATCGTTGCATGTTGTAAATCAATTCGAATACAGAATCATTTGCACATCTAACATTGCTCTCCAAGAGTAATACATAACCTATAGAGAGTCAGTATCTCTTCTGTCCTGCAGAAGCAAAATTTACTTGTTTCTTTTCCGATTTTAGAGTCACACGGACATCGGGCTGCCTGTTCATATCTGCGCCCTCGGATCATTATACAATAAAGTGCACTCTATAGCTTGCTAAATGAATACTCTAAGATTACTACCTATTCGATGTTTTGTATCGATATTTTTGTCAATGTCATCAAAGAAGCAGACTGGTGCATCGAACCTATTAACAGAGTTTACGGTTACCGTATGAGCTTTATTGTGCTCCAAGATATATTTACACTGGATGAGATAACAGGATGTTTCGTTTCATCCATTCAAAGTAAACAGATCTGATCTGCAAAAGTACACCCATTCAAAGAAAAATTATCTGGTCTAAAAATGTCGCATTCGAAGTTCTCTACAGTTTAATGGGTATCACCTGTACTATCACTATGAATAGGTAAATACATATTTAACCTTCATCATTTGTATTTATAATATCGTGATTAAGTTTATTCTCAAATATTTAATTTAAATAGAGTGTCCTTTGTGAAAGAGAACAAATAGGTTTTTAACGCCTTCTAAGTTTTGTACAACTCTGAGCAAACTTTAATTAAATGACGCGGTGCTAAGAAAATAAGCAAAATTAAAAGTGACACGAACGTTATGAGGTGCTGCATTTATTAGAGCTACGTTATGAGATTTTCTAGAATTTACCTACTAATGGAATAGAATCCATGAACGTTGTCATGGCAGTCAGCTAAAAAGAAATTACTAAGGACGTTGAATATTATTATGTTCATTATTTATTGAGTAGTCAAGTAATTACGGTGGAATTTGTTCTAAATCTGGATCTGGACTGACAGATTATCTACTGGCTTATATCATATATATCAGGCCAGAAAATATTTGTTTTAATAAAAAGAGAATATTGGTCCGTTAATACATACATACATATAATCACGCCTTTATCCCTTATGGGATAGGCAGAGCACTAAGGGCCGATAGAACCACATGGTGTCACTTCTGACCAATTTTAGGGTATAGTTGAGATGTACAAGTTCGGTTAGTAGTGACAGGTGGTCAGCCCATCGTCTACAAAACACCAAGACCCTCTTGTCCCTCTACTGGCTTGTACAGTATGCCCGGGAAGAGAAGCAGCTGTAGTATTAGGTACACGTTATTTTTTCACTCCCAGAGCAGCATAGAAGACAATAAGGTCCGTTAATAAGTTGCACAATAAATACTAGAGAGTATTGCTAAAGAACATCTAGTACATCCTATATCGACAACATGCAATACTACTGTCCCCGTTAATTTAATTTTTCGATGGCGCTGCACCGTCACATTGTAGCCCGGCATGGCGGTTTTATGTATCAACTGTGATTTCGACAGATTTTACTATCCGTATCACTTTAATTAAAATTTTGCGGCCGAGTTAAAATGTTGCCTATTAGGATTTGAGTATTGGACTGGCTAACATTTCTGGTTTTAGAATGTCCGTATTTATAATGATTTTATGATTTGATTTTTATGATGACAATGGTTTGCAGCGGTCGTGGGTTCGATTTCCACTCGGGTGAAGAATTTTTTCCATTTTCTTTATTAATAATTTTATGATTTTATTAAACATCACACTGATGATAATATTAAGAAATTGAGATTACTTCATTATTTCCATAGAAATATTGACTTAATTGGGTTAGTAATATGAGTAATATCACGAGAAGACTTTATGCTGTCATGAAATTACAATCTTTTTCGGAAAAATAAGCATATATTTTTTAAAGTTATTTTACAATGATAATGTACGTATACAATAAATTAAAAGAAATAAAGGGCTTTTCTTTTATAAATTTTCCATCAATAGCTGCAATCACAAAACATGCATTAGAGACCTTTTTCGCTACAAAATTTATTAGGACATTTGTACAGCACGTACGAATTTTTACTCAGCTAAATATTAGACTTGTCTTGGTCGTAAATTATATTCTTTTCACAAGCTTATTCCTCCTCGCTATTAGAAAAAGAGCGTATCTACGTAGAAACAACAACGCAGTTGTGACCTTTTGTGTGGAAATACAGGGAAAGAAATATGGATGAAACAAATAGTCTTCGCTGAAGAAAACGCGTGTAAGAATCTCGAATTTGCTGTTATAGCGTGCTATTGTCCGTTGCGCTTTGTTGGTCACTAAAATTAAGGTCGGGCTTAAGATAAATAAAATATTCAGACTAGAATTTCGAGAAGAATTTAGCTACGGTTCTGGTACGGCGTACTTCCAGCAAAATAACTTAAGTTCTGAAATATTATGTATGTAGAAAGTTTTATTCTAACTAGGGATCCGCCCCGGCTTTGCACTGGGTGTAAGTAATGCCCTTTCACGTGGACAAAGTCGTGGGCGGCCACAGTAGAAAATTTAAACTTTTTGAGCGAATTTTTTAAGTTTCTCTCTCCGTGAGAGAGAACCATTCTCTTACTTTAGGAAATGTTATAAAAAAGAATTGGCGAAATCGGTTCAGCCTTTCTCGAGATTTGCGCTTAGCAACACATTTAACGATTCATTTTTATATTATAGAATGTGCACTGCATACGTCATCTCATTCTATATAAATCAAAGTAAATTAATTAGAAATTTTCTATAGATCATACACGAGATATAATCCTGTTCAACTTGTAATATTTTCTACTATGTGACATCGTAAACCAAATTGATCTACAATAAGAACTTGTAAACAATACATCTTCAAATCACAGTCACTTCATAAGCAGACATTCACATGAATAAATGTCAACTAAATTCATTATAATCCAACAAAAAAGTTCATCAAAACATATCCTGAAGATCATATCATTCATTTAATGATGCGTTTAAAAATTATTGTCCATTAACAACTCTGAACCCTTCGTGTCATCAAAAGATGGTTTAGATTGTCCCTTCATTTTTTTCTAATCTCAAGTGTATTGAGATCAAGATCGTCATAGGAATTCTATTGTCTCCAAAATAAAAAGGAACCACACACAATGCATATTTTGAATATGTTATGACCTGTGAACTAGTGGCATTTGGTCCTTTATTCGGATCGAAAAATGCCCCAGGCGTTTAGGGTCATGGACCTCAAGGATTAGGATTCTGTCGAACCGACGAAGGTAGATGCAGGTGACTCATTTGATTTGGTGGAGGCTGTTTAAACGTATTTATATATAATGCTTTCGTAAGATATTATAAACGAACATATTTTTATATGCACTTTTGTATTCATCTATGTGAACTATTATAAGAACATTAAAACTACTAACTAAGGTGCAATGGAATCAAAGTTACACATTGACATCTATAGCTTATTCGTTACTTTAGCTATTTATAAAATCATATCAAACTGTCGTTATCTTTTCAATTGCACATTAAACTAGTGGCATATTGTGTGACACAATTCCACGATTCTATCACAAGTAATTAATTACAATGCTAGTGGTCCAAAAGCATCTACTTGTGCTACACCTTTAGGGTGCCATTGTTATTTAGGTAGACTTTTATTCGTACCCTTATCTCAGTTTATTATTTATTCATGGTCATTATTTGACCATTTCATATTTAATGATGTGTCCTTTATTGTTCTATCTGTATATAAATGATGCTAAAGCTTGTCAAACGCTTGGAGAGGTGTGAAATGAGATACTTAATAGCTGTAACGGATGCTTTCTTTTCAAATGATGACCCTTGCTTTGTTAAGGTTATATTGATGAGAAATGGTGTCAAATAGCTTTAACTGCTTCCTATTTATAAAAAATGTAATTAAGAATACGAAACAACGTTCCTTTACGTTTATTATGACTGTTTGTTAGGATCTTAAATTAAATGAAAAAAATTTAGTTATTCGTAAAATTTTAATTTACGACCAATTTCATTTATTTTATATTTTTAGAGTGACTACAATATAGATGCTTGTTGAATTAAAACTTGTTACAAACAACGAGCCAAAATTATTGCAAAAATTCTCATAGTCATAAAACTACGAGCACTCCAATCAGCTAACAATTTAACAGCCTTGTACGAAACTTTAAATTTGTCAAAATTAATTGTCGTTCTCATCGAAGCATTCAATATTACAGGGCCATCTTTATAGACCATTAAAAATGTAACTATTTATTCTTTAAATACAAGGTCATTAAAACACACTTCTAGTTGTTATTTTTTGTTGGTTTTGATTTTTTTGCGCATTTACCGCTTCAGAATATAAAGGGTTATCAAACACCCTTTCAAAAGTAAGGTGATCGTTTCAGAAACCGGTTTTGTCGTAAACAACAATGTTGCAATGTTTATTAAACAAGATAATAAGCGTTTTCTTTTGAATTTGCTTTATTTTGTCAAACTTGTTTGTGTTTTTGTTATATCAATCATTTTACTTCATATACTGGCGCAGTTTTTTATACTTGCAGATCCAGATAATAACCTTATTAAATAATTACCCAAATAATTTAGATCAATCTTAACCGTAACTCGGCATCTGATACTACGCACTTCTTAATAAGAAATAAAAACAATGAATTTATAAACAAATTGTACGGTGTAAAGACGGTCTAGCATAGTTCGATCTAGAACTATATTCAGAAATACCTTGTTCTAGCAGCATTCAGCTGTAAAGGGACCTATTTGGCGGTTGCACTTACACGGGACGTGACTGCGGGGCTCCAATTAGGGTGCACGGTCCTTCCTGTTACTGTTCTTTTCTACATGTGTGTTCTTACCTGTTTGCCTACTCTTTTCTATTGCGTCTATTTCTACCCTATTTCCGAGCTATTTCCATTGTCTTGTTCTATGTTGTTGCTGTCCGTGTATATGTAATTGTCAAATAAATTCTATCTATCTATCTATATAAATATTTTTAGACATTTACTATACAGAAGGTTCCAATTTAAAGAAAATACTAATTCATATGTAACTTTAATTCAAACATCACCCCTCAATTCACGCTTTGACTAGAAGATTTCACACAATAACTCTTCTTGACCCATAAACAAATACCCCTTTATAAGAATAGCCAGTAATGAGCCAAGGTATTATTTCTACATCATAAACTAGCGAATTTATTTCAGGTTGTCCTATTAAATGTGACATGGTTTCTTTTGGACCTTACAAATATTTTACTACTTTTGCTGCTTATAGTATTTGTATCCCATAGAGCCAAGGATTATTCTTGCTTGATTTGCTTGTAAAGTTAAAGTGAAAGATTGGGTGATGATCTTCCTTTTGAATTGAGTGCATTAAAGTATTGTATTGCGACAATGTTGCTAAGTTATGAGGACAAATTTTGTTCAAGATGTTTAGGGCTTTTTGTTTGATGTGGAATGGAGTAGACTCAAATGTAAAATTGTATTGAAACCTTGATGATATAGATAGGTAACTCATTATTACTTGTTAATATTATTTAAATGTTTCGTAGTCCTGATTTCGAAAACAACGTTCATACTTTGATGTGACCATTTGTACAAAAAAGAAGTAAGTAATAATAAATTATTTACTGTGAAAATAAGAGAAAAGAAAAATCTAATCACAAAGAAAATTAAATCTTTAATAAAATCAATAATTATACAGTTGAAAAAAAGTATTTACTTGATTTCATAAAGATTTAAAAATTATACAAACCGAATAAGAAAATATTTTTAGACGCAACATCGCTCTATGCAAATGAAACCTCATATAATATAATAAATAAAATAGGACGGAGACAACTAAATCCGACTGTCCGACCATTTTAACATAGAAAAGGTCCTAATAACCCTGTCTCTATTCACTAAACACCCTTCAAGGAAGATAATTGACCATAAATAATAGAAATTACACATGTTTTTCTTCACCCCAAAGGAAGGAAACACTGACCCTTGTTTCTCATTCTTTACTTTTGATAATTTGCAGTTAGTTAAAAATTGCTAATGTGAGTTTCATTGCGTGAAAGTGAAATATAGTTTCATTTAATTGTTAGAAGAGTTTTAAATATCTTTTTTATTTACCGAAATTATTTCATTGCTCATTTTGACCAGTTTAGTTCTGGATCAATATTCTCGATATTCTCAAGTTTTAATTAAAAGCAACTTTTGTTAATCACATCAAATAACATACTTTTACAACCACGATTTATAACAGATGTATTATTTAAAACAGCAGTTACAGCAGACTTAGAGTAGCATTCAGCAGATAAGAAATATACATAGTTTTCTTTATTTCAGAGATTCCCACAAATTAACCAAGTAAAACTGCTATAATACGTAATGTGGTCAGACTCACCCTACTTTGAACTCTGACATTACGTGAACCAAATTGATCAGTAAATTGACCCATGTTCCTAATTTTGTTAGATACCATGTTATTTATATGAGAAGACCAAACACAGGTGCTGTGTGAGATTGAAGTAGATAGCATTGTTGAAATTTTGTTTGTTTTCTAACGGAAATTAAATGTACTCGTAAAGCTTTGAAAATAGGTAGTTTTATTTGGCCTTAAAAATTAAAGAAAATCAAAAAGGAAAAATTATAACTTTACTCCAAGATGTAAAATGATATTTTGTAGTATTCTGAGTTTACGGTTGAAGTATGCTCGGACCAACATTATACATTCTTGTTATGATTGTAGTGGTAAATTTCAAAGCTCATGGTTTTGACCTCAATATTCCTACTGCTTAATTTAAAGGTTTGAATGATGAGAAAGGATGTTTTTCAGTCTTTCCTGCTAATAAACTGCTGGGCCAATTTGGAAAAAAAAAACATGACAGCTATGTAGTGATTATACATCACATATAGGCTGTATATCTTCTATAGTATATAGTACACCTACTTATATGTATAATGGAAAAAGCTGATTACTGACACATTGTATTACTCTGACTCGAAAGTACATTAAACCGACAACCACAGATAGACAGATTAGATAAAATTCTTCATTGTACTATGAATTTCCATACAGATGCAACCTTACAGCCTTCAGTGGCAACCAACTTTTCCTAAATTCACCTAACTTTTGTCTTTACTATAAATATTAGATCATAAGTTAACAACTAGGTTAGCGAGCTTAGCATACGGGAGTCAAGAATGTAAAGTGACTAATACTAGTGCCTATGCGTCATCTGATGTAAAGTCTGGAATACACAGGCTCGGAAGGTATAATAAACTTGGCCGTTAAAATTCCCGGCAATTATTCTCTAGTAATCATGCGATTCTCAACAACGTGAAGCTTAGCTTTTATTTTTAAGTATGTGTCATACATAATGTTAGAGGTAGAACGGAGAAATGAATGCGATTTTAAACGACCTAAGGCGTCATTTACAATAAATTTATAGGTAGCTGTATCTTAGTAAAAAAAATTAAAAGGAAGAATTATTATTCAACGACCGATTACCGTAGTTGGTTATTGCACGCCCCGCGCCATAGGACCTGGGTTCGAATCCCGATAGGTGCAAATATTCATAATTATGATATACTTATATCGATGTTCGTGTTCGAGATATGAATATTTCTTACTTAGGTATCTATGTAGGTATTTATATACCTTTACTTAGGTCCCGCGACATAAAATCTTAAGGATCTTAATGTGGGACTAGGTAAATGAGGTGTGTAGTGTTTGAAAATTTGAGAATTGATTATTTTTATTTATTTACTTACCTACGGGTACTCATTATTCACTACCTATTCAGTTCTTTTTTTTACAGGGTTTCTGAAACACATAGTCCAGATTAGTAAATCATCTTATATCACTGAGAATTAATGACCCACGTCAACCAAACAAACAGAAGTTGACAGTTTCATACATCTCAATAATCACGCCATCTAGCGACGCCTGAGCACAACAATTGCTGAATTATTCCTAATAATGTGCACATAGCTTTACAACTTTAGTATTATTTAAATTGAACTTTCTATATTATTTTGCTAAGATTCAATATCGTTTGATACATATACTAATCTATCAAATCAACAACTTTTTCTTTATGTAGTTGAATTAAATAACTTTGTTTCTTATTTCGCTTGAGCTAAGAATTAGCAAAGCGATATTTGTTGTATGGTATAACGTATGACACTAGATAGATGTACTGCATTGATATGCAACGTTGATATATCGTCTCTTGCGGCGGACAATAGGAATAGGACCCCTCGGAGTCCAGGATACTTCCCCCAATAACGTGTGTAGGGGTGTCGAGAGGTTATTAATCTCGGCATTTTAATATAGATTTTATTATTAGATTAGAAAATAAGTCAACACAGGTTGGTCGACGTATTTTTTAAGATTTACATTACATTTTATTTATAGAAGACACACAAGACTATGGATTTTGTTATTATGTATTAGTAATGATCGATTTATATTTCGTACATCACCAGAAATTCATTTATAATATCCACTACATGCAAAATTTGTCCTGTGACGTTGCCGAATCTATGCCCTTTCACTAGGTAAGACGTCGAAGTACTTCTAAATTGTTCAGTTCACTCGTGAGATGTTTAACGCTATTTGAAATAATATAATTTACCCTCAATAAAATTATAACACCTATCACAAAATCTATATTTTCAGTTCATCGGGACTCTCGCGAAATTTAAGTGTTAACGATTTTTAAAAAAAAATATGCTCCTAACTATATTTTTTGCCCAGATATTTTATTGTTTTTATTTATTTATTCATTGACAACCCTAGCCATCAGCGCCCTATTACCGCGACGGACGCGTCCTCGGTCACCCTTTACCGGCTAGCTTTACCAAGGTATCGATAGTGTTTGTATTATTTATAGATATGTATTTGTACATCACTATTTTTTTTCCCTGTCTCTTAAACTAGGAGAAATTTACAAAAATACCACTATTTTTCATTTTACAAAAATACCGAAAGTTACAATTTTGACCCAATGACACTCTCACGACGCCGCATCTAAATGATACCTCTCAAGCTCTGATGCGATAAGCCATTTAGGCTCTCTTGAGCGTTCCAAAGAAATAATACAAATATACGAAAAACATAACTCTCTTTCCGGCGAGGTTGGGTAAGAAACTAAGATTACCGTGATGAATAGTATAAATTTAAATATTCGTACTTTCGGTATGTATATATTTGAAAACTACAACGACATTTTTTATTCGGCATATGCCGGCATATATATTTGACTCATCTGATGAAAAGTTGAATAACTAGCCTATTTATTATAAGTTATGTATAACTTAGTCTTTTTTCACTGCAAAGTAAATAAAATTACATTATGAACATCAAAAGACTGCAAAACAAAATAAGGTTTTAATTATTTATTTTCGGAATTTCCGCAGTAATCACATGTTTGATTCCTTGCATTTTTACAAAACAGTAATTTCCTTGTAAACCAGATATTACATTTTCTTGTTTTCCAGTAATTATACTGAACTAATAGCAGGTTATTTGGCAAGACTTTTGTTGAAGTTTCGCTGTAATTATCTTGTTATTTCTTCCTTTTTATTTGGTGACATTTTTATTGCAATCCATCGGTTACATTAGAGGAAATTATAGACTCTTCGCAAATAATCCGTCTGAAAGGAGGGTTTAAAATATTGTGTACACAAAAGTTAACTGTAGCACCTATAATATTATGAATTTATTTTTCTTTGTAACATCGGCAGGCTGATTTTGTAACTGGCAATCGGTCGCAATCGCCAGATAGTCACTGTCAAACAATGTAATTAAGGTATTCTCTATCTATCTGATAAAAAATCAGTGCTCCATACAAATTACGATAGATTTTTTTTTATCAATTCAAATCAAATGAATATAATTTTTTTGAATTGGTTGCGTAGTGTCATATTAGGCATTTATAATTATTATTTTAATACAATTAATTAAAATTAAATACCTATATATTTGTTAAAATTTGTCATTAAAATATTCTTGCACCGTGTAATATGCTTCACATTTGAGTAACCCTATAGTACTCAAATCACGTATATCCTTGGGAGCTTATTATAAATTTTTATTCACATGCAAAATATGCTGTCCTGTATTACTCACCAGTCGACAAGTTTCAAAAACTATTAGAACAAACAAATAAGACGGATTCATAAATTTATAATGAAGGCATTGTTAATATGTTTAGTTTTATAAAATATGGTTTATAGCTACGGTTTTTTCTTTTGAGATCTGAAAACATCGCTTTTGTTTGTCAATACCCCAAAAAATAATACCGTATTAAGGGAGGATGCTTGAGGTAGGCAGTGAGTAACGTCCTATATTTACAATTAGCAAGATGAAAGAGTGCATATGAGAATCTATTAATTTTTTTGCATAGGGTGACCTCTTTTAGTGACGTAACCTAAATCTTTTTTCCGCCATAATTTATGTGATACATTTGTGTTATAGAGTCATACATTTTCGTTTTGTCAAATTTATTCCTATAAATAATTATTAATTTAGTAGATGACGTAAATAAAATGTTACCAAACGAATAAAAACTGTTACCACAGTCATCTCTTCACGTTAAGAAACACCAGTGATAATCCTACGATTTTCAACTAAGTGTACATTTAAAAACTGTTACCACAAAGAAACATGATATGTACATTTAAATCGACCACTACACCGCACTGCACCGGGTGAGTCATGCAAGTGGTTTAGGATTCAACCAGGGTTCAATACAAATAGTTCCACTCTACTAGTGGAACTATTTGATCATACCTAATTTTATTTTGGCGTTAACAGCTTATTCTTCTGCTGTACATAAAATGCTTAGATAACTGAGAAAAAAAAGAAAAGCACAACCTAAACCGCATTTCTTCTCTTCTTTGCATGACGTAGGCATCCGATAAGAAAGGATTCCCCGAAATCTTCATGGGGACGAGAATTCAGAAGTGAAGGCTGATAAAGTAGAATTACTACAGAACCCTTGATCTTTACATAACTTAACCCACGTGCATTTTCGTTTTTTTTTTCAACATTGTTGTTACATTTAGCCTAACTCAAACTGTTTATTTATTACCTAATAGTTAAAACTAATGTCAATAAAATTTCATCTCATAAGAAAAGTACTTCTTTTTCTTTTGGTAAAATTAAATGAGAATGAGAGAAATTGAATCTTGTAAGAATGCCACTAACTCCCGGCAACATTCCTATTGGACACATTTGTCTTGTGTACGAAATGTAAGAGGTTTAATTAGATAAATAAAGCAACCAAAATATCCTATCCTAGAAATTCGCTAGATATTTTCAACCTTAGGACGTTATATTAAACCTGTACCGAAAAACTATTTTTACTCAGAAAACTTTCAAGGCAATTGCGGTTACTTATAGCTAGTGCAGAATTAATTAAAGGTTTATTTATTTTATTTGTCACTGATTTTACCTATCTGGCCTTGCTACGAGTAGGTATGGCAAACATGGCTATAGGATCTCACTCGTGATCCTGTAGTTTGGACTACCTCATCTTTTGTAATACAGCCGTAAATGCGTTAATTACATTGAATTCGTTTCGGATTGGGTTAAAAAAAAATATTACTAGAGAGTATACCTAAATATTAAATATGAAATACGCATTAAAACAGTTATTTTACAAAAAGACAGACATACATACATACATAGAATCACGCCTTTATCCCTTACGGGGTAGGCAAATCACCAAGGATCGGTAGAACCACATGGTGCCACTTCTGACCAATTTTGAGGGTATAGTTGAGATGTAAAAGACTAATATCCTAATATCGCAATCTTCACAATTTGTCCAATAAATCATAGACTCAAAAGCAATATTTCAAGGATAATCTCAACAAAAATAATGGTCAAACGCTTTTCGAATACGAAAAACAAATAACTATTTCTTATCACTGCCCCTTGGTCCGAGTCCATATATTTGTGTATTTTCCTTTTTTGTGTGGTTTAAAGATTACCGAGTCTCTTAGGTGAATTGCCTGTCAAGATAAGAGAGATATATTTTCAGGACAAACTAGCCTATGATATAAATTATGTATTTACTGGTTTGGTATCGAAAATGAGAAGAAGTGTTGTCATGAAAACAATTAAAATAGACATAAAAGAACTAAAGATACTCGTAAGTATCGTGATAAACTTTTTATTCCCACTAGAGTATCGCAGTAGTATTTATTTCTGTTCGATCGTCGAACTATATACTGAGATTATATTTTCTGAAAGGTCCGATCCAGAAATTGACAATTAGCTATCGATAGTAGAACTTGGTTTTATTATTGAAATTTCATATTAATTGGTTATTTATTTTGAAGAGTTAATAAAATACATTTGGCGAACGCGTACAATCAATGACAAATTACTCATCACCTGAGGGAACGCTTCTGGGTTCTTTAGTCGACTGTACACATACGTGGTCTTATAAACTCAGGCTGTTTATCAACAACTAGAAAAATAGAATTGACAGTAGGTATAGTTACTGTTAACATAAATTTTTGCCCAACATTCTGCCAAACTGTTTAGAGTGACAAACACTAACAGTTTGGACAGTAAGAAACTTCGCCAATTCTCTGCTAAAGTTTTTTATAACGAGCAAGATTACTTCATCAATCCCTAAAGATTCCAAATGGATCCATACCCCTTTAATATTTACGGTAATCTTTTCGAACCGTATAATGTATTCCGCTATTTAGGGCTTTACGTACACCGAAGTACTGACAGCGGTGATTAATGAGTCAGTGTTTACCGATAACGGCTAGCAGTTATCCGTTATTGATGCTCTCTAATGTAGATAGGTTAAACATCCAGTTAAGACCTAACTGTGATTTATTTAGTTTTAGGTAAATGAGTTAATGGGAGAAGATTGACATATGATTTGAGTAAAGATTAAAAATATTAACAACTAAAACTTTAGGAATATGTTAGTAATTTAGTTTATAATATTCGCCGATTTATTTTGTAATTCATATCTCAATAGCTTTTAAAGCTTTCCTCAGCCCTACTACCTACAAGTATAGAATTGACAATACTTATCTTCATAGATTACTTTTAATTAGGCCGATAGGCTCTGATTAGGCCGATTTTTCCAATAGGCATACACTTATATTTGAAGGACAAAGTTGATGCTGTCTCTATCTTGATCAAGTTTTAGAGAAGGACAACATCTTCATCTTTCGTCAGTCATAACTATCTACCTATTGACAAATTTTCCTTAGCCTTGTAAAAATAGTTTACTGCACATTAAAAAAGAAAAACACCCACTGGACGGATATTATAATGTAAAAACTTTAAATTATATACCTCAACGATAAACTTCCAGCAATTTGTCAAGAGTATCAAGTAAATCACTTTGATAGCCCAATACAATATAGTTAGATTAAATAGTTTTGATACATTGTAGTGGAACAAAGACGTCATACTCGAGTATGCGATCAAGTTATGACCAAGACTTAACAGTCAGTGGGGAGCTGTTAACTGAAATTCAATTATAAGTTTAACTTCTTGTGTGGCATAGACTAAAACTAATGGGAACAGAGGCAGGCTTCGTGAAAAGACAAAAATATACCCAATATATAGAAGAGAGAGGGAGAAAGCAGTACAAAAGTTAAAAGATATACTAGTAAAACATCGTGAAGTTCATATTCTATTTAGGATAAGAAAGAGTTCCGTTATACCAGCAGAACCTGCTTATGTTAATAACGGTTATAAGTTAACACAAAAATCAAGCATGGGTTAAGACTTTGCATGTCACTATCATTTGCCGATAAAATATTTATGCAATAACATAAATGAGAAACAAGGTAAAATATAGATACCTATAGTAAGTAACTACTAGCCTAAACTGTAACTCAACTTCTCTATTATTGAATTTTAAAACTCTTTAGATATATACTTAGTTTAGACTCTAACTATACATATAATATATCGGCCATAACTTACTATAAAGTAGGCAAATCACGTATAAAATTTGTGACCTGTCTACCGCCCACATGGTCTTTGTCCATATGTTTTACGGCATACATCGTAGTTGACTCATAACCTGAGATCTGGCACTTCCAGTTATGCTGAGACGCGGTCGTCTCTGACTTAAACTTATGTTGGCTTAAAGTATATGATGTAGCGATTAACATTCTGTATATTTCTGCTCTCGTGCTGATTCGAGATTTCACTAGAATTCATCAGCTGCATCTGCAGACTAGGGAACTCGGAGGCATTCTCTCGGGCCATAAGTTACCAACTTGTCACTGATCTTTTACAACTAATAATGCTGTGCTAAACTATATAGGTTTTCATTCATGATCCTGTAGTTCTATAAGACTACACTCATCATAAGAATCTGAAATCGCATGTAATATTATCATCATCATCATCATCATCAGCTTATTGCAGTCAATTGCTGGACGTAGGCCTCCCCCGGGGCACGCCACAAGACTACCATGGGGGGTATTTAATGTAATATACACACTTTAAATTTACACGATTCGAATTAGTTTGACGCCCATCAGTTTCAAATATTTTATAATCAATCTTACGGACATCTTGGAAAATGTTAGACTATGATGTGTATTTCCTTAAAAAAACCGTGTTTGACTTAAATTTGTTAGATACTAGATCAATTTACCTGGGTGCAATATTTAGGTGCGGAAAGTTATTATTTGCACCACACAACAATATACCTACACAACTTAATTACTCACAAGACATGAGTCCGATTGATTCATAAGATTTCCTCGTAAATGTGCGAATAAATAATTTAATTCTTATTTATGGAGACATTGATTTCAGTCCGTCTTCAGGGAGGTCAACGATCTTCATAATTTGTATTTATGTAATGTTAGACATTTATTAAATTCATAAAAACTTACTCGTTTATACAGAAAATCGCAACAATACTTTTTTATAGCTTTGACCTAAATAACCAGTATATAACAACAAAAGGACCGAAGAACCAGGATATAAACATCTAAACAACTAAAGGTACTCGCATGTGTTTTGTAAATAGGATCTACAGTCTAGCTCGAATCCTAGTTATAAGCATCAAACTATGTCACATACCTTTCAATTTGATAAAAGGATATTATTAATGTTTTTCTTATTACGGATCTTTTACAGATATCACAGGCACCTGATTTCTCATAAATTAGAGCTATCTGTAACCCGCTTACAGGCAGACTTACAGGTCGTTGAATTAACCAAACAACCGCACATTGTGCTCATATTTTTTTCAATTCACTCGATCACCCAATTTCAATTGTCACTTTTTTCAACCATCCATTTATACCAAAAGATTGTTGCAAACACAAAAGATTGTAATCCGAATAGCGTCAAATAGCCAAAATTGTCCCCTTTTCAATTTAAATGGGGACAATTTTTGCACTTGCCACAAGTGTGAAGTGTCAATCTGATTGTACTTTTGTCAATGTGTTTTGGAGCGAGAAAAAGGTCTATTGCCTTGTCAGTGACTTCAACAGTTATGTGGGTTGCAATTGTGTGACAGATTAGGTTTTTATTAAATAATTTATTTTTGTATCTATATGTTAGGTAGTTTTGAATTGTAGCATCTTGTACTGGTTATTATTTATCATAATATTTGGAAGTCCTTTAAGTCCTTCAAACATTACTTTAATCTACCTATATTACAAAATCTGATCTGATGTCTTTTCTTATCTAACAACCTATAGTCTGGCCACTTAGGGTAAATAGTATTCAATTTAAATTAATATTTAATTTATAATACAAAATATTAAAGTAACAATATTACATCCATACCAAAGCATTAATAGGTAATATAAAATAAGTGATCGATTACTTTGGGTCGGATTAATTTTTCCAAATAAAAATAAAGATATACTTAAGCAAGCTAAAAACAAACACAAAAAATTACTAAAGTGATGTACATAACTACAAATAAAGCATCTAAAATACCTAAAAGGGCACTTGTCACATTGTCACAACCTCGCTTCAACGAGTCCGATGACAAGTGATGCAGAGGGATTATAGTTCCAACAAGTGTATTCGGATTAATTTTAGCCCCAAACAACGACATCTGTTCAATTAGCACCGTTTAAACGTCAAATGATACTGGTGTAATGGGAATAAGCTTTTTGTTGGCTCCATTTGGATTTGGGTTACTTAATAAAATAAAATTATATTATATATATATATTATATTGGCTATTAGTTTCCGATGTTCACTATCGATCGAGATTCAGAGAAAGAGGACAAAATGATAACATTTTATTAAATATAGACGTCATAATAACCGAAAAAAAAATAGCTTTCTTTATTTGAGAGCGATATCTGGGATATCCAGGGATATTTTTTAAATTTTGATTGATTTCAAAATGACTATCAGAAATCGCAAACTTTAACAATTTGATTTTGAAATTGAAATTTAAGTGATTGTACAAAAATTTTGAATGCATAATATTTGTTATGTGTTGTTCTCATTATTTGGAATATTTTTCATGAAAAATCAAGAATAGACTTATCGTTAACAATTTGCTTATTTTTACTAAACTATACAGGGTGATTTTTGGTCGTCAAATAATACGGAATAATATCTTTTTCTCCGTGGAAGCTTTGGGAAGTGTCTGGTTTTCAAAAACCAAAGTTGAGTAAACAGACTGCGTTTTTCTGCATAAATGCACATACAGCAAGATTTTTTCATGAGAAATAATTAATATCTGTCTTTAAAAAAATGAACATAAACACTACACACTATAAATTTCGCCCGATCAAATAATAAAAAAAATATAAAAAAAAAAATTCCCAGCTTTTTTTTGGCATAAACTTACTTTATTTGATGTATAGAGTACGTAACCTTCGTTAATGATGGCCACAAAAAAACACACAATGGCCAAATGCACAAAACACCCTAACACACTTCAGCAAATCCCGATCCTGAAATAATATTTCTTCAGCAAACGTCTCCGTCATTAGTGTAACAAAGATCACGCCTGAATGTATGTTCAGTAAACAACGAGCTCAGATAATATCTACTTTTGGTCGTGGACAAGCTCTAATTGCGTTTGTTTTACGTGCCTCTAGATGTAGGTGAAAAAAAAGGAATTTATGAGTCATTTTTCCTTTTAGTCCTGTCCTGTGCATATGCGGGGCTTCACTAGAATACATCAGCTGCATCTCCCTACGTGCATGTCATAATAGGCAACTAGAATTCGTGCGTATCTCAGGCGATAGGCTAGGCTAGGCTAACTCGTAATTAGCCGCGTCCAGTGCCTTGGTTGATGTGGACTATCTCGGGCTGCCTCGGGCGCACGTTACCTCGGCCGAGCGTGCTTCGCGGTCGAGCCATCAGCTATCGGTAAACGGGCCGTGCTCAAAGCTTCCTCAGTGTGCGCTGTGCGTTCGGTGTGGGCTTGTTGTAAGTTTATGAAACCGATGCTCGGGGACTTCTGATGGCTCGGCCTGCCTCACGAGGCTCGCCTCTGTGTTCCGGGGTGATGCACGAATCTGGCTCGCAATGGCAGGCTCGCGAGCCACTACATCGAGGCTGCCGCGCGAGCCCATACGGCTGGTGTGGACGCGGCTATTAACAGCTGCCCCCCTTATGCTAAACATGGCTCTATAGCTATAGTTATAGATCTTATGATCTCCTTTATAGTCATGTAGTTCTGGCTATCCAATTTCAGTAACATAGCCGTGTGTGTATGTATTTAACTTTTCTGTGTGAAACTTAATTTTGCGCTACATTTTTTACTTGTTTGTTTATATTAACCAGTTACAGTATCATTTCCATTTTCAATAACGAGTGTACTAGACTCAATCTCAAAAATTACCTTTGGCTTTCTAACTATGATATGGCTCTAAGAAATCCCTTCCGAAATTGTGCCACCATGTTTCCCATTTTACGTAAGTAGCATTTTCTCATTCCCAATTCTATTTTATTCAATTTACGACCTATTATTCAATTGACAAGTGAAAATTTACCATACCATCAGATAATACAAATTACATGATATAAAACAGAAACACAAAACGATCAGCAATTTAAAAGCCATCACAAACCTTTTTATACAAATACATTTTTAATTCAATAATTGCAGGTCGCTCTCTAATTTTGTTAATAGCCTCAAATTAAATATGATCACGTGACAAATGTCATCGTGACAGATGCTGTGCTTCTAAATATGAAATAGGATCGACCCCTCGAGTAACAAGAATATAGAGCATGCGCTAGTGGCCGTAGACCTTAAGATGTAAATTAAAAGCAAAATGCAAAAAATTCAATAAGTACACCAATTGAACAACAAAAACCAAAAGTTTTCTTTTTTTTTTTAATATGAATAGTAGAAGAATCATTAATTGCTTTATTTTAGTGATATTGAAAAACGCGTGTTATGTCAAAATATAAGTAATATTAAATAATAGGATTAGATCAACTTGATGTATCACAGAACATCGATATGGCAAAATTTTAAAATAAATTAAGAAAAAAATATGAAATATGTGTACTAGATTACCGAAACTGTTGTTGCCTGTACTTGTACAGTTCATAGATGCACATTAGCAACAGCGCGCTCTATAACTTGTTACTCTGAGAATCGACAAATACTCGTGTTGTCATGAGTAATGGTATGCATTAGTTTAAATTCTATCTGTAGATGCCATAAAGTTTATACTATTTGTGAGGGTGAACATTGCTATTAATTTTTAGGCAAAATTTGATTTTTTATTTTATTCTTTATGAAAGTTGCATTCAGTCAATTAGTTTAGCGTTAAAAAAGGGGAAAAAATAGCATTATATTTATAATGTTCCTAATGATACTGATTTCTATTACTATTTTCAATGTTAAAAAATTAGCTAATAAAGCAATTGGAGAGCAAGTGAAAGCAAAAATTGTATTTATCGCTATAGTCGCTTTTCAAATTCGTATTACGGCATGTGCCATTACAACGCGCTAATAGTAAATTTTACACTACTTTTTTATTACTTTTAAATATTTAATGATGTTACACATATTACTATATTATTATGTTCTTCCAATAATATTTCCACAAATAATTTTCCTTTAAATGCATCCCCTACCAATTAGTATCTAATAACGTTGGCATACCGGCTCGTTAGTCCAGTTTTATTGCAAAACGCGTCACTGTCTGTTCGTCTGTCACGCGATGCGGTCTTCGTTTAATTGTGGAGGGATGCAAGTTGTTTTATTAAAATTATATAAGAATTGGAATTTGTTTAATTAATGAACGATGTCCATTATGTATCATGTATGATTTGAATAGATTCATTTATTTTTTAAAAAAAAGCGTATGAAGATATTGTTACATTTAAATGACGTACACATGTTTGTTATAAACTAAGTCTCTATGAGATATTGCGAAAAGAATTTATAAGTAAGCCTTGGTTGATTATCTTAATATTGTTAGGTACCAAGGATCTTTTTACTCTAATTTGTGGGACATTTTTGAAATAAATAATGCTACTGCTTCTAATAGATTCCCACTCTGAACCCCAAGTAATTTGAGGCGATGACGAATCTATGTTTATATAATTGGAAATATAATTACTATACAATTATTAAAATGTTACCGACCCCTGTCCTGTACATCACTGCATAGCGTTTTTGTATGGTGCAATTGTTAAGAGACATCTATGAATCGATAATGGGCCTAAAACTTTTTCTTTTAATGATTGGTGATTTTGAATCGTTGAATATTGAAACAGACAGAAGTATCTTTCAACATTATTTATGTTAACAATAGTTAAAGTAGAAACTAATTTTATTATACTTTACCTTATCATACAAAATGTACTATCGATATTTTATGACGTAAGCTAAAAAAGTTTATTTATCTTTTAAAAATTCCGTGGTTCCGTACCAAAACTAAAGTAAACTAATTTGTACCTACTTCGCTTGTATAATTTACAATGGTCTGGTTAACTTCAATAGGCATACTAAGATATTCTAAATAATTTTAACTAATAGACGATTACATAATTTCTATCACTTGCGCCACAAAGCTAATGTGTATAGTATAACCGGAGAGAAAAGCACTTTGAGTAATTAGATTGCGGAAAGGTTAGGACTTCGCCATTGTGGACTGGTCAGTATATAGGGTGATTGGAAACTGCTGATGAAATAAATGTAGGTATAGAAATAGTGGCGAGTATGTGTGAAGTAAATAATAAGAAATTAGTAACAATTATTAATAAAAATTTGATGATAGGTATGTACGAGTAGTTAAGGAAGATTTGTCTCTGAAATCTCCAGAAGAAAAGCTTATTTTCTGATTAATAAAGAAGTGATTAAACATATAAGAAGAAAACGGCGTCTAAATTATACAAAAAAAAAATCATAGAAAACAACGTAACCAAATATAATACTAATGCACTGAAAGTAGATAAAGTTTCCTTTATTTCTGTTCAGATAGTTAACAAAATCCATGTGCATATTCAACAGGAATTTTAGAACAAAAATAACAATTTACCAGCATTAGCTCCAAAAGTACGCTTTTCTATCCAATTGCAAAACAAAGAATAATTTTATTGTAAAACAGGAAGTGTACGCGAAAGTAAACACCGAATTTATATTGTCTGAACATTTTCTAACTAGTTAATTAAATGCCAGAGAGTTGCGAGGATTCCCATTTATTCAGTTCGCATACGTGCTTGTTCTACGAATCAAAATAATTGGATAATGTTACATGAAAATAATGGAAACTTTTCAGCGGTAACTAAACAAACACAGCCTTTGAATTGGACAGTTTGTGAATTGAGGTACTTTAAAACATTAGTGCATTAATAAGCGGTCTATTTTTTCTAAACTACAGACTGGTGTTCCTGCATCCCATAGATACAACCTCCATTCTTGATGTGCCGATATCTCGTTGTAGTTATATGAACAAGCGGTCTATTTATTTCCCTAAAATATTATTTGGATATCAGTCCTGTGTCCCGTGGTAGTGCGCCGTTACCCCGTCTTGAGCTTCGTGCTGCAATTCGGTTCAGGCCATCTAGACCTAAACTGTATAGATAATCTATATCACCGGTATTTTCTGCCTTATTAAAACAGAAATCGTTCGTTTCCACCTAAGCTTTCTATACTTCTACCCCGTTTATCTTGTCTCATTTTGGCTATTTGTATATTATTTATTTATATTGCAAATGTATGCAAGGAAAGCAATGCTTCGTGTTATCGTGCAATTAATCTTTTAGGAAGAAGTTATTTAAAAGAAGCATTACTTACATACAAACCCTACTATTTTAGCTAACATTATCAAATTAGCTAGAATTTGTATTTCCTTGTGGCTTTTTCTGGAAACTAATTTTCTTGCACTTACTTGAATTAGAATGTTTTTTTTTAGATAGATTTCTTTGCCTGTGTATTTTTTACTATTTGGAAAGTACAGTTGCCTATGTTCTTTTCCATCAAATAACCCATAAAAATAAGTTTATAATTAGAATCTTAAAATAAATAAATATTAAATTTTATTGGTAAACATATAGAGAAGTACATATGTAAATAAAATGTTCAACTATATTATAATGGGATTTTTTTTCGGACAAAGCTAAAAACACTACCTCTCCTGGTCATTTCACGTCAACGAAAGTAGGAAGGTGCATTGCTTTTCATACCTAATTTCTCCCCTTCAGACCCAATTTCTTCTTCCCTTGCTACTTCTGATGTTTGCCTATGCCATAAGCTGCTCAATAAACTGGCTGTTTAGTTTTGACGCAAATGTGTTTCTCAATTTCGAAAGAGCTATGGCTCCCAATCAGACTGCCGGAAACATTTTAGTGTTTCATAATTTCAAATCTCCATTTTTGCCACTACTTACAAAATTGAAATGATAGGTCTATCATAACAAGTTGATCATCAACCGCCCTTCATAACTTTTTATCAAGCTAGATGGATAATATTACCTATTTCAAGTAAGAGAACACCCCCTGTATTGAATGAGCCACTTCGTCACTGTCCCCCGGGCAGTATTACCGTCCGTAGGGTCCGTTTCTGCATTTTTTGCCGTAAATCCAATTTATTTGTATTAGTTAATGACTTATACGGTGGATAACTCTTTTGGTGACCCGTGCGGAGTGATGTGTCTTCATACTTTAGAAATAAATTAGGATTTATGTTGCTTTAGCATTTAAATTGTAAGAAATATGTTTCTGCCTTCCCCGTAAGGTATAAAGGCGTGATTATATGTATGTATGTAAATATGTTTTTAATAAAAATAATTATTGATCTCTTTGAAAGATTATTAATTTACTATTAGTAAAAATGAAAAAATAAGATTATCAGAGTTTCTTAGTGTAGTTGATGAGAAATAAACTATATTATTATTCAAAATAATGTATTTTCATGTCTTAATTTAATTGTATTTTTTTTATTATAAGTCTTTAAGTGATCATTAGTTTTTATAGTCTTATATTTACTATACAACTCGAACCGTACACCGTCTTCTAAACTAACATACTTAACTACAAAAAGCTAGTATCAAAACCGTATCATCGGCCCACAAACCGGGGTGCCAGCAAAAGTGTGTTTCGGAGCAATTATTTTAAGTTTGGTTCCATGTCCGCACATCCTGCGGTTTGTCGGCGTCCATTAAAACAAATACCAATGCGAATACCAGATCTAAAACCCATTAAATTCGATTAGGTTTTTTATTCTATTTGAGGCTGCTTTTGTATACATATATGTTGTATATCTGTATGTGTATTGTGTAGGTTACGTTATAAGTATGACGGGAACTGTATCTATCTATCTATTTTTGTAAATTTTTTTTTTACTACAAATTCAACTTGGTGAAATTATAGAGAAAGGTCAAGTCAAGAGTAGGTACCCTAAACCGACGAGCGTGCATAAAGAGAATCATGAAAGTAGATCAGGCGAAAGAGGTGAGTCAGGACCGTACCAAGTGCAGATCCGTGATCTCTGTCTACCCCTTCGGGAAATAGGCGGGAAGTAGTCGTAAAACAAACTTAATAAAATTTTTGGTAAGTAATTTTAAAAGAAACTTTATTAATTTTTTTACAGCAAGATACCAAACATATAGGTTTTTTAAACGTAATTATCAAACTAATATGGACAAAAGCGAAAAACTTCAACAAATTATTCAATGACGTGCCATTTCAAAAGTCAACTCTAGCGAAATAAAGCATTTTGGAAACAAAATCGCAATAGAACAATACAAGGGCCCTTAGGGCGACATGTGGCCTTTTAAGTGGCGGTGACAATACTACAAATAAAATTACTCTTTTTCGAATAAACTCATTTAATAATTTCTTCAATTTCACCGACCCTAATAGTTCAAAATGGACACAAAATTTCAATTCTCCGGCCATTCCAATTGGTTCGAAATTTGAAGCTTCATTTTAAGCAATTAAGATTAGAATTCTTGTTATGGTCGGCGTGTTTTAACCGTATTCAAATATACGGAGTGATCGGCTAAAACGTATGTAATTATTGGATTGAGGGGACGGGTTGGAGCAAGTCGTGCGTGGTTACTTTGATGAGTGAGGATAATGGATGAACTCTATCGCGGTGAGATTGAGTGAGGATGGAGAATGCAATTTTTTTTTGTGTATTTTGATAATTACAATGCCATGTAATTATTATTACTTCGAATTTATTGTTTATGTAGGTAGCCTTATGCTATGTACAAAAAATACATTAGGTACACATTAGAACATTATTTATTGAATTATTATAAGTGAGGATTTATGTTACAAAGTGTAAATGTGTCACAAACTTGAAATATAATGAAATTGCAATAGAGCTCCCAACCTGCTCGAAATAGATCGATAATATTAAAAACCTAATTTTGATAACATTATGACACCCAAAAAACATTCCCATATAAACATTCTCACGACATCACAATCGCGTCACTACATTCAAATGTAAATTTGACAGACAATCAAAACTATGACACGCTCCTCAGTCAAAAAACAGATAACTCGACAATATCATAACAAAACATTACAACTATAGGAGTAACAACAGAATACCGTCGAACAACAAAAAAGTGTCACTCGCAAATCAAACCAAATAAAGCTGAGCGTACACCATGTCCAAATGACTGAATAAAGAGAGAGTAAATTGTATAAAAACAATCGCGACGCCCGACTAATGTTTTACGATGGCATTGACAAAATCAGAATCGAATCAAACGTACGTAAATGGAAGATGTTGAAGTGCGCATAGGGACAAGGGGTAGAGTCGTGTGATTATATAAATATCAGAAAATAATTAGTAATAATTAGTTACCGACACATTCGATAATAATTAGTTACTTCGATTACCTATGCAGTTAGATAATTATTGTGATTTATTATATTTTATTGCAATATAGGAATTCTATTTTAAGACAAGACAATAGAAACAATAATTACTCAAACCTATATAAAAGTATCTACGAATAAAATATTTCTTCAACAAAAAATATTCTTATTCCTCATTGAACACCGAAAATACACCAATATACATTGAACATTATTTTCAACAGTATAGTTAAATTTTTAAAAAGTACATTGAATGTCAGCATATCTCTTTAGTTCAGTATAACAAAAAACCCGTCCTCTCCACGCATCTCTGTCCGTCCACCAGTACATCAATTTTCCGGTGGCCATCGCTCGTCCGCGTGGCGGTCACGTGACCTCCAATGTGTGCTCCCTTCAGCCTCATGTGTACTCCCCTTTGCCATTGTCCTACGTAGGGTGTCTGCGGCGCGGAATTTAAAGAAATATTTTAGGGTTAAATTGCTGGTGTGAAGGGCTTCGTTTTGTGTCTCGAATTAACACGTTTTCCTTTTTAATTTGGTCCGATACTCGTACATTAATATTAAACATATTATGTCAAACCATAATATGTACAAAATTATAAGTAGATACTTATAAATAAAATTAAGAAGTTAATTGACATACTTAGTAATTATACAATTATTAAAAATCGTTAATACTCCAATATCAGGTAAACTACCTATTTATTTGATTTATCATTTATTAAAATAGTATAATTTCATATCGCTAAAGGTAGCATCACTACAATACTAAAAAATAAAATAAAATAAAATAAAAATGTTCCACCGCATACAAGCCAAGCGGGGAGTCCAGACGGTATTGTGATAATAATGTACAATTATTGGCTCGTCTGTGCACGCCCTTAGGCTATTTTTGTATTGTCCTTCAAGTGAAAAGAATTGTAATAATATTATGAATAATAAATGGTTTGAGTTGCAGAATAAGAAAAAAACTTTTAGTACCACTATAGCATTGCTGGGTGATATTTAAAAAGTGACATTTAGTTCAGTACACTAAAACTTAAAGAAAAACATAGGTATGCGTATTTTCTTTAACCATAAATAACTTGAGATTATGTGATGAAAAAAACCTACTAACGCTTAATAGACAACACTATGAAAATAATTACTATTAGAGACTTAAATTTTTATGAATTAAATCTATTTATATCAAACTGTAAAAAACAATAAGAACACTTATATTACTTATTACGTGGAATAAATACATGTATTTTCAGTTGCAACAATAATAATTTGTTGAAATTATGCATACCTTCCAAAAACAATTTCCCAAAGCCAAATTCGCAATAAAAATGTAAAACAACATATCAGTTCGGAAAACATTGTAACTCGTGTGTTTCCGCAAACATGGTTTCAACCATAAAGGAACGGCAATGAGGATGTGCGATAGTTACAACGTGTAACTTTGGTACCTTTTTCAAACGGTGTCATTACAAAAAATTTGAACATTGTTTAAGCTAAACGTAGACTTATTTTGTCAAAAATATTCCATGCATTTAACTAACTACTGTACTAATACCCGAGGACAGTTGGCGCCAGTTAGGTAGCCGGACGTAAAACAAATGCCAAATCCTTGGCAATATAAATAATTGGACAAGGGTTATGTCATTATTTCATAGAATTCTTTTGTACCTTATCTTATTCTAATGTCGTTAGACTTTTGAAAATTAAAAAAAATCTTAACTATAAAATTATCCTTAAGTGAATATAATTCCTTGGTCCTCTATAAGTAGATATAGGTGTCGTGGCCATATCGTAGAATTGATCATTTCATGAAATGGTCGAACATTTCATGAAATGGTCGCATTTCATGATTCAACTGTCTATTGGCCACATCATGATATGGTTTGGGCAGATCGATGATTAAAAATCGTTTCTCGATATGGGCAACTAAACGCCCGATCATTTCATGAAGTGGTCAAGATTATTGATCATATCGTAAAATAGTTACATGAATCACCGGTAGAGGCGCTGCGCGCGTTTTATTTATGTGTGAAGATGGCGGATTTTTCTTTTTAGGTTATAAAACAAATTAAAGAGAGTAGGGTGACTATGCAGAAGAAGTTCACGGATAGTGTGTTATATTGTATAATGTATATTAGACTTAATGGTGGTTTATAATAATATTGTTAAACAAAAACCTTAGATTACGATAGGTTAGGTTAGGTTAGACTATGACAAATGACGCACGAGCCGAGCGAGCGGAGCGAGCGTGCCCAGGCAGCGTCCGGCGATGTGCCAGATGCGAATCGCTTTTGTAAAGTCTTTTATGTTTTTAAATATTATATTGTGAAAATATCACATAAATAATAGCAAAAAAAATCATACCATCATACCTTATGGTATACTCATATATGGTGTACGGTATATATTATTTATATAAGCTCTTACCACATTCGGATTTTATGGACACCCTGTTAATACGATTTGGCCAAACGTGGATGACAAAATCGTGAAATGTAGACGATTTAACGATCTGGTCAAATTGAATTGGCCACTTCATGAAATGCGACCACTTCATGAAATGCTCGACCATTTCATGAAATGATCAATTTTACAATATGGCCACGACATAGGCATAAGGATATTTAACTTTAGACGCGATTTTGTTATAACCGTACCGTAATAGTAGGAGTTGGCTAACATTAGCTTCTCAACCTTCAGGTCGTCGTCGCAGCGACAACGTTATGTACTTTCTTTGAATTTCTCTGTCAGAGCACATCTACTATGTACTTCGTTCATAATTTCTACCAACATGGTTCCAACTGCCCCGGGGCAGATCCCACACGGTCGGCTTTCCCATGGTTAATGTAAAACGTCAATATATGTATGAATAAAAACATTATTCAGTCATTTTACATTTTATATGCGGATTTTTGGATACATACGTGTATGTTTTTAAATATTGACTATGTCAAATGCTTATCGAATTGTGTAAAAGATGTCGGTTTTAATAATAGTAAGATAGTAAATATATATTTTTTTTTTAAAATAATAATCATAAATTCAGCCTGATTGAGATATATTACATACTTAGGTTCGATTCCCACCCGGATGAAGAATTTTTTCCATTTCTTTATTAATAATTTTATAATACTTATATTATGTATGACCTAGTTTATTTGCTTTTAGCTAGTTTTAACTTTTACTAATTTATGATTATTTCCGGTAGGTAAACTTACATCCGCAATAAAGTTAAAATCAATAATAATATTTTGGCTGCATTGATGAATGACTTCTGAATGAGTTTCTCACAATATCAAACAAAAAACCACTTGCTAACGCCCCAAAAATCAAAATGTTTTATTCATTACATACAAAATGTAATTGTTAATACTTATTATTGTTTAAAACTACCCTGGAGCGATCGCGTGGCAATGTGTTTAACAAAATAACTGAGTTTGTATAAAATAGCAGGGTAAATGTATAATTGTTTAAAAATTAGCGCAATCGAGGGTTAAATTGATTTGTGCGTGGGAATTATTGACTTAAAGGTTGTTTTTTGTTAACTAAAGTTAAGAGGGAGTTTTATTTCGTAACACAATATAAATAATAGTAGGTATTAACTAAGTATTGTATAGCGATAATAAAAAAAATGGCGGAAAATAGGAGACACTAGATTTAACTAATACATACAACCAAATCTTCGCCCAATTTCAAGTACAACACTCTGTCAATATAATCTCCAGTCCTGCCCTCTAATGAGAGTTGCCGGACATCAAAACAAACACCCAGCCACGTGACCATTCAACAAATATCCGACAAATTGCTATTGAACTACGAAATATGTCAATTATAATTACAAATCGACAAACTTTTCACCCGCGGATAACGATTGAACTAAAACTAAACACGTACACGATGTGTTTGGCACGTGGAACGTAGCGCCATTCATGGTTTAGTAAACCTTTGGTAAAGTTCTGCGGTACCGACTATCAAATACTTGCGGATGATTTGCGAACTTAGCCACGATGTACTAAATTTGTAGGGCTATAAACGCAGTGGCGACCTCAGTAAAAGTTTAGTTATAATTGTATTTATAATAAAGAGATCAGTAGTACCGTATTGTCCAGATCGTAGTGGACTCTAATGATCTTTAAGAGTTCATTGTGGTACTAACGATGGGATTTTGCTACGAAAATTTGTATTATTACGTACACAATAATGTATACGCCCATTATTCATAATGGGGCTGGCCAGAAGTTTACTACTTCTTACCAGCTAGCTTAAAGTGATGGTGAGGGCTGAGCCGGTTACCGGGCTGCTTTTCGGGTACAAATTTTGAACAAAATCATTCTAAACAGGTATAAGCTATAAGCGACAGATCCTAGTTCGTTATATAACACAATGAAGCACAGACAGGTGATCTTGAATGTGTTGTCGAAATACACAAATGTAATACATATTTAAATTGATTCATAATAAATGATCACTGATAACGACAACAAGATACAACTATGCCCATTGTAGAGGCAAACTCACTTCGTCCCAATTTAGTTACGAGTACATCATTACAATAGTCATAAATATGAATTAACCAATTTTCAATTTATTTCTATCATTTACATACAATCTTAATTTAAATAATAACTTAACTAACATGTTAAGCTTTATAATTACCTTCTTGTGCAGGACTTCACTAGAATACAGTGATTTCGAGTCTCAATTTTGTACATAGGTATATTTTTGTTTTCTATTATTTTATTAGGGCTATGTTCATAATATTTCGCTTAACAAAAAGGATTTTTACGTTTGATTTGAAAACCATCTTGAATCCCCAATAACCCATATTTCCTATTTCCAATTAAATTTACATTTCACATGTCAAATTGAGTGATCAAATTATCCCACGTGATATTTCTGTTGTAAAATAACTTTTATACCATCGTATTAAGGGTGAGTGAATATTATATTTTGAGGGTGCCTTGTAGTGGTCCTTAGACAGGCGTTGTCCTTTATAAATATTGTCATTAAGGGCACTATACTATGAGTGCTTGACTGTTCAAGGGTTGGGAAGTGTATTTTGAAGGTATGGGCGTCCTCCTGGGAAAATAAATAGATTTTGGTAACTATGTAATTACTGAAAGAATAAGTATTAATTGAATAATTATTTCTTCATATATCTTCTATGCTGCTCTGGGAGTGAAAAAAAAAAGATATATTACTACAGCTGCTTCTCTTCCCGGGCATACTGTACAAGTCAGTAGAGGGACAAGAGGGTCTTGGTATTTTGTAGGCGATGGGCTGACCACCTGTTACTATTAACCGAACTTGTACATCTCAACTATACCCTTAAAATTGGTCAGAAGTGGCATCATGTGGTTCTATCGGCCCTTGGTGCTCTGCCTACCCCGTAAGGGATAAAGGCGTGATTATACAGGGTGATTTTTGGTCGTCAACGTTTCCGAAAACTACGGAATCTCCTCATCATCACGATCATTTTTCTCCATGGAAGCATACCTGGGAAGTGTCTGGTTTCCAAAATATTAGGGTCCAAAGTTGAGTAAATAGACTGCGTTTTTCTGCATAAATGCACATAGACGCGCGTAGCAGGATTTTTTCAAGAAAAATAATTAATATCTGTCTATAAAAAAACTAACATAAACACTAGACACTATAAATTTCGCACGATCAAGGAATTAAATTTTTTTAGCATTTTTTTTGGCATAAACTTACTTTATTTCATGTATAGAATACGTCATCATCATCATTATCAGCCTATTGTAGTCCACTGCTGGACGTAGGCCTCCCCCAGGGCACGCCACAAGACTGCCATGGGGGGTATTTGCCCATAGTCACCACGCTGGGCAGGCGGGTTGGTAACCGCAGTTTGTATTTTGGACTATATTGTCAACACGGGAGGCGCTGCTGCCCACCTCCCGGAACCCTTAATCGCCTCGTACGATACCCACGGGCAGACATGGGGTGGTACGAATTCTACTCTGCCGGCACCACGCGGCCAATAGAATACGTACCCTTCGTTAAAGGTGGCCACAAAAAAACATTCTGTATGTATGTATGTATGTTATTTCTTCACTTATGAAATAGACATTAGAAATAATAGTGATTATAGCGCCATCTACTAACTGGATTTTGTTATAAAAGACAATACGTTATGTAATTGCAATTTGGTGGGCTAGTTACGTACGACTTGATAGGTGAAAAGTGGGTTTGCAGATTTTTTCTATAACCCAAAGGGATATTAGCATAACTTATCCGCTAATTGATAGACACGTTAACAATAATTTACTCATTGAATCAATGATTTTAAAATCCATGCACGCCTAATGTAACGGTCTTCAAGAAATAATTACTAATGTAACTTCTATTATTTAAATTGAACTGATCAAAGTACCTAAACTAATCGAAATTGCGTTACAATAGCACGTACAGACAAACGTACAGCCTGGAGCAATGACGCACATCTACGATACTAATCCATGCTGACGCCTTTATGCTAATATTTCGGAATATAGTTATGCTGGAAGTGGTTAATCAGTATTAAAAATTACCATTACTGGTTTACTTTATAGGGATAAGGTCTAGAAAAAAGTAGTCATTTTATTAAAACTCATATTATTTATTTACGAATACGTCCTAGAAACTTTCTAGGACGTATTCGTAAATAAATAATATGAGTTTTAATAAAAATCTATGAAAAAAAATAATATCGTCGTCGGCGCGTATTGAATATGTGCGTACTTTCTGGTAAGCGCCGAGCTTACTATGTTTTGTATAAGTACTTATATATGTGTGGATTTCGCGTCAACACTTGATAGAATATACGTTACCAAGCTTACTACGAATGCTTCAGTCTGTGTAGTGACAACACTCCGTAGTCCGCTGTTATACACTCATGCTTACAGCGTAAACGCTGGGCGTTGTTAGCGGTTTCAAAATGTGGGGACAATTTCTTCATTGCACTTCAAAAAGTGTCCTTTCAAATAAATGAATTTATTTTAATTGCAATGCTATCCAGTAGCTCTACATCTGCAACATCCAATTCGGAAGCCGGGTCCATTCCTAAGCTAAGTTATCTCTAATAACGTCGGCTTATCCGCGACGCCATATTGAACTGAAGTTAGTTCACATTCGACTGAGGTACTCCTAATAATATGCATTGGCAGAGCATTCTGTACATAAACCATATAAATTGTAACTGGTTGAAATTCTCATAGATGATAAATGTAGTAACCAAAATCTATACAAAAATCTGTAGGTGGATGGAGGATTCTACACAACTTAAAAAAGTTTACATCGATCTCCTGTGACATCGATTTATCAGCAAAAAAAAATAGATGAAACCCATTGTGGGGTTACACATAATAATCAGAACCACATTTTCAGGTATTTTAATATGTATTAGTTTTGTAGTTTAAAAAGAAGTTACAATTATATTCCCCTTCTGTACACCTATCTTCTCCAAGCTACTTTTGATAGTGTGTACAAATATTTATGTAAATGTTGGAGTTTCGGCTTCAGATCCTTGTTTGATATTACTGCAAAGGCAGATGAAGTGATGTTCCGAATACGTATGGCTCATGAAGGTAGGGTTATGATAATAGAACAGGCATTAATTTATCCTATTTATATTCAGTGCGACAGTTCATATACTTATATTTCTATATCGTTTCTGATTAATTAGTAAAAGTAAAAAAAAACTTTATTTTGAATCCGTAGCAGTCTAAAATAATTATTTACAAGTCCAATATATCGGTGAAGATGGTTAAAAGAACAGCGGGCACCATTTTGAAATTTTGTTCAGTCTATGGTTTGGCCACACAACAACCGATCCAACCGTTTACAGAAAAAATAATGAAACGCTTGAAAATTCCTTACAAACAAAACGTATGTTTTTTCAAGCATTTCCTTTCAATAAAAGTTAACGATATCGCAGTTCAAAAAACCAACGACAAGAATTTGCAACCCATTAAATAAGGGTGTATGCAGACGTAGGTTTATCGTTATATTTCTGCCAATGTACCAAGCAGGTTTTTAAAATTGCCAACACCATGTCCCACTGCTGGGCATAAGCCTCCCCGATTCGAACTCACACCGAGATTGATCTTGTTTAATTATAATAGTTGAAACTACAAATATGATAATTTGCAAATTGTAAAAATTATAGGTATGTATCTGAAATCATTTATGCAGGCAGGATTTCAAATTTCGTTATGATTGGGACCCAACAAGTGAACTACTAGTGACGGGCCACTAGTTTGAAAACATGTCTAATATGTAGGTACACACTTTGTAGACAAACTTTAAACTAATTCTAATTTGTAAATAAAAGTCATTTTTCAATATGAATAAACTAAGAACCAACAATATTCTAAGCTATCTAAATAATATTTTAAAAAATCCAATCTTACAGATCAAATTGCATAATTATAATAACCTCTACATTACGAAACGTTCGGCGTGAATAAAAAACATACAGTCCAACATGATTAATCATGTAATGTGTGAGTATAAATATATCTAATACTATTCTTTATTGTACACAGACATTTTATATGGAAAAATATTTTACATTGTACAAAGGCTATATAAATATATAATATATGTATAACAGTTAAACTTAACCATGCACAATATCGTAGTCTGCATAATCTTTCCCGCATCAACCCCATCCCCAATAATTCCGCTGGTAATAGCGCAGGGCTGGATGTTGACAACGTCGCCTCTTTACGGAGCCGTCGCTATTGTGATGCTGATGCGGTTTGGATGCGAGCTTCTCTAAACATGGGCAGAGGTTTTCAAAGAAATGTGTATGTTTAGTTTGATAACTGCGTAATTTTTTTACAAATTGAATTAGGATATAATACCACATCAGATATAGAGACGTACAAAGAAGAGAGTGATAAGTGTAAAAGAAGAGTATAATGCTTTGCCTAAACAAAAACATACGACTAAAACAAAATTGGTGGACCTTTAAATTAAAAAAAAAACAAATTCCCTCACAATTTTCTTTTCTTATGTCGCAACCGAATGTTTCACCTAAAAACCTAATAAAATTATTTCTTGGGACAAATATATTTTAAAAAATATTATAAAACTTTGAGATTCTCTAGCACAGATCGGTAACAGTTTAAGCTCCGTTAACGACCCCGTCACGACTCGAATCAGAAGTACAGAGAGCAAAAATAACGTATGTAGTAGTTTAAAAAAATATACTTTCAATATTTCTCTGGTTGGGATCATAAGTTTACATAGGACTTATGATAGTAAAAAGAACCTATATGAATATCCTAGTACAACACTTTCTAGTTAACCTGTAGTATTTCCCACTGTTGGGCAGAAGCCTCCCCACTCTCAGACCACAAACCTTGCGGTCTTTCCTAGTATTCCAGAGGGTACCTTTCCAGGTTCTCACTCCATCTCTTCCTTGGTCTACCTCTGGAATTTTCCGTCTTCAGTCACCCTACTCACTGACAATAACATTAACTTTACCATATTTAATTAATTTTGATAATCATCGGAAGAACCTGTCTTTTTCCTATTGCATTAGGTATATTTTCGAGGCTGCAATATTCTTGTTTTCTTTATATTTTTTTCATTAATTTCTTTCTTTGGCATTTGTTTTACGGCCAGTTTCTTAACTTCCTGGACGATTAAATTAAATTTTTTAATTAAATTAAATCAATTAATTATATTTAGGCAACACTAGCCCTTATTGTTAGTAAACAGTACCTTTAACCTATTGTTAGTAGTTTACAAACGATTAATACGATAATATAAAACTAGCACACTTCAACAATTTCTTCCAGTCAATAGACGTGATCTGATAATCCCATCGGCTCTCATATCCCCTTTTAGACAAATTTTCGCATAGAACTCGATACTTCTGTATTTGACAGAGGAACCCTTTCGGAAGCTAGCATTGGATATCGTAAAACTTTACGATGGACTTCCTTGAAATTAATGTCAAGATACGCCATATTGCTAGCGCCGATTTATAGACTAGTGCCGCCCTCTGACGCCGGTTGTAACTTTGACGATACCGTGCTACTAAAATTTTGAGATTTTTTTTAATGAACACTAAAATTATATCTTGTTATTTCGTATTATATAATTATTAGTATCTATCATCCAAGATCTCTAAGGTCTTGTAAGTGAATAAAAAAAAGAAAGTGTCGAATCTACCGTGACCATACACTACCATTATCAATGTGCCTCACAGAGAATCGAACCAGGGCATACTGAGGGTCGTTTACAGTTTTTTTATTTGTATTTATATCGAAATATCATAAAATAAAAGAAACATTTGCGAAAGAAAAACTTTGCTAGCGTGTAAACTTTTCGGGATATAAAGATTTCAAAATCACAATATTAGACTTGCCAAAAAACGCTCCATACAAACGGCTACCACGACGTGACGTCACTCTTTAAGCAACTTATACAAGTTGCGCATACGCGCGTAAAAGAACTTTTGTTCTACAACTATATTAAATATTGCGTTTATAAATGTCGTGGCCATATTGTTAAATTGATCATTTCATGAAATGGTCGAGCATTTCATGAAGTGGTCGCATTTCATGAAGTGGCCAATTCAATTTGACCAGATCGTTAAATCGTCTACATTTCACGATTTTGTCATCCACGTTTGGCCAAATCGTATTAACAGGGTGTCCATAAAATCTGAATGTGGTAAGAGCTTACACCATATATAAGTATACCATAAGGTATGATGGTATGATTTTTTTTGCTATTATTTATGTGATATTTTCACAATATAATATTTAAAAACATAAAAGACTTTACAAAAGCGATTCGCATCTGGCACATCGCCGGACGCTGCTTGGGCACGCTCGCTCCGCTCGCTCGGCTCGTGCGTCATTTGTCATAGTCTAACCTAACCTAACCTATCGTAATCTAAGGTTTTTGTTTAACAATATTATTATAAACCACCATTAAGTCTAATATACATTATACAATATAACACACTATCCGTGAACTTCTTCTGCATAGTCACCCTACTCTCTTTAATTTGTTTTATAACCTAAAAAGAAAAATCCGCCATCTTCACACATAAATAAAACGCGCGCAGCGCCTCTACCGGTGATTCATGTAACTATTTTACGATATGATCAATAATCTTGACCACTTCATGAAATGATCGGGCGTTTAGTTGCCCATATCGAGAAACGATTTTTAATCATCGATCTGCCCAAACCATATCATGATGTGGCCAATAGACAGTTGAACTTTTCATGAAATGCGACCATTTCATGAAATGCTCGACCATTTCATGAAATGATCAATTCTACGATATGGCCACGACATAAATATGGTCACAAAGCAAAAGTTGCTGTAAATAATGCAGGTGGACATGAGATGTAATTTTCAATTCATTTCACATTCGAAAAATGGGCTTGCTCACTAAACTTTGAAGGCTTATTACTACCTCATTTGGACATATAATGAAATTGTAATTTTACAGATAGGTATGATTTTGATTATTTACTCTGATAAGAATAAGATGTTATTAAGATTCCAACCATAGGAAACTACCCCATTACTAGCCGCTTAAAAAAGTAACCGTTTACACCACTTGCATTAGTATGGTATAAACCATGCCACCGATTAACAAGTAAACACTATGATAAAACATTTTGATACAAATAAACATACCCCAGAAAAATATGCGCACGTGGCTCTATTCAGTACTATCTTTTCTAGAAATGGGGTAGATTTTACCCTATTTATTTTCTATTTATGTTACAAAAATTGCGTAAATATTTATAATGTTACAATTACCAAACTGAAAAGTTGTGTTGTGAATTATTTTCTTTACATAATATCTTCGTGTTTTACGCATTTTATATGCAAAAACCAAAACTTACAATTCAAAGTGTGAAAAAAACAAACTTAAATATATAGCCGCATAAATTGTACTCCACCATATTCCAGTCCGAAATTGAACTTTAGTACCCAAAGATATGGAAAATAGAGAAGTAGCTTCAGTTTACGGGATGCATTTTATCCTGGTTTTGATTGTAAAGTGGGTGGTAATATAATAAATTTTAAATCCATTAGTAAGTACACATGTTCGGGATCGAATTCACAGTACATTTAACATTACGATGCTTAGATTCGGTGAGTTGTTGCCTCTTTTATACTGCTGTTTGATTTTTTATTTTTAAATTGATTTGGCACTCTAAAATTGGGGGATGAAGGAATTTAGGTTTAAACAGACTTAGATTTTTTCGTGCAAGAACATGAACCTGCTTTTTGATTTAATTTTTTTAGAATTTATAATTATATCAATTAAATTATTTTTAATCTATACCTATATAATGAGATACCAGTTTTGCCCGAACCAGATTTTTTTCCAAGGTATAGGGGAAATATTTTTTTTTAATAATAATTATGGTAAAGTAGCCAAGATCTCAATTTAAAAAAATATAAATGAAAAAAAAAATGCAAAGATGTAAACAGTCATGTCACACGCATTATCATATTTTGGTAGGTGCATATAAAACACCCTTTTACCCCATCTTCATATTTTTTCCAATCTTTTACCCTGACGAGAAAAGCCAATCATATATTTTAGTTAGGTACACATCTCACATTACTAGATTCTAATATCAAATTATCTGTATGAAAAACCAATTTTTCTATTCGGTCACTTCAATCACATTTAGAACCCCGTCAAAACTCAATTTACGTAAAAAATATATAAAAAAAGCATTTTTTCTCCCCTTCCCAAAATCATTGAAGCGAAGAAAGCATTAGTATCATTGCCACCGTATTAAATATTAACCCCTTCGTCGTACATAGAAAATGCATTTATCTTATTGACGATTGTGACTTTTTTCTCTTTCTTTGATTAATCGCTTGCGTTTATATTATAATTGTTTGTTTGTGGTAAGACTATTACGGTCGGCTTGGTAATATAATAAAAATATCGATTTATAAAGCTATCGATTAGGCAGACACTCCCTTTGAATTTATAAAAGTGTTTTAGTATTGTGGGAATAAAATTAATATTTTCGCTATGTATTTAATAAAAAAAAAACATCATTAATAACTGTTAGTTATACTCGAGATAATGATTTTATAGGAATCGCTAAGTTATTATTTTTGTATTTTTTTTTTATTTAAAAGACCGAAGACACAGATTAGTTTAAGAATAAGAAACCTAACAATGGCTACGATACTCGTAGTAAATCATAGCACGTCGTAGCAGCTACGAATCACCTGCTACCCGCTCACTCCTACGCCTTACTTGTAAGATGTAACTTTTTTTTTGTAACACTCATAGAATAAAACTTTTTCCTGCTGGTCCGAAGCTCCGATGTCGATTTACACTTGGAGTAAGAGTTATTCGGTGTCACTCAGCTTTTATTAATGTTATAGTATAATGATGATGATGATGATCTCCGACCGTATTTCGGCCAAGGCGACCAATCTCTACGGAGATTGACCAGGTACGCAGGAGATATTATAGTGCACAAGTGTGTGCATAAATACAGATGCTCTCTCTATTCCGTTACTCTCATAGTCCGATGGGACGGAAAGCCGACACGACCGGAGAAAGATCAGGCGCAGGACCAACGGTTTTACGTACTTCCCGAGACACGAGCTAAGTGACAATTTTACAACATTAAAATCTGTACATGAAATAAATTCATTGGTACAGGCCCGTGACTGAGATCAAACTTACGTTTGGAAGGTGCACATCTTAACCACTAGGCTATCACCGCTTATAGTATATTAGTATCGTTTATTTCAAAGCTGTATAGTAGTAATACATAAGACTATCCAGACCATAAACCTTTACTTGGATTCTATTCTAAAAGAAGAGATACCAATTAATTAAAGAAATTTAGGGACGTTATCTCGGGCAATATGCTAATTTGTCATGAATGGAGAAGGATGTTAGCTATATTCTGTCTGTAGTCCACATGGACAATGTCGCGGGCAACAGCTATTGTCAATAGAAGCTCGTTACCTAAATCCCGATATGATCACTCGAAAATGTCACTGTCAAGTTATCTAAAATTTACGGCCTCAAAACTATACACCCACATCTTCACGGCTATTTCTAAAAACACATAAATATGTCAAAATTGAGTAGCCAAAACAAAATGGCGACTTAAATTGACCCCTCAGTGCATCGGAACTAATTTTATCACTTGAAAACGGATGAAAATCCTTCAAAAGTATATTGTCCGTGAGTTTAAGGGTCATTTGGGGACGTCACACCTTATAATGTAATTGTTAACAGTTCGATTGTGTTGTTGGTTATTGTCTTTTTGGTCAATTTTGAAGTATTGAGCGACTGTTTATTGTTCTATATCTATAAATATTAATATGAAAATGAAAAAAAAATCATGCGAGTGAGATTTGAACTCATGACCTCTGCTCCGTGCATCTATGTCTGTTTCGCTCGTCATCAACGTGCCAACGGTTTTCGTTCATTTAGATTTCTCAACGCTTGATATATTTTCGGTACTGAAATGAAAATCAATGATATTATTTTAACAGTAGGTACCTACTTAGCTTATTTTCCTACATTGCATCCCCTTTATTATGTAAGATGAGAATAACAAAATAGATTTTAATATGACCTGCTAAACACGATATGATAAACCGATTTATCGACATTTAGCCTGTCAAAATACGATAAATATAGCCGCCATGTTGAATTTTGTATAGAGACGATACGATATCCACGATGCGTGGTCATGCTAGGGGGGCATATTTCTTAAAATTCCTTATATTTCTTTGTGCTCTATCTTACGTTGTCGTAAAAGGAAAATGATGACATTTGAAATCAAGTGATGAAAATAATAACTTCATCAAAGTCCATCTGGCTAGACGTCCATTATGAAAAGCTGAGCTTATTATGAAATGGAGAGTTGTTCCAGTAGATGCATATTGTACAATGTTTACAATCACAATATCCGGTATACAAGTTAATTTAATATCTACTGACCAAGTGTCTACTAAATTGCGTATTATTAATCTACGGCGTCACGGCACTAATAGACATATTCACAGATACAATGTAGTGACCACGTGTGGTTTGCGACACGGGTCATAAGACTGATTCAGTTCATTTGAGGGTCCCAGTTCAATTCAAATAGGTGTTTTGATTTCAAATGTTGATTCTGAAGCTTTATTTAAAGTTATGATGAACGGTTTAGAATATTTTATATTCCACTGTGGCAGAGGCAAAAGGAAGGCTAATAATTTAAATTACATACTGCTTGCTAACTACTAGATTTCAATAGTAAATTTTATTTTTTAATTTTATTTTTTAAGCACACTAAACATGATGCAACTTGGTATAAAATTTTGTTAAAGGTGTGTACGGACATATAGGAATAAGATGTAGACATAGAGTGCTAATGTCATACTAACAGTTTCGATGCACCTTTAGACTTTTCGGTGCCTCAAAATTCCAGTCCTTGACACTTAGATTACATTGCTATACATTACAATACATTAGTAATGTAGTACATTACTATACATTACACTAATAGAATCTAAGTGTCAAGGACTGGAATTGTGAGGCACCGAAAAGTCTAATGGTGCATCGAAACAGTTAGTATGACATTAGCACTCTATGACATCTTATTCCTCTATGGTACGGATATCACATGGTTATGTAAATGAATCTGCAACGACTTAACGGATCACAAAAAACAACATAAACATCAATGCCGGTGTTTTCACTGACGTATTACATATATTGTTAAATATTTTCTTTTAAACCTTTCTCGTCTTAACAAATCGCGTGTTTCAAAACCACCCCTTACCAACGGAAGGGTTGACATAATTATAGGTTAATTAATAAATTTCCAGCTCTAATCTAGTGTCATCTTCCCTTAAACTGACAGGAACATGACAGTTTTGACAGCATGTGGGCTCTAATGCCAGCCACATTGTTTTATCAATTTTAATTGAATTAGTGATGTGATCTCAAATTAACTACAACATTTTACAATATTTTTGTAACAAATTAGGTAATCACGTACCTATTTCACACATATACAAAAATAATGCACACGTATGTGTTTCTGAAATTGGGTAACCAGAATTGCATGTTCATAAAGAAGAGATTTCTCAGCTTAGTTTAGCATATCGCGCATAGATATAAATGGTCATCGTTTGAGAGAACGCTTCTTAGTTCCTTAGTCAACTCTTAGGATATACACGAAAGGATATGCAGCTAATGTATTCTAGTGCCCGCAGCAGCACATGACAAAAACCTAACTATTTCGTGCAAGATGTTTTTTTCTCTTACCAGTTCTAATGATTTATCTGTGCGCAAAATAAATGATGTTCTTACAACGTCCAAACAATTGAAACCCAAATAGTAACATTATAAAAATGACATCAACTGCGAAATGCCACTGTCAATAACTGTCAAACACATCGATTGTAAGCTGTCAAATCTTTTGAACGGCGACATTCGAAGTTTAATGGACTGTCAAAACATATAATCTGTTAATGATTCCAAATTGTGACATTTATTGTAAAGTACACCCGAAATCCTTGATAAATGATGTGATGATAGATTTTCGAAGTTTCTCATGACTTATTAAAAAGTAATTTGATTTTAGAGTATCAAAATTCTGCGAAATATTGCATTGAAATATTGGTGTAACGTTGAAACTGCTTTTAATTTAACAATGACATTCTGCTCATCTAAAACTTTTAAAAGACCCATTACAGGTAAAACTAATAAAATTTTGCTAACTTATCTTTGTAATTTGTACACAATTTTTTTTATTTATTTGGATTTTTACATGATTATTTTAACTTTCGAAATAAAATGAACTTCTGGAATAAGGGCAAGTAGATAATGAAAACGGTATCATTTAAAATGTAGATACGCTCGTATTCTGAGTGGAATGTGAATTAAGGACACTCGTATGGGAGCAGTGCTTTTTTTCCCTATAGCATTAATGTTATGCTAGTTAGGGTAAAGTAAAGCAAGTAGTTCATTTGGGCTTAAAATTGCAGCTACAAGTTTCTCTACATAATTTTGTATTAACGTATTCTACCCGGTATTTAATTGAGTATTAAGGTTTTTAATATTATTTATTTGTCACTATAGAAACATAAGAAAGTACTTTCCTGAGATCCAATTAAACAGAAAAAGATATACAAGTTTTATAACCGGCAATAAAAATAGACATTATTGACGTGGAAAACTGGGATATAAAAATTTAAGTAGTTTGGACTCACTCAAAAGTATGAGCGATACAGATCGTAAAGTTGGTAAATAATACAAAATACAATAAGTGCCAATATTGGAGGAAACGGAGGGCGTAAAGATGGGAATGTACCGAGTTGCGATGTATAGTGATCTTATACAAAAGCGAAAATGGAAGAAAACGAGAAACTTATACGTATATTCTGAAATTTCTTATGTTTATCTATTTATGGGTGTGTACAATAATGAATAAGAATGAATTGGGTTTGACAAAAGAGGTATGTCAGGCAAAATGCTATGAAGATAGCCCACTATAGAGATATCCAGCAAATCGGAAACTGGAAATTACATGTTTGATTTTCAAGATTGTATGAACATTTCTGAGTTGCTTAGAAATTATTTATACGAAATGTAGCAAGACGAGATTATAATCTAGTATTCTCTCAGGTAATAAGCTAGCAACTTGTCACTGATAAATTAACACCTATCCCCTCTATACTAAACGTGGCCGTGGGATCTTATGTATGATTTTGAAGTTCTGGCTACCCATTTCAGGAACTTAGCTTTTTGTACGTACATATTATAATTATTTATTTGTAACATATATTTCTACGTGTTTACCCCAAACTGTTATACAGGCTGATTTTTTGTCGTCAACGTTCCCGAAAACTGCGGAATCTTCTCATCGTCACGATAATTTTTCTCCATGGAAACATACCATACCTAGGAAGTGTCTGGTTTCCAAAATATTAGTGTCCAAAGTTGAGTAAATATTGACGCGTGTAGCAAGATTTTTCACGAGAAATTATTAATATCTGTCCATGAAATTTCATTTGAAATTTCGCCACTTATATTTACATTACATTTCACAAAAAAAAATATATTACATCATTTCCCAGCTTTTTTTGGCATGAACTTACATTATTTGATGTATAGAGTACGTACCCTTCGTTAAGGGTGGCAATGAAAAAACATCATGTATAGGATATAACCTATACAGTATAGGTTATATGGTAGAATTCTATAGAAGGCATTAAGTGCGCCTTTATTTTAAAATATTTGTAGTACAATTAATAATTTGACATACCTACTTACTATCCCATGTATACCACTATCCTTATGGCTCTGTCACTATCCTAGGCGTCATAAGGCCGCGTTCACACCGTGGCGAGTATAGCTCGTAAACATTTACGACTCCCGAGGGATTAAGCGTGCTTGCGGTATTGTCCGCTTTTATTTAAAAAATATCTATTTGTGTTAGGTTTAGGAAAAAAGGTTCTATATGATAATATTGTTCAGTAGGTTTTTGTGAAAAAAAATAGTATGTACAGGTAACTTAGACTTCCTCTTTGCGAAGGAATCTATATGTTTTTATAGGTTCTGGTATCGTCTTCAGCCTATTGCAGTCCACTGCTGAACGTAGGCCTCCCCCAGGGCACGCCACAAGGATACTGCCACAGGGGGGTTTTTCCCATAGTCACCACGCTGGGCAGGCGTATAGGTTCTGGTATATACGGTAAAGAATGTAGTTTCTGTACTGATGGAAGACTTTACTAGAATATATGAGCTGCATCTGAGAAACTCTCATGTACCTCTGAGAAACTTACCAAATACAAATTCACACAAATTCAGCACAAATCGGATTGTAACTCCGAACCAAACAAATACTGCACGGTGACCGGTGCCAAATCTAATTATGTTGCTCTGGTCAGTGAGAACCCTAAGTGTGGGAGTCTTGTAAAGGGATTAAAGCTAATACAAATATCAGTTCATGTCTCTTATCATTCTTTTCGGGGTAGACTCTATTATATTACTATTTGCACATTAGACAACATAGCTCTGGAAAGCAACGGTAAATCATCTTAAGCAATTAAAGTTCTCCAACATCTTCTGACCCTTTGTCTGGTCTGTGGGTTAAAATTACTATAAGTAACTTAAGCGTGGTGACTATGGGCAAAATACCCCCTTATGGCAGTAGCCTTGTGTCATGCCCTTAGAAGCCTACGTCTAGCAATGAACTGCAATTATTTTGATGTAATCATCAGTATGTTATTTTAACGTTGGAATTTACCTGCTAATTGGCCATAGATAAAGCATATGTAATTATATAACTAAATATAATGATATCATCTAAGTTAGCTAGTTCTAAATGGGAATCTGTCTAGTGCGATGAAAAAAGTCTACAAAAGATATTTTTTTAAATCGATAGACAAATAAAGGGACAACCAAATTGTTATTTGATACTCGTATCCTAAATGGGTGATTTTCCTATATTAAATGGTTCCCACAGAATCTATTTAAGAGCCAGCAGTCAAATAAAAGTCCCACGGTTGCTCCGCCCACATACCCCGCCACCCGCAATGCAAGAATACGCGTCAAGATCTGCGTAGTGTTAAAATTCGAAATTCGCGCGCTTTCGAGCAGGCGGGTCAACGCTAGGTCAAACGCAGAGAACATAAAAACCTATAGAGTCGTTATTATAATTGATTTCAATGTTATGTTTATTTTATTTTTGTTTGCAAAATACAATTAAATTAATTTATTTATTAATAAGTAATATATGTTAAAAAATCATTCATACAATAGAACACATTACCTGCATCATAGTTATATTTATGTATGAAATTCATCCAATGCAACAAGTATTAGGAATATTGAATTGTATCAGGCGTCACTATTCGGAAGTTCAAATCTCTATTGAGGGATCGACCACCGGGCCCTATACCCTCCGCTGACCCTCGGATCTGCCGACTCATGATCACGAACACAAGACACTATAGTCGTAACGAAAAGCCAGATCCAAGCACCTAGCATGCAACCATAAATACATAGCTGCTAATCCGAAAACCAATTAAAATTTTAATCGACATATGTTTCGCCAACACCCGTGGCATCATCAGGGTTAGTTTTCCATGTTAGTTCGGTAGATAGAACTAACAATAGAGAAGTATTAGGAAGTTTTGAATAAAACGAATTAATGGTAGATATCAAAGATTTATTTTATTTATTTTATATATCACAAAAAATAGTATCCGATACATATGTGAAATGGGACCAATTTACTCATGTAGATCGCTTTTAAAAAGGCTTTTAGGTGAGTCAATATGTTAAAATGTTAGAAGTAGTAACTTAACAAATTTTAATATTAAGATGATTATGTAAAAAAATGCCGTTTCATTTAGGTAAATTGCTGTATGTTAAATATAAATAGTAGGTGTTTTTTTAAAAATAAAGGGTTAACAGGTATGTATAATGTGCATTCGCAATATTAGCTGTGCATAAATAAAAAAACTTTATTTAAAGATAAATAGCGGTATGCGTATGCCACAAATATAAATTGCAGTTTGATTAGCAATATTCTCATTTGAGGATTTTGCTGTGCAGTCAGTAATTTTGATATGAATTCCAATTATTTGTGACTAAAAAAAATCATTTTATTTGATGTGCGTTTAAATACTATACAATTAAATTAAATCGTCTAAGTAAAAACCAAATGTACTAATTTTTTAAAATAAGCTGAAGTCTATCTTTCGACGTTTTGCAAGAGTAGAATTAAAATTTTGGTGACTAGATCTTGGACTGCTTTCATCAAAAACATAATCTGGGTCTTCATTTCTAGAAACATAATCTGGGTCTCGTATCTCTTTCTTTTTAGGATGTCGGGGATCCACCAACTCAGGAAGTAAACAGTCCATATAGAACGAAATTAATTTGGATTCCATTTCATTTTTCCAAAAAAGATCATCCCTTTCTAAAATTTCAATTTTGAATTTATTGTCACCAAACCAAACTGCGAAAAGGCATTTATCTTTGTTGGCTATATGCATTTGTCCTTGCGCTTGAAAATACCAATCGGATTTTTTATTTACAAACACCTGTAACAAATAACTATAAAATACATTCTAATAAATTAATTTCTCTAAACAAATTAAAATTAAAATTCAAAATCATTTATTCGACATGAAAGCATTATAAATATAAATAATAGAGGCATACCCACGATACAAAATCTTATGGATCTTAATGTGGGACTAAGTTAATATGTTGTGAAGTGAGTGAATATTATTATTAAGATATTTTAATAGAATTATACGCACTTCGCCGTTCTTGTTTTTTTTCCAAAAATGAACTTTTTTTTGGTTTATAGCCTCCTCGATATCTCCTATTTTGTAAGGAGCTATGGGACATTTTATTTCGACAACCATATTATTATCAATAATGCCATCAGGAGTGGCTCCCAAAAAAGAAAATTGTTTATCAATATACAGACCACATCTCTTTATTACTTTATTTTCTATTGTTGCCAATTGCTCTAGTGCTACCGATTCATATTGTCGTCCATGTTGTATAGATGAGACGTGATCAATCGGTGTACTGTACAGCATATTTTTAACAATGTTTCTGCAACTTTGGGTTTTTCGACGTTTTATGACCTTTCCGAAGTTAGAAGCAGTTAAAAGGTTACGCCTTAACTCAAGCCACTCACTACATTGACTTTGTAATATTGTTTGCTGGGTGACACGAACCAGTTCTTCATCTGTCTTTTGCAAATTATGGAGAAATGTTGCCTTTGCCCGTTCAAAGGTGGCTGGATCCATGTCTGGCTTATTAGCATTCTCGCCGTAATTTATATCAGAGGATTGAAAATCAATAAAATGTCGTTTTTTTTTACGTTTTACCTTTGACATTTCTCTCTTTACGCAAATTTCATTTTCAAATTTAGTGACGCTTTTTCTCGGTGAAATATTATAAATTTTTTTATGGATAGTTGATAATAGTCTTTTTGTGTTATAAGAAATGACAGCTCCTGCGCATCGAGTTTGGTAGCCACGCCTTTGAGAATAATTAATTCTTTTTCCGCCAACTAATTTGGCAATAACCGAATTAAATTGCTCAACAGCATTGCTATCTACGTCTTCTACGAGACTTCTAGCATGGGATGCAACATTAGCTGCGAGCATTCGTATTCTTTGCCACAGGCTAGAAATGTTAAAGCCTGTCACTTTATCGTCGTTATGGTTACATATATTTTTATTGCATTTGGCATGTTGTCCAAATGCATGACATACTGAGTTGTTTATGTCACTATGCAACTTTTCACAATTGTGGTCAGCTTTGCTGTCATTTATAGCGCTACATATATATTTGCGAGTAGATAATATTCTCATTTTGGTAATAAGCTTCCTATCTTTTACAGGGTATCGTGTATCAGTAGCAAGCTTCTGCATATTATTACAGAATCGACGCAAAATATGATTTCGGCAGTTCAGTTTTTCCACAGTAATATTCAGGTACGGTCGCGTCTCAATAATTTTGGCATAGGTACTACTGTCTCCATCTGCTATAAATCTTTTGTAAATAAGGCCGTGCATTTCAATAGATTTTTTGAATCCTTCAGCTATTATTGCTGCTTCCATGCCTGTTGAGGGTCCTTCATAATTTCTGTAGCAGAAATGCTCCTTAAAGTTTTTTTCATTTCTTTTACAGATACAGCAGTATTTATTTTTAACTGCCATAAATAAAACCTTTCCTGTATGTCGGCCTATTATTGTTGCACAGCCTGAGTTAGCGGCATAATTAGTTTGATAAGAGCGTCGGCTCCAACATCCATCTACTATTACATCAATCATCGGTATGCCATCTTTGTTGACACTACATTTATCTATGGCCGCCTCTTTTTCTAATTTTCCTGCCTTCTTCATTTCATCCCAAGCTGTTTCTTCCCATTCGTCCGCTATTTCATTCTGTATTTTTAAATATTTTTTCTCATTTATTTCGCTCATATCTACGGCGGATGTGAACTGTCTCAATTGAATATAGCCACCACCACTTGCCATAACTCCAGCTATTGCCTCTTTATTAATATCCGGATCTGTTGTGTCAATTTCGAAATTTTGCTTACATAAACTGCATTGTAAGTGCAGTTTAGAGTAAAGTCCATTTTTTTTCTCCGAAATCACCTCAACCGTATTTAGTCCACAATTAAATAGAGATGTATGACCGGCAACAATTTTCAAATTCTCAATGAATTGATGTATATTGATGATACGCCTTCCACTTAGTATATTGCTTCTCTAAAAATATACATTATATTTCAATACATGTACAGGGTATAACAGAAGGGGTATATTAAGCGAAATACTATGAAAGTAGCCCACAGCAAAGAACCACAATCTGCAAAAATAATTATATGATTTTTTTCACGATTTCATAGTTTTCTATTTTTTTTATTTATTTACTAACTTTAAAATTATATAGTTGTTTTACAATACCCTGCAAAACTGCTTACGCGGTTTGACTGCAGGTAATAGTTTCTTATACCCCTTTTGTTACATACTCTATAAGATGTTTTACATTACTTATAATTATACACTGTATACACAATATGTTATTAAGCGGAAATACGTGGTTCACATACCGAGCAGATCTGATTGTCCATATTCGACAATCGTTTTACTTTTCTCGTTTTCTTATAATTGTTATCAGGAAGTACGTTCTCTTTGTCATCCGTATTTTCATTTTCCTGAAAAAAAAGCACTAGATAAATAATAATAACTATTTTTTCTTGTTCATTACACTTGTAACTTCGCGCCAACTTTGAAATAACTATTCTTAAAAAAGTGATGGCCGACTACGACTTCGTCAGCGTAAAGTATGATTTTTCTTACTAATCCTCTACACTCCCCAAGAAATATATATGTACTATTTACCTTATACAGTAAAATACCTTCTGTTCTATGCTCCACCTCATCTGTTACCATCAAACTGTCATTCGGAGAGCTAAAATATGAAATGAGTTTAAAAATGTCAAAAAAGTTTAAGTAGCCAAAAGTGAAAACAAGTGGGCAAAAACAACAAAATTATAGCAGGTAGGTAGGTTCTCACTCACTTTTCTTCAAACATTACAGGTGGTATTAGTTCGGTATAAACTTTGACGGGCGACTCCAGGACTTTTTGTTCGGCACAATTTGTTTGAATTCTATAAACAAAATATTTTTGATAAGGAACTGCTGCCGAAGATGCTACGTAAGTAAAGATGGGTCGGATTAGGTAAAAATCGTACCTGTTCGACCTAATACATACTAATATTTATGCAATATGGCCGTTCCATTTCTGTGATCCATTACGTATTAGATAAATACGTAGAATCTTTATTCGGTGAATATTTAGTATCGGTTTTCGGTGAATGATCCATTATCTAATAAATACCTACGTAGAAAGAATAGTTGTGGAAATAGAAAATATCGTGATAATAGCGAAATGCATTTTTTATATTAGGTTAAATTTTTAATATTTAGTTAAATTGTTTTTAGTTTGTGTCACATATTTTGTTTAAATAAAGGATTTTAATTTTGTAAAAAAAAAAGGAAAAAAAAGTCTTGTTTGTACCCGGATACGAACCAGGAATATCTGATTTTCGACTCCGCCGATGTAACCGCTGGGCTATTATAAACTTGTTAGAGATGGTGAAAATTACCTTCATATTCTAATGATATTGTAGTATTTTTTCTAAATAATAAAATTGAAACTTATATTCTATGCCTTACGGTTGATTTCTCATAATAAGATGATATTTTATGCGATACCTTATACCTAATGTCGTCTTGTATCTGAATGCTGGGCCGTAAAGAAGGATAAAAATCAATTCCATGTAAGCAAGATGAGAATGTTGAGATGGATGTGTGGAGTTACAAGAATGGATAAAATAAGAAATGTGTATATAAGAGGAAGTTTGAAAGTTGCGCCGATCACAGACAAGTTACGAAGTAACCGTCTGTCTTGGTACGGGCATGTAAAGCTTATTATGAGTCTATGATGTAAAGCGACGGGATGAAAGGCATATTTTACAGAGACTTTTGTGCATGAGTGTGGATGGATATAAAGAAGAGGTAGACCAAAGAAATGTTGGATGGACTGTGTGAGGGAGGATATGCGTGTACTGGGAGTGAGCCATGAGATGACGGATAATAGGGATGAATGGAAGAAAAGTACATATTGTGCCGACCCCAAATAAATGGGAACAGGGCAGGAAGATGATGATGACCTAATCACGTTGTATTAGGTACCGACTAGTATTGAAAAATACCTAATCCACATACCTATTCCAATATTTATGCCTCACCTGTAGTAGTAAGTAAGTTCCTTAGGTGGGTGAAAGATATTGTACCTACATATACTCGTAAATGTATATAAAATTTGTGTATGTGCTTCATGTGTAAAGCAGTGCGCTTATAGAATACTTCTCATGCTGTGTGTGATTTCGTAACTAATTTCTTTTGTAGACTTTTACATAGATAAACAAAGCAACTAGCGCCATCGTTCAAAGGAATTCTACCAATTTATAAAGGTGAAAGTTTGTATGTGTGTGAGTGTGTATGTTTGTTACTTCATCACGCAAAATCCTGAAATGTATGGAACAGCTGATTTTTTCACTATATCGGAGTTGGCCCCATAGTGAAAATTGTTTCTTTTTACTTTCCTAGTTTTGTGTCAAAGGCAAATCACTAATTTCGGAAAGACCTTATATTAGCTTAGGTACGTATCAGAATAACACATTATACTTTTTATCCCGGGTAAATATTTTATCCCGTAATTTCGACATTTTGTTTTTTCTGCTGTCCATTATAAAATGCATTCTCAGCACTAAACTTTACATACTTACTAATTATGATTATAGCTACTTACACCTTTGATTCTCTCCCCTTTTTAGAAAATTCTCTCCAACGTTGAGCCATCTTCCTTTTGGAAACATATTTTTTAGTTTTATTTCCCATTAGTCCGAACTCAATCGAGTAATACCTACACCACAAGATAATAAAAAATGCCACTGCCGTGGGCGATAGCGACATAGACCCTACGTCGTCGGCGCACAGCGCGGTACTGAGCGTCAGCGGGCACGAAGTTACTATTTAACGCTTTTCAGTAAGCATTAGAGTAGAATATCGCTTGCACGCTAAACAACTGATTGAGCTCAGAAGTAAAGGGCGTAAGTCTCAAAAAGATTTTTATTAATTGTGTGTTCAATTATGATTGTTTTTTAATTTTGGCTTTACAAAAGTTTACTATCATTATTATCTTGATATCCGATTTTATTTTAAACGCCTACCTCATGTAATAGCCGAAATAAAAGTAAAAATGACTAAAAAACATGTCGATTTCAAAAAACAAAACTATCGAGCAAAAATCATTAAATCATGTTTTTGGCTTTACATGACATAGTTAAGGGTACTAAGAATATAGTGTAATAGTCTCACATTAAACAAACATGCACCCGTTTCAGCATATTTCATCAAAAAGATGCTAAATAAGGTCTGCCTCCTCTTAAGCGGATTAGTCAGACTGACCTGCCGTTGATCGTTGGTCAGTTGTCAAAAGGGTTGTTAACTTGTTAAGGATTTCACACTTCATTTGGCACGTTCAGTTACATAAGTCTATTTAGTTGAACATCGTGAGAAATGTTTCAAACTGACCAATGGACAATAGTTATAACAATGAGCTTATGCCTACTAATTGATCCTTGGTACATTTTAAATGTATAAGTCGGTATATAGTGGAACTAAATAACGTAATTACATAGAAATAAGACACGGCTGTTCTTCCGAAATGGGGTTTCTAGAACCGCAGGATCACGAAGGAAATCCACGTTTAGATTAGCAGACACAGATCTGTGACAAGTCGCTAGCTTATCGCCCAACTAAACGGTTCTGTATTCCTTAGTACATACCTAATCTGTTCGCCATGATTTCCCATTTTTTATCTTTTTCCAATAGTTCTCTTTTTAGTTGAACTAAATAGACCACACAAATAAATCCCCAAACAAATTGAACGAAAAAAATGCTTTTATCCAATCTATAGCGTCCCCAAATAAAAGGTACTCTTCACTTGTAGGATACATTTACAGTATGCCTCCTAAATAATGTGAGATAAGACGCCACGTCGCTAACAATAACGTCGAGTGATACGACGAAGGTGGAGGGTGAAGGCGGGGAAAGAATATTATGGATAACTAAAAATAAATAAAGAAAAAATGGTTATTTATTTGCTGTATAAGTTTTTGTGTAATAAGTTTTTTCAATCTATCTAAATCTTTTCCTTTCTAGTCATCATCAGCATCATTTTCAGCCAGTCTACTGCTGAACATAGGTCTCCTCCAATTACCTCCACTCCGACGACTGTTGGAAGCGGCCTGCATCCAGCAGATACTCGCGACTTTGTCTAGGTCGTCCATCCTTTCTATTTAAAGCTTTTTGCCGTATTTTCAATTTAAAAAAATCTAATTTATTTAAAAAATAATAATTTTATTTCAATTAACTGATCAACCCCAATGAAGAGTCATTAGTGATCCAAAAAACAGCAATGTATCACATAATTTTTAATAACCCATTTAACTAGTCACAGGATCGTCCGATACATTTGGCGCGGAAAGCAAACATTGCGGATAGTAAAATTAAAAATGCATTTCCTGCGAATAATAACATAGTAATAACACACACACACACAATATCGTATAGCTCAAAACAATGGTACTTGTTCAGTATTTCAGTATTTGCCTGGCTGTCACACACACCCTGTATAATACATATAACAGAACGACCAACAGATTTTTCATGGGATATATTAGAGCAATAGAAATCACGTAGTTTCTATACTTTTATTTCATGCCATGTTTTGTTTTATATAGGTATTCATAAAATTTTCCTAATAATATTCAGGCAATGTCCACACAACAACATCACTTTCTCCGCTTAGAGGAAAACCTTCATCGGAATACTAAGAAAATATTGGGTAGAGATTAGGCAATATACTTTTATTGGGTTTTTCCACTATATTTATTTAACGTCCTTTCCCTCGAAACGGAAACTGTAAAAGAACTTATCTTACACTCGAAAGTAAATCTTTCTGTTTGTTAACACAATTTTGCTTTGGTATTTTTAGGTTGCGTTTTGTTGTGAAACTTTATTGATATTAGTTCTTGTGGTTTCGGAAGTAATAAGTATCAAGGATGTTATATTATGGGTGACGTAAATTAATGTTAATGAAACGTCGTAAGAAAATATTTAATTATTATAGACTTGTTGAATGAACTGCATAAGAGAGAATATGCGTGAGAGTAATGACAAGTTGACAGATAACAGGGAATCAGGGTAAGAAGAAGAAGAAACGTGTTAACAGAATTAAAGGTCATTATTTTTACATCTCGCATATCGCTGATAATTTTTGGGCGTTTGAAATGTATTGAAGTGATAGAATAGTTAAATAGAAATCTATAAACAAAGATTTTTAATAAAACTAGTGGCAGATATCTAAAAAAATCTGAGAACTTTATTAACATTTTTCCCATACACACCACTCAATCACAATACACGGGCATTACCCAAAACGGAAGCATGTCGCGGCCGCGGCGATCTTGCACGATCGTAAAATTTTATATCTCTGTCGCACGTGTACGTCACTCCGACGCTTGGTCATCATGTTTATGACGACACAATTCATGAATCTGTCAATGTAGTCGAAGTGATGGGAAACTATTTTGCAATGAACCATATCCTCTTACTGAACTGATGCGAGAAAGAATAAGCATCTATATAGAGAAGAAGAAAGAGATGTAAGAGATTCTACAGCCTCGTTTTGTATGGCGGGGCCAGATTTTAATGATCAGTGATAGTTGCTCATCCCCTAAGTTTCTTAGTCGACTCTTATGACATGCGCGGAAGGAGTTGCAGCTTTTTTCAATGAATCCATTTCCGAAATAATATATTGGTTCGAGAAGTTTTCTTAATTTTTTTAGGATAAATGTTGTTAATATTAATAGAGCTTTCAACTTTATTTTAAACTGTACATCTTGTTCGCAAATATTAATCATTATCATCATCATCAGCCTATTGCAGTCTACTACTGGACGTAGGCCTCCCCCAGGGCACTCCACAAGACTGCCATGGGGGGTGTTTGCCCATAGTCACCACGCTGGGCAGGCGGGTTGGTGACCGCAGTTTGTATTTTGGACTATGTTGTCAACACGGGAGGCGTTGCTGCCCACCTCCCGGAAACCCTTAATCGCCTCGTACGATACCTACGGGCAGATATGGGGTGGTACGAATTCTGTTCTGCCGGCACCATGCGGCTCACATTCCGTACATCGCTCTAACCAACTGAGCTATCGGGTCACTTAACTCGGATGACGAATCTTACCATCTCTTTTTTTTATTACGTTTTCGGCAACGTTATTTTTTCATCCCGATAGCCTTAAACTATTAAGTTTTAAAGCTATTAATTTACATGGATATATTCAGAAAAAGCTAACAGTCTTGCCCGTCTCGAGTGAATGTTAATTAGTATTTACAACAATTACATCACATCCCAAATACTACAACTAAGTAGAAACAGTCATCATCCTAATAGCGAATTCAGGAATAGTCGTAAATATCCAGCGTCCCTTTCTATTTCATTTATGACCAATAAATACGTCTCCGCAAAATTAATACAGGAGCGTGTTTGCAATGAATATTCCATTTTATGAGTAGCCGTTGACAATGGGTCGGTGTGAACTTTACGATGATTATTATTACTGACTAATGCATTATTATTATTGAACCTAGGTTCGGTTTCAATTACGTGTATAATTCCCATATCTCTTTTCATAAAAAGTTACAAATAATAAGTGGTTTTCTACAAGAAACTACCGACTAACGATAGGCTTGGATTTCTACATTTTAAATCTAAATTATCTTTGTTCAAAATGTAGGTATGTTTATGTACATTTCAATAATTATAGAAATTGTCACATAGTTGTTAACTAATAAAAACTAAAGGTATATAAATATGATATCGTGGTTTTAAGAATGCGAATACATAGGTACATACTTTGCCTGCTTACTAAAATACCAAAAAAATCAGAAAAATTTAAACTTACATTAAAGATAAAACTGTAGGTACTATAGGACCGTCAACAACCTGAAAAGCAGAATCAGCAATCCGCAATAACTATACTTGTTAACGTAAGATTCTACAGATTCCCATAAAAGCCAACTACCAACTAATCCAATTTAGGGTTCCGTGTCACAGATCGAAACCCCTCCGCCTAATGGGTTAAGTCCGGTGCATTACTAAGATAATTCAATTATATGACGACTCTGCCATGAAATTCGCTATTTTGCCGCTCGTGTAGCAAACCTAAATGGTTATGGTGGTCTTTGTGTGCGATCAGCAGCATTACCACGTAACTTTACTTAATTATAATATCATCTTCAATCAATTTGAAATTCATTTAACATTTTAAGATTTTAATTAAATACTTGACAATTGAGCCAATGCGTATGCTTATTGTGATTTTGTTCGAAGTAAATCTTTGCCAGTTGTTAAAAAGTCTTGTTTTAAAGAAGTATCGTTACTACATAGGTACTCCTTATACTTTCAATGTTAATTTCAAGTATAGGGTAGCCAGAACCTAAGGGTCAAATGTAAATTGTAAAATGCAAGCCAGATGATGGTGAAATGTGCTGAACCAATGCTATTACTCTAAATAGCACGCCCATAGGTACTATCTATGCAGTGTAGTGTATATATTGTTGCTATGTCTAATAAAAGTGACGGTTGCGAATAGATAAGTGTTTATAAAAAAAAAAAGAAAAAGCGATAATAGAAGCTATTCGGTGAAACGTATAAATGTGTCCCAGGCTAATAGTTACATAAAGGGCGCCAAGTGAAACCCCTCCGGTTTAATGGCACCCTGAACCTAATTGTAATTCTTTTAAAAATCTGAAAAAAAAAAAAAAAAAAAAAATATTACTCTAAATGATAAGATCTTTATGTACCACGTTTCTTGCAGAAATAAATATTCTATTAAAAGATCAGTGATAAGTTGCTAGCTGATCGCCTGTGAGACTCCCATGAATACCTTTGTAGACTCTTACGACATGCACGGGAGAATATGCAGCTGATGTAATCTACTGATGCCCCGCATCAGCACAGGGAACTTGAACTAATTAGGTATATGAATAAATTTAGGAAAATAAAACTAATCGACAATGAGTCAAAACACCTGACCCTATACTTAGCCGACGATAACGTGACAATAGTCGACACGTTAGCGTTTTTTGTAAGGCAATTATGTCCGTTATCGAACAGCATTAAAAGCATATGTCACAGTTTTAAATCAAAATCGTCTTGTTCTACGAATTGAATCGTTTGCTCGAATGGATATAAAGTTAGTTTTAATAGAAAATTATATAAGCACAAAGGTAAAATGTTATGTTTGAAGTTGAGTAGGTATATACAGGATGATTTTTGGTCGTCAACGTTCCCGAAAACTACGGAATCTCCTCATCATCACGATCATTTTTCTCCATGGAAGCATACCTGGGAAGTGTCTGGTTTCCAAAATATTAGGGTCCAAAGTTGAGTAAATAGACTGCGTTTTTCTGCATAAATGCACATAGACGCGCGTAGCAGGATTTTTTCACGAAAAATAATTAATTTATATTTATATTTATATCTGTCTATAAAAAAACTAACATAAACACTAGACACTATAAATTTCGCACGATCAAGGAATTTAAAATTTTTTTTTCAAAAAAAAATTTTTTTTTCCCAGCATTTTTTTTTGGCATAAACTTACTTTATTTCATGTATAGAATACGTACCCTTCGTTAAAGGTGGCCACAAAAAAACACCCTGTATAGAGCTTAATACTCGTATTCTTCTAATTTAATATAATGTAAAGAAAAAAGTTACATTATATTGCCCAACCTAATTATTAATAATCAATTCCTCTTATTACTAATTAATTTTTACAATTTATAAGTAATTTTACTCGTACTATAAATTAATTAAATATGCCACCTTTTTGGCGGAACATGTCTCTGATCTAATATTGTAGGTACCTAATAATAATTTTATCTACCATATTTTGAGCAACATAAACTATCAATTTTAATTTTATCATAATACATTTTTTTTACGTAAAAAGGTAGAACAACTATAAATGTGATAAATACCTATAATTCGATAACTTTGTGCTTCATAAATAAAAAATATACTTGCATTTTATGTTTTTATACGGCAGATAAAGCAGGTTTATTTAATTTGGAATATCTTTTTTACACCAATAGGGGGCGACAAATTGCTATAATTACAACTTCCCTTCCAACTTGATTTTCAGGAGATAATAATTTCACGCAATTTTAGGGTTCCGTATCACTCCAATCAGAACCCTGTGTCAATGTGGCTATATGACAAATACGTAATTAATTGTGTTATTTTTATCATTTAATTTTATCTTTGGCTATTTCGGGGCTTCGAAGAGAATTTATGGTACTAGCACCTCGCGATTCCGTTCACAAAATTCGGGAAGGGCCACTATTTAGGTACAAAAGTACCTACGTTTCATCAATTAATAGATATTAACACACAAATATAAAGCGATTCGGATGAAAAAAGTGTAAATACAAATATTTTATGAGTCAAGTAACATAAAAGTAAATGAACCCAGATAGTTGAATGTAGTAAGTGTATCCATTATTAGTAAGTTGTTTGGTTTAATCCTTAATTTAATAACAATTTGTACTTTATAGGTATATCCCATAGCTATAGAGAATTGAGGATAGGATAGAGAAGCCATTATACCTCTGCTCTAACTTAGGTGCTACGAGTATTAACTACATACAAAAGATTGCAAGACTATACCTTCACGACTATTTCAATTTGCCTGGTTAATTTCACGACCAGTTAATTTCTTATTTACGTATATTAATCCTATTTCCATTACACATTACGAGTTACTACCTAATAATGGCACCGTATCTAAAGCAATAAACCGTTTAATTATCACACACAAAGAAAAAGACAATAGCAGGAACCTTGCGAACAATAAAACCCGAATAAAAAGAAGTTACGGTCAGTGTGTCCTGTTGTTATTTGAGGCAGGTTAACGCTGTGCAATTACATATACTATAAGTAGATACTTAGTACTTCATAGTAGGTAGTACCCTCTTCTTCTTCAGCCTATTGCACTCCACTGCTGGATGTAGGCCTCCCCCAGGGCACGCCACAAGGCTACTGCCACAGGTTTTGCCCATAGACACCATGCTGGGTTGGTGACCGCAGTGTGATTTTCGGACTATGTAAGTAAGGGAGGCGCTGCTGCCCACCTCCCGGAAACCCTTAATCGCCTCGTACGATACCCACGGGCAGGCAGAGTTGGTACAAACTCTACTCTGCCGGCACCACGCGGCTAGACCTAAAAATTTAATGGTGTATTCTTACTATGACATTTGATACTATAATTCGATATAACTATGAAAATTTATTGTTAAGGTTAAAGATATTAAGAGTTTAACTATCAAAAATAATAATAAATAGATAACATTTCTTCTTTCTATTATGTCAACGCTGAAATTGTCATCTTTATACCTATATAAAATTCTGCATACTCACACGGCTGCGTTCCCAAAATGAGGAGGCCTATAGTAGGATCACGAAGGAATCATTCCATGTTTATACAGACCTACATTCTCGTTTAACAATTAACTAAATACGAATCCAAAAAAAGTCAAATTCCTCTTCTACAATATCTTTGGGTAACTATGCAATAAGTCTAATTTTAGATGTTTTCCCACAAGTCCCTGGACTCCCTGATTAATGACGCTGTAATAATGAAAGCAGAATTTTATTACATAGGTGAATCAGGAGACAGTTGTGTTGAACCTTTGTGTTTTCTTGCTTATTTTATTGTTTTCCTTTTTCTATGAACACTTTTAACTTGGTATGTTTATATTAATATAAAATATTTTTATATAATCTATATCTGTTGAAAAATCTTTTACACAACCATCTAAATGTAATAATAATTCAGATTATTTGAATAAATTCTTCTTAAAACTAAATGTAATCATCATTATCATCATTTACAGCCCTGAGAAGTCCACTGTTGGACATAGGCCTCCCCCAACAACCTCCACTCCAACCGGTCGGAAGCAGCCTGCATCCAACCGACGCCCGCAACCTTGGCAAGGTCATCCGTCCACCTCGCGGGTGGCCTTCCCACGCTGCGCTTGCCGATACGTGGTATCCACTCTAGAACTTTCCGACTCCATCGGCCATCAGTTCTTCGAGCTATGTGCCCTGCCCATTGCCACTTCAGCATACTGGACCGTTGAGCTATGTCGGTGATCTTTGTACGTCTGCGGAACTAAATGTAATAATAGCACGAAATATGTACTGTAAATTCAATTATGTAATTAATAATTATATTTTAAGTAATATATAATACATAGGCAAATGACTTAAATGACCCCTAAATGACTAAAGTTACTCTTATCGTTTTTTTATTATTTATGGTGCACAAAATAATGTACAAAGGAAAGCTCATCTCCAACATAGATTTCTTTTAGCCACCCACATAAAACGAATAATTCTTTAAAATGCAAACTGCAACCATTACAAATTTCATTAAGAAATTGAAGCCGGTGACCTAATCAAATTATGTTCATAAACCGTCTTGTTTCACAAACAGCTATAAACCCTTTCGTTGCATTAACAACCCCCGAGGGGGTGGAAACAAAGACGTAACGAAGGTTTACGATCAAATCTTTTTTAATGTTAGTCAGTAATTACTTCAGGACTACCACTACACAAAAAAACTCACTTGCATATCGACCGACGAAACTAACTGCCACTGGTTTACCAAGACATATTTAAGTAAAATTTTAAATTCTTTCGTTGGAACTTATTTTATGATTATTCTCTATTAACTACATATTAGTTAATTATTTTTTTTTTATAGCAAAGTAACAATAAATTTCATATTTTTATTATTGTTTTACATTTGAAGTTCAGAGAGACTCATATTATTTATAATATAACATTAATTATTTCAATAAAATAATCCATTTCTATTTCTAAAGCTGTACCTTGTACTGCAGCGATGCAAATTATTTAATTTAATTTAAGCTTACACATTGTGAAATTTTCGCACGAGTTTCAATTCAACACACATGTCAATTGTCAGTCAGAAGTTGACGCAATCTAAAAGAGAGTCCATTCTGCTACCAACCGCGACGAATCTTGACGCGATTTTAAAAATGTCAATTTAACCAACCCTTTGAGAAACACTGACGATTCATTACATCATCGTGGGAATAATTATAATTAAAAATTTACCCACATTATCACTTGGATTATTTCTAACGTTTAAACTATCTAATAACTTTTTTTAAATATATGTACCTACAAATGGATCCAGTCATATTCAAACCGCAGATGCATCTTGATTTTTCTAAATAAAGTCATTGTTAATTTTTATAACCATTTAGTTTTGTTACTGGCGATACATCAAAAAACTAGTAAACGTCATCCTCTTTGTCATTAACTTTACAACCGATATTTTATTTTTCATATCATAGCCATGATTATGCAAATATATATCGTATATTAACAAATCAACCGTTACAAATTAATGTTTACCATCATTAGCATATTTTTGTATTAAAACGCGTGTCATCTTCACCGGTAGGGTTATGCATTATGCACAATTTTTGCTAACATTAGTGCATCATTAAATTTTGTGAAAAGACGTTTCGTCAGCCGATTTATTTTTACGACAGCGATCAATCAATAACACGTAATACGTCTGATTATGCAAATCGGGATTTTAATTAAATTCATTATATAGGCAGTCTGCACAAAATATACGATTGATGAAAGGGTTTGGTATTTTATGACGTCATTTGGCCAAATCTGGGGTCGGTGCTGGCACCCGGCATTCGAAGTAATATCTTCTACACGACTGATTTCTTCGTGGATTTTTAAAAGCAATATTTTTAATGGTATGTCAAATTAATGTCTATCCTTTTGTGTGTTACATATTGACAATACGTCGATAGGGTTCACAAATCGAATGTCTCCGGTTGTTGTATCAACGAACCCTTTAAAAAATTTCATGCTAGTACTTTTATTGTACAAATTGAATCAACACAATGCAATAAAATTGTCCCTCTTTGTAGTAGGTACGTTTCTATGTTCTAAATCTATGTTCTGTGTATTAATTTTGAAATTTATTTGACACCTAAATCGAGTACATTTATGTTTATGTTTGTTTTATCGATGGCAAGCTGCTATTCTCTTAATTCTATCGTCTAGTATTAATTTTGTCTGAGCAAAAGCAATTTGTTAGAAAAATATGAAACCACTCACTACTCTCGCGTTGTATCACGCAAACACGGAAAATGAAAAGAAAATATACGTTGGATCATCTCACTAAAACAATAAATAAAAGGTATAAGAACACACATTCTTGTGTTTTACTTTGATAAAATATTTACAAAGTATTCCCTAAAAGGGTTGAGTAAATAGGAATTTAATAGAAATCAAATAATATTAATCATAAAAATAATAGATTCGAATTTATTTACCTTACCTTAACTTGAGTGCCCATTAGGGAAAAGTTATCACTAAGAATATGAACATTAGGTTTATGAAACGAGCAATAAAATCAAGAAAAAGTAATGATGCCACACTGCTATCTAGATGTAGGTATGGTCTTAAACCTATAAACCGATCAAGTACCTATTGTATGAAATGTTACCCACTTTATTCAAATTTCTTTCCAATATTCACTTGAAAAGTCGAGTATGCAGAAAGAAATCACAAGAGATCCTCAATAAATAAAATTTGCATAGTCTAAGATGCATTAAACTCTTTAAAAGACGACGCTGAAGTACTAGATGAGTATGCGGGCGTTCTATGGCGGTTGACTCGAGTGTCTTTGTTGTTTTCAACTCATGTCTTGTTTGACTGGGGATAGAGATGTTGGTGGTGATGGTGAAAACCTTGGGTGTTTTAATATACCTATCAAGTACAGTTTTAACTACTATCATAGTTGATATTTTCTTTGAAATTATGTCTTTGTCTATATTGTCAGCGCCAGAGCATCACTGGACTTTGATCCATGTTCGTTGTTCTGACTACAAACGTGTTAACATAACATACATTTTATATATGTATAGGAAAAACTTTTTTGATGGTTACATCAAAAGACAGCAGAGAGACCATTAAAGCGCAAAACAAGACCAACCAGCACAAACAGAATTACATATTATACACACATTCAAACAACACAAAACTGCCCTAAATCAAACACGGGCTCTACACATAAGTGCCTAGGGACTTTGGGCCTGACATTTTGAATTTGCATACAATTTCGAGACGAAGACGAATGGGGGGTCAATTGGTTTGTGATATGGAGGCGTATTGAACAATCATTGATTTTATAGCGGTGTTTAGATGGTGCTTGGCGTTATTGAGTGGTGTTAAATTTGATTTAGTATTATTAGTGTGTTGCAGGCAGAGATTTTAAGAAATTGAAGTCATTTCAGAGAAACAAATGCAAATATTTTAAGTTTAAAACCTAAATCATTTAACAAATTTTAGTTTTTCATTCTTTACAAACTTCCGAAACCAATATTTCAAATATACATAAGTGCCTTTCGTTTGCGTTTCGCCTGTTTGACATGAACTGTTTTACATATATAGGGTGTAACAAAGGGGGTATGTTAAGCGAAAAGCTATGTAAATAGCCCACTAAAAGGATCCATAAAATTTCAGACTTGAAATCACATGTTTAAGTTTTCCAGATAGTATGGAGAATTCCTAAATAACTCAGGAATGTACATACAATCTTGAAAAATAAACATGTGATTTCGAGTCTCAAATTATGAAAATAGGTTTTCTAATAGAGGGTTGTTTACATAGCTTTTCGCTTAACATACCCTTTCTGTTACACCCTGTATATCAAAGCAACTTACAATATTCCTCAATGTACCTTGAATATATTGTAACTGTCTTTCTTATATGTAATAGGAAACCTGTTATTACCTTAAATTGTAAATACAATATATATTTTTTAAATACCATAATTATAAACGGTTGGTTTCGTCAATAAATAAACACTTACCCAGCAACAATCCCTTCGCGAAATCCAATTCGAGAACATTATTGTCCGCTAAATATCCACAAAAAGCAATCTTTGTTCACACTCGATGTGCTGCCAGGTCTATACGACCAAGAGGGTTGTGTTTGTGAACCCGGCTGGACACACTAAAGGGTCATGCGTTTGAAGTGAGGTTGGTCACTTCAAGTGGAGGGCAGTGTGAATTTGAACGTTTGACGAATTTAATTTGGCGTGAATTGTTTGAAAATAGTGTGGTAAGCTTTGACGTTATTTGGTATACTTATTAGAAAATTTCAAACTAATGGTCCTGTTATTTTTCACAGCAAAGGACAAACATAATCAATTTAATATTTTCATTTTAACTATGGTTAGCCAACATCTTTTGGTATATACATGAGGAAAAAGAATAATGGTTAATAAACCTACAAAGGTATTTCTATAAACTAATTATACATTCACTATGGGTGCGCCCACCACCGGGCCCTACACCCTCCACTGACCCTCGGATCTGATAACTCATACATAACTGCGAAAACAAGCACTTGCACTACCTACGAGTACAATCGCCACGAGAAACCATGCAAGATAGTACATCGCACTGTTTTCGAAATCAAAAACTAGACTAATAATCTACATATGTTTCGCCAACAACCGTGGCATCCTCATGATTATATAAATTAGTAATCCACTAATTATTATGAAACTCTAAAATCCAACACATAATATTGAAAAATATATTGAATTGATTTTTTTTTTCAATATTTCGGAGTTGGTCCCATGGTGAAAGTTGTTTCTTTTTAACTACCTAGTTTCGTGTCAAAAGATAATCATTAATTTTGGATAGACATTATATACATACGACTGTGTTCCCAAAACGGGGTAGCCAGAACTACAGGATCACGAAAGAGATCCTATAGCCACGTTATTCATTCAAAATATACTTAACATGTAAGGCCAATCCCAAAGTTTCTTAGGTAAAGCCTACACAAAAGAGGATCATGGAATCGAGATTGCATGTAAGACAATCTGTCAGAGGCCAAGATGGCGGTTTCGGTAAACAGACTAAATCAGAACTAAGAACTTGGTACGTCATTAATCACAGCACCTTACCTAATCCGGACATAATTAAAACATGCGTGCGATGGACTGTGTGTCCGTATCCTTTGGTGTAGGGTTGTCGAATATATTATTTAGGTATTTCTCACTTACATAATGGATGGATTTTGGTTATTCAATTATATCATTATCCACGAGTTTTTTTTTTCAGATAATCATAAAAAAAAGAAAAGTGTTCTTAGGTAGGTACTCTTAATATTCATAGTAAATCTGTAAAAACTTATTTTCTCTCTATCTACTAGGGTCTCAAATGTTACAATTGCAAATGTGTTACGCTTCACATTTGCAATTGTATGAATGAATGATCTATATTTATTTAAGCTTTGACAATAAGTTTGGGCAACGAACTGAATATGGTTATTATAGCTACTGAGGCCTTATTTCAGCTGTCCAACTTCATTTCTGGATTCTGTATTTATAACTAGTTAAAGAAATGCTGGGCACAACCAATTCTAAACTCAATTAGATTAGCATAAATTGATTCACTATTTTCAAATCGGAAATCGCTAAAATGTTTTAGCTGTCTGACAACCCTAAGTCAAAGAATAAATCCCTATCTAAATAATTACATGCTGGCAACTCTAGAGATTATTGTACCCCTTTCGGTAGTGCCAATTAATTTGACGAGCCTCAGTTGATTAGCCGAGGATGGTGTGTTTTGTACAATTACTCATTATAAGCAAGACTATTGGTTTTTGACCCCCCTTATAATCTGACTGAAAATAAGGCTTAGTAAGTACTATGTATTTTCAATTTATTTATTCTGTTTAAAATGTTTTGTCTTTGCAAGCCTAGTCTAAACCTATAAAAAAGTATCATGCAAAACGTGACCTAAACGATTCCAATAGGAAATAACGTTGCCAATAATGTAATTTAAAAAAAAAGAGATGGTAAAATTCGTCATCCGTGTAATTGACCCGGTAGCTCAGTGGCAAGAGCACTGGCATGGAATGCAGAGGTCGTGGGTTCGATTCCCACCCGGGTGAGGAATTTTTTCCATTTCTTTATTAATGATTCCAATAGGATCCAGTCTATTTGAAATTTAATGTCTTTATTACAGCACTACAAAGATTTAATAACTAGTTAGTGTACATTATTCCTAGCAGATTCATGTAAGGTATAAGTTTCAGTGTTTTTTTTTAAAGGGTCCACTGTCAGTCCATAAAAATAGAGCGATTGTGAAGTGATGGCAACAGGTTTGTAAAATTAATAGTTCTATGTCAATGGTCCTACTGCATACTGCCTATACTATAGGTACTGGTTTCATGTAAATGGCTCATGAGTATGTATACAGGGTGGATGTAACAGCCAGGCAAATATTGATATGGCGACTTCAGACCATGATTCTGAATTGAAAACCACTGAAAATTTTCGCAGGAAAATTCCAAAATTATCCGACTTTATTTTCATTTTTTCAGGAAAATAATTGTATAGTTCGTTTAAGTAGGCTTTAAATACAAAATTTTAAACCATGGATAATTAAAAAAAAAAGAGTTGCGCTCGAAATAGTTAAATTGACTAATCAATCCAAAAAACTGTAATTTACCACACAATAACCAATAAGCCTATTTAACAAATCTAACAAGTATTTGTTCAGTATTTGCCTGACTGTCACACACACTCTGTATACAGGGTGTTTTTTTGTGGCCACCTTTAACGAAGGGTACGTACTCTATACATGAAATAAAGTAAGTTTATGTCAAAAAAAATGCAGGGTAAAAATTAATTTTTTTTGAAAAAAAATTTTAAATTCCTTGGTCGTGCGAAATTTATAGTGTCTAGTGTTTATGTTAGTTTTTTTATAGACATGATCGTGATGATGAGGAGATTCCGTAGTTTTCGGGAACGTTGACGACCAAAAATCACCCTGTATATGGTTTGTAAAATATTTAATAGTTGTGTCAATGGGTCTACTGAATTATGTCTATTAGTTTCATCTAAATGGCTCATAATAACACGTTTCCGTCAATGATATCAGTTTCAAGTGTAATCGTAGACAATGCTGTCCCTTAGATAACCTCCTTCAATATGACACTCTAACAATTATAATAAAGTACTTGTATTATAGTTTCATTTGAGCCACATGGAATTAATATACTTACATATACATATAAAGAAATTATACATTCACCAATATATAGGTACATACTGTAACGTTGTAAGTTGTTCAAGTAAGTAGACCAGCCTAATTGCAGTTCACTGCTGGACGTCTGGACCTAGGGCAGACTGTAGGGCTATTGTTCAATAACTTTTCATTTTAGATATTTACAACATATTTTGAATTGAAGATTTAGGGTAGATTTATCTTCTGAAACACGTATTGATATTAAAATCCGCCACACTCGATTCGTAAATTGCATTTTGCTTACAACTATTTCAATTTAAGGAGCTATAGAATTGTTTATTTGCACAATCTATGACAGAGCATTTAAAATAATCTGCAACTCGATACTGCGAATCTGATTGGAATCTGATACGGGATTATAAACGGTAATTATACAACTTTTAGTCGGCTTTAACTTTAAAGGGTTAATTGGAACACGCTCAATGTTAATTGAAGGGAAACTTTTGGGAACTTGAAAGATTAATCCGTCATATTGTCTGAATATTTTTGAAAAATTATTGTCTAAAATTGATTATTAGAAAATTATATTTATTTCAATATACAATTTTATTATATTATATACAGAGAAGAGACGAGGTTGACAGTATTTCTGCCAGTAGGCAAATTCACGGGATTTGACTTGGCTTTTAATAAAATCGACTAAAATAGAAGCTAATATCAAATCGTATTATGTTAAATGATTATCATGTAAACTAATAGCTGGTCATGAATTTTGACAAACTTTTAAAATAAATTATACATACGTGCTAATAATATATCTCACTTACCATATTTGCTTAAGTAAATGCACAAACTGAAACTAGCTCGATATACATAAAGTTTGTTCAGTAAATATTCCCCTGAGATGTCTAGTTCCTAGCGAGTGTTAGAGCAATATGGCTCCTACTATTATTATTTTATACTACTTAACAAATTATTTCAAGTGATTAACTTTAGGTACTAATAATTCTTAGTAGGAATACTTAGTTCTTCAATTTTGAATTTTAAGTAAGGCAAATTTCTCAAAAGGTCTTCTTAACTAGACTTGTATGTACGTACATACATAATCACCAACATTTTTTTACAACACAGTATTCAAATAAGACTCCAATATGAAACGTTGTAAATTTCTAATAATACTATTAGTTTTCCACAGGCATTAAATCACTACCTAATACTGCTTCAAAACACAATAGTTATTGCCGTTTAGCAATATTTCAACACCGAAGGAAGCGATGAAAATGATCTGCAAGCAGCTTTTTATGTCATCTCTAACTGTCCCCGTTAGCAAAACTACACCTACTGTCACTTAACTGAGCATCAGTTGTCTCGAATCAAAGTCACCTGTATCTCACTTTTAACTGGCACCAATAGTAATCCCCAGAAATGCAAGACTATTATCATATGTCCCCAAGGGAGATACAACAAAACGCTCGTCTTTTTAGCACATTTGTCTAAAGATATAAACTCTATGCACTATCAGGGTGCACATAAAATAAGCAAGTTTAAATCTTACGGAGACGGCATTAGATCTACGACATTAGCACTAAAGTAACGTCGCTGAAGTATACTTGTGTTTTGTTATCCGCATACATTTCCCACTGAAAGCAGAAAAAGACGGTAACACTGAGGAATTGGCTGAGTTTTCATCATAAGGAAAAGGAATTTCTTTGAAATTCGCACGAAAAATGTTTAATGCAGTTCTTTGTATCCCGAATAAAAACTACCTTTATTTTTAAGAAAGGTTCATCATATTTTTGTATTCTAGATGAAAATGAGGACGTCATTATAGAAGTAGAAGGTTTTTAAAACCACTGTATGATTTAACATATGAAACATAGCTTAGGTCGCCAGTTTAATGAAAAACTGTTGATTTTAACAAAATTTCTAAAAACCAAATCTGCAGTCCCTACTATAAAAAATTGATTATAATTTTTATGACTTGTGTGTGACTATATTTATTTTTAAATTTTCCTATTTTCCATGTCTATTATAGTAGCTAAACGCTCCAGCCAAAACTATGCAATAACCAAAACGCGTTCACAAAATCGCTTACCATCCCATCTTCATAGCAATCACTAGGCTAGGGTGACCACCATTCAATCAGCAGTGGGACATAATCGTAAAGCTCTGGACACGCGCTGTCATAAATACGTCCCGACATTTATCGTTGCGATGTTATGACGATCGCAGGGTGAGTATAATTGATACGGAAGCGATTTTTTTGTTTTCGCTACAGTTTGTTTTGGGGTTGGAGTTTTGTGTGTTTTGGTTGCACGTGATATTGTTTCACCTATACATATACACTCAAATGTAGGTAATGTCACATCTTATTTTCATATCTGTAATAAAGAATACTGATTTGTCATGGCAGAACGGGTGTTTTAACATACTTTATTTTATATATAATTTAGAAAAGAGATGGTAAAATTCGTCATCCAAGTAATTTACCCGGTAGCTCAGTGGTTAGAGCAACTAGCACGGTATGCAGAGGTCGTGGGTTTGATTCCCACTCGGGTAAAGAATTTTTTCCATTTCTTTATTAATAATAATAACTTGTACACCTCAACTATACCCTCAAAATTGGTCAGAAGTGGCACCATGTGGTTCTATCGGCCCTTGATGCTCTACCTACCCCGTAAGGGATAAAGGTGTGATTATATGTATGTATGTATGTATGTTATTAATAATTTAATAATACTTTATTTGTCCTTTTCCGAATATTTGTTTTCATCGTTTATTGTTTAAATAATAATAATAACGAAAGAAACGAAAGAAGAAAGAAAAATTCAAAAGAACTAGAAATTGCTACCTATTTTACCTAGGTATATTATATTACGAACTCAAATCATCAGACATTCTAATTCAGCAAACACAGTCATTATCAAGCGGCATTAATAACCGTCCATTTGTACAATAGCTGTTTCGAATTACGACTGTCGATAAACGCGTAAAACGGGACGCGACGGAAGATGGCTGACATAAACGTCATCGGGGTAATGACGTCACGCGTATCCGATACATTGAGATAGTTCCATGTTCAATTGAGACATCGACAAGGTACGATAATTTTAGTAATTCCAGTACGTTGATGCCGCCACTATCATAATCAATATAGATTATTTATTTAGATTATCATATAATATAGACTATTTTAGAGAAACATTATTCTTTCGATATCTGAAGTTCGAAAAATCGGCCCTAAGATAATAATCAAAAAAGCATAGCCACTTTACTTAAATTTATCTATGTCTATTCTATATCTACATAATAAAATTGTAACGGATCGATGTTTGTGCACGCTAATTTTAGAAACGACTGGACCGATTTCGATCCATTTTTCAAGAATATATTGTGACAGGTCCCACTTAACATATTTTTATCCCGGGAAAATGTTTATATGCCGGATAATTTCGACATTTTGTTTTTTCTACAGTCCACGCGGACGGAGTCGCGAGCGTCCACTAGTATTCCAATAAATACCTATTGAAATTAATGTATATTAATTCAAATCATATTATTGTTTATTCTACCTATATTAAATTTGTTAAAATCTTCATTGCCTAATCGCCTTGGTCGTGTTCTCTATTTCTACTATCTCTTAACATGACGCGTATCCAAAATATTTTTACGAATGCACGGTGCACCGCTCGTAAAAGGTTTACGATGGACCTAGGTTCATTAACGACCTATACATGTGTGCTCGTAATAAAACCAAGGATATTTAATAGGATAGTGTTAATATTAAACATTAAACTACTGGTACTTGAGGATAATGTCCCGCTGAAGATCTTTATGGCATTGATTGATGCGTCCGATGCATAATGAGTTGATGACTGCAGTGTTGTAATTGATTACTAGTAATTTGAGGGGCACAAAGATCTTTGTTCAAAATATATACTTTGATATAAATGACCTTATTTATTGAAAGAAAAACACCCGACTGCGTAAAAATTTTGTCCAAATGTCACTCGTACGACTAAAACGAATTTAATGTTACTTCTTAAGCTCAAATACTACAACCCGCTTAAGCCTAAGTACCTACCAAAGAAATAAACATACATACAAAGATTCATCCTCACCTTCAACATCACCCTTCTTCTGGCGCAGGATGGTAAAATAGGATAATATCATCAGGTTTTTTAAAGTTTAGAAACTACTTTTATTTATATGTAATCAAGCAGTTTATTCATATATAATACATATTATATTCACAGGTAGTGCTCAGAGCAATAATTTTGCAATGGACAGCAAATTTTCAAAAGATCTTGTATTTTCCTTTGACGTGAATTCCTTAGAGATGACAAAGCTAATCTAATTAAAGTTAGATCACACAAGACTTAATTAAAGACCTCCTGCAATTCAAACACCAATTCAATGGACCGTCCACATATTCAAATTTCCTTCATTAACGATACCATCTAATAAACGGACAAACATATTGTCCGGCAATTCAGTTTCTATGTTTAATTAAGTGTAATTCAAATTTCAAATCGCAAATCAAAGTGCCCGTATCTTGGTTATGGGAAACTGGAGCGGACAGTGAATAGATGATCATTATTTGGGGTCATTTGGGTCGGACAAAAGCGAACCCCTTTATTATGGGATTAGAGTGGCGTGGAGATGAAGCGGATTTAATATTTTAAATAAAAAGTTAGATATTATATTTTTATTCAAATATTGTTTTTCCAAATTTAGTTATAAACCCCACATTCTTCTTGATATTAAAAATACTTAGTTAATATTTAATCACATTCATTTTATTACTTACCTTTAAGTCTTTTTAAGGATATGGTGTAGATACAAATTAGGGTGAGTATAATTTGTCATATTTCTTTATCTTATTCTCTACTCCTACCTTTATATAGGTTAAAATGGCTTGCCAATTCATGACAGTAATAATTATTAACATTAAAAAAATAACCAATACCACCAACTCCACAAACTACTGTTAAAAACTCCAAAACTCATTTCAACTTAGCCGCTGGAGTGGACCAATTTTTTTCTTATTTCGCAATTGATAGCCAGCATGTATGAGCAATTAAGAGGACGCGCGCGCGCCGCATATTTTAAATATTCCTTTTATTATGCAGATTAACGTATTGACTCTCATTGCGCCTTATTTCGCTGGACCCTTAAAAACAATTTTATCTTCGAATCCAACCAACGTATTTCAAACCGTACTACACAGAAAATACAGTTACATTAATATGAACACTTTATACTTGTATTTTGATATGCAAAGTTTTTTTCGAGTAGACAATGGCGAAGGATTTTAAAGTTTATTGCAATGGGGATATGTTTTATTTCATAATGCCGTAGTTTTGCTTGCTGTTTTCAGAAAACTTATTGATGGCTTCCGCTTAGTAAAAAGGGTGTAAGAGAGATGCACGATAGTATTGTTTTGCGTTGTTTAGAGTACTTGCCTTATAATAGGCCGGACATTTGACTCATGAGGGCGGATCATTAGAATGACCATTCAAATATTTTAATCGTGTGAATATTTTGGACAATTATTATTATAGTTTCATATGACTATAAAACTTTGAAAAGTTATCTCATTTTATACGTTTATGCCTACTGCCATCAACTATTTTTCAAACATAACGTACGTTTACCTATAGATAGTAAAGTTGCCAACTAAACTACTTTTTATAAGTAAAACCCCACGTTTCCTTACATTCATAACCTGTGTTATAAAAACTGTCATTCTTCAAAAGTTATTAGGGTAACTTCACACCTGACGCTTATCCTGGATTCAAAGTTTGTATGTTTTAATATTATTATAATATAGACATTGATATAAATAAATAATATTTATATGTTTTTAATTAACTTTCTATGTATTTGAGCTTAATGAATATAGTGGCGGACTGCGTTTAAATGAATTTGCAAATAGCGTTATTTTTCAACTAAACATGGCCAAGCGTGGATGAAAATTACTATGAAATTTGAAGAAGCAAGATAGTTGTATCAAAATCATAATGGAGGTCTGTGACATCACCTCTGCCTACCCCTCAGGGAAAGGATGATTTTGTTTCTGTAGGTATATATCTAAACATGGTATTGTAAAAGGCTTACCAACATCATCATCATTTCAGACATGAAACTGATAAACATATAATCCTCCTTAACAAAAACATATCACCTAATTACATTATTTTATTATCATATACATACACATTAATAGCACAACCGAACGTTACTTGACGTTACTTTACGCAGGTGTGTCGCCACGCTTAAGTTTTAAATCGGTTTGTTTTCACATTGCATTGCACCAGGTGCATTCACGCTCCGTAAGGCACAAGGGGTGGATGAGTCATGATGTCCTAAGGTCGACTGCCACGTGGTCACCGTAGCGTCTTGATCAGTGACCTTTGGTCGGAATATTTTTTTGCGCGCATTCTTATATATTGTTGACCAGGTGGTACCAGAAAAGACAGGTGTTGATGATTTTTTACTAAGTATATAAGGTTCCCTAACTATATTTTTTTAATATTTATAACATGACTTATAAGAAGCAACATTGCTGCGCTAATATAGAACGGTGCGCATGAGTCATAATGTTCTAAGGTCAACTGACACGTGGTCACCATAGCGTCTTGATCAGTGACTTATTATTACAATTTTTTTCGCATATATATGTTTATAATTGCTGACCAGGTGCAACGAGTCAGCAACTTTACTGATACGGAAAAAGTAGGGTGTTAAATAGAAAATTGTTTTTTAAATGACTTATCTACGCTAGATAGTCTGATACGATTAACACAACTTTTTTTCATCGCAGTTATCCTAATTTGACCATATAAAACGCAGCATTTTATACAGGATGTTTTTTTGTGGCCACCTTTAACGAAGGGTACGTATTCTATACATGAAATAAAGTAAGTTTATGCCAAAAAAAATGCTGGGAAAAAAAATATTTTTTTGAAAAAAATTTTAAATTCCTTGATCATGCGAAATTTATAGTGTCTAGTGTTTATGTTAGTTTTTTTATAGACAGATATTAATTATTTTTCGTGAAAAAATCCTGCTACGCGCGTCTATGTGCATTTATGCAGAAAAACGCAGTCTATTTACTCAACTTTGGACCCTAATATTTTGGAAACCAGACACTTCCCAGGTATGCTTCCATGGAGAAAAATGATCGTGATGATGAGGAGATTCCGTAGTTTTCGGGAACGTTGACGACCAAAAATCACCTGTATATCGCAATATCAAGTAAAATCTTTTGCGTAAGTAAGTATTTATATACTACTACTACTACTTATTTACATACTATATGGAGTGTTCCAGTGGGAAAATATGTGATTTTAAAAATAAATATTAAGTCTAACAATAATACATAGTACTCGTAGGTAAAATTCACGAAAAATTCACCAACCAACTGTATATTTTGAAATAATTAAATAACAAAAAAATCGGTAATGTTTGTTAAGTCGTAACCAAAAAATGAACCATTTATGGTGGAAAATAATTTTAACTAGCCGTTATATATTATTAAATCTTGATAATTTGCTTATCTCTTCATATTCGTTTATAACTGTAGAATGTAGAAAAAAATGGCGATTCTTATCGTTCGATAAACATCTGCCATAACCTTTACCCACGTGCTCGTCCCTGACCACACCTTGTCTTCCTATACATGAAGAAAGAATAGAGAAGATGTGCGATAATAAATGTACCTACAGGTTGTATGTTACAAAAGGGGTATGTTAAAAAGCATAACATTTTTTTCGCGTTTTTTCGCTCATTAGGCACTCGAAAAATTACTTTGGACATAATGTGGTATCTACAATATTTAAGACTTAAAAACTCATGCTTATATTTTCTAATAATATTATAGAGAAACTTCAGGATTGCTCCAACTTCAAAAGAAAATAGATAGGTTCTGGACTTACAGTGGTTTTTATTCATAATATCATTACGCTAAACATGCCTACCCCGTTTGTTATACTTTGTAAATTAGGACCATCAATTTTTACTTACGCAGCGAGTAAGTTTTTACAAACCAACTTACTTTACTGGCTAACTGGTGTGTAAAGACGGCCGTTTGGTGTAGTTGGTAGTGGCCCTGCCTGCGATGCCATAGGTCCTGGGTTCGAATTCCGGTAGGTGCAAACATTGATGTGATGAATATCGATGTTTGTTTCCGAGTCATGGATATTTATATAATTATCTATGTATTTATATACCGTTGCTTAGTACCCACGACACAAGACCTTAGGGATCTTAGTGTGGGACTAGGTCAATGTGTTGTGAAGTGTGAAAAAAAAAAAATCCACACTTCTGATCAACCTCTTTGGGAGATAATGGGCGTGACTACATGTATGTACCTATGTATTTGCCTTTACATTTTACCATTATAGGTACAATTATTTAATAGCAAATGGTAATAGATATGCCATCTCTTCTATTAATTCCTTAATGTTCTTGACCCCACGGAACGACACGATAGTTATTATGACACACGTATACGGGCAAAAAATTGTCTAGCTAGTGCAATAATGTAACTGCACGTCACGCTTCTAGTAACTAACTGTTTTGTAGTATATCGTTAAACAACAGATAAAATAATTTAAAACATATTGTCCTAATAAATATTACTCGTATTATTCTAGTAATAGTTACAAAAAATTAAAATACCTAGCGCTACGGTTTATTTGAGAACATACATAGTTTTTAGATACATAGAGTTGATTCAAAACATAATATTATTTGAATATGAATAAGTAGGTAGCTAATTTATAAAGTCCTACCTAATGTAAAGTAAATCACATTGTGTAATCTCACGATAGTTTGACAGGTGCCAAAAATGATATTTGAAATCTGATTTATAGAGTTGTTAGATGGATTCGTTCAAGACGTGTCCACCACAGTCCATTGTTCGTGCACCTTCTAAGCGGGAGGCGTAAGTTCGATCCCAGTCACGGCTGTACCATTGAATTTATTTCATGTACAGATTTTAATGTTGCAAAATTGTCACTTAGCTCGTGCCTCGGACAGCACGTAAAACCGTTGGTCCTGCGCCTGATCTCTCCGGTCGTGTCGGCTTTCCATCCCATCAGACTATGAGAGTAACGGAATAGAGAGTGCATCTGTGTTTGCGCACATACTTGTGCACTATAATATCTCCTGCGTACCTGGCCAATCTCCGTAGAGATTGGTCGCCTTGGCCGAAATACGGTCGGAGATCATCATCAATAGTCATATCAGTACTTTATCTAAACTTTTACCATATACATACCAGAGTGAACTATTTGCAAAAAGCACCAGTTAGTTAGCTGGTAAGCGGCAGATGTGTGCATCGGTAATGTTCACCATGACCTAGCAGTTTATGTGGGACTAAAGTCATCATTACATTACCTATACAGTTAATTGATATGAAAAGAGAGTGCATATTAATAATGTATTTGAATATAATTGTAACAATAAGGAAATTGAAATATAAGTCTTATTAGCACTTTACTTTCATGTCTATCTTAACATTTAATAAACTCACCAAGCAAGTAGTACCTACGTGTCGATAAAGGTATAAACGCAAATCTTAAGTTAACTCATATCTAAAGGGAGACTATATAATTATGCTAATTTGCTTCAGTACAGGTACCCTACCTAGTATATCTACGCGGTCACAGCATGAATTATGTACTTATTTTATATTTATTCCCACCGGAACAGGTAAAAGAAACTTTCATATACCATCTCAAGTGAGAACCTTTTTGTAAACACAAAAACCAAAACCAATTTAAACTTTTCCATTCCAAAACCGCGCGCAATCAGGGCTAGCCAACCTTTGGTCTCAATTCCCAGTCTACATTCTCGAGATTAGTCACCCCCGCCAAATTAAATCTATCCCGGGGAATTGTCACAAACGTTATCCGTCATCCGGCCCCTCATTTGCATGAGAAAAACTCGAAGAACAACTATTTATCAAAATGGCGGTTCTTCCGGCAGCCGTGACAGTAGGCGCTACTCGTTTCCGCCCGCCATCTTAGTTGTGCGATTTCCGGATGCGTTTGTGATTTGTGTGCTGGATGCGACAATAATTAAAAAATATTTATTTATTAGCTACTTATTTATTTTATACATACATAAACATACGTATTTCCATAATGGGGTGGCCAGAACCGTAGGATCATAAAGGAAGTCCCACAGCCACGTTCAACATAGCATTTTTAGTATAGGCATAAACAATTTTTATTTTATTTTAGTCAAACAAACACAACTTTTATTCGGGACTAGTGGACGCCCTCGACGCCGACCGCGTGGACTACAGAAAAAACAACATGTCGAAATTATCCGGAATAAAAACATTTTTCCAGGATAAAAAGTAGCCTACTCGTATATGTTAAGGGACCTGTCACAATATATTCCTGAAAATTGCCTTGAAATCGGTTCAGCCGTTTTTGAGATTAGCGTGCACAAACGCACAGACAAACAGACAAATAGACAAAAATTCAAAAAATCATCGTTTAGGGTTCTATTGCGTTAATAAAGGTCTCCTATAATATTTTTTCTCATATATCTTCCATGTACAGACAGCGATCTGTTACATTTTTATTATATGTATAGATGTGTCTTTTGTGCACTTTTTAGGCCCAATTAAAATTTCTACTCCCTTCTTTCTCTTTCTTCCTCCCTTTCTACTCCTCTTACATACCTACGTGATATCAATTAAACAAACATTACCTCAGCACACACAGCAAATTGCTGACAAACATTTAGTAGGCGCACACAATTTCATAACTTTTAAGGTACTTCTACGCATGTAGATCAGATCAATCACTCTTTTAGTATTTTTTATTTATTGGATGAGCAAGCAAAAGTCACTAAAGAGTGTATGTATATGGAGTATTTTCTACAGTGGATTTACATGATAAACTCCTTGGTCGTAACTTGTCACTCACTGCCACATCCATTACTCCTAACTTCTCGGAACCTTCTCTGATTGAGGAGTGATCTCTATTTAGATAATTTAGTGGTTCACTCACGATGAAATATTCGAGGTATTTTGTAAGGAAGCCGGTGATTGCCGCTGATATTATTATCTTGATGGTCGCCATTTTGTTTTCGCTTGTTTGCTGAAAATGCTTGTCAGCAGTTTTACCGGATATTTGTTTCAATAATATAACATAGCTAGATTGATAATGATGATATTGTACCTATACATCTTCTAAGTAGGTACCTATTTATACGTATAAAGATCGAAAAAGAATAGTTAATCATGTAGATTCTTATTATAGACACAGATAAATGATAAAAGATAACATTAAATGTATATTATAAAACCTATTTCAACAAATTAATATGATAATGAATTTATTACCAACAATAATTTTGATATGTGTTATAGCTAACTTAGAACTACTTAGAAGAATATGATAATTAAATTAATTATAATTTAGCAGTAATTAAGTCATAATTTATGTATTCCCCTGAACCAACTAATGTTATTAAAGCTATCTGTGGGGACTTATTATTAGCATAGTTCTAAGTCATTGCTATTATTTTTTATGTTCTATAAATTTCGCTGTTAGTCCTCCTAAAATAACAATAAATAAAAAATAAATAATCATTCCTTATGTCGTCATCGTCGTCGTTAGAAGGGGATGTGACGTCATGAAAATGAAATCAACTCAATAGCGAAGTGAAGTATTTGCAAATTTCGTTCAAGTTCGTGAGCCTTCGATAGCTCAGTTGGTAGAGCGGTGGACTGTAGTTGGAATTTCGATTGTCATCCATAGGTCGCTGGTTCAAATCCGGCTCGAAGGAAGGTGCATTTTTTAAATGTATTTTTTATTACATTTTTAAATCTGTTTCTATTTATTTTTTTGGTTATGTATTAATATAATTTTACGTAATTATTTTTCTGAACTCTACATTCTATCATAATGGACTCTGTCTAAAACTTAACAGTACAACATATGAAAAATCTGTCAAAAATAGACAATGTTTAGTTTTAACAATGTTTATTTTGTAATAGCACGCCGATTGTTATTCTAATGATGATAATTATAACAGATTTAATGTTAACAGGTAAATTTAGATAGGTGGTAGGTACCTAAATAATAATACGTTTTAGTATTTTACTAACTGACATGAGAAAAAACATATTATTGATATAATAATAATAAGTAATAATAACTAATTATTGATAACCTCTCTTTTTTAAAATCGGTTAAACAGAACAAAAGAGTCCGAGTCCAACTCCAATGAGTAAACATCTAAAAAAAGAATACAAGGAAGAATCCAATCAACATCCCCAAATCGCATTAGTAACAGGCAGAGCCTTAACCACGATGACAATAAAAGCATCTCAACTCAAAAAAGCCCGTCTTCATTAAAATCTTAATTTAATTACCTCCAAAACGTAATAGGAAACGTTCAAACCGCGATTGAATTAAAAACTCAATTCTATAAGTCTAACCCTTGCCAGCAAAGTTATTTATACAGCATATAGTGTCGCTAGTGCATACTTTTATACTGCATTTTTGTATAAAACGAAGTTCATACCGATATTGGCAAGTGAACAGATAAGTTTGTAACACTACCACTAAAAAACTCTTTCCGTGCTCTCAACACCGTATTAAATCAATTATTGCGACCTCTTTTGTGTGTCTTCCTCTTTTTAGACTTTTTGAATGTTCGGGATTCGAAGGAATTATTTTGCTAGAAGTTGAAATTGCTGTTGATAAACGGGAGGGTAAGGTGAGTAATATTGATGATAATTTTCGATGAATGTAAGATTATTTTATTATGAAGTAAAAAAATATTTGAGAGCAAGAAATGGAATGAGAATATTATTATTACGGTTTTTATGAAAAAATTAGCACGTCTCGTGCTCGAAATTCGGCCATGTTTAGGGCACATATAGAGGTGTATATCATTCATCTGAGGGTCTAGGGTAAGAACTGGGTAAGAATTAATTTAATGTCAATCTGACGTCAAAGTCAATTTAACGTTCATCCGTTTGTGCAATTGCCCTTAAAATCGGTACAAAAGTTTTCGCTTTAGATATTAATTAAATTAATATACTAAAGTAAATTCATTCTACGGAGATACAAAATCAGTAGCACCTAAAAATATAACTTTGCCCGCTATACCCCAAGTAATTGGGAATGTATTAGGGGATGATGAGTCGGGCGAAAATTAAATATGCATAGAAAGGGTTAAGCTAGGATTCGACACGCTTTCAGTATTAATTTCTTGATCCATCACCAGTTGACGGGTTAAGATAAATCTTTGTAAGGGTTGAGATGACTGGTCACGTGCAATCATGCGTTATTTTAGGGTTAAAAGACTAGCAGCCAATTGCTGTATAAAGATCGAGATCAAATTCGCAGATCTTCTATATAATTTGGAATCTATGAGAAGATTTTGAAAATTCAAACAGATGGATGGGGAATATCGTTGCCTCTATCTTTACTGTTGCACATCTCGACAAAAACGCTGTTTTCTTAAGAAGATCCACTGTGAAGAAATCCACGAAGGAAGCCCAGTTGGGAATGTCAGGTTTGCTATTGCAGCCAATCACGATAGCAGCCTACCTTTGCTAGGGTTTACAACTAAAGGTAGCGGATGAGACGCTCGTGCTGGCTTTTGTTGGTTTTCAATTTGCTTGTTTTGTTTTACTGCAAAAGAAATTGAGCTACTTAGATCAAATATACCGTACTTGAACAAATTATAATACCGGCTAAGCAGGTAGGACCCAGCTTATAAAGTATAACTAAACTATGAAACAAATGGTTGAGTAGAGTAAAAGTAATTAAACCAAGTAAATTAACGACTGGTTAAAAAATAGCATGTCCGTTAAGTTATCACAATCTTTTAGTTAAACATTTAACTAGGCCTTGTCAAAATAATTAAAGTAAAGATTGATGCGGTGATTTAGAGTAATTTGTGAATATAACCATTTAAAATGGATCACGCGTCACGTCGGCATAATTGAAACAGTTCTTTACGAATATTCAAATTATGTGGGCTTAGTTGATGAATAATAATTGGAGAAAGAACAAAAAACAACATAATGGGCGTAGAATAAAGGACAGCTTCATCATTTACAGCCCCGAGAAGTCCACTGTTGGACATAGGCCTCCCCCAGCTTAAAAGCAGCTTAAAACGCCGAAATTTGAAGGGTGTCCTACAAAACAAGGAATTTCGAAAATTCCTACTAGATATGTAGTAACATTATACAATTCAATACAAATAGCTTCCGATGTAACTATAATTTGATTAAACGTGCAATTTAGGTATACTTACTCTAATTAACGGCTTATCGAGAATCTGTAATTAGATATTCTATCTGTTTTCGAAGATTATGCTGAATACCGCTTAACATGTTATCACTTATCAGATGCCATGGATACCCTGCCATATAATTTCCTCACAAATTTTGATACTGGGATCTAAGTCACAGAATATAATTATTATTATTCTACCAGTTGTATAAAATTTTGATTCGCATTTATATTATTTACCTATCTCTATATACTTACATAAAATTATTTTCTTATGTAAGTAACCATATTAGCTGGTATAGAGAGAATGCCACTGAATATATAAGCTGTATTGTGTAGTACAATAAAGAATCGAATTAACTATCTATAGGCATATTTAATACGGAAAACATTAAGTAATCTCAACCATCAAAGAATGTGACAAAAATCAAAGTTCTAGCATCACCACCTGAACCGCCAGAACTACTAAAAATAAGGACGCAACCAGAAATAACAAGTATTTATATAAGTTCTCATACAAATAAAATCATTCTAAACGAGACCCTAGAAAGTTTTTATAAAAGTGGTATCTATTTCGTTTCGTAGTCGAAGTAGGTACCTATTTGAAAAAATATTATTATCTCTACTGATAAACGATCAGTATAATTATCTAGTAAGTATAGGATTGCATCCGCTTATACTTGGTTACCACATTTTAAAGCGCAAAAATTTCAAATGGGTCAAAAATTTTGAGGAATGTGTTTTGCAATACAAAACCAATTTCGCCTATCTCCAAATAACTTGCCAAATATTAATATTAACCAGTGAACTAAAGGGAAAGGGGTGAATTTTAATTTTACGACAAAGTGTCGCGTCGAGTTCAGCTACGCTTGTATAATGGGGTAATTAATACCAACGTCAAAATAAGTGTGATACGCAATATATCAACGACGTTAGATATTAAAGGGTTGAGCGTTGAAAGATCGTATCTTATCTATCTTATTGGAATCATAACTTATGAAATTATATTTTACAGAAAAATTAGTGATATTGTTTTTTAATCACACCGCAAAAGTATTTATCTTTTCAAAACCAATAACAAACTTAACAATATAGATAAAGTCACTGTTAATAATAACATAAATTTTATTTCCAAAAATAAAACAGACAATACACCTTATTTATCACCTCCATTTGCGGATCAGTAAAAGTGTAATCAAATAAAAATATCACAACAGGATCTTCAATATTCATGAAGACATAACCACGAATTATTGGGTCGGTCCTGGAGCAATATTTTTCTCAATCACCATTAGTCGGTATCAGCGTGCCTTCCATCCTATTCACTGAACACGATAGCAACAATTACTGCTCCTCTGTCACACTAAAATATTTCACCAGCACCATCATATACCACTCTTAAATCAACCTCATTCACTGATCTACTAGGGTTATTTTCGAATGCTTCAGTTGCATAACTTAGGTCAATGTTATGTGTGCAGTCGCTTCGCAGTAGAATGCGGAATATGTTAGCACTTCACTTTTATTGTATCGAATAATAGGGGCGCTCTTACTGCTATTATCACGTGTTTGATCTAAAATGATACTTCGTACATGCACTCTACCGAGGGCTCATTCTTTATGTGGTTACAATACGCCATAAGTATTTAGTTAGAGTTGTATACCTACCTAAAAAAAAATAAAGCATCAATATCAATTCCTGATGACTCATGGACTAAGGTTCCGTATAAGATTTTGAATAAATACCTTACCTACCGTCGTGCCGCGTGGTGCCGGCAGAGTAGAATTCGTACCACCCGATGTCTGCCCGTGGGTATCGTACGACGTGATTAAAGGTTTCCGGGGGGTGGGCAGCAGCGCCTCCCGTGTTAACAACATAGTCCAAAATACAAACTGCGATCACCAACCCGCCGCGCCTGCCCAGCGTGGTAACTATGGGCAAATACCCCCATGGCAGTCTTGTGGCGTGCCCTGGGAGAGGCCTATGTCCAACAGTGGACTGCAATAGGCTGATGATGATGATGCGTAATTTTTATCCGCATGAATTTATAGTGTCGATAAGTCTTAGTTAGATGTTGTTATAAATATACATACATTGAAATGTTACATTTAATTAAACTCTATAAGTCAATTCGAGAATTACTCTCAAATATAACATGCTTCATAAAATCTCTTGCAACGATTATTATATATCGCTACTAGTATAATGATGGTTGTTCATACTTTAACTAGTTATCATACAATGACTGAAGTTTGAGATTCTAAGTAAGTGTAAGCAATACGATCTCATCTTATTCATATTTCCTAAAATTATATCAAAACACATGAAAATATTATCCCTCAATTCAATTTGAAGTTTTCATGCCATCCATTGTTATTGTCGCAAATGAGGAAGATTCAAAAGAATCCATCTGGAATGCCTTTCGAATGTCGCGAAATGTCGTCATAACATAGATTTTCCGCTCCAACGGAGACTTGAAGACAATAAACCAAACTAACGGAGCGAACGATAACACCCAGCCATTTGGGCCATTGAAACTTGGCTTTGAATCTTGGAACATAACCATTTCCTATTCTCATACAAGAGCCATCCGTCTGAGAAACGGCAAAACTAGTCTGCAAACTGACGTACGCAATCAAAATACAATACGTTATAAATGGAACACATTATAGGGATACCAAAATATATCTGCAGTTGCAATATATGTTCCTTCCTCATTTCACCCCTGAGCATCTGCTTCGTAAGGGAGAATATTGTAGAGAGTACCAGCATTTTTTAAGTTTGTAAAACCTGTCTCTTGGCTTCTGAACTTAGTACTATAACCATCCCGCTGTGATAGGTAAAGAGCAATGGTTTTCGATAAATTTTGCCGATTTATTTATTTATTTGGACTTGCAGGTGGTAAAATGCCTCTTTACTTGAATATTGACAAGGCAATACATAACATAATATAAAGTTGAACATCGTATAGAAGAAAAAAATGATGATGATGCAAAAGTATTAGGTATGTTGGGTTTGAGTGCCGAGAACGAGCCAAATATCGCACATTCTGGATATTGCGGGATTTTTATTACGGGAACAAAATGGCAATCACCAAATACTCAGCAAAGCAAAATACATATCTACCTATGTACATGGAAAATATTGTATATATAAACATAGAAGTTAATGGGTTACACTTATATATTTAGGGTAACACTTACTTAACATAACTTACACTTAACATTTTAGTTTCACACTCGTAGTAACTGCATGCATACTCGCAGAAACTGCATACAATACAGCTGCATGTTTAAAAATGTATCTCATAAATACCCGAGTTTTAATAACTATTGTTACAACAAAAACACCGCCATTTTCACACTGTTTTATATTTAAAGGTAATCTTTTTACTTACTTCCTCTTCACATACAACAACCGGCAATCAAATCAATTACTGAGTTAATATGACAGTAAAATTGACAACAGGGGAATGCTTTTACTAAAGAGTGTTCGAATAAATTGTGTGATTATTGCATTGTTATAGTTCACCCCATTCACGCGAGTGTTCAGAACATACTGGCTACTTATGTTGTTGAAATGATTTGGCTTCATAACCGTACACTTCTACAGGTGATCGCTTGTAATCTATCTAGTCAATATTTGATCACTGGCGTCGAAGCTAGGTACTCTGTTGTTTTGTGTCAACTTGAGGTGGTTAAGTGATTTCCACAGTTACAGTTTACTGCCCCTGCCATCTCGTTCGGTCTTAAGCTTTCGCACTTCATTTTGCTCCATGTTTTCGTAAAATTCTAAGGCTAGATTAGTGATCAGATGGTTTTATTAGACTATTCTTAAAACGAAAACTCAATAAAGGAGCAAGTCTTGCCACTTCCTCAAAAAACATCTCAACAGTAATTCACGATAATATTAATTTTGCGCTCAAGAGAAACCAGCCGTTGCATTACGCTTAGTCGACTCTTATGACATGTAGGTACGGAAGGAGATACAACTTATACCTATATTTTAATCGTAGTGGTTGCGTCAGCGCAGGTCTTTTTTTTAATTACGTCATATGTAAAGAAACTATGTAGGTACAACTAGTGAGACCTAAGTACAATCTAGTGACTCGTCTGCTCGTGTTCTAGTAGGCCTCAAATTGACATGGTTAATAATGGCCCTCCATAAAGTTTTTATTTGTCAACCCTGTATTATGTTCAAGAGCATTTATTATTAAAATTGTAGAACGATTTTCGTGTCATTAGTGGAATTACAAAATAGCTTTACTAACTAAGGTCTAATGGCTAGGCCAAGTAGACCGATTGTCGAGGAAATGCTAAACAGATAATGATGAATCAACCATATTTAATAATCTAGAATTTCGCTGTGCCTGGCTATTGCTAGAACTACTCTGAGAAATTTCTTTTTGGCTTTGTATTTTATAGTTATTTTACTATAAAATACATGCTCTAAAATATTATATATATATTTAAAATCAAGTTTTAAATATTGTTTTAAAAAACCATACTTAGCTAGGAGTTTAAGGTAGGTACGTAGTTTTTAAAGAAAATTAAATTCATGCACTTAACTAAGTGAAACTATTATCAACCTGTTATAAATCCAAGAATATAAGCCAACAACAAATGATTTGCCCAAATAGTGAACAAATTATATCCGAAATACCAGAAATTCTATTATTTTTGAAGCACAATCGAGAAAGCGCCTGTCGATTATGCATTGTAATGCCACGTGCTGGTCAAATTGCTAGACGTTACCAATAGTAGTACCAAGTTTTGGTACCAATTTACCAAATTAGGGAGCGATTTTGGTCATTCGACTGAGTAATTGGTTGTTTTCTTTAATTTTGTCTGTTTGTGTTTGATGTGGTTGCTTTGAAATTGTGGTTTATTTTTATCGTAAGTATTCTTTGACTGCGATAGGGTAAATTAATTTAAGTACTTACCTAGTTAGTTACCTGCTAAGTTTTTTGGTGTGACTATGTAAGTATAAATAAATAAATAAATATTGTTTTCGTTATCTATTTTATTACGAGATACCTACTACGTACCTACATATTTTTATATTTTAGAATTATTTTTTTTCAATACTGTTAGGAATGGTAATGTATAGAACGACTACTTAGGTAAATAATTTTAATACTATCTCCACCAATGAGAAGGAATTTGTGATAAAAAATAACAAACACAAAAATCCAACAATTTTAATATATCGTTTCATTGACCGCATTGCTGTAGTATCCAGTGTATAATTTCGCCGACTCCCGCAACGCTCCGATAGCCGTGATCGTCTAGTGGTTAGGACCCTACGTTGTGGCCGTAGTAACCCAGGTTCGAATCCTGGTCACGGCAGTGTCACACTGTCGCGGCGGAGCTTTTTTTATTACTTTTTAATTTTTTTTATTCACAAAATATCAGTGTTACTCAATCGTATATAAATGTATAAACTTATGTACCCGTTAAGCATGACATTTGATAGTAAACTTATTATCGAATATGTGTCAAATTAAACTTTGATTAGCCTAACTAAACAATACTTATTTTTTTTAGACACATACACGAAATAAGTAATATGACAATAATAATAGTGAACATGGGATTTTTATGTATAAGTAGATATGTACATACTTATTTTTTCAATAATAAAAATAAGTGCTTACCTAAATACAATATTGCATACTTAATCTATGTTTTTAACAATTTGTCTCACAAATTAAAATTAAGCGTATTAGTTAAAAAATCATGTTAATTAAAGACTTTAATGATAAAGGACGTGTTCAACTAGGCGGAAACTGCGGACCCCTTACATTTTTTAGGGTTCCACGATTCAGTAAAACAATCCCTTGCCCTTATCTTGTAAATATAGAGATTAATGATTAGAAAGATACGAATCGCTGTTAAGCTGCCAACGTTTGACGATATCTACTTTATTGTAACATAATATTTAGGTACGTACCTACTACCAACATGAATATTTAAACAAACCTGAAATAGAATAAATATTAAACATGGATAGACAGCTGTTGATGGTCAAATATTTTTACATGCTTATATAACGCAGATAAGTAACTTTATAATTATTTTACCACAAATTAGGTTCCCTAACGAATTAGGAACGCACTGAGTCACACACAGATAATATTAGATGCAGTATTACAAAAGAGAGTTTGTTAAGAATAACAAAAATAATGCAGAATTTCGCCTCAGGCAATTGGCAATTTGACAATAACTCTTATAAAACCACAATCAAATCCAGTCATTGTGTCCATAACTAAAGTTACTGCGTACAGTAACGTTATCAAAACGGATATCCCTGCGTAATGGCAGTAATGCCATATCTGCCATCATAAGTAAACATAACCGGACAATTGACTTGATTGCGTATCCTCAAAATAGGCAGATAGACCGAGTGGTCTGGGATATCGTGGATAAATGCTCTGTATGTAAACAAGATAAACAGAATATAGTGTAATTCAGGAGGTAAAGAAGTAGAAAACTGGCGACTATAAAGCCCGCAACACTGGTCGTTTTATCTATATTTTTGTCGTCAACTCCGTCAGTCGAGACTTTTACGGTCGCCAGTTGACGAATAAGTCAAAAAATCATTACTAGCCAATTATGTAACTATTATACATCAACTACATAATTATTAGTGCAATAAACCTCCCTTCTTAGATCATAAGCCACTATCCTATCCGCTTGTAAAATCTTTAGTTAGCTGCATTAAATAATTCATGTCAACTCAAATAAATTCAAATATCTAAACTGTTACCAGCCCCTGGTCTACAACAAAACTGACGAATGACATGACGGGTCAAGTTTCAATAGCCCGAAAACCAGAAACATCACCCTCAGGAGCGCTTAGACCTGTTTGCATAAAGAGACCTCACGCATAAAATCTTACGACTTCCAAAACAAAATTATTGCATACGCAGCACAATCGAAATTTAACCTTAAAACTTTACCTATAAAGTCGCCGCGTAAATTTGGAACCACTAAAATCATTACCGTTCGGGTCGGTAGCACAATTTGGCGTTTAAATTAAACGCAGGACAATGGTCAGCCGTCTAAACCGGCGTTAACGATCTTGATCCTAAGTTATGAGAAGATTAGCTGTATCTTAATATCTGGTTGCATTACGGATAGGATGGACTGTGATTAAAATTGCAGGGGTTGGAGGAAGCGGCCCGGTTTTATGTGTGTCTATGAATTTAATTATCACGATAATAGTGTGCATATGTTAGGCCGATGTAGGTACCTAATAAATAAGAAAATAATTTTATCTTCATTATCTTTGCACATGTCGGGAACTGTTTCCTTCCACTGATATATAGATTTTTTTTATTTAGAACACCAAACAGCGTAACAAAATAAATATGCTAGTTATAAAATAGCCTTACCAGAAGCCAAAAACAGGTGTCCCTAATGATTATGTAACATAATATAGTATTTTATCACTGAGCGAACAATTCTTTTAGTAGGTACATATAGTTTTTGTTTTATAAGCTATGTTACAAAAAGAAGTTATGAAAATGTAAATAAGTATTGCTAATCTCTTGACACGCAGATATCAGTCAGGATAGTACATTATTAAAACTCACTATGGAAGGCGAGAGATACATAATGCATAATGATAATTAAGATATAAATGACAATCAGGTAAAATCAATAGATAGAGATTATATAGATTTTACGAAAGGATAAAAATCAGTAGGTGTGATATAAATCAATCCTACATAACTTAATTTAAAAGACTGCTCCACGGAAAAAATACGTAGGTAATTAATCATTTAACTGAAAGAAAATTAAATCCAAATTCAAATGTAATTCACACTGGGATTAGACAAAGTTTCTCGATTGAATCGATAGAGGTTCGTCATCGACACGTTTGGTCCAGAAAGCCTTCGTGTTCGCGCTTAGTTAAATCACGATAAAGTATAACTGCTATTGGTGGATGTTACGTACGACAACGAACAATGAAATTAAATTGTCTAAGCTCCTAGTGTAGTTATTGCAGAATAAATCACATTAGAAACTATTTCTAACATTAATAGGAAGGTATACCTATTTAAATACTCACACATTTAGGTACTTTGTCCAAATAACAAATAGTCTATGTCCACTACCAAACACGGTGAGAGAAACAACACTCTACTGTTACAAGGTTCTAAAGTTTCAATAGAGGATCCCCACATGATTTGATTCTGGAATAAATTACGCCTATTAATAACAGTATTGTTATTATTATGAGGATTTTCAACACGCCGAAATGATTTAATGCGTTTTAAGATAGTGCCCGAATGGTTAATGCGAGTTGAACAAGATTTTTGAAGATGTTTTTGATAAATTTGATGACGGACATATTTTTGGGGGCTCCCTTTGAAATTATAATTATTGTACTTAGATTAGATATCTTTGGGGGAATACTGCGTAGCCCTGTATGAAAATAAGTAAATACCTATACCTACCTATTACCTCAGTCCCTTTGTCTACTAAGTTCCATGTTGTCAACATTTATAAGTTTTTTTCGTACTTATCTATTTATTTAAGAACGATGATCACTTAAAAATAATAAAATATATGGTCACTTTACTCTTGTTTTTAACCCCCGACGCAAAAACGACGGGGTGTTATAAGTTTGACGTGTCTCTCTCTCTCTCTCTCTCTCTCTCTGTGTGTGTGTGTGTGTGTGTGTGTGTGTGTGTGTGTAAATGTGTCTGTCTGTGGCATCCACAGAGATCTATAGAGTGGCCGTGGGGGCGTGGGCGGTGTAATTGAACTATGAACAAAATAGGCAAACATCGCGAAAACGCAATCAGTCGGGATTTGATTGCCTAACGCGTCACACGGGAGTGTTTTTTTATAATGCCTGCTTGTTCAGTGGTTGTGTGCAAGAATCGAAGTGACCATAAACTTGAAGGGGTCACTTTTCATAGGTAAGTACAATAACAATTTTGTTTTCTAGCATTTATACCCAAATTTCATTTTATTTCGTTAAAATAATTTTCACTGAGTGACATATGTAACCTAACGATTGAACCTAATACATTGCTCGCTAAGTGTAGCGTGCCTGGTGTTGAAATCAGTTTGACCGAGTGATGATAATTGCGCATATTGAATCGGCCGCTCCCGCGCACGGCCGCTGCTAAGCGCTTTGACATAGAGTTGTACCTGTCATTTCTTGTTGTCGATACGTCACGTTGCCGCGAATAGTACCTACGAGTAATAACTAATGTTAAGTAGATAATTTTGAGAGTTTAAAAAATATTATGTTTATGTAAAACAATGGTGAATTACTTATTATTATTAGTGTAACAAAGTACCTAAATTAATGTAGATGTGTGCAAAGTCAACTTTCTTTATTTTTGTGTTTCTTATTAATAAATATTTTTTTAAATTATAATATAAAAAAATATTATTTAACTGTAAAATAGTTACTATAAAGTAGTTACTTACCTACTTTGTGTTATCGAGTCTTAAATATTTCAGAATATTTTGTTAAATGTAGATAATAAATGACTACCAATAAGCATATTATTATAGTTTTTTATTTCCATCGAACATTTACATACCGTACTAATTTATTAAAGACTCCGCTACGAATTTACTTTATTCTTTATCCCTTCAAGAAAAATAACCTTTTATTTGTGACCTCATACTTTTGTGACTGTGATGCAACTCAAAATCTAAGCTCAATCGGACAACGAGAAGTAGAAAAAGTAGGTTGAATTTTAAGATGAAGCTAAGTAAAAACATGTTTAAAATTGTATTGTGACCAGCTACTAAAGCCTAAATTGTTCGCGATGTGCAACAACGCAAGTGCTCGATAACAAATTTATCGACAGTCAATCACTAGCGTACGTGTGAAATTTGTTGAATGTATTTGCTATACTGAGGCGCGTACTTACACAGTAGATAGCAATGTGTGCGCGCCAATGAGAGTACCGCCTTAAATGTGTGAGTGTCAGAGATTTATCAATGTTGGGTGTAATTTGTGTTATTATTTAGATGTCAATGTAAGTGTGGCTTATAGCCGCTTACATCAGAACTCAAACTAAGTGCGCTTAGCGGCCCATCTCCTGTGTTTCTGTTATCTATGGTGGCATCGTAGTTCCCAAACGGATGATCCGATTTTAATGCGGGTTTTTTGTTTGAAAGGTATATCAGTCGAGAGTATTCTTAGCTATGTTTGGTGGAAATCAGGTTCGACAAAATTGAATCAAAAATTTCATAAGTACGGTCAACGGCAGGCCAAGATAACCATTTGCAGTTCAAAATTAGCGGTTATGCCTCCGACACAAAGGTGGCACCATGCTTTAGTTGGTACTTACGTAGTGTTAAAAGTTATTTTTTGCTTCTTATAGGGTTTAGCATTTAATTTTTAAACCTTTTGTCATAATAATTGCGTACTTTTTTTGGGTCGGGGGTTTTTTGAAATTTTTAATTTTCTTTATCGCTATTAGCGACGCTACAGCTATATTTCTACACAACTCTTCAATAGATGTTTAGGCATTTTACTATAATACAAAACTTATTTAACGATCACCAAAACACTGTTATGACTGCATTGATACCGGCCCCTTGCTTAATAATCAGTTCTTCGGCTCTTAGCCAAATTACCCGCATTTTAAGTCCCTAGTGCATCATTTCACCACCTCCAGCGAAATATTAATTAGGTATAACTAAATCCTTCAATATGCAAATCCCTTAATACTGGGGATTAAAAGAGGGCTTGCAATGCAATCTACGACTCCCTGGTAGGTATAGGTTATGTTGTTGATTTATGTTTTGATTTTAACCAATGGTTTTAGCGGCCCAATAAGTGATATAAAGTCGATGGCTTTGCAAGTGGAACTAGTATTTTTTCATATCCGTATTCATGAACGTATAAAGAATACACAGACAGAGTGTTGTGACTACACAGAGTAAAGCATTCATAGAGTAAAGCTCGGCGCCTACTGGAAAATACGCACACATGCCTAACGCGCCGCCATTTCGGTGCTTCAATCTGTGCCGTACAGCATTACGTCCGTTGTTCTTTATATGTTCATGTCCGTATTATTTCCTTCTTCATTTTTGTGATATATACCTACCTCTTTTCTTAATCTGTAACTTCACTTCCATTATGGCCAACGTCCATACCATGTTGAATACACCGGTTCTCGTCCGATCACCGGAGTTAAGCAACATCGGGCGAAGTCAGTACTTGGATGGGTGACCGCCTGGGAACACTTCGTGATGTTGGCTTTTTTTTAGATTGATCATTATTATCATTGTTTGTCCTTTTTTGTGACGCCATGCGTGAAATCTGCGCGAGTTATAAGCGTTTTAAAACCAATTTTTAGGCCAAAACAGCCTTTATAATACAGGATGTTTTTTTGTAGCCACTATTAACGAAGGGTACGTACTCTATACATCAAATAAAGTAAGTTTATGCCAAAAAAAATGCTGGGATTTTTTTTTTCAATTTTTTTTTAAATTACTTGATCGGGCGAAATTTATAGTGTCTAGTATTTATGTTAGTTTTTTTATAGACAGATATTAATTATTTCTCGTGAAAAAATCTTGCTACGCGCGTCTATGTGCATTTATGCAGAAAAACGCAGTCTATTTACTCAACTTTGGACCCTAATATTTTGGAAACCAGACACTTCCCAGGTATGCTTCCATGGAGAAAAATGATCGTGATGATGAGGAGATTCCGGGAACGTTGACGACCAAAAATCACCCTGTATACAGGATATATTTTGGTCGTCAACGTTCCCGAAAACTACGGAATCTCCTCATCATCACGATCATTTTTCTCCATGGAAGCATACCTGGGAAGTGTCTGGTTTCCAAAATATTAGGGTCCAAAGTTGAGTAAATAGACTGCGTTTTTCTGCATAAATGCACATAGACGCGCGTAGCAGGATTTTTTCACGAAAAATAATTAATATCTGTCTATAAAAAAACTAACATAAACACTAGACACTATAAATTTCGCACGATCAAGGAATTAAAAAAAATTTAAAAAAAAAAAAAAAAAATTCCCAGCATTTTTTTTAGCATAAACTTCCTTTATTTCATGTATAGAATACGTACCCTTCGTTAAAGGTGGCCACAAAAAAACACCCTGTATAAATAAATAGGTACTGAGGTGATTAAGTGTATTCAACAAGTGTGTGACGTCTTGAATCAATCAATTAGACTGCCCACTTTTGCACACTTTTGAAGGTCCAGCGGGTAGGTGCATCGGGAACCTACCACGCCGAAAACACGCCGAAAATTATATTATCGGCGCACACGTCTATTTGAAGGACAGATTTTCTTAACGGTCAGATAGCATAGCGTATCTGAAGGATCAATTTTTGATTCTGTCTTCAGTCTTTCCTTAAAACTTGATCACGAAAGAAACATCAACTTTATCCTTAAATCAGTCAGCCCCCCTAGCATGACCATGCATCGTGGACATCGTATCGTACGATATCGTATCGTCTCCTTACAAAAATCAACATGGCGGCTATATTTATCGTTATTTGACAGGCTAAATATCGATAAATCTGTTTATCATATCTTGTTTCGCAGGTCATGCTAGGCTTGCAGGTTTATTTTTAATTTAAATATGAGTATAAGACTGCTATGAGTTTACATAACTATTACATACACATCATTTACTTCTAACTCCAAACAAGCTTTTGAAAAAATCTTTTCGCTCCCCTTATTAGCTAAACACAATCCGCCATTGTGCTAAACAACTAATGAAGATCCAGCAACCGATAACTCGGTATAATCCCGCCGCTGTGAATTGACAAATGGCGTTAATAAGAAACCTGTCGCGGTCGGATTATGCAAGTTAATTGTTGTTATTTTGTACCGACTTCGTAGGGATGGGCAGGATGTCGATAATTTTGGTAAGTACTAATTTTGAACAAGAGTTGCATGGTGTCAGCTGTAAGGTGCTTTATTTAATTAACTAAATTTTCACAGAGAACGCACTACACAACTTCTTTTTTATTCTGTAACAAAATATTACAGAAAATAAATATCTATCATCTACAAAAATGTATAGGTCATTATCTAATTCTACAGATAACGAATTATTTGTAGAATTAGATAATAACGACAGCGAAAAGGCAAAAACGCTGAAGCGCCATTTTATTTATTTATTGATTAAATTAAAAAGCCAACATAATACATAACAGTTCCTTTAAGATACAAGTTGAACAGGAGCACACGATAATATTTTGTATCACCATCGGCTAGCACAACTTTTACAGTAAATGAAATATTTTATTTAAACATTATTTAAGCAATGAAGCGCGTTAAAACTTAAGCATTTTTACAACTTTACAAGAGAGAGGTATAGTGCCTATAGAGTTTTTTTAATCCGAATATTGAACAGGAATGATTTTACTAACTTTAATTATAATGTAACTCTATAATTTTACGTTGTCTATCGCCAACGTCCATACCATGTTGAATACACCGGTTCTCGTCCGATCACCGAAGTTAAGCAACATCGGGCGAAGTCAGTACTTGGATGGGTGACCGCCTGGGAACACTTCGTGATGTTGGCTTTTTGTAACAAATCGCAAGTATCTTTTAAAATTATATTTTACAATATTGTAATTTTTTTATTAATAAGGTGTAAATTTATAAGAAACGGAAGCATTTATGTATTGTTAACTGACAAATAACAACTAACATAGTTTTATTTAGGAGTTACTTACCACAATACACTTAAGTAAGTATTTTTTATTATTAAAAAAAAAATACATTTTTATTTTTATTACTACCTATACCATAGAGGAATCCTATACCTTGCATACAAAGGTAGTGAATGCGAAATTCGTACATTTTTGCAGACGATATTTTTAAACCCACTATTTGGGGTTTGGTCATAAAAATTATTATTATTATGTAGTCGGTATGTAGTCACTACATCTTAATATATATAAATCTCGTGTCACAATGTTTGTCCTCAATGGACTCCTAAACCACTTAACCGATTATAATAAAATTCGCACACCATGTGCAGTTCGATCCAACTTGAGAGATAGGATAGTTTAAATCTCAAATTATAGTCGCAATTTTAATTTATTGCTAATTATTTGTCTGTTATACCTTTCGACTTGGTTGAGTAAGTAATCAATAGATGGCGCTGCTTTGGTAAACCGACAAACGTGTCATATAAGCTACAATTCAATTTCCACGCGGACGAAGTCGCGGGCGTCCACTAGTAATATTATAAAACAAAGTCGCTTTCTGCTGTCTGTCCACATGTATGCTTAGATCTTTCAAACTAGGGAACGGATTTTGATGCGGTTTTTTTAATATATAGAGTGATTCACAAGGAAGGTTTATAATGTACCTATAACTAGGGACCCGCCCCGGCTTCGCACGGGAGTAATGCACTCTCACGCTGGCGAAGTCGTGGGCGGCCGCTAGTTATTTTATAATTTTACTTATATTTTCGCCAACGTCCATACCATGTTGAATACACCGGTTCTCGTCCGATCACCGAAGTTAAGCAACATCGGGCGAAGTCAGTACTTGGATGGGTGACCGCCTGGGAACACTTCGTGATGTTGGCTTTTTGAAATTCTGCACAATTTAAAAGAAATATTTTTTGTGATGATCAAATATGAAATATTTTTTCCAAGCTAATTTAAAAAGAAGAATTAGTTATAACTTCTCATGAGATATTGTGCATTTTTCTTTATATTTGGTAAAATTTTACTTAAATGTTCCTTGTACATGCTTGTACACTATCAAAATTCTCAAACGCAGCTATTTTAGTAACGTTTAAATGACAATGAAAAAAATACCGATATCGCTTCTATTTATGTCACAACCCTATTATATAATTTAACTTTAGGTTTAAACACCGCAGTGGCTGTAAGCGGATTAATATTCCAAATTAAAATGGCGGCCATAGAGCGTAATTAAAATGTGTCATAATATTTGAGGGGAGTCAAGCAATACTAAATCACTTAATAAGACTCGTAAAACATTTTTGTAATCTCATACAATATTATAAATGCGTACTTAAGTAACTAAGAAGGTTTTTGTCTACTTATCATGTTTGGATTTTCTAATAGTGTCTTTCTTTGAAAATAATTTCATTTCGTTATTATTAAAAAAATCCTTCTAAAATTTGATATTTATATGTCAATAGGTACTATTCAAATCTATGTAAGGTTTATCCAAAATTTGTGTTTATTTCTTGCCACGAAACTAGTTAGGTGAAAATAAACAACTTTCACTAGGTACGGGACCAACTCCTAAATATTGAAAAAAAAAAACAGATATTCTATACATTTCAGTGCAGTAATTATTTGAGATTGTATGGAACAGCAGATTTTTTTTTCAATATTTGGTTGTTGGTCCCATAGTGAAAGTTGTTTCTTTTTACCTACCTAGTTTCGCGTCAAAAGATAATCACTAAATTGGATAGACCTTATATAAATATAGTCACCCTAATAATCAAACAACAAAAACATACAAACAGATATACAGCTCCGAGATTGCAAATCATAAACCATACTCTCATAATAACATCCCTATACATCACTGACCAATACAAATGATCCGCACTATAGGTCAAAATAGTGTACATTCGTCTCGCTGGACGCATTTCAATCATAAAATGTTTGTAGATCGAGAGTCCGCTTATAAACTAACTATGTATTTTGTTATAGAGTACGGAATGCTTTTTACTTCGTTGTGGAAATAGTAATTCAAATAAACATTATTACATACTTAATTTGTATACAGATATTCTTTATGTGAGGACAAGTAGCATAGATAGAATAAGTATTTCAAAACTCTAAAAGCTTTTCCAAACTAGCTTTACTTGTTGGAAATTGATCGCAGCGCCACCTACCCGATCGCCTGATAGAAGGAGAGAGAGAAATGCAGCTGACGTATTCTATAAAAGAAAAATTTAAACAAGTAGTAATCTGAATAGTGAACCCTCGGACTACCATATAGGTACACTTGTCTGTTAGACAAAATTAATAATATTGCTATATCTAATAACTAGATATAGTTTGAGCGTAAGGTTACTGCTAAATAAGACTCCTATTTTTTTTTATTTGTGAGTTTTGCGTGAATTATTAGTAGAATAAATAGGAATGTAAACTGCTACGGTTTTGTGATTTATTTGTTGGTAACCTCTACTCGATATAATTATCATTTACAATTACAACTAAGTTACATAACTTCAATTAGTGTTATCTTTTTGTATTATATAAGGTCATATTTAATTAAACAAAAATGTAATCTACATCCTACACACAGTGTTCCCGAAATGGGGTAGCCAGAGCTACAGGATCAAAAGATGATCCCATAGCCGTGTTTGGCATAGTTTTAGTATAATACGATATAAAGTAAGTATTATATTGTTGAATTTGTTTCAATCTAAAAAAGAAGACAGGTTATTTAGATAATTTGAAAAGATGTTATATCATTTGTGTCATTAAAGATGTTACGAAGAGTGTTATGTGACTTGATGTTGGTAGAAAAACATATTATTTTTATTATTTGCGTGCTACTCTTTTCCTATATTTTTGAAAATGAGAGGCCTGAAAATTATAATAACAAAGGCTTAATATTTTTTTATTATATGCCAAATAGGATTACCCAAATTTATCCTCATTTCTCTGCAGCCGAAACAGATTTAATCGCCGAAAAACCTAAAATCATCAATCTACTTCTTGCAATCCTAAACTAATTCTACTTGATGAACCAACGGATCCCATTGGTCAGATTGAAAAGGGTACAAAAACAAACTCCGTTCCAATACACTATGGACCCCTGTCAGCAAAACAAAACGGTTTACGAATGAAAAATGAAATCAAGTGGACACTGCGTGAGTGAGAGTGAGTGCTGAAGCTTCGAACTTGAGGCAATTTTCTTTGAATGTTGCTACAAGTTTCATTTCGATACCAGTTTACACGAGATGCGTTTATGGGAAAAGAAAAAGCTTTCAAGATAATGCGGTTTTTCCAAATGCTGCATGAATGCCACAGATCCAGGTATTTTTTTTTAAATTTTACGTCTAATTCTTGTAACTAAACTTTTAGAATTCATTAGAAATTTAGAAATCAAATAGTGAAACGTGGCTTTTACTACAAATTCATTTCTTGATCGCATTGCACCTATACCTACTATCTAAAATGTAAACAAGTATTTGAATTAAGGGATATAAAAAATAAGTAATAATCTCGTAAATATAAGTAATTGATAATTTTAGTATTCACTAAGTTTTTTAAATTAAAACCACAAAATTTTGGAAGTAATAGCAAACTATCCTAAGTATAGGAAAGAAGCCTATACATAAGAATTTTAACAACTCTTTACTCGTCGTGGTCACCCAAAAACTGACCATTCATTTATCAGCGGCACTTAGTTGAATTTACATAAAATCCGACACATGATTAATGTACATACGTGCTCCTCTCTGCCCAATGTCCACTGTGTACGTAGATTATTCGCCTGTTTATTATTACACTTGATAAATTATACAGTGTTCCAGATACTCTTTGTCCAACTTTGGTGATCTAAGGAAGGGGTGCTTGATGTCTGACCTGATTTGTTTGCTGAGTTTTTACAATGACACTACAATAAAAATAAAGATATTTCTTAACTGATAAAGACCTTGCGTAGTACAATATGACCAATATAGCTAACGTCATACCTACTCGTCTAAGGTGTTATATGGCAGTAAATTATTTTCAGCTAATGTACTCGTTTGGAAAAAAATAATGTCGTTTTTTTACCAGCAATAGATATCGACATTGCATTTCAAGTTTGATTGTGCAACAAAAATTATTAGGTATATTCCAAAGACTAAGTTCAATGATATGACAATAGATAAAGCTAGACACATCACATACAACCAGCTACCTAGATACATCAGGTGCAAAAAAAATAAGTACGCAAAATAGTGACAAATATGAATTCGGAAACGAAAAGCAGGATGTTATAAATTTAGCAAATCCTGCTAAATAATGGATGAGCAGAATCGGATAAAAATTACTGAGACGCGCCATATATCATTTACAATTTGGAGCGGAATGCGCGCATGGAAAATATCTTATTCAGATATATGGGAAATGTAAAATTACCTGGTGATATATCACTTGTAAGGTAGGTATACCTATATCTTCTATTGTTCTTTTTTGTGTGATGTAGATAGTTCTTCTACAGCTGTCATTAAAAATATGCTAATTACAGAAAACTCAATTTTAGCTTGAGGTATGAATTTTTTAGAAATAGAGGTTTCAGTTTGATATTGAACATAATATGGAATAGAATACCTGTTTTACCATTTCATGATTTGATTTCACTACGTTCCAAAATGAGAACTGTTGGTGGAGCCATGACAGATATCATAATTCTAAATTCAACTTTTTCCCAAAACATTTCGTCGGCATTCGGCCCCTATTCCAATTCGACAACTGAAAGCGACAAACAGATGACGATCGTTTCTTGTTCGCTCCTCGCGGCATTCAAATTTGACGTTGACAAATCCTCGGTCATTTCCGTGGTTCCATCGGCTCCATCTCGGATGTTCGTGTCATTTGTATTCATTCATGATTCCGTACGAGTCAGCAGTTCGCGGTCGTAAGGTTGGCTGTCCATTGATAGTTGCGAATTTCTTGCTATAAAATACTGTGACTTTTTGAGCATTTGTGATCGTTTGATGGACGCGCGGCACCCAGTAAAACATATTTTTTGCCATGTCTTTTATTGAATTAGGTAAACTCACTAAGGCTCATGAATTTTGAATAATATTGCCTGCGCCGTTAACCTAAGATTAAATAAAAGTTAAACGGATTTTTAAATCCGTACATAAAAAACTTTAAAATAAAGGACCACGCCTAAAATTACTTATATAAAACTTTATGATAATTAGTCATCGCTTTTGCACTGTAGTATCGGATATCAACTCTAGGCTAGAGTCTCTAGCTATCACCCACAGCTATAATAATCGCTCCAAACAGTACCCTGGAACATAAGCTTTACCGGAAACAGAGCAGGGTGAGCGAATTAAAATAGGCGCGCGTTCATGATTACATTTTTGAATGTGGTTGGGTGAATGGATTGATGATGTGTCAAGATTTTAGTCTGCAAAAACTCAACTTGTCGTTTTTAATCATTGAAATTGATTGAACTACGAAATGATTTTCATAGGAATATAACCTTTATAATATAGACACGAATGTAGTCCCGAAATGGGGTATATAGGTATACATAACTTCAGCCCCCCTAGCATGACCACGTATCGTGGATATCGTATCGTCTCTATACAAATTTCAATATGGCGGCTATATTTATCGTATTTTGACAGGCTATATGTCGATAAATCGGTTTATCATATCGTGTTTCGCAGGTCATGCTACTGCAACAGGTTTATAAAGGAGATTACACAACCACGTTTAGAATAGATCTATGTAAATGATCACTGACAAGTTTTTTTATTTATTTTTTTATTTATTTATTTACGGAAGTAATACAGCCATTACAATATTAAATAACTTAATTACAATATTAAATAACTTAGTTGCTAACTTATCGCCTGAGATAATGCTCAAGTTCTTTAGTCGACTCTTACCACAGGACAGTCATGGAGAAGGTAGGTAAAAGAGGAGGTGGGAATATGAACTGAGTCGTGTGGCAATCGTGAGGCCATGACGTCATGATAAGGGCGGAGCTTCAGGGCCAGTGTGTGTAACGCGGTAGCTGTAACCACACGCTTATGCAAGTAGTTTGGCTAGTCACTACAAGGTGGTTTCTATGTAATTGGGCAGGGCTACAGTGTTAGGATGCTCCCCTCGTCCCATACTTCACCCCCGCTCAGCGGCACACTATTTTTGTATGAAAATATACTTAGCCGGTGCTCCTCTTTTATTTATTCTCCATGGTTCTAGCGAATTCCCGCATTCGCTCTGGAGAGAAATAGGGATAATAAAATGTAATAAAATCATAAATAAAATATAAAAAAAAAAATTTTAGCAGTTACTACTTACCTAATATTTGTACCTTACCAAACTTGTATTACTTCAGCACTAGGATTGAGATAGAAAATAAAATGTTCACTGCAAAAGTAAACTTCGCCAATAACGTTGCATTTTCTTTTGCTATCAGTTTGTGTGTCCTCCTTCATCCATACCAATTAGGAGGATGTTTGTATTGTGACTGATGAGGGTATTTTCAGTTTTTTTTCAGAAAATGGAGTCTGGCTGTGTTATTATTTTGTTTTATTTTTCGTGGGTAGTATTTTTGTATGTCTATACTGTACTGTACATACTCTACTTGAAAATACGTGAACACTATATTGAACTCAAGTAATTTAATGAATGTTAATTTTTTGTATGAAGATTGCGATATGCGAATTTGATCTCAATATTTTATAATTTAACTGCTAGACCTTATACCATACATATTGGTACGTCTGCATTTTCTTCTAAGATCAGAACAAAATAAAATATTACATATAGCTAGGCACATGTATACCTACTTTATTATTATTATAGAAGGAAAACCCATTAAAAAACCCACCTTCACATCCAACAATAATATCGCTGCCAAAACCTCCAATCACTTAAAATACCTCATACAAACCTATTCACATTTCAACAATGCTGGCAAAATATCCTTAAGGGGGCACTACATCTTCGACTCTGCACTCCGTGTCGTGGCGTTCGTGAATTTACAATGCTTTTAGTCACACACCAGTGGTCGGTCCACACGTTTGCAAGCGATCTGTTTTGGGGCCTCGATGGAGGAAACTGTGGATGTGGTAATAGCTTAAGTTGAGGAGCTGGCGAACAAAACCGGATTAGTCCACGAAAATAAATTTTACACGGTAGCTAAAAAACTAATATCAGTGAACTAGTCTTGTATGTTTAGTTTTTTAAGCTTGCCTAAGCTTTTGGGTGAAAATATTAACAGGGATCGACGAAACTAGGTCAAGACATCACGATTCGAAAAAAAAACATCTTTTGAATAGTAGTGGACAAGTCCGGTTCTGTTCGCCAGCTCCTCAGTTGTATTCCGCTTTGTGAACTCTTGCTTGAACTGATATATACAGAGTGTAACAAAAAGGGTATGTTAAGCGAAAAGCTATGTAAATAGCTCACTATAGATAACCTATCCACAAAATTTGAGACTCGAAATCTCATGTAATTATTTTCCAGATAGTATGGAGAATTCTTAAATGTGTCAGGAATTTTCATACAATCTTGAAAAATAAACATGTGATTTCGAGTCTCAAATTTTGTAGATAGGTTCTCTATAGTGGGCTATTTGCATAGCTTTTCGCTTAACATACCCTTTTTGTTACATCCTGTATAAAGAGAATTTTAGATTTTTAAGTAACTACTATAAGTAACTGATCCGAGTGTCTTAACTTTATATTTATCTTCTGATAGTTGTGTAAAATTAAAAATTTCGTTATGTTTTCCTTTTATGTTCCACTAATCATAAAATGTTGTAGATCCTTCTGTTCACAAATATTAAAAGCACAAAAAAATATTAAATAAATTATTTCAACCGCTTACGCTTGATGCGATGACTAAGGGACTAATCTTGGAGAAAAATGCAGACAAATATTAAAACATTCTCCTTAACTCCTTATTAAGTTTTATTCTGTGAAAATTTAAAATTAAAATATTTGCATGCCGCATATTTGGCGAAACATATGCCTGATCTAGTAATGTAGGTACATAATAATAACTTTATTGTACCATGTTTTGAGCAAATAAATAATCATTTTCATTTCTCCGTTGGAGTATCCTAGGATGTAGGGAAATCAAAATGAGGGTCACCAAGAAATAAAAGCAACAAAATTTCACCACGGAACAATTAGGTACCTTATAGTTCCTACCAATATAATGTATAGCAAGTGCTGTTTTACCACATCCAAAATTCTTTAATTAATGTTTTTATCAAGTCAGCACTGGCAAGGGGAAGATGTAGATTTTCCTTACACCATTAACATGTATATTGCCCTTAATTTATTGTTCTAACCTTTTTGATAGCATGACAATCGTTTTATATGCCGTTCGCAAAATTTCATACAAAATCTAATTTGTTTCAATTGAATTGATTTTAGTTGTTATTAAGTCAGCTTCAGGTAGTAAAATTTTACGGTTGTTTCGAAATTCGATGTAAATTGTTTTGTTTGTTCCTATTTGGCACTTTGATTAAATTAGGTTGGTATAGTCACGCCTTATCTTTAACTACTTGATCTACAGCGTATTCTAAAGTTTTAACTAGCTCGTAACAATCACTTGAACAAGTAGGTATAAGAAAACTTATTTTTTTACTGTTTTGTTTGAAATCAATGTTTATAAATCAATTGGTGTGCAGATTGCGAAAGGCAATTTCATTAATTAAATTGTTGTTTTTATTTCTATCAAATTCAATTACTTACCTACATTTTCGTGAAAACTTATGTTTCCTTATTTTATTACAAGCAAAAAGAGCAGTCGCCATTTTAATCAAATTCACCTAATAATTTTCAAATAGATTTCACTATAATTGAACAAAGAGAAACTTAGCTAAAACATTACTTATTCTCCATCCAAATTGTGACTCCTTTCAGCGAACTCAATTTCCATTATTCAATACATTTATTTATCACCTTACCTCCAATTTCAAAATTGCTCTGAGCAATCAGTGAAAATACGATATAAACTTGTATTGTGAACTCGGATACGACCAGCGTATCTTGAACCGCATATCTTGTTAACCACTTTAGAAATTGTAACGAAGTTCCGCATTTGAATGGTGAGTGACAGATCAGGATAAAATGGTAGCTGTTTGCATAAATAGAGAAAGCTGAGAGCATATTTGGAGGAAAATCTTGAATATCACTTAGCAGAAGAAGTTATAACAATAAATTTACGATAACATTTACATGCGAACGTTTTGAGTCGCTGCGCTTTTGCTCTGACTCCCTTTGAGTTGTAGATTAGGAGTTACTGTACTTAACGTATAAGAGATTAAAGGATTAACTTCCTATTGGTTCTGTTCACTTGAATGTTGGATAAAAAAATACATTTGATGGTATCATGTAAACATTTATATTCAATTCTATATAGAAGGGATCATAAATATTGATTTTGTTAAAATATTTAGTACCTTACTTATGTATTGGTATTAGATATAATTACGTTTATCTAAAGTTAGATCCACTTTAGATTTTATTTATGGGAGATGGTGTAGGTACAAGATAAATGGGTATATAACAACATATCCCAGACTTAGGCTATTTGTCGAATCATTTTTCTTTAAATAAGGAACTTTGATGATAAGATAAAATGCCTAAATGATAAATCTATACCGGTATGTAATATCACGTATGAAAAGTTTACGAACTTCTAGTCTATGTTAGGTGATTCTGTATCGGGTCGCTAAACACGTAATGTAGGCACGATTTTCCTGTTTTCGGTACATATTTTTGTATTAGATAGGTATCTATCTAAGAGTGGGTATTTTGATATGAAGTTATTTGTGAACATTTCTATTATTTAGGTAAGTATGTTATTAGTCATTAGTATATTATTAGTATTGCTTACCAACTGAATTGAAGCTAATCACAAGAATAAGAATCATTTGTAGGTAGGTAAATGTTAGTGTAATTGGTATACATATCTGTTTTTCAGAATTCTTATATCTTTTGGAACATACAAATTATTTTAAACATATGATATTAAAAAAATAATACCACATAATTTTTATGCAGATATTTAAGGGACTCTTGCCGAACTCCAGGTTTCACATGAGATTTTGATTAATTACCACTAATTTTCCTTTACTCAAACAGAAAATTTAATCTCAAATGCTTATATTACCATATCATTTCATAGAACTTTCTTACAACACTTTACTTTCTTAAAACTGCATACTTTCGTTAAATATACATTAAAGTATTATGTCCACCGATGTGTTATGAAACTAAATAAAAAGGTATGAAAATGTGCTAGAACAACATAGATACTAGCGCTAATGGCCAATGCCACGATAGCGTTAAAAGATAGGGCATTAAAAGTGCATACTTCAAGGATTATCTTCCTCCATAAGATCAGGCTAAGCATTCTCTTAACTGCAAGTATAACGGTTTCGGAGCTGCATCTTGAGCTATTTGGTTGAAATGACGTCACAGTGTAAGTGGTTTAGATAAACAAAATTGTTTCTACATTGCTCCTTGGCACGTTCTATTTAGGACTTGACCAGTTGATGACCACCACAGACTAGTACGATTATTAGGTATTTTAAAATGGCAAAGCGATAGTGAAAATAGTGAAATTGTCTCGTTGCATTCAAGGCCAACTTTTACTGATACGATTACTAATTTCATAAGAGTCGGGTTTTTGCTGTCACCTTGCCATTGCACGATATTCAATAAGATTAGAGCCTGGCGTTATAGTGTGGACCTGTAGTTTTTTGTAAGGACTTTTTATTATTTCCCTAAAATCCATGAAATGCATGAACCCTATACATGATACCGAATATTGAGGTCGCTCGGAAAGTTATTACATTGCTAATAGTTACTATAATAAAATTTAGTGTAGGTATGGATATTAACTCAAAATTTCATGCAAGATTTTGCTCACATCTAAAATGGCGTTTTTTCTGCCAATCCTAACCTACTGTATCGTCTGTACTGTGCCAGTCAGTCATTCCGCGATCATTTTCCATTCTATTTGATCTAAGCTGCGGTTGAGGCGCTATTAGCATAAAAGTTTTGATTGTCCTAAACCACCCGCCTGGAGTTTACGGGTTTGTTTACTGAATAGGTTTTATGGATGTTGGGTAATTACTACGAAGATTATGATTCTTTCAAGTAGATACTTTACCACAGATAGCTAAAAGGAGTTACAGGGTTATGAATTGTAAGAGATTTTAAAAATAACAATTTTAGGGATGAGATGAGAGAGATGATTCTCATTAGAGCGGGCCGTGTACGTGGCCTGGAAGTGGCACGGCTTAAACACGTCACAAACATTTTCGGGACCCCGTGCAACAAACGTAATATAGACGAGTGTCGAACGGGCCCGCTCTAATGAGAATCATCCCTTACGAGTTATAGTGTTTTTGACTGCTCGTGACGATCTTAATTATAAATGAGTGTGACTTTTAGCAGCGCTAGGTTGAAGCTCGCATTTTACGTAATGTGATTATAAGGTTTATTTCTATTTTGTCATTTTTTAAATTTTTATTCGCTATTATATTTTTTTACATTTTACTTTCACCAAATTCTTCTTCACATAAACATTTAGTAGGCATTTACAGTTCTACATTTTCATGATAAGCAGATAGGATTTATAAAACAGTTAAAATAACTGTAACAATAAAATATTGTCAGACCATATCTGGCAACTTTTTTATACCACAAAACAAATCATTTACTCCAATAATGAAACCGGCAAAAAGCTACAAAATTTTAAAATATGCTTCGTACTCGCTGCCAGATAATAAAACGCGAGCTTTTTAGGTTATAAACAATCCAGTGGAAGCTATAAAATAAATTCGCTTCGCTAACGACAATCGCTTGCGGTGCTCCATCGATTTTAATCACGCTAAGTGGGAATGTATTTATCACCTAAGCCGCGGCAAAGACTATTTGCATGCGATTTATTCGCTACTACAGTTTTGTGGATGATTTGCCTATTTTTTGGCATTTTGTGACGCCGCAAGCTTAGTAGTCGTAATAGAGAATCTGGCATTCTTAATCGTGTCTTTTTCCTCAAGTAGCTGCTATCTTAATAACATAAAGGTAATTTTTATGGGTGCAGGTGAATTGAGCTTAAGTAAACAATTAACTGAAGATATTACGCGCGTACATATTTATTATAACATGCTTAACGTGGAAACGTGATTTCCCTTGTGATCCTGCAGTTTTAGAACCATTTTGGGACCACAGCCATTTTAGGAACAAAGTCAGATATGTGATGATTTGGGTATTATTAAAAAAATTGTAGGTACATAATGTTTTTATAATTTTGAATTCTACGTTCTGTTCTCTTAGCTCTTCTATAACCAGTCAAATCGAATAATATCCAGTGGTAAATAAATATGTAAATGTTGGACATTTTAATGAGATCCCCACACACGGTTACAGCGTACTCGTTATTACATTATTGGATAAACCAACAGAAATGAGGTTTTGAAACAAATTTAGATTAGTTCACGTGTAAATTTTAAATTATTATTGGTTTACATTATTTTCGGTTATAAATTTGTTATTTACTGCAATAGCTATTTTAGGTATTCACTGGTATTTATTTATGCTAAATAAGTTTTAATTTATTAATGACATCGAAATACCATCACAAGCGTATCAATATATTCCAAGATAACGCAATCGTCCCTAAAAGGAAAAAAAAACAGTAACTTCAATCAACTTAATCGACATCAGCAATCAATAAAACAGTAACTCACAAAATCATATTTTTTCCAAAATCAATTAATTACGTACGATTCTTTTGACAGTAACAGACTCCCTTTGGTATTTGTTTAGCCACTAATACCACCTTTGGCAACCACCCGACCGAAGCGATGCCAGATGTCACACTCATGTCCCACTAATTAGACTGCCTGTGACATGCATTCCGATCAAATTGGTTCCGTAATGTGTTTAATTAAAATAGGTAGCTATTTATAGGGAGAGGGGATTAAGGTGTAATGCAATGTTTTGTTGCAAAATTATCAAAAGAAACTTAATAAAATCGGTGGATTTTATGCGGATATTTACTCTTCATCACCTCAGTTTCAGATTAAAATCTGTGTTTACATTTTTTCATTTTGTCTGTAACACTACACAAATTTGTTTCGTGGTAAATGGTTGAATATTCTCATTATATCTGTTTAGCGCGTGAAAATTAAGTTTGCAGTAATAATTTGTCCTCTGAGTTTGTCTATCTAATTTCAACATAATCAGAAATTTAAGGTACATACTTGGAAATAGATGTCATGATAGTCGCATCCACATAAATAGAGAACTATCTGCCCTTTCACATATTTTTTTGGGATTGCAATATGGTTTTCAAAGTTGTAAGGATTTGGCATTTATTTTTATGCCCGACCACCAAGCCAATCTTCGTTGGCAAGCTTCTATTTTATTGTAATTTTACAACAGTAAATTTACTAATCCTTCGTTAATTCATTACATTAACTGTCCACTACAAACTAATGACAATAGGTAATATGTATGCGATCAGCCTCATTAAGGACCGTGTACATGTCACAAACGTTATTGGATAGCTTGAATAGTGTCGAATACCGTCGAATAATAATCCGAAACTAAGATTACAGATTAGATGTTAGATGATTATATGAATGCGTATTGACATAGATAGATATGATTCTAGATGTGGAATCTTATTATAATATTTTTATTTACTTACTAAGATTTGAAGATATGTGTATACTAATGCAACTTCCACTATGGGATCATATTTAGGTTTATAAAAGCAACATTTAATTAATATAGTAGCATACACATTACTCAAACGTTACTACCATCTCTCACCTGAGTGTCCTCAAGGGAAAGCTACCGCTGAAAATACGGGTATCTTCATTTTTATTTTGAAAATATCCCCAAAACCCATCAAAATCCCACCTCAACGCCCATAATAATAATTAATCCAGTCGAAAATGCCATAAAGCGGGATTAACAGACGGCTGCTTGGACAAATTGTGTATTAATATTTTAGTTCGCACTATGCCGCTGCCCCACGCCATAAAACTGTCATCGAACTAAGACATAGTGCTCGGACTTCTTATAGTGATTTACTCGGGGATTATGGCGCTTAGGGTGCTGTAGTTAATGTAGGTATGTAGGCCTATAGGTGTAAAATAGGAATGCAAGTATATTTTTGTGGTTTTGAAGGTAAAACTATATCAAAACAAATGAATAGATCAAGAATTGAGCGTACCTGTAAATTCTTTAGAACTCGTTTTCGTAGTTAGCTACGAGCTACTACAGACTGCAACGTAGCAATTCTACGACGTAGCAATGGATCTAACTCATCCTATCCACATAACACAATGATTGCTTCTCCATCCACGAAATCTTACTTATTCTGGCTTAAATAAACAACTACTAAATACATGATCATTGCTTTTCTGGGGATATTTTTGACAGTAATAAACCCAAAGAATTTGTTCTCAAATTGTTTAAGTTTTATCGCCTTCTAGTGTTACTCGTACTCGTAATAGTTTGTAACTGAGTTTAACAGTTCGCTAGCCCACCTAATCTAACAGCTAGACATGACATTATATGGAGGTGTGAGATGCTAGGTTCAATTAGATCCATTTGGGCAACCGGTGTCAGCCTGAGGCAGGCACGGTCTGTCCGAATATCTGAAGTAGTTTGTAGTGGTAGATATAGTCGAATACTATCCACTAGCTGTTGCCCGCGTATGTTGTTCGCGTGAAGTACAGATTGTAGCTAATGTCGTTCTCCGTACTACGTTGAATGTTTGAAAAATTAAATTAGAAGTAGATGATAATTGCTTAAGTAAATCATCATCATCATCATCAGCCTATTGCAGTCCACTGCTGGACGTAGACCTCCCCCAGGGCACGCCACAAGACTGCCGTGGGGGTATTTGCCCATAGTCACCACGCTGGGCAGGCGGGTTGGTGACCGCAGTTTGTATTTTGGACTATGTTGTCAACACGGGAGGCACTGCTGCCCACCTCCCGGAAACCCTTAATCGCCTCGTACGATACCCACGGGCAGACATGGGGTGGTGCGAATTCTACTCTGCCGGCACCACGCGGCCAAGTTTAAGTAAATAAAGCGTAGTAAAACAAAAGTTTTTGTTTACCGCACTTGGCATTCGTGATTACTATAATAATTTCATATGTCTCTATCTTGATCGTTTTAGAGTTAGACAGCATCTAATTTTATCCTTCAGATAGGTTATCTAACCGTTGGAAAAATCGGACCTAATAAAGTTAATTAACTACATATATTGAGTTAATGATTTGTCCCAATATGCTGCAAGAAGGCTTTTTACTAAACTTATGCATCCTTATGTATCCGGCTATATACTGTTCTAAACTTGTCGATGCGTTGAGTTGGATTATTCGCTGGCGACGCAACTATAGCATCCCAAGCAATGTCAATTTAATATCTTATTTACATAGTTACTGTATCGTGTTTAATTAGATTCATTTGCACAATGTCGTCCTCGGGGCAAGTGGCCAGTGAAGACCGATTGGTACGTATTGATACATCACATTGTCGCCCGAGGGCGCCAACTTAACGTATGAGCAATTGAGCATGTCACGATCGTTTAAGGGCCAGTTATTTGATCCGTAGTTAAGCTATCGATTACTAAAAATACGTTAGCTAAACCATAGGTTTTTGATGTATTGTAACTAATGCTAACTATCGACCAAACGATGGTGCTGACATATATTATGGCTTCAATTTAAAACATGTGTTTTAGCCTTAGAAAGTCCACTGCAAAACATTGGCCTAATATCATTTAGCCCTACAAAGTTTCATTGCGTTTGGAAGCAGTCTGCATCTAGCAGATACCCGTGACTAGGTCGTCTGACCATCCGTAGAATTCATTATATTATTTTGTAAAATTGTGTGTCTCTCTGTAATTGGCAAAGCATGTGCATGAGAGTTAAAAGATGATGCAAACCAAGATTGCGTTTAAAATATCACATACTACTTCCTACTAATATTATATGTGCAAGTTTGTGTCAATGTTTAGATAAACTTTCACCCTATACTAATCACGTTACTGACTTTCACGCAAGAAATAATATCTGAAAATATTTATATACCTTACAGACACGTAAAATGTAATTATGCGGATGTCAGCGAGTAAGAAGTAAATAATCTTTATATATTCAAAATAAAATATATGAAAGTTGCAATATAACTGGTTAATTGCAAATTAGGAAATATTTTTACAGATTCTATCCGCGATTACGCTTACTTCTGTTTACACCATAGTATAGAATTCTAATAAAATTTTGTTTAATTTATCCCCATAGGTACGTCAAAACCACTCATACCCATAGGCTTCTTCATGTCAAGTCTCACAAACGACATTTTCAGTTAGACTATTCCGCTCACATCCAGTTAAAACCGGAACGAACCAGTTTCAACTGACCTCTCCTGACTATGCTGTCATAGGTTCATATGGATCTCCGCATTTTGGTTCCAATATTTGCCCTTAAGCTACGCGTGGACAATGGTTAGGTATCTAAGCCTGTAGGTATCCTACATGGAGGAAGAATAAAAATAAAAAGCGGTGACGAATGTAGATAAGTCACATAGATCGTCAACATCATCATCATTTTCCTGTCTTTATCTTATTACGTACGGAATCTGCACAATGTGCTTTCCTATATAATTTTCTTCCTTATATATTTTCCTTTATGATACCATAGTTTATATTTTCATTCTTTCCCGTGTAGCGGCGACACATTTTCCTATGAACGAACAAGCACCTCTATCAAGTAAATCCTTGGCAATATGAGTTTAGAATGAAACCACATTGCGCCGACCGCATAAATAAATAATGGTGATGAAACAAGCACCTCTTCTATGTGCTTGCTCTATGTAACCTCTTTGAGAATGAACAGAGATATTAAATACGTTTGTGGCATAACTGAGGATTGGGATGAATTTGTCATTGGATTAATATAGCACAGCCTAGCATAGTAATAGAGCATTAGGCGCGGATTTACATAGAAACATGTAATTATCCATAATATGTACATTAGTTGAAAATACAAACCGATATCGCAGCAATATTAATTTGCTATAAGGATAATTTTATCCGCGTGATAGAATCAGAAATGAGGAGATCCGCAGACGTACAAAGATCACTGACATAGCTCAACGGTCCAGCAAGCTGAAGTGGCAATGGGCAGGGCACATAGCTCGAAGAACTGATGGCCGATGGAGCCGGAAATGGACCCGCGAGATGGACGGATGACCTGGCCAAGGACACGGGCGTCGGTTGGATGCAGGCTGTTTCCGACCGGTCGGTATAGAGGTTGTTCGGAGAGGCCTATGTCCCGCAGTGGACTTCCCAGGACTAAAATGATGATGATGAAGGATAATTATATTATATACCTACGGCTATGTTCCCGACATGGGGTGGGTACAACTGCAGGGTCATTAAAGAGATTCCACAGCTACGTTTAACATAGCGGGGACAGATGTAAATGGTCAGTGACAAGTTGCTAGCTCATCGCTTGAGAGAATGCTCGAGGTCCTTAGTTGACTTTTACGACATGCAAGGAGAGAGATGCAGGTGATGTAGGTATTCTAGTAAAGCCCCGCATCAGCACAAACGAAATTAAATATTAGGATGCTTGTGATAGTTCATTCAAAACTAATACATAGCGGTTTCATAATAATTTAAGATAAAGCTTCGTAATATTTTATTTTTTTTCAAAATTATAAATGAATAAATTAAATGCTTTACAGGTACGTCTACGCTTACGTGCACGTATACGCATCCGGTGTGCTTGAGGCTTTATGTGTCTGATTTCCGGTACTAAAATGAAACAATATCTTTAAAAAATTGTCATGTCCGAAAAAATGAGCCTATTCAGTCATAGCATGTGCTAAAAATATTTTATCAATAATATCACTAATTAGTTAAGAGGAAGCAGATGTTATTTAGCATCATTTTCATATGCTGAAGAGGGTGCACGTTTGTTTAATGTGAGACTTTTACAGTATATTCTTAGTACTCTTAACTATGTCGTGTAAAGCCAAAAACATGATTTAATGACTTTCTCTCGATAGTTTTGTTTTTTGAATTCAACATGTTTTTTAGACATTTTTCCGTTTATTTCGGCAATTACATGAGATAAGCGTTTAAAATAAATTCGGATGTCAAGATAATAATGATAGTGAACTTTGTGTTGCGGGTGGCGGGGTATGTGGGCGGAGCAACCGTGGGATTTTTATTTGACTGCCGGGTCTTAAACCTAACTTTAAGAAACAAATTTTATAAAATCTTTAATAATACAAGTCAGAATTTTGATTGTATTTACCACAAAATTTCTTTCACATTTCCAAATATTATTTCTCTCTCTGATTATTGTTTATATTTAATTAGGTTCCTATCAACAGTAGGTACTGATAAAGTTTCCACTAATATATCTGATTAGACAATTGAAGCATCGATGCATGCACCGGAATGTGCACATATATGTTCGCTACATAAGTCCCGTCATATAAATTATGTATGTTGGCACTTGAGAGCAATTACAGGGTTTCCATTACATAACTCAGATGTGTATTCACTCAAGATGAGGGTAGGTTGGTATGGATAATGTAACAGGTGATTTGTAGATATTTTGCGCTTATTTTCTAGTGATGTTTTCAGAATTACCAATTAAAATTTTATTATTCTTGTAAAAGTTACTAGTTAATATGTAATTTTAATATATTTACTGTATCAATCAATAACGAATTTCTAATGTATTTTTTGTCGTCAATGAATTTATGAAGAACGTGTATGGGGGATATTTAGCAGGTCAACACTAAAAATACTGTGAACCATAAACGCAATCAAATTAAAACCAAAATCTCACAATTTACATGAAGTACTACATACTCGTAGTCGCTACGCAATAGTGGTGTCAAAACTGCGTTTAAAATTAGACCACCATTTAAATTACTGTTTACATGCCAGCTAGTTACAGTGAAAATAATGGAATATCTCTCAAAGTTATCTATGTTTAGCATAAACAATCTCTAAGGATTTTTGCAATATCACAGCTAATTTATTGAATCAAAATAACCTGAACCTATTTAATATGTTTCTTGTTCCAGATAAAACAGATTATAATTAAGTAATTTCATTCATCTTGTTACCTCCATATTATAAACTTGACAGTGTTGGTACAAAAAGTGTTGCGTGAATCAAATAAACATAATATATGACAGGTGTATTGATATATCTCAAGTGTAATTTCCTAAAGCCGTTTCCACACTATCACAGCCCAGTAATCCTATGTCCACTCCTCTAATAGCGGTCTACTGAATAATAATCAAACTCACATAAAATTTCAATAATGGCCCGTTAACTGCCTCCAAATGCAAATGCGTTAAAATACAGTTGTTCTAAGTCCTGCTCGGCTGTTTTAATTGTCTGCCGTGATATATTTGGTAAGGGAGAAAAGTTTTTCTTCTTGCGATATGAAAAAAATAAATACGAAGAATTTGTTTTTGCTATATTATGGCTTTCTTGGGTGATAGAATTTCTAATTATGCTGCACTGAACGTGGCTATAGGATCTCCTTCGACATTCTGCATTTCTGGCATGTGTTGTTACATGTATGTGTATATCAAGTATCTCGGTATTCTACAGGTTACATTTCGGGGAGTGTGCGTTGGGACTTCCACGACCTAATTCCCCCAGCATCCTTCTACCACCGGACGAGTCGGGAAACGTCAAGGCGACACCGGTTCATAATTGAAGTACCGAAAACTCGTACTGAGCGTTTTGCTTCTACATTCATAGTGAGAACGGGCAGGCTGTGGAATTCCCTGCCTGAATCCCTGTTCCCCGTGAACTATAATCTTGCGGTCTTCAAGTCGAGAGTGAGCCGGTTTCTTTCAGGCAAGCGCGCTCCATATTAGACTGTAACGATGCTTACCATCAGGCGCGTTGTGGTCAAGCGTAAGCCTATTTAATATAAAAAAATATATATTTACATAATTTTTAAACCTAATATTACCTATACAGGGTGTAACAGAAAGGGTATGTTAAGCGAAAAGCTGTATAAATAGCCCACTATAGAAAAACTTTTTCCAATATTTGAGACTCGAAATCACATTTTTATTTTTCAAGATTGTATGAAAATTCCTGAGATATTTAAAAATTCTCCATACTATCGGGAAAAATAAACATGTGATTTCGGATCTCAAATTTTGTGAATAGGTTCTCTATAGTGGGCTATTTACATAGCTTTTCGCTTAAAATACCCTTTTTGTTACATCCTGTATACTATTTTATGGTCTTACAAAGTATTTTTACGAGGTTGCGATTTCCAAAGCATGAAAATTTAAAATAAAGAGCACAGTACTCGTAATTTGCATAAGGTTAAAGTGTTATCACCTCTATTTGCAGTTTCCGTAGTAAAATAGCTGATTTCCTGAACACTTTTGAGGTTAGGCTAGGTACACTCGGCATTGACCTGTACATTTTTTTTGCAGTATTCCTATGTATTTATAAATAAATAGTGACACATACAAACGTATATAGTAGACAACATCCACACGGCGTTTATAGGTACCCCAAAAAACGTAGGTATACTGTTTATACTTTAACAAATTCTCGCTGGACTTGTTTAGCAAATCGAATACCTAAACTTTAACGTTTGTAATGGTTTGTACTGGCAAATAGTAAAGCTTTGTTTCCTTCACACGGAACTATGGTAAAACGTTGGTCGTTTTTTACACAATGCTAAAAAACGTACAGGACAATATGTGAACTTAGTCTTAAAACACAAGTCGTTTGTTTCAGTTGTTATGATGTAATGTAATGCAAACCTTCCTTATAACAAACAACAAAGCAAATACGATTTATTTTATAAACAATAAAATTTTATTCTCAATAATTGCTCCTACGTTATACCAAAGTATTTTGTTTCATGAAAAACAAACCTAAATTAGCCCGTATTACACCAAAACCCTATCTTATTTCATTTTAATTGGCAGACTGATGGGACATCCGAGATTTTTTACCAATTCTAAACAACCTTTTTATAGTCCCACAAAGTTGTTGCTTTTCTACGACGGCGCCACTTTCTTCCACATTAGCAGCACAAGCAATCACTTTTCGTAACGTATTTACGTAGTTCCATTTCCAACCGCATCAGTTATCTTTGTCGATCTAAGTGACGTTTGAAAACTGAAAATCCCGCAGATAAGGAAGCGTAATTGCTCTCCTTTTTAAGGTTTATCAGATCTTTCAACCACGCTTTGCACTCTGACCAACCTTAGAACCTAGCAGCGGTGAACCAGTCTTTGGACACTTAGTTATAAAGCTGAAAATTGAGTGTTCTGAAGAATTGCCTGCACTTTTAGTACCATTTCTCAGGATGGACAACCGTTTTGTGGAATTGGAAATTGGACGGTGGTCTGAGAGTTTTAAATCGGTGAGATTTACGGGAAAATAATAGCTCCGAGCTAGCCTGACAAATGAATTGGATGTTTTTGTGAAGCTTTAGATCCTTTTGAATTTTATTCGATTGTGTCGGTGAGCTGGCAAATTGGTTAATCTCATTGACTGGCGATAGGTGTGATATTTTTTCCTTTATTTGTCAAAAGAAAGGCAACCCACCTTACTTTTTACTTAAAACTTTATTAAATTCTCTGACCTTTCAAGATATTGCTTACGATATAAGAAAGAGTATATTCTTTGCTTAAGATAGATAAGATAACGAATTGATTGTTTATGCAATAGCGTATCATTAATGTTTAATTTTGTTACATAAAAAGCTCACCTTATGCCAAGCTATCTAACCCCTTTACATTCAACATGAGAAACTACATAGGAGATAGCAGATTTAAAATATGGGAAAAGAAAAATAACGCTGACTCGTATAGACGTGAAACTCCGAGTGTATGCTCTTTGTATGACATAGGCGTCCGATAAAAATGGATTTCGAAATTCCTACGGAACGAAAAATATGAGTAGGTACCCTCAAAATTTTCGAACAAAGTCGTGGGCGTCCTTTATTCATATAACATAATCTTACAACTAATAGGCAGTCCACACACATATAGTTATATAGCAATACGTTCTCATCATAAAGGTATAGATATTCCTCTAATTACTCGACAGAACTATCGAAATAGCACCTGTCCGAGCGATATTGAACTAATAATCCGCTAGACATGGACAGAATGCCTGAAATGCTCCTTTGATGTGAGGTGTCGGTATGTCATGTCTATGACTAGATATGTCTATGGTCAATTAGTAGGCGAAGGGATTGTGCAAGGAGGATTGAGATTAGAATAATAATATGTACGAAATTATAATGAAGTAAATTTTACACAAGACACTTTATAGTACCTATATTACGAAGAATTATAATAATAATTATAAAGTTCATTTATTCAGACAATTAAAATCCAAAACATCACAAAATAAATTAAAATCATTACATTAAAGTTAAAATTAAAAGAACATTATACCTTAAATTATTGAAATAGCAGATGCAGCCAGTGTCTCATAAATTGACCGTCTATGCGACCCGCGACCATTCAGGAGGCTGTTGCCACTGGCTCACATCCTTCGCGCTATCGAGGTGGCCCTTTTGCGCATAGTGGTATAGAAACAATCCACATTGGCTTTCGCGAACATTCCCGATGCACTACAAAAGCGAGGCAGCAACAGCGCCCTGAAAAAATTATTAGTCTAAAGCCTCGAGCACACCGGATGAGTATGCGTGCACGTAAGCGTAGACGTACACATACCTCTGAGATTAATGTATGGAACTGTCACCGCTTGACGTCTATGCTTACGTCTACGCATACGCATCCGGTCTGCCCGTGCCTATACAGTTCCATACATTACAACTCAGAGGTACGTGTACGTCTACGCTTACGTGTACGCATACGCATCCGGTGTGCTCGAGGCTTAAATGATGGCCTGTGCTGAATGCAGGGCTTCACTAAAATTCTTTAGTTAGCGGCATTTCCTTCCGCTTATGTCATAAGAGTCGACTAAGCAACTTGAACAATTTCTAAACCGATAATCTAATAATTTTTCACTGATCATTTACATATAGACGACCGATTGGTGTAGTTGGGAGTGGCCCTGCCTGCGACGCCATAGGTCCTGGGTTCGTAATCCCGGTAGGTGCAAACATTGATGTGATGAATATCGATGTTTGTTTCCGAGTCATGGATGTTTGTATACTTATCTCTGTATTTATATACCGTTGCCTAGTACCCACGACACAAGACCTTGGGGATCTTGGTGTGGGACTAGGTCAATGTGTTGTGAAGTGTGTGAATATATATCCCAGCTATGCCAAACATAGCTGTTGGATTTTCCTTCATGATCATGCATTTCTGGCTACCATTTAGGGAGTATACAGCCATTTGTGTGTGTATGTTATTTATCATAACCGTATATATCATCCAAAAGCAATGATGAATACAGGGTGTAACAGAAAGGGTATGTTAAGCGAAAAGCTATGTAAATAGCCCACTATAGAGAACCTATTTCCAAAATTTCAGACTCAAATTCACATTTATATTTTTCTAGATAATATGAAGAAATTCCGAAACAACTCAGGAATGCCCATACAATCTTGAAAAATAAAAATATGATTTCGAGTCTCAAATTTTGGAAATAGGATCTCTATAGTGGGCTATTTACATAGCTTTTCGCTTAACATACCCTTTCTGTTACATCCTGTATAGTAAATTCAGCACAAAGCTCAAAGCAATACCTACATATAACACAAAGGCCTCTGCTGTACTTGTCACATTTAGCGTTTAACTATTTGAATATTATTTGTTAACAGTCGCGGTATTGAATATTTTTTTTGATAATATATAAATTGGTATTCTGTATGTACAAAATACATTTTACTATACTAGCCGTGGTAGCCATTCCTAGCTACCGTACTTAGGTGAATTTAAGATTTAAAAAATTAAATAAGGTTTCTAGGTTAAAAAAATCCTACAAAATATTTTTTTAAATACTTTTATCCGATAGTAGTGTATAAGTAAACCTAATCTTCATTTAAGGCACTTACTAAAACGTCGCAATAAAAAATAATAACAAACACAACTAAGCTAAAATTGATGGAACTTGATCCGAAGCTGGTCCATTACAGCATCCATAATGTATGCCTGTTAGCTACACAATCACGCGGCACATCATTAATCTTAGCAGATGTATGGAAATTTCGGACAAGGGTTATTCTGAGCAGTGATAAAATATCATGTAGCTTAAGGATAATATACTTGTTATACTATTTTTTAAAACTATTTCATGTGCATGAAAAAGCCATGTATTTGTAGGAACTTTGTAAAAATGGCTGAACGCATTGTTAAAAAGTCTACTCATATAAAACGTCTATAATGAAGATTCACATTAGGAAATATTTTTAGTCAGACGAATTATTACAAAGCCCTTTTGTACCTCAAGAAAAACTATGATGTAAGGCTTATGTCTACTAGGGCCGTTTTTTCTAATACAATTTTACAAGGTCAGTGTTTAAATAACTATACCAAGAGTGACTTTATCCTTTCTATCCTAAAATAGATAATGTATATCTCAGTAATAATAACACTTTTAGCAAAGCAAACAGCTCCGATGTATGTAAATGTGTGATGAATTGCCGGTCAGCCAAGTTTCGTGTACGGAACCCATCTATTATTCCTCGGGTCGTCTGTCATACGCGAAGTTTGTATACGTCAGTTGTTTCTTTTCTAGTCTGTGGGACTTGCATATTGTTGTAATTTTAAGCCTGTGTTCCCATTAGCCCCATAAGACCTAGATATTAGTAGGTATTGCTACATAAAATAGACATTTATTTGTTCAATATAATCACTTTTCAATGTATCAAGATTAGACTATTTTATCACAGATTTTTATTTCATTGTTTCAACTGCAAACTTAAATTATTACTCACTCGGGTGATTTTTTTTTTCATTTCTTCTTAATATTTTTTATTTATTTGGTATTAGGAAGACCATAATATTATGATTAAATTATTGTTATTTTGACAATTTATAACCAGTGATATTGAAAATATTACAATCATTTTTACCTTACCTATGTAAAGAAACTTTACCCAGCCATAAATCAATTACCGTTCCGTAATGACTTATTTGCACAAAACAAAATATGTCCTAAATTACATTTTGAAAATCAAACTAATCTCAAAAATGATTACTACAAAAATAAAGGGTGACAAATATTCTCACGCCTTGTAGTTTAGCAAACAATTACATGTAATCCAAGTTTAAAGTATGATAAACGACTTCAATCCACTCATGTGTGAAGACGCGTGCGCGAGCATAGCCAAAAATTTACAGAGATGCTATTTTGAACCTTTATACTGGTTTATAGAGCATAATTATAGTTTGTTAGTTAAAAATGACAACAGTCATAGATTGTGTACTTAGAAATGATGAAGTGAAATAGAGATGTCAAGGTGTTAATAATATTTTGTTTTGAGGATTCCGTACAAATATAGATTAAGGGCTGATTTTCCAATTATTAGAACGCCCATCTGAAATATTAATTTGATGGTGTCTTTCTCTTAAACTTGATCGAGATAGAGACAGCATCGACTTTAATATTCAGATAAGGCACATAACAATTTTTGTGTCTGGATCAGCTCAAAGTAAAATATCGTTTTGTAATACGCGCCATGTCGTTATAAAATACCCTGCCTATCCACAGCTACACTACTTTACCCTAATAAGATCTTAGGTAAGTCTACGATAAAATAATAAAAATGGATTTGGATAGGAAACTTTAGTTATGTTCTGGGTATAACTGACTAACTGGTCCGTGAGCCAGCTTGCCCAATTTAATTACAATCTTATTGCCAAATACATTCAATTTTCAAGTCATGTAATATTATTTAAAATTTCAATTGAAAAATAATATTCAACAAAATAGGTAATATCGTCATGCAGAAAAATAATATTTAACAAAATAATATCGTCATGCGGATCTCTAAAAAAAGTTTTAAATCAAATCAAAATACAAGGGCGTGTCAACGCGTGTGTTTAACATTTTAATGGTTTTCCATAACACACAATTGACTACGCATCGGTACATTGGGAATAGTTACGGTTAAACTAACACGTTTGCATATAAAAATAGTACTTATTACATTAAACCTTAAAGACCGAGTAAAATTTAAATACGTATTAGTGTTTGTTAAAATCAAAAAATAGTAATTTGAAAGTGATTTTATAAATCACAACTATAAATTATTCTGAATATGGGAATTTCGGAAGTATACTTAAAAATTCTATTTGAATGAGTTTTGTATGAGCGTGAGATTATTTTTTCTAATTAAGGGTGGAATTGGGAGGATTAATACATACATCGTATAGTCACACTTATTAGGTATCCCCGAAATAGCTTGGGCAGAAGTGTGCAAAGGTGAGCCTACCGCCGCATCTGGAGGATTAAGATAAGTCAAACTATTCCAACTGCAACTATTTTGGCTGATTGTAGTTATTATTTTTTTATAAAGTTCAGTCACTTAATAAAGGAGACTTGAGTAATAAAAAATTTTTTTTTTTCACATAACCCGAACAATAATCCCACTGCTAGGATTAACATAGCAGCACAAGTAGCATCATGACCTGCGAAACACGATATGATAAACCGATTTATCGACATTTAGCCTGTCAAAATACTATAAATATAGCCGCCATGTTGAATTTTGTATAGAGACGATATGCCGGGCTAGCACGACCACGATAAGTAGATATACGATAAAGGATTTCGTATCGTATCTATACCACCATAATTATCGATTTCGCGAACATGACCAAAGGAACGATACGTTACGTTAAGATTTATCCCGTGTTATGATACGATAAGGCGAGAGATAAGTTAAACAAATGTTTCTAGAGTAAAAAATATTTTTTTCTTTTTTTTCAATTGTCGTTCATTCTTTTTTTTTTCTTTTTTTCCTTTTTGACATCAGCCGGGCTAGCACGACCACGATAAGTAGATATACGATAAAGGATTTCGTATCGTATCTATACCACCATAATTATCGATTTCGCGAACTTGAGTAATGGAACGATACGTTACGTTAAGATTTATCCTGTGTTATGATACGATAAGGCGCGAGATAAGTTAAACAAATGTTTCTAGAGTAAAAATTTATTTTTTTCTTTTTTTTTCAATTGTTCATTCTTTTTTTTTTTTCTTTTTTTCCTTTTTGACATCAGATGTCATGTTAACTGCTCTAACATGACCAGCGAAACACGTTACGATAAACCTATTTATCGACTAGCTGTCAAAATACGATAGATATTAGCCGCACTGTTGAATGTTATCGATACCAATTACTAATCATTTAATTTTACCTTTGACCTACCTATGTAAACTAAAAACGAGTAAACTAAAACACTAAATTAAAAATATTAAGTTTGGAGCATATCACTGAAAACCTATCGAACTAAAGAATATAATAGGTATTTTCGATTTCTCTAACCTATCTATGCTTATCGCGCACTACAATGTTCATCGATAACAATATCTTGAATTGATGTCAAAATTCGATATTTTTAACATCAAAATACGGTCATGTTCGGCGCTATCGATAGTAACCTATTGACATGCTCGCATTTTATCTATCATATCGTATCGTGCCGTGTAACGTTACCGACATGGTTATGTTCGCTGTATCGATAAAATTCAACATGGCGGCTATATTTATCGTATTTTGACAGCTAGGTATCGATAACTTGACTTATCATATCGTGTATCGTTGGCCGTGCTAGCCGGGCAGATGTCATGTTAACTGCTCTAACATGACCAGCGAAACACGATACGATAAACCTATTTATCGACTAGCTGTCAAAATACGATAGATATTAGCCGCCATGTTGAATGTTATCGATACCAATTACTAATCATTTAATTTTACCTTTGACCTACCTATGTAAACTAAAAACGAGTAAACTAAAACACTAAATTAAAAATATTAAGTTTGGAGCATATCACTGAAAACCTATCGAACCAAAGAATACAATATATTTTCGATTTCTCTAACCTATCTACGCTTATCGCGCACTACAATGTTCATCGATAACAATATCTTGAATTGATGTCAAAATTCGATATTTTTAACATCAAAATACGGTCATGTTCGGCGCTATCGATAGTAACCTATTGACATGCTCGCATTTTATCTATCATATCGTATCGTGTCGTGTAACGTTACCGGCATGGTTATGTTCGCTGTATCGATAAAATTCAACATGGCGGCTATATTTATCGTATTTTGACAGCTAGGTATCGATAACTTGACTTATCATATCGTGTATCGTTGGCCGTGCTAGCCGGGATGATATCGTACGATACGATATCCACGATGCGCGGTCATGCTAGGGGGGCTGGGACTGATATAAATAATCAGAACAAGTTGCTAGCTTATCGCTTTAGCGAACATCGGAGTTCCTTAGTCGATTCATAATAATATAAATTCATACAATAAAAGTTTTCAAGCGTACCTAAAATTCATATTAGAACCAAAAGCTGACAAATCTGTTCAGTGATTTCACAAAGCGCTCGGCCAAGTAAATAGTTAGTTAAGCCCTTCATCCCTTACATCTCGATACGAGCAGCCCCTTTAGAAAACTATTTGTCCTCCCACAAATAAGTGATCGCGGGCAAACATACGATTCTGTGGTACAGTTAGATAGAAAAGTGTTTGGACCGGACTGACTTATGAATTTTATAAACATTAGTGTCAAATAATAATCCTTATTTAAGATAAGTCGTTATTTTATTAATATAATATTTCTTACATTGGCTAATTTTAAATAATTATTGGTTTCAAAAAAATGTATACCTACTTTTCAAAGTACTACCTCTTATGGTCTTCTTACTTCTTATGGTCTGTATGTACGGTGAATTATAATCCTATAGGATGAAAATTTTGCAATTATTTGTACTAATTTAGCACCTAACTTTTATAGACTAGCTAGAAGAAGCAATTTTATTTTATACAGAAAACACATTATTAACAAAGATAATGTACTAAGGCAAGCTAACAGAAATTCATTCCAGCCACCCAGTTAAAATTAAGTGATAAGTAAATTCACACGTGTTATTTATTAACCATCTTAGACTACAATCCGGTTTAATATAATTTATTATTATTTCTATGTAAGCGTATTCTACCTGAATGTACATCGCTTAACTCCGGTATCACGTACCGACAAGGAATTAGTCTCGACAGAGATGGATGCGTGTAGATGACCACGCGGTATCAGCCATTTTGGGCAGTTGATTGTTTGTTCTTTTTTTATTTTTTTTATTTTGAAGAAATCAAATTATTGATACTCTAACTATTAATTAAAGGATATTCATTCAGAGTAGAAACATTACAATTCGATGATTTATCTTGATCTTGGTAGTAATCTGATTGAACTTAATTGTTAAACGATAGATGTACATTCATAGTTTATTAGTAGGTACTTTATTACAATTGGTAGTTTGATTACCCGGATGTATTTTACCTAGTGTTCTACTTGTGACTTCTCCCGATAAAAAAGTGTATGATATGAAAAGTTTTATAATTTTTTCAGACAATCACCGTACTAAAATTTCAACCAATTTAGAGCATCCTGCGAAAATCCAGCAAAACATAATGACAATCAGACTTATCGATGCAAATCCGTTTCGAGATCGCTCCGGGATCGCAATCGCATCGTAATTAGTTCGCGCTTCGCCGTCAGACAAAGCTTAGTTGAGCCATGTTCAGCTTTGCGACAAGCAAATCCGATATGCATTGTTGTATATAGAGACACTGGATATGTTTGTAGAATTATCGCTTTATGGTAAATTGTTTTGGGGTAACATAAACATTAGCACACTAGTTGGACGCCCGCGACTTCGTCCGCGTGGACTGCAGAAAAACAAAATGTCGAGATTATCCGGGATGAAAATATTTTCCCGGGATAAAAAAGTAGCCTATGTGTTAATCCAGGGTGTCAGCTAACTCAATACCATATTTTATTAAAATCGCTTCAGCCGTTTTTACGTGGAAGAGTAACAAACATCCATCCATCTATTCGTATCCATCCATCAATACTCCGCGTTTATAATATTAGTAAAAAATAAGATTTCCTAGTGCAATGGAAGAAACTTACGTCCTACGATCAGATGAAAATCATCAGTGACAAGTGGCTTTCTTATAGAATGCCCGAGTTCCTTATTATATTCTTACAATATGCACGGAAGAAGATGCAGATGATGTCTAGTAGAGCTCCACATCAGCACAGGATTATCGTATCACTTATTATATATTTATTACAAAATATCATAATTAAAATATTATAAAATGTTTAGACTCTTCTAGGATGCCTTTATATCCTCGACATGCATTCGCGAGAATCTATCAAAATTAAATTTTATAGGATTTTGGGCTTTAAGTCAACGTTGGAAAGGATTGAAATATTGCGCACAGTTGGTATGTCTGTATGTAAGCCCGTTCGTTCTGGACAGTTGTATGCTTTGTTTGTTTGTGGAAGTTTTTACATGCTAACGATTTAATAGTTCTAGAGCTGTGGAAGATTTATGGAGTATAGACTTTGTACATGTATTTTTTAAGAGAAAAGGTATAATACTACAGCTGCTTCTCTTCCCGAGCATACTGTACAAGTCAGTAGAGGGACAAGAGGGTCTTTGTGTTTTGTAGGCGATGGGCTGACCACCTGTCACTACTAACCGAACTTGTATCTGTCTCTTGTATCTCAACTATACCCTTAAAAATAGGTCAAAAGTGGCACCATGTGGTGCTATCGGCCCTTGGTGCTCTGCCTACCCCTTAAGGGATAAAGGCGTGATTATATGTATGTAGAAAAAGTAGAGAATGAAAGAAAAACAGACATATTTTTAAATATATTAAGGCTATGAAATGTTATGCTGACCTACATTTGCAAATATTTATGCCATTATCATATTGTACAGTTGTCATATTGTACAGTGCCCGAGTTCCTTGGTCGACTGTTACGACATGCACGTGACGAAATGCAGCCGATGCATCCTAGTGAAACCCCGCATCAGCATAAGCAATATAACTCGGTTGGTTATATTTTTTAAATTAAAGTAAAAATGTTTCTTGCTAAGTAATTTATTGTGACACTGGAAATTATTCTATGCATTGTCATGATTTAAATTGGAATATGTACTTAAAAATACAATGATTGGTATTTTATATACAGAGATACTAGATGTATCTTTAAAAAAACTATAAATTTGTGAATGTAATTTGATGGATGTCCCGCACGCGACCCAAGACGGATTCTTTCCGATTGTGCAACGAATCGATGATGAATCGCGCTAATCGAATAAAGTTCTCGATCTTGACAACTTTGTAAATAAATGATTAGTTGCTATCCATCAAAATTTAGTTACTTTGATCAATGATTTTTGAAATTTTTATCTAATATTTTCCAATTTGTTTGCGTAGTGGTTAGTAGAAATTTAGTTGTTCTAAGAGTTGTGAAGACAGACACGATACATTTATTTACAAAGAGGTGTACCTAAATCAAAACCAAACTACCTCAGGAAACCAATACTCGTATAAATAAAAATTAAATATAATATAACAATATAAATAAATAAACATAAATACTGCTACCACTTCAAGATATCAACAAGAGACAAAGCCTCCCTATTGAGACAACAATAAAACAGCATTACTAAAACTAAACATCCGCTAAACCTCCTATTAAAACATCAATGTTCATTCAAAACACACAATCGAAATCCTAGATCCACATCAAGTGAATGACCCTCATCAAGCTAAACAATACATCTGTCGGTATCAAGTAGAAACACTTTAACTTAAACTATTGCCATTCATCTCAAATCTTAAGACCACCCTCTAAATATTACAAACTAACAACATTGAAATGGCGAGAAGCTGTTAAGATTTCATAGTTGGTATTGTGTTCGCGAATAAGGACGTGAAATTGGGTGAATGTGAGAATGGCTGCTATTAACCTAAGAGCATATTATAAAGTGAAATCTCAAAAACTAATTGACCAATGAAGATATAATTTGGTAGGAATTTAGATTATAATTAGGGTGACTTTCTCTGAGAAATTCGCGAAATTCCTATGGCAATGGGAATTTTAAAGTTTACGCGAAGGGCGTCCGTCTACTATTAATTTATTTGAGATTCGACATTGCTAGTTTGTGTGATGCGGTCTTTCTCCTATCTCTTTATGCGTACAAAAAAGTAGATACCGATGGCAAGACCTAGTCTACAATCATATCCGACTATATGGAGAGCAGATCTTAAGTTATTATTGATACTCGTATAGAATCTCATTAACCTTATCAATATATTAGTGCCAATTATTTATATCTTTTTAAAGTTTTATATAGATGTAAAACCTATATATAATCAATTATTCATTAGAAGAGCCAAGCAGAATACCAAATATCCATCACAAATGACCCCTGACTCTCTCCCTCTCACACTCTACTATATTATAATGACGTCACAATAGCGTGAAGTAGACGAGTTGTATGTAAATTACTCGAAATGTTCCCTTCACTTTGATAGTTTATTGTTATGGCATGTTGCCTTAAAACGTCTTCCAATACGCTTTAAGATTTTGGGACACACCGTCATAGAGATAGCCAAGTAAAATAATTTATTTTTTTAGAAAGACCTACGAAGTTAAACGTGTTACCTACATATTTTGGCATGAGATTTCGATATTCATTGATAAGTATTCAAAATGCAAGTAAAGTTAAAAGCTCGAAAACTTAAGCTTTTACATACGAGTACGAAGCCTTTTATCGTGATAAATAAAATACTAGATAAATAAAAAGACTAGAGTTTAATATATTCTCCAACATTTCGGATACTCGTATTCATTCATTTTGGATATTCCATTCAAAGTATAATTTAATAGACTTGAATAAAGCAAGCCTATTTCAAAGCTACGCACTGAGTATTCAATGGTGTGCATAACAGGAAAGGCTAAAATCAAAAGCTTTGGTTCGTCAAACGGTAAAGCAGTACATTCACAACACAACCGAACCGTGTCTAAGTGCAGCAATGTACAGCAAAATTCAAAACAGGCTGTTTGTACGTCAATGAATGTCACGCCGATTTATTGAAGTGATCCGAATACTGAATTTTAGCATGAGCTGGTGCTAAAAGAGGTCGTATTTTAGGAAAATTGTTCCGCTGTGCTATTAAAATGAGTAACAAAACAAGGAAAGATCTCAAATTCCTATATTAAAATGCTGTATGGACTGAATTCTATAAATTTATTACTCAAATACAATCCTTTTCTAAAATATGTACACATATTATGATTTTATATTTAAAAAATTTTTTTATTCCACATTTTAAATCTTTTTGTGCCGATTTAGCCTATCTAAAAAATAAAGTTGATGTTGGGTCTATCTTGATCAATTTTTAGAGAAATACAGCATCAAAATCCTTCAGATACGCATATAAAGGCATAGGTGTATAAAATCGTTATTTCAAGAAAATGTATAATTAAAATACATTTGAAATTACATTGGAAATCACACTGCAATCTAAAATCTAAATCTACACACAAAGTCAAAAACCACACAACATTCCAAATTTAGACAATAGCAAGAGAACTAAATTACTCCAATCTACCAAAAGCTGGTTCCTGAGAACGCCATCAATTCCAAATGGCCATTGTGACAAATATCAAAACGTTACAAACAAACTGTGCCATTAGTCAAATTAATTATTTACCATCTCAGACATTTGTTCCTTTGACCATGTCTCGGTAATGTAAGTTAGGGTAGTAATGTGTGCAGTATCTCAACTTCTATAATAATATCTAGTTTTACCATGAAACGTGTGTATATTTAGAAGTTTTATGAAATTACTTACATATTATCGTACCTTATTTCCGAATCAGAACTATTTTGAAGAACCAAAATTATGCTTTTTGCAAAACCTAAAATATCTAAGATTCAAAAGATAATGATGCAATACAGTACAATATTTGTAGTATAAAAGCATTTAAAGAGTCCTAAATGCACACATCTATATACACAAATTTATTATTACTACTCTTATTAGTAAAATAATGGGTTTCTTTCAAAAGTTTTCAAAGAAAATTTACCTAAAATATCAGCAGCACTATGACCACTGCATTTTAACTACACTGTGACAGATTCCATCTCAAGTTAGGGTTGAGTAATTGCCAATCCGTTAAGAGGCAAGTTGTCGATAGAATTCCACATTTAGCATTAAATCCAGATGTGTTTTGTAGGTGTTAGTTGTTTGACAGTTAAAGCTATGCTCTAAAGTTAGCTTTGATGATAGATGTGCATAATTTAGATTTATATAATGATTATGAAGTTCCCTTATCCTAGCTTGATAATGTACCTATTATAGTAAGGAAAGTTTGGGACATATTATAAATAATTGAGTTTCAGTATATATATATCTGTAGTTATGATGTCTGATTAACCTACGATTGCGAAAAAAACCATAATGTTTTGCTATTACTATTTTGATTAAGTTTATTTCAAAACTATTACGATACCTCAAGCGCACGATTGATTCTTTAAAAAATATATGCTTTCGTAAAAGTCAAGTTGATCAAAAATTTACAATCTACCAATTTATGAATTGACAGCTTTTATCTATCTATCAAACAATTATACAAATATGTTTGATAGATAACAGCACATCACTATGTAACTGAAATTCGATACGAACTGCATTCAAAACCCGTCTGTTACAGACAATAGTCTGCGAGATTGTATTCTGAAATACATTAACTAGCAGTCAACGGAATACTAGTAACTACAACCATTACGTATATAACCATTGTTATTTTATTATTTTCTCCATCAAGAGATACTGGTACTAATATTACACATGAAAATGGTATCGAATTAAATCTATTTGTCCAACTCTTTTTACAGAGAAATAACTGATAGATTTTTGTTGGCGCATGGCATACGGAAAGTTGGAAGGCTATCCGCAACATTTAAATATAAAATCAAGAACCTAGGCATTTTTCTTACTAGTTAATTAATTATTTATTTATTTATTTGATTTTACCAACGATCTAATTGCTTATCGGAAGGATAAAGTTGATGATGTCTATCTTGATCAAGTTTTGGAAAAAAAACAGCATCAAATATATCCTTGAGACATCAGCTCTTACCGCCAATTTCTATAACTGATCTTGAGAGATTTTTTGCATATCTCAGATTTAACCTTTAATTGTTTTCATACAAAATTTCAAATTAGGAATAAAAGAATCCGAGATTCTTTTTGATCTCACGTATAGAAATTGGCCGTTAGTTAGTAAAAAACTCATTCCCAAATTTTATAACTCCTAACTATTTTAAAAATCACACATATAATAAACTCTCTGTTAGCGACATTCATCCATCTATCTTTAATTTCATCTTCCTTCTTATATTTTCTTTTCATTCTTATCAATATCATATTGATCATTCGCTTTTATAGTTCCTCAGTTGCGAGCAATAAACCGAAAATAAATTGCGCTTTCAGTCATAATCCCAAATTGGTTTCCAAACATGGAATTTAAAAAAGAATCTATGATTGAATCAACACGCGATAAATCGGGGTCCGAAGGGATCTCTTTTGTACAGGAACATGGACTTAGATTTCTCTGAATATGTCTTTGATATTCAGGAATACTACTTAATAAATTATAATGTTACTTTTGAATTGATTTCGGGAGTATTCTAGTATTTTAGAGCAAGCTTTGTAATAAATTAGATTAAATTTTAGTTTAGCTGATTAGTGGTTTCATTAATTATCGTATAAAAAGTCATGTTGTATTTATATAAAAGATTATTTGATGATGATTAACTTAAGTGGATATAACTCTTCAGCGTATTGTGACAAGCGAAACCTATAGGTAGGTTTCGCTTGCCTATTCTAATGCATAAACTAGGACTGCTAAGTTTCATCGGTACAGTTTTAGTTTTAACACGAAAGAATTACAACAAACCTCCCAGCAACTTCTAATTGTAACAACCTCTCAATTAAACAATATCAGCAGTTTTAATTTAAAATAACCATACAATATAAGTCACTTCCAGTACCCTAACTCCACCGCTATGGTGTTCAAAGCAATATTGAGTGTGAATGTAAGGGCACGTAATTGTGAAGATGTCGGTCTCGGATTACTGCGGCCCTTAGCAGCCCTTCGCCCTCGATCTTAAAAAAAATACAAAATGGCGACACACTTTTGAAATATAAAATTGCAGTATTAGACTTTATTGCACTGAGTTAGAGGTCTGAAAAGTATAATATAGAAAGATAGAAAGTGATACGATACATCATTGTCGTGTTGTGTCCGGACCATCTTTTGTTGTCGTGTCAGTTTTGTTGAATGATGCTCGGTTTTTGATAGTTTGAAGTTAAATAGATTTATATTTATGTACAATTTCCAATGCTATGGGAATTAAACTTAGCTTGATTATTCAACTGATTGTTTTTGAGTGAATCAAAACAAATTTTCTACTAGAAAACTGTGGGGCATTTGGGTTCGGTTGTGCTCTGTTTTCTATATAACCGTTATTTATAATAAGCTTGAGTCTAATACAGATTCGAGTCATATGGCGTACCTAAATATCTACCACATTTAATTAATCCAATAAATATAATACAATACAAAACACCATAATCCTAATTCTTCTATCGCATTATCAATCATCGTACATTGTGACAAGAAGATTCGAAAAAGGAGGGATTTTCACAAAATTTGTAACAGTTTGGTATAATCCTCGTCGCCCCTCGGTTCAAGACATACATATTCAATAAGATACGGATGCTGAGTGTCCGTGGTGGTTAAAGTGGGAGGAATTGTGAATGGAACTGAATTGAACAAGAGGTTATCTATACTGTGTTTGTCTTAGTTCATTTATTTTTTATTTTTTTGGTTATATATTAATATCTACAAATTCCATGTACGTTATAGTGTACAGCAATTTGCTGATGGCTATTTATATTCCATATACATATAAATTATATACAAAATTGTAAAGTATTTTTTAATTGAATAAATACAATAGTAAAAATGCAAAAGGAACTCTATTACAAAATGATTAAAGTAACTTTAACATAATCTACAAACAAGTAAGTAAACTTATAAAGAATTTTACTACAAATCATTTGATCTCATTATTATCATTTTTAAATCGTTTCCCATAACATCGAAACTGGAATTTTTCAATAAAACATTAGCATGTCGCATTGACGATGTAGCCGCGTGTCTAGTTAAACGTCACGGAGATTACATTTATTTTCAATCTCTATAATATCATTGTGTGAATGTTTGTATGTTTGATTGAGAGGGGTTTCATGAATACTAATTTCGTTGATAACATTTTGCTTTAGCTGGTGACTTTGACTGAGTTTAATTTGAAATATTATGAAAAAATATTCCATGATATGTATTTAAGTGATAATGCATATTTTCTTTTAAACAGGTTAGTTAATTTAATTTATATTCGCGATTCAATTTTAAATGCTTCCCAGTTTTGTCATGACAAAAAAAACCAAGACGACATGTGCGCACATTTCTAAATAAAATGAAATCGAAAATGTTGCTGTATTATATTATAAATTTAAAATAGAGTCTTCAATATTCTTGTACGTTTTTTTTTGCTTGAAAGAACTAAATATTTACTGGCAATATGAAAACACGATGTCTACAAGTAAATATCTTATCATAAAGTAGCTTTTCAACAAACACGTTATTACACAACTTTTCCATTATCCTCGTACTTCCAATTTGGCTTAACAAAAAAAGGAAAACTCAGTGTTTGTAGGTCATAAATCATATATTACCTGCAAGATTACGACAGTGCAAGGGTTGAGAGAAACAAGCATATCTCTCAACCGACCAAATCTTGAACCAGGGGAAATCGCTCTACTATTCGTGCTATCACGACGAAACTGGCGACATCTCGGTGTGGAGTTGTAAATACGTGTTTTATATGACAGGCAATTTGTCATATGATCGCTGAAGCGAGGTAGACGAGATTCGGGATTCCCCTTTTCGTGGATTTGAATTTTGCTATTGTTACGCTTCTACGGTTTGGGTTATTGTTTAGCTATGAAAAGAATTAACATTGTAAGATTTATTGTATTTTGTCGTAAAATTGAGTGGAGGAGAAGTACGCCTTTTGTAATATGTCGCTTCAGTAGGTCTAAAGTGATTATGTAAAAATCAGGAAATAAAATCAGGAATTATATTTTTCATGTCTGTAGCTGGAAGGTTTTCTTAACATTATGCTTCTATAGAGATTATGGAATTACATAAATTGCTTGGTATTCAAGAATAAGGTTTACCTTAAATGAGGTTTTTTCATATTTAATTATTAGAAGTCTTTACTAATTACACTTAATTTTACATATTTAAGTATTATACATAATCTAATCCCAAATAGTTATTTGAATGGAGAAAATATTTACTAAATGGTCAAACCGAATGTAACAATCTATCCCAAAATACCAGTATTACCAGTATAAAACATTCATTATTTTCATATCATTACATACATACAATATACGACTAGAATACATTTAGAAGTAGTCGTACTTATTAGACACCAATAAATATCCATATTAGCAAAAGTGCGCCATCGTCAAAAAAAGGACCAAAAAAATATCGATGTAGAGTCTGTGAGTTGTGTAGTGGGTTCCCTACACGATTTTTTTCTCTATATCTATACTAATATATATATATATATATATATATATATATATATATATATATATATATATATATATATATATATATATATATATATATATCTACACTAATATTATAAAGAGGAAAACTTTGTTTGTTTGGTTGTAATGAATAGGCTCAAAAACTACTGGACCGATTTCAAAAATTCTTTCACCGTTAGAATCCTTATTGGACCTGGATGAACATAGGCTATAAGAATTTCCCGATATTCCCACGGGAAGGCGACCAACGGGAATTCTATATTTTTTACGAAAACCGCTATACATATGAAGCTGAAATCGGGCATATATGTTCATTGGGGACAGCGAGGGAGGACTAAAAACGGATTTCCCGAAATTCCCACGGGAAGGGGACAAACGGGAATTCATAGTTTTTACGAAAACCGCTATACATATGAAGCTGAAATCGGGCATATATGTTCATTGGGGACAGCGAGGGAGGACTAAAAACGGATTTCCCGAAATTCCCACGGAAGGGGACAAACGGGAATTCATAGTTTTTACGAAAACCGCTATACATATGAAGCTGAAATTGGGCATATATGTTCATTAGGGACTGCGAGGAAACACTAGAACGGATTTCCCGAAATTCCCACGGGAAGGAGACCAACGGGAATTATTTATTTTTTACGAAAACGGTTAAACATGTGAATCTGAAGTTGAGCATATATGTTTATTTGGGACCCCGAGGAAGCACTGGGAACGGATTTCCCGAAATTCCCACGGGAAGGGGACAAACGTGAATTAATTTTTTACGACAACCGCGATAACATATAGGCTACTTTTTACACTTAACATATAGGCTACTTTTTATTTTTTCTGTAGTCCACGCGGACGGAGTCGCGGGCGTCCACTAGTATAATATATATATAATATAATATATATATATATATATAATATATATGTATATATACATTATATATATTTTTATATTATAAAGCTGAAGAGTTTGTTTGTTTGTTTGTTTGAACGCGCTAATCTCAGGAACTACTGGTCTGATTTGAAAAATTCTTTCAGTGTTAGATAGCCCATTTACCAAGGAAGGCTACAGTCTATACAACAACCTGCCCGGCTTCACACGGGTACAACGCCCCCTCACGCGGACGAAGTCGTGGGCGGCTGCTAGTCAATAAATATATTTAGACGTATATTAATATACGAAAATATGACTTTAGACGTAGTTCTGAGATTTTATTGAGATGTGTGTGTATGTGTTCACTGTGCTATTATTAAAGTTAGTAATTGTAGTGTTGTGGAAAATAATATTCCATGTGATACCTATCGGCAGAGTAATAGCTAATGTCCTCCCCTGGTGACATCTTCTGAAAATCACATTGCGATCACCAAACTGCCCAGAGTGATGACTTTGGGCAAAACCTTCTTATGGAAGTGGCCTTGTGGCGTGCCCCAGAGGAGGCCTACGTTCAATAGTGGACTACAAATAGTAATGTTTGTTTATGTTTAAGATCAATTGCTACTTCAGAAATATAGAGTTTATCATTTAAGAATTTGCATCGATGATAGAAAATGTTATTTGACGTTATTATTTTGTGCAACATCAAGTTGCGCAACCCTAGAAAAGACTAAAGTGGATCATAATATTGGATTATATTTCCATCCTCGCATCCCTGTGATTTGATTAAGTCTCCCCATAGTTCAATTTATCACAAATATGTAGTTGCATTTAACCGCATTTTGGGGTAAAATCTACGGATTACTAGAATTTGGGGTGAATATTTTTGGACAAATTTCATTAATATGGTAGTGGACGATCATCTAATTTTGATAGGGTTTTGTGTATGTGTTTAAACTTGCGATGCATCTGTTATTTTTATTGACCAAAGTAATGATGGATTAGACGGTTTAAGTGAGGGAAAACTGCAAAGTTTTGAGGGGTTTATATTATTTGGTAAAATATTTATAGTTTTTGTTCGGAGAACACACAAGGCCCTTTTCAAGACAGATTTTTACTAAAGTCATCTGAATGAAAAATCTTTCTGTAAAAGTTGACCAAGTTGTTTTGTGATATTGAGTCTTAAACTTTTTGGGTGGCTGTTTTACCAGATATTTCGCTTAATATAACCCTTTTGCCTCATCACCTTTTAATTACAGTCTGCATTTAGAGTCATTACACTATCTTCTACTTACTGAACATATCCTAGTATAAAATACATAGAAGAAAAGCTATATCTTAGTTATCTTTAGCATACAGAAAAACTATAAATGTTGTTGAAACATCGGTTTGATGCCTATTGTAAAACTTTACCAAAGAGTTTGTAATCCTTTGATGATATTTCTATTTTCCATTTCAGTTCACAATGGCTGCTAGCGAGTTATTATTACGAGAGTTGTTTATCAAAGTTTGTAAAACGGTAAATAATTGACGTAAAATGTACCTACATACCTTGAGGTTACATACATAACCTAACTGTGGATAGCTACTGAAGTTTATCATTTGAAGATTGATTTCAAATGTCTTTGTATTCACTTTTATAATAAATAATACATAACAAATAAATATTCACACACACACACACTTCACAACACATTGATCTAGTCCCACACTAAGATCCCTAAGGTCTTGTCGTGGGTACTAAGCAACGGTATTTAAATACATAGATAAGTATATAAATATCCATGACTCGGAAATAAACATCGATATTCATCACATCAATGTTTGCACCTACCGGGATTCGAACCCAGGATGACGTCGCAGGCAGGGCCACTACCAACTACACCAATCGGCCGTCGAATTATTAGTAATCTATGTTTTTATTACATCAAGACATCACACCACACCGTACTAATTATGTTCGAATTAGGGCCGAATTTTCCAACAGTCAAATAGTGATAAGGTTGATGTTGTCTCTATCTTGATTATGTTTTAGAAAAAGACATATAATCATAATAATATATCTATATCAATGAAAAAGCTTTATGTAATCCAAATATCAGCTCATAGAGTTTACTGTAAGTTCTCGAAAGATTTTCTATTAATCATGCAGTCGAAACTGAGTTTAGGTACCTTGTCTATAAAAAAGACATCGAAGCTGAAAATAAGTTAGAAAACAAAAAGTAACCAGCGATTCACTATAACATCATCATCATAATCTATCTCGTGTTACATTATGATAAATCAGACAGGTCATCTGTAACAAAACAATGCTCGGAAAATCCTCAATATCATCGTCCAATCACAGAGCAGCAGCCCGTTAAGGAGGGTCAAGTAAAAAACACTTGGATAGAGCTAGCAGGGTCAGCAAAAATATCATTATCATTTTGATATTTTCACATTTTTCTCTATATGTCTTTTACGACTAATTTGTGATGAAATAAAAAGTTCTTATTATTGTTAATAACTTACGACCAATTTCAATATTATAAAAAAATTCGAGATTCTGTTTGATCTCTCAAACAGAATCTCGGATTTTTTTATTCCTAATTTGAAATTTTGTATAGAAAACAATTGAAGATTAAATCTGAGATATGCAAAAAATCTCTCAAGATCAGTTATAGAAATTGGCTGTTAGTGGGGTATATGTAATATAGTGGACGCCCGCGACTTCGTCCGCGTGGACTGCAGAAAAAACAAAATTTCGAAATTATCCGGGATAAAAATATTTTCCCGGGATAAAAAGTAGCCTATGTGTTAATCCAGGGTATCAGCTAACTCCATACCAAATTTTATTAAAATCGCTCCAGCCGATTTTACATGAAAGAGTAACAAACATCCATCTATCCATCCATCCATACTTACAAACTTTATATATGTATAACGAACTTGCATACTAACTTTCAACCCTTATTTCACCCCTTAGCTGGTCGAAATTTCAAAAATGCTAGAACAAATGTTTAATGATTTCTTATCAAGTGCTTAAATATAAAGTTTCATGGTTTTATCTTTAAAATTAAGAAATCCCATACAAACTTTCAACCTCTATTTCAACCCCTTCATCCCTTTTTTTCGAAATAAAAAGTAGCCTATGTTCTGTCTCAGGGTCTAAAGATTGTCTGTACTTTCTCGGTTGCGAGGTTTAAGTAACAGACAGACAGACAGAGTATAATATAAGTTGGTCAATTTTTCCATTTGTCAGACAGCTTTTCTGTAGAATAAAATTTATGACTTTTTTAAACTTGTTAAATATAGTGACCCTAGGTAGGATTAATTATTCTATTATACCTAAAATTTGACATTTTATTTCATATTTTTTTTATTTCCTTTAGGACATTTTGACAAGCCATTATAGTAAATATGGTCTTCTAAAAAAAGCTACACAATACAATGGTAAATAGCAAGTGACAATACTGTCGACTGGCCGGTGCAGTTTGTCTTCATTGGCGACAGGTTTATAGCCGCTGCGGTAAATAATATCGACGCTGGGCCACGTCATGCAGCATTCATAGATGTTATATTGATGTACAGGATGCTATTTTTATTATGATAACTTAAATGTAACCTTACATGTGTGGTAAAAATTACCTATATGACATACATGTAGTCACGCCCAATATTCCCCAAAAAGGTTAGGCAGAAGTGTGAAATTTACACACCCACTTTTCACCAGTTAGCTTATTAAGTCCCACGTGGTAAGGGGTGAGTTTTCTGCCGCTTTTCAGGTATAAAATTAAAGAAGTCTTTAGAGTAATTCTAGATTCTATCAGCGCATGCAATATGTCTGTATTAGGGTATATTTTCATTCTTACATAAAAGAGTTAAATTTTTAGCGTGTATTATATGTAGCATTACACACATACATACATACATATAATCACGCCTTTATCCGTTACGGGGTAGGCAGAGAACCAAGGATCGATATAACCACACGGTGCCACTTCTGACCAATTTTGAGGGTATACTTGAGATGTAGGAAACAGTAAGTTTGCTGATCTGGAATACTATTTTATAAAAGAAATGCCACAAGGTTTTGAGGCCTGATGAATACTAAAAATGAAAATATTAATTGAAAACCATTGCCCTCCTAAAATAGGAAACCTGTTAATCCTTCAACTCGATAAAAATTATATCGTTTTGTTTAATCTATGTTCTTAAAAACTAGACCATCCTGTACAAAACCTTCTTAAGTGGATTCCCACAAATATCTCACAGGCGAAATAATCTTTGTTCCTAGAGGGTGTAACGAGAAGGCGAGGGGCAGTTGACTATATTGAGGAAATCTACCGTAGAGTGTCACCGTTATATCTCTACAATCGACAGAGGCGGTAGCATAGCTGTGTGTGTAGACCTCTATCAATAAAATTTGCTGTAGTTCTGAGTTGGGCAACTGCAAATATAAGTTGGTGGTAATATATATTGTACGGACATACGGACAGAATGGTGGTCAGTGGTTATAGTTGCGCTGTCACTGTTATTAGACTGAAGAAATATGTAAGTACTCGTGTTTTTCTTATTTGAGCAGTGGATTACTTTTTGATGTTTAGATGTGACAAACGTTTTATCGTAATTGATTTTGGGACTAGTACATACAATTATAATTGTAAGAGTCCTTGCTTTTTTTTATAGATAATAGTAATAAAATAGAGCTAGCTTAAGTAAAAATGAAACTTATGAGAGTATGAAGAACTATGTATTTTTTATGAGGATTTAAAGAAGTTTGTATTTTTGTTACCCAAAAACTATAACAGACAGAGTTCGATTTAATAGCAGAAAATTTATACCTACTTACAGATAGAGTTGCAGACTAGCTACGAGTAATACAACCAAATTACCACGCTCAGTAACGAGATACACGACATAACAATCCCCACAAATTGTCAAATACAACATCCAGCGTCCAATTATAACCGACCAAAGCATATTTTCCTAATTAATTAGCAATATTCTTCTAAATCATCCGATCACCCTTAATCCTACCCCGTGGGGGTTAAATAACACGCGTGTGGGGTAAAAATAAGAGAAAAATGGGGTGGAAATAGGTCATGCGCGTAGGAGTTTTAATCTGTTTAATTAACATGGAAAAAGGTTCGATTTTCATCCCCCCTGGCTATTGCTAGCTAATGATGTGTTAATCTTTAATGATTAGAAGGGATAACAAAATAAGGGTAAAATATTTTATTTATGTCAATGGTTTAAAATCACCATAATTTTTTTAAACAAATTATTTTCCTATAGGTACCTACAATAATTTGTCAATACTTATTTTGTTGTAATTATATTAGTGTCGATGAAATACAATAAAGTTAAATTAAATTATTGTTTGCATAAAAAAGATAACATTTCATTTGTACAGGTGATATCAAATTTTTTCTTTAAATACACAAGGTAAATAATTACATATACATACATACATATAATCACGTCTCTATCCCTAACGGGGTAGGCAGAGCATCAAGGGCCGATAGAACCACATGGTGCCACTTCTGACCAATTTTGAGGGTATAGTTGAGATGTACAAGTTCGGTTAGTAGTGACAGGTGGTCAGCCCATCACCAACAAAACACTAACGGCCAATTTCAATACAAGCGATCAAAAAGAATCTCGGATTTATTTATTCCTAATTTGAAATTTTGTATGAAAACAATTGAAGATTAAATCTTAGATATGTAAAAAATCTCTCAAGATCAGTTATGGAAATTGGCTGTAAGACCTTCTTGTCCCTCTACTGACTTGTACATTATGCTCGGGAAGAGAAGCAGCTGTAGTATTATACTTTTTTTTTTCACTCTCAGAGCAGCATAGAAAATAAATAATTACTTCGGATAATAAGCAAAGGTGCTTATATGTTACATTTTTTTTTCTGAAAACTAGTTAAGATATGGACATCATTATACTTATACTTACTTAGATTTTAATTCTTGTAAAAGCCTTTATCATACTAGTGATCGTAGTGTAAACAAAACTGATTACAATGATTAAGACAAACAATATACAAAACACTTACATCTCCCTCCCCTAAAATCTTAACAAGCCACTTCAAATTAATATGACGACATAGAATGACGCTTTAAAATTTTCATCCAGATGTGACCGAAACTACCTCGACAAATATATGTGTATAGAAATTATTACTATTGGCCTATAACCGCATAGACTTTTTTGTTTTGTTTCGGGGGGGAAAATGCATTACGCATACCATCCGGGCGCAGGAGGTAACCGAGTGGTTATGTGGGACTCCCGTATAGGCTAATGAGACCCACGGTATACCCACTAAAAACCCCCCCATCTTCCTCCTCGCCGCCTTGTGACGGGGTTACGGGAACGCTTTCGCACACACGCAAGCGGCTCCATCGCGAAAGCCTGAAGGCCCTCCACGATGGGCGCACCAGATGGTAAGGTGTGCTTCCCTCCTCGGCCCCCACTAGTACTGTAGCAGACTCCCCCCGAGTCTGCTACTGGGAGGCCATGGATACCAGATAACTGGTACCCGGTGGCAGATCAGGTCTGTGGTTCTGCCACCGACCACACCTCGGTCGCAGAGGATAGGGCAAGCGGCGCACCGCAATACTGACATGCCTCTTCCTCTGCGGCCCCAACAGTACCGTTTAGACGGAACGGCCCCGCCAGCTCGCAGGGGGTAGGGAGAGTGGCGCACCGTAATACCAACACGCCTCTCCCCCTACGATCCCTCCACGGCCGCAGAAGATAGGGAGAACGGCGTACCGTAATACCGGCACTCCTCTTCTTCTGCGGTCCCACCTCCGGACCGCAGAAGAAGGCAGACTTGTTCAGCCCGCTGGGAGCGCCCTCCTCGGGCCAGTCGGCGCCCCAAACAGGCCGGCCCTGGTTGCCTTTTAGCTTCACCGTGGGTGACCAGTCCACGGTTACTAAGCTCCCCCGGCCCGACAAGGCGGACAACCATCGGGGGGGATAACCGCATAGACTGACCTTATGAGTGCTGACCAAAAATACGTTAATAACGTAGGTAACAAGTAATATGTAGGAACTAATTATTGTGTAACAAAAATCCTCTTTTTATCTCTTTAAGCTCGTCTTTTTGTATACGCTGTATAACTCTGTTAAAATAATAAACATAAATATAACGCTACTATATTTCCTTGCAAATAATAAAAAAATATGAAAGATTAAGCTTAAATTTTAACCGACCTCATTATACAAATTAATGTTATGCCTATCTCTAATTTATCTACCAACGGCACCGATAACTTTATTTTTAGGTATTAGACGCACTTGCATTAATGGTCTATATCTCGGATTACTTTTTTCTTGATGAAATTGTATCTTAAAAAATATGGCAGAGGAAAACTTTTCTCTAGTGAGTTTATTTATTTATTGACTTTAAAATTATAGAGTTGTTTTACAATACCCTGCAAAATTGCTTACATGGTTTGACTGCGGTAATAGTTTCATTATGTACTTAAATTAATATAATTTTAATTAAAATTAATGATTATTAATGCACAATGCACATATATACTTGCCAGACTCTAATGACATTACCTGCGGGGACATTTCATAAAGCCAATGAGTTTCAACACCTGGGTCTGATAATCAAAGGAGCTATGGGAATTGGATGAGAGAATTTTGAATGAAATTGGACAATTTGATTGGATGTGATATCTATGAGGTTGATGCTGTGTTTCTAATTGGATGAGCCTAATGCCCAAAATTTGGCTGCAAAAATCTATGTCTGTAAAGTTTTTTCTGGATGATGAAAAATAGAGCTAAACCTTTTAATTTTCTTAAATTAAATATGTTTGTAGTACTTGTTTAAACATCTGAAAACTAATGTTATTCGTTTGATAATGCTTTATTGCCGACGGTCGATTGGTGTAGTTGGTAGTGGCCCTGCCTGCGACGCCATAGGTCCTGGGTTCGAATTCCGGTAGGTGCAAACATTGATGTTATGAATATCGATATTTGTTTCCGAATCATGGATGTTTATACAACTTATCTATGTATTTATATACCGTTGCTTAGTAGCCACGACACAAGATCTTAGGGATCTAAGTGTGGGACTAGGTCAATGTGTTGTGAAGTGTGTGAATATTAATTAATTTATTATTGCGTTGTTTTATTTTCAGATGTTGATTTAACTTAAGACTTAAAAACAATTATGGAGTTTTTAATCCAAATTTGAAATTTTGTGTAAAAACAATTGATGATCTGAAAAATGTAAGAAATCTCTCAAAGTATGTTAATAAAATTGGCTTGACATAATGGAAAACACTGAAAATATTTCTTACGAAATCCCGTAATAGACACTTTCCTATTACATAATAAAACTTGCGTTTCCAAAAAAAAAAAATATCCCACCGCATTTATCCAAACATCTAAGGGCCAAATACTTCGCAACTTAGCAACAATATAAAGGATAACAAGGTAAATTGTTACGTACCCTCAAATAGGGGTAAATTTCCTCCACTTTGCCCAACATTCTACATCCGATAAGATTTACTGTCTACCAACTTACCTCATCACTTCAAATATACAAAACCCAACTTTGAACCCAACAGCGAAAGGTTATTCTAACCGCAAGTTTATCTTGGTTGAGAAAACCAACCACAAGCCAAGTCGCAACTGTGATGCTAGAGTGTTGCTCAAAAATATTACTTAAGACACTAGAGATAAGGTTATAAACAAGTGAATGTGTATGTTGGGTGGTTTGTAAGTAAGTCCTTAACGCAATTCTTCGTGGTTTCGTCACAGACTCGTTCATGCGTTCAAGTGAAAGTCGTTTTTCGGTTACAGGTTAAGTCTTCGAGAAAAATCTGGGCACAGACCTCTGTGCGGTCAATAAATTGTTTGTAATTTAATAGTTCCAAATATTCACTATGGGTGCGCCCACCACCGGGCCCTACACCCTCCACTGACCCTCGGATCTGATAACTCATAATTGCGAAAACAGGCACTTGCACTAACTACAATCGCCACGAGAAACCAGACCCGAGCACCTAGCATGCAAGACGATACATTGCACTATTCCGAAATCAAAAACTAGATAAATAATCTACATATGTTTCGCCAACAACCGTGGTATCCTCGGGATTATAGAAATTAGTAAATTAGTAAACCACTAATTATTATGAACCTCTAAAACCCAACACATTACTTACACCATATGTATATAGTATATATGTATATAGCAGACATGAGAAAACAATATGGAGATATTAACATATAATCTTGTTTTAATTATCTAGCAATACGTGAGTAGCGGCTTAGAACCGATCGATCTGCCGCTCCATAGTTTTTAGGTTGGAATCCCGGTGGGTGCAAACATTGGTAAAAATGAATATCGTATCGTACCGTATTTCATTAAATATTTTACACAGATATATTACCCAGTGTTTACTCAGATTAAGAAAAGTTACTCTGTTGGATAAAATTGATTAGGAACTTTATTTTGTAAACCTTTTTCAAAGTAAAGGGGAAAAATCTGTTTGTAATGGAAGCTGCTAATTTTGATGATCATATTTTTAAAAAGGGTAAAAAATTATAGACTTCATTTTTTACCACTAACTAAAGTATTAAAGGGAGTAATATAGAAAGTAAAAATGCAATTAGGACTATAGGCATAGCTCGTACTCTCAAGCGATAAGTTATCAAACAACTTGACACCTGTTCAACGTGTTCAACCTTGGATCTCCTTCGTGATCTTGCAGTTTTGGCTATCCTACTTTTGAAACACGACCGTGTGTAGTTATATGTATCAGTCAACATCATCACATAAGTTATTTTTGGAGCTATCAACATTGGCTATTTCTCTGCATTTCAACCGCCTCTTGTCATATCATTACCATCACAAAATATATTCATCAAAACAACACGACCTAATGTTGCGTACACATCACCATGCTCATCATACACATCTATAAACCGTCTCATCAAATATTCCACCGCACCCATTTGTCTCCTTTTAACGAAACGAAAACAATGCTCTATTCAATCTCGACGGGTTATACTCGTTCAAGATTCGCTCTTATAGCTGCGTAATAAAAAACAAATGATCGCTGTTCAACTTTGAAATAAAGGCGCGTACACACGGAATATTATACTCTGCAAAATCTCACACATAATTTTTATATGAATACTAGTGGACGCCAGCGACTTCGTCCGCGTGGACTGCAGAAAATGTCGAAATAATAATAAAAAAATATTTTCCCGGGATAAAAACTAGCCTATGTATTAATCCAAGGTGTCAGCTAACTCCATACCAAATTTTATTTAAATCGATCCAACCGTTTTTATGTGAAAAAGTAACAAACATCCATCCATACTTACAAACTTTCCCGTTTATAATATTAGTAGGATTTTGTTTTTCAGGCCATAAAATCAAGAACAGGTACTTCATTACACTGTCTACATAGCATACTGAAAGACATTATGTTAAACGACTAATTTTATATATTGTTTTATACACATTATCTTATGTAACATATTTATGTACCTATAATAATGTAATACCTAGTTTAAGATACAGAGAACCCACTAGCTAGTTAGATAAGTATTGGGTGCAACATCTGAGTGCTAATATGAAAAATATTGTAAGCTTTTGGAGAAATAAACTTATAACTATAAAATTATTATTATCTAAAGGTACAAATCACCGTGTGACTACCCCTAAGTCAAGTTTTTAGTTCATTAAAGGTGCGTGCGAGCGGAAGCAGTCGCCGGCGGATGTCTTTTTCGGGCGGCTTGTCTTTGGCGGCGTGATCAATGGAGAGGCGGTAGGGTGACCATGAATTTATCATAATTTTTATAAATCCTTGGTAGTTCTAAAACGCGAGGTTGATAACCGAGCAGGATGGCGGAGAAATGTGAAGGCATCATCATTTAGAAGACACAGGAACGTAAGTCAAGTAGCCCCGGTGCACATCTTAAAGAGGTCTGACATATTAATTTTTAATCTAAAATTTCAGAGTAATATTGGTTTTGGTGCAAAGCTTTACCTATTACAATTGGTATGTACTTGGTTATCGACTAAACTATATACAGAGACTTAACTATAAATAAGCAAATATTTTACAACGAGATGACGAAATAGACAAAAGAGTAGATAGTTTAAAAATTCGTATATTAATTTATGCTGAATGAGAAAATTTTCCTAAGATACACTAAACTAAAGGCATACATGTTTTACATATTCTTACTAGAATTAACTTAAAATGAATCATAACTTGTAATAAAATTGTACAAACCCAAACCATGGTGACTCTACACGCGTTTGATGTGCCGCCCGCATAAACAATTACATACAAAACTGAAAGCTTTCCTTCCTCAGGGAAATATCTTTTGTCGCGAAATGATCAGCATCAAGAGAAGTCAGCCATTATTGAAAACGCGAATTAACGAGTCTTTTAAGATGGATTTTTAAAAAGACTTCATAAAGTATTCATTATTCCGACTCTGATATTGATATTGTAATGGGATTTCAAAAGGCAGGTGTATCTTTGATATTATTAATTATAGATATTGTACCGAAAATTCTTATTAGGTAAAAATATTTTCTCACTTGCAGTGAGCGATGTTTAAACTGTTTGATTAGAATTGTAGCAGTGCTACGAAAGGTGACTACGAAACGAGCTACGGCTGTATTTTAGCGTATAGCCAAGCTTTATTAGTATATAGAATCTATACCTAACATTATTAGATAGTAACATTATTAGATAGTAAATACGTAATTATACTTTTAAATTGTACTTTAAAAATTAAATAAATAGTCAGTTCCGTACACTTCATTATCTTTCTGCTCTTTTCCTAATAGGTAGATATTTATTGCATCGGCGCATTATGGTTTCTTTCGAAGTAATTGGCCTTTGTTTGTCTGATGCCAACCCGTCTCGGGTATATACAATTTTCGATTATTAAAATGCGTATATTAAAAAAAACTCAGTGATGTAGGACAGTGATCGAACACGAACCTACCCTGTCCGAACACTTAGCACATAAAAACCTCATCAACTTCCGCTCAAACCTCCATATCCGGTCCATCAGTTTGCAATAATATTACCTCAATTTCCTATACTCACCTTATTTTATTCAATTTGCTGCCTATTTCGGACCCTATGGGTAAATAAACACTGGGGTTTACTAGAAAAGCCATGGGTGGGAAGGAAAAATAACAAGATGAATAGTTTGATAAAAGCAAAGGATATTTGCTTTTCTTTTTATTAAAGAGTAAAAAGATTTAACCACTAACTCCCTGGAGAATACATACGTGTGTATGCTTCTGGGAGGTAATGGCTTAGTCATGCCAACCATTCTTTCAAGTCTGGTTTGCTGGAAGAAATCTCTCTGAGAAATAAGCACGCCTCTGTACATATTCTTTGTCAGCAACTTTATTTGTACTTCTATGCTGCTCTTGAAGTGAAAAAGAAAAGTATAATTAAATACTACAGCTGCTTCTCTTCCCGGGCGTACTGTTCAAGTCAGTAGAGGGGCAAGAGGGTCTTGGTGTTTTGTAGGCGATGGGCTGACCACCTATCACTACTAACCAAACTTGTACATCTCAACTATACCCTCAAAATTGGTCAGAAGTGACACCATGTGGTTCTATCGGCTCTGCCTACCCTGTAAGGGATAAAGGCGTGATTTTTATGTTATTAACTTTATTTGTGAAAATTTGACTGTTACAATAAACCATAAGAATAAGCATTCTTATATTGGATGTCCAAATTGATAACGCAATATGAACAGTTTGTGATAGGATTAACATCTGATAATCCGATAACCCGCTCTTGGGATATCTCTTTCGTGATTTTAGTATACAGCCATGTTTGTGTTTACATCTCCAGAAAAAATCAATTACATCACATTATTAATCTCAACACACAGTGACGAAACTATAGTTACACGGGTATCTAACCACCATTAAAAGTCGCCCCAAGTCAACGACCCCTACGCAGGAAATAAATAAATAAATAGCATTGCTACCTGAAATAAAAGGACTGTAAACGTCTCGTCCAAAAACGTAGTTAATCGCATTTCGAGACCGCCTTCCTAGCTGGAATGGCTTCATTTACGATTTTTATTTCCGTATAGTGATGTACTCGTATTCGGGTTATGAGTGTCGATAGTTTTCTGCACTGTCAAATATTTTGAAGACTACTGTAAATAATTTGGAAGAAAGTTGTATACTTATTTTGCATTTGAGACGACTTTATCCGTGTTATTACAAAATAATTTAAACATTTTTAAGCTAAACATGCCCTAAATTTGACAACTATACCGTACATTTTGCTGTCAAATGTCATATTTAAATCGAGTCTAACTTTAGGCGCTATTTTTTATACACTGCTCACAAGTTTATTATCGAAATAGTCTTTCATTACTTTTACTACATTTTTATCGACATTCTCAATTTATCGATACCTACCGTACCTCACTACGGATAATAAGCGCTATCGGTGTATTGAGATTAACTCGCTTTTATAGCATCAGGTTAGTGTGCATTAAATTTAATGTACCTACTTCATTGGACTTTCGCTCTAAATTGATCGACAGGGTGAGAAGTAGAGGAGCTGTTATGATGACCGGTCGTGACCCACAAGTAAGTATCTCATAACTTTTCTGTCCTATTTCAGGTATCATCATCATCATCAACATTATTCTCAGCCATGAGAAGTCCACTGCTGAACATAAGCCTCCCCCAACAACTTCCATCTTCCTCCGACCAGTCGGAATCTAGGATTCATCATCTAGGACTAGGTCGTCCGTTAATCTGGCGGGTGGCCTTCCCACGCTGCGTTTGCCGATACGTGGTATCCACTCTAGAACCTTTACATAAATTTCCTTTCAATGAGTAATTTTTATCCAATTAGTATTATAAAATTATTAATAATAATAAATAATAATAATTAGTAATTTTATGATCAAGTATAAGGGTACTTTTCAACCTAAGATGTGAAATGCTACGTTACTATGGATGTGTCTAGTATCCACCAATCATATACATATTGTTATACATAGAAATATTGAAAAAGCACTCTATTGCAGTTACCATTTCATATAATAGCAATTTGTTTCAAAATTCTTCTATGCTGCTCTAGGAGTGAAAAAAACTTATAATACTACAGTTGCTTCTCTTCCCGGGCACACTGTACAAGTCAGTAGAGGGACAAGAGGGTCTTGGTGTTTTGTAGGCGATAAGCTGACCACCTGTCACTACAAACCGAACTTGTACATCTCAACTATACCCTCAAAATTTGTCAGAAGTGGCACCATGTGGTCCTATCAGCCCTTGGTGCTCTGCCTACCCCGTGAGGGATAAAGGCGTGATTATATTATGTATGTATGTTTTAAACTCGAGCGGTACTTGAAAGCTCGATTACATACAAGGATTAGGTATTTAAATAAAATATCTGTGTAGAGTAGCTATTAAAAACACACTGCTAAGTACAAATATCACCACTACCTTACAACTCTTCCAGCTCCGCTACATTACCCAACTCCGTGTTCTGAACAAAGATGCTAAAAATCCCATTTTAAGTATTTATTTTATTTCCACGGGCATTGTAGTAAAACGATCTGGTTATTGGAAAACAAGAATAAAATACGCTTTTTGGATTAGCTTATTCTGTTTTGTAGGAGATAGTAAAGTTCTTTTTTGTCAATGGGGCTATAAAAAAGTGTTCCTACGTTTGATTGTTCATCTAGTGATTAAATTGAATTTTGTTTAATATATCTGTATAGCAATACAAAAATAATAAAAGACATTAAACGATGACTTACGTACATACACATGGCTGTACTCCCAAATAGGGTGACCATAACAGCAGAATCACGAAGGATATACTGCAGCCACGTTTTGTATACCTACGGTGATTTACCTCATACTTATTTATTGCTACTGACAACATTATCTAACACACATAACCAATTTTGGGTCCAGCGCTATGTATGAAGAGAAGACATTAATGAATGTGGACGAATTGCGAAAGAGGTATGTTTGGAACCGTACTAAATGAAAATCTGGGGACATAGGCGTGAGGCGATGTATGTATGTATATGCAAGCTAAGTTTCCTTAATTATCCTCATCTCAACAAAAAACAATACGGGTCCAATCAAAGCCATCCTCCCCACGGCGACGAAACGCATGAATGACGCACCATAATCGCGTGCGGTCGGGTTAATGAAAAATCGTCCGGCCGCGTATCCGGACGGACGGTATGAAAGCATCTGGTTGACCGTGTTAATTCCGTGTCACGGCTGAACGGATAGCAATGTCCTTTGTGACTTCGTTCATGTAATTGGGTGGTGAAGTCAAGTGAACTAAGGTTGTATAGGTTAATTATATTGAAGCAAACGCGGGGTTTGAAATTTATTTCATTACAGACATTAAAACTACCGGTATTCTACAAAATAGTTCTTGTAGGTCCTGATTTATGTAAATATAAATATAGGGTGTTTTTTCGTTGCCACCCTTAACGAAGGGTACGTACTCTATACATCAAATAAAGTTAGTTTATGCAAAAAAATATGCTGGGAAACGATGTAAATTTTTTTGATTTTTTAAAAAGTTATTTGATTGGGCGAAATTTATAGTGTCCAGTGTTTATGCTAGTTTTTTCATGGACAGATATTAATTATTTCTCGTGAAAAAATTTTGTTACACGCGTCAATGTGCATTTATGCAGAAAACCGCAGTCTATTTACTCAACTTTGGACCCTAACCAGACACCTCCCAGGTATGTTTCCATGGAGAAAAATTATCGTGATGATGAGGAGATTCCGTAGTTTTCGGGAACATTGACGGCCAAAAATCAGCCTGTATACATGGCTATGTTCCTGGAATGTGGTAGCCAGAACTGCAGGTTCATTAGGGAGATCCTACAGCAACTTTTAGCATAGCGGAGATGGATGTAAATGACCAGTGATAAGTTGCTAGATTATCGCCGGAGAAAATGCCCGAGTTCCTTAGTCAACTCTTAGGACATGCACGGAAAGAGATGCATCTGATCTATTCTAGTAAAGCCCCGCATCAACATAGGTTAATTATATCGGTGCATATACGGTATTTAAAATTAATTTCATTAGTAGCATTAAATCTACCACCCTTTTATACGTTATTAATAATTTTACGTTATATTTCTTGTAAGTATGTTTTGCACTTATTATTTATTTTTGGTCTACACATCAACAGATAATATTATAGTGGAGTGTGTTTCATCAAACAGCTCCCCAGCTACTATATGTATGACTACACCATCTGTGTCACTGCATACAATAAATGTTAGTTGCAAAATCAGGCATAGGAGCTATTCCATGAAACTCACCCCAGATTGAGGTAACATTGTTACAAAATTATGTTTTGCACTTATTATTTATATTTGGTCTACACACAATGTATGAAACTACAGAAAGCGGGCTATCGAGATAGCAAAATATGGAAAATATTAATAAACAAATAGCAAAGTACTTAAGTAACGCAATTAGTGAAATATCCCACTTCACCCTTATCCAACATCAGGCACCCAAAGAAAAATTAAAAATTCATTCTATTTATCTAACCATAGAGAAAAGCGGAATCGTAAAATTGGAAAAAAGTGCCCCCGGAGCCCTTATCCCAGTCGAATAGTCAGCTTTTACGATCCTATTATAAAATGGTCTTTATGAGTGAATTTTATTGCTAAAAGACTTTACGTAATTTCGTCACGGGGCGAGCAAAGATGAGATTCCCAGATTTAAGGGGCCATCAAAAGTTTGAGTTGTATCATTTTGGTCAGTGGCACCTGAGTTTTAGATTGGAGTAATTAAACTGTAAATGGATTATAATTGTTAGGATTTTAATGGGAAAATTTATGTACAAAGATAAACTTTAATCTACTGGGGCATAAAAAGTAACCATATTGTCTTCTTATATCCTATTTTGGACTTCTTTTATATACATCTAGATCCTTGTACTGAGTTTCGAATGAAAGTTCAAATAAAAAGCTGAACGAAATTTATAAATAGGTTAGTAATTGAGTCGTACACCTAAAAGCGTTTCTTTACAGAAATTGATGTGTGCAGGAAGTACGTTGTAAGTACAACATATTTATTCTATATAATCAAAAGAAACCTTTAAAAATTGCATACATATACCTATTTATCAAAACACACGTACGTTGCATCCCTCACATAAACAATAGATATAAACCGACTCGTGTGGAACACCCCTTTCGGCGTCGTCAGCGCCCGTCATGCGATGTCCTACAGGGGGCTCCAAATGGCAAACTTCCGATTTATTTGGAAAATGGAATATGCAGATATTTTATAATATTATGGTATGATTTTGGAGTGGCATAAGTGATTTATGGTGAGGTGGTCGAGATATTTGTGTTGAATTTGGTATGGTTTTTTATTTACTATTATAAATACAGTAGTATAAATGCCTACCCCGTAAGGGATAAAGGCGTGATTATATGTATGTATAAATACAGTGCAAAACTTATCTCTAAATTAAAGTCCCACAAAACTGTTAAAACAAAACTGTTAGTAAACATTGTAAGTAAGTACTTATTATCTAATTTCTAATTTAGTGTAGACAATAAATATTTATTAAGCTTATTTTTGAACTTATTTTTATTTGTTTCCTGTCGTATGTCATCGACGTTTTACTAACGTTCTGTCTCCATAGTAATTATTGACTTGTACTTCATATTTGCCCGAGAACACAGACCTGGTACTATGGCTATGTTCTTATTCGTCATTGGTTCTATGAGATTTCTTTTGACAAGTTAAAAACTTGTCAAGAAGATTAGATTAGTTTATAGAGTTGGTGGTGACCCCGTCTACTGACCTGAAGGTTCTGGGGATGGATCCTGCTAGAGACCAACTTTGATCTACAGAAAAAAATCTTACAGTAGTAATGAAGAAATTTTGCCGTTTAAATAGTGATTTCCTGACTTAAATCAACACAACAGCGGTACCCCTAAAATAAGTACTACTTAACCCCACCGACTATTCGGGCAGTGATGGTGGTTAAACATAGACCTTTGAAAAATTTACGTTGATATCATAAAAGTTCATCGGTGTTTTCATAAATAGGAAACCTTCTAGGTTTAACCGCTGCTTTCTCAAAGACATTTAGATGCTGATTCTCTAAAACAATATGTTAGACTGTAGTATACTATGAGAATTTATACTATACCTCTTCACAATAATAATAAATAAGTAAATAAATTGATATTTTCTTAGGATATTCCAGTAACTATCGCTTCTACTTAACTCAGTGAAAACCTAGTGTTTTTACTCCACGCTGTACAACACAATAAAACGTATGAACACCAATACGTCCGAATGGAAATCAATCACGGCACGGGCCGGACACCTGATGCTGTTTGTCTGTCTGTCCGTCATGGCTGCGGGACGAATTTTATATGTATGCAGCTGGGAACGAATTTGATGGCTTTGCAAATTTCTTTTTGATCGGTTTTGAGAGGAAGAAAGGAAAGACATTGAATATCTGTCTAATCTAATACGTTTTACTGAAATTATATTTAGATGACACAGCGTTTTTTTATATGCCCATATGGCACCCTAAATAGAATATGGTCATCCAGAAAGTCATAATAAAAGTTCATAAAAAGGAAGCGTGACCAAAAGACAAAAGTATAGTTCCTTCAGTAGTAATATTACGAGTAAGTTAATATGGTTTAGACACGACACAATAATTGAAGGGTCAAAGAACAGAATGAAAATAATGAAGAAAATTACAAATAGATATTGTATCCATCCAAACTATACCAATTTTTACAATTATTTTATACCAGTGGACGACCGCGACTTCATTCGCGTGGACTGCAAAAAAAATGTTGAAATTATCCGGGATAAAAATATTTTCCCGGGATAAAAAGTAGCCTATGCGCTAATCCAGGCTGTCGACTAACTCCAACCTAAATTTTATAAACCTCTAAGAACGGATTTCCCGAAATTCCCACGGGAAGGGGACCAACGAGAGTTCCCAATTTTTACGAAAACTGCTGTACCTACATATGAAGTTGTAGCTATGTCCTGATATGTACCGAAGCGAAGCAAGGGCGGGCCACTTGTTTTCTTTATACAGGGATGATGTATTGTTTTGGAGACATTTCCTTATATCACCATTTTAAACCGCGCTCATCACTTTAATATCCTCTCTAGATCACTTTAATCTATGCCCCATAATAACGATTGTTTATTTTGCTTTATTGGCATTTCCAACGATGGCGTGAGAGAGTCCAGTTAGTTACTCGCTGGACGGTGGCCATATATCGTTAGTGTAAAGGAAGATACACTGCGCTTCACTGATAACCGCTTTTGTTGTTTAAAGAAGCAATTTTAAAGTAGATTGCAGTAGTATAATATGGTTATGCCGATGACGGAAAATGGCGTAGCATTTTGTAGGTAAATTTCAACTTCTACTCAGTAAGGAGCGTATATAAAAGAAAATCATCATCATCTTCCTACCTTCCTGCTATTCTCATTTATTTGGGGTCGGCGCAATATGTTCTTTTCTTCCATTCATCTCTATTATCCGTCACCTCATTGCTCACTCCCAGTACACGCATATCCTACCTCACACAGTGCATCCATCACTTCTTTGGTCTACCTCTTCCTTTATATCCACAACGCTCTCTGTAAAATATGCCTTTCATCCCGTCGCTTTATATGCCCGTACCATATATAAATATATTATACTGAATATATAAGAAAGTATGTAAATGAAATTAAATGATTAAATAAAATTTCTCAAAATATTGTGCAATAAAGCACAAGAAACGAGGTTTTCGTTTGATAGTATATGAAATATATGAAGAAAATTCCCACGGGAATAGGAAAAAGAGGAAATTCTAAGTCATAGTACACCAAGTAGGTTAGTGGGAAAGTTGTTAGTAATTTAAGAAGTGTACTTAGATAAGATAATAAGGAACAGTGTATGAGAGAAACCTCACCTAGCCAAACCCAAAAAAGAAACTAAAATAATGATACTCCACAGCATGTATGTTATTTATTGACGAAATATATTATTAAAATAAAAAAGTAAAGCATCAACTACTCAACTATTCTTCTTGACCTTCAGAATATTTAAGTCCTTGATCAGATTGTTACAAATTTTGGGAGTTCTGCGTGGACCCCGGAGCTCTGTCATCAGACCAAATGCTGGCTTCAGTTGGTCTTGTGTCACGCCCTAAAAGTATAGGTAGATATATATATAAGACTGGAAATGGTCTTGAATGGAAATAATAAATAAATAACTTAAAAATAAATACTATATTTATCCATTCTATATATAAGTATATAGGGTGTAACAAAAAGGGTATGTTAAGCGAAAAGCTATGTAAATACCCCACTGTAAAGAACCTATCCACAAAATTTGAGACCTGAAATCACATGTTTATTATTCCCGATAGTATGGAGAATTTTTAAATATCTCAGGAATTTTCACACAATCTTGAAAAATAAAAATGTGATTTCGAGTGTCAAATTTTGGAAATAGGTTCCCTATAGTGGGCTATTTACATAGCTTTTCGCTTAACATACCCTTTCTGTTACACCCTGTATATTACACAAAATTATGCCGCCAAAATAAAGAGAGTATCTAGGATGCTAGCATTCGAATTAAAATGACATTAGATTACAAAATTTATCTGTCAAAGTTGTCAATACCATAAGTATTTGTAATAAGCAGGAAGATGGCAGCAAGTAAGTTAAATTTTTCTTACCTGAGTTTTTCTGTATATGACGGCAGAGATCATTTTTCCCCACAGTATCTGTACCAGATATGGACCAGATCCATCCGTAGTGTTCAATATATGTAATTGCATAAATGCATTTTGGGCAATTGCTTCATCTGAAAGAGAATAATCGATATATATAAAACTCTTCCGTTACTGACTAACTTATGGAGTAATGATCGTCGGTGTCTAGCTCTTTCTTATTAATGAAATTTAGTTCGAGTATAAATCTATCCAGTTATGGTTTTAGGCCGCGTAATGCCGGCAGAGTAGAATTCGTACCACCCCATGTCTGCCCGTGGGTATCGTAAAAGGCGATTAAGGGTTTCCGGGACGTGGGCAGCAGCGCCTCCCATGTTGACAACATAGTCCAAAATACAAACTGCAGTCACCAACCCGACTGCCCAGCGTGGTGACTATGCGGGCATATACCCCCCATGGCTGTGTTGTGTCGCGTGCCCTGGGGGAGGCCTATGTCCAGCAGTGGACTGAAATAGGCTGATGTTGATGATATGGTTTTAAAGGTTAAATTCACATTGCTAATATAAACATAAAAAATTCTAAATTTTGATAAGGAATGATTTCTCCAAACGTCAGACAGCCTATATGAAAAATAAAGCTGATACTGTTTATCATGATATTCTTCTGGTAAATAAACATCAGATAGTTCGAAAAAATTGACCCTTAATCAATTATTAACTTACTCAATTCACTCTTATTCAACCCCTTAGAGAAGACCTGTTTGAAGCAACCATTGGTTCCCTCAACAGCCTGTGACCAGACATCTAATGGATGTTCAGACTGGTAGTGCTGTCTGACAATAGCTCCATTTATTTTGGTTGTTCCTTCAAGATGAGCAGTGTTATTGTGATTAACCAGCCAACGGAGACCTGCCTGGAATATTTTTTAACATACTTCACTCAGGAGGATCTTACATTGACATACATATATTTTACACTAGTGGACGCCTGCGACTCAATCCGCGTGGACTGCAGAAAAAACAAAATGTCGAAATTATCCGAGATAAAAACATTTTCCCAGGATAAAAAGTAGCCTATATTTTAAGTGAGACCTGTCACAATATATTCATCTCAACACTGCATCGAAATCGGTCCAACCGATGATGGCCTGACCACCTGTCACTACTAACCGAACTTGTACATCTCAACTATACCCTCAAAATTGGTCAGAAGTGGCACCATGTGGTTTTATCAACCCTTGGTGCTCTGCTTACCCCGTAAGGGATAAAGGCGTGATTAAATGTATGTATTTATATATTTGTTACATTATATTGGCATAGGCAATTTTAGATAAAACTAGCTAGAGCAATTTCGTATCAGCATTGAACTCGTGCGAAACCGGGGTGTATCGCCAGTTATACATATAAACCTTCCTCTTGAATCACTCTATCTATTTGAAACACCGCATTTAAATCGGCTGCGTAAATTTAAAGATCTAAGCATAGGGACAGAAAGACAGCAGGTTTTATAATATGTAGCTCAGCATCAGGCTACTGCCTAATGGCAGTGCTTGTAAATTAATTGATTCTTTATTCGCCAAAAAACTAAAGATGGATACTCACCTGATCCGTTTCACTGAAGTCCACAGCAAAACAGTTTATTTCCTTATCGGGGTAAGAAATTTCTGGTATAATCGCTACCACATACCACTGGCCGATAACGTCCTTAAAACTGAAATTCGCTTGGAAACTATCACAAAAATTATTCAGACTATCAGTATGTCCCGTTTCTGCTTTCGATAAAGCTATGAAAAATAAAAATATAAAAGCAAAAGTAGTAGTCATGATGATATTTTTAGTATATTTTCGATTTTTTTGGTTACCGACAAGTGACCATAATGTAGCTACTGTATTTTGCAGACTGGAGTCAAAGGTGTGAGACCTTAGTAAAATTGGATCATAGAGATAAAATACTTCTAGAAGAGTTTATGTACCTATGCAAATTTTGCATGTATTGAAGTGTGTCACGGTAAATTTTATTGCTGGAAAGATGACTGGGTTAAAAAAGAAATTGTGATTTATACAACATGCCAATTTTTGTCGATTGATTAGCAAATTATTTCATAACAAGTTGAAAACATTGACATAAACGCAGAAAAGTAATATAAAGGAGTTTAAAAACAAGAAAGTAGGAACCAATATTTTACTATAAAAACTACGGCTACACGGTTTACATTAGCTAGTAAATATAAAAAATATGACTAGTAATTAATATTTGCTCTAAAGTTTCATCTCTATACACATAAAACGTTTAAAGAAAGGGAAGCAGGATAATGTAATTTTATGAATAAGATAATAAGCATATACGAGAATGACCTAATTCGGGCATTATACGAATTGTTCCAAATTTACGAGAAGTGAGTCATTACCTACTTCATTCATGGTTTGCTGGTCAGTGTTCTGTGTCTGTGAACTTTATGTATATCATTTGAGTCGAAGCAAGTTCCCAGGTCTGAGACTTACGTTTTTTAGATAGGTATATTGAGGAATCATGTACTTTTTGCTAGTGTGAAAAACTATAGAAATATAATAGTTCTACTGATTTTAGTAGGTACCATAGTAATATATGGTTGATTTTTTCGTCCTTACTAGTGAGACTGCCTTCAGTGCCGTAAGATTTTGTAAATATTTTTTCTTTGTTTAGTAATTGAATATCAATAATTAAAACAGTATAATTAATAAACGTGGATAAATAACATAAAAGGGTTCGAGCACAACAGTCTTCTTAAAAGACCTTGGCAATCGACTGAGGATCTCCACATGTGACCAAAGAGCTGGCATCTACCTAACTGGCATCCACATATACAGCGTGTCAACGCTGCCAGCATTATGGGCACCGTGCATACTGGGCCCCACCTGCCATATTTTTAGTTCCCATATAGTATTTAAATTCTTAAATTGTGATATTATTAATAATACAATTAATATGTATAAACTGAAGTAAATTAACCTACCACATTATAGAGATATATAGTTTGCTGGAAGAAATCTCTTTAAGAGATAAGCTCGCCTTTGTACATTATCTATGGTATATACTTACCTGCTATATATTTTCTGTGTACAATAAAGAAAAAAGTAAGAAAGAAAGAAATATATATTAATACCTAGTCACATATAGGTAAGGGCTTATCTCTAGCTGCTATTTCAAAAAACTAGACAAGAAAATAATTCTTTATCACCATGGCATCAAAATTTATTCACTGACAATGGCACTAAAATTGAGTGAATATATAAATCCTTGGAGCATTCTTGTGGATTTTCAAAGGATTTCAAGAAGTATTCTTCTTTCCACAAAAATACGGTCATTGTTTAAAAAGTCAAAACCTACATACATTTACTTGAACAAAGGCAGTAAAAACGGTTTATGGACTTGTTATTGCAGTCCCAACGGACTTACCTGGTGGTTCAAGTCAGAGGATACCACCGAATTAAGATTGATGGAAATTTGAACAAGGAATCTGTAGGTACTCCTTTACCTCTTTATAAAGCCGCACAGTTTGTTTCAGCTTCTGCTATGTTTAACATGCTGTCAGCCCCTTTTTTACTTCCTAAAAGATACAAATTACGTCCTATATGATGGAAAAGTGCTTGTTGTAGAAGAGCGGTATACTCATACAAAATCAAATTATGCCTAAAAGAGGATTCCAGCTTCAAAACTCAACATTATAAAAAGTTTGCTAATTAATAAATTAGTAGGTATTTTGTGTTATGTTTATATTTTAGAAAAAAAATCCTATTGGCAATCTTAAAAAATAGGGTTATAATCATTAACTTGTTAGGTGTAGGAATATTTACCAACATACTCGTTAAAAATATGACAATAGCGAGTCATAGAAAATGTAGAAGAGCGAGAAATGTATAGAAGTTAGTAACTTAACCCAAACCCTGAAAACGAAGCGATGGAAACAGATTTTAATGTTTCCCATGAAAATCTTCATTCTGAGCTCTTTCCCTTTGAATTTTAATATAAATCTTGAATCAGAGTTTATTAGCGTCAATCGGATTGGAAATAAATGCTGGAATTATGTATTTTGTTCGCGGAAGAAGCCAGTTTTATATTTTAGTAAGTATTTTTAAAATTGATTTACAAAGTGAAGAACTGAATTGGTCTCTTTCTACATTCAATATATTTTAACTTGTTTTGCTTTTAGAACGTAATTAGAAACCTCGGTAGTTAGTATCTAGGAGAACTGTATATAGGTATATAGTCCTTAGTGGGTTATTACATTCATAGCATTTCGGTTAATACATCTCTTCTGTTACATCCTGTACAAAACTGTTAATTAAAGATGGCTCAGCGACTTTCATAAAATTTCGTCTATATACTTTGGTGGGCCTAGTAAATTATTCGTGTAATCCGAAACCCAGAAAAGGTAACGTTTGTATCAGGTATTCAGGTTCCAACAGCTGAAAGTGGTGCCGTTACTAGTTTCAAAAAATAATTATTTTCTTGTGTTTTATCCAAGTAAAAATGCCAGTAATTAATCTTACCCTTTCACGAGTTATTAGCCTCGGCTCTAAGGGCCTCATTACCCGCGAATATTTACGATGTTTATGAATAGAGGTCATCCGTCAACCCTTTTAGTTTTAAAATGGTTTGGTATTGAAGATTTATGCGAGTTTTTGCTAATTAAGTTACATTTTTATTTATAAGGACCATAAAGTGAAAAGGCATATCTACATGATTATTATTTTGCAACGTCATTTATTTATTTATTTAAAATAAATAAAATATGTATAAAATAGGTCATATATGATGTATATAGGTAAAAGAAAATCTTGTGCTAAGGTTCTCATTAAATACATGTATCCCTAAATAACTTTAATGAACTATCCAATTTTAAATACAAAAACAAACTGATAAGAGTCTGATATAGTGTTGAGTAGGACATACAAGAGGCACTTCATTTGTCCCGGACATGACGTCAAAATGTAAGAGTGCCTCGAAATTTTAAATTATACTACTTCAATTTTCTTGTCGTGGTCGAGCTTGAACGGTCGAGCGAGGCAGGCAGACAAACGACAAGCACGTCACGTGATCACGTCACGGTCGTCGCGTCTGACATTTTGAGCGAGAGAGAAATATATTGTCTTCCATGCGAGGCGAGGCGCCAGCCAGGAGGCGCGTAGGTAATAGGTATTTAAAATTCAAATAATAATAATCTAACGTTGTTTAGAGAGTCAGTGCCATTTAATTTGATTTTTTTTTGATATTTCGGATTTTGAAGTAGATATATTAAGAATCTTAATTATAAAAAAGATTAAGAGTCTTAATTTAAGATACTCAGGTAAGTCTTTGTAATTATGATTTATAATTGACTATAAATAACAAAGCAGTAGGAACAGGAATAGGTTATAACCTAATATAACCCATCTCTACTACAAACACATAAAATTCATTTTTGTACTTGTAAGATTTATAATTAAAAATATTTGTACTAAACAAACAAATGACATGACAAAAGCACGTCGCGTCTGACATTTGAGGCGTCAGGAGGCGCGCATATTTCGTACTATAATAACTTCAAATGGTTCAGTCAGTAGGTACGCCTCGCCTCATTTGAAGTGGGACATTGTACTGGCTCAGGACAAAAAAGAGGCTACTCTTACAAACTCTTTTTCAAGTCGTGTCCTACTCAACACTAGTCTGATAATTTAAAAAGATTTTATATAGATACGTGAACATAATCGTCTTATCACCAACTATTTTAAAGCACAAATATCATAAAACTCCGTATCAAAATTCGATCTGATATGCCAACCAAACCTATAAGTGAACCCTGCCGAAACTGTGTAATATAATGCATAAATTGACAGAATGTCTGTCTATCACTTATCGTCGATATGGAGACGAGTGTAGCAATCAGGAGAACGATAGATTTTATTGAAATCTCAGCTTCTTGTTAGTAGAGTAGTGTAAGGTGCAGATATTCAGTATATTTAAGTATTATTTTGTGCTTTCTATATACCTGTGGCATGAATTCGGCGTAGACCCAATTACTTTTATTTAAAAAACATCAAAAATTCTTAGCTTGACAGATATTTTAAAGAAACAATTGGTCCTCAACCAGGGCTTTAAAAGATAGAGTTATTGGCATTTTAGCTTGCTTTTTAACTGAATGAATTTTGTAAATGTGGCTTATTATTAATAAAGAAATGGAAAAAATTCCTCACCCGGGTAGAGATGGGCCGCGGGAAGAAACGCAGGAAGGTAAAAATGGGAAGGAAAGGGAAGGAAGGGAAGAAATGAATTAATTCCCATTTATACCCGGTATTTTTAATAATACCCGGGTAGAAATTAATTTTGTTAAATTTACTTTAATATTGATACAATATTTTGATTTAGCAGCTTAGTTTAGTAAAATATCGTTCAGAAATAAAAGGCCTTTTAGTTAAATCATGTTTATTCTTTGATATACAAAAAAAAATAGCAAATATAATGATTTCTATTTTAAACACAGCCGTATTATAAGAATCATTTTCCTTTCTTTTTACTACGTAAGAAATCTAAAATTTAAACATTTATACAACATATTGCTAGTATGCATGGCTTTAATCTACCCTGATCATTGATATATGTTAGTTAAGTAACTATAAGCACATATTTGCAAATAAATTTTAAACTTAAACAAATATTCGTCAAGTATAAGCACATTACATACTTTATTTATAAAGTACGTTAGTATAACTATAACTGTTTATAAAAATCACAAAAATCAGTCTTATAATAGTCATATAAAATCAGCATCAAATACTATGTTCGTATCCTAATTGACTCGAGTTTAATAATCACAGTTTGATTGACTTAATAATAACATGAGATACAAAGGTATGTATGTATATATGATAAACATATGTATCCCTACGTGCACTTAAAAATTAACAATTTATAATTTTTAATCATCATTACTGTCAGTTATACTATCACAGTTTAAAAATTCAACTTCAGGTCTACTCGGACCTGGTAAAATATTATATTCTTGCTGCTCTTCTTCAGTGAACACATTGCTTTCATAGTCTTCGCTATCATAAAATAAATCATCATGAGATTCATGTTCCTCAGATTCTTCGTCACTGTAATTGTATTTGTATTTGTTAAGAAGATCCCAGTTATACGACGCAAAGGCTATTTTAGCTGCTCTCTCGGGCATTAATCGATTTCTTTTTCTCGAGTGTATGTGGCCATGTTTGCTAAATGATCGCTCTGTTGCGGCGGATGTACAAGGAGCCGTTAGAATACGAACGGCAATTTTACTAAGAGCTTTAGCAGAACAAAGCCCTTTCCACCATGTTACGGGATTTATAGTATCTACTTTTTCCCATAGAAAGCGGCTCCTCCAAAATCCATCTCTTGCTTTATAATCGGCTATGTCAGATATTACAGAAAATTGAAGTGATTCGGCCATTTGTTCAATAAAACCCATGGCCTCGAGGTCTTCGTTTTCATTTAATTCAACGCCTTGAGTTCTTGGATCCAGAAGATAAGCTGCTAAATGTATAGGTTTTATGCAGTCGATGGTCCTTTTTTCAACTGCATCAAGAATATGTTGTTTGTGTTCGTGACTCAATATATTTATATCAGGCAATATGAATAATAGTTTAGATTTTATATCCTTGAATATCGTATAAACATTGTGAATATTGCATTTGTTGGACTCGAGTTGAAATATGGGACCAGTTGAAGGTTCTAAAATCAATAGGCAATTTTCAATCATAGTCCAAAAATTATCATCTAGAATGGTCGACTTAATTTCTTGTGGCAATTGTGTACTAGTTTCATCAATAGCTAAAGCCAAAAGAGCTGTTTTTGTATTTTTTATACTTCTCAAGGCTGCTACATGACTGCCCCAACGTGTCTTTGCTGGTAATTTTAATGTTTCTCCTGTTTTTTTTTCTTTTATAATTTTCTTTAATGATGCAGTCAAAACTTGGCTCTTTTTGATAGTTTTAATAACATCTACAGATAAATCAATAATTCCATTGATAACATCACATTTTATTATATCGTGAGTCAATAGATTCAGTGTATGAGCGATACAATTGAGAGGAACTATTTGTGGATATTTATTTTTTACAAGTTCAAATGCTTTCTGAAGATTTCTTGCATTGTCGCCAATTAGAGTAACAAACTTGGATTCTCCGTAAGTACGCATGATTTTGATTAGTTCTTCACTGAGATATAAGCTTGTATGTCTATTATCTGTGGTACACAAACTTTCGGCAAAATAAGGTTCGGGGTTTGAAATAATAAAATTAATGATTCCTTCGTTGTTTACATTTGTCCACGCATCACATTGAAGATGTAGATAGCTTGTACTTCTCAAATTTTCGGTGACATCTTTTTTGACTTGGTTGTGTACTTTGTCTAAAAGATTTGTAGACATATATTTCCGCGAAGGTATTGGAAACGAAGGCATACCAAAGGATGATGCAAGAGATTGTATGAAATCTGGTACCCGCTCCAATAGTGATGTGTGATATATCATTGAAAAGGTATTATCTTATAGAATATGAATAAGTATGGCGCCTGTCTTGATTTATAGTCAGATCTGATTGCCAGCCTAATATAATATCAGGGTAATATGGATTTTCCTTTAATAAAAAATGAAAATAAACCTTAAGAAAATGAAATAAAATACGATTATGATTTCCTTTGTACGTTTCCTTTTTACCATTGATTATGTACAAAAGAAGCAACAGCCGCAACGAAGCTTAATAAGTAAGTTTACAATATGCAATGATTACAAATGAAATAAAATGCTTTCAATATGAAACAAAACAAATGAAAACGAAATAATTAATGATAACAAAATGAAATAAAATATTACAGATCCTCATCTAGTAAGACATCATTAAGGAATAAGGCAGGGGCTACAAATCCCTCGTGCCTGGCGTATCCTAGGTACCACACGATGGACACGATGTGAGCACAGGTACCTACAGTACGTCGCCCAGTCAGGCATGTACAGTAGTATTCAGAGATGGTATTGTTATTATTGTTGATTAAAATGTAACAATAATATATTCTTGCTCGAATATGTCGAGATTGGATACGACCGCGCATGAGCGAAGAATTTTCATTTATACCATAGTCAGGCAAATCTTCAAGTGCATTTTGTCTATAAATCTCTATTGTGTATATTCCATTCTGTAGATGCTCACTGCAGTAAGATCTCGCAAGCTTTATTTGATATGTCCCTAACGCCAATAAAATAACTTCCTCTTCAGTGTATCTTGGGAATTCTACATCATTAGCTTCTAACCTCACAAAATCAGCTCTTCTTTGATTTAATCTTTTCCTTTCGACATAATTATATAAAATATTAGGCGTATCTAACTTCAATCTTATTTGTTCTATAATCATATCGGCGTATTGGTTGTCTACGATTGGTTGATGGAAATGGTTCAAAATAGCGGCAGCTATTTTAAAATCATTGAACATACTTCGCAATGCCTTATTGAAATATTTTTGGCGTAACAGTTTGAAATCTCGCTTGAATCTGCCGTTAACCACTTCCACTACCCACCGGCACATGGTAACCATTCGAGATTCGTTAGCTTGTTCGGTAGTCAGTTGAGATTCTGCTCTGTCCTTTGATGGTGGAACATGGTATTCATAGCCACAAGCTTCTATGTTACCAAGGCTATCTCTAAATCCGCGATCCAATATAAATACATCGTTAGGTTCCAACAAAATATGAATCGGATTTTCATTGTTGTTCATAATGCTGCTCATAATGTTAGCATCTATCTTCGTGGCTGCGTATGGTCCCTTTACATCAATGATGTATCCATCTGTGCATACTATCAAGAAAGGCTTTAACAGATTTTGAAACTTGTGTAAGCTATATGACTGTCGCTGAAACAGGAAGTTGGCACTTTACATGAACATAAAACACACATTATGAATATAAATGTATGTTCCGTCGCATATTATAATTGCCTTCGAGTTTTCATCGTCTCCATATATTGCTCTTGGTATAGTAAGGTTCCTTTCTTTGATGTTATTTCTTGTAACGTGGTCCATTCCTAGATGAAGAACTACATATTCCTCGGTAAGACAATCTCGTGCTTTTTTTATTAGCCGCTCTAGGTTTTGTCTTGTCATATTAAATAAACTTGCAAGCCTTTGATTGGAATCACCGGTTCGCAGTTTTGTCAGATATATACCCAGTGCAGTTCTAGGATTTCTGCATCCTTGGATTAGTGAGGGTGTTTGCTCTAATATGGAATCGAATTGTTCGTTATTTCGTCCGGTCCAAAAATGCATCTCTTCATCGGATAACGCACCTCTGGCATTAAAATCCAACCTAGAACCGTGTTGCAAAGCATTTCTCATCATGTCACAAATGTGACTAAACTGCGCTGCATTAAAGTCATGAGTCACGAGACAATTCTGGGGTAGTTCAGCCCAATTATTATTTTGGAGGTGCTCTTGACACACTCTTGCACCGTCGGGAATGTAAATCCTATACTCACAAAATGTATGTATCTTTACAACTTTCGGGATCCTGTAACGAGTTGTGTTTTGACAGTTGTGAAATATACAGTGCCTCGGTGTGTTTGGTGCTCTTGAATACTCGGGAACATGAATAGCATCCACATTTTGTTGTTGTGGTTCCTGGGGTACTTCTTGGATAGGAGGCGGTCTGATAGCATTTTCAGCCCTTTGCCAACATCGATGGCATAAACTTCGCGTATTGTCAAATACTACCTGAAACAATAAACAATATATTTTACCAACCGGTTCACCTCTTAAAATAGCTAATACGTAAACATAAAAATAACAATAGTCAAAATAATGGGTATATAGTTAAGCATAAAATGACCACGTGCGTGTTTACGCAACGAGTAAGTGAATAAATGATTAGTTAGTGTAATCAATCATAAATGATAACATATGACCCAACCATTTAGACCTAAGGTACCTTTTAATTGTAATTAAAATATGATCTTACCTCCAAGACTCCATTGTCTTGAATATAAGCTGCTAATTCTGGTTGTAGTCTTGGGAGATCATCAGTCAGAAGATGACGCTGATATCTTCCGCGGTAGAACCCTCTACGACACATCACACAGTTGCGAGCAGGTTCCATTTTTTTCACAGTAGTTTGAAAAGCACTTCACAGTTCGTTAGAAGTATCACCAAAGTCCAAGAGAAAGCCGGGGTCAACGTAAAGAAACGGTTATCGGAGTCCAAAAACAATGCTATGGTCGTAAATAGTCGCTGAATAGTACGGGAAGACGGGGAAGCGCAGTCACACACACAATACAAACGAACGACTGAAGCTATCCGTTGCGTCGGTCGACACTTGCGCGTGCGCTCGGTCTTCCCCCCGTCCCCCGCCGCTGGTACCCTGCCCGCCTTCCCGGGCAGGTAAGGAAATGATTCATAACTCCTATTGATGTACAAAAGGGTAGTGAATTATGAAATAATAATAAAAACGTTATTCTATTCTTGCTACAACTGGCATGTTATAGTACCTGTTATTTCTGAACGGACTAAGATTTGGAACTAGTGGCCATAATAATTATTGTTAGGCTCACAAAGAGCTATCCAATGACGTACTACACTAAGCTATTGGTGGTGGGTACCAAGATTTTGCATCATCCTTTCAAAAAGTCCTTCCACAATGGGTGTTCTCCGATATTTAAAGGTGAACCTGAAATAATTACTGCTTTCGCAAATTTCAGCATTAGTATTTCAATCTCTTCTTCATTTAATGATCGATAATGTGACGTTGAAGGCCGATTTATAATATCTTTGTCAACCTGTTTATTCAATGAATCATCAATAGAATCCCTTGCCATGGATATGTTGGCGTTAATATCATCAATCAAGCTCCGTTTATTTTGGTTGCTGCTTCCTGGTTCCAGGGTATTAATCTGATGGTTTGGAGTAGTTTCGTCTGGAATCTTAGTAGTTGTAATTGTAACATTTTTTTCGATTTTTGTCTTTATATCAAGTTTTATAATAGCTGGACATTTATCACAGTTTAATAAGTGATTTCCCATTTTAGTTACATTTGGTAACTTATATTTATGATCACAGTAATTACACATTACTGATTTGTCTGGACTTGATCGGTAGTGTTTCCAGACATATTCTTTTCTTTTTCTTCCATTAGGCATTATCTAAAACAAAAATATTATTTTTTGAGAAAACGTGGTTCATTTAATGAAATACTAGTATACATCTTAAAAAAAATATATGTGGTCATATGGATCTATATCTTACACATTTTTCCTTTTTATTTGTATAACAACATAATTAAAGATCTTCACGAAATTATTCAGTTTTTAATTAATCAATAATCATCAACAGATTACAGATCAGGTACCTAGTTACATAGGGTAGTATTTGTACTAAGGTAGTTCTTTATTACACGATTGCAGTGGCGGTATGCAACAAATAAATCGGTAGAAGAGTAGCTTCAGTCGGCCAAAGACAGCAAAAAGTGCTGTAGCCACTTTTTATTCATGCCAATTTATGATGATGTAAAATGATAAATAAATAAGATGATTACTAAGACAGGAAAAAATATGTTGTTTATTTGGACTGACCGACACTTATGTAGTGTAACCATGTCGTCAAATACTGTCATTCTCTTGAAACGTTTACTTTCTACGTCTTCTTTAGCGGATATATTTAACACTGATTAAAAAAATATGTTGTGGGTTTTTTGTTGTTTACACAACAACAAAACCCTACATATTCCTAAATATTTTCCAAATGAACTAAACAATAAAATTTAGTTTGTACTTACCGATTCTGAAAAGGGACAATGGAAATAATCAAGCCGAGCGCGATCACTTGACGCGTACGCGCACTGGAACCAACTACACAAAATGGCGAGCTAACTGCGAAGCGCGAATTGCGCCCTCCCCGCTTCTCCCCCGTTTCACTCACCGTAATCGAATTGTAGGGAGTATGGTACATTACAAGACATAGAACTCGTAACGTAAGTATCATTCGCCTGTTGTGTACATAAACTCTTGCATTAATAACTTTAATATTTTTAATTAAATATTTAAATTTTACAGTTGAATATATAGAAATAAAAATTTATGCCTTTATAACATGTATTAAATAACACCTTCATTCGATTAAAACATTGTTTTTTAAATAAACTTAAAAATATTCCCATAAATAAAAAGCTTACCATTTCTTCCCGGAAGAAATTGAAATCGGGTGGGTAAAAATGGGTGTAAATGGAAATATTTCCAGAGGTTGGGTTTTTACCGGGTAGGCGCCCATCTCTACACCCGGGTGATGTATTTTGAATTTTAATTTGAATGTAATTTGAATGAATTTTGTAAATGTGGCTTAATTATTTTTTTCTGACTTACTCTTTCCGCAGGAACCAACAGACTAAATTGGAGATGTGTTGAGGGAAGATGGTCAAGAGCACCTGAAACCGATGAGTACATATAAAGAACTTAATGAATGTGGATGAGGCGAAAGAGATATGTATGTAACGTACTAAATGGAGATCTGTTTAGACTTTGCCTACCCCTATACATCGGTGTGAAGTAATGTATAATATGTATTCTTTCCGCTAGTTGCATTAGAGAGCTTTATGTCAAACTTTTTATGTAACTATTATCTCTCTCTGTAATTACACTGCTCTATGTCAAGATGATTGTCGCCGATAGGCCGGGGGCGACAGTTCGTAAACTTTTACGACTCACTTCCGACACGACTACCTCTGTTAAAGTCACCGGGACACCCATCTTGCTCTATCACATGGAAATTATGTAACACATGAGTAGGATGGATGATACTCTTATATGGTATAGTGGGAATGCATGTCTAATTTATAGCATTGTTCGATATTGCATGTTGATTGAATTTTTGGTTATATTTCTTTGATTGGAAATCTTTATTGTCTTCTATTTAAGTGGGTTTGAGGAGGAAACAGATCAATCTGGCTAAATCAATCTGTAGATAAGTAGATTTTGGTTCAGTATTCAGTAGGTGTAGAGTAGGTACATAATAACATACACGGCAGTGTTTCTAAAATGAAGTGCAGGTTCACGAAGAAGATCTTACCTGCTATGTTTAGCATAGAGGGCCAGATTTAAAATGTAAGGTGATGGACATAAAAATAGGTATATTATATCCTTTGCCTTCATATGAAGTCGTATCAAATGCTAAAATAGCTCTAATATGGTAATATACTGACATTGCTGCGATCTTGTACTATAAGTTTATGTTTTTCTCATTCCTTTACTGTAAACACAAAACCGACATGCGCTGTCAAAATCCACTTAACGTGAAACTATTCATCGTCTAGCAACCAGGGTGCGCCACCGTCGCTCCTAATAACTGCTAAACTATACAAATCGAGCTAAAACTCCGTCCGCGTCAGTGTTATGTACAGGCATTAGTTGTGCCACATCCGACAATTTGTTATGGTTGGGGGTCATATGATTTTGTGGGATATAATGGAATTTACAGATTTTTAACTGCAAACTTTATTTGACGTAATATCATCAAAGAGTGGTTACCACATAATGCTTAATGATGCAGAGGTAGACCATAGAGATGATGAAGAAATGGATGAAATAAGTTTATCAAAGGAATGGTGTTTTATGTTATCCATTAGTTAATATTAAAGGAAAATAATGAAAATAATAATTTTAATATATAGGTACTGTTGTTTAGGAAGCATTGTGTTAGACATCAGCAGCTGATGTCTAACTCAAAATCTGCTTTTGAGTGGTTTTTTAACTATGTCCCATGTTTGTACCTACTAATACCTGGTGGTAGTTTGATGAGGTCGCGGATAAAAAATAAAATTATTTTACATATCATATTACCATTCACTATGCAGGGCTTAAAATAGACTGACAGACATTAAAACATTGGTTCTGTAATTTGGATGACATTTAAAACTATGGATTGGTTTTCGATTTAAAAAAAAACCGAAATATTCTAAAGATTTAAAAAGTATAGTCACCGTACTCACAACCTTACCATATCTAGGTGATGAATGCAATCGCCGCTGGGTGTGGTGCACACAATATTGCACATTATTGCGCTGAAACGATAAAAGTGCAGCTTTTTGCTGTATTTTATATTATGCCGACTAAGCTGATGTTACTTTTTACTCGACTGCGGAGAGAAAGAAGGTTATGTTTTTACGCGACTGCGCTAGAAGTTTTTCCGAGTGTATGTTTGCATATTTATTTGGCACGCTCTAGGTCCTAAACGGCTAGTCGCATACGCACTTGAGAGGTATCATAAGATTTGTCTTAGTCCTGAGAGTGACACCGTAGAGGAATAAGATGTAGACATAGAGTACTAATGTCATACTAACTGTTTCGATGCACCATTAGACTTTTCGATACCTCACAATTCCAGTCCTTGACATTAAGATTCTATTAGTGTGATGTATAGTAATGTACTACATTACTAATGTATTGTAAAGTATAGTATGATATCTTGTTCCTCTATGATGACACTAGGTCAAAATTTTTACGCATTCAAATGTTTTTGTTTTAATAAATGAGATAATTACATTATGTATGACATACTCGTAAGTTCTAAGAAGTAAGTAAATATTATTTACATATGGAGGTTTTCTTACATTTTAACTACTATAGTGTTTAATTTATAATAATCGTTTAGCCACGCTCATTGTCCCCAAAATTGTAGGGAAGACAGAAGTGTGCAAATCAAACACTGTTCACTAATTATAATGAAATTAACTAATTGCATTTAATTTCAACACTTATGGTCAAAAAAATACATTTTACAGGTAAACAAACATTCATAGAATAAAGTGAAAACCATCTTGTATACATCAGATTTTCGTTACGATAAAAAATGTCGGGAAACAAATGACGTGGAAGTGATAGGTGCATTAGAATGAGTAGCGTTGTCTCCACACCCCTAGGGCGTTATGACAGGTCTTTGTGTTTTGCAATTATTACTACCTATATGTATCTGTATTACCTACTGACTTATAGTTTAAGTAAGTTAGACTAGTTACGTTATATAAGATGGAAACTATATTTTATTGAAGTAGCTTGAGCTAGCTTGTCCCGTACTGACAACATAGTCTGAAAATCACACTGCGGTCACCAACCCGCCTGCCCAGCGTGGTGACTATGGGCAAAACCCCCCCTGTGGCAGTAGCCTTGTGGCGTGCCCTGGGGGAGGCCTACGTCCAGCAGTGGACTGCAATAGGCTGAAGAAGAAGAAGTCTACTTTTTGTGACCTAACCTTGACTCAAATTCTGAATCATAGTATTGATGTTTTATGATTTTAGGTCAAGTGCAAAAACCAATTTTATATATTTTTCGGACTATTTAATATGCAAAATAAGCCTCCATGCCACTATGTATTTAACACAGTAGAAAAGTCATTTTTACATTTCATACATTAATCTTAAACAGCCTTGAGCCCGATGTAAAATAATTAACTTAGCTTCATAAAGACTTAACCCTCCCCCTGCCTAAAATCAGTTCACATTACCGCAAGTCTATTAAAAATGCAGCGATAAAGTGCGCACCTTAAAAGGGTTAAGTCAGGTGTGAAATTAGTTCATCGTCTGCAGATGTTGTGTGACGGAGGCGAGAAGGGTTAGGATGATAACACTAGTAAAAGCTGAGACCTTCACCTAGGACTATTACACTATCCTAAGCTGATTTTGCAGTTAAGGCAAAGATAACTTCAAATTTGAAGTTGCATCTTGGCCTTAGGTATCTTTTTTTTTTTAAGTTTAAAAACATCTTGCGGACTATTATTTCAAGTTGTTACATTTGAAGAAAATTTTCCATCATTGGAAATTTTCAAAATGCGGTTTAATTTTATGATATACCTAACATAACGTGTTATTTTGAGATGCGATGTACTAGAGTTTGGGCTGCAATGTAAAGGAAGTTAGTAGGTAATATACAAAACGTCTAATATATAATAATTATATCGGATTGAATTATATCTGGCGTTTCTATTCAGAAGTTCCAATCAAGAACCCGGGTGAAAAGTATTTGCACTTTAGTGTTGTAACAACTCCGCTGGATATGTTGCCTCCTTAGTTACTAATTAGGGAACTAAATGGAACTTTTAGTAAGAAATTTGTTACCTTTGAAGGTATGGTTCGTTAAGCGGAAGAGTTGGTGGTAAGATGATAATAATTGAATTTAGTAAGGATATATACTTTTTGGGCTGTTTTCAATTTAATGGTAATGGTATAGGGAAGAGAGATATTTTTATCTAAAGGTGAAAATTGTTTTCTAGTAAATAAAAACCTATATAAATATTAGTATTCTTATATGATGATCCACCAGAATACATCAGCTAAATCTACTCTTCCGTGCATGTCATAAGAGTCGACTAAGGAACTAGGGAATTCTCTTGGGCGATAAGCTAGCAACTTATCACCTATACACTGATAAATACAAAAATAGTTTCTATCGCATTAGAAAACTAGCCTTATTCATGTTTATTAAACTCACTTTATTTATCCAAATAAGTACCTACTATAACAACATAGTTTAAAACCGATTCAAAACATTTAAATTAGAAGCAACGTACCCAATTAACTGCGTGTCAGTATGACGGATTATCCTAGATAATTATCAGGGGAGCGGGAGGATCACCGTGATGTGTTTTGGATAAGATTTTGTTAAGCTTTTGTCTCAGACCTGATGTAAATTACATGACAAACAAAAAATATAGGCAGAATATTTTTGCCTTTGTCATTTTAATGAACTAATTAGCCACTTTAACGAAAATTTTAACGTCTATGTCCCATAGAGTAGGCAAAGAGAAAATATACCTAGATAAACATTTAGTATAGTTTAACTTTCGCTTCATACATATTTGTTAAATTCTTTATATATGTTCTTGTATGTAATTTATGTTAGTTTATATAAATGATTTTAACTTTAACTAAAAGGTGAAATTCTTTTTAGGTTGCATTCAGAAATCAGTAACAAAACTAGATACACTTACAGAAATTTATTTTATATGATAGTGCAGATATAAACTGTATCTGTTTATTTTAATAGGCTTATCATGCGTACGGATATCACATTGAAAGTTATAAACTAATCTTTATCAAATTAAAGCAACATCATTCATTTTTCATTCAGTATCATGGTTATAAAATTAATTTTAATTATTTCATACTCAGACGTATTAATTAATATTGGACGATAATTCAATAATTTCCATTCATAATTTATCATCCCTCATAAAACACAATTCGATCCAAAAATTAAACACATCAAAGACAGACTATGGCCATTTGAATATTACGAAAGAAGTAGTAAAAACTCAAATGAGAATTCCAACAATGGAATGCCATCAAAGTAAGTTCATTCGAAATCTCAGAAGAGACAAGTTTTTTACGATTTCATAAAAGCGCAGGACCAGTTTTTCATTTACACGCTTTTAGTGCTGATAAAATATAATTAAAATATTTCGCACACCCTGTATCTGTGTTGGCTTTACGGTTTATGACGCGCCTTTAGGAGTGGCGTTAGGTTTGGGCTACAATGAGTTATTTTGAATTACTTAAACAGGATAATAATTAGAGGGATTATTTTCATAGGCCCGTAAAATCTTATGACTTGGATACCATGTCATGTGGGTAATTAATCTGTTAAAATTCCAAATAAATTTTTAAAAACATGTAAGGCAAAAGGATGAAAGGGGAAGATCGTAAATAAGAAGAAGATTACAGGCTAAGAGTTTTGAAAGCAGTGAAATATTTCGGACGACATTATGTACTCGAGCAAAACTCAGTCAAAAAAGTATTATATTCTAAAAAGTATAATCTTATTTAGTTAGTAGTTCCTGATATCTCTGTTTTCTAAAATGAGGCCACATAACACCCAATATATATGGAAATAAGAGTATAAAAGGTTTATCATCTATCAGTGATATTTCTGGATTTATATTTTTAAACAAATTTAACACAGAACAATATTCTATATTTCGTATCTTTTGCACCGATTTACTTCTCGCTCACAACTACCATGCATGGTCTTCCATCAAAGATCTCCCTCCAAGCATCCATCCCACATCATACATAGCTCACTATGCAACCAGCTTAACAACACTAGGACGTAATCAAAAAAGCTCGGTGTCGCAAAATTAACATTCCGCGAGCGTGCTTTATATTTTCAGCCATAAACCTGCTCTGTCCGCCGAGCATTCATATCGGGGGTATTAAATACTTTTAGTGCTAGTTGCCTTGGTTTTTAGTCAAAAAATTGCATCGTAAACTGTTTAGTGGGGATTTATTTGGTGTTTAGCCGAAAATATTAAGTTGGGATTGGTGTTGTTAGTGTTTTAATTTGCGATTTTTATTTTACATGTGAATGAATTAAATAGTTTTGTAATAAGTCTGGATTTTTTCATTTTCAGAACTTTTTTTATAGATGACTAGACAAACATTTGACCGCCATCGTGCCTGATGTTAAGCAAGTTGCGGCCTAATGTGGTATATGTTTGCCTAGAAAGGTACTTTACCTTAAAAGGTACTAACGAATATTAAGATCTGTCTGTTCTTGATTCAATAGAAGACATTCTAAACATTATGATCACTATCTCACCTGATGTAAACTAGTGACCCAGTTGAGGTTTAAAATGCAATAAAGTTTATTTTCCAAGAATTCTGTGGAAAGCCTATTTCCATCGTCGAAGCAATATGGTGCTCTACACTCTACTTTGCGAAAATGACATTGTGCGAAAGTGACCAATTTTTTTGGGATAACACCTTTGCGAAAGTGAGGTTTAGCGTCAAAACCATAACGGCATCTCGCTTCTACAATATAAACTATCCTCAAAAGCTTTAAAAGTTTGTGCTAACCACGCTCATCGTTAATGTCACTTGCTAAAAAATTAATGCAAATATATTGCAAAAAAACAACAGAATATTTGCAAACACTTGACATTTTCTTAATACGTCACGAGGGGAACTAACTGTCAGAAAGTTAATTATTTTCTCTCCCAAAGGGATTAACAGCTAATTAAAAATCTGACTTCAAAGTTAAAAGGTTTCTTGATTTATGGGAATAAAATAGTCTATTTTTTATAAGTTTAACATGTACTGCAAAAGTCGTGGATTGCTATTGAATGACTGCAATATAGAAATCTATGCTCGTACTTATTTACATAGATAAATAAAATTACAGTATTAAATATTATATAAAAATAACAGTTTTTATATAATGATGGATGACACGGTATATTTAACCAAATTATCATTATATTACAATTTTTGTTCGTCTGTCCATGTGTCCTACTGCTTGTCTCCGGCTAATCTCTGAAACAGCTGGATTGACAGGACTGGATTGGCCGCGTGGTGCCGGCAGAGTAGAATTCGTACCACCCCATGTCTGCCCGTGGGTATCGTACAAGGCGATTAAGGGTTTCCAGGAGGTGGGCAGCAGCACGGAAGGTTGACAACATAGTCCAAAATACAAACTGCGGTCACCAACCCGCCTGCCCAGCGTGGTGACTATGGGCAAATACCCCCCATGGCAGTCTTGTGGTGTGCCCTGCAAGTGGACTGCAATAGGCTGATGATGATGATGAAATTAAGATCCCTAAGGTCTTGTGTCGTGGGTACTAAGCAATACAATAACATAGATAAGTATAGAAACATCCAACTCGGAAACAAACATCGATATTCATCATGTCAATGTTTGCATCTACCGGGATTCGAACGCAGGACCTATGGCGTGGCAAGTAGGGTCACTACCTACTAGAGCAATCGGCCGTCACTAACTGATAACTGATGTATTATGAAAAAATTTTAGACTACATTTATTCCAGAAGTTTCCGTGGGAACGGGAAACAAAAGGTAATTTTAAAGTTTACGCGAATGAAGTAGTGAGCCGTTGCTAGTTTAAACAGCTGCTAGTAATCTTCGAATACGGTTTTCTTTTCCTAATAAATGATTACCCTAATTTCCTTGACCAATTCAACAAATGTTTTTTGGACTTAACTACACGACATTACCTCAACGAATTGCCACTAATGCCCGTAGAAAATTGACTTTTCACAGGAAAAAGTCCTTGGCGTAATAAATAAAGAAAATAGAGACAACAGGGGCAAAGAGTAATGATCCTGAACTGTTTCGATGAATGTTTTACTTCAAGAATATATCTGTGGAGCTGCCACAACCATTACAGGTCAATTTTAACGAAATTTTAATGTTTTAAGTTTGAAACGATTTCAAACTACGTGAATTTCAGGGATATCCTAACTTCTAAATATTCATTGTGAAGTGTTAAGTTAGGGATTTATTTTATCGTAACTATATCTATATCGGTCATGGCCGGAATACGGTCGGAGAGACATTATTCTCTACCAACCTACATATTTATTTGCCATTACTAAGAATAAGTCATTGGGGGGTTTTTGCCCATAGTCACCACGTTGAGCAGGCGGGTTGGTGACCGTAGTGTGCTTTTCGGACTATGTTGTCTACACGGGAGGCGCTGCTGCCCACCTCCCGGATAGTCTCAAAATGTAACAGACTAAAGTGGCAGTGGGCCGGCCACATCTGTCATAGAACCGATGGATGGTGGAGTAAACGGGTTCTCGAATAGAGACCGTGCCTCGGCAAGCGCCCTCCGGCCAGATGGACCGATGACTTAAAGAGGACGCTGGGGGAGGCCTACGTCCAGCAGTGGACTGCAATAGGCTGACGACGACGACTAAGAATAAGTAAGTTGAAAATGTAGAAGTAAAAAAATGTAGCAATAAATATACGAGAGATTTTTATGTTATAAATAATTAAATCGAAAAGTTTTTTATTTCAATTATCATTATTATTTTTTAAGCCTCAGGCTACGCGACCGAACAGCACAAGATAATAGAAAGCACTTCGATATCTTTGAACTAGCAAACATCTCCTAACAATTCCAAAATGTCTTCCACACTGTCGCCATCGATCCAGCATGATGAAGTCAGATAAAGCACAGGCAGGATTGGTCACTGGTATCACTTTACCAGGATAATTTTGCGGTAGCTAACGCAGGGAACTAAAAGAAAAGGCAGCAATGGAAATGTTTATTAACTTAGTAGAATAGCAAGTGGCGCCTCTAATTGGTGTCAAGAGAAGCAAGTTTTTCTACTTCTACCTTATTTATTGGTCTGACAGATGGACAAATGTGCTGCTGAGGAATGGGAACGTGTTTTTTTTAACCTCGTTAGGTTTGATTAGGAAAGTGGATCGAGACGTTTGGCGGGAGATGGAATAGAAATTTTACAAATTAGAGGAATTTGTTTGCTTTTTCGTTTTAGTACTCAATCGCCTTGTGATTGAGGTAGCCAGAACTGTAAGATCACAAAGGAGATCCTTACTTGTTTTAATGATCAGTGACAATTTGCTAGGCTCATCGGCTGAGAGAACGCTGATTCCTGATTCCTCGACTTGCATGGAAGGAGATGTAACTGATATATTCTATTAATGCATCAGTATACATTTAACTTAAGTTATTTCACCGCAAACTTGTTTACTAACAAAATTCAAGAACACCTTAAGTGCCCACAATATATGCACCCTAAGGTCCTTTACAAAGGTCCTTTGATATGTAAATTTATATTACACGTCAAGAACAAGGAGCCGATGTCCAGTCGAGACGTGAGTTAAATGGACCCTGAACACTTTGTGGTTTTGGGTGTGTATAGAACAAATTTGCAAGCTGACCGGCCGATATGGATATGTTCGTTATTAATTAAATGTTATGTAGGAACATAACTAACAAGTAACGAAAATAATCAATACTATCAACGGACTAGCGTAATTAATTGAATTGACCGATAGATACCAGTCGATAAACGATTAACCGTTTGGAAAGGATTGATGTAATGTAGATTTGGCGATGGAAGTAATATAACAATAAAGACCATCTTTTGATCGATGATCAATCGGTTTAGTTACCATAAACGTATAATTATAATATACGTATAATATATACATACATATAATAATATACGTATAATTATACGTTCATGATAGTTACATTAAGTTCTAAAATCAAAGTCAAACTCAAACTACGTTTATTATATCCATATTTTTTAAATACTATCAAAATAGGGATGAAAATCTGTTTTTTTTATATCCGGTAGGCTGTAATACCTGAAAGAACCTATTTCGCCCAACCACTAAGTCTAAGTCGCGGGAACACAAAATAAAACTATTTACCTTTGAAATGTAAATCAATCCACGTCAAGAACAGCCAATGTCCAGTCAAGAGTTGAATTTAATGGGGCTTGTGTGAACTCTACTCAATATTTATGAGATCTTGGTTCTTGAGGGTGCAAATGTTGATTTTGGTTTAGGTGTACCACTGTGTTGCGCAGGGTTATTAATTATTAACCGTTGTCTGTTTGATTCAATGAAAGGGTTAGATGTCTTGTGAGATAGAGACTGTGAATTTGTAGTATTGAAAATATGATAATTGATAGAAAGTTTAAGGTTAAAGATCCCAAACGTAATCTGATCTCTATTTTCTTGGTCATCGCATCATTCGTGAACGAATGAAATATTTCTCTATTTTTTGTTTGTTGTGTTAATTATTATCGGGATCTTATGCAAGAATATTACAAATATTACAAGCACCCTTCTACCACCGGATGACCAGGGAAACGTCAAGGCGACACCGGTTCACAGTTGAAGTGCCGAAAACTCATACTAAGCGTTTTGCATCTACCTATACATTCATAGTGCGAACGGCCAAGCTGTGGAACTCTCTGCCTGAATCCCTGTACCCCGTGAACTATAATCTTGCGGTCTTCAAGGCGAGAGTGAACCGGTTTCTTTTAGGCAAGCGCGCTCCATCTTAGACTGCAACGGTGCTTACCATCAGGCGCGTTGTGGTCAAGCGTAAGCCTATTTAATATAAAAAAATAGTGGAACATTAGAAAATTTTGAAAATATAACGAAAATGGGTCAACAAAATTTATTTATTGGATTCGAAAATCTGTCGATTCGATCGAGATAATACATACAGGGTGATTTTTGGTCGTCAACGTTCCCGAAAACTACGAAATCTCCTCATCATCACGATCATTTTTCTCCATGGAAGCATACCTGGGAAGTGTCTGGTTTCCAAAATATTAGGGTCCAAAGTTGAGTAAATAGACTGCGTTTTTCTGCATAAATGCACATAGACGCGCGTAGCAGGATTTTTTAACGAAAAATAATTAATAACTGTCTATAAAAAAACTAACATAAACACTAGACACTATAAATTTCGCACGATCAAGGAATTTAAAAAATTTTTTCAAAAAAAATTTTTTTTTTCCCAGCATTTTTTTGGCATAAACTTACTTTATTTCATGTATAGAATACGTACCCTTCGTTAAAGGTGGCCACAAAAAAACACACTGTATAATGTTACATATTATAATCTGATTGTTTTACATAGAATAGTTAAGTTTACTCTGATTTTCCCTATATTTATGATACCTGTATATTACCACTGCATATAAGGGTAAGTATAGAACTACAGACTTATAGTTTATGCCCCATACTCGCAATATTGATCGTTTATTCAAAGCAGGTGATTCGTGTGAACGTCCTTTTATGACTGTTCTCAGGTTTATAGGTTTCAGAATAATGGAAGGCATCCAATCTGCAAATTGGATATGGGAATATGTGAGTGGGTGTACCTCTTGAAAATGTGCTTCTTTAAGAGTTAAGGCATGTCTGTTTTTATAGTGATATCGTCATATACAGGGTGTAACAAAAAGGGTATGTTAAGCGAGAAGCTACGTAAATAGCCCACTGTAAAGAACCTATCCACAAAATTTGAGACTCGAAATCACATGTTTATTTTTCCCGATAGTATGGAGAATTTTTAAATATCTCAGGAATTTTCATACAATCATGAAAAATTAAAATGTGATTTCGAGTTTTGGAAATAGGTTCTCTATAGTGGGATATTTACATAGGTTTTCGCTTAACATACCCTTTCTGTTACAACCTGTATAGTTACTTTATAGCACATAGCAGCCGCCCACGACTTCGTCCGCGTGAGGGGGCGTTGTACCCGTGCGAAGCCGGGCAGGTTGTTGTATAGACTGTAGCCTTCCTTGGTAAATGGGCTATCTAACACTGAAAGAATTTTTCAAATCAGACCAGTAGTTCCTGAGATTAGCGCGTTCAAACAAACAAACAAACAAACTCTTCAGCTTTATAATATTATATTAGTATAGATTAGCCTATTGTTGTGCACAGTTAGACGTATGTCACTAGGCCACTGTCATAGTAGATTTTAAGCCTATACTCGTATTCATTACGCTGGGCAGAAGTGTATTAGTGAACGCAGTGTGATTTTCGGAATAGCGACTCCCATGTTGACAACATATTATGCAACACCGGAGTCGCTGCTGCCCACCTCACGGAAACTCTTAATCACCTCTACTGACACCACACTTCACTTTAATTTCTAATTTTTTATTGACATATCTTGTCCTATTTCAAAATAGATTTTTTTATTATTTAATGATATAGTTATTAGGGACTAGTGGACGCCCGCGACTCCGTCCGCGTAGACTGCAGAAAAAACAAAATGTCGAAATTATCTGGGATTAAAACATTTTCCCGGGATGAAAAGTAGCCTATATGTTAAGTGGGACCTGGCACAACATATTCCTGAAAACTGCATCGAAATCGGTTCAGCCGTTTCTGAGATTAGCGTGCACAAACATCGATCCGTTACAATTTTATTATATCCTATATACCTGTAGATTTCGATTTTCGGGCAAGTGATATTATGAGACGTTAGGGCTGCTTATCATTCGGATATATGCGGTGTTATTACAAAAGAGCGCCTAAAGTTAGACTCGAGTTAAATATGACATTTGACAGCAAAATGTATAGAATATCTGCCAAATTTAGGGCACGTTTAGTTTAAAAAATGTTTAAATTATTTTGTTAACACGGATGATGATTGATTATGTCACAAAACATTGTGACATGTTAGGTTATGGATACAAAAATTATGAGACAAAATAGAGTACGGTTTTACATAACAAGTTGCTTAGTTAGTACATACAACTTTATAACATGTAATAAACTGTTTTTATCTATCAATCCGGTCACCAACCCGTCTGCCCAGCGTGGTGACTATGGGAAAATACCCCCCATGGCAGTCTTGTGGCGTGCCCTGGGGGAGGCCTACGTCCAGTAGTGGACTGCAATAGGCTGATGATGATGATGATGATCTATCAACAAACAAAAAATATGCCATATAATCTCCGATTAAAGAATAGTCTACAATAGATAGCATTGAAGTGGTTGAAGTATCAATTTTGCACTCACGACAAAAGCAGGCATCCTCTCAAATTAGTCGCATTGCCCCCGGCTTTTACGTTTGCCAATCAAAAGTCCGAATCGTCGAGTGGAAAGAAAACGACCTAATGAATTCTCTTAGCTCTTCGAGGTAGATTCAAAGGACGTACGTGACTTTTTGGCATTGTTTTGAGCAGTTTTGAGGGTATTTTTTGTGTATTTGGTAAATTAGCTTGTTTAATGATTGTTGAGGAGTGGAGAGTGGTTGAATCGGGTTTTTTTTTGCTTGCGATTGTCCGCGATAAAAAAGATAAGTTATAAAGTACCTAACACAAGATTTTTACTTAGTTGATGTTGGAAAACAACAATATTGAATTTGTGAAAGTATAATAGCCATCATGTGTCTTTGAAACTATTTCATATTAGATTAAAATACCCGTGTATTCTTAGGACATTGTACTCCGAACTAGGTACCATACCATGTTTTTATTTATAACGATTATTTATTAGTAATCCGAAGGCGCACAAGCTATTATTAAAATGACATAAGAAATGGCTTTCCATGTGCCTAAAATTAAAAAAAATCCTGTAAATTACCTAGTATGGCGAAATATAAATACTTTTCTTTCTTTTCGTGCAAATCTTCTTTACAACCCTCTACATAAGCCCCCAGCTGGTATCTTTTGGGTGGCAACTGTATTACACTATAAGGGTCGCATTCCACAGATTATAGCGATGTTGCCTTCTTATGAGACGTCTACTGGGTGCTTATTGCGGACAGAAAATACTGGAATTTCCTTTTTATTATTTTTTATTTTCTCCCTCATTTGATGTTGTTAAGTTAAATAGATAGCCATACGTAAGTTAAGCATACGTAATTTATTTTAGTTCCTAACATTGAAAGAATGTGATGTCTAAAAGATGTTCGAGATGCACTTTTATCAAACACTATAGATAGGTTTAACATAAACAGTGAGGCCAGCCCCTCTAGCATGACCACGCATCGTGGATATCGTATCGTCTCTATACGAAATTCAACATGGCGGCTATATTTATCGTATGTTGACAGGCTAAATGTCGATAAATCAGTTTATCATATCGTGTTTCGCAGAGCTGATGTAAATGATAAGTGACACGTAGCTAGCTTATGAGAGAATGCCCCTGAGTTCCTTATTCGACTCTTATTTTAAGGAGTTTCAGCTAGTCAAACCGCTGACGGCTTATTACTATTAATTATTATTACTATGAAACTATCTACAGTCTACCTATTTGCGGGATTATTGTATCTGACATTATTATAGGGTAATAGATAAAAATACTTGTATTAAAAGCACATTCCAGTTTCTCTACCATCTATGTAAATCGGAATTAGTGTAGGGTGTCCACAATTTGCGTCGCCAATGACGTCGGTCCTGCACTTATCGCTTCGACATATTGTCATGTTCTTTCTTACTTGAGTGTTATTGGTTGGAGCTTGACGTTTCGTAAGGGATATAAGCTTTATTTCTTTTAATTTTGCAGTAAAATAGCAGAGCTGAAGTTTCATTTGAGAATATTTCCAGAGTTAAATGTAAAATACAGAACAAAAAAGCTAGGTTTAAGACTATTGCTATAAGTAACTATGAACTATAAAAAAATTGCCAATTTGCCTGCAGGAAGGTAAAATATTAATAAAAATTAGATCATAGAAACGATGTTTATCAGCACTTTTTATAGGTTTACCTTATTTTTATTGATCATATTTAGCTACTTAGATACGTACTTTTAATAAAAGTTCTTTTTAAACTTTTTACTAAATCATCCCCCATAATTACATCACGATGTAGAAGATTGCTTTATTATAAAATTATTATTAAAGAAAATGGAAAAAATTCTTCACCCGAGTGGGAATCGAATGGGATTGCTTTATTATTTTAATACAGTTGAACTATCATGTCTTAGTTTTAAGTAACGCCTAGTAATGATCGTGTCATCAAGAACAGTATTGAGTTGTAAACTTAAAACACGGAATAAAGTCATTTTCAACGCATCATTAGCCACTGTTTTGAGTAGAGACACACAGTGCGAAAGAAACGTTACTTACTATTATAGTAAACACTACCAATAAGACATTGAAGGGTCAATTCATAATAATGTAAAATTTTTGTATATCCGTATAACCTTTTGTTTATATTTTATCTAAAATAACAATAATGATGAATCAGATAATAAATCCTTTTAGTAGAATCAAAGCAGATATTAATCAGTTTTTAACTTACATGTAGCAACTATCTTTGCGTATTCTGATGAATATAAAAAAAACTGACTGATAACTAAATTAAATTGGTATTTAATTTTAAAATTATATTGGAAGTGAAAACGCAAATCATAAGTGAAACTAAAACAGGTTTCAGATATTGTATCAAAATTGGCAGCAACTGAGACTAGTGTGTCTTTATTTTTAAGTGGAAAAAAATCGCTTAACGCAAGGGTAGTAATGTAATGAAGCGTTTTATGGATTGTCCAAAATTACAGGTGTGATACGAAAAAACTTACTTACGGGCATCAATTTTGAATCATTAGTAAAAGTTATTTTAGGATTGGTGTCAGTTAGGTTTGTAATTTATTTCTTAATTCTTTTACACTTTGAATTAGATTCACTTCGGTTCGATTGAACTATTCATTTTCGGTTATAAACCTTTTAAATTATGTTAAAGTTTTTGAATCAATATAAAATTACAAAAATAAAAGTAAAAAAATATTCATACACTTTACAACATACTAACCTAGTCTCACATAAGATTGCAAAGGTTTTGTATCGCAACTACTAAGCAACGGTATTTAACTACATAGAATATAGAATCATCACAGGGGACATATGTAAACAGTATATAAATGATCAGTGACAAGTTGCCAGCTCATCGGCTGAGAGAATGCCCGAGTTCCTTAGTCGACTCTTGACATGCACAGAATGAATATCTGATATATTCTAGTGAAGCTTCGCATCAGCACAGATAATAAGAAGTGTGTTTAATTTAAAATTTTCGTCATCATAGTCACCCTTTTCTTTTATCTGATGACTTGAAAACTCTATCCCACACTATTAGCAATTTTCATACACCGTCAGCGAAACCTGGCAGGTAACGAGTAGTTTTTTAATTGAATTATTCCCTTTATAAGATTATTGCCTGTCAGCCATTTTGGATCGTCATCCACTAATCAAGAGCATGATTTTATTATATTCGAAGTAGTCAGTGATATTAAGTAAAAAATTCTATGCTGGTAATATCATTATAATTTTGTTTCTATCGAAAGATATTTTAGTAAAGTAATGGGGATGGTGATGACGGGATGGTTTGTCTATAGCTATTTCTTGTTACATACATACATATAATCACGCCTTTATCCCTTATGAGGTAAGCAGAGCACCAAGGGCCGAAAGAACCACATGGTGCCACTTCTGACAAATTTTGAGAGTATAATTGTTGAGGGTATGAATTTAATAATTAATTATTTTAACTATCTATGTACTATATGGTAAAGTACCCACCATGTATTAGATACATTACTATTGTGAGAGTTGATATTGAGAAATTGAAGATTTTTTGGTAAGAAATTTCTTAGTTATGGATTTTGAAACCCATGAGAAGAAAGTCTGATTTAGTACCCATAACTTCGTCACTTTCTTAGATCTTAGCCGTGAGTATATGATATGTATTAGAGCTCTGACAAATCATCACGAAACCAATTTGCGTATCCAACAAGATTACTTCCCATCCGCCATTTTGTCATCGTCATCGCACAATCAGTGCTGATGATGACTAACCAGATTAAGATTCTATTAAGCCTGCACCATCCCTATCATTAAGCAAATTCGTAAAGGAGCTGGCATACATAAACAATGCATGAATTCACATATCATTAACATTTCTCTCCATTATGCTAAAGGATATCGTAAAGAGGCTGTAGGGATCTCGCAGTTCTGGTTACCTCATTTTGGGAACAAAGGGAGTTGTTACAGCTATCAATGCACAAATACTTGTGAGGTGATCAATAACTTTGTGCTCGCTATGCAATACGTGATCATTTACATCCTGTCTCCGCTATACCTACTAAACGTGGCTGTAAGGATCTTGTTTGTGATAATTCAGTTCTGGTTACCCCATGTCAGGAACACAACCGTGTGTATATGTATGTATGTATGGCACGAATATGTTCTGTAGTCCCGCGACTTGAATCCGCCCCCTGATTACATAAAAGCAATAGCAAAGCCGAAGCCGCGCGGTCGCGATAATTGAGAGTGTGTGTGTATGCGAGGCGAGTTGCGGGGCGCGGGAGGACGCCGAGCGCTCGTTGCGCGCATGCACACACTCTTAATTATCGCGATCGCGCGGCTTCGGCTTTGCTATTGCTTTTACGTAATCATGGGGCAGGTAAAACATCGTATTGCGTAAGCGGTAAGAACCATTGGGTTAACACTGTAATGCGGGTATTTTTTTATAATAAGTAATTATAGATGGTAAACATTAGGCGGTCATATCCTATTCAAGATCAAAGGCTTTGCCTACAGTGGGCTTATTGTGTGACTATAGCGACACTAGTTTTTATAAATAAACATTGTTTTTCATGAATGTTTTTATACTAATTTATGTTTTTATATACCATTGGTTAACCCACGACATTAGGGATCTTAATATGGGACTAGGTCAAAGTGTTGTGAAGTGTGTGAATATTTATTGTTATTGTTATGTTAGAGCATCTCCTTTTCATATTTGCTCTATGACTCCGCCCTACAATTTTATTACAACTACCATTTCTAGACCTATTAATTGAGTGATTTTATACGTTGTTCAATGGCATTAAAAGCTGTGAGATGGGACTTTATATTGTGAACATGCTGTACATAGTTGGAATATTGGTACTAATTTTGTTTGCTAGCAATCCAGGGCTTGAAAGGAAAGGTAATAATGTAGATGGTAACCGAATACCGAAATACGGATTTTGAAATTTGAGTTATGATGATGATGATGATCTCCGACCGTATTTCGGCCAAGGCGACCAATCTCTACGGAGATTGGCCAGGTACGCAGGAGATATTATAGTGCACAAGACGTGTGTGCGCAAACACAGGTGCCCTCTCTATTCCGTTACTCTCATAGTCCGATGGGACGGAGGAGGAGGCTAAAATACGCATGGCGACCACTACCTAGTTTATAGGGAATACTTATAGAAAACTTTTCTGATGGCATTCTATGCCGAAACAAAAATACTTAGGTACATACTGTAGTGGATTAAAAAGTAATTAAGATCGATGAAAGATTTTTCCAGAGATTTTATGCTTAAGCTAACTCTTTTGTGCACACTTGAATGTATAGGAAATATAATGGTTATCATTTCTGTTTTTTATTATACTTGTTACTTAGCATTGTTTTTGTACAATTACATATATAACATGCTCGTAAATCATGCTACAAATCCGCTGCAGCGCTTCAATCAACCCAGCGATATTCCCATGTAAAGTAACAGGTTTTTTTAAAGCGCCATTTCCGCTGGAATCTAATTAGCGAGCGCTCACACACGTGCCGAAAATGGATTTAATTAAAGCCAAATAGTTTTATCGATGGCCGTTTCACGAGAAATCAGAATTTGATGAAATTTTAATCTTATTGATTGGTATGTTGAAAAAAATATTGATGACAGAGTGAATTTTAATTTTGACATTGTTTTTATATTTTAATGTTCCCACGTGGGCCATAATAGGCTAATTGGTGTAGAAGGGGTGTGTAATTAGCCCACTGCTGCCCATCTTCTTAGGGAAAGGGACATATACTGGGCAAATAGTCTTAATTGCAAATAACTCATTGGTTTAATTATTGTTTTAATTCAAAATGTAAGAAAAATGTGATACTCACTTCGATTATCGAAATTGGCCATTAATGGCTAGGGTCAAACTTAGCTACCTCCAAAACCTATCAAAAAAAGCTTTCAATTTTCAAACACCGTACATATTGACATAAGTCAGTAGGCAAATATTTTTCCCTTGTCCACTATACTGCGATTAAAATACGAAGGCCTGAGACATTGGCGCTAGTATCTTCGTAACTCTTTCATGACCCTACTCATTTTATTTAGTTTCATTAAAAACCGCAGGACTTGGTTATGGAAAGCGACACTATCGTCATTAACCCTCCCCTACCGGTACACAATGCACTGCACTAATGGATTATCAGCGATTTGCATTTAGCTGGCTTTGCTGGATAGTGCCATGTAAGAGAAAAGCAATACTTCCTTGTGCATAGGGGTTTTGCCAATGTTTAAGCCACGACAACTCCTTCTACCAAGGGCAAAAAAATTTCATTACAAATAAAAAATTACTTGTATTTATTATACTATATTTCCCGAAAAGTAACACTTTAATTCCATTTGATGTCGTGACTAAATAATTACTATTGATTTGATCTCTTCAAAAAGTGCTCAAATCACCATGTTTACAAGTATAAATCTACTAAAATAATGAGGCATAGAAGAGGGCCAAGTCAAGCCAAATGCCTTAAATTTTCAAGACTCAATGTAATGTAGTTCTAATTACATGACATAGTGATATGGCGACTTCAAAATGTGCTCAATTTCCACTGCACAATTTATATCCCAACTAAAAAAATCCCAATAAAATTTTGTGTATGTGCAATAAAGAATAAGAATAAAATAGTGAGACATAGAGGACCTTTGACTTGGCGCAAAAGATAAAAACGTTATGTAATGCAAGCCAAAAAACTTTCATGATATACTGTAATGTAACTCTAATTACATAACATACCGCGTAACACCGTCCATCCGAAACAATGATGTGAGCCGACGTAAGGCTCCCCGCACACGGTTGAGTTGAAAATAATTGTCTCACTGATAGGCGGCCCGCAAACTAATTCCAATATGTGCTAGTCGATGGAAACGGAATGTAGTTACTAGCAACTAGTGCATACGTAGGTGTATTTTGTATATATTTTAGATAAAAGAAGGCAATTTATAGGCGTTTTACAAATTAGCGGTGATATTTTACCGAACGACCATTGAGTCGCCGTGGTGTCCGTAAGCTACCAAACTAGACACCATATAGACACCACAGTCGCGTGACCGTGAAGTCGGTAAGCTACCAAACTAGATATCAGAGTCGCCACACCACACTGGTAATAGGTGTTTACATTCATTATAAAAGACGTCATCGTATGCAAAAACATTTATTTAAATTTTAATTAATCATTAGTAGAGTCGTAGCTTAATTTTTTTACGACGTAGATATTAAGTAACTAACTTCAGAAAGATGTTAGTATATAGGTACAAGTAACTAATAGGGCTCACCATTTAAGAGGACATACCTACTACTTCATGCTTCAGAAAAATTACTTTTCCGAACGAAGTCACAGGCAATAGCTATTATTTATAGTATACAATTTATTCTACGTTTATATAATGTAGAACTTTCTCATGCAATCAAAAGTTAGATCATAAATCTCATAAACATAAACTATTTTAGACAGTCAAAGTATTATTTCACAAGTTTTCACTACATAACACTTATTTGTGTATTTTCGTACACTTTGCTATTGTAATTTAAATTTTAGCACACTGCTATAAGATATACGAATAAGTTAAGTTGAACGTTGAACTTCAAAAGCTGTAAACTGGGATGTAGAGTTAAGAAAGATAAGAAAAGTTCACGGATTCTTGGAGGTAATATTTCTATGAAGTAACCCATTGGGTTATTTGAGTTCGTCGCATTGTGAAAATTTAATCTTTTAAAACATTTTCATTACTCAAAGCCTCAGTTGTTCAATAAAGATCAATAACACAAAATAGTACCTAATCACCCATCACGATTTGTGAGTCAGGTGTACTTATAAACCAAAACTGTATTCTGAGGGGTCATCATAACAGGATTGATTTCATTATGAAAGCTTGATGTTCCTGTACACTGATTACATATTTCTCTCGCTTCCACAATCGAAACAATCATGTTAAAAGCTCAAAGCTCTATTCAAAACTCAAAGCGTATAAATCTCTACTTAATAGTGTGGTTTACTAGCTAACTAAACAACGTTTCCAATCAATGGCAATTTAAAATTACTCGTTGGTTATGTTAAAAGCATTGCGATTAATGGATTACGATTATCTATCAAATAACACAAGGGAACAAAATGAGACTTTCTTTTTGTTGCATGGCATTTTGTGAATGTTGTTTACTAATACGAGGTCGCTAATTTCAAATCTACCCGCATTTGGTTTCTAACAGCTCCCGTTTATGAGATACAGCTATTTGACGGGTTTTTGTACTAGTTGCACTTACATAATTCCGAGTAGTCGTCGTCACGAAATATCTGTAAAAACGATCCCAACTATTTCTGTAACATATGTGGTGAATATACATTCAAAGAGTATAGACTAAGTGTGTCGGAGTTCGTAAAACGGGTGTACTTTGATTACTTTGGATTTCCTTTGGACACCCGCGACAAGTATTGGGTGCCTAAAATGGTATGTAAAACTGCGTTTTTGATTAAATCGGAAAAGACCCCATTTTTCTATCAAATCAGGACAAGCTTGTTGATATAAACGGGATTAACAAAAGAAACCGGGCCAAATGGTTTTACCCTAACTTGTTGTGACCAGTCCTGTACTCCTGTGCGTCAGCACCACAAGCTTCATCATCTACACAAAATGATCACGTCTTGGAAGAAGAAAACTCGTCTTCAAGTGACGAAAGTGGGACAGCTGATTTTAATCCAGATATTTCTTCTGAGCCCCGGCCCTTTAATCAGGAAGAGCTTAGCTTAGTCAGAGACCTTGGGCTTTCTAAAAAAGCATCAGAGATTCTAGCTTCTCGATTAAAGCAAAGAAATCTTTTAACTCGACAAGAATTTCGTACTATCGTAAAAGAGAGACAGAATTGCACTGAAGATGATAACTTTGTTTATTGTTCAGATATTCCTGGTTTATTGAAATCAATGGGATTACAAGAATATGATCCAAAAGAATGGCGTTTATTTATTGATTCCTGTAAGCGTAGCCTAAAATGTGTACTTATGCATAACGGCAATAAGCTGGGGTCGATACCGATTGCACATTCAACTAAAGTCAAAGAAGAATATGATACTGTAGCTTCTGTTATGAATAGAATCAAGTACAATGAACACAAGTGGCTGATATGTGTAGATTTAAAAATGGTGAATTTTCTTCTAGGACAACAAGGAGGCTATACAAAATATCCTTGTTTTATTTGTCTGTGGGACAGCAGAGCTAAGTCTCAGCACTGGGTTAGAAAAGAATGGCCCCCCAGGCAAGCTATGGTTCCGGGAAAACAGAATGTGATAAATGAACCACTAGTGCCTAGAGATCGCATTACTGCCACCTTTGCACATCAAACTTGGGCTCATGAAACAATTTGTCAAAGCTCTGAACAAGAATGGTGATTGTTTTCAATATATCTCTAAAAAGTTCCATAATTTGAGTACCGAGAAACTGAAAGCCGGAATTTTCGATGGTCAATAAGAAGGTTGATGAAGGATGAAAACTTTCATAATTACATGACCGATATTGAAAAAAATGCCTGGAATAAATTCGTTTGGATTGCACAAATTTTCTGGGAAACAAGAAAGATAAATGCTATGCGAAGCACATTGAGGAGATGTTGTCGCACTTCCAGCAGCTTGGATGCAATATGAGCATTAAGGTACACTTCCTCCACAGCCATTTGGATCGTTTCCCTGATAATCTAGGTGATCTGAGTGAAGAACAAGGGGAACGTTTCCATCAAGATATTCGGACTATGGAAGAGCGGTACCAGGGTCATTGGAATGCCAACATGATGGCGGACTACTGCTGGAGCATTAAAAACAGCCCTTGTGAACCAAGTCAAACAAGAAAATCTTATAAAAGAAAATTTTTCTGTGTAGTGGTTATTTTTCTAAAGTTCTTTTTTAAATAAAATATATTTTTTTCATAATCTCAAAAACTAAAGCTGATACAAAAAATCTGATTTCAGATCTGAAATCAGCACCCCGAAAATACATAATATTAGTCGTAATATTTCATTCAACAAAAATTATGTTCCCTTGTGTAATATTAGTAAGACTGCCAAATACCTCAGAGATTTCTTTAATTAAATAGTAGTTTCCAGCCAGTTTCTTGTACAGTGATACTATAAATGTCTCTTTTATTAAGTTTTTCTATCCAGGACAAGCTCAGTACGTTGTGGCTCTGTTGTGTGCAATCAGCCATTTTACTGCCCTTTGTCTTCTTAAATCGTCGCGGTGACACTACTGGCACACTCTTATTATTGACAATGAATTAGGCCAACTTACCTACTACAGCTTTTGTTTGCACCTAAGAGTCGGGAGAGGATGTATATTAAGATATGCCATCTTTCTGTATTAGTAGATTATGAAGTATACTAATACAGAAAGATGGCTAACACGTGAAAATATATTTTTAAGATGTGAAAACGTAGCTACTAAAAGTGGTATACTCGTAGGATGTATTCTATTTAAATAGTGCTAACAAGTCGTACCTTTCATTATTTTCCATAGAACACACGACACCTTAGCTATTGAATGTCAAATTTACTAATCGAATTGTTGATTATTGAAATAACGTAATCAAATAAAAATAACAATAGGCACTCAGAATCGACGTAAAGAGAATCATAGTAATTATTATAATTTATTTGACACATAAGCAAATATTTGAACTTCCGAATTGTAACGCCTAATACAATTTCATTTACATAGGTTGTATACCAAGTATAGGTAAATACGCCGTGTGATAAAAAATTGTGTTGTAGAAATCAAAGACCAATATGGCTCTTTCTTGATTGAGCATTTCAAAAGAGGATTTAATACATAGTTCTTAACCAGAATACCACAAAGGTGGTCGCTGTCCGTATCAGATTTTTGCTCGTAAACCGTGTCGGTGCAAACAGTCGTGCTGTGTAATGGCGGGTAAGTAAGGTTTTTTCTTTATTTGCTTGTTCCTAGAAATACAAACATTTAATTAAGAGTTTAGAACGTAGTTCTTTATCGGTTTAGCACTGATAAATAATCTATGTAAGTAAATGTATATAAACTGTAGCATTGATAGATTAACTACATTTCGTATCACAAACAGAAGTGATCTTACACGCCTATTATGTATACCCACCACACCATTTAGACGCGTTTTCTTGCTAACGTAGATCGGTTGATATTGCTGTAAAAGCTATGTTAAAATAACTACAACTAATTTTATGTAAGCCTTAATGTATGAATATGTCCAATATATGTACACTCACCTTAACTGTGATATGTGCCTTGTGTTCCGATAAACATTTTTTTAAATTTTTCCGTGAGTCTGTCTACAATTCGGCTATACATATATATTAACACATACGCTTCAGATCACATTAGCCCAGTCCCACACGTAGATCCCTAAGACCTTGTATCGTAGCTTGTATAAAAAGCATTTATTTCTAAAACAGAATACAAGATAAATATAGAAACGTCCATAACTCGGAAACAAACATCAATATTCATCATATTGATGTTTGCACCTACATAACGTCATAATCTATAACTAAAAAGTTTATTGTAAAGAAATGAACTTGAATTTCTACCCAGAAACCCAAAAACAATGTACTTCAAGGTATCTGTTCACGGCACACTTCAGAAGCAGTACTCAACAATGACAACACGAGTGGGGCCGCCATGATTTATTCTCCCTTGTTTAATGTTAATCGCATGGTAAGTAGCTTGATTTATGGCCGAGGATTAAAATATAATTAGTGAGGTGTTGATAAAATATTGGAATAAGCTGTTCCCGACCATTTCCACCTGCATATAAGAAAACTAGGTATTCTAATTTACTGTACATACGAATATGTACTATTGCTGTATATTTAATAAAAATTGCCATCAATCATTAGCATTATTTCATCTTCATCAGCAGCCCTCCGTGCACGTCGTAAGATTTGACTAAGAAACTCAGCCATTGGCAATGACCTAGCAAGTTTGTCACCGATCACGTAAATCTGGCAGTTTTGGCTATCCCAAATTTTTGTAAAACACTAAACTCTTGTAACACCTTATGTACAATATTTTTGCAATAAAAAACATTCCGTCATTTATGAAGCTCCTCATTTATTAATGTATAAATTAAAGAGACATTTAAAAACATAAAAAATTGCAGATGCTATTATCCCTTTTCGGTAAAACAGCCATGTGTATAGATATGTATGTAATAAACATTTGTAAGAGTCTCCTCAGTGAGCTCTCATCTCACTCATTCTTGATTTATGTCACAGGATTAAAGTATAATTATTTACAGAGATAAGGAAGACATCTTTGCTAATTGTAGGTTGTGATGTCGAAAGATGTTGATGTGCGGAGTATTTAAGTAAGCTTTACGATACATAAATCAATGTCTTGCTTCTCCCCAAATGTTAAGATTTATTTCGAAGGCGTTGCCTACAGGTTTATTTATTTATTACAGCTTTGAAGAGAAACAACCGCTTATAAAACAATATAAGTTATAGCAACACAGAAGCCATTTACAGGTTATACATATAAAGTGCTTACTTATTTTTTAGAGATCTTGTATATGCTGAAAATTTGAGAGTTTAACTATTTATTTCGTACTTACCTTCATCTTTTATGACTTTCCATGTGATTGGTTAGTGTCATTTCGTAGTTGCGTGTGCTGGTGCGGTGCTTTACAGAATACATCAGCTGAATCTCCTTAGGTGCATGTCGTAAAAGTCGACTAAGGAATTTAGGGGCGTTCTCTCAGGCGAAGCCAGCAAATTGTAATTTCTAACTTCTGACCCCGCTACGCTCATTGTAGCTATAGAATCTCCTTCACAATCTTGCAGTTATAGCTAGCCCATTTTTGGAAACACAATCGTATCTACACAGGGTGTTTTTGGTCGTCAACGTTCTCGAAAACTACGGAATCTCCTCCATGGAAGCATACCTGGGAAGTGTCTGGTTTGGGAACCAGATATTAGGATCCAAAGTTGAGTTAATATACTAGGTTTTTCTACATAAATGAACATAGACGCGCGGAGAAAGAATTTTTCACTAGAAATAATTAATATCTGTCTATGAAAAAAGTAGCATAAACACTGGACACTATAATTGACCCAGTAGCTCAGTGGTTAGAGCAACTAGCACGGTATGCAGTGGTCGTGGGTCATAAAATTACTTTATTGATATATAGAGAACGTACCCTTCGTTGGTGGCAACGAAAAAACATCCTCTATATGCTTGTATGTTAAGTTGTTATTCGTTTTTACCTTAGAAGCATAAATGTATTATCCTAGTAGATGTACTGGCGATAGCACTAGATAGGTACCTACTTACAAATTAATGTTAAGCGTTTGAAAATAGATTATTGTACATATTATGCTGGTTGACGTTGTAACAATCTACATATACAAGCAAAGAACCCAAATCCTCTCATCATTTACCAGCCCATAACAAACAGTTAATAACACATTAAACACAACACCCCCTAAGCAAAGGTATCCTGTATCTTTGAAAAATGAATCTGTTAAGGGCCACGCAGACTGTACCATTTCCTCTTCCTGCGATCCGTCTTAGTCGGATGTCTGCCGACACCCTTTTTAAATGATGCCCTAATGATTCTTGTAAGTATCGGCTGTTGACCGGGCAGAGATTAATAGATGCAACAGTATCACTTACTGTAGGGGCGTGAGACCTATTTTTATTATGATACAGGCCGATTTTAGGTTAATGCTGTCTTACTCTAAAACTTAATCAAGATAGAGTCAGCATCAACTTTATCCTCCAGATAGACTATATGACCATTGGGAAAATCAGCCCTTAATAAATCAAGAGAACTTACTCACTTAACTATACTGCGCTTATCTACTGCGCTTTACTACTTTATCTATTTATCTACTGCGCTGACAAGGTATACGCACTCTGTGTGCAAACCTGTGCGCACTTCCTTACTACTCAACTACGCCACCACCTTTATCTATTGCGCTGATAAGATATACGCACTCTGTGTGCAAATCTGTGCGCACTTCCTTACTACTTAACTACGCCACCACCTTTATCTACTGCGCTGACAAGGTATACGCAATCTGTGGGCAAACCTACGCGCAGTTCTTTGTTACTATACTACACCATCACCTTTTCTTATATAAATCTACTGCGCTGACAAGGTATATGCACTCTTTGTGCAAACCTGTGCGCACTGCCTTACGCCGCCACCTTTATCTACTACGAAACTACTACGCTGACAAAAGTATGCGTACTCTGTGTGCAAACCTGTGCGCACTATATTGCTACTTAACTACGCCACCACCTTTAACTACTTGTCAGTGGACAAGGTATACGCACTTTTTGTGCAAACCTGTGCGCACTGCCTTCCAACATTATTTACTATGCGCTGCCAAGGTATACGCACCTTTGCGCAAATAATATACTACTACACACATTAGATTTTTATAAAAGGTATTCATCCAACAAAAAATAGATTGAAATGAAATGAAACGATTTATTTACTCAAAACATGATAAAATAAAGTAATTACATATTAGATCAGAGACATGTTTCGCCAAAAAATGTAAGATGCAAATATTTTGATTCAAGAATATTACCACCAAATTATTATAAGTAAAAGTAATACAAAAGCCAAAAAGAATCCGCCAGTTGGTTCCTAATGGCCCTACGTTACCGTAATGTATCGTAACTTACAGGCAATTGTAATGCACTGTAGTTACTCTGTAAGTTATGGTTTTTCTCTAGTCTGAGCTATTGGGATGTAACCCTGTTCAAGGTATTTATTAAAGTCTGTTTGCCATCGTGATACGCTAGGCTAGACGATCATGAAACTCTAGTTCGTAGGCTATCGTGATTCACAAGGCTAGTCGATCGTGGTCGTGCGCTAGGCTAGGCGAACGGTGATGTTCTAGGCAAGGCATCGAGAGGCGGTACGGCTGTCTTCAAATTCAAGAAATTTTATTTCATTAATTAGAACATAGTGCAATAAATTTATTACTATATAAATGAGATCAATGGCATGTTTCGCGATATCGACTGCAACTAACATTGTCGATTTTCTTTTTATAGCATAGAAGCGTCTAAAATATCAATACTCGTATATATAAGCTCTTAAAGTTTTAATTCTTAAAAGGCCTTTTCTCATGTTTTCATACATACATATTAGGTAAGACTAAATAGAGTAGCCAGAACTGCATGATCACAAATCAGATCCTACAGCCACGCATAGCATAGCGAGAACAGATTTAACTGCACAAAAAGGCGGACAGCATAGCGCTCCGTGAACATTGTATGATAATATGTTACGACGCTGCTCTTAAGAATCGCGTGTGCTTTACTCATCGGATGCTCATTCTCAAAGAACATTTAAATATCATACTGTACAGATAATATCGTAGAACCTATATGTAAGATCCTACAGTGCAAATGGGTTTTCATCCCTTTTTGACATTGGATTTACCACACACACATATGCAAACACACAAATACCTATTGTAGTCCACTGCTCGATATAGGGCTACATGTACTCGTATATTGCCAAAGAAGTGATTTTGCCCATAGTCACCGCTATGTCACAATATTTTAAAGTAGATCTTATGTAAAATGCCTTTGTTAAGCCTAGCTGCAGTCGATATTTTAGTTATTTTAAATAATTCAAACGTGATCCTGGGGAGGATCCATCGAGATCTGTATACCGTCCCGGAAAACGTCGCGATGTCTGTATTCCATTGGTTATCGGTGACGCTTTAGACCATAGGCAGCCATGATGCGCTAGTCCATAGATTATTATCATGCAGCGCTACTCCGTAGGTCATAAAGCATTATTCCATAGGTTATCGCGATAGGCTAGTTGGTAGTTCATCCAAAATAATAAAAATCGATGTGTGTATTTTTAAATAACTAAACGCTTATAACAAATATTGTAAAATATATTCAATATGTAATATTAAAATATAACTTATACTAAATCCCTTCCTCTCATTGATAAATATGAATTACTTAGACCATAGGTTATCCATATACTTTTACATTCACACTCAGTGCGCATACATGTGCACCATGACACACTACTAAACTACACCGCCATCTTTATCTAATATAGGCGTCTCCGCTATTAGGTATACACACCGTGTGCGCAATTGCGCATACTTGTACGCACTGACACACTACTAAACTACATCGCTACCTTTATCTAATATGGGCATCTCCGCTACTAGGTATACACACCGTGTGCCCATACTTGTACGCATTAACACACTACTTAATTACATCACCACCTTTATCTACTAATCTACTATACGCGTCTCCGCTAAAAGGCATGCACACCCAGTGCGCATACTTTTGCATACTGACACACTGCTAAACTACACCGACACTACTAAATGCTACATAATGTGTAAGAGAGAAAACTACTTACACACACTACGCTAACAATAAATACTCTGCGCACTTTTTAAAGATTGCTACTACTACTAACTAATACTAACATTAAAATATAAACATGTATAAAATATTAAAAAATATTGCGATAATAACTCTTGTTTTTATGTCGATTTGCTATTAATAAGGTACAAAAAATATTATTTTCTCACAATAATATTAAATAGTTAAGTAAAGTATACTTGAGTAAGTAGGTATTTTGGAAATACGGTCAAACATTTGCAAATTCGCTGCAAGATTATTGGAGAGGATACAAATGAAAAATGTAGAACTTACATAGACCTTACATTACTATTAAATAAAACTTAACTCAATTAGTTTACAGAGAGCTACCTTTAGCAGTTACTAATATTTAGTAAATCAATAAGAAGTTTTTAATATACATCAAACATATAAGTTACTAGCGTATAGGCTAAACCTAGTCAACTCTTACGATATGCACATTAGGAGATACAGCGAATGTTTTCTAGAGATGCCTCGCATCAGCATAACACTCCTTCTTATCTAAAGAGGAATAAAGTCAATTGCTTACACAAAACAACATCGAGAACTAACGAGAAATAAATACAATGCTTAAGAAACATACAAACAACATTTGAACATAACAGGCGAATGTAACTTATTCTAGGTACTCACCTAAAATCAAATATTCTGGATTTTATATCTACATTTGGTTTACCTGCAAAAATAATTATATAACATTACTATTCATTCATTTCATACAAATTTCACAATAATAATATTGTTTGTTTGCAGCGAATAGGCTTCGAAACGAAATTGCAGTCAACGTGTACGGAGTTGCGGGCATCCACTAGTCAAAAATAAACGTAAAAAAAAATAGAAACGGAAGGTTATGTTAAGGTGAAGTAATAAGTAACATAGGTATAGTAATAAAGTATAAAAGTAACACATAGGTTCATAGGAGAAAGCATTGGTGATTTTCCATTAGCTTTACTACAAAATTACAGTTGGGTAAAAAAGTAAACTCTATACTAGCCAGTAACATTTTTTGCTCTAAAATTCAAAAGGCGCCAGTTAAAAGTGGTACAACCAAAGTTAAAACTGTAATTTCGTGCTTTTCACGGGTCGGTTGGTAAAAAATGCGAATATCCCTATATTCCACTGGAGTGGCATTGTCTGGAGAAGGTTATATATAGTCTCTTTATAGATTTTTTTGGAGTAAAATGGAGCCACATTACGGAGATTTGCAATGGAGAATACAAGGATTAAAATATTCTGTGTTTGTTAGTTTTCATCGTTTTCTAGACTAGAAAATAGCATATTATTTAAAAGAAGTTTTGTCGGAGAGTTGAAAATATAGTGGGTATGGGTGAAATATAAGGAACATCATGTAGAATTAGATAGCATTTCTTTTTCACTAAATTATATACGTAAATTCATCGAGTTACCAAGTTATTGTGGATTACTTAGAATATTTATTACATCTACTAAAAAGTGAATCTACTAAAAATTAATAAATATTACCATCGAAATTAATTTCAAGACCTTGCAAGACTTTAATCTATATGCTAAGAGATATTTTTTTACTATAAGAACCTCTTTGTTATCAAAATTAATTTGTTTCTCATCTTAATTTTTCGCTTCTTTACTCCCAAGTCCTTCCATCAATAGCCATCGCCATGGCTACAGTCAATTATAAAAAAAAAACCATATTCGTTTTCCAAAAATCCCAATTACTTACCGCCCGTTGCTATGGCTATCCACCCCAGCGTACAGATGGACAAAAGACAGATGACCATTATATTGATAGCAATTATGTTGCTCTCAAAGCTATTGTCAGTATTGTGACCTACGCTCTTCAGTTAAGGGGGTATTATGTAAGGTATTATTTTGGCTTCAAAGACGGATGGGAAAATTGGTGTCGAATTGTTGGTATTATGTTGCGGTTTTGTATTTATTTATTTTCTTTTAGATTTCAATACCTGGCTTGCTTATATTTCTGAATTTTTTACCAACGAATAAATATAAATGCACAATGTATGCTGGTTATTGATGCAAATGATAAATCATGTGTTTAATTATTTTAAAACATTTATTAAACTTAAATTTTACAGTACGTATGAGTGCTATTACAGCACTACATATGCTGAGTGCATATTTTAGAAAGGTTTAGTTATATTATTCCTAAAAAGTACTAATTTCTATTGAACTAGTTATATTATACACCATATATCATAATGCTAATGAGCCGATTCTGAGAGGTAATTTATTAAATTAAATTATAAAACGTTCCTATGTGTTGAATATCTTTTTGTCATGGCCTTAAAATTCATATATCAAAATTTTAAAAAAATATCATAAAATAATCTCGGAAACTACGTGATACCGCCTCCACAAACGCGTCCACTAACATCCATGTGCACGGTCAGTCGAAGTAGGTTGTTTGGAACAATTTTCTCCTTAAAGCGGTGAGAGCCGGATTACACCGGACTACACTCGACTTTGATGGAGGACTTTTAACCGTCATTATAGTATAGTTACGACTATAATGACTCTAGTTACAAAGAACTTACGCAGTGTACTTACACTACGTACAATCGTAATCAATTTAGACTAAGAGTGAGGCTGTGTTCCCGAAATAGGGTAGCCAGAACTGCAGGATCATAAAGAAAATCCCACAGACATGTTTAACATAGCGAGGAGAGATGTAAATATACAGTGACAAATTACTAGCTTTTCGCCTGAGTGAAGGCATTAGTTCCTTATTCGACTCTTACGATATGCACGGGAAGGAGATGCAGGTGATGTATTCTAGTGAAGCCACGTATCCAGCACAGGACAAATTAGTATTCTTAAAGTTAGTAAATGGTCTATATTCTGTATGAATTGGGATCTCCAAAAGTCTACAATTCGTAGCTCGAGCTATCTCAAAGCACCGGCTATTGACAGCGAAGTGGTTTCGCTAAGGACTTAACTTTAGTCGACCACAAAGCGAAAATTACGTAAAAACTTTATAAATCGCCTGTGCTAAAAGTTTTGCAGAAAAATACAGTTTTAGTTTTAAACGTACACGTTTTTTGCTGTTACAAAAAAAATGCATTTGCTTCCTTTAATGAATGACAAAAGAAATAAATTTTAACTTTAGTGCTATTACGAAAAAGCATGGAAAAGGTTAATCAAATTCTGTCCGGCTAGAAACCATAGCCTGACAAATCGTGTTTATTCTTTAGGTTAGAAACAGTTAGAAATGGTCTTATAGAGTTTTCTTAGAAAAGAAACAGCTAAAATGATGTTGAAAGCATTTATTAGGTACCTGTATCTCGCACCTCTGTCCACAATTATTAAATGTCCTATTTTATTTCAAAAATACGTAAACTTCATGATTAATAAATGAAAATGACGTCATATATTTATGAAATGCGTTCACAATCAAGCCTTTTGCTTTTGTCACTTTAATCCTTTTGAAACGCGTTGATAAGTGAAGGCTTAAGCTTTGTGAACTAGTCATTTTGCCTGTGGTTTGACGCTATTTTGACATAATATCCGATAAGTTTGACCAAATTATATCGTTCCTCATACTGTTTTTGCATTAGACACTGTTTTGAGCTCATATTCTTAGTGGCAATTTTTCTTTAGCTTAAGTGAAGGCATTTCGGTGAGAGATGGTACCAAATCAATGGTGACCAGTTATTTTCAATGGATTAGTGTTATTGTAGTTTTAAGTTAACGAATAATGTTATGGAAGTAAGTGATTTTAAGTTTATGTTAATGTAGATAATTTTATGTGAAGTCGTAGTATGTGGAGTTCTTGTAAAAATCTGTCAAATATTTTCTTAAAATCGTAAGTAATTCTAATGATTCGCGGATTCGAATATTTCTGTCTATCTCTAAATATTTTATTGTAAAATATGTACTTTCGACAATCAAATCAATATCGTTTATTTCACTTGAGTATCTAATACGCTTATCATTCATACATTATACTGCGACTATTTCATATACCCACCCTCATACCTGCCATTGTGTATTTGATAGAAACAGTCACTGTGCACGCCTTTGTAAATCAAACATTTCAAAAATGTTTTTCAAAAACAAAGTTTTCTCTAATAGAAGACAAAAGCAGAGTTTGCTTCAAGTATACCATCCCGCACTAATATTCCTATTAATATGTGGTTACGACTTCAAAGTTTTTAACAGGAATGTTTTTATTCGAGTTGCTACATTGGGATACTGTGTTTTTCTTGTTAGCATTAATGTTTATGCTACTTTATCGTGTTGTCTCAGCCAGGAGCTTGTATATTCAGCAATGTGGTCTTTAATGGAATACTCGTCAATAGTTTTTGTTGTTATATTTTTTAAAAGCAATACTATAATGTATATTAACTCTTTAGAAACCATAGACGGATATCTCAGGATTAAAACGCAGAGATATTTAATGGAGAGGATTTTGATATCCGCGATCGGGATTTTGCTATTTTTAGTCAGATGTGTACATACCGTGTTCTATTGTTGGTCATACCCGTGTTATACTGATTTTAATTTGTATTTGTTAAGTCAGATTTCTGTATTAGCTTTGGATGTGATGCGATTGTGGAGATTTGTAGTTTTTGAAAATATCAGATATAGATTGAACATTTTGAGGTGCAGATTAACCGAGACACCTGAATGTGATTATTATTTGTATGTAAATGGAGGAAAAACCGTGAAGGAAAATAAATTTAAATTATGCATACGTTTATACAAAAACATAGCGGATGCTTTCAATTTTATATCTTCACCGGTTATGGCATCGGTAAGTACCAAAAAGATACATTAGTATAATTGTTTTCAAGAAAGTCTGGATCTAGATTATTATCGTGACTAATTTGACTAATTGTTTTTTGGAAGCGAGACAACGTTGACAGCTGTATAGAGCAATATCTCACACTTCAAAATAGAACCTTTATCGCGTACATGGCTATAAAAATATCATCATCATCATCATCATCAGCCTATTGCAGTCCACTGCTGGACGTAGGCCTCCCCCGGGGCATGCCACAAGACTGCCATGGGGGGTATTTAAACATATGTATAATTTATATAAGTTTATCTTTTACACTTATGTAAATATTTTTCATTACAGATTCTTATGAGCTTAATTTGCAGTATACCAAAGCTAATCATAAATGTCTATGATACTCTTCTCGTTTTAAAACACAGAGTAAGTATCCATTTGATTACATTTAATCATAAATACATAATATTTATTGAATTGTATCAGGCGTCACTATTCGGAAGTTCAAATCTCTATTGAGGGATCGCCTACCACCGGGAGTAAAAGTAAATGTTCGGCAAAGTTGGATTTATTAGGATTACCATTTCTGAAAGCTGATATATGTTCCTTGTATCGAACATTAAAACTGCGACCAGTTTATCCAATGTAACAAGCATCACATTCATCACATTTCAACTGATATACACCTGATTTCTCTTTAAGTTCCAACTTTTGTTTTGTGTTAATTAACTTTTGTAATTAATTATAAGTCCTAAATGCCACAAATATGTATGTCTTCTTTTTTTAATAATTTAGATAATTTTTCCGAAAAACCTCCATAATATGTCAAACTACCAGTGTATGGTTTTTATATAAATCCAACTTTGCCGAACATTTACTCCATGCGGGCCACTCCCTGGCAGATAATAATGAGTTAAGGGTTCTACATGTTGCAGATAAAGGCACCCGTCTGTCTATTTTAGAATAACTAGAAATTATGAAAGCAAAATTTTCAGGTATTAATTTGGTAAATAATCAAATAGATTTTGTAAACACGAGCCCTGTTTTGGCTGCAATCTGTCAATGTCAAAGTCAATAGGATCGGTCAAAGGTAATGACTTTGTCGTGCAGCCTTGATATGGTTTTTTTTTTATATATTTAATATTATTATAAATTTATTTTTCTTCTCATTTAACAATTAATAACTAATATGTATATTTTTAATATTTATTTATCTATAATAATTTTATATTTCAAACTAATATGTAAGTATTAACATTTTTTATTTTATATTTTGATTGAGGGTATAAAAATGATTTGCAATACATTGGTTTTAATTGTTAGTTAGTTGGTTCGGTAGATAGAACTAACATGGAAAACTAATCCTGATGATGCCACGGGTGTTGGCGAAACATATGTCGATTAAAATTTTAATTGGTTTTCGGATTAGCAGCTATGTATTTATGGTTGCATGCTAGGTGCTTGGATCTGGCTTCTCGTTGCGACTGTAGTGTCTTGTGTTCGTGATCATGAGTAGGCAGATCCGAGGGTCAGCGGAGGGTATAGGGCCCGGTGGCGGGCGATCCCTCAATAGACATAATATTTAATCAACTGCACCAATCAGTTGATATTTAACTAATAAAACAAATGCCAAATCTTTGACAATGTGAGTTTCTAAAATAATTTTTTTTAAACGAAAAACCGACTTCCTCCCAAAACTCGAGCTTACTAAACTAAAATTTTACTAAAGGGAAAATATATATTGCGTTAAGCCGTGTACGACGTTTAGAAGGCATAATATTGTCAGATTTATATGCCAGCAAATTATTAAATAGGCCACATGACAAAAGAGAGAAATGACTAGGCTTCGAAACTTTACGTCTGACAATATAAAAGCAACATATAATTACACTCCTTCTTCCCGCCCTGTTCCCAATCATTTGGGGTCGGTGCAATATGTAGGTAGGTACTCTTCTTTCAGTCATCCCTATTATCCGTCATCTCGTTATTCTCATGTCTACCTCTTCCTCTATAACCATCTTACTTCGGACACGGCATAACGCAACATATAATTACACTACTTAACACAATTATCTTCATCTTCATAAGCCTATTGCAGTCTACTACTGGACGTAGGCTTCCCCTGCCATAGGGGGATTTTGTTACTAAAAAGTTCCACTATCTGTTTTTCGGCGGCTCCATCATCAGACCCTCGTTTCCTTTATATTATGTGTAGCTGACCAAAATTCTCTAAAAAAAATCTAAAAACGGACTACTCGTGCCTATTATATTTGAGGATATCCCTAGATTCCTTAGAGATTCCATCATCAGATGTTATGTTTTATATGTAGGTGACTAAAACGCTCAGTAAAAGTGTAAAAACAGACTACATGTGCCTACAATATTCGAGGATTGCCCTCGATTTCTCCAAGATCCCATCATCAGATCCTGATGTGGTGAATATGGGACCAACCTGGAAGTATACCATGACCAACTATAAAAAAAAATTGAAATCGGTTCATAAATGACGGAGTTCTGAGGTAACACACATAAAAAATAAATAAAAAAACATACAGACGAATTGATAACCTCTCTTTTTTAAGTCGGTTAAAAAAACATATTACGCTGACCCATAGATCATTAGATAAAGGCAGAAAGATTTTAAGATGGTGATCTTATTTGATTTGAAAACTTTTATTCCACAGCTGCCCTACAGTACACTCATCTTCATAGCAGCTCACTTACTTCAAATATGCATATTTCTGTTTTCGTTATGTATACTATGCGAAATGATACTGTCTGAGGTGGAACAAATAAGGTTGTATTTGGTACACCGACGTTTTGATGAAACAGGTAATTTGTAAGCTATTTTCATTATCATCATCATCATCAGCATATTGCAGTCCATTGCTGGATGTAGGCCTCCCCCAGGGCACGCCACAAGACTGCCATGGAGGGTATTTGCCCATAGTCACCACGCTGGGCAGGCGGGTTGGTGACTGCAGTTTGTATTTTGGACTATGTTGTCAATATAGTCCATCATATCCATAATATCAAGCTATTTTAATATTGTAAAATCGCCAATTAGCTTAAGCAGGTAAAGCCAAAAGCTTAAGGTTTGATTTAGACTAAAAGGAGTGCCCAATCCTTTGTTTTATGAGTTTCGAAAGAAATCATATAGTCCTAACTACATACATAATAGGATAGGGACAGGAAGATGAAGTAAGTTTAAAAATGGTTAGCTATTTACGGCTTAACTTGTCAGTAATCTAAGATTTACTTAAGACCCAGTAATAATACCTTAACTACTCAAAATTCAGGAAATAAATAGTTATGAAACATAATATTAATTAAGTACCTAGTTACTCTTTGACTAACATTATTAGTTACGTTTACAAATTTTTAAAAAATACGTCGGGTGTATTTATTTGCCGCGCCTTAAAATGCTACGATGGAACCGTAGTATGTTCGTAGCTCGTAGCATGCTACTAAGTAAATATACTACTACAAAATAGAGCACTTTGCCTAAAAGTATTCTATACTATACTCGCACGCCAACCGTCCTGGCATACGCAGTCATAAAATGTTATATGACAGCGCGTGCCACGACGGTTGGCGTATAGTATAGGAGCCTATTTATTGTTTCATTTAAATTGGCTTCCATAAGACAGAGCAGAATTTTAAAGGTTACCTCAAGTGAATAAACGATTTTGAAAACCAGTATAATAATATCTATTTCAGATGCCAATCTAAAAGAGGATATAAATAACTTCTTGGAATATACGAAAATAAGGACCTTCAAGTTCAAAATTTTCGGAGTAATTTCAGTTGACGGGACATTACCACTGGAAATTGTTAATGTATGCACCGCATATACTATAGTAATAATAAACTTCACTCATCTGTATGACTAAACATTCTTTATTAATATTAATTTATTTACATTAATTTATTTATTAACTACCTTAATACTTTATCTTCTATGCTGCTCTGGGAGTGAAAAATAAAACGTATAATACTACAGCTGCTTCTCTTCCCGGGCATATTGTACAAGTCAGTAGAGGGACAAGAAGGTCTTGGTGTTTTGTAGGCGATGGACTGACCACCTGTCACTACTAACCGAACTTGTACATGTATACAACTATACCCTCAAAATAGGTCAGAAGTGGCACCAAGTGATTCTATCGGCCCTTAGTACTCTGCCTACCCCGTAAGGGATAAAGGCGTGATTATATGTATGTATGTTAATACTTTCAAAAGGATAAGTTCGACTAAATATCTTAAGGGCATAAAGTCAACGTTATTTGCTTATGGTGCACTGTGCTTTTTAACAAAAGAGGCTCTGGCGCTAACAGCCTAATATACAGGATGTTTTTTCGTTGCCACCGTTAACGAAGGGTACGTACTCTATACATTAAATAAAGTAAGTTTATACAAAAAAAGTGCTGGGAAAGATTTTATTTTGTTTGTCATTTTTTTATTACTTGATCGCGTAAATTGACGTGTCCAGTGTTCGTATTAGTTTTTTTTGTAGGTAGTTTTGTTTTCATGAAAAATGTTTGTTACACGCGTCTACGTGCTACGTGTAGGTACGTCTACGCTTACGTGCACGCATACGCATCCGGTGTGCTCGAGCCTTTATGCAAAAAAAACGCAGTCAAATAACTCGATAATGGACCTTAATATCTTAGGAACCAGACACTTTTCAGGTACGCTTCCATGAAAAAAAATGATCATGATGATGAGGAGAATCCCTTGTATTCGGAAACATTGATGACCAAAAAACCTCCTGTACCAAATATAATTCCTATTTAAAATAATTTGGAAACATTTCCCCATAGATAGATTGCCAGTGGTTAGATTGATTTCTTTTTAATATATAGAGCCGAAAAGCGGCGGTAGTCACACACATTACTATGTGAGTTATAAAAGGCAGGTGTAAGAAAAATGTCGTGTTGTATCTTTTGGTATAAACATAAGTACACCTGAAAGAATCAAACACATATTTTTGAACTCCGAAATATTTATCTGTATTTTATTAGGAATTCTGTAGGAAGAGCTAGTCGAATTTGAATTTCCTTCTTTTTCTTCCACTTCTTTCGACCAGGGGTCAACTATAACGGCCCGCTTCCCCCCGGCAAGCCGCCTCTTTCCCTTCCCAAATGGGTCAGACTCTCTGACCGTTGTTCGTATGTTCTTATATTCTTTATTGTACACACACAATATTAACAAAACACTGTAATTATTTATAAAAGAAAATGTACAATGGCGAGCTTATCTCTGAAATAGATTTCTTCCAGCAAACCAAAAGGTGCAGTGAAAATTAAATCATAAATAAGGCAAATCACATGTATACACATATTGAAAATTTAAATGAACATAAAATAAATATACCTACTTAAGAAAAAAATAGAAAAACATATTTACTTAAATATAACTAGGTATTTAATATTTAGGTTAATATGTATTTATATTTTTTACATACATAAACTTATACATATACTTATCTACAGGGTGTAACAAAAGTGGTATGTTAAACGAAAAGCTATGTAAATAGCCCACTAAAAGGAAGCTATCCACAAAGTTTGAGACTCGAAATCACATGTTTATTTTACAGATAGTATGGAGAATTCCTAAACAACTCTGGGATGTTCATACAATCTTTAAAAATAAACATGTGATTACGAATCTAAAATTTTGGAAATTGGTTATTTATTGTAGTATTTATATAGTTTTTGGCTTAAGGCTCTATAGTGGGCTATTTACATAGTTTTTGGCTTAACATACCCTTTCTGTTACAACCTGTATACAGGATGTTTGTAACAGCCAGGCAAATGTTGATACCATGACTTCAGATCATGATTCTGAGTCGCAAAACACTGAAAATTTTCGCAGGAGAATTCCAAAATTTTCCGACATTTTTTCATATTTTTAGGAAAAAAAATAGTTTAGTTCGTTTAATTAGGCCTTAAGATAATTACTTTAAATTAAATTTTAACCAAAAAATGATAAAAAAATTGCCCTCAAAAAAGTTCAAATAACAGTAACTGATCAATTCTAATGGAGAGTCATAAGTGATCCATAAAACAGCAATATGTCACACAATAAGCACATTTAATTTGTCACATGATCGCCCGATGCAATTGGCGCGAAGAGCAAAGATTACTGATAATCAAATAAAAATACATTTCCTGCGAGTAATAACACTCTCGTATAACTCAACACAATGGTAATTGTTCAGCATTTCAGTATTTGCCTAGCTGTCACCCACATCCTGTATAATATATATATTCACATAATGAGCAGTACCTCTTAAAAATATAATAAACTCGTAGTATATTATAAAATATATATATATTTATAGTATATAAAGTTTGTATTAAATCAAATTATTTGGACGGTTGAAATTGTTGAAACGTAAATACTGAATTCGAAGGGAATTGTGCTATTTGCAAATGGGACTAATCAGTCAATACTGATAGATCCTGGATAATTTATGCAGTAAAAAGCATAGGTAAATTGTTTTATGGTTTAATTCTATCATATAAAAGTAAAATTTTACTCATTGACTGAATAAGTGGCAAAAAAGTCCGATTTTGGCATGTATGTTTCTGTATGTAGGCAAGTTAACAGTCGAGGGCCAAAGATGGTAAAGTGGTCCTATGAACTCGGGTCCGTGGTGACGCCATGTGACGCCAATCACCAAGTCAGCTTCGCCACCAAGCTGCCCTGCGGGCTTATTATTATTATATCTAATAATACTGTTAGTGAAAGAAGTTATTTACCGAATAGATATAAAAAATGCGGTATCTTCGCGGTAGCTTCGCTTCGTTATGAGAATACATCTACAGCAAATGCGTAGATCCAAATTTGTGTAAATCGAGAATTAAAACAGAGCCCTCATACTTTTTTGACATAAACAGAAATAGATGACATGTGTACTAATTGTCGGTTTACTTAAATCTAGATCTCTAAAGTTAGAAATTTAAAATTATATTTGACAACAAAATGTTGAGAATATCTGTCAAATTTAGTCAATGTTTATCTCAAATAATATTTAAATTCTTTTGTGATAACACGGTTGATATTTGAGTACTGTTTAATATCATCCTAAAGATGGAAGTTTCAGTTCGTACAATTGCTTGGAAAGTTGTATAAAATTAATTGTTTCATACATTATAAATCCGAATATGCAAAACTTTATGAACGCAGTTTCACAACTAACTCATCTGTGAAACACAGACAATATGATAAACATATTTTTGATTCATCTAGAAAAATTAATAGAATTAATTACTATGAAATAAACAACCATTTGTTACACAAAAAACCTGTAACCATAGAATAATGAGTCCCCAGAAGGAGTCATCAATGACAAACATATGCTGGGTGGTAAAGCAAAAATAAGGCAAAAATCCCGCATCTTCCGGTTTTATAACCCGTTCTATGCCTGTAACATACTTCTAATAACCTCAAAAGCTATACATAACAAAACTAAACTAAAACCTTAATAATATACGACTTACTGTAAAAGTCTTGGTCCCTCAAATTAATGGGCCGGTAAAACCATTCTCAATTAAGCAGATTGAAGCGAGTTAACGACGCTCACGTTAAGCGCGTTTGGATGGTGAAATCGGACACTTTATGGTGGAGCTTGAGGAATTGTGGAAGGTACAGACCTACCAAACTTAACTATGAAGTGGCAGGAAAAGTAACTACAGCCCCACCGTTGTAATATAATTCGGTTCTATAGTTCAAAGACGACAGTGTCGCCACTCTTTTGTGTATAAATAAGTTGGTTTGTACCTGATAGTTTAATAAAGCCACCTTAATTTGAGTATTAAATGTTACATTAGGTGAGTTATGTAAAGATGTTATTTGCAGTCATAAAACATAGGTAATAATGCCTCTTGTATACTCAAAATCATAATATAGGTAAAGACATGAGCCATCACACTGTTGTACGCATATAATATAGGTCTATGGTTATAGGTACGCAATGTTGTTCATCTCTAATTTCAGGACTTTTGACGCAAAACTGAAATCTGTGTTTTTGCGATAGCACATTTTGCTTTGTCTTGAGGTTATAGCATAAAATCCTAGTTTCGCATTTAAGTGATGCAGGTTTAATCTACAATCGAATTTGATCATGATTTTCTATTCTTATAAAGTTTATACCTCTAGGTACTCGTATCTACTTAACCAAACCAGATGCCAGAGTAGGCGCAAAACACCGCCATAACTCCAAAAACCTCACAACTCATTACAAAATACTCCTCAAAACGTTAATCACCATAAAGCAAGATGACAAGATAAAACGCACGTCTGTCTGTTTTGCATTAACAGTTTACAACTCATTTGGAGTGATTACTTGCATCTTACTGTAATTAGAGAGAGAGGGTGAAGATTTTATGTGAATTTGTAAACCATGTTTAAACTGTAGCCAAGTAGGCAAGAGTTTAGATGGTATTGAAATATGACCTAAACAATCTAAAGGCAACTTAAGAATAAAAATGTAAAACCGAAGAATTACGTACCGTGTTTCGTTCTCATTTTTTAGACAAATATTACCCGTGCGTGTGTTTCGGTGACTAATACTCACGCAACATTTGTAAAGTAAAGCTACGTAAAGCTATACCGATTTCTCAATTACCTATGTTCGAACAGATAATTGAGTCGCGGGCTCTCCCTGTACCTATACCTTGAATACATCTATTTATGTATACGCCTACTGTGCGTGACGCCTATCCAGATGATGTATTCTTAGACTTATTGTACACATTATTGTATACTTTCTTCAATGGCTTTTTGTACCGTGATAATGTATAAACTACAAAAATAACCCCAATTTTATTGCAACTCTTGCGCCAACAGATAACAGTTTAACGCGCATTTTACGCACACTTTACGCACGACGCGGATTAAGCGTAATGTTTACGCGCACGTAAACTTACAGCCAAGTTCTGAGTGCTAATGACTTTGCTGTTTGATATCGCGTAAAGAGAATCATTGGGTGTAAAATGTAATTACTATTTTGATAGCTGCTGTTGAAGTGAAGATAGGAGCGGAAATGGGAAGATATGTTGAGTATTAAGTCGTACTTTATATTATGTATGTTGAAAGTGTATCATCAGTAGGCTAATTATGTAAAGGTAAATTACGTCAAAATACACTACGCGACCGATTCAAAGAATCTATATTTTTAAATCAATCAGTGTAGAGAACAGTCTTTTTAAACTAGTAGGATAATATCGTTTTTTTTATTCACACACTACACAACACATTAACCTAGTCCCACATTAAGATCCCTAAGGTCTTGTGTCGTGGGGACTAAGCAACGGTATATAAATACATAGATAAGGATAGAAACATCCATGACTCGGAAACAAACATCGATACTTAGGTATCATATCAATGTTTGCACCTACCGGGATTCGAACCCAGGACCTATGGCGTCGCAGGCAGAGTCACTACCTACTAGACTAATCGGCCATCGAATTTCATGTTTGATAGGTTGATATTGTGCTCGGTCGCAAGTTTTTATTCAGCCTCCCTTTGTTGTACATACTAGTTATATTGACATAAATATAATAGAATATACCTTTAAATTTTCGAAATGTCATTGACATCTTTTAAATTTTTTGAAATCTTCAATTAGTGACGTAATTAATCCCTAATTTATAATATCTGCAACATCAAACATCTTCACAATTAACGCTTTAAAGCTGGTTCCACACGAATGATAATAAAAAACAAAATGGCGACTAATGAGGCAGCCCAGGAATCCCTTTGACAGGGTCACGCGTCGACGCCTATACGTTGTTGAAATTTAATATTTCTCATTCTCTTTGACAAACGAATTGAATATTCGAAGATTAGAAATTATTTGTTATGTTTCTAATTAGATGAAATTTAAAAAAATTAAGACAGATTTGGGGCCATTTAATAACTTTGAATGTATTAGTTTGATAATACACAAGGCACCGAATAAAAATTTTATTACATTATATTTTGTTTCATAATTAATTATCCCCATTTATATGGTTATCAACGATAAGCTAGTAACTTGTCACTGATATAATTTAGAACTGTCCCCGCTATGCTAAAGGTGGCTGTGGTATCTTCTTCGTGACCTTGCATTTCTGGGTACCCCATTTCGGAAACATGCATGTATTTACTCACTATACACCGTAGGCACCATGTGGTTCTATCGGCCCTTGGTGCTCTGCCTACCCTGTAAGGGATAAAGGCGTGATTATATGTATGTATGTATCTATTTACCGGAACGTATTTATTTTATGGTTAAAAAATGTCAGTATCATTACAAGTAAGTACAACCCCTAAAAAAGAAATCACACATACCTAATGCACTATCTCGTTATAAAAACTGGAAACATATACCCAACAATAACAACAAAGGCCGGACAAAACGAAGCCTAATAATTTCACATAAAAATACTGAGGGATAGAATTACATCAAAGCATTATTTTTCTGTATCACGTCCAATATGTTTTGGATTTCACTCAATGGACTGTCCCTCTAAAATTAAATTGCTTTTCCCTTCGGGGAGATCGTTTTAAAGGTCTTCGTGCGTTCGATTTTTTTCGGTTTTTCTTTTAAAATATCACGTTTCATGTGAGGACTTAGCTTTATGTTTGCCTTATTAGGTTTTATTGGTTTCACTGTAATAATGGAAACTCTACCTACACGTGTGGGGATTTTTGAGTAGTTGTTTTTGTTTTATTTACGGAAAAATCCGCATTGTTTGTTGAGAATGTCTGTTTACGTAAAGGTAATACCATTATTATGTTTTATGAACTCCTTTTTTGTGCTCGGTTCTATTTAGTCACTAACAAAGGATTATTATTTTGTCGTTAGCCTAAATAAAGTGCATAAATATTGTAAACTTAGAACATGAATTTCATAAAGTTATATACGTATTAAAATAAAAATGAACCAAAATAAACAAATAAACACTATATTTACAAAAACTTTCATACGAAAGGCAATGAAAAGAAACAGCGGAGATAAGAAGAACTATAATGCCAATATAATGAAACTAAAGGACATTTCACTCCGGATATTATTGTATGAAAACTGTAGTTCCTTAATATTGTGCTAAGATAAAAGAAGTGGGACTCAGTCGAGTTTTGTTATTGTCTCATCAACTTGGATGTAAGAAGATTTTATTGTGTGGAAGAGTCAAGTAAATCCAAATATTATAACTAAATAACTATTTATACTCCTACATAGGTATATACCTAAAGTTGCAGAATGACAAAAATACACAGTTTCTGTTAATTTAAGATTCAATCTACGACAGTAAAAGAAACCCTCATAATAAATATAAATCTTATGGGAGATAGTACTGATAGAACTTTTCCGTAAATATTTTTCAAGTAAATAAAATTATGCCACATCCATGTAGTGCGTTGTTCCTTATTAGGTATACTTTACTCGTATTCCTGTATAAGTGTTGATTTTGTTCAATTCTGCTCGTTACTTCAAAGCGAGAGGACGTGAAAATAATGAGTGTACAAAGAGACCTGACTGTTTAAATTAAAAATAAACAGTAGAATGACATATTTAAGCAAAGTACGAGGATGAAGTGTAAGTTAGATATTTCCTTGTTAATTGAAAATTTTATATCTGGTTCCCCGTTTCGGGAAGTATATATATGTATGTATTCGTTAACGATCATCAGATTTTGTGATGATGATGTGGGGCAGCTGCTTCTTCTTCCGAACATATCGTAAGCGGCGACTAAGGAACTTGGGCAATATCTCAGGCGATAAGCTAGATAAAATTATTACTGATAATTTACACCTATCTATGTTAAATGTGGTTATATGATCTCCTTTATGATCCTTCTGGCTAACTCATTTTCGGAACACAGCCGCGTGTGTATGTGTGTACCTATATCACATTCTGGCATATTCTCTGTAAAGCGTGAAAACTCACATTTAAATAAAGCATTATAATATAATTATGTAGTAGTACCTATATTTATGTAGTATCGATCAACCAACACTCAACACTACAGCCAAAAAACTGCCGCGTCATAGTCTATAACAGCGAGATATTGAAATCTACTCCACAATACCGTCTAGACCGAGGGCTGCTTCTGGAACTGGCTAAGTTATTAATCACCGCTTTTTGTTGTGAACCTTGCACTTAACATAATTACTTAGATGTACAAAGGTTTTAAGTTAAACTATGTTCCATTAAATACTTCGTTAGTACTATAATAGGTAGGTATTTATCTATCTGTATAACTCTTCTTTAATAAATAACAAGGATTAATATTTCAATATTTTATGCAACGGGGTCGTGGATATTTATTGGTTGTTTCGAAGTAAATACTCAACATACTGGTTATATTGTACACGCAAAAAATTTGATAAGCATTATTGCACAAAAGGGACTTATTTAAGTCTATTTAACGAATAGATGTCCCCGATTTCAAATAGTTTCAAGAGCGGGTCGCTAGTTTTTATTATATCAAAATACAAAACCTAGACGGCCCACGTTACCGCTGTAGATATAAAATGAAATTATGTAAAAAATTCGATTTACAATCAACAAAAAACTCAAACCTGTTTACGTGGTATTTCGCTGGGAAGCAAAAATTAAATTGTAAATCGTGTTCCACAGACTGTAGTAATGAAATTCAAAATCAAGGCGTTCCGGAACAATTGTCGACGATTTGAAACCAATCGTACAGAGTATAGAAAGTAACGGAAAGAACTGCTGGAATACAGATGAATCTGTTGGGACACACTGCTGGATCGAACGAAGAATGCTGTTCATTGGAAATGTAGAAGTGTGAGTTGTCACTTTGAACTAATTTGCGTTAACGTTAACTATTCTCCCAATCACATAAGACGTGATTGATTCACACAAACACTAGGCCCTTTATGAGTTAATTGTTACTAATCTGAACGAATTTTGTAAATTCTGTAAATAATACCCACCTTTTTAATTTTATATGAAAATGATAAATATTTTATAGACCATTTTTACAATGCAACTATATAATCAATTTATACAATGCATACTGAAGTTAAATAAAACTTGGTTCATATTTATATTTTAAATACTTTATTATTATTTCCTTTTTATACACAGAAAAAATATACATGCAGTTACTCCGAAAATGTACATACAGACGCGAGTTATTAGTTCCACAATCCCACATCGTCCGTATGTCACCGTCGACCTACCAAAAGCAAACAGCGAGTCGATTGTAGTCGTTTACATACTGTTTACAGAAATACAAGCAAAAATGCATCTCGATTGCCGTACTGCAAGCGAGTCCTTTTCTCTTTGTCCGCTTTGCTTTACAAATTGAAAGCTTGTTAATACGATTTTTATACATATGAAGTGGGAATGAAGCCAGATATAGTCAATATTTATAAGTACTAACTACATACCGAGCCGAGCCAACACTCTAAGTTGCAATTTTCTGTAAATGAGTAGGTATGATACCTTTTTTCCGCGTAAGCGTAGTGTTTACTACATAGGTCGGTCGCTACGAGTAGATCTATATATATAAATGTACTGTACATGGAAGATATGAGAAAAAAATACTATAGGAGACCTTTATCAACGCAATAATACCCAAAAAAATGATTATTGGAATTTTTGTCTGTTTGTCTTTTTGTGCGTTTGTGCACTATAATCTCAGAAATGGCTGAACCGATTTCGATGCAGTTTTCAGGAATATATTGTGACAGGTCCCACTTAACATATAGGCTACATTTTATCCCGGATAATTTCGACATTTTGTTTTTTTTTTGTAGTCCACGCGGACGGAGTCGCGGGGTTCACTAGTAATCTAATATGATTATGTACTATGTATATTGTTATTATTATTCTAAAACATATTTTCATAACATAAAAACGCTACCGGCGATCTCATAAAGAAAACTTCAACCCCTAATGTGAACCCTACCTGAAATCAATTCATCATATCCTAAAGTATTTTCCGATACGACCCCAAGCGCTGATGTTTAAAACATATCCTGGCAGCATTTCTACCGGGACTTCCCCTGGTGTTGCCACACAATAAAACATTGTGAACGATTTTTTGACGGATGACCGACTTAAGGAGGTTTTGTTGTATAATGTGATATTAAAGGAATTTATGTTCTTGCAGAAATTGTTATCTGTATCAAAAACATTACCACATTACTTACGTACATACACGGCTGGTTTCCATAAATATAGTAGCCAAAACGGCAGGATCACGAAGGACATCATATAGCCACGTTTAGCATAGAGCGGCCAGATATAAAAGATGCTAGCTCGTCAGCTGAGAGAATAAACACCCTTGAGTTTTTAGTCGACTCTGATGTGTGTTTCCGCGGGACTTTATATTGCACTAGCTATTATCCACGGAACCGTCTCCTTGGACTACAGAATGCGCCTATGTCCTTCTTCGTATTCCTAAACGAACTATACAGGGTGTAAAAAAAAGGGTATGTTAAGCGAAAAGCTATGTAAATAGCGCACTGTAGAGAACCTATCCACAAAATTTGAGATCCGAAATCACATGTTTATTTTTCCCGATAGTATGGAGAATTTTTAAATATCTCAGGAATTGTCATACAATTTCGAAAAATAAAATTGTGATTTCGAGTCTCAAATTTTGGAAATAGGTTCTCTATAGTGGGCTATTTATATAGATTTTCGCTTAACATACCCCTTCTGTTACACCCTGTATAGCCATGAAGGTAACATTATGCGAAATTTTAAAAAATGGTGGAGTGATTAAATCTTGAGGAGAAAACAAACTTACTTTTAAACTGAAATTCGTAGAGTAAATAATTAAGTAATCTATGTTCATACAAAATCATAATTCTCTACTTTATTTATATTCACTTGAGCAATGAACCAAAACATTAGGGCATCCAACGCATAGCATTTTAACTAAATTGATATTATTCCACCCTTATCATATTTGTTCCCTATTTTTATGAAAAGGGAAAAAAGGGACAGTTTCTATACAAATCAAAGGGATATTCCTAGTAAGTTGACAAACCAAAAATAACATACAAATTCTGCGGAAATGTAGCTTTCACCGTCCAAAAGATAAGGTTTAATATTAGGTGGAATTTTATTATTTATATTATCAAGGGATTTGGTGCGATTTGTAAAATCGGAAGTAGCCTTTGATATTATTTTCTATTTACGGATATGTTGAGGTATCGAAATAAGCCGTTTGTGAATACTTATGATCCATGTGATTGGTTCCAAAGAGGATCGTGTTTGGACAAGTCGGACTTTTGAGGGTTGTTCAAATAGAAAAAGATGGATACGCAAATAAATTGGGTTTAAGTGAATAAAAATCAACAGAAATTAAATTAGTTTCCGATATTGTTAGTTTAGTCTGTTGAGTAATATTTTGTTGAATGCGGCTATAGGACCTCTTTTATTATCAGATCCATACTGATAGTATGGTAAGACCCACAAACAACTCAGGAATTTTCATCACATTTTTATAGTAAGTTAAGATATATACCTCTTTTATTGCACCCTGTATAAAGAGGTATACATATGTTTGTATATCACTAGTGCACGATGTATATCGCTTGTAATTTCAACAACGTTACAAGCGTACCAAAAAATACAAATAACTATGCTTGATCTTCATTCTGTATTTGTTTGCTGGATTTTTTTTTATCGAAATATTCTATCTTTTTATCTATCCTACCTATGTATCAAAAAGTTTATTATTTTTTGTAAATAATAATTATATGTTTACTGCACATTAAAAAATGAAAAGACATACCTATTATGTACTTATAAGGAATATTTTTCAATGGTTACTTTGCCCCATGATGTAACCATTTTATAGCCGTAGTAAAGCAAATTATTAGTTAAAATGCATCAAAAATGCTTTAGTTTGAGTGACGTTTTCAGCTTACTTCTTAAGCTTTTCTACTTATAAAAAGCATTCCCTTAGTTCATAAAAATTTAATACATTTATGTGTTAGAGGAAATGACTAATGTAGCTATGGCAGTAATTTTTCAATAGCAATTTCAAGTTCCAATCAATGTTACTCGTGTAGATGACAGGTTACTGACACATAACACTACAAGAATAGGAACAGCTTAACAATGCCGATGTAATGTACTACCAGTTTCTGATATTAATGCAATATTAGTCGCCTAATTGCCTAAGGCTAATGATCGGAATCAGTCGGCCGGAATCTATTAGTGGCTCCAACTCATTACCGCGTTTGCATAATATATCGTAATGCGGTTGTAATAATATTATTATCTCGGAAGATGCGATAATATTATTATACAGGTTAGATATACTACTATAAAGATAGAGAAGTTAGAAATTATTTAAGGACCTTAACATTTTAAGTCCTAGAATTTTTCTTCTTTTGATCCGTTATTATAAAAAACCGTTGATACCCACAATAAGGAAGATAACTTTAAGAACCATAAATCCCCAAGAATCGTAATGTAGGAATTATTATAATATATCTCAATGTATGTGGTTTTTAAATTATTCAATTTCCTTTTAATGCTATAATTTCATTGCAAATTTGCTTAACTAACAAGTTTTTATATTAATTTAATTTTAATAAAAGTAGGTATTGCTACTCAAAAGTTGCACTACATCGATCAACCGGACTAACAACCTAACTACTATTGTTAGAGGATGTTTTTGCACCTTTACCAAAGCAATATTTTTCATTAAAATCGCTTAACAAAGATTAATATTCGAACGTCCATTACCTTAGCACTTAGATCTAGATTGCGCTGAGCTAAGTCTAGCTAAAGCTAGAGCTAGACTTGCCACCGTATCTGTGATTAATGATGTGTTGGGGATGACAGCCGGGAAGGTGATACTATATATACGTACAGGGTGGTTATTACCCGTGACTTGTAAAATTGCGTTTCAGCAACACATTTCCTGATACGGTAAAAAAAACGTCTTACATCCCTATTTCAGAGGTCAATCGAACGTGCTATGCTCGAAATACCTACGAGGAAGGTTTCCGACCATGGAGATACGATAGACAACTAAAGTGGAGATAGCTAGAACACTTGGCTAGAAGGGACGATCGCGATGGTAGATATACTATGTATAAGACTGTGGATGTGGACCGCGTAAAGTAACTTTGTAAAGAGGAGGCCTATTTTCAGCAGAGGGTACCGAATGTTTAATAGATGAAGCAGTTGTATGTAAATGTAATATTTATGGATAGAAAATTTAATACTATACCGGTGTAATTAATTTCTCACAGTAAATAAATAATATTAAGATTAATTTGCGGTATTCAAACCTAGAATCTTTGGGTTCACAAGCAGATTGTGCGCCAAACTCTCCTCACTCAGACATTATGCCTTGCTAAGTTCATCTGAATTATTTTAATAGCCATCACCACCCTGTACACTACCGATATGATGAGTCGGCATGTCTCAGAGCTGCGCCACTTGACCTGTCAATTATAAAGTATCGAGCGCATGATGGACGACGCTTTGTGCCCAGATTTATATATATTCGAACTGTGTACTGTGTTGCATAGTCAGGCATGCAATATACCTACCTTAAATATTTGCGATAGGTCATTAAGCGATGATAGCTTATTTGGTTAGACATGTGACTTGCAATCGAATGGCATTGATTCGATTCCAGTCAATGGCCTTTATCACCAGTGAATTAATTTCATGATAATTATACTAAAATTGTCACATTAGTACATCCGAGGAGGGATGGCGTCAGGCAGACAGCCAGCCGTAAAACAAACGCCAAATCCTTAGCAATATGAGTTTCGAAAGATCAGTTCACTTAATATACTCCATTTTATTACACCTTGTACCTATAATATAAACCTTTTAGTAAGGCCTATATACCTTACAAAAAAAATCTTAAGCTAGGTATTAGCTCCACTCAGTTTAATTTGACAGATATTCCATAAATTTTGCTGTCAAAAGTCATGTATACATAACGGATATACTATACAGGATGATTTTTGGTCGTCAACGTTCCCGAAAACTACACAATCTCCTCATCATCACGATCATTTTTCTCCATGGAAGTATACCTAGGAAGTGTCTGGTTTCCAAAATATTAGGGTCCAAAGTTGAGTAAATAGAGTGCGTTTTTCTGCATAAATGCACGCGTGTAGCAAGATTTTTACACGAGAAATAATTAATATCTGTCTATAAAAAAAATAGCATAAATACTGGACACTATAATATTTCACCCGATAAAGTAATAAAAAAAAAAAAAAAATTTACATCGTTTCCCAGCATTTTTTTTGCCATAAACTTACTTTATTGATGTATAGAGTACATACCCTTCGTTAAGAGTGGCAACGAAAAAACATCCAGTATAACTTTACGTGCGGTTTTAACAGTAGCAAGCTATACTATACAAGTATAGCAATAGATATTCTAGCGCACCTCATCAGGTCCGAAGCGATATGTCATACCGTCCAATACCACATTTATGTGCAAATCGGTCATAAAACCATAAATAACAATTGCACAGATATATGGTGGCGACGCGCAGTAAAGCAAACCGATGATTAACAGATCGACGGTTAATACACGCGCGGTTAGGGCTACCTCCATAGAGAAAAATAGGTGCCAAAATACGCCACAGTAAGAGCACATTTAATTTTGTGAGAGTAACATAATAGGTGCATACATGAACGTACAAAGATAATTTGTTCTTTATACGTTCATGGGTACATATGTATATACATAAAAAGTCCCAAGTGGTAAGGGACGAGTCTAAATACAAAAACCAAGCAACCGACTATAAATCTAGTCCTTAGTTATCCTTAATTTGTAATTAAAAGTTAAGTGCATAAATTAATTTTAGTTTTGTTACTCTTAAAGCTTAAATATAGGAGTAGTAGTAGTATTTAAGAAAATTTACGACGAAAATAATAAAGTTCCATAGTTTTTGCGCAAAGGAATAACAAACATACACACACACAAACTTTCATATTTATAATAATTATTAGTCAAAGGTGGATAGGATGCGCGTTTTTAAAATATGTCATACTAGTGGACGCCCGCGATTACTACGTCCGCGTGGACTGCAGAAAAAACAAAATGTCGAAATTATACGGGATAAAAATATTTTCCCGGGATAAAAAGTAGCTTATGTGTTAATCCAGGGTGCCAGCTAACTCCATACAAAATTTTATTAAAATAGCTTCAGCCGTTTTTACGTGAAAGAGTAACAAACATCCATCCATCCAAACTCACAAACTTTCGCGTTTATAATTGGTAAGACTATGTATATAGTAGTATTGTAGTACTTACCTACTTAGATAAAAAAATCGAAGTGACACCCCTGAACAATATCGCTGTTGGATTCGCTTTACAGCCCGCAAAGGCATTTAATCATACACCCGCTACTAATGAACATACAAACGTGTTATTATAGCACTTTTATACAGCTTTATTTATTAGTCGACTATGCGGTTACATAATGGCTGAATAAATGTTAGGATTACAATATTGTGCTTGACATTCGTAAATAGATAGCTGAAATTCTTTATTGTACTACAATTTTTAATACAACAAGAGCGAGCTTAATACCTTCCCTGGCACTCTCTACCAGCTAACCTGATTACTTGAGAACAGCTTATGGGCACATGATCACTACATATTATAAAGCAAAGTCTGTCCGTCCCTATGTATGCTTAGATCTTTCAAACTAGGGAACGGATTTTGATGCGGTTTTTTTAAATACATAGAGTAATTCACGAGAAAGGTTTATAATGTAGGGGCCCGCCCCGGCTCGCACGGGGGTAATGCACTCTCACGCGGGCGAAGCCGTGGGCGGCCGCTAGTAATGCATAAGCATAACAAAAAAACCAATAAGATAGGATAATACATACATAGCATTCATTCAATACACCATACACATTAAAAAATAATAATAAATCATTAATTATTTCATCGTTAATGCATTCAAAATTACTGTAAGAAAACGGAAACTGTTAAATAATTGTAATAAAATTAAGAAGAAAGAATTTTAGTAGATAGATACCTACTCAAATATACTGAAGAAGCTTATACAAATATGCTGGGTAAAATTTACAAATAAATTAAAACTAACTAAATTGAAATCACACAATTATTATTTATTCGAAGTCCTTTCCAAATATTCCTCGCTTATTAAAACAACATGAAAACAAGCAAAATAAATTCTAATTAATTAATTCAATGTCCGTTGTACACTGCGAAGCTAAATTAAGTCTCGTACGTGCAAAATCTAAAATTCTATTTGAAAATAGAATAGAGAGAACAAAGGAGTGTTCCATGTCAACGGATATTTCCTTTTGAAAATGGAATGCAGCGATCCGCGACCGACTCCAATGGCCACTCTGTCGGCAGGTACGTGGTGAATGAAACACCGTAGGTTAGTTTGATAAGATAGTGGCTGTAGAGCATCAATTGTGTGAAAAAAATTAATTGTTATAAATATGTTTTAAGAAATGTTTTTTTTTCACCCGAGTGGGACTGAAACCCACGACCTCTATCATTCCGTGCAGTGCTCTCACTAACTGAGCTACCGGCCCCCTTTTTACCTAACTAGCAAAAGCAAAGCGAAAATTGTAAAAAAATCGCTGATTGCTTGTCAAATTCGTATTACGTAAAAAGAATTTCAAATGAACTTTGACATTTCAAAGCGAATATTGTACAATTTTCGCTATCGCTTTGCTTCGGCTTTGCTATTGCTTTTACATAATCAGGGGGCGGGTTAATTGTGTAAAACTTTGATGTTTTTTTTTAAATATCTTTAATTGGTAGTTTACCATTGTACATTCTTGGTGCAGTTACACCAAGTTTATTAAAATGTCACTTTATACATTATATTTATACTTTACACATATTTGGCATATACTTTATCAGGGGATAATGAAAAGAAAAATAAAAACCTTTCTTGCTGTTTAATAACCGAATGTAAACTCTACAGTCTCTAGCTACGGATAATATTATACAATAAGTACGGTAATACCCTACTGTAATAGCATGTGATGAAATTTTCATCACGTAAACTTAAAGCGTCACTTTTTATTCGAACTAGGTACTTAGAAGCCAGATTTATAGAAGACTAGTGTTACGGAACGTTGCAGTCAGCCTATAGCAGCGAGTCATTAGCCATTACCTAGCCATTTGCCGTGCCCCTACGTTACACCCCAAGCCATTCAGCCATTGCCATGCCATAAGCTTAGATCTCCTACTGGCCTGTAGGAGTAAGCCTTGACGGGGTGGGCGTAGGGCCTAGCCATGCCATGCCTTTATAAGCGAGTGCACACCGCATTCGTGACTCAGCCAGCGACAACTAGTCTAGTAATCACTGTCTGATTCTTATTGGAAAATTATAACAAGTCAAGCCTGCTGTGGACCTTTTATTTACTCGTCGTTACACTAGTTAGTTGAATCGTGAGATCGATCTACTGTTACTCTTCAACTATAACTGTCGGTGAAATGGAACAAATTTAAAAAATATAAACGGATAGAAATACTCGTCTTTTTTCTTGTGTTCGGGGGTATTCTTTTTCTACATTTTTGTGGCCAGGGGTTAATCACAAGAGTTTTTCTTATTATAATGCATTTTATTTTACACAGATAATATTATATCTCTATAATAAAGAAGGAATAAAGAAGGAACAATACTTAGTTACTTAGACTTTTTTTTATTTAAATTTACTGAAGATGGACGCTCAAATTATTTAAAATACTTTAAAAAAAATAACTTATACACATTTTTTACTCAATCCAGTATGTAATTAAAACCCGTTACCTTTGATGAAAACAGTGAAAAATAAAAAAATAAAGAGGTGAAAAAAGCAAACGAATAGAAAGCGTCATAATTGAAATATTTCAATGTCCTCTTTCTAAAAGGAAACAATAAGTTTAAAGGATTTTCGAGAGCATAAAAATTGCTTTAGGTTGTTTATTGTTCATGTACAGTCGGTTTAAAAAATAGAGTTATATTTTAGTTTTTATTTTTTATTAAAGGAAAATATCAGCACACATAATTACATTAAAATTCAACCCGTATCCATAACTTGATATTTATGACTTCCATAATATTTCCAACGACACAGAACACAAAGAAAAATATTTTGGATTTTTAAATTCTGACTGTGTTAAAATCGGCGGTAAAAAATAATTGGTATACATCCAGTCGTGCCTTTTACTTTCAATTGCCACTTCTAAAATATTTTTCTAATGTTTAAAATTTTTCTTTTCTAACTATACATCGAAGAAAGGGTTAAAGAATTAACCCCTTTGGCGTCGACAGTAATTAATGGCAGTTATCAAAGATTTTTAACCCTTCAGAGAAAAACTGCTTTGATCTCATTATGTATTAGTAGAGTACGGTTATTGGAGTTTTTCGATTGAATTTTTATAAAAGTTTATTATAAAATGTTGTCATGCAAAGGCTTTTTGTAACCTTAAAGTTTAATTAATTATCTCTTGCAGGAATATTTATTTATTCACAACAGTTTAGGGTAATATAATGTGTCATCATTTGGCGGATTGACAAAAGCGAAGCTAAGTTCAATAAAAGCTAATAAAAAAAAACTGTATTAAAAGGTCAATAACAGTCAAGGCATTACAGTTAATTAATAAACTCATTTAGGTAGGTATAGAACCTACCCAGTGTCACTCTCACAACTAAGATGAACCTAATGATACCTATAAATGCAGTCGGGTAAAAACCATAACACAACATTTACCTCCCAGTAAGATGAAACTAATATCCCACTGTCCCACACTAACCCTAAATTAGACAAACAAACAAACTCCCAAAGAGATCTAAAAGTTTCCAGTCACGCGTTTTTCGCATTCACAAAAACAATTTTCAAACTATTAGAACCTGAATCACTCTGCAGGGACTAAGGTAGTTGCGCCCCGTACCGCACCGGTCATTTACTAAATATTTACGATTGCTACCCGGTTATTAGGTAGCCTTAAATGTGGTACCTGCTGTGTTGGAGTACGTTTCGGTTCGGCTTAAACGATATTGGGTCGTTTGAGACTGGGATAAAGTGAGTTGGTTTCGACAATGGAGCTGTTAATAATTATGTCTATACAATTTGATTAAAACTTGGGAAATAGGATATTAATACATGATTGATCATACATATAAGTAAGTAACCTACGACTGCGTCCAATATTGGGTTGCCAGAACTGCAGAATCAAAAAGGATAATGGGTACAGATGTAATCAGATCACTAGCTTATCGCCTGAGAGAAAAAATGAAAATAATTTGTTTTATTTTAAAAAATAAATTACTAAACGATAACACCTACTCGTCATCGCATCGTCAACCTTAGCGCCATATCTCTATTAATAGTAACGTAAACACTTAAATAGCTATATTTAATAGTATTTCATACATTTAAAAATCATTTTTTTTTATTCATTCAGTTTTCGTAACGCAACATTTCACACGTTCGCAATTTTACTGCTTGGTATTATAAATTTCATATTCACAAGTACAAAGGCATAATTTGATACCAAAACAAGTGTAAGGTGAGTCCCAGTTTCACACACCATTTATCCTAGCCGTCACTTGTTTCTGCGCGCCATTTGTCAAAAACGCGGATGTCACTACTCACACTGATTTATGGGCGACAGGAATGCAATCGTTATAATGGATAAATATTGTATTATTTTTTTGCTTGCGTATATTGTTTATGGGCATGTATGGTAACGTTTACCCTGAAGTTTTATTTGATTTGTCACTACTTAAATGCCTGGTATTATTACTATACAGATTCATTGGTATTTCTCTAAAATATATAAACAACGATAGTATCAACTTTGTCAGTTAGATTTATCGGCTAATCTCCATACTAGAAATCAAGATTAAATTCGTAAATAGTAGATTAAATCTTAAATTTTTGTCATTCAAAATGTCAAATATGGAATCAAATAATTCGTACATATATCTTAATTTAGATAGTTTAGCAACCAATGAATCGTTATCTGACTATAAGGAAAACCTTACTGAATAAAGCTTTCACTATGGGTGCGCCCACCACCGGGCCCTACACCCTCCACTGACCCTCGGATCTGATAATTCATAACTGCGAAAACAGGCACTTGCACTAACTACAATCGCCACGAATGAATAAAGCTTTCCTAAGTCTTGAACCTCCGCGTAAAATTGTGCTACATATAACATTTCACCAACTTGTAACCAATCCATGTCAACCTATTCTTGGTACAGTTCACACCAAATTGAACTGTCAGTTACCATCGTTTGTCAATATAATGATGTCATGTAAATTCCGCAGAAATATTAAACTTTCTCTCATCTATTTGAGTACATTTAATGGTGTATCCAGTGAACTGTAACTACTTTGTTGATATTGAATGATTATTTTGAGAAATGAATTGAAAAAGATTTTTAAAGAATCTAACTATCTTTTATCATATTAGCTTATTCATATAAAAAGTTTGGTAGCTATAAGCTATTTATATTGTTATTGTTTAAACAAGTTTTAGTAGGTTTTTTTATATTATAGGTATTTTATGACATAAATAAAATTTTAATACCATGAGTTAGAAATCTCTTTCAGAGATAAGCACGCCTTTGTACATTTTCTTTTATAATTTCTGTCTGTATGTAATTGTATGTGTACAATAAAGAATAAGAATAAGTTATTATGTATTATTAGTTACTAGTGAACTACGTCCGCAAAGAGGCTGCAGTAGTTTCGGAGCATATCAAAACAAAAATAAACATTAAATGCTAAGTGATGGACGACCATTACAATATATTTCCGAAAACTGCATCAGATCGGTTAAACCGTTTCATTAGCGTGCACAAACAGGAATAGATACATACATACATACATAAAAATTACGCCTCTTGACAATCTACTTTCATCCATCCTCTCCACATGCCCAAACCATCTCAACATACCTTTCTCAATCTTCGAGGAATAGATTTTGATAGATAAATGCTTACAATGAAAGTTATTTTACTATAACACCTTTAGATTTCAATTAGCATAGGATTAACTTTTATTTTGTCTGTATTTTTATGTGTGTTATATTTAACTAAAGAGACTTCTTGGTAATTACGATCATTCGACAATTCGCTGGCAGAAGCTAGTCAAGAAAATACTCTCAATACTCAAACCCAATACCTTACTCAACAATCTGATTACTCTAAGTCGATCAAAGTTATAATTACACCTCAAGGGGTCATCACACTATACATAGGTACAGTCAAACACATTACTAATTAGTGTAACAATAATCCAACTATAATGAACCTGTATTGACACAGGAAATTATCTGGCTCCGTAATTAGGTGAACGCGATGTTGATTTATTGTGGTAATTACAGATCTATTGGTAGACTAGTGACATGACCGCGCTTTGTTTTGGTACCTATTCTTGATTTCCTAGTGAAAAGCAGTGGCGCATTACAATAAATTACCTGTATAAATAAATAAATATTCACATAGTTCACAACGCTACAACATTAACTTAGTCCCACATTAAGATCCCCAAGGTATCGTAGGTACTAACGGTATATAGATACGGTATATGTATAGAAACATCCATGACTCTGAAACAAACATCAATATTTATCATAATATGGCACGATGGCGGTCAAATGTTTGCCTAGCTAATTGTAAAAAAAGAAATGTTTGCACCTACCGGGATTCGAACCCAGGATCTATGGCGTCGCAGGCAGGATCACTAATCGGCCATCAAATACGCCATATAAAAAAAAAATTACATCTATTTCATTAAATTCACTTTAAATCATACTTGTATGACGATATTATCAAATTTAATGAGACAATAGTTTCAACAGTACCCTTTTATAACCATACAAACTAACCATATCAAATCACCCAACTTTGTTCATGTCCAAGTCCATTAAATCCAATTAATTTTACAATTTCCATTCAATTAAAGTGCAACAATTGAACACAGAAACCCATTAACACTTTTCGTTGTCACTGTATCTGCATATAGAGCGGTGAAGTAATCTTCTGATGTACAGGATGCCTTATTGACATGTAGTCATTTGGGTTGATACTAACTGAATACTCCCTGAAACTGGTATTATTTGATCATAAGGCTTCCGGAACGTCGTATCCGGCTCTTGTTTTACTTTAAAATGATATAATTATTTATTTGCTCAAAACATGGTATAATAAAGTTTTTATTAGATTTTATATCATTATTATTATATTAATAGATCAGAGACTTGTTTCGCCAAAAATGTGGTACGCATGAATGTGGCTTTGTTATACCTACCGCAATATGAGCATAATATTTATGGATAATAAATAAGCATAAATGTTAGCCGAGTATGACTATATTCTTTTTGGTAATTTTATCATATAACATAATATAAAAGTGGATAATAGTTTAGTTCCCATAATGTTTATCGTTGATTTAAACTTTAATCACAGACATTGAAGAACAACTTTTACATCAAAGAGAAAATCTACGGCTAGAAAAAGGAGCTGAAAATTTTACCTACACTTACTAAAGTATTGCTCTTATTTTCAAAAATTGAAGAAAAGCTAACATTATTAAGCATGTTCAAAAAATGTTATCATCGTTTCTCAATACAAGCAATAAGTATACTTAAAAGTGTTCATAATTGTACAATATATGCCATCTTTTGTACGATCGCTGATCAAACAAATTTTGACCCAAACACAAAGTATTTTGATTCAAAACACCCCATTTCACTATGGAGATGAAATGGCTTCTATAGGGTTGAAACGAAAGGGTCACTCTGGTCCACTAATGTCCAGATCTTGATGAATGAGGTGAATAGTAATAGGGTGTTAAATAAATTAAGATAATGGAACACCCTTTACTTTTAGTGACTATTTGATTAAGAATGATTTGATTATATTGTTAGTAAGCTAGGTGTCGTTTGGGACTTAAGGTCCGCTTACATTATGTTGTATAGCTCAATGGTTTAGACATGCACCTTCCAGTCGGACAGCGTAGGTTCGATCCCAGTCCCAATGTACATACAGATTTTAATATTCTAAAATTGTCACTAGAATTCTAAAATTGGCAAAGATAGCCACTGATGGGTGCCTACAGACGGAAACCGGCGAAGGGGAAGACCTAGGAGAAGATGGAGGGACAATCTGGATAAGTTTCTGCCAGATTGAGCAACTATAGCGGGAACAAGACAAGTGTGGGCTCAAATGGGGGAGGCGTTTGCCCAGCAATGGGATACGGAATAGGCTATTAAAAACAATTATCACTTACCAACCCTAAGAGCATTGGCATCAGAACAGGCAGCCTGCAACGCTAAATCCTTGGCAATGTGAGTTTAAGGAAAAACCATTTTATTTTACCAGCTGACTCCAGAAATAATGGTATAAGGGAAGGAAGATGAATAAATATATATATATATATATATATATTGGGCTAATCAGAGAAGTACATATATATGTATATATATATAGGCATATTTTAGGCAAACAATGAAAAGTAATTAATTAACCTAAGGTACTTCTCTGATTAGCCCAATAAACCAACGTCACAAAAATTCACTGCCCGTCACAAAAGTGCCACAAAAAATTGCATCATTAACATCAAAGAATGGAAACAGAAAAATCGCAAATTAAATTCATATTTCTCGTCGTCGTAACCCTTGAAACGCGTGTCGGATTCAACGGGAGTTTATTGCTCGGAAAATGGGTAAAAAGTGCCCCGAACGGGTAAAAGTCTTGAACTGTCAAGTGAGTATGCAATTCAAGAGCGGAGAGCGAATAGCAGTTGTATGATTATAGATTACGATATACATACATACATAAAAATCACGCCTCTTTCCCGGAGGGGTAGGCAGAGATCTCGGATTTCCATTTGCAACGATCCTGACACACCTCTTTCGCTTCATCTACTTTCATGATATTCCTTATGCACGCTCGTCGATTTAGGGTACTCTCTTGACCTGACCTTTCTCTAGAATTTCACCAATTTGATCAGTGAAGGTTCGACGAGGTCTTCCCCTTCCAACCCTTCTATCCACTCTTCCGTCGTACACTTTCTTTGTCAATCTACTTTCACTCATCCTCTCCACATGCCCAAACCACCTCAACCCTTCTCAATCTTCGTCACAGATTACAATATAGTTATTATTATTATGATATGGTATGATTAAAACGCGAGCTTCAAAAGAAACCATATTGTACCGACCCCATAAATATTGGGATAGACGCAGGAAGATGATGTGATGAGTTTTTGTCTTCGCCTATAACTTAACCCACTCATGCAGTGAATCGTAAGGAAATCAGTATAGAGGAAACACAAAAGCGGCAAAAATATCGCGATGTCCGCCGCAGATCCCGGATGACCAGATCCTGACGGCAAATTTAACATTCGAGGGGTTATATCCATGAAGGTTGTATAAAAAGGAGGTGGTTTATCAATATTTGTTTGAGGAAAATTGAACGAAGGATATGGTAGACTAGGGTAATCTAGATCGCAATGCATAATATGGTAAGGTGACTAAGATGTGTTTATGGTAAAATGTATTTCAATATGAATTGAAAAATATAAAGTATATAGTGGACGCTCGCGACTTCGTCCGCGTGGACTGAAGAAAAAAAAACAAAATGTCGAAATTATCCGGGATAAAAATATTTTCCCGGGATAAAAATAGCCTATGTGTTAATCCTGGATGTCAGCTAACTTCATACTAATTTTATTTAAATCGCACCAGCCGTTTTTACGTAAAAGAGTAACAAACATCCATCCATCCATACTTACAAACTTTCGCGTTTATAATATTAGCAGGATAGGTCATATGTTTTTTTAAGTGAATTTCTTGAGTAATAACATCATTGTTTGTTTAAATTTAAGTATCTTTAAGTACCTTTAAGTTTTCTATTAACTAACTGGTGATTTGAGAAGATTTTGTACACACAACGCTACGGTTTTTGCCTCAAACACAGCTATTAAAGTACTACTTATATATCCGGTATAGCAAATCAAAGCAATAAAGCTAAAATTGGCAGCAAATTTTGTAAGCGATTGGACTTGCAATTCTACGGTATGTCGCATCTCCTGCTGGTTCTTCGTTCATGATTCTACCCCTTTTTAAATGCTATTATGTATAATAGAGGCGTTTGACCCTTCCGTTGTATATTATTTATGTTTTATGTTCGCGAATCAATATATGGCTTTTTAAGCTACATTAGCTTTTGTGGAAATATTTTTCCTTTTTTATGGATAGCAATAAATTGAGTGGTAAAGAATTACTGCATAGAGATGTAGTTCCTTTGATACAGTAGATTAGACATGGACCTTTGTTTGTAAGTGCCCCATAGAAAGAGTAGACCGCCCAATTCAATTTTTTGTCTACATATATCTTAATGGTAATTTACCGATTCTGACGTTTGTACATCGCATAAAAAATTGGCCTTTGAAGACGCTATCAAAACCTATATATGAATATTAGGTACTAAGTATAACATTTTTTTAAGAACAATCTTGTTCATCTGGAGCAAGTTAGATAGCAAACTGTTTGGAAAAGGCACCATTAAATAATGAAACGTTTATCATAATTACTTTTTAATTTATATGATGCTGACAGCGTGAGGATTTTATTTCTGAGTATAAAACGTAGCTTGTTCAATTAAGGAATGTGCATTTTCGAGATTTGGCCATTTTCGGAATTGGTCAATTTAAGATGTTAGGCATTTTAAGAATTAGGCATTTATCGTCTAAGATTTATATAAGGTTATATCCCAGTAATATGAAAATTCATGTTGCAAACTTAAAAAAATACAAAAACCACAAGTCTAGTTAGGAAACCTTCTTTATCCGACGTTGACATAGCCATCTACCTAACGACATCTTAATGAGAAACGAGCTGGTGTAAGGCGAACATATTAATTACCTCTCTTGCTTTATACACCATGATTAATGTGTTAGAAATAGACGGATTACCTATTCATGAGAAGTTTTTTAAATGTTAATGTTTTCCGTAATGATGTGTTCATAAATTTAGGAAACTATATTATACAAAAATGCATCCAATTGTACTGAAGACAAAAAACAATAAAAATAACTGAGTAACATACATACATACTCTGTCATCATTAGTCAATATCAATTATTTAAATATTATAATCAAGATAGATCAGAAATCATGTCCTTATGCAAGTTTCCAAACAACAGTATTCTAATGATGTGATCTACCTATATAAGACATTAATGTGACGGATCGCTGTCTATACAGGGAAGATATATGAGAAAAATATTATAGGAGATCTTTGTCAACGCAATAGTACCCAAAAGAATGATTTTTTTATTTTTTGTCTGTGCGTTTGTGCACGCTAATCTCAGACACGGCTGAACCTATTTCGATGCAGTTTTCAAGAATATATTGTGACAGGTCCCACTTAACAAATAGGCTACTTTTCATTCCGGTTTTTTTTATCCCGGATAATTTCTACTTTTGTGAAAATTAAAATTACTATTAATTTGTGGTCATTCGACGGTCATAAACTTAATCAGAAACTACAAAATTGTTCTACCTATCGCTTTCTGTCTCAGTGATAACAAATTTCAATGTAGGATAAAAAAATAGCAGCTGGTATCGACGACATTGTCTTCCATTTTACAGTCGCATTACAGTACTCTAAATAATCTAATAGCGCCGCTTCTAATTACACTCCAACTCAATACAGAATGCAGATTTGCACAACAAAAGCTCAATAAACTGAACTAAAGCCGGGCTGTAATGAAAGCCAAGCCTACCGGTCCCATTTGCCCGCCCTTAATCTGCCTGAGTTTTACGATACACACGGCCATATCTGTCAATGCCCTTATCAATAAATTGTGAGCGTTTTGAGGCAAACGATGTCGTTTGACGGTTTGAGGCGCGCGCGCTGTAATCCGCGGTCTATAGGCACTTTGGACCCCATCTGCGTTGCAAGGGTTAAGTCTCGACAAATAGACCATTTGCAAATAATAAGACGCAATGAAAGAATAAATTAAGGGTTTTGGGGTGCGGGGTTGTTAGTGTGAATTTGTCGGGTTTGGTAGAATTTTTCGGGGCGTCTATTTGTGATTATGATTTTAATTTTAAGTGAATAGAAGAATTTTTGTTCATAAAATGAGGAGATTGAAGGTTGGTAAGTATGTGTTTTTAGATTTAATTTCTAATACTCATACTTAGTGAATCAAAGAAAGAAGTCCAAAATATAGCAGGCAATGTTATATATTTCCAAAAAAGACATTTTCGAGAATTTTTGGGATTCCATAAAGCATATACCTACCTAAACGTTAAATAACAGATACGTCGCAAAACGATTATAATGATGGTGATGATGATACGTTTTTTCATTTAGTCATATTATCTTCAGGTCAAAACTTATATAGTCATTATAAACACCTCATGTAATATTTTCTTTAAACATTCACGATGAGTATATATCCTATGTATGTAAATAGAAAATGACGTGATTTTCAGAATATAAACATTTCCGTAAAGGTCAAAACAAACCGTATCAATAACAGCCTAAATCATTTCCACCCAGGCCCCCGCTGCGAAATGTCTTAAGACGTTTGCAATTAATAATTATTGCACTCACTTCCGGTCGCTTCCTGAGGCGGGACATCCGGCAAAAGGCGCCGGGGGACAAACAATAGCTCGCAAAACACCAAGCTATGTGTGCGTGTGTAGTCAATCTTAGTACGTAGTATCAAAGGTGGTTTTTGTTAAATTTTTTTTTTGGTTGTTCACTATATCCTATGCTAATAAACATTATTAACAGTTGGCCGGCTTTGATGTGATTCAGTAAGGCGCTATACCTATTGTTTTTAGATTTATGACTGTTGAAAAGTTAGCGATTTTTTTTTGGGACCAATCAGTATGCTTGAATATTCTTGAATGAAGCCTGAAAGCTTTCTCTAATTTTTTGTAAGCACAAGGGAGCTAGTTTAACGATCTTCTAATTATGGGTCGATAGACTTTTTATTAAATATATTACCTATGTAACATAACAAGATGTTTAGTATGATATCTGTTACTACTTTTCAGTAGAAAACGCTGGTTCACCACTTATTACCGCCACTATAGCTCATCTAAGCCAGGATAAACAGAAGCGACGAGAGATATGTAAAAGGATACGAAATTCAGAAAGGACCTGACATGTAAATATTGTGTAAGAAAAAATATAGAATTTGAAGCACGAAGTAAATCTAAACATTAAATTAAGAAATACGAGTATCCAACGAATTATACCTAAATACCTAGATATAATACACAGACACATAACAATAAGTTAATTAGTTTTAGATAATCCTAAGACAATATAGGATTAGCGGAAATTAATTAATTATATGTTTGACATGATGCTCATAAAGCGTATAAACTAATAATGTTATTCTAGACTAGAAACATAGTTACATTCAACATACATAATTATACAGGATGTAACAGAAAGGGTATGTTAAGCTAAAAGCTATGTAAATAGCCCACTGTAGAGAACCTATTACCAAAATTTAAGACTCGAAATCATATGTTTATTTTTGAAGATTGTATGAATATTCCTGAGTAGTTTAGGAATACTCCATACTATTTGAAAAAATAAACTTGTGATTTCGAGTCTGAAATTTTGTAGGTTGGTTCCTTTTAGTGGGCTATTTACATAGCTTTTCGCTTAACATACCCCTTTTGTTACACCCTCTATAACAACTGTCACACAGATTTTGGTAGGTACAAAGTAGGTAATCATCATCCTATTGCAGTCCACTGCTGGACGTAGACCTCCCCCAGGGCACGCCACAAGACTGCCATGGGGGGTATTTGCCCATAGTCACCACGCTGGGCAAGCGGGTTGGTGACCGCAGTTTGTATTTTGGACTATGTTGTCAACACGGGAGGCGCTGCTGCCCACCGCCCGGAAACCCTTAATCGCCTCGTACGATACCCACGGGCTGTACGGGGTGTATGGGGTGGTACGAATTCTACTCTGCCGGCACCACGCGGCAAAGTAGGTAATGCTATACCTAAAACGTTATTTCTATTTGGGTGCCAAACCCTAATACGAACTAATTTAGAATAGGAACTAATATTTAATAATTTTTTTAAAAGCCATACCCGAGTGGGGTTGCCATCAGGCAAGCAGTAGGACGTAAAACAAACGTCAAACTTTGGAAATATGAGTTTGAGATAACTACGTAAAAAAGCCTACATAAGGTACCTATTGATTGAATATGTATAGCAGGGTTCATTAAATGGTGGACCGCGGTCCACATCCGCACCGCCGACCCATTTTGTGCGGACCGCGAGAACACAGCCACAAAAATAAAAATGTGGGATACATTATCTTTTTTGACGTCATTTCGAAAACAGCCGGGCGAAGTAACGAAGTAACAAACAAGCGAGAAAGAGTTCGCGGATTGCGTACCTTTGTTGTTTCCGTAATTACATGTGTTTAATAAATATTTTTTCTAAAAATAAAATAATTCGCGGACCCCGATGGTCATTTCATTTCCTAAAATGGATCCCGAGCGAAACTAATTGCTGATCTCTGATGTATAATGTACCTAAGTTCTGTCTTTCGTTCTTATTTGGTCTGAGAGAGTATACAGCAATTATATTTCACATAAATGTCGTCAGTTTATAGCAAACAATAATACTAAGGGAATGCGAATTTTGATGTCGGTAGTAGACATTAAAACGGTGATATAAATTATAACATCAGAACATTCTGATCTATTCAGGTATTGCTTAATGGTAGAAGAAATACTAAACTAGGTAATTGTATAAATCAAAATACTTCACCTGAAGGTAGTGACTACTACCTAACTAATATGTATGTAAGTTGGTTACGTAACGTTAATTATAATCCATCTGCCCCATATAGCCCCGTACCTACCATTAAAGGCTCGAGCACACCGGATGCGTATGCGTGCACGTAAGCGTAGACGTACACGTACCTCTGAGTTTAAGGCTCGAGCAGACCAGATGCGTGTACGTACACGTAAGCGTAGACGTGCACGTACCGCTGAGTTGTAAAGTATGGAACTGTATGAGACAGGACACACCGGATGCGTATGCGTAGACGTAAGCATACACTTCAAGCGGTGACAGTTCCATACATTAAACTGAGAGGTACGTGTACGTCTACGCTTACGTGCACGCATACGCATCCGGTGTGCTCCAGCCTTTAATGTATAGAACTATCACCGCTTGACGTCTATGCTTACGTCTACGCTTACGCATTCGGTCTGCCCGTGCCTATACAGTTCTATACATTACAACTCATAGTACGTATACGTCTACGCTTACGTGCACGCACACGCATCGGGTGTGCTCGAGCCTTTATAAATTATTGACTCAACCAAGCCTAAAGTGCCTATAGGATCTCTTTCGTGGTCCTGTAGTTCTGGCTATCCCATTTTGGGGACGTGTGTAGATAACAATATATTTATATTATTTTCAAACGAGTTAGATTATAATGAAGGAGGCCTTTACATAATATCTACGTATTTTTTTTAACAAATTGTATTTTTAGTTTATACCAATAAATATTTTAAAAATTAGATAATCTCATAGACCCATCTCAGTGAGCAAGTCTCCTATAAGAACTGCTTGTACCACCCTACAGAGAGCAAATAGCTTTATAAGCGTCACAAACAACGGCCAGGACACCCCACGACGTAACACATCATTAATCTCTGATCTATGTGACATTTAATTACCTAAGACACCATATATTAGGCATTCTTCCGTTAGGCAATCTTCCTTCTATTCAATCTACGCAGTTTAATGAAACAAGTAGTTTATTGTGATTTAAGTTTCAAGCTCCTTACTTCTTTATAAAAGATGTTTTTGAGTTATGCAGTATTTGTTATTTTTAACACGAGACTATACTAATATTGACTTTGGACTAGATACCAGAGGAAAAGCTTTTAAAAATTTCCTCATAAAATAAAAACTAAATACTTATTTCACGCGTAAATAAATACAATAACATTAAGATATCTCCATTAATAGATAGATAGAAAATTCTTTATTGCACTATACTATAAAGTTATACAGAGGCGAATTAATTAATAATGACGGTTAGCTTTAAAAATGGCAAATTGTTGACATTTTCAATTCGAACTAGTTTATGTTAAAACTGGTGGACGCCCGCGACTTCGCCGCGTGTACTGCAGAAAAAACAAAATGTCGAAATTATCGGGGATAAAAATATTTTCCCGGGATGAAAAGTAGCCTATGTGTTAATCCAGGGTGTAAGCTAACTCCATACCAAATTTTATTAAAATCGGTCTAGCCGTTTTTACGTGAACGAGAAACAAACATCCATCCGTTCATACTTACAAACTTTCCCGTTTATAATATTAGTAGGTTTAATTTGTCTCAATAACGGTAGTGCCGTTGATGTCACGTCTATCTACTTAATATAACGTCATCTCACCGTGATTTCATTGGTTGACTGCTTACATAAACGAACGAATTAAATTTTTTAAAATTGAAGCCCTGTGCCCCCGCTTTACTAGACTACAAAAGCTGCATCTCTTTCCAGGCATGTCGTAAGAGTCGAATAAGTATCCCGGACATTCTCTCAGGCAATACTCAAGCAACTTGTCACGGATTATTTACCTCCCTTCCTCTGCTTGCCCCTCCTACGCTAAACATGGCTGCGGGATTTCCTTCATAATCCTGCAGCTCTGTATACTCAATTTTGGAAACACAGTCGTATCTACATGTATGTATGTAACGAAGCCTTCTGATGACATTGCCGGGGGAAGGAAACCGGCATCATGTGGCCCAACGCGTATAATTCCTATTTAAATTCACATATAGAACCGAATACCATGAATGACAATACTAATTCTAAAATTTACTATTTACTTGACAAATACTAGGACATTTCACAGTCTGGTGATCACCTTTGTGGCGATAAAAGCGTAACAATGGAAGCTCTATATCAGCCGTTGTAACTCTACATGCACTAATGTTTCACATTTATTTGAAATACAAAGGTTTTGTTTTGCATTATGTTATGGAGATGTTGAGATGAAATAATTTTATAAAAACTCAAACAGTTTTTTTATTGTACCTACATTTTTGTACATGTGTAATGTCTTCATTCAATTTCTGGTTATATAGACAAAGAGGTCGAAGATCGTGTAATACAGGGTGTTTGTGACAGCCAGGCAAATATTGATACCATGACCTCAGACCATGATTCGAAGGTGGAAAACACTGAAAATTTCGCAGGAAAATTCCATAAAAGATCCGACATTTTTTTCATATTTTCAGGAAAAAATAGTTTAGTTCAGGGGTTCCCAAACTTTCATTTTTCATAGACCCCTTTCAAAAGTTAACTGGTTCTGGTGGACCCCCTACATACTTACAACACATACAAATTAATTGTGAAATCCCATTTTTTCACGCCAACGTAGACCCCCATCGAGTCCCTGGGGGTCCACATAGACCACTTTGGGAACCACTGGTTTAGTTCGTTTAATTGGGCCCTTGATAATGACTTAAAAATAAAATTTAAAACAAAAGATGATTTTTTTTAAAAAGTTGCCTTCAAAAAAGTTCAAATAACTGATCAACCCTAATGGAGAGTCACAAGTGATCCAAAAAACTGCGATGTGTCATATAATAACCAATAAGCCCAGCCCTAATTAGTTCAGGACCGCCCAATACAATTGGTGCGGAGAGCAAAGATTACTGATAATCAAATCAAAAATACATTTCCTGTGAGTAATACGTAAGTGTAATATAATAAAACACTGTCGTATAACTCAACAAAATGGTACTTGTTCAGAATTTCAGTATTTGCCTGGCTGTCACCCTGTATGTAGCTAGAAAATGTTCCACAGCTGATCAAATGCTTCCGTTTTGAGTCCACGTGTCTCAGACCATAATATACTTTATTATTAGGTTTAAATCCGTTAAACAGTAAATATAACAATTTCTAATTATAATCTGTGTACATAACAATGTGCCAATATTTTATCCTTCAATTTGATTTAAAATATATATTTTATCACGGCTTGTTTGGAAAATGTGCAATAGGACCTATAACAGTAATTGTAACTGCTATACAGCAATCAGCCTATTGCAGTCCACTGCTGGCGTAGGCCTCCCCCAGGGCACGTCACAAGACTGTCATGGGGGGTATTTGCCCATAGTCACCAAGCTGGGCAGGCGGGTTGGTGACCGCAGTTTGTATTTTGGACTATGTTGTCAACACGGGAGGCGCTGCTGCCCACTTCTATACAGCCATAGGCAATTTAATAACGATAAATTTATATCTTGTAAATAGAAGTTTAAAGCATTTCGATCCAGAAAACTACTGTAATCCACAAATCACTGGCGAAGCGCCACCAGATATCTTTTACAATGAAAAATGTTCCCGCATCGGACATTTATTTGATGTGTACGGAACGGTTAGTGATAAATGTTTGCCTGGGTATCTCTAAAAGTATTATAGTAAGTACTAAGTATTATTTTGTAGAAAATCATTTATTTCATATATCATGCTCGACTTGATAAGCCAATAAGTAACGTGAAACTAAGAGCAATTGTATTTTTGCCTCCTTGCAAAAAAATACGATTTTTACCTGTAGTCCGTATTTATATGGTATCTTCTATTTTAAATAAAATATACCGTCATTTATTTATACAAATTATTACCCATTGAATTCGAATCGACTTTTGACTTCACACTTGTTAACAACATTAACATAGACAGAAACTGTGATATTACAAAACTATTTTCAACTTTGTTAAAGCTAGACATTGCCTTAATTTGACAGATACTACCTACCTATATTTTACTGCAAAATGTCATTTTAAAAGAGTTTATAACTCTATAATAACACCACAAATGTTTTATAATGAAAAACATACACCTATTCACTCCAAACGTTTCACTTATATTTATCTCCTAAATCGTTCCCGTGCCACATTCACATAATTCGTAGATACAATCCTTTTCACGTGCGCCCGTATTGCCAATCGTAAATTCATCGCACTACCTATTAGTTCGATAAAATTCAACTGAAACGATAAATAAGCCCGACTTTGACGGATGGCCAGTTTCCCCCGCAAAGAAGCGTTTTGCCAACTTAGCAGTGCACCCAGAGAATTTTTTTTATCATCCATTTAGTATTGCTGATAAGTTTGGTGAACTACACAGTTAAGTTGGTAATATACTTGTATCTATGTCACTTGGGAGAGTTTTGTCCGAAACAGAACTTATTTACCGACGTCCACTGAATAAAACATTAGTGTAGGAAAGATGTTCGCAAATCGAATTGAAGGGATGATTAATCTTGGATAACGGTTTTTTCTTTGTTCTGTAATAAATATAAAAAACTTGGAACATAGTTCTACTCGTATATGATAACAACTCATCTGTCTGACGATAACATGCCTAGCGTCAGCCAACCCTCAATGGGAACATTTAACTAACAACTTTACCTTTTATGTAACATCTATATATATAAAAAAAATTGTAACGGATCGATATTTGTGCACGCTAATTCGATGCAGTTTTCAGGAATATATTGTGAGAGTGTCCCACTTATGGACTACAGAAAAAAGAAAAAAAATTACATATTAGCGGTAAATAAAAATATTTTCCCGGGATAAAAAAGTAGCCTATGTCCTTTCCCAGGCTCTAGACTACCTGATGTACAAAATTTTATTTCCACCGGTTCAAAGCCGAACAGATAGGCAGACAGATAGAGATTTGACCGCCATCGTGCCTGATGCAAGATGATGAGAGCTGAGATGATGAGACCAATGTTGTAGTGCTCGGGAAATACATAGGCAGGAAGTGCATTCCACTCCTTAGCCGTTCGCATTACAAACGAGTTAGCATAACATAATGTTTGGTGCGGATGGGTGGTGATTGATCAATAACATAAGGGTGATACGCTAGTCTGCGTCTAGTATTCCGATGGTGAAAAGGGGCCAGTGGAACTATATTGTGAAGTTCCCACGCACAGTCTCTAAAGTGTATCCTGTAAAACACTGACAATGCAGCAATTTTACGGCGGTGGGTCAGGTTCTGGAGTTTCGAATTTGCTACGATTCATCGTAGCAAATTCGTCTCCAATAAGTTTCATTGCCCGTTTTTCCACCGAGTCCAGTGCGGCTAGCTGATCCATCCCAAAAGATTATTCATTATTGAAAAATTTCACTTCATATTAATATTATAAACTAAAATATTGGAAGGAAATATTCGTATTTGGAAACTTGCTCGCAATCTGCATTTCATCTGTCAAACTTTTGCAAAACTAACTAAGAAACTCCATAATGCTTCGAAACTTGCATAAACAGGGTGTAAAGCAAACGTGTCGTAAACAATATTAAATTCTGGAACTTTTCCAGTATGGAATCCAGCACTGGTATATTAGCGTCGTAAGTTCCATTCGACGTCCGGATTCCAGGATTTGCATTTCCATTTCACGTGGAGTTAGGAAAAAGGTAACTTTAACTTTGCAAGTAAAAACATTATAACATAGATTGTCGAATGGTCAAGGAAGTAGAAATTCAAGAGGATAATAATCTTGACTACATCGATTGTGTTGTGAAATATTTTAAGTAAGAGAATAAGAAACACTTTCTCGTGCTATATACAAAACCGTCCTATGTAATGCCAAGCTATACTTGACACACTGTTAAAAAGTTATAATTCTCAAGTAATATAATGTGTATTTTCGTAGTTCATAAAGTTCGAATTAAGTAAAACTAGGCGCTTGCGGAAGAAATTACCCTTATTATTTTTGGCTTTATCTTGTCTTGGATCCGTAAATCTGAACCATGTCCAATTTTTTTACTCAATCCTAGTCAGTCGTACCAAGTATAAAGAACGTCACTAAAATCAAAGATCGATCCAATGAACTCTACTCTACTTGTATATGCAAAGTCATGATTTATGAACGCGGTAATATAGGTACACATATAAAATATACCAGTGGTTCAACTGAAGTTGAATTTTCATTAAATAAAAAGGTTTTTCATAAAAAATGAGGAAATAAATAAATGAGGACATTATACACAAAACAACAAACGAAATCTAGTACTTAAAGTTAATGTTGTCATAATTTAATATATTAATTTTATTTTTATTTACCTAGGTATATAAAATGTTGGTTAAACGAGACGATATTGTTGTGGCTCCGACTATCATAATGTAGAGCTTCAATCTCTACACCCCGATATTTCACGTAAATACTACCTAAACCGAGAATCAGAATCTGCGATTTCACTTTAAGTCGTGGACCGACATCCGCCAGTCTAATTCCCAAAAGTTAAGTTTGAACAAGGCAGAGACCATTAAACAATGTTAATCTTTGTATACCGCATTAGACATGGCCTGTGTCGGAATTCAGCAAACGTGCAAAGTGCAGCTCCTGTCGGAAACGTCTGATACGAAATGCATATTTCTCGTTATTACCAACTCGAGGATTTGCAGGAAACTTGGCCGAGTGTGTGACTTTTATACTGTACTGAAGTTTTATGTTGGATCTGGTTTCAGGTGACATTTACCAAGACGTGGCTGGGTTGTTTAAATATGTATCGTTAAGTGTGTTAGAAATATCTTTAGCTATATCGAGTAAAAGTAATGAGGTAATGTTAATATAGGTAAGGTAACAGGTAAGGTAAATGGTAAAGTAAGGTAACAAGAAGATAGTAGGATATTAAGTTTTTAGGGTTTAGGACAGTTTTACAAAGACATTCATCATACATACAGAACATTATCAATAAAAAAAAATTAATGTGTTAACAAAAATAAAATGTTCCCTAATTTTATTCTACTTCCTAACCCTTGGATTTGAAGTCGTGAATAAAGGATCAGCTAGTCAAATATAAAAACCGAATAAAACATAATCCTTATCAGCACAACCGCAAAGTCAGCTAATAAAAAAACGGCACCAATAAAATTGCATACACAAACAAAAAACGTTATTTTGATGTCCCGAAAAACGATTAAATTTATTCACGTGTACTAAACGAGATATAAAACGCCACAGGAAGTGTTAAACAGTTATTGCGCATAAAACGGTTACCTAACTGGGATAGGTTATTGCCACTAACCGTTTATAGTTAAAATTTTAACGGTGATACGTGCAAGTTTTTTATAACATTTTTGGTAACGATATTGGTGCTGAATAGTTTTATGGGGTTACTGTTTGGCGTGATTTTAGCAATTATTTCGTGGAAATGCATAATGGTAAAGGTGTGGTTTGCTAGGACAGCGGTATTGCCATTTAGCGGTAGTACGAAACCAAAAATTAATCATACGGACTGCTTGTGATCTAAGTAGTAGACATGGCAGGTGAGGTTAACTTTGGGTCCTCTAGGCATTAAAACCAACTTACACTTGTAAAATAACCTAACTATGTACCTACGGTGATAGCCCAGCAAATCTAACTGAGCATGTACGATTTAACCAATTAGATTCTACCCATAAATTACTCAAGTTCAAGTCTCAAATTAAATGTTTACCTCTCTGTCAGGGAAGTTAATCATGTGTATCATAGAGCATACGTAACGGATCGCCTCGGGCTATAATCGGGTAAGTGCTGCCCTGTTGCTGCTACCTATGCCTTGTTTACGCAGATACCTTGCAGGGTAAACCGGGATGAGCCGGCTATAACCGGCTCGAGTTAGTTTGCTTCGTTTGATGTATTGGTATTTAGGTAACTATGCAAATATGCATATTCAAAGGTTTTGGGATTTACTGTCAATTTCTTGTCTAATTAAGGATAATCATGACAACAATATCTCAGTTTGCGACAGTCGAAACCTTAGAAGCCCGCGTTGCTCTAATGTCGAAAGATAATTATAATTAGACCAATTTCAGATTTAAAAAATAATCTACATAATCTTAGATAAAATTATGATTAGATTTCTTATCAGCGTGCGATCAAAATATAGCAATAAGAACGTCATTCATATATGTATGACGAGGCCTTATCATAAATTGATACAAGCAAAGTTTAGTCTTATGATAATAATCTACCTACAAAAGGACCAAGTTTAAATATTTAGTCTTAAATAATTATTACTTTTATTTAGGTTGAACAGTGTCATTTGTTTATACTTACTGTTTTTAGGAATCGTACGTAGCCCATTTCTTTGTCCGTACCCCCAACTTTAATGTAGGTAGGTACACTAAATATAAAGACGATTTGTTGAGTTAGTAAAGAGTAAAAAAGTAACAAATAAACTTACTTTCGCATTTATAATATTAGTTTTGATGTGACCACGTGACCACGCGTCTACTTTTAATGACGTCACCGGTATAACATACATTCCAGACGGCTTAGGTACGTAATTCCAGATAAATAAAGAGAAATAGAATAGCATGTACTTAATTAAAGCCAATACAGACATGCTATTAAAACTATTAGAGCTTCCTTGTAATAAACATGACCCTAAACCGAAGTCCCGAGCAATAATTTTAGCAAAACTAATCCCTCAGAAATTGGTCATAAAAACCGAACCAGTAAAGGAAATTATAACCTTAGTTATTACTAGAACAAATGATACATTATATCACTGTCGTATAAAGTTTGGATTATGTCTTAATGTATTTTCCTACTTAATATTACAGATGGGAAAATGTTTGTTACCTCACAACGACTAAAATAGAGAGAATTGTCGATGAGGGATTTTCTGACAAGTTAAAATAACAGTAAAAAATAGATGGCGTGAGCGCATCACCTGCCCTAATCCCCCCCACCTCATCTCTCCCAGCTTGAAGGATAGTAATAGTTCCGTGAATAGACTGTGCACTGATGACTAAAGCTGGCTACACACCCAGACTGTGTACAGCCGACAATAAATAATCCGGTCGGTTTTCTAAAGACGGTGTAGCATACGAGTAGGAGATAGAGCAAGTAACAAGTAGAATTTTGCTACATGGGGTTAATAGTATCAAATTATAATCTTAATACAAGATGATACCTACTTAATTTTTTTTTTAACAAACTTAAATTTATGAATGACTACTGTTGCCCGTGACTTCATATGCGTGAACTTCAGAATGTAGTCTATGTCCTTCTCCGTACTCCTGTATATGCTTTTTATTCCATCCCATATTGTTAAATGCTACAGATACTTATAACTATTAACCCTCGTGTAGTAGAGTATAGATACCTTTAATTTAGCAGAGAACCTTAGATGCAAGCAATGCTAAGGTCTAGGTATCTGCTATATCGTTGTTTTTCCTAGCGGACCGATTTTTAGTCGGACGTGTACAGCACACTATAGTCTGCTTTGTCTATCTATAGTGCTTAGGAACTATTGATGTCTTTGGTTGAGGGGTGAGGTGGGGGGATTAGGGTAGGTGATGCACTCTCGCCATCTATCCAGGTGATTTGAACTAATTTTTTTTACTTTTAATAGTTGTCAGAAAATCCCTCATTGAAATTAACTTGAATTAAAATTTTGCTTATTATTATGTCAGCTTAGCTGTTTGTAAAAAAGAGAAGATTGTGGGGTTGGTGCAAAAGGAACCGCTTCCGGTTATTGTTTGGCCCAGTATACCTATATTCCAATCGTCGTGTATAACACTTTGTTAATTCGTTCTAGGATTTATATTGGTCTATGGTTCTAAAGAAGAAGAATAGGCACTTATACTAGTTCAAATTTTATAATTTACCACCTACATTTAACCCTTTAACAGACATATCCACAAAAATCTATAAATACAAGAGAAACACAAAAGCAAGAAGAAAAAAAGCCAAATTAATTTTGACTCCAACCCTCAACTGTTCCAAGATGGCCCCTAACCGCGGCGACAAGACCCTGGGGCCTGTAAATTTCTTTAAACAGTTCTCATTATTCGCAACAGCCACATTACAGTTCAACCCTTCATTGCAGATGGGGCCCTTTGTCCTGTGTTAGGGTTGAATCCATCTAATGTTAATTTGGTAAAGCAGTCTACATTATTTTATATAACCCTATATTACGCATATCTATCATCCAGATATCTGATTATGATAGTATTTCTAAAACAATCGAATTATAGTTATGTTTATATTAAGTAAGGATGACGTTGGGTGGATACATAATAAAAAAAAACTTAAATCTAAAACATATTTACAAAAAGAAGGTTGCCTGCAACTCCTTCACCGCTGGCAACGTGGCTAAAAGGCTGGCCGCATTACCCCTCTGGATGGCGATATTTCTTTGGTCATGGTTCATGTAAACCATATTTCGATTAGCCAATACTTAATCTGAGACGCGAAAAGCTTCCGAGTCAGTCGCAAATCGAGAGATCTTGTTATGAGACCGAGTTAACGTGTTATACAGTAGGTGTGTAAATAAATATAATCATTTTACACACTACACAGTACCTTCACAAAAAACTTGCAATAAGTTTTAAGCTTATGTTATTGTATTAGCTATATCATCATCATCAGCCTATTGCAGTCCACTGCTGGACATAGGGCTCCCCCAGGGCACGTCACAAGACTGCCATGGGGGGTATTTGCCATAATCCGCACCCTGGATAGGCGGGTTGGTGACCGCAGTATTTTGGACTATGGTGTCAACACGGGAGGCGCTGCTGCCCACCTCCCGGAAACCCTTAATCGCCTCATACGATACCCACGGGCAGACATGGGTTGGTACGAATTCTACTCTGCCGTCACCACGCGGCGAATTAGCTATATACTAGAACAATATCATAGCTTGCATTGAGCCACAACCCTACCTCATCGACGATTGCAAGCGCAGATCGTCAAAGGGCGTCAAAGCACATTTTATAGTATTAGGTTTTGACAGATATTACCCAACGTCACATAAAGTACAGTCAGCCGCAGATTACTTCTGCTTATCCCTTTGTTAATTCAATCGGATCCGGGTGTTATTTGCATGTGTTTTAGGGGTTTATATACAAATTTATTTGTTCCACCATTTGATTGGTAACTTCTTATACTTCGGCGAAGTCATAAAATAGCACAGATAATATATAAGGTGTTTCCACGAGACTAGGTTAGTAAAAAGAAACAACTTTTACTATTTGATCAACTTGCATACCTACAGCACTAAAATATATCCAATGGAACAGCTGATTTTATTTTCACGATTTTGGAGTAATTCGGGGTTGGTCCCATAATAAAACTTGTTTCTTTTTGAAAACACCTTTTACTGATAATACCTACTATACTAGTACAAGTTCCGGCGACTCGGCCCGTAATTATCTCGACCCGCAAACCCAGTTGCCGGATCTATTCATTTTAAATATTTTCTTCCGGCGACTCGACCCACTCATAAAACAAAAAAAAAATATTGTTCAAGCCTAACAGTACAGCCAAGCGAAAAAGTTTTGAATGTACAAATTATATAGAAAAACTTTTTGATTCAAAAATATACATTTATAAAAATACACTTTGAACAGTGAGTGGTCGATATCATAAACCATTTTGTTGTAAATCAATGCAAAATCCTGTTTTACAATAATAGGGCTGCCGTGACCTTGAGTTCAAATGGTAAATCGGACTAAAGTTAGATAGACAAACTTGTCTAAAATATCTGTGAACCTGGCTGGTATGCTTTCCCTTCGTTCCGATTTCCTCTATTTTTGGTAAAGACGGGGAGCGCAAAGAAAATTTTCTTTAATAATTACCTTCAACGCTATTTCGTTTGCTTGTAACTGTTTTTGTTAGTGGGCGGAGTCGCCGGAAGAAAAATATTGAAAATAAATAGATCCGGCAACTGGGTCCGCGGGTCAAGTTAATTGCGGGCCAAATCGCCGGAAACCTATCCATAGGCGACTCCTACGACATGCACGGAAGCAGCTGATGTATTCTAGTGAGGCCCCGCATCAGTACAGGCACAAAAATATAAAAAAATATAATAAGTATTTTATTATTTCTTTAGATTATTCCTCCTCAGCGGGATATTAAGTCACGTGGCTCACTGATTAGTCCGTACTACTTGCAAATTATTACAGCATAGAAAATTCAGTTTTACTACACCGTATTAAATTTCATTGTCCGTACAACCGATGTAGCTTGACTCCGGCTTTCTTTCTTGGTTATACTCAAACGAATTGCAGTCTTTAGAGGAGTGTTTAAAGTTAGTTTCTACTTATACGGATTTGCAAGAAAATGGTTTTAATTCTATTTGCTACGGGCATGCTGTATAGTAAAGCTGACCGCCCGTAGTTTTTGCTCTACAATATAATAGTGCTTTAGAGAGACACCAAATTGCCCTATTATGTTTATTAAAGCAATTTTATTTTGTAGTTTACGTTATCTTCTATACATATAATAAAAATGTAACGGATCGCTGTCTGTACATGGAAGATATATACTCGTAAGAAAAAATATTATAGAATACCTTTATCAACGCAATAGTACCCAAAACAATGATTTTGGAATTTTTGTCTGTTTGTCTGTGCGTTTGTGCACGCTAATCTCAGAAACGGCTGAACCGATTTCGATGCAGTTTTCAGGAATATATTGTGACAGGTCCCACTTAACATATAGGCTACTTTTTATCGAGGGCAAATGTTTTTATCCCGGATAATGTCTAACATTTTGTTTTTCTGCAGTCCACGCGGACGGAGTAGCGGGCGTCCACTAGTTATTACTAAATATGGATTTTGCTTGTAATTTTATTTAAGGGTGAAATCTCCTTTACGTTTCTAATTTAGCTAAAGACCAAAGTAATTTTAATTGTTTAAATTAACTTACGAGTAGATCAAGGAAATTCTGCCGCGTGTACCAAATACCCAAATACCTAATTGGAAAAGTTTTTCGTGTCTGAACAATATGGAACTAATGACGATAAATATGTACTCTAAATACATATAGAAACAAAACTATTAGAAAGGTTATTATTATAAAGATTATGAAGGATAAATTAAAATAATCAGAGTATTTTTTTCTGACAAAGTCTTTATCTCACCATGATGATAAAGAGGATTATGTTCCCGGAAACGTAGCCACAGAGAGCTTGCAAAACAAAATATTAAAATACCGATAACACCATAATGCTGAGTCAACACACAGCCCCTCATACCGATTCATTTCCGTAAAATAAACATGTGAACACACGGAATAGCGGAGCGACCTGTTAATCTAATAAGCGAAGCCGGGCGCCGACACGGTTCATTTGTAGCTGTGGGGTACGGTAGGAGTTAGGTGACTTACTTGCGTTATTGGTATTAAAATGAAAGTAACCATAATGATAAATGTACATAATTCGTCATTGAAGAACAGGATAAATAAAATCGTACTACAGGCGAATGATATCTTACAATACCTGACGTAAAAGACGTTTGCTGAGATTTGAAGTGATATAGCAATAGTGCTAATTGTGCGTATTTTACTCCATATTTACTAGGGGTAGATTGTTCGTTCATAACATTTATTTTCTTTTTACTGTAATACATTAAATACTATGGTCTATATGTATACACTAAGAAGGTAATTTCAATTCATACAACTGTTAACTCAAAGAAAACAAACAATCGTCAAAATATCTCTCACCTGAGAGGTTAAAAGTAAACTTTCTTAAATCTCAGATATTTTATATCTCTGAAATACTCATATTATAAGAAACTTCAGTTTTACTGCACATATTAAAATTCATTGTCCGTACAACCAATAATAATGATATGAATTTATATTATATTATTAATAATATATCTTTGATTTATGTAAAATAATATAAATTGGCAATATGGCATATTGTTCAAAACAACTATTTGAGAAGAAAAGTGCATTTTTATCAAACACAGGACTTTACCAATACCCCAATACCGAACTTTATTTACTCACATACCACACTTTCTATCTCCTGAGTCCACTCACACGTGAATAAAAAAACGTCGCAATTTTTATTCCGTCCACATTATAGGTACCGAATGCCAAAACCGTGGGGACTTGACATTGACAAATAATAATACATTTGCTTTCCAACATTTTTAGATATTGTTTCATATTTACTCGTACTCGTATATCATGCAAATACATGGCATGGCAAAATTATTTTAGCTATTAAGTAAGTAGTTTTTTAAACGTGTTCACTATGGTAGAGTCAATTAAGTTAAAGCATACATAACAGAATAAACATTAATTATTTTTTATTGAAGAATTCCAAACAATGGGATTGTTACCACTGTGTGAGGGAGATGACGCTATACACTGCTTATATCAGCGTCTCGCTTCCACAATAGAAATAATCCTGCTGAGTTCATGGGTACCCCGCTATTGTAAAATACAAAGAAATACGAACCCATTAAGAACCCTATATTCATAAACGTTCGTTTATTTAATTAAAACTCCAATAAAGGGTTAAATCTATGTTCAAATTAGTGCATACTAATTTAATTATTTGGTTACTTTATTAACAACTGATTGAATCTTGTCGCCATGCAAATGTCCTCTTTATCATTGTCGAATGAAATGGAATAATGTCGTGAACAATTGGGGTCACCTGCTCGATTTGATCTTGTCTAGCCTTCTCAATATTGCAGTTTCTGAAACACAGGCACTTAGCCGCCAAGACAAGGCCCACCCAGCCCTCAATGGTCTCCAGTGGACTTAATCCATCTTATAAGAAGCAATTAAACTTCTCTAAAAGTAACATAGCCACAATTAAAAATGAATTAACTGCAACCTTACTACTGCAAACTTACTATACGTTACAATACATTAGTAATGTAGTACATTACTATACATTCACTAATAGAATCTAAGTGTCAAGGACTGGAATTGTGAGGCACCGAAAAGTCTAATGGTGCATCGAAACAGTTAGTATGACATTAGCACTCTATGACATCTTATTCCTCTATGCTGCAACAAACTGGAATGAAATTTTATCTTGCTCTGATGTCGACATTATTGTACTGACATATGTTACGATAACTTATTTAATACTTATAATTGAAAAGCATACAGCTGAGAACTTCTATAAGAGCTTCATCTTATCCCACTTGGTATAGTAAATTAATTGCAACATTGAAAAAAAAAAACACAAACTATACAAAAAATTTGGAAATCCGCGTGATAACGACACTTTCTGGTTGCTTCGTAAAAGATGCAAAGTTTTGGCAAGTGACTGTTTATTGAGTCACTGAATTATCAATTAAAGATAATGTTATCTTTGGCGATTTATAAACTATAGTAAGAGTCACTCTTCTATACCTAAGAAGACCATGATATTTGATAAACATTCTTCATCTACCAAACACGGTATATGTGAACTATTTTCCCAGTATTTTGGTTCAGTATTTGTGAAGGAAGTGTCACTGACTGTTCCATTACTGGTGTGAATTCTCTGTCAAATATTGTAATACTCGTAAACTTAAATGATACTTATTTAAAAATTAAACGATTGGATAAGAACAAGGGTACCGGACTTGATCTTCTACCTCGATCATTTACAAAGATCTGTGCTCGTGAATTGTCCACTCCCCTTTGCATAATGGAGTAGGTACCTACTTATACTACAGCTACATTCTGTTCTGTAGTAGGTACACGCGGATAAAGTCGCGGGCAACTGCTAGTCTATTCTATACATATAATAAAAATGTAACGGATCGCTGTCTGTACATGGAAGATATATGAGAAAAAATATTATAAGAGACCTTTATCAACGCAATAGTACCCAAAACAATGAGTTTTGAAATTTTTGTCGGTTTGTCTGTTTGTCTGTTTGTCTATGCGTTTGTGCACGCTAATCTCAGAAACGGCTGAACCGATTTCGATACAGTTTACACGAATATATTGTGACAGGTCCCACTTAACATATAGGCTACTTTATATCCCGGATAATTTCGACATTTTGTTTTTTCTGTAGTCCACGCGGACGGAGTCGCGGGCGTCCACTAGTATGAATTAAATAATAGTGTTGAATGTCCTTATCTGTCACTTATCTTTAGGTAGAAGTGATAAAAATGTTCTGCATACAAAAACAAAATCTGTACAAAAACCTATCTTTCAAACAGCTAGCGGATTTCGTCTGCATGAACTTTAAAACTCCCGTTATAATCCGATCCCGGGGGAATCTTGGAAATAAATGTATATTTAGTTACTCATTAGTCCCGTTAAAATCGGTCTAGCCGTTTTAGAGATACGTACCTACTTGTAGTAGCTTAATCACGAGTACGCAATAAAAAAAAAACATCTGAATTATGAAAAGTCCAAGTGCTGATTTCAAATATAATAATATCGACTCGTTAGTATATAAGATGGCTTTATAAGATGTATGTAATTTAATCAATATTTTTAAAGTTATTTTTTACACTGCATACTAACTACCTATACGCTTGAGCGCCTCAAAGTAAAGCGTTAGTTATAAAGGTGCCACTAGATGTCGCGGGCGTAAATTTAGAACGCGATATCGTTTGGTTCAACTCTTCGTGTATGTAGCAGCCAGAACCTAGTGTCTTACTAGCTATGCCCGCGACTAAATTCGCGTTTAGTTTTTTGAGATATCCCTCCCAGCAACGGTTGGTTGGGGATACTTAAAATCTATGACGTTGTTGGTAAATCGAGAACTATTAAAAAAATTGCGGTTCCACTTCAATACTAAAACTCCGCATCGTCGGCAATACATAGAGAATTAGATTACACTCCATAGGCTTTTCATTGTTTTAAAAATGTTTTACATATTTAATAGAGTAATGAAATGTATTTAATGTAATTTGTAATATAAAGTGCATAGAATATAGTAAAAATAAACACATAACTATACCGACATAAATTAGAATAATCCTACTAATTACACTTTCAAGTAAAAACTACTGAATGGATTTTATTAAAACTTTACAATAATATTGCTTATATATCAGAACAGCACATAGGCCACTTTTATCCTGGAAAAATATATTACATACATACCAAAGAATATACTTACTCTGATACATACATATAATCATGCCTTTACAAGGGATCCCTTACGGGGTAGGCAGAGCACCAAGAGCCGATAGGACCACATGGTGCAACTTCTGAGCAATTTTGATAATATAGTTGAGGTATACAAGTTCGGTAACTTGTAAAAATATTTTATCCGGGGTAATTTCAACATTTTGTTTTTTCTTCAGTCCACGCAGACGAAGTCGCGGGCGTCCACTAGTAATAAATATGTTGTACACGAAAGTGAATAAAACTTATCCTAGGTACTCACATGAATCCATTAGTCGGGATGGCTAGTCCTTAGTGTCCATACTCCAGATTTGCCTTTCCTAAAAAAAACAAAACAATATTAATTTCCGTGCTGAAGTGGGGCTTTACTAGATTCCATCAGCTGCATCTTCTTCCGTGCATGTCGTAAGAGTCGACTAAGGAACTATGGCATTCTCTCAGGCGATTAGCTACAAGTCGCTAGCTAACATTAACTCGTTTAACATTAACATGTGCCGCCTATGCTAAACGCGACTGTGGGATCTCCCTTGTGATTTCCCTTGTGATCCTGCAGTTCTGTATTAACCACGCACAAAGTTTTATTAATATGTAATGCAGTTGTAGTTTTACGATAATAAATGTCTTACATGCATAATACACTCGGCCTTCTAAATGTTACTAGCAAATCCATAAATAATAATAATAATATTAAACAAAGAAAACACTAAAAACGATTAACTATTATTAAAAATACATACAGAACTCCAGAAAATATTTTAAATTGCAATTTTACAAAAGTCCGCCATCGAAAACCACGCCACGACCCGTTTCCATTTTCAAATCTTTTCCGGCTTTCTAATTGGTTCGCTGACCAACGAGGTTATGAATTATGATCGACAAAGAAATCTACACCATACAGTCTTCGATGAAAGCATCACTGCACTACAGCCATTGAGTTGATAATGCGAGTTCCAAATTTTAATGATTAAAAAAAATACTTTGTATGCATAAGTAGGTAGGTATGTAATGTGCGTGCGAGTAATCTGTGGTTTCACCGAATAGTTCCGCTAGTTGATGGCGCTACTAACTACGCACAAAGTTTTATTAATATGTAATGCAGTTGTAGTTTTACGATAATAAATGTCTTACATGCATAATACACTCGGCCTTCTAAATGTTAACTACGTGTATAACTACATTTTTTGTGCCACTGTATACAATGTTTTGTTAATTTAAAAGTCAGGCATAGGTGTTATTCTATGAAACGGACTCTAGTAATTTATGTATGTTGTTCTTTAATTACCAATAGGTATAATAGGCGTAAATGAGATTGGATATTTGCTAATCTTTCACGCAAGGCCCTGTGGATTTTGATGAAACTTGACGTCATATTAGTTTATCTATCAGAATGACACATTAGCTATATAGTTCACGTGGACAAAGTTGTGGACATCCCCTAGTTCATCTTATTAATTCTTAGTATCTAAATCTCCTCTGGCGCGACAGGTATCATAACATTCACAGACGCACTCAGAACAGAAAGGCATGTTAAATTCGTTCTAACATCTGGCCCGCTACGCTGAACGTGGCTATAGGATCTCATTCGCGATCCTGTAGGTCTGGCAATCCCAATTTTGGTAACACCAGCCGTACATAAAGATAAAGTCAAGAAAAAGAGATTTAGAACAAAGTTCCTACTCACGTGATAACATCCCGGGGGAAGTCCTATTTTACATACCTACATCACAATTTCACATACGGATATAATTATGTACTATATTTATAAATTCTATTCAATTTCGTACGCGATACAGTTCAGTTATAATACAAACTGCGGTCACCAACCCGCCTGCCCAGCGAGGTGACTATGGGCAAATACCCCCCATGGCAGTCTTGTGGCGTGCCCTGAGGGAGACCTACGTCCAGCAGTGGACTGCAATAGGCTGATGATGATTTTGATGATGACGTTTCAATTCACATTAAAAATAAATAAGTATAGAATAGACTGTGCTTATGCTTTGCGGGTAGGCTACAAACTTTTCAAATAATACGAAAATTGGAGGGCAATCTAATATCTCTAACATCATCAAAGTCGATTCCTATTAGAATACGTTTGGATGATGGCGCTAATAACTATGTGTATGGTTACATTATCATTATAACTGCATACAAAACATGTTGGCTCTGAAACAAGGCATAGGATGAATATGAGTTATGAAACGGACTCTACCGATTCCTGCCGATTGTAGATAATCATTATACGAGTAATATAGGCACTATGATATAGGGGTGAGAAAGACAAACTACATTTAGTATGCAAGGTTGAAACAGGTTGAAACATACCTCTTTGTTCTGGACTGCGTTCATTTAATTTTTCATAATTATTCTCCTTCGTCGGTGCCTGTCGAAACTGATGATATAATGACATGTAATAATATATAGGTAGTTATTTAAGAGGTATGATAATAAAATATATAGTAAAACAGACGAAGTGATTGATTGAATGGTTTTAATTTGAAAACAGACAAACACTCTCTTCCCAGAACTATATTAAACAATATTTATTTGATCACAATTTCAGAATGACTGGATACTTGCATACAAGGGGCAATTCCAGTAATTTTTGGCTTGGGTCTACCTAAGTAGAATGCGTTTGGAGTCGAAATCTTTTAAACAATGTTTTTTGAAAGCAGATACTGCCCTATCCACAGAATAACACTAGCTAATATTAACATGATTCTATTTATAATCGGGTTGTGGGAAGTTATCATACACATCACAATTTCACACAGAGACATACGAGTTCAAAGTTCTATTCGATTTAATGCACAATTCAGTTCAGTTCACATTTCTAAACAATAAAATAAATATTAAATTATAAAAATGTACGATGCAGACACATATGAATTCAAAGTTTTATTCGATAATGATTGATTTAATACACGATTCAGTTCAGTTCACATTTACAAAAATTTAAATAAACATAGAATGATAAAAATGTTGAACGCAGACACATGAGTTCAAAGTTATATTTTATGAAATACACGATTCAGTCTCACGTTTATATAAGTTAAAATAAGTACACACTATAGAATTTAAAAAAAAAGTACGACTCGGACATTCTCGCATTGTATAGGTAGAATATTATTCCGCTTTGCGGGTAGGCTGGGTTAAATCTTTAGAAAAGAATGGGATATAATATTAGGGTAGTCTGAATAACTTTTTCTGATACCACAAAGTGGACAAGTATAAGTCGATTCCTTCCTACCACAGATAATAATTATGAATACCTACTTACTTACTAGAGTATGTTCCACCAAATAGTTTCTTTGAATAATGGCACTGGTGGCTATGTATACATTATATCAGTGTTACTGCATACAAATAAAATATGTTAGTTCCGAAATCTATTTTTCTATGAAACCGACCGTTATGATTTTACACAGATAATGTAATAAATACACAAAGCACCTAGCGCTATTGTTGGAAGGAACTAGGTATTTGATGAAACGCACTGAAGAACATAGACTTAATGTGAGTTTTCACTTCGATCTCGTTAGCGTTAATGGGGGTGATCTGTGATGTAAAGCAGCCAACACCTTGGGCCGCCGCAAGTGGGATTGCCGCCACAGGGCCTGATGCACAGAGAGTTTTTTCTTAATTTAGTTTAACTCAAAGCAAAGGAAAGGCCATTGTCTTTAGTAGAATAATTTATGAATTTATTAAGAATTTTAATGGTATCAGGGTGCAGATCATTCTGGACTACAGTCCTCTTAAAATAAATTATATCGGCACTCTATTCAAATAAGTCCAATTTAACTTACGTCCAAGTAACACTATACTCTGGAGTTTGGTCCCAGGATTAAGCCGACCGCACATTACAGGTCCGTCTGCTCTAGACAGCAATGCAGGGCAAGTGTATTAGAGTCTTAGAATTAAGCTGTATGCACACTTGAAAATCAATACACTTAAGACTCTTCCGTTGATAACTGACTGAGAGACAGATAATGTATATACATATATAAATTATTGTACAGCCGAAACTACTTGGCGTAGTATACTGAAATCCTATGTAAATATTCCTTGGGAAGTATAGGTAAGCACTAGACCTTCCTATATCCTTATATCCCGATATTCTTATAAGACAAACAGGAATCCTAAAATTTATGTGGACGTGGTCGTGAGGCCGATAAATCAATTAACAAAAACGGTTCATGCAAAGTAGATAGTTCAGTGTTCATTACTGTTCACAAATCGCAAGTCTTAGTTAGCCTTAACACACAATCTAGCGTCTCGAGCGTCTTAACAGTTAATATTAAATTAAATTGCTCCAATCATTAGAGACGTCGTGTGCAGGGTTAACTCCCATTCCGAGTGTGGTCAAGTTTGCAAATTGAAGTTATGTGTTAAGATTGAGTCGTGTTTAATTTTCTTAGCTACATTAACAGTTAGGTACACAGGTTAACAGTAGCCTAGCCGCGTGGTGCCGGCAGAGTAGAGTTTGTACCACCCCATGCCTGCCCGTGGGTATCGTACGAGGCGATTAAGGGTTTTCGGGAGACGGGCAGCAGCCCGTGCTAACAACATCGTCCAAAAATTAAACTGCGGTCGACAACCGGCCTGCCCCGCGTGATGACTATGATAACCCCCCATGGCAATAGCCTTGTGTTCTGGGGGAGGCCTACATCCAGCAGTGGACTGCAATAGGCTGACGACAGTAGCCTATAGTACCGTAGCCAGTGCCGAAGTGGGGTTTCACTAGAATACATCAGCTGCATCTCCTTCCGTGCATGTCATAAGTGTCGACTAAGAAAGTCATGGGCCTTCTTTCGTGCGAAGAGCTAGCAAACTCACAGATCTTTTACATCTAGTCCTGCTTTGCGTGGCTCTAGGTTCTATTCCAAGATCCTGCAATACTAGAAAACCCATTTTTGGAAGACAACAATAATATTATGCTGTCACACGCAATAGGTAAGTATAGCATTTTTACAGGATGCACATGAGCCTCATGTGAGGAGCACACCGGATGCGTATGCGTGCACGTAAGCGTAGACGTACACGTACCTCTGAGTAGAACTGTCACCGCTTGACGTCTATGCTTATGATCATCATTACAACTCAGAGGTACGTGTACATCTTCGCTTACGTGCACGCATACGCAATCGGTGTGCTCGAGGCTCATGGATATTATGAGTTTCAATAAAAAATAGTAGATATAAATACGTCAATTAAATAGGGATAAATCTTGCATCCCCTAGCTAAAAGCAATACTTCGATATATTTTGATAACTAATTCGAAATTTATTGGTGCTTCTGTCCATCTGTCTGCCACGTTATTAGGGCTCTCATTAGTGGTCGAATAGCTAGATTTATTTGACGACTGGCGTAACTAACGGATCATTCAGCGTTCGTCTGATATTGGCCGATTGCTATTCACCATTCGTCGGGTGACAAGTAAAACTCCTTAAGTGCATTTGAAACTATACGGAGATAATGAATTTTACCTATCACCCTACGCATTGTAAAATATTCATACTACTACTTCGTAAACAACTGAAAACCATCCGCTACGATCTTCATTTTCATATCCATAATCAGCTCAACAAAGTTACATCAGCTATAGACTTGGGCGAAGTCGCGAGTGGCCGCTAGTCCAAAATAAATGTGAAAACGACTGAGAATGATAAAGTATGAAAATAAAATAAATCCGAACAAGGGAAAACTCTCAACCATAAAATGGGTACGTTAAAGAATCTGCATATGCTTGAAACATGAGGGAAGTACAATGACGGTATACGGTAATATGGGTCGACCTAGAATCGTTAGTGTAGTCTACGCAGTATGGACCAATCACTGGCTGATATATCTACCTCTAACAATAGGCTTTGTTCGTAACTCGACACAACGTTTTATGAGAACCTTGTACCAACTTTACCTGTACTAATGAGGGGCTTTACTATAATATATCATGTGCATCTCTTTCCGTGTATGTTGTAAAGTAGACTAAGGAAATCAGGGGCAAACTCTCAAGTGATGAGCTAGCAACTGGCCCCGCTATGCTAAACGTGACTGTAGGATCTTCTTCCTAATCCTGCGGTTCTAGTTCTAGCCATTTTGGGAATACTTCCGTTCTGTTCCGTACATGAACTTTTACATTCCGATCCTGCTACTCGTATGCTGAACGTAAGATCTCCGTCGTAAACTTGCAGTTCTGGCGTCCCCATGGAGAAGAAATACAACCGTCTACCAATATATTTATGTCGTCATCGTCGTCAGCCTATTGCAGTCCACTGCTGGATGTAGGCCTTCCCCAGAGTACGCCACATGGCTAGATCTCCCGTTTTTGCCATCCAGTCACTACCAGCCGTCCTCTTTATGTCATCGGTCCATCTGGCCGGAGGGCGTCTAACGCTACGCTTATTTATGTATGCAAACGTTATTAAGCCATATCCTCTTTGTCACTCATTCATGGGTTCAAAGCTTTTGAAATAGCCCATAAAACTTGTATAGAAGTGTCTTCTATTCTGAACCATATCTTTAGACATGGCAAAGCACTTCCAATACTCACGAATAAAAATTGTCCAGCAATTGAACCCTGGATAATTTTATTTATTTAAGGGCCGATTTTTTTCATACTGTCTGTCTCAAAATCTTGATCAAAACCTCTATCTTGATGCTGTCTCTACAGCATCAAATAGCTCTACTCGTACTCGTAGTGCTACGGACCTACAAATTTGCTACAAATTTGCTACGAACCTTCTACGAGCTACTACAACGTGCTATAATAGCGAGCATCCGCTAGTATAGTATAAGTTATCCAATTTAATATCTAATAGAAAAGAGAGCTCAGTATCCCAGCCACAGGTGTAAGGTAAATAGATATTCGATGAAATGTAAATGCAAGAACCGACGCGGAGGAGAAAAGTAGAATAGACTTGTCACAAGGAAGTTTTAGAAGTGTTATTAGAACAGTATCCATTCCTTTAAGAAAACGTCACCACCAGAAAAATTGTAAATAATAAGTGTAAGCGTATTAATCACGAATATTATTTATTATACAGGATGTTTTTTCGTTGCCACCCTTAACGAAGGGTGCGTACTCTATACATCAAATAAAGTAAGTTTATGCCAAAAAAATGCTGGGAAACGATGTAATTTTTTTTGTTTTTTTTTTATTACTTGATCGGGCGAAATTTATAGTGTCCAGTGTTTATGCTAGTTTTTTCATAGACAAATATTAATTATTTCTCATGAAAAAATCTTGCTACACGCGTCAATGTGCATTTATGCACAAAAATGCAGTCTATTTACTCAACTTTGGACCCTAATATTTTGGAAACCAGACACTTCCCAGGTATGCTTCCATGGAGAAAAATGATTGTGATGATGAGGAGATTCCGTAGTTTTCGGGAACGTTGACGACCAAAAATATGAATACCCATATTTATTACTAATAATTGCGTTTTGTGAATCTATGGACTAGATTTGATCACGCAGAAAGATATATACTTACCGATATTTTGTTTACTAGTAAACGTTTATTTGTGATTTCCTTATCTACATAAAACCGAAGGAAACATCGCCTCCGCTTAATTCTCGACTGCGTGACACCTGTTTATATAGCGCTTCTTTTTATAGTTTCTACGTGAAGAATATTCTAAGGTGTAGCGAAATAAGCTAGTTTAAAACTCGGATCTATTTTTTAAACTTTTTATTTATAATCCACACGCTTGGTCAAATTATGATTTACCCGGGATATCACAAAAACCGTGTGACAGTTAATGGCAGATTTACCCCTTACCACGTGGGACCTAATCGGCTATCTGGTGAAAGGTCGGTATGTAATTTACACGCTTCTGACACACTTCATTGAGAGATAATGGGCGTGACTATTATGTATGTATATAATACCTAGCAAAGAATATTAAATAAATTTATTAATAAAGAAATGGAAAAAATTCCTCACCCGGGTGGGAATCGAACCCACGACCTCTGCATTCCGTGCCAGCACTCTTACCATTGAGCCATCGGGTCAATTACTCGGATGACGAATTAAATTAAATAAATTAAATGTCACGTGGTCTCAGACAATCGTCGTTCGAATGTTAAAAAAACCTCATTCTGTTGCCTAAAAGACATTTATCTAATTAGGGGACAGTAACTAATGATGTAGTCGAGTCAGAAGCCGCGTTATAAGTAAATCTAGGGGGAAGAATGAAAATGTCTCGACGTAATCGGATGGTAGGATGGCGGACTGCGACGTTGATAAATAGACGTCAATCTACAGGAGATGGTTGTGGTGTAAAGCAAAAACTTCTAGAGGTTTGCATAAGGCTTTTGTTTCCTAGCGGTGCGTCCTTGTTGGAACACTCACATGTCAGCAACGAAAAGATGGCTGTCTTTTTACCCTACTGCGCTCTGGAAGGAAGGTTATGTTTTTTGAGTGTAAGTTTGTATGTAAATTTTTTGGCATAATGCCTAAAATTTGAGTAAAAAATGAAATCAAATATGAATTAAGTGAAATAAAAAAAAAAATGTTAGTTCTGGAATCATGCACAGGTGTTATCTACAAACTATAATGGCGGAGATCAGTGGTGGCCCTCTGCCCCAGCTTGGGGACACGGGAACATAATATGTATACGTATAGACTATATATAGCATCACGCTGTTTCCTCCTACATGCACCACAGACTAGAAAGACGAGAGATGTCTCGATCGCTAATAGGCTTAACAATGATTCCGTAGATGCACTCCGGTTAATTGTTTTGGATATTGTGTCTTAAGAGATTAAGATTGTTGCTATTATGATTGTTTGTGGAGCTTCTTAGGTACCTAATATGTCATTAAGAACCTCTTGCCTTATAACCTTTAGTATGATTAAACTTTTGTTAAACATAAAATAATCAAACTTTAATAGATATTCCATACGATCATCGTCATTTAATACGGTGTTAAGAGTGTTTAAATTTAGAGTTAGATTTATACATACATAATTACATAAATATAGTCACACCCACTATCCCCCAAAGAGGCAAAGAGAAGTGTTCATATAAACACCCACTTTTCACCAGTTAACCTAACTTCCACGTGATAAGGGGTGAGTTTGCCGCCGCTTTTCGGGCACAAATATAATAATCTAGCTACCGGTAACGAATATAATGGGAAATGTTACCGAATCATTATAAACATTAGTAGTTAAATAATTATTAATAAAGAAAATGGAAAAAATTCTTCACCCGAGTGGGAATCGAACCCACGACCATTGCATACCGTGCCAGCCGCTCTAACCACTGAGCTACCGGGTCAATTACTCGGATGACGAATTTTACCATCTCTTTTCTAAATTACATATTGGCAACGTTATTTTTCATCCCGATAGCTATACGCTAGCCAAATCTCGGTAAACAAAGCTGAATCCCTCAGCACAATGTTTAAAGATGAAACGATCAACCATATCCTAACGGATTATATTAATGGAGAAGGATTTTTATAAATTTATCTTAGTCAAGATATTATATATTATAAAATTATTAATAAAGAAAATGGAAAAAATTCTTCACACGAGTGGGAATTAGTAGTTAATTTAGTTAGTCTGATATTATTAGTCAGTTTTATAATAACACTATTCAACTTTATTAAATATCTATTTCTTCCCTGAACGTTGTTTACAAAAACTACGATAACGCTTAATTATGCTAACACAATTAAACTTCCAACGGGTTTAATTCTGCACCATGAAGTAAAATTAAAAAAGCGCCCTTGCCATGAAATATAGTGTCATTCCCGCAACGACCGAGCAAGCGGTGGTCATTTATACTGACGTCCTATTTAAGCGACCTAATCGTTTATAATAGGCGTATGAATATCTAATATTGAACCTTTATGCAAAATTATTGGAGATCCGTATGAAGGTCTACATGAAAATATTGGGTCTGTTTTAGAAATATTATAGGTGAATCTGTTTACGTAGTATTACTGTTAATAAGGAACTAGGGGCGTTCCTGTGGCGATGAGTTTGCAATTCAAGTTGGACTTAATCTTTTTAAAACTTTGAATAACGTAAATAAGGCCACCACATATTAAACTCGATTGCTTAACTCTAATACTATATAATTCCCATGGTCCGTATTACAATTACAATTTACAGGCAATAGCAAAAATCTTAATAGTTTTTTGCGTATCTCAGATTTAATCTTCAAATGTTTTCATACAAGTTTTCAAGTTTGGAGTGAAAATTTAGAGACTTAGTCTCATTTACATAATACTATTTTCTTGTTTATTCAAGAGCAATAATTTAATTCAATTATTTATACGCCATTATTGACTATGAAAAATAAAAAATCCAGTCATTTATTACTTTAATAAAATTGCATACAATGCATACATCTTTGTGGTATGGTGTTCGTTAAGAAAATATCCTACTACGGAACCATGATAGCAAGTTCGTATCACACTTTTGCCGAATGACATTACCGATGGGAATTTGCATTCTATTTGAGGCCTCATTTTTGAGGTTCAATGGGCCGTATGAGACGTAAATATCGTTTCTTTTTGGAATATTCTGTGCGAATTTTAAAAATAAATTGGAGGGAATTTTTGTTTGCAAACGTTTTGCATAATATCTTCGGGTCGGTTGATTATGGATATCGTTCTAAAGAATTAAATTTTCCGTTTTAATTTACAAAAGAATATGAGAAAAACAACTTAAAATAAAATAAATAAAACATTTTAACCTAACTAAAGGTCGACTTTTGCAATGGTCAATTTGAAGAACAAAGTTGATAACTGTCTTTATCTTAATCACGTTATAGAAAAAGACAGGCAAATTGATTTATGATCTGCAAATCTGCCTGTGATAAACTCTGCTCATCATCATCATCATCATCATCATCATGCTCATCATCATCTATATTTCTGGTCCTATATTCGTATTTCTAAAGCAGGTGTGGAGGAGCCCTATTTGAAAATATGAACTTCCGAATAGTAAAGCTAGGTACAATTGAATATACCTGGGTTGCCCTAGCTTCAGATGTGAACAAGGCACTTAAAGGTGCTTATAAGTATATCCTTGAAGCATGAGGGTTCATAACTCCTACTTCCAGTATCACTCCATAACCCTAGTCTCATGCGTTACATATTTAACACTATTCATCCCCATACACTTTCAACCCCTGACGTCTAACCCTATCCCACTGACCTATATGCACCCTGCTTTCTTGAGAGTTGTTTCAATTATTCAAAGTACTCTTTAGGTGCAACCCTTGGGGTGTTTTTTGAAAAGGGTTAGTATCTGGAAGCATTAGGGAGGAATGTAGTTCTTTTTTATGTAAGTTTAAAGCTAGGTAGGTAAAGGTATGTAATGGCAAAGCGGTTCATTTTATTGATGTTTCAGCATAGGGAGCTAAAGGCATAGAGTAGGTCCCTTTTTAAATTGAAACAAAAACTTTTTCCCAAACTACAAATAAGTAATATGCAGAGTGTAACAGAAGGGGTAAAAAATTTCGTATAGCCCTCTGTAGAGAATGAATCTATTTACATTTTTTTAAACACACACACAGCTACACTTCGTGACTATTTCTGCTTCTTTGGTTTCCATCCGAATTAAGCCATTCCAGCAGAATTATTTCAGCAAGATCCCAAGCTGACTTTTCCATAACTCTTTGAATGACCATTTGAATACCGAACATTTAATATTTTCAATTGATACATTCAATAGAAGATATCTTCACGTGCTCAAAACATCCTTGAGTATATTCATGAGATTTATACTTTCCACTACAATCTAGAAGATATATTAAAAGTACCAAAAGGAATCTTATCTCTAAGTGCATAAGAACTGCGATCAGAATGAGATAAGCTTCCACGTGTACTCTTTGTTATATTGCTTGTGACCTTAAACCTTATAGAGGTGAATGTCAGGGACTGAAGGGCTATTCTAAAATTATATTAATTTTAATAATTCGATTTTCTCTAACTTACATATAAAATTGTTTCTGCTGATATTGAGGTCTAGGATTTGTATTGGACTGTAATATTGTTCTGTCTTGCTCCCGATAGATGGCTCCGCTACAAAGTAAATAACTCAACTTTTAGGTATTTTAACTGTGTTATGAATATGTAACGAGTAAAAATAAATACGTAAAGATACCTACCTTTTCACCAACATAGCCCAACGGTTGATTTTACCGTTTTCAAAAATGGAAGAATCATGGAGAATAACCCTAAAATGATACAAGGGCAAGGCTACGATCCCAGTTCTCTACAGATTCTAGTTATAACACTGGATATAGTATATTTATTCAGAAAGTTCAAGGTTTACATTACCCGGCGGGCGTCCTGCAAAATGTAAAGGGTATGGATTTTCCTTAATGTAGCCATTAATATTTATTTAGTCAATTTATCATGTTCTTTATTATACGGTACTCTTTATCTAAAGTTTTTCCTCTTTATTTAACTAACTTTGACTACTTAGATCGAAGGCATCAGTCGGGCGGACATAGGTACAATGACGGTCACGGAAAATCAATGTCATAAATTTTACGTTAATTCATACTTTTCAGTTTAATACTGACATTACACACAGGCTGTATTCTCAAAATGGGTAGCCAAAACTGCAGGATCATAAACGAGATCTCACAGCCACAGAAAGCGTTACTATAGCGTGGACAGATGTTCATGATCAGTGACAAGTTGCTAGCCTATCGCCCGAGTTCCTTAGTCAACTCTATCAGTTTAATATGTTTTCGTATGTTCTAATAAAATAACATTCCTACTTACTTATGTTTCTAACTTCTGTATATTTCATCATAACCATGAATACGTAAAAAAAATAATAAATGAAAAATGTTGATGTCATTCTGATATATTAAAAGATAAAGAAATAATATTTCGACTTGAGCTATTAATTTTCAAAATTGATACTATTTATGAAATTTGGGGAAAATACTTTATTAGTTCTAATACAGCATTATAACCGACAGCATTACCACATCATTAGATATACATATTAGATATAAAACATGTCTGTGGCCAGCCCTTACACAAATTTATTTATTATAATACACATTTTACTTTTCCTTGATTGTGGATATTTAGGAAATAAGTATCCTCGCAAAAGAAATCTTATTAAGACTGTATCATTATTGTACTCTTTAAGTATGTATGTATGGAGTATTTTATATCTTTATTGGTCATCAGAAACATTAAATGCATACGTATTGTTTTACTTCAGAATATATTCAACTGCTTTTTTGTTTTTCTCTCTTATTCTAATATTTACTCCACAAGAAATCTCTTGGTGTAATTTTCAAAACAGTTTGTTTGAAATTGATATAAAATTAGGAATCAAAGTTAAACATTTTCATTTACCATTGTTTTTATACACTACTGAAACAATAGTGAACCGAAGCTTAGTAATGTTATATTTTATGAAATATTTCCCTGATTCTATACCGAATAGTGTTTTTATGATATTTTTCGGTTTCCTAGTTCTATTTATCACTGACATCATCCCTGTTCTAATAGTGTTGTTTTATTTATCTATTTCCTTACGTTTGAAGAGTTTGATCAAGTATATTCAGAATTGTGGTCCAAATGTACAATTCTGTCAAAATGTGTATACAGAGATGAAAACTTCAACGGATAAGGCAAAGAAAACATTTGATCGATTGGTAAGTGTAGATAACATTTGGAACAGCCAACACTCTATTCATAGTGATAACTTTCCCTTGAGGGTGTTTGAGTGTGAGAGATTGTAGTACTTTACCTCCATATTTATCTCCATTTTTTTTTATTGCCTTTATTTTAAGTTATAATACGATTAATTTATTATATAACACTAATACTATAAAGGCGAAAGTTTGTGAGTGTGGCTGTTTGTTACTTATTCACGATTGTACTTAATAGCGATTGTAATAAAATTTGGTATAGAGTTAGCCGACTCTGGATCAATACATAGGCTTTCCTTTATTCTGGTAAAATATTTTTTTTCTCTGATAATTTCGTAATCTTGTTTTTTCTGCAGTCCACGCGGACGGAGTCGCGGGCAACCGCTAGTATTAGATAAGGGTTAGATGCATTTAATTTCATGGTAAACATTACAGTATGATTCGTTGCGCAATGCTGCCTGTTGCTTTTTCAAACTGTCCCTTATTCCATTTTGTATTTTTTCAGTTTCTTGTTGTTATACTGCTGAATGCCCCATACATAATGATCAATGTGTATAAAGCACTTAACATAATCAAAGGAAATGAAGTATCTCATGTAAGTATTAAGGCCTCGAGCACACCGGATGCGTATAAACTTGTTTTTCTAATAGTTCCCAGGTTTCTCCGTGCTGATACGGGCCTTTACTAGAATGCATCAGCTGCAGCTCCTCCCGTGCACGTCGTAAGAGTCGACTATGGAACTCGGGCAGTCTCTCACTGTGCAACTTGTCACTGATCAATAAGATTCGTCCCTGCTGTACCAAACATAGCTGTGTGATTTCTATGTAATGTAAATAGGTATTGTATATATACAGGTGTTTTTTCATTGCCACCCTGAACGAAGGGTACGTACTCTATACATCAAATCAAGTAAGTTTATGCCAAAAAAAATGCTGGGAAACGATGTAAATTTTTTTGATTTTTATTAATTAGTTGATCGGGAGAAATTTATAGTGTCCAGTGTTGATGCTAGTTTTTTCATAGACAGATTTTAATTATTTCTCGTGAAAAAATCTTGCTTCACGCGTCAATGGGCATTTATGCAGAAAAACGCAGTCTCTTTACTCAATTTTGGACCCTAATGGAAACCAGACACTTCCCAGGTATGCTTCCATGGAGAAAAATGATCGTGATAACGAGGAGATTTCGTAGTTTTCGGGAACGTTGACAACCAAAAATCACCCTGTATAAGACCCACCCAATGTGGCTGTAACCCACAACTCTCCATTCAAGGCCATCGAAATCGTCCTGCCTTGACAACCCTCGACCGGATTCCAACCTATTGGCATTTTTCCACTAGACGACACGAGAACGACACGACCCCAGCTTTTTTGAAAAAGTATATTAAATAGTATGGCTCGTTTTTCCATTAGACGACGCAGCCTCCCATACTAGATGACGAAATATAGTGGTCGTGTCGTTGTCGTGTCGTCTAGTGGAAAAACGCCCTATGGCAGTAGTAATAGTAGTCAGTAGATGTTCGTCCATCTGCCCCATTTATAACCTATAGAAGCCTATGACATTGTAGATTTATAAATTATTATTTTCTTTTCAGGCACGTCCTTTATCATATTTCTTTGCGTATTTAACGACTGTACAATGCATGCGACCTCTGTTCGGCCCACCAATAGCAGCAGCCCAATCTGCAATACGGACAGAGGAGTTAAAATTAATTCTACATGATAAACTACTCCAAGAGAGAAGTAATTACTGCCAATAATTTTGTAAATATAAATTAATAATAAATAGCTTATATTAAAGCGACGCATTGCTTAATAATAATAAGCAGTCGCCGCCGCCTCATTCTTCTAACCTATATTGCCAGATTCTGATCCGCCGATAAGCTATTTCACTAAACTTAATCTAGTAATATAAGCAATTCACTAAACTTGGACCGTTTTATAACTATATTCCTAGTGAGATAGTAATGAATCGCCTTCGTATAACTAAGTTACGGCTTTATCTATCTTACTGCGACACACATATTATTATGTACATGTACTTTTTTTACAGAATCTTTCGGGTACAAAGACATTAAGAAGTTTCTCCGCTACGTAGAAGCATGGCCCTTCAAGTTCCATCTCTACCAGATCGTTCCCATGGACTACAACTTGCCGGCCATCATTGTTAACATTAGTGCTACTTACGTCATTGTAATGATACAATTTGCACACTTATACTAATACTTATTTAGAGTAAATCAGCAAATCTAAATCTCGTTAAGAAAAACTAATAAAACTTTGATTTATAATAGATGAACGTATAAATAATTTGTAAGCCTATAATTTAAACTATACCGAAGAAAAATTATTAATACAGAGTGTACCAAAAGGAGTATGTTTATTTATTTATTGATTAAGATTAGGCACACCAACATCACATATATTAAAAAGGTAGAATAATGATTATACATTATAGCAAGCAAAATGCTTTGAAAAAAATTTATGTGGTGTCGTGGGACACCAGGTAGGAACGAAGTTCCTTCGGCTAATGTAGAATCGAGACAATTTGCAAAAGAAAAATCGTGCTCAATTTTATTTAGGTTTAAAATGTATTCGCCACGTGCTTGTCCATGAATTCATGAGTATAAACTATGCATTGGCGGGGTGGAGTAGTAATAGAGAGAGAAGGGATGAGAGAACGAAAAGAAAGAGGGAGAAAGAGAAAGGTATTATACATTACTCGCTTGTGTATACGACTGTCGCGCCTGCGCACGTCTCATTTAACGGTTTTATTCCACGCACTTTTTCTTACGGTTTTACTATCACACATTTTTTTCAGTTCGGTCGCGCAGCAAAATCCCTATCTCCTCCAAGCCTGCCGTAAGGAACTTCGTTCCAATATGCATCGAGCCTTATAGATGACATATTATGACGCGAAAAGTAGAAGCTCTAAAAACATATTCCTAATAATGAGCCATTTTCATCGTATTTCGCTACACATACTGCTTTTTGTACACCCTGAATGTGTCTATGGTCTAATAGATATTAATAATGAATATTGCGGTATATGTCGCTCTATATTGAAAAGTTACTTTCTTTAATTATAATTTAATACAAACAAATGTCGAAGTTTCATTGCTTCAATCCATCTAGTGACATTTACAACCGTATACGGTTGTAAATTATTATAAAATATCATCTATAATATTTTATCATTACTGATACCACATCATAGTCTTGTTTATTTTAATTTTTGGGTAACCGCTGATACGATGAATATTCAACTCAAGAATTTTATGTTTATAATTTTCATTATTTTTGGCATAAACTTTGGGTTGGACTTTAAGAGTTTTACAGCGAAAATTTTCAAACACATCATTTTGATTTATGCTGTTTCCATTTATATCTATAAAGTTGCGGGTGGTTCGGCGTATCATGATGGGTTCAGTGAGTTTTGGGCACATGCATACGCATTATCATTTTTATGTTACGTGTTAATTTTATTTTTTACTCCAAAGTCTAAATCATTTGCCACAATATTAAATGAATTGAAAACAATTGATTCAGATTTGAAAATGGATGTCAAAAGTTTTCGCGTGGAGTTAAAATTGATAGTAACCGTAGTTATATTTCTGATTCATAGGATTCTAGTACATCTTTGTTATTTGTATTATGTTCCCGTCAAGATATCAGAAAGTTTATTATTGGTATCATTCTATCTTACTATCCTGGCAACTGATGTTCCGCCTATATTTTATGGCTTTTATTTTTATTCTGTATATATTCGATTATGCAACTTGCAACGTTTCATAGAAAACTGCGGATCCAATATATATTTCTGTCATAACGTTTACAAGAAGTTGTATGATTTTACCGAGAAATCGAAAATTATATTTGACCTAATAGTAAGTAAATTATAACATTTTATTACAGTACTAGTGGCTCGCCAGCTTTACTTTTTTATATGTACTCAATCGCTGCGCCAACGGGCGGCCTCAAGATTTTTGTTTTTCAAAATTGCGACCATTGGCATACTCGTAGAAAAATTGGTAGGAATGAATCGCAAGGCGGGGAGGGGTCGTCCCAGGCAAAACTAAAACGACCAAATTGGCGACGTGGGAGGTTCCCTGTCTCATATAAAATAGACTAGCTATTGCCCGCGGCTCTGCTCGCGTGGATGTCGCTTATTGCGTGGAAGTAGTATAAGATATAACATTTTATTGAAATAAATTTTAAAATCAGAGAACTATAAAGTTATATTTTTATTTCGGTCGAATCGATAAAGGTTCGTCATCGGAACTTTTGCTCTTGTTTTTGCGTGTTCGTCAATTCATGTGCTAAGGGATATTCGTAGGGAGTGCTACGAGTGATATGATGGAGTAAGCGGGTTCCTGAATGGAGACCGCGCCTCGGCAAAGGCGTTGGACGCCCTCCAGCCAGTTGTGACTGAATGGTAAAAACGGGAGATTGAGTGTGGCGTGCTCTGGGGTAAGCCTATGTCCAGCAGTAGACTGCAATAGGCTGATGATTCGTTACGATCACAACAAACGTCAAAGTAAAACGAATACATTGTGTACCCTCTAACACTATTTATATGCCTTTGTTTTCAGTTTATTGTAACACTATTACTAAACGTACCGTCTATGATGGTGGGCATGTATTATATTCTTATCATGACAAAGGATGGTTACGTAAGTTCTTATAAAATAAAAGCTTATTAGAACCTAACATAACATAATTTAATATTAACCCATTCATTTATTTTTTATCTTGTGTTTCATATTCTTTATTGTACCCACACAAACATTATATTTTCATCACACAGTCACACAGATAATGCTTTCTTTCTCGCCATCCTTTTTTTAAGGCTTAATAAATCTGTACTTAGGTATAATTAATTTTTAACTTTTAAAAAGGTTATTTTTATTTTTATTGCTACAATTTCAATGATATTTTACTTAAATATATTCAATACTATTTTATTTTATTTCAGAGTGAAACGCTATTAATGGTTGCAGTAATTTTGGAGATTATACAAACGTTATTTCCCATGCTTGTGCCCATTATTTTAGCAAATAAGCTAAAAAATCAATGCGAGGAATTAAAAATAATGTTATACCACAGATTACTAAATGACCGCGGTAAGATTTTTTTTACACAAAATCATTTGAGAACAACTGAACTTATTTAAGGCTTGAGCACACCGGATGCGTATGCGTGCACGTAAGCGTAGACGTGCGCGTACCTCTCAGTTTAATGTATGGAACTGTCACCGCTTGACGTCTATGCTTACGTCTACGCATATGCATCCGGTGTGTCCTGTCTCATACAGTTCCATACTTTACAACTCAGCGGTACGTGCACGTCTACGCTTACGTGCACGCACACGCATCCGGTCTGCTCGAGCCTTTAGATGAAATTAGGCGAAGAATATTATTCATTTCGGAATCACAGCCGTGTGTATATGACGTATAAGACCCATGTAGGTACTAATGTGCACAATTTGTATTTCAGATACAAATTACTACGTAGATATAGAAAAATTCATCACTTACGTCGAGGCTCGCCCTTTCAAGTATTATGTTTGTCACATCATACCTGTAGATTGTTCGCTGCTCGTCATGATATTGAATATGTGTGTTACTTACCTCATTGTTATAATACAGTTTACACATTTGTATTAATGTCCCTTTAGTCATAAAATCATACAATTAACCTTGTGTTTTCTGTTTATTAATAATAATAAAAAAATATTTACATACACAATATTAAGGTCTTGTGTCGTGGGTACTAAGCAACGGTATATAAATACACACATCAATATTAATTTTTAAAATGTTTGTACTTACCGGGATTTGAATCCAGGATCTATGGCGTCGCAGGCAGGATCACTACCAGCGTTGCCAGATTTTTTTTGCCAAGTCGATATTTAGGAACTTTTTGAGTGAAAAAAGCGGAATTCTTTCATCGAAAGCGGGACATAGTAATAAAAACGTATATAATCAAAAGTTTTTGAATATTTATCTTTTTATTTAAGTTCAAATTACGTTTACGTGACAAAAGATATTAAAAATATCCATAGAAAGGCCGGTCCGCACTTGTCTGTGCCACCCGCCCGCGCTTTCTCAATACGCTGCACGCACGGTCGAGTTATTCCCGAAAAGCGGGACTGAGCCTGTCCCGCGCGGGACATTTAAGTATTGATTAAAAATTTGGGACTGTCCCGCCAAAATCGAGAAGTCTGGCAACGCTGATCACTACTACACCAATCGGCCGACAATTATATTGATTAAGAAATGTCAAAATAAAGATTGCTTTACTTTATCCTTATTAACCTGTTATTTCATTTTCACCACCTTTATCCTTCAGATAGAGTATCTGACCATCGGAAAATATCATCAAACAAATGTTTGCACCTAACGGGATTAAACCCAGGACCGACAGGCAGAGTCAATACTAACTACACCAACCGGTTGTCTTTAGTTACGATCTGAGATTTTGAATGGAAAAGTTGATGATAGAGGGTACCTACCAACTTCTTTAGTCACATCATCGAGCTAACGATTTCTCTCCCAAGTTCTCGCATCTCAATTGCAGGTAGTTTCAGCAATTTGCACAAATTGCTCTGAAGATACCATGGAGTTGACGGTAAAAGTGGAGGTGATTCTCTTACCTCGATATTATACATACATACATGTAATCACGCCATTATCCCTTACGGGGTAGGCAGAGCACCAAGGGCCGATAGAACCACATGGTGCCACTTCTGACCAATTTTGAGGGTATAGTTGAGATGTACAAGTTCGGTTAGTAGTGACAGGTGGTCAGCCCATCGCCTACAAAACACCAAAACCTTCCTGTCCCTCTACTGACTTGTACAGTATGCCCGGGAAGAGAAGCAGCTGTAGTATTTATACTTTTTTTTTTCACTCCCAGAGCAGCATAGAAGAATATATATTATTCATCGATATTATTCATCGTTGATTTAAACTCCAATCACAAAAGAAACAAAGGGCCTACTAAACTTCGTTTCATGGAATAAACTCCTATGTCTGATTTAGTTTTTTTTTTTTATATGCATACATAGATTTATACACATAGTATGTAGCGCCATCATCTAAAGGTAGGTACGAGTACTACTATTTGATGAAATGCATTCTACCATCTCTCAGCGAAGTGTCCTCAAAGGAAAAGTTACTAATAAGAATACGAGGTATAGTATAACAGATATGTGTGGTGCAGGCACATCAAATTATGAACGTTAAAAAGGCCATGGTCAATCCCAATGTCATCCACATGACCACAAATAATAGCTATGGATTCCAAAGAAGATCTGGGCTCCACGTTTACCTATGTGCTTCCTGACAACGACTCTACCGTTATCGGAAACTTTAGGCTAATGGGCGGGGGGAGTAAGTTACTTATTAGATTTTCAAGTTGTTTCAATGAATTGGTTCATTCGATTTGAATTTAACGTGCAGCTAACTTTTTATCCTTAATTTGTGTTACCTCTTACATGGAAAATTACTTTCGGGTGAGACCACGGAGAAATAACTATACAATAATTTATATGAAAAATATGCACATGGCAACGGCACTTGCACTAACTACAATCGCCATGAGAAACCAGACCCGAGCACCTAGCATGTTTGCACCATTCCGAAATCAAAAACTAGATAAATAATCTACATATGTTTCGCCAACAACCGTGGCATCCTCAGGATTATAGAAATTAATAAATTAGTAAACCACTAAAATTTATATGAAAAATATGCACATGGCAACGTTCCCGAAAATATGTTAGCTAGTACTCCATGATCGTATAATACACGAATACTAATAAGATAATAATAATAAGATCCCAGAGCTACATTTAGCTTAGCGAGGTTAAATATAAAAGATCAGTGACATGTTGCTAGCTTAGCCTAAGAGAACGCGAGTTCCTTAATTGACTCCTACCATATGCATGGAAGGGAATGAGGCTGATGTGTTCTAGTCTGAATCAACAGTCATAAACCAAAAACACTGGTTCAAAAATTTTCTTCCATTCATATGAAAAAGCAGGATTTTCTACATAAAACTATGTCTATAAATAATTGGTATCGCTCAAGGTAGATCTGCTCCAAGCAGATATATTTCCAGTGGTATAACTTTGTTGTAGATCATATTATGAACAATTATCATCATTATTTTCAAGAACATAGGCCAATGCTGAACATAGGCCTCCCCTAACAACCTCCACTTTAACCGGTCGGAAGCGGCCTGCATCCAGCCAAAACCCACTACCTAGGCTAATTACCTTGTTCAATTAATTAATTAACGTGAGTGCCAAAATATTGTTTAAGTAGGTAATCATGCGAGATGGACGGACGACCTTAGTAGGATCGCGGGTATCGGCTAGATGCTGACCACTTCCACCCGATCGCAGTGGAGGTTATTGGGGTAGGGCTCAGCATCTTCAGCATTGGATTTAGTGACTGTAGTGATGATATATGTTGCCATCGAGGCTTAATATCTGATAACGTACTTATTACACTGTATCACTTATCTATGTCATATTATGCATTTCCATCCCCCTTTTAACCATGCACTTGTATTATGTTTCACCCTCTATTTGACTCCCGCGAAGAGTGCTATTAGCATGCCAGTGACATACTTTTGCGTTGGAAAATAGAGAATTTCCCATTCATTAACAGTATTTAAGGTACTGTCAAATTATGTTTTACTTCGTTTTAAGTCGAGACTGAATATAGAAAGTTAAACAAGGAATCTATTCAGCGTGTGAATAAGTATTTAATTTTTAAGGTTATTAAAAACAGTAGGTATTCATAGTGTATGCCATCGTGTATGCGAAATATTCGATGAACTGCACTCTAGGCAAAATGCTTAAGGTTGTAGTAATCATGATGTTTATGTGGTGGAATGTTTATTACACACACACAATGTCAACATGTCATGTTTATTAGATAAGTATATAGAAAAACTTATAGAAGTTTATATTATACCTATGCGAAAGATATAATTATGTGTTAAATGATGTATATGATATGAATAAATAAATAAGTTAAACTAGACTACGTAATTATTTTACAAACAAGTTTATTTTAGAACCATGTATAGTAACTAATAATGTATATGAAATATACTGTATTCCCGAAATGGTAGCCAGAACTGCAGGGTCACCTTCGTGATCGTTTATCACTTTTTAAACAACAGGGCCTGATGTGAAAGATCAGTGACAAGTTGCTAGCTCATCGTCTAAGACAACCCCCTTGAGTTCCTTAGTCAACACATAGAATGTGAATGAATTAAAAAGCACCTTATATGTAATACTTTCATTACTGGTAGAGATATGACGTATGAGAATAAGGTTATAGCATAATTATAATGTGGGCGAGCAGATCAATACAAGGTCAACGCAAACAATACTTTTACAAACTGGTGCTCCATCATGTATACCTACGACGTTGACAGACATTGTTTTAACCAAATTGTGTGACAATTACACTAATGAGCGTAAAAAATGTCGTAATTCCATTATAACAGTGCTGACTAATCCTCTACAACAAGAACACATATTCGAAGAAAACATTAAAGAAACCTGAACACAATATGAAAGTCCAACCGAAAACTAAGAACGACCTGCAGTTTGCCTTCCAGGATCCAATCAAACCGCTACCAAAGCTCATGACGTACTATTTCCATGCCGTCCATTTAATTTTTTGCTTGGATTTCGGCTTCTACAAGCCTAAGTCGAAAAAAGCGAGGCTGGTTCTTTCTACTGCATCATTAACCCAATGTGTTGTAGTATCAATGTTGACTGGTTACTGCCTCTTTGCTTGGAGGGCTGGCGTGATGACATATTGGTATGGTTCATACCTACTCAAGTATGTGATGTACACTTTTATTCTCATGTCCCTTAAAACAAATACCTCGTTCGCTCATTTCCAAGAGTCTTTACTGCTGATTGACACTCAACTGTTGCTTGATAGCTCTTCGCTGAAGATTGATGTAAAACTTCTTGCTTACCATTTTGTATTTATTATAATCCATTTCGCTATACCAGCAACATTTTGCTATAGCCAGCTTGATGTTTGCTTCATGAGACCGTATTGTCAAGTCGTAAATCTTGTACCAACTATGGCGTTGGCAATACCTCTTATAGTATATTTCTTTATATTCTATTCTTCAATTCATCGTGTGAAGAAATTGATCGCAATTATGCGTTGTAATAACTGCAGTGTGGTGCCATTTCAATATATTTACAAAGCTATTTTAGATGCTACGGAAAATGTGAAAAATAGTCACGATGTCTTGGTAAGACTTTTTACATTTTAACCTTAGTATCATAAGATCTCAAGAGGGTGGCTGGTAGTAATTGGGTGGCGAAAACGGGAGATCGAGCCTTGTGGTGTACTCTGGGGAAGGCCTACGTCCAGCAGTGGACTGCAATAGGCTGACTTCGACTAACTACAGTATGAATTACTCATCCATGGAATTACTTAATTTATTCGCATATATATTTATTTTTTTCAGTTTTTGGTCGCATTGGTATTCGTGATTCCACAAGTATTGGCTGCGATATACTCATCTTTGTCTATGCAGGTGACTACGTTTTTTATATTTATTTATTCATTAATTTACGATAATGTCGCAGTCATATTGAATAGCAAGTATCATTACAAAACGTTTTTAATTATATAAAGAAAAAAATTCGTTCTAGCTAAGCGCTGCCACGACATACTCGCTGATATTTTAATAGTTCTAAGATGACCTAACCTGATTGATTAAACAGATAATTCTTTATTGTATACAGAAAAACACAAAAATAAAATGTTTACGAAGATAATGTACAAAGGCGAGCTTATCTCTTACAGAGATTTCTTCCAGCTAACCGTTTAAAATTATGTGATTAGCAAAACATGAGGAATCATACGAGATAATGAGCTTGAATCCATATTATATCTCACCAAAACCCTTGGTTTTCAAAATACCTAGTGGTTTTATAATATCACAAGTTTTTAAGTTGCTTATTTACACTAGTTGACACCGCTAGATGGAGGGCTGTGTTTCTTTAGTGTAATGTAGGTATGTGCATTTCTTTAGCATCTAACAAGAGCCTAAACGACTTGTCATTAGATTCGTCTTAATGGTGATAATGACACTATAAAAAATCCTCCCATTTGTTACACTCTGTATAACACAGCATTACAAAGGAGTTTTGCCACCTGGTCATCCCTTTTGTTATCCCTTAGAATCGGCACCACGGACTTGTGTTACCCGATTACCCATGTTATGTCGTGTTATGATCTCCCTAATAAAAATTAACCAAATAAAGTATCAAGAATATATTTTTTAACTTATCGAGTACCTACATACTTCCAACTACAAAATTTGAAAATCTACCACATTTTGACTTTTGCAAACTTAGGGTGGCTTGACTACCTTTATATCGTGTTTAAAGTAAATTTGTTGTTTCAGTTCAAAGCAGTAAATTATTTTATAACCTACCTATCAATACTTCACGTAATGTCAATGCTGTTCGCGCCGGCGCTGGCAGCGGGTAGTCTGGCTAGCCAGGCCAAACAGTTAAAGCTGGTCCTTCATGAAAAACTGATTTCGGAAAAAAGTTAGTATTTTTTATAAATAATACATAGCACGTTCAAAAAATGACTAATATTGTCATAAAACCTCCGATTATATTAAAACAACATAATGTGAATGTTCTACATAAGCGTTCCCAACGTGGTGACTATGAGTAAAAACTCCCGGCAGTAACCTTGTGGCCTGGCTGAGGCCTACGTCCAACAGTGGACTGCAATAGGGCTAACGTGTGTTCCCGTATTTCAGTAGCATTGTGGTTTGGGGAAGTCTACATCCAGCAGTGGACTGCAATATGCTGATGTGTAATCCCTATGGCAGTAGCCTTGTGGCCTGAGGTAGGCCTACGTTCAGCAGTGGATTGCAAATGGTGTGTTCTATTTACCACCCTCTATTACAGATGAACAACGCATGGAAGACATAGAGCGATTCATCGACTACATCCAAGCGCGGCCGGCCAAGTTCACAGTGATACAGATCATCCCGCTCGACCCCACGCTGCCGGTCATGGTGCTCAATATCTGCGTCACTTACCTCATCGTTGTTGTACAGTTCACTCACTTGTATTAAATCAATTTGGAACCATTGTTGGTTTACTAAAGTATTATTAAAATAAACATTGTTTTATATGAAGACTGGTTTGTTTGATTAATAATCCTAACTAGTATTTGAAATGCGAAAGTAAATTGGATTCTTTGTTACCTCTGCACGCTTTATTGAACCAACCAATTTTTTGCACATATTAGTATTGGGAGTACGAAGAATGACATAGAAATTTTATGTCTCCTGATCTCTAACCCTACTGATAAAAAAAAAAACCGCCAAGTGCGAGGGACTCCACCGAGGTTCCGTACAAACCTAGGTATTAAAATCTTGGCATTGTACGGAACGACAAAGATCTCTTTATCGTTTAAGTAATCTTTTTATATTAACACGAAACACTTATACTAGCCTTGCAGCAGACTTGCGAAGTTCTTTTAAAAGTTATTTATTTACTAAGTTTTTTAGTCACTTGAAATCTGCAAAATATTAATTAAGTATTAAATTTGAACCAGACCTTAAATTTTAAAAAATATATATTTTGTAATGTAACTAAAAATTAAGGTTTCTTTTTCCTTTATGTGTGCTATAAAACGTCTTCAGCCAAATTTCAAGTCTAGGTCGATGAAGTACCTAGTTTTGATTCCCTTGCGAGTACTTGCGAGTTTCATATGCAGCTTAAATTGGTTGTGATAGAAGTTGATTCTAAAAAATATTAAACAAGGATTTATTTTACCATTTTTCCTTTATGCTAAAACGTTCTTCGTACCAATTTTGTTCACGTGTAGGTTTGATTCCCTTGCAAGTGTCGAAAATTTGCGGCATAAACGCTGTATCTTTAATTTGATTTTTTCAATAGGGACAAGACCTGAGTGAATAAATGCTTACAAGAACGACAGACGGACGGACGGACAGACGGACAACAAAGTGATCCTATAAGATAGGTGACGGTATTAAATCTTGGCAGACGGAACCCTGAGTTGACTTGCTGTCTTTTTTCTCTCATCTTTCAGGTGATGACCTAGCAGCAATAAAGGTTGTGATTTGATTCAAAAAATATTAAACAAGGATTTAATTTACCAATAAAACATTTTGGGGTCACAAGAGATAAGATAGGTGACGCAGGATGATCGAGCGGGATGATCTGTATCACTGTGAACTTGGCCGGCCGCGCTTGGATGTAGTCGATGAATCGTGAGCAGTCCTCCATGAGCCGCTTATCTGAGATAAAAGAGAAATTACTTGAAGAACCATACGGTTAGAGATTGTCGCACTGTTGGTACATTTAGGAAAAAGCTGAAGAATCATCATCACTAACTACCTGTCCATTCTTTGACTATGCTGTCATTTGTTAATAATTTCTCTTTACTTGCTTGAAGAGATCTCTTGTAGAGGTAAGCTTGTCATTGTATATGCATCTCTTCTTTTATTTTCTAAATTGTATTTTTTGTGTATGTGCAATAAAGAATAATACTGTGCATTGATACATTTACGTTAGTATTCTATACTATGTATAGTATGTGTACATACTATGTACACATGTTCACGCCGATACCTCTAGTGACGACACAACAGCAGCGTGACGTCAGACCAGAGAATCTACCACCGGACATTGCGCTTTGAAACCTCAACGAAAACGCATCATTATATTATTTTTTGTACACATACTTACCTACCTATATAAAATATACATAAATAATTAAATTTGAGGTTCTCATTTCAACCTACAGTGAGTCGTAATCAACACATGTGTTGCCAAAATGGGGGTAGAACTTCAGAATCACCATAGTTTACAACCACGTTTAAAATAGCGAAGCCAAATGTAAAAAATCACTGATAAGTTAGCTCATCGCCTGAGAAAACGCCCCTGAGATATTTAGTAGGCTCTTACTACTTGCACGGAAAGAAATGCAGCAATTTTTTTCTTGTGAAGATCAGCATCAGCAAAGTGTGATGCAGCAAGCGACAAAAGACGGCATATAAGTTATATAGGTATAATTTAAAGTGGAAGTTACAAACGAGGTAAAGTTAATAAAGTAACTAGTAAAATTCAGAACCTTGTGTCAAAAATAACAGTTTAGACAATGCCAGTTATACAGGGTGTTTTTTCGCTGCTACCGTTAACGAAAGGTACGTACTCTATACATCAAATAAAGTAACTTTATGCCAAAAAAATGCTGGGAAACGATGTAATTTTTTTTCAATTTTTTTTTCAATTACTTGATCGGGCGAAGTGTCCAGTGTTTATGCTAGTATTTTCATAGACAGATATTAATTATTTCTCTTTTAAAAATCTTGCTACACATGTCAATGTGCAGAAAAACTCAGTCTATTTACTCAACTTTGGACCCTAATATTATGGAAACCAGACACTTCCCAAGTATGCTTCCATGGAGAAAAATGATCGTGATAAGGAGATTTCGTAGTTTTCGGGAACGTTGACGACCAAAAATCATCCTGTAGGTATATTGCTTCAATAAAATTGTTTGCAACAGGCAAGAAAATGGTATCATGTCTCCAAATCGAACTATTTGTGTCTTTTACAGTCCAAAAATCAGGCAGTTTTTGAAATTAAGATATTTGTATACTTAGGTATTACCTTTTTCATTTATAAGTTTATCGTGTAGAAGTAACTTCAATTTTTCAACCAAAGAAGTAAGATATCCTGCAGAGAACGCTGGTGCAAACATCAGCACCATCGCTTGCAGTACCGACGTATATGATATAGTTAGAAAATAAGCTTCAGCCTGAAAATTTGATTATTTAGAAAATCTTTTATTGTGATTATAGTTAGTCAACTTCGATCAAATTGATCGAAGGTTAGTCAATGGTAGAAGAAGGCGAATGAGCGTTTTTCCACTAGACGACGCGGCCACGACACGACCAAGACAACGACACGACCATGGCTTTTTTGAAAGCAAAAATGTATTAATTAGTATGGCTCGACACGCCGCCGGCCCCCATAATAGATGATGAAAAGTCGTGGTCGTGCCGTCTCGTCTAGTTGAAAAACGCCGAATGGCGGCTATTATTTGTGTATAATTAAAAGTTACCTGTCTTGCCAAACACGTGTAAATTATTGACAGTACCTGTGGTATTAGGAAAAATAATCCCACGATATACTGAAACAAAAAAGAAGATAAGATTTTTGTATGCAGATTATTATTTAACTCTCCATTTTAGCCATTACATGTTTTACGAGGTTTCCGGCGACTGGGCCCGCAATTAACTCGACCCGCGGACACAGTTGCCGGATTTCTTATTTTAAATATTTTTCTTTCTGCGACTCGGCCCACTAATAAATAAATAGAAAATATTTACTGTGTTATTATGATTTTGTAATGTTTTGGAAAAATTATGTTTAATAAAATATAAAAGGCATTATTTATTATTTAATCAAATATTTTTCTTTTATTTTATATTATTTTTTAAATATAATAATTATAGACTTACCACTAGATCATGACTTTTCTTCACATGGTCAGTCGCATCCAATATAGATTTGTAAATATACTGAAAAGGTACTACGCTGCATGTGCTCAAACGAACCACTTCTGTTAATTTCTTTACTCGATGAACGGTAGAATAAAATATAAAGTTGTAAACCAGAAGAGGGACACTCAAACTTATCATTGGAAAGAAGAACAGAACTTGGCAATACCACGAATGTATAGAAAAGTTGTCGTCTTTAGATGAAAACAATATAGTGCACAGAAAATTATAAACAATAGTCAAAAAGTGGAAAAAAACTATTTGAATGTCGATTTTCAATGAAAAACTGTCCAGCTTAAGCTCCTTATCGATTAGGGTTAAAGACTCTTGAAAATTAGCAAATGATCTTTTTGGATAATAAAACAGCAAAATACTTCCGTACATAAAATACTTTAGTGCATATATGTTATACCAAATTGCCATTGAATTTTCTTTTAAACAAAGACACACAATTGAAAGAGTTGAAATAGTTGCACATTGGAGAAATGTAACTAGTTTTATAAATATATTTATCCTTGACGATTCCGTTTTGAAGAAACCGAAGTATAAACCGAAAATAACATGGATGGTATTAAAGTAGTATCTCATAGTTTTCGTTAACGTTTTAGATGGAATTTTGAATGCTGGAAGGACGGTTATTTTATTGGGTTCTGGTTTTATTGTAACCATAATGATGTATTTCAATGTCGACTTACTTAGTAGTTTTGAACAACGGTGCTTGGTTTTATTGATTTCAATTTGTCTAATTGTTGTTAGATAGATGTATATAATAGTCAACTTATTATACTAATGATTTACTTATTTTTTATGTTGAATAAACAGCAACTATTTATTAATATTTCCTTCGTATTCCATATTTGCTTTATTGGATGATTTCAAGACTATTTCTCATATTAAAGAGAGAGGCAGCAATATTAAAACAAGCCTACTTTTAACATCATACGATAATAAATCGCAGTTATCTGTCCAATCTAGCATTTCACAACTTGCCTAGGTATTTTTAACAATATGAAACAAGAATTTGCATTACTTCAACATGCGGTCCCGCGGTACGCTCGCCTAGCTCACTCGGCATATGCGATTTTATCTTGTCCTTAGTACCTAACTAATAGAATCCAAAATACGTCCTTCAAATACCCATGCTATTTAAAACGACCGATTTTAATATGTTTTCTACACACATACCCTGTTACTATAAACGGCGCGTAACGTTAGAACCTCGTCGTCATGCTTGATTTTTGACAGCAAAATATAATAGTCTAAGAGACGTGGAGATCGACCTTCACCAATCTGATAACTCGATGAGACATTATTTCTTATCTAATATAATTTATATGCCTCTACTATAAGGAATATCTGTTAAATTGAACTGACTACAGCTTACCTAGTTTAAAGCTTTTTATTAGCAAGACCCATAGAATTTAGTTTTCGTATAAATGTGTAAACTGAACAAGCACTATAAGGTATGTGATAGAGGTATTAAAAATCATCACAAGTAGTGAATAGTCCATAGGTTCATACCTATCACAACATTGTGGCAGATATGTAGTTTGAAGGGTCGATCTTCCACAATGAAATTCTGCAGTCTCTTGTAAGCTTTTCTGCCTGTAAAATAAATTAACATAATTTTTATTTACGCAGTCAAATCCAAGATAATGGATAAAAGTACTCGTATGCATATTAACCACCTCTTATACACCAATGAGTCTATCGCCGTTTTTCGGACATAAAGACAATAATCTAAAACCGGTAATAAATACAATGGAAAATGTTTTAATACCATTTAAATAGGCATCATTAGCAACAAGCGCCGGAGCTTCGTCAGTCGGTAAAGATATAAGTAAAAAGAAAAAACATTTACTATGTGACTAAAATCGTGAAAATCGTTACCTAGGCTTTTTGTTACAGATAAGTTAATTATATAAAAGTACATTATATAGCAAGCAACATGGGTAGGTGCGAGTGAGTTTGAGTTGAAGCCACTAACAATCAACACTCTTTTTTATCTTTTCAATTTTTAAAAATAAATACATACCACGGTCCGTAAGCAGCCTGTTCCGCAATACCATCAGTAATTTGTCTGTTAGTTTCGATAACATGCTCCCTAACACTACCGGCCTAACCACTGGCAACGTGTATTGAGTCATCTTTGCCTAAAAACAGATATGCTTAAAACGCAGCATCCCAATTAAGGTTGCTTGAAAAAAATATATAGGACAGATAATAAAATATATTATGTTTAGTGCATGTCATAAGCCGAAAATCCCACTGCGGTCACCAACCCGCCTGCCCTGCGTGGTGACTACGGGTAAAACCCCCCTGTGGTAGTAGCCTTGTGGCGTGCCCTTGGGAAGGTCTACGTCCAGCAGTGGACTGCAAAAGGCTGAAGAAGAAGCATGTCATAAGAGTCCGTCGAGTAATGTATACCTATAATTTACAAAAATATTTTTAATTGCTTTAATAACTAGTAAATAAAAATAGAGCAATTTATATGATATTGAACTGTGTAATATTTAATATCGCTTACCTCTTTAATCACGGCTAGAGCTGAGTATATGCTGAATAAAAGCGAAGGTATACATAAAAAGAGAGTAATGAGAAACTGGAAAAATTAAGCTATGTTATTTAATTAATTCAAAGTAAAATTATATAGGTATCACTATAAGGTAGGTTTACCCGCCTTTACGGTAGGGTAAATCTATGTTAAAAAAAATTACCCGCCTTTACGGTAGGGTAAATCTATGTTAATAAAATTACCCGCCTTTACGGTAGGGTAAATCTATGTTAATAAAATAAGGCCCAATCAACCTTTAGTGGGTAAATTGCAATATTGGATATCAAGATTAAAGTAGTGGATCGTAGAAATCTTTGAAATTATTTCATTCAATTTTTTTATTTTATTAACTGTTTTCCACTCAGAAAAACTATTGTAGTTATTCTCCTCTATGAACTATTGCAAACGTGGTAGTGGGATTTATCTCTTAATTCTGTAGTAGATACTGGCAACCACGTTTCGGGAACACCAGCCGTGTGTATTATCATCATCATCATCAGCCTAATGCAGTCCACTGCTGGACGTAGGCCTCCCCCAGGGCACGCCACAAGACTGCCATGGGGGGTGTTTGCCCATAGTGTGATGATTTTCTTGAATTTTCAGTTATGTCACTCAACCTTTTATACATAACTTGGCAATATGTTATATCATTACCACATATAGTGTATTACCACATATTCAACCACATATTAGTACCACACATTCAACGTATAGTGTAAGATTTTAAAGTCGTAGCAGAATAGAATAATGAAAAAAAAACATATAACTGTTGGAGGCACGTCTACACATAGTATCAATATATTGACTGTTGTCACACATTCACACACACACAGCTTTTACTATCAATAGAAGTGATACAAAGAAAATCAATTTCAATCAAACTTAGTGTGCTCGGCTAACTTTACTAAAAGTACTGTTTGGTGTGAATGTTAAAACTAGAATATAACTACTGAAAGTGAATAAATAACCAATAGTCCAACACAAAGTCATCGACGTTAATGATATTACAGCGTAAAAACCTGAATTCAGATAAAACCGTGATTAGTTCGTTCTTAAGAATCCGAAATTTTAATTAATCCCGTAGTTCTGTTTCACATAGTTGGAAAAACAAGAGATAATATTACAAAACTCTGCAATGCCTGCGTAGGTTTTAAAACTACTTCTAAATATTTTGGTCCCGCAATAACATTAATCCAACTTCGAGAACGTGTGTTGATGAATCAAATGAGGTTTTCAAATAGAAACTATCAGAACTAGGTATAGTTTCATGACAGACAAGTTACGTTTTTTACTTGGTAGGTATCATGAAATTCTCCTATGCAATGTCTTGGTCAGAAACTATAAGGTTATAAAAAGAAGTATACCTACGTTCATTCATCTGCATTTATATTAAAAAAGTAAGTAGGTTAAAGGCTCACAGTACTACGTGCACGTAAAGACGTACACGTACCTCTGCGTTGACGTTATGCGTCTAATAATCCGGTTTCTGCCCGTGCCTATACAGTTCCATACAGACACACACACACACACGCATCCGGTGTGCTCGAACCTTAATTGATTAAATAATACCTTGCCGTCGGATGATTTAATATGTACGAGTACATGAGATGACTGAATAATACTATTTTATTTTCAACAGACCAGCGGTTACATGAAATAAATTCTTGGTAACTTTCATTCATCTCAATATTCACAGTACTACAAAAGTTGCGTTGTTGCGTAAAATTTTCATTCTTTTTTTGTATTATTTTGTGTAGTTATCTGATCACATACTAAATGTTATATTTGCGCCCGAAAAGTGACAGTAGAGATGATAGAGTCGGTATATTAATAAAGAATACGTGGGACTTGATACGCTTTTTTGTGTTTTTTTTTTGTGTAATTTACATTCTTCTTCTCAAGCTATTGATATAACATACAGGGTGATTTTTGGTCGTCAACGTTCCCGAAAACTACGGAATCTCCTCATCATCACGATCATTTTTCTCCATGGAAGCATACCTGGGAAGTGTCTGGTTTCCAAAATATTAGGGTCCAAAGTTGAGTAAATAGACTGCGTTTTTCTGCATAAATGCACATAGACGCGCGTAGCTGAAAAATAATTAATATCTGTCTACTAACATAAACACTAGACACTATAAATTTCGCACGACCAAGGAATTTAAAAATTTAAAAAAAAATTAAAAAAAATTCCCAGCATTTTTTTTTGGCATAAACTTACTTTATTTTATGTATAGAGTACGTACCCTTCGTTAAAGGTAGTAGTCCCGTCTTCTATTATCTTGTCAAAATGAGTCCTCTTCTGGTGGTGACACCATTCGATCGAACATAAGGTTTCTTCTTAATTGTCTTCGGGTCCTCATACTTCCCCTGCTCTATCCACGGACTGATGTTTATCATCGAGTTCTTCACGCCACCGTACAAAAGTTTGACCGTAGTATAAACCAGTAATAATAAAAGAAACACCACTACCATGTCTACCGCCATAAAATATTCTTCGATTATTTTCGCGATTTTGAACACAGTGAAATACTTTTTTTCGATGAAGATCCTGCATGGATCGTCTAAAGCGATAAATGGGACTGAGCAGCACATTATTGTGCAAATGACCGACAAAATTATCGATATGTAAAAGCTGAGGGTTGCGTCAGTCTTGAATTCGGTTTTGATGATCTTTTTCGGTTGCATCTTCAGTAACCTTCGACGTAACTTTTCATTTTCAGATAGGTCACCTATCTTGAAATATTGGATGAATCTGAAAAATAAAACAGAATATTAGTATTGGTGTGGGAATAAAATATATATTTTTTACCTTTTTTAAATCCTAAGTAAGAGTTCAGCCAAAACGGCATGATTTCTTAGTTTATTCTTGCAACCTTATGATATTCTTCTTCGTCTTCTTCAGCCTATTGCAGTCCACTGCTGGACGTAGGCCTCACCCAGGGCACATCACAAGGCTACTGCCACAGCTTATGATATAATATAATTATATGACACAATGAGAATTAATTAATTTATCAATTCCGATCATATTCACTACATATGGTGTAACAAAAGGGATATATTAAGCGAAAACCTTAAAATATAACCCACACCAGAGAACCTACCCATCCAAATACAATGACAGTCTTGAAAATAAACATGTGGTTTTGAGACTCTAGAATAGGTTCACTTTAAGTAGGTTATATTCATGGCTTTTCGCTTAACATATCCCTTATACGCTAGTATCTATCTTCACAATTTTTACATAGATACATATAATCACGCCTTTATCCCTTACGGGGTAGGCAGAACACCAAGGGTCGATAGAACCACATGGTGCCACTTCTGATCAATTTTGAGGGTATAGTTGAGATGTACAAGTTCGGTTAGTAGTTTTTTTAACAATTTTTAACAGCGATTAAAAGATTTATACCAGCCATTCTGACGTTTGGCTAGATATTGCACAGTTAAAAAACGGTAAACTTAAAGTAGCTGCCTATGATAATACGGAGTTTTACAACAGATGCATTTCCCTCCGTGCATGTCGTAAGAGTCAATATAGCAACTCGGGTATTCTCTCAGGTAACCTAGCAACATGTCTGAATGGATCATTTACATCTATCGTCGCTACGCTAAACGTGGCTGTTGGATCTCCTTAATGACCCTGTGGTTCTGGTTACCCCATTTTGGGAACATAGACGTATGGTAAATGTATGGATTCAAATCCCAAACGTCGCTGCATTAGGAAAAAATCGAATTCGGACGTGGGTCGTCCTGGGAACAAAAACACGACCTTGGGGCAACCCTCATGCTCGGGTAAATTCTCGGCGCGCGACAACGCGCCGGTAACTTGCGTGGCCCTTAGAGGGGGCCATATGGGTCAGAGAGTCTGACCCATTTGGGAAGGGAAAGATGCGGCTGGCCGGGGGGACGCGGGTCGGACTAGCCGACCCCTGGTATTACCAGGGTGTGCCCGGCCACTTGAGCTGCCACTACCGCCGGCCAGTTCGCGAAAGAAGAGGAAGGAGAAGGAAAGGAAACAAGATGAAGATGCCAACGATATAGAATTCGGATATGAATTTTAAAATGCTTACTTCTGAACCGCGAGTTGATAAAACAACATGGCGTATTATTTTGAATTTCCACTACACTTATACTTATGTAACGAACTAAAATAATTTCTACTTTATGCCAACACGGTCTCCAACTAACTAACTTAGTGAATTACACTGGTCTATTAAATATACATTAATAAAAGTGATTAATATTTGTGTCATTGCCATTAAATGCACGGAAATAATTCATCTTTGGATAACTAATTTTTTAAATGTACTTACTTAATGAATTGCCGGATTTGTAATTTGCGTAATTGAATGTTTTAAGTGTAAAATAGTTCGTAATCCTTTTATTTTTTGTGGGAATTTATAGTCATTAGACCCAGGACTCAATAACATTAGTCATAAGAACTGGCTGCTACATTAGAGAACCTCAAAACGACGCAGATGTTCCAATCTTAATGGAGATTACTTTATTAATTTATACAAGAATGTCACGTACAATAAAATTAATAAACTCAACATAAAAAATAAATAATAACTACCTATAAAATAAAAATATTTACGAATAAAAGACGGACTGCAAATCCTCCAACGATGGCAGCGTACCTAAATGGCTGACCACGTTGCCCCGCTGTATACCTAGGCTTACATATTGACCAAAAACGGGAGACTAGATTTTTTCTGTTATATTATTCATGCGCTCTGACGCTAAAAGCTCATATTCTAGGTACTTACCTATTTAAAATTACTTGATAACATTTCCCATTGGATTCGTTACCAGTAGCTTGATTGTTGAATTCGTGCCCGAAAAGCGGCGGTAGGCTTAAGGGGTAAGTATGATACGTATGACTTAATATGCTAATTGGTGAAAAGTGGGTGTGTAAATTGCACTATTTGCCCAACCTCTTTAAAGAATAATGGGCGTGACAATATGTATGTACACATTGCTTAGCCGTTTTGTAAAACGGCGTGTCATACAATATGCCTTCAACGTAGACGAGCACGAACGGAGATGAACTTCATTAGCATCACAGACGTGCGCGGAGGTGCACGTACCGCTTTTAATCAACCTAATGTTTGTATTTTATTGTTTTAGTTAGATTTTTTTTATTACTCCTTTTAGAGGAGTAGAATGGCATATAAGAAATGAATCACATTTTATACTTTGACCTCTCAAAAATCTATCAACATGGAATGGTCAAGCAAAATTTGTTAAATGTTTTTGCCAATTAAGCCCCTGCGTCACGTGTAGCTACTCAAAAAGGTGTAACTTATTATGAGAAAGCTTACCAGCAGCTGACCAATAAAGGTTTCGAAAAATATATTTTATTACAATGCATTTTTGAGCTACTCGGGTTTATCGCAAAGTTACTCGGGTTTATTCGTAACTTTTTATTATATTTATATTTCTTTTTATTATATTTATAGTTCATTTATAGTAGCAATTTTGGGTGGTTTCAATTGAACTGAAGGCCAAGTCATAATCAATATCACAAAACGTGGGATTGAAGTAGATAATAATTATGTGCATGAGTACATTACTAGGCCAGTAGAACATTCAATATATAGACATTTTTTCTGAGAACAGTGGACTCGAAAAAATATTACATTCTTATTGGTCAGCTATTAATATTGAGAGATGAATCTTAAGTGCCTGGAAGAACTTAGTTCATTTAGGAACGGTTCCCTTCCTATGATCTTATAACGTCTACTTGTCGATATGTGTACTTATGCTGTCTAATTGACCTACAGTGCTCAACTGCATCAGGAACACCATTAGGTTGCTAATCGCCTACCAAAAAGGAACTTAAAAGTGCAAAGACACCGAAAGATAGACGAACAACTGGCTGGATGCTACAGAGCGGCTGCCTGGGGTATTGGAGGTTGACCTCGATTCGAGTTGAACTGCATCATGAAAAGGCCTTTGGATAGCAGTAAGATTCGTATGCTATAATATATATATTATAATATCAGTTCATCACCTTTGTATTTTTTAAATTTGCAAAACTTAGGTTAGGGTAGATAGCACTTTTAAAATTCTTATTAGTCAGCTGTTGGTAAGCTTTTTCATAATTATACCTTTTGAATGTAGTTTAATGAAGTGTGCACGTGAAATGAATGAATAGGAGAATAGAATCAGGAAAAAAATTATAAACCTTTTGGTAATTGTACTTTGACAATGCCAAGTTGATGTCTGTTGTTTTGTCTCCAATAATTATTTATTTATCTAGTTGAATTACTGAAATATACACGTATTTTAGTTTTTTTATGCATTTCCATTAATAATAAGGTAGTTAATATATTATTTTAATTTTAGGTTCTATTATTGTTATTTTAATACTGTTATTATGAAATAAACTTAGTCAAAACATACAATTTTACCCATAATAAGGTGATTTTAAAAACATTACAAAATGGGGCATAACCCTGAAGCCGTAATTTTTTTAATGGGTCTTCCTACCCATGAAGGTAGAAAATGGGCTGTACTTTTACATCTCAATAGAAATAATACTTCATTCCTGTATACAAAAAGACAAAATAGTTACGGTGACATTATTAAATTACGGTGGCCCTCTTTTTTGCCACCGGAGCCACTGGAGTTGCGACACCGTACTTAGAATTAAGTAACAAATTTCAAATTATAACGGACACTTTTATTTTAATTGTAATAATTCAAATTACGTCTACATCTAATCTTTAATCATCTGTATTTCTTTTTAAACACGCAGAATTATATGATAAATTTGCATTCCTGCTACTTACGTTTTTGGCGGGAAAACTGTTCAGTGTATCAAATATCCTTGTACTTAGTATAAGATGGCTTGACAGAGCAGTGCGGGGAAAGATATTAGCATCTATCTCATTCATTATGATGAAATAGTGTAATGTTCGCGCCAGCGTTATTGACTTTTTCCGCGGGACATTTTTAAAAAGCTGTTACAGGTACTACCGGGTTAAATTAAATTACATGGTGTAAATAATAGTGTCATTTAATGTATTTTTAAAATATGTATGTATTCTGTTAAATATCGAATAAATATTACCATAGCACCGCAATTAGATTTAGAGCCTTGCGTAAACAAATAGATTTTGGTCTTAAGTTTTAAACGTTAGTCTAGATCACTGTCTGAACTTAATGAAAAAAAATTAATAAATGTGCATTTTGCACTTTCCACTACGATTTTCATCCACGCCGCGCTAAAAACGTACCTGGGAAATTCACCCTTAGCCGTTTTGTAAAACGGCGTGTCATACAATATGCCTTCAACGTAGACGAGCACGAACGGAGATGAACTTCATTAGCATCACAGACGTGCGCGGAGGTGCACGTACCGCTTTTAATCAACCTAATGTTTGTATTATTGTTTTAGTTAGACTACAGGAATGACTGCAAATGTACACTTAGTGAGAGACAACTTCTGCATAGTAAAAATATATTTTATTACAATGCATTTTTGAGTAAGCTATCTTAAAATATACTACCACATTAATAATAGTATGTGGGAGTACTTATATGTTCAATGATTCCAACAGAAAATCAGCAAGAACAAATTGTGTTTCAAAGGAAGCTTTAAAATTGTTGATTCCCTTACAAATTACCCTATTATTGCAAGTAGGTAGAGTCCTGGGCAATAAGATAGACATAAATGTAATTATGCACTTGCATTAAGGTTTAAAATCCAACTACGATGTATAGGTATACTTCATTGTTCTTATTCTCATCAATCTTATTACGCAGAATGCTACCTTATAATATTATTTTAACATTTATCGAATAAATATTACCTAAAATAGAATGAAGAATTGCCCTTATACCATTATAAATTGCGTCGGCGCAACATTTTTTCGAAACTCATATTGCCAAAGATTCGGCGTTTGTTTTACGGCATGCTGCTTACTTGACGCCAACCCTTCTCGGGTATAGCTAAGTGACAATTTTAGAAAATCCGTAAGTACTCGTACATGAAATAAATGCCGCCCGGGCGCCAATCCGAGGTCCTAACCACTCGGCTATTACCGCTACAGACTTTACCATCACACCGAATACAGAATTAACATACATAAATACACACAAGTGTGTTCCTGAAATTTGTAAAATCTTGCACCCATGTTCAGCATAATAAGCCTAGAAAGTGGTCGATATACATTTACATTACAAATAATCTATTTATTAATAAGCTTAGCGACTTGCAATACAATTAACATTATAGAAAAGTTGATGGAGATGAGAGAAACAGGCAGGCTCAGGTCTACTGGCACCAGTCTCCAGAGGGTCAGCTGCAGAGGATGTAGTTTGATGAACTGCAGAAACTTGCGGATCTCCGCTTTTTTACGCTGATCTGTAAGCAAAATTATATCATTGCCTTTGCCATATTTAACTAATATTATAAAGCTGAAGATATATGATATTTCGAGGCATTTCTCTCCTCCTGGACTTCGTACTAGTGATACCGGTGGATAAGTGTGTGATTTGTGGACTGAAATATCTTATTGTGACCTGTGTCGACCGCCCTAACACCTCTGAGTATCGCCACCCTCGTGCGTGGTTCCATCGGTCACCACGGTGAGCACGCGGGTTGGTGACTGAATATACCAATACGTACAATGTATTTTTTTAATAGTTGAGCATTAACTTTGCAGGATTATTTCCATTATGAGAATGCGATGTGGCGCTATACTGCTTGCGTAAACAGTGCGTAAAGCGACATCTCTACAACGGAAACAATTCTGCTTTAAGAGTTAACACGGGTTTTCACAATACGAGTATGCTCGGACCGAGTAAGTTCGGATCACTCGGACGCCACTCGTATTGTGTAAACATCTAATCCGAGTGCACTCAGGCGTCTGTAACCAATCCGTAGCATTTGAGAAGTCATCCGAGCCCACTCGGTCTAAGCGTACTCGTATACCGTGAGGGATTTCACGGTATACGAGTACTCTAAAATATGAAGCAGAGTTCTAAAATAGTTAATACAAAAAATACACCTGACGTAGCTATAAGATGATCAACTAAATTCCGTTTTATGAGCTCAACCTTTACGGTAACCACGTGTAGCACCCAAATTGGTAAAGTAAAAAATATGTTTCTGGTTATCACAATACCGGCCTTCGCATATGATGATTCCTGAAAATAAAATACAGTATGTAGCTTAAAAATTAACACAAAAAGTCAGTAGCGACTAAAACTTTACAATAAACATACATACGTGAAGAAGCAACAAACAAACAAATAAACATTCTCACTTTTATATTAGTTGGGATTATTAATTTAATCAGTCTTTATAAAACAAAGAGTTGTTTAAATGTCACTACTCGCACTTACCGAAAAGCCGTTACTTATGCCTATATCAAACATAATAAACGAACATAGCGGAATGATTTCAAATAGTATTTGAACTGTCATCTGAAAAAATACAGAAATTCGCTTCTGTTACACGAGTAAATTATATTAACATTAACTATGGAGTATTTCTGTAAAAGTTTGACTAACTACCTATACAGGGCGTACATAACAGCCTGATGAGCTTATCTAATTATATTCTTCTGCGAATAAAAACACTGACGTCTAAAGGTGGGTTCCCACGGTGCGTGATATTACGGACGGACGCGCACCAGCCCGCACCACGGATTGTGGGAAACAGAGCGTCCGTGGTAAAACAGACGCGTCCGTCCGTAGCCGTCGGCGCATCCGCGTCCGTCCGCGAAATAAAGCACAGTGGGAACCTACCTTAAGGGTCTTCCCACATATATCGACGCAGAGTCGGCTTAAGCCGGTCAAAAAAGCCTTTATGTCAACGAAATAAGGGTGATACTTATACCATTCACATCGGCTCGGCTCGGGCGACGCGACGCGACGCCGGCCGACGGCGAAACGAGCCGTTTGTCTACCTATATTAGCTGATCGTAACCGTACGGCGCTGAACGGCGCTGAATCTAGCAGAACGTTTCCGTCTGATGCCGAACAGTGCTGGAGACGGCCGAACGGCGTTGGACGGTAGTCGAGAATGATCCGAATGAGGCGCCGGAGACAGCCGATCGGCGTTGGGTAGCAGTCGAATGATCCGCTCGCATACCTCGCATGTGAACATCCGTCGCGACAGCCGTTCGGAGGAGTCGACTGCCGAACGTAAGTGAACAGAGGTTGTGACGGCCATTCGGAGGAGTCGACTGCCGAACGTAAGTGAACAGCCGTCGTGACGGCCGTTCGGAGTAATCGACTGCCGATCGCATGTCAACAGCCGTCGCAACAGCTGATTGGCGTTAAGCTGAGGAAGGTGGTGATACGCACTCGGCTTAAGCCGGTTCCGCGTCGATATATATGGGGAGACCCTAACTCAACGAAATGGCAATTTTTCGGCTTTTCGGCATTTACCTGGCTCTGTCACTCACACCCCGTATACTGAGATTAACTTAATGTTTTCTTTACTGGGTGCAATGAAATTACTAGTAAAAAATATTCCAAGGTTAATTAACTGCGAAGTTTGGTTTTGTAAGTATGATTTCATTTCTAATATATTTACCGCAAAACGGAGTAAGTTCGACCTCCGACTCCGACTGTTCCGGCAACGACTGAAACACTTAGGCTGGACTTTTTTTAAGTACATCGAATCCATAGCTAGAATAGGCGGCGGTATTTTACCTAGCAACTTTTAGTCGACGACTTTGGGATGGATCAGCTAAATATCAGCTAGCCGCACTGGACTCGGTGGAAAAGCGGGCAATAAAACTTATTGGAGATGAAACCGTAGCAAATTCGAAACTCCAGGACCTGACCCACCGCCGTCATTTTTACAGGATATTTAGCAACTTCACAATTCCACCAGTTCCACCAGCCCCTACCTAGCGTATTACCCTTATGTTGTAACCATCCCAAAAAAAAATTTTTTTTTAAATCATCCTTTTTGTGAGTTATAAAGATGAAAAATAATGACTTATTTAATTAAGTAATGACAGATTTTCTGACAACTATTAAAAGTAAAAAACATGGATAGGTGGCGAATCTCCTACCCGAAATTCTGTTTTGTTTATATCACGTACAAGGTCACGTTCATCATCTTTTACTTGTCAGAAAATCCCTCATTGATCATAAAAGGATTGTCATTCGATTCGTCAATTTTGATCCAGTATAGAAATACCCATAAAATAAGTCATTGCATCGAAATGACATAAATAATTTAGTTATACATTATGGATGACATTCCTTAATTAATAGCACCTTCATCATCATCATCATTTACAGCCCTGAGAAGTCCACTGTTGGACATAGGCCTCCCCCAACAACCTCCACTCCGACCGGTCGGAAGCAGCCTGCATCCAACCGCCGCTATAGCACCTTATATTTGTAATAATAAAATAAAATATTACTCACATATAACTGTAGCGGCACCATAGTTTTTCGAAAACCGTCGTATATAACTTCATACATATTTATGTATTCCGTATAACTATACGCCATCGTTTTACGATTCTTAATCAGATATTTTACTATTGATATTCTACACAGCAGTAGTGTACAAATTAGAAGGTTTGGTATATAGCCAATTTCCATGAAAAAACATAAAACGGAAAACAAGAAATCATAGAGAACAATATGATTTAAGCCATTGATCATCATTTTAATTGTAAAAATTGCTACTCGATATATGATAAGCAGTAGTATGTATAATGCTATGTGAATTTTTAGTTTTGCGATATTTTTATAAGCTCCGGGTACATTATCGATCGCGGGAATTGCTTTGTAGAAATCTGTTATAAACTTTCCTTGTATGCATTGTGCCAATAATGTTAGAGACACTTTTTGTAGTGCAATACATAAAATTACAGATAAGTTCGATCCGATAGCGATATGAACAATCACTTGGATCGCTACAACAACCACACAATAAAATCGGGCAAGCAAATTATATACCGGCGAACTAAAAATATTACAAAAATATCCTGCGAAAAGTTTTGCTTTTAATATGTACGTAACGTCAAACATTTTTCTATATTTAGTGACCTTATCGAAAAATTAAATGTGTAAAATGCGTAGTCTGTTGGACCACTAAGAAAATAATGAACAATATTTTTTTAATCTACAATTAGATGCAATTTTGTTACCAATCTACTTACTACAATAACATATAATTCCAATGAATTTAATATACTTATATTAAGTTATTAAAGCACACATAAGTCTTGTGATTATGGTAATTGTTATTCGAAACTATACATGTGAATTCTATATCCGGACACTATACATACAGGGTTAATTTTAAAATATCAATAACCTCGCAGGACTAGATAGCTAAAATCATAACATTTGTTCTACGAGTTTTATCATAACTCAAATACATTAATTAAATATTATTTTCCAAGCTTTTATTGTACTGTCGTGACATTTGTAAGTCTATGTTCCATTTGTAGGTATACGAAAAGGTTGACGCCCGCGATCGTGCGCGCCTCAGTATTATGTACAGACTTAAGAACATTCAATTACATTGATATTTATTTTTGTATTAAAGTAAAATGTGACAAATTATCAAAACCATCGTAGAACAAATGTTGTTGTTTATGACGATAGTTACCTAGTTCTGCGAGGTTATTGATGTTTTAAAATTAATCCTGTATAGGTATAATAAAAATATAATAATAACAGGTATAATAAAAATATAATAATAACTATCTTTAGTGACATTGGTGCTACAATCTACCTCGCCTATATTTTACGTCATAAACCCTATAACATCTATGAAGAAGTAACTACTAGTAATTACTGATTTCTAAGTAATTTCCATATGACATAATTGTACAGTGAAATTTTTAAATCTTCATCTTATTATATTCATCATTCCTACCCTTATATCATTTATGGGCATAGGCACGAACCTCTCGATAGTCCATAACGCTATCGTCCAACTGTGATATCTCATAGATTTTGCTTGCGAGTAGATAGCGTTACAGCGCGTAAAGAAAGAGGCTCATGCTTACCCCACAGTTTTATTTGAGCATGGCGGTCTGCACACTTACATCGATACATTGGTAATGCCAATTAAAAATATATGGGACACTTAAGGCGCTTAAGTGACCTAAACGCGAGTTTTTGAAGAACGAAACTGACATAATCCACTGCTTTAAACCAGCTCAAAAAAATATATAATAATTCTTGAGGATATGTAGATAGGTATTTATGCTTTGAAAACACAATACAACTAATTTGACCCTATAGAAAAAAAACGCAAACATACCTCAAAAAAAATTTAAAACACCTATAATTTAGACAAAAAGCATGCAATCATTCTGTTCTTTCGTCAGATTGTCTATCATACAAAATACTAAGGTAAATCGCAAATTTATTGAGATTTAGTGTGTATATTTTCCAAAAATCTCAATTTTCGATTTTCTTGAATAAGATGTATGCCTGTGGGCGTGAGCGCCGTGTAAAGATTAGTGCCGGCTGATGCCTGTTACTAGACGGACGTATCGCGCGTTTGCTCCGTAAATTTCTCAGCGCACGAAAATTGAATGATATTTTTAGGTAAAAGTAAAACATTACATTACTATTTTCTTCGCTTGAAGTGTTTCCTTTTTCGATAAGTTCGTAGTTGACGTAAAAGTCTCCGTGGTATAAAAGTAAATATTACAGTCACCATAGTTATAGCCTTACATAACAAGGTACACTTAGGTATTTGAAAATTTATTAAGATATACATATAAATAAATTTATTCTACTGACGCGTTCTTTTCAATATCGGATCGATCGCGAATTTTCAAGCATAGATTTCTATTCATAGAATAAATAGTTCCGCTGCACGAATTCGGAAACAACATTTTGGAATTTTGGAAACACACTGATCAACTAGCACCACCGTTCACGAAATTAAATCCTGTGTACAGTGCCTAAAGTCTATATTACTTTGTGGATTAGGTATTTGTCTATACTAGTCAGTACCTAATACATCGTATTATAATAAAATATCATCTCACTAAAAGAAATTAACCGTAAGGCTTACGGTTTACGGTAGTGAGTTCAAAACTCACTCGGGTGAAAACTTTTTCATTTCTTTATTAATATTTTTTATATGTACTCTATAGGACCTGCAATATCACGTATTAAAAGGAGCGTAGTACATAAAAAAATACTATTTATTATTATTTAATCGTTATAAAGGGTGGAAGTGACAGCCAGGCAAATATTGATGTGGCGAGTTCAGACTATGATTCTGAGGCGAAAACCATTTGTTTTGCTGTTTTTTGAATCACTTGTGGTTGATCAGTTAGTTGAACTTTTTTGAGCGAAACTTTTTTGGAAACCATACATACCTAAGTTGAAATTTTGTTTTTATGTCATTATTTAAGGCCTACTTAAATTTACTACACTATTTTTTTCTGAGAAAATTCATTTTTAAAAAGTCGGAAAATTTAGGAATTTTTCTTTTTTTATTTATTCCAATCTTGCGATCGGTCAATTCGACCATTAGCAGATGTGTTGTGTGGTTGGTTGTCGGTTAAGATTTGTTCTCCTACTGGAGATTCTACCACATATTCAACAAATCCAGTTAGCGAGATCCCATATGTACTGGCGCTTAAGCCTCTGTAATGATTTTTCTAAGTTCACTTAGAGCTGTGGCTAAGCTGTTAGTATGAGCATCAATTCGCTGTTTATATAGCGTTACTCTGTGCTCTATTTCCTCTCTGACAGTTCTGATCCTTAAATACTCATGCATTTCCGAGTTTTTAATGAACCACGGAGCATTGGATATTGTTTTAAGCGCTTTATTTTGGAACCTTTGCAGAATTTCTACATTAGAGTTCTTCGCGGAGCCCCATAGTTCAATTCCATAAGCCCAGACAGGTCTTAATACGGCTTTGTATATTAATATTTTGTTCTCTAAGGATACATCTGAGGTTCGACCTATAAGCCAGTTCAATTTCTTGAGTAGTATATTTAGTGCATCTCGCTTTTTCTCTGTGTGACATCTCCATGTTTGTTATGTTTGTTATCATGGTATATTCCAAGATATTTCACAGTATCTCAGTGGGGAAGAGTTTTTGTGCCCAGTTTCACTGGTGGGAAATTATTTGCTCTCAAGGTAAATGTTGTATGTGTTGATTTGCTGGCACTTCCTGTATGTGCCATTTTGACATCCACTGGTCTATCTTGTTGAGGTGAACTTGCAAACCCAGAGAGGCTGATTCCAGACTTTTGCTGCTGAATAGGACTGCTGTGTCATCAGCAAAAGTTGCAGACAGTAGACCCTGTGTTGTTGGTATGTCAGCTGTGTAAATCAAGTACAAAGTTGGACCCAATACGGAACCCTGGGGTACTCCAGCTTGAATTTAATAGAATTGAGCTGGAATTTTCCTGCGAAAATTTTTAGTAGTATTCGCCTCAGAATCATGGTCTAAAAAGTTATAACCTAGGAAAAATACGCATAGAGCTGAAAATCGTTAGAGACATTAAATACAGCATTATAAATCTAATAAAATCAAAAATCCCCATTGATCCCACCCACTTTTCCAAAAAAAATTACCCAAGGTCAAACATGCAAAATTCAGTTTTTTTTTTTTCATTTTTCTCGATAACAGCAAATAGTATCATGAATTGATGAACTCGCCACATCAATATTTGCCTGGATGTCACTTCCACCCTTTATAACGATTTTTAAATTAAATACCAATTTTTTATGTACTACGCTTCTTTTAATACGTGATATTGTAGGTCCTATAGAGTACATATAAAAAATATTAATAAAGAAATGAGAAATTAATTCACCCGAGTGAGTTATGCAGTCGGTAATATTACCTCGATGTAAAGCACGATAGAATGTCATCAATGCCGCATCCAGCGCGCTATCTTCTCATTATTCATGTTGGTTTAGGTTCCCACAAGTGATTCATTACGTATTAGGTAATGAGGTACGTAGAATATTTAATCAGTGAATATTTAGTATCGGTTTTCGGTGAATGATCCATTACCTAATAAATACCTACGTAGAAAGAATAGTTATGGAAATAGAAAATATCGTGATAATAGCGAAATGCGCAAAAGAAGTTGATCAACTAAATTCCGTTTTATGAGATCAACCTTTACGGTAACCACGTGGAGCACACAAATTGGTGTGGTAAACAATATGTTTCTGGTTATCAAAATAGCACTTTTAGCAAAAATGTCGAAAATATCCGAGAGTGTAAAAAGATCCATGAACGGATTTTTACAATGGATCTTAGTGGACCTAGGGAGATAAAGATATTTTCCGCTATAAAAAGTAGCCTGTGTCCTTGCTCAGGTTCTAGACTACCCGTGTACCAAATTTCATTTCAATTGGTTCCGTTGTTTTAGCGTGAAAGCTAAACAGACCTAGTGGCTTTCGCATTTATAATATTAGGAAGAATTCGAAACACAGAAGTTCTGCGTAGAGCAAATGTGAGTGGCATAGAGGCGTACCTCATGCGACGACAGTTACGGTGGTGTGGACACGTTTCACGGATGTCGGAACAGCGAGTGGCTAAGCGCATCTTTTACTCTGAACTTGAGGAGAGTGAGAAGCAGGGTGGTCAACTCCTCAGGTATAAGGATGTGCTTAAACGGCACATGAAACGATGTTGCTTGGAGCCCTTGCAGTAGAAGAGGCAGGCTGACATGCGGCCAGAGTGGAGAGCCTTAGTCAAATCCAAAGTCGATGACTTTGAGATCCAACGGCAAGAAGATCTTGACACCAAACGGGATCTTTAGAAAGCCCGACCCCCTGCGGCAATAACCTATAATTATGTTAATGGTGTGCTCGCATGTCCGCAATGTCTGCGAACTTTTGTCAACAAAATTTGTTGTGGTCAAGCGTAAGCCTATTTAATATAAAAAAATTTGGATATTTTAGCCATATGCGAACACATCAGCGACACCATCGGAGCTGAATGCAGTCGCCGTGGCCGAAATCGGCCGGGAGCTATTATTATTATTAGTAATGATACCACAAAGCCCTACTACTATTTGAAATTGATTTACGTTAATAAAACCTTTATTTATTATTAGACACCTTACACTAACAGGTACCTACTATGAAAAAAAGTTTCCGTTCCATGTACTGGTATGGGATGCCCTTCTTAACTAGCATATTTTAAAATTCTATATAAAAATTAAGTTTAGAAACGTCTATATAAGTCCTTAAAGTTTCGTTTCCTTAAACGGACGGACAGACAGACAGACATTATGAATCTATAAGCGTTCTGTTTTTTTTTTCCATTTGGCTACAGAGCCCTAATAATATTACAGACTAGTGGACGCCCGCGACTCCGTCCGCGTGGATTCACAAACTTTCGCGTTTATAATATTAGTAGGATAAGATAAGTAGTATTACAACATACCAAATTTCCGTTACTTATACTATACAGGATGATTTTTGGTCGTCAACGTTCCCGAAAACTACGGAATCTCATCATCACGATCATTTTTCTCCATGGAAGCATACCTGGGAAGTGTCTGGTTTCCAAAATATTAGGGTCCAAAGTTGAGTAAATACGAGTAGACTGCGTTTTTCTGCATAAATGCACATAGACGCGCGTAGCAGGATTTTTTCACGAAAAATAATTAATATCTGTCTATAAAAAAACTAACATAAACACTAGACACTATAAATTTCGCACGATCAAGGAATTTAAAAAAAAAATTAAAAATAAATTCCCAGCATTTTTTTTGGCATAAACTTACTTTATTTCATGTATAGAATACGTACCCTTCGTTAAAGGTGGCCACAAAAAAACAGCCTGTATACTATTTCAAACATAAGAAACATACAGAGCGGTATGATTTCAAACAGTATTTGGACCGTCATCTGAAATAAGGAAGAGATTTTACCTATGGATGTTAATAGCTATACTTATAAAAAGTTATTACTTACTACTTATTTAAGTAATTTAATACCCTAGAACAGTGGTTCCCAAAGTGGTCTATGTGGACCCCCAGGGGTCCACAAGGGACTCGATGGGGGTCTACGTTGGCGTGAAAAAATGGCATTTCACAATTAATTTGTATGTGTTGTAAGTATGTAGGGGGTCCACCAGAACCAGTTAACTTTTAAAAGGGGTCTATGAAAAATGAAAGTTTAGGAACCCCTGCCCTAGAACTAGTTCGAACTTCATCTTATACTACGGCCGTTGTCATATTTTAAGGTAGTAAATTGTGTCTTGTGGACGCCCGCGATTTCGTCAGCGTCAACTTTAGAAATCCCTTTAATTACCATCCTCGTGGATATTTCAAAAATTTTTTCTTATCGCAGGCTACGTTTAACAAAAAAAACACGCCCTTCAAGCTTCGGGTCTCTAGGATCATCGATGGATTGCGTTGATCCGTCAGTCATTGGGCGTTTTCCTCTAGATGACACGACCACGACATTTCGTCGACCGCGTCGTGGTCTCTAAATGGGCAGGGTGGTTTCTAAATGGGCAGGGCTACAGTGTTAGGATGCTCCCCTCGTCCCACACTTCACCCCCACTCAGCGGCATACTATTTTTGTACGAAAATATACTTAGCCGCTGCTCCTCTTTTATTTCTTCTCCATGACAAGTACAGATTTTATTTTATTGATAGATAGCGATACTTACATACAACTGTAGTGGCACCATAGTTTTTCTAAAACCATCGTGTAACAATTCATACATTTTAATATATTCTGAATAAGTATATTTCATTGTATGACGATTCTTTATCAGATATTTAACTGTTGATATTCTACTCAGCAGTATGGTTGATATCAGCATGCTTGGAATATAACCCACGGAAAAAACAAAATCAACTACATTGTTTTTCAGGTCAAAACTCGATAAAGCTGATGTCATAACGAATATTCTGATGAACATTAAAATCATTATAAATAACGTTACGTAGTTTCTGGGTTTCGTTTTATCTTTTAAAGCTCCGGGTGCATTATCGATTATGGGTATTTTTTTGTAGAAATCTAAGATAAACTTTCCCTGTAAAAACTGTGCCAATAATTCCAAACATATTTTTTGTAGTAAAATAGAATACGTTACGTGTGAACTACTATTATTCGATTTAAAAGCAATCTGCATAATTATTTGGATTCCTACAAAAATTATGCAATAAATTCGGGCAAGCCGATTAAATATTCGTGAATTGAACATATTGTAGTAATATACCATGACCAATTTTACTGTTAGAATGTATCTCACGTCAAACATTATTATATTAGTATTTTTTTTATAAGAAAAATGTTTAAGACGAGTAGACGTTAGAGCTCTATCTTTAAAACAATGATCATTAATATTAAAATATTCGCTGCTTCAAATTAAAATGGTAGATATACAGGATGATTTTTGATCGTCAACGTTCCCGAAAACTACGGAATCTCCTCATCATCACGATCATTTTTCTCCATGGAAGCATACCTGGGAAGTGTCTGGTTTCCAAAATATTAGGGTCCAAAGTTGAGTAAATAGACTGCGTTTTTCTGCATAAATGCACATAGACGCGCGTAGCAGGATTTTTTCACGAAAAATAATTAATTTCTGTCTATAAAAAAACTAACATAAACACTAGACACTATAAATTTCGCACGATCAAGGAATTAAAAAAATATTTTCAAAAAAAAAAAAAAAATCTAGCATTTTTTTTGGCATAAACTTACTTTATTTCATGTATAGAATACGTACCCTTCGTTAAAGGTGGCCACAAAAAAACACCCTGTATGTATATTAGTTTTTAAAAATAGGGTTTTATTGATAAAAATCAAACAATATATTTAGTTATACGTACATACATTTAATAAGGCTTATTAGTGGAAACAATAAATGTGAAGGCTATATCCGGAGCACTTTGTATACAAACAATATAATTAACTTTTTTTAAAAAATAAAACCGACTTCAAAAGCGTGAACACAAAAAAAACTAAAAATTAAAAAAGTTCATCCCCAATTTTCCATCCTTGGGGGTTGTTTTTTTATTATTAAATTCAAATGGGACCACCCTTGAGGTATTACCTATACGCCGAAAAAAGATTTGTTCAAATCGGTTCATAATTGGCGGAGTTATCGCGTAACAAACATAGAAAAACATACGGGTCGAATTGAGAACCTCCTTTTTTTGAAGTCGGTTGAAAATAATAACTGAGAGCTGATGACATTGGCACTGGAGTCTAAATATATGAATACTAGTGGACGCCCGCAACTTCGTCAGCGTGGAATGCATAAAAAAAACATCCTGGATAAAAATATTTTCCCGGGATAAAAAGTAGCCTTTGTGTTAATCCAGGGTGTCAGGTAACTCCATATCAAATTTTATTAAAATCGCTCCAGCCGTTTTTACGTGGAAGAGTAACAAACATCCATCCATCCATACTCACAAACTTTCGCGTTTATAATATTAGTAGGATAGGTATAATCTTATTTATTACCTTACAGTACTTACACTTAAGGGTTAAGATTATACAGGATGTTTTTTGTGGCCACCTTTAACGAAGGGTACGTATTCTATACATGAAATAAAGTAAGTTTATGCCAAAAAAAATGCTGGGAAAAAAAATTTTTTTTTTAGAAAAAAAATTTAAATTCCTTGATCGTGCGAAATTTATAGTGTCTAGTGTTTATGTTAGTTTTTTTATAGACAGATATTAATTATTTTTCGTGAAAAAATCCTGCTACGTGCGTCTATGTGCATTTATGCAGAAAAACGCAGTCTACTCGTATTTACTCAACTTTGGACCCTAATATTTTGGGAACCAGACACTTCCCAGGTATGCTTCCATGGAGAAAAATGATCGTGATGATGAGGAGATTCCGTAGTTTTCGGGAACGTTGACGACCAAAAATCATCCTGTATATACCTCATCATTTTCAGGGCTGTAAATGATGAGGTATAATATTAACCCTTTGGTGTAAGTACTGTAAGGTAATAACCAAGTATTATTAAGTTATATTATTATACGTGATACAATCAATATAATCGTCGTTGGAATTAACTTAAAAATATAGTTTTACCCATTTATATTCTATTTTTTCATTATTTTATCATAATTAAAATTGATCAATAGAAGTATTAGTATATTTTATATAGTGTGGATTGCCCAATCAAATGGTTTCGACATGGCCCTCCCAATCGCGGGGCGAAGAACCTCCATGTTTCAGATGGTTTAGTGTATATAGGGTGTTTGTGACAGCCAGGCAAATATTGATACCATTCTAAGACGGAAAACACCGAAAATTTTTGCAGGAAAATTCCAAAATTTTCCATTTTTTTCCATATTTTCAGGAAAAAATAGTTTGGTTCGTTTAATAGTTCGTTTCCTTAGATAATTACTTAAAAATAAAATTTTAACCAAATGAAATTTTCAAAAAAATGTTGCCCTCCAAAAGTTTAAATAACTGATTAACCCTAATGGAGTCACAAGTGATTCAACAAACAGCAATTCAGAGTCATACAATAACCAATAAGCCCATTAGTCACAAGATCGGAGAGCAAAGATACATTTTCTGCGAGTAATAACACTGTCGTATAACTCAACACAATGGTACTTGTTCAGCATTACAGTATTTGCCTGGCTGTCACACACAACTTGTATAAAGCAATTTATATGTACTTATAGACACAATACGGAACCAACGTTCCTACGCGAGTTCGAAGTGCACTTGTCCGGTTTTAAAACTGGCACGGTTTGCAGCGGTCGTGGGGTTCGCGGATTCCACTCGGGTGAAATTTTTTCCATTTTCTTATATATAATTATAATATCTTGACTAAGACTAAATTTATAAAAAAAAAATAAAATCACTTCCTCCAATCAAATATAATCGTTAGGGATATGGGTGATCGTTTCATCTTTAAACATTGGCTGAGGGTTTCTCAGCTTTGTTTGCCGAGATTTAGCTAGTGATACAGCTATCGGGATGAAGAATAACGTGCCAAATAATGTTTAATTTAGAAAAAAGAGATGGTAAAATCATTATTTTATCCGTAAGAGTAATGAAGCCAGGTTGCTAGGCGGCTGGCCCACGGTGTGTTGCAGCGGTCGTGGGTTCGATTCCCACTCGGGTGAAGAATTTTTTCCATTTTCTTTATTAATAATTTTATAAACAATTTTCTGCTAATTTTGTAACATTTATTTACATAGTTTTATGTACTTATAGATTATACTATACGTATATAAACACATGAGAACAAAAAAACACTGACAAACCCACAATAATAAAAAACGGGACAAATTTTTTACCCTTTTTCGTACCTTTCCTTATTTACAGTATTACAAAGCCTATACAAATGGAATGCGAGCAACGCAGACGGCATAATGTCTGTCCATCAAGGGCCTAAATGGTGCACGTCACTTACCAATAATTTACCTATATCTATGGTAACTACGCCCTGGATTGCGTCCATTGCTGCTTTTACTAGCACTAAATCTAATACTTATAGAAGTTTTCTTTTCTTGTTAATAAACAATAAAATATGAATAAACAAATCTTTCGTGTGAGGTCTAGTTGGGGAACAGTAATAGAAAACACTGCACTACATTTAATAAATATCGCTCTCATTCCAGCGCAGTCGGTTAATGAGTACAGCACATGTAAACAAACCAATAGGCTTAACTAAGCAGAAAAATAAATGTCATAAAAATTGATTGAGATTTATGCTATCATAACTGTTTGTGAAAAAGCCCTGAAAATATTTGAATTAGATAGAAATTAATAATATTTTTATGTAGTGAAACGCAATGTATACCGAATTTTGAATACAATCGACCGATGTCATAGTAAAAGGAGGGCACAGAAAATGATGGTCAGGATCTCCATCTCTTGCAATGACGTCATTTGGCATCGTTGTGACAGAGCGAAAGGGCGCAGACATTGTCTGCACGAGTATTGACATGCCACAGTTGGGTGTTAACGTCGTCGACTTCAGTATTTGTCTATTATCTTTCCAAGCTATTTTTTCTTCTATGCTACTCTGGGAGTGAAAATAAAACGTATAATACTACAGCTGCTTCTCTTCCCGGGCATACTGTACAAGTCAGTAGAGGGACAAGAGGGTCTTGATGTTTTGTAGGCGATGGGCTGACCACCTGTCACTACTAACCGAACTTGTATATCTCAATTATACCCTCAAAATTGGTTAGAAGTGGCACCATGTGGTTCTATCGGCCCTTGGTGCTCTGCCTACCCCGTAAGGGTTAAAGGCATGATTATATGTATGTATGTATCTTTCCAAGCAACAGCAAGATTGGCATATTAGGTGGAAGATATTTAAGAATAAACAATGCTACTTGTCCCGAAAATCTAATAGATTACTGCGGAAATATGACTTTTGCTTTTTTCTGTATATCCTATATGTACTTATAGGTATAATTACATCAGTCTATTGCAGTCTACTCCTGGACGTAGGCCTTCCCCAAGGCACGCCACAAGGCTACTAAGGACCAGAGCCAAACCAATTTATTTAGAGGTTTCTAGGCTAAAGTGAATGCGACAAAAATCTGTGACGCAGAATCTTCAATCATTCTTCAATCAATGATCTAGAGATTTTTTTATTAAAAAGGCAAATATCACTACATAATAAAACAAAGTTGCTTCCCGCAGTATGTCCCTTTATGTATGATTAGATCTTAAAAAAAAACTACCCAGCGGATTTAGAAGCGGTGTTTTTAAATAGATAGAGTGATTCAAGAGGAAAGTTTACATGCATAACTAGGGATCTGCCACGGCTTCTTACTCGTACGAGTGCAACTTCGGCCAGTAATCAAACAGCCCTAGTTCGACACTCTGCCTACTACATACCATACGTATGTAATATGGAGTATTTAGACAGAATTGCGTCACATGTCGCCACCTAATAGGTGATTTATTGGACGCAGGGCACTGTAATGTAATGCATTACCTAGATTGGACTAGGTACCTAGGCATTGTTATGTTTAGATGGTGGAGGACACACAAATAATTGAATTTTAAAATCAAGCTCAAAACAGACAAAAACAAATCACTATTTCGGAGTTGACCCCATAGTGAAAGTTGGTTCTTTTTACTTATCTAGTTTCGTGTCAAAAGCAAATCACTAATTTCGGAAAGACCTTATACCTTATGATTTTTCGTAGACTTAACTTTTGAGGACTTAACGAAGGGTACGTACTCTATGCATTAAATAAAGTAAGTAGGTATATGCCAAAAAAAATCTGGCAAACGATGTAAATTTTTTTGAAAAAAATAATTTTATTACTTGATCGGATGAAATTTATAGTGTCCAGTGTTTATGCTTGTTTTTTCATAGACATATATTAATTATTTCTCGTGAAAAAATCTTGCTACACACATCAATGTGCATTTATGCAGAAAAACGCAGTCTATTTACTCAACTGTGGACCCTAATATCTTGGGAACCAGACACTTCCCAGGTATGCTTCCATGGAGAAAAATGATCATGACGATGAGGAGATTCCGTAGTTTTCGGAAACGTTGACGACCAAAAAAATTCCATATATATATATATATAGGTACACAGGGCTGTATTCTCAAAATAGGGTAGCCAGAACTCTACAGATCATTATGGAGATAACAGACAAATTTTCGAACGTTATTCTTATACTTATTTTATTGTGGTAGCTTTAGGTTAATTTTGTAAGGTAAATAGGTACGAGTATATTGGGCATTTTAGGCTTCTATTTAACAGGGTGTAACAAAAGGTGTATGTAAAGTGAAGTGCTATAAAAATAGCCCACAATATAGAAAAATCTTTCCACGAAATTTGAAACTGAAAATCAAATATAAAGTTTCCAGATAGCATGGAAAATACCTAAACAACCCAGGTATGTTCAAACGATCTTGAAAATGAAATAGAAAACGACGACTTCCGTCTCAAAAGAAGTATGTTGTTTTGGTTTATATTTGTAAAGTTTTGATTTTAAATAAATAAAAATACTCTTATACTTAATAATAGAAAAGTCGCGAAAGAAACCTCTTCCATTGTGCCGTCAAACAACGAAAGGTTCATTAATTTGCAATCTTAGCACAATACGTGTCGTTAGCTAAAAGGGTTCATTGATACTACCCGTAGATAGTGGAAAACTACATTAATCACTGCAAAAGAGATAAAAGTTTTGGAGTATTGTAATTAATAAAGATTTATGGGAGAAGCTATTGTGTCAGGTTATTTTGTTTATCCGTATCGTGACGTCTCTTCTTTGAAAACGTAAATAAGCATTCGAATTATTAAAAAAAAAAAGATCTAAAAAATAATCTTACTGTACTAGTACATATAACTCATCTTTACGCAATAAAAATATTGATACTAGGTACATTATAACTCTGCTCTGACCTATTTTTAATTATTATTCTGTGATATTTAAACAGACGGACGGACAGAGTGCTGTATACCTACTAGTAACACTCTATTCCGTTTTTTTTTCTTTATTTTTGTGGATAAGTTGTCTATTGTGGGCTATTTTCACATCATTTCAATAGCAGTAGCAACGAGGAAGCCTTTACTCAGTAGGGGAATAGAGAATCTTAATTCTCTATGGTAGGGGTTACCTTAGGGTTGCCGCCCGTACTTTATAATAAAGTATTGTACGTTATTTCAAGTAATTGTACTCTATCTAATCTTTATGAGAACAAAAAAGTACGTGAAAATACCTTTTTCATATGATTTGATTTGTTTGGGATTTTGAAAAATTAAGTCTTAAGTACTTTATCAATAAACGAAATTTATCGAGTGGAGCTGAATCGAAAATATTTTTTTCAATAAATGAATATTTTGTATTTTATTTTCGTTCTATGTACTTTTTTTTTTTTTATTTTTTTACACTTCACAACACATTAACTTAGTCCCACATTAAGATCCCTAAGGTCTTGTATCGTGGGTACTAAGCAACGGTATAGTAACATCCATGACTCGGAAACAAACATCAATATTCATCATATCAATGTTTGCACCTACCGGGATTCGTACCCAGGACCTACGGCGCAGCGAGCAGGGCCACTACCAACTACACTAATCGGCCGTCAATGTACTTTAAATGCAAAAAAGGTGGCAACCCTAGTTACTCTGGAGGCCGTACAGACAGACACAATGTAAAAATTGCGTGTATCAAACCGGCCTCTCTGAAAATTTCAGAAAATCCTTATATACTTCAAAGACATTGAACTTTCATACAAACTCCCAAGCCCAGTTTTCCCAACTTAGGGGTGGAGTTACGTAAAATCCTTAAGTGGTATTTCGCTTTTACACATACAGGATAATTTTTGGTCGTCAACGTTTCCGAAAACTACGGAATCTCTTCATCGTCATGATCATTTTTCTCCATGGAAGCATACCTGGGAAGTGTCTGGTTACCAAAATATTAGGGTCCAAAGTTGAGTAAATAACTGCCTTTTCTGCATAAATGCACATTGACGCGTGTAGCAAGATTTTTTCACGAGAAATAATTAATATCTGTCCATGAAAAAACTAGCATAAACACTGAACACTTTAAATTTCGCCCGGTCAAGTAATAAAAAAAAATATCTAAAAAATTTACATCGTTTCCCAGCATTTTTTTGGCATAAACTTACTTTATTTGATATATAGAGTACGTACCCTTCGTTAAGGGTGACAACGAAAAACATCCTGTATAAACTTAATAAAGAGAAGTCACGCTATAGCACCTACAGAATACTTACTTTCAATGATAGCACCAGCTATACTATATAGGTAGATCCAACATTTTAATATCAGTGCATCGTGTAGGTACATTAGTAGGCGCAGCTGTCACCGTGTCCGGATATCCACTCTGCTTGATTGGAGTACGAGTACTGTTTTAGACAACCACAGATTACACACAGAAATTTAAATTAAAGAATTGATGAACTTAAAGCTAGAGTGAATAGGCACTTTCTAGGCAAACATGTACCACCCTAGGCCGCATCTTGCTTAACATCAGGCACAATGGCGGTCAAATGTTTGCCTAGCTAATTGTTTAAAAAAAAACTATTCCTACATACATTGGATCTCTAAGAAGGAAAATATTCATACATACATAATACATAAGGCTTTAAACCAATCACGGTATAAGAAGTCCGGCGAATTATTCACGAACTAAATAAAAATTTATGGAATAGTGTGCAGATTGCAAAGATGCTGCGGTAAACGGACCTCTTATTTTGCGATGAGTTTAGTCCCGAAATGCAAGAACTGCAGGATCATAGAAAAATATTCAGTCGAATAGTTTTTAAAATAAAAAAAACTGCTCATAAGCGAATATACTAACAACTATTATGTAAAAATAACGTTGCCAAAAACGTAATGTAAATTTTTTTTTTTTAAGAGGTGGTCAAATTTGTCATCCGAGTTAATTCACCTACCGGCTCATTTTATTTTATTTCTTAATAATCATCATCATTTATAGCCCTGAGAAGTCCACTGTTGGACATAGGCCTCCCTCAACAACCTCCACTCCGACTGGTCGGAAGCAGCCTGCATCCAACCGACGCCTGCGACCTTGGCCAGGTCGTCCGTCCACCTCGCGGGTGGCCTTCCCACGCTGCGCTTGCCGATACGTGGTATCCACTCTAGAACTTTCCGACTCCATCGGCCATCAGTTCTTCGAGCTATGTGCCCTGCCCATTGCCACTTCAGCTTCTTAATAATATTTATAACTATTATGTAGTCAAGTGTATTGTATGAATACAGCGATGAGACCTGACACAATTCAATGTGTAGACTATTTCAGAAGAGGTCATATCACATCATCCAATGCCCATTTAAATGATATTGCCACGACATGGCTGCTATTTTGGGAGCACAGCTGAATGCATATGTTCCCGTTCCAAACAATGCAATTCGATCTGAATTCCTGTACCAGCCCAATATCGGAAGACCAGGCGAAATAGCCCAGAATTCGAGTCATAACTCCGAGTCTTCCATCGCGCTGTCTCATCAAGTAGGGAAGACCAACGCTGCATCCGTAAATCACCCTCGAGGGACTTCTGTGTTGGACAAAGAATAAAATCATCAGAAGTCACACTACATTTAAAGGTTCGACGTTATTAGAACTGTACCTACCTCACTATGACTTCTAGTTCACGCACTCACTTTCGTCATCAGTTAACTATACATTCATATTAAATGCTTTGTTCTGAATGACGGGCTAAGTTATTAAGGCACAGCCTGAACCGCTATTCTTAATGACCTGGAGAATGGAAGGTGTATTATTTGTATGGTACATATAGGTATCTGATACGAAAGAATTGTTCCAAATTCGATCGTGAACGGGATTGTTAAGTTTAACGGAATGAAGTTGTAAGCGTCCGCTAGTTATTTTATACCTACGAAAAAGAATTCCTATTCAAAACCTAACGTCAGACACTATACATAAATATGTACGTAGTATTTATAAAATTATTAATAAAGAAATGGAAAAAATTCCTCACCCGGGTGGGAATCGAACCCACGACCTCTGCATTCCGCGTGCCAGCGCTCTCACCACTGAGCCACCGGGTCAATTACTCGGATGACGAATTTTACCATCTCTTTTCTAAATTACATATTGGCAACGTTATTTTTCATCCCGATAGCTATACACTAGCCAAATAGCAAAAGCAAAAAAATACGTAGTATTTGTAAATGTGTCGATTTTTTATTCCGAAATATCAAAAAACATCAATTTCTAGCGTTAAACAAAAAAACCGCATTAAAATCGGATCATCCGTTTGGGAGCTACGATGCCACAGGCAGACACATACACATTTACACACACACACACACAGACACGTCAAACTTATAACACCCCGTCGTTTTTGCGTCGGGGGTTAAAAAGGTCAAGTTCAATCACGATTTCTATGACAAGATCAATTTTCTAAGAGAAAGCGACTGTCACCTCTGCAAGTATATCCACATCTTTGACTTCTAGCAATAGCGGTACGAATAAACCACAAGTGTACAGGAGTTCCGTACAAAATTAACAACTGGGCAGTGACCAGTAGGCTGTGACACAGAGCTACTAGCACTATGTAGAACGATGTGTGGTGTATATCACAAGATATTGAGTAAATATATGTCTTTTATTTAATCTTAGTCAGCATTATTATATTACATAGTAAATTGTAACCTAACAATATACAGGGTGTAACAAAAGGGGTATGTTAAGCGAAAAGCTATGTAAATAGCCCACTAAAAAGAACCTATCCACAAAATTTCAGACTCATAATCACATGTTTAATTTTCCACATAGTAAGGAGAATTCCTAAACAACTCAGGAATTTTCATACAATCTTGAAAAATAAACATGTGATTTCGAGTGTCCAATTTTGGAAATAGATTCTCTATAGTGGGCTATTTACATAGCTTTTCGCTTAACATACCCTTTCTGTTACAACCTGTATATCCAGGAAGTCAGCTGCATTTACTTCCATGCATGTCGTAAGAATCGACTGGAACTAAGGAGCATTCTTTCAGGCGACGAGCGAGCAATTTGTCATTGAACATCTGACTCCGATATGCTACTCGTTAACGTGGCAGGATCTCCTTTATGATTCTGAAGTTCTGCAGTACCCCGTTATGGAATTATAACCGTTTATATATTTATGTTACAAGATATCGTAAAATATCCGATATAAACGTTTATTATTATTATCACGCCAAACCCTGTTAATGATCTCCAATTCTGTTAAAAAATAGGGGATAGACATACTTAATGTAATGTATCTAACAGGTAAACAGTTAATACAAAATACACATCTAACACAGAATCGCCTACTTCCACGATATAAGGCATAACTTAATTCCAGTACGAAGTGAAATAGTCCACCATACGAGTACATGGTGGAAACCTACAGGTTTTCCACGGTTATTGTATGGCCAATAAATATTCTTTCTATGGCTTATCCAACGAAACTTCGAATATTTTAAGTCCCATTTAGGTGGCGATAGCTAAAAATTTTACAAAAATGTGCCACGTGTGAATCTATATGTATCTATATTTAAAAATACTTAAATTTATGCAATACATACATACATAAAGGTCACGCCCATTATCCCCCAAGGAGGTTGGGCACAGGTGTGCTTACACACCCACTTTTTACCAGTTAGTCCCACGTGGTAAAGGGTGAGCCTACCGCCACTTTTCGGGCACAAATACAACAATCTAGCGACAAGTAAGGAATCCAATAGGAATGAATTAAGTATAAATTAAATTAAAGTGACTAAAGCTATTTACAAATAATAGTAGGCCTGCAAATCCTCCACCGATGGCAGCGTGCCCATTCATTACATTCAATTATAACAACGGGCCAATAAAAAAAAAATGTCTAATTGATTTCATAGACTTGAGCCTACCTCAAGCTATTTCCTATCTGCATGATAAGTGAACTTCGTGTTTAGTGACATGCCCAAAATGCTGTGTTGCATCCCAGCAAAGCGTACCATTAGTTTGCCCATCTCTGGCCTAAATTAACACAACACAACCCTGCAGCTACTTAATGAAGTGGCTGGCCATAAATTACGGAGACCAGTATATCACGCGCATATTGACGTCGGCAACACATTTATCAATATCACCTATGGACATAAATCTTACTCAGTTGCTAATAGTACGGTCAGTTCGACAATTGTGTAATAGGTTACTACATTACTTAACTGGTAATACTACTTCTTGTGCATTGTATTATGGTGCTATTAACCCTTACCTGTCCTATGCTGACGCGAGTCTTCGCTAGAATACGTCCGTGCGTGTCGTAAAAGTCGACAAAGACATACTAGCAACTTTGAAACACTGAACATTAACAGCTTTGCCAGCTATGCTAAACGTTACTTTGGGGTCTGTTTTATGATCCTGCAATTCTGGCTAACCCATTTTTTGAAATTTTAAAGTAGTCCCCTGAATTTTTTATTGTTAGTTACAGCATACATGTTGCAGACTAATACCCTCTTGCAAATGAAGGACATTTATTTTAACAAAATGCAATTTGTGCATGCGAAGCAAATTGCGGGCGACACATTTGTATAAATTGTTTGTCGATATATCATCGGGCTGTTCGAGCTCTATATTAAAGCTGACTAGTGAGATACTAACGCATGGACAGGGCAAAAATATCTAAAATCAGTCTCGCCGATTTCGTACATACGTTTATGTCATCATCGTCAGCCTATTGCAGTCCACTGCTGGACATAGGCCTCCCCTAGGGCACGCCACAAGACTGCCATGGGGGGTATTTGCCCATACTCACCACGCTGGGCAGGCGGGTTGGTGACCGCAGTTTGTATTTTGGACTATGTTGTCAACACGGGAGACGCTGCTGCCCACCTCCCGGAAACCCTTAATAGTACGATACCCACGGGCAAACATGGGGTGGTACGAATTCTACTCTGCCGGCACCACGCGGCCTACGCTTATGTATTTACGCCCATAATTAGATAAATAAAATTCTTTATTGTAACTACTACAAAAAATACAAGAGCTTCCATGGCATTCTCTATCAGCTAACCTGCCCATCATCACCTTGATGACGAAAGCCCCGCACCAGCACATAACGAAATTTGAAAACATACATAAAATCACGCCATTTTCCCGGAGATCTCCACTTGCTACGGTCCTAACTACCTCTGAAAGGATATAGAAAATCTGTTTGGTAAATTTTACGTGACAAAATAACAAGGTCCATTAATTCTCACAAACTCACACTTTCACACATTTACACTTAGTTAGGATACTCCTATATCGGTTTTCGCTGAGAATGTCAAACATTATCATGAACCAAATTGAAAATTAATGTTCTGAAATATTATTAGAATAATATTACATTCAAATCGATTTAGAGTAAAAGGAGATCTGTGGTCTCTGCCTATCCCTATGGGACATGTGGTGATGTAATTCATCATCATCATCATCATCATCAGCCTATTGCAGTCCACTGCACGTAGGCCTCCCCCAGGGCACGCCACAAGACTGCCATGAGGGGTATTTACCCATAGTCACCACGCTGAGGGTTGGTGACCGTTGTAATGTATTTATATAAGTTTATTTGGAATTGCTCTGCAGCTCTAAATTTTTCGTAGGTCTACACATGCGGTCTTGTCTAGTGGAATTATTGGAAGTCCAATATTAATTTATTGGCACTCTCATGTTCGTACTGAGGCTTAATATTGACTAATTTTCCTTTAATGTAAAATGCAGGCGAATTTCCGCTTTTGATTATTTTACACAAGTAATATTTTTTACGTATGTTTGTGTATATGAGTAATGAATGCTGTCTTATTAAGAATTTCCCGCTCTACCGATCGATCTATGTGACGATTTCAAATTCACAAAAACTTTACGACCCACGCGACTTTCACCTGAACAGAGTTTTTGTTACAATTTACGATGTAAGAACCAGATACGGGCTTACATGTTAAAGATCTGTGGCAAGTTCCTAGATCATCGCCTGAGAGAGCACCCCTAAATTCCTTTGTTGAATCTTACGACATGCAAGGAAAAGCAGCTGGTGTATTCTCGTGAAGCCTCGTATTAGCACAGGAAATTCATAAATTCATAACGCATTTTGTTCAAAATGGTTCGCCCTTACTCAATTTTTTTTAACCGACTTCAAAAAAGAGAGGTTATCAATTCGTCTGTATGTTTTTTTTTTTTTTTTTATGTGTGTTACTTCAGAACTCCGTCATTTATGAACCATTTCAATTTTTTTAAATATTTTGACATGGTATGCTTCCAAGTTGGTCCCATATTCACCATGTCAGGATCTGATGATGGGATCAGGACAATTCAGGTTTCCTTTTCGCAGGTACTTGCGGGCAACATGCACCTGAGCAAACACCTGCACATCTACTTCACAGGTACTCGTGGCTTGGGTTAGCACTGAACGAGCACCTGCACCTCTGCTTCTTGTACCCGCGGCTAAACAGCCTTGAAACGGGTACTCCAAAGGCTCCTCCCACTTCACAGGTACTCACGGCTTATTTATGCTCTGAGTGAGCACCTGCTCATCTACTTCACAGGTACTCGTGGCTTGGGTTAGCACTGAACGAGCACCTGCACATCTGCTTCTTGTACCCGCGGCTATACAGCCTTGAGACGGGTACTCCAAGCTCCGTCCTCCTCACAGGTACTCACAGCCTATTTCTTCGCTGGGTGAGCACCTGCTTTCTGCTTCTTTTTTCGTTGTGTTCGGGCAACAGACCCGACAAAATTTTCTTGAAGCCCGCGGCGAACCAGACACGCACCACACGGACTTCCGCTTCCTCGGGCGACAGACCCGATCTGCAGGCAACAGACCTGACTCGTAGCGTTTCACGGGCCCAGTGCTTCCTTCCGGTACCTCCCCGATCCGGCCTACCAGAGCACTCGCGGCGAACCAGACACGCACCACACGAGCCCCTGATGGAATCTCCGCCTGCCCTGCATCCACTGCGCCTTCTTTCCTTCCCGCTGATACCCGGCTTCCGTAGGACCAAACTGTTGAGGGCCCTCTACCCTCGGTGTCTAGACACCACTCTGCCCACAAGCCCCTTACTTGCTGCAGACTGGGTTACAAGCGTGGAGTGTGAAATAATAACGCGATGTGAACGGTTCCAGCGACAGACGAAGACTGGCTAATTTATTTTATTGAACTTATATTTATGCAATACAGACACTACTTATATGATAGACTATGGTAGGAAGGTATTTTGAATCTATTAACCAATTACAATGCTTAGAACAATTTAGACAACTCACCTGAGGGGTGAGGGGTATGAGGAAAAAGATGATGCAATATTGGCAAGTATTGCGTAATACAGAATTAATACGAAACTGATACAAAACTAAGGTTTTTCTAGTTATTTGAACTCATACTAATTACATTTAGGCTTTTCCAATAAGATTCTAAGTTGCTAATGAAGTTAAATGGTACAATATGATTCTATCACTGAAAGACCGTTAAAATGACCGTTAAATTATACAATTAGCCTGTTTTTCAGGCGACAAGTCAAGGAAAGGTTACACATTAATCCTTACTAACTACAGGATAGGTTTATGCGGATATAGAAAGCTTTTACGATACACATTTTACCTATATTCTTTACACTATGACTCTAAATTAATCCAAAACAATAGGTAATTAACGAACAATGGATACAAACTATTTGTACTTATGTTGAGAAATATATACTTTATAATATAAAATGCTGTTTTACTAATTGGAATACATACATAAGATTTTACGTTAAGTTTCATCAAAATAATCAAGCAAACAGGTTGGTATGTACTCCTACAAACTAATGAAACTAAGGTAAGATTATACAAATGTTATGATGCTTTATGTATTTAAGATACGCATCATTTAGGGCTAAGTTTTATGATTAATTATACAGATATTACTCAATGCTGAAGGCAATTACAAGCTTCTAAGTTATAACTCCAAGTGAATTTACATCAAAGATTATTACAAAATATGTGAAAATACATGCTCAAGTACGGTAAGGTACGAAGTGATAACGGGGCGGCATTTACATTTCAATTTTATGTTACTGAGCCTCTTCTGTGCGAGCGCCATCTAGTGGTAGCGGTAAGTGAACGAGATTTTTGTGAGTTGTGATTTGGTCTCCCCGTTCACTTTCCCGTGCTCGTGCTGGCTACTAGGAGCCTCTGGTTGGCATTTTGCACCCCAACCAGGGAAGAGGACGCCTCTAACCGTCGACTTACACGTCCGTCCTAGGTAAACCATACTGGTGGACCGCAAGGGCGGGCGTACAAGCCGAGGGCAGAGTGACGTCACGGTCGACTAGGTGTCCGTTCACCGGATCTTTCTAGCCTATACCGACGCCGTGGTCAGGCCTGTATTGCGCTAAAGCTAAGTGATACAGGACTGGCCGGCGGCTCGTCGGAGCTGACAGTCGGTGCTACCGACTGGCAGGGGCCGCACTTGGCGTAGGTTCGTGTCCGGTCTTGGTGTGTGTGCAGTATCAACCAGCAGCCTGCTGGTAGATTACTGGTCCACACACACCAGTCCTATAGGGCGCCTGGCGCCACTTCGTTAGGGTGCTCGGTGACGAGCGCGGCGACAGCTCGCGTCGGTCGCTGGTTGGCGTTCCTAGCCCGGCAAGTTAAACTTGTGCGGACGGGTACGCTGATTGGTGGCCTGCCGTGTGGTCGTGGCGTTAGCCACCGGGCCCAAAGTGTGCGCCGTTCTGGTGTCCTGGGTGAGCGGCTCATAGTCGACCCCCCCCCTTGTCTACGACAGTCCAGCCCTTCACGGCCCTATTTAGTGTAAATAGGGCTTCGAAGGGCACAATTATTGTATATATTTGTACATAGAATTGTTCTTGTCTCAGTATGTCACTGTTGTAATCGTCCCAAAATGTAAGTTGCTAAGTGTAGTACCTCAGCGCCATCCTAGAGGGCGTTAATTGTAAATATTCATAGGCTTTATTTTTTCCCAATCTTATCTACTGTTCTTGTGTTAATACCTGTGTACCACCATGTCGGGGCGGAAATCTCCGCCCGCCCCCGACAGGGGCAAATCGTCCCCCTTGCCGCCACGTCCCTCCCGTATCCCGGGTCGGCGTGGCCGAGTATCCGGGGCCATAGTGGCGCGCGATATGTTCCCGCCACCACTATGCCGCCCGGCATTCAAGCCGGGGCCCTCTCCAGGCCCCCAGCACCACGACCACGGCCCCAGACAGGGGCCCCGTTCACCTTCGGGGGGTCCCAAACCGAGGCCCCCCTCCCAATTTTCTCTCAGGGCCCGCCCGAATCACCCGAAGCGGGCCCCTCTCGGACCACCAAACCGGCCGTCAGACCACGGCCGGAATCGTTTTCACCCCCGGAGGGGGAAGCAATGGCGAAGGCGCCAAGGGACAGTGAGGGGGACTCACTGTCGCCCCCCTTGATGGGCGGCCACCGCGACTATTCGTCGCATAGCCGCTCAACCGAGTCCCCGGTACAATCCCCTGTACCGGCGCCCCCCCCAGCACCCCGAGCGCTCGGCCGTACTATGCCGAGCGCCACGTCATCCCCAAACTCGGCCCCAACATCATCGGGGTCGATGTCTATCCCCCTCTCGGGGCAGCTGAGCCCAATCCGGTCGCCTCAGCCGACCCCCAGTACCTCTTACGCGGAGATGGCAGCCGCTAGTCCGCCGCGGCGGTCCCCGGCCCAATCCAGGCCGGCCACACCAACCGCCGCCGAGCCCCGTCCTCCCACGCCCCCCCGCCCCCGTCCGGCCGCCGAATCGGCCCCGACACAGGAGGGGCGAGCATCGTACCCCCCAATAGTGGTGGAGAAGCTGCCCAACTGGGTGCAGCATTTCTCCACCCTTACCAACAGATTGGGGCACCCCCCCAACGCCCGCCCCTTCAAGACCGGGTTCCGGTTTATGAGCCGGACCCCGGAAGAGTACCGCATAGTCCAGCGGTACCTAGTGGAGGCTAGGGAAAAGTGCCGGGACATTGAATTTCATATGTTCTCGGTAGCGGAGAACTTGCCTTCTAAGGCGTCTCTCCGCGGGCTCCCGGCGGACACAGATCTCGCCGAAGTCAAGGCGGCCTTTGAAGGCAAAGGCCTGCCCTTACGCCATCTCCGCCACATCCCCTCCCGCCGGAATAGGACAGGATCGGTCGTGTTCCTCGAGTTTGAGCACTTGTCAGTTGCCCAACTCGAGCAACTATACAAGACCGACACTCTTCTGAACCTCCCCGGGATCCAGATAGAGGCCTGGAGGCCCAGTAAGGCCCCCGCGCAGTGCCACAGATGCCAGGCATTTGGCCATAGCTCTGCGGCATGCCACCGCACCCCGCGCTGTCTTCTGTGCGCGGGAGAGCATGTGGTGGCAGACTGCCAATTAGGCAGGGCAGAGGCACGCACCTGTGCCAACTGCAGAGGCCCTCATAGCGCCAACGACCGGCAATGTCCGGAGTTTAAAAGAGTGTGCAGGAACCGGAACGTCAGGGTTCCGCCCCCTGCCCCCCCCGCCCCCACTAATCAACCCCGCCGGCCTGATCCAAGGCTGGCGCGTTTCGCCCCGACGCCCCCAACTCAGGGGGCGCCGTCGGCCACAGTACCTACTACAATGGGGGCCCCTCCGGCGAGGCAGGCGGACCCACGCCAGCCCCTTCCGGTGGCCCCCACGACCCTTATGCCGCCGGCAAACCCGGCCTTCCGCCCCACCACAGCTATAGCTGCACCTGCGGTTGCACAACAGCAACGGTGGCCTGTGATTCCACAGACCGCCGAAACTCAAAGGCGCCGCCGTAAGAACCGCCGAGGTAAAGAGCGGAAGCGGCGCCTAGCCAACCGCAGGGCAGCAGAGGCGGCGGCACAAGCGGCCACAGTAGTGGCAGCCCAAACCGCCCCCCCTCTACCGCCCATGACCATCCCATCGGCCCCCGGGGCGCAAGAAATAAGCTTGCGCCCCGCTTACCACATGCCACCGGCGGGCTTCACCCGCCTAGGCTCGCAGCCCTGCACACTCTCCCGCCCCACAACATCGGGGCGGGGGCGCTCTATGTCCCGGGGAAGGGCGCCCTCTTCTCGCCGAGGTTCAGCCTCGGCCTCAGGGCGCCAACCTCAGACCTATTCCGGCCCCGACGTGCGCCAGGAAGTGACCGAGGTCTTGCAGTTGTTCGTGGGGACACTGCAGGACATCATCACCGCTCTGACGACGGGCGGTGATATCCGCCTAGTCGTCGCTAGGGCTCTGTCCCAGCTTTTACCTCCGTTAGAACGGATTCAGTAGGCTCGCTCAGGATCCTGTACTGGAACCCAGGCGGTATCAAGGAAAAACTCCATGACTTGAGGACCGCGGTTTCAGTACAGGACATTCACGTGGTCCTCCTGGGTGAGACGAAGCTCCGTCCAGAGACGGCGATTACGTTGCCCAACTTCTTCGTGTACAGAAGAGACGAGGTGTCCCCTGTGTCCAATATAGCATACAGGGGCACCGCGGTTTTGATCCGCAGGGATTTTGTGCACGAGGAGTTGGACCTACCGCCGTTTCAGAAAACCCGCTCTATCGGGGTAAAAGTTTTTAGCAACGGACGGGCGTGGCACCTGTACGCAGCGTACAGGCCGCCCGAAGGCACCTTCCTGGCATCGGATCTTGACGCCGTGTTTGTGGGGGACACGCCGACGCTGTTGATTGGCGACCTGAACGCCAAACACGCGGCGTGGCACTCCCGGACAACAACCGCGGCAGGTAGAGCCCTGCTTTCTGCAGCAGAGGGGCGTAGCTGCGCTGTGATAGGTCCACTCACGGCAACTCACGTCCCGACAGAAGCCCGACATAGGCCTGATGTCCTGGACATAGTAGTTCACAAGAACCTACCGGCGCCAGTATCCGTGGAAGTGTTATATGAGATAACTTCGTCTCAGCACTTCCCGATACTGGTGTCGGTATCAACCCAGGCCGTCTCTGTTCCGCCCCGTTCACCGGGACGCAGAACGGCCTGGGATAAAGTTCAGGGCATCATGGCGAACTTCCATCTCCCATCTGTCCATAGCGCCGAGGACGTAGAGTCCGCAGCTACGAGTTTCACAGCGCAGCTCAAGGAGGCTATAGACTCGGCCAGCTCTACCTTAAGCTCAAGGTCCGCACGTCGTGACGATCTACCGGCGGGCATAAAGAGAGATCTCCATGAGAAGAGGCGGCTAGCGCGCCTGTGGGCGCGCTCCCGCTGCCCCTCGGTCAAGAGAGATCTCAACGCTCTCTCAGCGAAGGTGTCCGATGAGGTCCGTGCTTTTCGGGGCGCCTGCTGGGATAAAGTTCTAGACCGTGCCCGTGAGGATGACACATGCCTTTATAGGCTAAACCGGCAGCTAACAAAAGCCAGGCTGCCGGTTTGTCCTATAATAGATCCCACGGGCACTTACAATTTCACCGCCGAGTCGCGAGCAAGAGTGCTCGCGGAACACTTAGCGGTACAGTTCACCCCACATCCTCCCAGCAGCGCTCCGAGAATCATGGAGTTTCATCGGACGACCGAGGAGGCAGTCTCTGACTTCATGTCAGCACCGGTCCCGCCTCTCAGCGGAGACTCTTTTATTTCGCCCGCCGAAGTTGCGAGTGAGGTTCGCAGGATGAACCCTCGCAAAGCACCCGGACATGACCTCATTCCAGTCATGGCTCTGAAGTACCTACCTAGGAGAGGATTCGCTTGTCTAGCCCGGCTCTTCAATGGAGTGCTACGTACTGGCCACTTTCCTGACCTCTGGAAAGTCGGTAGAGTCGTAGCGCTACCAAAGCCGGGCAAAGACAAGCGTTACCCGGCCAACTACCGCCCCATCACCATCCTGTCCAACATCGCCAAGTTGTTTGAGCGTCTATTGTTGCAGCGCCTGAAGCCGTATGTTTCGCTACGCGAGGAACAGTACGGCTTCAGAGACGCGCACTCTACGACGCTTCAACTTGTGCGTGTGTTGGACCATTTAGCAGCAGAACGGAACCACAAGAGGTACACGGTTGGAGTCTTTCTCGATATGGAGAAGGCCTTCGACCGTGTGTGGCATCCAGGTCTGCTGCGTAAGCTCATTGGCCAGGGACTGCCGCCGGCCCTCATAAGAATCGTCGCGTCATTTCTAAATGACCGGCGGTTCTTTGTAGGGGTGGAAAACGCGAGTTCGCAACTCCACCCCATATTGGCCGGCGTCCCTCAAGGCAGTTGCCTCTCCCCGGTCTTGTATGCCATCTACACAGATGACATACCGACCGTAAAGGTGGTCTTCCCATGGGAATTTGAAGGCATGTTGGCACTGTACGCGGACGATAGCGCGTACTTTGCCACATCGCGCAGCTCCCCACTGGCGGTGGACCAAATGCAAAGGGTCCTCAATCTTCTTCCGGATTGGCTTGACAGATGGCGGATGTCAGCCAATCCGGCAAAGACCGTTGCCCTGCTGACGGGTCAGCAGCGAGAGCTCCCTCCCAGGCTCACGCTTCGAGGGCAGCCGATAGCCTGGCAGAATACTGTCAGGTATCTAGGCTGCCAAATCGATCGTGGGCTGCGGATGACTGGGATGGTTGAGCACGTGCTGCGCAGCGCGAAGACCGCGCGCGCCCTGCTGCGGCCTGTCATGCAGTCCACGCTTCCCCTTCGAACCAGGCTGACCATGTACAAGTTATATGTTCGGCCGCGTCTCACGTACGCGGCCCCGGCCTGGTTCCAACTTTGCTCTGTTTCAAACAGAAAGAGGATTGAGGCCTTGCAGAGCTCCACCCTCCGCAGCATTGCGAGGGCCGGGCGGTACGTCCGTAATGACGTCATCGCTCGGGACCTCAAAATGACGAAAGTGGAGCAATTCGTGGCCCGAATGGCGCGTCGAATGTTCGACCGCGCCGACAACGGGCCGCACGCCCATCTCCGCGGGCTAGCTCCGCTTCATGCGAGGCCGCCAGACGGCCGCCCACAGCCGAGGGAGCTGTTGAGTATTCCACTCGACAGCGATGCCGGGCCCTCCCGGATTTGACCTACAGACACGGACTGACTTATAGGTAGGCGCACTATGGCCGACTCATCGGCCCTAAGCGCCTACACAAATGTACATAGTTTTCTTGCCCAGGTGGCACAAATTATTATAAATCTTACCTCACTGTGAAGTCCTTCTTACTTGTGATGTCCCTTTTACTATTGTCCGTCCCTAGTTTATATATTGTACATAATAGCTTTACTTTACTTTACATTACTCTCGTGTTAGTCTAGTCTCTCGGTAGGGCGGCGGTAGCGGGCGGGGGTGTCGATCGGCCGAGGGCGGGGCAAAATCTCCTCGTCACCGACCGATCGGCGGATCTACCCGGCCATGTCTGCCTGCCGTCCTACCGACAAATGTGTCGTCCCATTCTTAGAGTGCATGGGTATTCCCCCATGCACTCAATATAATAGTATAGTTTTTGTCCTTCGCTGCCTCGGTGACTAAGCCGAGGCAGCGCGGCCTCCGGCCGCTTAATAGTGACCGGCGCGCTGTCGCGCGCCGAGACTTTGCCCGGGCACAGGGGCATCCCCTAAGGCCCGTAACCCGAAGCGCGCTAGCGCGCGCTTAGGAAGACCCCCAGAGTTACTGAGCCAGTCGGTAGCACCGACTGTCAGCTCCGACGGGCCGCCGGCCAGTCCTGTATCACTTAGCTTTAGCGCAATACAGGCCTGACCACGGCGTCGGTATAGGCTCGAAGAGGTCCGGTGAACGGACACCTAGTCGACCGTGACGTCACTCTGCCCTCGGCTTGTACGCCCGCCCTTGCGGTCCACCAGTATGGTTTACCTAGGACGGACGTGTAAGTCGACGGTTAGAGGCGTCCTTCCCTGGGGGTTTGGCGTAGGTTTCGTGTCCGGTCTTGGTGTGTGTGCAGTATCAACCAGCAGCCTGCTGGTAGATTACTGGTCCACACACACCAGTCCTATAGGGCGCCTGGCGCCACTTCGTTAGGGTGCTCGGTGTCGAGCGCGGCGACAGCTCGCGTCGGTCGCTGGTTGGCGTTCCTAGCCCGGCAAGTTAAACTTGTGCGGACGGGTACGCTGATTGGTGGCCTGCCGTGTGGTCGTGGCGTTAGCCACCGGGCCCAAAGTGTGCGCCGTTCTGGTGTCCTGGGTGAGCGGCTCATAGTCGACCCCCCACGTGTACGACAGTCCAGCCCTTCACGGCCCTATTTAGTGTAAATAGGGCTTCGAAGGGCGCAATTTGTAAATATAATTGTTTTGTTCCCACTTTGTCAACTGTTGTCTACGTCCCAAAATGTAAATATTTTTTGTTATGTTATTTAGTACCATCTCGCCGTCCTAGAGGGCGTTAATTGTAAATATTTTATAGGCTGTATATTATTTCTCATTCATTGTGTATTGTTACTATTCCGTTGTAACGCTGTCCCCTTCTTCCCTTATTACAGGCAAGAAGTGGACAGGTCCAGTTAATGGATTTAGAACAAAAAAAAAAACAACGGTAAAACTAAGTGATTAAAATAAAAAAAACAATTTTTGAGCACGAGACTAATTTATTAAAGAAACGCGATAACAGGTCGTGGGTGACTAATCCTGGTTTCTCCGATAAGTATTAAAATTGTTTACAAAATAAACACGTAGCTTTGGCGAGGCGTATCCACGGTAGCAGCCGAGGCAGCGACGTGAAAAGTCCGACGGAATGCTCGGCAGGTGTGAGGGAGCTCGGTGGAATATTCGGCAATCCTCGGAATACTCCAAATCCAATTCCGAATGAAAACCAATTCCGAACGAAATCCAATTCCGAACGAAGTTCAAATCCGGACGAAATCCTAATCCGGACGTAATCCTAATCCGGACGTAATCGCCACCGAACCTGGAATTTAACAGATCCGGTGTAAGGCGGTGTGCCTCTTCCCAAATCTGCCAATCGGGTAACGTCTCCAAATAACAACTCAATACAATTAATATTATCCGATTGGCAGAGACATTTACAAAAGGAAAAAAAAACAAAGGGAGCTGAGTAGAAAAAAAATAATCCGAATATTCAGATTTAGCAATAAAAAAAAAATTAAGAAAAAGGGTAGAAGGTAACTAAAAATAATATTTGCAATCTGAATATTCGGAATAGGCTTTGGGAAACAAACACAATAAATAATACACAATAATATAATATACATTAGATTATATAAATACAGAATAAATAAATATATACCTATAATTTCGAATAATATTATAGAAGAAGGTAGTTACAGGTGTGTAGCTGGTACCTTGGAATCCAGATTATTACACAATAATTCCCTCTTATGTACCTTTAGTTTTAATTAAATACGTTCATATTTAGGGCTAAACTCAAATGTGAACTTAAATCAAGACTTCCACTAAATAACAGTCATATTAAAATTGTGAGGTAGTCAAATAATCTAGATTCCGTCGCAGTACTAAGTGAATTCTAACTAAAATCTTAAATAACAATTAAATAATGGCATTCGTGGATAGCGAATTAGAAATAAGTATAATTTATAATTAGGTAGCTATAACACGGTCAGCTAATGAAATACAGTAGCTATCTAGAATCTAGACCAACGATAAGTGCTAGAACACTATTTAGCACAGCATAGCATGTATAAACATTTTAACGAAGCTACAACGCACCTATAAATGCAACACGAAATAAATAGATAAAATATAGCTATATATATTCACTCACTTACCTAGTTCGAAGTGGCGACACTTATCACAGATTAAATTATTGAGTTGCACTATGGCGACTATTTGAATTGCAAAACAGCAGAAAGTAATATTTATAATAGGTAAGGAACGAGGAATTAACTTTGGCTTCAAATAGTTCCTAATCCTTTGACACACGTGGGGGGTCGACTATGAGCCGCTCACCCAGGACACCAGAACGGCGCACACTTTGGGCCTGGTGGCTAACGCCACGACCACACGGCAGGCCACCAATCAGCGTACCCGTCCGCACAAGTTTAACTTGCCGGGCTAGGAACGCCAACCAGCGACCGACGCGAGCTGTCGCCGCGCTCGACACCGAGCACCCTAACGAAGTGGCGCCAGGCGCCCTATAGGACTGGTGTGTGTGGACCAGTAATCTACCAGCAGGCTGCTGGTTGATACTGCACACACACCAAGACCGGACACGAAACCTACGCCAAACCCCCAGGGAAGGACGCCTCTAACCGTCGACTTACACGTCCGTCCTAGGTAAACCATACTGGTGGACCGCAAGGGCGGGCGTACAAGCCGAGGGCAGAGTGACGTCACGGTCGACTAGGTGTCCGTTCACCGGACCTCTTCGAGCCTATACCGACGCCGTGGTCAGGCCTGTATTGCGCTAAAGCTAAGTGATACAGGAATCCAGATTATTACACAATAATTCCCTCTTATGTACCTTTAGTTTTAATTAAATACGTTCATATTTAGGGCTAAACTCAAATGTGAACTTAAATCAAGACTTCCACTAAATAACAGTCATATTAAAATTGTGAGGTAGTCAAATAATCTAGATTCCGTCGCAGTACTAAGTGAATTCTAACTAAAATCTTAAATAACAATTAAATAATGGCATTCGTGGATAGCGAATTAGAAATAAGTATAATTTATAATTAGGTAGCTATAACACGGTCAGCTAATGAAATACAGTAGCTATCCAGAATCTAGACCAACGATAAGTGCTAGAACACTATTTAGCACAGCATAGCATGTATAAACATTTTAACGAAGCTACAACGCACCTATAAATGCAACACGAAATAAATAGATAAAATATAGCTATATATATTCACTCACTTACCTAGTTCGAAGTGGCGACACTTATCACAGATTAAATTATTGAGTTGCACTATGGCGACTATTTGAATTGCAAAACAGCAGAAAGTAATATTTATAATAGGTAAGGAACGAGGAATTAACTTAGGCTTCAAATAGTTCCTAATCCTTTGACACACGTGGGGGGTCGACTATGAGCCGCTCACCCAGGACACCAGAACGGCGCACACTTTGGGCCCGGTGGCTAACGCCACGACCACACGGCAGGCCACCAATCAGCGTACCCGTCCGCACAAGTTTAACTTGCCGGGCTAGGAACGCCAACCAGCGACCGACGCGAGCTGTCGCCGCGCTCGACACCGAGCACCCTAACGAAGTGGCGCCAGGCGCCCTATAGGACTGGTGTGTGTGGACCAGTAATCTACCAGCAGGCTGCTGGTTGATACTGCACACACACCAAGACCGGACACGAAACCTACGCCAAACCCCCAGGGAAGGACGCCTCTAACCGTCGACTTACACGTCCGTCCTAGGTAAACCATACTGGTGGACCGCAAGGGCGGGCGTACAAGCCGAGGGCAGAGTGACGTCACGGTCGACTAGGTGTCCGTTCACCGGACCTCTTCGAGCCTATACCGACGCCGTGGTCAGGCCTGTATTGCGCTAAAGCTAAGTGATACAGGACTGGCCGGCGGCCCGTCGGAGCTGACAGTCGGTGCTACCGACTGGCTCAGTAACATAAAATTAAAATGTAAATGCCGCCCCGTTATCACTTCGTACCTTACCGTACTTGAGCATGTATTTTCACATATTTTGTAATAATCTTTGATGTAAATTCACTTGGAGTTATAACTTAGAAGCTTGTAATTGCCTTCAGCATTGAGTAATATCTGTATAATTAATCATAAAACTTAGCCCTAAATGATGCGTATTGTTACGTACTGGGTACGGGTGATTCGGAGCTGTCGATTAAAAGGTAGGCGTAGGTTTAAAACACTTTATTTGGTGGAGGAGGTTACAGAATTTCAACACTAATCACTATACACACTTTAACTCTAAACAGCATTAAACTATCACTTTCTTCACTATCGCTGGTATCGTTTTCCTTAGCTTGTTTGGCTTCCAATCTTATTACAAGACTCAACTAAGACTGACTCCGTCGGCCGAGATCCGCCGTATTTATACGGCTCGACGTTCGGTCCCGAACATTCGGGAATATACCCGAGCGACCCATCTACAAAAACCCCGTAGGTGTTATCCGGGCAAGCCTGGAACGTTCTCGGGCGTTCATTCAACGACGCATAAACTAAACACGCCGAGACTACAACAGAACATGCTAGTAAACGATATTGCGTTCTATTCTGCTACTAGCGACATCTAGTGAGCCAATGGGTAAACTCCCCGGTCGTAACAGTATCTTAAATACATAAAGCATCATAACATTTGTATAATCTTACCTTAGTTTCATTAGTTTGTAGGAGTACATACCAACCTGTTTGCTTGATTATTTTGATGAAACTTAACGTAAAATCTTATGTATGTATTCCAATTAGTAAAACAGCATTTTATATTATAAAGTATATATTTCTCAACATAAGTACAAATAGTTTGTATCCATTGTTCGTTAATTACCTATTGTTTTGGATTAATTTAGAGTCATAGTGTAAAGAATATAGGTAAAATGTGTATCGTAAAAGCTTTCTATATCCGCATAAACCTATCCTGTAGTTAGTAAGGATTAATGTGTAACCTTTCCTTGACTTGTCGCCTGAAAAACAGGCTAATTGTATAATTTAACGGTCATTTTAACGGTCTTTCAGTGATAGAATCATATTGTACCATTTAACTTCATTAGCAACTTAGAATCTTATTGGAAAAGCCTAAATGTAATTAGTATGAGTTCAAATAACTAGAAAAACCTTAGTTTTGTATCAGTTTCGTATTAATTCTGTATTACGCAATACTTGCCAATATTGCATCATCTTTTTCCTCATACCCCTCACCCCTCAGGTGAGTTGTCTAAATTGTTCTAAGCATTGTAATTGGTTAATAGATTCAAAATACCTTCCTACCATAGTCTATCATATAAGTAGTGTCTGTATTGCATAAATATAAGTTCAATAAAATAAATTAGCCAGTCTTCGTCTGTCGCTGGAACCGTTCACATCGCGTTATTATTTCACACTCCACGCTTGTAACCCAGTCTGCAGCAAGTAAGGGGCTTGTGGGCAGAGTGGTGTCTAGACACCGAGGGTAGAGGGCCCTCAACAGTTTGGTCCTACGGAAGCCGGGTATCAGCGGGAAGGAAAGAAGGCGCAGTGGATGCAGGGCAGGCGGAGATTCCATCAGGGGCTCGTGTGGTGCGTGTCTGGTTCGCCGCGAGTGCTCTGGTAGGCCGGATCGGGGAGGTACCGGAAGGAAGCACTGGGCCCGTGAAACGCTACGAGTCAGGTCTGTTGCCTGCAGATCGGGTCTGTCGCCCGAGGAAGCGGAAGTCCGTGTGGTGCGTGTCTGGTTCGCCGCGGGCTTCAAGAAAATTTTGTCGGGTCTGTTGCCCGAACACAACGAAAAAAGAAGCAGAAAGCAGGTGCTCACCCAGCGAAGAAATAGGCTGTGAGTACCTGTGAGGAGGACGGAGCTTGGAGTACCCGTCTCAAGGCTGTATAGCCGCGGGTACAAGAAGCAGATGTGCAGGTGCTCGTTCAGTGCTAACCCAAGCCACGAGTACCTGTGAAGTAGATGAGCAGGTGCTCACTCAGAGCATAAATAAGCCGTGAGTACCTGTGAAGTGGGAGGAGCCTTTGGAGTACCCGTTTCAAGGCTGTTTAGCCGCGGGTACAAGAAGCAGAGGTGCAGGTGCTCGTTCAGTGCTAACCCAAGCCACGAGTACCTGTGAAGTAGATGTGCAGGTGTTTGCTCAGGTGCATGTTGCCCGCAAGTACCTGCGAAAAGGAAACCTGAATTGTCACGAAGAGGTGGAGCGTGAGGTGCCCGGTCAGAGCTGGGCAAGCCACGGGTACCTTCGAAGCCAACACAGTTTACTGTGGCCTAGTGTCTGCCACCTAACGGTGCCAAACGGTGGGCACTAGGTTAACCGCCTCATAGTAGCGGGTGTGGTGTGATCGAACAGCACCACCCGGCTGATTAGCAGCTGACCTAGTTCGGCCGGCGTCGGTAAGGTGTACGTGGATCATGGCTTGGCAATCATGGAGATTGTTTAGGCACGCGATTTCTGCTGAGCGTTCCTCTCAGTAGTTTACACTTGTGTTGAAGCGTACACTCTCTGCCGGGCGGTTCCTTGTCCTTTACCCATTCCCTCCTTAGTTTCCTGTAGGCAGGTAGGGACAGCTTGCAGGTAGGTAGGGGTCCGTGGGTAGTAGCCGTAGGTAGGTAGGGACCGTGTCTCTTCATCTACAACTACGGCCAGAGCATCGGGATTCGACATGACTAGAACAAGAAGTCACAAAAAGGGTAGCGAACAAACCTCCGTAAGTACAGAGCGAACGGGAGAATCGTCTGCCACTGTTAGTACAGAGCAGACCACTTCGACTGAGCGCACGATGTCGACCGACCACACGTCGGGTACGGAGCGTACTGATAGGGTTTCGTTACAAGGTAAGGTGGATAACGTCGCGGTAGCGTCCGGTAGTAGGGTCGATCCGCCATCCCGGGATGGAACGGTTGTCAACTGTCCGGTAACAACGCGTAAGCCGGCGGGATCACGAGCGTCGAGTAGTTCGAGTCAGCGACGACGAGCATTACTAGAGGCGCGTATCGAATTTGAGAAAGCGGAAGCGGCGCGGACAATAGCTAAGTCGCGTTTAGAGCTTGCGCAATTGGATGAGGCAGAAGCGTCGGGTTTAAGCGAGGTAGAATATAACCGCGATAACGTAACAAAATGGGTAACGAAGTCAATCGAGCAAAGTAAGACCGCAAGTAAGCCGATTGAACCGCGAGTAGTAACGCCGCGTAAAGTTCCCGAGATAGAGGCGCCGAAACCGGAGATAGATAACCTCGCCTCCGCGTTAATACAGGCCATGCGATCAACTAGTCAAACGTCATCTAGACAGGCGCCGCGGTATATTAACGAGTTACATAATTTTGACGGCAACCCACGCGAGTGGATAGCTTTTCGTGCGGTTTTTAAGGACACGCGCGAATACTTTAGTGACATAGAGAATATGGCTAGGTTACGTCGCGCTATACAGGGGCAGGCTAGGGAGGCTGTAAAGTCTATGCTTTACACGCATTCCGACCCCGAGGAGATAATGTACATGTTAGAGCGTAGATTCGGTCGTCCGACCCATCTTATTAAGAGCGAGATCGAAAGTTTACAAAAACTTCCGCCCATGTCGCAAGACATCAAAGGTATAGGGGCGTTCGCGAGCGCGGTTGCTAACAGCGTAAACACGATTAAACAAATGGACCGAATCGAATATTTGTACTCTAGCGACGTATCCGACAGAATAATAGATAAGATGAATATGTTAGTCAAGTTTCGATGGTACGAATACAGGTCGCGCAACGAAAAAGAACCTATTCTTATAGCGTTATCGGCTTTCCTAAACATCATAGCGGATCAGTTCGAAGCGTACGATAGCACGCCCGCGTCGGAAAGGCGTTATACGAGACATAGGGACGTTCAGCCGCCACCGCCGCGGCGAAATAGAGTTCACGCGGCCGTAGTACGGGAGACGACCTCTGACGAGTCAGATTCATCTCACTATTCAGACAGCTATTCCAGCGAAAGCGAGTTAGAAAGCGACCACGAGGTAGTTGCGGCAGCTTTCGGTGATAGGGATAGGAAATGTGTGAATTGCCGGGGTCGAGACCATACTCTAGAAAAATGTCCGCAATTTATAAAAGTAAATGTGAAAGAGCGATGGAACATAGTAAAGCGCTTAAGAGTATGTTTTCGATGTTTGAGCAGTAAACACATTAGCGACAAATGCAAGTCGAAGCATTGCGATGTAGACGGTTGTAGACGTAGGCATCATAGGTTGCTGCATAGCGAACCGCCTCCACCGGTGGAGGCGAAACCGGAGCCGCCGGCTACAGTATCGGTTAATCACTTATCCGAGCCGCGCGCATATCTTAAAATGGTACCAGTAGATCTATTAGGGCCAGAGGGCAGCACCTCCGTTATCGCATTGTTAGACGAAGGGTCAACCGTGACTCTATTGCTCGACGATATAGCCAGTAGAATAGGGGCCGTAGGTCCGGTAGAAAAGTTAGCAATAGAGGGAGTCGGGGGTCACCGCATTAACAGTATGTCGCAACGTCTAGATTTAAAGATCAAAGGTAGATTCACGCGTGATTACGAACCAATATGCGCGTTAACTATAACCGAATTAAGCTTATCTTCGCAAGGCGTGTATAAGCGCAACCTTTCAAATTATACTCACTTAGCGGACATAGCAGATCAGCTCACATACGATCAAGTGAGACCTTCACTTTTGATAGGACAAGATAACTGGCATCTTATCGTAACTAGGCAACTTAAGTCGGGCTCTTCAAGCCAACCGGTAGCTTCATTAACCCGTCTCGGATGGGTATTGCACGGGTGCAATAGCGATTCTATTAAAAAAGTAAATTTCGTAAATAACACAAATAATTATAACAATAGTTTAGAGCGAATTTCATTAAATAACATAGAAAGTTTAATAAAACGTAACTTCTCTATAGACGCGTTAGGAATAGAACCAAAACGGCCCACGCACGATACAGAACAACGCGCTATTAGCATTCTAGATAAGACCACTAGGAAAACAACTGACGGGCGTTTCGAGTGCGGTTTACTATGGCGTCACGACGACGAAGTAATGCCTAAAAATAGAGATAACGCGTTGCAACGTTTGTTAAGAATAGAACGCAAATTAAATAAAAACCCGATTTATAAAAATCAATATGTAGAGCAGCTAAATAACTTATTTAAAAATGGTTACGCAGAGCCAGCCAAATCGATGCCTACATCGATGCGTACGTGGTACCTACCACATTTCGCGGTAGTGTATCCTCAAAAGTTTAAGATGCGTCGTGTTTTCGATAAAGCGAGCCGTATTAGCTTAGATAAAATCTGACCCGCGTTCTTTTAGGCCCGCCGTAGCGCATAGGCTCGCGGAAATCGAAGATCATTCACAAACATCGGAATGGAGATGGCTAGCTAGCACTCTTTACGTAGCCGATGACGCGACGCGGGATTCCCCCTCTAAGTTTTAATATAGACCATCGGTGGTTTAGAGGTCCGGATTTTTGTACGGCGATGACAGGCAATGGCCAGTAGACCGTAGTGAGCGAATAGCAACGCCTCCCACAGGAGAGGAGCGTACCGTAACAGTAGCTACTTTAATAAACACCAATCGAGTACCATTGCCCGATGTGACAAGGTTTTCGTCGTACAAACGATACCTTCGAACCACAGCGCGTATCTTACAGTGTGCGGACACTTTTAAATCTTTGTTAGGTAACAATTCGCAACCGGTAAGCGCACTCAAGCGTAGGATATCCGATAGGAGCTGGCGAAAGTATGGTAGTAAAACGGTAGCGCAGCGCCATCTAGTCGATGACGAGGTAAAGTCTCAGCTGATGACTATACCTACCGAATATTTAGTACGGTCGGAACGGATTATTTTGGAAAGCATTCAATTAGATTCATTTAGTGACGAACGAAAATGCATAGTTAATAACGATAAATTGTCTAAGTCTTCCCGTGTAAAACATTTATCTTTGGTTATGAACGACGGATTATTGCGGCTTAACACGAGAGTTAGCGCAGCCGATTGCGTGCCGGACTCGTATAAAAACCCTATAGTCTTAGACGGTAAGCATCCGATTGTTAGATTGCTCGTACGTCAATATCATCTAGATTACGGACATGGTAATCATCAAACCATTATGAACGAAATTAGGCAGCGTTTTTACATACTATCGTTGCGAATTTACTTACATACATACAGCGTTTTTACATACTATCGTTGTTAAGTCCGTAGCACGGGAATGTAATTAGTGTAGGTTGCATAAGGACACGCCCCAAATGGCACCGTTGGGCGATTTACCTATAGAGCGGTTGCAACAATCTCAGCCGCCGTTCACGTGCACCGGTGTTGACTATTTCGGTCCGGTTCATATTACAGTAGGTCGTAGGAGCGAGAAGCGTTGGATAGCTTTGTTCACCTGTCTTACCACGCGCGCAATCCACCTCGAGATAGCATCGTCATTGTCATCTGACTGTATGATATTAGCTTTGCGTCGAATGTCAGCTAGGCGCGGGTCTCCGAAGACACTTTATAGCGATAACGGTACGAATTTTGTTGGCGCGAATCGCGAGCTTAAGGAAGAATTCGAGAAATTAAAGATCGATATCGTTGATAAGGTAGAGTCGCGCGAGATTAAATGGAAGTTTATTCCACCCGGGGCCCCTAATATGGGAGGTGCGTGGGAACGAATGGTTCGCTCAGTCAAAGTGGCACTATCTGTTACTCTCAAGGAAAGACAGCCCCGCGAGGAAGTCCTTCATACTCTCCTACTCGAAGCAGAACATCTGATTAACTCGAGACCATTAACTGACGTCAGCCTAGATCCAGATGACACTGAGAGTCTAACGCCAAACCATTTTCTTATCGGGCGTTCGAACGGCTTACCTCAAATTGGCCTGTTCAGTAATAGCGATTTAATCGGCGCAGCTACGTGGCGTACTGTTCAAAGATTAACCGATAAATTTTGGAATCGCTGGGTGAGAGAATACTTACCAACTCTCACGCCTAAGTACGATCGCAACACCGGCTTCACTAACCCTAATGTCGGAGATGTTGTATTGATTATAGACTCGTCATTACCGCGAGGTGTATGGCCCAAAGGTGTAATAACACATACTTATCCTGGTCCAGATGGCAAAGTCAGAACATCAGACGTAAGAACTTTAGCTGGCACACTGAGACGTCCAACTTCGAGGCTCATAAAGATAACAAGTAGCTCAAAAATCGTACCACCTGATATCTGTACTCAGACACTGTCTTCGCACGGAGGGGGGACTGTTGACAATTTTTGAACATCCCCAAATTAACTCTACGTTCCCACTTACACTGGTCTTAAACCAGACAACAAATTAGTATTAAGCATAGTTTCTGTAGCTAATAGTATATTAATAATCTTCTAATTAGTCATATTATGTTAATTTAGATTCATTCATATTGGCTCAGCCAATCACAGCTCAGTAACATAAAATTGAAATGTAAATGCCGCCCCGTTATCACTTCGTACCTTACCGTACTTGAGCATGTATTTTCACATATTTTGTAATAATCTTTGATGTAAATTCACTTGGAGTTATAACTTAGAAGCTTGTAATTGCCTTCAGCATTGAGTAATATCTGTATAATTAATCATAAAACTTAGCCCTAAATGATGCGTATCTTAAATACATAAAGCATCATAACATTTGTATAATCTTACCTTAGTTTCATTAGTTTGTAGGAGTACATACCAACCTGTTTGCTTGATTATTTTGATGAAACTTAACGTAAAATCTTATGTATGTATTCCAATTAGTAAAACAGCATTTTATATTATAAAGTATATATTTCTCAACATAAGTACAAATAGTTTGTATCCATTGTTCGTTAATTACCTATTGTTTTGGATTAATTTAGAGTCATAGTGTAAAGAATATAGGTAAAATGTGTATCGTAAAAGCTTTCTATATCCGCATAAACCTATCCTGTAGTTAGTAAGGATTAATGTGTAACCTTTCCTTGACTTGTCGCCTGAAAAACAGGCTAATTGTATAATTTAACGGTCATTTTAACGGTCTTTCAGTGATAGAATCATATTGTACCATTTAACTTCATTAGCAACTTAGAATCTTATTGGAAAAGCCTAAATGTAATTAGTATGAGTTCAAATAACTAGAAAAACCTTAGTTTTGTATCAGTTTCGTATTAATTCTGTATTACGCAATACTTGCCAATATTGCATCATCTTTTTCCTCATACCCCTCACCCCTCAGGTGAGTTGTCTAAATTGTTCTAAGCATTGTAATTGGTTAATAGATTCAAAATACCTTCCTACCATAGTCTATCATATAAGTAGTGTCTGTATTGCATAAATATAAGTTCAATAAAATAAATTAGCCAGTCTTCGTCTGTCGCTGGAACCGTTCACATCGCGTTATTATTTCACACTCCACGCTTGTAACCCAGTCTGCAGCAAGTAAGGGGCTTGTGGGCAGAGTGGTGTCTAGACACCGAGGGTAGAGGGCCCTCAACAAAATTGATAAGGTGTTCTTCTGGTAAATTCTTCTGGTAAAGGCTGCTCAAGACGTCCCGACGACTGTAGCATCACAAGCTGCGTCTGCTGGTTCGCCCTCTGATGCTGGGCGACTGCTGCCAGAGTCCGTGCTTGCGCCCGCGCCCGCTCTGGACTTGAAGGAAATGCGAAGGGAGCTGGCTGAGTGGATGGTGGAGATGCGCGAGTTTCGGCGCGAAATCGCAGAGTATCGAGTCGCTGTCGGGAGTCTTTCCGCACGTGTGGACTCTATAGAGATGCGGATTGAGGCGGTCGAGCGAGAACGCGTAGAGTCTCCTCCTGAAATTAGCGATCTGCGGATCCAGGTGGCGCAGCTCCAGCGTGAGCTCGAGAACCGGGATCAGGACGACCTCCTGTCAGATCTGGAGATAGGGGGCCTGCCGGAGAGTAAGGGAGAGAGCGTTTTGCAAGCCGTGACCGTGCTTGCCGCCAGGCTGGGCGTGGCGCTTGAGGAGCGGGACGTAGTATTCGCGGAGCGCGTGGGTGCTGCGCGCGTTGCCGGGGCCGAGGTTGCGCCGTCGCGCGACCGCCGCATCGTGGTGCGCCTGGCGCGCCGCGCGCTTCGAGACCAACTGCTGCAGGCTGCGCGTGTCCGCCGCGGTGTTTTCTCCACCGACGAAGCTGGCTGTGACGCCGTTCGTATCTACATAAACGAGCGGCTGACGAGAATGAACCGCCAGCTGTTTCGACGGGCTCGGGAGGAATGTCGGAGACTCCAATGGCGGTACTCGTGGACTCGGCGAGGCAGAATTTTTGTACGCCAGAAGGATGGCGATCAGGTGTACCCGATAAAGTCGGAATCAGATGTGGTGCGTGTTTTTGGGCTTGGCTCTGTTTGACAATATAAGATCTAGCTTCATACTCGTAGTTACTATAATAATTAGTTTTTGTTTCAACTATGCCTTATCAACTAAGCCTTTTAATATTCTATTGTTTTTTAAAGTAATAACTTTTCTGTTTTCTTTTTCTTATATTAGGTTTAATATTAGTGGTGTCTACATAGGTATGAGTTTTGTGTATGTTATATTTTTGCGCGCTGTGTCATTGTTTAACTTAATTTTTTATAATGGTAAATAAAAACCTTAAAGTTGGTTTGTACAATGCAGGTTCCCTAGGCACTAATCACGACAACATCATAGCTCATATTATTCAAAGTAGTGTTGATATTTTGGCTATAAATGAGACGTGGCTTCATGAGGGGCAGGAGGGTCGAGCACCGGCCATTCCTGGTTACACATTGCGGCATACGCCCCGATCACGCGTGTATCGCACCCGCGGTGGTGGTGTGGGATTTTATGTCAGGCGGGGGTTGTCCGTGCGGACTTGGCGACATCCATTAGACCCGAAACACGATGCCGTTGAACAGATGTGGGTGACTGTAAGCATTGGAGGGAAAAAGCTCATGATCGGCACGTCGTATCGACCAGAATGGATTAAAATTGATTTGTTTTTTGACGCGATCACGGATTCCGTTAGTTCAATTCCTAAATGCGACAATTTGATTTTGTTATGAGATTTTAATATTGACTGTTTGGATGATCACAAAACTGCAAAATTTAAAACGTTTCTCTCTTGCTTCAAACTGGAACAGCTTATTACTAAACCAACACATTTCACGAACACAACTCAAACGTTGATTGACGTGGTATGTACTGATTTAACTGCAAAGAAGATTGATTTACGACTTCTAGGAGCTCTCACTGGTCACTGTTTTATTGTATGCGAGTTTAATATCAAGCGCGTTAAGGTTGCTTCCCGCACTATATCCTACCGATTTAAAAATAATATTTTAATAAATGAGTTTAATTCAGACTTACAGGCAGTTCGTTGGGATCTTGTATGTAAGCATGCTAACATCAATGACATGGTAGGGGCCTTTAATCATAATGTACTTACTCTTTTTGATTGTCATGCACCAATCACGTCCATTGTAATCAAGGAGCGTTCATATCCTTGGATAACGGAAACAATTAAGCTCATGATGAGATTGCGCGATCAGGCTGCCATAGATTACCATAATAATAAATCAGAAATTAAAAAAGAATACTACAAGAGTCTAAAATGTACTGTCAGTAAAGCTATATATCAAGAAAAAATTGCTTACTATAAAGAAAATATCAATAACAACATTCGAGACCCAAAGCGACTTTGGAGGAATCTGAAACGCACCTTGCTGCCGAGAACAGAAACAGAACTGCCGTCATTTTGTGCCGATCCGAACTTAATAAATGATCATTTTTTGAATATACCAGGTAAAACAGAAACTTCTATTTCACTCTTGACATATTTTGAGTTCCACCGATTTAGTGATGCAATATTCCATATGGAGAGAGTCGGTCTGGATAGCATAATTAAAGTTATTAGGGGTTTAAAATCTAATGCTGAAGGCTGCGATTCTATTACTCTGGATATGCTTGTGATGACTTTCCCATATTCGATAGATAGCATTCTGGCCATTATAAATACCTCTATCGAGACCGGATCGTTCCCTGACATCTGGAAGCAGGCAATTGTACGTCCGCTACCTAAGCATAATAATCCTACTGAGTTAAAGGATCTTAGACCCATAAGTATTCTGCCATGTTTGTCTAAGGTTCTTGAAAAAGTGGTTTGTGGGCAGATAACGGACTATCTCGAAAGGTACAACATATTACCGGAAGTGCAGTCCGGTTTCAGAAAAGGACGTAGTACTACTACTGCATTACTTGATGTAACCGATAACATACTCCGTGCTCAAGATGATGGTATGTGCACTCTCTTGGTGTTGTTGGATTTTTCCAGGGCGTTCGACTCATTGAACGTTGACCTACTGCTCTCTAAATTAAGCTATTATGGGTTTGACCATAGGGCTGTACGGTGGTTTGACAGTTATTTAAGTAACAGATATCAGTGTGTAAAGATTTCTCACAGTAATGGCTCGTCAATAATGTCTAAAGAGGTCCCGGTGAATAGAGGAGTCTCTCAGGGATCTATTCTGGGACCCATTCTGTTTATCATGTATTCAACTGATATTGCGACGTCGATCAGACATTGCAATTACCACATGTATGCCGATGACATACAGATTTACATAACATGCAAGCCGCGCGATATTGATGAAGCCATCTTTAAATTAAACGAGGACCTTACAAGTATAGCTGCTTGGTCTAGGCGGAATTGTCTCTTACTCAACCCATTGAAGACTCAGTATCTAATTGTCGGCAGCAAATATCACTTGGCTAATCTCAGACCAACCGCGAGCGTTCTGCTCATGGGCGAACCTATTGAGCGCATTTATGAGGCTCGCAATTTAGGGCTTATTATGGACAGTGAACTTCGTTATGAAAAGCATGTTAAGATCTGTGTTCGGGACTGTTTTTACAGACTTAAGGTTCTATATAATATGAGACAATTCTTGGGGGTAAATTTGCGGATACAATTGACGGAATCTTTGATATTGTCAAAACTTAATTATATGGATACAGTTTTTGGCTCGCGGCTCTTAAAGACAGCTAAAAGGTTAGTTCAACGAGTCCAAAATGCCTGTGCACGTTTTAGTTTTGATATCCCATGGAGAGCGCATGTAACTCCGTTTTTAAACAAGCACTCTATCTTAAAAATGCAGCACCGCCGCAAGCTTCACTTGGCGTGCCTTCTTTTTGGCATTATTACGCACAAAGTGCCAAAATATCTTTTCCAAAAATTATCTTGGAGGTCGGGTCACAAGTCCCGGCAGTGTGCACCGCAACTTTTAACAGAGCGACACATCTCGACTGCTTTCAGGGGAAGTTTCCGCTATGCTGCGACTAAGTGTTGGAACAATATCCCTCCGCCAATCAGGAACTTGCAAAGTATATACGGCTTCAGAACCAGATTAAAAATATTTATGCTTAAGCACCAAAAAGCGGAAGAACTGTTGGTCAATGACACCAGTGTGATTTAAGTAGGCATTGCTGTTATTTATCTAAAAATTATGTTTAACATTTACGTAGGCATTGCTGTTATATTATTTAAAAATTGTGTTGGCATTCCACTTTATTTTATCATTATTTGTACTTTTTACATATTTTTTTAATTGTGTTTTTTTATCATTAGTTTTATATTTATATTTTGCTTAGTAGACATGCATGACGTCACTATCGGTTCCAACGGAAGACCAGCGCTGGTTGGTTACAGCCAGCAGTAAGCTGAGGTGGGACCGAGTTTGTGACAGAATACTTCCTCCAATGTAAATATATTTTTTTTATTTTTTATTCTTTGTTATGTTTCTGTCTCAAATAAAGCTTTCATTCATTCATTCATAAATTATTTATTTATTTATTTTTATTAAATACACACACATACTCACACGAAATTTGTCTAAAATATCTGCACAAATGTTGTAAAGACAGATTTATTTGCTTGTATCGATTAAGCTCTGAAACTACTGAGTATATATGGGTCGGTTCATATCTGACGGATGATGCATCGCGTATTTGTCGGTCGCGTAACATCAGAACATGCAAATATATGACAAAAAATTCAACCTTTTACACTCATCCGATGATGCGTTAGTGCGTTTGCCTGTACCTGGAGATACGCCCGACGTATCTTCTGTCAAATATGAACCGATCCTAAATCGTGAAGAGGTAACAAACAAATAAACAAACTTACCTTACTTAGCTATCATGGATAAGACTGTACGTATGTACTTAATACGAGTATATTTTAGTCTAGTGGATACGCGCCAATCACATTCTACATTTTGTAACCTTTTTTTTACTCGCACGACATAGTTTTCTGTAGTCCAAAAGTCCTTACATGGCGGAGACTATCACCATATGTATCATATTGTGTGCTCATGTCTTATTACAATTCTCTTAAAAGGGCCTATATCTAGGCTACGGCCCAATGCACATCTCTCTAAGGTCCGTGACTCTGTAGTCAGATGAATTTCTAAAGGGATTCTAATATAATATAAGATAATTATAGGTATATAAGTGACGTCTTTATATACGTTAGTTCATGATTTTTCTTGTACTGAGGGGTAAGCACGAACCTCTCGATAGTCCGTAACGCTAGCGTCAAACTGTCAATTCCCATAGATTTTGCTAGCGACTAGCGTTACGCCGCGTAAAAAGGTTCGTGCTTACCCCACTGAATATCTTGTACAAATAAGTGAATGTCAATGTCACTTAAATACATTAAATTCTAAAATACATCATACTCGTACATTGTACTTACTTTAAAAAATAAATAAGAAATTAAAAAGTATTATCAAACCTTTGTGTAGAGATAATGAATTTTGTTGCAGTTATCTTAATTTTTATTTAATACAAGTGAGTGAATTGTAGAAATACAATTAGGTATGTGACAAAAATATTAACAACCATAACAGGTAAAGTAGCATCCAGAGGCACAATCTGCATTACACTGAACTTGGCCGGACGTGCATCTATATAGTTTATGAATCTTCTCAAATCCTTTATGCGAGTTTCAGCTAAAAGTATAAAAATGTTATTAATATTATCAAATCAAATCATGTGAATGCAACTCTTTCTTCTTCTGCCTCTACGTCTGTCACGCCAAAACTACTGAAATGAACTAATTAAATTACGCATGCAAAGTGTATGTAATTTATTTATACACTAGTGGACGCTCGCGACTCCGTCCGCGGAAAATGCAAAAAAAAAAACAAAATGTCAAAATTATCCAGGATAAAAAGTGTAAAGGCCCTCTCTGTGCTAAATTTCATTTAAACGATTCAGTAGTTTTAACATGAAAACCGAACAGACAGAGAGTCACTTCCGCCTTTATAATATTAGTAAGAATTACCATTTTGATGTATAAGTTTGTCATGTAACACAAGTTTCAAAACTTTCACCTCCGACGTGAGAGCGCCGGCAGTGAACGCCGGGGCGAATAATAGTATCAAATTGTATGATATAAAGATGTAAGACAGGACATTATTTAAACTTCGATCCTAAAAAAGAAACTGGATTAATATTTTGAAGCTAATAACTTCCGGGACCTTGACGACGATGATGAAGAGTGTTTTACTGCTGCTAGTGTGGTACTTTTAGAAACAGTTAATTTCGCATTTGCAATATAAATGTATGATGTAATATCAACACAAAGTAATAATTATGATTTTGATTGTTTCACTTCTGTGTTTGAGAGTTAGAAAATTAATTAACAGCGCTAAAGTTACTGTAATTTTTTTCTGTAGGTACCTGAGATAGTAGCATCGTATAAATCATGACCAATTGTTCCGGCACAATAAACAGCAACGTTAGAATGAACTGGAACAAAAATAATTATTAATTTGGACAGTTGCCACAAGTACGTTTCACTTTCTTTATTTATTATCTTCAGCTTTTCAGTATTTTTCCCATATCTTAGGGACGATTTTTCCAATGGTCAGAAAGCCGGATAAATTTGGTGTATTTATCTAAAACTTGACCAAGTTGACAAAGATAGAGTTAAAATCAACTTTATCCTTCAAATAAGCTATCTGACTATTGAAAAACGGGCCCTATTTTGCATTAGTTTTGTTAAAATTGGAGGACGACTCGACTGATTTAAATGAGATTTGATGGCTATGAATAAAAAATATAGATAACATTATTAATAACATTAAAAATACGAGTACTTACCATACCATCGTGACTACTTTTTACATTATCAGTCGCATCCAGGATAGCCTTATAAATATATTGGAAAGGCACTACGCTACAATCACTTAACTTTACCATTTTGGTAAGCTTTTTTATACGAAAAGTAGCTGAATAGAATATAAAAGTGTATACCAAACGTGGTATAGGAAATCCTATATTTGGTATAATATTCACCAGTACGATGTAACCCGGAATTTTACAATATAAGCCTTTATTGCTACAGTAGTACCCATAACTTCCCAACTGGTATATCATAGCTAGAATATTTAAAAATAATAACTGAAGATCTATATGAAGTGAGGAACTATCAAAAGCCATTTGAGAATCTATCAACAGCAAAGACTCTTGATAGTGAGCGAATGTCTGGTCCGCTCTGTATTGACTAAATGTCATAATAAAAATATTTAGTAAATAATTCAACCAGAAGTAATTGCGCAATAATGCAATAAACCAAATCTTTTCGACGGCATATCCAAGCGAACTGGCCAAAATAAACACGAACAAAGCGGTAAATATACACCAAAATTTAAAAAATACTTTCATAGATTCGCGTGTGTTATTTAAGAACCCAAAATCGAGGCACAAAAATATATGCACAAATCTAAAGTAGGTCACCATTACAGTTGACAATTTCTTTATTGAGCCAGTTACGGTGAAAAGCGTGTTAAATTTAGAGTTTACTTCGGGCCGAGTTTCGGACATTATGTTGTATTTGTTAACGAAGTGGTCGAACATATGAGTTCTCTTTTATATTATTATTTTCATTAAATTAATGGGTATTGAATTGTATTAGGCCAACAATAGGATTCCTTCGAAATGGACGGGCAAGACAATGAAGCATAATTTATTTGTATTTCAGTGATTAATAAGAATACACACACAGCTTGGTCTGACTAACAGAATAGAAAAGTGATGGACACTCGTATAATCAGGCTAATTCTGATGAAATTTGATAAAGAGATAAGCACGCCTTTGTACATTTTCCTTATTCGTCATCCGAGTAATTGACCCGGTGGCTTAGTGGTTATAGCGGCTGGCACGGTTTGCAGTGGTCGTGGGTTCGATTTCCACTCAGGTGAAGAATATTAACAATACTACTCCTACATTATATAAAACTAAAAACTAAATGAATCTACACGAAATTAAATATATTTACAAAGTTGCCTTCTACCGGGAGGGTGCCCAGAATGCTGGCAGCATTGCCACGTTGTATGGCAATGCTAATTGTTTGCGCAAAAAAGAGACCAGCATTCTGGTCACGGGAGCTTTTGCATAATTTATTTGAAATTTCTCGGTAGAGGCGATGAGCGTCTGGTCCCCACGGTCCCAGTGTCTCGACGGCAAACGGCAAAAACATGTAGTCTCCTGGGAGCCCTGCATATCTGCGGCGCTTGGCGTTTTCGGCTGAACATGCGGCAGCACCGGCCTTAACTGATGTTCCGCCGATGTGGGACGCAGCAAGTGTGTCAACACAAGTAGCGTTCTGGGGGTCTCTGGGGGTCTTCCTAAGCGCGCGCTAGCGCGCTTCGGGTTTCGGGCCTTAGGGATGCCCCTGTGCCCGGGCAAAGTCTCGGCGCGCGACAGCGCGCCGGTCACTATTTATGCGGCCGGAGGCCGCGCTGCCTCGGCTTAGTCACCGAGGCAGCGAAGGACATAACTAAAATATATATTACATTCCCCCATGCACTCCGAAAAATAGGTACGACACAACTTGTCGGTAGGACGGCAGGCAGACAGGCCGGGTAGATCCGCCGATCGGTCGGTGACGAGGAGATTTTGCCCCGCCCTCGGCCGATCGACACCCCCGCCCGCTACCGCCGCCCTACCGAGACTAGACTAACACAAATAAAGCTATTATTTACAATAAAAACTAGGGACGGACATAGTAAAATGGGACATCATAATTAAAGGGACTTCACAAATAGGTAAGTTATAATAATTTGTGCCACCTGGGCGAGAAAACTATATACATTAGTGTAGGCGCTTAGGGCCGATGAGTCGGCCATAGTGCGCCTACCAATGGGTCCGTCCTGTAAAAATGGGGTCAAATCCGGTATTACCCGGCATCGCTGTCGAGTGGGATACTCAACAGCTCCCTCGGCTGTGGGCGGCCGTCTGGCGGCCTCGCATGAAGCGGAGCTAGCCCGCGGAGATGGGCGTGCGGCCCGTTGTCGGCGCGGTCGAACATGCGACGCGCCATTCGGGCCACGAATTGCTCCACTTTCGTCATTTTGAGGTCCCGAGCGATGACGTCATTACGGACGTACCGCCCGGCCCTCGCAATGCTGCGGAGGGTGGAGCTCTGCAAGGCCTCAATACTCTTTCTGTTTGAAACAGAGCAAAGTTGGAACCAGGCCGGGGCCGCGTACGTGAGACGCGGCCGAACATATAACTTGTACATGGTCAGCCTGGTTCGAAGGGGAAGCGTGGACTGCATGACAGGCCGCAGCAGGGCGCGCGCGGTCTTCGCGCTGCGCAGCACGTGCTCAACCATCCCAGTCATCCGCAGCCCACGATCGATTTGGCAGCCTAGATACCTGACAGTATTCTGCCAGGCTATCGGCTGCCCTCGAAGCGTGAGCCTGGGAGGGAGCTCTCGCTGCTGACCCGTCAGCAGGGCAACGGTCTTTGCCGGATTGGCTGACATCCGCCATCTGTCAAGCCAATCCGGAAGAAGATTGAGGACCCTTTGCATTTGGTCCACCGCCAGTGGGGAGCTGCGCGATGTGGCAAAGTACGCGCTATCGTCCGCGTACAGTGCCAACATGCCTTCAAATTCCCATGGGAAGACCACCTTTACGGTCGGTATGTCATCTGTGTAGATGGCATACAAGACCGGGGAGAGGCAACTGCCTTGAGGGACGCCGGCCAATATGGGGTGGAGTTGCGAACTCGCGTTTTCCACCCCTACAAAGAACCGCCGGTCATTTAGAAATGACGCGACGATTCTTATGAGGGCCGGCGGCAGTCCCTGGCCAATGAGCTTACGCAGCAGACCTGGATGCCACACACGGTCGAAGGCCTTCTCCATATCGAGAAAGACTCCAACCGTGTACCTCTTGTGGTTCCGTTCTGCTGCTAAATGGTCCAACACACGCACAAGTTGAAGCGTCGTAGAGTGCGCGTCTCTGAAGCCGTACTGTTCCTCGCGTAGCGAAACATACGGCTTCAGGCGCTGCAACAATAGACGCTCAAACAACTTGGCGATGTTGGACAGGATGGTGATAGGGCGGTAGTTGGCCGGGTAACGCTTGTCTTTGCCCGGCTTTGGTAGCGCTACGACTCTACCGACTTTCCAGAGGTCAGGAAAGTGGCCAGTACGTAGCACTCCATTGAAGAGCCGGGCTAGACAAGCGAATCCTCTCCTAGGTAGGTACTTCAGAGCCATGACTGGAATGAGGTCATGTCCGGGTGCTTTGCGAGGGTTCATCCTGCGAACCTCACTCGCAACTTCGGCGGGCGAAATAAAAGAGTCTCCGCTGAGAGGCGGGACCGGTGCTGACATGAAGTCAGAGACTGCCTCCTCGGTCGTCCGATGAAACTCCATGATTCTCGGAGCGCTGCTGGGAGGATGTGGGGTGAACTGTACCGCCAAGTGTTCCGCGAGCACTCTTGCTCGCGACTCGGCGGTGAAATTGTAAGTGCCCGTGGGATCTATTATAGGACAAACCGGCAGCCTGGCTTTTGTTAGCTGCCGGTTTAGCCTATAAAGGCATGTGTCATCCTCACGGGCACGGTCTAGAACTTTATCCCAGCAGGCGCCCCGAAAAGCACGGACCTCATCGGACACCTTCGCTGAGAGAGCGTTGAGATCTCTCTTGACCGAGGGGCAGCGAGAGCGCGCCCACAGGCGCGCTAGCCGCCTCTTCTCATGGAGATCTCTCTTTATGCCCGCCGGTAGATCGTCACGACGTGCGGACCTTGAGCTTAAGGTAGAGCTGGCCGAGTCTATAGCCTCCTTGAGCTGCGCTGTGAAACTCGTAGCTGCGGACTCTACGTCCTCGGCGCTGTGGACAGATGGGAGATGGAAGTTCGCCATGATGCCCTGAACTTTATCCCAGGCCGTTCTGCGTCCCGGTGAACGGGGCGGAACAGAGACGGCCCGGGTTGATACCGACACCAGTATCGGGAAGTGCTGAGACGAAGTTATCTCATATAACACTTCCACGGATACTGGCGCCGGTAGGTTCTTGTGAACTACTATGTCCAGGACATCAGGCCTATGTCGGGCTTCTGTCGGGACGTGAGTTGCCGTGAGTGGACCTATCACAGCGCAGCTACGCCCCTCTGCTGCAGAAAGCAGGGCTCTACCTGCCGCGGTTGTTGTCCGGGAGTGCCACGCCGCGTGTTTGGCGTTCAGGTCGCCAATCAACAGCGTCGGCGTGTCCCCCACAAACACGGCGTCAAGATCCGATGCCAGGAAGGTGCCTTCGGGCGGCCTGTACGCTGCGTACAGGTGCCACGCCCGTCCGTTGCTAAAAACTTTTACCCCGATAGAGCGGGTTTTCTGAAACGGCGGTAGGTCCAACTCCTCGTGCACAAAATCCCTGCGGATCAAAACCGCGGTGCCCCTGTATGCTATATTGGACACAGGGGACACCTCGTCTCTTCTGTACACGAAGAATTTGGGCAACGTAATCGCCGTCTCTGGACGGAGCTTCGTCTCACCCAGGAGGACCACGTGAATGTCCTGTACTGAAACCGCGGTCCTCAAGTCATGGAGTTTTTCCTTGATACCGCCTGGGTTCCAGTACAGGATCCTGAGCGAGCCTACTGAATCCGTTCTAACGGAGGTAAAAGCTGGGACAGAGCCCTAGCGACGACTAGGCGGATATCACCGCCCGTCGTCAGAGCGGTGATGATGTCCTGCAGTGTCCCCACGAACAACTGCAAGACCTCGGTCACTTCCTGGCGCACGTCGGGGCCGGAATAGGTCTGAGGTTGGCGCCCTGAGGCCGAGGCTGAACCTCGGCGAGAAGAGGGCGCCCTTCCCCGGGACATAGAGCGCCCCCGCCCCGATGTTGTGGGGCGGGAGAGTGTGCAGGGTTGCGAGCCTAGGCGGGTGAAGCCCGCCGGTGGCATGTGGTAAGCGGGGCGCAAGCTTATTTCTTGCGCCCCGGGGGCCGATGGGATGGTCATGGGCGGTAGAGGGGGGGCGGTTTGGGCTGCCACTACTGTGGCCGCTTGTGCCGCCGCCTCTGCTGCCCTGCGGTTGGCTAGGCGCCGCTTCCGCTCTTTACCTCGGCGGTTCTTACGGCGGCGCCTTTGAGTTTCGGCGGTCTGTGGAATCACAGGCCACCGTTGCTGTTGTGCAACCGCAGGTGCAGCTATAGCTGTGGTGGGGCGGAAGGCCGGGTTTGCCGGCGGCATAAGGGTCGTGGGGGCCACCGGAAGGGGCTGGCGTGGGTCCGCCTGCCTCGCCGGAGGGGCCCCCATTGTAGTAGGTACGGTGGCCGACGGCGCCCCCTGAGTTGGGGGCGTCGGGGCGAAACGCGCCAGCCTTGGATCAGGCCGGCGGGGTTGATTAGTGGGGGCGGGGGGGCAGGGGGCGGAACCCTGACGTTCCGGTTCCTGCACACTCTTTTAAACTCCGGACATTGCCGGTCGTTGGCGCTATGAGGGCCTCTGCAGTTGGCACAGGTGCGTGCCTCTGCCCTGCCTAATTGGCAGTCTGCCACCACATGCTCTCCCGCGCACAGAAGACAGCGCGGGGTGCGGTGGCATGCCGCAGAGCTATGGCCAAATGCCTGGCATCTGTGGCACTGCGCGGGGGCCTTACTGGGCCTCCAGGCCTCTATCTGGATCCCGGGGAGGTTCAGAAGAGTGTCGGTCTTGTATAGTTGCTCGAGTTGGGCAACTGACAAGTGCTCAAACTCGAGGAACACGACCGATCCTGTCCTATTCCGGCGGGAGGGGATGTGGCGGAGATGGCGTAAGGGCAGGCCTTTGCCTTCAAAGGCCGCCTTGACTTCGGCGAGATCTGTGTCTGCCGGGAGCCCGCGGAGAGACGCCTTGGAAGGCAAGTTCTCCGCTACCGAGAACATATGGAACTCTATGTTCCGGCACTTCTCCCTAGCCTCCACTAGGTACCGCTGAACAATGCGGTACTCTTCCGGGGTCCGGCTTATAAACCGGAACCCGGTTTTGAAGGGGCGGGCGTTGGGGGGATGCCCCAGTCTGTTTGTTAGGGTGGAGAAATGTTGTACCCAGTTGGGCAGCTTCTCCACCACTATTGGGGGGTATGTTGCTCGCCCCTCCTGTGTCCGGGCCGAGTCAGCGGCCGGACGGGGGCGGGGGGGCGTGGGAGGACGGGGCTCGGCGGCGGGTGGTGTAGCCGGCCTAGATTGGGCCGGGGACCGCCGCGGCGGACTAGCAGCTGCCATCTCCGCGTAGGATGTACTGGGGGTCGGCTGAGGCGACCGGATTGGGCTCAGCTGCCCCGAGAGGGGGATGGACATCGACCCCGATGAGGATGGGGCCGAATTTGGGGACGACGTGGCGCTCGGCATAGTACGGCCGAGCGCGCGGGGTGCGGGGCGGGGCGCCGGTACGGAGGATTGTACCGAGGACTCAGTTGAGCGGCTATGCGGTGAGGAATCGCGGTGGCCGCTCATCAAGGGGGGCGATAGCGAGTCCCCCTCGCTGTCCCTACGCGCCTTCGCCAGGGATTCCCCCTCTGGGGGTGAAAAAGACTCCGGCCGCGGTCTAACGGCTGGCTTAATGGTCCGAGAGGGGCTCGCTTCTGGTGATGCGGGCGGGCCCTGGGAAAAGATTGGGAGGGGGGCCTCGGTTTGAGACCCTCCAAAAGTGAATGGGGCCCCTACTTGGGGCCGTGAAGAAGGTGCTGGGGGTCTAGGGAGTGCCCCGGGCTTGAATGCCGGGCGGCATAGTGGCGGCGGGAACATGTCGCGTGCCACTATGGCCCCGGATACTCGGCCACGCCGACCCGGGATACGGGAGGGACGTGGCGGCAAGGGGGACGATTTGCCCCTGTCGGGGGCGGGCGGAGATTTCCGCCCCGACATGGTGGTACACAGTTATTAATTTACACAACACAAGAACAGTGGGTAGAAATGGAAAAAATATATAGCCTATAAAATATTTACAGTTAACGCCCTCTAGGGCGGCGCTGAGGTACTTACACTTAACAAAAAATTTTTTACATTTTGGGACAATTACAACAGTGACGTATTGAGACAAAAACAATTCTATGTACAAATATACAATAATTGTGTCCTTCGAAGCCCTATTTACACTAAATAGGGCCGTGAAGGGCTGGACTGTCGTAGACGAGGGGGGGGTCGACTATGAGCCGCTCACCCAGGACGCCAGAACGGCGCGCACTTTGGGCCCGGTGGCTAACGCCACGACCACACGGCAGGCCACCAATCAGCGTACCCGTCCGCACAAGTTTAACTTGCCGGGCTAGGAACGCCAACCAGCGACCGACGCGAGCTGTCGCCGCGCTCGACACCGAGCACCCTAACGAAGTGGCGCCAGGCGCCCTATAGGACTGGTGTGTGTGGAACAGTAATCTACCAGCAGGCTGCTGGTTGATACTGCACACACACCAGGTCCGGACACGAAACCTACGCCAAGCGCGGCCCCTGCCAGTCGGTGGCACCGACTGTCAGCTCCGACGGGCCGCCGGCCAGTCCTGTATCACTTAGCTTTAGCGCAATACAGGCCTGACCACGGCGTCGGTATAGGCTCGAAGAGGTCCGGTGAACGGACACCTAGTCGACCGTGACGTCACTCTGCCCTCGGCTTGTACGCCCGCCCTTGCGGTCCACCAGTATGGTTTACCTAGGACGGACGTGTAAGTCGACGGTTAGAGGCGTCCTCTTCCCTGGTTGGGGTGCAAAATGCCAACCAGAGGCTCCTAGTAGCCAGCACGAGCACGGGAAAGTGAACGGGGAGACCAAATCACAACTCACAAAAATCTCGTTCACTTACCGCTACCACTAGATGGCGCTCGCACAGAAGAGCACAAGTAGCGTCCCACACAAGCGGTCGACCCATCTCCCAAGGCACTAGCGTCATACCGTCGGGCCCTTTCCCATTGTCACGCGCTAGGCCTCTGGGCTCCAAGATTGCCGGCGCGTAGACTTTTCCAAGGGCCCGACGGATCGATTCATTTAAGTTTGCATGCCTTGGGAGGCGACCTGAGCTGCTTACGCATGAAAGACCGTGGTGACCAAGTTGACCCACAGTGTCCCCGCACTGGCAGATATGGGGGATATATATTATTATAAACTCTTATTATATTATAAAGTTTTATTTGTGAAAACCTTACTGTGTACAATAAAGAATATGAATTTAGTACATGCGAGTTTAACTCTTGAAGAAATATGACCGACAATGAAAACAAGTTAAACAAGACAATAGGTATCAGCGGCAATTCCGAAATAATCTAAACCTGTCCGAATTCAATATATACACACGGTTGTGTTCCCAAAATGGAGTAGCCAGATCTGCAGGATCACTGTGGAAATCCCATAGCTACATTTAGCATAGCGGGGAAATATGTTAAAGATCAGTGACATGTTCATCGCCTGAAGGAACACCGGGGTGTTCCTTAGGCGTCTCTTACCATATAGACGGAAGGAGATGCAGTTGATGTTTTCTTGTGAAGCCCCGCATCAGCGCAGGAGAACCACATACAAATTATCTACTTCTGCAGTGGAAACCCAGTCTTCTGGTTACACACACACACGCACACACCAGTAGGTATGTCATAAAAATATGATCAATATTCAATATCTTAAGTAATTGAACCACATACCAAATGAATTATAATTTTCTACATTTTCCATTTAAGTTGAATTATAATCCATTGAGCGATTGGTTTTCCAATTATACATATTTTTTTTACTGGTAAAACAAAGATGAATAAACACATGAATCGTTTTAAATTATGGATTCGCTTTAGATTTTGGTCACAATTTTCGTCACATATAAATCCCCTTTAGTGAGGTCGCTGGTTAAGATATTTTGGGTGTTTTACTCCATAATGTCCATTATAATAGGCGTTACATAGGTACAAGCTATTCCAGATCTACTTAATGTATTTTGAAGTGACATTTACATTGGCTATTACGCTAGTGTTCTTATTTTAGTGTTATCTTTTTATATTAAATAGGCTTACGCTTGGCCTCAACTCCACGGAAAAAAACATTTCATAGCTTATTAACTGCTATACAACTTAGAGACGACGATTTAAAAATTCCAATAACAAAATATAGATTTGAAACTAAGTTTTTTTTGTTTGTTTTTGGGTCAAAGTTCAAAGTTCATTACAGAGATATCGGAGCTGTACTTTTTCCTTACTTACTCGACAAGTTTGCTCAAATATCCGTTGGTAATATTCTCATTAAACTCAATAAAGATCACCATAGATGTGCCAGCAGTTGTCGTGGCATTTTTCTACTATGCAGTATTTATTCGTTAAAAACTTAACCGAATATGTAGAAAATTGCGAAACTTATATAATTTTCTGTCAGGATGTTCACAAACGGTTGAAAAATATCACTGATCTTGCTAAGAAAACAATGGACCATTTAGTAAGTACATTTTATTAATAATAATAATAATAGATATAGAACACTCGATGATGTATCCGCCATGTGTTTCCAACACCTTTAATATGGTTTTCATAAATGGGCCGCTATATCTTCGCTATGACCCGATGCACGCTTCTCTATGGGGCTGGACTCAGCAGTCAACAAACATTATAAAAGACCCATCTATTGAAAGTTCAGTATTGAAATGTAGTTTAGTTTTTTATGCATAAGCGTAATAGCTGATGACTACTACTTCAAACACGCGGTGTAAGTTACATACTGTCATAGTACGATAGTTATGTATAAAACTCAAAGCTATAGATGCATAAAACTGCCCAGTTTGTCAAAATCCGTTCCCTAGTTTTGCGTGCAGGAGTAAAAAACATTTTAAAGTCATACATACATACATAATAATCACGCCTCTTTCCCGGAGGGGTAGGCAGAGATCACGGATCTCCATTTGCTACGATCCTGACACACCTCTTTCGCTTCATCTACTTTCATGACATTTTTCATGCACGCTCGTCGGTTTAGGGTACTCTTGACCTGACCTTTCTTTAGAATTTTACCAATTTGATCGATGAAAGTCCGGCAAAGTCTTCCCCTTCCAACCCTTCCATCCACTCTTCCACTGTACACTTTCTTTGTCAGTATACTTTCACTCATCCTCTCCACATGCCCAAACCACCTCAACATACCCTTCTCAATCTTCGTCACCACGTCCTCATTTATACCACACTTTTTTCTGATCACCTCATTTCTTATCCTATCTTTCAAAGTGACATCACACATACTTCTCAATGCTCTCTTTTCTACTGCATTCACTTTACTTTGGTGTTTTGGTTTCTGCCATACCCAACTTTCACTTCCATACATAAGAGTCGGCACCAAAACACCTCTATTAATAGCCAGACGTGCCGCTTTTAACACTTTCTGGCTACACATAAAATAATTAAGTTCCCCATTCACCCGATTCCCAGCATTCACTCTCCTTGCAATATCTTTTTCATGCCATAGAGGAACAAAATATTCCTCTATGATCATGCTTACCATCCCTTGTAAACAAAGTTCCCAGATACACGAACTCAGTCACTTGCTCCAATTTAGAGTTATATCTCATAAATTTTCACGTTTCCATATACAATATTATTTAGACTAGATTACATATTTAAATCGGAAAGTGTATTGACATACGAGTATGTAGTATGATCTATCTACTTGTCTTTTTATAATTTCTTGTGGTACCAAAATATAATCATGGCTGATATATTTGTTACAGTTCATTATAAATTTTTCCATTGTTCCATGTTAGATGGTAAACATTTACTATGTTCTTTCGAAGTATCGCTAAACGGAGTAAGTTATTGATATAATCACAACATAGAAGGCCGGGCCGCTGGGCTGAAACAGTCTAATTATTTTCAAGCCCACCGATTAACTCGTCTCAAAATATACATTTAATTATGATTGCAGAAAGAAATTTACCTGCCAATAGCATTTGAGACTCCAGTCTATATTACCAATCGTATTGCCGGCTCTATCAGCAACCAGACTTGCGAGACAGGCTGAAATGATTCGTATCATATTACATAATAGACGTCTCATGGAGCGAGGTAAGATTATTAGTTGTTTAGTCTATCGCGAAGGAAAGACAAAGGAAATATCCTTGCAGTAATTTCACCACAGCCTGCAATTAATGGGAGTGTTGCGATGACGAATATGGATGTCAAACTACGAGTATGTTACATCATCTAAGCATTCTGGGGGCTTATCACAATTTTTAGAGCGACTGCGAAGTTCGCAAAATTTTCGCATCATTTCCAACACTAACATTAAGACTTCATCATGCGCTCAGAGAACGCTTGCTATTCGAGAAAATTTTTGATAATCTTTATAAAATTGTTATATTGCTTAAGCCCCACTTTCAACTTACATTGATAGACCTTGTACCTACGTCAGTACTTACATTAAACACATGTTTTCTCATTTGTTTTCAGATAAGTGTCATTATCGAGATATCAAGGTGTTCACGCGCTACGTAGAAGTACGTCCCTTCAAATTCCACAATCAGATAATTACAATGGACTGCACATTAATAGTAGTTATTCTAAATATGTGCATAACTTATCTCATTGTAATCGTTCAATTTTCTCATTTGTATTAAGTTAGTTTGAAGAGCCATCCTAAAACTTATAACTCACATCAAGCATGGAAAGAAATAAGCTAACTGAAAAAAATACCCACAATTTGCTATATTTCGTCAGTAAAAATATCACAAGATTTTTATAACTGAAATACGTTTACATACATGATTTAAAGTGGAATCTTATTCTTATCAGAATAAATAATCAAAATCATACCTAACTGTAAAATTACAGCTTGATTATGTGTCCAAATGAGGTAGTAATAAGCCTTCAAAGTGAATATGGCAAGTCCATTTTTCAAATGTGAAATTAATTGAAAATTACGACATCACATGTCCACCTGCATCATTTACAGCAACTTTTGTTTTGTGACCATATTTATAAACGTAATATTTAATATAGCTGTAGAACAAAAGTTCTTTTACGCGCATACAGTTGCTTAAAGAGTGACGTCACGTTGTGGTAGCCGTTTGTATGGTGCGTTTTTTGGCAAGTCTAAAAATGGTGATTTTGAAATCGTTATATCCCGGAAAGCTTTCACGCTAGCGAAGTTTTTCTTTCGCAAATGTTTCTTTTATTTTATGATCTTTCGATATAAATACAAATAAAAAAACTTTAAACGACCCTATTACGTGACAGACAAGGCTGTGTGTATAAACACGGGTGTGTTCCCGAAATGGAGTAGCCAGAACTACAGGATCAATGAGGAGATCTCACAGCCACGCTTAGCATAGCGGGGACAGATCTAAATGATCACGCCCGAGTTCCTTAGTCGACTCTTAATACGACACGCACGGAAGGAGATGCAACTGATGTTTTGTAGTGAAACCACGCATCAGAGGGGTAAGCACGAACCTCTCGATAGTCCGTAACGCTATCGTCAAACTGTCAAATCACATAGATTTTACTAGCGAGTCGCGTTACGCCGCGCAAAAAGGTTCGTGCTTATCCCACAGAATGAATTACATGATCCAATCGAATAACCAAAACCGGGTCATTTACCTCATAACTAGGTACTAGTTTATCTCACCACCGTTCGTAGAGAGCCATTAAAACACGGACTGCGCCATTCTCACGTTTTATAACTTGAATACATAATTTATAGCCGAAGCTTTGAGATACGATAGAAGGGAAGTCTGAAAATCTGATGCAGTATTGAAGCGAAATACCTAGTGTTGTCACGTGAGAAGTATTTTAAAACTTATACATATACCTAAGTATTACATACATATAGTCACGCCCATTATACACCAAAGAGGTTGGGCAGAAGTGTGCAAATTATACACCCACGTGGTTTACCGATGCTTTTCGGGCACAAATACAATAATCTAGCGACCGGTAATGAATCCAATAGGAAATGTTTCCGTGCTTTTCTAAATAGGTATTATAATCTTTTATTACACACATGTAAGGAAACTTAGGGACGCCATATTAATTTAATTAATTATCTTACAAGAACTGTATTTGTGAAAGTGTCCAATAACTGGACTCCAGTTTTTTAAATTAACTTTTCAGGGTCTAGTACTCGTAGTAAGCTCGACTTATATGGAAGGTAGATGGTTTATGATGTTCAGCTATGTAAATTAAGATCGAATTGCTATGATTGTTTAAGTAATTTTAAAAAAAATGGGGTTGCTGGCTGATTTTACCAAAGGCTTGCCTCGGTATGTGGTTGTAAGAATCCTGACCTGATTTCAATAAAATATTCCATGTAGCTTTGGGTGGAATCAGAAAAATTTCAAGATTTATTTTTATGATATGGTCCCATCTAGAGAAGCTACTGGGCAGTCACTATAGTTATAAACATAAATGTAGTCAAACTAATAAAAATTTAATTCAAATCTAATACAGTCCTGGTTCCGAGTCCTATATTATACAGATGAGATTTAAGCAAATGTACGCCAGAGACGGAATATGGAAGTAGCAATAAAACTTTCAGCATTCACAAGTTATTATTATTATTATGTTTATGACTCACTCAACCTGACTTGTTGATTCTTTATACTAAGATTTTTCCTCGAAAGCCATGAGAGATATTTTCAATTTGGAATTAAGCTTTTAAATATTTATCATGCTAGCTTCCCACGCTGCGTGATTTAGCGGATCATCGCGCACGGCTGTCGACTACAGACAGACACGCGCCATACTACTAAATATTTCTGCATTACCACCATAGAGGAATAAGATTACCACGGACGATCCTCTTCCTACAATGCGTTAGTGCGGGCTGGTCCGCATCCGTCCCCAATATCACGTACCGTCGGAAATCAGCATTACATTGCTTACTCACTGTAGAAGTCATTTTCTTGACTAACATTCCTGTGTCCCCAGATGGGAGGGCAGAGAGCCTCCACAGTTCGCATTTTAATTCGCTCCAGGACGTCCCCACTTTCTTCATATCTGTGATAATCGCCCGCCTTACCTACTTAGGCCATCGTCAGTCTTGCAGTCCGCTGCTGGACGTAGGCCTCCCCCAAGGCAAGCCACAAGGCTGTGCACTGCCATGGGGGGCTTTTGCCCATAGTTACCACGCTTGGGAAGGCGGGTTGGTGACCGCAGTTTGTATTTTGAACTATGTTGTCAACACGAGAGGCGCTGCTGCCCATCTCCCGGAAACTCTTAATCGCCTCGTACTTACTACCTATAGTAGGTACCTATTTAGGTACTGCATTCTAATCAGGAAAAAATCGAATACCATCGTGCTACGTCAAAATATGATCTCTTATATACTCAATAAGACTATTCCGTGTCATAACTTGACTATCTTATTGACACCAATGACGAAAATATTTTATTATACATTATAAACAACATGCAAATTTGAATACGCAATTCATCCCATCAGGATTTGCATTGACTTCTGCTCCAAAACCCATTAAAATAAAATGGAATTTTGAATAAAAATATACCATAGATTTTATTTATTTTCCATCAACACATGGTAATATACATGAAAACGAATTAAGGTATCAGTCGCAAATTGTAAATAATGTGACATGTCATCAAGCCGATATCAATGCAAAATTGTATGAATTATTTATAGCTGTAATACTTGCAAAATAACCATTATATATAGGTATGGTTAGAATATGCATCGCCAAATATCAGAGGGTTCATTATACACTGGACATGTTAGGAAATACAATGAAGCAAATACAATGGGAATTTGTTAAAATTATTTTGTAGGTAAATGGAAAAAATCTTACATAGTTTAGCAACTAGATGATATAAATGAATGATATTCTAATATAGTATGCGACAGCACAAACATAATTTGCACCTTGATTACAAAACCGTATGTAACTAAACGATTTTGACGTGAAACGTCTTTAAAATCGCGCCGACACATACGGGTACCAGGTTTAAAAACTGGACCGTAACGAAAAGGTCTATATCATCGTACCTTAATAATTAAAAAACTATTAGTCTTAGAAACAAAAATGTGGTGTAAATATTTCACTTATATAGTCAGCTCGCTGTTATGACATTGAGTTCGTGTCGGGGTCAAGCGGGGCGGCGGGGGAGGGATACTGCGATAACTGTGCGAAACCGGCGCTCACGCTTGTTTCTATTCAGTGTAACTCGTGACTCCGACTTTATAGCGTGGTGATTCTTTCGTGTGTTTGTCAAGTTTATTTGAACCGATTGATTTATACAAAAATAAGTGTAATTTGGACAGTATTTATATCTATACTAATATTATAAAGCTGAAGAGTTTGTTTGTTTGTTTGTTTGAACGCGCTAATCTCAGGAACTACTGGTCTGATTTGAAAAATTCTTTCAGTGTTAGATAGCCCATTTACCAAGGAAGGCTACAGTCTATACAACAACCTGCCCGGCTTCGCACGGGTACAACGCCCCCTCACGCGGACGAAGTCGTAGGCGGCTGCTATTTAAAATAACCAGAAAGTGACAATAAATATATAAACATTTGCTATGTATTTTATGTTTCTATTACGTACCTGTTCTTTTTTTATTAAAATACTTAAAACAGCGTCCATCTTGTTTTCATTTCAATCTTTTACTTTAAAAGCGATTCGCTAACATAGACGTTTCACGTTAAAACCAACGGCCGTGTGCCCCGACACAGCCCCACCCGCTTTTTTTACAAAATTAGTCTATAAGTACTACTTTCTTGTACATAATCTACTCGTACAGAATGATTGAATAAAATATTTAATTGTTTTTTTTATAACGGTATTGTGGTAATGATGCGATTATTATGTAGCACATACAGCGACGTATGAACTCTAATTTCTGTAGAATATAATTCTATTTTCTGTAGGTACATTGCCTCACTGGAGACGCCATGTTCATCACTATCCTGGTGACTTACTAGGTAGAGAGCGTGTCATCAAATAGTTCCATTGGATGATGACGCTAGTAACTATGTGCATGACAACATTATCGGTGTAACTGCATACAAAAAAGTTTTGTTCCGAAATCAGGCATAGGAGTTATTCTATCACACAGACTCTATAGTCCTTGGTAATGTCGATAAACAAACGCTATAAGAACACCTCCTTATTACTCCTGTTCTATAGAAAATGCTCGGTAAGCTATATTACCAATTTTGACAGATATCCGATTTGGTGAAAGTAAGGACCAATATATTTTGGCTTGCTAACCTCATGCAGTATCGGGGTACATCAATCATGTAAGATTAGAAACTGACACGTTCAAATGAGCTCTGGGTACAAAATGTAAATTGACTTTTTCTAATATCACATTGTGTTGTCATAAAATTGCTTTACTGGGGATATTTGTTTTTTCTTACTATAATGTCAAGTCCTGTGCTGATGCGGGGCATCTCCTTTCTCTCACTCTCTCAGGCAATAGGCTAGCAACTGTAACTGATTATTTACATTTATCAACATTTACATGTGTAAAAATGTTATCTTTATAGTGGGCTATGTTCACATCTTTTTGCTTAACATACGCTTGTTATTAAAGGTCATTAAACTTTTTTTATATCCACTTGACCATATTTATTACGTAGAATGAATGGTCTGGAATTACCGTCATTCTAATGAATAAGATAATTAAATATTAAATTATTTGAGTAACCGAACTGCAGGATCATGAATAAATAATTACATATTAAATATAATTTGAAAAATCAAAATCAAAAGTCAAAACAAAACACCTTTTTAAAATTCTATAATATTATTTGTCAAAACAAAACATCATATTAATATGCTTTATTACGTCTTCGCAACAATTTCACATAAAAATCTTATTAAAACAATAAAATCTATTGCCATATTTTATAACAAAACTCATTGGATGCAACCATTAAATTACGTGAAAACAGTAAAAACGTCTTGAGTACAATAATTCGGATTACATAAGCAAATAAAACCGGAGAGAGCTATTAAAATATTTTATCTGTTATGAATATAATCCGTTCTTTACTGCCGTCTTAAGTTTGAACCGTTTTAAGGGCACCAGTAAAGAAAGCATTAAACTTGAAAGAAAATCGTTTTAGGAGATTATCTTCTCCCTTTCATTGTTTTTCTATTGTTCTTTTTAAGTGGATAATTGGGTTTGGGACCCTTTTTGGAGTCACCTGATACAATATTAGGCTTATTTTAAGGTATTTAAATACCGTATACTACCTACGTTTTGTTACATGTTCCGCTGCATCAATATTCATTAACCTAAACTTCAATTAAAATTATACTTATTTTAAAGAATTAAATTACTACCATCTCTCATACGAGTGCACTCAAGGGAATATTTATTTAGAACTAGTGGCCGCCCACGACTTCGCCCGCGTGAAAGGGCATTATAACCGTGCGAAGCCGGGCCAGGACAAAATATAGCCATATAACCCATAAATGGGCTATCTAACACTGAAAGAATTTTTCTAATCGGACCTGTAGTTACAGATATTAGCGCGTTGAAACAAACTCCTCAACTTTATAATATTATTATTATACTTTATAATATTTGGACTGTGCTGATAAAGGGTTTTACTAGAATACCTAGATACTGTTAAAACTATAATTTTGTATCTCCCTATTTGAATTGCCCGCTCTTTTCTTCGTCGCCGGACGCGGGCCCCGTGTGCTTTCGCCCCGCCACAAAGCAGTTGTTGTCCAACCATCGCGGTACCGACCTCGCGACTCGGCAAGTTAGTTTTCGTGTGTGTCAAACTGACCTACCCAATAAGACTGCCCTTACCCTAAAAGATAAACACAGGAGAAAACACACAGGTAACTCGTTGATATTACCTACTTCTAAAATTTCCCGTCGGCCCAGCACCTAAATCTCTAAACACCTACATCAGCGCCCGTACCATGAATTTGGCGAGAGCGAGATATCTCACATTTAAACGTCAAATTCACAGAGCTTATAAGAACTAGATAAAATAAGTTTATGTATTTCGCGTGTAAAAACGAAGTTGAGAGTTAGAATAGACACACGTTCTTAAGCTAAGGATGAATGAATTTGCCCTGAAAGAAGTGTTTTGCAATCCCTTTTTACACACGAAGTACATACCCTTTCATATCTAGTTATTACATAGCTCTGTGAATTTGTCGCGCAAATGTAAGACAAGTAGCTCTCACCAAGTTCATGCTACGCCGCAGCTGTATCTGTATCAGCTGTAAATTTGAGACTCGAAATCACATGTTTATTTTTCAATATTGTATGTAAATTCCTGAGATATTTAAAAATTCTCCATACTATCGGGAAAAATAAACATGTGATTTCGAGTCTCAAATTTTGTGGATAGGTTCTCTATAGTGGGCTATTTACTTAGCTTTTCGCTTAACACATCCTTTTTGTTACACCCTGTATAGGTAAGTAAGTAGGTGCTTTATTTTCATTTATTAATTTTACTTATTTTCAAACGTATTGGTAAGTTTTTATAATATTTTGAGAATACATAAAATACAACACCCAGTATTAAATAAATGATGAGTCATACATTGCCTAATAATCATAATTATTAATTTCTAATTATTTATCACCCTTAGATGCCCATTTTCGCTACTTTTCGGCTGGCGTAACGTTCTCTTTACTTTGACACTACATTATTAAAGACAATATAATTATTGTTCTTAAATTTCATATAAATGCGAAAGTTGAATTAAAACTATGGTATACGTGATGCAAATTTGAAATATGTTGGCCAGCAGTGAAGCATCCATGGGAACAGTACATATATAGTATTTGAAGGGTCGAGCGACGACATAATCTAGGAACTTTTCGATGTCTTCGTAGTGATTTTTTGCTGTAGAATTAATAATAAATAATCAGATGATGATGATGAAACAATTAAATATACACATACACACCAGCTGTATATTGCTGTCCACCTCTGGACGTAGGCATCCCCAGGGCACATTCTTCGTATGTGCGAAAAATGTTCTTAAAATATTCGTTCGTATTGTAATATCAAATTCCTTTAAGAATGCTGTTATACGAATTTTACAAGCAATCGGCGGATTGCGAAGTGATCTGCTACGGGAAGTTAGCAGCTCATTTTTTCAATATAAGTTTTTCGGGGTAAAAATGCCAGAACTATTTATAAAAGGTATCAGGAACTGTAGAACTCACCTGCACTAGAATAGAACTCAGATTTATTTTTGAGCTGCTGGTAAATGAGCTGCTAAGTTCACGGACACATAGATACGTTGGCCGTTCTACTTACCACGATCCTGGAGCAATTTGTCGTGTATCAAAATCACTAGGTCATTACTTTGTCGACTTAGTCTATTGGCTACTAATATTGGTATAGATAGTAGAATTATGGCATGAAGTGTTTCTATATTGTATACAATGAACGTCAATAAATTAATCTGTAAAGAAATGTATGTAATATAGCTTGTCTATGTCAAAGGCATATTTAATAACACGTCGTGTTGCAAAACTGCTAGGCCTTATGAATAGTATGGTTCGTTAATAATAATAGGGATATAATATGACTTCTAGCAATTTGCCTGCTTAATTAATTAGGTTATACATATTACAACTGTTGAAATAACATCACAGAAGTAATTATTCCTTCATGTTATACAAAAGTGCCTAGCGGTTTTGTTTTATGCATTATATTCAATACTCGTATGTATGCGATATTTACAAATTCTCGAAAATAAACAAAGAACTGTAATTTAAACATTATGTGACTATTATTTTCATAAACATAATTTTATTCTAGTTTAAGCTAATTACTGCAAATAGTTACCTGCTCAAAACAATTGTATTTACTCAATAAATAAATGGAAATGTTAAAAGCGGATTATTTGGACCACTTTTGTCCAATGTTCTTTGTTTTCAAATTAGCTACAAAAACAAAGGACTCCGAGTAAATGAAAATTTCCCAAGTTTTTAACCGACTTCAAAAAAAAGGAGGAGGTTCTCAATTCGTCTGTATGTATAATATTTTTTTTTATGTATGTTCACCGATATTTCCGTCAATTATAGACGGATTTCAAATTTTTTTTTTTGATAGAGTTCATATAATATCAAATTAAATAGTCGGCTTGTAAATAACTACTTGTTCTTGGTTATAATAACGTACACAAGGCAGGCAGACTGTATTGTAACTAAAAACTTACCCGCTTATTTTTATAATCCGACAGTGAATAAAAAATATTCAACATTATATTTAAAGTACAAATAGCCGCCGTTGGTATAAACTAAAACAGAATTTCAAATTATTGTAAAGTTCCTTTGAAACAGCACATTAGTACCTACTAGTGAAATGAGTGGTTCATTCTACAGTCAATAAAGTGTCAGAGCTATGTCTGTTCCCTAATTCCAATTTTACTTATCGCTCGACTTGCCTAGACTTGATATGGTTCTAGAAATAGCTAAAACATAATGGCGCATTTATGATAAGCTGATATTTTCCATAAAATATATTTCATCTTCAGACATACATCCCTAAATAGCCCTGCGTGACAGACGGACGGACAGACAAACTATTTCCTTCTTTATGTTATTGATCTATATTAGTATATAAGTATAACCAGTATTGTTAAAAATAATTAATTTGTATAAGTACCTAAGGTTGGTTAACTGCCACAAAAAGTTGCCTAACTCCACAATTTATGTAGTCAAACCGAGCGCGGTAACATTCTTTTTAATTTAAATGTATGGAAGTAACTAGCATCTAAGATACAGGCTCAGCCTAGTTTAGTTGTTAGTGAACGTTATTATAAAACTACCCACATGTACCTATTTGCATAAATATATTAACTATGTAATTAATGATTAAACGAACTTACCTGTACGTGAAGTTCTATCATAATTATACGAAGTGCTTCGTCCGAAGAGATTAGTAAGGAAGTTTTATATTGATCACAATGTAGTAACGCATACGTGTTACCACTTCAGCATTAGTTGAGAATAATTGCCACTTTTAGTGTAGGCAATATTGTTTTTTTTTTTTTTTTTTTTTTCTCTCCCGCCTTTTTTACTCCTACCTGCTATGGGAACCTATCGCTTGGTCCTCATTTAGTTTAGATATTTTAGATATTTCCGTAGCCTTATGGGTATTTAGGGTGGGCGGGTGTTACTAATCTCTTCGGACGAAGCACTTCGTATAATTATGATAGAACTTCACGTACAGGTAAGTTCGCTTAATCATTAATTATACTCGTGCTTCGTCCTCAAGATTAGTAAGGAAGTTTTATATTGATCACAATGTAGATGTTTAGAGCGTAGGAAAGATCTTCAATGAAAAATATTGTTAGCAATGAACTACTCGTATATTAATATTGTAACACAATAATCACTGTATAAATGGTTAATAAATCAATGTTCAATCAAAGTGTACATAGTGTTTCTGCTAATACTGTACAGTCGTTATTAATGATAGGCCGATTATAAAATTTTGCGAAAGTAGTGGAATTGCCGCTCCATCCAGCTGTTTGTCTTATGACATCTAGGTTAACGCCTAGCTTATGTGCCATTGATGTTGAGGCATGGCGTGTACTATGCGTGGAGAATATGGACACGTCAATTCCACTATCTTTCAGAATGCATTTAATCCATCGACTGATTGTCTGGGCCCCTATAGAGTTGTATGGTTTGCGAACACTTATGAAGAGTTGTTCTGATTTACGCAAATCTACAGTTTTTTTCATATAGGCAATAAGGGTTTTTGCAGGACATATTTCGGGTCTATTTTCGAAAAAAGGTAAGTATGAAACTGGTTGTTTTGTACCAGGTTTAGATGTTTTGATTAGATCGGGTATTTTAATTATAATCTGATTATTTTGACTTATTATATTATTAATATTAATATGTGCTAGTGTTTGCACGCGGTGTGCTGTTACTAGGGCCAATAAAGTGACACATTTTTTAGATAAATTTTCTAGGGTAAGACTTTCATTGGGAAATAAGGATGCCAGGTTATTGAGAACAATACCTGCATCCCATGTTACGTTGTATCGTGGCAAGGGTGGTCTTAATTTGTATACTCCTTTACAAAACCTTTTTATACGATCATCATCGGATATATCACCTATTACTAGCGATAATGCCGATCTATAGCTATTAATGGTATTGTACTGACCACCATCGTAAAATATTTTTGTTAAAAATTCTATGATAATTGGAATAGATGCCTTGTATATATCTATACCTTTATCAAGGCAAAAAAGGAACCAACGCTTTAAGCATACATCGTACTGCTTTATAGTATTGTTTGATAACGATGCTAGAAGAATATCTAAGGCAGAAGGCGGGACACATCGCTGGAGTAACGCCGTCCTGACAATATTCCGGCAACCAGGGTAGTGTGTGCTTGAATGTTCCGGTTGCTGGAAGAAGATATAAGCACGTAATTAGAGTCTAATGTGAGCGTTTTCGAGCGAAGTAACTGCAGGAACAATGGGTACCATGGCTGAGTGGGCCAGTTAGGTACGACCACGATACCTTCGGCTTGGTCGAATATGATTTTTCTTAACGTTTTTAGTACCATGGCTACTGGAGGAAAAGCGTAAAATGTCCATTTGGACCAGTCCAACGTGAATGCGTCGACTACTAATGCTTCTGGGTCTCTGTGCCAAGAAGCGAAGATGTCACATTTCTTATTAATTCGCGTGGCAAATAAATCTATTTGAGGGGCTAGGTGAAAATTATCTAAAATTAATTGGTAACCAGAAGTGGACATTTCCCATTCGGTATCTGAATGGTTTTTTCTAGATTCTCTATCGGCGACAACGTTTTCGCTAGACCGTATGTAAGAAGCAACAACAATTATCTTTCGGTCTTCGCACCACTGCCATATATCTCTAGTTACTTTGTTCAGGTGAGGGTATTGAATACCACCCATCCGATTAATGTAACATGCGGCAGTAGTATTATCGGTCCTGAGCAAAACCTGGCAGTTAAAGTATTGCTTAGCAAATATTTTAAGAGCATAAAGGCATGCCAAAAGCTCTAATTGGTTAATATGCATTAGAGTTTCATTATCAGACCACTGGCCGCTGGCCGTTTGGTTATTACAGGCCGCGCCCCACCCCGTTGTTGAGGCGTCAGAATAAATCTCTACTGCAAAATTGTCATTCTTTATTCTGTGAACTGAATATTGAATGACCTTTAACCACCAGTTTATGTCAGGTAATAGGACACTTGGTAGACTCATATATTTGTCGAAATTGTTATTTCCTTGTAATTGTAGGAACTTACAGCGTTCTAACTGTTTAGTGTAAAGCCATCCGTACTCAATAGCAGGACAAGCTGAGGTTAGCAGACCTATGACCTGTGCGAATTTACGAACTGTGAAGCGTTTTGACGACTTCAGAGTTTCAAGTTCTAATTGAATTCGACGTCTTTTTTCAGGAGGTAAACTAATTTGCCATTTATGTGTATCTACTATATATCCTAAATATTTACAAGTCTTTGAAGGAATTTTCGTACATTTTTCTTCATTAATTACAAAACCTAAGGCCTTCAACAAATGTTTTGTTGTTTTTACATTATCTAGACAGTCTTTATAGGTACTTCCACTTAGGAATAGGTCGTCCAAATATATTGACGATATGAATCCACATGACCGTAACAGACTCATAACGGGCTTCAGTATTTTAGTGAAGGTGAGAGGTGCAGTGCAAATTCCAAAGGGAAGTACGTTAAATTCGTACATCTTTTCATTTACACTAAATCTGAGGTATTTCCGTGAATTAGGATGGACATTAATTAGGAAATACGCGTCTTTTAAATCTAACGTGGCAATATAATCTTCATTAGAGATAAGTTTAATGACAGTACGAATGTCCTCTAGCTTGAAATGTTGGGTATTTATGAATTTATTGAGGCCTTTTAAGTTTAAAATAAGTCTCATCTTGCCATTAGGTTTGGGCGCTAAAAATGCCCGTGAAATATATTGATCGAGGCAAGGTTCACATTCGGAAATAGCCCCAATGGATAATAAGTTATTAATAGCAATAGATAGATGATAGATTTCAGAATCTGTGAAATTAACTGATGGTGGAGTAGTTTGTTGAACTGGACGGTCAAATTTAATCTGGTAGCCTTTTACCCATGAAAGTATGTTACGATCACGCGTTATAGACAACCATTTATCATAAAAATGAGCAAGTCTGCCAGCATAGCGAACCTGGTCTAACGGCGGCTTGCTTCGTCGGCTGCGCGTAGGTCCTCGATGAGTTGCCGCGCGGCGGCGCGCTCTGCGTAGCAGGCGGCTGGGGGCGCTGCGGCGGGCCCGGCGGCTGCCTGCGAGCCGGGGTCCGCGCCTTCCAGTTTAAATTTTTGCTGTTAGATGTAGATGGCACACTCATAGGTGTTTTGGGCTTTTTCGGTGGGTCAACTTTTAGATCAGAACTTGATTTAGATACTGCTTTTGCGGCCTTAAGTGTATCTGTCAGATTATTTCCAAACAGGAACTTGTCGATCTTTGTCGTCGACAACTGATCTTTTAACTCCTTTTTAACCGAATAAAGGGCGCAGTTACGCCTAGCATCAGACTCTGAATGCTGAACGTCACAGAAAATGCGACTTACTTCCATGAGATCTTTTATCAGGTCGTTATTCTTCTCTTTAGATGTGAGAAGATCTGATATTATTTTTCCCAATAATGAGATGCCAGCTGCAATCATCTTTTGTCGACTTTCAATAGCTTTATCACGTTTAAGTACTTGCTCTGTTAAGGCCGCCTTGATTTCTGGATTTAGTTGTGGCGCTGCTATATTTGTGCAGTTGCCTGGTATTAGTAGCTTCTTGATTAATTCTTTGTGAGACTCTTTACTTAAGCCAGAGATGGCGATATGGGATAGTCTAGTTGCTACATCTTTATGAATATCAGGTCCATATTCTATGGTCACTGATGGGTCAACTCCTTGTACCTCTAGGATATCAATGTCTTGCAAGTTATTGTCTCCTGCTGGGTCAATGTGATCTTCGGACCGATCTGTAGGTTCACCATTAGGCGCCACAACTATCGGTACGGGATTTGTCTCCGCTTGAGGGTCTGACAAAATTTCGTCAACATGTGGACTGGGAATACTGGTCTGTTCCTGGTCTGGAATAAAAATGACCATTATGTTTCATTCATACGTGTGCCAAATACAAAATGAATACTAGTCGCAATTTTCGAACAGACTAGATAACCGTGTACAATTAATATTGTACATAGGTTAATTACTGTAGTACGCGGTAGGTAGTCACTCAGGTTATACCAATGCGTTTAACTTTTAAGTAAATAAGTACCAGTATTTTTATGCGGTAGTAGATCGCTTGGATTATCTCCGAACGATTTACAATGAGGTATGTGTAATACACATTGTATTACATTAATATTTAAATGCGGCAGGTAGTCACTCGGACTACCCTCGTGCATTTAAATTATATAAGTACTACAACAGCTATTATATACGGCGATCTAATCCCAAAAACTAGTCTGATGTATTATAGCATTTCGTAGTTGCAATTTCAATGCGGCGAATTAGTCCCACAGACTATTCTGATGCATTATAGTGCTTGACTGTAATGTTTTATATGCGGCGAAATAACCCCACAGGTTACTCTGATGCATAATACATTATTAGTCGTAGGTTGGTTGCGGCGGGTCAGTCCCTCAGACAGCCCTGGTGCAAATCAACGCTAACGTAGCATTTAATTTGTAACATTGTATTTATGTGGGTACTTACAATTTTGGTTTTCCGGTAGATTAGGGGAGGATTCCCTCGACGAATTTGATCCTGATTTGCTTGATGAAGACGATGAAGAACTTAATTGGAAGCAGTTACGTTTTTCACGACGTGAACGTTTTACTTGTTTCTCAAGTTTGCGTAGTTTACTCGCTATGAATTCTAGGTTACAATCACTGCCGCGTTTCGGCATGATTATTTAGTGTGAAATTACAGAACAACGCGAGGTGTGAAGTGGTTGAGCACTAAACTGCGAATGAGGACCAAGCGATAGGTTCCCATAGCAGGTAGGAGTAAAAAAGGCGGGAGAAAAAAAAAAAAAAAAAAAAAAAAAAAAAAAAAAAAAAAAAAAAAAAACAATATTGCCTACACTAAAAGTGGCAATTATTCTCAACTAATGCTGAAGTGGTAACACGTATGCGTTACTACATTGTGATCAATATAAAACTTCCTTACTAATCTTGAGGACGAAGCACGAGTATAATAGTGGTAAAAGTTAAGGTTAAATAAAGATTATTATTATTATTATCTCTAATGATAGCGACCACTCGATATACGCTACCACGCTGGCAGTTGATACCTAACAAAAAGTGCTGTTGGTTTCAAATATCCGCCATTTTGTTTTTCGGATATTTGTGTGGAATATGTTGAGTGCAAACGTGCCGAGCGATAAATAAAAAATCGGGCCCAACACCGTAGCAGATGGAGATCCGTGATCTCTACGAGTTTCACTGTTTACGAGTGTTTACTAAACCTACCGCAGTGTACACAACCACCTGTTTTATTATTCTATAATGTCCTTGTATTATTAACTGTGTGTACATTGGAAATAAATTTTATTATTTATTTACTCCCATCTCTCCGCCTGTATGCAAATATTTGCCTTGACTGAAGCTGACTTGCTATTGGTTCAAAGCAAGGGAATTTAGGAGGTACCCTACACCGCAAAACACCTAGTAAGCAGACGACCAGTTTGATGGACGGACGACTTCATGGGTAGGCAGTGAATGGCACTGGACATTGGTATTAGGGAAGCGACCTATACTCAACAGTAGGTACATACATACATACCTACATATAATCACGCCTTTATCACTTACGGTGTAGACAGAGCACCAAGGGCCGATAGAAACACATGGTGCCACTTCTGACTAATTTTGAGGGTATAGTTGAGATTAGTAGGTGATTGATAAAAATGATAATGATACTCACAGACAAGTCGATCCATTTTTTTATATGATCCGTTAGATCCGCCAATGACTTGTAGGTATTGTGAATAAACACTATTTCTGACCCGGTGTTCCGGAAAATATCTACCAGATTGTACAGGCGTATGTAAACGGAATAGTAGAAAAATGTGACAATAACTACCGATATGTCTAGTGAAAAGAAAATTATGTGGAAAAGAATCCAATCCCAATAGGAGTATTCATCATTAGTGTAGACATATAAACTATAGTATACTGCCGTTATAAATCTATCGGACCACAGCAAAAACGTCAATGACAACAGTTTTGTTTCGAAATGAAATGGTTTAACATCTATATCCAAATCTGTGTCTATCTCTCGTAATTTGCTAAGAAATGAATAAAATGATCTCGATTTCATTAAAAGGTTCAAAGTCAAAATGTGTATGCAATAACTTATTACAAATATAAGTGACCAAGCAGCAAATATAAAATTTAATTCACATGCCATCATGGTTCTTAATACGATTAACGTAATAGAGCAAATAAAACGAATGAATTTCACTAGTTTCATAAAGAAAGTTTCGAACTTAATAAAACCAAAATCCAGTCCTAATAAATAGAAAATTACTACGAAATATAACTTCAAATATTTCTCCATTGCACGTATTTCTTATTGATACCAGATACTGAATAGTGTAGTGTCGTCACTCTAACTTATGATTATTCATTAATACTCATAATAACAAGCTATGCCATTAACTAATAAATTAATTTATCAATGGAAAATACAACAAAGTCAAAATACAGGGTGTAACAAAAGATATATGTTATAAAAAGAGCTATGTCAACAGCCTTTCAAAATTTTTAATTGAAAAAATATATGTTGCTTAGGAATAGGTATAGTAGGTGTAAACAAATATATCTAATAAAAGATAAATTAAATATCGTATACCTACATGTGTCAACTGAATAGCAACTATGATATATGTGACACAGATTTTATATACTTCAACGATCAGTGTAATATCCATTGGCACGGTACATATACTACTTGAACTGTCGAGCTGTTGTTCATAGTGGATTTTTTCTGTAAAAGCAAACGAATTTTTAAAATAGTTTACCTAAATTACCATATTGTTGCCAGTTCATACATACCTATACATATAGACACGGCTGTGTTCCCAATGGTGTAGCCAGAGCTGCAAGATCGTATAGGAGATCCCTAAGCCACGTTTAGCATAGCGAGGACAGATCTTAGCATAAATATAAACTTGACTTACTATAAGATCCATAGTAATCTTCACACGCTCGGTAAGTTCTGCTAATGTCTTATACATTTGGTGACTAAACTGTACCTACATCTGATCCATTCGAAATATAGTTGTAACTAGTGGACGCCCGCGATTCCGTCCGCGTGGACTACAGAAAAAAAACAAAATATCGAAATTATCCGAGATAAAAACATTTTCCCGGGATAAAAAGTAGCCTATATGTTAAGTGGGACCTGTCACAATATATTCCTGAAAACTGCATCGAAATCGGTTCAGCCGTTTCTGAGATTAGCGTGCACAAACGCACAGACAAACAGACAAACCGACAGACAAAAATTTCAAAAATCATTGTTTTGGGTACTATTGCGTTGATAAAGGTATTCTATAATATTTTTTTATATATCTTCCATGCACAGACAACGATCCGTTACATTTTTATTATATGTATAGATATAAACTAATATAAACAGAGTAATAAAAGGACGCCACGATAACTACTGAAACGTCAACGGCGAATAAAATACCATAAAACCAAACTCAATCCCAGGTAGACAACCATTCGGTACCAAGAACAAAGAAATAATATTATAATCCCGACAACAGCCTACCTGAATAAAAACACAGTATTAATAACACGACTTTTAATTCAAAATAAAACGAAGCAACTTATCTCTATCTACGAGTATACCACTCAAATTTGCTAGTAAATAGCAAAATGATTTATTTCTCGGGCAAAACAGTAGTGTAGGTAATGGGTTGGGTTTGGTTTTGCAGTTTTAGGTTGGGTTTTACAGTTTCATAATAATTTGTGGTTTACTAATTTCTACCTATATAATCCTGAGGATGCCACGGTTGTTGGCGAAACATATGTAGATTATTAATCTAGTTTTTGATTTCGGAAATAGTGCGATGTATTATCTTGCATGCTAGGTGCTCGGGTCTGGTTTCTCGTGGCGATTGTAGGTAGTGCAAGTGCTTGTTTTCGTAGTTATGAGTTATCAGATCCGAGGTTCAGCGGAGGGTGTAGGGCCCGGTGGTGGTGGGCGCACCCATAGTGAACAAAACAGTAGTATTAATATATTAACTAAATAAATGTAAAGATAAATTATTGACCAAATAATAGTGAATATGTGAAACTGAATTAAGTATAGAGTTTGAAAAATAACAATAAAAACCGAACGAAATAAACGAATTATTTTTATTGACTTCATTATGAAGGTCTCGAATTTTATAAAACCGAAATCTATACCGAACATGAACAATAATATTATAAATAAATAATAAAAACATATTTTTGATAACACTCCCATTTCTAATAAGCCTTTGCTAAAGATTAAAACAAGTGCTTTAATTGTATTACTTTTTAATCGGAAAGGGTAATCAATTTAGAGGGTACCATTATCTAATGAACAGAAACTAATAAAGTAATCAAGTGAATGTACTACTACGTACTAGTAGAAGTAATATCGTAAGTCAAAAATATTCATAATATAATTGAAACTTTAAACATTAATATTTATGTTTTTTTTTAATATAAGGAAATTTCCAAATTAGGAATGTTTGGACACTTAATCAAATTCTGATTTATTCTGATAAGCATAAAATATCATTAAAATTGAACCATAGTAAACATCCCTATTAGGTGCTTTCAAATTATTTTGTCGATTTCAATCACGTAAGAAAGAAATTTGACAGTGGTTAAGTAAGTAATGTTAATTCTGTGTAATGTGTTGGGTTTTAGAGTTTCATAATTAGTGGTTTACTAATTTCTATAATCCTGAGGATGCCACGGTTGTTGGCGAAACATACGAGTATGTAGATTATTAATCTAGTTTTGATTTCGGAATAGTGCGATGTATTATCATGCATGTTAGGTGCTCGGGTCTGGTTTCTTGTGGCGATTGTAGGTAGTGCAAGAGCTTGTTTTCGCATTTATGAGTTATCAGATCCGAGGGTCAGTGGAGGGCGTAGGGCCCGGTAGTGGGCGAACCCTTAGTGAATCGTGGAGTAACTTGGACATAATTTGAAAAATACATAGTTTTTTTACATCTTACCCGGCTACACGTGGCTTTAGGATATACCTAATGGCTATCCCATTTCGGGAACACAGACATGGTGTTTATGTAGTAGGTACATATATTTTGTATTAAGGTAAAAAAGATAATAGACTTTGAGCAAAAGAAGATCTTTTTGACGTGAAACGTCTTTAAAATCGCGCCGACACATACGGGTACCAGGTTTAAAAACTGGACCGTAACGAAAAGGTCTATATCATCGTACCTTAATAATTAAAAAACTATTGGTCTTAGAAACAAAAATGTGGTGTAAATATTTCACTTATATAGTCAGCTCGCTGTTATGACATTGAGTTCGTGTCGGGGTCAAGCGGGGGGGCGGGGGAGGGATACTGCGATAACTGTGCGAAACCGGCGCTCGCGCTTGTTTCTATTCAGTGTAACTCGTGACTCCGACTTTATAGCGTGGTGATTCTTTCGTGTGTTTGTCAAGTTTATTTGAACCGATTGATTTATACAAAAATAAGTGTAATTTGGACAGTATTTATATCTATACTAATATTATAAAGCTGAAGAGTTTGTTTGTTTGTTTGTTTGAACGCGCTAATCTCAGGAACTACTGGTCTGATTTGAAAAATTCTTTCAGTGTTAGATAGCCCATTTACCAAGGAAGGCTACAGTCTATACAACAACCTGCCCGGCTTCGCACGGGTACAACGCCCCCTCACGCGGACGAAGTCGTGGGCGGCTGCTATTTAAAATAACCAGAAAGTGACAATAAATATATAAACATTTGCTATGTATTTTATGTTTCTATTACGTACCTGTTCTTTTTTTATTAAAATACTTAAAACAGCGTCCATCTTGTTTTCATTTCAATCTTTTACTTTAAAAGCGATTCGCTAACATAGACGTTTCACGTTAAAACCAACGGCCGTGTGCCCCGACACAGCCCCACCCGCTTTTTTATCCTTTTTATCACCGCTTTTAATATCACGATATTTCGTAGTAGGTTCGTAGTTCGTAGCACGCGCTACGTACTACGCTCAACTCATCAGTTAAGCTGACCTATGAGTGACGCACCCGATGTCGGTTAGTAACCTAGGGGTGGGGGTAATTCTTGAAAAGTCTCGAGTTGGAACGAAGCCGAAACGGAACCGTTGTAGACGCTCAGAACAAAGCAATAATTACTTTATGGTGACGTACTCGTAATTAGACACATTTCAGCACGAGAAAGATATTTGTTTTTATTCTGTCACACTACCGACTGATGCGTGCTAAAATATACCTTATTACTCAAACGGGTATTATCTGTATTTACTGTACTTGTTTTGTATACAATAAAGTCCGTGTAAACTATTCCCGTATTTTAACATTCCAGCAGGAATTTTGGGCAATTATTTTTTTGTGTACCTATATAATATTCCAGACCTATAATGTTACTAGTAGTAGTAAAACATTCGCTAAGTAATATATCGCCTCCCGGCAAGAAAAGTGTCACAACACATGTTAGGTACGAAATGACATAATTACAGCATTAAATTGCACGTATTTCATTTGTTCGGCTGTCAAAATTTCGTTCCCGATGGCACTAAGTACTCTTTTTCACGGAGCGGTTCGCTCCGGTCACCGGCGTGAACTCCAGAGTGGACGTCTACAGTATCACCAAAAAAGCGTCTGTAATGAGACGATCATTTTTCTCAATTGTTGACGAAGAAGAAGCATTGTAAATATTGCCACATCATACAAAAAAACAAACATAACATGAAAGCTGATATATATTCACATTTTAACTAATGACCGCAACACATGTAATGTCATTTTTGTTGTGAATTATTACAATTATCACCAGTTATAACTCGTTATGTTGTGTTCGGTCAATTGAACTCTTACTGCTATGTTGCGTATTTTTTAATATCTGATTTTTTATGGATATTATTGTGTATCGACTTAGGAGTTTTTTTAATTCGTAGTACAGTTCATACATTTTATTGATGTCTTTTGCCATAAATGCACATAGACGCGCGTAGCAGGATTTTTTCACGAAAAATAATTAATATCTGTCTACAATAAAAAAACTAATACATAAACAACATGACTATAATACAACTGACACTATAAATTTCGCACGATCAGTAGGAATTTAATTTTTTTTTTTTTTCCAGCATTTTTTTTGGCATAAACTTACTTTATTTCATGTATAGAATACGTACCCTTCGTTAAAGGTGGCCACAAAAAAACACCCTGTATATTGAGTAATATATTCTCCTATGTTGCTCTGGGAGTGAAAAAAAAAGTCACAGAAAACAATGTCCGAGAGGTGCTTGAAACCTCCGTGTGGTGAAAAATGCACCGAAATATTTGATAAATATTGGCAATGGAGACCTGGATTTACAGCGTAATTTTATTCATAAAATTTTCAAACTGTTGCAGGACGATCCTACTCTCTTATAAAGATGAGTTTTCCGAAACAGTTTTAACGCGGAATCTTACAATGCGTACAAGAAACTTAAAGAAAATAAAATAAAAGATCTATTGGATTTGTTACAAAATAATCATATTCCCCACTTTTATGAGTCTTTTTATAAGGTAAGTAATTTACCTTTTTATAGTTGATTGTAAGTTCACCTAAAAATATTATTATTACCTATAAAAAAATCGTTTTTGTGAGTTAAAGAAAAGTTTTTTTAAGTTATTTTTTCTTATTGTACCTAAGTTTTACAAGTAAAGAGAGTTTACTAATCAAAGTAATAATAACTGTGATTGTATTAAGACGTATCATTTAATGTAAGGCCAAAGACGTAAGACTGATTGTTCATTAGGTCAAAACTAGTCTGTAATTTGGTTACTAAGTTTAATTAATGTTGAAGACTATAATAAAAGTAACGGTGATTCGATACATTAAAATGTGTACATCTCAACTATACCCTCAAAATTGGTTAGAAGTGGCACCATGTGGTCCTATCGGCCCTTGGTGCTCTGCCTACCCCGTAAGGGATAAAGGCGTGCATTATATGTTTGTATGTATGTATATATACATACATAAACTCGAAAAACATAATACTGCAGCTGCTTCTCTTCCCGGGAATACTGTACAAGTCAGTAGAGGGACACGAGGGTCTTGGTGTTTTGTAGGCGATGGGCTGACCACCTGTCACTACTAAACGAACTTGTACATCTCAACTATACCCTCAAAATTGTAAAAATGTGGTCCTATCGGCCCTTGGTGCTCTGCCTACCCCGTAAGGGATAAAGGCGTGATTATATGTTTGTATGTATGTAATATACATACATAAACTCGAAAAACATAACCATCCTTCTGGCGCTGTTGGGTAAAAATACATTGCCTGTTGAGTTGACTGTTACCCAACACTATCGTAAAACTCAACATGATGGTACTCTTTTTTATTACAAGCTTTTATTTAACTTGCAATGTATATTTGTTCGGGTGAAATCTTACAACTCAATTTTAAGGCACTCGCCCTCAACCGATTGGGCTGAAATTTGGTGAGCACGTTCAGTTCGGATGACAATGCATGATTAACAGTGTGACGTCATTCTAAATCCAATATGGCGGCATACCCACAATGGCGGACCAATTATTTTTAATGCATTCCTACAATATGGGTATCAAATTAAAGGGCTAGCTGAGAGTAACTCGAAAAAAATGTGACGTCACTCTTAATCCAATATGGCGGACTTCTAAAACTTGAAAATCTATTTTGAAACAGATATTTTTAAGCAATTGAGTTGAAATTTTAAGGGCTCCTCATTGAAGAGCTGGACTGTTCAAAATTAACTGGCAAACGACCTTGCAATAATGATGCGTTGAATGAGATGAACAGACTTAGGAACTTACCAGGTGAAAACTAAAAAGTATAAAATAAAATTTAGGTAAAAAAACCTTTTTAAAAACAAGCTTTTATTTAAATGCGCTAAAAAGAAAAAATAAACTTTTACACTAAAACTTTTACTGTTAATTTATAACGTCATTTCAAATTTAACACATTTGACACAATTTATATGTTATAAAAGCTTGTCGCGACATTTAAGTACTCGTATTTACTTTCTTAGTTTTAAATTTTTAATAAGTCAAGGTGAGGCCGTGCCGAGGACTGAGTGGCACGATGACATGATGTCGTGAACATACCACCTCGAGGCACCGGGGCGAACCCTGTTGTATATTACTCTCTTACTCTTCTACACGAAGCTCTAGAAGGGTCGACGGATATTTCTTCGATATGCGTGGGAACAATATGGGAAAATCTGAAACATCAACACAAAGATGCTGCCTAATAAACATTTAAAAGTAAGAACGTAAATACGAGTACTTAAATGTCGCGACAAGCTTTTATAACATATAAATTGTGTCAAATGTGTTAAATTTGAAATGACGTTATAAATTAACAGTAAAAGTTTTAGTGTAAAAGTTTATTTTTTCTTTTTAGCGCATTTAAATAAAAGCTTGTTTTTAAAAAGGTTTTTTTACCTAATTTATTTTATTAATGGCCTCATAACATGTACTCTTTATCATTGCAGTATTTGCCTGGCTGTCACTCACACATTGCAAAGTATATATCTGAAAATTTTTGAGCCGAAACGCAACCACTAACGAACCGTTAACGAAACGCGGTGCGAAGCAATGAATACTTACCGCTTGAGTAATAAGGTATATTTTAGCACGCATAGGTCGCGAGTATGACAGTATAAAGACAAATATCTGTCTCGTCCTGAAATGTGTCTAATTACGTCACCGTAAAGTAATTGATGCTTTGTTCTGTGCGTCTGCAACGGTTCCGTTTCGGCTTCGTTTCAACTCGAGACTTTTCGAGAATTAGGCCCCAGGTTATACCACAACCAACCACCGAAACAACTACGAGAATCCCAGTAGATATAATACAGTACAATATCACCAACTTAAGCTAACAGTACAACGTACAGGGTCAGAATACGTAATTTATGACTTCAACGTCTGGTCCGCCACGATAACCGCCGGACACCGGTTTAAACCGGCGTGAGTTAAACTCTAGTTAAACTCCGGTTATGATATGTGTACGTGGCCCGGGTTTATTAGGTCTGGGGCTGTCTTGTGTGGAATATGAACTTATGTTGGCTAAAGCGGTCTCATATGTGAACGAAAATAAGCTGAAAAATCACTACCTGTCCATTATTTGAAGTAGTACGGTATTGGGAAAGCTACCCCCCAAAGCTTTTCGTATCGCTTCGCTCACTACAAGCGGGGTGCTTTCCCAATAACAGAGTGGAACAGGGCCCTAACCAAGGTTTTCGCTTCGCTCACTACAAGCGGAGTGCTTTCCCATTAACAGATATAAATTTTAATAAACCGAACCTATTTAAATGTGAATGCGACAATTGTACAACATCAAAATCAGTACATGAAATAAATTTAGTGGAACAGGGCCCTAACCAAGGTTTTCGCTTCGCTCACTACAAGCGGAGTGCTTTCCCATTAACAGATATAAATTTTAATAAGCCGAACCTATTTAAATGTGAATGCGACAATTGTACAACATCAAAATCAGTACATGAAATAAATTTAGTGGAACAGGGCCCTATCCGAGGTTTTCGCTTCGCTCACTACAAGCGGAGTGCTTTCCCATTAACAGATATAAATTTTAATAAACCGAACCTATTTAAATGTACAATCTGAATGTGACAATTGTACAACATCAAAATCAGTACATGAAATAAATTTAGTGGAACAGGGCCCTAACCGAGGTTTTCGCTTCGCTCACTACAAGCGGAGTGCTTTCCCATTAACAGATATAAATTTTAATAAACCAAACCTATTTAAATGTACAATCTGAATGCGACAATTGTACAACATCAAAATCAGTACATGAAATAAATTTAGTGGAACAGGGCCCTAACCAAGGTTTAGCTCAATGAGCTATCACAACTGAAAAGAATTTGGATAGGCATGTTACATACTTACACTATGAGTGCGGCTAGATGATCACGGCTTCTTGGCGAGGAGCAAGATCTTGACTTGTAACCGCGTTACAAGGAGTGCTGTTAGGCTTCGAAGTCTTGTCTTGGCTATGAGCGGGTCCCGGTTAGAAGTGTAGCTAGATGTTCACAGCTTGGTCAGGCGCAGGATCTCGACTAGGAGTGCAGCTATACTTGAGTCTATTGAATGAAGTCCTTTGGATGAGTCCGGGTTGTTTGTGACGGTTTACCATTTTAAACCGGCCTTTTAATGTCGAATTTTACAAAGATAAAGATGTTGATTAAAAAATGCAATAAACTTGTAATTATTAGGAAAACACCTGCATTAATAAATTTGTCACGAATTTTACCTTAGTTTGGCGAAAATAATATTGACAAAATCAAATATACTGCTAAAAAGTGCAAGCTAGAGGCATTTTCTACACATAAATTGAATAGCCAAACGCAAATGCTAATTTGTGAAACAAAAACAGTAATGAGGTCGTGCAAAAAGTGCAAGCTAAATATAATTATTCAATGAAATCGAGGTAATCAAATGCTTATTTAAATTTGTTCAAATTTTATTCTAGTTTGCCTAAAATATTTACCTAATTAATATTACCGCTAAAAAAGTGCAAGCTAGATACATTCAGTGTACCCATATTGAATTACCAAATGCAATGATAAATTGGTAATATAAAAGTGATTCAATATAATACTCATTCAAAAAATGCAAGCTAAATGTGATTATTACTTTGAAGGTAAAAAAATATCCGCATTAACAAATTTGTAATTATTGTAGTTTTAAAGCAAATGGTAGTAAGTACAAACGATTTTAATGAAACATAATTCGTTTGAATAATTAATTATTCGATTTTAGGAATGGTATAAAACACGAACATTTCGAAACATGCTTCACACGTTCCAGTCCTTGTTTAAAAGTACAAGTAGAAGCGCTCTGAGCCTGAAGCAAGTCATCACCGCCGTAGAAGCCGAAGTTGGGATTTTGTTCACCGTCTCTGGACTTGAGCTGTCACCACCACACCACGACTCTGGAATAGAAGCTGAAGCTGGGATTTTGCTGACCGTCTCAGTGCTTTGTCACTCTGTTCTTCGTTAAATCATTTTCGGTATGTATCAGTTAAATCAATTTTACTGTTCTTGTTCTGTGTTTGTGCATACACTTGCGCACTATAATTATATCCTGCGCAGTCGGCTAATCTTAGTTGAGATGGCCACCATGATCGAAAAGATCCCTACAGTCACGTTTAGCGTAGCAGGGTTAGATATATAAGGTCGGTGACAAGTTGTTAGCTTCATCGCTTGAGAGAACACCCTATAGTTCCTTATAGGGATGGTGCGTATTTGCGCGCCTTGGTTTTAAAACCAGATTTTTACTTAGAAGTACGTAAACCACTTTATACTTATGGGTTGACACTTTTTTCTGTAGTCCACGCGGGCGGAGTTGAGGTGTCCGCTAGTATTATATAACATAGATATCATAAGCTAATGAAGAAACCTAGCAATTTACGTTGTTGAGATCTATAGTAATACGGATTTATAGTAACATTGCTAATACAATTGAGTAGGAACCTAAACTGAAATGTTAACTTTTAAAGTAGTTATTATTAACTAAACAACTAGTCTAAAAGAGTTTTAGACTACTTTTCTCGTAACCACTGTTGGATGTAGAATTATTTCTGTGATGTAGGTGGTGTTCCAACAGTATGAACACACATAAAATAGTATAACGAATCTAACCATTTTATATTTTATTACAGAAAAGACCCGTATCCAGTTTCACAGAAGCATCAAAATAGAGCTGATCTGCGACGGTGTTCGACTAGGCTGATTATCAAATATATTATTATTATGTAAGTATACATATTTTTCTACACATCATCACCCAATATACTCGTACTGTTACAAAGCAACCTTATATTGTGTGAACATCATTATTGTTAGGTTTTGACTGTATCAATTTCAGCTAATAACTTATGCTGTATTTGCCAACGCGACATCGTTCAAAGTGGTCTATGATAAGAACTATCTAAGGTTTCTTTATTTGCGTATTGTATTCCTTCCTTAAATTCCTATGGTAACCATGAACTCTAAAATAGGATTTTTAGTAGAAGCGAGATGTAATTATGTATGCCTACTAAGTATGCATTAAGACAGTTTTTTTTAATAAAATAGATTGATAGAAGATAAAATGATAAAATCTCAATAACCTACTAATATTATAAATGTAAGGTTGATAGAATGTAAAGATGATTAGATGTTTGTTACTTTTTCAACGAAAAATCCAGTGAACGTATTTTGATGATAATTAGCAGTTTTATAGCTTAAAATTACATCTGAACACATAGACTATTGAGTTCACGTTGACGAAATCGCGTGCGGCTGCTAGTAATAAAACTATGAGTAGATATGTCGCGTAGATACCTATGAATCACCTTATTCATAGTATACCTATACGCATCTTACATAATCTTGTTGTAACATGATCAGAAATGAAATATAGGTCAGTGTTACGCGTTGTTCATGTGGATATAATTTGATGACCAAAGCAATATTACTAGATTACATTCACGTTTGGAATAAGTAAGTCTCTAGGTGGCGGTAGGCTCACCCCTTACCACGGGGGACTTAAAATCTTTATTGATAGTCGTGATTTAGTTAAAGACGCCAACAAAATAGAGCGTTATTAACGCGGTACGGTGTAAGCGTTTTATTCATACCGTTCATCCGTTCATAACGCTGTGTTAGAGCATCGCGTATCGTTCTGTTTGACAGGATAGGTATAGCCTAGTTCAATACAACACAACGCGGTTGGAATGCTTTAACGCTCTAACGCACGTTAATTACGTCTTCTGTTTGCTGCGGGCTTAAATCAAACACATAGATAACTCAATTATATATAATATTTATTTTTCATTACTTAATTGAATTCGAGGATATTTTTATTTTCGATGTACCATTTTTTAATACAAAGTACATTTTTTAAAGCACAGTGCTTTGTGTGAAAAATACAATTAAAATCATAATCTTTACAATATTGGTTACATAATTGTAATAAATTACTACACCCCTTTTCTCCAACATCTTGTGGATTACAATTTGGTGTCAATTCCGTCAACCACTTTATTTATTTCCCTACCTTTCATTAAAACTGTTTTATGCTGTAAGTATGGTGAGATAATACGTTTAAATTCTCTATAATCGATGTGTCCCTCACTCCAATAAATGCCACGATTTCTTTCTAACCATTTCACTTGCTTTTTTTCTTGTGCAGATAAGTAGTTAAACGAATATGGCGGTTTAATTAAAAATTGTTCTGTGTATAACACCGGTGAGTAAGCTATCCGCCATTCTCTTTTATGATAAATTTATTGCTTAACGATCTTTAAAATCCTTGGATATCATACTATTATTATATACACAGGAGTCATGATAAATTTTCTTGAACTAGACTGCTTCAATGGTCATTATACTCGACTATGCAATCATACTAAGGATAAGACAGTAAGCTGAAAGTATTATCGGGTAAATCAGTATCACTCTCTATTTCTACTCTTACGTCCACTACAGCTCCCGTCTTCAAGTTATCTATTTGTCTAGAACAAATCGATAACAAACAACGGAGCAATATCCTTAAATTGTTTGGAGGTTAAGTAAAGGTTCCATGCGACGTCCGAAGTAGGACTGTTGAAATTTAACATATTGCTCGTATAATAAACCAACATTATCTTTAGAAAAACTTACATTAAGGTTTTCATATGGAAAATAAAGTCGAATTAAGATAAACCTTGACCTCTCGTAAATTACAATGATCAAAACGAGACATATCTGCACTCGCATTATTTTTCCTGTTAGTTTGCAAACCTATTATGACGTATCTAGGTTTTTCGATTTGAGTTTGAAGTTTTAAGAGGACCACGTATGTGTTTTGTGGTTTTTGGTAATAAAGGATATTCGTATAGATCCCAATTTCTGAACACTAATTGTATGGATCTGTCTTTGTCTTAAAACTTTTAACAAATTAAGTTTTTCCCTATCAGATACCTTAACATGTGGAACACGCCAGATAATTTTGGTGATTTCGATATCGTCTAATACTTCACCTGTGCTCAGTTTCACAGCGTTCAGGTTAGTATTACTTCTCAACAAGATTAATTCATGTTTGCAGTTTATTATAACTTTTTTGTAATCTTCAGCGAATCCGAGAATATAAGAGAGGGGTATAGAAGCAGAAAAATAACCAGAATTTACGTTTTTCGTACCATCAATATCCCACCCCCAAGCTTTAGACATTCTTGACTCGTTTTCATTCATAGAAAGTAATGATTTCATAGTAGTAGTGATACCTGCGTTCTTTATTTTATCAATTTCTATACCATTTAGCTCATACCGAATTTCTTGAAAGAAGTAAAGCAAAGGATTATTTGTAAAATGAACACTCGTAGCTACGTCTTTGCTATCTTTTTTGTTTACGATAACTTTGCCTTCCAAATATAATGTACTCGCTGATGGTAATATGTATAAATCTTGTTGATTAATAGGTATGCGAATCTCATCGTTCCTGTTGAAACTAGTTATATATGGTTTATAAGAATGAAATTCGATGCTGTCCACTGTATTATCATAGGTTGGGGTCGACAATATATCCAACATGTTCATTTTATCAATCCGATTTGTTTGAGAAAGTTTATGTTTTCCTGAGTAAGTTGAATTTTAGGTTTAGGTGTTCCTTTTGAGATAGCTTGATGTGAACTGAACTTTTTACTTTTTGAACTTACATATTTATTATAGACTATCATTTTTTCTTGAGATGTAAATAAAGTTGTACTTCCTCACCCCTTAAATTAACTAAATTATTGTTTATATCCAACAACCTAATATTAACACTATTAATGTTGTTTTGATTGATTGGAAAATAAATAATATTTTTTGGAACTTCTATGATTCTATATCCAGGTGGCACGTTTGGAGCGAACTCATAAATAATATGACTAGGTTCTCCGTTAATGAATGATCCGCTTACTATATCACATTCAACCCTTACCACTGTCGTTGATAAAATGTTTACAGGAAGATGTGACACATGTATTATATTAGCTTTGAGAGACTGTTTGTCAAAACCCAACAATGATCCAAGTGAATTATTTTTCTCAAAATGAACATCCTTAGTGCAAAATATAGATGTTTTCAATGTATTATTGTTACAATTTAAATGAAAAGATACATCTTTAATATTACTTTTTATGTAATCATTAATATCTTGAAGTTCGTACACTCCTTCTGGAATTTCAATTAATTTATTTTTGTCATAATAAAATTTATTATTTCTACTGTCAATATTTGGAATAGAATTAAACGTAGACAAGTACACTAGAGCACATTCATATTCACCATCAAGTTGAAGAGTGGGTGAATAAAACGTGGATAAGACAGATGAGTTTCCAGTTATGGATAGAGTAAAGGTCATTGTGAAAATGATAAATAAAATAACGAAGATTAACTTATATAGACGTTTGCTGTTTATTCCAAAATCTTTCTAGAAATTTTATACATAAATGTCCACAGTTAACTTCATTAAAGTTTTGATATCTATTATAATTATATAAAATATTGTTATTCTCGAGATACTGAACTAGTTCTGTTGGTGGTTTCAGATTACCAAAACTATCGAAATATTCACAATAATTATTAACTTTGACGTAAGCTACCCAATGAGTACCATTATTAACTTGATTATCTAAATTGACAATTCCGCATTCGTTGCGTTTTACTTTTGGTGGTAACTGATCTTTCATGAACACTCCGCGAAAATATGGAATATTTTTTGTATACTTCAGAATATCTATATTACTCAAAGCACGCTTGGGTAGCCTCGTGATTAGTTTTTTGAACAATTTACAAATAATCCGCTTCCTTTTTTGTATGGTTTGATGTATAAACCTTTGCCTATTGATATTGTTTCCTTTCGTTGCGATTCAGGTCCCTGACGATTTTGTCGAATATCGTTGATGGTACGAGCTAACGTTGCTGCTCCTCCTGCCAAACTTCCTAAAGCTGATAATCCCGCAAATATCGGTATTAGAGGAAGAATTCCTCCTGTTTTGGGTAAAGGAATGATTCGTGGTACTCGGATTTTATGTTTATTAGAGAAAAGTTTCTTAGCAGCTAAATATGCATACTTTATAGCTGTGTTTGTATTTTTAGGTTTCTTTTTTCGAATTTGAGATCGTATATTTGATACTAATTCTTTAAATGACTTAACACCCGCTCCCCTCTTTAATTTCGTTTTCATTACTTTACTCACTAACCATGATGCAAGTTTTTCCCCTTTACCTGCATCTTTCGATTTTAAGCGTTGTTTAGCCATATTAAGCAGTACTAAGTCTGCTTTATGTCTCACGGGTAAATCTGGATTATTATATGCAATATCGTGTTGCTTACAAGCCTCATCTAACGCGTTAATTCCTTTATCTCCGCGCAATAAGCGTTCTTGTAATCTGGTTCCTGGTCCACAATAGTTGTATCCAGGTAAATGTGCTTCAAATGGTAGATTATTTATGATTGTGTTAACAAGTCCTCCACCACGCATTGTCTAATAACTAATGTTAGAACATTTAATTATACGCTAAATATATACCGGATTTATTAATTTACTATAGCATTTTTATCAATCCAGCTATTACTATCATTGTTTAGACCAAGCCACTTCACAAATAATTTATTACCTTTCTTTTTAATAACTCTCTCTATTAAATAAATATTATAATATTTAGTTTTTTGAAGTTCTTGTTCATAAAAAGCACCTAATATAGGTTGCTTTTGTTGGTCTTCTATTAAATAAGTTATAGGGCAGGTATTATTAACTTTTTTGATTGTAAATATTTCCGTTGACCAGTTTGGTGTGTACCCCTTTTCAAAACATTTTTTATATTTACTAATACGAACATAATCACCAACATCAAACTTATTTTTGAAATTATTCTTCTTGTTTTTATTTTGAGATTTTATAATATTTTTCATTACTAGTACCGTGTTGGAAATATCGACATCTGATGGTTTGAAGTTGGTGGTGCTATGTTTTGCGTTATTATATGTATACATTACATCATTCAGCTGCTTACCTACCCATTTATAATTTCCATTTAGACTAAATTTTTTAAATAAGTTATTTTTTAATGTTTTAATAAATCGTTCAACTATAGACGCCTTTTTAGTCGAATAAGTTGAATAATGTTTAATATTTACAGACAATAGCAACCTTCTAAAAACATCATTATAGAACTCTGTTCCCTTATCAGTTTGTAGATAATTAGGATGACGATGATATTTTTGTAATATGCTTGCGAAGGCATTTGAGATTTCGGTTTTAGTTTTTGATTTTACCGGTACTGCCCAAGCAAATTTCGAGAAACAATCGATCACAACTAAAATATAATTAAATCCTGAGTTAAACTTTTTTAAATCTTGGAAATCAATCAAATCAGCTTGCCATAAGTCATCAATTCCTTTCAACATAACAGACCTTCGAATGAAATTCTTTCGCACAGCTTTATGAATTTCATTTACAACTTGTTGTTTTATCATTATGATGGTCTAACTCGATCCTTGTTCGTGTTACTGTAAATATTCTGAAGATACTGATCGATAAGATGTGGTATTGATGCTTTTAAAGCTTTTATCATTGTTTCAATGTTATGTAAAATATTTGCAGATGAATTGTTAAGCAAAGAGTCAACTTCCTCCTTCGTGTAAAATTTTGACACAATTTTGTCAACATATTCTTTGTTTACAATGTCATCTGATTCAGTAGGCATTTTTACACCCCTCAATCTTGTTGATTTTAAATTAAATTCTCCATTTTCCGATTTCAGTATATTATTATTATTTTCATTTACAATCATGTCCATAAATCGCATTCTTTTATGAACGTGGTGTCCGAATTTATCGATATTCATGTTGAGATTAAATAAGCTGAAAGGTTGAAAGTAAAGTGAACTAAACTAAGTTTTACATCAACATTTATTGATTGACAATACCACTCTCACGTAATTCTTCTACAATAGATATTATTTCGTTATCTAGTCCAGTGTTACCAGCATCTTTGGATGCAATCAACAACTTTAACCTATCAACAAGTTCGTTCGGATCATCCCAATATACAAAATCTACATTTTTCTTCCATTGCTTCTGAATAGGTAAACCTTCTCCTTTCCTTTGTGTGATAGTACTAGGTGACTCTTTACTCATACGGAATAGTGGTTTAATAATTTGCAAGTACTTCTGACCCTTATTACTTTTTATAGGTTTTTCTGGATCATAGTCTCGTCGATGTGCATTAGTATCTATTAACATCGTCTTATATTTTTTAAAATCGTTACTTGTTATAATACTTAGATCAGGGGTTTTCTTGAGCAAAAGTTGTTTTAAGCCCGATGTAGTTTCATACGTCTTTCCTGCTACAGCAATACTGTTATCATTAAATTCGATTGGACTCGAACCAAGCATTAATTTTCCCTTCGTAATTCTTACTCCAAAAGGTACGTTATCTAGTACCTCAGAAGATAAAGACCACGATGATGTATTTTTTCCAACATAAGAATCCATAGACTTAAAAGATTCATTTCCGTCAGAAGTTTCATCATCAGTTTCATCGTTATTAATTTCTTCTTCCTCTGTTGCATAATCGTCATAAGTGATGCTTGATTTTCTTTTTAATGTTTTATTCATAACCGACTTGTTCTCATCCTCCATTTTTGATGACATTAAGGGTTCACTTAATTTCTTATAAACCTTTGTGTTGTATTTGTGTTGAACAATTTCGTTAAGAGGATCTGTTACAGGTTTGAAGACCGATTCCAATGTTTTGTTACGATCCATTTCGAGGTCACGCATTTTGCGAACTTTTCTCTTTACAGCTTCAGCAGCGTTCACAATTTTATGTTTTAATGATTGTTCCATTTTGAAATTTGTTATGCTATCTACCGTGTGTCAATTGGTAATAATATGGTAAGAATAAAACATTCATATATATATATATATTTATGTACATAATAAATATGTAAATATCAATCAAAGACTACAAAAGTATCGAATTTATTACGATAGCATCCTTTGTTCTTGCTACAATCTTTGTTGATTACTAAGTAATTATATGGTTTCTCCCAAATTTTTGCGCACATTTTCCGAAACTCAAACCACGTCATATCTGTGTAAGCATGTTCATCGTATATATGTTTCATGTTGATTTCGTCTTGCTTAAAAATAATAATTAAATTAGTATTATCCCTAATTAGTTGTTTAGGAATTTTACTGTAAGTTTGATTTAAATAGAAGGAATCTATATTTTTATGTCTACCCATTGCAAAATAATCTCGAACATTGCTTTGATTTTCACAAGCAATATCATCAAATATTATTACAGAATGAGGTTTGGCATCATGTGTACTTAGTACTTGATCATTTTCACTAAACTTAAGAAATGATACACCAGACACTCTTTTCAAAACTGATTCAAGAAAAATATACTTTGGTTGATAAAGAGTTTTGGAATAAACATAAATATTATTGAACTTCAACCCATTTTCATGTAAAATTAAACCAATCATTAAATTAGTCTTCCCACAATTCGAAGGCCCACAAATAATACAACGAATTGTATTCGGCAATAGTTTGTTATGACGATGACTTACATTTTGCGGTTCAACACAAATGTTTTTAACGCTTAATGTTTGAGGTTGCTTTACAAATTTCATAATGATTGTCTTCTTACCAATATGGTTGATAATAGGGGAATGATGCATATTATTTTTTGTTATATTATTATATATCTTCATCAGCCTATTGCAGTCCGCTGCTGGACGTAGGGCTCCCTTATTACCTATATATATATATATTTAAGTATTTCATTCTCATATATCTTCTCACTATCGTAATATAAACACAGGTGGTTGGACGCAAAGTACGAATAAATATTATTAATGCAAGTACAAACATGACACTATGTAAAGAAGTTATTCAGTCATTAGATAAATCGATTATTCTAAAATATCTCACTAACGACATCAGAAAATGGTATATAAATGGTTTATTACCCCAAAGCATGATCGAAGACAAGGATATTCTTCCATACTTTACGCCATGTAACGGACACCCAACGAATCACAAATTAGAAGATTATGATGAACCAGACGGAGTACTACCGATGATCGCTTTTTGTTATTTATGCGAATGTGAAAACCAAAAACAAGTGGAGCGAGCTGATAATTAGAATAGACTTTTCACTTATATATAACTGAAAACTTCAGTTATGTCTGACTGAATGATAGTGGTTTTAATATTGTCAGGTTTTCAATAGTAGTTGAAAAAGATATAAACCTAATAAAATTAAATAAAAATTAAATAAAATCAACCGCATAACAATTATGACTACACGCAAGCATATGCTTGCTTACACGTTAAACACGGATCACCCAGTTCGAAGCATAGGGTTAGGTTAGGGCCCTGTTCCACTAAATTTATTTCATGTACTGATTTTGATGTTGTACAATTGTCGCATTCAGATTGTACGTTTAAATAGGTTCGGTTTATTAAAATTTATATCTGTTAATGGGAAAGCACTCCGCTTGTAGTGAGCGAAGCGAAAACCTTGGTTAGGGCCCTGTTCCACTAAATTTATTTCATGTACTGATTTTGATGTTGTACAATTGTCACATTCAGATTGTACATTTAAATAGGTTCGGTTTATTAAAATTTATATCTGTTAATGGGAAAGCACTCCGCTTGTAGTGAGCGAAGCGAAAACCTCGGATAGGGCCCTGTTCCACTAAATTTATTTTATGTACTGATTTTGATGTTGTACAATTGTCGCATTCACATTTAAATAGGTTCGGCTTATTAAAATTTATATCTGTTAATGGGAAAGCACTCCGCTTGTAGTGAGCGAAGCGAAAACCTTGGTTAGGGCCCTGTTCCACTAAATTTATTTCATGTACTGATTTTGATGTTGTACAATTGTCGCATTCACATTTAAATAGGTTCGGTTTATTAAAATTTATATCTGTTAATGGGAAAGCACTCCGCTTGTAGTGAGCGAAGCGAAAACCTTGGTTAGGGCCCTGTTCCACTCTGTTATTGGGAAAGCACCCCGCTTGTAGTGAGCGAAGCGATACGAAAAGCTTTGGGGGGTAGCTTTCCCAATACCGTACTACTATTTGAATATGCTGTCATTTGTTTCTCTCCTTTTTTTCTCAATGTAGTTATGTAGTTTCTTAGAATTTGTTTAATTGCACATGTTACCCTGTTTGTTAACAATTTCTCTTTACTTGCTTGGCTTGCTGGAAGAGATCTCTGGTAGAGATAAGCTTGCCATTGTACATGCATCTCTTCTTTTAACTTGAATGCCATATTTTTTTTTGTGTATGTGCAATAAAGTATAAGAAAATATTCATTTCATTTATTTGTTCTGTTGACGATTAAAAACAAATAGTTAGGACCGATTTTTCCAAACGTCAGATAGCCTATCAGAGGAATAAAGTTGATGTTGTCTTTCTCTAAAACATGATCATAATAGAGACAGCATCAACTTTATTCCTCTGATATGTTATCGGACGCTTGAAAAAATCGGCCTTATATAACGGATAAACTAACAATTAATATGTAGCTAGTAGCAAATAAGTTTTATTAGTTATCTCTCCATTCTGTTCGACTCTCCGCTAAATAAATTACAAATCGCGGTTTAGAAGAGGCTTTTTATTTTATCTTGTATCAACTAATTTGTGACGAGAAATTAATATTTCCTTTCCTTTCGCGAGAGATTTTCGCCTCATATTTTTACCTATTAGTATGAGTCCGCTGTCCGTCTGTTTGTCACAAGGCTGTATCTTATGAACCATGCTCATACTAGGTATTCACGAACTACGCATTTTCAATAAAAGATAAAATAGCCCCCGTTAAATAATAAATGTGCGCAGTAAACAAAAAACAGTTACCTACTAGATCGTAACGTCACAGAAATTTCCATAACGAATGACATTCAATATTTCATGACAATATAAAAATCATAACTTACAGTTTGTTTATGGAAGGGTTGTGACGGATGGGGCCGTAAAGGTAACCCTAAGCATTTAGGGTAGTATTGCTGAGTCGGCAAAATACCTTAAAATAAATAATACTTAGGTACTTATTTGTGTCAAGATTCGTTTTCTACTTAGGCGGTCAAATAGGAATCACATTTTTGCTAAATGTAACATTAAAATCTTAATTCATATAAACGGAACTGTAGGACCTCCTTTGAGTACCAGCAGTTTTGACTATCCCATTTTTTGGAAACAGCCGTGTGTATATACAGGATGTAACAGAAAGGGTATGTTAAGCGAAAAGCTATGTAAATAGCCCACTATAGAGAACCAATTTCCAAAATTTGAGACTCGAAATCACATTTTTATTTTTCAATTTTTTTTATAGTTTGTCATGGTATGCTTCCAAGTTCGTCCCACATTCACCATCTAATTATGGGATCTTGGAGAAATCGAGGGCAATCCTCAAATATTGTAGGCACATGTAGTCTGTTTATATACTTTTACTGAGTGTTCACCTACATATAAAACATAACATCTGATGATGGAATCTCTAATGAATCTAGGGATATCCTTAAATATAAAAGGCACGAGTAGTCCATTTTTAGATTTTTATAGAGAATTTTGGTCAGCTACACATAATATAAAGGAAACGAGGGTCTGATGAAGAAGCCGTCGAAAAACAGATAGTGGAACTTTTTAGTAACAAAATCCCCCTATGGCAGGGGGAGGCCTACGTCCAGTAGTGGACTGCAATAGGCTTATTAAGATGAAGATAATTGTGTTAAGTCGTGAAATTATATGTTGCGTTAAGCCGTGTCCGAAGTAAGATGGTTATAGAGGAAGAGGTAGACATGACAATAACGAGATGATGGATAATAGGGATCAATAAAAGAAGAGTACCTACATATTGCACCGACCCCAAAAAATTGGCAACAGGGCAGGAAGACGGAGTGTAAATTATATGTTGCTTATATTGTCAGACGTAAAGTTTCGAAGCCTAGTCATTTCTCTCTTTTGTCATGTGGCCTATTTAATCATTTGCTGGCATATAAATCTGACAATATTATGCCTTCTAAACTTCGTATACGGCTTAACGCAATATATATTTGCCCTTTAGTAAAATTTTACTTTAGTAAGCTCGAGTTTTGGGAGGAAGTCGGTTTTACGTTTAAAAAGAAATTATATTATATGTATAGATTGTACTCGTAACATTGAACGGACACTTAAAATCTATGATCGTGAGACAGCAACATTGAGGATTGTCCTAAGAATTGTGATATATTGGTTCAACTCGGGAACAAATATGTATATCAAGTTCATTGTTAACCTTCACCAATTCGTTATATTGCCTATCTATTGTTTCAGTGGATATTTCAGAAAATCCTTTCTTATCGGCCTTGACTCCGACTACTTATAAAGAATGAAGTTTCAGTTCTCTAATTTCAGCGATTTAGATTGTGCGTTGTTCGTCAGTCATTCAGGACAAAGTATTTTATATGTATACCTTATGTAACATTTTCTTGTGCAGTATAGGTAGTGTGAACCTCTCACATACACCCTGTATTGTACAATTTACACTAACCATATTAAAGTGACAACATACAATCTGTCACGACCGCAAGGCATAATTACACAGTTCTGCGCTAATTTGTTATTAGGCTGTACTGTCCGTCTGTTTGTATACCAATTGCAGTGATAATGATACTCGGTATACATAATTATAACATAGTTTATGTTTACTGCTACATAAATAATGTAAAAAACGCATTTTGTATGAAAACGCATTTTGTGCGGTATCTCCAACGTATTATAATAATGAATTATGTAAGAGGTGGCCGATGTGACTTATAAATATAAGTACGATATAATTATGTAGATTACGACCCCGGGTCATACAAATATTTGTTGCTGCCGGGAACTGAACCCACGCTTAGCATAACTCGACAAATAGTCCGGTGCATGATGCAGGAACAAGGGAGAGTGGCAATACACGTATACTCGTACATATGGCCCTCAATAGATAAGAAAAAACAAATTATTCTGTATCAACGATTAAGAAAAGATTTAAAAAATTGGCGAACGAAAAAGTCCTATATTATAGCAGTTTTTTATGGGACTTATAAACGTGGCTGTGAGGATTTCGTTTGTGATCCTGCAGCTCTGACTACCACATTTTGAGAAGAAAGTGTGAATATGTATGTATGTATGACTTTACAAGCAGGCAGGGTCACTACTAATTGGGCTAATAAAATTGGTCTTCTACCTATAGAATCGCAAATAATGAGGGGTTATTGTACAGAATTCTTCGTAGTCCACGTCCATACTATAACAATATAGAATGCTGGCTGTAAACACTCGCCGAGACCGTCCCGCCGCGGCGCCGAGACCCTCGGGCGAGACGCTATCCACGAGACGACACACTCGTGGTGTCATTTGGGTAGCGGACATCGGCCATGATGAACGTAGAAACTGCTGCTGCTTTATGTCTTTGTGCTGTTAGTTATTACAATTATTTACGCATCTATGATAAAAGAAAAATCACAAAACATGTTTTGGGTTTCAAATAAATTATTCTGTTTAATACATACATACATACATAAAGGTCACGCCCATTATCCCCCAAGGAGGTTGGCAGAGGTGTGCAAATTACACACCCAGTTTTCTTCAGTTAGCCTATAAAGTCCCACGTGGTAAGGGGTGAGCCTACCGCCGCTTTTCGGTACAAATACAACAATCTAGCTACCGGTAACAAATCCAATAGGAATTTTTTCCGTGCTAAATTGATATTATAAGCTATAGAGCGTCAGAGCCTCGTCCGTTAAAGAGCAGGTCTATTTAATAGCATTCTAAAAATTCATTTTCACGATCGTTGGACCACATTTTCGACCAATCGTGAACTTCGCGTCGTGTCTTCACTCAAACACAGTTGGCGGGCAACTAAATGAACGAGTGCGTACAGGCTTGATCTCGTTCACCTCGCGAGACCGGACGAGACCCTTTGACTCGGCCATCAAAAACCGACACGCGGCCGAGACATACCGAGGCGAGACCCAGGCGGACGAGACTAGACGAGGGCATCCTGTACACACTCGCTCTCGGTCTGTCTCGGGGTATCTCGGCGAGTGTGTACAGCCGTCATTATAGGTATATGACATCTCCTCTTTGTATATGCTTCATAGCCCAGTCCACGCAAACAGGATTATTGTAGAACAAACATAGCATGATAATATACCCCACTGAATATCTTAACTATGTCAATATTAATGTAATATTTGATTTGATTAAGAAAGCCGATTAATTATGTACGAGTGACCCAACGCAATGGTGAAATTGTCCATGCGTAATATACCAAACCATGCAAACCGCATGACCAATATAATGTGCTTGCCTACGTTTTGCGACGCCTTGGTTCACTTTGATAGTAATTTAATAGACAGATATAAAGAAAATTAAAAAGTTTTCGAACACCTCAATCTTCATATTCATCTTGCAGCCCCTATCCCTCTAGTTGTGTGGGGTCGGCACAATATGGTTTCTTTCGAAACTCATATTGCCAATAACTTAGTGTTTGTTTTGCGACCTGCTTGATGCCAACCCTCCTCGTGTATACCCAAGTGACTTATTCATACAATGAAACATAAGTAAATTCTGAGGTACAGGCCCGTGACCGGGATCGAACCTACGACTTTGAAACTTTAAGGAAAAAAATCTACTTGATTGACATTAGTTAACGGTACACCTGTCACTCTTTATAATCTAATGAGCTAAGCAATTAGCAGAGGACCGATTAGTGTTTTATGGGACCAATTCTAGATCCCTCGGTACGAACACTACTGTTCTCATATAAACTAGCACTTACATAATTAAAAGGCCGAACCATATCAAGATAATCTCCGAAATAGCTTCGTAAATCGTCCTTTAAATTCTAATTGCGTCTCATGAAACAGCTGAACGTTGACAAACGTAGGCTCGTATATTAGCGGATTGTGGAACCCAGTCGTTGGACAAAGCGTATGTAAATAGAGATATTGGACGGACGGACGTATGCGAAAATTATGCGATAGAGTTCGTGAAGGATCTCGCGTTGATGACGTTATATTTGACGCTATGGTTGTGGATCATGTATTGTAAATCGCTCTTCTCGTTAAAACTTGGAGATCAACGGTTTGAAATGTTTTCTATATGTTATATATTTTGATTGGGTCCAAACTTGGTTGGCGGCGCTGTAAATGAGTTCCAGTAACGAAGTTGCCAAGGGTCTACTAATGTAACATAAAGTATCTAAATATAGGTACCTAAAAGATTATTTTTTAAAAAAGGAACTTATTCACCATATTTGCCACATAGTAAAGTAGCATTCCACTAAATTTTACCTTCAAGTTAAACTAGTTAAAGATATTAATATTAAGATATAATTCCAAAAGAAATACATCGTCCTCCACCTCCACCATCGAATGTCTGCCAATCGAGAGCCCAAAGTACTACATTTGACATTTATTTTCTTGTGATATCACGATCTAAAGTAGCTAACACGATGTCCTTAACACAACTACCAACTATAAAGGCTAGTCATTAAATAGGGATTTGAAGGGTCGAGCGGAAAATAAAGTTACTCCTGCACTATAGACTATAGACACGACTGTTTCGGGACAGGTGATTAAACAGCTCTTTGACTAGCTTTACTTTGATAGAAGTGTGCAAATGTGTTCGAATTACTTCTAAAGCAGGTCTTTAGTTTAGCGAAGCTAGTAATATTGTAAAGTATTTGAAGGATGTAGTTTAAGTTTTACAGAAAGACAGCATCAACTTTATCCATCTGATACTCATACGCTCTCTGACCATTGGAAACATCCAATATATAATATTCTCGTGTCGCGGTGTTTGTTACCAAACTCCTCCGAAACGGCTCAACCGATTTTTGTGAAATTTTATATGCATATTCGGTGGGTCTGGGAATAGATTGCAGACAATTTCTTATACCCCTTTTGCAATAAGCTACATCTACGCAAGCGGTGCCGCGGGCAACAGAGTAATATTATATCATGTTCAAAGTAGGTTCGGTATTCTAAACCATTATAAAAAGATACTAGAGTCTGTTTTATAGAATTACTTTTATGCCTGTTTTCGGAACGCAACATTTTCTGTATGCAGTAACACCGATAATATTCATTCATACACATAATAACTAGCGCCATTATTCAGAGGAACTATTTGATGAAGCGCATTCTACTGCGTAAAATAAATGTACTAAGCACTGGGAGGCAATTCTTGAAAATTTTAGAGCCGAAACGCAACCACTAACGAACATGTACGTACAACGAATATATACTTACCGCTTGAGTAATAAGGTATATTTTAACACGCATCGGTCGCGAGTATGACAGAATAAAAACAAATATCTGTCTCGTGCTGAAATGTGTCTAATTACGTCACCGTAAAGTAATTATTGCTTTGTTCTGAGCGTCTACAACGGTTCCGTTTCGGTTTCCAACACGAGACTTTTCGAGAATTGGCTCCCTGTTTTATATGCCTAATATGTGTACTAAGTAAATACAATCAACGATATGAGTGTCTAGACACATGTCACAAGTCTTGACAGCTAATTTAACACATGAGCTGGCTGTCTCTACCACTAATTGTACTGCCTGTGGCCAAAAAAAATATCTATTTGAAAGAGGTCATCTATCCGTTAAATTGTCCCAGCTTCCGGCTAATAGGGGCTGTATTGATTTAAGGGATGATATATCATACTATACCTATGGGTCAGTAATTATTATGTTTTCAGATCGTTAAGCGGTTTAATTGGCAAAAGATGAATTTTTGTACTTTTTGCAAGGACAAGGGTTTTTACTAATGTAATCGAATAAGCTTATCCTGGGCTTCACTAGAATACATCAGCTGCATGTCCTTCCGTGCATGAGAGTCGACTAAGAAATTCAAGGGCGGGCTATGTCTATCTATATATATGGCTATATATATCAGGCGATGAGCTAGCAACAATCTTTTACATCTAGCCCAGCCAGCTATGCTAAACGTGACTACTGATCTCTTTCGTGATCCTGTAGTTTTGACTACCCCATTTCGGGTACACAGACGTGTCTATGTGTAATCTAATCTATACATATAATAAAAATGTAACGGATCGCTGTCTGTACATGGATGATATATGAGAAAAAATATTATAGGAGACCTTTATCAACGCAATAGTACCCAAAAGAATGATTTTTGGAATTTTTGACAGTTTGTCGGTTTGTCTGTTTGTCTGTGCACGCTAATCTCAGAAACGGCTGAACCGATTTCGATGAAGTTTTCAGTAATACACAGTACAGGTCCCACTTAACATATTGGCTACTTTTTATCCCGCGAAAATGTTTTTATCACGCATAATTTCGACATTTTGTTTTTTCTGTAGTCCACGCGAACGGAGTCACGGGCGTCCACTAGTTTCGAATAAATTTTACATGAGCTACTGATTTTATACTTGAAATAGACTACATTTAATTAATTCGTGTACAATTTTGTCATCTAATACGTAGGTAAAGAAATTATGATGATGCCTGAGGCAAAATCTAGTTTCAAATCTAACCCCCACCCCAGCGATGTCAATGACCTGTAATCCAGCACACAGATACAGTGACCCAGTTATCCCCATTTTTCTGTAATTACTGCACGCTTTGTCGTCATCCCTCTACCCTTAGCGGGAAATATGGGGCTGGGTTTCACTACTGATAGTCTAATACTAAACTAGAGATTTATTTTTTACTAGTGGACGCCCGCAACTGCGTCCGCGCAAACTGCAGTAGTTTCGAAGCCTATTCGCTGCAAACAAACAAACAAACAATAAATACACCTACATTAGTGTGCGTGAGGTGAACTTAATGCCCTCTGTGTCATTGTCTTTCAGTTAACCTTAATTATTTGAGAGGCTGCCATACCAAAATTAAATATTTTAATTTGTTATTTTGGAAACACGACGTTTGCCTTTCTTATTATTTTTACCCGACTGCGCGACGCAAAGGAATATTGTGTTTAACAGCCTATGTATGTATGTTTGTATGTTCCTGTGAAGCACTACACAGACCAAACGCCTCAGCCGATTTTTATGATTCATACGTCAATCGATTCCTCTTACTCCTGCGAGTGTCACTAAAAACATGACGTTAGTGAAAATCCAATATGGCGACTACTGGACGCCATTTAGTGAAAATGAAAAAAATTAAAGTCGACAAACTATATCGAGTGGAGTATCGTTGAATAAGTATTTAAAAATAATTTTTAGGTTTCTCTCAACATTTTTCGATTCGACCAACCGTTTAGGATCTATATCGATTGAAAGTTGCGTAACAACCATTCTCACATATAAGTTTTTAGACAGCAGCAAGACGAAAACTTCTTGCTGCCGAGCATGTTGAGCATGTTTCTTGAAGCGAGCCTATTAGTAGCTAGGTACTCATAACAAAAAAGTATAAAAAAAAAAAAAAACATAATTTAAAAAATCCAAAAACCCGACTGCTTAAAAAAGAACCAAATAATGTACATAATAAAAAAACTGAAAAGATGTAAACAAGCACTTAGATGTCCGGTGGTCTAGAATTCTATGATATTATTATGGAATCCAGTCCTTAAAGACGAAGGTATTCAACCAGTGCGTGCTGCCGGTGATGACCTACGGTGCCGAGACGTGGTCTCTAACTATGTGCCTCATAAAGAAGCTCAGGATCGCACAGCGAGCGATGGAGAGAGCTATGCTTGGGATCTCTCTGCGTGGTGGAATCAGAAATAAGGAGATCCGCAGACGTACAAAGATCACCGACATAGCTCAACGGTCCAGCAAGCTGAAGTGGCAATGGGCAGGGCACTAAGCTCGAAGAACTGATGGCCGATGGAGTCGGAAAGTTCTAGAGTGGATACCGCGTATAGGCAAGCACAGCGTGGGAAGGCCACCCGCGAGGTGGACGGACGACCTGGCCAAGGTCGCGGGCGTCGGTTGGATGCAGGCTGCTTCCGACCGGTCGGAGTGGAGGTTGTTGGGGGAGGCCTATGTCCAACAGTGGACTTCTCAGGGCTGTAAATGATGATTATGGAATGAATACTATTAAAGAACATACAATATTTTCTAATGATCGTAACATAACAACTGAACAGTCGGGATCCATTATCCGACAGTCAAGCTAATATTTCAATGGATCCTAGCTGTTCACACATATAGGTACACATGTCTGTTCTCCCTAAAATGAGCACCTAGAACTGTAAAATCACACAGCTACGCTGAGCGGGGCCAGACAGAAACCATCAGACAAGTTGCTAGCTCCATGCCTGAGAGAATGCACCTTACCTTTTTAGTCCACTTTTACGAATGAACTGAACTTCGAGCACTGAGCTGATAACTATAGTAAAAAAAATCCGCACATTATGTGGTTGCATTTGCAAAATAATACTCGACATAGATCATCGTCGTCACCTAGTGCATAAATCTATATAAATAGGTACCTACATACCTACCCTTCTTTGAGATTATAGTGCCAGGGGTAGATTCTGCAGTGGTATGAAAATCATCGCGCTTTTATCTAGGGGGTAGTGCGCACTTAGGGTCTGGTATCAACCCCTTGCAAGGTATAGTAAGTACTACATAATATTGGAAACCGGGTTGTTACTTGTTAGCATTTATCTTACTAGTAGTTTTTGATAAATAAAAGATACATTTCTACCTACCTACATATTACTTATTATAAATAAGCATACATAACACCTCCATCCTTGTATACTAATATATTTAAGGTTACACCAACATTCATCGTCGCCACTGACAAATAAAAGAATGTATGTGCTCTCAACAGTTTTATATTTGTCACTGACTTACAAATATCTTAGTACGCAGAGGGTAATACCTTTCTACCTACCTACATATTACTTATTATAAGCATACAAAACAGTTTTTAAAGCAGATACTAAGCAGAGCACTGGATGAATATAAATACACATAACGTGAAGACCTTACAGTTTAAGCAATCATCTTCTTAATCTTCTTAATATATAAAAAATCCGTGTCACTGTGTATGTTCCGAATAAACTCAAAAACGAGTTAACTGATATTCATGAAAATTGGCATACCTATATATGTAATTTGGTCCAACTTAGATGATAGGATAGTTATTATTGAAATTAATGGTCTTAATAACTAATAATTAATAAAAAAAACTGATCATCAACGTTGGTTGTTGTTATTAATCGTACGTTCCATAAGTCTGCAACAGATGGCGCCTTCTGAATTCTTCTGTCTTTTCTGCAGTCCACGCGGACGGAGTCGCGGGCGTCCGCTAGTATAATATAAATTATAAACGATGTTTCTATACTTATCTATGTATTTATAACCGTTGCTTAGCACCCACGACACAAGACCTTAGGGATCTTAATGTGGACTAGGTTAATGTGTTGTGTAGTGTAAAAAAAAGAAACGGACTCTAACCACTGTATTTTCCCTAACTTAACACAATACATATCATACTGTTGCCGAGTTATTCAGTTATTACTCTGCATCAATGGTTAAACAAACATATCAGGATATTAGTCATGCCGACTTACATTAAAAGCCAAGTTACAAAATCAACACATCGCATGTCAAAGCACACCCATTCCAACAATTAAAGACTCGCAAATCAGAGCATTTTCCCCTTTATTATAACTACTTAAGATTCAAAGTGGGACTATAAAACTGTAATACTATATTCCCTTTTAACACACGCTCAATTAAGAAATTATCGCGCCAAAGCGACAGCGATCGCCAACCTTTGGTCGATTAAAATATTCAATGCGCCAAAGGTTTGCGAGGGATGATCAAAGGGTTGATAGCTTATTCATTTGAACGGAAAATATTTTGCTGTATAACCTACAGGCATGGTCTGTACATCGTAGAGGTAAAGGTGATGGAAGAGATACGCTGATAGATAACTGACTTACTATATTTTTATATGCCACTTTCAGTTATTGCCATATAATTTTTGCTGGCACAATATTCTGGTGATAATGTACCTAACGCTGTAACTAATGAATAGCTATTAATTTTTATTTTTTTTGTGTATATTCTAGTTGGTTCGAGAATAGTTAAGATTTACAATTCGGTCAACTAGAACAAGTTTTTCTGCAGTCCACGCGGACAGAGGCGCGGGCGTCCACTAGTAATATACCTATACATATAAGTCAAACGTTTTGAAAGGTTTTTAAAAACTTCTTGCAATACATAGTCCCAGGACACAAATCAAATATTTTACTGTACAATCCTTCGTTGGACGATCACTTGGATTTTGTTATAAGTAACATATTTTTTTGTATATCATATCTAGTAATGTAATTAACATTTATATCTGTGATATTCCGTTACATTTCTTCGTTTTATTTATTTCTGCATTGCACGGTTAGGTCGTTTTAGGGACTGGCCGAAATAAAACCTGAATAAAAGCATAACCTCATCTACACCGCATGTCGGTAAAAAGGCTTCGAAGTAAACCATCGTTGTTTCTAGTCTCTGCTTTTGTTAGAGAATCGGTTTGGAAATATAATGCGATATTCCCACGTGAGATTAGGGACCTGGCTCACTAGAACTAATTTTGGTTATACAGGATGTACTAGAAGGAGTATGTTATGCGATTGTATAAGGAGTATGTTAGGCTGAACTTCATAAAAAAATTTACTTGGATTTAAGTTATCATCCAGCAAGCTGAAGTGGCAATGGGCAGGGCACATAGCTCGAAAAACTGATAGCCGATGGAGTCGGAAAGTTCTAGAGTGGATACCACGTATCGGCAAGCGCAGCGTGGGAAGACCACCCGCGAGGTGGACGGATGACCTGGCCAAGGTCGCAGGCGTCGGTTGGATGCAGGCTGCTTCCGACCGGTCGGAGTGGAGATTGTTGGGGGAGGCCTATGTCCAACAGTGGACTTCTCAGGGCTGTAAATGATGATGATGATGAAGTTATCATCACAAGATGGCAAATGATGATATTTTTGTTTAATAAACCCTTTATCACCCCTTGCGGTTATGGCATTCCTCCGTCGTCGATTTTTGGTAAAACCGTAACCCTTGCGATCGACCTAGTCTCGAGTTAAAAGGAACGCATATAATTTCAAAACACATTATGATATTCCAATCTTTCGATTGTACATACATATAGTCACGCGTATTATCCCCCAAAGAGGTTGACAGAAGTGTGCAATTCACACACCCACTTTTCACCAGTTAGCCTATTAAGTTCTACGTGATAAGAGGTGAGCCTACCGCCGCTTTTCGGCCACAAATACAACAATATAGCGACCGGTAGCGAATCCAAAAGGAAATGTTTCCATGCCGTTCTAAATAGGTATTATAAGCTATTAAGCGCCAGAGCCTCGTCCGTTATATAGCAAGGTGCACTGGGCAGGTGAGGTTGACTTTGGGTCCTAAGGTATTTTATTAGTCGAACTCACTTACACCCCATAGTTACATACGCCCGCAGCATTTCATTTTAAAGGTTCCATAAAACAAAGCCATCGATACCGGCCGGCCTAAAACCAATCAGTCTACAATTAAGTGTGGCGGAGAAAGCAATCAGGCCTTTATGGCGCGAGTTACAGTGTAACTGGTCCATTATTTGGTGTAACGAGATAGTACAGGCGGTTACACAAGTGCACAAGTGCAGAAATGGTGCACGTGCGTGTACTTAGCTTAAAGCTAAGATTAATCTTAAACTTACATACATACAGGATGTTTTTTCGTTGCCACCCTTAACGAAGGATACGTACTCTATAAATCAAATAAAGTAAGTTTATACAAAAAAAAAATGCTGGGATCAATGTAATTTTTTTTGAATTTTTCCTGTGTTTATGCTAGTTTTTTCATAGACAGATATTAATTATTTCTCGTGAAAAAATCTTGCTACACGCGTCAATGTGCATTGATGCAGAAAAACGCAGTCTATTTACTCAACTTTGGACCCTAATATTTTGGAAACCATACACTTCCCAGGTATGCTTCCATTGAGAAAAATGATCGTGATGTTGAGTAGATTCCGTAGTTTTCGGGAACGTTGACGACTAAAAATCACTCTGTATATAATAGGGTAGCTATAACTGCAGGATTAGAGATCCCACAGTCACGTTTGGTATAGCGGAAGCAGATATAAATGATCAGTGACAAGTTGCTAGCTTGTCGTCTGAAAGATGTCCGAGTTCCTTAGTCGACTCTTACGACATACACGGAAGGAGAAGCTGCTAACGTATTTTAGTCAGTGAAGTCCCGCATCAGCTCAGGATCTTAATGTTAAATATTCTTATATGGAGGAATCAGAAGAATATGGAGGAATAAGAAATTTCTTCATTGCTTCATGGATGATGGTTACTGTGAAATTTGAAGTCGCTAGTTCAATATATCACAATATATCAAAAATGCTTAATGTGACTATAAGCTTGGAATCTCCTTTCGGGAACTCATCCGTGTGCATATGTGTACCCAGTTTATATGTATATCGAAAATAGATATAACCCTTATTGACAAAGGCCCTCTCAATCAGAACTATTCAAAAGGCCTCTTCACGTTTGAGGAAATCAAGATAGTGCCTTTTCATATTCAGTTATTCATAGGAGGCATGTATGCGCTATCGCGATCGCGAACGTCATTTTGATAGTCAATAGTACTCTGTAAAACGATGAATTGAAAGCTTGTGTGTGTTTGTTCTGAATATCCCCGAAGGGTTATAAAGGAAAGAAATTACATACATACATATAGTCACGCCCATTATCCCCCAAAGAGGTTGGGCACAAGTGTGCAAAATACACACCCACTTTTCACCAGTAAGCCTATTAAGTCCCACGTGGTAAGAGGTGAGCCTACCGTCGTTTTTTGGGTACAAATACAACAATCTAGCGACCAGTAAAAACGTATAATTTAGGTATACATACATCGAATATATATTTATCGCCCGTAATTCCAAAGATGTCCTAGTCTAGACGGCCGTTTGGTCTAGTAGGTAGTGACCCTGACTGCGACGCCATAGGTCCTGGGTTCGAACCCCGGTAGGTGCAAACATTGATATGATGAATATCGATGTTTGTTTCCGAGTCATGGATGTTTCTATGCTTATCTATGTATTTATATACCGTTGCTTAGGACCCACGACACAAGACCTTAGGGATCTTAATGTGGGACTAGGTTAATGTGTTGTGTAGTGTGTAAATATTTATTTTTTAGTTTAGTTTTTGGCAATTTCCTAGGATGTTGTGAAACAGTTCTCATACAATAGTCGATACCAACATACCTAATATAGCAGGTCCACAATACTCCACAGTACTTTCCATCTCTGCGCTTGAAACCAATTTGAATCCACGCATACGAGTAGAGTGCATGAAATGTGCCTATCAACCACTATGTGTTTAACCATCCGCCATATTTTATTCTATTGTATGGCGAATGTATGTGAACAAAATAGATTTTAAATATACTTGATACCTATTTATAACTTAACAGGAAAACTAGGCACTTGTATAAGTATACTGCGTGCAAGTCCAACTAATTCGTAATCTAGCGTAAAGCCAAAAGAAAAAGTCCACTGCGCATCCACTGAACATCATCTGCCTCCAATAAAAGATCACCACATAGGAAAATAAATTAGAATTGGTGTCCATGTCATCGTAGCCATATTAACTAAATATTCCTTTCATGAATTGGTCGGCTATAGTATCATATAATCATAAATAATATATCAGTAGCATTTTAATAATTTTTTGACAATCTTCAACCACACTAATATCTCTGTCCGGCTACATTCATCCATAGTCATATTTGTTAGTCCATAGTTCCCTACTGCGTCCAGTTAATGGATTTCAAGCACAACATTGTTTTCAAAATACTTCGAAACAAATGGGGAAATGGGCAAAACGAATGAGTAAATGGACTATTGCAATCAACGGCGTTTTTATGGGTACGCGCGGGATTTGCTTCCAATCTTTACATTGTAGTCACTGCATTAGTGTATTTGTCTACTGCAATCTGGATGTTGCAGAGAACATTTTGATGTCTAATTACCAAAGATCTTAGATGTAGATACTTAAAGTGATCGTAAGAGGCGAGGGTATCCGGGAGGTAGGAAACAGCGCCTTCCGTGTTGATAACATAGTCCGAAAATCACACTGGCGGTCACCAACCCGCCTGCCCAGCGTGGTGACTTTGGGCAACACCACCCTATGGAATTAGCCTTGTGGCGTGCCCTGGGGATGCCTTCGTCTAGCTGTTGACTGTAAGTGGTGTAGTTACGTGGTAGTTAGTGGTTTTCGAACTACCAGTTTAATATTTCTCTCCATTTTGTAATCGAAATTAAACAGTTCATAGCATCATCCTCGACTTTATGCCTCTCGCCTTTTTCTCAAAACTTATTTACACCACCGGCATTTGAGGTAAAATAGTATATACAGCAACTGAAACCTAATGTTTAAAAGATATTATCTATGAAATAACAACCGCGCTAACCCGAGGCGGTTCGGAATCGAGAAACGGCTGATAACTCGACAGTATTTCAACTTCAAGTCACAGAGTAGTTATCTTTGTTTTACCGCCTTTTGCTCCTACCATTTGCTTTGTTTTTAAAGTTTTAACACGCTTTTGTGTAGATAATAATTCAACTAAGCAAAATCGAGTCTTCCGGCGACTCGGACCGCTCGAAATCAAACCGCGGTCCCAATCGCCGGATACCGTTTTTGAATCCGTCGACTGGGACCGCAAAATATCTGACGTAAATTGTACAGTTACCACAAAATTTTTAATACCAAAATATTGTAGGCAATGCAATGCAATGTAATAAAAATAATGAAATGAAATGAATGAAGTGAAATTTATTTAAAACAAATTTATATGTAAACAGAAATCAAAGTAATAAAAAACACCAGTTAAAACATCTATCGGCGCGAAAAAAACAAATTTATTTTAGCTCTCTCGATCCTTCGTGAAGTATACAGTAGACAACTACACGTTGTATCCAAATTACCGGTTTTTATAATATGGAAAAGCGGTCGTACAAGAAACGGAATGATTCTGTTGCCGATGCCATGTTGCCGATGTTGAAGTGCCTAAAAAGTACCAACATTTGTTGCTTTCTGACTACAGAGAAAGAAGAAAGCGCATTTTAGTGTTCGCTGGTGAAGAAATGAAGAAATACATAAAGATTTGTAAGCGTTTTTTTTTTGCACCTTTAAAATCTGTGTCAATACATTCTATCAACTTCATACGCTACATGCAGATGTAGGAAGTACTGAAACGCACTTTATTATGTTCCCTTAGCATATTCATTGTTATATGTACAATTTAAGTATAAGATAATTAATAGTTAATATGTAAAAGACAAATTTAAAAAAATTGAAATTTGTTATAAAACTTTTTGTAAGGAACTGGTGTGATAAACAGATTGTGATTTTTTAAAATGTTTGTTTAAGTTAAAAATATTTTTTCATATTGTTATATTAATTTATAGTACCTTACATATTTGCTATTTGTATGTGGTATTAAAACTGATTTTTTTCAATAATATGTCGGATTAAAAACATACATACATACATGTAATCACGCCTTTATCCCTTACGGGGTAGGCAGAGCACCAAGGGCCGATAGGACCACATGGTGCCACTTCTGACCAATTTTGAGGGTTTAGTTGAGATGTACAAGTTCGGTTAGTAGTGACAGGTGGTCAGCCCATCGCCTACAAAACACCAAAACCCTCTTATCCCTCTACTGACTTGTACAGTATGCCCGGGAAGAGAAGCAGCTGTAGTATTATACTTTTTTTTTTACTCCCAGAGCAGCATAGAAGAGGATTAAAAACGATTATCATTTAAAAAAAATCTTTTTCTTCTGACTGTACTACAAATCGATCAAAACAATAGATTTTTTCATCCATATTGAGCATGGTCCCAGTCGCCGGAAGAAAAATATTAAATTTAATAGATCCGGCGATTGGGACCGCGGTCCGAGTTTTGAGTGGTCGCCGGAAGACTCCAAAATCAAAAATAAGGAGTAAGAACTAAGCAAAAACAAATACATAAATATCAAAAATTAAACTGTCAGTATATATTCAGTGCGGTGCGATGGTATAAAATAGGCCACTAAAAAAGAGTCTATTTAGAAAATTCGAGAGCTCATAACACATGCTTATTTTTCCAGATAGTATAGAGAAATTCTTAAACTACTCAGGAATGTACATAGAATTTACAGATAGAAAACTGCTAGCAAGTCCTCCACTGTTGGCAGATTAGCTGTGTTACTGAGACTAGAGACCTAACCGCTGACTAAGGAATTAACCAGCATTGCAATTGGTCATTATTAAGTAGTATGTTTAGGGCTAAGTGTAACCTTTTGTAAATCATCATTTTTCATCATTTACAGCCCTGAGAAGTCCCTTACGGTTAGTTGGAGACATAGGCCTCCCCCAACAACCTCCACCTTGACCAGGTCATCCGTCCACCTCGCGGGTGGCCTTCCCACGCTGCGCTTGCCGATACGTGGTATCCACTCTAGAACTTTCCGACTCCATCGGCCATCAGTTCTTCGAGCTATGTGCCCTGCCCATTGCCACTTCAGCTTGCTGGACCGTTCAGCTATGTCGATGAAAACTATATATTGGTATGTAGGGCTAACTGTCTGCTTGTGAGGTTTACTCCTGAATCTGATGCTGCTGTGCTGATGGTCGATCACGCTACAGAGATTCCTTAACGGTTAGGAGTTGGGATACAGTACTGCAATTGGTCTGGAAACTCCATTTAGTAGTATGTAGAGCTAACGCTGTTACTTGATCAACTCTGATGCTTTTGCTGAATGATGAAGCACAGAACTCCTTAACGGTTAGGAGTTGGGAGACCACGTCTCGGCTGACCGTAGGTCATCACCGGCAGCATCTGCTGCTGGTGCTGATGATGAAGCTACTTCGTCTTTAAGGACTTGGGGACAGTACTCAATTGGACACTATTTAGTATATGCAGGGCTAACGTAGTTACTCCCGAATCAACATCTGATGCTGCTGTGCTGATGATGAAGCTACAGAAGTCGTTAACGGATTAGCCGAGTTGGGAGACAGTACTCCTTCTCAATTGGTCGATGGAAACTATACCTAGTGGTATGAGGGCTAACTTGTTGCTTGTGAGGTAAACATACTCGAATCAACATCTGATGCTTTGTGCTGATGGTCCAGCATACAGAACTCCTTAACCAGGTTACAGGAGTTAGGGCGGCAATTGGACGTTCGACATGGATCTATACGGGTCTTGTCCATGTTCATCTTCAGGCCCACCTGTTAACGAAGGGTACGTACTCTATACATCAAATAAAGTAGTTTATGCCAAAAAATCGAGCATTGTTTTATTTTTTTTTTTTATCCTTCAGCGATTACTGCCATGACCACGATGTCGTCTGCGAACCGATTTATAGGTGTCTAGTGTTATGCTAGTTTTTCATAGAAAGATATTAATTATTTCTCGTGAAAAATCTTGCTACGCGCGTCCTATGTGCATTCATGCAGAAAAACGCAGTTATTTACTCAACTTTGGACCCTAATATTTTGAAAACCAGACACTTCCACAGGTATGCTTTCAAGGAGAAAAATGATCGTGATGATGAGGAGATTCGTAGTTTTCAGAACGTTAACGACCAAAAATCACCATGTCTAGCATCTATTTAAGTCCCAACTCTGCAAACACAACTAAAAATCGGCTCAGAAATAAACTGACTCCGACTTCAAACTGTTAACTAAAAAGCGATAAATAACGTAACTAATTTGGCATCTGCTGTAATACATATTAAATACTTCAGCACTTAATACCTAATTTATGGTCAATTATCACTTATTTTTTGGAGAGACCGCCAACACTGACCCACACTGTCTCAAGATAGGAATTGCATTAAGCTGCCTACTCACCGTATTGTATTTTGCCGTGTGTGTGGCTTTGCCACCACGCGCGTCCATCACACAACAGACTAGGCCTAGGCTGGCACCGATCCAAAAAATAAGTCATAATTATAAATATTTAAATAGTTAAAGATGACTTTGTTACAGTATTAGGTATTAAGTTGTAAATATTTAAATAATTTGAGATATTTAATATGTATTAAGTAGATAAATTAGTTACGTTATTTATCGCTTTTTAGTTAAAGTTTGAAGTCGGTTAATTTTTTTTTTTTAAGTCAGTTTATGAAAATTCGAGAGCTCATAACACATGCTTATTTTTCCAGATAGTATAGAGAAATTCTTAAACTACTCAGGAATGTACATAGAATTTACGATAGAAACTGCTACTTAGGCTTGTTCGGGAGGTTACTGAGACCAGAGACCTAACCGCTGACCAAAGAATTAACCAGCATTTTGATTATTTTATGTTTAAATACTATACAATATTAAGAATGGGCTATTTTCAAAGTACTTAGATTATTGTTTTCGATTTTTTTCTAAATAAAGGCACATTTATTTATTATTTGCAACGTAGTTATTCTAGGCAAATATTCAGAAATTGTAATAGTAAAGCAAACTAGCACTTTTCAACCTCAGTATATTACGATAAATAAATAAATTATTATCACTTCGCTTGCACCGTTAGTAAGGCTTTCATATTATAAGCAGCTGCAGGCGGAACATGCATTATGTATAGCTTTTTATAAGACTCCCAAGGAAATGCAATTCGAGACAAAGTATCAAGTATAATGCGATCCCAGATTAAAAAGTGAGAAAACAAGTTAAGTGGGTAAGAATGATTGAGTTAGGTATAAATACGGAATGTTTGAATTACTCTACCTACTGGTGATAGCAAATGATCTTCGCGATACAAATCGGGATATTTTAATGAAAAAATCGATACATTTAAAAATACTGTGTAGCGTCTGCAGAACATTGAATTTTTTATTTTACCTATATGTATGTATATGATCAGCTTATGATCAGCGAATTGAATTAGTAAATACAAGCCAAAAACACAGCCAAATTCGGTTGAGATTTTTTTTTAAAATAGAAAATATGCTTATTTCTAAACAACATATGATAAAAATGTTGTATAATACATATAATAAGAGTTGATAGTTCAATTCAGTTTTTTTTTCTTAATACCTAAACATATAAATTTTCAATTAATTACTTACATCTAAGTTAAAATAAAAACTGAAAATGTTGTTACTTACTTGTATTAATTAAAAATATTTCCTACAAAGCAGAAACAAAGCGAACGCCGGCAAAACAAAGAAAAAAACTCTAATTAAAACATAATCCCAGCATTACTCAAAATTACAGCCATTAGTTAATTACACGAAATAATAATAAAGAAACATCAGAGAAAAAATATTTTATTGCGCTCTAAATTTAAATCCAACGTAATCCGTCAGACGGACGTCCGGTAAAGGAGAAACAAAATGGCCGACTCAGGTGCAACCAATGGTCATACCGTGGTATAAGCTTAAATATAAACAAAAATATAGTATGATCAGTTTTGTGGTGATAGCCTAACGTGCGCTTTTCAGTCGGAAGGAGTTTGTTCGCCCCCAGTCACGGGCTTGTGTTACTGAATTTTTTTTCATGTACGGATTTTAATATACCTACTCTAAAATTAACACTTAGAAGCTATGTGTCATACTCCCCAGCAGAGCCACCTTCATAAATAGCGTTCAAGTTTATCTCGAAAAAATGTACGTTGAACGTACATAATGTACATGCGTTATAAATACGGATTAGCGGAATATTGTACTTCGAATGTGGCTCTGCTGCGAAGCATACTTCCTGGCAGAGCCACCTAGAAAAAGTACTTAGGATAGATGTAAAGAAGTTGTTTTTCAGGAAAGTTTATGTACTTATACTATTTATTATGTACGTATTAACGAAATCCTTAAGATGATATTATTATAAGTTTTCAATATTATTTACGTACATACATTTATACAGACGCCTGTAGCACATAGAGTAATCTGTGATTTAGTAATAGCGAGGATAGATAGATCTTAACGATTGGTGACAAATTGCTAATGTATCGCCTGAGAGATCAGCCCTGAGGCCCTGCCCAAAAATTATTAAATTCACAGATTATCTGAATCTCTAGTTATGGCATAACTAAGGTTATAGGTATAACGCAGATGATACTATGGTATTTATTACGTTTCATTTATTTCGTATAATTTTTCCCAGTTCCGCATCACGCCATCAATTTTACAAGTATTCGATATAACGTTTTATTCGAGGACAATATTCGAACGATGGAAATATTAGGAATTCAGCGAAATTATGAGCCATAAGAACAATAAACAGCGACTATCGGGAGAATCGTAAAACGTATCTATCGAGTAAGTGCAGCGTTCCTGAAAATGCTTTACGCTACGGTCTATGAAACTTTACGTCATAAGAATATACTAGTAGTAAATATAGCAAAATATGTTATAGTAGGATATGTTGTATATCTTATTGTGAGCAAAAAACGCCGCATATTTTTTAATCCTTCATAACTGATACGCTCATCCTTCATAACTGATAACCAGTCCTGTGTGAAAAACATCAGCTGCATCTTCTTCTGTGCATGTCCTGAGACTCGACGAAGGAACCCAGAGGCGTTATCTCAGGCGATGAGCTAGCAACTTGTCACTGATCATGTACATCCGTCCTCGCTATGTTAAACGTGGCCGCGGGATGTCCATTATGATCCTGCAGCTCTGGCCACCACATTTTGGGAACACAGCCGTGTCATTATGTATTACGTGTGCAGTAAGTATGTTTAACATATAACATAACATAACATATAATCACGCCTTTATCCCTTATGAGGTAGGCAGAGCACCAAGGGCCGACAGAACCACATGGTGCCACTTCTGACCAATTTTGAGGGTATAGTTGAGATGTACAAGTTCGGTTAGTAGTGACAGGTGGTCAGCCCATCGCCTACAAAACACCAAGACCCTCTTGTCCCTCTACTGACTTATACAGTATGCCCGGGAAGAGAAGCAGCTGTAGTATTATACGTTTTTTTTTCACTCCCAGAGCAGCATAGATCTGCATAGTAAGTATGTTTAATGTTTATATAATCTTAACAAGCCATTATAACCACTACTAGAAACTGAAATAAATGCTCGTTAGAATTGGTAATGCTCTCCAATATTTGTAAATAGATACATACGAGTATAAACATACAGACCGCAAATTAACCGCCATATTTACTTAGGACCCGACAGATTAACCTCTAAATATTAACATTCAACCCGTTAATGTAATTTGATGACATTTCGTTCGGATACCTCCGGGCGAAGGCGGAGTAGGGCAAGCTTACTTATACTTAATTAGGGAGTTTGGATATGGCATCTCATATTTGAGTAATGCTCACATCATGAATAGTTTACCCAAACTTGAACCTTAGTAAATCAATGAAAAAAATCTGACGGATTGAAAGTTTTGACCTAGTGTCACTCCCAAAAATTAAATTTATTATGGCCCTAGGAACATACAAAAAAAATATTATGGCCCTAAATATTAAGGCTTCAAAGTTTGGAGACCCCTGCTCTAGAGCAGGGGTTCCCTCAGTGGTCCAGGTAGGCTCCCAGAGGTTCACGGTGAAAAAAAATTTGGTCTATGTATATAGCATAGAGTAACGACTCCTTAGGAACTTATTATTCTGCGGTATATATAATTGTAGTATTCTACCAGAACCACATTTATTTTTTGAAAGAGGTCTATGAGAAAAAAATGTTTGGAACCCCTGCTCTAGAGCGTGCGTGAACGGTCATAAAGCTCCAAAACAGAAACTTATGTTTGGAAAATTACTTGAGCCGCAAGTTGTAGTTTACAAATTAAATTAATATTATAATGGTTACAGTTTAACTAAAGCTAAAATCAACTGACGTGAACCCTGGGGCCATAATTAGTTTAATTACCTACGCAGTAGTTTACATTATAAAGTGTATAGCAAATCGATTGATGTCAAGATATCCCTTTACATTACTTTAGAAGTATCTAAACATTATGTAGCCAATCTCAATCCTATCCCAGTCTATACACAAACTATTCATAATGAATGCATTCATGAAACAAACAAACAAAAAATATATATCTAATTTTATAATCAAGGTAAAATATTTTATTTGTTCCCAAATGAAACAATTTCCAATATCCAACGATCCACTGTCATCATACGAGTAATATATCTAAACAAAAGAGCATTCTAAATTTCATTTTCGCAAACAATATACAAAAGATAAAATACTACTCTAATAAATTCACTTGGCATTATTTCAAATCATCTCAATTGAGATATCAACATATAAGCCAACATTGTATACGGATAGAAATAGAACTACAAATATCAATATAGTTATATAGAGGTTCGCATAGAAAGTGTCGCTGTATAATCCAACAATCGAATTTCACGTACAGTTTCTACGTGTGTACGAGACAAAAGCAAAATGAATGGGATACATTTGTACCCTTCAATGGCGGAGGAAAATGAAGGCCTAATGTGTATCATCACATTTGCAAACGCATTGTATCCACTGTGCCCAAGGAATGTGTTATAAAGGGTGTCTTGGATGTGGCATTGTAAACTTAGATCATGAAACTATTAAAAGTTACTTATTTAGTTAGTAAAATTAAAATTAGAGAATCTCGGCTCTCAGCAATTTTTAAATAATAATTACTTTCAAACTATGAAACTCGTACCATCCTGCTGCCTAAAGTTTAAAAAGTCTGTACTCTAATCCGATCGTTAATAAAACATTAAGGCCAACTCTGCATTTGTGACATCGCAACGCAAAAATCGACGCGTTGTTGTTTCTGACGTTTAGCAACCAATCCTAAGTTACAATATCAGGTTGCCAGATTATCGTATAAATAATGCCGTATACATTGTTACTTGGGTCGTCACTCGTTGTAACTATTTGTGACTACCAAACGACTCCATATATCAGATAATATACGAACTCTAAAATTATTTGGTTCTACTTGTATCATTGTAATATTTTCATTAGATTATTATCATTCTTCATCCATCAACATATTTATTCTAATCCTCTTCTTCTATAAACTAGCCGAATGGGTTACAGACAGCGCAGTGTAGAACTCTATTGTAATCTTTCTAGCGTTTTATTTATTTAGAACTTATTGAATAATAGATTTACCTTAAAAAAAGTACCTATTCTACATAATAAATGGTGTAACGTAAAAAACGTAATATAAGATAGATATAGCTTATGCATTATGATATAGCTTTGCATCGGACTAGTAATTAAGTCTAAAAAATATGGTAAGTTCTAAGTATAAACGATACTATGAGGAGGCGTGATAATCAACTGCGGCCGCCTACGAAGCGCAGTATAAGCTAATCACTGACCACAAATATAGGGGAGTATTTGTTCATAGTCACCACGCTTGGCAGGCAAGTTGGTGACCGCAGTGTGAATTTCGGACTATGTTGTCCACACGGTAGGCTCTGCTGCCCATCTATCGGAAACTCTTAGTCGCCTGTCACTATACCCACGGGCAGGCATGAGGTGGAACTATTCTACTCTGCCGATATCACACAGCGTTCTCCAAATCGCCTCTATACAAGAACAACGTGACATCTCATAAATTAGTGGTTTAGAAAATATCACGAAGATGCGAAATATGTAAGTATATTTAATGCAGCAAACCCATTTTGTAGTAAATAACGAAGTACAGATCAGCAATAAAGCACTTCTATAATTTTCCCTGCTGACCACTGGGCTAGTCAGTATCATCTCTTGCCGAATTGCTGCCCAGCTATGGACTGGTTCCCCTTTCTGCCAGTCTAGTACATCACCAGATTGATGTAGTCAACTCTGGTAATCAACTCCACCGTGGAGATTGTAAAAATAAATCTGTATTTCTATATATAAAGTGTACGAGAATTTGTGTCTGAAATAATAAATTTTATGTGGTGAGAAAACCTTGTTTTTTAAGGCCGCCACCATAATTGTATGCACGGCAATTCAAAGCTATGGGCAATGCTCCTATTTTTCTACTCCGTGGTAGATTCATATCAATATTCTATTTATAAATGGTAATTTTAAGTACTTATTTATTGTTCAACATATCATTCTAGACTAACATCAGTAATCAGTCAGAACGACTGCTTTTATATTTTCCAACATATTTAATATTGTGTTATATCTCCAATAGTAACAAAAGGCACAAGATGGAGATTAATATAAAATTATTCATGTCCATCTTTGGCATCATACTCGGACATTACTATCCAACTAGTGATAACAAAATTGTTTGTTACACCATCAAGTTTTACTGCTTCTTTTTCGGCTCCATGTGTGTTACTTTCTACTATTATCTTTCTAAGGGGATGTTTCAACATCCTTTTGTTCTTTTAAACATAATAGAATATTACACAACTGTTATTCTATTTATTTACACATCCCAAACACCAAATGTCTCCTTTATAGCGGAGATAGGAAAATTTTGTCGGAAGTTCAATAAAAAACAACTAAACACAAAAATTAAGACTTTCAGTATTTCTATTAACACCATATATGAGATCTTCTTCAATAGCGCAATAGCTTTTAACGCTGCGTATCACCCAGAATCAGCCACTTCCGTGTTTATTGAACAGCATAGACTAATATATATGTTGGCACTTATAATACCAATACTAAAATTTTATTGGGGATACGTACCTATACTCGCTATCATGGACTCCACATACAATGCAATGCGTTTGCTTCGAGAAAAAATCGATCATCAATTCCTATCTGTCAATGTTACCGGCAGAAATTCCAAAGAACGACTTGAAGAAATCAACGAGAATTTAATCGACTATAATGAGATTTTGGAATGCTTTGGAATTGTGAAACGGCAACAAGAATTTCAGGTGATTATTCCAGTTAAAACGCAGCTTTAATTTTAGAAGCGTCAGGTGTAGCAACATTTCTATATAGTAAAGTAATTTGGGACGTACAATGGGACCTACGAGTGCATAGCCTTAACTCCCGAAAATTTTCTCCTTTCTGCCGTCAAAACGTTACGGTTAGATGAATCAATGCGATTTTTTCATAATTACTTTCATGTAGAAATCTTTTTATGGAAATCTTTTTCCTTCTCTATTTCAGATTACTGTTGCAATTTTAAGTCGCTTCCCGCAGATATTGGGGTATATGTTCGGTGCTGTAATACTTTTAAAAGATCAAGTGAGTATCTAAAGAATCAGCTGAATACTTATACTCTCTCTACTTTCAGAGGGCTCAGTTCAAGTGTTCACTTCGAACTCGACCGCGTTAACGTAAACTATTTAACCAATCACGTAGTTCTATTGTTCTCACTTTTAAAACATAATTAGTAAATTAATAATCCCATGACAGAAGACCTTAGAGATCTTAGTGTGGGACTAGGTTAATGTGTGAATATTTTTTTATTTATAATACATCACGTCATCACGCCATAATGTCTACGTACGTACGTCACGCCATTGGTTTCGTGTTGGACCCCCCTTGAAATCTCTAATGCCCCGCTAGGGGGCGCACCCCACTAGTTGATATCTCCTGACCTACATAATCTAGAGACCTGTAAAGAATCTAAAGAACTTTACATAATATTATATAATACATACTAAATACTAGTAACAATATTCGGGCATTAAGCGTTTCGCACCATTATCTTTCAAAAAATACAGCTTCGCTTATGGAAGCTGTTTTAAATTTTTACGTACAGAACGAAAAGGTATCAAAAAGATATCAAAATGAACTTTATTTCAGGATGTATTTGGGTTGATTTTGATGGCGCATGGAATGGCAGCTATTGTCCAAACATGTGCCCCGGCATTTATAGTTGAGCTCATCATCATGGAGGTGGAAGAGATCAGGTCCATACTGATGAAGCAGTGGCTGCGGTGTACTGGTGAGACAACACTGTTTAAAATAAATGGGTTCCAAATTTTCCGTTTTGATTTTTTGTAGGAGAAAAATAGACGGTACTGATTGCAATAGCGCAATGCACACATCCTACAAACAGTAGGTCAGAAAATCACAAAATCGGTTTGAAAAGAATCGAAGTAAAATCGGTCCTACAAAAAGTCTGACGTAGGCAAGCACCCTAGTCGGCAATTAATGACCCCCTCATTACGTGTCTGGAAAAGCAATGCAAAAGCTAAGTGTTGACAAAATAGTCCAAAAACCACACTGCAATCCCCAATAGCGTGGTGACTATGGGCAAAAACCCTACTATAGCAGTAGCATGGCGTGCCCTGGGGGAGGCCTCCGTCGAGCAGTGGACTGCAATATAGGCTCATTTTTATACAATTGTTTATTTATTGTAACACGGACTTGACGTATCCAAAAACCACTCTGCGGTCACCAACCCGCCTACCCAGCGTGGTGACTATGGGCAAAAACCCAACTAAAGCAGTAGCATGGCGTGCACTTGAGGAGGCCTACGTCGAGCAGTGGACTGCAACAGGCTGATGTGTATACAATATTTAATTCATTTTCCAGATGTCGAATTGAGTGAGGAACTCGAGAACATTTTGAACTACATAAACGATCGTCCATTTCAGTTCACCATAGGAAGAGTTTTTCAGTTCAACGCCAGTTTCGTGATTACCCTGTGCAGTGTCTGTGTGTCCTATATTATAATTATTACACAGCTGCTGATCTAAATTACTTTTAGAGTTCCGTACTTAAAATAAAAGCCTTGTAGGTTCACATCTGTAATGATGATGATGATAATCAAATTCAAAATCATTTATTCGACATGAAAGCATTAACAACTTGTTTGTCGATTGTCTAATTATATGTTACTTTCTATGTTCGCACCCCAAAATGAAACCGCTACCAAACAAAAAAGGAGGTGAATTTAAATAACCCAAAAAAAAATCGCAAAGCTTTTGCTTTGGCAACGGTCACCACCCCAAGGTGCGATTTGTTACGGTCTGTCAGGCATAAGTTGGCGATTCGGGACTTAATAGCCACCAACGTGGAGCTAATAAGAGTTAAGGTCGCCTATAGACGAAATCCAGGAGAGCTGTTAGACAGTTCTCCTTTATGGCAAAACCAACATTAGGTCTGACACACCGCATGATTCTACTATTACTGTTACACTATTTCAGTGAAGTGTCATTGCTTGGAAGAAGAAATAGCAAGAAAGCTCCCAGTGACACATTCAAAACTAAGTAACATATTAATAAAAGAATATTACATTGGATTAGATATCATATAATCATAGTAACACTTAACTCACTTAGTGTGTATAAATTTAATTATCTCCGACCGTATTTCGGCCAAGGCGACCAATCTTTACGGAGATTGGCCAGGTACGCAGAAGATATTATAGTGCACAAGTGTGTACGCAAACACAGATGCACTCTCTATTCCCTCACTCTCATAGTCCGATGGGACGTCTGTAAAGAGCACGTATAAAACTAGAAAAAAATCTGACTTCCCGATCAGATTCAGACCCCCCGCACTTGTTCAAAGCATCGAGTGCATCAAATACGGTGACGTCATGTTTTGCACGAGCACTGAGTATACGTAAAAAGGTGAGATAAAAATACTAAGCTAAGTGCATGTAGGTTCTTTGAACACAATATAAATATTTTTTTGGTGATCGTAAATAAACATCAAACTTGAATTTTTCGTATAGGGACCACCCGATTTTAATATAGTGAATGATCTTTATTGTATATATGTTACGGTAAGTGTGTTTAATTGAAAATTATTACAATCCAATACATACATATAATCACGCCTTTATCCCTTACGGGGCAGGCAGAGCACCAAGGGCCGATAGAACCACATGGTGCCACTTCTGACCAATTTTGAGGGTATACCTATAGTTAAGATGTACAAGTTCGGTTAGTAGTGACAAGTGGTCAGCCCATCGCCTACAAAACACCAAAACCCTCTTGTCCCTCTACTGACTTGTACAGTATGCCCGGGAAGAGAAGCAGCTGTAGTATTATACGTTTTTTTTTTCACTCCCAAAGCAGCATAGAAGATACAATCTAATAATAACCAACAATTATTTTATAACGCTATGGTATTCTAAGATCATCATCTTCCCGCCCTTATCCCATTCGCAATACGGTTTCTTTCAAAACTCACATTTGGGATTTCTTTTACGGCCGGTTGCCTGCCTGACGCCAAACCTTCTATGGTATCCTAGGATATAGCCGTTATATAGCTGGCCGTATGTAGGCCTTACGTGTACGATAACTCGCTTATGCTGATGATCTTCAGCTCACTATATGAATGCATCTACGTAGTAATTTTGTATTGAAGCTGTAGACAAATCTATCTTCTTCTATATCTATCTATATCTTCTATCTATCTATTCTTCTATCTAGTCTTCTATCTATCTATTCTATCTTTATCTATCTTCAATTCTATTCTTCTATATCTATCTTCTATCTATACATCTAAAAATTTGTGCACGATAATCTCAGAAACGGCTGAACCGATTTCGATGGAGTTTTCAGGAATATATTGTGACAGGTCCGGGAAAATGTTTTCATTACGGATAATTTCGACATTTCGTTTTCTCCGCAGTCCACGCGGACGGAGTCGCGGGCGTCCACCATCTACCTAATATATTTGTGGATACGTCTACCTACCTATGGGTTGAAGTCATATATTTATAGTGAAATTCACACACACACACACACACACATACACACACGGCCGTGTTCCTGAAATCAGGTAGCCAGTACTAAGGATAATAAACAAGGTCCCGCAGTAACGTTTAGCATATTGCGGACAGATGCAAATGATCAGTAAAATTCAGTGGAACTTCTTTTAGGTCTTCTTATAAATAATACATATATATAAATAAAGATCTATCCCTTATTTATAGAGAGTTCAATATTTCAATATAATGTACCTTTTTTTATTGCTTGGCCTCTATAATAATAGCTTGTAATACAAGATAGAATAAATAAAACGTCGTAACAGCCACCGTTTTTCAATATACTTACGCCGTTTTGTTAGCGGTGCAATCTCATAATTCAAACAGAGGTACTTTGTATGGACTCAGCGAATAAAAATACCTTTCACTATCGGAACCTGTATCGATTGTGTGAGTAAATGGTATTAGTATTCCCATTTGTCACTAGTATGGTGATGTATGTGTACAGGGTGTAACTAAAGGAGTATGTTCAGCCGAAAACCATGAAAATATACTGTAAAGAGTCTATCTAAAAAATTTTGGACTCTAAAGTCACATGTTAATTTTTCCAGACGGTATTCAGAAATTCCTAAACAAACATGAGAATTTTGAGTCTCAAATTTTGTGGATAGCGTAAATTCTTTATAGTTTTATATCATTTCGACTGACATATGTACCTTTTTTGTTTATGTATAGATATGCCTAGTGTGTTATGTATAAATATGGTTACATGAGGAATTTCATTATCATCATTCAATCTTCAACTGCACCTCTCTCAATTACAAAATAAAGAGTGTATATTTTAAAATTTGAAAATAAATTACGCGAAATTCTGAAAATACCAATGCAAATCATTATGATTATTTAGCCGAAAATCGGAAAGCTGGAAAATACATGAATATCATATTATCAACAACAGATAAATATTCATTGAAGCACGTACAGGTATAATGTAAAAATTTCATAAATAATTTATTACCACCGGGGATGATACATCGCCATTTGCCTATGCCCATTTTTATGTAGTTAATATTATTTCATATATAGAATTATTTGATATACGATACATTCAATAAAATCCATACAAATTTGAATAAAATCGATAAAGAAAAATTTCAATGGTTACGTATCTCCGTGCGTAGTATAAATCTACGAACAGAGATTTCGCAGCAAGCTCGTAGTTAAGCTACGATTCGTAGCATATTTTCGTACGATTGGCGCACGATAAAATGGTTTTGTTAAATTATTATGTACCTATTTGAAATGTTTACTTTATTAGGCTAGTAACATAGAATAGAATAGAATAGAATAGTTTTTTATTTGAAAATTACACATACACGGACAGAAGTAACATAGAAAAGGACAATAGGAATAGGGTAGAAATATAGATTAAAAGAAGTAAGTAGACAGGTAGAAGTAACATGAAACGAAGAACAGTAAGTAGAACTGTGTGCCCTATTTGGAGCCCGTCAGTCCCGTGTACGTGCAACCGCCAAACGGGTCCCTTTTCAGCTGGATGCTGCTAAGACAAGATAGGCATGCCTACCTTGCAAGCAGCGCTGGTTTTCAAAAGGGACCTACAACATACAGGTACGACATTAAAGTGTATTCTATTTCTTAAGTATTGAACTTAAAGTTACATTTTATATAGAATTATTGCCAAACGCAGTGAGCAAAACGAAGTTTTCTACTCAACTAACCCTCTTAAACATACGAATAAGTCGTTTATAAACCAAAGTCATATCACAAAAGGGGTCGTTTTGAAAAACAAATGTATAACAATCTGCTGACAAAGGCTATGGAGATATCGTCCCGGGATAAAAGATAAATTCCAATAATTTCCTACTCCCGTGTACCTATACAGTGCATTATAGAGTTTCCGAAATGATGTAGCAAGAACTTCAGGTACATAAAAGAGATCCCAAAACACGTTTAGTGCAGCGGGGACAGATGTAAATGATAAGTGACAAGTTGCTAGCTTATCGCCTGAGAGAATGGCCGAGTTTCTCAGTCCACTCTTACGATATGCACGGAAGAAAGTGCAGCTGATATACAGGCTGTAACAGAATGGGTATGTTAAGCTTTTCGCTTAACATACCCCTTTTGTTACATCCTGTATAGAAGAATTTGAATTTAGAATTGTATGTGTAACTTCCGAATAAGTAAGTATGTAAGTAATAAGTTACTAAACAAGTAACTCCGAGCTCGTAAACTTTTTACTAAGGACCTATTTTTCCAATAGTCATAGCCTATCTAAAGCATAAAGTTGCCGTTATCTTTCTCTAAAACTTGTTTAGTTAGAGACAGCATTAACTTTATCCTTCATATAGTCATGTCATTAGGTAAATCAACCCTAAAGCGCAGGCCACACCGCCAGCGGGCGGGCGGAGCGAGCTAGGCGGGCGAGCATCGTTTCACCTCTTTACATACATCGGTTCACACCGCGAACTACCGAGCTAAGCTACGTCAACGTCAGTTTGTATAGTTACCTTCTCTCGTTTCGCCCGCCCGCCTAGCTCGCTCGCCCGCTCGCTGGCGGTGTGGCCTACGCTTTAGAAATATCGAGTCCGTTCTGTATCGATACAACTAGCGCCAGCTAGTTTGTTCACCCGTCATCTTTCTTATCTATGTCCTATCGAAAACCTTGCAAAGTTAAACTTTCAGATGAGCAAGTTTAGTCTTAAAAAATCTACTTTGTGAGAATCACGATTACCTAAATTATGATTTGCTATAACTGATAAAACAATTCAGAATGACAGCTGTATTTCTTACCGCCCGCTTATTAGCAAAAGCAAAGCGATAGCGAAAATTGTACAAAAATCGCTGATTGCTTGTCAAATTCGTATTACGTTAAATGGATTTCAAAGGAACTTTGACATTTCAAGGCGAATATTGTACAATTTTCGCTATCGCTTTGCTTCGGCTTTGATATTGGAAATTAGGTAAACATGGGGCCGGATGCTAGATTGTTGTATGTGTGCGTGGGATGTAAAAGGCCAACTAGTGAATAGTGGGTGTGTAGTGTCAGACCTAATGTTGGTTTTGCCATAAAGGAGAACTGTGTAGCAGCTCTTCTGGATTTCGTCTTTAGGCGACCTTAACTCTTATTCTCCACGTTGGTGGCTATTAAGCCCCGAATCGCTAACTTATGCCTGACAGACCGTAACAAATCGCACCTTTGGGTGGTGACCGTTGCCAAAGCAAAAGCTTTGCGATTTATTTATTTTTGGGTTGTTTAAATTCACCTCCTTTTTTGTTTGGTAGCGGTTTCATTTTTGGGGTGCGAACATAGAAAGTAACATATAATTAGACAATCGACAAACAAGTGTTAATGCTTTCATGTCGAATAAATGATTTTGAATTTGAATTTGAATTTGAATGTAATTTGCACACTTCCGAACTATGTACTTCTTTGGAAAGAAAGGGCACAACTATTTACAATTATGTACTTTACTCTCTGAAATCGGCATAGTTGAAAGGTACATTCTAAAAACATAAACTAACACACACGGTTTTGCTCTCTTGAAACGCCGTAGCCAGATCTACGAGATCTCAAATAAGATCCTACAATCGTGTTGAATCATAGCCAGGACAGGTGTAAAAAAAAGATCATCGACAATCGTTCCTAGCTTATTGCCCGATTAACGCCCTTGAGTTCCTTAGTCGACTCTAATGACATGCACGGAAGGAGACACAGCTGATTTATTCTAGTGAAGGGACACAGAAAAAATTCCAGGAATCTATTTTCCCATCCAATACCTAAGATGTTATCCTGATCCGAAGTTTATCACGTACTTACGTCATCGAACTATGAGTTAGATCGTAAAATAAACAAGGGAATCGATATACGAGCGTACGCACGCTCTGAGCTGCTCGCGTGTTGACAAACTACAACCAGCTCACTACGGATAAGTTGGAAAAGTGCACCGATTACCGAAATGTATGTATGTATTATCATCGGTGCGTGCACTTGGCCGTCTTTTCACAAACACGGTAGTAAATAATGTAGTTGCCGATTACAAAATCAGTGTAAATTTAAAGCTGTATTGTATTTGATAATAAATTATATTATAAAAAAAATATATAAGCGGTAGAATAATATTCCTCTATGGCGGTAGTATGGACTTAGGGAACAGTGAGTTTTTCAGAATATCCTTTCTAAGTAAATAGTACCTAGGTATAAAAAAAACTTATTCAAAACTAGTGGACGCCCGCGACTCCTTCCACGTGGACTACAGAAAAAAAAACAAAATATCGAAATTATCCGGGATAAAAACATTTTCCCGGGATAAAAAGTAGCCTATATGTTAAGTGGGACCTGTCACAATATATTCCTAAAAACTGCATCGAAATCGGTTCAGCCGTTTCTGAGATTAGCGTGCACAGACAAACAGACAAACCGACAAACAGACAAAAATTTCAAAAATCATTGTTTTAGGTACTATTGCGTTGATAAAGGTAGTCTATAATATTTTTTCTTGTATATCTTCCATGTACAGACAGCGATCCGTTACATTTTTATTATATGTAGGTATAGATATAGATTAAGTGTTTGGAGAATAACATAGCTTGTATGTAATTCAACAGAATCAAACTGCAAACCCTCACCAAAATATTACATCCAGGTCCGACCACTGCATTTATTTATTGAAAATAATCAACCAGCTGTATGTATTATGCCTTTACGCAACCTGCCAATAAAACCGCTTGAACTGAATAGATGCATTCGGGATTTTTTAAATTTTACGACTCGACGATTTCAAATCGGATTTTTATGATTGTTTTAGTGCCGCAGTTTATACCTGCCTTTAAATATTGAAAACGGATTTAATTGTCCGTGAAGAAATCATTGGAAATTGGCGCGCAAATTTGAGATGAACATAACCGTAAACGTTAGATTTATTACACCCACATATATAGGTATATATAAGTAGGTCCACAAGCTGCTTTCTAGTACCTACCACTACCTGCTTGAAATAGGTAGGCACCTACATACTTATTATTTATGGTACATACTGTATTTTAATGCAACATATTTTACGTATGATTCCGAAATACTAATGACGTTGAGGCGACAATTTGATGTGTGCTAACCAAGCCCCAATTCTATTAAAGTTTTAAGCTAAAAAGCAGTCGAAACAAACCGTGTGATTGTAGGCCGTGTGGTGTCGGCAGAGGAGAATAACACCACCACATATTTGTCGTTGGGTATCGTAAAAGGAGATAAGGGTTTTAGGGAGGCGGGCAGCAGTACAGCGCCTCCCATGTTGACATCATATAGGTAGTCCGAACATCACCGTGCGATCACCAACCCGCCTGCCCAGCGTGGTCACTATGGGCAAATTCCTCTATGGCAATAACATTGTGGCGTACCCTGGGGTAGGCCTACGTCCAACAGTGGACTGCAAAGAATATTTTTCAATTTACATTGTTCTAATGTTATTTAATTAATTTCCATTCTTCATCTAATTAGTTACTTTTATACAACTATTCTCGCTTAAACGAGTAATATTTCAGTGTCTGAACCAACACGTCAGGCATTTCAAATGAAAACTAATTTTAATATTAATGCTGCTATTCCTCACGAGGAACTTACCTTAGGAGGAGCACGTCTGCTTTGTTGACTGAGAAAAATGTTGATGAATACGGGCTGTCTTGCATAGTAGAATTATTTTTTTGCTATTGTGTAAGATTGGTTTAACGAAGTTAAGGCATGTAGGCATTTACCTTAGGTAATTGTGGTAGCTCCTCCAGCGCCCGTACCATGAATTTAGTGAGAGCGAGACAACTCACATTTAAACGTCAAATTCACAGAGCTTATAACAACTAGACAAAGTAAGTGTATGTACTTTGCCTATAAAAACTAAGTTAGGAATTAGAATAGACGAGTGTTCTCAAGCTAAGACTAAATGAATTTGCCCTGAAAGAAGTGCTTTGCAATCCCTTTTAAAATAAAAGGGCGCTGACCGTATTTTAACGGAGACTAGCCGCTTTACTAGGTACGAGCTAATACCTTAACTAACATCTATGTACAACGTATAACTCTTAACGTATATCTTACTTTACAATAGCTAAATAATACATACTCGTATCTGCTCTACCATATAAACAATGGGTAAGTACCATGGAAAAGAAATAAAAGAGCACTTCAGAGAAATACAGCTACTCAGATACACTAGCGCTGAAGCTCCGCCCCTATCATAACGTCATGGCCTCACAATTGCCACACGAATCCACACGACTCACTTCATAGTCCCACCTCCTCTTTTATACCTTCTTCATGGTAAGTACCTATAAGTTGTTGCATGTGATGTTAGTTATCTAAAGGTGGGTTTCCAAACTTGTTGGCAATGCAATGACAATTCAAAATTTGGCAATGTTTGGCGGGCGGAGATTCGCATTGATAATCAAAATTATTATGTTGTATACATACTATAACCCCTACCCTGTCTCAGCAGCATCAAGCTGAAAAGGGACCTGTTTGGCGGCTACACACGCGTGTGATGTAACTGGCAGGTTCCTGACAGGGTGCACGGTTTTCTAGCTAGAATGTTTGTGTTGCACTATATACATATTTCTAATTACTTTTGCACTGTCTCTATTTCTACTCTGTTTGTTTAGTCTCATTGTTGCTATTGTATCTGTGTGTGTGTAATCCGTATTCTATTCTATATAGAGTCTAATAGATTCGTGTAACTAGTCATTGATATGATGAATATTGATGTTTGTTTCCGAGTCATGGATGTTTCTATACCTATCTATGTATTTATATACCGTTGCTTAGTACCCACGACACAAGACCTTAGTCTTAAAGTGGGACTAAATCAATGTGTTGTTTCAAAAAAAAAAAATCTCAAATCTATTAGGATGCGTGTCTCATCACGAATTTCTAGGAGCTCAAAATAAAAACAAAATGGTATGTATTTTCAGTAATAAAATTGTATTTCTAAATATTTACAAATTAAGACCACTATTTGTGATATTACATAGAATATACAAAAAGGCCTAGTTACATAGTACAGTGCGTTAAGAGTGAGTTTACAATACTAACTCGATCGCGTTTATGTTAAACCGGCGCGTCGGTCTTTTAAACCACGAGGTAATAAATACTCTAAAAAAATGGCACATCCTTTTGCTTGCCCTGTGCGTTCTATAAAATTCAAATTGAACGGCCCGCCCGCGATTGGCAGCCAATCAAGTAGAATCAAAATAGTCGATTCCTCTAGTCAGGGGTTCCTAAAGTGGTCCAGGTGGACCCCAATGGTTCCATAGGAGACTTGACGGGGGTCTACGCTGGTGTGAAAAAACATTAGGTCTATGTACAATAGTATTGTAGGAGTTCAACCAGAACCAGTGAACTATTGAAAGTGGTCTATGAAAAAAAATAGTTTGGGAGCCCCTGCTCTATAAATCCTGCACTCTGTGCCCCCCATAAAAAAACCTGGATCTGCCCTTATTCTTTACTACACTAGTAACAAGACCTTTTACAAATAATGTAGATTTGCCTACTTACAACACTAAACTTATTCTATATTCTCTAAATTCGATAAAGAAATAATAATAACAAAATAGTTACGTCTACTAAATTGTCACTCGTTTCAAAAAGGCCGGAAAAAAGTGACAAAATAGTCACAAATCACCCACTAGTACTAAAGTACGGGCGCGGAGTATGAACATTTTGGTACAATGACCCCTTACTATTCATCTCTGTCATTGTAGTCAGATTTTTTACTGTCTTTGTCGCGCCAAAGTCAGTTACGAGCGGAAAAGCAATATTATTTATGTGCGTGTGACAGAGATAAATAGTGACGAGTCATTATACAAAATTGTTCGTAATCTAAAAATATTATTGGAGGGATTTGCAAGTCTCGTTTGTCCATCTCACTCTATTTCATTGAACTTATATGGGTAGAGTAGGATACAAACATTCGAATCTTTCTCTTACGATCTTCAAACAATATGTTAGGGAAGAAAATAACTATAGACCGTATCGTTTCGCTATCACGTTAATTTATTGTAACATCACGACATCTAACGAACGCACGAAAAAAAGACTTCCTATTGGAGGAAATATTACGATAACGAACTTAACTATCGAGAAACAATTTTTAGTTTACCCTCATGCATGAGGCTAAGACAATGTAATAATTTTACCACTGACAGTAAAGTTCGCTATTTTATCGAAACATTTCTCCAATAGGAAGTCTATATTTATGGCGTTCGTTAAATAGAGTCATGAAGTCTACCCGCTATTGTTGGAAATGTTATAATAACTTTGCGAACTTCGCTGTCGCTCGTAAAATTGTTACATTGTGTAAGGCTCCTGGCTCATTAGTTGAGATATGTTGTTGTATTTTCTATGATTTTTTTTACGAAATATTTTGGCCAAATACTTAACCTAACATAAAAGTATACAAACACCACAAGGGAAAACATAAGACAGAACAATTTTATTAATCTACCTATCATAATTGCATTGATTATAAGTTTTTAGTGCATAAATTCTTTGAAATACCCGACATGCGTATATACAAACTAAATTACAAATATTACCTAAGCTAAACTAAGGTTAAGCAGTGCTTACCATGGTCAGGACATGGATGGGCGACATTCATAAGGTAGTTTAGTCTTATATAAGTTAGCAAATGACTACCGATATTCGATTCTATTGCGATGGCAGTAAAGTTGATTTTAAAATCTACTGGCAGTACCAATGTTACTTGTTTAAAAAATTATAGTACCGTAACATCGGTGGGCTTATTACGTAACTTGCAAAATCAAAGCTAATGCGATGCGATCACGTAAATTGTTAGTGACTTATGTATGGCGTCCTCCCACTCGCATTGCTTTGGCTTTGCTTTTTCAAGTCACGTGATACCCTTGCCGTCTTACGTTAGTAGTTTGGCTCGGCAGGGCTGTTACATAATCTGCAACTCTCAAATATCGCTGTTGCATTAGGTAATAGCTGAACAAAGTTACCCTAGGCTAAAGTAACCCGATGTTAAGGTACTGAGTTAGCTTAATTATACTTAATTTAAGTAATAAAGACATGGGTGCTAGTATCTCGTTGGTTCTAACTGTTCTAAGACAGTTCCGTATAATTTCATTTGGTTTTTTAGAAATCTGTGGGAAGGAGTTCATTATTGTAGTAGATTTTAATGATCTCCTATCCTTATATACTCGTATTATTGGCTATTTCCTCACGTGACACTGGCCTAATACTATGCCTATTAGAGGCTAGAGAGGAAAATGTAACAGTACTATAAAAGGTGTAATAGAAGGAGTATGTTAACCTAACAATATAACCCATCTACAGAGACTCAAAATCTAATGTTTATTTTTCAAGATTTGTGTCTTTCAAATTGTAAATAGGTTCTCTTCTCTATAGAGGGTTATTAAAATAGCAATTCGCTTAACATACCCCTTATATTACACCCTGTATAAATGAAATAATGTCTCCGACCGTATTTCGGTCATAGCGGAAATTAGCAACGGAGATTAACCAAATGCGCATAAGATATTATACCTAGTGCACAAGTGTGTAAACACAGGTGCACTCTCTATTCCTTTACTCTCATAACATATAAACCTTATGAGTCCACATCAGCATTTTCATTCCTATTGCTCTCACTATTGCTATTGACATTTGCCTGGTTCCTAGGCACCCTAGACAAATCTAGAACGGGTAGTCTCAACACGTAGTCCTGATCCCAACCGCGCTCAATATGCAATCTAGATCTTTCCGACCAGGGAATAATCCTGAAATTGGGGGTAGATTCATTCGACGATGACGATGATGAACTGGCCTGATTTTGCGGCTGACTGGTCGTAGGTACGGGATTCAGTCTAGGTATCCTTTGAGCTAACGTCCTAAGCCTAGAGTTTTCCTGCCTTGTGTCTGGTACAACGTTTTGAGACACATTTTCGCGTCTACCCTCGTTTCTTTGGGTATTTGAGGCGAACATGTGTTGGTATCTTGCTATTTCGGTTGGCAGCAGTGGGCGGGCGTCTCTGCCTACTCTTTGGACGGTGATTTGTCTCTGGTTTGGGGGCGTGGTCGGCGGATCTGTGGTCGGATGGACGAGGATGCTGGACGATTGTACCCGGGTGGGGGAAGGGAAGTTTAGTGCGAGGAAATCTGGTAGCGGTACGCAGAATACTCCGATGTCGTCCTGAAATGAGTGAGAAACATATGTATACTAGTGGACGCCCATAACTCCATAGTCGAAAATATCCGGGTTAAAAATATTTTCCAGGCATAAAAAGTAGCCTATGTCCTTTCTCAGGTTCTAGACTACCTGTGAACCAAATTTCATTTAAATCTGGTCAGTAGTTTTGGCGTGAAAGCGAGACAGAGTTACTTTCGCTTTTATACATACATACATACATATAATCACGCCTTTATCCCTTACGGGGTAGGCAGAGCATCAAGGGCCGATAGAACCACATGGTGCCACTTCTGACCAATTTTGAGGGTATAGTTGAGATGTACAAGTTCGGTTAGTAGTGACAGGTGGTCAGCCCATCGCCTATAAAACACCAAAACCGTCTTGTCCCTCTACTGACTTGTACAGCATGCCCGGGAAGAGAAGCAGATGTTTGTTTTTCACTCCCAGAGTAGCATAGAAGAACTCTTATAATCGAGTAGAAAAGCACCACCTCATGTCTACCCGTGGGTATCGTACGAGGCGATTAAGGGTTTCCGGGAGGTGGGCAACAACGCCTTCCGTACTGACAACATAGTCCGAAAACCACACTGCGGTCACCAACACGCCTGCCCAGCGTGGTGACTATCGACAAAATAATAATAAACCCCCTTCACTCAATCATCCAAAACTACCTCTTATTAGAAAACAAAGTATCATCTATCACCTAACAAAACATGGTATTTCAAAGCACTCAGTTGGAAAAGAGTGGGCAGAGTCCCAAACAAGTAGCCAGTTGGAAAAGAGTGGAAATGACTCCCACCGGTGGTATTTACTTACCCCACTCCCAGGCGTCCGTTCCCCACTATTCTCCGGCACCACCAGTGGCTTCTTCTCCTCTGCTTTCGACTCTTTCTCACTCTGCTCATTGTCTAGTGGTATGTCGGGCACCACTTGCAAGTCTTCTGGTGGGTTTGGTACCACCACGTACGATGCTATTATACTTGATAGCTGATCTAGGACCTGTGGGTAAACACTGCTATCTAAATAAAAGTATCTGGATATACGGCCCACTTGAATCTAGATTTAACGTCTCTTTCTCTCTGCTTCATCAACAACAACAAAAAAAGTAAACAACAAACATGACCTTATTGCCGTTTTTATAGATAATGGTACGAAACCCATCGTGCGCGAGTCTGACTCGCACTTGGCCGGTTTTAACTCACTTAACAATTATGTATGTACATACTTAGTTGTAAACGAATAATATAGAAACTTGTTATTGTTTTTTTTATGAGAATTTGAGTCAGTACATACCTCGTCAGCCAAAAGTCTATGTTTGGGATCCTTAACAAGCAGCCGCTGGATCAGAAACACTGTACTGTCCGACACTTGAACTGAGTTACCGTCACTGAAATAAAATAAAAGCAACGTTAAAAGAAACACAAAGAAACACAATTTTGTAGGATTTGTTTTTGCTCCATTGCACTAACTACACATTCTCGCCAGAAATAGTGGTTAACTGGTAGAGAATGCTACATAGCATTAAGTTCGCCCATGTACACTGTTTAAATGTGCAATAAAGAATTTTATTATTATTATTGTATCTCTTGTTTAAATTCTCGGGACTACAGAGTCCCGGTTCTTCGAGAGGCGTGCATCGGGCCGTGGCCAAGATGTAGAGGCCCTTTTTAGAGAACTTTTAATATGGTGTGGGATACACATGGCGGATACCATCGCCGACCGCACAATATGATACACCCGGCGATGGTCCCCGCCATGTGCAAGACTATTGGAGTGCAGATCTATGTCATGCGATGGAAACAAAGGTCATGGGTTATGGGGCTGAATGTTGGGTGGGGTTGGGTAACTGGGCTATTGAAGGAAACTAACGGACGCCTGCCATTACAACCAAGTCTCATAATTGTTTGGTGGCAGGCGGTGACTCGCCGACTCATTTCATTTCATGGGCCCCCTGAAACGGCCGCACGCACGGAGCGACAAAGGGGGCAACATTTGGTGAGTGGAGGGGTGCCCCTGGACTAATTCGCCACTTATTGAAGGGCACGTCCACCCTCGAGCTGTCATAGCTCTCGCGACTCCACTCTGCCCGGCCGGCGAAGGCAAGGCAGAGGTGGGGGAACTGTTCCTGACAGACCTCACTCCGGCGCCGGAGATGAGGAACAGGGTCTTCCCCCGGGAGCACTTCAGGTCCGTGGGAACGCTACCTCCCAACAGCTCGCCACAAGATTGCATTAGCTTGGCATTAAGCTTAAACCTCATTCGCGTCGTATCAGCATTGCACCCGTATAAAATCTTCCTATTGAATCACCCTATTATAACCGGATCAATCGATTATCCATTGCGTAGTTTTAAATATCTAAGCACGCATAGGGACAGACATAACGGGAAGCAACTTTGCATCTAGTCCTGCCCCCTAGCATGATGACCACGCATTGTGGATATTGTATCGTCTCTTTAAATTCAACATGGCGGCTATATTTATCGTAGTTTGACAGGCATAATGTCGATAAATCGGTTTATCATATCGAGTTTCGCGGGTCATGCTACTTGTAGAATAGAATAGAATAGTTTTTTATTTTTTATTTACTTGTGCTGCTATGCTATGCTAAACGTGGCTGTGGGATCTCCTTAATGGACCTGCAGTTCTGGCTACGTCGTTTCGCTTATGTAGCCGTGCGTATATGTATGTTATTTCATCATAATATACCTATAGTATTAGCAATAGATAAGACTAAAACTTGATTGTAAATAGTAAATACGAAATAGGTAACTTTGTAAATATACTCACGGCGGTATATTATAGCTGGCGGCCTGTATCCTGCTAAACAACTGCTGTAGACTGGTGTCGCAGAACGGGAACTGTCCGTACAGCATTGTGTACAACACCACACCCAATGCCCACATGTCTGACGGTTTGCCCAGGTACGGTTTGCATAGTAACACGTCTGGCGATATGTATGCTGGGGAACCTGAAGTAAAAGCACAGGAAATTATGAAATAAAATGTTATTTGTAGCGTAACACTGAGGTACTTTAGCTCTGGGGGTTAACTTTGGTCAAGAACAAAATAAAGAGTATATACTAAACTTCCTGCAAGCGCATGTCAGTTGCATGTTGTTAGCTCGCGCTTCTCGTATGGGGCGGCCGGTTTTAGCTGTTTTATATATGTATATAAATATATGGCCGCGTAGTGCCGGCAGAGTAGAATTCGTACCACTCCATGTCTGCCCGTGGGTATCGTACGAGGCGATTAAGGGTTTCCGGGAGGTGGGCAGCAGCGCCTCCAGTGTTGACAACATAGTCCAAAATAGAAACTGCGGTCACCAACCCGCCTGCCCAGCTATACAGACTATAGGCAAAAACCCCCCAAGGCAGTCTTGTAGCGTGCCCTGGGGGAGGCCTAGGTCCAGCAGTGGACTGCAATAGGCTGATGATGATGATGATATATATAGGATGTTTTTTCGTTGCCACCCTTAACGTACTCTAACCATAAAATAAAGTAAGTTTATGTCAAAAGATAAAAAGTAATCTAAAAAATAAATCCTGATCGGGCAAAATTTATAGTATAAAATTATTAATAAAGAAATGGAAAAAATTCCTCACCCGGGTGGGAATCGAACCCACGACCTCTGCATTCCGCGTGTCAGTGCTCTAACCACTGAGCCACCGGGTCAATTACTCGGATGACGAATTTTACCATCTCTTTTCTAAATTACATATTGGCAACGTTATTTTTCATCCCGATAGCTATACACTAGCCAAATCTCGGCAAACAAAGCTGAATCCCTCAGCACAATGTTTAAAGATGAAACGATCAACCATATCCTAATGGATTATATTAATGGAGAAGTGTTTATAGTGTCCAGCGTTTATGGTAGTTTTTTCATAGACAGATATTAATTATTTCTCTTGAAAAAGTGCATTTATGTAGAAAAACGCAGTCTATTTACTCAACTTTGGACCCTAATATCTTGGGAACCAGACACTTCCAGGTATGCTTCCATGGAGAAAAATGATCGTGATGATGAGGAGAATCCGTAGTTTTCGGGAACGTTGACGACCAAAAATCACCCTATATATACAGGATGTTTTCCCGAAATGGGATAGCCAGAACTACAAGATCATTAACAAGAGCCCACAGCCATGTTTTACATAGTGGGGATAGATGTAAATGATCAGTTATAAGCTTCTGTCTGAGATAATGTCCGAGTTCCAAGGCAAGTTAGGCTTACTCAGTTTAGTGATTCTAAGACTAATATAGCAGGACCCACATCCTACATCGCGAAGTAATCAATTACGTACCATACGCGTCATGGCATTCCTTCACTAGCACAATGAGTCATAATCGAAAAGCATGTCAGCCACGACACGAAATTCACCTCGTCGTCGTTGTGTGTTGGGCACAACGCGTTGTGAGCGTTTTCATTAGAGCCACAAGAGTTTATTAATATTATTATGGGGCTATTGCGACAACGCGTTGTAGGCAATTTATTAACTCAATGAGTGTTTTCGGTCTTTGAACATTACATATATACATCAACCTATTGCAGTCCACTGCTGGACATAGGCCTCCCCCAGTGCACGCCACGAAGCTACTGCCATGTGGGGGTTTTGCCCTTAGTCACCACACTTGGCAAGAGGGTTAGTGGCCAGTGAGATTTTCAGACTATGTTGTGAGGCACTACCTACCCCTAAACACCTCTTACAATACCCATGGACAGACTAGATGCTATTCTACTCTGCACATACCACATGACACATAAACATTATAATTATCATCATCATCAGCCTATTGCAGTCCACTGCTGGACGTAGGCCTCCACCAGGGCACACCACAAGACTGCCATGGGGGGTATTTATAATTATATTTTATACTAAATTATAATTATATTGTTTATTAATTAAGACTATCTTGTATTTTATGAACTTCTTATACAAATGTATCAATTATTACCTCTTTGGTCTTTTAACAGATCCTTCTCACTACCCAGATGTGTGCCCAGACAAAAGTTAGTGATGGTTATGCGTCCAGTCCTTTGGTTGAGTATAATGTTGCCCAGTTTGATGTCTCTATGAACTATATTTCTCTGGAAAATCAATTTCATTTAAATATGTTATAGCAAAGTACCAAATAAATAAGTAAAAGGGATTCCAATAAATTTGCTTTTCAAATAACAATCTTTGTATATCATTGGGGGCTGCAGTTTTTTAATATTGCAGTAGTATTAGTTTTGTAGAACCTTTGATAACTTGACCCCTAAAAGAAGAATACAGCATATGTGCTAAGCAGGGATGAAAAGGTATCCAAGAGCTATAACACACTTACAAACACCTTATAAAAATGTGTAAGAAGATAGGTGAGGGGAAATGCACAGGACATAGTTAACATACCTACATACATATCAACAGTCCCTACTAGTCCCTACATATAAAAGGACATGTCAAAAATGGCCATTTCAACTATTCATAATTGAAAGTATTTTTTTAGAGCAATTTAAATTTTCATTTCACTCCTGTAAACCTAAGTTTTAGACATGTCCTTTTATATGTAAGGACTGTCGATATACACATGTATAAACATGGCTGAGTTCTTGAAATGGGGTAGCTAGAACTGCAGGATCATAAGGAAGAGCCCACAGTCACATTTAGGAAAGCACAGAAATACAGATCATTTACATCTGATGCAAGATCAGTAACAAGTTGCTAGCTTATGACCTGAGAAAATGCATGAGATGCACATCTACAACAAACAAATATTGTACATAATAGGAGCTTACCTTATGCAAATTAGCCACAACCCGCACAATGTCATAGAATATAAGCACTGCTTCTTTCTCCGGCACTTTTTTAACTTTGGTGACATATTGCTGTAAGTTTATGAGTTCACTGCCCTTCTCACTGAACTGGTGTGCGGTTACACAGTCCAGTATCAGGAACAGCCTCTGACGAACTCTGCCAGTGTATATTGTACCTGGTCCGTGAGGGTTTGGCACTTCTTCTAAGGCATGGTCCTAGAAAAAATTATTTATATCTTGTAAAATCTGTCATTATGTTATCTTGTAGTGCTAACTAAGCTAGCTTCACAATAAGATCACTAAATTCTTGGGTGAGCAACAAATCAAGGGTATACAAGTAATTAAAAACATAGAAAATAGATTCATAGCAAATATCAATATTCATTGATAATATAAATGTTTGCACAACTACTCAGATTTTAAACTAGGGCTTATAATAAAATATGACATTAGTGCAGTTTTGTAATTGAGAAAAGACAAATAAATAGATGCGAAGTATAAAATTTGGCTTGTATCTGTAGTAATATATTCAATGCAAATTTGGTACCTTGTATAGGCCATGATGGTGAATAACACCATCTTGATCCTTCAGCAATGACAATAAAGAGTATTCAGTATGCAGTAGCATCTTCCCTTGTCTATCATCTTGAGATTCAGGTACACCTTCATCCTTCAACGTCAAAATCTTGATCTGATAAAACTCATCCGTTCTCTCCTTTCGTGCTAGGCATTGGACTATACTTTTTACAGGACTAGGCCCAAGTTTAGGGCCTAGTAAGTAGGGCCCAGCTTTTCGAACATACTTCTCAGGCACGGGAGTACCAGGGGCAGGTATATCATTGACGTTATAAGACGGTGCTGTCTTTTTAGGAAGGTTTGCGACCTTCTTGGGGTAAACATTGCTAGGCGAACTGGCATATGCGGAGAGTCGTGCGATCTTGGGACTTGGCTGAAGAAGCAAAGGTCGTGTCCTCTTTCCGCTGCTCTCGGGCCTGTCTTGATCCATAACTTTGTGCTAGTTAACAATACCACTATATAATTAATCAGTCTAAATATTATTAGAATTCATATATTTGGTCCAAAGTTACAGTGCCTATGATCCTATGAATCAACAATAATCACGAGAATATGAATTAATATTAATAAAACAAATTCCTTCCAGTTGTGTTCCAATTTATGTGGATTTTTTATTTACTTCAACTTCTTTCATTTCGCGGATCCAGAAAAATCGCAGCAAATGAATCATGTCCATACAGCCTTATTTGCGGTTATAAAGGTAGATCTCACACTCATTGTGAAGCTTTAAAATCCTTTCACACGATTCACGATGAAATCTCGTTGTCTGACACAGCAATTTGATTGTCCATACCATAGATTTAATATACTAGCGTTAGATCGGCAATGCGAGAGACAATAACATAGCCGGAATGAAACGGATAAACCGATTTATATTTACGTACGGTCAATAGCAGGCCAAGATAACCATTTGCAGTTCAAAATTAGCGGTTATGCCTCCGACTTAAAGGTGGCACAAAGTCCCGAGTAGATAGTCTGACGTGCTTTAGTTGGTACTTACGTAGTGTTAAAAGTTATTTTTTGCTTTTTATAGGGTTTAGCATTTTAAACCTTTTGGCATAATGATTGCGTACTTTTTATGGGTCGGGGTTTTTTAAAAATATTCAATAATTTTTTTTATTTCATGCTTTTTGAAGGAGCTCCTTGATTTTTCATTCTTTCATTTAATTTCTTTTATTTCTCGCCGCGTAAAAAGTTTAGATGAGGTCGCTATATGCGATCTTGACCAAAAGAAGCTGTTTAACAATCCTCATGACAAACTGACTCTGGGAGAATTACATAGATTAAGAAACAATAAATATTGAACTTTGGTCATTCTAGATTTTCAGCAAAAATATAAATCTGTTTATCCGTTTCATTCCGGCATTCCAGGGTTTCATCCGCTACATCCCATTTCTAGCATCAGATGCTCGTCAATTAGAAAGATGAAGAGAACCAGTTAAGACAAATTCAACGAGCCCAAACTCGATGGGTTTACTAAAAGGTAGACCAGGGTTATGTCTCCTACCTTCGAGCCATATCATCAGACCAGCTCAGAGGTTCCAGATTTCCAGCATCAGGTCCTCGTCAATTAGAAACATAAAGAGAACTAGTCAAGACAAATCCAACGAGCCCAAACTCGATGGGTTTACTAAAAGGCAGTCCAGGGTTACGTCTCCTATCTTCGAGCCCTAACAGCAGACCAGCTCAGTAGTTCCAGAAGACATTAATGTTTCAAATGTCAGATTCCACATATGCTTGCAAGCAAACTGAGCGTATAACATTCCTATCACACCTAACAAACGACCTGATGACCTTGAAGACCTGAATCGATTTCCACCAAACATAGCTAAGAACACTCTCGACTGATATACCTTTCAAACAAAAAAATCCGCATTAAAATCAGATCATCCGTTTGGGAGCTACGATGCCACAGACAGACACATACACATTTACACACACACACACTTTCTCACCATTTTCTCAGGGCGAAAAGCTAGCAACTTCTTACTGAACTGTCACCAATATGAATAAATTACCTAAGTTTGAATTAGTTAGAACACATTTGATCTCCTTGGCCTGGGCATGGGGATATTTCAGGACATTTACAACACGAGTATGTTAACCCCATGTGTACGTGCTGTGGGGTAAGCACGAACCTCTCGATAGTCCGTAACGCTAGCGTCAAACTGTCAAATTACATAGATTTTGCTAGCGAGTCGCTAGCGTTACGCCGCGTAAAAAGGTTCGTGCTTATCCCACTGGTACGCGCTCTATTTCCATTCATCTAATGTGCGTATTACACTAGACGGTATTCAGGGCCCGGCACTTAGGGAGGGCGTGGCCCCTTGCAAGGGCGTCGATTACTACACTGCACTGAATACCGACTCCCTCAATCTCTGTGTACAGTCTGAATTTCAACGCGGATAGAGACGTATCATGGCACCTGTTTTATCTAAATTAAAAAAACAGCGATTGCCGTGGCTGTAGTTGCATCCATGAATATTATACACGAAAAAAAGAGGAGAAGAAGGATCTGGGACAAGCAATACCTGAAATTAAGAGCAAAGTACTCCAATATGCAACGGCTCTCCGCGCTAGCCGCGCGACAACTGAGTTCCCTAACTGCCCTAAATGTTATTACACTACTCGGTCGCAAGGGCGATTAGGGGAGCAAGGCTGCCGCCGGGAGCGTCCGGTCGCCCTAATTAGGGACCCTTACTCTCTTACTCTGATTACACCACCCTTAGTTAGGGTAAGGCTCCCTTAAAATTGGGTAGTGTAAATACTACTTAAGATTTTTTGTTTGACCGTCAAAATTTGTAGCATGCTCTTGCCTGCGTTGATTTTCTTTCCTGACTGTCACACTGACAGAAAGAGACAGACAATTTCCAATTCCTAACCAAAACCATGTTTGTTACGACTTAATTAAGAATTTCCCTATTCAATTTTGGAAAATATTGTGTCATATAGATTTATTACATATAAAGTAGAAATACATTTATCAGCGCTAAAATGTGGAAAGGTCTCAGGTTAACCCACTCACAACTTTCAAAGTTACATTTCAGTGGCTATAAACTTCAGCCAGTTGGTGTTCCTGCCCTAGATTCTGTATTAAGTCAGTGGTACGAGTTCTGTAAAAAGCCGCCGAAGGGTTTTGAAAAGTATTTTCAACCACGCACCAGTCAGAAACAGTCCAAAACCCCAGAAAAGGATGATACACCTGCGCCGTCCAAAAGCTCTCCCCAACCATCAAAACCGAGCGCGTCACCGGATAAATGGAATATCAACATGTTTACCGGTTCTCCTGGGAACAAAGGTAGCGGCCGAGGCAATTACGAAGGCCCAGAGAGAGAAAAATGGATGATGTTCGGCGCAATGGGTGTTATGACTTTACTAGCTTCAATAGCATATTTCGAGTTACGTTACAAAGAAATTAGTTGGAGAGACTTTGTAAATCTGTATCTAAGCAAAGGTATAGTCGAAAAGTTAGAGGTTATAAACAAAAAGTGGGTACGGGTAAAGTTACAGCCGGGATCGGCTCTAGAAGGTAAAGTAATCTGGTTTGCTATTGGTAGTGTGGACTCCTTCGAGAGGAATCTAGAAAACTCTCAAATAGAGAGGAATATCGACCCCCCAAATTTTGTTCCTGTTATTTATAAGACAGAAGTGGAAGCATCAAGTTTGACTGGTATGTTGCCCACTCTTCTGATAATTGGATTCCTGATTTACATGATGAGAAGATCAGCCGACATGATGGGCCGTGGTGGACGTAAAGGTGGAGGCTTGTTTGGAGGTGTCATGGAATCCACAGCCAAGCTAATTAACCCCACAGATATAGGTGTCAAATTCCAAGATGTGGCTGGTTGTGAAGAAGCAAAGATTGAAATTATGGAGTTTGTGAACTTCTTGAAAAACCCTCAACAGTACATTGATCTGGGAGCTAAGATTCCTAAAGGCGCCTTACTCACAGGTCCACCGGGGACTGGTAAAACTTTACTAGCGAAAGCTACAGCTGGAGAAGCAAATGTACCATTTTTAACTGTGTCTGGTTCGGAATTCTTGGAGATGTTTGTTGGTGTTGGTCCATCTAGAGTGAGGGACATGTTCTCAATGGCACGTAAGCATGCACCATGCATTCTTTTTATCGATGAAATTGATGCAGTGGGCAGAAAAAGAGGTGGTCGTAGTTTTGGAGGTCATTCTGAACAGGAGAACACTCTGAACCAACTTTTGGTAGAGATGGATGGGTTCAACACAACAACAAATGTTGTAGTGCTTGCTGCTACCAATAGAGTGGATATCTTGGACAAAGCTTTGCTGAGACCGGGTAGATTTGATCGTCAGATATTTGTGCCCGCACCGGACATTAAAGGAAGAGCTTCCATATTCAAAGTTCATCTTATGCCGTTAAAGACCACTTTGGACAAAAATAACCTGGCTCGTAAGATGGCTGCTTTAACACCAGGTATTTTATGCAGTTATTTTTATGTTTAAATAAAGTAATGCATTAGCAGTATTATAACTTTCTTTAAAAAAGTTTTTCTGTGTCTACACCTATTAAAATGATGCTATTTAGAGAAATATTTTTCTAGTTATCAATGTTATTTATCATACAACCTCATTGATCATTCACAAACAAATAAATAAGTATAAAAGACATTTTGTCATTACTGCATCATCTTTAATATAGCCTATTGTTTTCATAAAAAATATTTAAAGATAAAAGCATAATCTCTTAAAACTTGGTTAGAAAACTTTAGGATATAGGTATAATAATTAATTATAATTATTTCTTATTTAATATAATGCTGATATGATGTAAATATATTATGTCAAATTCCAGGTTTTACCGGTGCAGATATTGCAAATGTGTGCAATGAGGCTGCTCTAATAGCTGCCAGAGAATTGGGACATGATATTACCTTGAAAAACTTTGAACAAGCCATCGAGAGAGTTGTAGCTGGCATGGAGAAGAAATCAAATGTCCTCCAACCAGATGAAAGGAAAATTGTAGCTTACCATGAAGCAGGGCATGCGGTAGCAGGATGGTTCTTACAACATGCTGATCCATTACTGAAGGTGTCTATTATACCTAGAGGTAAAGGACTCGGTTACGCCCAATATTTACCAAAAGAACAATACCTTTATAGTAAAGAACAGCTTTTTGATCGTATGTGTATGACACTTGGCGGAAGAGTGAGCGAAGAGATATTTTTCGGCAGAATTACCACTGGCGCACAAGATGATTTGAAGAAGATTACGCAAAGCGCATACGCACAAATAGTACACTACGGTATGAATGCTAAAGTCGGTAATGTGTCCTTCGAAATGCCCCAACCAGGAGAAATGGTTATAGATAAACCATATTCGGAAAAGACAGCTGAGCTGATTGACTCTGAAGTCAGAGACTTGATTAGTGCTGCGCATAAACACACAACAGATTTACTCACACAACATAAGGACAATATTATAAAAGTTGCAGAGAGATTACTAAAGCAGGAGATACTAAGTAGAGATGACATGATTGAGTTGTTAGGTCCTAGGCCGTTCCCCGAAAAGAGCACATATGAAGAGTTTGTTGAAGGCACAGGTTCTTTGGAAGAAGACACCTCCTTGCCCGAGGGTCTCAAAAACTGGAATAAGGAAAAACAGGTTGCTGGTCCCACCCCTTCCGACAGTATACCAACTCCCACCCCTAAGTAAATACTGTAGATTGTTGAGTTTTTAGTCAGTTTTATGTGAAATAAATAATTTAATTACCTTTAAGGCAAAGGCATTTTTTTGTTTTGTTGTTTGTAATATAGTTTTGAGATGTAGTTGATATTATCTGGAGATATTGTTTTACAATGATAAAATGAATGATAGTAATCAGAAATAAGTATTTAAAGTGCATTTTTTTATATTGTAGATCCAGAGTTGCTTTCGTCTTGTAAAATAAATAAATTCCAGTAATAAATATATAAAAATTTACTTGATTTTCTTTACGAGCGACGCTATTGCCCTAGTGTGCGTTTGCTCGGGCCAATCAGAAACGCTCAGCGCCACGCCTCATCCAAGTCCTCAGTACGTGTCTAACTCTATATCCATAAGTATAAATGTATAGTAGAAAGGAATAGCTTACCTTGGAAGTGTCGTACGACCGACATGGATGAACTTTATCACCATCTGCCTGCAATACAAATATGTACAAATCTACGTGAACCAAATTTTATGAATGGTTTTGCTAGAGTGAAATGATCCGACTTGAAGGACCACGGGTTTACCTTAATAGGTATTTCAAATCCTTTATCGTTCCTGTGAATGTATACTATACAGTATAGGTAGATACGAGTAGGTAACTACTCATATCTACCTATAGGTATGATAACGTATTTTCATAATTTATTACAAAACCTATTTATTCCTTGGGGCTTTGCTATAATATATCAGCTGCAACCATAGATTAATCTATGGCTGCAACCTATTCTCCTTCGGTCCATGTCGTAAGAGTCGACCAAGGAACTCGGGCATTCTCTCAAGCGATAAGCTAGCTTTGATCTTTCTACCTGTCACTGATCTTTAATATCTGACCCCGCTATGCCAAACGAGGCTGTGCGGGATCTGTTTTATGATGAGGGAACACAGCCGTGTATATGATGTACCTACCTACTATTGATTCTTGGGCCCTGAATGTACGTGTTGCATAAAGAAAACGCAACATTGGTATCTCCTCTCTATACCTATATGTAAGCAGGCATAGCACTATTAGGATCGATCATTATCATATCTAGCGGCCCTAAACCTTACGTAGATAGTGCGTTTCACTCAAGTTCACCAAAGATGGCGCTAGTTGCTTTGTGTAGTTTCGTTCCGACATTGCGCTCTCGGGAGCTATTCTTTTCTCTGCACCACGAGTTTGATTCAATATTTGGTAAGTAAGTGGTGGCATAGAGGAATAAGGTGGTGGTGACTTTCTGAATAGAATAGTTACCTAAGGACTCCAGTCTGCCCACATCATTACATGCTATCCGACAATGCAATTACCTACATAGAATACGAGTATGTACGAAAATCCCTCCATGGTTTCCAAAACTGTAACTAGCATCTGAGTGTCCTATTATTTGACTTTATACTGTCCTTATAGTTTAGGTTGCGGCCGCACTCAGAAATGTTCATAAATTAGACCTGCTAATTGCCTCTTGAGTCTAAAGGGGGAGTTGCTTGAATAACGTTTATTATAATGCTTACCTGAGTGCAGCAGTTAAGTTGCGAAAATAATAAACGACATTTTTAATACCAATGTATTTAATTGGCCACTGGCAGAAATAAAAAAATTACATTTGCTTCCCTCTCTATTAAATTGAATGGTGTAGGGCAAGCACATTCGCAAGCCTACTTGTCTCTGTCGCACCTCTGATTCTTGGCCTACAATCACACTGGTGCGAAAGAGACCGTCATAACAAGCGTCTGTGCTATTCCTGTACATTAAAAACTGAAGGATCAACAACAAAAAAAAAACAGGGTTATATTAAAATTATAATATGAAAATATTCAAATATTAGCTGAAAATACATCCAGCCTTTCTGTTTATTTAAATATTATTGACTACATTACTTTATACATCACCAATTTCTTAAGTAAATTCAGTTTTTGTACAATATAAAAAGAATCTTATACATACTATTATTCTCTATGTTTAAGCGCTATTAGTGTATAACACGTTCGCATTAAATCTTGATCTTACCGAGTGAACGAAAAATATAAAGAAATCGTAACAAAATATTTAAAATTATGGTATTATTACAAAGTACATAACTACACTAGTTTTATGTTCAACATTTTATGTCAATATTATTTATTATCTATACTTACAATCTAGCCTTATTAACATAGATGATGAAAACATTTTTTCATGATATCATTCAACAATATTAATTCATTAACAATCGCATTCCATTTATTCATGTCTAAAGAACAAAAATTAAAACTAATCTCATTAACAACATAAGGTCGGTATCAATGACAGTCTCTGATCTTTTCCCCTTTTGGTTTGCGGCCACGCTTTCTGCTAGACGAGGCTGTGACGCCCGCAATGACCATCGCCGCACGTTTGGCCGTGCACGTATTGCAGAACCAGTCCTCGGTAGCACCAGGTTCCTCGGTGATGCCTACGCAGATCCAGTGGTACCAGCCGTCGCAGCCGTCACAACCGATCATAGGCGAGCCGTTATCTGGTCGGCCACACGCCGGACACACCCAAATCTTATTACCGTGGTCGTCGACGTAATAAGGCGTGGGCAAAGGTCCAGTTGGGTGTTCGACGACAGGCGGCGCTGCGGGCGCAGGCTCCACCTCCTCTGTAATTTCCTCCTCGTTTTCCCCTGGGCCCTTCTTCAGAAGCTTTATCCTCTTGTATTTGGAGTGACCGGACGGCGGCCGATTCTTTCTAGGCGGCGACGCAACTTCCGGCGAAGACGACGATTGAGCCTCATTCTCGCCCAAATGGTTATGCTTTGAATGTTTCAGCTTTGGTGGTCGTGTGACCAAGGCGGATATTTGCGCTAGTTCCGGGGAGCGACTGTGCTCGCGTGATAAAGGCTCTTCTTTTGTGGCTATACTATCATCTTCTTCCTTTTTAACTACAGGCTTGATGTTTAACTTGAATATGTCAGGCGAACTTGGTGGCATAGGGGAGTTCGAGTTTGACGAATTTAACTTTAGCGTCAGCTTCGGAATTAGCCCATCCGCCATTTTCTCCTTTTTCCTTTCCTTCTTCTCTTTTTTGATCTTATCCTTGAGTTCTTGCTTTTCTTCCTTATCACGTTTCTTTTCTGATTTGTCTTTAGTCTTGTCCTTTTTATCTTTCTTTTTCTTAATTTTAATTCCATCTTTATCTTTCTTCTCTTTTTTATGAGATTTATCTTTTTTCTTTTCTGGGGTATCACTTGTATCTTTTTCGTAACTAAGATCAGGAACAGGTTCTATAGGTGCAGGTTCTTCAGTTCTGAGCTCTACGTTAGGAATATGTACAGGAGGCGGTGTGGGAGATCTCTTGGGCGTGGGCACTTCTTTAGGAGGTTCTTGTCTCACAGGATCTACTTTAGGAGGATTTAATTGGATAGTTATATCTGGCTGAACAGGGGGCATCTTATACATGTTTGTTTTATGTTCTTTATGTGATTTAGATTTATGTTTTTGCAAAATATTTGGAATGGTACCAGATTTGTGTTTGTCATGCCTATCTTTCTCGCGATGCATAAGGGTCTTATTTGTTGATCTATATTGTTCTACATCATCATTATCAACAGGGATCACCTCTAAACTAGGGCGACGTAACATTGTAGGGATTTTAACCGGTGATGATCTTGATGTATGAGGAAAATTTAGTGAAGAAATGCCCATTGGCATAGAGTTTGGCAAACCAGAGCCAAGGCCACCAGGTAAAAAACTAGTACCAGGTATTAACCCAGGGCCACCTGCCAAAGCAAATGGATTATTTAACATATTGTGGGATGACATACCTCTTAATGCAGGATTATTGGCTAGTCCTGCAAATAAATCACTATTTGGAATTAGCCCATGGCTCGGAATCAACCCTGGGCCAGGCATTAGACCTCTACCAGGAGGTCTGGATGGAAAGAATGGAAAGCCAGGAGGCAACTGTGGTAGTTTAGAATCACTTTTAGACTTACTAGACTTTTTAATATTCGCCAATTTAGCACTTTGTTTCTCAGCTTGGGCCATTTCATAGGCCAATTGTTGCTGTTGTTTCTTTAAAAGTTTTGCTTCTAACCTAGCTGCCTTGTCCTTTTTATCCTTATGTTTTTTCTCTTTTTTAATTTTCGGACTAACACTAGATATACTCTCAGGAAATGAAGGAGGTTGCAATGATTTGTTAATGGATATGTTTGGACGTGGTAATGGTTTCATCTCTAAGGAATCTTCATCAATATTAATCACTTCATTAGCTCTCAAATCAATGTCTTTAGACAAATCTAAAGCATCTGCATCATTGTTATTTACAAAAGGTTCCATATTCTTTCTTCTATTATCATTTTCTTGAGGGAAGCGTTGCAACTTTGAGATCATAGAATCATTATGTTTATCTGTAACAACCTCTGGAGCACTTTTATCATCTTTTGATTTGTTCGAGATGCGTTTAAATATATTAATCTTTGATCTATCAGGTTGAGAAGCTAATTTTACTTCTTCTTCAATTACTTCTTTCTTTATTTCTGTTTCTGGTATAATAGGGTTTGTGGAGTTCTTATGTACAGGTAAGGAATTTGAAATTAGTGGAGATTTAGAAATTGGTATTCTTCTTGGTACAGGAATAGAATCTTCACCAGGAACAGAATTTCTTGATATTGATGGAGCCGGAGATATTGATGCTGAAAGCATGGTTGGTGGTATATCTTGGGGCTCCTGTTTGATAGGCCTCATAGGTTCAGGAATTGGTGGAGGAGGCATAGCAGGTTTTGGAGGAGGAAATGTCTTTGGCGCAGGCATTGTCACATGATTATGATGCGTAGGATGAATATCTTTACTCTTCAAAGGGTACCCTGGAGGGTACTTATTCAATTTACTGCTATCCTTAGATTTACTACTCTCACCTTTATGACTCTTATCCTTTCTTTTACTTTTCATAATTTTACCATTTACAAGTTTATTTTTCTTGGACTTTTTATCACTTTTGTCTAGTATTGGTGCTTTCATGGGGTTTGAATGATGCGAATTAGCTTTATGTTTATCATAATGTTTCTCATGAATGATTGTGGGAGGTCTTGCTTCAGGTAATTTACCTTCTCGAGCTGGAGACAGAAACCCGGACATTGTCATCATAACACTACTGATTTCTCTAGTTCGCTCTTCTTCCTCAAGCCTTAACCTTGGTCTCTTACTGTTTGGTAATGAAATAGGGTCAATTGGTCTTTTGAATATATCTTTAGGCTTTTCAGGGCTATCTGTAACAGATATTTCAGGACTACCACATGTGGTGCTAGGTTCACCATTATCAAGGCCATTTTGACGGATTTCAACAGTTCCTGCCACTACAGGTGTTTCACGTTCCTTCTCAGGGTACATCGGAGGTAGATGTTCATGTACATGCATGGGCCTGGTGACCACTTCATGACTGCCAGGTTTGAGAAAGTTCAAATTAGATTCCTTTGGTTTAGGGAAACTTTCATTAACCGGAGGGGGTACTGGCGGGACACCCTCCGTATACTCAGCTAGTTCAGGCAATTGCACATTTAGGTCTCGGAAAACTAATCCTAAGTCATATAGATTTGGTTCAGTCCTATTAAATTGTTCAGCATATCTGCTTGTTTGAGTCCCAAGAGTGCAGATGTACTTTTCCAGTACATGTACCATAATGTCCATTGGAGTTGAGTTTATACCGTTCCATCCTATGGTCTGGCATATCTGTGCAACATTTCTTCGCAGTATCTCACGGGCGTACGCCTCTGACATTATGACACCAACAAAGTTATCTGGAACAAACCAATATTATCGGCATTGTTATAAGAAAATAGTTCTAAATACATAACACAAGGAATCATCAGAAGCATTAGTCACATTTACAACGAAACCTGATATATTTATACACGCCAGAATAGCTAAAACAGCAAAACTCATGAATTTCGTACCTGCAAGTGTCTAGTAGTACAGAGACGATGTTCAGAACAGGTGAATTTTTTAAGTATAATGCACACATGTATGCTTTACAATATTCCTCAAAATTCACGGATAATTTAGAAAAACACACAAATCGCATATAATGCAGTGTAACGAAGTGTTTACGTAAAAACTTCTCCGCATTCTAAAAACACAGTACCCCGTGCGCCATGATTGCATTTTGGGTTGTCAATGTTCAGTGTTGCAACCTTAAAAAATAAAATGGCGGTTTCTTATAGCTGCGTTCCTATTTTTTTGTCACAACAGATCATTACCCTAGATGAAAACCAGGTCACAAAATACTCTAAAAATAGAAAGTTTTTACTTCTAATTCCTTTTAGAAATACACAGTTTATTATAAGAACATAAATAAACAATTTAATGTCTAAATGTGTTGAAACCTAAGGTTCAAACATGGTTCAAACTCCTTCAATATTGTCAGGCCCCATCCCTATCACTAGCGTCATATGAAAAAAAAATGGTACCATAGACTGAGGAATGAGTGAGCGATTGAATGAATTTAATAATTTGACAGTTCCTCAAAATATGCAATGGTCGTGCGATGTGCTTTTTGTATTTTTCGTATTTTACATTTAATTTTATAGTTAATACGAAAAGCTTTGCAATTATAGAAGTTATTATGAAAATGTAATAATTGTAATAAATATAAACAAAGATTGTTATAAACAATTTATCCAATTTGTTTAATTTTCTCCTGATAAACTTCAAGTCCACAAAAATTTCAAGTTTGTGGGAGTAGGTACATTAAAAATTATAATAAATCTTGAAGATAACCAGCCAAACATGACTACTTCATCGGAGGATGTTCTGCTAAGTGTAGGGCAAGTAAGGTATAAAAAGGGAGATGGAACCTTGTATGTTATGAATACGAGGTTGGCATGGATGCTGGAGCATAGAGACACCGTCGCAGTATCCCACAAGTATGCCGATATCAAAAGTAAGTTCGATAAAATACATATTGTTGTCTAAAGGACTAGGGTTTGGATTATGAAACCATTCAACAACTTATAGAGCTCCTTTCATCAATAACTGATTAATTACTCGGTGGGCTGGACTTTCAAGTATAAAAATACATATTTTACAAAATTATTGCCTCAAAATAACAAGTTCTTGGAAGTAACAGAAAGTATTGCCAAGACTACTGGTGTAAAGCCAAATTAAATAGATGCAAATATAATATGTAAATATAAAAGAGTAGTCCTTTTGCAACAAGGTGCCAATGTGGTGTAACCCTGAGATATGGTATAAACACTAATAATGGAATTAGTTGGGTCCGGTCATGGGTGAGCCCTAGTTGGAAATATAAACTTATAAGTACCCAATATAAATTGAATCACTACATTATTATAAAACAGATGCTTTCCGCTGTCTGCCTATGTAAGCTTAGATCTATTGCTAAATGCTAACAATGCAACAGATTTTGATGTGGTTTTTAGTGATTTATTTATAATAAAGTGATTCAAGAAGGTTTATATGTACAACTTGGGACCCACCCTGTCTTCATATGTTTGTATTTATTACTTTAGGGATTTCACAATCTTTCTAATCATTAAAATATTAATGTAATTGTTCCAGCACAAAAAATATCTCCAGCTGGGAAGCCAAAAGTCCAACTGCAAGTGGTACTGCATGATGGAACATGTTCAACATTTCATTTTGTCAATTTGGGTGGCCCGGAGGCACAAGCGAAAGATAGGGACCAAGTTAAGATGCTGCTGCAGGATCTGCTGCCGAAATTTAAACGGCAAATAGATGGAGAGCTTGAGATGAAGTCTAGGTAAGTTAGGAGATGAATTTTCTTGTCAAGGAAGTTACAGAAATGGTTCAATGTGTGGGTGCATTGATTAAGTCTTATTTTTATTTGTGACCATTGCTGTTGTATTTTTTTTCACACACTACAGAACACATCACTGCAGTAATTGCAGTGACAATTTGGATGTATGTATGTATGTACATTAACCTTTATGTAAGTTCAAGACTGCCTATGTAGTCAACAAATATTTTATTTTCAGGTTATTGACAATACATCCTAATTTAAAGCATTTATATGAGGATTTAGTGATATCAAAAGTTATAAACAGTGAAGCATATTGGAATACACCTACATTAAAACATTATACTGAATCTAGTAATATAAAACAAGAAGCTGGTGAGTTATTTATATTCTTTTACCCTATTCTATTCTATTTTTGTTTATGGCCTTTGTGATCGTGTCAAGCACAATAATTCCGCCAATGTCACGTAGAGAAGTTTTTTACCCTAATAGGTATAAATGTGAAATAGAGATGTCATAACTTTACATCAAAGGAGTAAGTGAGTTTGATACATATTTAGTACTAGAGGACGCCCCCGCGACTCCGTCCGCGTGGACTACAGAAAAAACAAAATGTCGAAATTATCCGGGATAAAAAGTATATAAGTGGGACCTGTCACAGTATATTTCTGAAAACTGCATCGAAATCTGATCCGCCGTTTCTGAGATTAGCATGCACAAAGCACAGACAAACACAGAAATTCCAAAAATCATTCTTTTGGGTACTTTTGCGTTGATAGGTTTTTTCTTATGTATCTTTCATGTACTGACAGCGATCTGTTATATTTTTATTATATGATTGAATAGTTCAAATGACATAGATATCATAATTGTGTTCTTAAAATAAGATATTTAGACATGTCCATGGTTATTGGAATTCGTACAGCCATGTCTAAATAAATTAATAACTAAACCAGAAATTAGGAACAATGCTTGTTAATTATTAGAGTTGTCGTGTAGCCACAGTTATGTAGAAATTTTAGCCTACCTAATAAATATATATAATACCTACCTAACGAAATAAAAAGAAAATATGAGTTACACGAATTTATTTACAACACAAATGAACACAATATAGAAGAGAGATCACTATGAATAATGCGTGAAGGTGAGTGAGGGTGAGTAGAGCGTGGATGAAGGATTGTGGAGTGTAAAAGTGTAGGAAGTCGGTGAGCAGAGTCCTCTTGAGGGTCCTGGGTCGACGGCGTTCCAGGAGTCACGCCCCCGGGTGTAGTAGTTGCAGGCTGGGAGTTGAAGGTACTGGATCCGACGGACGGGTCAGTTGTAGATGCAGGTGTAGAAGTTGCAGGTACCAGACCCGATGGACGGGTCACAGTTGTAGATGCAGGTGCAGACGTTGTAGGTACTGGATCGGACAGATGAATCTTCTCGGTCGCGGATTACTGAACGCGACGCGGGCGCGGTTTGTTCGCGCTGTTGAAGTCCGGCGAAGTGCAGCAAGGGTCCCGGGGCAGGCGGCCCCGGGACAAGGCCTTATAATTCCGTTCTTCACTCTGGCTGAGTAGCCGACGGAATGCTTGACTTTTTCCCGTTTGTATGGCTTATATACGAATTTTTGTCTCCATTTTCAAATTCTTGAATTCGAAATGAATTCTTTTTCTTCATGAAGTTTTGTAAAGATTTGAGTGTACGAAAAGAGTAATATAATGAAAAAGTGACATGACAAGAGCTTGCTAAAAGGATGACTTTTCGTTTCAAAATAGACCAATTTCTGTGTTTTGGCTTGAATTTGTTGGATAATTTGTGATTTAAATATAAAATCAAAAGGGAAACTGTATAATATTATGTATCTGAAAGGCGCATCCTCGAGGAATGATCAGGTGATGAGATAAAGTGAAAATGAAATATGTTGTGATAAACTAAAAAGTCCTTTAAACTTCTCGGATTGGGCTCCTAGGGCTTCTATAAGGTCCTCAAGGTTAGTAAATCCTACATTTTCCCCACGACCCCGGAAAATTTTCGACTCAGAGAAAATTTTGTAGAAGGTTCGAGAGAGTCTAGGGAACATTACCTTGCAAAAACATTCATCATCAAATAATTGGCAATCATTCGTCTAATATTCAATCAACTTCATTCAGGTAAGGGTGGAGTTCACGGTCAATGACTACCACTCTAAAGGTATGCTCCAACATGACCTGAGGCTTGTTTAGGGAGTAGTCGACCGCTCCATAATGGAAAAAGAATTTGACCTAAGGCTTATTTAAAGAGTAGTCAGCCGCTCTGAAGTTAAAGAAGAAGAAGAATTTGACCTAAGGCTTATTTAACGAGTAGTCTACCGCTCGATATCGCAATGGGTACTCCCGTGGTAATGGTTGCTAGCCATATTTGAATCGACCAAGCAAGACAGGTCGATCGCATAAGCGACCGCCGAAGTATCCAAAGGTTTAGTCTAGTAGTAGGGGTTTAGAGTCCCTAAGTGAAGATAGATAAGTCAAAATAGAACAATTAGTAGGTACCCTGGTGGTAATGGTTGCTAACCATCTTTGAACGAGCCCAGCAAGACGAGCCGACCGCATAGCATAGCAGCATAGCGACCACTAAAGACCTAGTAATAGTGAAAATATGACCAAAAAAGTCCAGCGTCAAAATAATTTAGAGATAAAAGAGAGAGCATCAAGCTCCTAGAGTATTATGTAGAGGGAAATCTTGAGCTTCTCTGTAGGATATTCTAGAGTGAGCTTTAGCATTCGGGTTACCTAGATGTGACAGAATAAAGAATGGTGATGAAGAGACGAGAGACGTAGATGATTATGTAGTTAAGACAAAAAAATAAGATTCAGTCAAGCAAAGTTTAGAAGATATAGGTACCTCTGTTCCAGACTGTGTCACCGACATGAATTTGAAGAAGATAAGTGTAGCTTATACGAGTAGATGATAAGACGAGAAATTGTAAAAGTAAAGATTGGAATCCAAAAATTTTCTTTCATTGTAGTTATAGAGTTGAATAAAATTTCAGAATCTAAAAGTTGCACAAAATCTAGCTATAAAAAGTAAAGTTTGAAAAGGTAAAGGTAGCAAAAACTATCAAAATTAAAGTAGTAGAGGATAATGTAGTAAAGGTTATAGTAGCAAAAGATTTATTCCGTTCAAGCTGCCGAGAACTAGCCTAAAGAAGTCTAGAAAACCAATACCTAAAGAAGTCCAGCAAACCTAAGTCCAGAAAACCTATACTTAAAGAAGTCCAGAAAACTTATACCTAAAGAGTTAACCAAAAAGACCTAGACACTAGAAAAAGTGTTATTTTAGAATTTAGAGAAATAACGTTGAGATAGTTTAGAAGATAGAGTCGGGCGCCAAACTGTCGTGTAGCCACAGTTATGTAGAAATTTTAGCCTACCTAATAAATATATATAATACCTACCTAAAGAAATAAAAAGAAAATATGAGTTACACGAATTTATTTACAACACAAATGAACACAATATAGAAGAGAGATCACTATGAATAATGCGTGAAGGTGAGTGAGGGTGAGTAGAGCGTGGATGAAGGATTGTGGAGTGTAAAAGTGTAGGAAGTCGGTGAGCAGAGTCCTCTTGAGGGTCCTGGGTCGACGGCGTTCCAGGAGTCACGCCCCCGGGTGTAGTAGTTGCAGGCTGGGAGTTGAAGGTACTGGATCCGACGGACGCGCGGACGGGTCAGTTGTAGATGCAGGTGTAGAAGTTGCAGGTAGGAGTTGCAGGTACCAGACCCGACGGACGGGTCACAGTTGTAGATGCAGGTGCAGACGTTGTAGGTACTGGATCGGACAGATGAATCTTCTCGGTCGCGGATTACTGAACGCGACGCGGTCGCGGATTGTTCGCGCTGTAGAAGTCCGTGGTCATAGAGCGCGGTTACTGAATGCGACGCGGGCGCGGTTTGTTCGCGCTGTTGAAGTCCGGCGAAGTGCAGCAAGGGTCCCGGGGCAGGCGGCCCCGGGACAAGGCCTTATAATTCCGTTCTTCACTCTGGCTGAGTAGCCGACGGAATGCTTGACTTTTTCCCGTTTGTATGGCTTATATACGAATTTTTGTCTCCATTTTCAAATTCTTGAATTCGAAATGAATTCTTTTTCTTCATGAAGTTTTGTAAAGATTTGAGTGTACGAAAAGAGTAATATAATGAAAAAGTGACATGACAAGAGCTTGCTAAAAGGATGACTTTTCGTTTCAAAATAGACCAATTTCTGTGTTTTGGCTTGAATTTGTTGGATAATTTGTGATTTAAATATAAAATCAAAAGGGAAACTGTATAATATTATGTATCTGAAAGGCGCATCCTCGAGGAATGATCAGGTGATGAGATAAAGTGAAAATGAAATATGTTGTGATAAACTAAAAAGTCCTTTAAACTTCTCGGATTGGGCTCCTAGGGCTTCTATAAGGTCCTCAAGATTAGTAAATCCTACAGAGTTATAAATCTGCATTTGTTCATATCTTCTTCTATGCTGCTCTGGGAGTGAAAAAAAATAATAATACTACAGCTGCTTCTCTTCCCGGGCATCCTATACAAGTCAGTAGAGGGACAAGAGGGTTTTGGTGTTTTGTAGGCGATGGGCTGACCACCTGTCACTACTAACCGAACTTGTACATCTCAACTATACCCTCAAAATTGGTCAGAAGTGGCACCATGTATTTCTATCGGCCCTTGGTGCTCTACGCCTACCCCGTAAGGGATAAAGGTGTGATTATATGTATGTATTTGTCAATAATACTTTTTGTGCATAACAATATAAATATGTTATATTTAAATCGGTGTTCATTATATGTTCTGATGTTTTATTGTTACAATAACTAATATATAATGAGTGAGTGACACTCAAGCAGACTGTTACACTTCCTTCTAGTTAGTCAGACACACCTTCTACTTTTAACATAATTACTATGAATCTTTGATTATAATATTTATTTCTTCTGATTTCTTTCAGGTGTTTCCGGCGCATTTTTAGCTGATATTCAACCACAAACAGATGGCTGTAATGGCCTCAAATACAACCTGACACAGGACATAATAGACGCCATATTTAAAACATATCCCGCTGTCAGAAAGAAACATATAGACTATGTGCCCAATAAGATGACTGAGGCTGAGTTTTGGACCAAGTTCTTTCAGTCTCATTATTTTCATAGGTAAGACATGATTTTCTAGATGTAAGTGGGAATGTTAGAAAAGGAATAAAATGAGAATAAAAGAATAAAAGTTGAGTAGAATTATATGTGTCATCCGTGCTATTTTCTTAAGATACGACTGTGTAAATGGAACTTAATGAAATGTAGTTACATCAAGTGTGTAAAAAATAAAAGTGACCAAAAATGGCATAGGCATAGGTTACTTTACTTTATCTCTAAAAAATCCCTCATTCTTTTAATAAGACCTTGTGCTGGAAAAAGGCCTGCCCATACCCATTAATACTATGATCGCGAAAGTAAGTTTGTTTGTTTATTTATAACCTCTTCACTCCAATACTACTGAACCAACTTAAATGAAATTTGGTACACAGGTAGTCTAAAGCGTGAGAAAGAATATACAACACTTTTTATCTCAGAAAAATATTTATTTCATGGAAAATTTTGACATTTCGTTTTTTCTGTGATGATGGAGGTCACGGAGGCCACTAGTGTTGTAAAAAAAAAATACAATTAATTAAATTAAAATTTTGTACTCCACCTTTGTGGGTAAAACCTAAAAGCTTATATTCTTCTCAGGGATCGCATAGCATCATCTAGTAAAGACTTATTTGGCGAATGCGCCAAAATGGACGACCAAGCCATTGCGTCAGCGATGAAAAATACTGTAGTTGATCTCACGGTATGTTGGTTATTTATTTATATTTGTAATTACCTACTATAAACCTTAATTAAAGCATGTATCAATACACGAAGTCCATTTCATACAATGACTTTCGTGCCTCATTTGTTACACAGATAATGTGGTTTATTCTGACTACCATTTTTAAAGTAAATGGCTGAGACAGGGATAGTAGAAAAAGTTTTTGTTTATGATTAAGTGGTGGCCAGATTTATTGACCTCACGTCATACACGAATCAGCTAGCGCCATCTATTTGGTGAAACACACGCTACTTGACTCCGTGGTTGTATTTGCACTGACATTTAGCCTACTTACTATTAAATAAGGAAATTGTTGAAATTCGACACAAGACCTAAAGTTTTCTCTGCGTTAAGTAGATTATTTTCCATGTATGATTACATTTTTAACCAATGCTATACTAATCAATTATGATGTACTTACCAGGTGGACTTACCTCAATTTATAGAGCCTATTCCTCTCTTACCTACGGAAGACGAAGTGCCGCATGAAAAGGACAAAGGAGATAGCACATCTATACACCGAAATATGATTAAACGGTTCAACCAACATTCTATTATGGTAAGAACAGTTTAAAACCGTCAAAAATAATTAAATTTTCTGAATTTCTATTTGAACACCATTATAATTGAATTTAATAAACGTTTAATTGCATTTTCAAGATGTTTAATTACATTTCAAAATGTTTAATTATATTTTTTATACATTTAATTTATTTTCCTATTCCAGGTGCTCAAAGCTAGTCATAAAACAAATAGTAATACAAGTAATAATAGTAGTAATGCCTTAAGTAGTAAAACTAACAACAACAATAAAGTGATCGAGAACGGAGTGAAAGAGACGAACGGTATAGGAGAGAAGAGGCCGGCAGATGAGAAGAGTAGTACAGAAACTGTTGATAAGAAAAAGCGTATCTTAGAGAATTTAGTGTATGAAGATTTGGCTGATTCTAATGGATCGGGTGATATACAGGAACTTAAGCTATCTAAGGTAAGTTCTAATACAGATACCCTTATAATATACTAGTGGACGCCCGCGACTCCCTCCGCGTGGACTGCAGAAGAAACAAAATGTCTAAATTATCCGGGATAAAAACATTTTCCCAGGATAAAAAGTAGCCTATATGTTAAGTGGGACCTGTCACAATATTCCTGAAAACTGCATCGAAATCGGTCCAGCCGTTTCTGAGATTAGCGTGCAAAAACATCGATCCGTTACAATTTTATTATATGTATAGGTATAGATTAAGAAGAAATAAGCTGAATTTTATGCTAAATAAATAGTTTGTTTTTTATAGCTATAGAAAAAGCTATTCATGGTCAGGGGATAGTGAATATTTTTCTCCCAACATTATCAAAACTATTTAAGTATGTTACAATAATAACAAATATATACAGGGTGCCCAGGAAACAATGGATAACCTCTGAAAGGCTAATAGTCGAACTAAAGGCAAGCCCAAAAAAAAAAAAAACATATAACCCTTACACTGCTATAAATATGGCTCTTTGAAAAAAAAACGTATTTTTTTTGTCTAATTTCATATTTTTACTCGTAACGAGCTCAAATCATTTAATATTTTAATTATTTTTGTGCTTAATGATTTCATATTAACCGCATCATTGAATAACTATCAAATAAAATAGCTAACTGGAATATTTTTTTCAAAAAATAATGTTAAACTATTGTCCAAAATTTCTGAAAAAATATTTTCGAGGTGAAAGTTTGAACTCGAAAAAAAAATCAGTTTTTCAAAATATTATAATAACGTTTCTAAAAAGATATGTATGGAAAACATATCCTGTGTAGTATGTTTCGAATTATCAAAATACAATAAAACTAAAAAAATATGAATTCTTCATAATTTAGAGCTATTCAAATGGAAAAATAGGAAAAATTTAAAATGTGAATTTGAGTGATTCACCTGTCTAATTTTTTGGAAATAGGTTCTAAGAAAGAGAGAGAGAGAGAGAATTGTTTAACAGGTATAGTGGGCTGTGACCGGATCGGTGCCATTTACATAGCTTTTTGTTCTTTGTTTATTAAGCTTAACATATCCCTTGGCTATTTTAACGTTACACCCTGACGACCTGGCTATTTAAAACTTTATAATGTTGGCGATCTTTCTGGCATTTCAAGAATATCGATATTACGGGGAGTGTCTATATTTCTTCCAGATTTGTTTTATTAGTTTGGCTGTTACCAATAGGGTCCGGGATTCCCTACAATCTCAACGCGCAGTCACACTTAAACAGATATCACCCATATCTAAACTCTGCTTCCAAGAGACTCTTAGTCAGGTCTATCGAAGATCCGCAGTTCTTCAATAAAATTCCAGGTCTAGTTTAGAGCGAAAATCCATTCGTGTATCGCACGGGACTGGGATAATTAATGGCAAAATTATAGGCCCTTTGCGAACTCCCTGGTAACTTAACAGAGGTCCTAAACTTCCTTCAAAATGTGAGTTCAAATCTCAGAATGATGGCTGTCGGGTGATTGCCTACTTGAATTTTTGTTATTTATGGCCCCCAAGATCCCCGGATCTAAACTTTGACTTTTTTTATGGGGGTAAGGAAGAGGTAATTTTTAGAAGATCACTGCATAAAATCAATGATCGACGTCACGCGCGATTCGTTTTTTCGAACATAAATGAACAGCTGAATGTTTATGATTAAATATCAATTAAAAATCATATTTTTTTAGATTGTAATAATTCTGCAAGATTCAAGTTTTACACATTATTAGTAGTTCAATATGACTAATTATACGTTTAGAAGTATTAAGTGTGACACCAGAGCCGAAAATATTTTTTCAGAATCGACCATAATATTTGGTTTGCAATATTTTTTATATCTGATTTGAGCTAATTTGTCTCCAGATATTTATAGCAAGTAATAACAGTTCTACTATTAGCCTTTCAGAGGTTATCCATTGTTTCCTGGGCACCCTGTATACAGGGTGTAACAGAAAGGTATGTTAAGCGAAAAGCTATGTAAAAGGAGATCCTATTTCCAAAATTTGAGACTCGAAATCATTTTTTAATGTATGGACATTCCTGAGTTGTTTCGGAATTCTTCATACTATCTGGAAAAATAAAAATGTGAATTTGAGTCTGTAATTTTGGAAATAGGTTCTCTATAGTGGGCTATTTACATAGCTTTTTGCTTAACATACCCCTTTTGTTACACCCTGTATTTAAAACTTTATAATGTTTCTTTCTGGCATTTCATTTGATATTATGTCTATATTTCTTTTTGTTTGTCACCAATAGGGTCCGGGATTCCGGCAGTCACACTTAAACCTAAACCTAATCTTAGTCAGGTCTATCTCTCCAGGTCTAGTTTAGAGCGAAAGCACGGTTTGCGAGAGGTCGTGAGTTCAAATCTCACTCGGGTGATTTTTTTGTTATTTCTTTATTAATCATACACTATCTCTCTTCGTTTTTAACATAAATGGCTGAGAGAGAAAAGGAAAGGTAGGACTAATTATACGTTTAGGTTTAAGTGTGACTGCCGGAATCGACCATAATATTTGGTTTGCAATATTTTTTATATCCTAAGTTGTCTCCAGAAAGTAATAACAGTAAATTAGGGCAATCATCATAGATATCAAATTTTAGGGCTGAGTCAAAGAGAATAAAGTTGATGTCCCTCTATCACAAGAAATCAACTTTATTCTTCTGATAGGCTATCTGACTTTGAAAAAATCGGCCCTAAAGAAAATATTTTACACAATGTGAATTTGCAGGTAGAAAGGTATTTATTAGGCCCCTCATCGCAAGTAAATTCATCAAGTTCGAGTACAAACAACCCCCCGCCGGTGTCTGCGTTGGCGTCTATATGTCAAGTAAGGATTTTTGCCCCATTTTACACTCCTTTTTACCCTTATCATTTTATAAAACACTAAAATGCCTATTTTCTATAGTCGAACCACGCTAAGTTTGCGAATTAATCAAACGGCAACCACACAAAATTATTTATATTGCAACACAAGCCAATTGTCATTTCTGTCACTGGAGTAATTTTATTACCGTCAGTTGATGATAATAAATATTTAAATTATGTGAATTTAATAAAACCATGGTGATTTCATGTGAAAACAAAGGTTGGCAATAAATATTTGCATTGAAAGATGCCTATGATCGTGTAAAAGTGCAATGGTTACCTCAAGTTTTGTAGAAATAACAATGTTTTCAAGAAATCGAATTGTAAACAACATAGCTAACTTTAAAGGTTTTGATGCTTTGCATGGAAGTGAATCATAACTAAAGAAATTAATATGTGGCTATATGCAGACTCTAATTTAAGAATATCTTTTAAAGAAATTAGTCGACCAAGGCAAGTACAGAAGGAAGTTATGAGATCTAAGCTTAACGACAGATGCATTTTAATAGTTCATGTTTAAATTTTGCCGGCCGATTGGTCTAGTAGGTAGTGACCCTGCCTGCGACGCCATAGGTCCTGGGTTCGAATCCCGGTAGGTGCAAACATTGATATGATGAATATCGATGTTTGTTTCCGAGTCATGGATGTTTCTATACTTATCTATGTATTTATATACCGTTGCTTAGTACCCACGACACAAGACCTTAGGGAACTTAATGTGGGACTAGGTTAATGTGTTGTGTAGTGTGTGAAAAAAAAATTAAAAAAAAATGAAGTAAAATGATGAGTATGATATAAATAAAACAAAGCAAAGTAATACTAAATACCTATTCATGTTGTATATTGTCAGTTAAGTAGGTATTATTTGAAGGTAGTAGGTTCTTAATTATTATTTAACATATAAATGGTACCTAGTTTAGGGTAATATTGGAAAGTTTACCGCCACCGAAGACCACAGATGTCCTTCCTTGTACTCGTACGTACGCTCAACATGTAAATATGCAGAATTTTAATAACATTGCTTGAGTTTAAAAGTACATCAGAATGACACATAGGCTATAATGTCACGCGGACAAAGTCGCGGGAGTACGCTGGTATAATATAAAAATTATACAGGCTGTTTATGACAGCCAGGCAAATATTGATACCATGACTTCAGACCATGATTCTAAGATGAAAACCAGTGAAAATTACATAATTTTCCGACTTGTTTTTAATTTTTCAGAAAAAAAAAGTGTGGTTCGTTTAAGTAGGCCTTAAATAATGACTTAAAAATAAAATTTTAATGTTTGGATGATTTCCAAAAAAAAGTTGCTTTCAAAAAGTTCAATTATATGATCAACCCCAAAGGAGAGTTAAAAGTGATTCAAAAAACAGCAATGTATCACAAAATAATCAATAAGCCTATTTAACTAGTCACAGGATCGCCCGATACAATTGGCTCGGAAAGCAAACATTGCGTATAATCAAATCAAAAATTAATTTCCTGCTAGTAATAAGTCATATAACTCAAAACAATGGTACTTGTTCAGGATCTCAGTATTTGCCTGGCTGTCACAAACACCCTGTATTTACTGTAGACTCAAAATTGTCGTATCATGATCTTCCTAATAACAATTTTAACAAATGAAGTAAGTATCAAGACTATTTTTTCGAACTTTGGGAGTGATCCCAACTACAAAATTTGAAAATAATTTTGACTTGCAAACTTAGCGTTGCACGACTATATTTAGTATCGTTTAGTATATAGGTAGTGTAGTTTAGAGAATTACCAATTATAGCAGGGATATTTACTATGGTTGAATTTTAATGACATTTTATGCTTATCAAAATAAATCATCAAAATTATACCTATCTGTGAAATTACAATTTGATTAAGTGTCCAAATGAGGTAGTAATAAGCCTTCAAAGTTAAGTGGGCAAGTCGATTTTTCAAATGTGAAATTAATTTAAAATTACAACATCACATGTCCACCTGCATCATTTACAGCATGCTTTGTGACCATATTTATAAACGCAATATTTAAAATAGCTGCAGAACAAAAGTTCTTTTACGCGCATACAAGTTACTGGAAGAGTGACGTCATAATTGTGGTAGCCGTTTGTATGGACCGTTTTTTTGGCAAGTCTAAAATTGTGATTTTGAAATCGTTATATTCCGGAAAGTTTTCACGCTAGCGAAGTTTTTCTTTCGCATATGTTTCTTTTATTTTATGATCTTTCGATATACAAATAAAAAACCGTAAACAACCCTATTATTGGATAATAGGGTATATGCATGAAATTTTTTGATATCTTTTTTAGATTCTACGTAAAAAAAAGAATAAAGTTTGCCCTTGGAATGGCATATCTTAGTTTAACCGTTTTGAATTTACAGCGATTCACAAACACGAGCCGGCAAAATGTTTTTGAAACGCTCAGTTTGCTCCATGCTAAAATGGCATAGACTTTGACGTCATACTATACTACAGTCTAAAATTAATATGGAAAAAAATGCAATCTTATATGTACAGGTGTCAATAAAAATTGTTTATTAATACGTAGATATTAATAAACTATTTATTAAATCAATGAGATCATTCAAAATATGGGTAAAATTGTATGTTTTTAGTCCTGTTGTAATCTTTTTTATCTGTATTCGTAATATCTTTCGAATAAGTATAAAAAAAAATGTTTTTGTGTCAGACGCATGTTTCCTATTACGAAATGAAGACGAAAAATTCCTTACAATTTATTCTACTTGTGTCTTCGTCCGCGCAAACTTGACTATAAATTATAAAACAAAGTCGTCCCGTTGTCTGTCTGTCTGTCCCTATGTATGCCTTTATCTTTAAAACTACGCAACGGGTTTTGATGTAATTTTCGGCTTCATACGGGTGCAATGCCCCGCATGCGGACGAAGTAGTAGGCGGCCGCTAGTTTCTTTGTAAAATTATGTAATCTGCGACATAGCTAAATAGAGTATCTCTTACTAAACTGGTAGTAGTTTTGACGCGTAGCTAACTAGTGTTGTGTCAGGCGTGGTCGGGCGGGCAGCAGGAGACGCGGCCGCTGGCTGTGGCGGCCGGCGCCGCTGTGGCCGCGCTGGGTGAGCTCAGCCCGGGCGGCGCGCTCATGCGGCAGCACCACGCCGCGAGCATGGCGCGTGAGTATCATCATCGTCAGCCTATTGCAGTCCACTGCTGGACGTAGGCCTCCCCCAGTGTACGCCACATGGCTCGATCTCCCGTTTTTGCCATCCAGCCACTACCAGCCGTCCTCTTTAAGTCATCGGTCCATCTGGCCGGAGGGCGCCCAACGCTACGCTTGAGTATACACCATGGAGAACAAATAAAGGAGGAGTAGCGGCCAAGTATATTTTCATACAAAAATAGCATGCCGCGCAACGGGGTTGAAGTATGGGACGAGGGGAGCATTGAACACTGTAGCCCTGCCCATTTACATAGAAACCACCTTGTAGTGACTAGTCAAACTACTTGCTCATTATCAATATGGTTCAAGATTGTTTTACTAGTGCAATTACTCATCGTTAGATGGCAATATTATACTACGTTTTAGTAAAAAAAGTACCCTGATGAAAGCGCTAGTGTCTTTGTAATTTTAATACGGTTACATTTCGGAGCACAGGCGTGTGGTTACAGTCATGACGCCAATCACGACGTCATGCCCTCACGATTGCCACACGACTCAGTTCATAGTTCCACCTCCTCTTTTATACCTTCTCCATGGTATACACACATACACAGCAAGCATCATATGCAGCACAAGCTGCGGCCATTCTCAGTTAATATCTTCCACAACATACACCCTGTTTGACAATAAAATAGTTGCGATGTTTCATAAAATTAAGTTTGTTAACTAACTCTTCACGCTTTATATAGAACCCCTTTCCAACGCTTCTTTATTACATCAGTCAGTGTCAGTGAATACATACCGTAGGGTTACCAGATGAAAAAATCAAAAGACCGGAGAAAAGGCCTGTATTCCATGAAAAAGTCCTGAGATTTTATACAGTTTAAAAATTTTCTCACAAAAACGTATTATTGTCGTTTTATACACTAACGGCCGAACACTCAATCGTCACTCAAATACAATCCTCACGTAAAGAGCTCTTAAATTTAAGCATCTCTCAAATTAAAGCGGTATACACGAAGGCTACTCAGACGATTTGAAGGCATGATCACCTAAGCAGCATTCAAATGATTTATTTCGTGCAAATTCGTGGTAACATCTGGCAACATTCAGGATGCCTCGTTTTACGCAACGTTGTGCGAATATAAAAATATATTATGGATACATAATTTACTTTAATTTATATAAAATGAAAATTAATCTATTTTTTACATAGCATTTTCTCGACCACTCTTAAATGTAAGTGATGCTCAAATCAGTTTGACAGTTCCTTTGACAGCTAAATACAACTGAGTGGCCTTCCAGTATACGATATTTTACAATGAGTGGCGATTGAGTAGAACTTAATCTAAGGCCCACTTAAATTTAACACATGCTTTTAATTGACGTTTGAGAATACGAATTTTGTATTTAAGAGCTACTCAAACATTTAAGCAGCCGTTAGATATTTGAGGGACGTTTCAGTACTCGGCCGTGAGGATCTAAAGGATTAAAATCCTGAGATATCACGAGATTTGCAAAATCCGACCGCAATCCTGAGAAAAGTTGAAAAATCCTGAAATCTCAGGACAAAACCTGAGATATGGTAACCCTAGCCTTAGCACATACAAATAGACACGGCTGTGTTCCCGAAATGGTGTAGCCAGTGCAGGATCATAAAAGAGAAACCACAGCCAAGAGGACCGATGTAAATGATCAGTGATAACTTGCTAGCTTTATTATCAGTAAATGATGTAGGTGTGTTTTTTCTCCAGAACTAATACCGGAAGACGTGAAAGGCGAACTGCATCGTATCTACCTATCGGGCGGCGAGTTATTGCGCGAGCTGTGGCGCAGTCTGCCCGCGCCTACCGCCGCCGCGAGCGAGGACGCGGGCCGCGCGGAGTACTTCTACGAGGCGCTGCTGAACTTTAGGAACGTTAAGCTCAGGCCTTTTGAGGTACGTAAGTATTTTTAGTGGGAGCTTGTTTGAGGGCTCTCACGTACGGAATACTTTAGGAACGTCAAGCTTACGCCTTTTGAGGTAAACTTCTCCAAGGTATCAATATAGTGTCCTCAAAACTATAGTCCAGTGCTCCTTGGTTTCCTAGAATTGATGATGTACAGTTGTACACAGTTATTGCGATTGCACAATTGTCAAAAATAATAAAACCCAATTATGCCCTTGTTTTTTTTTTACAATTTGCTAGGCAAATATTTGACCGCCATCGTGCCTGATGTTAAGCAAGATGCGTCCTAGGGTGGTACATGTTTGCCTAGAAAGTGCCTATTCACTCTAGCTTTGAAGAGACCAATGTTGTAGTGCTCGGGAAATACATCGGCAGGAAGTGCATTCCACTCCTTAGCCGTTCGCATTACAAACGAGTTAGCATAACGTTTGGTGCGGATGGGTGGGATATCAACAACATAAGGGTGATACGCTAGTCTGCGTCTAGTATCCCGATGGTGAAAAGGGGCTGGTGGAACTGTATTGTGAAGTTCCCACGCACACTCTCCAAAGTGTATCCTGTAAAACACTGACAAGGCAGCAATTTTACGGCGGTGGGTTGGGTCCTGGAGTTTCGAATTTGCTACGGTTTCATCTCCAATAAGTTTCACCTTTGTTCTGTCAAAGGTGCGACTATTTAGTTTGTAGTTGTTTGAGGAACACTTGAGTGATATATACGTACGGGTTATTGTTCAATGGCTGAGCGTGATTGGGGTTTGAGTCAACGTTTAATGAATACGAGAGTTATATACATATTTCATGAACTTGTGGGGGTGGTGAAAAGGGAAGCGCTTCCGGCCCCACCGGGCCGCTAGTTGTTGTTTGGCCCATGTATATATTACAATCATTGTGAGAAACTTCGATATCGCGTTCTAGGATTTCGCATTCGATTGTGGTTCTCTCCTGCACCCGATAGATGGCTCCGCTACAAACTTGTTTGACTTAATGTACGAAAAGCTATGAAACACTATCTTATGAACCAATAATAATTGCTTAATGTATTTATTAGGTTGCACTGATTGCATTGTATTGTACATGTACGCACATCCATATTTGTTAAGTATGCTTTTTTAACGGCCAAGTCTACCGTGACAAGTGAAGACTATTTTTCATTTTTAGAAAGTCATCAATTAAATTCTGTTTACAGGAAAAAATGCTACGAGAACTAACACCGCTGGCGACATCTTTGACAAGGCACATGAACCAAATGATCGAAACCGCGACCCAGAAGTACGTCATGTGGCAACAGAGGCAAGCCAAGCTTCGGTAGTAGTGAGTCACACTTGAATTTACATATAATTTGATGGTAGATTACAATTGCTTCTGTAATAAATACCTATATCAATGTTAAACACGAGCCGCACACTAGACATAATAGGTGTTATTACAAACAGTGTCAAAATTTATAATGTCAAATTACATTTGACAGTAAAATGTATAAAATATCTGTCAAATTCAGGCAATGTTTAGCTTAAACAGTTAAATCAAATTATTTTGTAATGTAGTGGACGCCCGCGACTCCGTCCGCGTGGACTGCAGAATAAATATAATATGTCGATATTATTCGGGATAAAAAGTAGCCTATGTGTTAAGTGGGACCTGTCACACTGACTAGAGTTCCTGAAAACTGCATCGAAATCGGTTCAGCCGTTTCTGAGATTAGCGTGCACAAACATCGATGCGTTACAATTTTATTATATGTATAGATAGATATAGAATCTATATCTATACATCCGTGTCAACATGTCAAATGTCATTTCTAAACAGTGTAACTTTAAGTTTGGACACAGTTTTGTAATAAAACAGTTGTTTTAGCTGAATTACCATTCTTTTATAGTAAGTACATCAAGGAGTTTTGCAACCTCATTTTTGAAGATGACTCCAAGGAAGTATTCAAATAGATAATTGTTTTTGTATGTTGGCATTATACATGTCAAAATGAAAAATCTGACGGATAGATTGTTACTTCAGCATTTACAATATAACTGTAAAAGTGGAATATTGTTATTCTTTACTAGTGGACGCCCGCGACTCCGTCCGCGTGGACTACAGAAAAAAAACAAAATATCGAAATTATCTGGGATAAAAACATTTTCCCGGGATAAAAAGTAGCCTATATGTTAAGTGGGACCTGTCACAATATATTCCTGTAAACTACATCGAAATCGGTTCAGCCGTTTCTGAGATTAGCGTGCACAAACGCACAGACAAACCGACAAACAGACAAAAATTTTTTGCTTTGGGTACTATTGCGTTGATAAAGGTTTCTATAATGTACAACAGCGATCCGTTACATTTTTATTATATGTATAGATTGCACACACAAACAAAAAAATAAACTACATAGGAAAAAAGGATAGATGTATGTACAATGGCAACCTTATCTTTACAGGAGATCTTTTCCAGAAAGCCAAGAAAATAATCTATACATATAATAAAAATGTAACGGATCGCTGTCTGTACATGGAAGATATATGAGAAAAAATATTATAGGAGACCCTTATTAACGCAATAGGACCCAAAACGATGATTTTTGGAATTTTTGTCTGTTTATTGCGTTTGTGCACGCTAATCTCAAAAACGGCTGAACCGATTTCGATGCAGTTTTCAGAAATATATTCAGGTAGGTTCCTGACAGGTCCCACTTAACATATAGGCTACTTTTTATCCGGTAAAATTATTTTATCCCGGATAATTTCGACATTTTGTTTTTTCTGTAGTCCACGCAGACGGAGTCGCGGGCGTCCACTAGTTATGTAATATGATTAATAAATAAGGTAAATTGTAATCTACCGTCACTTACAATGCTAGATCAGTCATTTATTATATTAATACACCGTTACAAAAACAAAAATAATTATTGTTAGTTACTTTTGATGAATCTGAGGAATTAAATCACGGTCGTGCAAATGGCAACAAAATTCTGTTTTTAAAACTGTATACAATATGTTATTACTTCAATGAGTAAGTAGTACTTCATTTGTTTAGGTTTGGTTTATGAGTTATATCAGGTACAAGTTGGTAGCCGACTGCACGAAGCATCAGCAAACGACGTGTCGCAGCGACACTACTGGTTTCTATGTATTCCTATAAAATTCCCTCCGTACTTATGCTCCGGCCACATTGTCGCGACAAGATTCGTGTTGCGTTGTCGCGATTAACTTCGTGTTCTACTTTACGACGAAGCGCTTGGCCACATTATAAAAACTTCGCGTTCTCGCGTAAATATTGGAATAGGTATTTGGATTAGGTATTTTTGGTATATAGAACAAACAAGCACTGACGCCACGATTAGGTAATGGATCAGTCACCGAAAACCGATACTAAATATTCACTGAATAAATATTCTACGTATTTATCTAATACGTAATGGATCACTTAATAGTAATGGAACGACCATACTGCATAAATATTAGGAACAAGTATTTTTAAATATTAGTATTAGGTGGAATAGGTACGATTATTACCTAATCCGACCCATCTCTACTCAAGCGCGCAGTGAGGCCAACTACATGAACTTTGTCGCGATAAAACCCTTTAATGTGCGGCATTTTACCGAGATTGGTGCGAAGTACATTTTGTGTTGCGATGATGATTCGCGACAGGACGAACTCTTTGGCCAGACGTGTCGCGACAACGTGAATCTTCGCGTTGTCGCGACAATGTGGCCGGAGCATTAGCGACACGAAGCTAGCGACGCGTCGTCGAGCAGCAGACGACAGTGTCGCTCGACCGCAGATCAGTAGTGCCGTTGACGGCGGAGCAACGTCACGTCCAGCGAGTTTCTTTCTCTCTAAATTCTTTTATATCACTTTTCAAATGGTTTTTGATCAGTGTTGAATAAGTTCTCTCACTTGCTCTGCATTTAAGCAAAGGACGTGTGGCTTTTCGTCTTTTTCTGTATAATAAAAACAAATCATTATCGTCTTCTTCCTCTTCTAATAAAAGATATATAAAAAATTGCGATCACTATTCTCGAACACGTCAGACATCTTGTTGTTGCCACCTGCTGTTGCCGTCTGCAGTCGGGTTCGAAATCATAACTGCAGCGACAGGACGCAACGACGTGTCGTGACGACATGAAGCGACGACATGTCGTCTGCTGCTACTGCTATGTGCAGTCGGCTACCAACTTGTACCTTAAGGGTTTGGTTCCTACGAAATGTTTTTTTATTTGGTTGCAAGTAAAATATGTTGATATTGGCACAAAATATTATATTCCCTTAATTTATATTTGAGTGATATAGAAAAAGTGTAAAACTAACCACTGTCATCTGGTTATCTATCCATATTAAGTAAATGAAGTTATAATAAAAGGGGGTGGTATTTAAGCGCACATCAAATCATTTGTCGTACGAGTCGACTAAGGAACTCGGGAAATCTCTCGGGCGATAAGTTAGCAACTTCTAACTTATTTTGATGTACAATTGAATATGTCCCCCACAATAAATTTAATATTGTAAATACATACATAGTACATTACATTTTTTGTGAATATTGAAATATCATTTAGTTTACATATATGTTTAGATATTTAATAACAAATTAATGTGAAATAGAAATTGCATTTTTAATACCAAATTAAAATAACTGGTTCCGCAAAGATCTAATTGTTATGTTTATATCTTATTGTATTTTTAAGTTTTCTTTTTTAAGTGCACTCACCATTTTTATATGCAATTGTCATAACTTCGATAAATTTCTCTCACTGAAGAAACGTGTTTTAACCTGTCAGTTTATTAATTTCCACGTGGGTAAGGGTGGGCCTACCGCCGGTATTCGGGCACAAACGTGCTACAATCTACTGAGCAATAGGAATGTTATGATTATGACTTAATAAGCATATGCACAAGTGCAGTTATTAGTCTGGTGTGTGTCAAACATCATTCTCATCATCAATAAAGAATGTCGAGGCAACGCATTGTCAAATATCAACCTAAAAAAGGTTTCTATTTATTAGTTTAAGGCCGCACTACGGCAAAACTGTCGCGGTTTTTAACCGCCTGATTTTGTGAGTAAAGGAAACTAATGGTAGCGGCCGCACTGACGGTTTTTTTCCGCGACTGATTTTAAAACCGCGTTTTGTTACATGGCTAGCGGGCAATAACGGCACAAAAATTTTATACTCATATAACTTATTTTCGCGGTTTTAAACCGTAGTGTATGCGTCACGAGCGATTTTACGATTACACGGTTAACCGCTTGCGGGAAAAGACCGTAGTGCGGCCTAAGCCTTAAGGCTGCTTGCCTACCGGAACGGAAAAACGGAAGAAACTTGAGATTTTTAACCAATAGGATTGTATAAAATATCGCCTCAGTGCCAATCCTGCTTTCCTATTGGTTAATATTTCTCAGTTTCTTCGCACCTGTGGACATGCAGCCGTATTATTTAGTATTATGTCTAACATATTGTTCTTTAAAAAGTTTTAAAACGAAAAATATCCATGTCACATTCGGTTCATGGATATAAATAGTACAGTACGGCATGGTTATTGCTTAACTTGCAGTATCAAACTAGAAGCAATGCGATCGCGAAAATATTATGAGCGTTAGAGTCCGCGGGGCGCGGGAGAACGCCATCTATCGTATTTCGACTCAAGTTATGCTTAATTTACCTGCATGTAAACACTAATATCAGCTAACAGATAAACTAAATTAATTTACCTAACAGAAATCCTCACTTTACGGACACGACATGCAAGTTGTTCCTTTATTTTTTATATTCAGGAAATAATCCGACAATAATGTGTTAGAGTTAAAATTTAAGTGATAAGTCCAAATTTCTCATGTTACCAATTGGTTAATTTGTAAATTCTTTTATAAGGATTCGGTTAATGTGGCCATTGATGGTCACTTGCAACTCTTGCAAGTCACTCCTGACGTAAAATAACATAGCGTAACTCCAAATGGTGCGTCGTCACTTGAAATTAAATGTTTATTTATTTGCTCAAAACACGGTAGGTACATACAATAAAGTTATTATTACATTAAGGGCCGATTTTTACAATTCTCTAAAACTTGATCAGGATATAGACAGTAGCATCTGACGTTTCTTACAGGCTATCTGACGTTTGGAAAAATGTGTCTTATTCATGTGTTATTTGATAAGACATGTTCGTAAAAAAGTTTCAAATATTTTATTTAGGTATTTAAATGTTTTATATTTATACTATGTAATTACTTATATATTTTCTTTTTTTTTAAATTTTAAATTGACCACAACGTGCCTGATGGTAAGCACCGTTGCAGTCTAAGATGGAGCGCGCTTAAAACTTTGGAGCGGTGTTTCTACTCTCACTGTAAAATGGAGTGATGCGCCATTTGGAGTGTGCAAATAGTTTTACGTCCAGGTTGGGTGACATGCAAATGACCGTCAATGGCCACCTTTAGGTCTTGTATTTATCCGCAAAAGCAATAATGTTGGAAAATTATTAGATTTATTTAACGCAGTAAGTATTAGCTCTGAAGGTTTTTAAAAAACCTGTTCACACATCAATTTTACGCAACATACAGTATGTACCTACATTTCTTTTATTTATTATTCGAAATTTGAAAATAAGATTTATTCGAAATTTCTAGAACTTACCTACACTATGTTCTTTTACGCATTCTAGTAGTAGGTAATGTGAACACCGGTCTATAGAATCTGCAGTCAACATACATCCGTACCTATCACAGTTAACGTTGATAAATCTTTTTGAGAGCGAGATTGCATGAATAAAAAAAAGATATTAAGCAAATGTGTGTTAAATTGTATGATTCAATTATAATAAATTATTAGTTTTACTCTACTGTTCATGTAAATGATAAAAAATGTCATTTGTTTGACAAAATACTAGCAGCGTGCAGTTCGCGAGCCCTAAAATTTTGTGTAAATGTATTTGTTTAGTTTTGTATTTTAGGACTCCTGAATAGTGCGTATGTGCGCAATAAACGATTTTTTATAATATATGTGTTTGATTTACTAAGGGCCGGTTTTTCCAAATGCCAGATAGCTTATCAGAAGAATAAAGTTGATGCTGTCCTTCTCTAAAACTTCGTCATGCTAGAGACCGCATCAACTTTACTCTTTAGATAGGTTTTATGATGTTTAGAAATATCTGGTCTAATTGTGTACCTACGACCGAACTGTCAAAAACTTATGCTTATACTCATTGTCAGTTTCTGCACGAATTACGCATCTCTCTTTATCACACAGTGTTGGTACTAGTGACATCTCGCTCGCTCAGCCCTTTGTAGCTCTATTCCGAAGACATACTAGAGTGCGTTTCACCGTAGTTCCGCTGGATGATGGCGCTAGTTACTATGTGTATGACCACATTTTCTGTTTCACTGCATACAAAAATTGTTAGTTCCGAATCCAGACATAGACTAACATTAACTTTATGAGTTTACCCCTACAGTTCAGGGGCCACAAAGTGAAATTATTTCTCGATCAAATAGATAGATCTACACACACGTTTGCTCCAATAGTAAGCCTTTATTTTCGCGAGTATCGAAAGTGATGTTTATAACTGCTATCGTACTAAGGACTATTACAGTCACTCAAATTACCAGATGCATAAATCATATCCTCCCTCTTGAGAAGAAATTTCCATGTCCTTATGACCTCCAGCGCTATAGATGTCCTGAGATACATATTAATCGAGTACGGAATCTTCGACACAACGCCGGCATCGACTATCGTCAGTACATGAGCGGAATAACTTCACGAGTAAACGAATACTTCTAACGAGCGAGGCATGTGTTTGAAATTTTTTTTCGTGAAATTATAGATTTTCTAAAATTTCTATTTTTTTTTTATTATTATTATGTTTGTTTTTGATAAGCTTGTTAGGTTTTGTGACAATAGTGTGTGCATTAGTACCTGATTAGCTGATAATGCCTATAAATATTGGCTTTAACAATTTTTACTATAATTATAAATAGCTGTTGGTCTTCCCCGAAATTGTCTGTTAAAATAAAAAATAAAATACCAATAGTAAGCCTTCATTTTCGCGCGTTCGTCAAGTCACGTGATGTTTTCCAACTGCCTATATTGGATGGAGTGTTGCGACAACGAAAGTCGTCGATGCCAAACGATGTAACATTGTCTTAGCATCCTGTGATCCTTTAATTAAGTAGTCATAATAAAACGATTATATTAGTATGTGTAACAAAATGTTTATTAAATATGCTGGTTTATAAGTTTTATCATTTTTGACAAATATTTTCGACATTTCTGTGCTAGTCGTATTTATTGCGTTCACCAATCGCATGGTTATACCATTTGACATCTCTTTCTATCTCTTAGTCTATATTGAGATATGCAACTTAACAAAACAATAATCTATGATTCCTAACCATAAAGGAAGGAAGGACAGACAGGATGGCCTAACATTTGACTATATAAAAATAGTTGTTGATTTTAGACAGAAGAATAAAAGTCACGGACAACTTTCTGTTTATGTCAAAAAATAAAGACATGTGCGCTGATTCTAGATTAACTTAAATCTAGATTTAAATTTACTACAAGTGGATCTTAGACGATGGAAAGACCATAATACATATAGGTATGCGAGTTACAGAGCAAATGAAATATTATAAGAATAGATAGATATTAGTGCCAATCGTACTCATGTAAGACCGCGTGTTTCTCGAAGGTAGTTATCTTTCTTCGGTTCAGATTGTCATTTATGACACAATATGTCACCTTTATACATTTACAATCTACATCACATCGCTATGTAATTTCCATAAGTAACATTTCCATATATATATATACACATTCAGTGTCGGTGACTACGTATTTGCGTCTTTTAGACTTTCTAGAGGTGTCGCTGACGCTTATTTGCGTCCTCGCATTAGACGTTGACGTGATGTCGGCACCCTTAGAAAATCTGCCGGCAGCGAATGTGTATAGTTGCATAATACTTCGCCGGTCATCGTAGGCTAAAATTATTTTAATAATTCATATATTGTAGGTATAACATATTTCATTATATAAACCTAACTACATTTCAGAATACACAATAAATAAAATTGCTAAATAAAAACACAAACTAGGCAATAAATAATGGACACCGACCCTAAGAAAGAGACAGTCAGATAAATATGGCTCAATATAGCGTTATCTATCACACGAGGAACTAACGGTATATGAAATATTATACTCTTCTGTGTAGGAAATAGTGTTAAATATACTTAATTTAAACTTGCTTCTTTTAGAAGTCAATATCCATTATGTACTGCCGGATACTGTAAATGTGGAGGAACCACTAAGATAAATAGACAAGACATATAAATATTGGATTCATAGGGTGTTGTCTCCAATCTACAACTTCGCTATAGTCCATTTCATAGATGGGTAATAATAACATAATACTAATAAACTAATAATAATTTATATACAGTTCAGTTTCAGATGGGAATCGATACTACTTAGGCTGCCTTTCACCAGAGATGTGCTTTGCCACATTGCTACAAATGCGTGTGAGACCCACCAATAATATTCATTGGTCCATGACGTCAATGAATTTGATTGGTGCATATCATACGGATACATAACGGAACCATCGGATAATGTAACCATAGGTGTTCTGTAAAACATTTTTGAATAATATTAAGGAAAAATATCCTTCTAGCACTATGTCGGTCGCTCCAATTACACGCTCGCTTCGCTCGCTCTATTCGTGTGTTGTTATTTTAACAGTTTTAACATAGCCTAACTAATTAAGCATACAAAGTGCTAGAAGCCAAAACCCATACCATTCAAAATGCCTAGCCATTTTATAATATGCCGTGTTTATTTTATAATATATAATACGGTTTCGAAAGGCAGCTTAAGTATAATTTACCACATTCGCTGCCGGTAGATTTTCTTAGCATTCCGACATAAGTTCAACGCCTAACTGGACGCAAATAAGCGTCGGAGGCGCCTCTAGAAAACTTAGATAACGCAAATACCTCTCGCCGGCAGTGAATGCATCTATTTGTCCTAAATCTTGATCAAACATCTACCTGAAAGCCTTAACGATCCAAGCGATAAGTATAATAGCTAATATACTTAGTATGATAGCAATGATTATCTTTTTCTTTCGTAACCTTCTTTTGTATTCGGCCGCTTGAGCCAACTCTTGTCGCGCCGCTTCCACTCTTACCGCCGTGTCTTCTACGTAGTTTTCTACTGTATCTGCAATTAAAACAAATATTAGAGCACATTACCTATATCTATCTATAAACACAGGGTGTAACAAAAAGGGTATGTTAAGCGAAAAGCTATGTAAATAGCCCACTATTGAGAACCTATTTCCAAAATTTGAGACTATAAATCACATTTTTATTTTTCAAGATTGTATGAAAATTCCTGAGATATTTAAAAATTCTCCATACTATCGGGAAAAATAAACATGTGATTTCGGATCTCAAATTTTGGAAATAGGTTCTCTATAGTGGGCTATTTATACAGCTTTTCGCTTAACATACCCTTTCTGTTACATCCTGTATAATAAAACAAGTAACTGATCGCTATTTGTGTACGCTAATCCAGAAACGATTTTTTTTATTTGGATGTAGTTTCACTTTCTTGACACATTTAGTTTTTTTTGTTTATTTACAGCGAATAGGCTCCGAAACTAACTACTTACTGCAGTCTACGCGGACGGAGTTGCGGGCGTCCACTACTCTACGAATATTATAGTCATAGGCGGATGCGGACCCAGGGCGGAGTCGTCTTTTGAAAATAAGCCTGCGAGTTCTAGGAAGCGAAGATTTTTGACGTTCACCTACCCATTCAGTTCTCAACCTTGGCGAAGGTAACTTAACTTACCGACAGTTTGTCCTTGCGAGTGAACGATATCTGCCAGGTCCGCCATAATCTGGTTAACGTCGAGGATTTCAGCTCCTATCTGGTTGATATAAGACTCCTTTTCCAGTAGCATACTAGTTTCGAACTGGTCGAGACTGGCCTGAAAGCAAACAGTTTATGATTCCGCATATAGTTTCTCATATATCTTCCATGTGCAGACAGCGATTCGTTACATTTTTATTATATGTATAGAAGATAGAAAAAGAAGATAGTCATTTTCTCGTACTCTAATCTTAAAAAAAAGTTATAGATATAAAAAAAAAAAAAAATAAGCTCGCCACCCGTAGTGGGTAAAAACCCCCATATGGCAGTGGCCTTGTGGCGTGCCCCAGGGGAGGACTACGTCCAGCAGTGGACTACAATAGGCCGATGTGTTAGGACAGGTGAAATCAAGAAACCTGCAGGTCCATTATGTCAATAAACTGTCTCGTCGAGAGAACGGTGAAAAGAGTTGGAGGATACCTTTGTGTCTTAAAGACACACAGATAAAATGTTAACAAAAGTAAATAAACTATGCATTAATCAATAAACTGTTAAAAGCATGAAGAAGGTATAAAAGAGGAGGTGGGACTATGAACTGAGTCGTGTGGCAATTGTGAGGCCATGACGTCATGATAGGGGCGGAGCTTCAGCGCCAGTGTAACGCAGTAGCTGTAACCACACGCTTGTGCTCCGAAATGTAACCGTATTAAAATTACAAAGACACTAGCGCTTTTATCAGGGTACTTTTTTTTACTAAAACGTATTGCCATCTAGTGATGAGTAATTGCACTAGTAAAACAATTTTGAACTATATTGATAATGAGCAAGTAATTTGACTAGTCACTACAAGGTGGTTTCTATGTAAATGGGCAGGGCTACAGTGTTCAATGCTCCCCTTGTCCCAAACTTCACCCCCGCTCCGCGGCACACTATTTTTGTATGAAAATATACTTAGCCGCTACTACTCTTTTATTTCTTCTCCATGGTTAAAAGGCATGTTAGATTTTATCGGCAATAAAGGGAATATTTAGCTGGTGCAATCAGCACTAATTACTTGTGCCTGTTGGTTCGCCAATAAGGTAGCCTCCTCATCTTCGGCGATCGATTGCTGTTCTAAAGCTTGTGGATCGTTCTTTACGCGTGCTTGCTTAGGCATGTTCGCCGCCATCTTTTCTGTTACTTCCTGGAACAAAATGATAGTTATATAATATAAATCCTAGGCTGAAGCGGGCTTTGACTAGCATACTTTAGCATTTCTCGTAAAAATCAACCAGGCAACTCAGGGTTATTCTCTCAGGTGATAAGGTAGCAATTTGACTGGCTACCCCATTTTGGTAAGGGAACAAGACTGTTACTTATGACGGCCGATTGGTGTAGTTGGTAGTGGCCCTGCCTGCGACGCCATAGGTCCTGGGTTCGAATCCCGGTAGGTGCAAACATTGATGTGATGAATATCGATGTTTGTTTCCGAGTCATGGATGTTTATATACTTATCTATGTATTTATATACCGTTGCTTTTAGTACCCACGACACAAGACCTTAGGGATCTTAGTGTGGGACTAAGTCAATGTGTTGTGAAGTGTGTGAATATTTATTTATTTATTTATTATTTATAAGACTATGTACACATACATATTATATAGTTATATATGTCTTATTTTGTGGTGGACAGAGAAAAAAGGGTGTAATTCTGACCATGTAGGCATATTTGCCTGTAATTTTGTTGGCAACATATATCATAAAACGTATACGCCATATGCTCGAAACTGAAACACGGACACCACGCGTACGAATTTGCGAGCATCCGCTACTCAAATCGTTAATACGAAAAGAGACAGACATTGTTTGCACATTTACTACATAACAAGAAACTCGCCGGGCTATTGCCTAATTTGTAGTAGCAAAAGCCGACGCAATGCGACAGCGAATATACCTCCTGCACACCGCACCTTGTCCCGCGCACTCACTCTCAATTTCCGCTGTGGTATTGATACTGCAAATTATCAATACGCACCTTTCATACTATAGGGGCACAACTCGAAAAAAAATGGTTATTGGGAAAATGTGTTTAAGATGTTTGCGTATTGATTTTGTGCCGATATATTATAAAAAACTCGAAATCACAAAATTTTCGAGATGTGCCCCTATAGTATGAAAGCTGCGAATAGTCCTGCTGATACTAGGATAGACCTAACTCACCTTTTGGACTGTAGAATACCTATTGAGTGCTTCCTTAAACACTTGCGTCAACCTCTCTGCCTGTAATCGCTGTGGCTTGTCTTTACGAGAGGCGACTACACCGAGCCTCTGGATGTCACTTATTGTGGAAGTGACAGACACATTCACATTCTGCTGACATTCGTGACTGGAATGAAATGGTTAATGTTGAGTTCTTAAATAGGGATGTTTACTATGGTTGAATTTTAATGACATTTTATGCTTATCAGAATAAATGATCATAATCATACCTATCTGTAAAATTACAATTTGATTAAGTGTCCAAATGAGGTAGTAAAAAGCCTTCAAAGTTAAGTGGGCAAGTCCATTTTTCAAATGTAAAATTAATTGAAAATGCATCATTTACAGCAACTTTTGCTTTGTGACCATATTTATAAACGCAATATTTAAAATAGCTGTAGAACAAAAGTTCTTTTACGCGCATACAAGTTACGAAAGAGTGACGTCATAATTGTGGTAGCCGTTTGTATGGAGCGTTTTTTGGCAAGTCTATAATTGTGATTTTGAAATCATTATATCCCGGAAAGTTTTCACACTAGCGAAGTTTTTATTTCAGATGTTATGATCTTTCAATATAAATACAAATAAAAAAACCGTAAACATCCCTATTTCAGAACTGGTATTGGTAACACAGGCTGATTTATGGAGCTTGATGTCTGCGTAAATATCAGAACTGTCAAAGAGGAAATATAGCACAGAATAACACTTAAAGGCTGAATTGATGCTCATACTAACACCTTAGCCAGAGCTCTAAGTGAACTAAACTCATTCCATGGAAGATGGGACGACCCCTAGTGTGGGTCGCTACATGCGTTGATAGGTAGATACACTGGCGCCGTCCCACCTTCCTGAAACGTCGCAAAAGCAGGCGGCGCTGCCGAAGCTGCGGAATCCCTCAAACGGCGTAAATATTCCAGCCTCGACAGAGGCTAGGTACTTATTTTCGCCGTTTGGCGTGGAGACCCTGGGCCGTTGAGGACCGGCGGCGCTCCAAATCTATAAGGACCTGACCGGGCGGCTCGTGGAGTCCACACGTGACCAAAATGCTGGCTGCTACTCAGGCCAAAGAATCAGCATAGCTATCCATCGCGGCAACACAGCCAGCATTTTGGGCACGCTACCTGATAACAGAGACCGGTTGACCATCCTGTAAAACTGGAACTGGTCAACCTATCTCCCATATAGGTATACACGCTAGCCCTAAGTAGTTTTTAAGTTAGTCATACAAATTTCTACCCTTCCTGTACTTGTAAATAAATCATAGACCCCCCATATCAAGAATGAGGTTCAAGTGGGATACATGATATGAATATATTTATAATCTCATTAACTTTTGACTTTTTATTCCATTACAAAAAAATAAAATACTTACATCTTCTCCCTAAGCTGTACATTATCATTAGGTCCACCGATAAGCCGCATCTTCCTCTCCAAATTCCGGAGACCATTGTTGATACTCTTCACATTCTCCACAATCTGCTCGCTAAGGGTGTTCAGGTCTGTCTGATTTGTGTCCGATGGGAAACCAACAGCTGGTATGGCTGTGGTGGCACCATAGTTGGTGCTGGATCCACTGATTGGCTCTCGTTCTGACATGGTGTCTAAAATATCAGAAATCTCTGTTTTTTATTGTTGTAACTAAAAAGACAGTACTGTTGATTTTAGCGCTAATAGGTGCCTATTATTTTATTTTACAGGTATGGTGGTCGATTTGGTGATGGGGCATACTATACAAGTCAGTAGAGGGACAAGACGGTCTTGGTGTTTTGTAGGCGATGGGCTGGCCACCTGTCACTACTAAACGAACTTGTACATCTCAACTATACCCTCAAAATTCAAAATTGGCACCATGTGGTTCTATCGGCCTTTGGCATTCTGCCTACCCCGTAAGGGATAAAGGCGTGATTATATGTATGTGTGGTCGATTCTAACCGTCACACTTAAACATAAACTTAAAATTAGTAATGTCCCTTTTAATGAGGGATTTTCAGACAACTATTAAAAGTAAAAAAATAATAGTGCAAATTACCTGGATAGATGGGGTGAGTGGAGAGGTGGGGGATTAGGGTAGGCAATGTGCTCACACCATCTATTTTTGACAGTTATTTTAACATGTCAGAAAATACCCTCATTCTTAATGTAAATGGCTAAGACAGCCAGGGACAGCTAGAACAATATTAAGTTTATTTTTGTAGAGGTAACAACCACATAATAGTATTATTATTACTATAGTAGTTTAATTAAAATTGGTGCCTACAGAATCATTACATACATACATATAATCATGCCTTTATCCTTTAAGGGGTAGGCACCAAGAGCCGATAGAACCACATGGTGCAACTTCTGACCAATTTTGAGGGTATAGTTGAGATGTACAAGATCGGTTAGTAGTGACAGGTGGTCAGCCCGTCGCGTACAAAACACCAAGACCCTCTTGTCCCTCTACTGACTTACAGTATGCCCGGGAAAGAAGCAGCTGTAGTATTATACTTTTTTTTTTCACTCCCAGAGCAGCATAGAAGAATCATTACTGAAGAAGATACCTAGTAAAAGACTATAAGAAAAATATATCTATAACTAGCGGCCGCGCCCAGCTTCGCCCGCGTGAGTGTGTTTAACTCCCGTTCGAAGCCGGGGCGGGTCCTTAGTTACATTATAAACCTCCTTGTGAATCATTCTATCTATTAAAAAAAACCGCATCAAAATCCGTTCCCTAGTTTGAAAGATCTAAGCATACATAGGGACAGACAGCAGAAAACGAACTTTGTTTTATAATAATGTAGTATTATAGTAGGTAGTTTTACACTTAAAAATCATTTTCTTATGTAACGTGGTATATATAACATTTAAATGCTAGAGAATTGCTGAAATAACAACTCCTATTAGTGAAGTCATTATTAATTTACGTAAAATTTTATTAAGAATGGAAGATAATTGTAATGTTAATGAAATAATGACTAATCCATCAATCAGGTTTTGTTTGGGCAGACTTACCTAAAACAATGATAAATCACTTACTAAACAATAATATTTTCTAATAAAGGTACTACTATTATGAATCATAATCAGCCAGTGAAAAGGAAACCAAGAATTCTTTTACTAGACTAGGAAAAATTTATGCCAGTTTTAAATTAGATTACATATTCAATCGATTTACCTGTTAGACAACTGTGGGATCTGGTTTTTCAGGATCTGTTGCTTCTATTTATACACACAATAGTATCAACACAAAATTAAAACACATCAATGCAAATTCATTTCATACAACGCAAATCAAAATAATACGTCACGTCGTCGCCATGCATGCGGGCGTCACTTTGACATTGACATGTTTACTAAGCCCATTTGTCAGTGTTTCAAATGATGGATGACCGTCAAAAATCCTCATCAAAAATAATTGCAATGTGAAGAGATATTCCGACCAAGATTTTAGAACATTAAACAAAATTTACTCCCAAAAAACCACTAAATTTTACCAAAGAATATTACTCCCTTAGCTCATTATTTGAGACGGTGGTTTTTTTGACTCCTAGAGGGGGTTTACAGGGCTGCCAGCAAATAAATCGCGGGAATACAGTTTTTTTGTGTCTGGAATTATACGAAATTTGGTCGAATAACGTGACCATTTATTTTTTTACTCAAAACGAGATATTAGTTTATTTAGGTCAAATCATAAGTAGCCAATGAAAAAACAACAACACTTTATTAAAGTTATTTATATACAACTAGCTGTTGCCCGCGACTCCGTCCACGAGGACTGCGAAAAAACAGCCTATGTGTTAATCCAGGGTGTCAGCTAACTCCTAACAAAATTTTATTAAAATCCGCTCCTTCCGTTTAGATGTGAAGAAGTAAGAAACATACACACTCACAAATTTTCGCCTTTGTAATATTAGTGTGATAGAACATAATAGCGCGAGCGTAGCGAGCGCCAAGTTTTTAGGGTTTTTTTTGGCACACTGTTGCTATTTATTTCTCGAAAATGCAGGCTCTATTGAGAATTTGTGACAATCGCTAATGCATCATGGTAATGCTATTGCAGGTGAAGCGAACGATAATTATTTCCTATTATCTACTGTTAAAGCTCCGATTATTTCTTTGTATAAAATAGCATTTTTACTATTATATTTTATTATTCTCATACATGAATAGTGCTTACACATGTTAGACCAGAGGCCCCGTATCATTGTTAGGTAGGTACGGCTGATGCTACGCAGTTACGTCCCTGATACATAGAGCGGGTTGCGCGGAGCGGGGCGGCTACATTTGGTCCACTGAATTTTTTACTATACAGGGTGATTTTTGGTCGTCAACGTTCCCGAAAACTACGGAATCTACTCAACATCACGATCATTTTTCTCCATGGAAGCATACCTGGGAAGTGTCTGGTTTCCAAAATATTAGGGTCCAAAGTTGAGTAAATAGACTGCGTTTTTCTGCATAAATGCACACAGACGCGCGTAGCAGGATTTTTTCACGAAAAATAATTAATATCTGTCTATAAAAAAACTAACATAAACACTGGACACTATAAATTTCGCACGATAAAGGAATTTAAAAAAAATTTTCAAAAAAAATTTTCAAAAAAATTTTTTTTTTCCCAGCATTTTTTTTGGCATAAACTTACTTTATTTCATGTATAGAATACGTACCCTTCGTTAAAGGTGGCCACAAAAAAACATCCTGTATAATGGCGTTATTTATTGCAAAACATATCATTCTATCAAGTTAATCAGATTTCCCCTATATACATATAAAGTGTCCGGGTTTTACGGATGGCAGCCTTCTGCGGGCGTCACATCTAAGTTTATCCTACTAGAGTGAGCGAACAACTTCGAGAAAAGTAAGAGACGAACTCACGTTCCATTTCATGGCGTATGCGTTTGTATCATATTATACGAAATGATCAAGGATACAATACACTGTATGGTTATACATATTTTGTATTCAATTATACGATCTGGCAGCCCTGGGAGTTAATTCCCCCTAAATTTAGGGGTAAAACCCCTAAGTTGTCACCACTGATGACTTTGACAGACACATCTGACATTGACATTTTTTATACTTTTTATTTTTTTGGCAGAATCGTCAATAGTCGACGGAGCCATTAATATTTTAAAAAGTTTAAATTGAAAAAAAAACATAAAAAATATACATACCTACTATAAACCATTTTTTGTACAATATCTAACGTTAAAGAATTGTGCCGTACCTACATATCTCCTTCGTTTAATTTTATTGTGATATTGGAACACTGTTGGGTATTAGTATAGCCCTTGCTCCCACTTCTCCACCCTCCAGCTACGGCTCTCTATGCTGTGCCTAGGTATCCTGCCAGGTCCTCTCAATTTTTCTTGGTCTACATAAACCACAATGCCCGGTGGACTAAACGACGCTAACATACCGCCTAGCTTATTATACTTATACCATTTCAGCTTGATAGCTGTGTAATCTTTGGCAGGAGACAGGAGGCAATAGATGAAAAAACTAGACTTTTGAATGTTTACAAATAGTGTTTGCCCATCACCGGGTCTTTCACCATACGTTGGTTGACCCTCGTATCTGACGACTCATGATTGCCGTCACATATGTATATCATAGATACCTAACTATGTAGGTACCTACTCCGAAAATCACTAAAGCAGAACCAATTTTGAGGATGTCATGGCTACGGGTGCTGATGAAACTTTGTAAGTACCTATGTACTTCTAGTTACAAACTTTTGTAGGTTGCTGTTCCCTATATGTAGGTACCTAGGTACGAGAACTTACTCCATTATTTATACCCTACCCTACCTCAATGATAGCATAGAGGAATAAGATTATATTCCTCTATGATCATACATAGGTAGGTACCTATACGAAGTAATATTATTCGACTGATGTAGCCTAGGTAGTCACCCATTTCCACATCCAAATTCAAAACTGAATGCGTTAATCGATTCTATTTTAAAATCAGTTTTTTTCATTCATCCATTAAGTGTACTTAACACGAATATGGACGTGGTTGTACCAATCTATACAAACAATATAATAGTGGGTTCGATTCTCGTGCAAACAAACATACTTAATCGTATTAACACCGAAATCCCTGCGTGTACCATTGAATAATAAACAAGCTTTGGCTTTCTTTTATGATTATCTCTAAGCTACGATAAATTTTTTAAATCTGAGAATCACAAAGAAAAATAGTTTTTAATTTTATTAAACTAGCGGCTGACCACGACATTCGTCTGCGTAAAGGGCAATTTCGTTTCATAATATCATAATTCATAACATAACAAAGAGTTTCCTAGGTACCTAGGTACCTACATTAATCCATTCCCATCCTTTAAAATTTTTATCTTTTAGTTGGATAAATGCTACTTACATTGACATGTAAGGTACATAAATAGGCATGTTCCTTAAAAGTTCCTTTACGAGTTTGGAAGTGTGGAGGAACAATAGGTACCAGACAGAGTGATTACAGGATCGATAGTCAGACCGGGAAATAATGTGATAAATACTAGCTATGTTAGGTACCTCATTTATTCTTGTTTTACCCTTATTTTGGTACTGTGCTGACGCGGGGCTTAAAAAAAATACATCAGCTGCATCTCTATCCGTGCATATCGTAAGAGTCAACTAGGAACATCGGGCATTCTTTCAGGTTAGCAATTTATCATTGACCATTTAAATCCTTATCGCTATTATAAACTGTGTTGTGTGTGTGTGTGAGATCACAGTTCTGGCTACCCTATTTTACCGTATACTTAGCCGTGGGTACTTATGTATGTAAAATTTACTTCGACTATGACCGGATTAGCCTACTCTACTTTTGTAAAAGCTTTGTAGATGCCATATCCAAAGCTAACATCGTCCATGTATATGCAGGAAGTTTGTATGCGCACGCGCAGAGTTTCCTTCTTCACAGGATGTTTTGCACTGGTCACTGTGAATAGCAGTGCTATTGGTTGCTATAACTTGTATTTAGACCCAATGGTCGATAGAAATAGAAACATTATTTATGATGATTGACTGTAATGTTACTTATGTGTATAAGTATAGGTAGGTAGATACTTACATAACTAACAATAGCTAGATTAGATATGCCACCAAGATTTCGCAAGTTACTTCAGTTACCTGTCCCAGACCGTTACGGCGGCCAATATAACAGAAACGTACCTAAGTATATAATGATGAAGAGAAACAGCCAAGCTGTTTTGACTAAGGTGTAGGTAGAGCTCGGGCATCCATAAATTTGCCACGGGCCTCGAACAGTGGGGTAAGCACGAATCTTTTTACGCGGCGTAGGTACGCTAGCGACTCCGCTAGCAAAACTATATGATTTGACAGTTGGACGATAGCGTTACGGACTATGGAGAGGTTCGTGCTTACCCCTCGGTATGTTACGCCACTGCCACCAACTAGATAGACTGACGACATAACCGCCTTCGCTGGTAGGCAGATGCGGGAGTTACCTACGGGATAGTTAAGCTAGCCGGCACTGAACATTATTTCGAATATTTGGCAGCATTAGCATAAGGTATCTTCTATCATGCATGTTGTTGACTAAGGAATTTGTAATTGGCCCACCATTAATTTCTGCCACTGCAACTCTTGTAAGCCAGTAACAACAGAGGCGACCAGAAAAATGCAAAAAATCATAGAAAATCTCGGGGGACCTTAGTAAGCGAGGAATTTCTAGCACCAAATTATGTTTAGGTAAGTGTACCTACTTTCTTCTTTCCATATCTCATAATGTATTACGAAATATCCAGAGTACATAAGACTATGAATAGATATTGCGATGCACCGCTGACCTTCACACTGTAACATTACATACAACACCTGTTTCTCCAAATAGAATTAGTTTCTGCTAGTTTAGTTTACCTATACCTACGTGAAATTAAACATTTTTAAAGAGATGGTCCGAGCAAGAAACTTGAGTTTGATTTTTTTTTATACAAATAGCGCTAATGAAAATATGTATGTGAGTTGGTAAGTAATTTCTTGTTACGGTCAGCAGCGTGGGAACTTATTATTAAGAAACAAAAGATTAGGTATGTACAACTAAGGAGTTTTTATTTTTCATTCAAGAGTATTTAAACTGGCCCACTTCAATACTCTAGCTCAGGCAGTATTATAAATGACTCAGGTAAAATGACTTGGAGAAAGAACATAAAATCGGCTAAGTGCGAGTCGTAATCGCGCACAAAAAGGTAAAAAGCCATATTTGTTGTATGGGAGTCGCACTTATTTTTTTGTCTTTAGTATTTATTGTTATTGTAGCAACAGAAATACAAGTGCGAAAATTTAAACTGGTATCACGCGGTTCATGAGGCAGCCTTATGACAGGACAGACCGACAGATGAACAGACGGATAGTTTTAGTAACAGGGTCAGCTTTTACCCTTTGGGTACGGAACCCAAAATATAAATAAACATGGGTACATACCAACAGTATAAGTCATACTTTACGGAGGAGGTGGGTTTTGATTCAAACTTTTGAAGGTTCAATTTTGTCGGCAACTTTTGTACCCTATTCTTATTAGTGATAGCTCAATGCATACATAAATTTGCGCATTTCTAATTGAAACAAGTCCCAGTCCGTAATATATTCCACAATAAATCTAAACTTATTTTCAGACCAAAGCAATTATAGGAGTTAAAAATAATATCTAATATTGCAATATCAACCCTAATTTGATAAACTTAAGGTATGCATCGAGATTTGTGTGTACTAAGCTTAAGTCGGTTCCATTTGGTTCTTTTAGTATGATCTTCAAGAGGGGCGCCAACTACAATATTTATGCCGTGTAAAACTTTGGCCGTGAAGAAACTGCTGTCATTGTTATACATAATGATAAAATTAATTTATTTATTAGCTAGTGTGTGCGAACCTAAGTATGTATTATTTTAATTTCTTTAAGAAGTGTGGAGTGGGTACCTACGGCAGAGTACCTAAGTATGTAACTAGAATTTTATCCATTTGGGTATTTTGGAGGAGTTTGATATGATTCAAAAATTTAAAATAAACCACCAACGTATATTTTCCAGCCTATTTTCGTAGATTTATTATTAAATGAAACACGTTGGGTATAAGCACAGACAAGATAGAATCTATATTTAATAGAGTATCAACCAATACTAAGATAATGCAAAGGTAAGTTTCGTTACATACATTTCAACATTTATGTTCATCATCAACATTCAAAAACATAATTTTATGGGTATTGGAGGTACCTTGCATATTTTCGATAGCTGTTATTGTATATGTAAACTATTATTTCTTAACGAATTATATTAATGGAGAAGTGTTTTTATAAATTTATCTTATAAAATTATGATTAAAGAAAATGGAAAAAATTCTTCACACGAGTGGGAATCGAACCCACGACCACTGCAAACCGTGCCAGCCGCTCTTACCACTAAGCTACCGGGTCAATTACTCGGATGACGAATTTTACCACCTCTTTTCTAAATTACATATTGGCAACGTTATTTTTCATCCCGATAGCTATACACTAGCCAAATCTCGGCAAACAAATCTGAATCCCTCAGCACAATGTTTAAAGATGAAGCACGATTGTTAGGATATGGTTGATCGTTTCATCTTTAAACATTGTGCAATCCGAGTAATTGACCCGGTAGCTTAGTGGAAAGAGCGGCTGGCATGGTTTGCAGCGGTCGTGGGTTCGATTCCCACTCGGGTGAAGAATTTTTTCATCTTTCTTTATTAATAATTTTATATTATTTCTTAACCATTCCAAATCTATTTTGCGAAATTAAAACATCCATACTAATCACGCCTTTATCCCTTATGAGGTAGGCAGAGCACCAAGGGCCGACAGAACCACATGGTGCCACTTCTGACCAATTTTGAAGGGTATAGGTTGAGATGTACAAATTTATACCTAAATCTAAAATTCTAGATCATTTGATTCTAGGGCCAAATGGCATAAAGCACTTGCCGATATGTATTAATTAAGACACTATACCAGTACTGATTCAATAATAAATCTATTCTAGACATTGTTTATTCTCTGGATAAAAGCTTGCATAGATTATTTTAATATATGCAGAACATTCAGGCTGTAATGGACTCTATAATTAATCTTGTAGGTTACTATTTTGATTCTGCTGTTAACTTGGGTATAGGCACCTATTTCTGGATCCCATTTCTTCCGCTCTTCGACATTTATCTATATTTCTCTATATTCGACATTACGTTCATACAAATAGGTTGTAATAATACAAATTGACGGAATTATTCTTACGACATGCACGGAAGCTCTTACGGCAGCTGATGTATTCTATTGAAGACCCGAGCCCCGAGCACAGGTCTTCATACATAATGTACTTTAAAAAGTTCATTTCAATCAGAAGGAGTTTACTCTGCGTGAAAAAAAGAGTCGACTAAGGATCTCGGACATTCTCTCAGGCGATAAGCTAGCAACTTGTCACTGATCATTTACATCTGTTCCCGCAATGCTACGCAGCCGTGTGTATATGTACTCGCATAGAGGAATAAGTCCTCTATGGTACCTACCCGTATGTACAAAATAAGTGCACACACACTATCCAACCTGACATGTAAGTGAACTATTAAATTGACTTCACACGGTCCGTCGAAGCATAGAGGAATAAGAAGACTCGAAGTATCAAAGGGCGGCGCGCAACAAAAGAAAACGTAAAATTAACCATCAAACGGTAGCCTAAGTCGTTTATTGGGCACGCGGCGTACAGAACTTAGGTTTGTACACGTCTGTTATCTATCCGCTGTTTCATTATCTGACTATTTCTTGTTTCAGTAAAATGCCTCCAAGACATTATCAGAGATCTCAGACAATGCAACAAATTAGCGACAGCGAAGCTTGCAAAGTTGTCGAAAGATTTCATCTAATGGAAGCGTTGTTTAGCGCGTGACATGATAAAGTCTAAGTTCGATAATTTCGTTGTCGCTGGTGAAGTTACATTTTTAAGCCTTTGATAAAGCTACATTTTAAAAGATTAGATTACTTGATAAATAAAGAAATTGTTTTAGAATTTTAATAGAATGTTTATTAACTACCTTTTCATTTAGAATTAGAATTCAGCGGCTGCCGTGGTCATTATTCACAATGCTTAATTCTCCGTTCTCCGTGTTACAGAAGCCCTTGAAAATACATAGAAAGTGCTTATGCACTTAAATAAATTGTTAAATAAATAAAACATCAGCAAGAAAGGAATCCAGCTCAATAAAGCTACAGGATAGGATAGATGGTCTTCAGCACTGGTTTTCAGAGAGGTAAGCTTAAGGAGGGTTCATTAATAAAGCGTTTAAAGTCCCGCCAATCGTGGGAATGTAGAACAAGGTGATTGAAAACCAACAAATCACTGCATCGTGACATTGTGCCGAAACGGGCCCTGTCATTGGTCCACAATGCGAGATGGCCAATTGAATAACGATTTTAATGTGTAGGGGACTTAATAGGTAGAGATGGGAGCTGTTTACTAGACACTGGCTATCGACTTGTCTACTAGTTATGTCTAGACAAACTTTTCTATTAAAAAGTGTCTAAATTGTCTTGTGCCTCATGTTTGTGAAAATTTCCTTCAGTAGCGAATTCAAGCCAAATAACAACAAACGAAATTATGCTTATAGGTACTTAAAATACATTATTTATACCTATTATAAAATTTATATTATAACACATACGGCTGTGTTCCGGGGTAGCCAGAACTGCAGGTTAAATCATAGATTTACATATACAAATTACATATAGAAATCCGTAATGTTTTTTTTGTTTAGACGTAAATTAGGAGTAAGCTATAGAAAATACACAATTTCTGGTAATGACGGGGCTAGGAGTCTTTACTGGTGCGGCTTCGCTCTTAATATCTTCGATCGACATTGAGGTAGGTGCAAGCATAGGTGAGGAAGGCAGATACAATGTAGGATACCTACCCATTTGTTGGTTTTTGTTGTTCTAAAAACATCTATCGATATAAGTGCGTTTCCCATCCCTATTACTGAAGGGCACTCAGTAGCACAAATCGCCACAATAGCCGTGTCGAGTGGATACGGGACGATGCGCCTTGGACGCTCCCAATTACGGACATTGTTTACATCGATGGTTGCGCAATCTACGCACATCCCTAGGCCTTACCTGTTTTGATTTTTATCTGACTGATCTCCGTACACGACATAGCCACGCTTAGCATAGCGGGGCCTGCCCACCTAGCATGACCACGCATCGTGGATATCGTATCGTACGATATCGTATCGTCTTCCTTACAAAAATCAACATGGCGGCTATATTTATCGTAATTTGACAGATTAAACGTCGATAAATCGGTTTATCATATCGTATTTCGCAGGTCATGCTACTTGGGCAGGATCGAGGCCTTGTAAGCTCATTATCTTGTAAGCTTGAGAGCACGCTCCTGAGTTTCGGTAGTCGACTCTTTCGACATGCACGGAAAGAAATGTAGGTAACTGATATTTCTAGTGGAAGCTTTCCCATCATCACAGGATATGAAATATCCACAAACAATATTATATTACACATACATACTCGTATATAGCCAACCTACGGTACCTAGGTACTCCTATAACAATATTCCACCGACTGCATCATCTGCCATCTGGGTCACACATTATAATTATGCTGGCCAGGTCATCTTAATTCATGAGAATGTTCAAAAACCACGGTAAAAATAAACATAACATACAGTTTTATATGTCACTATATCAATTTCGGCTACCGAAACAAATAAAATTGTTGACGAGTTTTACGAGCGTGGTAAAACTAAGAAAATGAATTTTTATTAGCTTGTGCTATATTTATATTACCTATTATGTATATAGGTATTATCTATAACATAAAGCTGAACAGTATTTGTTTAATTTTTTATAACCATAGGAGGAAAACTTTGTTTGTTTGGTTGTAAAATAAAAAACTTGGATTTCATTCTTTCAGTTAGAATCTTAACCTGGAAACATAGGCATAAGAGATATTCCCACGTTCTATATTTTTTACGTATTATGCTGATCGGGCATTATGTTCGGGGACAGCGAGGGAGGACTAGGATTTCTTCCCACGGGAAACAAACGGGAATTCATAAAAAACCGGAAGCTGTCGGGCATTATGTTCATACAGCGAGGAGGACTTTTCGAAATACGAAGGGGACAAACGGGAATCATGTTTTTACGAAAACCGGAAGCTTTGGGCATATGTTCATTAGGGACTGCGAGGAAACACTAGGGAAAATGGGAGGAGACTTATTTATTTTTTACGTTAAACATGGAATCTGAAGTTGAGCATATATCCCCGAGGAAGCACTAACGGATGAAATACGGGAAGGGGACAAACGTGAATTTTTTTTACGAGCGATAACATATAGACTTTTTACACTTAACATATAGACTTTTTATTTTTTCTGCCAGCGGACGGAGTCTCCACTATAATTATATATAGAAAAGGCAAAAGGTATATTCGTGATCGGAAAAGGCTTATGAAGATGAGAGTGAATGAGCCAACATTATCTATGTATGGAGTAGAGAGCAGTTCCAGCCAGCGCATGTGTCAGATTAAACGGGGTATACACTGACTGGTTTAATATCTAAAAGGGAGTCAGACAGGGATGTGTAGCTTCGCCATGGCTCTTTAATCTGTTCATGGATAGTTGTCTAAATTATTTGAAAGAAAGTGAATGTGGATTAATTACGTTTGGGTTACTATCAAATGCCTCTTATACGCCGATGACCAAGTAATCCTTGTTGCATCATCGGGGTTTGAGCTGCAAAAGATGGTTACAAATTATGGATAATTCGTTTCCAAAGAAAATAATGAAAATAAATGTTAGTAAAACGAAAGTGATGGTGATTGAAAGGGATGGAAACAATGACCGAATGTAATAATTGGAAATGAGAGAGTGGAACAGGTGAAAGAATTTTGCATATCTGGGAAGTATTTTACAAGAGATGGCAAGTGTAAAAGTGATATAGAGAAGAGAGTAAAAGCGCGAAATCAGGCGAATGGGGCTCGTCTGGCTGATCACAGAGCGGTGCTGTATGTATACAGGGTGTTTGTGACAGCTAGGCAAATATTGATATGGTGACTTGACCATGATTCTGAGATGAAAACCAGTGAACATTTTTGGAGGAAAATTCAAAAAAATTTCGACTTTTTTCGTTCGTTTTGTGACTTGTTTTGTTCGTTTAAGTAGGCCTAAATAATCACTTTAAAACTAAATTTTAACCTAAGGATGATTTTCCAAAAAAAATTTGCTCTCAAAACAATTCAATTAACTGATAAACTCCCAAAAGAGAGTCATAAGTGATCCAAAAAATAGCAATGTATTACACAATAACCAATAAGCCCATTTAACTACATAGTCACAGGAATCGGCCGGTAGAATTGGCGCAGAAAGCAAACATTGCGTATAATCAAATCAAAAATTAATTTCCTGCAAGTAATAACACTATCGTATAACTCAAAACAATGGTACTTGTTCAGTGTCTCAGTATTTGCCTGGCTGTCACACACACCCTGTATGTATGTATGTAAAAAATTATAACCATTTCCTGGTGCATATTTTTAAATCACTACTACTCAGGTAGAATAATTATTAAATCATAACAATTTGAGCGAGTTATACATTGACCATAAATAGAAAGTTCGCTATCGTGATATTTCGACCAATATTTTACTTAAATTGGGAAGAGACGAAGTGAAGTGTCAGAATAACCAATGTCAAATGTTAAAACCATGACTTCTTAAAGTTATTACCTATATGTAGGTAAAGCCGGCAAATAATTACAACAACTTGAAACTAATACCCTAAAGCTGTAGGCGTTGCGTAAAACTGTGAGTGGTATGTCGTACAATTCCAACGGGACATTATATCTTATGGGTGAAAAGAAAATGGGTAAAGGAAGTCATTTTGGTAGAGTTATGTGCACGTTTGGATTTAGCTAATAGGAGCTTAGATGGTGAAATACGAAATACACAAACTAAGAAATGGAAATGTTAGCAGTGTTTTGTGAAATATCACTGCTGCACTGGATTGACTTTACTCAGATTCTGGTGTAGGTAACCTAACCTACATACAGGGTGATTTTTGGTCGTCAACGTTCCCGAAAACTACGGAATCTCCTCATCATCACGATCATTTTTCTCCATGGAAGCATACCTAGTCTAGTTTTCAAAATATTAGGGTCCAAAGTTGAGTAAATAGACTGCGTTTTTCTGCATAAATGCACATAGACGCGCGTAGCAGGATTTTTTCACGAAATTAATATCTGTCTATAAAAAAACTAACATAAACACTAGACACTATAAATTTCGCACGGTCAAGGAATTTAAAAAATTTTTTCAAAAAAAATTTTTTTTTTTCAGCATTTTTTTTGCCATAAACTTACTTTATTTCATGTATAGAATACGTACCCTTCGTTAAAGCTGTATAGCGCAAAGGCCAATAAAATTGAGAAATGTAAAAAAATATTTAAAATTAAAATCTACCTTTTATATTTAATTATCACTTTCCCAGATGGTTTGCTGGAAGAAATCTCTTTCAGAGATAAGCACGCCTTTGTATATTTTCTTTCATAATTTCTGTCTGTATGTGTACAATAAAGAATAAGAATAAAATAATTTATTCGACATGAAACTAACTTCTTGTTCTTCTTCAGCCTAATTGCAGTCCACTGCTGGATGTAGACCTCCCCCAGGGCACGTCATAAGGCTACTGCCACAGGAAGTTTTGCCCATAGTCACCACGCTCTGGGCAGGCGGGTTGGTGACCGCAGTGTGATTTTCCCACTATGTTGTCAATACGGGAGACACTACGCCCACCTATACCCACGGGCAGGCAGGACAACTAATTTGTCGATTGTTATTGCTTATGTTATTTTCTCCTTTCCGTCACAATGAGCTTATGCTCATTGTGTTGGCGGGCGGCTTTGATTAAACCTTCAACTGTTTTATTCTAAAGTTTGAATATGGATTTACCTCGATTTAGCCAGATATATTATTATAACAGTCGAGTGCGATCTAACAGTATATTGCCTTAAATTTTGTTACCCAAAATTGTTTTCTCGAGCTTCCGGCCAGTTTCTTGTGCAATAATTAATTATTAATCTAGCTTTTGGGCTGCTATTTGTATCATCACTTAGTCTTTTCTGATCATCTGCCTTGCATTGTATTCTGATATCACTTATTATTTATTTATTTACTGAATATTAAAATGTGTGATACAGTGTAATTACCCAAATAAATAAATATAGACGTTGACAGGTTTTAAACCGGCTTACAGACTATATCAAATAAATGATTGAAGCTCGCATATAAAACAAATTGCATTCAGATTTGCGTAACGACGTGTTATTTGGATGCGATTTAATTTAAATTCACTTCACATATACCATTAGGGACATATTTCGATACATTATCTCGATTTCCCGACATATCGGATGTGGGTGGGAATACTAAAATGCCGTGACAATGCGAATAAGTTTTTTTAAATATATTTCGGCACCGGAAAAATATGATAAACGAATTTGATAAACTTGTTTTTATAACGCATTGTCTGCTTTTATGCATGATTGTTGTTTAAATGCGTGGTAGTAATAAAATGCTGATGGTAGGCATGACAATAATAATATGACAGCTAATTCATCCCGTTGAGAGAACCTGCGGCAAAAATTGACATTGAATATAGTGAAAGCAGAGATTTAGTTATGAATCTATTCACGTCTAATAATGAAAGGCTAATTAAGAAAAGTCTCATCATCTTCCTGCCCTGTTTCCATTCATTTGGAGTCGGCGCAATATGTACTCTTCTTCCATTCATCCATATTATCCGTCATGTCGTTACTCACTCCCAGTACACACATATCCTCTTTCATACAGTCCATTTGACAAAATTTTAAGGTCTATGTCACGAAATTAACTTATAATAACCGATTCTAAGAAACTTGGACAACGCAATTGCATTCATTAAAGATGATCAGTTGCCAATTGACTAATTACCTCAAGGAGATGCAGATGGTTTTGCATCTGAATTGCGATGGGAATCAAAAGTAGTAATCAGTTCTGTTGTAGTTTACACACATTATAAACATCAGCCTATTGCAGACCTCTGCTGGACGTAGGCCTGCTTCGGGTCTTATTTGCAGTAGGTGCCGTTGGTAACCGCAGTGTGATTTGCGGACTATGTTGTCAACACGAAAGGCGCTGCTGCCCACATCCCGGAAAAAATTAATCGCCTCTTACGATATCCACGGCCTTGGGGTGGTGCCGACACGAATCTTTCAGCACGATCGCTTATCTACATTAGATCTATTATTATTAGGTAAGTTAGTAGAAAGTTCTGTAAGTTGTAAAATTCAATAAGTTATTGTATTAGCAAGTGCTGTTGTCGGAGTTATCAATCCGAGGGTTGGAGGGTGTAGGGCACATAGTAATTGTAGGTACATATGTGCCTATATTTCAATTATTCATATGTATAAGAGTACACACGGCTATGCCGCGTGGTGCCGGCATAGTAGAGTTTTTACCATCCCATGCCTGCCCGTGGGTATCGTACGAGCGATTAAGGGTTACCGGAAGGTGGACAGCAGCGCCTCCCGAGTTGACAACATAGTCCGTAAATCACAGAGCGGTGACTATGGGCCCCCCTGTGGCAGTAGCCTTGTGGCGCGCCCTGTGGGAGGCCTACGTCCAGCTGTGGACTGCAATAGGCTGAAGAAGATACACACGGCTATGTTCCCGAAATGGGGTAATCAAAACCTAAGTATCATAAAAAGAACCCACAGCCGCGATAAGCACAGCATGGTACCATTTTCTGATAGGTAACTACCGTCATTTCAATAGGCTCTTTGGATGGGAATGACAAAACTAAAAGGGTTGTTACCAAGGGTATTATTGTAAGCAAAAGAAGCTGGTGGTTTAAAATGTACCTACTATATTATGGTTAAATCTTATCAGTTGTTTTTACAAAAACTAGATAGATAGTATTTACAGAGATAGTCACGTACTTCTCCTACTCAAATATTTAACATAATCATCAAATTTCGCGATGTTCACCTATATCCACATATTTGTTTGGGATCTCAAGATATGAACAAATATGTGCCTTGTATTTTTTTAAATGCTGGCGCCCCTGCCAACCCTCGAGAATCTTTGTTTTTTTATTTTCCATTACATATATCTGCTGCGTAGTTTAAGAAAGTTTTACATCTTGTCACATTTAATTTGGATCCTCGACTTGGCTTTGATTTAACTCAAAAAACTTATAAAAAACCTAAACATACATACATATAGTCACGCTCTAACTACCCTCTAATTATCCCCCAAAGAAGTTCGACAGAAGTGTGCAAATTATGTACACTCCCACCTACCCACTTTTCACCACTTTTCCCCATTAAGTTCCACGTGGTAAGGGGTGAGCCTACTACTCCTATACTTATTATCATTAAATTATTATTATTAAAATTATTAATAAAGGTATATATTTTTTCAAGCACAATAAAATAGTTAGTACATAACAGTACAAGTACAAATATCGTATTCCATCCACGACTCTGCAATCAGTCACCTAAGCCTTCTTATATGGTCCGTCCTTGGTTACTATTGTTCTAGGGTACCTTATGAAGAGCTCGTTTTAATTTGTTTTATTATTTTAATTCTTTATAACGGTCTCTGCTTGCTAGATTATATTGTGCCGTAGCTGTAATCGCAAATTCGTACTTTTGAAACAGTGATAGACCAATGGTTTAGGGTTTAGGTGGAGATTTACCGCAGTGGCGCCATCTTTTGCACGTTTTTTTTTGAATATAGAAATTTTAATTTCTAAGAAGCAGTAATAGTGTAAACATAGCACATTCGTACTTTGAGGATATAAGTGACGACGTTTGAATTTTTTTAAGTTGTCGTATCCCCAAAAAACGCTTTAGTTTTGTGTTTGCGAAATTTGCTTCTTTAGGTTCCTTATAGTGCAAACATTTTATGAGTAGGTACTATTGAATTGAGTAGCAAACTCTTTAGGAACTATGTGCCCAATAAAAAGCCTAATTTCGTTCTTTTGGATTATTTCTACTTCTAAAATGAGGTACAGTGAGCGCAAAAGCGGTGGCCCCCATTGACTAACCAAGAGCACTAGGCTCCATATTTATTTCGGTTGCTATGAGGAAGCTGGTGTGAGTGAGCGTTTGGATGGAACCCAACAGAATTTATAGTACACTTCACATTAGCCAGCAATTAACTCGGTTTGTGGTTTTTAGTCTGATATGTGGGTTGCATTAAATAGATACATTTTAGACTCGTAATGTACAGACACAAATTACAATGTCTTCTGTATATTTTATCACGTAATTTCATAATCTTTGATGTTGGTTTGGCTTGAACTGGAGCACAATTTTATTCGGACATATTTTCTGAATTTATACTTATCATTAAACACTATTTTGGTGTGGTTTGTTCAGTACTGATGCGGGGCTTCACTAGATTACATCAGCTGCATCTCCTTCCGTGCATGTCGTACGAGTCGACTAGGGAACTCAGGAACATTCCCTAACCGCTCTGCAATGCAAAATAAAATAAAAAATGCACAATAAAAAAAATGACTTTTACTGCATTTTAGATGTTCAAATGTTTATTATCTAGATTCAATCTTATAACACCAAAAATGTACAGATATCCCAAAGATTAGTACAGTCCTGGAAAGAAAAGAAAGAAATGTCCTTTGATCGTGAACATACCAAAATAAACAGCTTTTTTTGTCCATGTATAGGAAGTGTAACCACGGAAACGATTAATTGTTAAAAAGATACACTTTAAGAACAAGTGACGCGTGCGCATCCGTTGTACAGACTTTTTTCGAATTTAATTTTAGAATGTTTTTTTTTCTTTTTTTTCATAGAGGTATCCGTTCGGGTTTGAAATAGCTAAGTCCGATGCTTAATGATGTCCTGCTAGGTTAGGTTAAGGTGGAGAAGGATTTTCTTAACTAGTCTTTTAATGATTTATGTAAAGAAAAAAACTCGACTGCATAAAATTTTTTTATCCTATGTCACTCTCACGCCTCAAAGACCAATCGAATGTTACCTACCTTTCAAGCCCAAATGCGACTACTAGTTATGCTCTAGCTGAGTCTAGGTAGAGGATGCCGAATAAATATACCCCTTCGAAAAATATAACCCTTCTTCTGGCACAGTCGGGTAAAAAAGGCTATATTATTAATGTAAACAAGACTACATGTTTACGCCGATATTTAATGGCACACATATCAACTCGGAAAGGGATCGTCACCGTATCGCCTTTGCCGTCAACCAGGCGTCAACCTATCATATGCACGTAATCAAAGCGTATGAGCAGGGTGCCTGCTTACGGCTCGCCGACCGCTGGCTGACTTAGTTGGTAGTAAGCGCGAGGACGACGACGAGCCGTAAGCGCTGGAACTGCAAGTTGACAACGCACCGCATCACGGTTCGGAGCCTGTTCCGAGGCGAGGCAATTACGTTATGCCGGCTGTACACACTCGCCGAGACAGACCGAGAGCGAGTGTGTACATGATGCTCTATAGGTACCAGGCATTACGGTGACGAGGCGATACGGTGACGATCCCTTTCCGAGTTGATATGTATGCTGTGACCATAATTTTGATGATTCGCCGAATTGCTTGCGAGAAACTGGCATCTAAGTCTATCTCCACACTTAGCCAGCCCTGTCAAAATCCCCGTAGACTCGTTGTGACAGACGCGCGTTCGGGAAGTCATTAGTTAAAGGCTACTGAAGAAGCTATCGGTCTATTTATAGATACCGGTATTGGCATTAACCGATTTTGGACAGGTCAGAGTTTGAAGACATCCCCAAAGAGGTTAGACAGAAGTGTGCAAAATACATATCCACCATTACTGCCGCTTTTTTGGCACAAGTAAAAAATATTTTCTAATTCATTCTAAATCCCAACTCCCAACTATCTAATGTCATAAATAGGATAATAAGTACATATCTATCACCATCATTATATAGTATGAAACAAAGTTGCTTCCCGCTGTCTTTCTGTCCCTGTCCCTTTTTCTCAGAATCTTTTTGAAATTTAGTTTTTCTCTTCGGAGTATTCTCGGTGATATTTGAGTAGGTAGTTATATTTAATTTACTAGTTGTCGATCGTACCTCGTATAACGTCCTCGATAAATAACAGCACTGTCAATTATGATATGAGTTACGGTACGGCACCTAACTGTGCATGTCAAAGATTATTGTATATTCATAGTTAGTACTTGAATATGTAGGCTTTCGTGTCAAACACAAATCTATCCTACACACATACATATGTACTTACCTATACAGGGTGTAACCAAAGAGGTATGTTGCGCGAAATGCTATGAAAATAGCCAACTGTAGAGTGCCTACCTGTATAAACATTCCCAAATTGTTTAAGAACTAAAAAAAAGATTATTTATTTAGTTATTCTTACCTAATGTTGCTGTGTATAGATAGATATACTTACTTATAAAAATCTCGGGTGTTAAATTATGTTTTTTTCTTCATAGTGTTGGCAATGTCTTATTATACAGTACATGCGTGTGAGTTACTGACAATAAAACAATAAGCTGTCGTAAAACTGCTGTCCCAAAGCAGGAGTTAACATTATGCTTATTTATTTTAAAATTTAATATAGTGTTTTATAATATTTATTATCGTGTTAAAAAGGCAAGACGTTATGTATGCCGATTCGGGATAAAATGAAATCTAGGACATTAGAAATTTCAATATGTAGTTTACTCTTCATATTTACTTAAGATTCATGTGCTCATGGGGTGTTTTACTAGAATACATCAGCTTTCATCTCCTTTCATGCATGTTTTAAGTCGACTAAAGTATTCAAGGGGTATTCCCTCGGGCGACGATCTAGTAACTGATCATTAACAATGACCACGTTATGGTAAATGTGGCTGTCAGGATCTCCTTAGTAATCCAGCAGCTCTGGGTACCCCATCTTGGGCATACAGCCGATCGATTCACGTAAAATTGTAAAAATAAACATACTTAAATAAGTACTACAACTAGACGTAAACTTGTAGAAAAATCCTTTAAAACCAGAACTTTTCCGGCTAGAACAAATTTTAATTTGCATTAGAAAATAATTGGATTTTCCAAACAATCTGGGAAAGTAACATGTTTATTAGGTTCCGTAAGCGATAGTGCCTTTAACGTTATCTTTCGCTCTGACTTGGGCAGCTACCTTAACATGCGTGGGCGCAAGCTCGCATTGTAACTAAGATACGGCGGTAATGTATGGGCCACGGTGATTATTATATTGTATGAAAAATAACAAAAACCCAGCCCAATTTATTATGCACTTGTAGATTGCGTTCTCTATGGTTTGCTTATCTCTGAGAAATTACGATGTATTGGAATTATGAAACTTGACTGTAGTGTTCATAATGTTTGGGTTTAGTAATAGTAAGAATAGATTTTTCAATAGGCAGATAGTTCTAACTGGTGAATTTTGATGCGGTCTTTCTCTAAAGCTTTATAAATATATGGATACCATCAACTTTATCCATTGGAAAAGTCGGCCCTTAGAAGAGTTAAACTGATAAAAAGGTAACAGACAGAGTTTCTTTCGCGTTTAGAATATCTTAAGTTACTTACTTATTTACACCCTGTATATGAAAGTATGTTACGCGAAATACATCGAAAATAGCTCCCTATAGAAAACCTGTCTACAATGTTTCGACTCAAAATTGAAATTTAATTTTTCCAGATAGTATCGAAAAAATCATTAATATCTCGGGAATATTTAACCAATCTTGTAATAGGATCTCATAGACCGTTATTTTTTAAATACGAGTAGCCTTTTGCTAAACATACACTTTCTGTTATACTCTGTTAAATAAATATTATAAAGTCAATGTTTTTTCACATCGATGCAGGTGCATGATTAAGCCGTATTTTCCATAGAAATTTTATGAGTATATTGTTCTATGCTCAAGAAGGGCCTATTCTTGAATCGGTCGATATTTATAGCGAATGTTTTACAAAATGAGCGGAAACACATCAAGTGTGTTACAATGTAACAATGCAGCAGTTACTGTTGTTAAAATAGAGACATTTGCAACGAAATATATCATAAAACATCGATTTATATTCGTAAAATTATGGACTGAGTTAATTAGTGAAATTATAGAATGCATAGACTTCGTGTTAGTTTATTTTAATTTCTTGCAATTATTTTTTATGTTAAAGCTAACTAATTATTAGGTAAGGTAACCATCTATATTAATAAATAATATTGCTATTTCCCAACAAAGAAATATTTTATTTCTTAGTAAAAGATCATAGTAAACTCAATAAATACTGATAAATTAACTGTATTTTAAGTAAATTAACGAGTAACCTACTTGTAATTGTGACATCTAACAAAACTATTTTACGTCTCTAAAATTTATTTCTTCATTGAATATCTCATGTAACATTTCGATTAAAACATAAAGTCGACAAAGATTTATAAAAAAAATGAATACACACATCATTCGTCTGTATTACAAATAGTCTACTATTAAAAGTTACGCCTATAAGCTGTTCGCAGCGTGATTGGTGAAGTATGAATGAAAACTATTAAAAGATCGAGCTAGTGGGCTATAATTAGAAAATTTATCGAACGACAATGTGAATGGGGCCCAAGATGTATGTGTTTATGGTATCCATAAAATACCGTTCGATATTGGGTTGTTTATCGAGTGGTGGCTTGGTAGGGCGCTTGTAATGATTGACTTTGGAAGGTATTTTTGGATATAATATCGGAAGTTATATTTGAATTGAATCTACTTTTGTTACATGTTTATGTTTTAGGACAAATAAACATAAATATTTGCTTATTTTCTTTTCTCTCAGGTGATAAGCTAGCAATTTGGTCACTGATCGATCATTTACATCTAGACGTGGCTGTAGGGTGTCCTTAAAGGTCCTGCTATTCTGGAATCTGGATACCCCATTTCGGAAGCACGGCTGTGTTTTTATGTAATATATGTAAAATAATAAAAAGAGAACTAGAACCTAAATGGATTAAGTATATTATTTTCTTTATCATGGGCAAACTTAAAAAAACAGCTTGTAACTCCCAAGCACGTGCCTATTCCGGAAACGGAAACCCGTAGATTCGAGTGTAAGTTGTGGCGTGTGGTTTCCAAATAGACTGGTAATGACTGATTTATGATTTTTACACAGCTCAGGTTTGGCACTTAAAGTTTTAGATTTTTTGATGTGTGGCTATTTATTAGATCATGTACTCGTAGTAGTATTCAAAGATTTACATGACTGGAGCAAGTTGAATTTGTACACATTTACCAAAATTTATCCTCTATATGGGCGAAATTATATAATATGTACCTAATATAATTTCGCCCATCATCCTCTATAAAGTTTGGTAAATGTGTGCAAATTCAACTTGCTCCAGTTAGCTTTAGCAGTGGAAGCCTATCCCCGCTTTTTGGGCAAAAGATTACATAAGCGACTAAGTTTGCGTTAAACTGGAGGACATTTAATAATAGCTAAGATAAAACATAAAAGAAATATAATTTTATAGAATAAATATAAATAATATATGTGTGTAAAGTGAAATTTAAATAATAAAAATACAATTCAAGATTACCTAATTTATTAGTGCCGGGTCTGGAGTCAGGACCTACTAAAAAATATTTAGCTCCAGAATACTGATCATCGAGATTCTCTAGTAATTAGATTGATCACCTATCTCATCGCGCACTTCATTTTTCTATCATGTGACATTTTTTTATTTGATCTACTGAACGAGTCGAGTTATATCGTTATAATACCTATATGTATGTGATGAGTATTGTAGAGCATTAAATAGCTTACAATTTAATGAATAAAAATATGAAATGAGTATAAATAATGGGTAAGATAAATATAAAAGAATAAAATATTTTCTCATAAAGATAGATGACTTTGAAAATATAGTATCTAACTATTTAATTATTTACATAAAGTGGATTATTGTATACTTTATAGTTTTAGTGTGTAATTTTTTTATATTAAGTAAATGTTTATTACAATAAAAAATATAAAAAGACAAAGTGGTAAATTGTTGAAACTACTATTTTCACTCTAATTTATATTCGTAGTGGTATATATACCCACCACTTGCATTGTTTATTCATATTCTTATTGTTTATTCTTAAAGAACTGTATTTTAATTACATTTTACGATGAATAATTTAAAATAAGTAAATATCAAAATTGTACTTTTGTAATCTTAAAAGTAATATTTTTATAACTCTATAAAAATAAGCTGCATAGAAACAAGCAAAAGGTGACACAGGAATGTGATTGCATTGCATATATGGTCATGGTTACTGTAAACAATGTAATGCAATGTGAGCGCATCTCCTTAATCAAGTTACTTGTACCGTGTGACTTATTTAGATAGTTGTTATTTAATATGCATTTGTTTAGCATATTTTATAAATTAGATACAGACTTTCTTATAAATAGAAATGTTAAGTACTTATAATTATTATTATCCATATAAAAATATTTCGCATATTTTTTTATTACAAAAAGGGGGGAGGTGTAGTGTGGTGACACTCTCCCACTCTTACCTATATATTTAGTATATAAGTTACGTTAATTATAACAATATAGACTCAGCCTCCGAACCAACAACACTCTTTTATTGCCTCCTTTACACGACTAAGTTTGCGTTAAACTACAGGACATTTAATAATAGCTAAGATAAAATAAAAGAATTCAAGATTACCTAATTTAATATTTATTATTCCAATACTAAAAAATATTTAGCTCCAGAATACATCATCAGCCATCATCGCGCACATTTTTCTATCATGTGACATTTTTCTACTTCGAGTTATATCGACCGGCTAATAGGATAGTTCCTTTTCCAAACTTATTAGTTCCGATGTTTCCGTTTCCGCTAAGTATAGGCACGTGCTGAACCGGATATGTTTTTCAGTCGTAAACGAGTTGACGATTGACAAGGAACGCAGAATATTAGGAAGAAACATAGATTTTTTCGTAACCTATTACAGAAAAACTTTTATCTATAGGTACAGTTCAAGGGATTCAATTAATTTGAGGATTAATGTATATTCAATTGTATGCTTCATTTGCATATTTTTTTCATTTTACTTTTGTTATCTCCAGATTAGTACAGATGCCGTCTCGCTTTATTTGACAAGAATAAAAAGTGGAGGAGAAGCGATGTCTTTTAAAATTAATTCGAAGATAAAATTGTGGGTGTAGCTCAATCAATACCATTTATTTTTAGAAAAATAATAAAATCATGTCTAGGTTTTAAATTAAAATTTTACAAGTTATACCCATGTTTTCTCCACCCATCATAATATTTATCAAACAACAAACATAGTACATACAAATACATCAATTACAACACAAGGAAGCAGCAATGACAGACAGACAGACGCGTTCACTGGAAGTTGGAAAATAATAATATCTTCTAAGAACGAATGGTCAAGGAAGTTGGTTTCCGCGCCCCAATTTTCTTCAGGCAGGATAAATGCTAAGGGACCAGCTCATTAGGCTAACTAATATAATATAATAGAGTACCTACCTACTTTTTACATGGTTACCAAGGGACCTAAGTAGGTACCTCCATTATACATACAGTTATGTCAATTTGATTATTTTAGCTAAAACTAGTGGACGCTCGCGACTCCGTCTGCGTGGACTGCAGAGAAACTTGTTTTAGTTGACTTTAAACCATTCTCGAACCCACTTGAACATATACAATTTTATTTTATTTATTTAATTTATATAATGTAATTTCAAAAAGAGATGGTAAAATTCGTCACCAGAGTAATTGACCCGGTGGCTCAGTGGTAAGAGCGCTGGCACGGAATGCAGAGGTCGTGGGTTCGATTCCCACCCGGGTGAGGAATTTTTTCCATTTCTTTATTAATTTTTTTTTTTTTGGCATAAACTTACTTTATTTCATGTATACCTTTATTTATTTTAAAATAACAATAATAGAAACTAAAATTAAAATTAAATAATAACTACCTATTAACTCCAAATATTTACAAATAAAAGACGGCCTGCAAATCCTCCACCGATGGCAGCGTGCCCAAAAGGCTGGCCGCGTTGCCCCGCTGTATAGCAAGGCTTACGCGTTGGCCAAAATAGGCACCAGCCCTCCGGTCATGGGATGCTTCGACCAATCTTTTAGAAATGCCCCTGAAGAGGGCATGCGCACCCGGACCCCATGGCCCCATGGTTTCAACCCCAAACGGCTCAAATATGTAATCCCCGCTTAGGTTTGCATACTTGCGCCGCTTGAGGTTTTCTGCTGAGGCCGCCGCTGAACCGGTTCTGATGCTTGTGCCTGGGAGGTGAGACACCGCAAGTGTATCGACGCAGGTTGCGTCCCATACCAAGCATCGTCCCATCCTCCAAGGCACAAGGGTCATGCCGTCCGGTCTCTTTCCATCGTCGCGCACCAAACCAAGGGGTTCTAACACAGATGGTGCCCCGGCGGTGGAGAGAGCCCGGCGGATGATGTCATTTAGGGTCGAATGGCGAGGTATGCGGCCCGCGCTTTTGGTACATGACAGCCCATGGTGTCCGAGTGGGTCGACAGCATCGCCACAACGACATCGGTGGGGGACGTTGCAGGGTGCGCTGCAATGCGGAATGTTGTTCTATCCAGAAGGGTGCCGACATTGGCCGACGGCAGTGCCTGCAGCCATAAACCCGATTCCCACTCGCCTAAGGCTAAAAGACGAGCGCGCTCTGCGGAACTGGTTGGCGTGTCTAGTAGATTTTTTCGCACCAGTTTGCAAAGCGGCTCGTCCCACAGCCTCTGCGAGGATCGGAACGATGGTTCAACGGCGTTCGGGCAGGACAACTTTTATTTATTTATTTTATTTCATATAAAATTTGGCTTATTCCACTAATCCCCCTTAAGGAAATCCCCCTTAGGGGGAAAACTGAACTTTAATGTAAAAAAGGTCTAAAATGTCCCCTTTTTTCATTTTGAGTTATTCCACAAATCATATTCAATTTACAGAGTACATATGAAAAAAATATTTCAAACAGAACTACTTAAAATACAACAATTGACTATCAGTTTGCCTTTTGCCTATTAATATAGTAAATTTCATCAAAATCGCTCTAGCCGTTTAGAAGGAGTTCAATTACATACACACCAACAGAAGATTATATATAGGTATAAAGATAAAGATATACCTTCTCTATCTAGCACCCATGTATTTTGTGTTTGTGAATCATACGATACAGGTTCTCCTAGTGTAGGATTCGCAGGAAATACAAAATACTGTCGAATATTATATTTTTTTACTTTACTTTACTTACTTACATATATACAACTCTCATTTTTAAAATCGACTATCAAACGAATATTTACTCGTAGGTACCATAAGTCAGATTTTTCAACAGGCAAACAGTTCTAACTGATGAATTTTGATGCTGTCTTTCTCAAAAACAAGACCAAAATTGGAGACAGCCTCAACTTACTTTATCCTTCAAACAGACCTATCTGAAGGACAAAGTTGATGTCATCTCTATCTTGATCAAATTTTGGACTAAGACTGCCTTTGATAAAATCGACCTAAAATAAAGTAAAAGTTTGTACGTAGTATTTTGCAGATCTACCCCAAAAAGGTAAATATTACACATGACTTCTATGTAATCCTAAACATAACAGTACCTAAATTTAATAAATCAAACATCATAACTAAAAAAATACGTTAAACCACTCCTCAACAATAGAGACATCCAAAACACGCGACGCAGTAGCCGACCCGTCAGCCCGCTGCATTGAATCCAGTCCAAAATTAACAAAAACATAAAAAACCGTTAATCACTAGACAAAATAAATCATAAGGAACTCTACGCAGTTACGTAATAAAGCACGCGTTTTCACCAATTTCCACGAGATACATTCAAGTGCGAGAGGGAGGGCGCGAAAACAGCGACCAAAAAAGACTGGGACAGACAGAGATGGAGATAGCTTCGTAGATGCGCTACCGGTTGCGCGGGCGCAGCTACACGCTGAAAGCTCGCGCGCTTCAGTAAAATTCAGTCAGTGATTAAAGCTCGGGCCGTGCGGTCGTCTCGCGCGCTTGTCACTTTAATTTGACATCACGTTTCGTCGTTTCTACTGATTGCGAACTAAACCGTTTTGAAGTGACAGTGACTGAGTGTTTGTTTTGATATTAGTGTGACCTCTTCGATAGAATCCGAACGTTTTTAATATAGTTGCGTATTTGCGGATGCCCCGTGCGTGAATATTGTATTCATTCCGAGAAGTTGGTAAGTCGATTTGTGTTATTTTAAGATATAATTAAATATAGAATCGTGGTATACATGAAAATGTGGCTAATTATTTTGAAGATATTGGGATGATTCATTAGATTACCTAGAAATGTTTTGGATTTCTAAATATTGCCTTGTCGTCCAGATGTAGAGGTAAGATGTGATAAGAAAAACATTAAATTCTTATTTTGAGCTACGTCATAAATTAATTCTAGGAACAATAATACAAAGCTGTTTTACTATAATTCATAATCTAAAGGTAGAAACTAAAGATAGAGCACATAGTATAATAATGACAAGTTCAATATTGTTTCAAAAGGATTATTAGCGTCAGGCAAGCGACGGTGTAGGACTAAAGTTATTCAAATTTTTTTCCCTGCGTATAATAACTGTAAGCACCTGTACACAATTTTATTTTTAACTATATAATTAAAGTATAAGATCTTCTCTTTAATTTGTACTTGGAGTTTGACAAAAATATAGTAGCTACCGCGGGAGTAACAGTTACGTATCTACCTCTGCCTATATACCTTCTTACTTATTGTCTGCTGTCCTGTGATGAGATCTTGAGTTGTCAGATATGAGAGTCAGCGGAAGGTGTAAGTATGCTTATTAGTGGGAAAATACCAGTTAGAACATGTCTATAATATTAAGAATAATAATTAAATTAGATAATACTACTTTTCATCCTAGACTATCTCATTGTTATCCTCAATCATCAGCTCAACAACCTCAACCGTGACTTGTTGGAAACAGCCTGTATCCAGTAAATGCCCGCGGTCCTGACTAGGTAGCTAAAATGATTTCTTCTCTGTACTAATAAATAATATTACATATATTCATGTCTTATTATTATCAAAGACAGACAGATTTATTACATCATCCATTTGACTTATGTATTAGGTAAATACCTACGTATTTAATATTTTGTATTCACAAAAGCGCACAGATTATTTTTAAGAACTGCACATTTCGTTTTGAATCGGGAATCGAATCCTGGCCCCTTTAAGCATTCAGCTAGCGTCCTAAGTTATAACACGTGGCAAACAATGTGTTTTTGTTACTGGAGAAACAAGAAATGTGTGGAGTAGATATTTGTCATAAAAATCTTACAGTATAACCTTCCAATATTCCACTAATAGTATTAAGGCTGTGTCGCTTTTAACCAAGTAAAATAGATTATATTCAAAACGAAGTTATAGAGGGGCTTCGATCATATATTAGAGGGGTCGAAAATGGCCTGAACTGTTTCGAGAAAATGATGATACTCGTGCGGCCGTGCCGCTTTCTTGCTCGACTTGGCGGGGGCACTGCCGTACTCCCAGATTTATAAATGTATGTAAATGTACGTATACCATATCATACGAAATATATTTTAACGATTATGTCATTTTAAATATACTCGTACTTTGATATAAAAAAGTACCAATTGTAAAAAGTACCTACCTACTTAATGAATTTTATAATTATTGAAGTAAAATCATATGTTATTTAATTAATGCATAGGCGTTATTATGATTTGTCATAATCAGGTATTTGAAAAGAATTAACTTTGTAAGTAGTAATTACTGATTAGTCATAATCTTAATTGTTGCTGTTTGAACAAAATTAAAATACTTGACAATAATGTGCGTTATGTAAATATCATAATTGTTAATTATACAATGTATTATTAATTATACAATTTAGTTTATCAAATAACAAATAAATTGTTTGTCAACAAAACTGGTCAAGTGTCGACAATATGTGACATGATAGTAGCTGTATAGTAAATACTTTAAACGGGAATTTTCATTTAGAATTTTGTTAAATTTTTATATAAAAAAAAGGCGTTCTCTCAGGCAACTCTTATACAGGATCATTTTTGGTCGTCAACGTTCCTGAAAACTACGGAATCTCCTCATCATCACTATGATTTTTCTCCATGGAGGCATACCTGGGAAGTGTCTGGTTTCCAAAATATTAGGGTCCAAAGTTGAGTAAATAGACTGCATTTTTCTGCATAAATGCACATTGACGCGTGTAGTTAGATTTTTTCATGAGAAATAATTAATATTTGTCTATGAAAAAACTAGCATAAACACTGGACACTATAAATTTCGCCCGATCAAGTAATTGAAAAATTTCAAAAAAATTTACATCGTATCCCAGCATTTTTTTTATAAACTTACTTTATTTGATGTATAGAGTACGTACCCTTCATTAAGGGTGGCAACGAAAAAACACCCTGTATATGGCTCCGATATGCTGAATGTGTAGGATTTCAAATTGCTAGACAAAATCTTGAAGTTTTGGCTAGCCCATTAAGTGAAAATAAGAATTAAAGTTCAAAGTGACGATAAAAAAATTTTGTAGCCCCAAAACAAATAGGACAAAGTCAACTCCATTTCATTGTTCCAAGGTACCCCTAAAGTGTGCGTAACACGTGTCGTACGTACAAAAAAAAAGACTGACTCTGAAATGAAGACGTTAGAATGTGATGTTTTTGCTATTCTGTGATACATCTGCCTTTATTTGTCTTCTATCTGATTTTATGCTGTTTAGTAGATTATATGTATTTTACTAGATGACTCCTGAGACTTTACCCACGTGTATCCAAGTTTCAATAAAAATCATTGGGTACTTACCAATTTTTTTTGTAAATGGGTAGAAAATCAATAATTTTCTTGGTGTAAGGTTGTTTCTAAGGACTTTGGTATAGGTATTCTCTATTTTACTTCCTAGAGTTTTCTTAATCTTAGATGTAGTTACGAGAAACTATCACGAATGTATGTACCCAATAAATGTGCTATCAATATTTGCGTCATAGAGATCAATCCGTTGTTTTCCTAAAAGCTTACAAAATGGTTTCATGACGTGTGCACATTGCGCACGAGCTTTCGAAATGCACCGTCATTATCCTTTTAAGCTTTAGTTTCCGAGTATAGCGTTGCCGTCATATAGCGGCCGTGAAGGATGTTTTCTGTTATTTTCCTAGAAGATTATGGTTGGAATGAGGTTTTTACCTAATACCTAGTGCATACATATACTTAACATTATCTATTGGTAGGTACAGGAGTACAGGAACCATATTATGTACCATAGAATACTTATCATATCAGGTATAGATTCTATCATCATCGTCATCATCATCAGCCTATTGCAGTCCACTGCTGGACGTAGGCCTCCCCCAGGGCATGCCACAAGACTGCCATGGGGGGTATTTGCCCACGCTGGGCAGGCGGGTTGGTGACCGTAGTGTGATTCTCGGACTATGTTGTCAGTACGGGAGGCGCTGCTGCCCACCTCCCGGAAACCCTTAATCGCCTCTTACGATACCCACGGGCAGGCAGGGGTGGTACATACTGTACTTTGCCGGCACCTCCCTGTGGCAGTAGTCTTGTGGCGTGCCCTGGGGGAGGCCTACGTCCAGCAGTGGACTGCAATAGGCTGAAGAAGAAGAAGAAGAAGAAGTATACATATATTTTAGCTTAAACAATTTTTTAATTATTTTGTAACTAGTGGACGCCCGCGACTTAGGTAATCCGCTTGGATTGCAGAAAAAACAAAAAGTCTAAATTATCCGGGATAAAAATATTTTCCCGGGATAAAAAGTAGCTTGTGTTAATATATCTATACATATAATAAAATTGTAACGGATCTATGTTTGTGCACGCTAATCTCAGAAACGGCTGAACCGATTTCGATGCAGTTTCCAGGAATATATTGTGACAGGTCCCACTTAACATATAGGCTACTTTTTATCCCGGGAAAATGTTATTATCCCAGATAATTTCGTCATTTTGTTTTTTTTTCTGCAGTCCACGCGGACGGAGTCGCGGGCGTTCACTAGTATAATAATAAAAGTGTTTATCCAGAGTGTCAGCTAACTCCATGCCAAATTTTATTAAAATCGCTCCAGTCGTTTTTACGTGAAAGAGTAACAAACATCCATCCATCCATACTTAAAAACTTTCGCGTTTATAATAATATTAGTAAAGAGTAAGATAACACGGTATGCGCGTCTGAAGTACCTACTTGGAAAATATACTAAACCGAGACCCGAAGATTGGTTTAAAGAACTAAAAGAAGTAAAATTCCCTAATAAATTGTACAGAATAACAGCTGGTACATATATAGGTAAGTAAAAAAAACTTAATCGCCCATTAGTTGTCATACCAAAACATCTGTAAGTTAATTGTAATGTTGTAATCAACAGATTGAGATCTCTCGTCACTTTACTCAAAGAAACAACGTTTTTAGCACCCGGTGATGTTTGTAATGACTATTATTTCATTACAGTGACATTACATGACTGCTACAAGGGTAATGAATGATTGAGCAAGATTTATACAGGGTGTAGGGTGGTGTTACACAGATAGGGTCTATTAAGCAACAGGCCACTAGGGCTACGAAATAGAAAAGAAAATTTATTTTTTCAATTTAACCTAACCTAACCTTACATAACCCTTCTGTTACAGCCTGTAGGTAGAAATTGAGAAGGTAGGATTCTGAAAAAAAGATATTTAAGTAATCTTTTTAGTTAAAATCAGCGGACCAAAGATAAACCTAAAATAAATAAATCATTACGTTTGTTGACTTCATAAGACAACAAAATATTTTTTTTTTCGCAATCACTTCAACAGTCGATGATTTACGAGTTCATAACAATACAGTCGTCAACGAGAAACTTGCTAAAACCGCTCAAGTTCACACAAGAATATATGAAGTTATTCCAAATGATGTATTACGAGTGAGGTCGGCTGTATAGAACATAGACTTGGAACGCTCCCTGGCCAAATAGTTCTGGAATAGTTCGTTGACTTGTCGAAGTAGGTTAGTTTGTGTGGCGTAAATAATTTGTTTTAGTTGTCGTCATACTCATACACTAGTAAAACCATAGATTTATTATACTAACGTTAGATCGGCAAAGCGAGAGACAATAACATAGGATACTGTGTGTTAGAGCGAGATAGATAGACTAGACCATTTTCATACACGCTATCGGCTTGTATCAGCCCGAAGTCAATATTGAACGAAACAAATCCTGCATATTTTAATTAAATAATGTGTTTAAAAGTGTAAATTTCGTGTTCTATGGACGTAAACAATTATGGTTTCGTGTGTAGTGTTGTTGGTTAGTTTGGTTCCTGGTTGTGAATTCACCTAGGATTAGCAGGAAACCAACTGTAGTGTCTTGTGTTCGTGATCATTATTAATTTTACATGCAAGTACGGTCGAATGAAAGAAACCAACATTTATAATCTCTAAATGCAATATGTTAAGAACTCTGACATTGTGAAAAAAAAAGAAAATATTGTGCACAAATGGATAGATCATAATATTGCGTTTCATGATATTAATGTCCAAAATGATTAAATACTTTTGCGAATAATTAAATCATCATCATCATCATTTACAGTGAGAAGTCCACTGTTGGACATAGGCCTCCCCCAACAACCTCCACTCCGACCGGTCGGAAGCAGCCTGCATTGGCCAGGTCATCCGTCCACCTCGCGGGTGGCCTTCCCAATACGTGGTATCCACTCTAGCTTTCCGACTCCATCGGCCATCAGTTTTTCGAGCTTGACCACTTCAGCTAGCTGTATCTTTGTACGTCTGCGGATCTCCTCATTTTCTGATTCGATCACGCAGAGAGATCCCAAGCATATCTCTCCATCGATCCTGAGCTTTTTTATGTAGTTAGAGACCACGTCTCGGCACCGTGGCATCAAGCACGCACTGGTTGAATACCTTCGCTTTAAGGACTGGGGTATCTTGGACACAAATTTAGCCCGAACGCTGCCCAGCCGAGTTGGATTCGCCGATTACCTCCTTCTCAAAGTTGGACACTACCGTAGAAATATACTCGTCAACAACTTCAAGCATCGAGCTCCCAACCAGTACAGGAGTGGGCGGCACATGGACGTTCGACATGATTTCGTCTGTCCATGTTCATCTTTAGGCCCACCTGTTGGGAGACTCGATTGAGGCATGAGCATTATGCTTAGATCCTTCAGCGAATGACCACGATGTCGTATGTTGAGTGATGTATTCGCCATTGATTTGATGACGAGTCCTTTCCAGATTTCTTCCACTCATTGGTGAGAGCTTCGGAGAAATAACATCTCCTTGTCTCACTCCCCTCTGCAAAAAAATTCAGTGCTCCGCTCCTGTACTAACGAATGGTGGCTTGCTGTATAAACACTTCAGCAATATATCGATGGTAAATGGCACCGAGGACCGCAACACTTGTCTCGATCGAATTCTTCTCATAGTCCAAATATACGTGAATTTGTCGTATTTCTAACCTCATTCTTATGGTATAGTGCTTGACGTAATGTATTGATAAGTGTCAACCCCATATCGATATATAACTTGGCTGGCAAAGGTATGCTATACATTTAGCCTTATTATTTGCACTACTAGAATTTTTAACAGTTAGGTTTCAGTTTTCTGTGGTCGACATGATCATAAATATAGTTTTTTGATTTTTTTTCTTTCAAGAGAGTTCGAAAAATGCTTAGAATGTTAAATAGAGGAGATTAGGTTCCCCAAAATACTCAACAGTTTGGCAAACATTTCGATCAAAAATCTCATAGATGCTTTCTAAAGCTATGCTCAATTACACCAATTCATGCCTATAAGTTACTTCCTCTTATGTATTAATATTGTTTTATACAGCTATACATAAACAGCAGCTAGCTATTATTCATATACATAAGTACCTAACAAATTAGTTCTGCTTGGTGGCAAATAATGGTAAGGATAAATAGCAATTTTTATTTTGTAAATATATACATTTTCAATAAATTATGGGCTTTTATATTTTCTTAATCTATCGATACTATACAAGATGCACGACATTTTTTATCGATAATTTCAGATTGATCCATGACACAGCACTATTTGTCTTGCACACATGCACGATAGACGCACACTAGTGTATTTGTTTTTTGGTCTCGCCCTTCGAACTCTATTGCCGATCTAACGTTAGTATAATAAATCTATGAGTAAAACAATACCGTAGTAAAAGCCAACATTATCTTCTTATAAGTAACGAAGGGACGCAGCGAAATCCAGCTTATACAGTGAAACAGATTCACGGACGACATCTATGAGTAAAACATACCGTAGTAAAAGCCAACATTATCTTCTTATAAGTAACGAAGGGACGCAGCGAAATCCAGCTTATACAGTGAAACAGATTCACGGACGACAGTAACGTTCGCAAAGTGAAGTCACCCATATTGGTGGATATGTTGCGATAATTCGTAAAACCGTTATAATTTCTAAGCTTCCTTCCTTCTTTCTCTGAGAGTCAATGGATGTATTGATTGGATCATACAAACCATATGTTAAAGCTGCCTTTCTACCAGAGATCTGCTATGCATTGCTACGAATGTGTCTGATATCATCCAATTATATTAATTCGTACATGATGTCAATGAATATGGATGGCACATAGTAGATATAAGCGCATCCAACATGCTACGTTCTACGCTCTGGTGAAAAGGCAGCCTAACTCTACGGTTTTTACTGTTCTATCCTTGACTGTTTGTAAAGGAAAGTTATGGAAGGACTATAAAAATAATATTATATGCTTCTTAATTAACTTCTTTTCCATATATGCCTGGGTACCTACCTAGGTCACGGGAAGTTTTAAGCGAAGTTTAAAACATATTTTAAGTAGAAATTTTTGAAATTTGGTTGTTTACCTCTTGTCGGAAAAGAAATAGCCAATGAAAGAAATCTGAACAATTATTATATAAAAAGTAGGTATTTGGTGTACTGCGCTTAAGCAGTAGTAATACTATCTACATAGAATATTAATGGCGGACTCTCGTCGTCTCATGCAAATAAAAAACCCACAAAAACCTATCATTTTCATCAACAAACAACATCCCAGAATCATATTTTTTTTACTTCTCGAAATTTCCTCACACCATGATTATATTGTAGAACAAAACAAATATTTTATTGAACTATAAAAAAATTACGACCGCGGCGAGAGCGACTATTCTAGTGGAGATTTCTAGGTTATAGAGCTACATTGTACGTATGTCTTCTATGAAATTAAAAAGTTACATATAAATAATAATTATAAATTTATTTGCCAACCAATCCATATAAAAATGAAAACATCATTACATTGCATACACATAAGAAATTGTTACAATGGACATCAATTTACATCAAACGAGTGGAAGTTGGGCCAACAGAATCTGTCTCAAACTAGGAGATTCCTGTGCTATGGAAACTGGTGGTGGTCCTAAGGGATTATAATTTAGAGAGGGTGTCAGTGACATGTGTGAGTGATCGTGTGAGTGCGTATTACTATCTATCATCGTGATCTTATGACGAGGAAATGATATGTAGCGGAGCCATCTATCGGCTGCAAGAGAGAACCACAATCGAATGCAAAATCCTAGAACGCGATATTGAAGTTTCTCACAATGATTGGAATATATACATAGGCCACACAACAACTAGTGGCCCGGTGGGGCCGGAAACGCTTCCCTTTTCATCACCCCCACATTGGTGACTCCCGTGAACTGGACATACGCAACCTTCAGCCTTCAGGAACTTCATCATCATCGCAGTACTCCGCCACAATGTATCATCACAGCAGCATCACCTCTCCTCTCCTTCCACGACAGCAGCAGCAGCACGCCAGCAGCCAGCAGATTCATAAGAAGCCGCCATGACATCTTCCTGGACCTGTTAGCAACGCACGCACACAACGGCATCACGGCACGACATGTTCCCAGTCCACGCGCAGATCCAGAACACATCAGCCGCATCACGTTCACAGTCGCTTCAAAGACCAGAACGCATCGCCTGCAACACGTTCCCAGTCGACTCACCGACCAGAACACATCTCGCCTGCACGCTCGTCGCAACACTTTCCGGTCGACTCACTGACCCGAATGCATACTTGTGAGAGTACACGCTGGGTGCTGCCGAAGACATATTATCGACCTCCGGTCTGGAAGGGGAGTGATGTAGCGGAGCCATCTATCGGATGCAAGAGAGAACCACAATCGAATGCAAAATCCTAGAACGCGATATTGAAGTTTCTCACAATGATTGGAATATATACATAGGCCACACAACAACTGGTGGCCCGGTGGGGACGGAAGCGCTTCCCTTCTCACCACCCCACAGATACAATTTGGCCGAATTAATGGCCGCGATAATTCTGGATTGGGTCAGAACTGCAGGATCTTAAGAGATCAGGACGTCTACTCTGAAGTGACGATAAACGAAGTATCGGCCGAATATCGAGGTGTTTCCTACTACGAACTTCCTTCGATCGGATCAGTCGCGGCGTTTTTTTATTCGGTCCGATCGAACTCTATTTGACAGGTATAAGGCTAGATAATAGAAAGCTTATAATATTAGTCAATGTGAATTATTCTCTATGGTTCCGAATGAGTTGTGAACTCAGATGAATGAATCCGAAGCAATTTCGTAGTAGGGTCAAAGGCTGTCAAAGGCTTCGATTCGGTCGGGCTTCGGTCGGACCGAAAGATTCGGAAGCGGCATTTCAGAGTAGACCACCAGGACATCACACAGCCACGTTTAGTAGCACAGCGGGGTCAGATGTAAGTGCTTACAAACGTACTTAGTATGTACCTATAAATGGTCAGTAACCAGTTAGTCAGTAGCTAGTTTATCGCCTGAGAGAATGCCTAAGTTCCCTAGTCAACTCCTACGATATGCACGGAAGGAGATGCAGCTGATGTATTCTAGTAAAATCCCGCGTCAGCACAGGATAATTATAGAATCACTCGTACGTAGATATAAATTAGATAGATCGTTTTTTACGCCGTTATAAATTATCTACAGGGTCTAAAGCCTAAAGTATACCGATGGAAATTTGGGAAGTTACATAGGCTTTATGCTAAAAGTTAAAAGGGGTTATTACATTGCGAATTAGCCCTACTTGCCCTTAAGAGTCAAACCTTGTCTTCCCGGGACGTTAGTAAAAATGGGTTATCCTAGTATAGCGGCGCCGTCAGATAACGGCCGTATGTACGCAAAAACAAGTCTTTACGGTGCCGACATGGGAAAAGTTCTTTATCTGCGGCTAAAAGATGATAAATTTGAAAAAGTTACATAGGTCAAGTATCTTTCTACTGAAAAAAATATCCTTAATTTTTTTTTTAGGTATGTAGCCAAAGTGAAAAATAGATTTTTCACACATGCATAGTAACGTCTAAATTTTTAATGGCTGTTTTCTTAGAATGTGGGCGCCTGGTAGTTGAATCATTTGTTTATCTTCAGGTTTCAGGCTGAAGAATTGCGGTATTTCGGTATCCAACGAGGAATGTTTCTTTTAAGTGCGCGAATGATTTTTATAATGAAAATATTACGAGAGCTATCTTTTATAATTTCATGAATCTATATAGGTAGGTCTTCTTTCATGCCCATAAAAATATATTATTCAGGTACTACCCGTGTGTTTCACTATTAAGTTTTTATGGTCATATTAAGTTCAATGAATTTCCTTGAATTTTAATAGATCTATAAATGGGTATTGACTAATTTGTATGTAAGGAGTCCTATCACATTAGTTTTTATTCACTACCAATGTTAAGTACATGGGTTGCATAGATTATTTTGAGCATTTTTGGTGTACCAGCATAGGTATTATGCCCAGCGTGGTGACTATAGGCAAATACCCCGTATGGCAGTCTTGTGGCCTGGGGGAGGTCTACGTCCAGCAGTGGACTGCAATAGGCTGATGATGATAACAGACTATAGGCATAGGTCACATTTTCGCTGCTTATAATAATAACGTCGCTTCCTTTGTCGATGAAAGATACATAGATAAAACTAGGTGTACAGGACTTACTTATATGATTTGATGACGTTTAGGTACCTACTTGGCTAAGTCCAGTAAAACTCTTAAAAAGATATACTTATCTTAAAAAATTAGGAAACTCTAAGAAATATAATGTAAGTATTAAATATTTTAACTAAAGCGAAATGCCTATTAGAGTCCCTAATTTTGGTTACAGTCGGCAGCAAGACTTATTTAGAATGTGTAGAGATATGTACTAGTAGTTTTTTTTATTAGTTTATTAGTAAAACATTACGACAACTGTTCCTATAAATTTAATTATTATTTTTTATAAATTAATTTAATTATTGGTTCTAATTAAAAACTAAACCGACCAAAAGTCACCGGAAGCTGTTGTGTAATTAAATTTTACATTTTATATACCTACTTAGTAGTAGAATAGTGTTAGGTATAGTTACCATATGACGTTATTATGATAAGAAATGATAAGAATCCTGTAAATAAATTATGATAATATAAGTTTGACATTTATTTTATATAGGGTGTAACAAAACGATACCCCTTTAGCGAAAATCTATCACATGGTTCCCATGGATTTCCGAAACAACTCAGGATGGTTCATGTAATCTTGAAAAATAAACATGTGATTTCGAGTAATTTTTTTTGAGGATATGTTCTTTTATGTCATAGCATTTCGCTCAAATTACCCCTTTTGTTACACCGTGTAGAAAGGTATTAGACTAAGACATTAAGCTCATTTGGCAACCATTGCAGTAAGAGAACAGCATTTTTTAAATGTGTAACCTAAAAAAACTAAAACCATTTTTAAAAGGCTTTAGAACATTTTAAAGTAGGTAAGTACATTGTTTCACTTCACTTGTTGTTCACAACTTTAAAAATAAACAATTCTGATAACATCAAAGACATATGGTTACTCTACCGGAATAGGGTGACCACACGTCACGATTTGACAATAGAGAAAAATCACGAAACGCCGTAAAAGGGACTAATTCCCCAAAAAGCACTATTATGTCGCTCTTTTGTGTTGAACGTAGGAAGAATGTAAAGTGATCATAGATAAGTTTCTGACCAGCGGGCTTAGATAATGTTAGGTACAATTTTACGAGTGACAGCGAAATTAGTAAAGCAAAAATATTTCGACCAATAAGTAAGTAGACTTCATCGCGTCATTTAACGAATGAGCTAAATGAAAGCTTCATCAATATATTCAATATTTAGGTACTCCAATGAATAAATGTTGATAATTTTGCGAATTTCGTGTTTTCATGAAATTAACATTGAATAAGCTCTCAGTATATCCCAGTTTTTTTTCTGAATACATACATTGATACTCGTATCGTATTAAACGTTAGACCAACAGACAAGATAGAGAAAGTTTTACAATTATCTGTGACGGTTACAGATATCGAAATATGTACTATGTTATTCAGTTAGGCATACCCATGGGTACACATATCTAAGAGCAGGTACAATATGTCGTAATAATCCCTCACAAAGGACCTCCATTTAATATCCCAAAACAGATACCATACAATAAGCCACTTAACTCAATTAAACCACAGCGATTGTCTCAAACTCGAGAGTGCAGGCCATGGAGGAGGCACAGGGAAGAGGTGCTAACTCTGTCCATAGACATGTATTTTGCTGATGCATGATGATGGGCTGTAAGGAAGACTAGGTCAAATCAAATGTTAACCATCACGGGTAGTATAAGATTGGCGAAAGCGACATAATATCTCACATCTAAACGTCAAATCCACAGAGAAATAAGACCTAGACAAAGTAAGTCAATGTATGTATGTAAAATAAAAAGAGGTATTCAATGCTCTGCGTACTCTGGACGTGAATAAGGGCCAGTGGGCCTGATGGTATTCCAGCGATTGTGCTGCGTAACTTCGCACCAGAGTTGTCTCCTGTATTAACACGTCTGTACCGACTCTCACTGGAGACTGGACAAGTACCTAAGTCTTGGAAGCTTGCTAACGTACAGCCCGTGCCTAAGAAGGGTAGTTGTGCTGACCCTACTAATTATAGACCTATCCCGGTCACCTCCATACTCTGCAAGATTATGGAGCGTGTACTGAATGCTCGCCTTTTGGCATATCTTGAAGACAACGACCTACTCAGCGACCGGCAATATGGTTTTCGGCTTGGTCGTTCAACTGGTGATCTTCTTGCATCATTTTACAGGATACACTTTGGAGAGTGTGCGTGGGAACTTCACAATACAGTTCCTCCAGTCCCTTTTCACCATCGGGATACTCGACGCAGACTAGCGTATCACCCTTATGTTGTTGATATCCCACCCATCCGCACCAAACGTTATGCTAACTCGTTTGTAATGCGAACGGCTAAGGAGTGGAATGCACTTCCTGCCGATGTATTTCCCGAGCACTACAACATTGGTCTCTTCAAAGCTAGAGTGAATAGGCACTTTCTAGGAAAACATGTACCACCCTAGGCCGCATCTTGCTTAACATCAGGCACGATGGCGGTCAAATGTTGGCCTAGCTAATTGTAAAAAAAAATACCTCTCGAGTTTGAAATTGAAAAAATTGAACTTTTTTCCTACATGCGAAATACCTATACTTCCTGTGTAAAGCGGTTTATTGCTTTGTCGAAAGTGACATATGTCGCTTTCGCCCATCTTATGCTAAGTAATTTTGTATCTTGCGATATAGAATATTTATACATATAAGAGATTTCATGACGTCACATCTCTCCTTTATATCTGCTTCAGGACAGAGCATTATCTTCGATTGTCGTCCACTATAAATATTTAACTGCGTAAATCGGAACGCAAACGTCAAAACACATCACGGCAACTCTAACCTTGCGTGCACGCGGTAGGATTGAAAATCGCGTGGTCGTTTGTGTCAGGCAAGTGTCATTTTGCGCTCCGATTCAGGGATGGGAGCAATAAATTTCAATTAATGTTGTCGTCGGGGCTTAAGACAGTGAGTTACTGTTGAGATTTGGCTATGAGACCTAGATGTGCATGTACTAAGTAGGTAATACCCTTATGTACTTTTATAGGTACTTACTCCTGGTCTACAACCATCTTTACATGGTTATTAGGGTTACCTACTAGGGAAAGTGAGCTCAGATAATGGTAGAGCTTTTATTTAAGTTGTGACCTTTATTTTATTACCCACCTAGTATTTTACGCAGATCAAAAACCTTTTTGAAGTACTGAAGATATCGATACCAGTAAAGGACAAAACAGAAGTTTTCAGTAGAGCCAAAAAAAATCTCATAACTTCAATTGAAAGTACCTACCATATCCATGTCTGTAAAAGAAATCTTAAATATTTTTTTAGTGATGTAGGTATGTATCTATAAATTTAGGTAAGTACACACATATACACGACAAGACTTCAAGCTTAACGAACTCTTTCATTAAAAAATAAAATAACAGCGACAATTTGTGCGTCAACAAAGTGCAAAAATGTAAGGATGCATGATTTACCCGACTACACAAGTACACACAGTAATGAGGCTATAAAATGGCGGCGAGACGTCCCTTTTATCCCATTTACATGTAAATAAAAGTCAATTGATTACAAATTCGCAATCATAGTTGTTTATGGCCAGAGAAAATCAGGGGTGCCAGTTATGAAAATGTTTTTTTTAAATGAAAATTACGAGTTATTTATACCTAGGTACTTTCTACACTTACATATTTATACTCGTAGTTAAAGATCTGTTATAAGTATATCGTCTCTTTCAAGATCACGTGATATCTCACAAAGTAGTGGTTTACAAAATATCACGTATACTTGTAAAGAGGCGATATATGTTTTTGAAACTTACGTAAGTACCTAATGTACTTATATTTTTACTATCCAGCGAGTCTTTCGAACTTGTGGACATCCCGTTCCACTTGCGGCTGGTCTATTGTAGCCTAGAGTAGTGTGGAGATATATTAAGGTAAAGAAAATACAGTTTTTCCGGACGTGTGAAAAGTTCTTTCAAGGCCGCCATATACCTAACGGCGCCGCTATCTCAAGAAAGGCTTTTCCCACCTGAACAATAAAGTTTAATCGTAAGGATGTCACCCCTACCATTGGTTCGCATGCACTTACGAATCCATGAATAAAATCGCTGTAAATATCGCATCGTATTGTTCACCACATGATAAATTTAGCGGTATGAATAATATTTAAATATATAACCTCACACTGTTATGAACAGGCGATTATCCCGAGCGATTTTGTAAGCTTTCTCTCGGAAATATGATTGAAAATACAACAGTCTCCGAATGTGTAATATTCAGTCAATACTTTCGATTATAAGTGTTAGTAATTAGATATCTATAATTGATGCTATATCTTTATAAATATTTATTACGTGCCTACATTTTTCGCATACATATTTATAATTATGAGATTTAAATTAGCTACTATAAAATAAAAGCTCATTGGTTTCTAATACCATTTCCCCCAACCATTGGTTTTATCTTAAAAATACCAATAACTATCAGTAATAGTAAAATATGTGGTAAATTTAGATTTATTCCCATTACTGACAGGTATCTTTTACCGCCAAATATGTCCCCTACTATGAACAAACCCTGCTAGCTTACGAGTATTACATCACATCATAATAATATAACTTCAAATTCTGTCTATGTTTCGATTAATATTACTAACTGGCCCCGGAATCGGTCCTGCTTCCTTGTACGTGAAGTGCATTTTATTGGTTATCGTCTGTCCTGTTCCTGCTTATGTAAATTGGTGTGTGTGAAAAAGGGATGGCCGCGGCGTCTTATTGCAGTCAATCATCTACATTCGTGGTGGCTAGTGGAATATTATCGACGTTTCCGGTGCCTATGTCAATGACTTGAAGAAAGGTACATTGTTTGTAGATTCTGAACGGCCATCATTTTGAACAATGTAATATTAGGAAAATTCCGTGAAATAAAAGTTTTGAAAATAAACTGTTTTTAGGCACGCGTGTACATGCTACAGGTACATAGATATTTTTAAATAAAACACTCGGTAGTGAAGAAGACGCTTCCAATAGAATCAATCAACATATTGGAACTGAATAAGTAATCATGTATAATATTTATTGACCGCGTGAGATTATCTCGAAAAAATTGGAATTCATTGGCGTGCTTTCTTTATTACTTCTTCTATTTCTTATATTTTACAGTACAACTGAACGAAATATAACATTTTGATGTTGTAGTATGGGGAGTAGGTCCTGCAGCTGCAGCCTAGCGGGATCGGAAGGACACCTTTAAGAAGTACACATATACAGCAGACTATTGCAGTCCACTGCTGGACGTAGGCCTTCTCCAAGGTACGCCACAAGGCTAGTGTAATCACAGGGAGTTTTTGCCCATAGTCACAACGCTGGGCAGGCGGCCCCCTGATTACGTAAAAGCAATTGCAAAGCTAAAGCAAAGCGATAGCGAAAATTGTACAATATTCGCCTTGAAATGTCAAAGTTCCTTTGAAATTCATTTTACGTAATACGAATTTGACAAGCAATCAGCGTTTTTTGGACAATTTTCACTATCGCTTTGCCTTTTTTAGTTTAGGTAATAAGGGAGCGGGTTGGTGATCGCAGTGTGATTTTCGGACTATGTTATCAACACAGTAAGTAGGTGCAGTAGAAGAAGTAAATTATATTAAATAGACTTTCTAGAATCTCGATATATATCAAGATAAAGTCATCTCGCCTAACACTCTACGCAGTATGAAACCTGTTCATTTTTGTACCGTATAATTATAAATTACTTAGAAACAGCCTGCCTGTACTAAATTACTAGATTATGTCTGGACCACCTAGGTATCTATCTGGTCCCTAGATAGACCTAGTACTTAATCTCATTGGAAGTCTGCATTGACGTATGATCCACTTAGGGAAAGTAGTTTAGATTAAATGGCGCTATATAGCGATCATACAGGCTAAGCTTTGTAAAGCTTGTGTGGTAATTGGGTGGTCATGCTTTATGTAAGTCAGCTTATTTGGGGGTAAGGATATGAATAGTTACTAAATGGAATATTGTCACTAGAAAATTTGTTACGAGTTATAGCAAATCAACAACACATTATTTTTAAGAATGTAGATTTAAAATTATTTTGGTAACTTTGCAAGTCATACTTACGGTCATATCATAACCTAATATATAAGGCCTATCTAGTAAATAAGGTTCTATACCAAGGTATTAAGCGAGAATTACGACAACTATGATAAAAAAAACAGAGGTCTTAGACAAGGTAACAATATTATATCTTTCGATCGAATCGATTGAAGTTCGTCGTCGACATAATATGTATACTTATGCTTCAATAGGAAGCCAAATAGGTTCGTCAAATCACGTGATGAGGTCTACTTTTTATAACATTCTTACTTACAAACTAAACATAAAGAATAGAAAAAACCGAAAGAGAAAAAAGTCGGTGAAAGACAAAATTTAACAGGAAACCCATCGGCTCATCCAATAGCATCCTCGACACCAATGTTGTACACGGCGGCGTACGCGCAGACCGACGACGTCTCCTACATATTAATAGATTGCGTTTGACCAAATAGTTCCTTTGAAGGATGGCGCTAGTTGCTTTATGTATAAATACGTTTTTCGTTATTGCTTACAAAAAATGTTAGTTCCTAAATCAGGCACAGGAGTTACTCTGTGAAGCCGTCTTTACTACCACGGTAGTCGATACGCTGCCTGGTTGAATAGGTACCGTTAATTACTAATGTGTAGCTAGTATTAGGCATTGTATTTTAGTTACATACTATTGAAAAGTTTAGATAGCTTTATTTACTATGTTATTAATATTATAAAATTATTAATAAAGAAAATGGAAAAAATTCTTCACCCGAGTGGGAATCGAACCCATGACCACTGCAAACCGTGCCAGCCACTATAACCACTAAGCCACCGGGTCAATTAGTCGGATGACGAATTTTACCATCTCTTTTCTAAATTACATATTAGCAACGTTATTCTTCATCCCGATAGCTATACACTAGCCAAATCTCGGCAAACAAAGCTGAATCCCTCAGCACAATGTTTAAAGATGAAACGATCAACCAATCCTAACGGATTATATTAATGGAGAAGTGTTTTTATAAATTTATATTTTATTTGTGTTATTAATATTAATACATTTTGTAAGGTTATAGGTAAATATTTGTCTGACACAAGTTTTGGCTTCCACTGATCTGTGGAGGCCCTCTTTCACATTCACTCAGTCACATTATTTGCCAAAATAATAATCTAACACTAAGTCTTTTTTTAAATTTTAATGTACCTAATTAGGTAATTAATAACTTTATTGTACTAAAAGGCCGATTTTTCCAAACGTCAGATAGCCTATCAGCAAGCCTAGCATGGCTTGCGAAACACGATATGATAAACCGTTTTATCGACATTTAGCCTGTTTGTAATACGATAAATATAGCCGCCATGTAGAATTTTGTATACAGACGATACGATTTCGTACGATACGATATCCACGATTCGTGGTCATGCTAGGGGAGGTGAATAAAGTTGATGCTGTCTTTCTCTAAAAATTTATCATAATAGAGACAGCATTAACTTTATTTTTCTGATAGGATCTGACGTTTGAAAAAATCGGCCCTTAATGTTAATTAATTAATAACTTTATTCTATCTAAGAAAGTTGAGAAAATAAATAACGCCCGGTAATCCAAACCAATATAACAAATGCGAAAGTCAGTTCGTTTGTTTCTTCTTCACACGTTATTATTACTCAACAAATATTTCAAAAATTCAATAGTCCACGTGAATGAAGTCACAGTCAAATAACGGCTACTTCTATATTATTTTCCTTACACTACAATCAAAGCTGAAGGACTCAAGAAAAACTTTACAACCTAATTACATTAGTTTTCTTTTGAAGTCTCCATCACGGTCGTGCGCGTGTTATAAAATAACTAAAGTATTCACATGCATGTCCCGCGTGCACATAGCCACAGGTCGTTACTTAATTTTACGAGCCTATATTAAAAATACATGCATATTACTTACTGAGAAAAGCTGCATGATTTAATAAAGTTGATACGACGATTATGACTTACTAACTGTTGCCCGCGACTTTGTCTACAGACTTGGCCTACAGATTGTTATGTCCTTCTCTGTACTTCTAACTACATATTAATTAAAATAAGTAAATAAAATGAAATCTTTTTATTTCAGGCTTGTGCCCATAGTGTTAGTATTACACAAACTTAAATTTTATGTTAGTATACAGGGTGTAACAGGATGGGTATGTTAAGCGAAAAGCTATGTAAATAGCCTACAATAGAGAACCTATTTCCAAAATTTGAGACTCGAAATCACATGTTTATTTTCAAGGCACTAACAAGATTAGTGCTTTGTGCATTTTAGATTGGCATATTGTATCTGTATTTATGAATTAATTAATAAATAAATACAGTGACATACCACTTTTATATAATTATCACTTTGGTACTACGTAATAAAAATTTGATTTCACCTTAGGGTCGGTTCATATCTCACGGAAGATGCGTCGATCGTATCTCGTACAGGCAAACGCACTAACGAATCATCGGCTCAATGTGAAAGGTTGAATATTTTGTCATATTGCCTGTTCTGATGTTACGTGACCGATTAATACGCGGTGGATTTTCCGTCAGATATGAACCGACCCTAAAACTACCATTTGGGGTCTTACGGTTCTTTTCACAATAACAATAGGTGACCTATTCTAAAAACCGTTCGAAATTCATCGAATCGATACATCAATGTCAATGTAAAGAATTTCTCACGTGTGGCTACGAGAATTTCAATGTCAAAACGTAGTTACACGAAACAAAACCAATGTTGGTAAAGCAGTTGTCAATGTCGCTACAATGTACACAGGCAAGCAAATTGACAGTTCTGTGCCTGGCGAAGACTTTGTATCCAATATATTCTACAGGAATCGTTAAGTTTGTACCACCACACACTTGCTTCATTTGTAAACAGTTAACGCAGTCACTTTCGAGAAAAACGCATCGAATCAGGACAATTTTATTTGCATTCCTGTTCGATTTAGATAACAAAGGACCGTTTGTTTGTTTATTTACCGTTTGTGACTTTTGCCACTAGTAATTAAGAGATAAGCTAGCTATGACATACTAGATTAAATAATTTGTTCTTCCATATCCATTTACCTTATCGTTAATATGGTTGACTCATAAGTAAGAACGTACATATTTATGTAGATATATTTTTCATATTGTAATAAAATACTCGCACCAGAATAAAAAGATGAGAGTAAACAACAAGAAGTTTAACACAAAAGGGGTTAAGTTTAAGTTTAGTGCGCAAATTCTCCTTTCCCCCAAAAATAAACGTTACAGCCAACGACAATAACTCTATATTTAGATTCTAGTAAATTTTAAAATAACGTCTGTCATATTTTACACGCACCGTTCTGTTTTATTTCATTGCCGACACAAATAAATTGTGTGCGACAAGGTGCTAAATACGACACCGTAGTGACACCTTTTGTCCGCCGAGATACTAATCTGTCGCATTGTCATTCGTTAAGCTCGCGCGTTCGCGATTGTGATAGGAATCCGGAATAGGGTTCTTAGAACAATGTTTTTTTAAACGAATCTATCAAACGAGTGTGGAATGAAATGAATTTGTTGCGAGTTATTTCGAGTTTTCTTAAGTAACTAAAAATAGGATGCAACTGAGAAAATATACATAATTATATCAATTTAAATAATATATTTTTCTTTTCATAAGTTGTGATGATTGACTTTTTGTGCATTAAACTTTCGTGTATCTAATAATCTGTCACTTACAATGATAAATAAAATCCCAAATGATACATATGTATCATTGGGGATTCATATATAACATTTATTTATTTATTTAATTATTTATTTCATACCTTACAACATAAAATTAAAAATTAAAAACATAAAACTGACTAGGTACGGACAATCGGCCAGATTGTTATAGCTACAAGGGTAAGATGCAAGACATAAGTGCTTTAAACGTAACAATCAATTCAAGTACTGTATCTATCTATATACACATGAGGTGTATATTCTGGACATCGGTCTGTAAGTGCATACAAGGATCGATTTGATAAAAAGGAAAATATACAAAGTTCATTTATACAGGACGCAAATAAACTGCATACTAGTTAATATATCCTGGAAATTTCCTCGAAAAAAAGTCTTAGTGATACATACGAGTACGCATCAAACCATGTAGTCAACATGTCCAGATTCTTCCTGTTAATAGGAAAATTATGGATAATAGTTCCAGTTGTTGTCCAGTTGGCTACATATTATTTACAATGACACCTACTACCTACGTCTTACATTGGCACAAGTCTTATTAAGAATCGAATTCATTGTATACAGAAAATATAAGTATGTACTAGTAAGTAAGTGGTTAGCTATCTCTAACAGCCGGCAGATGGAATTTATGCCAATAATTTAATTTTAAAGGCTATAAAGAATATTCACAACATTTCCCGACATATTAACACCATGACCGCCATACGTTTATACATGCGACATCATAATGTCGCAAGGCCTATAACGATTATCGAAGCCGCGCACGTTCGGACACCAGAATAGCCACCCATGTAGTTAACCAATCTAGTCGAATCACCTATCTGGCCCGTATACAAAGACCCTCTTTCAACCTCCTTGCTTGTAAACTTCATAACCTACTTCTAGAATGTAATTCAAACTTTTTGAATATAAATAAAAATAGGTTGATGATCTATAAAGTTTTTATTGTGAAATTATTAGATTATTTTCCTGTAACCACACAGTAAATTTTGTTTATGAGTAACAAGAAACATAGATTATTATAGCTCCTTAGATTAAAAAAATAGTATTTATGTTTTCGAAATCTACTTTTTACTATAAAATAAATAGCGTTAAATGTAGTCTATTTATCTCCTTCCGTGCATGTATCTAAGGAATATCGACTAAGGAATTCGGGGCGTTCTCTCAGGCGATGAGCTAGCAACATGTCACTGATCTTTTAAATTTTACCACGCTATGCTAAGGTAGGGTTGCCAACCGTCCTTTTTTCCCAGGACATCTCCTGCTTTTTGGGGTATCCCGGGCTGTCCTGGAAAGTTTCGTCCTGGTTTTTTAAGTCGTGCCGAAATCGGGAAAATAAGCGTTAGCGGCACCTCTAGAAAGCCTAAAAGAAGCAAATACGTAGTCACTGTGTTAAAGACACATGTTTTGAAATTCGCACGCCATTAACTCTCTCCAATCGTATTGTCACTGGGCTCGCACATGTATAGTCCTGGCTTTTAATCGAAATGTCCTGGTATTTCTTCCTCAAATCCTGGTTTTCAAAGTTTGAGATGGCAACCCTATGCTAAGGGTTACTGTGGGATACTTCGTGATCCCGCAGTTCTGAGGGCTTACAGTGAGTTTTGACTTCGAACTCGATTGCGTTAACCTAATCTATTCAACTAATGACATATTGCCGTTGTCCTCATTTTTATTATATCACGTCATCACGCCGTTATGTGATTGGTTGTCAGCTTTACGTTAAAGCCCTCTGGATACCCACCCCATTTTGGGAACGCAGCCGTGTGTATATATGTATGTATGTAAATATAGCGCAGCAACTTCTTAAAAGTTGTTGAAAATAATATTGGTCATCAGATAATTCTGTATCAATTTGGATAAACAGAACATGGTAATAACGTCACATATTTATTTCGCAAAGGCAAAAAACCTGTAAAGAAACAATTTATACACCTCTTTGTGGCCTAAAATATGGTAATGGATGGAACTTTTAAAATGTCCTCAAATACATAATGTAACATTGATTTACTATAACTGATATTCTAAATCGTATTTTCCCCCTTGAAGTCACCCTTACTCGAGGTAGTTGTACTCTGCGCGAAGTGATTTTTCAATTGTTGAGCAGAATTTGAGTGTGAGTCAAGGACTGTTATATGGTTGTAAGGCCCTTTACAGCTCAATGTCAAGTAGAGTGCATTATCATATCTCTGGAAGAGTTTAAAAACTTCACTAGTATACATCATCTGCATCTCCTTTCGTGCATGCCGTAAGAGTCGATTAAGGAGCTCAGGCGATAAGCTATACCTACTGCAGACAGGCGCTAAACTAATTGTGACTCTGGAATCTCCTTTATGATCTTGCAGTTCTGGCTACCCCATTTCAAACAGCCATGCATAGGTATATGTATATAAGAATGTAAGTTTAAAAAAGACTGGGCATCATCTAAGTAAGTACCTTGTAATAGGTACATCAACATCTTATTTATGTATACAAACCTTTCCAAAACAAACGTTTTTCCGTCGAATTCATAAGTTCTATAAATACCATTGAGATCATACTCTGGCCCAAGGTCTTTCACTTTTCCTGAAGATAAATGACCGTACGGGTTTCCGATTCCCTCAATCGCCACTGGCGTTAAAATGTGTGTAAAATTGTGATGTAAGACGCGGGAATAATTAATCTTTTCTGTAAAAAAATAAAACATTTTTTTAAGAAATATAGTTTTTATTCTTTATTATACACAAACAAATACATAAAATATATAATAAAATCAATATAAAGGAGAAATGTTGGTACCTACCTACTGTGTAACGGCGAGGGGCTTATAAAAACTTTACTTATAAACCAAAGTTATGAGATAAACAAAGTAATATTATTTCTCAATCACATCGACAGAGGTTCATCATTGAGACGTTTACTCCAATGGGAAGCCTTAATATTCGTGTATTCGTCAAATCGCGCGATGAAGTCTTAACCGCTATTGGTTAACGTCATTGCGAAATGATGTTACATATAATAAAATTTGCCAACCAAATCCTTATTAAAACGAAAACACCATTACATTGCATACACATAAGAAATTGTTACAATGGATATCAATTGGAAATTGAGCCAACAGTTTCCAAACTAGGAGATTCCTGTGCTATGGAAACTGGTAGTGGTCCTAATTGTCTAACATTGTCTTATTGTTAGCTCTATCATTGATCCCGCCTTTGAAGGTCCTATAATTTAAATATTGCATCGCTATTTATATAATGTTCGTCAAAAGTTAATCCAATAATTATCGGCTATTATAAGTACCTAATGGATAATATCGAATGATGTCATACGTAATACATACATCCGAATATGATACGCAATTGCAAACTTGTATTCGATGCCAAGATTGCTATTAATAAGGATTATTTATGTTGGTAGGTACAGGACTATTTTGTTCATCAAATCTTCCAATCAAATTATTGATCATATTGAGAAATTAAGTAAGAAAAGAAATAAATTATAATGTAAATAGAAAAAATAGAGAACACATACATAGGCACACGGTTTCGTTACCTAAATAGGGTACCTATCTGCAGGATCATAAAGGAGATACTTTTCGGAAAAAATTGCTTGGCAGCGTCAAATTATGTATGTTTACCCCTATATACAGGTGAGTTTTGGTCGTCTGCCAAACGATGCCAAAAACTACGGAATCTCCTAATCATTTTTCTCCATGGAAGCATACCTGGGAAGTGTTTTGTTCCCAAAATATTAGGGTCTAAAGTTGAGTAAATAGACTGCGTTTTTCTGCATAAATGCACATAGTCTTGGCATAAAGTTATTTGATGTATAGAGTACGTACCCTTCGTTAAGGGTGGCAACGAAAAAACATCATGTATTAGAGTACGAGCGTTACAGTTTTTGATATTAGATTTTTCATACAGAAATTCCGCTGTAGTAAATTAATAGTTACTATACAGGATGATTGATAGACGTAAATATGAATAGCCAAGGCAAAAGATAAATTAAAAACACATTTGACCTAACTTCAGTCTACGGATATCCTGACCTTGGGCACTAGATTAGCTGGCAATGATTTAGCACACTGAACATATATCAAGTCTAAAAAACTCTTTGATATCAGCTTTATGTTGGTTCGTAATAAATTTGTACTGCTTTGTAATTGTACAGAGATTCGTCTAAAAGTTTTTTTTAACTTCCGGCATAAGCACATCTAAGAAAAGCTTAAAATGTCTTCAATCTCTCGATTGTGACATGGAGAACCCCGAAGAGTATGAGTATATGGAGATGGAGAATGATCTAGAAATTAAATAATTTTATTCTTTTTTAGAAACGCTAATTTTTTCTTGGTGAAATTAGTTATTTCCTGTGTTGATGCAGAGCTTCGTAACTTCGTACTTACATTAGTCACATTCTTTAGCTACCTATGTCTTATTAAAATTTTTCTATATTTTATATTCACAGTATAAGAAAAAAAAAAAGATATTATTGCTAAATTCGATGCTAATTAATCCTTGTAAGTTGTATGATCCCCCATTTATGGCGCCGAAGACAGAGTAACCGTCAAAATAAATCTAATTATACATTAATTTAGAACATAATTTAGCTAGTAACACGCTAATGGGCTGATGACAGTTTTGCGAAATTCGCGTTGAAAGCATAACGTGGGTAGAGAAAATAAATTACTGATCAAATGAGAATCTAGTTTACTTAAAAAAAACTTGTTCTAATGCAGAGCTTTACTGGTATAATCGGGGGCCTTAGAAAAACTAACATTATTTCTCGATCGAATCAATAGGTCATCGTCATCATCACCGACACGTTTGCTCCAATAGGAAGCCTTTATTATCACGCGTTCGTGAAGTCAGGTCATGATTTCCAACCGCTATTGATGTGTGTTGCGACAACGAACGTCGATGTCAAAGGATGTTGTATTATCTATCTATTCTGCATCTCCTTTCGTGCATGTCGTAAGAGTCGACTATGGAAATCAGGGTCGTTCTCTCCGGCGGTAATTGTCACTAATATTATACTAAACGTGGCTGTAAGATCTTCTTCGTGAACCTGAAATTCTGGGACCACAACCGTGTGTGTAATTGTAATTGTGGTTCCAACCCTCGAAAATCCTACTAATATTATAAACGCGATAGTTTGTAGGTATGGATGGATGGATGTTTGTTACTCTGTCACGTAAAAACGGCTGGAGCGATTTTAACAAAATTTGGTATGGAGTTAGCTGACACCCTGGATTAACACATAGGCTTTACTTTATATCCCGGGAAAATATTTTTATCCCGGATAATTTCGACATTTAGTTTTTTCTGCAGTCCACGCGGATGAAGTACTGTAATTTAATAGGTTTTTATTGCTACCAAATTATGGCTTTTAAACAGGGGGTGAGTTGTCGGAAACATTTTTTGTTATACTTGGCTAGTTATTTGTTATTGCTATTTATCGATAACAATACTGAATGGCGATTCAATTACAGTGATTTGTGGGAACGATTTGGATATCCTATGCGGGTCTTTACATTAAATAGGTGGGGATAAATAACTTTTTTTTGTAATTGTTGTAAATGATACTTTACTCGAAAATAACTACCTACAGCTTAACAATATCTAACTAAGATTTAAGTAGGTAAGTACCTAGAACTTTTTTAATACGATTTAGTACTTAACTTCATCAAGAACTTGGCATATGGTCTAGGCTACATTTATTCGAAAAAAAAAATCCTCGCAAGCAGAGTCCTGAGGGATACTAACAAATATCTATAAAAAAAACTTCAAAGAAACCCAATCCATAAAGTAGGTAAATAACTCATTCGACACATATTGTATTGAGGCCGTTTGCTCGTGTGTTTATATTATTTTATTCGGTATAGCATTTTGCAGAAATCACGGACAGACAGAAAACAGTGGTCTGATATGCCTCGTTTAGATATGGGTTTACTGGCTTTAAAGATTAAATAAATCCGATGGTATCTTCTATCACACTGATTGGTGTTACTGGTGTGGAGATTAATATATTGACACATTTATCAATTAAGTATAGGTATAGTGCTCGATTTATCACTGACTCAGGTGCAATGCGCAAAAACTATATGTCTGTATCACCGAAAATGTTTAATGATACAACTGTTCTATATCAAAAATACATATACTTATGTATACACTAGTGGACGCCCGCGACTCCGTCCACGTGGATTACAGAAAAAAAACAACAAAATATTGAAATTATCCGGGATAAAAACATTTTCCCGGGATAAAAAGTAGCCTATACAGGGTGATTTTTGGTTGTCAACGTTTCCGAAAACTACGGAATCTCCTCATCATCACGATCATTTTTCTCCATGGAAGTATACCTGGGAAGTGTTGGTTTTCAAAATATTAGGGTCCAAAGTTGAGTAAACAGACTGCGTTTTTCTGCATAAATGCACATAGACGCGCTTAGCAAGATTTTTTCACGAAAAATAATTAATATCTGTCTATAAAAAAACTAACATAAATACTAGACACCACAAATTTCGCCGATCAAGTAATTAGAAAAAAATCCCAGCTTTTTTTTTGGCATAAACTTACTTTATTTGATATAGGTATAGAGTACGTACCCTTCGTTAATGGTGGCCACAAAAAACACCCAGTATGTTAAGTGGGACCTGTCATAATATATTTCTAAAAACTGCATCGAAATCAGTTCAACCGTTTCTGAGATTAGCGTGCACAAATGCACAGACAAATAGACAAATCGACAAACAGACCAAAATTCCGAAAATCATTGTTTTGGGTACTATTGCGTTGATAAAGGTATTCTATAATATTTTTTCTTATACAGGATGTAACAAAAAGGGTATGTTAAGCGAAAAGCTATGTAAATAGCCCACTATAGACAACCTACAGAGATCCGAAATCACATGTTTATCCCGATTGTACATTTTTATTCTCAGGAATTTTCATACAATCTTGAAAATTAAAAATGTATAGATTTCGAGTCTCATATCCTTTGTGGAATAGGTTCTCTATAGTTGGCTATTTATACAGCTTTTCGCTAAACATACCCTTTCTGTTACACCCTGTATATCTTCCAGACAGCGATCCGTTACATTTTTATTATATGTATAGATAATATCCTGGTTGTGGCTACTGGCCAGCAAAGACGCAGTTCAAACGAAGCTTCTAATATACAATACAAAAATAGCACAAATCCGCGGTGAACCGTTTTGACCGTTCGTGCTAATGTATTAATTAGGTTGTTAAAACAATGGTTATATGATTTTAATGAAATTATTTTCTTGATATTTGTGCTAAAATAAATTATATTATGGTTTATTAGGTTATCGGAGGTAAAAACTATGGCTATGCAAATTAAGTATAGCTTGCGATAGGTAGGTAAATCAATCTCATATAACAAAAGAAGCCCACATTGGGCGCCATCCCAATGGTTTCCTAAACTTACAATGAGCTTTTTATTATTTCTTATAATACCTACTGTTAAAATCATAGTTGACTTCTTACATAATATAACAGTTAAATCTATCAAAAACTATGTGTTTTATCTATTCTATGACATGTCTTTTTTATTATTTTTTGTTCGGGTTAGTTAGAAGAGATCTCTTATAGAGATAAGCTCGCCTTTGTACAATATTTATTTTAATTGTGTTATTTTTTATTTCCGACCGGTCGGAGTGGAGGTTGTTGGGGGAGGCCTATGTCCAACAGTGGACTTCTCAGAGCTGTAAATGATGATGAATGATGATTTTTTATTTATGTGTGTGTACAATAAAGAAAGAATATACATATATATAAAAAACAGTTAAATCTATCGAAAACATGATCCTCTGAAAATAAGCCCTCGTTGGGCGCCAGTCCAGCCTACAATGTGCAGGTATAGGTATAGGCACTGGCGGCTCGTCCTAAGGAGCGCTGGTGCAGTGCACTCCCACCCACGAAGATTACATAGGCAATCTATATTTCGCTATATTTATAATTATCTTTCAATTCTACTATGTTTATACAATAGTGTCTACGCGTTCGTCTCAAGTAAGTATCTTATGTATCGAGTGGAGCGCTAGCGATCGCGCTCCAATGAAACGAAATTTGGTACGATTCCTAGTACTGTATTCAATTTGCGAAGAGAGACATACCGACATAGGCCGGCATAGGCGTGAAACAGAAGATGAAACAGAAGATTTGTACGAAAAATTAGCCTTATCTGGAGCGCTCACATTAATTCGCGTATGCGGCCATTAGATGTCGCTTATTCCGAGTTAGAACGCGATATGGTTGTCTACAATGTGTTTCATTAGGTTATATGAATTTCAATAAGTAAATAAGAGTAAGGAACAATTCATTCGTTAAGGGAGTGAACATGCACGGCGTTTCCAAACTGTAAATTTGCATGCGCTCATATTTAAAAAAAGTGAACCCCCATATAAAAATCCAGGAGCCGCCAGTGGGTATAAGTGTACTCTTGAAATATATTCATCGGTGGTGGTATTGGTAGTGACCCTGCCTGCGACGCCATAGGTCCTGGGTTCGAATCCTGGTAGCTGCAAACATTGATATAATGAATATTTATGTTTGTTTCCGAGTCATGGATGTTTCCATTATTATTTATTATTTTTAATAAGGTTTATTGAAAAATTATTATTATACATTTATTTTAATTTAACAAACTATATTTAGTTAGGGTTTTTGACCAATTATTATATTAATTTTTAATTTTATTTTAATTGTGTACCAATTATTATATTTAATTTTAATTTTAATTGTAACATATTATGGACACAATGTCTGAAAATAAAAATTATTATTATTATATTATATTATATTATTATTATATATTTGATCTATTTAAAAATATGTCAGAGTAACTCTCAAATTAATGTCTCAAAAACAAGCCCACGTTGGGCGCACTTAGAACTCCCTACTCTTAAAGGGTGCACTCTGTGGTGTACTCTAACTACTTTATCGGGTACTCCCTGTTTTAAAATGACTACATCGAGTGCCTCACGACAAGGTTGAGGGGACTTGAGTGCCACATTGCCTGAGTCCCGCCCTTTTAGATAATATGGGCGTCAGGCAGATGGGTATAAATTTAGTCCTTTTCTTATGAATATACATATATGCAATATGTTAGGGTTATTTTGAGTCCGCAAATTTTGATTGATTTACAATATTATGTAAAAGACATTTAATAACAGATTAATGTTCGTATTTATGTTTGAGGATAGGCACATATAGAGATTTACTTACTAATAAAAAATAAATGTTATAAGTTTACATAATGTTGTCAAAAGTCGTGGTTTACGGGGGTGTAACTTTACGCGCGGATTATTAGTAGAACCGATATAATAAAACAGGTAGATATATACATAGATACTTCTACGAGAAAATGCTATCTATATAGGTACATACGAGTATAATAAAATTGTAACGGATCGATGTTTGTGCACGCTAATCTCAGAAACGGCTGAACCGATTTCAATGCAGTTTTAGGAATATATTGTGACAGACTACTTAACACACAGACTACTTTTTATCTCGGGAAAATGTTTTCATCGCGGATAATTTCAACTTTTTGTTTTTTCTGCAGTCCACGCAGACGGAGTCGCGGGCGTCCACTAGTAAGTTTATAAAGTCAAGCAGCATCGAACCTATCTCACAATATATTTTTGTAAGACTACCACACGCTCTAAAGAAATAAAACCAATCGAAAATTCATTAACTCCTTCGAAGTTTGAAGTGAGCAGGTAAATACTTTTTTTACTTACAACTCCAGACATCCAGAAGACCAAGGAGGTGGTTTACCTGCAATGGGATTCCAAAAATAGTTTGAAGAGCACGAACCAAAGGGGTGTTTGTATGCCTCAGTGCTTTTAATTTTAGTTAATCTGCCCATATGTTTAATTGAAAGGATTCGGCTTTATTTTCAACCGACTTCAAAAAAAGGAGGTTCTCAATTCAACCCGTATGTTTTTCTATGTTTGTTACGCGATAACTCCGCCAATTATGAACCGATTTGAACAAATCTTTTTTCGGCGTATAGGTAATACCTCAAGGGTGGTCCCATTTAAATTTAATAATAAAAAAACAACACCCAAGGGTGGAAAATTGGGGATGAACTTTTTTCAAGACATGTGATAGTAATAATAATTTATGTTCATTTATATCTTAAATCGACTAGTAAGTGGGTTTAATTTAAAATCTTGATCTAAAGTCTACAAAATATATGTTGCCATACTAAATTTTAAGATTACCTAAGTGTGGGTATTCAAATAATTTAGTTTAAAAAAACTTATTACACCTAATGTGAACTTTGACATACTTACAGAAATTTTTCATTTATGTTATAAATTATCTTTAAATGGCTCTACAGTTTAATTCTTCTATCCTACCATCAGAGGACGCCATAGCCGTACCTGACAGGAAGCGAGCCTAGCACGTGCGAGCTTCCATGCACAGGATGTTTGAAATTCGAACGTTTAAATTCAAACTGAACTCGAATGGAATACGCGAATGCTCCGATTGTTTTCTTTGCGATTTCTGCGCTTGCAGTGGCATAGATTGGTGGTTTATTTGCTGTTTACAGTTGCTTGATTCGATGAAATGTGTTAATGTATTTTCTCGCTCATAGACGTTGATTTTAGTTCCTTTTCGTGCTGCGATGGCGTTTATTTTAGGTAGTAAATAAATTCGGACATGGAATGACGAGTAATTAAGTTAAAAGCGGTTGCGTTTGGTGTACGATATTTCTTCTTTGATGTAATCAAACGAAATTCTCTAATTGGGCTTGTAGGAGTAGTAGTAAACCTGGAGGCAATATAATAAATATTAGAAACTGTTATCAACATTCCTTTTTCGGAAATGGCAAATAAGTTTTCCATGATGGAATTATTGATAGTAAGTACGACATGCTATATGCCAAGTTAAAAAAATGTAGGCATTATTTTGAATTAAACAAAAAATCAGGAACACTTCGCCCTTGATCATAACTTTACTAGTTGGTCATAGCAATTGTGTAACATTTAAAATTAGCAATGTATGTAAGTACTTCGCTTATTACGTTATTACACATTACGTGCGCTACTCATACATTGTTGCAGAAAGTACGTCACTTACGAGTTGTGGTCACTTGAAAGATACTGTGGTTTCTGTGGTCATTGATAAATAATAATATTATACCCTGTGGTCTATCATTCGCGAGCGATCGAAACCTCATTAAAGCCATGTTTACGTACGTGTTAATGCTAATTGCGGTTTGAACTTGCGTTTTACACACGTATGCGGTATTTATCTAATTTTGATTGTAAACAGATTTGTGGTTTGCCACTTCTGGTAGGAAATGGTTTGTGTTCTTTTTTAATAATGGTGTTTAGACCTTAGATTAGAAACTATGAGTTACTTATTATAAAGGTTCGAGTAGCCATCACCAAAATAGTTTTTGAAGGAAAAAAAAAAACTGCAATTTATTAGAAATTATGCAAAAACGTTAAAATAGTTATTGATCAAAGACACGCGCGGTGTTTAAATTTTTTGCGCAATTTACTATCAATATAAACTGTCTTTAATCAATTTAATTAACTGTCTTTAATTTCACGGTAAATCTCAAAGGTGTTTAATAAGGCAACTTAGATTTTAAGCTGCTAGAGATTTTTGAAAAAAAAAAAGAAAAAAAAACCTTACTTATCTTTATTAGGAATATGCTATGCAAAAACATTTTGACAATTAAAATAATCAATCAATGTCAAACTGTTAAATTTAAAATAACATATCGTACTTTCGGTGCAACAACGGCACAATTGTCAAAAAATTGTGTTCTTATTCTACTGTAGATCAAGGGCACTTTTGTCAAAAAATGCAAAACAAAATTGTGCCGTTTTTGTACCGAAGGTGCGATTAACTATCATCCTGTATCTAAGTCAATATAAGGCGATGTTTACAAAATATTCATACAAAAACCGCCGCGAGCGCCATCTGGCGATACCGTGGCGCGTTATGTAACTATTTGTCGGAGCTTCACAATATTGTGCTATTTCAGTACCTCGTAACGATAAATTAATGTCTTTATAGAAATCTTATAATGTAGGCTAGAAAAAAAGGAAAGAAAACTTATAAAAAATATGATTATTCGTTGGAATAATAGTCATGCCTAGTCCGATGCACGGAGCTCGACTAGAAGAGGTAGGTACCTACCTATATATCAGCTGCATCTCCTTCCGTATTTGTCGTACGTATAAGAGTCTTAGGCACTCATGAAGGATTATTAAGCAAGAAAATAAATAGCACTCTGTGCTTGTAACTGTTTGTTTTTTTGTGGCCACCATTAACGAAGGGTACGTACTCTATACATCAAATAAAGTAAGTTTATGCAAAAAAATGCTGGGAAAAAAATTTTTTTTTTACAATTTTTTATATTTTATCACTTGAACGGGCCAAATTTATAGTGTCTAGTGTTTATGTTAGTTTTTTTATAGACAGATATTAATTATTTCTCGTGAAAAAATCTTGCTACGCGCGTCTATGTGCATTTATGCAGAAAAACGCAGTCTATTTACTCAACTTTGGACCCTAATATTTTGGGAACCAGACACTTCCCAGGTATGCTTCTATGGGGAGAAATGATCGTGATGATGAGAAGATTCTGTAGTTTTCGGGAACGTTGACGACCAAAAATCTAAATAGACTGCGTTTTTCTGCATAAATGCACATAGACGCGCGTAGCAGGATTTTTTCACGAGAAATAATTAATATCTGTCTATAAAAAAACTAACATAAACACTAGACACTATAAATTTGGCCCGTTCAAGTAATAAAAAATAAAAAATTGTAAAAAAAAAATTTTTTGTGCGTCTAGATGTAAAAGATCACTTACTAGTTGCTGAGTTGTTAGTGACTTATGATATGAATGCAACCAATTTTATTGTATAGTCTGTGATACGTTTTCCCCCGCTTTTTACTTTTGACGATATCTATTCATGCATACCATAACATATATATGTATAGTCTGTGTATTGAATTCTAACAAGCTTTTTAGATACGTCAAAAGTAAAAAGCAATACCATAACATATATTGGGGGAAAACGTTCATGGTATTGAATTCTAACAAGAGATACGTCAAAAGTAAAAAGCGGGTAAAACGTACCACAGACTATACAATAAAATTGGTTGCATTCATAAGTCACTAACAACTCAGCAACTAGTCACTGATCTTTTACATCTAGACCATACGCTAAACGTGTCTGCAGGATTTCTTTAGCGATCCTTACATTCTGGTTAGATATTTTTTTACTTGACTAGTTCTAGGAACACAGCCACTTATACCTATGTAGGTACTTACTTGTTTGTGAAATAGGCATAAAATATGACATATCCCTTCCGTTATAATTGTTTTAATATTAGATAGTAGTGTTAAATTATCTAAGTAGAAGCTTAAGTTATTTTCGCTAGCCTACAACTTAATAATAATAAAAAAAACATGATGGCTAAAAATATCCTTAAATTATCTATCGAGAACGAAAACACACTCTACAATCTTCAGAGAGTATTAACACCTTATATAATTAACCGCACATATTAAATCAACGCACTCCAATACAAATAAATCTTAACTAGAGGGGTTGTTGAAACCTATTTTTAGATAACTACAATAAAAATGGAATTGAACCCTAAAAAGCTGATGTATCTATTTTAAAGTCTCAGGTTAACCCTTCACTGCTATGATATACGACCGAAGGGCACGTGTTATATGACCCAATGAAAATATGCATTAGAAAAGGATCAGAAAATACTTCACTTTACAACACGCTGTTGATAGTTAAAGTGAAAAACGATTAAGAGTGAAAACTATTTTAATACAGTAGCATGGTGACTATAGACAAAAACCCCGCAAAGCTTTGTGGCTAAGTCCTGAAGTGGACTGTAATCAGCTAATGTAGAATCTCTCTTACAGCCAATTTCTAAACTAGAGATCATAAAGAATCTCGGAATTTTAAAAAATCCATATTTGAAATTTTGTATAAAACAATGGAATATTTAATCTGAAATATGCAAAAAACTCTCGATATTGAAATTGGCTGTATGTAGTTGAATCTAGACAAAGAAAACATTATTATACTTCCAAGTAGATCAAACATGACACACAATTTTAGTAACAAATCTACACTTCCATATTATTTAAAGCATTCGGCAGCAATGAATCAAAAATGTTATTTTATACGCGTGTTTATATTATTTATGTTTAATTATAAATATGGACGAAGGCAACGACCTCGTGCGGCAGAGTAAGGTACTTTATGTTATTTTTAATTATCATACGAATGCGTGCATTAGGTTAAAAAGACGTTTGTAAATATTATTTTTGAGCTCTTTTCGCAGCATAAAAAATGTTAGTGGGTAGGTACTTCACGAAAGAAAATTGTTAAGTATTTGCTTAAATCTGATAATTTAAACTTTAAATTAGATAATTTGTATTTGGTATCCATGTCCAAAAAATCCAGTTTAAGTTTAACAACAATACACAAAGTTAAAACAATAAAGTCAATCAGATTAATTATTTTTGCGTAGTCTATAGGTAAGTAAATATAATTTAGTGTCAGTTCCATAACTAATATTTTAAACATTTGTTACAAGTAAGTTAAGGGTTAAAAATAAACTCGTGAATGCAAGCAATGGCTATAAAATCCAATACATAGTTCATCCGAGGCAGTAACCTTTAAAATATAAGGTGCGTGAAAACTAATAAACGTCAAAATGCATTCCCTTTATAACCCAAGGTGGATTTACTAGAAAATTATTTTACAAAATTATGCTTACGTTCAAAAATTTTAAGTGTAAGCATATTTTATCTATAAGGAGATGTTACCACTGACCAGTAACCGTTATTAGTCAAAATGTGAAATTCGGACTGTACTCGTAGCTTCATTTTGTGACGTATACCTATAGGTCCACTAAGAGGCACGGACTAAGTCGCTGGCGAAAAGCTAGTCTGTACATGTAGAAACTTTGTGACAAAAAGAAAATTTTATGTATTAACGTTAGGTACGTTTATAATTTTCTTAGTGCCCTATTTAAGTTGATATAAGAAGACTCGTAAACTCTGTCATATCATAGTATTAAAGCTCCACTACCTATTAGCATTTGCTATAGGAAAAATTGCCTAAAAAGATAATGGAAAAGACCGCATAACTGCATGTAACATAATTTAAGACAATCATAGCAACAGTAGTCTTTCATGCACAGAGTAACAAACTTGTTTATAGCATCTCTCAGTATAGTTTCTATCAATATAAGCATACGTGATGAATCACTGCGAACAGTATATTTTCCCATGTCATGTTCAGCATCTCGTCTGATTGTTCCAGGGCCTAATGGATCGCAACAAGAGTTAAGGTGCCTGTAACATGACGCGCGCCATTATGTTTTGGCGGCAAATCCAGATCGCCGCTATCTTCTTTGTCCTGGCAAAGGAATACGGCGTTGCAGCCACGGATGTTGTCCTGAGTAAGTTTTGTTTTGTTATTTTCAGTAACCGGATAAATTCCAAAGATAGTACGAGTACCTATAATAAATAATCGATAGAATTTTAACTCTACAAAGGATAGTATCTATTGAAAAAAAAAACATTTATCTTATGTTACCAGCGATATTAATGAAAATGAAAACGAGAGATAGAGATACTTTAATGGAAACATGTTGAGATTATCTGTTTTAGTTCTTGTAATTCTAACAGATTTTTATCTGTTTAGTATTCAAGCAACATACATATTAGCTATTGGGCTATATTAACGAATATTTCCTACGTGCTTTGTCGTTTCACAAATATCGTTGTTGGTTGGGAATTTAAATGGAATGGTTTAAAGGCTGGCTGTTGTTTTGGCAATCGGAAGTTATTTCTTTGCTGGAAAATTCGCTGTGAATACAAAAATTGGGATTGATATTAACTCTTTAGTTGGTAGAGCTTCACTCATATTGCTTAGTTTTTAGCTCCTATTATTAAAGCCAAAAACATGAGGACGCTACTTATCTCTTGCTGATGTTTTCAGTGATCATCTATATGAAATTCTCGACTGTTTTTTAGTCATTTTTACTTTTATTTCGGCTATTACATGAGGTAGGCGTTTAAAATTAATTCGGATATCAAGATAATAATGATAGTAAACTTTTGTAAAGCCAAAATTAAAAAACAATCATAATTGAACACACAATTAATAAAAATCTTTTTGAGACTTACGCCCTTTACTTCTGAGCTCAATCAGTTGTTTAGCGTGCAAGCGATATTCTACTCTAATGCTTACTGAAAAGCGTTAAATAGTAACTTCGTGCCCGCTGACGCTCAGTACCGCGCTGTGCGCCGACGACGTAGGGTCTATGTCGCTTTCGCCCACGGCAGTGGCATTTTTTATTATCTTGTGGTGTAGGTATTACTCGATTGAGTTCGGACTAATGGGAAATAAAACTAAAAAATATGTTTCCAAAAGGAAGATGGCTCAACGTTGGAGAGAATTTTCTAAAAAGGGGAGAGAATCAAAGGTGTAAGTAGCTATAATCATAATTAGTAAGTATGTAAAGTTTAGTGCTGAGAATGCATTTTATAATGGACAGCAGAAAAAACAAAATGTCGAAATTACGGGATAAAATATTTACCCAGGATAAAAAGTATAATGTGTTATTCTGATACGTACCTAAGCTAATATAAGGTCTTTCCGAAATTAGTGATTTGCCTTTGACACGAAACTAGGAAAGTAAAAAGAAACAACTTTCACTATGGGGCCAACTCCGATATAGTGAAAAAAATCAGCTGTTCCATACATTTCAGGATTTTGCGTGATGAAGTAACAAACATACACACTCACACACATACAAACTTTCACCTTTATAAATTGGTAGAATTCCTTTGAACGATGGCGCTAGTTGCTTTGTTTATCTATGTAAAAGTCTACAAAAGAAATTAGTTCCGAAATCACACACACAGCATGAGAAGTATTCTATAAGCGCACTGCTTTACACATGAAGCACATACACAAATTTTATATACATTTACGAGTATATGTAGGTACAATATCTTTCACCCACCTAAGGAACTTACTTACTACTACAGGTGAGGCATAAATATTGGAATAGGTATGTGGATTAGGTATTTTTCAAAACTAGTCGGTACCTAATACAACGTGATTAGGTCATCATCATCTTCCTGCCCTGTTCCCATTTATTTGGGGTCGGCACAATATGTACTTTTCTTCCATTCATCCCTATTATCCGTCATCTCATGGCTCACTCCCAGTACACGCATATCCTCCCTCACACAGTCCATCCAACATTTCTTTGGTCTACCTCTTCTTTATATCCATCCACATTCATGCACAAAGCTCTCTGTAAAATATGCCTTTCATCCCGTCGCTTTACATCATAGACTCATAATATAGCTTTACATGCCCGTACCAAGACAGACGGTTACTTCGTAACTTATCTGTGATCGGCGCAACTTTCAAACTTCCTCTTATATACAGATTTCTTATTTTATCCATTCTTGTAACTCCACACATCCATCTCAACATTCTCATCTTGCTTACATGGAATTGATTTTTATCCTTCTTTACGGCCCAGCATTCAGATACAAGACGACATTAGGTATTAGGTATCGCATAAAATATCATCTTATTATGAGAAATCAACCGTAAGGCATAGACTATAAGTTTCAATTTTATTATTTAGCAAAAATACTACAATATCATTAGAATATGAAGATAATTTTCACCGTCTCTACCAAGTATATAATAGCCCAGCGGTTACATTGGCGGAGTCGAAAGTCAGATATTCCTGGTTCGTATCCGGGTACAGTCAAGACTTTTTTTTTCCTTTTTTTTTACAAAATTAAAATGCTTTATTTAAACAAAATATGTGACACAAACTAAAAACAATTTAACTAAATATTAAAAATTTAACCTAATATAAAAAATGCATTTCGCTATTATCACGATATTTTCTATTTCCACAACTATTCTTTCTACGTAGGTATTTATTAGATAATGGATCATTCACCGAAAACCGATACTAAATATTCACCGAATAAAGATTCTACGTATTTACGAGTATCTAATACGTAATGGATCACAGTAATGGAACGGCCATATTGCATAAATATTAGTATGTATTAGGTCGAAGTTCGAACAGGTACGATTTTTACCTAATCCGACCCATCTTTACTTACTACGTAGCATCTTCGGCAGCAGTTCCTTATCTACAATATTTTGTTTATAGAATTCAAACAAATTGTGCCGAACAAAAAGTCCTGGAGTCGCCCGTCAAAGTTTATACCGAACTAATACCACCTGTAATGTTTGAAGAAAAGTGAGTGAGAACCTACCTACCTGCTATAATTTTGTTGTTTTTGCTCACTTGTTTTCACTTTTGGCTACTAAAACTTTTTTGATATTTTTAAACTCATTTCATATGTTAGCTCTCCGATTGACAGTTTGATGGTAACAGATGAGGTGGAGCATAGAACAGAAGGTATTTTACTGTATAAGGTAAATAGTACATATATATTTCTTGGGGAGTGTAGAGGATTAGTAAGAAAAATCATTAAATTTAATTGTATAATATTTAAACGCACATCAAATAAAATGATTTTTTTTAGTCACAAATAATTGGAATTCGTATCAAAATTACTGACTGCACAGCAAAATCCTCAAATGAGAATATTGCTAATCAAACTGCAATTTATATTTGTGGCATACGCATACCGCTATTTATCTTTAAATAAAGTTTTTTTATTTATGCACAGCTAATATTTCGAATGCACATTATACATACCTGTTAACCCTTTATTTAAAAAAAAAAACACCTACTATTTATATTTAACATACAGCAATTTACCTAAATGAAACGGAATTTTTTTACATAATCATCTTAATATTAAAATTTGTTAAGTTACTACTTGTAACATTTTAACATATTGACTCACCTAAAAGCCTTTTTAAAAGCGATCTACATGAGTAAATTGGTCCCATTTCACATATGTATCGGATACTATTTTTTGTGATATATAAAATAAATCTTTGATATCTACCCTTAATTCGTTTTATTCAAAACTTCCTAATACTTGTTGCATTGGATGAATTTCATACATAAATATAACTATGATGCAGGTAATGTGTTCTATTGTATGAATGATTTTTTAACATACCTATATTACTTATTAATAAATTAATTAATTTAATTTAATTGTATTTTGCAAACAAAAATAAAATAAACATAACATTGAAATCAATTATAATAACGACTCTATGGGTTTTTATGTTCTCTGCGTTTGACCTAGCGTTGACCCGCCTGCTCGAAAGCGCGCGAATTTCGAATTTTAACACTACGCAGATCTTAACGCGTATCCTTGCATTGCGGGTGGCGGGGTATGTGGGCGGAGCAACCGTGGGACTTTTATTTGACTGCTGGCTCTTAAAGGCTGGCTGTTGTTTTGGCAATCGGAAGTTATTTCTTTGCTGGAAAATTCGCTGTGAATACAAAAATTGGGATTGATATTAACTCTTTAGTTGGTAGAGCTTCATCATATTGCTTAGTTTTTAGCTCCTATTATTAAATAGGACGCTACTTATCTCTTGCTGATGTTTTCAGTGATCATGTATATGAAACTCTCGACTGTAACTAAGTACAAAAAATCAGTATCAAATATCAAATATATTTGGGTGATTTCTAATCTGTCAAAAAATCAAAACTCCACCTATAAAATTGACAGCGGAAAACGTTATTACTTCACGGGGACAAATCGATTGGTACCATCAACCCTCTCATTTGGTTCTCATTAAGCTCGCCGGATGCATAGACAATTATTTTAATGACCATCCTAACGGGAACCCTTTGCTTTCTTTTGAAAAGTCGCACTGTCGATTAATTCGGTAGGACTGCAACGGACAGAAGGTCACGTTACGATGGTCATCGCATCCTGGCTGCTGCTGTTGTCCTGGTAGTTCAATTAGATAGGACATAGTTGTTAATCGATATAATTTTAAATCTATGGGGAGATATAAATGAAGGGATCTAAAAGCTTGCTTGTATGTTCAATTGCAGATTTTTCCAAATAGTAAACGGTTCAATACCTTTTAAAAATGTTGCATGCAATACAATACCTGCTTTCATCCATTATCTCATTCTACACGGGTCAAAAGATTGCATTACTCTTATCTCTCAATAAATATTAACAGTTTCATTTATCGAATCACTTTAAATATTTACATTGATGACATTCTCTTGCGACATTTTGAACGAGCGTCCTAAATAAACATTTACCTGAATCGATTTTTCATCGATTGTTACTGATTTACGATATATCTGTCCATGCGATTGCTATCTTTTATTCATTTCGAGTTCTTCGAAAAAAAATACAATTTGATTTTAAACTCATGCGATAAATATCAAAGGAGTTTTCGTGTTGAATATCAATAAAAGATTGACGACGGAAGTCGGCATCTTTATAACAATGCTGCCAACTTGTCGGGCTCTGGGCGATGCGCGGGAGCATGCCACAAAATGCATTTGCAATGTTGGTACGCCACCCATGAATGCAATGCTGGGAAAATCGTGATAATACGAATCGTGACGTCCTTACACAGCCTTGGAAATGCGAAGATGTGCCATTAGTATGCCTCTAATGTGCTAGAAAATGCCACATGCGCTTTCTGTTTGATTTGCTAACGAATATTTCTATTGTTGTTGTTCCACGTATCGTGCCATCCTGTTTGTGATTTACTTTAGTTGTTTTACTTTAGAAAATCTTCTCATGAAATACCTGAATATATTTGTTGAGGATATCACATAATTTTTCTTAATATTCTTGTTAGGAATATTATGTAAAATTTTCATTGTTTCATCAAAAACCAAAATATTAATATGGTAACTGCCTACTTATAGTTTACTGTCTCATAGTTCTTCTTACTCTATCTGTATGGAAAGCTTTAATGTTTGTAATATTCTACATATTTATATTATCGCGTTACCAAAAGTTTCTCAAATATAATTATTATTTCACATATAATGTATCACACATATAAGGTACCTATAACATTTCATCATGGGCAAAAACAAATACAGCGATAATTTTATTCTTGTCAATTTTTTATAATATTTCATCTATTTTTAATCATTTTACCGGACTAGCTATTGAATAAGGAAGGAAGTGGTACATATATTCAGAAGTCGAACATTCCCAATTATATTCAAAGCATACATCAACAGAATTGGCTTTCTCTGTCGTTTGACGGTACATAATGACAAAGATAGCCATGGCAGCATCATTACCACTTCCTTTGGCTGTAAACTACATGTCGTTGTAGACGTCACATTTTTACAGCTCATTTCATTCACAGTCGATCACCCTACCGCAGCGAGTCATTCCCCAAAATCAGCGGTCGTTAAAATGGACATAATAAAATAGATTTTATAGTGTCGCAAGCATGGATTACTATAAAATATACCAACATGGAAGAGAGATACGAAGATACCAAGCTGAGATGGTACCCAATGCTCGATGCAATCGTTTAAATTGTGGGTGGCTGCAGAACTACGGGTTCAGTTATGCTCTTTAAAACATTTAGGTATTCTGAACATAGTTTTAGAATTTTAATATGTCTATGAGGAAATTATGCAATTATGGTTTTATCGTCAAAATATTGAGAGTTGCCTATTCAATTGTGTATCTGATAGTAAATTATTTGATTATGACAATAAACTAATTTTGCCCCTTCAAAAACCAAATCTGACAGCACTAAATTTGAAATTCCATTATAAAATTTGTAACCTACCAACAGCATACAGTCACGAAACGTGGTCCAAAGTGGCGATGATGCTTAAAATGTCGTAAAAATTTAACAGTTGAAAAGAAAATAAATAGTTTTTCGCCGTGTTCCATTTGTGAGTTATACAATAAAATCTTTACTACTGAAAGAAATAGACTGTGTGGTTTATAGTGTTTCGTAACAGTTAAGAGCTGTTCTGAAAGGTTTTCTGTGCCTAATTGGGACTGAAATTATTGTCAAGAAACTCAAATTTTACTTCTGTCTGACGCAAATATGAATTTTATCTTGGTGAGAATACTTTCTATGTATGTAATTTTGAGAAAGTGGAATACTACTACGAGTAGATTAAACATAGGGTAAACAGACAGTCATTGGACAATTAAGCGAATAAAATAGTTTGAAGATTTTTTTTCCTTCGACTATTTCAGTATCTCATAAACTGTAGAGATATTTGGAAACTAGATAAAATGAGCTATCATAACAATTAATTAAAAACCTTACTTCTTGTGAACAGTTGAAAAATATTATTATATTTAAAAAAATGAACAAAAAACACAGTTATTGGACAAAAATTATAATTATTGGACGGTCGGAAACAATTATTGGACAGTCAATTAATATAGTAAAATTATAGTTAAACACGTAATAAAACACTATAAGAACATTATGTATAATATTATTAGAACAAAAATAGCTTTTTTAATTAAAAAAATATATAAACACCTCTGAAAACTGAAAACTAAGTCATATGTAAATTATTCATTACTAAACTCTAATCAGTCTCAAACGTTAGAGATCATAAATATTTAAAGAAATAAAATCTGAAAAATAAAGTTTATGAAAAACTTAAGAAGAGTAACAACTTAAAATTATTATTTGGAACTTATTGGTCACAAAATAAATTAATAAAATAGGAAAATTGCAAGAAAAATTCATAGTTCTCGGTAGCCATAGTTAGTTCTGAAGGAATATCTTGAAAGTCCTTGTTAGTATTAGCATTGGATTCTATGGGAGATAAATTTAAATAAACTAGATCTGAAATTTGTATCAAATCGTCTTGTGGTATTCGCTCTTGGACCTCTGAAACAGTTTCAAGCGCTTGGTGAGTAGTATCCTGTGCTATAATTGAAGTTTCAGGTATTGGTGAACGACGTCTTTCTGAATTTGAAGATGATGATGTAAATGCATCGTAAATACTATGTAAAATTTGGAAATCTTCATTAGTACTGTCTAAGTTTTTATAAGTTTCTAACTGCGCCAGTTTCGTTGATCCAACTATTTGGCTGAATTGAGAAAACGATAAAACACGTTCTTGATGTTGGGGGTTCTGAGTCTGATTATGTTTATTGCTGCCCAAACATTTCTCGTAATCAATCGCATCAGGATTAAAAGGCACCAATCCATAAGCTTTGAATCCGTTGATCAAAGTTTCAGGCTTTATAGATTTTTCAAGAGCTTCATCAAGGATACCGGCGAAATTAACTTTTGTTATTGACTCACCTGGATTATTCATAAGCCAGGTCCTTGCTGTATCTTTCCATGCCGCCTTAACCGGCCGAAAAACAGCTACGTCAGCCGGCTGTAGAATGCGTGTTGCTTTTGGGTACAACGCTATAAGCTCAATGCCCAATTCTTTACATAATTTACTTACACTGTAGGTGAGATGGGCTTTGTGTCCATCTAGAAAATATATGACTGGCAGTGCTACGCCTTTTTGTAGTAAATATGGGTAGAAAACATTTCCTATATATTCAAAAAATAGTTCTGAAGTCATCCACCCATTATCACTTCGTCCTACACCCCAGTATTTTGGAATCCCATCAGAAATTTTTTGTGGAATTCGCTGGTAGTTGTAGACAACCATGGGTGGAGAAGCTTCTCCAGAAGCTGAGAACGTAAACATGACCGTAATTGACTCTTTGGAATTATTAGTGTCTATGCTGTATACATTTTTAATTCCTTTGACAGCTAGTACTTTCCCTGTTTTGGGCACAACTGAAAACCACTTTCATCCCCATTGAATACTCGAGTAGGGTCACCCAACAATTGCAAAAGACCAATTTCTTTTAAATACTGGTGTATCTCAGCAAACCATTTCCGAATATCTTGTTCTGAGACATTTGCACTAGACTGTGTAACTCCTTCACTAGTCCGTTGGACAATGTTCGGGTGTCTTTTTAAATATGCTTTTACCCACCCATCCCCAGGATAATTATCCTTAAAAGGATTTGGCCGTGGATTTTCCTTAAGAAATTTGGATACACTACGTTTCAAATTTTCAATTTTTAAAGGAAAACCCTTCTTCATTAACCTTATAATCCAAAGTTCTAAGATAGACTCTTCATCATTTGTTAAAACTGGTTGCGGTACGAAGGAAGTCCTATGACAAGGATTTTTTAATTTAAAATGCAGTGTGGACTTTGGAATGTCATATTTTCGGGCAATTTCTCTTATCTTTGGGTTTTCCGTTTCCTGTAATTCCCTGAGTGCTAAAAGCATATTATTAGAGTTATAATTTTTCTTTTTTCCCTTAGGCATTTTTGAGACTTCAACCTGCAAGCAAACAATTATTGGACACAATAAGTGACAATTATTGGACAGTGTCCAATAACTGACAGAATAGTCTGTGATACTTGAAATTGAAAGTACGTCATAAGGAATTTAAATGTTTAAAATGAACGCAAAAAACATCATAGAAACACAAACCTCTGAAAAAAAATAGTTATTGGACACTGTCCAATAATAGATTTTTTCAAATTGTACCATACAATTACTGGACAGGTGAAAATAACCTGAAAATATAACATTTATGAGATAAAAGTCCATTTATCATGTAAATTGTATGATATCTTACCAATCTCCGAGGTGCCAAAACAATATCAATTACCACTATGCCAAAATCGTAACAAAACTTTAGACTCAACCTTATAAAAATAATTATTTTTCAAGACAATTATCCGTTTCCGTGACAGCCGCCGGGAAATATTTTTTTTGACAGTTTACTACTGTCATCTGTTACAAAATATATGAACTATAACAATGTTAGGAACTTATAGATTTAAGTAATAGATATAGATGTCGCTTTTTATTTGTTGTTATCTTATTTTTAGCAAATCAAAAGGGACTGTCCAATAACTATTCAGTGTCCAATGACTGTCTGTTTACCCTATAAGAAAAAACAGATTCAGATCTCCCTAAGGTCTACCATACTCGTAACGTCTGGTATCGTATGTTCTAAATACTGAGTAATAAATTAAATAATTCACTACCAATTGCAGGATGTTTTGTTTTTATAATTAAGATTTTTCAAAGAGCATAATGCGCTTCTTATTTCTTTCTTTTTGCATAGCTTGATCCAAAAAGGAATGTAAGAATTTTAGTTCATCCATGCGATGCTTTTGAACACATTTATCTTTTAAGTTGTGGCTGCGTCTGTCCATCTATCACAAGACTGTGGTTTGCTTAGAGAAATATAGCATAGAAGAGCTCTAAATAATTTAATTAGATAATATTTTCATGCAGCAAGCACAGTCCAGCGCACATCGCACTGAAACCAGTCTGCGTGAAATCACAAATGTGTAAACACTATAAATTACCTTTATTTTCTCAGTAAGTAAGACTGAAATATCTGATTCATGGAATATGATCTTTCCCGCTGTTAGTGCAAAGATGAAAATCATACAAGAAGGAAGGAAATTAAAGGTTTATGTCAAATTGTGCATTTGAATTAAGTGCGTCATTAGTCAATAAGCGTGTTCCGAAGTTTTAGCGGCAGTAAAATTTGTTATTGCTGTTTAAAATCGAGGGCGTAAGTTAAGATCGGTAATCTTTCTTATTATGCAAAGGTTCGCACTAATCTTTGGAATATATTTTCTTTTACTCAAAGATCATTTAACTACTGTAACTGTCACACCTGTAGATAATTGATAGATAAATAATTTTCTTAGTGATCCTAAAAAAATCTTTATATCATTACATAGAATTTGTAACGTCTTCAAAACTAAGTGTTAGGTACCTACAATGCCCATTAATGCCCAATAAACATGTGCATGCAATAAAAATAAATCATTCATTAGGACCCAAGGAAGGAAGGAACCGAAGCCTAATAAGGTCAGTCATTTCATGCATTTGCATTAAACGCAGCTGGTCTTGCATTTCTCGGGCAGCTGTCAATTATTCATTAGTGTGACGTACAGTAAGTTTAATTTTACTCTACTGTCGATTTTCATGAGTAGCTGACAACACAGCGTAAATCACTTTGCGCCTTCAACAGTTCATAAACGCGTGTATTTTCATTAATATACTTGAATGTCACTAGCAGCCAATTTCTATAACTGATCTTGAGAGATTTTTTGCATATCTCAGATTTAGACTTCAATTGTTTTCATACAAAATTTCAAATTAGGAATAAAAAATCCGAGATTCTTTTTGATCTCTTGTATTGACAGTAGGTGAAATTGGCAGTAGGTGATTATGATTTACATTTCCCTATAGATAGAGGGTTGTGTTAATTACATTGTAATTTATAAGGTTTTTTAAAATTAGCCTTATATAAAATAAAAATATTACTAGTATTCAGATAATTTTGACCAGTTTCTTAATTACCTACATATAGACACGGCTGTGTTTCTGAAATGAGGTAGCCAGAGCTGCATAATCATAACGGAGATCCATAAAGGACAGCCACGCTTAACAAAGCGGCGACAGATGTAACAGTGGTGAGAACTTAGGGGTTTTACCCCTAAATTTAGGGGAAAAAAGATAACTAGTTAGACTTTTAGGGGGAGAATTTTTTAAGGGTTTTTTTAGGGGTACAACGACTCAACGTGTATTGTCCGTTTCATAGAGTAGTTCCGATGTTGATGACGCTAATTACTATTAAAGTTTGGAATTTAGGGGTTTTAACAGTAAAATTCAAAAATCTTGGGGTATCATTGGATGTGGGTTGGCAACACTGAGATGTAAATGAGCAGTCCTTAGCTTCCGATTTGCTGATGGGTATTGCAAAAAATTAAACAGGGCGGTCTGTTTATTATATTCTCTGGCGAAAGTGGTCTGAAAGTTAATGCGCTCTATAATACAGGTAGTTACTCTATATTCGCATTTCCCTACATACTTATGGAGTCGTCCTAAGCCTGTGGTTCTGTCATTGATGTATACGCGACCTGCGCCAGCGCAGCTGCTCTTTGGTAAATATTTGCTAGATGCAGGATATGAACTGTAGTTCATTGAGCTCGACATCTATTTGCAGTGAATGAAAATGTCTCCAATTTTATATAGGTTTGTTCTATTTCGAAGGATAAATAAATAGCCATGATCAGAAATCTAGAAACGCGTTAGCTAAAGTGGGTGCCTATCAAAGGATTAAACCAAAAAAAAAATATTTTCTATGTTTTTGTTGCATCTTATAAGAATGATGATGATTCTTGCAGATTAGGTTGTACCTAAGTAGGAGTAGGAGGAGCATGAACAGAAGTCAATTTAACTTGACAAATTAATACAAATAATTACATCAAAGACTCAAGGAATGTTCACAAATAACTTACCAACATTTTTCGCCTAACATTAAAAGGCCCAGCTTGCCTTAAAAGTTCTGCAAAAAGGTAAACCGCCACGTCAACGCCAGCTAAACCAAATGACAAATTATTTAGTTTAGTCAACTGCAACGACTGGGTTGCTGTTTCAAATAAACCAGTATCATCTGAAACACTAGGTTGGGATTCGAGAGATTTATTTTGAGTGTTCGTAAATAGCCATGGCGTTCCAGGTCTTGCCTGGCACATGGTGTCTCCTTCATTTTACAGTCTGATGCTATTCTAGGAATCGTATCCAATATTTCTGTAAGGTATACTGGTGTGCCCGAGAAATTGCAATAAGTTCGGTGTATTTTGGTAGACGCCCAGATGTCGAAAGTCCTCATATTCGTACACACTAATTTGTCGTCTTATTATATTTTTGGACGCATCTGTCTGGATTTATTAGGGTTGCTTGTTGTGTTTTTTGCTATTTTATGAGCTGAACTTGATCCCAATTATAGTGCATCGCCATTTATTTTGCTGCGTGCGTTTCTTTGTGTCAGTGGGATGGCTTGGCCTTAAGCAGAGCATTAGAAGGGTACATGGCTAATTTTAGATGTCTCTTGGATTCTGCATTAATACCCTTCAAATATTTATTACTTACTTAGTATTTGGATTGTTACTAATGTATGCCATTTTGTTTGCTTGTTCAATTTTAAATTAGATGGCAAAGATTTGTTTCAACTGTATCATTAACTTGTTAGGATTAAAATATATTACCTAATTATGAAACCTATTTTTATTATTTCTTACTTACTGATATATACATAAATCCCACTTTGACACGCGTTTGTTGTAATTGTTTGTTGTAAACACGCAGATTAGTGACCTACACCTGAAATATTTTTTTATGTACAGAATTTCATTATAATGGTAGAGAAGGCGGCTCGGTGCATCACAAAGAAGTGCAATGTTGTGTATAGTAGGATTTTTCTCACGACTAACACATGTGGCGATTTTAGAACAGAGTTGATAGAGACGGTATATGCTTTATTCAATTTATGAACAATTGAAGTTCGTTAATTTATTGAATTCGAATTATATTTTCCTAAAATTAACTATTTAGTATTATCTATATTTTTGTAGGTATTACAAACTGGATATTCAAGATTGAAAGTGTAATAATAATTTGCAATAGTAGGTACCTATAACCAAACTACATGTGGCTGTAGTATCTCTTTTGTAATCTATCTGTCTACAGGATGTAACAAAAGGGGTATGTTAAGCGAAAAGCAAACCCTTTTAGTTAGTTAGTTAGTTGGCAGTGAATATAGATAAATTGATTAATTAAAAATCCTTAATTGCACAATCATATCCTTTATACAAAGACAAGTTACGTTAATACTATACTCCAAGTATTTCCCTATTCTCTCCAATATTGGACCTGCAGATTAATCCTCGCCGGCTTTTTTGTTTATTTATCTTAAAAAGACAAGGTTTCAGTTTACATGCAAAAAATGTCATAACAAGCCAAGTTAACGATTAGAACTTAGTTTTTATTTCTAGCTCATTTTTATTTTAATTGGCAATGTGCTGAAACACAAAAGTTTGTTTATGAGTGTTAAGGGAATTTAAATATTTACCTACCGGTGTCTCATAATCTATATTAGGTATGTCATTATGTTAATATTTTAGAACCTTTTTCGATATGATATATTCATTAACATCGTAAATGAATATATCGAGGGGTGAAAGGCTATTTGGGATAAGCGCCATTTATATATATGGCGCTTATCCCAAATAGCCTTTCAGCCCTCGATATCATCAAAAACAAAATTTGTTTTCCAAAACATTTGTATATTTAATATGCATTGCAAAGGATTTTATACTTTGTATAAATAAATTGTATGTAATAAAATCATTGCTTATTGAATTTAAACAAAGCTGCGCACAAAACGTCAAAACAAAGGTAAATGGAATAAAAAACGTAACAGCGAATGTTACACATTTGAAAGTTCCAGTTTACATATCAGGAAAATTAGGAATGTTACAGTTGTTGTTACAGGAAGCTGAGCCCGACTGTAACTCAAAACTGTGTTTGTTCAGAAAACATGGCTTCCTCGTAAATGTCGCTACTAAATAGTTTACTAGAACGTCATTCCTTTCGGGTGTTTTCAAGCTATTTGGTGTCAGCTCAATAATGTTGACGGCTGATTGGTATAGCTGGTAGTGACCTTGCCTGCGGCGCCATAGGTCCGAGTTTGAATTCCGGTTTTAACCCGACTATACAAGAAGGAGGGTTATGTTTTTCGAGCGTATGTATGTTTCTTTGGCTAGAGCCTAAACGGCTTGTCGCATTTGATCTTTAGAGGTAACAATTGATTCGTTTTGTCGTGAGAGTGACACTGGCTCGAAAACTTTACGTAATCAGGTTTTTCTTTAAGTAAATGAGTTATTAAAATTGTGATTTTATCCCAATTGAACTTTTTAATAAATTTTTGCAATGTCAGATATTTATTTGTAGCTACAAAATCTGGAGTTAGAGTGGTTGAGGATATCAGAATTATAAACAACATAGACTTCAGCCGTCTGTCTGGAGATTTTTTACGATCGTCCAAATAGACGCAACTAATGTCCGACCAGCTTAATTGTTTTATATTTATAATGGCTGTGTGACATTTACTGCGATTTAATTTATTAAACCGAATGAAAGTAAATTACTGCAAAACAAGGTTTTTACATCTAAATGTTATCCATTACGTTTGAAATACTTTTATTAATATGTCACGGTTCTTGTGCTAGACAGACAGGTCATTTAAACTTATACACAGAAGTTTACATTTAAAATGATTTGACGTTTTCACATAGTAAAAGTCCATTCTTAAAATAGGAGTGAAAATGTGTGATTAAAGTCTTAAGTTGAGTTTTATTTAACATAGTCGATAAAATGACCCAATAGACGAAACATAATTTTTTTTTGGTTTAAAACTTGTTTAAACAAGTCGCAGTAAAAAGATCTGGGACTTAAAATAGGGGAGGATTATATCAGACACCAATAATATTAAATTTTAAATATTTATTAATATAAGTATTTTTTAAATCCTATCAAAACGATAAGACGAAAAAATATTAAAATTTGTCAAAAATTATTCAATATTTTTTAACGTTGTATATTTGTCTTTCAGATCATTGCTATAACAACGCCAGACTTACATTACGATATACATTTATTTTTCAGTTTCTAAACAAACCAGAGCCGTTACAAAATAAATATTTATTCTGAATTGCCCTGCTCGCCCTTGAACCGATCGAAGCCGGGGCCGAGAGTAGTATGCCCAGAAATAGCTCAGCACTTTTGTTCTAAAAATATATCTTAGGTAGAATTCAATTAATGCAATGTTCTAGGTATTTTTTAACGGACTGCCAAAAAGGGAGGTGATCATTACGTAGGTATTGTGTTTTTACAGGTTCACATTTATTAAGGTTTTAATGCGTAGTAGCCCGGTCAATACGATATTGCGCACTTCTTAAATTAAAGTCTACTCCTCATTCGTGTAATTTTAAAACAGTGGCATATAGAAACTTCATCTATTATTTTGATATTAGTTTAACCAGTATGTACAACGGAAGTGAAACTTGAGACAATAATGGCGTGGAAGAAATTTATCAAAATAATATCTTTTTAATGTATCTTCCGGGTCATTTAATACTAATTTGGTCCACTTCTAGTTTAAAGTAACTTTTAATAATGCCTAGTTAGAAAGAATAATATCCCGATTTTTTAAAATCTGACCTTGTTTACTTTGTGAATTTGGAAAGCTCACGAAAGTTTATTTTGTTATAAGTAAACCGCAAGAAAGTTTCATACTTGAATAGACTTTTGTTAGACTAACGGCCAATTTCAATACTAGAGATTATAAATTATCTCGTTTTGTTTTTATTCCAAACTAGTGGACGCCCGCGACTCCGCCCGCGTGGACTGCAGAAAAAACAAAATGGCCAAATTATCCGGGATAAAAACATTTTCCCGGGATAAAAAGCCTATATGTTAAGTGGGACCTGTCACAATATATTCCTGAAAACTGCATCGAAATCGGTCCAGCCGTTTTTGAGATTAGCGTGCACAAACATCGATCCGTTATAATTTTATTATATTGGATTTGTAATTTTGTATGAAAACAATGGAACATTTAATCTGAAATATGAAATATGCAAATGCAGAGATTGGTTATTGAAATTGGCTGTAAGGGACGATTTTTCCAATGGCCAGATAACCTATTTGAAGGATATACATAGTTGATGCTTGATCAAGTCTTAGAGTATTCCTTTATCCTTTAAATAGATCTATATATATATCCATTGAAAAAATCGACCCTTAAATAAATGTAGTAGTAGAAAACAAACGTTTGGTGTGCTACTACGCAGAATATCCTTATGAGGTTACCCAGTACCTAATACTTGAAATTGAACTCGTGTAAACTTTGACTTGTCTAGGTTTTTTGCTAGTCTGTGTCTGCTATAACTAAAGGTTAAAGAACTTTACCAACTTTTTCTTTATCACTTAGCATATATTGCATAAACAGTGTAAAAGCTGTCCAGCCAATTATATTTTTATGATAATTTGCTTGAGTGTAAACTTTTGCCTTTTGTGTAAGTTTTAATGAGTCTACCTGTTTATGCTGAATCCTGGTATTTCCGAAGACCATAGACGAGATTCACGGGTATCTCACGGTATATTATGAACTCTCGAAGCAAGATTGTTTCCATTGTGGAACTGAGACGCCACTGTACACGTTCCAGGTTATTTAAAGAAAATTGTACATTATACATAGTTTGTTGAAAGCCTAACGTTAAAGGCTCGAGCACACCGGATGCGTGTGCGTGCACGTAAGCGTAGACGTATACGTACCTCTGAGTTGTAATGTATGGAACTGTATAGGCACGGGCAGACCGGATGCGTATGCGTAGACGTAAGCATAGACGTCAAGCGGTGACAGTTCTATACATTAAACTCAGAGTACGTGTACGTCTACGCTTACGTGCACGCATACGCTTCCGGTGTGCTCGAGCCTTAAAACCTACGTTCATCCAATATCTTATAACATTATCCTTCATTATCCATTTAATATTAATCAAGGTCAGCATTTGGTTGGACCACATCCCACAGAAAAATATCCTGATGATTCTTTTCATACAAAATATCAAAATTATAAAAATCCATGTGTTTTCTTTAGTATTGAAATTGCCCTGAAATAAGTCGTCTTCAAAATACCACTTTAAATTAGTTTTTCAAGTGTGTTTGTTCCTGCGTAAAACCGTCTTGCTCTCCCCTTGAAAAGTCAAGTCCGAATCGACCTCTGCAGCTACTTGACGATGTAAAGTGTATTTACTGTGGCTTCTGTTTGCACACAGTTGTTAGGTATGTAGATTGTTGTGTGCTCTGTGTTCCCTATTCTATTAGGTGTGTGTGGTTTACCTAACTTCTGTTCGTCTTCATCCACTACCAAAACCTACAGCCCCTGCTGACCTTCGACTGATGTCTCAAATCTTGGGCCCTGGAAAATCTAATCATTCCACTAGTGACGGCATTTCCTTCATTCATTTATGTTCTTTCATTTAGCGCGTTCTTTGAATGACGTGATGAAGTCTAACTGCTGTTGGTGTAAATTCAATAACTTTGTGAACTACGCTGTCGCTAGCCAGTACTCGGCAACAATGAGTCGTCAGATTCGAGGGTCAGCTGAGGGTGCACTTGTTGTAAATTTGAACTTCAGAAAAGTAAAGCCTGATGCTTTTTAAAAGACAGGTTTGTTGTGATTTTATTTAAGTACCAACTGATAGTTAAGAAACAACAATAAGTACCTACTACACTAACATGTACCTATATAGAACAGCACCATTTTAGAGTTGACCCTATCTATTTATAAAAGAATAAATAGATAGGGTAATAGGTAGAATAATCTTATGCCTCTATGACCCTATGGTAAAAGTTATTTCTTATTATCTAGTCTCTTTTATATATAGGTAGCTACGATGTCTAGGCGGCATTTCTATCATCCGTTTATTTAACAAACACATATAATTTACATACACTTTAGTAGCCCGAGCGACGCCGAGCGTGTCTAATGTGTCCTACTAATATATTTACATAAAACTAAACAGTGGGGTAAGCACGAACCTTTTTACGCGGCGTAACGCTAGCGGCTCGCTAGCAAAATATATGTGATTTGACAGTTTGACGCCAGCGTTACGGACTATCGAGAGGTTCGTGCTTTCTCCTCTGTTATTCGTCGCTTATGAGAATATCGTGAAGTCTTTCTAAAGTTTCGTATAATCTGCACTGCAACAATAGTGAATCGCTAAACTAAAGCAGTGGGGTAAGCACGAACCTTTTTACGCGACGTAACGCTAGCGGCTCGCTAGCAAAATCTATGTGATTTGACAGTTGGACGATAGCGTTACGGATTATCGAGAGGCTCGTGCTTACCCGTCAGAAGTTTTACGTCACGAATACTTACCAATAAGTGTCACTACGTGACTGGATGGCCAAAACGGGAGATCGAGCCTTGTGGCGTGCTCTGGGGGAGGCCTACGTCCAGCAGTGGACTTCTATAGGCTGATGATGCTAAACGTGCACGTAAGGATCTTTGTGATCGTGCAGTTCTGGCTAGGTACCCCATTTTGGGAGCACAGCAGTTTGTATATGCAGTATGTTACTTATATGTGGTGCCATCTATTAAATAGGTACTAAGGGGGGCACATAAGAAACGCGGGTTATAGGTACAACGTATATTTCCAACTGACTTCCAGTGTACAAATCTTACCTTCTACTATCAATAGTTATGAATATTGTACGATAGGGTTGCCATCTCAAAACTTTGAAAACCAGGATTTGAGGAAGAAATACCAGGGTATCTACTCTGAAGTGACGATAAACGAAGTATCGGCCGAATATCGAGGTGTTTCATACTACAAACTTCCTTCGATCGGATCAGTTGCGCCGTTTTTTCATTCGGTCCGATCGAACTCTATTTGACAGGTATAAGGCTAGATAATAGAAAGCTTATAATATTAGTTAATGTGAGTTATTTTCTATGGTTCTGAATGAGTTGTGAATATCCGAAGCAATTTCGTAGTAGGGTCAAAGGCTTCGATTCGGTCGGGCTTCGGTCGGACCGAAAGATTCGAAAACGGCATTTCAGAGTAGACCCCCAGGACATTTCGATTAAAAGCCAGGACTATACATGTGCGAGCCCAGTGACAATACGATTGGAGGGAGTTAGTGGCGTGCGCATTTCAAAACATAGGTCAACACATTCAGTGCCGGTGACTGCGTATTTGCTTCTTTTAGGCTTTCTAGAGGTGCCGCTGACGCTTATTTACCCGATGTCGGCACCCTTAGAAAATCTCCCGATTGTGTCAGAACTTTAAAATTCAGGTCGATGCTTAAAATCTATCCAGGACAGCCCAAAAAGCAGGAAAACAGGACGGTTGGCAACCCTATTGTACGATGACTATAACTTAAATTAATATTTATCTTTACAGACACTTTCGTTTGCACTTGACACACACTTACCTACTCGTTATATCTGATGACTAATAGTTATTCCTGTCGTTTTGTCTGTTCGTATGTAGCCCGAGGTTGTCTCGCACTCGTCTCGTCTCTGTGATTCATTTCGAGATAAAGGGCCTAATTGTAATTGACCATTAAATTGTTTTAATCATTGTTTATGGACAGATACTGCATTTTGCTATCAGATAAGATTTATTAATATAGGAATGGTAATTATTATGTGTATTTTATGGTAGTTGGTACGTCGTACCTACTGAAATCAATTGATTGAATGTACCTAACTCTATGTACCTATTTTTATATCGGTTTCAGGACTGCTGTAACTTAGATTTTTCATCTATTCCTACTTATTGATAGAAAAAAAACCTACTATGTAATTCTACATGTTTTATCATTATATACAGGATGATTTTTGGTCGTCAACGTTTCCGAAAACTACGGAATCTCCTCATCATCACGATCATTTTTCTCCATGGAAGCATACCTGGGAAGTGTCTGGTTTCCAAAATATTAGGGTCCAAAGTTGAGTAAATAGACTGCGTTTTTCAGCATAAATGCACATAGACGCGCGTAGCAGGATTTTTTCACGAAAAATAATTAATATCTGTCTATAAAAAAACTAACATAAACACTAGACACTATAAATTTCGCATGATCAAGGAATTAAAAAAAAATTTAAAAAAAAAAAAAAAAAATTCCCAGCATTTTTTTTGGCATAAACTTACTTTATTTCATGTATAGAGTACGTACCCTTCGTTAAAGGTGGCCACAAAAAAACATCCTGTTATAATATACTTCACTTTAACCACAGGAGGGATTTGCTAACTGCAGCGTTCAAAATTTTTCCATGTTTTCCATAAATCCCATTGGGCTTATAACTAGGTACTTATGTTAGAGCTTATTGCAACAAGGTATGTTTTATACTTGTTGTACCTACTACGCTTAGCAGCTATAGTCAGGGTCAGTAGGGAACCAATTAGAATTGCACATGTGAACCAAATAAGGACCTATTACGTTACACTTAATGAATACAAACACTATAGAACTCATTTATTATAGCTCTACCAACATACCTGTTCCAGTCATAGTGTCGCTAGTTTACTATCTACATGTATGAAGTTACCTTCGCTATAAGTTTGTTCAGAGTTCAACACCTGTATAAATAAGTCTGTGGTTCACTGCTACTGTATGCAATTGATTACAGTTATGTGCATCCATATGAGCTGGGAGTTCTTTAAATGGATCATGGAATTTTGACACGGAATAAATTTATATTCATGAGCAGATTTGTTCGATAAGCCCACGCTATTAGAAGCCCTTCCCATCTTTATGTAGAATTTATCATTTCTCTAAGCCTTTAAGCATGTACCATAGATGGGCAAAAGCCTCTTCCTATGTACCCACATCTTGATCTTGATAGAAATGCGTCCGTTCTATGGTACCCCAGTCAGTGATGTTCGCCCTTCTTTATAAGTGCGTGAATGGACATGATCGGCCTAATTCCATTTGAACTTGAATCCCAGCAATAAAGCCAAAATGTCCATACCCAAGAGGTTTTGTATTGAGAGTGAGCTTCCCAAATCTTCTATTTTCAAACGATTCGTCGTGTAGGTTAAATTCTTGAATCAAACTTTTTTCCGATATAAGAATAAGTCTTATATCGGAAAAAAGTTTGATTCAAGAATTTGTCCTTTAAAATTATTATGCAACTATGTACTCTCTACCCAATTCCTTAACATGAGATAAGTAATACTATTAATATCGCGTGAATCGATATGGACATATAATTCACATCTCTTTCCGGCGATTCTAGGCTGCTGTTGAAATCACAGATATCCGACCAAAATAGTACATTACATACATACATACATACATATAATCACGCCTTTACCCTTACGGGGTAGGCAGAGCACTAAGGGCCGATAGAACCATATGTTGCCACTTCTGACCAATTTTTAGAGTATAGTTGAGATGTACAAGTTCGGTTAGTAGTGACAGGTGGTCAGCTCATCGCCTACAAAACACCAAGACCCTCTTGTCCCTCTACTGGCTTGTACTTACAGTATGCCCGGGAAGAGAAGCAGCTGTAGTATAACACGTTATTTTTTCACTCCCAAAGCAGCATAGAAGACATAGCAGCATAGTACATTACAAGTATCAATATTTAATTGTATCAGGCGTCACTATTCGGAAGTTCAAATTTCCATTGAGGGGTCGACCACCACCGGGCCCTACACCCTCCGCTGACCCTCGGATCTGCTGACTCATGGTCACGAATACAAGACACTACTGTCGCAACGAGAAGCCAGATCCAAGCACCTAGCATGCTAACATACATAGCTGCTAATCCGAAAAACAATGTTCGCCAAATACCACCAAAACTACACGACATTCCTCCCGGCAAGGCAACATCCTCGTAGACGGCGAACAGACGCTGCTGAGTCAGCCCACATGCGCAGGAGTGGCGGAAATTCCTAATCTTTGCATTAAACTATCCTAACATGTGTGAAGTGGGAGAGATTCACTGAATATGGAATCCGGTACGATTCTGATAAGTATAAGCATATGGGGAATAATTGTGTTTTAAATAGCCATTTCGCTTAGATCTTTCGTGTGTCTTATCCTTAGTAATATAATATGAAATATGAAATATAATAACTCTTCCTTTGTACGTTTCCATTTCGATCAACTTTTTGTTTACATTTTACTGTGTACGAATGAAATACAAGTAAGTAGAATATTAATAGATACTCGTAGTACTCGTACCTATATAAAAATTTCCTTTTCTTTTGTTTATTTTGTATGCGTAAAACAACATTAATATTTGACTGGATATTGCTTATACCCTGCACAAGTCAATAACTTTTGGAATAAAGTTTATTAGGTATTATTTATGTTTAAAAAATTTACAAAGGTTTAAATAAACTAAATATTCACCACTTCACAACACATTGCTCTCGTCCCACACTTCCCTAAGGTAGCAACGTTACTTAATCAATAGACTCGTCCGAATTCAGCTACCGATTCGATATGTCAGGCAGGGCCAACTCCAACTTCGGCCGTATGTATGAAATTAAATAACTAATGATCAATTTATGTATGTTAATAACTAGAAAATGTGTAGTGTAACGTTTATTTAAAGTCCCAGCCAATATAAATTGAATAAAACATAAGTATGTACTTGCCATAATATTTCCCCATAAACATTTACCACCTGCGGCATTTATAACAGCAATAATAGTTTTAATGTGAAAAATACATTTAACTGAATGCCTTGGAAAGTCTGTAAAAGGCTAGGTTTTATCCAGGGAAGATAACATAACGGGCTGCATTTCTGACGCTACTGTAGCTTTCACACTAGCGAACCTACGTTGCAACGTATTTGTTATAACCGTATATTATGATGAACAAGGAGTAGTTCACTGTCTACATCACTGATATTAGAGACCTGAAAATCGAACTTGGCATCGAAAAAACCGACTAATCCGATAAGAAAGGATTTTCCGAAATTCCCACGAAACGAAATTTAACGGGATTTCTAAAGTTTACGTAGACGAAATCGCGGACGTCCACTGGTTATTCATATTCTGCTTGAGATTTAAATTTTATCTTGTAGTATGGAACAGAGTATTTGCTCTATACAAGGAATTTTTTACTCCATTATGCGTTACAGAAAAAGACTCTTAAGGAGAATCCAGTGAGCGCAAGATAAACACTAGTATAAATCCACTGTAAGAGCAACCACATATTTTTAATGGACCCGCAATTAAGGGCTAATTACAGAAGTGCATTGCTAATTTACTATGATTACAATTACTAGAGAATTATCATTACTTGTGCCACATTTTGTACAATCGTGGTATAGTTTTAATCTTTTACGACCAGTAAATAGAGAAACTAAGGGCTTAGACATAGTAACGTTATGTCTTGATCCGATCCTTAAAAAACTAGTATTACTAGTGGGTTAGTACCCACGACACGAGACCTCAGGGATCTTAGTGTGGGATTAGATTAATGTAATGTGAAGCATGTAAATATTTAATAACTTTTCAAATGTGGGCACTGTAAAAAGGGCGTGGCTTTACGGTCGCTATACTAGGAATCTATATTATTACGTTTTGACTCTTTCAAATATTCTTTTAAAAACATTTCAGACGATGTCTAATAGAATTGCTTTTTTATAGTCTCGCTAGAACTCGAAATTGGGCGCAATAATTTTTAATCTTTTTCGATATTCAAGTGGATCTGTTCGTTTTAAAAGTTTTTTTAAATTATATAATTGGATCCGGCAGATATCGCCTCCGATTCTTGCTGACAAAGCCACCGGTCAGAAATAAACCTTCCAGCTTCGCATCTCAATTACATAATTAACTTAATAAATCCCGTAAACCAATAAACATGGCGACTTCTGCAGGAAGACCGTGACTAATTACTTCCTACTCCCGCGCATCTTTGCCGTCAGTCTTTAAGTGGTTGTGCATAGGGTTGAAAATGTATCTACGAGTCGTTCTGGAAGGATAAACGTTTACCTGACGACAGCTAAATTAGATGAAATATTTAGATTATTTGCCTCGACTTCCTGACTATTTTGCTAGCAGTAGTTTTTGCTCTGTGCGATGTTTTTATAGGATCCAGTTTGTAACTATTTATTACTTCGAGTGCTTGCACTGTTGAAAAAATCAAAACAAAATGTCTAAAACGGTTTTCTAGGATTAAAGTAGGTATATTCTTGAGCCTGAGTAAGACAGGTAATAAAGGTACAGGTAATTTAAATCGGTTCAGTAGTTTTGGCGTAAAGAGGCAAGAAACAACCAACCAAAGTACCTAACTTTAGTATTAGTTACTAGGATTCTTCATATTTGTTGTCATAAATTCAAGTTTTGCAATATAAAGCCCGAGAGCTTCGATAAATAAAAAGCACAAAGTCGATGGATTTGATAAACCAAATGCAGTTAGAAAATGTAATGAATTTTTATATTCATATCATAGTTTTTTGCTAGAGAATTTTGAAACTTTTCCTATAGTCCTCAAGCCAACTGGTTTGCTGGAAGCAATCTTTGTTAGGAATAAACTTAACACACATCATCAATGTAAGCTGTTTTCTTTATATAAAATGTTTGTGTACCTAATATAATAAGGAATATAAGAAGAGTACTTATAAAGAAAGGTCCTCTATTCTTATTTTGCTCATTCGCAATTTCTTAAACCCTCGGCTGTAGAAAATGTTTTCCGCTTAATAACCGGGCATTGTCCAGTAGCGTCCAGTATATACAATATTTCGTGGAGATATTTCTAGATAAGCTGCGACAGTCATGGTTGGAACAATAAAGGTACTCCTACGCTGCGCACGCGCACAGGATTTAGTGACAGCTGTTTAACCGTTAATAGAGGATATGAAATTGTGGATAAAGGTAGAGAATTCTTTATCTTCGACCTGTAAATAGCTTGTGAATTTTGAAAGTTATAAAATAATAATAAATTCTTCAGAAAAGTAATGCATCATTGTTGATGTAGTGTCAAGCCATTTTTATTTAAGGCACGAAATTTAGATATTTCCAAAGGCGTTTCCATAGCTCCAAATTTTTCTATGATTTTTCGTTAAATATTGAATAAAATATTTAACAATATGATTTTAGTTTATTTATTAAAGTTTTTACAATGTTCTTTATAAACAAATAAATTTTAAACACTTCCTTAAATGATTATTTCGATAGTCAATGTCATCAAAATTAGCACAAAGCACCCATACATAGCACAATAACTATAACGAATGTAATTAGAAATTGTACGATCTCCTTTTTCATCCTGCAGTTCTGGCTACCTCATTTTAGGAATACCATCGTGTATATTATGTACATTGTGCCGCGTGGTGCCGGCAGAGTAGAGTTTGTACCACCCCATGCCTACTCGTGGGCATCGTACGAGGCGATTAAGGGTTTCCGGGAGGTGGGCAACAGCGCCTCTCGTGCTGACAACATAGTCCAAAAATCCCACTGCGATCACCAACCCGCCTGCCCAGCGTGGTGACTATGGGCAAAACCCCCCTGTGGCAGTGGCCTTGTGGCGTGCCCTGGGGGAGGCCTACGTCCAGCAGTGGACTGCAATAGGCTGGAGACGATGTATGTATTATGCAAATTCATCAGTCGCAAACACTAACTCTTCCAGCGCACCGGGGGAGTGATCTAATGAGACAGTTAATTTGCTCGGCGCACGAGTTTACGTGTCGTCTCGCTTGCCGGCCTGCCCCAGATTACCGGATTATTTTAATACGAGTTCAACGTTTTTGAGATTCCCGGCTGGCAAATGATGCAGATAATTCAATTTAACTTCGCGTCTACTGTTGATGAGTCAATTACTTTGAGATGTTTGACGCTTGGGTCTGATTGTGGTAGGTTCGAGTCCATGATGGATGATCTATGTTCGTAAACCTACTGAACAGTAATTATAATTATACATAGTAGATACATCTAAGATATTATATATCTATGTAGAAATCGTAGTCATAGCTCTATACAGGCCATTATTTTAATTCTATACGGTTAGACATATTTTACAGCTGCTGACATGCTGCCTAGCCTTCTTGCTGCTCTGGGACATATAATACCAGCTGGAGAGGAAAGGGGGTTAAAGGAACTTGTACATTAACTATCCCTCATTGGTCAGAAGTGATGTGGTTCTATCGGCCCTTGGTGCTCTGCCTACCCTGTAAAGGATAAAGGCGTGATTATATGTATTTATATGTAAAATAAATATAAGTAGACAAAACTTTATTTAGATGATATCTTCATAATAATTTTACAACAAATCTAAATAATGTACAACATACTACACTACCTACTACTTGTGAAGGTACTCCGACGAATCCATTAGCGTGTTTTAAAATACATTCCAATTCACTAGTAGGTAATGATTCAAACAAAATTGACTTCCCTGAAATCGATTTCTCACAAATCAAACTAATTGAAAGTATTCGAAGGCAACGAAAAGAAACGCGCGTGCGCCACCTCCTAAAATAAATCCAAGATGGCCGACGACCCTTCGTGTAAGACAAAAAATATTTTAACGGGGGCCGTAGGAAAAAATAACGAGCTATTAGCAGAAATGAAGTTTGCAATGTGTTTCCAATAAATGACTTTGCTTGTTAGCGATTTTGAAATGAGGAATTTAACACAAACGCATTTTAGTCCAATATACATACATCCACACATAAACACAGTTGTGTTCTTAAAAATGTGAACGTTTAGCATAGCGGGGTCAGATATAAACTATTAGAGACATGTTGCTAGCTCATCGCCTGAGAGAACGCTCCTGAGTTCCTTAGTCGACTCTTACGACATGCACAAAGCAGATGCAGCTGATAATTATATTCTAGTGTATAAGCACTTTATCGGCACAGGGATATGATTTGATTGTGAAAAAAATTAAATTTAACCAATTTTTGATGAAGGTGTAATAATTCTTGAAGAACCATTAAACCATTAAACGTGTCATATTATTACACTGTCCGAAATAGAGCGGGTGTCAGAAGTATCTTTGCAGAAACATGTACCACCCTAGGCCGCATCTTGCTTTTCAACATCAGGCACGATAACGATCAAATGTTTGCCTAGCTAATTGTAAAAAAAACCATAGCATATTCAACATTATTAGATATAGACAAAACTTTATTTAAAAGCTAATACAAAATAATAAATACAATCATGGTGTGTGATGTGTGCCTAAGCAAAATGCAAAATTGAGCTTATTTGGATAGGTATGATAGGTCATAGGTATCATTTCTGTGAACGACCTTTCTGAATCCTAACTTTTTCTAACCCATAATTATATTATATTTACTTAACTATTTCTTACGTAAAAATAATATAGGTAAACCTACCTATTTATTATAATATTTAAGTACCTATGCTGTTTTCACGTATCTACATAGGTAAATTAATCTTTGCCAGAATATACTAGAGGTAGATAATTTTTAAATAGACAAAGTTCTCTTGTTGAAAAGCAAAAAAGTCGTGTTTTAATATTCGCCCTTCAAACGAACACGTCCGATACATTTGGGATTGCGTGTAGGATGCTTGCCAATTTGTCTGCGCGCGCGCAGCGTGAACGACAAACGGACAGATTGCCACTGCTGTGTCAACAAGCTGGTATTACATAGCTAGATACATTAATATCGTGGAGTAATTTTGATTTTAAAATAAAAATTACATATACTTACCTAATTTTCTTATTACTTAAAGTTTTTTTATATTTATTTTATTTAGGGCAACAAACAGTTACACAATACATATATGTAAACAACATTATATAAAAGAGTAGATAATTGAGTAACCCACTGCGTTGACCACGAACTTAAAAATATACAGAGAGATTTAAAAAAAGTCAACATATGAATAACATCTAAATAAAACTTACAAAATGAAACTATTACAAAACAAAGAAAGAAAAAAAAACCACACTGTTATTATATTACATAGAAAATAGAGGCGTTTGCAATTGCAATGCTGCCATGGCATCTTTTCTGTATGCAGCTGTTGACGTTGTAAATATGTCGATATTGGGAAATGTGTCGTTATAGGTCTGAAACATGCGATACAAAGGGACGCGCTTGCCAGCGTTAGTTCGACAGATACCTGTCCAAGTTTTTCTGCCTAGCACTGCTTCTAAAGAGCTTGTTTCTAATTAATCGTATTGAATCAATTGATAGTAATGGTAGAAATATAGTCCCCCTATAGGTTTACCTACCTACTTTTTCACTAAATAAAGATGGGCCATGCAATTCAGCGACAGTAGAAGAATGGGAGTTTGTTTTGATAGGCTTATGTGAGCGAGATAATATAATACAGCGATGATAATAATATTATATTCTCAAAATATTTAATTCTCGAAATATTAATACTATCATAACTTACATTCTCAAATAATTATATTATGGACAGTCGTCGAGAAAATAGGTATCCAAATCGGGACCGCCTTTGCCCGGCAGTGGGACACCATGTAGGTAGGCTTTCTAAAAAAAGTGATATCTTTTGAATCGTGTTTAATTTTAAAATGCATTGAGCATGTCATTTAAGCTGATTTTAATTTCAGTACAGATTTCAATTCAATACAATAAACTTTCAATAAATGAATCCATGTATTTTTCCCATTATATTTAAATTTTTTTATAAAGGGTTTTTTTTCGTTGCCACCCTTAACGTACATATATTAAATAAAGTAAGTTTATGCCAAAAAAATGCTGGGAAACGATGTAATTAAAAAATTTTATTTTTTATTCGGGCAAATTTAAGGATCGCAGGTATATGCTACTGATCGAATTAAGGCGAAATCTTTATCCAGCATGTCATAGCAATTCGTTTAAAATTTACGACATTAGCCAACAACGTGGATCTAGTTTTTGGTCATAGACTTACATTGTTGGAAACCATACGTTTTTATTTTGGATTAGCTTCTGTATTGTATTTGTAGTGATGCTCGTTAAATATGAATTGTTCGTCAATTCTAATTCAAATCTCTATGAGGGAACGTCCCTGTGACTACACAATACACTATAAGCGTCAATGTAGTTTTGTATGCAGCAATAAATTTTTTAATAAATATGTTTATAACGAAGTTAGTATTTACAACTCTACTTTGGACTAGATAGCACTATGGATTTTCTTATGTTCCATATTGTTAAAATTTTAATTGGTTCAACTGTACTTGTTTTCATAGACAATAAAATTACTTCTAGACGTTATTTACCAACATTTCCCTAATATTTAAACCATTGCTTCTCATGGAGAAAATGATCATGAGGAGATTCCTTAGTTTTCGGGAACGTTGACGACCAAAAATCACCCTGTATAGCCATAGTGGTGTCCCACCGCTGTCCCTTCATTAACATTTTCTAATGTTAAATTTCTTATGGTCATGCCACGAATTTGTCGTAGATCAACGCACTATAAATTAATAAACAATTCGATTATTATAATTAAAAAATAAATATGTAAAATAATTATATACTTATATTATAGGTTATAATTTACCAAGTCTTTACTCTTTTTACTTTAGTGAAACAAGTGATATAAGTAAATACAAGTTTTCGTTTTGTTTAATATACAAACACTGTTCGCTTACACATATTCTTAGTTCACTTGGTATACCTTACTTTCATCAATCATCTAAGTATATACTGATTGTGATACTGTGTTCAATTTCTACTCTGTGGCCTCAAATATCTTTTTTGTCACTCAACTATAAAATTACTATTATCAAAATAAATGTTATCTATTTCTGTATGATAAACGTGACCAGAAGTGAATTAATTACCTTCATATCACTTATATTTATTTATTGGATTTATAATAAAAAAATTCGATGTTTTTTTCATCAATAATTTGACACACGTCCGTCACCTAAAGCGCCATGCGCAGTACTAAAGTTACCAAACGAGCATGGAAAGTCGGAAATTTTTTCTAAATTTAGTTTTTTTGATAATTTACTAATTTTATAAATGAAGTGAAACCTAAATTTTAGCAGGTTTCCTGTAGTAGTTAAAATAGGGATATTTCTTATATAACCCGGCAAATTGTTTGCCATGAAAAGGGGTCCTAGACATTTTATTATTTTTGTATGCAATACAAAAAAATAATGGGGTATTTAGGGGGATTAGATGTTGTCCGATTTTAGATTGCATACGATCGGTGAGCTTTTTTGTAGATTTTAATATTATTAAGTTTTATCAAACTATGTATTTATTTTAGATTTTACATTGAGCTTTTTTGAGATAATAATTATTTTATCGAGCAAAGTATTCACTATCGTGTAACGAATTAGCACATTCCTTTAAGTAAGACAATATCTTTAAGTATGTTGAGTATTATTTTCAAGAGCGATAGTTAGTTGTAAATACCAAAACAATTTGTTCTAGCGAAAGGTGTTTTTCTCTAGTCCACTAGTCAGTACCTCGCCTTAACCGGCCCCGCCTTGGTTACAGCGGCGCACTTATCGAGCGCTTAGAAAAAATTCTCCACGCCTAAAATGACGATGACCCCTGTATTATACATAGATGTGCTTACTTTTAAAAAATACTGCAATATCTAGTACTTGGTGGTCAGCAGCACCTCACGTGTTGAAAACGTAGTCCGAAAGATCACACTGCGGTTACCAACCCGCCGCCTGCCCAGCGTGGTGACTACGAGTATGGACAAAAAACCCCTATGGCAGTAGCCTTGTGGTGACCCGGAGGAGATCTACGTCCAGCAGTGGACTGTAGGCCGATATGTATGATGTATACTTACCTGCTTAATGGAATACGACTTTGTATTAATTTAAATCTGCCAACGGAAAATGCGTATCCAGTTACAAATTTCGAATTTCTTCCGCGTCCCGCAGACATCTCGAAGGAAAAGCGCGCCAAAACACATTTAAATCTCGAACGGAAACGGATGTATCAGTGTCACCTTAATATTTCTGTTTTATTACCGTAGGATTGTCGATTAAAAATAAAATTTCTTTTCATCTTTGTCGCGTCTAGTCGCTTCCGAACTCTTAGATATTTCCTTTGATCTTCCGTTTCTTTGCGAGGTATTAATATTTAACTATTCTACAAATGACAATATTTTGGTTTCCTTGTCATAATGCTATTATTTTAACAAAGGCTTTAATAAAGGAACTAAGAAAGTAGACAGCTACTCATAATTATGCAACTCATAATCATCTCTATGCAATAAAAAAATCTGTTGAACGGAATATGATTCTCCTTCACTTTTCTACATGCGTACAGACGTCTGAAAAGATTTCTTATAGAAGTCGTTGTAAATGTACACAGCCATAAATAACTTTTTCTAGTTTAGTGCCATATTTACCAAAACTTTTTAAGTGTTTTATTTTTGCATTTTAAAAATAGACACCAAAAAAGGCGCTCGCGATACAGAAGCGTCATATATCGATGTTATTTCTAAAAACGATACCACAACACTAAAACTAACATTTTGCGGTTGTCGAAACGGTTGGCACAAAACTTTCAGTTCTATTTCTATGAGTTTAAGGAACACTTGACATTTAGTGAACACCTAAGGGTGCTTCCCCTGGGATCGTGTGACAACTCTGTGCGGTTAGGGAATATGATGTATGTAATTTGTGTTTGTCTGTTTGTGTCAGTGATTTTATGCTTTGTCAGACAAATGTCACGTTGAATTCGTGTTGTTTATCCACGAGAATATTAGAGATGTAAAATCTCGACTAAGTCCAGAATAGATGCTTCGTAGTTTTATATTTTTCTTTAAGTTCTCGATTCGCTCTATCAAAATAAGGAAAGTTGCAAATATTTATGACATGCCAACTATGTATGATCTTAACTAATACATATTATAAATTAGAAAGTTTGTTTGTTTATTTAACCTCTTTCTTACGCTTTATTTACACTAGGCTACATTTCGTAGCCCACGTAGCCGAAGTCGCGGGTAGCAGCTAGTTTACAGTAAAATCAAGAAGAAAAATTTGTTGTTCCTTGTAATTATTTTAATGAATAATTCAGAAGATTCTTCACATACTTAAGTATGCCGAAAAAACCTCTATCCCATTAGCTAATCTCATACCATTAGTTCTCCAAGATACGCTGACGCTACCATATTAAGCGACTATATAGCTGAAGATGGTGGCTTTGTTATCCGCTTACTACTAACGTTACAATACATAATTGGTTGTACATGGACCTGATTGATTGTCATTGTTTTATCTGCCCTTAAATGTACTGTCCCGTACAAAAAGGGCTTCGATGAGCAACACTAAGAGGGTGTCGATTAATGGTAATGCTAATAAAATATCTTTACTTATCTTTCCGTAAGTTTCGGTACAATTTGTAACTTCATACTCTAAGGCATTGATTTATGATTATTTAAATTTTTTATTAATATGGTTTACCAGATTCACAGAAAACTTGACATTTTACAATTTGAAGTAACATGTGACTTAACAATGTGAAGTAGTTTGTGAGTATACATCTTTTCTTTCCATACAAAAACTCCTGAATTGAATCAATTTTGACAGTCCAAAATCATCTAGAACATAATTAAAGTGGAATTAAGGAAACGACCGATGACATCATGATTGGTTCCTGTTTCGACAATTCAGATCGGAAGTCATTACAATCAATGAGGCTACTGTTGTCTACTTAGACATAATGACACAGTGCACATTGTCAATGCCAGAGTCGTTTGGATGTCATTTTCTTTGTAGATGAAAGGCATAATGTCAGATATATTGATGTAAATTGTCTGGGATATAATTTAGTAACTTAAAAGGTAAGGATAAGGTAATCCATTGCATCCATCCATTTTAGCTAAGCTTTTTCGAAGCGTTAAATCTCCTTCAAAGTCATAAATAAGAATGTTTACAACAAATTCCCTCGCACAGAACAAAAACGATATCAATAAACCAGTCGGCGATGTCAAACATAACAATTCTTTCATTAGAAGAGGTTACAAATCTCTAATAATAAGTAAATTATTAGTTGGACTGTACGGAATTAAATGTGTTGCCAACAAAAATATTATAAACGCTTCTATATTTTATATGAGAAATGACAGTACGAACATTGACCTGGATTATTTCAAAGTTTTAGATTTTAGAAAATTAACACGAAATGTACTTCAACTATTAAAAAGGCATTTGGAAATGAGTAGGTAGCTAGTGAGAGACCTATGTTGTAGGTACTGTTTAGGATAACTTTCTAAAATTCTGAACTCTGAAAGAGTCTGAAATATTAAAATTAAGAAGCAATAAACTGTTTCGGTCTGGTTTTTATCAAAGCTAAAGATTTATCTTAGACATTTAACAAGCGCAATTCTATCATTATCTGAAACTGAACAATATTAAATAATAAATTAAATATGTACTTAGAACCAATTATTTTTTATCATATTGGTTATTTTCACTAGGTACTCTAGTAAATAAATTTTATACTCGAACTATTACTTCTAGTAAACTCAAATCTGTGCCATTATGCTCAATATTGCTCAATTCAATTTTGAGCAAAGTCAAAAGTTTTAAACAATATCGTAGTTGCACGAGTATCAACTATTTACACCTTACAATTTGATTCCCGATTGACATGATGTTAAAATAAAGATGACACACACATTCTTGTTTTAATATTGAGTAGGAGTAGAACTATGGACCATTTGTCGTAGCGCAATTTGACGACTACATTTTAGTTATTTACTTACTAGATAGAAAATGGGTTCATATCAATGTTCATTATCATCATTTACAGCCCTGAGAAGTCCACTGTTGGACATAGGCCTCCCCCAACAACCTCCACTCCGACCGGTCGGAAGCAGCCTGCATCCAACCGACGCCCGCAACCTTGGCCAGGTCATCCGTCCACCTCGCGGGTGGCCTTCCCACGCTGCGCTTGCCGATACGTGGTATCCACTCTAGAACTTTCCGACTCTATATATCAATAGACATATCAATGTTATAAGGACCTTAACAAATGTTGTGAACTGGATGTTAGTTAGTCTATGTTTCTCTTATTTAAACTACCTAACTCATATTTTTTTGTTTGCAAAACTTCCTTATAACTATTGATACTTACTACAATAAAACAGCACCCATATGATGAATTTGGTGAGAGCGAGATATCTCACTTTTAAACGTCAAATCCACAGAGCTAAGTAATAACCAGACAAGGCAAGTGTTTCTACTTGGTGTGGTGAATTTCAAACTACTTCTATCAGCCCTAATTCATTCAGTCTTGTCTCGAGAACGAGAATCTATTTTTTACATGCAAAGTAGTTTATCTAGTTATTAATAGCTCTGTGAATTTGACGTTTAAAAGTGAGACATCTCGCTCTCACCAAATTCATCATACGGGGGCAGAGGATATCAACTTACGGTGACAGTATAACGTAAAACTGTAGGAAAACTATCAGTTTCATAAAATTCGTTGTCACCGTTAAATCCTTACTTATAGGCTTATTCATAAATTTCTGACAATACAAGATATAGTTGGAAATCGGGCATATGTTCATTGCGTAATTTAAACCCGAAATTCACGGGAAGGGGACAAACGGGAATTCAAAAAGCTATATATTGGTTATTTCACAGCGAGGGAGGTCATTTCCCGAAATTCCCAAGTTTTGGGCGAAAATTCATAGTTGTTTAACGGTCAATATGAAAGTTTCCGTGTTAGTATGTAGCAAGTTTAGGAAAAAGGGGTGGGGCTGTGTCCAACGGGAATGACAACATGGAATGCTGAAGTTGAGCATATATGTTTATTTGGGACGCTGTTTTAAAACTGGGAACGTAATAGAAGGGGACATAAAATACATAGTAACATATAGGCTACTTTTTACACCTTTGTAAACGCGGATGAATCCACTAGTTATTCATCACTACAAGATAAGTTGGATTATGACGTTAAACATAAAAGCAACTCTTCAGCTTTAAAATTAGTATAGATATAAATACTGTCCAAATGCAAACCTTAACGGTTTAACTAGTAGACACTAATAACAATCAAATGACAAACTAACAAAAGTTTTATCGTAATTTAACACCAAATTATGATATTGCGCTATAAACATCAAATTCAGCAGGCATTGCAAAAGACTCACCAAGCGATCAAAAAGTACGTGTCGAGTTTTGGGCGAAAATATTGTTTAACGTCAATATTTTAAAAGTTTCCGAGAAATTGGTCATAATTTTGTAGCGAAGTTTAGGTCAAAAACTTGCGAGTCGGACTTCTTTCCATTACATCATGATAAATATAGGAAATTAAGAAAGAAAATAACATTAAGACTGCCAGAAAGAACTTAAAATTTCTGCGATGTGAATCCTACAAGACCTACAGATTATCCTAACGTAGGATTCACAGTAGACATAGATTTTGTATAATGTATTTTTGGAAATAAATTCCTTTTTACTTTTAAAATATCTTTTTCTAAATAGGTAAATAATAAGGCAGAGAAGAAACAGGAACTTAAAAACATGTATGTAATTTTTACCAATTAAGTAGGTAATGTAATTTTATAATATAACTCATCCCAAGTCTCGAGATTTTCTTATTAACGTATCTATGGTAAGTTTACCTGAGCATAATTCCAAATTACCGTACAAAGAACAATATACAACAACTAATTTTGTTTAGACACCGTACAATTTTGTACCATTAGCGGGTTTATGAATTGAAAACAATGGGCCCTAAATTACCCTAATCTGTTCACTTGGTGGTCTTACAGAATAAATTAAGGCCTAAATAAGGTTTAATTTTAGGTGACACCTATCTCTCTTCGTCTCGGCTTAGTCCGAGCATACTCAGATTTAAAACTCAGACAGTTCCATTCAAAACATTTATAGGTATACCTCGAAGTACCTACTCGTAAAGTACTTACATAAAATACAATTTCTACGCCACGTAGTAATCTTGTATTTGTGATTTAATATATATAGAGTATAGTTGACGCATATCAAAATAATAATAACATGTCTGTTAATCGTCGGTAAAGGATGATTCCAGGTTTAGACATGGGTGTTTAATACCTAATATACTTTTTGATAATACCGACTTTACGGTGACGTCATTTTTAATCAACAACAAATACCATTTTATTATAAAAGTATTGTAGCATTGTTTAAGCTAAATTTCGCTTATTTCGTGGAAGGGTTATGAAAAACAGATAGTAGCCGATAAATTTGATTATATTCCATATATATATTCGCGGGCGTCCACTAGTAAATGTAATTTTTAAATAGTGTCTAACTTTAGACGCGGATTTGCAATTACACCGGGAAGGCCTGACATTGGTTAGTGACCTGTCATCTAGTCACTGTGACTAATTTGTGTTTGGGCACTAGATCAAAAATAAATATAATTGCCACTAGATCAAAAATAGAGACGCAGTTGGCCACTACATCAACAATAGAGACGCAGTGTTACAAAGTTACGAAAAATCAACGATTCACACGACGAAAGTTCAAATCGGGCCTGTGACGGTCAACATTCCCTTTCTCACATTTCGTTATTGTTACAAGCGGTTTTTTTCCCTTGCTGATTGAGCCTCGGGTAGTTTGTGACCCAAAGTCTTACATCTGCTCGTCACATGCGACTTAAGTCTCGATTTTGCAAGGGACATTAGTGCTGTGATTGTTTTATCGAATTGTAAGCTTTATTTATTGTTTTATTGACATCTCTTATCTATGATTACAGATTAAGTTCATAAATCATTGACATGAAACTTTATGATATACTGTTTCTAAAATATATATTTTTATTATGAAATAATAAATAAATTAAACTAAATGCAAGTGAGAGAGTTGCAAGTGAATCAATTATTTCTTTAAAGCAAATATTAATAGCAATTTGTTAAGTATCATAAATTTTAATAATTTTAAAACTTATCCAAGTGACCAATTCGTGACTTTCAAAATTATTTATTCTCAGTAGCTGAAACTGTGTCTTTGACCCGCTCGACAATTCATCGATATCGACAAGACAAAGCCGCACTGTCTGGACGACATTATTCACAGGCCACAAATCTCGAACGGTTGTAAAATACGACCCCACTCACACAGTTAACTTTGTTCCGAAGGTTTTGGATATTTTTTTTAAGAATAAAAAAATGCAATTTTTATATTTTTGAATATAAATACTTACCGATTTTTAGCATACGGTTATGTATTAGCCAAGTTTTAAAAACTTCCAAGTCTAGTTTAATGTCAGGTTTGTAACAGACGACAAGGAAGCTTTTACATACCGGTAGCTATTACTTCTGATTTTACTTCCTTAGGCAAGTTGATCTGAAGAGTTTACTATTAATTAAAGTACCTACGGTATAAAAAACATTATTTATTATACTCGTACATACTTACCTCGGAAAGCACGTAAAACCGTTGGTCCTGCGCCTGATCTCTCTCCGGTCGTGTCGGCTTTCCGTCCCATCGGACTATGAGAGTAACGGAATAGAGAGTGCATCTGTGTTTGCGCACACACTTGTGCACACAATATCTCCTGCGTATCTGGTCAATCTCCGTAAAGATTGGTCGCCTTGGCCGAAATACGGTCGGAGATCATCATCATCATCGCCACATACTTACATACATAAACACACGATTGTGTTCTCAAAAATCGGTTAGAAACTGCAGGATCTCGTAGCAGACTTACAGCCACGTTTCATCATCATCATCAGCCTATTGCAGTCCACTGCTGGACGTAGGCCTCCCCCAGGGCACGCCACAAGACTGCCATGGGGGGTTTTTGCCCATAGTCACCACGCTGGGCAGGCGGGTTGGTGACCGCAGTTTGTATTTTGGACTATGTTGTCAACACGAGAGGCGCTGCTGCCCACCTCCCGGAAACCCTTAGGTAATCGCCTCGTACGATACCCACGGGCAGACATGGGGTGGTACGAATTCTACTCTGCCGGCACCACGCGGCCAAATCAAATGCCAATAATTACAGCCCGTTTAGCATTCCTTATTATTTCTTTTGGCCTTACTTATATAAGCAATATACATGATAGAAGGGTAGGGTAGCACCGTCTTAACTAAAAAATACGAAAAAATAATATATTTTCATAAAAACCAAATTTAAAAAAATCATATGGAATTGGCAAACAAAGAGGGTCCACGTCGTCTCGAGTTTGTCACTGGTGGGTGGTGGCGCCACGTGTTACGTAAACAAGAGTGTGTCTGTTAACAGTGTATTGTGAATCATGCAGTTCGTACACTCGTCATGTTTTTAGTTCAATCGACTCCTACGAGTTTCACGTACGAGTAGTTCATGATGACCCCTTTTTATTAAAAAAGATACATACATACAGAGGAATGGAGTAGCTAAAACTGCAGAAACATAAGGGAGAAGCCCACAGCCACGTTTTGTATAGCGGGGTAGAGCGTGAGAGAATGCCCCTCACGGATGGAGATGCAGCTGATGTATTCTAGTGAAGTCCCGCATCAGCATCGAGTACATAGCGTTTTGTCTGACTGTTTTGATGCCAAATGTGTGTTGTATTTGTACAGTTCTAGGAACACGTCGAGTAGATTATGACAGAATTATTTCTGGCCTTGACATTGCCTATTTGTTCTTTGGTTATTTGCCAATAATGAGACCTTTTCACGGACAAGTTGAGAATATAACGTATTGAGAACAAGCTTACTGTCTTGGCTAATTAATATTAGATATTTTACATAATGGTTTATTTACACCGAGCTTTGAGAAAGCGATGGGGAGCCATGGAAATTGATCTCCTTCTATACATAAGTATAAAATGCATTATGCAGAATGACTGATGGAACAAGATACCTGCATTACAAAACCTTAGAGATCTTAGTGTGGCCTACATAGAGGAATGAGATGTAGACAAGGACTGGAATTGTGAGGCGCCGAAAAGTCTAATGGTGCATCGAAACTGTTAGTATGACATTAGCACGTTATGTCTACATCTTATTCATTTACGGCCTAGATCAATGTGCTTTAAAGTGTGTGAATTTATTTATTTAATATTTAAGATATAAGTTTCATATCCATATATTATTGGTTTCGTCTGCGGGCATAAAAGGTAAACCTAGATTACGTGCACATCTTAAAATAGCCCACAACATTCGCGGCAACACCTGAAACTCATAAATATACTAAAGCAGTTAAAGGTACAGTCTACCTGCTTTATAAGTATACTCGGCTTGGGTTTACAGAACACCTGGCTTTACAAGTGCTATTTTTAAACTCAATCAAAGTTTAACTTAAATGGATTGTTGTAGAAGAATTGTTTTATTTGACAAAATATAACAAATGTTTTAAAGAGCGTCACATGTTTTCTGCTTTGTAAATAACTGTCACAACTTCATTTGAAATTTTTGTTTCCTCGCAGTCCCTGATGGTCTTTTTTAGCGGTAATCTCTCGAGTGTTTATCAACGGCTAATATGTAATTTATAATAATTTGTCAAATTACTAGTAAATAATATAAATAAATTGACAGTTGACAGCTATTGTGTAGATCAACGTTTGGGAAATCGACGACGACAGTTAGAATATTAAGAGCGTCAAAGTTATGTCTTGTCGATTTTTAAAACTACTCTGTCTTTATACAAATTAAGAAGTATAAAGGTTTTCTAAATAGAGTTATTTCTATTGTTACAGAAGAAACGTACAGTACGACAACTCTGCCTGTAAACGAAAGGATAACCCTCGTCTGCAATGAAAATTTTCACAATATCAGGCATGAGACCACTGAAGCGGACGCCAATGTCGTGTGGTATAAAAATGGAATACTTTTGGAGAAAAATTCACGGATATATTTACACGGGCAAAGGTAAGAAGAATTTACGGGATGCAGAAATATTCAGGTCCATATAGAATTTATGGGAATTCGAATAGAATCTATTGTAAAAGCGGGATGTTGCCCTGTACTGCTTGATATAGTGCTTGAGTGCTTACTACAGATATTATCATCATCATAACATCACTACAGATATACCTAAAAATGAAATTCAACATATTTTTTAAGTAGGTACATCTAAATATAATACCACAAAAATGATTTAGTATTAATAGACTTTCAAGAAGCGTCTATTTCAACATCAAATATAGACGCATACTGAAATAAGCCAGTAGCAATATTTACAAAGCTCAGCAGAAATTCCAAAAACATGTAGTAACTCATCATTACCGGGTACAAGACGTCGTCGTGCCATGAAGTAGGTACAGTGGAGAGCGGTCATATTCAAATCTATCTATTAGGAGTTTACATGGGGAGTTAAAAAACTTTTCAAAAACTCTTAGCTACATCGCCAAAAGTTTAATGCCATTAAATCTAGAACGTATATCTATGTAAGTTTAAAAAAGTCCATGTCATCATATTCGATCTATAAATTACCTATAAGTATAGGTAGTCATGCCGCCGCTATTTTTCTGACTATCCCTTACTCCCTGTATACAAATACTGTTAAGCACATCCTCTGGTATCAACTCCATGTTTGTAGATCTAACGCAACACAAACACAGACTGACTAATATAAACGAATCTGTATGTGAAATACAGATATTTTAGTCTGTTACTATGTCTATTATCGCATAATTAATACTTATTATGTCTTATTTAGACGGAAATTTTAATATTTAAAACTTTTTAATGCTAAAACGAACTAAGTGATTATTCTTTAAGAAACCTATCTATATTTTTATCTAAATAATTACAGTATCAAATAAATACATTTAGCAACGATAAATTACTTAAGCCCTTTCTAATAACACTAGTTATTTATCTTTACGTATGTTCTGGATATTAAAAGTACATGATTGGATTTAAACTTATTTATCCAGTGCATGGAGACAAATGAAAAATTATTCTTATTTGATTATTTCAGGGTAACATTTAGGGAGTCTAAACCAAGTGATGAAGGGGAATACAAATGCAGCTATCCGATGTACGGCGGTGAAGATCGCGTGGAAAGAAAAATATATTTGTACATCACCACCGGTATGTACTTACCTATTATTTAAAAGGTTTATATAATTTCATTATCATCATACAAAAAAGCTAACGACTGATCACCATCAGAAAAGCTCTGGATCTGACTCTTTCAATGTATTACAAGTGACATGTTTTTAATCGTTTCCAAAAGCACACTATTTATATCCATCAAGTTGGCAATGTTAATATTCTTAATCAATTACCAAATCATCGATGAGTATTACTAATACTGGACTGTTCTGGTACAGGGATTTAGTTATTTTCATAAAATATTTATTGTCTTCGAAATAACCGGCCAGATGTGTAAACATAGTCAGCCAAATTAGCACCAGCTTCCGAGCTTGCATCGAAATTACAACCTTATGTAGATATCCGAATTTAGAAGTAATAAGTCTATAGGTAGATAATATAGTCACCAGTAATGATGCGGAGCTTCACTAGAATACATCAGCTGCATCTTCTTCCGTGCTTGTCGTAAGAGTCGACTAAGGAACTCGGGGATTCTCTCAAGTAATAAGCTAGCAACTTATGCTTACCACTGTGTCGAATATCCTGCATTTATGGCTGTCCCATTTCGTGAACACAGCCGTGTAAGATTTGTGTCTTCATTTTGATGATAGTACTGATAGATGATTAAAATAAATACTAATTTGTGAATGTCCAATATGTTGTGCGTGATCGAATTGCTTTGTCATGTTCTCCTAGTAGCACTAGCAAATACATAATAATTATATAGACATTTCTAATTTTAGTGACTTTCGTATCTTGTAATAATTTGTCTCGAAGTGTGTTTATTTTATTATTTTCAGACGAATATCAAAAACCAAAACGTGAAAATTTGTCTTCACCACGGTCTGCATTAGTTCAAAACAATAAGAACGAATATAGCACAAGAAACTTTCAAAATCGCACATTGAAAGAAAGGATTGTCGTATTTCCTAATCATAGTTCCGGGAAATATGAAGAAATTAATCATAAGAAAGAAACGATTTACGAAAATGTAAACAACAATGTCGAAAAATATGCTCCTAGATTCAAACATCCAACAAGAATGTTCAAAACAGAGTTGAAAGCAGTTGGCAGTACCATAAGACTGAGATGTGCTGCCGAAGGTAAGTTTCTAACCTAAACTCATTTTTAGCTTAACATGAATACTAATATTCCTATCAAAGAATTAAAATAAAAGCGTGCTAAATCGAAAGTGCAAATAATGAATCGTACTCACAACTTGACAATGTGTGGAGTAACGTGCATAATATAAATATCTAAATTTAATAACCGTATCGATACAGAAAACGCGACGGGCATACTTCTGTTTCACCTTTTAAAATAACTACAGGCGTCCTTAAAGTTGAACGCATGGTCTGTTACACGGGGTATAGCTAAAAGCATTTTTATAACGTCGTAAACTTTCACAGGGAATCCTACGCCGAACATAACATGGTACAAAAATAATGAGACAGACAAACAGATACTGCGGTCCTCACAGCCATCTTTCGGTAAATGGTCCATGATTTTGGACAATGTGACTAAAGATGACAGTGCGAATTACACTTGTCTAGTCTGCAATGAACTGGAATGTATACAGCACACTGTCAATCTTCACATTCAAGGTAAGAAATCATAACAATAACGTTGATTACCTAATATAAAAGAAATTGTGAGGATAATAAACTATTTTTCTTGATAAACAGAACGCCACCCAACGAAGCCGTATATAAAAGAAGGATATCCAGGAAATATAACAGTTCTGGTCAACGAAACAGCTGTTCTATCATGCCCTCTTGTATCGGAACTGGAGCCGTATATCTATTGGCTGAGACCTGCAAATTACTCCTTGAAAGAGGTCGATGATGGCTCCATTCCAGATGGACAAACCGTTGAGGTATTTTCCTTTAAGATAGATCTGATTTGTTTGGTAATTATGTATACATATGTGTAATATTTCGCATGAGAATCTAAAAATATTTGTAATTTGCTAAGAAGTTGCGCATTGGCTGAAAAGTGTCTTCCTTGTATATAGGTAATGCCCAGTGTGCCACATTTAAATAATTTAAGACATTAATATACTAGATGCTATGCTAAACGTAGCAGTAGGATCTCCTTCACGATCATTGCATTCTGGCTACCCCATTATAGAAACACAGTCATGTGTGAATAAGTATGTATATAACAAGGAGTTTGTATACCTATGTAATAAGTACTTGTTATTGATTTTCCAGAGTGACAACCCTGCTGATAGACCTGAACAACTAACTATATACAATGTTACTAAAGAGGATGAAGGCTGGTATATATGTGTTGCCATGAATACTCTTGGTAATAGTATTGCTAAAGGACATCTTTCTGTTCTTGAGTGTAAGTTATTTTAATCATAATTTTCTGCCATAAATGTGGGAGTGCCTTGCCCAGCGTGGTGACTATGGGCCAATACCCCCATTGCAGTCTTGTGGCGTGCCCTGGGGGAGGCCTACGTCCAGCAGTGGACTGCAATAGGCTGATGATGATGATGAATGTGGGAGTGATGTAGATGCGGACTTTAACTTGACGTTTACTTTCAGATGAATACCACGAATCACAAGTAGAAAATCTGTCTCAAATACGCACAGCAGCATTAGTGCAATACAATAAAATAGAAGACAGCACAACAGACCTACAAAATGTAACACAAGGCACGAAGAAAGAAAGAAACATTGAATATCCTTATACTAATTTCGGAAAAGATGAAGAAATTGATGAGAAGAACGAAACCAATTACGGGCATGTTGATAATAACGTCACTAAATATGCTCCTAAATTCAAACATCCTTCAAGATTATTCAAAATGGAAATGAAACCTGCTGGTAGTGCTATAAGACTAAAATGCCCTGCCGAAGGTAAGCCTCATTCTTGTATTGTATCCAGAATTTTGAATATGACTAAATTTTATCACTAAACTATCGTAAACGTTTACAGGGAATCCAACTCCGAACATAACATGGTACAGAAACAATGAGACAGACAAACAGATAATGCGGTCCTACTCACAGCCAACATTCGCAAAGTGGTCCATGATTTTGGACGAGTTGACTAGAGCTGATAGCGGAAATTACACTTGTCTAGTCTGCAACGAACTAGGATGTATACATCACACTGTTAGTCTTCACATTCAAGGTAAGAACTCATAACAATAACGTTGATTAACATGCAAAATTTTACGCAGGTAATAAAATAGTTTTTCTTAATAAATAGAGCGTTATCCATCGAAGCCATATATAAAGGAAGGATATCCGGGAAATATAACAGTATTGGTCAACGAAACAGCTGTGCTATCCTGTCCTCCAGTGTCAGACCTGGAGCCTTATCTCTATTGGCTAAGACCTTCAAACTACTCTTTAAAAGACGCCGAAGTTGGTCCGAGTGATGCGCCAATTCCCGTCGGATATACCGTTGAGGTTAATTTTTCTTTATCGGTGATATCATGGGTCGATGGCCATTGTAATTTCATTTAAATGTTAACATGTATCTAACTAGATGGTTAAGGTGGAAGATGTCAATTAATGTCTTAACTTCAACTTAACATCTTTGGGCAGTAAATGTATTGTCATAAGTAATTTTAATGATCATCAATTGGTGATGGTTTTATTGGTGGTGGTTTCATTAGAAATCAAAATACACAAATCATTATTGTGCACTTTAGTCATTAATTCATGTTTAGTTGTAATCATACAATCTTCTTCACTGTAGTAATGGTCCTTTGCAATATCATAATGTAAGATATTAGTCTGGATTACACTGGATCGCTTGTCGACGGAGTTGTTCCTAATATTGAACGACTTATTATTTACTTGTTAAAGGAGTTCAATCAGCAAATTAAAAGTTGTCGTTACAAGCAGGACATAATTGCAACCGCACTAAGTAACGCAGACAGTGACAATGTGTGACGAAACTTTTTCGATTCTAGAACGTTTATACGCGAAACCTGTACTGACCCAAGGGGTGGTCAACCAAACGGTGTTGGTAGAAGACGATGTGAAGCTAAGCTGTGAATTCTTGTCCGACATGCATCCATATATCTACTGGATGTATTACCCCAAAGACGAGAACACTCATAGTGATATCGTGACTTTGCCTGAAAGTAGTAAAATTGTTACGGTGAGGGATGTCACTAATGCATGCGTGTGGGACGTTGCATGGAATGATAGGCATGAGTCTCAAAATAAAGGAATGCATACATGTTTTTAGGAGATGGTCCTCAAAATACCTATATTAGATAGCGAAGCGAAAACTATTTCACGCACCTAATCCTACGATTTTTATGTGATTTGATTGATAGGTTCTTTTAGGGCCAATTTTTTCAATGGTCCGATGGCCTATCTGGAGGATAAAATTGATGCTGTCTCTATCTTGATCAAGTTTTAGAAAAAGACAGCATCGACTTTATTCTCAGACAGGTTATCTGATTGTTAGAAAAATTGGCCCTTAGTAATCTGTAAATAAGTAGCATGTGTAGCATCAGCGATTGAAGTTAATTATGGTACTAGGTCCTAAAGGGCTTGACTCTACTTCTAAAATGTTCGAAGGTTCAATTTGTCCGATTTGATGTGGACCTTGATGTGATGACTTGACTATCATCATCATCAGCCTATTGCAGTCCACTGCTGGACGTAGGCCTCCCCCAGGGCACGCCATAAGACTGACTATACTAATGTTAAAATAATAATATAATAGATACAATGCCATGTGCTAATGTTTATGCTTTTGAGAATTTCAGCATGTAAATTTTGTTTGTTTTGTAATAATCTTGGAAAAATTATAATTTCACGCTATTCACTAAAATTTTAAAGAAATTTTAAACTATAGGTTTATCCTCGCGCATGGTGTGTAGTGTGTTACATGTCCAACAATACAAACAAAATAACAAGAATTATATTTTTTAGAGTGATAACCCTGACGATAGGGCTGAACAGCTCACTATATACAACGTGACTAAAGAGGATGCAGGCTGGTACGTCTGTGTTGCCGTCAATACCCTCGGCAATACTACCGCTAAAGGATATCTCACCGTTTTGGAATGTAAGTCACTAAACAATTTATTATTAGAAGTAGTAACTTAAGATTTAATTTCTTAAGACAGCGGTGCCATCATACACCAGTCGTTATATAGCGGTGTGGTGACGTCATTAGAACGGTAGGAAGTAATTGACACCGTTTGTTATATAGAAAATATTCCAGTGACTTCATTCACCGCTGTATTACAACCACAATGTAACGGTACCGCCATCTTGGGAAATCAAACTTTTACTCAATACTCTTATCAGTAGGTACCTAGTAACTAAAATGAGAAAGCTAATTATATCGTTAAAACACTATCTACGATCATTTGACGTAGCTGTAGGTTAGTTTAACGTAAATTACCAAACAAAAACTTTCTGCGATTCAAAAGATATTGATGGTTTAATGATAATTTCAGCCTTACCAATTCCTGAGATAGTCGATCACGGGAAACACACTCTCCTAGTCAACGTCTTAACAGCAGTTATTGGTGCAATGTTCTTTGTGGCCGCCATTGTGGTGGTAATGGTCTTCAAGAAGCTGAAACAGGAGAAGATAAAGAAGCAGCTGGCAATAGAGACGGCTCGAGCTGTGATAGTGACGCATTGGACGAAGAAGGTTACGGTACAGAAGCCACCGATAGATGGAAGCCCTGCTACTATGGAAGAAGGATTGGTAAGAATTATTTACAAGTATCTATGAAGTACCCGGATATCTAGTTTTAAGCATAATATGTGATAACATAGAAAACTGAAGAATTTCTTTTTGAATTATGGTAAGATACTTTAAGATCGTGTGTATAAAGAAATACCGGCGAAATAAAATAACAATTAATCTTTTTTACTTACTTTACCGCCTATTGGTGTGCTATAAATATACTTTGATAGATTTGATAACATCAGTAAAGAATAAGTACCCAATAAAAATAAAATCCACAACAATAGTAAGTGCCAATTTTATTGGATTATTACTGAGAGCAATACACATGAATGTAACAAACATCCTGCCTCTGACGATCCTCCAGAAATAGTATTATTAGAATGTGCTAAAATTAACATTGTCATAAAACGACATAAACCCTTGTATTTGCCATTCTAGTTAATGCCTGTAGTAAAGATCGAGAAACAGAAATTGTCGCAAGTCCATAACAACACGACGGATTCCACAATGATGTCGGAGTATGAGCTGCCGATGGATGTAGATTGGGAGGTCCCGAGGAATACCCTGCTTATTGGAAAGGTTCTTGGGGAAGGCGAGTTTGGGAAGGTGGTGAAGGCCGAATGTATGGGTATTGTGAAGCAAGGGGTCCAGTCGGTTGTGGCTGTTAAGATGCTCAAAGGTGAGTGTTGTACAACTCACTTAGTTTATATGTAGGTAGTTTAACCAAGGTCGATCTGGGTTTTTTTCTGTGCTGATGCGGGGCTTCACTAGAATACATCAGGTGCATCTCTTTCCGTGCATATCGTAAAAGTCGTCTAAGGAACTCGGGTTTTCTCTCAGACGATAAGTCTTAACTTGTCACTATCTATCTCTATCTCTCCGCGCTATGCTGAGCGTGGCTGTGGAATACTTTGTGTTACAGTTCTAGATACCCCATTTTGGGGAAAACAGCCGTGTCTATAGGTATATGTATGTAATAAGCTTAGAATAGGGAAAAACACCACAAAGGTGACTCAATCAGCTCACGGGTATCACACAAATTTTATCAAATATTTGTACATACCTATATTATGATCTACATACGTTGATCAATCATTTTCAGAGGGCCACACGGACGCTGAGATGATGGCCCTGGTCTCTGAAATGGAGATGATGAAGATGATTGGCAAACACGTCAACATCATCAATTTGTTGGGATGCTGCACACAAGACGGTCCGCTATATGTCATCGTGGAATATGCACCTAATGGGAATTTAAGAGAGTATTTAAGGAATCACAGACCTGGGAATAGGTAAGAGTTATAAAATTTTTCTTGTTGATGAAAAAAAACTTATCATACAGGTAAATTGAATAGCGATATAACATAATATCCACCAACATGTGACAAGATGCTGCAAGATTGTGTCCGTGAAGTAATTAATGAAATATTCACCGTAATAACTGCCTGGATCTAGTATTTTATTTTAATTTGGGAATATTAAATTCCAGGTACGAATCGCCGATAGATGATATAAAAGAAAAAAGAATATTAACGCAAAAGGATTTGGTGTCCTTTTCATACCAAGTAGCCAGGGGCATGGAGTATTTAGCATCGAGAAGAGTAAGTACGATATTTATTTTATTTTGTATTTGTCTACATGAGTGGCAATACTCTGCCAATGGCTACAGATTCTCACATACTTATCCATATTCTGACTCCGTCCGTGTGTAACGGAACTGTTATGTATTATGTTGGCTTTCTAATTTCATAAATAACACCTAAAATCCAGTACAAAAGATACAAACGCATGCAAACGAATAGAATACGAACAAATTTTTGTATCTACTCGTATAAGTTACTAGAATATCTGGATATAGCCTAAGTAACCACTTAAAATGTCCTTTTATTTCCTTCCAGTGCATACATAGAGACCTGGCAGCTCGCAATGTCCTCGTCTCCGATGACTGCATTCTCAAGATCGCAGACTTCGGCCTCGCCAAGGATGTGCAGAGCAACGACTATTACAGGAAGAAGACTGAAGGCAGGCTGCCCGTGCGGTGGATGGCTCCGGAGTCGCTGTATCACAAAGTGTTTACTACGCAGACTGATGTGTGAGTATTTATCTTCGACACACTATTTTGTGTTTTAAACCGGCACATTTTGTGCGATATCTTTGGGAAAACACATGCCATCTTTTTTTTAACAGAAACCGCTCTCAGTGCTGGTATCCGCCAGGTGTATTTCTGACTATGGCTATTCAAGTTCTCAAGGGCCTTCGACCTCTGCATCATGGCCCGATGAATGCCTCTCAAGGAATAGAGACTCTGTAGTCCCGTGAACTTCCAAAGAAATAGCACTTAAAATTACATGTCTTAAATTACGCCTTACCTAAAATGAAACCGAAGAAATAGCTCACCAACAGCTTCATCTAATCGTATATACAATTTTTCAAAACCTATTTCGTCTTTTGACATTAAATGAATAAATATATAATGGCGCTAGATCTTATATCACGCACAAATCGCATATAACTATGAGACTGAAACCTGGAAGAAAATATTCAAAATATTGTGTTACTTCCAGGTGGTCATTCGGCGTCTTACTCTGGGAGATCATGACGCTTGGCGGCACCCCGTACCCGACGGTCCCGGGACAGTACATGTACCAGCACCTCAGCGCAGGACATCGGATGGAGAAGCCCCCGTGCTGTAGCTTGGAAATGTAAGTGTTCACAATCTGGCGCATCTACCTTATCTTAGGCTAATTCTAGGTAGATAGGTAATAGTATTAAAATAGTTTGTTGTTCAATAGTTTCACGAATACTCGTAGATTTTTATATGTGTGTATTACCTTGGGTGACCTTACCACCAATAGCCACGTCAATTAACTAACTTTAGTATTATATAGGAACTCTTAAATTAGGATCATAATATGTAATCAGGATCCATTGTGGTAACAAAATTGTCAATGATCATTTACATCAGTCCCCGCTATGCTTAATTTGGCCGCAGGACTTCCTTTATGATTCTACCGTTTTGACTACTCTATTTCGGCACCACAGCCGTGTAGGTATACAGGGTGTAACAAAAGGGGTATGTTAAGCGAAAAGCTAAGTGAATAGCCCACTATGGAGAACCTATTTTTATTTTTCCAGATAGTATAAATAATTCCGAAACAACTCAGGAATGTCCATACAATCTTGAAAAATTTAAATGTGCTTTTGAGTCTCAAATTTTGGCAATAGGTTCTCTATAGTGGGATATTTACATAGCTTTTCGCTTAACATATTCTTTCTGTTACACCCTGTATAGTAGGTATGAATACAAACTAATAGAAAATCTTGAAAATTGCCACTCCCCTGCACCCGTATGATAAATTTAGTGAGAGCGAGATGTATTTTAATTCTATTCTAATTCTTAAGTCTATTTTTATATGCAAAGTACATACACTTAGTTTATCTAGTTATTACTAGATCTATGAATTTAACGTTTAAAAGTGAGACATCTCGCTCTCACTAAATATACAGGTGCTGATGAAAACTAGCTAAGTGAAATACTTTCTTCCAGTTACATGCTAATGCGCGAATGCTGGTCATTCTCACCGGGAGACCGGCCGTCCTTTACGGAGTTGGTCGAGGATCTAGACAAGATTCTGACCGTCACCGCCAATCAGGAGTATTTGGACATTGGCCTGCCACAGTTGGACACACCTCCATCCAGCTACGATGGGTCAGCTGATGAGGAAAGTGACAGTGAATTTCCGTTTTTAGGTTGAATTGAGTGAATATAGGTTGGTTTGGTTCATAGACACTCTCTTTTCATAGAGAAAGATTTTATGACAGTTTAAAGGATAATGCTCGAGCTGACACTGTTAAATATAAATGTGTACTTATAGTTGTTTACCTATATTCTTGTATGTAGACATTTTTATGTCGCAAATGTCCACAAAGTTAGGGAGTTTAATTGAAAATATTTGTTTGTATGTAAAAGTAAATTACCTATTTGTGATGTGATTCCATATTTAGATGCTCGGAGTTATATACCTAAGTTAGGCAATAGCCGCATAACAATAAAATTAAATTATAAAAATGCTATGATATACCTACGATTTGCTCGTTATCTCACTCACTTTGTACCAAAAGGAACGAGGAGTAAATCGATAAATCGATGGGATCGAATACGATCCATAAACCAGTCAATAATTATTGTAAATCAGTCAATAACAATACATTGAAAATTTCGTGCAATTGGTTTCGTCTTTTCCAGGGTCTTTTCCCTTTTTGCTCTGAATTTTAATGTTTCTTTCTTAAAGGCTGTTAGGGGAATTCCCCTTTTACGCACATTTTGTGCCATAAAATCATTCAATGTTGTATTTTTAATATTAAAAGTATGTTGTACATTAGCTTGTAATATTTATTTTTAGGTTTAAATAACCAAAGTGCATCTCAAAGTATTGCATAATAAGTAGATTTGTAAATATTTCTTAGTTGAGAATAATTTAAGTAAGTAGATAGAAAACTACCTACTTATGTAAAGTTCAGGATGTTTGATTTGTAAATATTTCAGTCATAATTTTGTAAGAAAAATTGTTCCTGTTTTTGATGCGGTAAATATTTTTTTTAACCCCACTTGCACCTAATTCATTATCTAAGATTAAATTTAATCCGCGGATTAGCACACATGCCTTTATGTTATTTAAAATGAATCTGAAGATAAGGCTTCCTTTCCACCAGAGATGTGCTGTGCTACGTTGCTACGTATGCTTGTGATATCCATCAATCATAATCTTTGATTAATGATGTCAATTTTGATTGGATGATTATCAAATGCATCTCTAGCAACTTATTATAGCAAATTTCTCGTGGAAAGGCAGTCTTAGGGACCTGGTGCAAGTGAACCTCAATGTTTATTTTTTAAGACTTGTTTAAATTAACTTGATACCTGTAGGTTGAGCTAGTGATAAATAAGTGAAATTTAATTGAAGTTTATAGCAATATAACTCATAAGTAGTTATTGAAAAGCTCTATAGGGTAGTTGACTATAATTGAATTTTAATGACAATTTATGCTTATCAGAATAAACCATCAAAATCATACAATCATTCAAATGAGGTAGTAATAAGCCTTCGAAGTTAAGTGCAGTTTCCTCCGTTGTTAGATTAAAATAATCATGAAGAAGATGAAAATAATGCATTTTACCACCAAAACTAAAGTGTATGTACTTAAATAGTTTTGTTAAAGTCTAGTAGAATAAGGTGTAAATAAAACAATAGGTAGAATATAAGATAATAAAAGTGTGTATGAATATAAAAAATGTACCTAAGTATGTTGTGTACTCTGTGAATGTATGTATTTCAATGTTACATATTTAATAAAATGAGATTAAATTTCATTTGTAAAAAATAAATTTTGTACTTTATTTTGATTATGTCGTAAATATTTTCACAACCTACTAGCACCATCTTGCGGATATCGGAGGAACTTTTTACATTTGTAGTTATTCACTATGGGTGCGCCCACCACCGGGCCCCACACCCTCCACTGACCCTCGGATCTGATAACTCATAACTGCTCACAGATGTCGCTAGTAGAATATTTGGTAAAAAGTACGAAGATTATCCTCCCCAAGAAATAATGATATTCCTTCAGCTACACAGTAACTGCAGAGATAGGTAGATAAGTTAGCCAATATTAAATACCTATTTATTGTTGTAGCTACCTCGGTAGATACTTATCTTATAATAGAGGTCTTATGGGTTGGTTTTTCTTTGAGCTGTGTGCGAATATTGTGTTCAGCAAATGGGGTAAACAACACTGCAGGATCATACAGGAAATCTCACAGCCACATTTATCATAATAGTGAGAGGTAGCATAGGTTAAGATGAGTGACAGGTTACTAGCCCATCACCTAAGAGAATGCCCTAGTTCCTCAGTCGACTCTTAAGACATGCACGGAAGACAAGGCTATGCCATGCTGGCAATGCAGCTGATGTATTCTAATAAAACCCCGCATGACCAAACAAATGGAGGATCCTAAACCTCCATAGAGTTGCGGGAAAATAATAGCGGGTTCTGTTAGGCCACAGGGCGCTGGTGATATTAGTGGACTGTATTTTGCGAGTTGCTACTATTGTTTCTACCGAACAAAAACGTACGACACACTTGCAATTCCCTACAGCAATAGAGGACGAAGAGGACTTAGAAGGAAAAGCACGTGCACTGACCTGATTCTCTCCCGAGTCCAGTCTCCTTCCCTGCGGGAGCATTTATTGGTAGGTGTTTTTTTTTGCACAAGGAGTACCTACTTAGTTACCTAACATTATGTATTACATATATACATACAATACCCATTACGGCGTACCATAAAAACGAAAGTTCGAAAGTAGGCAAAACACCATTTTCCTGAATATAATCAATTTATTCATTTATTCACATCATGTCAGCATGGCATAGCCTCACAAACACTTGGTACAAACTTTCGTAGGTTACATTTATTACACAACATGTATGTACAAAAATTCCAAAAGTTTTCCACTTAAAATATACTTAGAAATAGTTCTTGGATATAAAATCACATTTTCACCCACGCATTTCATATAAAAAAACAAACAAAACACATAATAACGCTGTCATAAAAACAAAATGTCACATAGTTATTTTAATGTAAGTATAAACTACCTAATAACAAAATATTAACTAAATCTAGATCCATTTTATAATACTTGTCAATTTAATTATTATTTGGTCTGGCTTTTGCGAGAGTAATTTAACGTTTGAACTAAAGTTACAACCCTTGCGGGGTTAGAATAAATAACAGTTGAATGATTAACAGAAAAGTTATATTTGTATTGATTCATAATCATTTTCCATATTTTCTCAGGACAACAAATAATATCTAATGTTACAAAAGCTATTTATTTTTTAGCGTTCAATCGTAAGGAATTGAACGAATATGTATCCTAGCACCTTTCTTTTTAGTTATGGTGATTATCTAGCTATTTTTAGGGTTCCGTACGTCTGAATACAAAAACGGAACCCTTATAGGATCACTCGTGTGTCTGTCCGTCCGTCGCTTACAGTCAATTATTTCCGAATCTATTAGACCGATTAAGTTGAAATTTGGTACACATATCAATTCCTGTGACCCAAACACAGAGGTGTGACGTGAGCAGATGAAATCTGTATATGGGGGGTCATTTTTGGGGGGGAAGGGGAAAATAAAAAAAAAAAACTGAAAACTGCATCGTGTGGCATATCAAATGAAAGGTCTTGTTGAGAAGATCTTGTTGGCAACACCTGTCTAAAATGTGGAGTTGCATCTTTACCAGCGCATATCACCATCTAGTGGCGAATAGAGGAATCCGAACGCTACCAATCGTTGCCGATATGAATGGAGTTTACCAGTCATGGACATTCTATTTACTCTATGGTTTTGTGCTAGTGAGGTTGGGCAATATGCTTTTGAAAGGCCCCGCTCTATATTGTCGACTGAGAAAAAAAGATTAACGAATGTACCTCGTATTGTAATATTTTTTTAGCGAAATAAACGCAATTTATGACTGATTTAGTGAATTTGTTAATATCAGAAGTGCAAAGTATACCACGTTTTCAAGAAATTCAAGAATGGGCAGACATCGAAGCCATTCCAGACGCTCCAGACGTAAACGTGCTCGCCATCATGGTTCAGACTCGGAATCTGATGGAAGAACTCCCTCACCCTTGCCCTTATCACGGAAGGAAAATGTATCGCGTAAGTCTGACGATACAGCAGCTGTAAGTAGCAATACTAACATTAGTCTCAATCATATAATACCGGAATTCGACCCTCTAAAAGATAATATAAATGCGTGGCTTAATATAATTCAGTCCTGCGCCGCTACTTTTTCATGGTCTGATGAGATGATCCGATATCAGACATTAAACAAGTTGAGGGGATCAGCAAAAGTTTGGTATGACTCGCTTTTGCGTACCGATAACCAGTGGCCGCTGTGGAAATGGTGTGATTGGAAGTTAAGACTCGCCACAAGTTTCAAAATTCAAAGGAATATGTTCGATCTCCTTAGAGAGATTATTGAGAAAAAACCGGTCGATAACCAATCATTATATGAGTTCTACTTTGAACAAAAGTGTAAAATTGACTTCTTGGGCTTAAATTTTACGGAATTGGATATTATATCAATAATATTAGGGAATATTCGCAATAGCGACATTGGGTCAGCCATTGAAGCTAATAATTTTACGACGTGCGATAGTCTAGCTAGTTTTCTTCACAGTAGAACATATAAACCAAAGACTATAAAGCACCCAATAAATTCTCGTGAGCATCACTCAAGACCCTTTGTGCAAAATCCTTCGCCCGTTAATCAGCCTACTTCATCTAATACAGTACCAACTACGTCCGGTACTAACTCGACCACTAACAAGGAACACTCTAGAGAACTTAGTACACAGAGCGCCATCTATTATCAAAACCGAAAACTAATTCGTTGTTATAGTTGTGGGGGCAACCATAAAAGAAATGTATGTGAGCTAAATGTAAATAAATGTAACTTTTGCGGTAAAAAGGGTCACGTAGAAGAGGTGTGTTTTCACAAAAATCGGAAAATGAAACCTGAAAATCAAGAAACCAAATATATATCCTTCTCAGATGCGCGAAACAAATTTATAAAAACAGTATTATTGAATAATTTTACACACGAAGCATTTATTGATAGCGGTAGTAGTTGTTCATTAATATCCGAACCACTAGTAAATCAGTTTTCGTTAAATCAGGTGCAACTTCCGTCACCAGTGCTATTACAAGGATTTTCTAAAGATAGTACTAAAACTGTCACGCATGCTACAAAAGTAAATTTAAAAATTGATAAAGTGGTACTAAAAGATGTAGATTTTTACGTCATTAATGACCTGGCTGGGTGTGACATTTTGATAGGAAGGAATATAACGGAAAGATCTGATCTGATGTATACGCGTATTGGCAATGTACTTAAATTTGATTATGTCCATAAAATAAAAGAATTTTGTAATAATGTAACTGACTTAGACTTAGATGCCGATACACATCAGAATGAACTATTGGCACTATTTAGAAAGTATAATGATTGCGTAGCGGCAAATATCAAAGAATTGGGTAAAGTAAGTAATTACGAGATGACAATTAATCTTACTAGCGCGCAACCAATTCAGTTCAGACCTTTTCGATCATCGAACTCTGATAGGAAAATTATTCGTGATATGGTAGAAGAACTCTTGGAAAATAATATTATACGTTACAGTAACTCACCATACGCTAGCCCCGCCTTATTAGTTAATAAAAAGAATGGAGAGAAGAGACTCTGCATAGATTACCGGGCACTAAATAAAATCACAGTAAAAGACAAGTACCCTATGCCGCGCATCGAGGACCTAGTAGATAGACTTCAAGGTTATAATTGTTTCACTAGTTTGGATCTAAAAAGTGGGTACTATCAAATTATGGTATCTGAGGACTCTGTTAATAAGACGGCTTTTATAACCGAGGACGGGCATTACGAATTCTTAAGGCTTCCGTTTGGCCTGGCTAACGCCCCATCGTGTTTTCAGCAGATGATGAACAGAGTGCTTGGTAATCTGCGATTCGAAAATGTTATTATTTATTTGGATGACGTTTACTTAGTTACAGAAACAGTCGATCAGAATTTACAGCTTTTAGAACGAATATTACAAATATTTCGCGAAAATGGTTTAACTTTAAATCTAAAAAAAATGCCATTTCTTTAAACATGAAATAGAGTTCTTAGGATATAAAATTAAACCCAACTACGTTATGCCTAACGAAGCTAAATTGAAAGCTGTGAAGGATTTCCCTATACCCACAACAGTGCACCAGTTAAGACAGTTTCTTGGTCTCATTAGTTATTTTAGAAAGTTTATTAAAAACTGTGCCATCTTATCAAGTCCACTTACGAGACTATTAAAAAAAGATACTATGTGGGTATGGGGAGAAGAGCAAACTCTAGCTTTCGAAACATTAAAGAATAAATTAACATCGGACAGCATTTTAGCTATTTTTGATCCAAATAAAGATAATGTGTTATATACGGATGCGAGTAGAGACGGGCTTGCTGGCATACTAATGCAAGTTTCTGAAGAAGGTGAGAGACCCGTACATTTTTACAGTAGGCAGACAACAGAAGATGAAAAGAAGTATCATTCTTTCGAATTAGAACTGTTAGCAATTATTTGTTCGTTACAAAAATTCAGATTATATTTGTTGGGTTCATCGTTTAAGATTGTCACGGATTGTAATGCAGTCCGATTTGCCTTAAACAAGAAGGAGATTATTCCCAGAATAGCTCGATGGGTGCTGGCGACGCAAGAATTCTCATTTGAGATTATACATAGGGAAGGCACCCGTATGCAACACGTGGACGCATTGAGTCGCAACCCCGTTGAGTCCGGGGAAAAATCTGAACTGGATATAGTAATGTCGATCACAGAGGCGGATTGGTTGCTTTCGGTTCAACTACAGGACCCTAAGTTAGTAGGTTTAAAATCGAACCTAGAATCAGGAGAGGCCGAGAAATATAAAGATGTATTCAAGAATTACGAGCTTCTAGGTGGTAAAATCTATAGACGAACAACTCGTGGTCGCAAATGGGTAGTGCCAAAGAAATGTATATGGCAAATAATCAAATGTAACCACGATGACTTGGGACATTTTTCTGTCGATAAAACAGTTGAACGCATTGAATATCTGTATTGGTTTCCGAGGTTGCGGAGCATTGTAAAAAAATATATTAAAAACTGCCTTCATTGTATCTATTTTAAGAATAAAGGCGGGCGCAAAGAGGGTGAATTATACCCGTTACCAAAGTATGCACGTCCGTTTCATACATTACATTTGGACCATATGGGTCCATTTGTTAAAACTAAAAATAAAAACAAATATTTGTTAGTAGTTGTAGATGCATTTACTAAATTCGTGTTCATATCTGCAGTGCGTACTACAGATACTGTTGGGGTTATCAAAGAATTAGAAATTATTTCGAAAATATTTGGCAATCCTAAAAGAATAATCTCTGATGCAGGTACATGCTTCACATCTAGTGAATTTACAGAGTACTGCATTAATAAAAATATTCGCTTGCATACAGTGGCAACGGGTATGCCACGATCTAACGGACAAGTCGAGAGGTTCAATAAAACAATTCTAGAGGCCATGCGAACAACAGGCGCCGACACGACCGATGATAACTGGGATCAGTGCATAAAAGTATTACAACAGGGTCTTAACAGTACAATACATAAAACAATAAAAGCGGTCCCGAGTGAAGTTTTATTGGGTTATAGATTACGTACAGATAGTGATGCATTAGCACCAGAGTTGGATGATGAGGACATGACAGACGTGACTAAGCTGCGGTTGTGGGTAGACGGTAATATTAAGTCAAATGCAAAGGCACAGAAATATCGATTTGATGGTACTCGAACAAAAGCAAGGGTTTATCAAGAAGAAGATCTAGTACTGATTAAAATTCAAAGCCAAAATAATGATGGGAACAGTAGAAAACTCTTACCCGTATTTAAAGGGCCATTCCGAATCAAGAAAGTTTTGGGAAATGATAGATATGAAGTGGCAGACTTAAGAGGGAGTGAGAGGAGTCACAGGGCATATACTGGTGTAGCTGCTGCGGAAAATATGAAACCTTGGATAAATATTGATGATTGGGATATTGAATAACTTAATAATAATATTAAAATGATAAAGATATGAATAATTAATTAATCTCGTGTTGGCAAGGTATGGAAATGTAATATTTTATTTTATCTGTTGTACAAAGAACCTTTTTAGTTTATTTGAACATAATAAGATTATGAGTATGGTAGTTTTAGGATTAGGTATATACCTAAATAAGTATACATAAATAAATATATACAGGTAAAAATATGCAATATTGGCGAGTCAAGATAAAATTCTATTCTATTCTTTATTGTACACAAATAGTATATACAGAAAAATTATTTACATTGACAATGTACAAATGCGTGCTTATCCCTATAAAAGATTTGTTCCAGCAAACCACTTGTGATAGCTAAAGTTGGGTGTAAAAGGCAGATTGTATGTGTACACAATACAAAATTCATCATCGTTTCAATTTTATACTTCCGGGTAGGAGAGATAGGGTTTAAGATTTTGATATTCATAATACCCGGATGGCAAGCTTTATAATAATCAAGTCAGCAGTCTTTTGAACTCAGGTAGATGGAAAACTAAATTTATGAACAGGTCTAATCTGATCTCTTAAATGTTAGCGAAATGCTCTTTAAGTGCAGATGGTACCTACCTCAAAGTATTCAAGAACAAGATCAATCTGATCTCTTAAGTGCTGGTGAGAATGCCCTTTAAGCGCAGATGATCTTTAGTTAGTTTGTATTTAGGTATTTTATTGGAGGACGAATATGGTCTCTTAAGTGTTGACGAAATGTCCTTTAAGTGCGGACGGTCCTAGTTACTTTTATGAAAATGATCAATCTGGACTCTTAAGTGTTGACGAAATGTCCTTTAAGTGCGGATGGTCTTAGTTATTCCATTAGAAATATGGTCTATCTGGTCGCTTAAGTGTTGACGAAATGTCCTTTAAGTGCGGATGGTCTTAGTTATTCCATTAGAGATATGGTCTATCTGGTCGCTTAAGTGTTGACGAAATGTCCTTTAAGTGCGGATGGTCTTAGTTATTCCATTAGAGATATGGTCTATCTGGTCGCTTAAGTGTTGACGAAATGTCCTTTAAGTGCGGATGGTCTTAGTTATTCCATTAGATATGGTCTATCTGGTCGCTTAAGTGTTGGCGTAATGCCCTTTAAGTGCGGATGACATTTCTGAACTTTTGCTTCTGAGGCTTGCAAGGTCTGGCGAACCTAATAACTTTCCTACTCGGGAGGTGCCACAAAAATTATAAAATAAATAATGCAAGATTGATTAAAATGGTATTTAATGTTTCAGAATTTTATCTAGACTCGTGTGGTGCCTGAGACAGACACCGTGCAGCATGGCCGTGTTGGCAACACCTGTCTAAAATGTGGAGTTGCATCTTTACCAGCGCATATCACCATCTAGTGGCGAATAGAGGAATCCGAACGCTACCAATCGTTGCCGATATGAATGGAGTTTACCAGTCATGGACATTCTATTTACTCTATGGTTTTGTGCTAGTGAGGTTGGGCAATATGCTTTTGAAAGGCCCCGCTCTATATTGTCGACTGAGAAAAAAAGATTAACGAATATACCTCGTATTGTAATATTTTTTTAGCGAAATAAACGCAATTTATGACTGATTTAGTGAATTTGTTAATAATCTTAAATGTATTTTTTTGTAATTTTAAAATAAATAGTTTCCAAGTTATTCAAGAAAATAGACGAAAATTGACCATTCCCCCCCCCCTTATCCCCGAAACTACTGAACCTAAAATTTTGAAAAAAATACAGAAATTAGGTTTCTCCTTATAGATTATAGGAAAACCTATAAGAAGTCCATGATATTAAAATAACATGGTAAATCACTCAATATTGTGCGTACCAACTTTTTGTCAGATTTAAAAAAACATGATAGGTAACATCGTACGGAACCCTCTTCACGCGAGTTCAACTCGCACTTGTCGGCTTTTTTCACTTATGCTTGACAATAATATATTGGCAAACAAAGGAATTGAAACCACGAACGTGCCAACCAAAAATATTCATAATTATTATTCCATCAATCCTTGTCACAGTTACGAAAAAACTAAATTTTACTAGAGCTTAGCTCGGAGAAACAAAGATATCACAAAATACATTGGAAGCTACTCATTTGGCCTAACAGGCATAACATACAAGCTTTTTGCCAGCGAAAATTTTATAGCGAATCAGGAGCTTTGAAAAACTAGTCTGAACTAACGTTCACGTTAAAGAATTAGCTTCAAGGTAACGCATTACCTACAAGTTTTGAGTCTACAGCTTTAGATTTTTGATTTATATCAGCTTGTATAAAACAGTGACACTGTACTGTATGACTCGCGTCTAGTATTTAAATCATCACTTTCTATTTGTAGAGGGTGTAATAAAAATCGAAATGGTATGAATATAGCCCACTATCCACAAAATATTAGGCCTGAAATCACTACATTTTTCAAGATCGTTTGTACAAGAACATTCCTGTGTTGTTTAGAAATTCGTTCATACTATCTGAAAAAATTAACAAGTCCCAAATTTTGTGAATAGGGTCTCAAATTCTCAATAGTAGAGAATGTACGGTATGCGATGCGCATGCTAAGTTACTCTAGCTAGACTAAAGAAAGTATTTTCCCGTTAATTACAAGCAAAGACTGTTTGTAATAACTCCTCAACTTCCATTCTCGATTCGCTATCTATAATCGCTGACTTAACACATAACCCAAACAACATTCATTAGAAAAAGTATAAATCACATATTAACGCAACGAAGCTTCTTCTCAGGCACGCGGGAAGCGAAATGGTTACTAGGTATAACCGCTTTCGTCGGTTCCTGCTCGCGTGTTTCCTCTTCTACCTCTTGTCTCATAAGCGTTTTCAAGCACACCTTCATATCTGCCGCAAATTTTCTGACTAACCTCTCCAAAGAGAACAGATGCTCATCTAGAGCTTCGGGAATTTCTTCCCTCATGAAGTCTGCTAACCGGAGCAGGTACTCTACGTTGGAACCAGTCGATCCCTTGCATTCAAGAATCTGTTTAGCTATATCTGGCAACGGTGCAGTTCCTAGCCAATGCTTATTCTCTGGTACTGCAATGTAGAGAAGAGCGTTTTTCTTCTCCAAATTCATTGTACTACTTGTGGGGGTGAATAGATTGGGTCTAGGGTGAAAGTTGACGGTGTACGTTCGGTAACCTCCTAATTGGCACTCCCTGGTGGATAGGTAGGGTAGTGCTGCTTTGTCTTCTGCTGCTACTAGGAACGCTTTTCCCCATGTTATACCCTGGAACAATGGAGAATATTGATTAGTAACAAGTTGGATTTGCATAGGTAGAATGCCTTTACGGCCGTATGGATTTAGAAGTCAGTGGGTTGAATTTATTTGTTTCTTATTCTTCATGGATAAGTATAGCAAAACATAAAGAAGTTTGCATATATGTAAGTAGTCCCAATCCTCGATATAAGGAGCTATGAAGCAGTATGAGTATGTACATATTAGGTACGGCAAGTGATAAATATGAATACGGGAGGATGACTGCTTATGCTACTACTGGAAGCGGGCAATTTGATAAAAATGGAACTTAGAACCCAAATAACACACCTATACACAGATAAGGCACCTTAGTGATAATTCCGAGGTGTCTGTCGGTAAACAATGCAAACGATATCGTTAATAATGACAGCTGATGCTATCAGGCTATGAAATACTTTTATCTTTACGATAAAAATATGACAAGTCAGGTTTGTCTCAAATCGGTCTCAAACCGATCTGGCAAAAAATTCTCATTCTCGTTGGGGGTTGCGTGGAGTGGAGACCACCACACCATAAAATTTATAAGATAAAGTTACTAACTTGGCCGAAGTGACTCTGAAGTGAAGATTATTAACTATATACAAAAATTACGAATTAGAAAAAGACCTTCTTCAGAATAGTAACTTCTATGCCTGATTTTGGAACAACATTTTTTGTATACGGTAACACTAACAGTGATATGTAGTCATACAGTACAACCTACACATAGTAACTAGCGCCATCATTCAAAGGATCTATTTGGTGAAACTCACTCTAATACAAGGGCGTAAGCCTATTTATATATAACTAAAGTGAAACAAAATAAATAAAACCAAAGAAATGTCTATTAATTGTCAGATTAATTTATAATTTCATCATACTTAATACTTTGTTTTCTTATCCTTTTTTACGTGATTTATCTTGGGTTTGCGGAATGTTATTACGATACTTCCAGAAGACACTAATGACTTTTGTTATGATGTGACAGCCTACAGAAAGTTCTCTTAAAAGTAAAGAAAGACGCACACGCTTCGTAGGAACAGCAAACATTATAATTCAACGTTGTATGACATTGGTTCTGCTATGTACCTACTTAGTTCTGCTTATACTGTAGTTCTGCTTTGTATTTATGTGGAAGAATCAACGAATAAAGAAGTAAAGTCTAAAATTTTCGCAAATCCGGCATCACAACATGCACGATAAGTATAGGATATAGATTTGCTCTAGTGATGTATTGGTAATTATCAACTTAAGTGCGTAACTAAGATGTTCTAGCATAATTATAAAAACATGATAAAGAAACGTAAACGACCTGAATATCTTGGTGTAAATGACCCCATTGCGTAAGTTCTTTGTATATTTTGTTTAATTTTAACAGCTGCTAAATTATATGCCAATAAAATATTTACACAATTATTTTATTGCCTACTTCCATGTATAGTTTGCGACATGTGCGACACATATTTATTATGTTGATTTGTACTCAATACAATACTGCAGTGATTATGTACAGCATAAATAAATTTTCCAACCGGCTGTTATAAAATGCGGCGGCTGGATGTGCGTTCTGTGACGTAAGGGTATTCCTAATAAAAATAATTATGAATTTTCTCAAAACATGGAACAATTAGATTATTATCACATTACTAATTGTGTGACGTGTGTGGTAGGTCAAAAAACTTGGCGTACGTTGACCAAATATCGACAACGTAAGAGCAGATCCTACTAATAATATAAACGTGATACCCGGATAATTTCGACGTTTAGCTTTTTCTGCAGTCCCCGCGGACGAAGTCGCGGGCGTCCACAAATATTTTTTTTTGATAATTCCTTGATTGTTGAAAAATATACACCAAATGCTGGTTTGGCTGCATCTTAAAAATCCTATGTAAAACAGCATCGAGGAATCAGTCAGCAAAATTAATTATGTATATGTATGTACATAGTAAGGTACAAACAATTACGCACAATGCACATACAGAGAATATATGAGTGTATGTGGGGGGACGGCGCGAACGCAGTCCCCACTACCAAAAATTACGCGTCCGAGTTATCCGCATTAGGGATAATCGCAGAGGTCAACCCGTCCGCAGTGCAATGGACAGGCCTCGCTCCGGGGGAACCGCCTACTTGATCACGGTGTCCCCTACGCCAGGTAAGTATGATTTCCGAGCGGCTACGTTTGATAGTCATTCCACAGAAAATGATCTTGATATCGCGTTGTAGGATTAGAACTTCAAAATTGCGGCGCCATCTGCAGATTCTTTAAAACGTGCGTTACGCTATTTTAGTTCGTGTAGGAATTACAGATGGCGATGTCGTCTAAATCATTATTATTTCAACTCTTACCTTCTCAAGACTTGCTAATTTAGTTTTGTACCTATCTTCTTGTTTAGGGATTATCGACGTGTGCGATTTTGCAATTTTTTTCCACTCTATTTTAAGTAGCATCATGTGTGTTACTAATAAAATATTTGCACACGTGCGAACATTTGTGTGTTAATAAAATTATCTCCGACCGCCATGGCCTATTTTAAGGTCACCCGGATAATAATTCCGGTTTGAACTGCCTGCTTTTTATTGTAACAATTTTGCAAAAAATACGCGAAGTATAATGTTTCGTAGACAATTAACCCACATGTAAATTGGAGTCATACTTATCGTCTTGAAGATCTGAATCATGGAGTAGGCCATACACATCAGTCAGTCAAGGGAAGTCTTTCTTCGCCATCTTACCACAAATGGAAGTTCTTCTTTCAAGTCAGTGATTTTGCTAACCATGTTGATAATAGGTACCTAATATGATAAGCGCTTATTTCGACCATAGCCAGAAGATCAAGAGGATGGACAAAAATAATGCTCGAACCAAACAGAGCCTGACCTTTAATTCCTTAATTAGCAAGCGTGTGATGCCTAGACTTAATACTATAGACATAATTTTACAAACAAAATATAGTAGGTACTATTTATTCTGCACATCCTAGACTTATCATTATTATTGGTGGCCTGCCATTAAGTTAATGGATCTTGCAAGACACAAAACCATAAATGGGTACTAAACTAGAAAAAAAAAATTAAACATGTTTTCTGTTAACACCAACTCATCATCGTCATTTTCCTGCACTTATCTCCTTATTTATTGGGTCAGCGCAATATCGTTTCTTTGGAAATACTAATTATAAACAAGTGCCAAGAGCGCAAATAATTAAATAAAACTTTCGCGTTAACATCATTAGCGGGTATTTACATAAACATAAAAGTGCTCAGACAGCACTACCAATGTCAAGTGATTTAGCAATCAGGAGTGATAAGAGGACATTAGCTTGATAAGTGGTCTTGTTACTATCTGGCGTGTATCTAGATGCGCAGAAAGAGCTTTCTGACATGTCCTATTTCAAGGGTTTGCTATAAACATTTCAGTTTGATTTTCTATTCCTTGTAAGATTTACGCCGTTTGGCGGGATGGGTACCTATGATGAAATTTTTATTTTGGATTTATATGAATTCCTATTCAATATTTAGTTTTCTATGCAGTACAATTCTATCACGTCATAATGCGTATTGGGCCCCGCCCGCAATACCTCTCCACGCTTTTTGGCGGAATGGGCACTCAAACTGTTAATCCTCTTAAGGCAGCTTGACAATCATGATTAACATCAATCCCTGACTCTTGCTAGTTAACCGCTAATATCCTCATTTAAAAAGTATACAGGGTGATTTTTGGTCGTCAACGTTTCCGAAAACTACGGAATCTCCTCATCATCACGATCATTTTTCTCCATGGAAGCATACCTGGGAAGTGTCTGGTTTCCAAAATATTAGGGTCCAAAGTTGAGTAAATAGACTGCGTTTTTCTGCATAAATGCACATAGACGCGCGTAGCAGGATTTTTTCACGAAAAAAAATTAATATCTGTCTATAAAAAAGCTAACATAAACACTAGACACTATAAATTTCGCACGATCAAGGAATTTAAAAAAAAAATTCAAAAAAAAAAAAAAATTCCCAGCATTTTTTTTGGCATAAACTTACTTTATTTCATGTATAGAATACGTACCCTTCGTTAAAGGTGGCCACAAAAAAACATCCTGTATAGAAGTGACATCTGTAATCAGAGTTTGTTCACGGGATGCAGAAGTTTCCCTCTCTTATAACTTATAGCAGGTAATGAGAGTAGCAAAGTTTGCCGGCTACAACAGCTTAATCAATGAGATATTCAATCAAGTACAGATACAGCTTGTCGGAGATGTTGTCCCGCGTAGGTACCACCAGAGAAATACCTATGAGCACTGCAAGAGCTCGCATTTTCTCCATAGTTCATCAAGTGACCCACTCTTGCTTCAGTATTCATAAGCTACCAAGCTTAATAAAGAAATACAACAACCTTCTGAAAAGAGAAAGTTCTCGAATACAAACAGAGCATAAACTATGGACTTAAGTTACACTTGCTAGTGATATAGCACAGGAGTTATTTAATATCACTGACATTATTAGATAATCGAAACTGATACTGTTCAGTTCGTATCTACTTAGATCATTGGTTTTTGCGTAGGTGAAGGAACTTATGATTATGTCGCGCAGCAGAAGTGTGATTAGACAGGGACGATACGAATTAACAGAAAAATAAAAGATGACAGTTTACAACAGGATCATTTCTCAAGTGATATGAAAGCACCGTTGAAACGAGAATAAACAAGGGTATACTACCATGAATTAAAAGAAGCAGAAGTATGCAACTCGCAACTTACTTTACGCAAGGCCACTTCGCCCTTAATCGAAAATAAATTCGGTTAGGTACTAGGCCATGAATAAATTACTTTACTGGCAATTATGTCAGAAAACAGTGATTCCAAGCGTTAATAACCTTTCACCTCAAAACTTTATCGGAAGAAAATGCCAAGTGTTAATTAAGATAAAATAAAATGATCAATGAATCACAAATATGAGCCAAGCAAAATTATTATTGGGAAGTACACTTATAATACTTTTACCAACAGAGGGAAGTCTATGGGTAATGTATCTTCCCACGTAAATAAAGTAAGATAAAGAAAAAAACGACACTTAATACACGTATCACACATGATGTGTGACTAATAAAAAAGGCTTATAGGTCGAATAAATTTGAAGTGACGCTTTTCCAGCCGTCATTAAATAAGGAAAGAAAAATTGTACTTTTATTTTCATACACTTCCACTAGGCTGAACCAAATACTGATGATGAGTGACGCATAAAAGAATTATACAATCATACGAGACGTCATACATAGGTACATTATAATAGGTAATATTTACAGTTCTAATTTCTTAGTTTCATTACATAAAAAGTTTAATACAATAGATTTTGGAACTTGATTCAAAACAAGACTGTATTATACCGCTGATTTTCTATTTGTTTTTTAAGTTGTAACATACCAAATTGGCTATGAGTCCCACAACTAAATAATAGCATAGAATACTTGGGTGGTCCAGACTGCATAGAGAAGTATTGTGTTGTTATACTTATCAAACATATCGTTTATTGGCAAAACAATATGAAAATGACCTATTAGATAACGAAAATAATGAATCGAAACATTACCATCGTTATGGATAAGGCAAATTGTAAAAGCCTGTTAAAGCTAAAAAAGATAATCATATCCTGTCCATAATAATAGATTAATTATTTGAAGCACGGATAATAATTAATACACAAGTATATATTAAACACGAAATGGGGAAGCCAGAACTGCAAGATTGGAACAACCCGCCTGCCCAGCGTGGTAACTATCGGCAAAACCCCCCTGTGGCAGTAGACTTGTGGCGTGCCCTGGGGGAGGCCTACGTCCAGCAGTGGACTGCAATAGGCTGAAGACGACGAGATACCGCAACGTTTAGCATAGCGGGCCAGATGTTAATGTTCAGTGACAAGTTGCTTATCGCCTGATATCCGAGTTCCTTAGTCGACTCTAACGACATGCACCGAAGGAGATGCAGCTGATGTATTCTAGTGAAGCCCCGCATCGGCACAAGACATTAATATTGGATATTATATCTTAATATTTAATTGTATCAGGCGTTACTATTCGGAAGTTCAAATTTCAATCAAGGGTACAACCCTGGATGAAAATTATATTTGTTAAGTCTATAAGTTTCTATAGAGGTAGACGATGTCACAGGGAAAACTATCTAACTAACTTTAACATCGTAAATGAGAAAGTAAGTGTTAACAGAGGCTGACCTACCATATCGTATAATGTTAGGTATGTTTGTCATCTAATATCATGGAGAATAACTTAATAAAGCTTCACGAAGTCTCGAAGTAAACCTTCGGGCCATTTCCAAAAGAGGGTAATTCACAGTTGGGTGTCCCCCTCAGTGTAATACTTCAGAATATTTCAATAGTTGCTAGTTGATTAGGTATCGTAGCAGTGAAACACTCCACTTTCTTTAACATTAGTATATACATTATCATCATTGCGATTTTCAGATATCTTGTGTTATCCAACTAATATTTTGCCATTAGAAATCTTTTTGGTAAATAACTTTCCATCGAAATTTCGCATTCAAGTGTCAGTTTTTGCAATCATTGAAGATTAAAAACTGACAAAATTTATTAAGTGGTTTTGTGGTAAGTCAAATAGGTTTAGTAAGTTATACTGTTATATCGCCCGACTTTCAAACTTTCGTCCAACCTTCTATCTGTGGAGAGATAGTTTGTGCACGTCGGATTGTTGTGGAATATTGGACTGACTGATGTATGTAATAGGCAAAGAAATGATGACACAACCTTCCTGGGTATACCTAAAGCTCGTTTATTAATAGTAATAAAACACAATTCTAATGACAGGTTGGGTCAATGTTCAGGTGGAATGATAGACTACCGTCTTGTGCCGGCATCAGCCTCAAAATCTGTTATATTGGTATTACTAACCAAATTACAAGTTAGGATTGATGCAAACAGCGATTAGTTGCTTACCCATAACCATGGCTAATGAGAAATGTTATGAAAAACAATAAATTGATTATCAACGTCGACATGGCACGCGGTGCAATTTAGCGAGAAATGTGAGGAAATAGAGATGACGTTTGCCTTTTGCGTTCTAAATCTGTAAACAATAAACTAGGTAGGTAACAATTATCATAATTTATTTTATTTGTGCACGTGTAATTATGTCACTGGTGGCATATTAATTATCAGGATATCGTGTGCTTGTCAGGTGCATACCTTTTGAATTGGACGTCTCATAGGATTCAAGACGTTTTGTAGGTATGAACATCATTTTGTAATAACACGGTCATAGTCTTAGAAAATTCAATGAAGGTGCAGAAAGTAGATCTTGATTTAGCCATATTAAGTTCGTTAGCAAAAATTGTCAAGCAAGGAGACACAAGGGGCTCAGAATGGACAGGGCATTTGACAAAATGATGGTGGCTTTACGGTCTATGGAGAGACTCGAGTGTTGGCCCCATAGATCACACGATAACGTTTAGCTATACCAATGTATCTATGCAATCTTCCATTCCCCCGAAGTATTTGTTGAAGTACAATACAGCATGTATTGAGTGATCAAATCACGTGTTTGCAAATGTGATTGTAAATTTGTGACAAGTGACAGCAGTGCCAATTCGAAAATTACCGGATGCCATTCATTCGAAATTGCAATGGTATCAAGTATCAACCTGTTGCTACAGGACTTATTCTAATATTAGGAACGCCAATAGAAATATTGAAGAAACTGGGAGGGTGAGGAGTGCTCTGTCTGCGTCTAATAGTGTCTTTCTAGATTGGCACATATTGGAGTTTTTCTAGGAAACTAGTGATCGTATTATGCACTATTCGGTTGCTTCGTTACCATTGACATTGAAGTGAAGACACTTCCATCAGGGACAGAGGTCAAAAGTTAACTTTCCCAAAAAATTATTCATTTTTTATAATAGGTATATCTTGAAATCGCCATATTGTTAATTATTTGTTATTATCTAATTATAGATATAACTTTAGAGGAGGGACGATCTATAGGGATGTTATTGTATGATATTGCGTATCTTATAACCTAATGTTCGCTGTTTACACACGTGTAGTGCAACTAAATGTGCGCAGTTTTACATATCACGTGGTTATTATTATTATTGGTGACACTATAGTAATGTTAGACATTACTTCTGCTATCTATTATAACCGGATTAATGCAGTTGCCTCCATCGATTTGGTATAAAGTATCCCTCAACCAGAAAAATATTTACACATTAATAAGAAAATATTTTCCAAAGTCCATATCTCAACTAAAACAATCGATATGAAAAAATTTACTTACGTATGTTAATGTTTTTAAGTAATTTTCAACATGAAATACCTACTAAACGATAAGTAGATAATGTGTTTTTTAATCAATTGTTCTTTCAAATATTGAATTATAAAAATTTGACTTAAACAACAAAAAAAATTAAATAGATTATTTCCATACGCGACACGCAGAAGAAAAATAAGTACAGAGAAAACAAAACTGAAACAAGGCAAGGCAAGTGCAATAATCTTAAAAATAAACGATTTCACACGCATGTCAGATAAAGACAAACCAGTATCAGGCTAAGTATTGATAGGTAAAGTTATCAAATTCGCGATATCTGATGTCGAATCCTGAGAATCAAGTAGGTAATCCATTAAAATATCTGCTAAACTATACAGGGTGTTTTTCTTGTTGCCAACGTTCACGAAGGGTACGTACTCTAACATCAAATAAAGTAAGTTTATGCCAAAAAAATTGCTAGGAAACGATTTTAATGACCTAGTCTCGTGTCACTTTTACGACTAAGACGACTCTGTTGATACCTCACAAGCTCAAATGCGATAAGCCGTTTAGGCCCTATCTATACCCCGTTTGAAGCACAGTTTGAAAATAGAAATCTTATTTTCGAAGAAGCATTGTTTGTAAACATTAGAACACTCATACTTGTAAGATATGAGTGAAGTTTGACGTTTTTCCATATTGATGTATCATACTAAAAATTTCAGTTTTGTGTTTGCGACATCAGCTTCTTTAGGTTTTTTATAGTGCAAACTTTATATGAGTAGGTACTTAAATTGAGTAGAAAACTCTTTAGGAACTATTGATGATAATAATACACAAAACTGTGCCTAATAAAAAACCTGATTTCGATCTTTCGGATTTTTTTCTATTTCTAAATAAAATGCGGTATATAGCGTGCCAAAAATACACTCGAAAAACATAATCCTTCACCTGGCAGTCGGGTAAAAACAGAAAGTAAAGTAAATTTCATGTAGATGGGGTAATTTCCTCGTCTGTAATAGGCATGTGGTAAGTATTTGACATCCGTATAAGAAATCCATTCATACATCCATACAAAATGATGTGTCCGCCTACGTGCAAGGGCAGAGGTAGAGACGATTTTAATAGCCATTCCATATTCGGCAAAAATCAACCCAATAAAGTTGATCATTGGTAATAAGATAACTAGTTAACCTAATTTGGAACAAGAAATGACAGATGTGATGTTTACGACCATAATGAAGTTAGAATCGTTAACAATGTTAACCTTGACATATTTTACGTTACAGGTTTTGGAATAGAGATAGCTAAAACTTTTGAGTAGTATTTTGGATGTAAAAAATTGAAAGAAGAGTTAAAAATACTTACTTCCTTATCCTCAATTAGTGTAGCTACTCTGCCGGGCTGAAACAATTAAAAATTTTAATTAGAAACTTAACATAAATTATAATTAATTATAATTAGATTAGCGGCTGCCCACGACTTCGCCCGCGTGATAGTGTATTACTCTCGTGCGAAGCCGGGGCGGGTCCCTAGTTATACATTATAAACCTTCCTTGTGAATCACTCTATTTATTTGAAAAAACCCACATCAAAATTCGTTCCCTAGTTTGAAAGATCTAAGCATACATAGGGACAGACATCAGAAAGCGACTTTGTTTTATAATATGTAGTGATTTACGCATCGCCAAAATGTTTCTGCTCTTGAAGTTTACGCGTCAACGTATCAACAAAATTTCCTCTGCGAGGGATATTCATTAAGTATCCAGCGTATTTCGTCATCTAGCCAGGCGGCCTTTTATTCCAAAATGACATTTTCTCGGAAAACATTTGAGTACCATAACCTTTTTTTTTTTTAAAAAAATTAATCACCTGTGAATAACCAACAAAATTATCAACTGAATCGCAGGGAGATTACCTAGATATTTATTCAATTTTAAACTTATGTAGGTAGGTAGGTAATCTAGATAGGTTTCTTAATGCTAATAAACAATGATACCCAGTACAATTTACCAAAATAAATAAGATATAAATTTAAATAAAACTAAGTGCACATTTTTAAAGTCATCAATTGGGTGATGTGGAAGCTATTTTTTGTAACATTCATTTATTAGGTAAACTGGCTGAATTTAGCTGATTCCTGCAACTTAATCTACCTTACCGTAAACCTATATTTTTTTCTAAAGTACCTTAGGCTATAAGCTCAACTATGTATGAAAATCCATTCGACAGTTTTGGCGTGAACATTCAAAAATCTTCACATTTTCACTAACTTTCACGTTTACTTAAAATGTTAGATGGGTGGATGAACTCGTAATAAAGAATCTTTCAAGTCACATATCTTCCAAAATGTCTAACTAATAAAATAACGAATAAAATCTGACACAAATATAAAAATATAAATTCTAGTTTTAAAAGGCGATAAATTCCATCGACCTATTTCGCTGTGCCATTTAGCTATTTTAGTAAATTTTTGCGAACATTAAAGCCGGTAATATTGAAAACTACGTCAAACGTAAAAATCTTAAAATACCTAGATCTATCAGTGTTCACTCTATTATAGCGTGATAGGCCACGCACGTATGTTGTTGGTACTAAAATAATTCTAGAGCGTAGGAAGTTTCCTTTTGGACGATAAATATCGGGTTTGCGAAATATACCTAATCCATTTTTATCTTGCCTATACATACATTCTAAATTAAAACACCCTTAATGACTTTAAATAAAATAATAACAATCGAGTATTTTTAAATGGAAATGTATGGGAATGAATTATATAAAAGTTTTCCAGAGAGTTACCTACGAGCTCAATCAAGTAAAAAAACTTTTTTTACTCGATCTGACCCTATGAGTATATCATTCTGCCCAACAGGCTAGTTAGAATCGGGCAGTTGTTTAAACGGTACGATAACTACTTCCTTATTTATTTAGTTAATTTTGTAGCATCAGACAGCGTTTCTCATATCAGGATTTTTATTGAAATTTTATCTTTCTTATGTCAGACAGACAATAAATATCGAACCGCTATCGTGTCGACAGATGAAAAAGTTCTCTAGATAAAAATCCTGACATGTGAAACGCTGTCCGATGGACTGTTGATACTAAACAAATATTTCGCATTATGTGCCAAACTACAAAGTGCACGATAGATATGAAAAATAAATAAACATACATATAGGAAGTACGTACGTACGGTAGGTGTGATATATTTCGTATTGATTTTTTTGCGTGTTCCTTTTATCACGAAAGAGATCCTTCGTGATCTTGTAGTGCTGGCTACTCATACTTTCTGTATGAGTAGTAACTATGCAGTGGTATAACTTAACTTTCTAATTGCAGTTAGATGAATCCAATTGCGCCTCTTGATTTTATAAAAATAACGGTTCATTGACGAGTCTATTACTTTAAGACAAGATTTTGTAGTTCGATCTGTACCTGTACTTTCTCTAATTAGACACAATGTTAGACACCTCAACATGGTAACAGCGCTTAATCAAGTGGCAGGGTACAAATGAATGTTACCCAGTGATCTGTTCTTACTGCTCAGACAGGGTCAAAATTGATTCAATCTCCTTTTATAGTTTTCAGTTTTTTCTGTGGTTGTTATTTTAGGAAAGTCACAACAAATGATCAATTTTAATATGTACCGTACATTGTTTTCTCGTCAGTTGTGGTTTCATTTATTGTCATTGTTACCCATACATTATAGAAACAAAAGATGAACGATAAACTTTGTTTTTAAATAACCTTTGAAATCAGTCACAACTTTCAATATTTGGCGACGGTACAGCATGTTTGTTTGTCATTGACAATGTTTTTATACATACATACATTTTATACAAATAATGATCAGTGAAAAGTCTGAGAGACTACCCGAGTTCCTTCCTTAGTTGACTCTTACGACATGCACGGAAAGAGATGCAGCTGATGTATTCTAGTGACATCTCGCATCAAACACAGGTGATTTTCAGTGAATGGAATAAGCCATTCAGTCATTCATTGCGAGATTCACACAAGAAAGTGCAATAACCTTGAACGTGAGCCAAATCGAGGCAATGACATTTCCATTGGAGAATGCAATTGATGATTTTATAGCTTGTATTGCGTATGTGACATCACGACAATTCTGCTTATTGTGAAAGCATCAAGTGATTTTGGTAACGGAGTTTACTTCTACTTGTTAAAAGTTTCGATCCTTGATTTTGGTAAAAAATTACCTAAATAACAAAAACTTTGTGATTACTGATGAAGCAATATAAGTATTGGATACGTCAATATTTCACACGTTTTATGACTTTATATGGCTATGATGTTGAATTCATTTGGAGGTTTTTTGAAAATGTTTATTAAGGCGAGACAATCAACTCTGAGGACGTCGACTTTAAAGTGTACATACTTAATTTAAAATATGATAGGTAGAGTAAGGTATGTAAATTTTCCATATCAATGAAACTAATGAAAGTGAGCTATGCTATGCCACGTCAAAGGGGAGAGGCTACGATCGATAGGTCATTGAGGCTCAAGTTCAAGCAAACTTTGCTGGAACTCGTTACACATGCAATGTCAAACAAGCCTCTAAAACTTAGTAAAATGATTGAAAAAAGTCTTGAAGCGTCACCCTCTGCTCGCCCTGTCTAATGATGTAGTTAGTTTATAGAGTTCACGTCATCAGAGCCGCAAGAGGGTTCAGATAACTCGCACTACCCCTGTCTCCTTCCATATCACAATATTATCAAAGGGAGGAGGTAGTGCGAGTGCCCCGCCAGGACTCGAACATCCGCCGGTTACTCGAAGGCTTCAAACGCGAGATAGTAAACATTTCGAGATCTTTTCATTAATTCCAAATTGTTTGAAAACTTCATGAATATACTGAGATCTTTAAAGTAGGTATCTCCAGGTAAAACAGTTAAGTTCCTTTCTGCTATTGTTTCTGTTGTGATTACTACAACAAGATCCGATTAGTTTCGCGAATTCGATTGCAAAGAGTTTGCGTTAGTTTAGCCATAAACGCTATTGTCTTGCGATATTCATTTCAACATGCGATAAATAATGCGGTACTGTCGAAATTAGGACAAAAAAGATGGAGTAGGTACCTTAGTAGCTTTAGTACTTACCTACCCTACCTCACTTTGTTATTCTATGTTTCATTTTTGTGTGGTATAGAGTATAGTTATGGCGCCTAAAAATTTGCCGCTGCCTGTCTGTCCCTATGTATGCGTGGATCTTTAAAACTAACCAACGGATTTTGATGCGGTTTTTTTAATAGATAGTGTGATTCAAGAGGAAGGTTTATATGTATAACTGGGGAGCCGCTGAGCATTCGTTAGTTAGAGGAATATCTCTTCATTTTTTTTTTAGGTAAGTACCTAGGTAGCGATCTCACAGGCAGCTACAGCCATAATAGCCAGAGAGGTAACTGACCAAGGCATCAGAATCCTCTCGGACAGTAGGGCAGTCCTACAGGCGTTAAACAGCAACACTATTACCTCGTGGCTCGTCTACGACTGCCACCGCCAACTAACAGAGGTATGTAGATACAACCGTCTCACACTGCAGTGGATCAAAGGCCATAGCTGCTCGAGAGGTAATGACTCTGTGGACGCGCTGGCCAGACAAGGTTCGGACCTCATAGCAATAGGTCCGGAGCCTATCATACTAGCCCCCGCAGGTATCCCCAGGACCTTGCTGAGAGCTAGGACCGGCGAACAATACGATGTAGACTGGTTCAGTCAGGAGGACTGTCGGTAAGCAAAAGAGGCCTTACCTCAAATTTGCGGCCGATTGTCAAAAAAGTTAATGAAGTTGAATAAACCCCAACTGAGAGTGATAACCAGCATTATTACAGGTCATAGAGCCTTCAAAAAACACCTCTCCACATTAGGTTTTACAAATAGTCCCATGTGCAGAGCCTGCATGGAGGAAGAGCCGCCCATCTGCTGCTACGCTGCAGAGAAGTGGCCCCATACCGGGCAAAATATCTCGGCTCTCCAGGCTCGCTTAGCGACTCTGGGCAACCTGAAAAGGCTGCTAGGATTTCTGGAGGACAGGCTGGCTTGAGTAGAGAGTACACCACTCTTACGATATACCATCTAGGTACCTTCTTTGCATAGTGGCACCTTAATCATTCCGTATTAACTATTAACTTTAGAATAGAATTAAGTTACTGCAAATATTAATTTATACTTAAATGATAAAAACAATCTGGTTCATTTGTCTGTGTAGAGATAGAAAGTAATGATGGCAAATATTTGTTTTATATGATATTTATAGTTAGTATGCGTGGTGACTATGGGCAAAACCCCCCTGTGTCAGTAGCGTTGTGGCATGCCCTGGGGGAAGCCTACTTCCAGCATTGATATATATACATAGGCTGAAGAAGAAGTATGTCACTGTTCTGTCCTCAACATACATACGTACATATAATCACGCCTTTATCCCTTACGGGGTATAGAAACACATGGTGCCACTTCAGACTAATTTTGAGGGTATAGTTGAGATGCACATGTTCGGTTAGTAGTGACAGGTGGTCAGCCCATCGCCTACAAAACACCAAGACTCTCTTGTCCCTCTACTGACTTTTGTTTTCACTCCCAGAGCAGCATAGAAGAATATTCTGTCCTAAAATTTGTATATATTCAGACAGGATGGTTCTTATTATTAAAAATTATTATATCTCACACACAGATAGGTAAATAGGCTGTTTAAATTAAGGTATGGACCAAAATGCAAAACCTTGGAGTTGCTTATGTACAGACTACAGACCTACAAATTAATGAGAGGTGTGTTATAGGTGGTTAAAAGTAAATAAAAAAAAGAGATAATTGTCAACATTTGCTGCTTCACTGGAAACAAGGATCAGAATAAACCAAATCCAATAGCATACATGTATCATATAATTTAAGCCATTAATTCTACTGCTAAATAACCACTACTGTGACCGCAATAATACAGGATAAGCATGATCCTGACTAGGTTGTCTGTCATTCTTGCGGGTGGCCTTCCCACTCTGCCCTTTGTGGTATATGGTATCTACTCCAGTGCCATCAGCCATCGGATTGTTGGATATATCAGGCTTATTTTTATACTATACTATACTCCTACCCTCCTGGCACACGCAGTCATAGAACATATATGACAGAGTGCCAGGAGTGTTGGTGTATAGTATAGGTAATTGCTGACATTTTGACAATCATCAAATGTAATGTTTATGATTTATGTAATTATTTTTATAGAGTAGGTAATAAAAATAACTCATTCTTTTATTTATATGACATTATTATTGAATGTAAGTAAATATAAATTACCTACTTATGCATGCTAATAATAATAAGATTAAAACTGTTACTATCTAAATATTTTGTTTGTAATATAATAATGATATGAATAATTTTCTTGTATTTTAGATATTCTATTGGGTTTAAAAAATATTTTCATAGGATATATATACCTTTTAGGAATAGTCAGATTGTCACACCCACATAAAGAGCTTTAGGTAGGTAAGTACTACATACAATACAACCCACTCTATGTTAATTTATTAATATGTATTAAGTAATTAGGTCCTGACATAATAGAGGCCAAATACTAAAATAGAACAGAATATGAGACCTACCATTAAATTTCAGAACACTAACCTACCTTCACATGATACTGTTTTAGGACTCAGATCAGGTTCCTAATTTCGAATTGGCTTTCCAAGTTTAAACTTTTATAATTCCATACAGTTTTCATACCTTTTCGTCGGTCCCTCGGTGGGTAGTGTTTCCCTGCCAGAATCTTCTTGAAAACCCTTTAATATAACCGGTAATCGACTGCTGGTAATCAAAGCCGGGGTTCCAGCAAAGAGATCCGTATCCGAAGACCCATAAGGGCTCCTTTCTTTCTTTCACACAACCTTCTGTATTGCATTCTTTTAATTCGGCAAACAACCTTTCTGTAAAAGGCATATCCATGTCTTCTTTATTTTCCATTGTACTAAGAACACTGGTCTTCGGAAAATAATTTATTGCGGCCTTTTACGATATTTTCGCGCACGAAGATTTTATTTATTTTGTATAAAGAATTGGTGAAAGAAAAGAAATCTGCGCCAGTTGAAGAGGTTTGGTCACATTTGATATTCTACTTGTGCTTCATTGTGAGTATTTTGAATCGGTAATCGAAGATAATTAGGGCACTGTTGAAGGTGAAACGTCTAAAACATCACACTACTCATCACTAATCCATTCTTTCGCTGACTGACGTTTTTTAACTTTCGTTCTCCACCGCGCCATCGATAAAGATTTCTGATTTTGGCAACACTGTTTGGTTTGACAGCTTTACTTTTCATTTCACGCAATACTAGCGGAAAATATTGGTATTATTAATTTTCTTTCTGTTACAAAACACAAGTAAACCTAAAAGTATACCACGTTTTTAGTTAATTTTATGATATAATATTAATTATATCATAAATATGTAATGTATATTTGATTTTTCATAATAATAAAGTGAAGTTCCAAAAATATAGATACGTAAAACGAAATGTGAACTGCCATAAGAATAATGTGCACGGGCAACATCTTAACTTTTGGCTGACCAATCAAAGCTCTTGTTAAAGATAATTGGGCAATTGGAATGCTGATGCAATTTTTGAAATATTTTACGTGGATGAACAAAAAATGAACATGTTTTACTTTCTTTCCCATTCTAATACATGACGCTGGTTGTACAAGTCAGGGAGCAGGGAGCATGGAGAAGGACATAATATTATGCCACATTAAGTAGTCCAAGTGAATGAAGTTGTGGGCAACAGCTAGTCCTACCATCTTATTTCCTACCGATATTATAAATGCGAAACTTGATGGATGTATAACTTTGATGAATCTTGCCAGTTATATAGCTTATAAGAGATGTGCTAATCAGTGCATATGAACAGGCGTAAAACGCTGCTACCAACGAACTGTGGCTCCTTAGTAGGTAGAGGCCAGCCAGACCCATCATCATAATTTCAAAGATAAATAAATGTTGAGTAGGTACTTATCTCATCCTATGTACCTAATAATGTCTATTGCCAGCTGATCCGGAAAGTAGGTAGTATTAGTGCACAATGTGTGCGAAAACATAGGTGCACTCGTAGTATATTGCTAGCTTATTGGGGGGAATTCCCCGAAGCGATGGTAAAAGGAGGATCGTAAAAATAAAACTGATCACATTCAATAAATGGTCCATATATTTCATAAAGAATAAATCACAATGCGATATTTTAAATTTTACTTTACACAATGCAACAGACACGGATAAAAAATTTTAAATTTTTATTTCCCAATATTTACCTACATTTTCTCATTATTACTTGTGAACTTATTCCAGATTTATATAAATTTGAAATTTTAACATTACTTTTTCATACGGGTGGTAGGGTAGATAACCTTCCCTTGTACCTACCTACCTATTATATGATACGGTGTATTATAGGTGGTATTGTAATCATCAGAATCAAATATTAAAAACTGACAAACGACAGCAAAGTTATCGAAACATTTACTCCAATGGGTATTGTGCCCGACACAATGGTGGCCATTAAACAAAATTGAATTGAATTACTCCAATAGGAAGCGTTCATTTAGCGCGTTCGTTAAATGACGTGATAAAGCTTAAGCATGATTGGTGGAAAAAAAATTGCGATTACTTTGCTAACTACGCCATCGATTTTGACACCTTACATTTACCCAGAAAGCTAGATCGTACAGAGCGGTGTTCACCACTTATGATCGTATGAAAAAATGGCACTATTTAAAAAAAATACTAAACATCTTAAAATTTCTGCGAAATGAAATAAAACTGCATAGGTATTTATAAACATAATGTTCAAAATTATAAATTTTTTAAACAGGGCCTTTTATTTTGGTTGATAACCGAAATGTAAGTATGTCCTACAAGTATGTTTCTTTTGATTATTACGGTAGGTAAGCTGTTATAATGTAACCCCTAATATCGAAATAAATAAAAATAATAAATAAATACCTTAAGCGCCACCGGTATAAAAATCATAGGTCACCGGTGAACCACATGACGTGATTACAGAACAATTTCTGACATTGACCTGTGAGGTCACCGGTGACGTAACAAAGCGTCCCTTATCCTTTAATTTAACGGGGGTTTATAAAATGGGTATGTATATTATAGTCAATAGAGGTCGTGAAGTCGCTCGCATCAAAATATAGGTACTCCATTTTAAAAATTGAATTATTAAAAAAATGGAAATATAAAATAATCACTGTTGCTGGCCCAGAGAGAAGTATGATGCTTACAATATTTTATCATCAAAGTCTTTACTAAAATAAACAATATCATTATTTTAGTTTAAGTACCTAAGTATATCGATATTAGGGGTATTTTTGCTTTTTTTTTGGGTTCGCCTACCCTGTTTCCTGATTACGTAAAAGCAATAGCAAAGCCGAAGCAAAGCGATAGCGAAAATTGTACAATATTCGCCTTGAAATCTCAAAGTTCTTTTGAAATTCATTTTACGTAATACGTATTAGACAAGCAATCATCGATTCTTGTACAATTTTCGCTATCGCTTTGCTTTTGCTAGTTAGGTAAGGGATAAATGGGGCCGTAAGGGATAAAGGCGTGATTATATGTATGTATGGGTTGTAGTTGTATTAAATACTTATGTAGGTATTCATTCTTAACTATACGCACCAACACATTTAACTTGTGATACATCAGGTAACTAACAACGTATATTAATGATATTTTAATAGATAATAAGTATTGAGATTATAGTGCTCACAAAATATGTTTATTTATTTACAAATTACTTTTAATTGATAATGTGATATTTGGCTTTAATTGATTTCCTATATTAGGAAGTATTATAATTAAATAACTAGTGAAATATTACTACCTATATATTAATTTACATATACATAGTATATGTATGTCAAATGTTACTCTTGAGAGTAACGAAAAAAGTTTATACTTAATATAATTTTGTGTTTAATTTATATACCTACATTGAACTATTGAAGTAACTTTCAAGTTTGAATACAATTATTTAATAACAATAATAATATGATGGGTATCACCAAATATGTTGAATTATTAGTCATATATTAACAGATAAGTATATTAAAATTTATGATTATAGCGTAGATTTTATTACAATATAGGTACATAATTAATTTAATTTAAGTAAATGTAAAATTGTGATGCTCATGACTAAAACTATATTTACAATCAGACTTTACCTTTATCTTATCAACATAAAATTTTATTATTGTTTATTATACATTTGAGATATTAAATTAATAATTCTTTTATGATAATTATATTACGATATATTTTTAAAATTAAATACTAGTTCCTGAACACAGGGCAGGTACAGTAATTTATTATGATGTTTCATGATAATTATTATTTTAGATACTTATATTTATTACAGATATGAGTTGCCGTATGAATTTATAATTATTTGTTTTTTGTTTTATGTGGCAATGGTCTTATCGTAAGTTTTGTATGTAGTTAATATTAATATTACCACTTAGGTATTCTTTGCTTACGTGAATAAAATCATACTGTTTAATTTTCGACAATATCTACAGGCTGATTTTTGGTCGTCAACGTTCCCTAAAACTACGGAATCTCCGGAATCTCTCGTGATGATGAATCACGATCATTTTTCTCTATGGAAGCATACCTGGGAAGTGTCTGGTTTCCAAAATATTAGGGTCCAAAGTTGAGTAAATAGACTGCGTTTTTCTGCATAAATGCACATTGACGCGAGTAGCAAGATTTTTTCACGAGAAATAATTAATATCTGTGTATGAAAAAACTAGCATAAACACTGGACACTATAAATTTCGCCCGATAAAGTATTTTTTTTATTACATTGTTTCCCAGCATTTTTTCTGGCGTAAGCTTATTTTATTTGATGTATAGAGTACGCACCCTTCGTTAAGGGTGGCAACGAAAAATCACCCTGTATAAACAGAAAGTACTTTAACACTCTGGATTTTTTTATGATATAAGTATATGACTAGTGATATGTAACACTGATAACTTTAGGTAAATAAATTATATGGTAAAACCATTTCAAAATTAGGTTTAATACAACTACCTAACTACATACAAATATCATAAAGTAAATGTAATTTACAACGATCCTAAATTTATGTTATATTGCCATACTTATCTTAATACAATGCACCACAAAGAAATTTCTGTACTTACCTATATTATATTAACATTAATATCTCATACATTAGGTAAATAAACTATATTTATAATTAATATTTCGAAATACGAGTCAGGCTTTTTGGTAGGTTCCCAAAGGGAATTTTATTAAGGGTCAAGGTTAACTTGATTTTTGGAGGTAGGTTGGAATTTTATAAATATCTAACTATTATAATGTACCTATAAATATTATTTTATTTTCTTGTAATGTACATTGTACATATACCTATTATTTGCGCATTTAGTAATATTAGTTATTTATATATATTTATGATTTGTATGATTCATGATTAATTAAAAGGTGTACCTATTGATTTTCTAGCGCCACCACTTAATAAGATTTAGGTACCTACTTAATTACCTACTATATAAAATTAATATTTTTTTATGAATATTAAAAAATGCGCTCGAATTGCTATATTATAATATTCCATAATTGTATTGTGATAAGTAGGTAACTCAATTTTATTAGGTAGGTATCCAACATTTGTTTTTTTTAATGTTATATAACATAATTTAATATTTGTAATTAAAAAACAGTATATATCGAATATGAGTTTTTCTAAAGTATGTAATGGCGCTAATTTATTTTTAAACTTCTACCTATATAGAGAAAACTATTTAATTTATATATTTCAAATGTGCACAAATAGTAAATAATCATAGCCTATTTATAATATTCGATTTGGTCAAATCCTCAATATTAAAATTGGAATTCACTATTTACAAAAACTAATCTCAGATGGCGCCACAATATACATAACTTCAATAATACCAGTAAGCTCCCTTACCTAGTATAGAACTTTGTAGAATGTAGAGTACGTTTAATAAAATTGCTCTGTTTGATTTTGCAATTAACAATTTTTTTTTTATCATAGACATGGGAGGTTAACATGAATTCTTATGACAGGATTATTTCCATCGCGCAAGCGAGACGTCGCTATATACCTGCACGATGGAAATACTTCTGCTTTGTTCATGCTAACCCTAAGAGCTGCCAGTTTTCTTAAGCTAACTTCAGTGAATTAGCGATAAAGGGAAACTTTACACCGTAATGAAATGCAAGTGAACAAAATACATTTATCGTAGGGCTGATTCCAATCCAATAAATCAGATAGCCTAACTAAAGAATAAGGTTGATTAAAGGAAGACAGCATCAACTATATCCTTCAGATAATGGTTATCTGATCATTGGAATAATCAGCCCTTATATCATCAAAGAACCATGCCTAAGGCAGCAGGAACTTAAGGTCCCCAATATGACATTAAGTCATGCTTAAGCCAGCCCAAGGCTTAAGCGGAATGTTTGGATCATACATTCGACTCGGGTCCTTCTGTGTTGTGTTTGAACGAAGCGCGGATCCGAGCTAAGTAGAGCGCGCAGATGTGCCCGTAGCATTTGTTGTACCATTCCGGTGTTCGGCCCCTGAAGATTAGACATTGACCGTGTTAATACAAAATAATTTAAACATATTATAAGCCAAAGACCTTGCGTTGCTCCTTTGTTGCCTAAAACTGAGAGATATTACATACACATTGCTGTTAAATGAAATTTTTAAAACAATGTGTAACTTTAGGCGTAGTTTTGTAATAGCACCGTTAAAATTTTATAAGCTACCTAGCCAGTAGCCAATTATCTAATTTATTGCAATTTATAGGTAGGTATCTCGAATTTTCATGGAGCTATAAAAAAGGTATACTAAGCAGGTACTATGAAATTGATACAAGCTCATATACTTCTTTACTGAAATGAAGTGATAGCCTTCCTTAAAGGTGTATGTTATCCTGATTAATTACCTATACAGGATTTTTGGTCGTCAACGTTTCCAAAAACTATGGAATCTCCTCATCGTCAGGATTATTTTTGTCCATGGAAGCAATATTAGGGTCCAAATTTGAGTAAATAGACTGCGTTTTTCTGCATTAATGCACATTGACGCGTGTAGAAAGATTTTTTCACGAGAAACAATTAATATCTGTCTATAAAAAAACTAGCATAAACACTGGACACTATAAATTTCGCCCGATCAAGAAATAAAAAAAGAAATACATAAAAATTACATCATTTCCCAGCATTTATTTTGGCATAAACTTACTTTATTTGATGTATAGAGTACGTACCCTTTGTTAAGGGTGGCAACGAAAAAACACCCTGTATATCTTGCAAAAGTAAAAAAATCTTAAGTCACGTCACGTAGGTCACCGATGATTTTTGTACTGGTAGCGTTTAAGATTCTAATCCATAATATTAAGTCTATCGTGCAGATAATAATCTCACTACTCGTAAATTGTGACCGATAAGCGCTATTAGTTTTATTAGATATTAGCGACCGCCCGCGACTTCGTACGCGTGAGGGGCATTGCACCCGTGCGGAGCCGGGGCGGATTCCTAGTTATACATATAAACCTACCTCTTGCACCTCTATCTATAAAAAAAAAGCGGGTGGGGCTGTGTCGGGGCACACGGCCGTTGGTTTTAACGTGAAACGTCTATGTTAGCGAATCGCTTTTAAAGTAAAAGATTGAAATGAAAACAAGATGGACGCTGTTTTAAGTATTTTAATAAAAAAGAACAGGTACGTAATAGAAACATAAAATACATAGCAAATGTTTATATATTTATTGTCAGTTTCTGGTTATTTTAAATATAAATACTGTCCAAATTACACTTATTTTTGTATAAATCAATCGGTTCAAATAAACTTGACAAACACACGAAAGAATCACCACGCTATAAAGTCGGAGTCACGAGTTACACTGAATAGAAACAAGCGTGAGCGCCGGTTTCGCACAGTTATCGCAGTATCCCTCCCCCGCCGCCCCGCTTGACCCCGACACGAACTCAATGTCATAACAGCGAGTTGACTATATAAGTGAAATATTTACACCACATTTTTGTTTCTAAGACTAATAGTTTTTTAATTATTAAGGTACGATGATATAGACCTTTTCGTTATGGTCCAGTTTTTAAACCTGGTACCCGTATGTTTCGGCGCGATTTTAAAGACGTTTCACGTCAAAACGCATCAGAATCCGTTGCGTAGTCGGTATAGGGACAGATAGACCGCGGGAAGCGACTTTGTTTTATAATATGTAGTGATGTGTGTTATTACTTACATAGTATCAACCCTAGCTAAATAAACGAGTCGACTCCGTCCCTTCCCAGCCGGTTGGGCCAGGTACCGTGACGCCAGCACTACCCCCCGAGCCTGTTCCGTGGCGGATCCGTGCGCCACCGACGTTTCTGCGACCGCGCACCATCCGCCGCCGCCGCCGCCGCCTTGCTGCCATGATCTGGAATTGTGTAGAGGATTTTGAATAAATTATTATTTCATTGCGTTTTACATACAGGGTGTTTTTTTGTGGCCACCTTTAACGAAGGGTACGTATTCTATACATGAAATAAAGTAAGTTTATGCCAAAAAAAATGCTGGGAATTTTTTTTATTTTTTTATTTCTTGATTGTGCGAAATTTATAGTGTCTAGTGTTTATGTTAGTTTTTTTATAGACAGATATTAATTATTTTTCGTGAAAAAATCCTGCTACGCGCGTCTATGTGCATTTATGCAGAAAAACGCAGTCTATTTACTCAACTTTGGACCCTAATATTTTGGAAACCAGACACTTCCCAGGTATGCTTCCATGGAGAAAAATGATCGTGACGATGAGGAGATTCCGTAGTTTTCGGGAACGTTGACGACCAAAAATCATCCTGTATACATGCAATACAGGTTAGGAAGATGGGAAAAAATAAGTATTCGTGGAAAATTTGTCAAGGTATGGCGGCAGGGAACAAGCGCACTTCGCTTCGTAGACTACATTATGATCGCATAGATTGGGGTAACTAGTAATGCAGGGTCATGAAGGAGATTTCGCAGTCACGTTTAGCATAGCGGGGACAGATGATGTTAATGATCAGTTACAAGTTGCTAGCTTATCGCCCGAGTTCCTTAGTCGACTCTAATGAAACGCACGAAACGGTGCTAATGTATTCTAGTGAACCCCGCATCAGTACAGACAGGATGTAAAATATACTTTTTTTTAAAAGCACACTTACCGTAGCACACAATAGTCCCTGCTGGGTAGGTTGATGCACGATGCGGTAACGTATTGGAAAACCTCAGCGTTGGTTCCTAGCTTCTCCGCCACGCGCCACTTCACCAGCGAGTCGTCCCATATGTGACGTTCTCGCAGTATCCTGAGATTATGAACATAGTTATTTCGGTCTATTCTGAAGTTAGTCCTACCTGTTCCTTTCTCTCTGAGCCATTTATGTTAAGAACGGAGAAGGATAGACTTGACTAAGACTAAGTTTATGTTTAAGTAGGTCAGAATCCACCATTCTCACCGTTACACTTAAAAAAAAAATAGACCTAAACTTAAAATTAGTCTTGTCTGACCCTCTTAAGTAAATGGCTGAGACAGAAACGGACAGGTAGGACTAACTTTAAGTTTAGGTTTAAGTATGAGTGTCAGTATCAACATTACCTACCTATCATCACAGAATAAGTAAAGTAGATGGGCAGGGTGCTTACAGGGTAGTAGGTACTTACCTAATATATCGCATTGCGTGTTGTTCCAACATTTTCACCAATAACGGTTGGAGTATAGGTAATAGAAGTGAGCCTAGGTTTATGTCATTTAACGATCGAACGTTCTAAATCACGGATTTCTATAGGACGAAATGTTTAGAGGACGAACCTCTACTGGTTGGTTCAAGAAATAATGTTTAAGTAATACTCGAGCGAAGCCGGGGCGGGTCCTAAGTTATACATATAAACCTTCCTCCTAAATCACTCTATCTATTTTAAAAAATCGCATAAAAATCTGTTCTGTAATTTTAAAGATCTAAGCATACCTACATAGGGACAGACAACGGGAAGCGACTTTGTTATATATAGCTTGTATTGAAGACCTTACAGGTTAGAGCAAAGACCTTACATTGCACCTTTGGCTTACCCCGGCGCCAGACATAGCTTCAAAGATTTGCGCACTTCTTTGAAGACTTTGCAAAGCTTTGAAAACACATTTGAACACATATTGAGGCAACCTGCCACACATGCTTTGCAAAGACTTTTCTCCACAGTATGCACGTAGACAACAAACAAGGTGGACTACGATTTTGTGGACGCAGTTTGTCTATCTTTATATCTACTTATATTATTTATGTGCATGTAATAATTTTTTACGTGTGCAATAAATTTAAGGAAACATCCGAGAACAAGACGCAAATGGATGTGTGAAATGTACCGTAATAGAAAAAGGCACTTTCAATACACTATTGATAGAGACTGTAAATTTGTACCTCTGCATGACCTCTTGTGGCGGTGCCTCAATATCCGTGGTGGCCCTCCACAGCCTCAACGGATGCCCGTCACCAACCTTCTTGCAGCAAAGTCAACAATGGTCGCGCAAATGGACTTTGCGCACCGCCATTTTGGAAATTTAAAAAAATAATAGTGGCAGATTGTGCTAGGCATGTGCATAAATAAAATTTTAAAATATCAAAAAATTAAAAAGTTACAGAAAAATAAAAAAAATATCACAGCACCGCCATATAAAATTGATAAAATAACAAATGGATAAGTTTGTGCTAGGGATGTGCTATACTGTGCCGTAAAGCAAATTTCGATAACGTGATAGATTTTCGAAAATCGCGATTGAAAAAACCAGCACCGCCATTTTGTCAAAATCGAAAAAAAATAAATTGCTTCGATTCTGATTAAAATGTGCCGCAAACGAAAAATCAATATCATAGACGGTTTATGAGAAAAACAAAATTGAACATTAAAAAATGAATATGCATTTTAACGGTTTAAATTCACTTTTTGAAAAAACAAAAAATGTGCTAACTTGTGCTAGGCTAGTCTTCTAAAACTACGTTGAATAACGAGAATAAATGTGCAATTTTTTCAAAAATAAAAAACAAAATTTTTTAAAAAAAATTTTTGTTCGTACGAAGTCCAAAAAATCCACAACTTGTGCTAGGTTTGTGCTGCAGAACGCCGAAATCCCCATTCGATAAGCAATCGTTGTCGAAAATTGCAAAATAAAATTTTGGAACATAAAAGTCAAAATAATGGTCAAAATGCACTCATTTCAAAAAAACAAAATATGTGCAACTTGTGCTAGGCTAGCTTCTATATCTACGTCGAATGGAATAAATGTGCAATTTTTTCTAAAATGAAAAAACAAAATTTTAAAAAAAAAATTTTTGTTCGTACGAAGTTCCAAAAAATACCACAACTTGTGCTAGGTTTGTGCTGCAGGCTCCCCACTTCGATAAGTCAATGCGTTGTCGAGGTTAGACAAAATGCACTCATTTCAAAAAAACAAAATATGTGATATGTAGATAGATAGTAAATTGACTTATCGAGACAGCACAAACCTGCACAAGTTGTGGTATTTTTTGGAACTTTGTACGAACAAAATTTTTTTTTTTTTAATTTTGTTTTTTCATTTTTAGAAAAAATTGCACATTTATTCTCGTTATTCGAACGTACCTCTGCATATTTTGACCTCTTTTATGTTCCAAAATGGGGTGGTTTCGCCTCAATATCTTTGTACGTTTTTTTAAAAAAATTTTGTTTTTTCATTTTTAGTGGCCATTTATTCTCCACAGCCTCAACGGATGCCCGTCACCAAAATTTTATTTCTGCTTCTTGCAGCAAAGTTCCACGAACAAAAATAAAAAAATAAAAAATGTTTTTTCATTTTTAGAAAAAATTGGGCTGCTCCGGATACCGACATCCAACCTCGAGTTCTGAAAATATTTGATATTTGTTAGTAAGGTTCATGTGTAAAGACGACCTTTACATCACTGGTGCATCCATCCGTGTTATTATAAAAGAATTTTTATTCTCGAATATTGAAGACTTAAATTTATTTTGTTTTTTTGAAATGAGTGCATTTTGACAGATTTTATGTTCCAAAATTTTATTTCTGCAAGTTGACTTTCGAAGTGTCAAATGTCTTTGTACGAACAAAAATTTTTTTAAAAATTTTTGTTTTTTCTTTTTAAAAAAATTGCATGCGAACGAGATATAGAAGACATCAGTTAGCAATTTTTTGTTTTTTCAAATAAGTGAATTTAAACCTATTCATTTTTTAATGTTCAGGACGAAAATTTTAAGAATCGTCGATTTTGCAAAATGCGGTGCTGCGATTTTTTTTCCATTAGAAAACCAAGAAGACGCCCTAGCACAAACTTCGCCGGCAGTGATATTTTTTTATTTTTCCTGTAACTGTGTACACTGTCTAGCACTTTATTTTTTTAAATTTCCAAAATGGTTGGACGTTCGGTTTTGTTTATCTATTGTACCTCTATCGCGGTTGTTAGTTAGTTCATTATAATCATGCATTTTAATTTTCTATCTCATACCTAAGGTTTTGCTCGCACCTACTTTATAAATTGTTTATTACTAACTGTGCCTTATCCTAAAATAATACTAAATATGAAGGTAAACCTTAGCTAAACCTAAAATAGTATACATATTTAACAGAAACAAGTTAAGTATAAGTTTAAAATTTTAAGGTCGAGGTATCTACGTTGATATGTCGTATTTTGTTAAAACGAAAAATAAAACAACGAAATAACAAACGAAAATACAGAAACAAAAAAACACCTAGTGGCCACTAATGAGAATGGTGTGAATTTTTTAACGACTCTAATGAGAAAAATGTTAATTTTGTTCCTTAAAAATTTGATTGCATCTAGAAGGACATTAATCATTTTCACTTCAAAGCTTTGCTTTCAGTGCTTAATTGAAACGGAATTTCAATGGAGTTTTCCGGTAAAAAGAATATTTTAAACTTTCTTCCTCTTGGTATAAATTAAAGGTATATCGTTATGACAAAAGCAGTTGAAAGACATTGAATCTGAACATTTAAAAAAAATAAAACGGGGATTATCGGAACATAATTAACATTAGAGAAATTTGTGGTAATGACATCGCTCTAGAACACCAAAGTCTCACCTTTTACCGGAACGGCCACAGACTCTAAAAAAGCACGAAAATCGTTAGCTATAGGAAACAATTTTGCTCATTCACGAAAATTTATTGCTGCATTGTCCACAAGGAGATTTTTCGAAAGACTTTTGGTATTGGGAATAAATTTCCGTAAATTATATCTAGTAAGATCCGAATCTGAAGGCCGATATTCGATGGATAAAGATGCTGTTTTCCTCTAAAACTTGATAAAAAAAAAGAGAGAGTTCACTTTATCCTTGAGACAGGCTATCTGACCAGAAAAATCGGCCCTTAGTCTAGTAGAGCATAGCTAGTAGGTATAGTATGTAAGTAGGTACTGTAGATAATAACATGGGCTATCAATATGGACTACAGAAAGTTACAACGATTTTAGAATCTACGCTATTTAATTGGGTAAGTATATACCTACCTACAGGGTGGAAGTGACCGCCAGGCAAATATTGATAATGCGACTTCGGACCATGATTCTATGGCGAAAACCACTGAAAATTTTCACAGGAAAATTCCAAACTTATCCGACATTTTTTCCATTTTTTCAGAGAAAAAATTGTGTAGATCATTTAAGTGGACCTTAGATAATGACTTAAAAACAAAAGTTTAACCTATGGATGATTAAAAAAATAGTTGGTTCCAAAAAAGTTCAAAATACTGATCAACCCCTATGGAGTCACAATGGTCCAAAAAACAGTAACGTATCTCACAATAACTAATAGCCAATTTAACTAGTCACAAGATCGCCCGATACAAGTGGCGCGGAAAGCATACATTGCGGATAATCAAATTAAAAACGATTTTCCTGCGAGTGATAACACTGTCGTATAACTTAAAACAATGGTACTTGTTCAGTATTTCAGTACTTTTCCTGGCTGTCACACTCACCCTGTATTTTAATAATGACCATTTCCAATATAAAAAGCATTTAACTACCCGTGGGTAATAGTTATATTATGTTAGGATCAGGGTGACAGATCGGAAATAAAGTTTGATCTGTCCTTTTTTATAACATATCTGTCCCCGTAGTAATTACAGTGGGACAGATAAATCTTTTTATTACTATCTGTCCTCCCTTTATTTTATACATATAATAGTATTTAACTATCATTTCAGCCCTGGGAAGACATAGGCCTCCCCTAACAGTAGTTACCTATACAGGGTGTTTTTTCGTTGCCACCCTTAACGAAGGGTACGTACTCTTATACATTAAAAGTAAGTTTATGCAAAAAAAAAATCCTGGGAAACGATGTAAGTAAATAAAAAAAAAAAATTACTTGATCGGGCGAAATTTATAGTTTCATCTTTAAACATTGTGCTGCGGGATTCAGCTTTGTTTGCCGAGATTTGGCTAGTGTATAGCTATCGGGATGAAGAATAACGTTGCCAATATGTAATTTAGAAAAGAGATGGTAAAATTCGTCATCCGAGTAATTGACCCGGTGGCTTAGTGGTTATAGCGGCTCGCACGGTTTGCAGTGGTCGTGGGTTCGATTCCCACTCGGGTGAAGAATTTTTTCCATTTACTTTATAAATAATTTTATGAAATTTATAGTGTCCAGTGTTTATGCTAGTTTTTTCATAAGCAGATATTAATTAATTCTCGTGAAAAAATCATGCTTCTCGCGTCAATGTGCATTTATGCAGAAAAAGTCAGTCTATTTACTCAACTTTGGACCCTAATATTTTGGAAACCAGACACTTCCCAGGTATGCTTCCATGGAGAAAAATGATCATGATGATGAGGAGATTCCGTAGTTTTCGGGAACGTTGACGACCAAAAATCATTCCCTGTATGTATCTAAGTTGGTAGGGGTTACCTAGTCCATATTGAAATAAATCTTGATGAACAGTAGAATTAACAATATAACTAAAACTGAAGATAAATATATTGGTAATGGTCATAAGAGATAATGTACAGGAAATCTCCGATAGTAAGAATTTAAAACGTACTTTTCTTTGGCTTCTTTGAGTAATGCTTTGATGCACGCTTGCTGGAACCCTTTCCAGTCCTGATTGAAGTCAGCTCCGAGCTCTTCTAAAGCCACCTGAAGATTAATTTACAAAATTAAACTTAATGGTCAATTTCCTTTCAGATTAATGTGCGCTATGGGTGTGCACTACCGAAGAAATAAGCTATGTCACATATTTTATTTATGTCAAAGCAAGCAAGCAAGATCCGTAATATACTATTATCCTTTAAATATTTTGGAGTTTGTACGGTTATACAAATTAAAAAACTATGTTAACCCGAGCATACTCCGAACTTGAACTCCAACTTTTCCACCCAAAAACCACTTTTCACCACTTTCACATTTAAGTTACTCCGAATCTACTCCACGCTTATTAAGCGTTAACCTAATCATCTACTTACTGGCACGCTTTCCTCGAAGTAATTGAACTTGCACCTCGCCAGCATGTCAGCGGGCGCCATGAACAGCTGCTTGTGTTTCTGTATGAGGAGTAGGAGGCAGGCGTGAGCTGCCCTGCTCTCGCTTATCTGTCGCTGGTCGGCCACGCTTTCTATTACCATTCTGGAAGTTGGGATAATATTTTGTTTAGGATTGGCCTATATATGGAATCCGGATTTCTTGGATTTCGGCCTCATCGGACTACGAGAATAAGGTAGTTGACTAATCTCTGTTTATTGATCGCTGTGGCCAACAAGAAAAACGGCCTGGACGACATCAAACAGGGTGTAACAAAAGAGGTATGTTAAGCAAAATACAATGAAATTAACCCACTATAAGGAACCTATCCATGATATTTGCGACTCGAAATCTGCTGTAATGGAATCTCCACCCACCGAAGGTCAGCTGTCCGGAAGCCCGTGGAAATATGAGTCTAAGTCACAAGACGTAGGTATATCAATTTGGTTTTTAAGTGGGATTTTTATAGGGTTCTACACCCAAATAAAACGGGACACTTATAGGTCTGTCTCTATAGAAAAGCTACCTACCTGTTGGAATTCCCTTCTTTAGTACTGCCAGTGGTCGGAGGCGCATGATGTAGCCTCAGCAGCGTTGGAGCCAAACACACAGCCAAGTTCGACGCGGTCATTTGATTCACGTCTGAATGCTCCGCCACCTAGAATTTAAAAATGCATTGCATTAGACTGGTAGAGTAGCCCTTAATGAACGTACACAAACCAAAAGGTGACGCACCTATCTACTAAGGAAAGGCAAGTATGAAGAATTTAACACCTCAAACACCACCAGTAAAAAAATTCATAGGTCACCGGTGATCTACTTGACGTGACTAAAGTCTGATTTTTTACTCTAATTTGTGCGCCATCCTGTGATGTCACCAGTGACCTATATGGCGTCTAACATGTTTACGAATGTGGAGAAGGTGAGAAGTATGGGTGAAGTATGAAGGCATTTGCTAAATGGAGATCTATACCAAATTCTTTGAGGAGACTTTGCCTACCCTATGGGATTTTATTAATTATTATTATTTGTGCAACTCAATATCTAGGCTATAGAAATTTAAGAATAATGATTATAAAACAATTTTACCTCGTGAAGGAATATTAGAAGCGAATGTAAAGCTTCCAAGTGTTCTTCAGGTAATAGTAGTAAAGCGCATTGCACTGCATCAGGTCTTAAAGGTTCAGGAACATCTGAGAAAGAATATTTAAGATTTTAAAATAGAAATCATAATTATTAATGAAGAAAACTACAGATACAGCAGAAAGCTACGATTTGTTCCGTTTAAAACCCCTTGACGTAAGAATACTGCACTTACTACGTCAAGAGGATTAATCGTAGGTACTTGACGATAAATTTGTATTGTACTCGTAGTAAACATTAAAATAGAACCTAATACATTGTGTTTTAATATTTCTGTGGTACCTATTTGTATGTATAACCTATTTGTATATATTGAAAAATTTATATATAGTACATTGATTGTACAGTTTTACACAAGTATGATATGATTTTGGGAATGCCACGGGTATTGCACTTAAACTGAATAATAAAAAATATGTTTTTTTGGAGCAGTAGCGATATAATGTATCTACGCATTGCCAGTAATACAGTTCTTTCCAAGTAAATGCTAAAAAACCAAGAAGGAAAAAGATACTCACGTTGAAAAATAGCAGTAAACGTCTCGCTAAGCTTATTCGTCAGCAAAGAGTCAGGTAGTTCCCTAAAGTACTGTTTCACCATATCAGCCACGTCATGGGCTTGTGCCCCATCGAAGTTGAGACTGGATTGCGTTGGGTCTATGCTGTTGAGGTTTTCTATTGCGAAAGCAGCATTGGTCGCGCCCGCTGCTTCGACGGTACTTCTTAGTTTAGCTATACGGGACTTTACGCCGGCTTTTCTGAAGATGCCCATCTGCAAATTAAATGGAGTATTAACATCTTGTTCCGATCAAATATGAAGAAAAACTAGTTCTGATAAATGTTGATAAAGGAGGTAGAATCATGCTACAAAGTATAAAATCAGTGAAGGTTCGCACATAATAACAAGGCATATAATTTTTATTTTTTTACGATAATATTTTTTTAGATTTTAAACAAAAAACGTCTAAATAGCTTCCGGGAACGCGTCCTTATACCATGTTTCATAGTTGCGAACTCAAAAATGTTTACAATTAAGATTTTAATTATTTTAATATTAGCTTTGAAAATCATCACATGTTGTCACCGTAAAGGGGGCGTGATTTTGTGTATGGTCGCTATAATGATGACACCGTCATCCTAGCTTAAATAAGCTTTAAGCCTCGAGCATTTTGGGAACGGTCATTTCGGACATTAGACGGGCGTCCTCGAAATGACGGATGCGGGCGTATGCGGGCAAAATACACGCAAAATAAGCGTGGACGTACACGTACCTCTGAAAAGGCTTGCAAGAAAACGCAAGTAATAAAATGACACCTAACAAAGGGAGATTAAGGAAAAGATAGGAATATTACCAAAGAAAGAAGGCTGAAAATAAAGTAAGACTGTTAGGATATGACTGAAAGACAGAAGAGGAAACAAAGAAAGTTGTGGAGAAAAAATTCTCAAAAGTATAGACAGAAAAAAAAGATGATGGCAAATATTTTAGGTAACGCCCACCACATCTAAAATGAGATAGAAAACGATAATCGCTTGTCAAGGAAGAGATTAGGAAGAAAACGTAAGAAAGATAAGGCACAGCTTACGAACTGTAAAAATCGAAAGATAAAATACAGAAAATAAAAGAATTATAGATAAGTTGCAAAAAAGTCAGAGAAACGAAGACGCGCAGAAAGAGTATCCCAAAAGAATGCTGATACGCCTACTCGCAAAGTTAATGAATTAACAAGAGGATTTCTGTTACTCCTGAAGTAGTAAAAGTCAATTTGGCGAAGTTTGACAACTAACTAAAAGACACCGTTGAAAATTACCAAAAAATTCTAAAGAGCGAGAGGCTTTTCAAAAATGTTGAGGCAACCGTCAAAAAACCATAAATACCAAACAATTTCTACGCAAAAATAAAAATAATGACAACTCTTCACATGAGGAAGAAGACGCCGTAAGGTAGACAGTTCTGAAGAATAAAAGGTAGCACTTCATGGAAAAAGAAATTTTGCTGGTACACGTAACTTCCACCCCAACATGATTCCAAAGTTTTTGCTATTTACCAACTGAAAATAAAAAAAATGAATACATCTCGCGGTGGAACCTCATTGATGAAGAGTGTGAAATAAAGGTCACCTTTCTTCGTTGTGAAACTCAGCAAAGATATTTACACTTTATTGATTTTGGGAACACTCCCATCATTTTCGCATCATATAAACTGATTAATCACTTGAGTAATGTTATAGTTAAATCAAAAATACCTTTTAACATTTGTTTAATATTAATTGATAACGAGACAAATTATACAATAAATTAAAATTTTGAAACGAAATACACTAATTGAAAATCTATGGAGAGTAAAAAAAAATAAGTCTTTTTATAAAAATATAAAAAATAACACATTTACCGAAGAGGGACTGGTTAATTATAATTTCATGATGGTAATTATTAAAGGCTTGTTATATTATTATTTAAAAAAATATTTCAAAGTGCCCGAAATGATTTAAGGCCCTGTCATTTTTATTATTAACAGTATAGTTTCATAGGTGCGTGCCTCTTTAAAAAGGTTCTAAGACACAACATATTCCACATGTCTATAGAAAACTTAATTTCTTAGTTCAAAACCCAAAATCTGATTGTTTGACCCATAAATATTTAGTATATCAGGTCACATCGGCTTTGCAGGAACATTTCACCTTTTCACCGAAAGGGGGCGTGGTTTTGTGTATGGTCTAAAGATGACACCGTTCCTAGTTTAAGCTTCAGCCACCGGATTCAAAGCGTGGACACTACCTCTGTTGTATTGGCTTGACAGGACACACCGCTAGTCTACTCTTACGACGCTTATGTGTACGCATAAGCATCCGGTGTGCTCGAGGCTTTAATAACAATATTTGTAAAGAGATTGTTAAAGGCACTCCGAACACAGTTTTATCTGAAAAAAAAATAACAAAAAATGTAGAAATAATGTTTAGTAACGTAGACTTCACTAAATTCTAAGATTTCGTAAGAACTCTTAAGTTGGCTGCTTGCGAAAGATTTTGCATGCTTTTTTTATGTAGTAGACTCGGTTAGAACATCTAAATTAGATGTCACTGCTGCATCAGGCTTAATTTGATTTAATTTGATTTAGTTTGATTTAATTTATTTTATTGTATTTTGATTTGATTTTATATTAATTTGTATTGAAAATATTAATGTTAGCTAACATAGTTTGTAAGATTCTTTGATTATTAACCATCTATGGACTTATTTGTCTGAAATAAAATATTTTTATTTTTTATTTTAAAAGGTCATAGCCAAGGTAGTAAAATTATCAATGTAGTTATGCAACAGTCAATGTAGAGTTTGCAATATGAACCACTGCAATTAATTGCAATACCAGTATTAAGTAAGTTTTCTCTACCTAATTACATAATTATCAAGTTCTTACCTTTATAATCAGGAGTCTTGATCTTCCGTATCAACTTCGGCAGTTCCCAATTCCAACCAGACTTGTGCGAAGGGCAATACCTCTCCATGCAAGCTGTCAGTCGAAGTAGGGCCAGCTTTCTCAAGATATGCAGCTGTCCGCATGATAGAGATGACATTGGTCTGGATACTGAGGTGGGATAGAGAAAGATAGATCAGAATTAAAATGATACGTAATGAGTTTTAATACAATGCGACATAACGTGACACATCATCTGTCCCTTTCATATCAAGTAAAGAATGAGCAAGATGTAAGATGCACTTGCTCCATACTCACAATAAGACTCAGGATCTGTAGGATTAGTGGTTGGCTGCAACGTGTTATTCGCTTTTGGTCCTCCATTCAATCCCGTCGTCCTAAATGAATACCATCTTTGTATGTGGTTTCTGAAAGAAAACATAAAGTCAATTCATGCTACCATAGAGGAAAATCCTCATAAATCTATTTCATATGTCGAAGGAAAAACATCTGCGTGGATTCACGAAAAAATCTAATTGTCCCATCTATTTACTAGCTGCTGTTCGAAAAACCGCCCTAAAGCACATAGCTGAGAGCATATTTTTATGTGGCTTACAAAATCTGTATATTTACATGTGAGAGTGGATGAAAAAGGTATCACCCTGTGTTGCGTTAAATATGCAAATGTAGGGTACAAAAAAACACGCTGTATACGCAATCTGTCATAGAATAAAATAACAGAAGGGTCAGTCAAGTCAGGTCTTGATAAAAATTGCCTAGGTAAGCCAACTTGATACATGACAGTTAGAATATTTTTTTTATGTGGATACCTAGTTCGTTTAAGCCAGGTTTTAGTACATGTACTTGCATATGACGTGATCAAGAGTTGTCAGGTCTTTAACAGAGATTTATCACATCAATTCATTCAATCATTCATTCTATTGTCTTGTTCTATGTTGTTTCTGTCCGTGTATGTGTAATTTTCAAATAAAAAACTATTCTATTATATTCTATCAAATCTTTTAGGATAGAAAAGTTACTTACTTCTTGGTCTTCATATCAAGGCTGTCGTCATCGTCATCCTGATCCCCATCGTGTGACCTGGAGCCGGCGGAGTTGGGGCTGCTGTCCAGCTCTGAACTCCGGGATGCTGACTTATCCCTCTTCAGACTCCTGTCTCTGAACCTGGTGTTGGAAAACTTTTAGATTAGTCAATGTGCAGGTAATTACTAAATAGGTTACTCATGTATACATATACAATTATACATATGGCTGTGTTCCCAGAATAGGGCAGCTAGAATTGCAAGATCATAAATGAGACCCCACAGCCACGCTTAGCATAGCGGGGACTCACATGTTTATTTTTCCAGATAGTATGGAAAATTCCTAAACAACTCAGGAGTGTTTATACAATGTTGAAAAATAAACATGTGATTTCGAGTCTCAAATTTTGGAAATAGGTTCTCTATAGTGGGCTATTTACAAAGCTTTTCACTTAACATACCCCTTTTGTTATACCCTGTATCAACAAAAGCAAAAAGTACCTACCATAATAATCTAGGTAGACGTGAACATAGTTTATATTTTTTAGAAAAATGGACTGAAATTATGGTGTCCGATTGTGTGTCTTCAGAGATATAGTAAGCAATTGCCACTTTAACGCAATCTATTTTAAGTATCCGCAAACAGATTTAATACTAGGTGTACCTATAATTTTACAAAGCTGCCATATACAAACATAATTCCGTTTCGAAATATTGGAACCGAATTTGTGCCTCATGTTCTGATATTCAAAATAGTCAAAATGGTCAAAAATTTTCCCCTTCGATATTACGCATGGTAACCTACGAGTACGTACGAGTACTAGATTCTGTCTAAGTAAAACGAAAAAAAAATGCATTTATGTGAGAAGAAGAAACGGAATTCCGACCGCATGTAGCAGCTCAAGTTTGTAAAAAGGCAAAAACCAAAAAAGCAAAAGGTTTCACGCCTCCCTTTGCCACATTTACACTTATAACTGTATGAGAGAGAATACCAGACATTAGCGGGGAAATAATTCATCTCTAAAGTAATTTTAGACCGCCATTATAGGCATAGAGTAGGTAGGTACACAGTAACACAACGCACGAGAATGGTCAGTTGTTTTCACTGGAATTCATTTACGAATAGGTAAGTACATATTTGGCAGTTTAGTGTGTCATTTGTTTTGTTTTATCTTTAACGTATGCGATTTATCCATTAATTCATTTAATTTTGGCAATTATAAATCAGTAATATAATCATTATTCTATGCTGCTCTGGGAGTAAAAAAACGTATAATAAACGTATATATATATATATATATATATATATATGTATAATACTACAGCTGCTTCTCTTCCCAGGCATACTGTACCTACAAGTCAGTAAAGGGACAAGAGAGTCTTGGTGTATTCTAAGCGATGGGCTGACCACCTGTCACTACTAACCGAACATGTACATCTCAGCTACCTATACCCTCAAAATTGGTCAGAAGTGGCACCATGTGGTTCTATGGTGCCCTTGGTGCTCCTGCCTATCCCGTAAGGGATAAAGGCGTGATTATATGTATGTATAAATCAGAGAATTGGTCAATCTACAAACAGGGCTTATACGATACTCTTTGACGACTAATGAACTATGAAGTAATGACTTTTAACAGTTTGAGTGCAAAATGATAGCGCATGAAATTATGCGCTACTATTATAAATAGCTCCGCAGTATTTACACTAATATAACAAAAGTGTTTAGTTCTTTGAACTTTGCATACAAATTAGGTAGTTAAGGTAGAGGATACTAGAAATTTCAAATGAAGCAAACGATACCGACGTACGTAGGTACGTAGCTTGAAATTGGCTAGACAGACTTTAATGAAATTATGAATATTAAGTACCTACCAGTAGTATTAGTACATATGGAATGTAACAAAATGGTTTTGCATAAATATAGAAAAATGTAAAACAGTTAAATACTAAGCAAAATAAGTTTTAACTTTCCACAAAGTTACATATTTGAAGTAAACAATCAATTCTAATATGCTTAAGGTTAACTCAAACATACAAACTCAGCGTTGGCTAAGAAACTTGCAAATAAGTTGGAATTGAATCTTGTCCCTCATCGGTCCCTAGTCTGTTGGAGAAAGTTAAGTTACCGCTATAGACCCAAGGGAAATATATTGAATATCAATTTATGATGATTGTGTCAACTTTGAGAAGTCTGCACCATGAAAATGGCATGAATTGGTGTTAACACTACACAGATTGAAGCATTTTATAGTAAGCTTACGGAGGAAAAAGGTATGTATTGTGCACTATAAACGTTTCCCTTCCCACACACACACGCGCACATATAAGTCACGTTAAGCTCGGCAATTATCGGAAAATACGCACACATGCAAAAGTCACCGCCATTACCTAGTGCTTTAATCAAACAGCCCAGATTGAAGTTCCTTGATTGAGCACATTGATTTATATTTGAACGTCATATTTTCTATGTTTAAGGTCTTATTATTCCAAATAATTAAATTTTTGATCGTAAAAATAACACCGACACCCTAAGCCTAAACACCTAGTATAATATCGTGATTTCGTGATCACTTTCCCATCAGCCAAACGTTCTTTATAAAATGCGTGAATCTGCATTCTTTTATTTGAAAAGGGTCTGGCTGCCCTCAATTTCACCCGATCAATAATGGTCAGCCATTCATAGTAGGTAAAAAGAAAGGCTTTTTAATCTGGATCTTTTCACAAAAGGTGTAATGATACACGCTTACGATCGCTATCTAGTTGATCTCAAACTCTACACGTGTAGAAATAATTGTATTTTCTTCAGGCATCATTGGGTAATATTGATTTTCTTAGACATTTTTTTCCTACATGCCAAATGTATGGGGTACAATCTAACCATATAGGATTATTTTTGGTCGTCAACGTTCCCGAAAACTACAGAATCTCCTCATCATCACGATCATTTTTTTCCATGGAAGCATACCTGGGAAGTGTCTGGTTCCCAAGATATTAGGGTCCAAAGTTGAGTAAATAGATTGCGTTTTTCCGAATGCATATAGACGCGTATAGCAAGAGTTTTTCATGAGAAATAATTAATATCTGAATATGATAAAACTAGTATAAATACTGGACACTATAAATTTAGCCCTAATCGGGCTATTAGTATAGTAGTATAGTAATTATTTAAAAAAAATTACATCGTTTCCCAGCATTTTTTTGGCAAAAACTTACTTTATTTGCGCTTTACAGTGCTCAATAAATACGGCACCAACTTACTTTTTTCCATCACTCCCTAAGTTGAGCGAGCTGGTCCTAATGGCTTGTCGTCGGTGCGGCGTGTGGCCTGGAGACTTCTGCACTTCCCTCAGTATTGCGGGATCTGGCTTCAGCTCCACCGGCGATGGTGGTTCTACGTATATCTGTTTAAGCAAATGAGTATCGAATGTAAGATACGGTAAAAAACTTTTAAAGTCACATACGGCCGAAATGGCGTAGCCAAAACCACAGGATCCCAAAAGAGTTGTCACAGCCACATTTAGAATAGCGTGGCCAGATGTGAATGACAGTGACATGTTGCGAGCATCGTCTGAAAGTAAGCCTCTAAGTTCCTGCATGCATGGAAGGCACGCAGCTGATGTATTCTAGTGAAGAAAAAGTAAAGTGCATAATTAAAAATGTAAGTATTCTAACCTCAGTATTTTGGTGTGTATTACTATGTTCCTTATAATAATTATGTCTCCAACTAGCTGGCTGGCATTCTGAGTCACTCAAAGCACTATCATCACTCTTCATGCCTCTATGGAATATCCTCTTTGCTCTCCCCAATTTGGATTTCGAACTCTTATTACTAGAACCCATGCTGTTGTCTGAAGCGTAACTGGAGCTGTCATCTCCGAAAGGTGGATGTAAAACAAATGACTGTTCTAAAGGGGCTATTGGTGAAGGAGGTAGTATCGTCATGGGTGAAGGTGGTTGTGTTCTTATAGCTGGAGCATGTAATGGTGAACTATTGAAATCTGGGAATGGAAATGCTGTTGGTGTTGTCGGTGTCATATCTATGTAATTTAAATCTGGGTATTTGTCTGTTTGTGAGTCTAGGAAGTGGGGTGAGGATACTATGACTTCAGTTCTGTTTTGTCTTTTTCTTCTTCTTGTTTTAAGGGATTCAACCCTTCTGAGGAATGCTTTGGCTCCGTCTCGAAGACGTTCGGATCCTGTTCTTCTGAAACGGGTTCCTGTGTCTTCGTCATCTTCTTTATCACTCTGTAACATTTGCTGACCTGGTACTGCTAATCTGTAACAACGGAAAACAAGGATTTAGAAATTGTAAGACATTTTCAAATCTAGAAATAAGATCCTTAGCCAACATTCTCATAGAAAGTATAAGATAAGAAGAAGAAAAGTACTTTTTACAACATTTATGTATAGAAGAGATAAAGCATAATTTCAAATATTCTGTATTAGGTGGCTAAAATATCTTGGAGGTAAAGGGTAAAGGTCAAAAAACTTCAGCTATCGTTCCCAGGGGTAAAGAATATTAACCGCATGTACGTACAGTATATAAAACTAAATCAGTGTTTTAAAAGGCTTAAATTACTATGACGTTACACTTGCGAGTACTCTTGATAACGCAGATGTCACCTCAACTATAAACTAGTTATATCATCACAATTGTATAAATGTGATATTGATACTTATGAAGCTTACAGATACTTATGAAGCAACGATTTAGTTAGCTATAACTGCTCATATAGGAGGAAATAGCAACAAGAGAATAAATAGGACGGTTTTTACGTGCTTGTCCTACTGCTAAAATTCAATTACACTCTGTAACTATTGCTAGTAAGGGAACTAAGTGAAAAGTTTCTACTCGTTAGCTAAGCTAGTAGTTATTTGAGTTCATTTACTGTATAAAATTGGATGGCTTGACATAAAATTGAAGTTATTTGCAGAGATATTGTCTTCATTTTCAGCGAATTTCATTGTTATGGCTTAAGTCAAAGTTAATATTAGTTCGGGTTCAATGATCGGAATCGGTAAGTAAAATTTCAACTTCAAAGTAATGTAAGTTCAAATTCACTCAACTTGAAAACTTTACCTACCCTCACTTTATAGGCTTAGGGAAAACAAGTAAGTGTATGCTTTAAGCTAGCTTACGACATTCCGTTAAAAAAAAACTTTAATTTAAGTTTGGGTCAAAATATGACTGAAAATATCGCGCTACGAACCTGCCGAAGAATGCCTTATTGAGTTTCGAATCTAGTGATAAACTACTAACATACAAAAGTGAACTATGTCACACGTTAACTAACCAACTATGATGAAGGTTCTCGACGCAACCTAATTTAAACTTGTTCGTAACTTGTGAGCTGTGTGACGCGAGTGGATGGGAGTGTGAATTGAGTGTCGAAGACTTGTGTGTCTCGATAATGAAATCTCACAGGTTTTATGGAACACATCTGTGTTCCCAAAATGGGGTAGCTACGAAGATCACGTGAATTGCTTACAGCCACGTTTAAAATAGTCAGCTGTTAATGATCAGTGATAATTTGCTATAGGAAAGCTGCGCATCAGCACGGGTATTTTATAATGTTATATTAAAAAAAGCGGTGATAGCCCAGTGGTTACCAATGAATTTATTTCATGTACAGATTTTAATGTTGTAAAATTGTCACTTAGCTCGTAAAACCGTTGGTTCTGCGCCTGGAAGTCTACTCTGAAGTGACGATAAACGAAGTATCGGCCGAATATCGAGATGTTTCCTATTACGAACTTCCTTCGATTGGATCAGTCGCGCCGAACTCTATTTAACAGGTATAAGGCTAGATAATAGAAAGCTTATAATATTAGTCCATGTGAATTATTCTCTATGGTTCCGAATGAGTTGTGAACTCAGATGAATGAATCCGAAGAAATTTCGCTGTCAAAGTCTTCGATTCGGTCGGGCTTCGGTCGGACCGAAAGATTCGAAAGCGGCATTTCAGAGTAGACCCTCTGATCTCTCTCCGGTCGTGTCGGCTTTCCGTCCCATCGGACTATGAGAGTGAGGGAATAGAGAGTGCATCTGTGTTTGCGCACACAATGTGTACCTGGCCAATTTCCGTAGAGATTGGTCGCCTTGGCCGAAATACGGTCGGAGATCGTCATCATGTTATATAAAACTCCTCCGTTACCGATTGATTGATGGGCATTAGGAATCTGAAATTTGACATGTAACAATGAAGCATAGAAAAATCTTGAGACTTATTGAAAGAACTTCATTAAAATTAAAAATAATTTGGCTCATTTGTCAGTACGTTTACGTATTTAATGTTCTTGAAAGGTACAAATATTATGAGTTACATAGTTCTAAGTTATTTATTTGATTTTTTACATGTATTATATGACTATGTCCAGCAAATGAATAGTCTGAACATTCCTTTCTACGCACATAAAACATTCCATAACATTATATCTAACTGCCAAGTAGTTATAAAACTAGGGTAATTTGGAAACTTTTAACAAGGTCCAACTATTCCTGACTTTTCGACGACATTGTCTAATCTGAAGTTTGTTGTGTCACATTAGGTGTGTGTGAAGCAGTAAGCATCACAATCTACGTTCATATAAGTTATCTGTTTATTATTATTTTATACATGTTGCGGAAAAACATTGTGGATTTAAAGCGACTAAAAACTTATTTAAGAATTTACCAAATTTTCCCAGTAATAAAAGTTAGTTAAATACGTTAACTTTTCATGAAATAGAGGCACTCTACAACGATGTTGTATATAGGTGAAAAGACAAGTCACAAAAATATATCATAAATTTTAAATTCAGGACCACAAAAAAGCGGAAAGCAATTTTCGTTATCGTGATTAATGTGTGAAATGATTACAATTTGCGGCCGTGAAACTTGTTTTGTCCGCTTATTAACGAGTCAATTTCACATTATAACAATTAATCTTGCATTAGAGCTTTCCGCTCTAAAAAATCTAACGCCCTTTATGTAGGTTATTGGGCTGTTGCAATGGACAAAGTGAGCGAGGTGTGGTCTCATTGTTAGCGGCCTGTGTACGCGTGGAACTGATTGGATTTTACCTATATCGGTGCACAATGTAGATAGAAATCGCTATTACTGATGAAAGCATCATATGAGTGCACAAACTTTATAGATTATATATAACAACTAGTGGCCCGCCCGCGCTTCGCTTCGGTACATATCAGTATATAGCTACAACTTCATATGTAGGTACAGAGGTTTTTGTAAAAATTTTGAACTACCGTTGGGGACCAACGTCCCCGTGGGAATTTCGGGAAATCCATTCTTAGAGCTTCCTTGTAGCCCTAATCCGATTTCAGCTTCGTATAAATAGCGGTTTTCGTAAATATTTGAAATTTCCCGCTTGTCCCCTTCCCGTGGGAATTTCGGGAAATCTGTTTTTAGTCCTTCCTCGTTGTCCCTAATGAACATATATGCCCGATTTCAGCTTTATATGTATAGCGGTTCTCGTAAAAATTATGAATTCCCGTTTGTCCCCTTCCCGTGGGAATTTAGGGAAATCCGTTTTTAGCCCTTCCTCGTTTTCCCCAATAAACATATATGCTCGATTTCAGCTTCATATGTATAGCGGTTTTCGTAAAAAATATTAAATTCCCGTTGGCCGCCTTCCCGTGGGAATATCGGGAAATTCTTATAACCTATGACACTCAGCAATAATGTGGCTTTTTATTGGTGAAAGAATTTTTTAAATCGGTTCAGTAGATCCCGAGATTACCCCTTACAATTTATTAACAAATATACAAACACACAAACTTTACCTCTTTATAATATTAGTATAGAAGTAAAGATTAAATGTATTAACCGTAGGTTTAAATGAACGACAGTTGCCTTGATAAATAGAACAGTATTTGCTTTAATTAGTAAATAAAACTATTAAATGAATGTGGACGAGGCGAGAGAGGTATGTTTGTATCGTACTAAACCGAGATTGTAGTATCTGCCTACCCCTATGGGACATAGGCGTGAGGCTATGTATGTATATAAATATTTTTATCCAGTAAAACGGTATTGAAATTACTTACTTAGGCATTGCAACTTATATACAAATTCTTTTAGAAGTAACAATGGCCCCACCGGGCCATTAGTCGTTGTTTTGGCCCATGTATATATTCAAATCATTGTGAGAAACTTCGATATCGCGTTCTAGGATTTTGCATTCGATTGTGGTTCTCTCCTGCATCCGATAGATGGCTCCGCTACAAATGTTTTGAGTATTTAAGGGATCGAATCCCTCATCCGGGTGGGAATCGAACCCACGACCTCTGCATTCCGCGTGCCAGCGCTCTCACCACTGAGCCACCGGGTCAATTACTCGGATGACGAATTTTACCATCTCTTTTCTAAATTACATATTGGCAACGTTATTTTTCATCCCGATAGCTATACACTAGCCAAATCTCGGCAAACAAAGCTGAATCCCTCGGCACAATGTTTAAAGATGAAACGACCAACCATATCCTAACGGATTATATTAATGGAGAAGTGTTTTTATAAATTTATCTTAGTCAAGATATTATATATTATAAAATTATTATTCTTATTTTCTCTGAGCGTTTTAGTTCGGGAACTACGAATTCTGTGCCCGCGTTTTTAGAGCCCACACCTCTAACAGCCTATCATTATTACTTATGGTTTAGCAATACAAAACGAAACGTGATAGGTGAAGGGCTAAGAGCCGAATTGTAAGTAGAACAAATAGCTGGCGAACTTAATTATAGTCATTGTCCCTAAGGGACCGAGGTACTAATACAGCACTAAACAAAATAATAGTTTGTGAGCATGGACTTGAAAGTTGGCGTTGGAAAAGAGAAATTTGTAGCCAAGGTTTTCACTGAAGAGTACAAATTAGTTAGTAATGAGGGTTAATAACTACTTGGTTAAAATAGGAAGGCTGACAGATGACAATAATAATAGCTGGCACGGAATGCAGAGGTCGTGGGTTCGATTCCCACCCGGGTGAGGAATTTTTTCCATTTCTTTATTAATAATTTTAGTAGAGATTAATAGTAGTAGAGAATGCTTGAGTTCCTTAAAAACTCTTGTAATGGGGATCAATGATGAATACCTATATACCACACAACGGTTCTTGACTTTACAACAGAATAATGAGCTGGCGTAGATCTTGTTGCAAACTCGACGAATAACCTCATTTACTTAAAGAAAAACACCCGACTGCGTAAAAATTTGGCATAGTGTCACGACTCGACTGACACGAATCTAATGATTCGACGCAACTCAAATGCGACTAGTCGTTTAGGCTCAAGAGCGTGCCAAAAAATATCATACACTCGAAAAACATAACCTTCTTCTTGCGCAGTCGGGTAAAATAGTTAAAATTATTAAGCTATGGTTTTCTATGGTCTATGTTTAAGATTGTCTTTGGTATCGGCGCATGCGCATCGGTGTGGGAGCAAATGGCTTTACAATGGGCAGTTAGTATCTTATCTCATGCATTATTGTTTGTATACTCGTTTGGTAATATCGTAATTGGTATATGATTTAGTGCGACATTAGTTATGGCGTATGGCATTGTTTTGTAGGTAGGTAGGTACATAGTAATTTTTGTACTTTGTTGAATAACAATTACGTTTTTTAAAACAATAGATAAAACAATCATAGAACACAAAGAGGAGCAGCGGCCATCCACAGTGGTAAAGTTAAAAATTATATTGATGTATGAAATTCTAGAGAAAGGTCCCGTCAAGAGTACGAGTATCCTAAACCGACGAACGTGCATAAAGAATATCATAAAAGAGATGAAGTGAAAGAGGGGTGTCAGGATTGTAACAAGTGAAGATCGCCCCCTGATTACGTTAAAGTAAGCCGAAGCAAAGCGATAGCGAAAATTGTACAATATTCGCCTTGAAATTTCAAAGTTATTTTGTAAATTCATTTTACGTAATACGAATTTGACAAGCAATCAGCGATTTTTGTACAATTTTCGCTATAGCTTTGCTTTTGCTAGTTTGGTAATAAGGTGGCCGTACCTCAGTCATACATTTTATTGGTAGCAAGTTATCACGAAAAATGCATGACTTTAATGCATGACCGGTGTAGAATTATTGTACTTATCATAGATATGGGAGGTAAACATGAATTCTTATGACAAGATTAGTTAGGTAATAAGAGGGCCGTTATCTCTGCCTACCCCTTCGGGAAAGAGTATTTTATGTATGTACGAGTAGGTATGATTTTCAAGGTCATTAAAGTTCCTTTATGGAATACAATAACACATACCTATGTTTATAACTTATGGTTATTTAGTATTTGTGTTAAATGACCTTAGAGATCTTATAGTTACCTAATATTTATTTGAGAACTAGGTTACATATTGTAAAGTTATTTGTTTTGAATAAAACTAGACATTCTCCCGACGAAAAATAAACCATCTTTATTATAATATCAGAGAAAATTTGTTTATAATGATTTTTCAGTCTAGTAAACAATTTATCAAGCCAATTGATTGGAAATTATATCAAAGCTTTAAATGTATAGGTAAACAATTTTAAGGTAGGAGATACGCTTGTTGCTAAGGCAAGGCGTGTCGTATTTATGCTTATTTAACATAGAAAATGTTAGGTACCATAGGTGGACAAAATACACACCTTCTAAATTTTGTAAAGTCAACCGGTACTGATTATAAAAAAGTGAAAAAGTTGTCAGACTGACTTCATTTTGCGTCTTTTTGAATTCCATCTACCAATTTCGGGTACACAGTCGTGTGTATATATGTATGTCTATACGACTACCTATAAGTTTTCTTTTTATTTCGCATAATATCTCAAAGAAAAATACACTTGAACGAACCGTGTAAATTATTGAACCGTCAAAAACCGTTGGAATTTCGTCGATTTATAACACACTGTTAGTAACAAATAAACAAACAAATAGTAATATATCTTCAAAGGCCTCGGGCAAGACGCTTACTGACAATATATCAAAATTTCAAACAAAAGGCTTAATTTATGTTTCGGCAGTATGTTAGTGAAGTACGTTACTTTCTTAATTTTATTATCATGAATAATTAGTGAGCAAAAAATTATAGAATTTTAGGTAATTATGTATTCGATATGATATTATTTATGTTCCTGTGTTCCCTAGCTGGGGCAGAGGGCCTCCACAGATATCCGCCATCCCGTTCCGTTCTTTCGTTCGTTCCAGCTCTGATGGTTCGGGTTTTAATTCGCTCCAGGTCTTCCCTACTTTCTTGCAATAACCGTCTACCGCCAGGTCTGCTTAGGACAGATACGCTTAGGATTCCACAGACACGTTTAGCATAGCAGGGACAGACATTAATGATCATTGGGACAATGACAAGTTACTAGCATAGCGCCTGAGAAAATGCCTGAGTTCCTTAGTCGACTCTCACGGCATACACGGAAGGAGATGCGGCTGACATATTCTAGTGTAGCCCCGCATCTGCACGGGATTTGAATTAAATATAGCTATTAATGATTCATCACACTAGTGCTCTGTGGGGTAAGCACGAACCTTTTTACGCGGCGTAACGCTAGCGACTTGCTAGCAAAATCTATGTGATTTGATAGTTTGACGCCAGCGTTATGAACTATAGACAATCGACGAGGTTCATGCTCGCCTCACTGGAGATTAAAATTCGAAGTGTAGAGAGACATAGAATGGTCATACAAAAGAATTGAGTAGTGATGTTACAATTTAAGTTACTACATACAGCGTTTATCAACCATTAGCCTGTCAGACAGACAGACTGACAACTAAATAAAAATACAGATAATAACACCTCCAAAGTCCATTAGAAATGACAGACGTAGTTTTACTATCATACAAATAGATAAAACTATTTTTGAATCTACTGGACTCTATCTTTGAACAATAAAGATAATTTTCTATTATCAAATACAGTATTATGTATAAGTGCATAATAAAAGACTTGCACATCTCTAAGTTATCATTACTTGTATGGAAAAATGAAATAATTGACAAGACATTATACATTATAGGAATGTCTAATGAAAGATTGATGTATAATACCGGCAAAGAACAATTCAATTACGTATAGATGTGACATTATATTCTCTTTTATTTTCCAAAGGGTTATACTAGCTACATAGTCGATTGCAATATGACAAAAACTCATCGCTGTAATAGTTATCTTACCCCACTTTATCGAATCGGTTCGTGGTTTAATAAATCGCATCTTTTATAACAAAAATGCGAATTATTAAACCACAAACCGATTCAAATACCGATTGAATTAATAATTTAATTAATTATCTTGATTTCATAGGTGCCTCAATTTTCAAATTAACATTTTTAATTTGGTCGGAATTAATCAATAAGTAGACTAAGGTAAAATCGACAATCAACGCATAGCCGAATTTACTGGAAGCTGAAACTTAACGCAATGTAGGTATATTTGTAAGGAAGTGTGAGAGCGGCGCACTAAGACAGTATTTTCCAAAATTCCTATGGGAATTAGGGATTCTCCTAAGAGTTTACGCAGGCAAAGTCACGCGCAGTTGCAACAATTTTTATAGGTAAACTAATGTTAATATTATATAATTACAATTTTTACTTCTTGGGTTTAGTATTTTTATGTGTGTGGATACTACAGTGTTCCGTATCTGTCAAAGTTTAATCTGTGACAGGAACTTGAAAAAAGGCTGGCCCAAGGTGGGCCCTATTCAATACTCTTGCGCAATACACACCCAATTATTGGTGCGATGCCTTCAAGTACTGTTACCTCATTAACATGAAGATACGTCTGGTGGAACATGGGATGCTTATTAATTCCCTTTGTTGGGTATTGATTGATATGATATGTATTTGCGAGTCATTGCTTGAGGTTGCATGTGAGGCGTGATATGCAGTTGGGTAATAGTTAAATAAATATCAAGTACCTATTTACTTATATGAAATTGAATCCCTATTTCCTTGATTTGTATCACGCGTGAACGGATTAAACAATTTGTCTAGTTCTTTATGTGTTGTGTTAATTATTGGCAGGATTAGGTCAGGATCAGATTAGATCATGAAAAAAATAATTTAGTAGAACTATTCATCTAAAAGTGGAACATAAGAAAATTTTAGAAAACTTAACGAAAATAAACTTTTACATAACTTTACTACCAGTTGATTGACATCTATCCGGTTAGCTCAAAGATATATGTATGTTGGACTAGCTAGTTTTCAATTATATCTAGTCATACAGTAAGATTCCTAGCGGCCAATTTAATTACTAGAGATCAAAAATAATCTCAGATTTTATTTCAAATTTGAAATATCATTCTGATATAATAATGTGCAAAAAATCTCTCAAGATCGGGTATTGTAATTGGCTCTAAGTCTTATGTCGTGAGTACTAAGCAATCGTATATAAAGACAGATCAGCTCGGTTTCCTCCTAAATTGCTAAAAGCTAGTACACAATGTCTCTAATTTCTCATGTCTGTCGTAAATGTACACAGCGTTAATGAATAACAAAATCAAGAAAAAACAGGCCAAGGGCGATTTGAATTAAAGGTTCCGCAGACTTGCGACCAAAGATAATGTCGAAATAGTCCTTGACGAATATTAAAATTCGCACGTCGTACTAGTTTAAGTATAAAATCTACCATATAAAAACCAAAAAATATATATTCTAAAATAAATTACGAGTATTCATAGAATATGCCTTTATTCGTTGCAGGGAACACGGTTTTGACAGACGGCCAAAAAACAGCGATGATTTATAAAGGTTCCATATTTCTACTCAGGGAACTCTAAAAACATCTCAGTTGAGATTTCCCGTGGGAACATCTCCTGCAGGATAATGAATACTTTACTGTGTAAATTCGATAAAAAAACCTTATTGCTGAAAGTTACTCTGTTTTTCGTCAAAATGATTGTAAGACAAGTAGCTTATCTCGCCGCATAGTAAGGTAGTATTAGGCTGCCTTTCCACCAGAGATGTGTTATCCTATCCTATCCTACTAATATTATAAACGCTAAAGTTTTTGAGGATGTATGTAAATATGTACCTACATACATTTAATCATGCCTTTATCCCTTACGGGGTAGGCAGATCACCAAGGGCTGATAGAACCATATGGAGCCACTTCTGACCAATTTTGAGGGTATAGTTGAGATGTACAAGTTTGGTTAGTAGTGACAGGTGGTCAGCCCATCGCCTATAAAACACCAAGACCCTCTTGTCCCTCTACTGACTTGTGCAGTATGCCCGGGAAGAGAAGCAGCTAAGAAGATGTAAATATGTAAGGATGTTGAAATTGGCTGTAAGTCAAGAATGTTTATTGCTCTTTCACGCAAAAACTAATGAATGGATTTTGATAAAACTTCACAATAATTTAGCTTACATATCAGAATAACACATAGGATGCAATTTATCCCGGGAAAATATTTTTATCCCGGATAATTTCGACATTTTGTTTTTTATGCAGTCCACGCGGACGGAGTCGCGGTAGTCTACTAGTTATGCTATAAACCTTAGCTATAAACCAATCAAATTCATTGACATCATGGACCAACAAATATTGGTCAGAAGTGGCATTGATCATTGGTTGACATCACACGTAGAGACGTAGCATAGCAAATTCTCTCAATTTGAAAGACAGCTTTACCTTATATCTTTCAAACTACGCAATATGATATTATTAAAATATCTAAGTATAGAAGGATATATTTTAATAATAATATCCTACTCTGGGAGTGAAAAAAAAGTATAATACGACAGGTGCTTCTCTTCTCGGGCATACTGTACAAGTCAGTAGAGGGACAAGAGGGTTTTGGTGTTTTGTAGGCGATGGGCTGACCACCTGTCACTACTAACTGAACTTGTACATCTCAACTATACCCTCAAAATTGGTCAGAAGTGGCACCATGTGGTTCTATCGGCCCTTGGTGCTCTGCCTACCCCGTAAGGGATAAAGGCGTGATTAAATGTATGTATGTAAAATATGCTTCAATAGCAGAGCGATTCAAGAAGTAGATTTATTTGCGTATACTATTAGAATGGATATAAAAGAAAATCTACACGTGGCGCGGTAGCAAAATAGGCCATTGAAGAGAATGCCAAGATGTAAAAATAAACAGGAGATGCTATCATATAATGAAAATCCAAATTAGTCACCAATATACCTTAGTATAGTATGAATGAACCCAATCCTCCTCCTATATCTATCCTATCTCCTATGCTAATGGAGATATTCACTGGAATACAACAGATGCATCTCCTTTCGTGCATGTCGTAAGAGTCGACTAAGGAATTCAAGGAACGTTCTCTTAGGTTATTATAGACTAGTAACTTGTCACTAATCTGCATCTAACCCCGTTCTGGCTACTGCTTTTTGGAAACACAGCCGTGTGTATACAGGGTGTTTGTGACAGCCAGGCAAATATTGATATGGTGACTTCAGACAATGCTGAAATAAACCACTGAAAATTTTCATAGGAAGATTCCAAAATTTTCCGACTTTTTATTTATTTTTCCAAGAAAATTTTTTTTATGGTTAGTTAGACCTTAGATAATGGCATAAAAACATAATTTTAACCAAAAGATGATTTTTAACAAAAAAAGTTTTGCTCAAATAAGTTCAAATAACTGATTAACCCTAATGCAGCGTCAGAAACGATCCAAAAAACAGAAATGTATCACACCATAACCGATGAGAACTACTTACAGGATCGCCCGACACAATAGCGAAAGCAAAAATTACGGATGATCAAAATAAAAATGCATTTCCTGCGAGTAATACCACCATCATATAACTCAACACAATGGTACTTAATCAGCATTTCAGTATTTGCCTGGCTGTCACTAACACCCTGTATTATGTCTGTATGAACTAATCACTGGCATATTTTGGTCACCCACTATACATATACTAGCTTTCGGCCCGTCTTTCGCGCAACACAGTACACTATTTTATGTGAATTTTGGTCATCTCCTTTTTAGTCGACGTTCATGAGCAAATCTGAAGGGTATAAGGACCCTACACATTCGACGGTAAGGAGCCTGAAGTCAAGAGATCTCAACAGTAGAGTAAATAAACGTTTCGAAGGGAACTGAAGGTACAAGGACCTTTATTAGGTATGATTTACCGAAAAGAAAGAATTTGTATTTTTTTTTAGATGAAATGTAAATAGGAAATATTTGTGTCTTTGTGTAATCATATCAAGTAGGTAGGTACACCGAAAATACATATTGATACGCGGATAGAGTCAGGGGCTAGTAAAAATATTACAAAGAGGAATGACATCTTTTTAGATGTCTAAGATTTCATTAATAAAACAAATTGTTATACCATTTTTTTACATCTTTACATACATAAAATATGTATATAATCATAACCCTTTGCTAATTTATATTCATCCAAAAAAGTACTGAGACATTTTTCGAACATAACCTTTGGCTCGGAATGATGAGTCTACGATCCTCGTCCTTTTTAACCGACTTCAAACAAAGGAGGAGGTTCTCAATTCGTCTATATGTATAGCTATGTACATTTCAAAGAATAGTAAAGGTAAGCTATTTTTATTGAATTGTAATAAACAACAATGTTAATAATAGGGTAAGATTTATCTGAAGATATTTATAAGGATACCAGCACCGGTATGTTGAATTTGGTGAGAGCGAGATTCACAGAGCTATTAATAGCTAGATAAACTAAGTGGATGTTCTTTTGCATGTAAAAAATAGACTTAAGAATTAGAATAGACACTTGTTCTCGAGCTGAACTGAAGGAATTAGGGCTGATAGAAGTGGTTTGCAATCCCTTTTCACACACCAAGTAGAAACATCTTGCTTTATCTAGTTATTACTTAGCTCTGTGGATTTGACCTTTAAAAGTGAGACATCTCGCTCTCACCAAATTCATCATACCGGTGCAGCTGTTGCTCGTGAATTCGTCCGCGTGGACTACTGAATGTAACCTATGTCCTTCTTCACAGTCCTAACTACATGTAGATATGTAGGTACAATTACAAGAAGATCGAGTAAAATAAAGCGTGAAGAGGTAATAAACAAACAAACTTACTTTCGCATTTATAATAAATAAAATTTAAATAGTTGGGATCACAAAATGCAGAAGTTGCATTGTGACTCCACTACAATAGCGGTTAGATGGATCTGAATGTTTGTTATACCTATACCATAGAGGTATAAGATGTCATAGAGTGCTAATGTCATACTAACTGTTTCGATGCACCTCGACACTTAGATTCTATTAGTGCAATGTATAGTAATGTACTACATTACTAATGTATTGTAACGTATAGTAATGCAATCTAAGTGTCAAAGACTGGAATTGTGAGGCACCGAAAAGTCTAATGGTGCATCGAAACTGTTAGTATGACATTAGCACTCTATGTCTACATCTTATTTCTCTATGCCTATACAGACAAAGGGATAACTAGCTGTCGCTGTGGAATCTCCCTTAAGATCCTGCAGTTCTGGATACCCCTTTAGGGAACATAGCCGTGTGAAAATGTACCTCCATGGTTATAATTACAATGGTAACATTATTTCTCAAATAGACGTCAATTTCTGAATTTTATCTATTTATGTGTCAGGTACTCACAAGTCAGGTTCCACGTCAGTGTAGTGTCCGTCTGCGTCCACCAGACCCACCCTGATGGTGGGGAGGGAGTCGTCCTCATCATCTTCCACTTCTCCCCTCGCTTCCCTTGCCTCCCTTTCTGCTAGCGCTCTGGCTGCTATCACCTAGAATAAAACGTTCGTCAAATAACAATTTTGTTGCATTTATGTTAATTTAGAACGGTAGGCTCACCCTTACCACGTGGGACTTAATAAGCTAACTGGTGAAAAGTGAGTGTGTAATTTGCACACTTTTGCCCAACCTCTTTGGGGGATAATATATGTATGTTAATTAAGAAAATTTTGCTAAAATTCAAGCGAGACATTCGTATTTCACCCGTCAACAATGGCGGCGCGACCCAACTAGACACCAGAGTCGACTAAGGAAATCAGTGACGTTCCCTCGGGCCATGCTTTAGGCTAGGGATTCCCAAACTTCTTTTTCTCATAGACCCCTTTTAAAAGTTAACTGGTTCTGGTGGACCCCCTACAGGCCTACACCACATCAGAATCGTCCCCATCCCCTGTGGACCCCTGGAGGTTTTTGGGAATCACTGCTTTAGGGCATGAGCTAAATCTGGCCCCACTATGCTGTACCTATACTATCTCATTCGCGTGCAGCTCTCTTCAATTCATTGGTCCATCGGGCCAGAAAGCGTTCAACGCTACGCTATAAAGCATAAGTAAAGAAAACTAATAAATACCTGTAATCTCCTCTGTGCTTGAGGCGTGATTTCCACCACCCTGGACCACCTTCTCGACTTCCTCTCAAACTGCCACTTGTCGCTGAGCGCGCATTGGTCGTCATCGGAATCGTTCTGGAGACAAAGAAAATTAGTATCATTAATGATTTATCATCACATTGGCGACAAATTAGCGTAATTAATGAGGACTCTGCTTAGAAGAATAGAATAGAATAGAATTTTATTTGAAAATTACACATACACGGACAGAAGTAACATAGAAAAAGACAATAGAAATAGGGTAGAAATACAGATCAAAAGAAGTAAGTAGACAGGTAGAAGTAACATGAAACGAAGAACAGTAAGTAGAACTGTGTGCCCTGTTTGGAGCCACTCAGTCACGTCCCGTGTACGTGCAACCGCCAAACAGGCTTTCAGCTGGATGCTGCTAAGACAAGATAGGCGTGCCTACCTTGCAAGCAGCGCTGGTTTTCAAAAGGGACCAATTAGGAGCTGACGTTATGGAAGGGCTATAGAATATACATACATACATGAGTTACAGATTATAATATATAAATATATGTACATATCCATAAGTTAAAATAAATATGTAAGTAATAACATGCTAGAGGTTCTGGATCCTTAGACAAAGTAATATTATTTAATCGATAGAGTGTCATCACCGACACGTTTGCTGACGACAGTAACACGAAGCTTGTTAATCTTCCTATATTTAATTTTTTTTACTGTACCTACCAGGCCTCCTGCCTATATGGGTCTTGAAACCAAATCCGCATAGTGGCAAATATTATACTTAAATGTTTGCTTAATTCCCTGTCATGATTATTTATGTCATAAGTACGAGTAGATAGATAATAGTTGTTTGTTCCCCGTTGAGACTTTGAAGGTTGTGAAGATTGTAAATAACTTTGATTAAAAAAAAAAAAAAATACGCAATTGATTTCTATGCGATCCTACTAAAACTAGACACAACACTCCCTACTTATAGAAAAGTAAAATCTAAAGAATATAAATCCGTAGAAAGTATTCTTTCTTATAAGAAATCTCTTGGATATCCATAACAAAGCTTTTCAAGATCTCCAAGCTGCACCGGCCTTTTGTACAGTTTGTAAAGGTTTGCAATAGGTAATGACACAAAAATATGAAGAAATGAAAAGTGGCATAGAAATGGCATGGCTTTTTATATTATCCGAGGCGGACACGATAATATTTTTGCTTAATAATTAAATAATATTTAGTTGAATTAATTTAATATTTAGTGAATTAATTTAATTTAATATAATTTTAATGTAATTTAAATCTAATAACCATTTTATTTTACTGTAACTTAACTAACCCATGGATCTTAGTTGTCCGAAATAAAGAATTTGAGTTTGAATGTGATAAAAATCTTAGGTGTGATTTTTACACCATCAGCTGTTTGTGCTCGATACACGATGAATATTGTACTGTCAGCTACCAATGTGCTCAAAAATGGATAATTATGTTATGAATGGGATACGATATGTTATTTTTTTTTCAAAACGTGCCCCGTTCGGGCTACTGACGTGTCACGCTTCGAGTACGATCCGAGTACGGCGCGTCCTAGTACACATCACTTTTAATCAAGGTATAATAGATGTTTTTTTAAATAAGCGCATAGGAAGTTTTATGGCTCGAGCACACCGGATGCGTGTGCGTGCACGTAAGCGTAGACGTCAAGCGGTGACAGTTCTATACATTAAACTCAGAGATACGTATACGTCTACGCATACGTGCACGCATACGCATCCGGTGTGCTCGAGCCTTTATTCTGCAAATGAAGCAGAAAGTCCTTGTATTTACGCTTCATTAGTGTTACATTAATTAGTATAAAAATCTTCTGTCCAAGAAAATCCCTGGAGAGATTGAAAATGTACGTATTTTCAAATAACGTTTGTTTTCAGGAATCTATTTATAAAATGTACTTACAATTTGTATGTTTAAGTTGTTTTTTTATATTGTTGTTAATGACGCCATTGTTTTATTCTATAGATTCTATTTCTATTCAATTGAGATTCTAAATTGGGCACTCTGACGTTATAAATTAAGGAATATAATAATATATTTATATTTTGAATTTCTATCATGTGGATCTGTGGGTAAAGCGCCCATGGTAGAGCACCTACTTATATATCATGGGCTTGGCGCCCATAGTAGAGCAACTGTTTATATTTTTTTACTTTTATCAGGCCACTGGCGATAGGGTAACCCTGAGGGCTTAGACAAAGTATAATTATTTCTGGATCGAATCTAAAGAGGTTTGTCGTCGACATATTTGCTCCAATAAGAAGCCTTCAATTTTGCACGTTCGTCTAATCGCTGTTAGAGGGAATGTTAGGACGACGAACGTCAATGCGAAATGATGATACATTCCCTAAGTACCCTGGTTAGAAAAACTGTCCATGTATAGAATCATGAAGGTATAAAGAACAATGGACGTAATGCTGTCACTGCACAGATTGAAGCACCGAAATGGTGACGCATTGGGCATGTGTGCGTATTTTCCAGTAGGCGCCGAGCTTACTGTGGTTTGTATGTGTGGGTGGATGACGCATCAATACCCATCCATACTCCATGGAATATCGTTGCCGAGCTTACTATGAATGCTTCACTCTGTGTAGTCACAACACTATGTCCATAATTCTTTATACGTTCATGTATAGAATATAGCCCTGCCCAGACGTGCATGCATTCTTATACAACTTAAAACCATTCTACACATTCTTACACCGTACGTACTTAACCAATTAAATATAAAAAACCGCAACTAATTAAATAAATCAGGTGATCACACAATTCCATTCAAACGACTGGTAATGAAGTTTATTAAATAACTCCAATTAGCCAGGTTAGGTTCGTCAATAAAATAACGAACGTTCCTGCGGCGCTAGTGTGGCTATAAATTTGTGTAAATGCATACAATAAAATGGTAGTTACGATATCGTCCACGGGAACAATTTCTCAATGTTCTCTAACTAGATGTTGCCGTCTGAATGGTTTGTCTTTACATTGAAAACAAAATGAATTTGATTGATAGAGTTTATTTGAAGGGGAAAAAACTTTCACGGTGATTTTGTATGAGATTTTAATTTTATATTTATTTTGTTGTACCTATTGACAAGAGTAAACGTTTTATAAGATTCGTTTTGAAAGGTATTTAAATTAGTTTAATTCACTGAAATCCGTTACAGCCAATTTCAATAACCGATCTCGAGAGATATTTTGCATATTTCGGACTAAAGGGTCCATTTAGAATTTAGAACAAATTAAAATGAATTTAGACAAATTTAGAATTGAAAAATCCGAGATTCTTTAAGATCTCTAGTATTGAAATTGACCGTTAGACGATAAGCTGGCAACTTGTCACTGATCATTTATTTATATGTCCTGGCTGTGGGATTTTCTTAATGATCCTGCAGATCCAGCTACTTCATTTCGGGAACACCACCATGTGTACGGAAGAAGGAGTGATGAGTGATGATAATCACATTCAACATTAAAGTAAAGTGAACTCCCTCTAGGGATAAATTCACTACTGTCTCCGTTCCCTTGGAATAAAGAATAGATACTGCCTACAACCCTACAGGGAAATCTAGTATTACGTATTGCCTGAAGAAATTGAAATATAAATATTGGAATGAGGCATTGACTTGATTTATACTATGTTTTGCCTATGACGGGATTTGAACTCGGAACAGTTCAGTCGGCTCTACGATGTAGGTATGTACTTGTATCTAAAGATGTTTATTGCTCTTTCACGCGGAAACTACTGGATTTGATGAAACTTCACAATAATATAGCTTACATATCAGAATAACACATAGGCTACAATTTATCGTGGGAAAATATTTTAATCCCGGATAATTTCGACATTTTGTTTTTTTCTGCATTCCACGCGGAGTCGCGGGCGTCCTCTAGTACTTACATATAGTTAAATAAATATCCTCTTCCGTTACTATGTGACTGACAGATAACACATAGCCGAAATACTTGGTGTAAGAAGTTAAAATTACCTATGTATGTATCTTAGGGAGTACATAATAGGGATGTTTACTATGGTTGAATTTTAATGACATTTTATGCTTAACAGAATAAATCATCAAAACATATCTATCTGTAAAATTACAATTTGATTAAGTGTCCAATCGAGGTAGTTATAAGCCTTCAAAGTTAAGTGGGCAAGTCCATTTTTCAAATGTGAATTTATCTGAAAATTACTAGATCACATGACCGCCTGCATCATTTACAGCAACTTTTGTTTGGTGAACATATTTATAAATGCAACATTTAATATAGCTGTAAAATAAAAATTCTTTAACGGGCGTACAAGTTACTGATAGAGTGACGTCATAATTTGTGGTAGCTAACCATTTTGTATGGAGCGTTTTTTGGCAAGTCTAAAATTGTGATTTTGTAATCGTTATATCCCGGAAAGTTTTCATGCTGGCCAAGTTTTTCTTTCGCAAATGTTTATTTTATTTTATTATCCTTCGATATTTATACAAATTAAAAGGCCGTAAACAACCCTATTATACAAACAACTGTGTTCGCGAAATGAGACAGCTAGAACTGTAGGATCATAAATAAGATCCACCTTTAGCATTATAGATAGATAGATACATTTTAGTGAATATTATATTCACACACACACACACACACACTACACAACACATTAACCTAGTCCCACACTAAGATCCCTAAGGTATTGTGTCGTGGGTACTAAGTAACGGTATATAAATACATAGATAAGTATAGAAACATCCATGATTTGGAAACAAACATCAATATTCACCATATCAATGTTTGCACCTACCGGGATTCGAACCCAGGACCTATGGCGTCGTAGGCAGGGTCACTACCTACTAGACCAATCGGTCGTCATTGTTTCTTAGGGAGTACTCCTGAAAAAGAGGGATTTCAAAAGTTGGCATAGACGAAGTCACGATAACTGAGCAGCAGCCTAGCTATGAAGAAATATTTCAGTTTACGAAGTATAAATCCCAATGAAAGAAATAAAATGTAATTGACTTGTTACATTTGTATATTTTTATACAATGAAAGTTCGAACCTGCCGACATTTTTAATCCATTATAAAAATTATATGAATAAAAAAAAAACTATCAATGACCAAGCCTACTTGTCAAAGTCTTGTTAACCATGAATAGGTACAATCAGGTGCACAAGTGGTTAATAATCTACGTATTTAATTTGTACTATCGCGCACTGAGTACCAATTTGTTATGATGACGAAGTGAAATCAGGCGTGATCGTAACTTGTTTAATGTTCTTGGTACAGGTGAGAGGAAAACTGTAGGATCTTATTTCACTCGATAAAATTCGCAATGAAGAACGCCTTTTGCCTTTTCCTTGTTCAATAAAGACAAATAAATAAACTGGATTAAATAAAGACACAATTTAGGCATTTGAAAAATGTAGCTACAAATTTACATCACAAAATATTGTAGAAATACAAAATAAAAATAATTTTAGTTTCAAATGTGTTATTTATATATTTAATTTTACTCTATTTGTTTCGGTATGAGTGAGCATAAATTGGCTTTTGCTACTTTATGGCCACCAAAGAGTTGGTATCTGATAATAGTTATAATCGCCAAAAGATGAAAGTCAAAGAACTCTTAAACTTTACGTATAAAGCAAACGGTATGTTAGGTAGAGCCACAAAAATTTCGAAGACTACATAACGTGATATAAAACTAGATTTTATATATCTTATACTAAAGCTCTTATAATTTTAAATCTACAAATTGGTATGTTGTTGTATAAAGCTTTCTAAATATCTAACGCTTTTGTAAATGAATGTACTTTGCAAAATGATTCAGCAAAAACATAATGTTTATTTGCAAAAATAAACCTATCTTCATGTTGTAGTATTTTATTTGTTCCTTTTCCACTAGTACTGAATCACATTTTACTCAACTAAATAAAACCTCGTTTACCTACTTCAACTGTTATGAGGTTGGGCAGAAGTATTCAAAATACACACCCACTTTTCACCAGTTAGCTTTCGCAATCGTCTTTATTGAAAAATGTACTTGTTTAACACTTAACAGAAAATCTTCCTCAAATGAAGCTTGAGGGTGTCCTCAAGGAGACATTTCAACTGGCGAGAGAATTAGGCGTCCCACAGTTAACATAAAGCAACCAACCAATCATATTATAGCGTAATGACGTGATATAATAAAAGTGACAACAACGGCACTACGTGATTGGTTCAATAATTACACGATCGAATTTGAAGAGAAAAGTAGCACTAAGCCTTTTGATGAAAAACATTTTTTTTTCTATCTTGGAATAAGTGGACCGTTCCCGGAAAATTTTGTATTATGTATCAGAAGTCCACGTGATGGAAATTATTGACCGGATTTTCCCGGTAAAAACTATAAGCTACTTATACAGGATGATTTTTGGTCGTCAACGTTCCCGAAAACTACGGAATCTCCTCATCATCACAATAATTTTTCTCCATGGAAGCATACCTGGGAAGTGTCTGGTTTACAAAATATTAGGGTCCAAAGTTGAGTAAATTGACTGCTTTTTTCTGCATAAATGCACATTGACGCGTGTAGCAAGATTTTTTCACGAGAAATAATTAATATCTGTCTATGAAAAAACTAACATAAACACTGGACACTATAAATTTCGCCCGATCAAGTATAAAAAAAAATAAAAAAATTACATCCCAATTATTTTTTTTTCATAAACTTACTTTATTTCATGTATAGAGTAGGTACGTACTCTTCGTTAATGGTGGCAACGAAAAAACATCCCGTATATTCTATGTGTACTCGTAGAGCATACTCGTGGAAATGTCTCAGCGATTATGGTAAATCAAATAAATTGAAGTTCAAGGCTTGACTCCACAAACAATTTAATAATCATCTATTAGAATATTAAAAGGTTAACTGTCTTAACTATTTTATGTAGATAACAATGTTATTTGAAATAGCTTTGTATCTTCGATGAAGATAGGCTTTGTAGAAGTACCTACGAAAAAGACATTTTTCAACTCTCGACCATGGTTCACTACAATACAACAGCTACATCTCCTTCCGTACATGTCGACTAAAGAATTCAGTGATGTTCTTCATATCGACGGTGAAGTGACAATACCTCCTAACTAACATTTTTTTAACAAATCGACTTTTTTAAAGCAATATACCTACTTATTATTCAATAATATATATATATATATACACTTCACGTAACATATATTTTATATATATAATTTCGACATTTTGTTTTTCTGCAGTCCACGCGGGCGAAGTCGCGGGCGTCCACTATAATACATAATTTTGTATAAATAAATATATATATATATATATATATAAGTGTATATCATGAACTGGATAGCCATAATAAATTATGTCCATGAGTGGTATGTACATAATTTTAATTTTACCTACATGATGTTGGGAGGACTTTATTCATAAAAGATCTCTTTTAATTTTCTTCCAAGCACGGAAGAAGTCATTAAAAAGTATTTTGTAGAACAACCGACTTAACATTTTTTTAAAGTTAATTTGTTTTCCAGAAATATGTTGTGTGGGTTTGAAGGCTATTTATATAAATGTACCTCTCCCCCCCCTCGGGGAACGAGGCGTGATTTTATGTAGGTATGTTAAATTCAAGGAACGCATTACATAGTTTTTTTCATGTAGATTTTATTTATATATTTATATATATATTTATTTATATATTATATTATTTATAGGTACTTGCTTATTAAGATTTTGGAAGCTTTGGAAAAGCGACCCCAGAGCATTAAAATTATTTTAATACTAGAAGTAATAAATGAGGAAAATATGAGTTTCATTACATTATATTTTTACTTTATCTACAAGAACTAATCCGTGTGACAGTAAAAAAGGTCCAACAATTTCCGGGATAAACAGTAGCTTATGTTCTTTCCCAGGGTTTTTACCTGTGTGTGTCACATTTTATTTAAATCGGTTAAGTAAGTTTAGTAGACGTTCGAATTCATAATATTAGTAAGGATACTATACAGGAAGTTTTTTCATTGCCACCCTTAACGAAGGTTACGTATTCTATACATCAAATAAAGTAAGTTTATGCCAAAAAATGCTGGGAACGATGTAAATTTTTTGAATATTTTTTTTTATTACCTTATCGGGCGAAATTTATAGTGTCCAGTGTTTATCCTAGTTTTTTCATAGACAGAAAAAATCTTTGGACCCAAATATTTTGGGAACTAGACACTTCCCAGGTACGAGTATGTTTCCATGGAGAAAAATGATAGTGATAATGAGGAGATTCCGTAGTTTTCGGGAACGTTGACGACCAAAAATCAGCCTGTATAGGTGAGATTTTTTTAAGCTTCGAAGATAAGTAGTAAGTACAAGTACTTACAATGTTATTGGTCTATAAAGTGTATTTCTCTCTCTGCAAGTACCAGGTTCACATAAACTTGAGGCGGTGATATCACTCAGTTTACGATAATGCTCTCGGAGTACAGATTATACTGAACCCTTTTCTGCCCTTCGAAGATACTAAGCGAATTTACATATATTCTGATTACAATGTCTTCAAATAGCCTAATAAATATGTACATCGAGAGAAACTTAATATTGTTTTAGATGGAAATGTGGTCAATTTTAGATTTTATTGCAGTGCTGCGGTAGGAAGCAGACTTGCGATATCAGCTACTTAAGTTTATGTGAGCTTAGTACTTTGTAAATGTAGGAGTTTGCTTTTACTATGGTATTACATAGTTTTATTACTAAGATGTTAGGTTACTTTTGCAAAGTTTAAGCAAGCATAATAGGGTCGTTTACAGGTTTTTATTTGTATTTATATCGAAAGATCACAAAATAAAAGAAACATTTGCGAAAGAAAAACTTGCTAGCGTAAAAACTTTCCGGGATATAACGATTTTAAAATCACAATTTTAGACTTGCCTAAAAACGCTCCATACAAACGGCTACCACGCTCTTTAAGTAACTTGTATGCGCATAAAAGAGCTTTTGTTCTACAGCTATATTAAATATTGCGTTTATAAATATGGCCACAAAACAAAAGTTGCTGTAAATAATGCAGGTGGACATGTGATGTAATTTTCAATTAATTCCACATTTGAAAAATGGACTTCCCCACTTAATTTTGAAGGCTTATTACTACCTCATTTGGACACATAATCAAATTGTAATTTTACAGATAGCTGTATGATTGTGATAATTCATTCTGATAAGCATATATTATTATTAAGATTCAACCACAGGAAACTACCCAATTGTCGTTGGTTGGTTCTCTTTGTTTGTCCGTCACTAATCTTTTACCTTGGTCTTTAACATCTGGTTATTTGTGGATCTCCTTCGAGATATTGAAGTTCTGGCTATCCCATTTTGAATTTAGTATTAGGGAAATAGAATATAATAATATGTATAAAGATTAAAAATAAAACTATAAATGGTATCTAAAATGGCCTTGCGCAATCGGATCCAGCATGTGAATCTAATTTGATTAAATCAATGAATATTTTGTTTAACAAAACAATAAAAAACTAATTTTATTATTGGCAAATATGTATTTATCTAAAACAAAAGCTTGTAATCATTGATTTCATTTCGCGATATATTAATCAACATCATAGTTCATTAATTTTAATCATAGGACATTGTTCAATCCATTAAATATCAATTCAAAACATCAATTACAATTTTAGAATCGTTCTCTAATACAATTCGTGATAGGCCTCATTTGCTGAGCCAATAATGATGTAATCTATCACAAAGATAAGTTATAATAAACATTTCGTTGTACTTCATTATTCTATTTATTATTTAGTAGGTTAGGGACAATAATGACATTGTTCTTTTTGATCAACCGTTATCATAATTTTAAATGTGAAACTTTGGATTACTCGTAATAAATACTGGATGTAGGTACCTTATAAGTATGTTTCTTATTAGCCCATTTAGATTTTTCGTTTTTTTTTCGGTCATCAATAACGTAACCGTGGTAACCGCATGTTATGATAATAATTCAAAGATTTAGTTCTTGCTGCAATGACAACATTGCCAGGCTACTTAGAATTAGGAGACGAAAAGATTGCTCGTTTAGGCACCTTTACATCAAACGATTTAACGTTTCACCTTCCGACATAAAGTACAATTTCTTACAACACCCGACCTTTTCGATCAATCTCTTGGGTAATAGTGTAATGGGAAATGCCTATGTGTTTAAGAAATATCGTGATGGGATATCGTGAGGATAGCTACTACTTATTGTAATCTTCAACTACCTTGAGAACTTTAACACGTCGTTTTTGTTTCGAACGTAATATAAGAATATGAATGTCAAAATTCTAATTTCTAATAAATTCTAATCCTATGCTGCTCTTGAAGTAAAAATAAGTATAATATTACAGCTGCTTCTCTTCCCTCTTCCCGGGCATACTGTACAAGTCACTAGAGGGACAAGAGGGTCTTGGTGTTTTGTAGGCGATGGGCTGACCACCTGTCACTACTGACCGAACTTGTACATCTCAACTATACCCTCAAAATTGGTCAGAAGTGGCACCATGTGGTTTTATCGGCCCTTGGTGCTTTGCCTACCCCGTAAGCGATAAAGGCGTGATTATATGTATGTATGTAAATTTTACTAAATACTACTATTATCTTCTTCAGTTTGCCACTTTACGCGACCCTGCGTCAGTAACATCCACCATATAATATCATCATCATCATCAGCCTATTGCAGTCCACTGCTGGACGTAGACCTCCCCCAGGGCACCTATATACATATATATAAATATAGACAAGGCTGTATTCCCGAAATGGAGTAGCCAGAATTGCATGATCAAAAGGAGATCTCACCATCAGTGACACTTATTTTCTAGCTTACCATCTATGTGAATGCGCGTATTCCTTAATTGACCCTTAGGTACGTCGTTCACGGAAGAAGATGCAGCTGGTGTATCTAGTGAAGTCCCGCATCAGCATAGAAATAATATGAAATTTCCAATAATATTACCTTGCTCCTAATTATAAAGAAGCCTATTAAAATTATTAAGGTCACTACACAACACACGATATTTAACTATGAAATCACGGCAATTTCGCAAATTTTCCTCCTAAAATTGGGTGCAGAGTGTAAATCGGTGATAAAGCAAGTACCGCAAAGGCGATCATCCTGCTTTGTGAGTGAGCAATCATGCTTGAAATTGACTTGGGCGCGCATGATACTCGTATAGTGTATAGACGACCTAAAAACCACCATTATAATCTACCGTATGTAGCCTATATTTGAAGGTAATCCCTGAATCCCATATATTTGTGGTGTCTCTTTACACAATCTAACTTCTGTTATATTGTGGAGCCTACAAATATTTTCTAAATGAGTTACGTAAAGGTCTATTTAACTCATTATAAGTCAAACCTAATCAATTTAATTTAATTAAATGCGAGAAATTCACTTCAGTTTTTCAGACTTAGTAAATTAAATTCCAATTTTAAAACACAAAGCTTAATTTAAAATGATTATTTTTAAACAAAAACGATTTTGAAAGCTAAGCTTACACGTTTTCTGTATTTGAGAACACCTTTCATGAATTAATTTAAATAAATACAAGGATTTAAACTTTCTCAAAAGCTGATCATTGAATTGAATTTTCGGATTAAGCATACTCGTAAGTTAAGTGTTATCGAACTCGAAAGGTCAAACGTTCTTAAGTCACCTCCTCGTTATAATTCCTTTACGTACTTTTTAGCATTAGTACTGTGTTGATGCGGGGCTTCACTAGAATACATCGGCTGCATCTCCTTCCGTGCATGTCGTAAGAGTCGACTAAGGAACTCGGCTGGGCGTTCTCTCAGGCAATATGCTAGCAACTTGCAGATCCTAAGTACAATTTTCTAGATAAATAAAAAACTAAGGAGAAGAAAGAATTTCAAATTGAAAGAAGGAGTCGAATTTTACTTCCTAGGTTATGGTTAAAGGATGAGGAATAAGGAAGGAAGTATCAGACTCTATTACCTGACACACAGAAAGTCATTAGAATGCAAAGTTTATGCAAGCGTGTCGTTAACTATTCATATTATCGAGTAGCTTTGGAATACTTGTACCTATAAAAAGGTCTATAAAATTAACAAAAAGGACACACTGTGTTATTTGCGATATTGAAGTTATCTACAAAACTATTAAAGAATATAATACAAGCACACTGTTTATACCGTAGGTACCCTGTGGGAATTTTGAGAAGTTCTTGCTACCATGAACTCCCAAGGTAAGTTCCATCCCAGTCACGGGCCTGTATCACTGAGTTTATTTCATGTACGGATTTTAATATTCTAAAATTATCACTCAGCTATACCCGAGGAGGATTGGCGTCAAGCAGGCAGCAGTAAGCGCCAAATCCTTTGCTATATGACTTTCGGAAGAAACCATATTGCGCCGACCCCATTAAAAGGGATAAGCGCAGAAAAATTATGTAAAATGGTATAAAATAATCAAAATACACTTCGAGCTGTGTACACAGTGTGACTTTTACCTAAGTTGTCTCACGGAGAAACTTTGATGATATCACGATATAAAAGTTATATAAATGTAAGTGGACGTTAAAATGTCTAGAAAGCTAGAATTGTTCTGTTAGATGTGCTTTTTATCACTATTTCATTGCGGCATTACCCAGGTAAACGCAGCGAGTACTTTACGTACAAAACTTGAATCTATTAGAAACTGTAGCCTCTCAGTAGCTTCAAATGTTGTTCCTCTATGGGTTGCTATTGCAGAGCCCAGCTGTGGGTTAATTTTTAACCTTTTTTGGACACACTCAAACACACATTGAAAATTTCATAAAAATCGGTGGAAGCATCTTCGAATTGGAGTAAGACAAATTTAGTAAAATTCAGTTAAATTTCTAAATGCTCATGAAAATTTGTTAGGGACAAGTAAAACATTTTACTGAAATAAGCTTTTGGACATTTTAAAATGTTTTTCCCAAAAACTATTTTACTATTATAAAAAATCCCGACCAATGAAAAGCAGTTAAAGTAACTGTTAATAATAAGAGACGTTCTTAAAATAGAAAAAGTTTCTACCTCTATGCCGAAGTATGACGAAGACAAACTTTTTCAATCAGCAATTTGATAAAACAATTACCTACGCGAGACCATTTACTGAGAACTATTTTATAGTGCTAAATTAATCCAAACTTTTAGAGTACCTTTTTATTCCGTATTATGTCAATAAACATATGGCTCCATAGCAAAATTGTACATTTGCTCAATTTGCTTTGCTACTTTTTCGTTAGGTTTCGGCTTAGTTCCAGACTAAAGTTTTAAGGGAATTGGGGGACTGACGCATAGCCTGAGGTAATCAACTAATCAGTATTTTTTTTTTTATTTCTTTTTTTTCTTTTCTTTTTGTGCACACTTCACAACACATTAACTTAGACCCACATTAAGGTCTTGTGCCGTGGGTACTAAGCAATGGTAAGTATATAAATACATAGATAAGTATAGAAACATCCATGACTCGGAAACAAACATCAATATTCGTCATATCAATGTTTACACCGACCGGGATTCGAACCCAGGACCTATGACGCCGCAAGCAGGCTCACTAGCTACTACACCAATCGGCCGTAACTCACCGATCGTTTCTGATGATGATGATGTTCCAGCTTCATATTGGCGCATCGGTTGAGGGCCGTCAGCCGCCTGAAGAGTGACTGGAGGGAATCCGCGTCCAGGAATGGGTGGTCGTTCTGGACTCCCGACACGTCTATCGGGAATTGAAGGTCTGGAACAAGAGAAAAAATTGTTAGAACTGTAGATATGAGAGTTTGCTAAAACTTCTGTTAGAGATCAAGAAAAAAAAAATTATGTTACGTTTTTATCAAGGGTCTTTTGTCTCTTCTTTCTGAAGATAAATTAAATAAATATTTGATTACTTTTACTTTAAAAATGTCTTTATTTCCAAAAAATTTACACAATATGATCACAAGTATGGAACACTATCGGAAATCATTATTTAATCAACATTTGATTATATAATTAAGAAATCAATATAGAAAGTAAATATTTTCATGATGATTAGAATTTAGAAATCGGCACAAGGAAAACATTTCTCGGAAATACAAATAATTATTTATACAAATTGCTACTGTAAAAGGTTTACAAGCTTTTCAAAATTAAATCTCCTTTTACGTTTGAAATTTATTGCAGATGCCTAAAATAAATAATTTATTCCGAATCTAAGAGGGCTTGCAATCTTTAATTAAAGAAGCGCATTAAAAGAATTACAGCAAAATAAAACTATGTCAATTCAATTAAATTTTCCGACAATGTCACGTAGAGTAAAACTATGTCATTTAGGTATTTAAAACGTAAACGTCAGGTGTCTTGGCTAATATTCCATTCTACTACATCTCATCAAAAACATAAATGTGAAAATGAGAGCCAAGTTCAATATTATGATATATGCCTTGGTTGTTGACTAACGACAAAAGAAGTGAGATCTAAATGGCTGCCAAGTTCAATTGTCAGTCCAGAAATATATTTATAACAACATATGATATCATTTCTTCTTATAACTTAGGATAATATATTGTAGCCTAATTGGTCGCACTGTTGATATATAAAGCTGATAAATGGACTTAACACAAAAAGAATTTTTTAATTCGACCCAGTAGTTCTCGCGTTCATATACGAACTACATATTAGCTAGTTCTCATATACGAACTACATATTATTAAGTACCTACTATTAAATAGTCATGGAAGAGCCCTATGATCGATGGCTACAGATATATAACCGACAGATTTAGAACTTGCGAAGGCTATAATATAATTCGTATATGAAAACTAGCCAAGTCAGACCTTATGCTACAATATACAGGATGATTTTTGGACGTCAACATTCCCGAAAACTACGAATATCTCCTCATCATCACGATCATTTTTCTCCATGGAAGCATACCTGGGAAGTGTCTGGTTTCCAAAATATTAGGGTCCAAAGTTGAGTAAATAGACTGCGTTTTTCTGCATAAATGCACATAGACGCGCGTAGCAAGATTTTTTCACGAGAAACTATTAATATCTGTCTAAAACTAACATAAACACTAGACACTATAAATTTCGCCCGATCAAGTAATTAAAAAAATAAAAAAAAAAAAAAATTCCCACCATTTTTTTTGGCATAAACTTACTTTATTTGATGTATAGAGTACGTACCCTTCGTTAATGGTGGCCACAAAAAAACACCCTGTATTAAGTTATAAGAAGAAATTATATTTTATGTTGTTACAAATATATTTCAGGACTGACCATTGTACTTGGCACCCATTTAGATCTCACTTCTTTTGTTGTTTAAGTCAACAACCAAGGCATATATCATAATATTGAACTTGGCTCTTATTTCACATTTAAGTTTTTAATGAGATATCATTAAGTTCTTCCCACATTTATTGACACGCAATCGCCGAGTGTGTATCACCACAATACTCGACTTATCTATACAAACGGCTCGTTTCGCCGTCGGCCGGCGGCGTCGCGACGTCCAAACCAAGCCGATGCGAATGGTATTAACATCCTTAGTTCGTAGACATTTTTTTATTGTAGATAAATTTGGGGAGACCCTTACTTTTTGTACATAAAATATAGGTAGGTACTTATTTGTAACTACTCCAGTAGTGCCATCTAGTTTGCCAAGTAATACTTAATTTTGTATGGGATATTTCAAATAGAATCAATTAAATGAAAAATTTTTATAAAAAAAGATGAAAATATACCAGTTTCAGAATTTTTCCTTTGTATTCACCTAATTACCTATTGTATGCCAAATTTGAACTTTCTAGGTCATCTGGAACTGGGTTAGAGTTTTGATCTGTAGGTCAGTCAGCAAATTGACGATTTTTTGACATTAATATTTAATAACCGTTTAAGAAGTGTTTATGAAATTTGGAGCACATATGAATCTCGCAAGCCTCAAGCCAAATTTGATACGTTTATGTGAAATAGTTTTTGATTTATGAGGGGCTCAAAAGTGGCTCTAAATGGTTCGTGTAAAATTACACACGGTGCTGCTCGCCAGTTCTGCTAGCTAGAACTTGGCTTGAATTTTTTACTTTCTTTTTTTTACTATCTATCATGATATAGCTTAACATATATTTCAACGTTCAGTATAATAAATAAACTTCGAATTCGATACATTGAAATTTGCTTTCCCCAAAAATACTTTACTTGTCATTTCACAAATAAACAACGGAAAATTTCTCGTAAAAATGTCGACAACGACTCGGAGGCGTCTGTCTTTGAGATGCCAAAAAGCTTTCAGTAGGTAATGTCCTCGAGGTAAGAAGAGGAGGTGAATTAAAAATGGAGTCGCATCATGGCTACGTTGGCTGCATTGACGTTCCCATTATTTTCACCATCATTCAAAAAATCTTTATCCATAGATTCTTAGCACCATTTGCTGTGACTGACGAGCATCCGTAGGATACGCCATCGCGCCAGATACGCAACCGAAGTTTAAAATTATTAGCCATAGGGAGGTTTGGCCGAAGAGCTCTAGACTGAAGACCACGTACTTTAAAAGAATTAATATAAGTTATTTTTATTTTATTTTATTTATTAAAACCTTATTACTCTAAAATCTTTTTTAGGCATCATCGTAGACGATAACGCCGCCGTCACTGCGCTGTGTTAAAACTTTACTTACCTACATTGTATACTCGTATTCGTGGAATTTTGAAGCTGCCATTTTTCAAACGCGTATTAAGTACTTATCTACCTACAGTATATTTGATCTAAGGTCTTTATCAATGATAACATATCCTCGTTGCCCTCCCTTCATTAGGGTGCCCGAGAGTCTCATCACAAATGGAGTTTACCTGTCGAAGTGTTTAAAGAGACGTGCCATTGAAGCATGATGTGTTTTGAAGATATGACTGTAAAAGTTTAGACAACACGTTGGAGAATTTATGAACATAATATACCCAGAAATCCTTCTGTAAGGTGTTTTAAGTCTGTATTATGGAAAGCCAATTAATAAAACAAACCATAAAAACAACCCACTACCTACAGAAAACGTAATAAAAATTGTTATGTATAAATCTTAAGAATTAGTATGGAATGTCATTAGTTTCTGACTACTTTTATTCTAATATGGAATATTTCTTTTTCTTTACGAAAACATTTTACAGTGTCTTTGAAATACATTCCCTAGATTATTTATAGTTTTTTAAATTTTAGTTTCAGCTAAAGTTAAATTGATATCGGTTGTTCGTATAATTCAATACTGCGCTTCAATATTTATAATAGCTTTTAAAGTGCCCTTTCCTGTCGGTATGAAACATATTTTGTATAGTTTTTATTGCGTTCAAAATAATATTTATGTAATAAAATACGAAGGACTGTGAAGAGCCTTGAGTTCTGTACTGATGCGGGGCTTCACTAGCATACATCAGCTGCATCTCCTTTTTTACATTATGCACGGTAGACGCGGTTTTGTGAAAACCGTAAGACTTCACTTGTTTCTTTTAGTCAAAAAGTCTTCCAAATACAAAATCCATTTTCCAGTTAACTCTATTTCTACCATGTTTGCGTTTTTTATATTGTTTTTCTACTCAATTTTTTTGTCATGTTCTGTGTATATGAAAACTAATTCTAGCTAGTTCGCTATTTATTTATTAAAATGCATGTTAATTTTTCGTCTTCTCTCTAATAAAACAAGCGAAAACGTAATCAGTAAAATGTATGCACACTGCTTCAAAATGTAATCATTGTAGAGACCCTACCTACAGTGAAGGACACTGCCCTACAAGGGCCCTATAAAGTAAGTTAACAGTGGTAATCAATCCAGCCTATGTTGACAAAGCCAACTAGGTTACCCCAGTTACATACAGGACCACGAAGCAAGTACAACGGGGCATTGAGATAACTAGGAACCTAGGTTCATAGCTATGAACCATGATCTTTTTAAATAGAATTGTTTCTAGGTTAGCTAGTGTGGAGAGAGACGTATTGTTTCCATTATTTAAACATTCCTGCTGCAAGAGTTCAAAACGTCGCTGAATTAATCGACCGGTGTTATTAGATAAAAATCCGTCATATTTTTCTGAGCATACTCTACAACTCTCAGTAGGGTAATCGTCTTTAGGCTAGTAGAAGTATAGGATTCATTAGCACGTACTATGGCATTTTTTGGGCTTATATAAATACATAAATGTATATTTTTATGAAAGAAATGCGTACGAGTATGGTTTGGAGAGCAATTTAGCAGTCACGCGAATATGCTAATATATGTAAGTATAGCAGACCTACATAGTTATGAGCCCTATTTAACATTCCCTTAAATCATAGTCTAACGTTTTCCCATCATCAGCCTCACGGCTAGGCGGCTGCGATATTTTCAATGAATAACCGATGTTAAGTCATCTCTTCTTTTTTCTTACTACATGTACAGGACAGTGGTAATACAGAGAGTTAACTTTGTTAGTGTTGTCATTTTGAGATAGCGTAGTCAAAGTGATAGGTCCTTTATGCGACTAGCGGTGAATTTTCAGTGAGTAGAGCTCGCAAATGCATGTCCACAATAACTGGAAAAGGTTCGTTCTACGTACGTGTATATCAGGGAAAATTCATCCGTCCTGACTCGGAGAACATTCTACTGCATAAAACTGCGTTATATACAGAAACTGAATAAAACTGCGTTATAAATACAGAAACTGAATAAAACTGCGCTGTAGACTTAGGTACTTTGTCTTGATGTTGTTTTATGACTTAGACGTGAAATACATATGTTTTATTTATCCATAAGGAACATAACATTCACATAGTTGGCTTATGTATGAGAGACCCTCGTCTTCCGCTACTTATACCTACCATATACCTAACTGAAGTGAACCTTAATAATGTTACTCTGTAAAATCATCTAATGGGACCTCATCACAAAATCGAAGTATTATGCCGCTTATTGAAAAATGAAATTCTCCTTTATAAAAACCAACATAAGGTTTAACGGACCGTATGATTCTACTATTACTGTGAGTTGAGATACTGTTTCCTATCTAATCTGTGGTTAATAAATTTTCATTATTATTCGTATTAATCAACTTTAAATTTCCATTTACATGGAGCACGGACAGCTCTTTTTTGTAAGATAAATATTGACTACAGGCGCTTCCCCATAATAAAATACCGTATGTCATTATACTATGGAAATAGCTAAAATAAACAATTCTAGGTGTGTAGTAGACTTCTCTTAACTGCTGGCTGCACAAGTTTCTATGTTTTTCAATGTGAGGACATTGTAATTTGGCATCCAAAGTTATGCCTATCCACTTGTATGGATTTTGCAAACCATCCTAAAATATAAGTGTGGACCAATTTATTACAGGTACTAGTTCCCCCCTCATGTTTATTTTTACAAACTTAACATATTAATTAACATATTTTTTCAAACGCTTGCTTCCCAGTGCGTCAGTAGTAAGCAAGTATAGTACACCGCCCCTTGGTGACATTTTGTAAAATAGGAAGTGCGCTGTTAAAATTAGTTTTTCTTACGATTGTTGGGAGTACCCTATAGATTCTCCTGACTTGAACAACGGAATACAGTGGAAAAACTATTAAAATATATAATATGTTTTATTTATCCTAAGGAACATAATATTCACATAGGGCTTATGTATGAGAGACCCTCGTCTTCCGCTATTCATACAAATGAACCTAATAATGTTACTTTGAAATCGTAATGGGACATCACAAAATAAAAATGCCGCTTATTAAAAAATGAAATTCTCCTTTATAAAAACCAACATAAGTAAACCTGTATATTACTGTAGTTGAGATACTTTTATATTGTGGTTATTATTAATCAACCCATTTACATGGAGCTGTCTACAGGAGCCCGGTGTGTACTGCTGACACTTTGCCACAGCCTATGTATGGATTTTGCCTCCAAAATATAAGTGTGGACCAATTTATTACAGTAACCCCCCTAAGCTTTAGGAAGCAATAGGACGCTGTTACCAACCCTTAGTAAAAATACCTACCACATAGGACCATTCATACAAATTAACTTTCGCATTAAAAATACAGTAAACCTGTATGTAGCTTTTATATTATTTATTAAAGACACAAAGGGTTCCTTAGGAAAAATATGAAGCCACAAAGGGTGGAAACTTCCTCCATATCGTGAAGGGTGCCAACTTCCGTGGCAGTAGTTATCGCGACATCAACTGGGACAGCTGTCACCTAACTCTGTATAAATGGCACAAAGAAAACGTTCGTTGTAATCAGTTCAATTTGTTTGTTTGAAACGAGGTAATTTGTAAACTAGATACCTCACTAGGGAAAACTAAATGCTTTAAGTACTTTCGCTTGAGAACATTAGGATCGTCATTGGTTTTTTCCGATGAATGTAGTAGGTTACAACACTACTAGGGACAACAATAACTTATACACGTAGTAGGCATGATGAATATAAAGTTCTCCAATTTAAACTAAGTACCACGAAAAAAGGTGGCGTAAATGAGGTCTAAACTAAAAACTGAAGAATTTCTTAATATTAAAACTATCAACGTGGATTAGCGGGAAAATTAAGAACTATTCAACGTGGATTAGCAGTATATTCTAAAATACCTACTGTTAAACGGGTTAACTAACTACTACTAAGTATAATGTAAATGAATAGTTATCGATTCCATTTCTTTGGAATATAGTATTTTATATCATTTATTTTTAGTTAGATAATAATATGTTAGAATAGCGTTTGGGCTATTTATTTCTTATTAAATTGTGCTCGTTTTATATTATCTGTGGCCATCAATAAACTTAATCTTAACACGCTAACTGCCGAATCAGTATCTACTAAAAACCGGACAAAAGTATATTAATCGTAAAGATCGATTAAAATCTTAATAATATCATTTACTTTATTACCGCGATAAGTACAGATAATATCTCAACGTGTGTCACAGCAATCAACAAAAAGATTAAAGTAATGTGGGTGGTCTTTCCTACTAATCGATAAGAACAAATCTCCTAATTTATATAAGGGGAATAGAAAATAAATTATGCGCATTTGTTTATAATATTAAACGATAATTATTTAAACCTTTATTTCGACCACCCGCAGACCGCAAGGACTATGGATTATAGTAATTACTTATAATATGTATTACATTTTATATTATTATACAGGAGGATATTATGTGACCTCTAAATCATAAACACTCCAAAACATTTTTCTTATTGCTCTCTTCCCAGTCCAATTTATCTGTTTGCTATAATAATCTGTTTGCATACTTCATAGTGACCTACGTTTTCTTTGACCCAATATAAACCCATATAAAATTGCGCTATGACGTCACGACATCAGAGCAGTATAAAAGTGGAGGGGAGGGGTGGGTCGGAAGCAGCCCGGTTCTGTTGCAGTCTCGCGTTGGCTGTCAAACGCGTCGGATGTGAGTGAAGGTTCTTGCAGTTCATACTTTGCAGTTTCACAGAGTAATTGAAATAGAAATATCGCTATGAAATAAGTTTTATTCAACTTCACGTGGAAAGGCTGATAAATTAATTTGCTTAGACTTTCTACAGTAAAATGAAGTTAAGAAACGTTTTTGTACGTGAAGTACACCTTCATTATCATTATAAACAATTTACGTAGAAATATGAAAAAGTACAGCGGCAGTAACTTAACTGAAATACATTTGCATTTAGAATAAAATATCGCGAAATAAATGAGTAATAAGAAGCTATTAACAGCGGAGTGATAGACCGACAGACGGCTCCGGTCAATGTGATTAGCAGAGGTATTGATCAGAGATACATACGAGTAGGGCATAAACTTTTTATTTGCGATGAATATACACTATGCCTATTCAGCCTTATTCACCTGCGTGGTGCCGGCAGAGTAGAATTCGCACCACCCCATGTCTGCCCGTGGGTATCCTACGAGGCGATTAAGGGTTTCCGGGAGGTGGGCAGCAGCGCCTTCCGTGTTGACAACTTAGTCCAAAATACAAACTGCGGTCACCAATCCGCCTGCCCAGCGTGGTGACTGTGGGCGAGTATCCCCTATGGCAGTCTTGACCCCTGGGGGAGGCCTACGTCCAGCACTGGACTGCAATAGGCTGATGATAATACACTATGCCTGTGCTGAAGCGGGACTTAGAATACCTACATCAGCTGCATATCCTTCCGTGCTTCCGTTGCTACGAGCTAGCAACTTGTCACAAATCATTAACATCTGACCTCGCTATGCTAAACGTGGCTGTAAGGATCTTCTTTGTGATTCTGCAGCTTTGTCTACCCCATTTCGGGAACGCAGCCGTGTGAATATCATGTAAGATTATGCTTACGTTTGTTTCTAGAAACTTAGGTTTAACTCTCGTGATGCAAAATACACTTAGAATTTTAATCACACAAGAATGAGGCTCTTATAAACATAAAGTTTGATGAATATCCTGTAACATTAGTTGTAACCGGCTATAGGAAGTCAACTGCCAATGGTCTGCACTACGGATGGAAGTGGCCTGCCATCTACCTAATAGCAGACACCTCTAATCCTTACTAATATGAGACTTATATATATACTTATACTTATAGACGTAATTATATACTAGTACCACTGACTTAATTAGTTAGTGCCTAATAATTTGGACCATGAAGAAGAAATAAAAGATGAGCGGCTAAGTATATTTTCATATAAAAATAGTGTGCCGCGGGGCGGGGGTGAAGTATGGGACGAGGGGAACATTGGACACTGTAGCCCTGTCGATTTACATATTGCCACCTTGTAGTGACTAGTAAAACTACTTGCTAAATTACTCATCACTAGATGGCAATATTATAGTACGTTTTAGTAATAAACACTGATAAAAGCGCTCGTGTCTTTGTAATTTTGATACGGTTACATTTCGGAACACAAGTGTATGGTTACAGCTACTGCGTTACACTGGCGCTGAAGCTCCGCCCCTATCATGACGTCTTGGCCTCACGATTGCCACACGACTCACTTTATAGTCCCACCTCTCTTTTATACCTTCTTCATGTGTAGGACCAAAAATAGACCGTATAGTGTTAATATTATTTTCTAAAGTGTTTGAACGGGGCCACATCTATAACGATTCGCGCCATGCACTAAGGGCGGTTCTAAAATTAGCCCGTGATCGCCCATCTGTGAGTTTGCGCTCGAACGGTCCCGTCTTTCATCCTAATTTGTGCTCATACCTTGTTGGGAATTTGTATATTATATATTTTGCATTGGCTACTCATTCGATGGGCTTAATATAGTATTTCTGTGTTTGAACTGTCGCTGTGTTAAATTCGTCGAGTGTTATTTTTGGAATGAATAAGAGGTAATAAGTAATTTTAATTGAATAATGACTCATGTTTTCCATCATTGACAGTATTTAAGTAACCTTCTATATTAAACTTTTACAGGGTGTAACAGAAGTGTTAGCTATACTCGAGGAGACTACAGCTGGACGTAAAACAAATGCCAAATCCTTGGCAATATAAGTTTTGTAACTAACCATATTGCGCTAACTCTATAAATAATGGGGTATGGACAGGAAGAAGATGATAACACGGTGAGTGTCACAAAATGGGTATGTTTAGTTAAAATGCAAAGCAAAATGTAAAGCATAACTTTAAAAATATTTCAACATAAAGAACCTATAGCTTGAACATCTCAACTATACCCTTGAAATTGGTCAGAAGTGGCACCATGTGGTTCTATCGGTCCTTGGTACTCTACCTATCCCGTAAGGGATAAAGGCGTGATTATATGTATGTATGTATGCATAAAGAATCTATACAGAAAATTTGAGACTCGAAATCACCTATTTATTTTTAGAGATAGTGTGGAAAATACCTAAACAACTCAGGGATTCGGAATTATACAATTTTAAAAAATAAATGATTTCAAGGGCTATTTTCCTTAAATTACCTCTTTGGTTACACCCATTATAAGTCACACTAAAAAACCATCACAACTTTGTCGACTGTGTCAAAACACAATTACTAATTGAAATGTAAAATTTTAAACAATTTATTTCTGAAAATAAAATGTTAAGCTGGAATTAAATGTAGGTCGAGTATTACATTAAAAATCTATCAAAACCCTAATTAAGGGCCTGTGAATGCTAAAGTTTGAACGTACTGCGTATAAATTGTTGCTGATCGAAAATACAAGAAAAATAAAGGAAGAATCAAATAACAGGCCAGGCAGTCCATTAGCAAAGATTACTTAATTATCTACCATTACCAGTACAATCTCGTCTTTGCAAACGCCTAGTCCCATAACTAGGATGACTTAGTATACATACATATAGACACGGCTGTGTTAGCCACACCTGCAGGATCATAAAGAAAATCCCTCAGCCACATTTAGAATAGCGGGGACACCGCCCGAGAGAATGCCTGAATGACTATGTGCATGTACTATAACCACATATGATTCAAGACAATATAATAAAATAAATATTCAATAGGACCATGTACACTTAGTATGCAATTAAATGATTTGATTTGAAACAAATAGGTGAAAAATAGCGGACCAATGTGCGAGATACACCTAATGGTAATATGACTTCTGACAAACATAACAGACCCCCAGATCGACCAGTAAACGCCCATAGCTTTTACCAAAAACTTATATCTTCACTTTCGAAAATACTCCTTTGTTTATCATTTACGGATAATAGCAAATGATAAGAAGCTACCTTCAAAAAGCTCGCTTTGTGCGTAGTAGTAGCCGGTACTTAAGGATTATCTTGGAAGTCTGGCTCAAAGATTTTTTAAATTCTTGTCTGGCGCCATTTTTGATATCCTTTTATGTGGCGCTAAGGCGCGGGGTAGTATCATACTGATCCCAAAACATAATCAGTTTTCAATGCCGGTGCAACTAATCCTTAGCGTATTTGTACTTAATGCAACTTTAATCTCTTTACCAAGCATACAAAATGGGGTAGCCAGAGTAGCAGGATGAATCTTCATCAAGCTGTAACGCTTCTTTATGAAAATTTATAGAGTTCCATATTTTCTTTAAATACATATCCATGCAAAATTTTATTCAGTTACAATCAAGATTCAAATCATTCAGAAATTAATCAATTTATATTGGTAGTACTAGCTTTATTGACAGTAGAAGCTGCAACAGTCACAAATAAACGTGATTCTGTATTGTGGCCACTGGTTCGAGACTGTTCACTCATCCATGCACTCCAATAATGACTAGATGGACACTGGGACATTCCACAGTATTGTCCACTGAACATTGTCTTTCTGATGAGTTTGTTAACCGGTCTGATTGAAGACTAAATCGGATTTTTGATAGGAAGGGTTTTAAATATTTTCGAACTTTTTACTCCACTACTCCAGAAAGAGGGTTTGCTTTTCTAGTGTATGTATTTTTTAGAACTTTTGAGCCAAAACGTTTGGTTGCACTTGAACTTGAGAAGTATCATTAGATTCGTCTTAGTCATGAGACTGACATTGGGTAGGTTCTTCTTCAGCCTATTGCAGTCCACTGCTGGACGTAGGCCTCCCCCAGGGCACGTCACAAGGGGGGTTTTGCCCACAGTTACCACGCTGGGCAGTCGGGTTGGCGATGGCAGTGTGATTTTCTGACTATGTTGTCAGTACGGGAGGCGCTGCTGCCTACCTCCCGGAAACCCTTAATCGCCTCGTACGATACCCACGGGCAGGCAGGGGTGGTACAAACTCTACTCTGCCGGCACCACGCGGCTAATTATTTGCTTGTGCCGATGCGGGGATTCACTAGAATACATCAGCTGCATCTTCTTCCATGTATATCAAGAGCATTCTCTCACGTGATGAGCTAGTTACTTTTAAACGATCTTTTACATCAGATCCCACCGAGCTAAGCGTGTCTCTAAAACCTCATTCGCGAAATTGCGATCCTACAGTTCAGGCAAGGCAACCCCATTTCTAGAGCCTTATTAAATTATATTTTACTATAAACCCTATTATTATTTAAAAAAATTATAATATATAAACCCTATTGTAAAGGATGCTAAAAAATGTTTTCATGGCACGTCAAAGAATGATGTATGATTTCGTTCAATAGGAAATTTTTATTTTGCGCCTTCGGTGAATGTCATGACCAATTTACGAAAATTCTAGAGTTTTCATGAATGTTTCATAAAAAATGTATTTTAGAGGTATTTAACAAATCTCTATATATCAAGAATGTTTTTAAATATGTAATAGCACATATATTAGTACGAATGAGTTATATTATTTCATCTTGTAATCATAAAAAACGTGAACTTTGAAAAGTGAACCTTTACTTACAAAATGTTTTTTATAAAATTATTAATAAAGAAATGGAAAAAATTCCTCACCCGGGTGGGAATCGAACCCACGACATCTGCATTCCGCGTGTCAGTGCTCTAACCATGTTTTTTAAGAGAATGTTTTTTATACAAATTTCGATGTAATAACTCCCATTCAGCACGTACGAGTAAAAAATGGGTGAAAGCCGTAGTTTTGATTCAACAGCCGCGAATAAAAGAGATTTGGTGCAAAAATAAAAGAACTGGCCCTTTGTGCGAAAGTGAAAGGAGATACTTTTGTACGACAGAGCGGGATGGAGAAAATGCTTTGGTCACAGTGGCTGGGTACAGTAATTACATGTATGGGAGTTTGGTGATAGCAATAGTGTTGTTGGGTAATGTTTTTGCAAAAAGTAATTTAAGTTATTAGTTAGTTGCATAATGATAGTAGATTGATAATGGTGGTTTTCTCTTGGGATAAATAAGTATTGGTAATTTTATAGTATTGGTAATATTTAAACTTTTGAAATGGTGCTATTTCGTGTTTTGTTATTCTATCTCATGCGTTGCTCTGTTCAATTCAAGAACGTAGGTATAATGATTTCCATCTGGTCCTTATTTACAATATGGCAATATTGATATATATCATGATACTAACATTACTAAAATATACTAAACTTGAAATATAAACTTAGTACCTACCAACAAACAAAATACACTAGGAAACTACATTTTTGAAAATCTCTATAAAGACAGAAATACATCTCAAAATGAAAAGGTCAAGGAATAAAATAGAATAATTTTAGTGAATATAGCTCTTAAAGACTACGTAATATAAGTTAATTGGACTACTACCGACTAACCACTCAGTTTAACCGCACAGTTAAACGGTGAGTAATTGAGCTGACGATTTCGCGGTTAACTCAAGGGCCTTGATAATGATGGCTTAATGGCATCAAGGTTAGGTTGTTCTGATAAGAAACATCGGAGAAAAGATGAATAAAAATTCTAAACCATGTTTCATTTCTGTAGAGTTACATTCAAACTGTGCTTCAAATTGTGCAGATTTTAATAAGGTAGATAAAAACAATAAGGCGACATCCGGGAATAAGAAGAACAAAACAGGAAAGGGCATTCCTACAGATGATAAATTATTTGTGAGATATAAAATGAAAAAGATATGTATTCCATATCAATAAACCCTTATGGTGAAGCCAGGTGTTAAAAACTTCGTACAACTGATACAATCATCACGCATTAGTCCGCATGACCTACAGAACATAATGCAAGTTCTCTTGATGCGGGTGTTCCTTCAATACAACGCAGATGCGAGGTTCGAAGGTCAGTAGCGCATGTACTATATAAATCTTCAATATGGTTTGAGTTATGGGAAACATATTGAATGGAAAAAGGAGATTGGAGTACATTACAAAAATGTAGATATCAACGCGCGTTTGTGGCTATCTTTAGTTTACAGCTAATTGCAACCGCCCCACTTTACTAAATGTGAATGAAAAAATTGATGGAAAATATAAGTTTAATTAGGTACAGCGATAGCGCCTTAACTATTATAGACACTTGCCTATGATTGTTGAAGATTTAGCAAAAAATATGAATTTTGATAATTTGAGAAGGATTATAAGGTACTTTAAATTAGATGGAGATCTTTGAAACTATCCAGCATTTATACATAGATACGTTAACAGCCAACTGAATACGAGTAACGTTCATACATCTGTTATTCAAATGTGAGTCAATAAAATACTAACCCAAGCAAGCGTGTTCAAGTGAATCGGTCAAGGTGATGGCATATGCGTAGAAATTGCAGTTCTAACTGCGAATGGAAGAATTATGCGCTTTACAAATAACGTCATCGATGACGTAATTACTGATAACGTAAGTGAAGAAAAATCTCTGGTGCTTAACGTATAGTGATGTCATGCGCTAAGCCATATCGGATAATACCTATACGTACACAAAAAAATTTGTTTTAAATTTCAATATTTTATTTTAATATTAGTTTGTAGTCCGTATTTTTATATGACGATCTATAATATCTGATGGCAAATATTGTGTAACCTATAGTACAGTATCAGAAATGGTATTGAAAGCGTAATTAAAAAAAAAAAAACATTGTACTGCTGGTGTACCTTACCAAGCTAATAAATAGACCTACTTATTCTCGTTTCCTAACTATTACGTACTCTACGAATACTAAGTTCCTAACGGAATAGTCATCCAACCTGTCGTATTTAGGTACCTAGCATTACCTGCTCCTGTATTTGGCTACCGTCTATAACAGTTAATAGTGATTATCACTCAATGAAACAAAGGGAAGTGGTATACCTTGTCTTAAGAAAATTGAGCAACATACTTGCCACTTCAAGGTCATTAAGTTTTAATTCACCAATATGTGTACAAGATATCAGCCCCTGTATCTTGTACACATACACGTGTAGTTATATTTCTGTACTGCTCTTTCTATTCTACTAAGTAACTAGCTAACTAGGGATATGTTCTAAAATAGTCCGAAATAGAAATCCATAGTTTAATTTAATAGATAGATGCCATGTCTACTTTTGATGGCAGTCCAAATAAAGGGATATGTAATCATTTCGAAATAGATTTAGATGTTCCAGTATAAAGCAAAGTAAATTTAGATACAAATTAAATTTAAGGTTTCTCTTCGGGGATTGACCCATTTAGAATATACAGAAACTTAATTATAGAATTCAAGAGATAAGCACGCCCTTGTACATTTCTCCTGTATACTGATTTCTTGTATATTTTTTTATTTGTGTACAATAAGAATAAAAATAAGAATTCATATTAAGGCGATGGCGATATATCAACCCATAGGTATTTAAAGATAACGTCGCTGATTTTATTTAGCTATTTCAAAAATATAATTTGTTTTTCCGCTACTCGATACCTCAGAGACATGAACGCGATAAGTACAGAAAATCATATTTTCCTTTCAAAAACGAAAATGTCAGTACTTACATACCCCTTTTTAAAATACAAAAAACACTATCATATTCGCTGCACTTTTAAACACTACAATTTTCAAATCGAAAAAGTCAATAAGCAAAACAGTTTTAACCGTCCAGCATAATAGTTCAACACGCACTGGCCACTAAATACCTGAACCAATCGAAACAAGATAAAAAACTTTACTATTTTGACAGATACGTTCCATTCGATTGTCGTAAACCGACCCCCTACCGCCCTCTACCTTTACCTGAATGCAATTTCATAACTTGTCTTCCTGATTTAAAGTTCAATTTACTTTGAGGAATTATATATTTTGCCTATTAACATAATCTATTCTGCAAAATTTTAGGCGTGGAATTTGATAAAAAAATTTAACATGGGTAAAGTATCAATCCAAGTCAGGTTTTTTGTTGTGGTTTTGAAATGCATTCTTCTTTTTATGAAAAATCTTTCTGATATGCAAAAATACAGTTATAAAGTAAGTATTAAGAGTTCTGAGTTTGGTATACTTACTTATACAAGATTTATATGACTTGGAGAAGTATATTTTTAAAAAAGTATACTGTATGTATTAATTACTATTAAGGTCATCTTACGAGTAATAACCTTTTAACCTTACAGTTACGGTTGATGTAATTATATTTAAATGTGCAGATTAAGAAGTTTATCTAATGTAATACTATCATTTTGCTGCTTCAACCTACAAAACCTACATAACAAAATACTTTAAATACTTTGGACATTGGTGTGGACGAAAACTTTTATGCCTCTTTGTAACAAATGTAGTCACTATGTTTTTCTAACACTATAATTTATAGTCAATGAATTGAGTGTGAACATTTTGGTATAAAAATTTTACCTATATCATTTGCAATTTTCATAGCGGATTTTATTCTCTCATTTCATTGTAGCCTAGAACCACCAAACCCCAATTTTCTTTTAAATCAAAGAGCAGCACGTAGTTGCAAGTTTTGATTAAGTTTTTTACGACTTTGTTGGACCGTCGCGTCACGTTTTTCGTTATTGCTAAACTGCTTCATCCTTGCTAATACAGGCATCCATCTAACCGTTTACGACTTTTGTACATACCATAAAGTCTATTCTATGGTTATTATCCTTTGATACTGGATAATATTATTTTCAATGGGTCTATGAGATTTAGCTACGTCTCATCTCATCTCTACTAGTACAGTATTAGGATAATATCAGTATTGTGCGTTTCACCGTATAGTTCCGCTGGATGATGCTAATTACTATTATGTATGAACACATTTTCTGTGTCACTGCATACAAAAATGTTACTTTCCGAAATCAGGCATAGGAATTATTCTATGAAGCGGGCTCTAGTGTATATTATAAGTAGTGTTTAGTCTAACTACATACATACATACATACATATAATCACGCCTCCATCCCTTACGGGGTAGGCAGAGCACCAAGGGCCGATAGAACCACACGGTGCCACTTCTGACCAATTCCGAGTTATAGTTGAGATGTACTAAGTCCAACTGTTAAAAAAAATTTACTCTTTGGTTAATAAACTATTCTTTTTACTTTAATATGCCATGAAGCCATTTGATTGGTAATAGTAGTATGTGTACAAAACCGAATGAATGAAATGCCAACTTCCCATAAAAAAAACACTGCTTCACGACGCCGGCCATTATTAATAGCTCTACAAAGTAAATTTAAAAAAAATTAAAAGTTAAACCAATTAAAACTGTTTTTTTTAAATGTTTATTCACAACAGTATTAACATAGAATTTCTGAAAATAATTATACTCGTAATTGCAGACCTCTAGGAATAAGCCCAATATTATCCTACCTAGCAATAATCTTAATTTACACTGACCTTTATAATCAATGGCTCTCAGATCCTGTTAAAGTTTGGAAAGTAATTACTTACGCTCAAGTAGTTTCGCTTAAAACGTCTCAAACAATAACAATGAACACAAAGTTAAATTCGAAAACAACAACTGTAC